>OU342980.1:14874882-17374882 GCA_910592155.1 Ypsolopha scabrella
AGATGGTAAAATGTATCAGGTTTAAAACTGGATCAATAGTTTTTGTTCAATCTAGCAATCATATTTAGGTAGGGGCCATCGAAACCTAAACTCTAAGGTGGGCCAATAGATGTGTCCAGAAGTATATTATGTCATTTAAAATTAGGGAGGGGGGGTCTGGTCTGCGGATGACGGTGATATCAAGAACATAAATGCATGATAAATGCTAATAGGAGGGGGTCTTGCAAAAAAAATGTTTAGTCAAACAACCTTACTGATTTTGTAATACAGAAAACGAAATTTCAGTTTTGTGAGAGGGTGGGGTCATTAGATAATGACAATAGGATGATGGAAAAACCGATGACGTAATGATAGGTGAAATTAAATCAACCGACCAAATTCATACCAGAGAATCGGTAAGTGATCAGAAGCAAGCTTCAATTACCCTTTGAGTGAAATTCGATAAATATTTATTTTGCTTCCTTACTGACTGGGCTAGGAATTGTATTAAACTAGTCCAACCAATAAGGGAGCATACAAATATATTTTTCAAATTTGGACAAAGGGATTACTGAACCTAGTTCCTGATAACTAACCGAGTCTCCAGTATGAATTTGGTCAGTTGATGTAATTTCACCCTATCTATACAACGTGAAATTTAAGTCATTTTGTTAACAAAAACTGGTGATAGTCATATTGTTAATAAAAACTGGTGATAGTACTCGTCCATATGAACAACTTTTAACATGAGATCGCGAAAAAAATATCAGCTGTTCCATAGAAAAGTTAAATACCTACTCGACCCAAATGTATGAAACAGCAGATTTTTTTTTCCGATTTCAGGTTTGGCTTCATAGTAAAAGTTGTTCATATGGACGAGTACTATCACCAGTTTTTATTAACAAAATGACTTAAATTTCACATTGTATAAGGACTATCCCAAAATAAAAAATAAATTTACATTTAATCCAACACATTCAGACAATAGAAAAGTAAATATTTTGGCCAAGTTCGAGTCGGACACGCAAACAAAGGGTTCCGTATCACCCCACAATACGGGTGCGGAACCCTAAAAATATTATGGTAAATAACAACGATATACATGCCAAAGCAACATAAATACTACAAAAAACAAGGCGCTTCCATGGTAGCGCCTGACAAAAAATTTGGCGCCGTCTGCGTACGGAACCCTTCTTTTTATAATTATTTGTTTTACTTTAGAGTATGTCCTACAATCTAAATAAATTTTAAATAATGCAACTTTTTAGAGGATACTTGTCTTTCCCGTATTTTTTTTTGTTTTAGATTACCCTGTTAGAAGGCATAGTAACTCGAATTCTGTGAAGATTTCAGCTTTCTGCCTATTACAGTTGAGGCTGTAGACCCTAATAGCTGTGATAGACGGACAGACAGACAGACAGCGCAGGCTTAGTAATAGGGTCCCGTTTGGCACCCTTCGGCTAAAGAACCCTAAGAAGCACCGTGAAAAAGTTATAGGATATTCTTTAAATTAAAGAGTAAATTATGTATAAACATATAGATAGTCGTGAATTTGGGTTGCTTGATGTCGCCTTGATGTTGATACGACATCTTGTTGTATTGTTGTTATTTACCATGTTTTTAGAGTTCCGTACCCTTATTAAGTGGTGATACGGAACCCTTCGTGCGTGGGTCCGACTCGAACTTGCCAAATTATTTTATTTCATTTCATCTAGCAAGAGAGGGAGCTTTGGAGTCCGATATTTAAATACATTGGTCATACGATTTTCGATTTCGGGTTTTCGTTAGATTTTGACTTAGCATACCATCGGGAAAAGGTCTGCAGACCCACTTTATAACAAGGGTGAAACGTGGCCATTTTCTCCGGTGTATAAAAGCCATTATTTAAAATATAATAAATATGAAAAACAAAAAGGAAGTAACCTTAAGACGACGTAGGTAGTAGAACCGGAGTTTTTGAACAAGTAATACTCCCAAACTACAAAAGATATGGTTCTGAAGTAAATACATGTTACAAACAAAGCCTTTTCTAAGGCGATGTAACAGGCCAAAACGCGATATAATACAAGATAAAATACAAAGTGTTAATGGATGGACAAGTACAAGTGTCTTATTTAAACAAAGAAATATACAAAGACTTTACAAAGCAATGTAAAAAGAAAATGAACATGCATTCCGAACTAAAATAACTTTTTGTTTTTATTTGTAGTGCTGAGTCGTAAAACGTATCTTGTTTGGCTTCAAAAAAAGTAAACAAAAACTATTTCAGACTTATTATTGTTTATTCTGCGCTGATTTATTTACGAAGTTATGTTTGCTTTAAAATGTTTCGAATTTAAAACTCGAAAGATACAATCCGTATTTGAGAAAACCGTAGCATTGAATATATTGGAATTTAAAAATAAAATAAGGAGATGTATTACGTAGTTGCCTTTTAAAAAGCCAGCGCCAACATATTTACTAGCTATTGTATAACCACTAGGTGTTTCTCACGCCGATGTAATAACGCCTTTTGCATGGAAAAGGGGCAGTTTTGTGAGATGCAAAGTGCGCTGTCATACTCCCGTCCGTACCTACAAGCGACTTCAGTCAAAGCTTGCGCAGCGGCGGAGTCAGCAGATATTCATACGCAGAGAGTATTCAGAGAAATTTGTCCTGCTCTACCGCAACAACAATTTAACACTTGTACTATCTTGTAGCCTTAGCATGAAAACTGATTACGTTATAGTTGCGTTCACGTAAGATTTTGTAAGGAATCTGAGAAGTTTCGCTGCTGTCCGCCTGGGGCGGTTATCAGATTCCATACAAAATAGTGAATGCAACTATAGCGTAATCGTAATGTTTTCAGGAAGCGAGCTGCTCAGAAAACTCGCGATTAAGGGGGGCTTTTATTTATTATTTTAGAATTAGAGGGATGGGTTTTAAAAGTTGTTTTGTCCAAACATTGATATAACTCAAATTACATGTAATTCAGATCATAGTTTTAGCCTATATGGCAATTTTATTGGACGCAGTAAAATGCAAGTAATCGTATATCAAATGGCCGAAATATTAAGATCAAAGAGTTAGATAGGACCTATATATTTTTTGTGATTTAATTATAGCATTTCTGCCATTGGGCGTGGAAACGTTCGGGCCATGGGGCCCAGAAGCGCGACGATTATTCCAGCAAATTTCGTCGCGTTTGGTCGGAGCCGGAGCTTATTTTGGCCAACTTGGCTATACAGCGAGGTAACGCGGCAAGCGTCTTAGGCACCCTGCCACGCGGCAATGACAACCTCGACAGCATTTTTCATTTGTTTTAAATTTAGATAGGTTTAATTTTAATTGTATATTTTAGGTATAGTTTTTCTATCATAATTGATTTTTTATACCATAGACTAAATACACATTATAGAATTTTCATGGTTTACAATTAGTTTGAAATGATACAAAACCGGGCTAAACCCCTTAAGTATTTTGGCATTGAAACCCTTGGGCCAATGGACAAGTTTGCGGTGACTGTTCAAAAATGTATCGGCATGCCTGGTGGACGCCTCTGGTGACCCAAGGACTAGAACTTACATCGACCAGATGATTAATCTTGCGTTTACGCTCCCAGCTTCTTGGGTTCCTTATTCAATATGGAATATATTATATATTAAATTATTACAATATATTCGCCTAAAGACGACCCCACTGAGGGGTCGAAATATAGCGCATTAAACCGTATATTTCTTTGATTTTATAAATAAAGCTGCAATTTCCTAAAAATTTAAAGCCATTGACTGGTTTGTAGAGAAAATATATTTATTAACTTATTCAAAATGGGTATTTTTATTTTATACAATTTTAATTGAGAATTACTTCCGTTTAGATTTCAAATGTCGTTCAAGTTTTACTCGGTATATCGTTAACACAGTAAATTTTTCACAATGGAAAAATATAATATTTTGTAAGGTTTCAGGATAACACGTTTCAAAACTCACAATACTCGTTAACATAATTTAGAAAATGGAACTTATAACGTGCGTTTTTTTTTTTACAAGGTTTTGGCCAAGTTGCATCTGCCTAGATGACGAGATGGCGGATTGGAACAGCGATAGTGACAGGCTAGGAAGCGTATCGTTGATCGCTGCAATACATTATATCGATTAAAACTAATTCGAATATTCAAAAAAATATAGACAAACACGGTAAGTACCGTACACCTAACAAAATTGATAAGTTTTTTTATTGATTTATGTATGATGTATTTCTCAGACCTAATTATGTAAAAAACTTATATAACCATTCTAAAATCGTTATACAGAATTAGTTACAAATTAATAAGGGTATCTCTATACAATACATCCGATATCCAGTATCCTTAATATTCATGCTCTATGGAGATAAATACAGCTTGGCAAAAAAGAGTTTCACGCGGTGACTGTGGAATTAAATATTTTGGTCGTACTATACCACACAGGATTCTGCATAGATATCTTAATAGTATCATTCTAACAGATCAGTGGGAGTCTGTGTAGTATACAGTTTTGTTTGTAGTGTGTGTTGTAACCATATGTGTTACCAAATTCATTTCACTTTCACTTTTCACTTGGTAAAGCGCCCTCATTTTTTCCCAACTCTGTAGTTTGTCGTAAAAACTTTTAAAAGGTTTATTTTTATTTCTTTCACATATATCTCCATATCTCCATATATGTTAACTACTTTAAAACAACTTTAAACTGCATTTTTACACGATACAACTGCAGAACATGCCACCGTAACTGCCTTTTCCCTGTATAATATCCTCTAAACGACTTAAAAAATACCTTTTCTTGAAAATAAAAATATGTAGATGCGAAAACAAGCGGGGTCACAAAGTTACTCCCCATTATGTTAATTAAATTCTTTAAACCAGTAAAATGGGGGATTCTGTATCAGCCAAGCTCGACTTGACCCTTTTTCATTACAGAATTTCAGACAATTGCTCCTGCCGTTGCAAAAAAAAAGTTTTTCGTTTTTCTTTTCAAGTATTGCTTTTTTGTTATTTGATGTGTGGTTGATAACTTTTTATTGAGCTGTGAAGACCTCAATGATATGATATGATATGAGACACCAAAAGCATATAATATTATGTAACAGCTACAGTAATTAATCTGGATATAATTTTTTGTCTATACCTATATTTTAATTTAAATATCTTATTGTCAAATGCTTAATAATTGTAATATTTGTGTAATTTGTAGTTTGGTCTTGTGTCTGGTAAATAAATAATTTATCTTTAACAGTAAAAGCTCAATTTCTTTTCGGCTTTGCTGCGTATAACAACAAATAAAAATGCCTTATCAGCGCAGATTGTACAACTAACTCAGTCTAAGCAATCGATTAATCATTGTGTTACGTTAAAAAAGTTTGGTCAAAGTCAAAGCCATGGTAAGAGGAGTCTTGAGGAATGTTTTTTTCTATTTAAAGATATTAAAAATAATATTTTAATCTTAGATAAACAAAATGGAGATATACGGTACCCCGCTTCTCGTGCGCGGCCCTGCAAATATGGGTTAGGTGACATCTCGCACGCAAAGTAACTGGCATATGTTTCAAATAATGTTAAAGGCCCAATGGCCCTGTCTTGTGTAGCTTGTTTTGCTCGCGCCACTGTCGAAGCTTGTCGCTCTATCTCTGTCGTTCGGTGGCGCTTGTTTAAAAAACCGGTCAAGTGTGAGTCAGACTAGCATACCTAGGGTCAGGAAAAAGTATTTAAAATCTTGCCCATAACTGTTTATGATAGCTAAAAAAAGAATTGATTGTACCACGAAAGAGAGACATAAATATTTTTATACCGTACTCGAAATAAAACTCGAGAATGTAAAATTTAATTTTATCAGTTTACTATCGTGAATTTCTCGACCGCTATATTTTTCCTGTAATCTTTACATCATCCCAAATAACCCCTTTTTTATTTTATTTTGGTTCACCAGTTTCGGAAATAAGGCGGGGGGACATGCATTTTTGTGGTTTTTCAAAGATTTCTCGAAATCGGTGCCAGTAAATATAGCAGAAGTATATATTTTTATTATCAGCTTTTAATTACCTATAATTTGATACCCATACTGTATTTTTATAAAATATTTTTTTATTTATTTTACTTTTATTTTTGTATTTCTCATTCATGTTCAACTTTTTTAATTGCTGTAGAGTTCCTGTAATTGGCCAAATTTGGCCTATAATCGTGATTTTTTTAATTTTTTTCGGTCCACCAGTTTCGGAAATAAGGAATAATTCATATACATGCATTTTTTCGTGTTTTTTCAAAGATTTCTCGAAATCAGTGAGAGTACTAAAATATGTATAAATATGGTAAAAGTATATATACCATTTGTATCTGGCTGGTTTTGGTATTATTAAAAAGTTTAAATTTTAAAAAAGATAATTCCAAATTCAAATTAGGTAAAATGTGTGATTTTCATTTGTTTTTCTTACTGTTAAGATGAGTGAATCTAATGAAGAAATTCGATACATTTTAAAATTTTACTACAAAAAAAGGTAAAAATGCAACGCAAGCCGCGAAAAAAAATTGTGATGTTTATGGACATAGTGCAGTGTCTGTGAGAGTAGCACAAATTTGGTTTAAGCGTTTTCAATCCGGAAATTTTGATGTCAAAGATGCACCTCGCTCTGGGCGCCCTGTAACGGATAAAATGGATGCCATTTTTGAAAAAGTGGAACAAGATCGGCATGTCAGTAGTTACGATGTAGCTAAAGAACTGGGGATTGACCACAAAACAGTTTTGGCGCATTTGAAAAAAGCTGGGTACACAAAAAAGCTCGATATTGGGTGCCTCATGAGCTCATTGAAAGAAATTTAATGAACCGTGTACTCATTTGTGATTCTTTACTACGATGTAATGAAACCGAACCATTTTTGAAACACCTGATAACTGGTGATGAAAAGTGGATCACGTACGACAAGAACGTGCGAAAAAGGTCATGATCAAAGGCTGGTCAGGCTTCACAGACTCTGGTGAAACCCGGGTTATCTCGCAACAAGGTAATGCTGTGTGTATGGTGGGATTGGAAGGGCATTATTCATTATGAGCTGTTACCGCCAGGCAGGACCATCGATTCTGAACTCTACTGCGAACAACTGATGAGATTAAAGCAAAAAGTTGAGAGAAAGCGGCCGGAATTAGTCAACAGAAGGGGTGTGGTTTTTCATCATGATAACCCTAGACCTCACACATCTTTAGCCACTCAGCAAAAATTAAGAGAGTTTGGCTGGGACGTATAATGCATCCGCCGTATAGTCCTTCAGATTTCCACTTGTTTCGGTCTCTTCAGAATTACTTAGGCAGTGTCAGGTTAACATCACGAGAGGACTGCCAAAACCACTTGTCGCGGTTTTTTGATCAGAAGCCCCAGAATCTCTATAGCAATGGGATCATGTCCCTACCTACAAGAAGGCAGAAAGTTATCGAACAAAATGCCACCTACACACTTTAGTTAAATGTAAATAAACTTTATTAAAATATGTTTTGAATTTTCATATAAAATGCGAAGAAACTTTTTTCCCAACCTATTATTTTTATAATCACCTCTTTAATATCTGAAATATGTTAACCATATTGTATTTTAAAGATATTTTTTTTATCGCTTTTGTATTGGAAATATTTTGAACAATTTAAAGTTTTTCAAATTTTCTTTACACCATATTGTGTAAGCAAGTGAATGCTATTTTGTAGCAAATTTCAAGTCTTAACTGTGCTAAAGTTACGAGGCTGTGACATACGGACGAACGGACGGACAACGGAGTCTCACCATTAAGGTTCCTTTTACTTTTCAGGTACTACGGAACCCTAAAGAGGTTCATTTTTTTGTTGACGTGACAAGAACTTACCGTATCAATCTTTTGTTATATCAATGATTTTAATACAAAATAGGTTATTTTAAAGATTATAATGATACATTTCAAAATGGCTGCCACTTCATATATTTATGCGTATCATATCAGGTAAGGGAAGAATGATATAGTTTAACGGCAGGTTTTTTTAATCGTTTGGTAGATATGCATTACAGTGTCGATTTAACCAAAAAGCTAAATTTTTTCACGTCAGATACAAAGTAAATGTGTGGCAAGAAAAACGGATATATGTATATTTTTTTTCGTTTAACCTTATTCTGGGTACACAGATGCGCCAACTGACTCAAAATTATGGGACAAAGCGGGAACAACCCAGAACGGGCCGCTTGTTCCTTCAGATTTAATTAGAAGTGCTCTAAAAATAAAATCAACTAAGTTCGTTGTTGTCACATTGAATTTATTTGGGCTTCCAAGCGAGGCCTGAATTGGGTGAATAAAGAAGCAAAGTGGAAGGACAAAGACTGTTTTGCAAATAAATAAGGGCCGTTCTTCGTTGCTTTCTGAATATTTTAATCGAGATGTCTTAGTATTATTTGGGATTGGAACTGGTAGAATAGTAAGCCTATAGCATTTTCAACTACTTTTCAGACATGGTAAGATTAATTCTAATATTTGATTTTTGTAAATTTCGCCGTTTCGTGGAAACTCCTCACATCACACACAGCGAAGGATCAGATCGGCCTTAGTAAATGTTGATCTGCATTCGACAAACTTTGTAAATTTTATTTAAATTTGATATTCAATTTCATTTTGGTCAACATGGAAAATAATTTCAGTAAATTAGAGAAAATATATAATACAAAATTTCAAATTACATGTTTAACGGTGCTTATACTATTTTTTTATTTGAATATCTCAATAGTTTTCAATACTCGATATGGTTTGATTCGATTCTAATCTATTCGTAATAGTACTCAAGAAATATTATTAGAATATAGTCTCGATTCAAAGAAGTCTCTTCACTAGTGCTTAGTTCTGGCAATTGTCGGCCATGACCTCTTAAGGTACATACATACCTATGTGAAAAAGGGTATTAAATATAAAATCCAGCACTGTCATTGGTTGATTCGTAGTATTGCTTAGCAAAATGTTCTTAATTCAGAAACTGGCTTGTATTTAACAAATCACCATAGACAGGAAAATAAGGCTCTATTTTCAATTCTGTTCGGGATGGCCACTTTTCGAACGACACAGCGCGGGCGGAAACTAGAATTCTGTTGTTCCAAATTCAAAGTTCAAACGGACACTGATGGAACGCGAGAGAGTAACGTCAATTCGAATTTTGAATCAACGGCAACGTTAAGGTCAACAAACGTTTCATTCTGAAACAGGTTGGTGGCTTAATTTTCTTGTATAAATATTGGAGTTTAGTCAGTAGAAACTGCGTTTCGAGCGGTTCAATCAGGCTCCAACAAACACAGTTAGTGTTAAAAATCTGTCAAGGGCAAGTAAGACTCCTACCTCGAGGGTTCCGTACTAACCCTTTAAAACATGTATTCCCGTGCAGTTATTGGTGACCAACTTAACGTAACACATTAAACACTATGTATCCACGAGGTCAGTTTATTAAATTGCTATACTTGTACCTGCGTTACTTGCTATACCTACTTGTGAACGAATTTTCAAGTTTCTAAGAAGTCAATGTTTCTTTTTATAAAAATATTCACTGTACAGACACGACTTTCTTAGTTTATTATTATACACGAACTAGTACATTATATATTAACAAAACTTAAATAAACTAATTTAAAAAACTAAATTATTCTACGAAATAAACTAAACTAAACTAAAACTACCTAGCATAAATATTTAATTAAAGTAGATAAAAAATTGAGCTGAAATCGCTGTCGTCACGTGGAAGAGTACCCAGGATACTGGCAGCATTACATTATGTTTCTTTGTCAACTGGGAGTGCCCTATAGGTTTTCATGGTGAGCTAATTTGTATGAAATTGATAACGAAAGGGCAACAACTTTTTTTCGCGTTGTGTTAGAAGTCTAATTTTGTTGACAGCACCACGGGATTACAAACTTCTGTACAAGGTATTAGTTTAAACCAACAGACGGATGACAAAGTAAATAATCATAGGAGGGTTCCATTTTTTAATTTTGAGGTGTGAAACCCTAAAAATGTATTAAATCTAAATGTATTTCTTGTTGATTGGTGGTTATGTTGGCTTTTGGTCCGCTCAACAATATGGCTAAAAATAATCCGTAAGTAGATTATTTTTACGTCTAAATTATAATCTAAATTCCGTAAAATTTACTTAAACTTCCGAAAACTGCCCTTGCCAGTACTTTTTCAAAATATGTAGTTGCATTGCATATAGATAGATACACCGTCTTAGAATTCTATAACTTATTAACCGGTGTGAACTTGGCTGCCAAAAGTTGGCTGCCGATAAACCGACCAAATTAAGAAGGTCTCAAATTTGTAAAGTTATCTGAGCTGCCGATATAACCCGAACAAATTAAAAAGGTATGTAAATCAGAAAATTGTGGTTTCATCATAAACTATATTTTCTGGACACCCTATTGAACTACTATACCCAAACTAATAATGCAAGATTTTGGAAAAAAAGGACAAACTCCTTTAAGGGTTTAATGAAAAAAGTAGATACCAAGAAAATTCTTTTTGTAAAAAACCATACGAAGACACGTCTTGCCAAAAAATTCCTTGATTGTCCAACTCGATAAGAAATATCATACCACAATTTCCCAACTTTATACAAGATTTTTTACTAAAAATAATAATTTTAAGAACAATAGCAGATTTAAATAAAAAGAACTTATAATTTTCAGAGACCGGAAAGAGACCAAGAAAATGGTCTATCCCAAACATGGAGCCGAATTTTCTTGGTCTTCGTTAGAAATCCAAAAATAAATAATTTTCACTCTTATATAGGTAATAAAAAAATGAAATTTTTTTTAGCTTATTAAAGCGCCTTGGACAAAGTAGGCACTATGTGGCAATTTGTGTCTATAATTTTTCTATGCAACACATGTAGCCAAATTTTCTTGGTCTCCTTGCGGTCTCTGAAAGTTATAAATTATTTTTATTCAAATCTGCAATTGTTCTTAAAATTATCATTTATAGTAAACCATCTTGTACAAAGTTGGGAAATTCTTGTATGATATTTGTCCTTATTTACTATGAAAGAAAAGCAATAGAACTTTCTTGGTGTCCTTAAAAACAGAGATTTAATTTTTTTCATTAAAGCCTTAGAACATGGCAGCTATCTTTCGTGTTGCCAAAAAACATAGAAAATCGATTTCATCATCATCATCATCATCATCATCATCATCATCATCATCATCATCATCATCATTTATTAACAAAACAGTGTTTACAATAGAACTTATATACTAACAGTGTGACAAAAACCAGTTTAGGTTTGACCGCACACCGCATTCACACAACATCACTCATTACGTACCTATACTTATAGATAAGGTTCTTACATTCTTTACAATTCACAGCTAGCTTTTGTTTGTGTAGACACACTAGGTGATTATTTTTAATGCTTATTTACGAAGATATGGATTGTGAGAAGAAGTGTTTTAATTTGATTTTTATGTTGGTTTTTGTGATTTGATTTGGACATCCCAAGAGTTTTGTGGCAAGACGTGTCATTGTATGGTTTATCCCAAACATGTAGTCGAATTATCTTAGCCTTCGTTTGAAATCCAAAATAAATCATTTTCATTTCCAAAATAATTTTTGTTTGAATCAACCAGAGTCAGGTTGGAGGCCACAGAAAAAATATGCGCGAGATTTATGCGGCTCGAGTTGACTTCATTGCGTAGTACCTACTCTGCGTCGCCTTCAACAATACCGCTCATACGGAATGAGCCGACGCAGCAAGTTGCCGATAAGCAAAATAACGTCGCCTCGCCGCAACAGACCAAATTAGCATGACATAGATTCAGCACAGGTCATTGAACGCATGATGTCGTCTAATGGTGTAAAATTGCCAAATGTGCTGCCTACGCTTGCTCCACCAGCATCGAACCTACAAAAGGAATCGTTTGCCCAGGTATCACGCCGTTCCGGTCGCCGCAAACAGCTACCACCCCCACGCCCGTAGGTGACTAACAGCTTGATACAAAAAATGGTATCGGCGCCCGCCGTCGTGTCTGCTCCCATTCAATGCCTGCCGAGCGACGGCTTTACCCTAGTAGAGAAGAACCTGAACCCTTGTGACCTGAAGGTTGCAGAGCCCATAACACAGATCTACCTCTCCGGAGTGCACAAAACTGTGACGTTAGAAGATCTGACGCGCCACATTAAGAAAATGTGCACAAATCGCATTGGAGGGATTATGGACGTAGGGATAGTGCAACACGGATCTGAAAGACAAAAAGATTTTTTGTCTTTCAAACTCCGTGTGTCCAGTGCTCATGCTTGCAATTTCCTCAGTGCTGACTTCTGGCCAGAGGGGATCGTGTTTCGACGCTTTAGGGAAGTGACAAGGACTAAAATCCCTCAAAAATAGGCTATGTAGTCTTAGTCTTAGTCTGTAAGGTATTTTTATATGCGCCCTTGTCATCGTATTGTATATTTTGTCATGTGTTGCCTGAAATAAAGAATTTATTATTATTAATTTTTATTATAAAATGAAAAAGGCGATACCCGAAACAGTTTTTGTCGTCGGTATTTATCCGAAATTGTAGTTTAACCTGTCCGGTTATCGTGCATTTTTGCAAGTTTGCAAATTTTCCCGCCAATTTTGTTTTTGGCTATATCTCCGGAACTAGTTGTCCAATTCTAATGCAATTTTGTTTTTCTAAAACTAGATAAAATTTCCTACAAGAAAACATTTTTTTTTTTTCTTGGGATATGTTTGGGGGGTGGCTTTCTCCTTGAAAAAATCTTAGTTATATATATGAATATATGTATGTATACTATATATATATATGTCTATTCAAATTTTATAATATTGTAAAAAAATATATAACTCTATACATATATTTAAAAAAAAAAGATTTGGGCCTAAAATAACAATCCACAACTTTTTTTTATATTAATATAATATTTATTATTTATTTTTTATTTTATTGCTCATCTTAATAGCTTTCGAAAAATACCGTTTATAATATATTAACTAACAATAATAATTTTTTATTTACAATTCGGCCTAGGCGTGACGATCGTCACGACTGTAATTCTACGGGGTTACTACTTTATTTCTTTAATTTAATGCCATTTTACTGTCTTTCTGTTTATTCAACAATTTCTTTCCTAGCCGGTTTCGGATATTACAGGCACCATTTTTAAGAGATCGGGTGCACTAAGTATAAACTGTAAGTTGCATTTCATTGTTCACACTTGGAAACATCCCTGACACTCCCACGAGAATTCATGCCGTGACGATATGTTTTTATGTAGTTTTTAATTATGTTGATAATTTATCATTTCTTACGTCGTTTATGGCTAGTACCTAAAATCTAAATGTATTCATTCATTTTTGATGCTTGTGATTGTTGGCACTTGGTAGAAATTAATACACATTTTATTTATTTAACTCTTGTCCTTATATTTGTGGATAAGTACAAGAGTTAAATAAATACAATGTATTCATTCATTATTAAGTAAGGAAATAATTAATTGACTTTTTCATTTTTTTATTATAATTTACATAAATACAGACCATTCAGTCCCAGTCTCATTCACAAACCAGGCCCGAATGGCCCGAAAAATATCTCACAATAATTTATATCTTTCTTAGGTATATTTTTATTCTTTATCAATATCTACCATTCCGTGATTTTTGTAATATCCAAAACCGAATGGAAAGAAACCGTGAGACTAGTACAAGTGCATTTTTAATTTAAAATATAAAAAAATATGTTTTAGGGTCCCGTAACACCAATTGATAAAACGGAACCCTTATACGATCACTGTGTTGTCTGTCTGTCCGTCTGTTAATACCCCTTTTCTGTGATTAAATTGATATTTGTAATATTTTTCATGTGCTTAATATTAATGAATATTTACCGAAATATTTTTAGATATTTTCTGACTATTAAAATCTAGTTAAGAAAATAGAAGGGAACGCCTGCAAATTAAATTTATTTAATGGAAGAATAAAATAAATCAAAAAGTCCCCTTTCGCCCGAAGCCCGATAAGTTCCTATAATTTATCAAAATCAAAAAAGGAAACAGATGCTGTCCTTGCTGTTTTATTGACGGTTCAATCATTATTTTTGTAGCAATTTAAATCAGGAAAATATGGTGTTTTTGTCGATAATTATTAAATAAACTGGATTTCTGTGAAAAATACTCGAACAAAACGATTTTGTGAGGAAGCCATGCCTTGGTACTTCAACACGTTTGTGGGTTGAGAAAGAAACAAATAATTTATAAGATAAAATTTCTCACTACAGGCGAGCTTAACACTATTTAGTATTTTCTACCACCCAATCTTTGGTAATACAACTTCTCGTAGAGGGTAATGCCATAATATACAAAATAGTGTTTGAATACATAATATTATTATTACTCAATTAACCATACATTATACTACATTTTAATAAACATGCTCGTATAGGTACACCTAAATTATATGATAGAATACTTATTTATACTACTTAACAGTTTAGATACACACATAAATATTCATAATGAAGAGAATTTTTCTAATAACAAGCGCATGAATGTTTATTATGAATCATTCTGTAAATCAAGAAAGTATTGTTTTGTCTTACTCTCGAAGACTGCCATGTG
This sequence comes from Ypsolopha scabrella, assembly GCA_910592155.1. Classification (NCBI taxonomy): domain Eukaryota; kingdom Metazoa; phylum Arthropoda; class Insecta; order Lepidoptera; family Ypsolophidae; genus Ypsolopha; species Ypsolopha scabrella. The sequence continues at coordinate 14,889,470 of OU342980.1, forward strand.
ATCTGTGACTGGCATAGATGAAACTTTGCGGATGTGTAGAGGCAACCTGGGAGTGTATTTTTTAATCATTCGAATTTCAATTCGCATACGAATCCGCATGATTCGCATACGAATACAATACTAATTTTAAGTTTTCGTATGCGAATCATGCGGATTCGTATGCTAATTGAAATTCGAATGATTCAAAAATACACTCCCTGTTCCACCAGCTTATTGCACTCACAGTAAAAGAATCTGTACACATGCACAAAGAGATGTTAAGGTAACTCTCATCTCAACATAGTGGCGTGTTATATATGATAATTAAATTTGTTAGATGGCATCTGTATCTAATTTAATTATTATGGACTTACTGTGAAATGAAGCAGCCCACAGTGACTTACCTGTGAATAAAAAAAACAAATTATTCTACTGAACGGATAATATACAAAAATGCGAAGCCTTTCTTGGTAGATAAAATGAAAATAAATATACAAATAAATAAACAGTCTGTCTGTCTGTATGTATGTATGTACGTATATATTTGCTCTCTCAATGGATTTGTATAGTTTAAATAAACGTGGGCGGAGCCGCGGGCAAAGGCTAGTAAGGAATAAAGACGCGTTTGAAAAGGCTCTTTTTCTTATTTGTTACATAGAGGTTTTCTTTTACTCGTAATCCATCCATCCGTCCATCAGCCTGTTTTTCCCCTGCTGGACATAGGCGTTTCCAGGATTTCGCCCCTCTTGGCGGTCCTCCTGGAAGAAATGCCCATACTCACACATGTTGGTCAGGCGGGTTGGTGAGCGCGGTGCCGAAACCTTTGCACCAGTGACGCCGCTGCCCGTCACCAGTCTGTTTTATATAAGGCCCGGCAATTGGGGATGGATATACCGCCATCCATCGGGCCAAAGCAATGGTGGGCCGCCTGGTTTGTTGTTCTCTTACTCTCTCCCGAATTACTTCGGGAGGACTTGTGAGTAAGATGGTGGTACTTCCACAGTCAAACCCGGCATCAGCTCTACCACCTATCAAAAAAACGAACGTTAGATAAAAGGATTGAAACATATTCAGTGTACTTAAGGTACAAGCCGAGCTTTCGGTGAGAATATAGGCCAGTTTCTAAATTAAGAAAGTCTCACTTAGCGATACTTGGGCGACGAATCAGCCAATTACAGCGCTGATTTCATAATTAAGCACCGCTTAACTAGATAATTAAATTCTCAACTGTAAAATTGGGGATATATCCTATCATAATCAGGTTCGAAATAAAATAAATAATAATACAGATTTTCATTAAATTTTCCGTTTCAATAATTATATTGACAGTTCCTAAGCTCTTTGGAGCTCTATCTAATAAGACGAGTCGCAATAAAATATAGTTGGCCACAGATAATATATCGGCCTAGCTTCTGTCGAAGGCGCACGTTTATATATTTTCGCATATCGTTGTGTCTTTAGTAAACTGGTTTGCATTTAGTGATCGGAGACGTACCCCATTCCTTTTTATCGATATCATATGACTATAATGGCTAAATACCTACGTGACGATCACCAAAAGTTCGTCCACGGGAAGCTCATCTAGCAAAAGACCATTTCCGGACGATGATAATGCTGGTTTTGTGAAACTTAAAAGACATACCGCTTATAAGTCAGGAAAACTCGAACATGCAAGGATCAAAATTGGAAACAGATTTGGGCTAAATACTGATGAAGACTGTGGCTCAAACGCAGCAGCACAATAAGCAACAGTCCTTATAGAAGAATACTCGCGGCTCTCCTTCATTATTAAAAAAAAAGACAGAGTGGACTCATAATACGATTGTAAGTTTAATCTCTAAGTTTGATAGAGACTTCTGTCTGAGATATAAAAACAGAGGTAAGATTGCCGTCAATTGCTACTGCAGCGGAGGGTTGAAAAAAAACAGTTCTTTTTAAAAAGATCAAAACATCCTGTTTAAAACAAAATTAAAAAAAAACATGTTTAAAACAAATATTTACTGATGTTTTTTTGCGGCTGTTTCAAGCACGTTTAAATCATGTTTTAAACATGTTTAAATCATTTTTTGGGCATCGTATTGGTACATTATGCATATGTAAATTTGTTTTTTTTTTTATTTATTGAACAACTTATACACATTACACTTAAAAAACAATTATTATAGAACTATCTGACGTAAGCCACGAAGGTTTATCTGCCGATAGTGAGTTCTACATTACACTTTATACATACAAATAGGTTAATTTAGCTTATTTTATTTACAAAATGTAGTTGAGGTCACTACATTCCACCATGTACTTTTTAAGTTTTGTCATATAATTATTTTTATTATTAAAATACCATTTTTGCAACTCTTTTGGAAGGCTATTGATGATTTTTGGTAGTATAAATTCCCAATACCTAGTTCCGAAAACATTATTACATTTAGGTAAATTAAAAGTTTTAGTATCAGATAGTTGCCTTAATTTATTAAATCGTGTTTTTCTTTGCAAAAGTGGTACTTTATTTTTTTCTTCATTGAGGATAGACAATTTTAATTTATTTAGAATAGGTATTATGACAATAACGAAACAATTGAGTATAATCTTGACAATGTTTTTCTTTTATATATTTAGGTACAATTGTTTTGAGAAGTCTAATTTGTAGTTTAAATATATTTTCTAAATGAGTTTTATGTGTTCTACCGTAACTACTTAGTCCATAACTAATAATGGAATCAGCAAGTGCTAAATATTTTGTACGGTACTTTATATTTGAGAATAGATAGCTTGCATAAAACAGCTCTAAGTTTTTTACTAATATAGTTAATATGCGGACGCCAGGTGAATTTATTATCAATGACCAATCCAATATACATGTGTTCTTTAACAAATTCCATTTGCGTACATTTGCATTGAAACATATTTTGATGAAGGCAGTGATGATCATGTGCGACAATAGATGGCTGGTGAGATATTTTGCTGTGAGAGGAATGAATATGCATTGCTATTGTTTTATTCGCGTTTAACACCAGTCCCATATCATGCGCCCATTTACATAAGATATTAAAGTTATTTTGTAATTGAAGCTCTGCTTTTTTTATGTCTCTTTCTGCAACTACAATACACGTGTCATCGGCAAACTGATATACAGATCCCTGTTCAATTATGTTGCACATATCATTAACATAAAGAAGATATTCTGTTGGACCCATAATTGAGCCCTGGGCGGTGCCCTTGGCGGTTTTGACTTTATCACTGAAATTATTGTCTATTGAATCTTTCTTCATGATAATTTTTGAACCATTTTAGGAGAGGACCCTGTATACCATTTTGTGCTAACTTTGTATATAATGTTTTATAATCAAGGCTATCAAACGCCTTGCTAAAGTCGATAAAAACAACGAGCACCTGTTTTTGTGATTCAAGTGCTCGTTGATTTCATCGGTAAACTGACTTAATAGTTGAGAAGTATTGCGTTTTTTTTGAAAGCCAAACTGTTTTTTGTTTAATATTTCATTTTTTTCTAGATATTTGTTAATTTCGTTCCCAAAATACCTCTCCACTATTTTGTCTATGCAGGATAATATGGTTATAGGTCTGTAATTATTATAGTCAGCATGACTGCCTTTTTGTAAATAGGCCGTATAATGCCTACTTTTAGTTTGTTCGGATACCTAGATGTAGCAATACAGGTATTAAGTGTGTGATTGCAGGAGTTATTTTGTCATTTATGTTTTTAATATCACATGCCCGTATACCATCAAGTCCCGGACTTTTATTTTGATTAAAATGTTGAATTATTTTGGAAATAATTTCATTGCTAGCCTTATTGAGTCTCATTGCTACCTCTGGCGTCCTGAAGTATCCAAGAGGATCCAGTAATGGTGTACTACAAACATTTGGTAAGTTATTTACATTATTATGAAATTTATTGGCAAAATTATTACATAATTGGCTTGTATTAATTTTAAAAGACTTTAATATAATTTCATCAACAGACTTTTTAACTTTTCCACATAAAGTATTGATGATATTGCATACAGCTTTGGAATTTTTAAAATTTTGACTAATTTTTATCGTAGTATATTTGTTTTTTACATATTTAATATATTTATTTGTTTTATTCCTATATAAGTTATAAAGAATTCGGTTCCAAATATTACCTGCATCTTTTTTCCAGATTTTGAAGAGATTATCTCTTTGTTTGCACATTTTTATATCGTTTTATTAGCCCACACACATGTGCTTCGTTTATTTACACTGTTTATTTTTAAGTGGTTTTACAGTTGTTATATACATATTCAAATTTATCAATTATAAAGTTTAACACATCATCAGGACATTGGTATGTCTGTATTATACTCCAGTCCACCTGTTTTAGTTGTTTTATGACTTGTTCGTTACGCAATTTAGAGATAACACGGGTAGTCCTGCTTGCCGGGTCATCGACCGGGCTTCGTTCCATCAATGCACAAGCTATAATATAGTGATCTGCAAGAGATGTATTGATGACTGAGGAATGCACAGACCGGCCGCTGGCACAGCGGGTGAATGCATGATCTATACATGATTTTGTTATAAGATTGCCTTTTTTTTCGACCCGGGTGTACTGGTTTATTCCACATTCCAAGCCTAATTCACTCAGTGAGTTATGGTATATAAATTTTTTTTTTAGTTTATTGTCTAGGTTCATGTCTCCTAATAATAAAATGAAATAAATATATATAATTTAGCTATATAAAGCCTTTAGTTTCCTTTAACTTGTATTAATATTTTTTTATTATTAATACAAGTTAAAGGAAACTAATAATAAAATATCATACTTAGACATTTTTTTCCTAATGATACCGTTTAACTCTTTTATAAAGCAGTTTTTAGCCTTTTCAGGTGGTCTGTAAAGAGTACAGACATAAATTTTACTGTTATTATACTCTAAATATCCTGATAATGACTCGAAGTGATACGTACATGATGGAATTATTGTAAAGTTACGGCTATTATGTACATAAGTAATTATGCCACCGCCCTTTTTATTATCTCGAAGGCTGGCATACATGGTATAGTTTTGTAATTCAAACATACTTTTGCACTGTTCCTTTATACCTATATTAGCTTCAGTTAACATTATCACATCTATTGTCCAAGGGCTATTCATGACAATATATTCAAGTTGGGAGAAATTAAGAATTAAGGATCTAATTTTTACATGTAAAGCTACTAATGACCGATGACTTGATGGAAGCGAATAAACAAAATCATTCCAAGTATTAAAGTTACCTTCATTGATTAAGGTGTTGCTATCTTCCATGAAACAAGTTCATATTACATCGGCTATTTATACTTTACAAAAACAAAACTAAGGAAGCAAAATAAAAGGAAAACATACACTCACTTTTTTCCGTCTTTCCACTTTTCAATGTCACTTACGGATCTGATGACGTATATTCTTTCCCTTTCGCTCTTTCTTATCAGAACTGAACCCCTTTTGCACGATACAAACTTGAACTTGTCATCTCCTTTTAAGTGAATCTTAGCCTGCCACAGGAGGTACGCAGTCGCCGGTGTCAGCGCCTCCCTTATGAAGATCCTATTTCCATCTTCTCGTCCCAGGTCAGCTTCAGTAATGGTTCTTGATTTGGAAGCCTCTAACCAGCTATCCCGACAACCCTCCTTCAAGACAACAACAATGGTGGATGAATTTCTTTTTTGCGATGGCGTAGAACGACTTTCTTTCCTGTATGCTTTGATGATTTCTTCTTTGTTAAGGTTAATTTTATCACATACCTCCATGGCAATATTGTTAACGTCTTCAGTTTCTTGCTTTTGGACTCCACAGATTTCGATCCTATTTTCGATCTGACCTTGCTCCAGGCCATTAATCTTTTGTTCCAGCAGTTCAAATTTCAATTTCATGTTTGTATATTTATTTTTGAGATCAATATTTTCGTTTTCCACCTTTTTGACTTTTTCCTCGTAAAGGTCGACAGAGTGTTGAAAGTCGTCAATCTTGTCAGAGTAAAATTTCATGCTACGCTGCATTTCCTCACGCATGATTGTGCGTAATTCGCGGCGAAACTCGTTCAAGATGTCTTGCTTCGCACCATCCAGACCAGTAGGTGAGGAGGAGGCCATCTCGTTATCCGTGATCTCGTCTTCTTCTGGATCAGGCAAAATGGCGGAGATACGCTTGCGCCTTGTTTGCGTGTTACAATTCCGACATTTCCAATCTACCGCGTCGGTACCACACAAGGTGTTGAGCTGTTCATTGGAAAGATCGCCACAGACGGCATGGTACCATCTACTACACTTGTTGCACTGTATGCCCGGTTTCTTTTTGGTTACCGTTTGGTTACACTTCGAACATTTAGCCATGTTACTTTCGTATAAAATCGGTAGATAACAGAATAAAAATTCGCGTGCGCACGTCACGCTAGCATGGCCGCTGCGGTTGAACTGAGCGTTTTTTAAATGTTATCATAATCTAATCATTTATTGGGTGAAAAATAATAAATGCTTTCCCAATAAACACGAAACGTAGAAATGCTTAAAAATACAAGTACACACTGACACCGCCCGTTCTCGTCTTTATGTTTGGGTAAACCCCCGCCAGTAAAGGAATTTTAATCGCACCGATTAATAGAAAAGGATGCGTTCAAAAACAAGAGAGTAATAACGACGACACATTGGGGATATAAGGAAAAAATAATAATTAATATGCTAAAAAACAGTGTTTTATATATGAGTGTTTTAAACAGTGTTTTAAACAAGGGTGTATTTTTCTCGGTGTTTTAACCACTGTTTAAAACACTTGTTTTAAACACTGTTTAAAACACTTGTTTTAAACATTTGTTTTAAACAATGCCAACTCTGGCAGAGAAAGTCATCAGCTGCTAAAAGCCTGACTATTTGCTGAAAATATAAAATTTTACACCTATACACTTAAAGACGAATGAATGTCTAGAGTGATTCGTGGCTTTTGCACAGATACACATGAATCTAAAGATTGTTTCAAAAAACATAAAAATAGCGAACCTAAATCTTGCAACTGTTTCGGAAGTCACGCTGAAAGCCAGTTTCTTTCTTCACAACAATGAATCAAGTATCTCCGACAACTACAATCAAGAAAAATTGGACAAAAAAACACTGCAAAACAAGTGCAAGATAACTTTCGTCAGCGATACCTGCTGTGGTGATAACAAATACAAATTTTGAAGCAGCCAAACAATCACCAAGATGTGCGGAGATCTATCGAAGTTAAAACGACATTGACCCTGCAGCGATTACGATCGGATAAATTTTCATATTGCTCTCCAATGTTAAAAAAGATCCTGTTGGTGTTTTCCCATTTGTGTCACCATGTGTAGCAAAAAACTACGTATCGTATACTGGAAGCAAACTCCAAAAATTAACGGATTTAGTAGTTAAAGACCTAGATGTTGACGTTATTGCTATCAGCAAAACCTGAATTTTCAGTAGAAATACATTTCTCGATAACCATGGATTCAACTATCGTAGTGATAAACATCGTAGCGGTATTGGTCAGGGTGTAGAAATTTTTACTAAGGCGGACATATTACATTCCTCTATTACTATTTCACCAACTAAACAGTATTAGAAGCAAGTATTCAAAAAATAAATTTATTGTAAATTTCTATTACGCTTATGTTATAATTATAAGCTATATTAAGCCTACGGAGTAACTTCTAAATTTATTTCAGCACCTACTCGATAGCGCCTTGTTGTGTGCCACACTTTATATTATTTGGTAAAGAATTTTGAAAATCAATCAACAAAACGAGTGCCATGTCCAAGCTTACCGCAAATATTAGCGACATAATTAATAAATAAACACATTGCCTATTTGTAGCTCACCACTCTGGTGCGGTAATCTATGCAATATTTCACGATGACTATCGTTTATTCCGCAAAATGGCGATATTTGGTATTTTGAATAGCCATTCTGTTTTAAATGCAATGTTATTTCGTACACTGTATTTAAGTGGAATTAAGTGATAGACAAGCTTATTTTACGGTCTACGGTTTCTGAATAAATATATAAGGTGATTTTATACCAATTGAGTCTAGGTTGTGCTTGAACAAGTATAGAAACACAAAAAAAAAATCGTCTGTCGCAAAAAGAGTAATTGAATCTTGCTCCTGACTACTATCAAGTCACGAGTTAGAATTTGGATATATAAACGAAAGTCAACTTATATACATGACACTTTATACTATTTACCGGTGTAAATGGATAAGTATTTTTAATTAAAGTCACATAATCTATACTGAACAACTTTTCCACAGAAACATACTTACGGAGCTAAAAATATATCTTCACACTGTGAATTTTGATTCTCTTTAATTTAAGCGGGCATAAACTCTGGCGAAGTTGTTCAGAGTAATCAGTAGATTATGTGATTTCACAATTAACATTCACACCTATTTTATTAATTTTGAGGTGGTAAAGCTGAAGCCGGGCTCAACTGTGGGGGTACTCGCAAACCTCCCGAAGTTATTCAGGGGAGAGTAAGAGGACAGCTCTCAAACAGGCACAACCAGGTGGCCCACTATTGCTTGGGTCCGACTGATGGTGGTATATCCATCCCCAATTGCTGGGCCTTATATAAAACAGAATGCATAGTGACGGGCAGCGGCGTTACTGGTGCGAGGATTTCGGCACCGACGCTCACCAACCGAAGCCATAGACATAGATTGAATAGAGGAAGCGAGTGAATGTACTTCGCGTGCCCAATCTCACGCCAAAAGAGCAATGCTCTTCCTTCACAGATAGTTGTGTCGTTTCGTTGTAACACGACTTAACTCATTTGACAAGACTATTCTTATTTTAACCGTCCTGTCCTTGTCTTTTCGACACGGAAAGAAAAAGACAGTAAGCTTAAATTAAGTTTAGTCGTGTCAAATAAGTTAAGTCGTGTTACACCAAATCAACAGCACTGTGTCCTACACTTTCGAGTCTTATGTATTATGTCTCAAATATTACAATAAAATTTTCCTTCTAAGATTCAAACCGCTGTCAGCCGTTTTCATTGTAATAATGTGACTCGCTTAGTTTTCATAGTGTGACATTTGCGTCATCAACTTAAATTTATATCTATGTCCAGCAGTGGATAAAACAGGCTAATGGATGGATGGATGGGCTTACCCCCGGCATGTAAGATAGCCCACTTAAAAAAAATTAACACCATCTAACATATACAGATCTGCCACCGATATAATTGTAGAAACCGACCGGTTGTGCATTATCTGTCATGGATTTACAGAACGCGAAAGAAAATACGACCTTTGCCAAAGAGTGGCGAAGATACATAAGCATTAATTAAATATTTATTTAAAGCGGCGGTAGCTCAGGGTTCCAGGTTCGATCCCCGGCCTGGCATGCACCAATGAGTTTTTTGGAATTTATGTGCATAGTATTTGTGTTCTTACCTAATACTTACCCTTGCTGAAAGGTGAAGGAAAACATCGTGAGGAAACTTGCATGCCCTTAAAAGCGTGTATTTATTGGGACGTAATAATCGTCGGTGAAACGCGGGTGTGCCAAGTGTTGACTATGCATTTCACAGGTCACACCCGGAACACCTCTGACACCCCCTCGAGGATTCATGTTGTGACGATATATATTTATAATTATTATAATAATCCTTTTCATGGTAATAAGTAAAAATTGCGTTTCACTTTTTATTCAGCTCTGGACCTAATTTTGGAGGCGTTTGTTAACGCCAATTTGATTGCTCTACTTTCAAAGGGCCTTCAAAGGGCTGTGAAAAGCATCGATGTCGATATTTTAGTGGAATATTTCGCGTATTAAATTCCGGCCTCTACAACATCGACTAAATTTTCAAGCGACCGCGTTATTTATTGTTAAATAAAAAGTGACAGAATATTGTTAAATCCAAATTATATCATTGCCATGTGACTAATACCATTGTACCAACTTTTTGTGTCCACACAGAGAACATTTGATATTTCTAACAATTACAGATCTGAAATTGTGCCTGAAATATCGAACTGACACGGTTTGACTATAAAGTTTGTATATATGTTACCAGCCAAATTTTACGACAATGTATTTTGGTCTAGGCCAAAGTGGTTCTGGATTGTCGTATAAAAAATAACCACGAAGGTTTAGAGCTCCTCAATGTACCGCAATCCTACTAATCCTACTTATAAATGTGAAAGTTTGTGTGTGTGTGTGTGTGTGTGTATGTTTGTTACTCCTTCACGCTGAAACGGCTGAACGGAATTGGATGAAATTTACAATGGATATAGCTTATAATGTAACTTAACACATAAGCTACTTCTTTTCCCGGAAAAATGCATGGTTCCTGTAGAATAGATCAATATCATTGAAAAATCAGGTGTCTAATTAGCGCGGACCATAATTGTTTGTGGTGAATTAAGACAACGCTTTGATTTCAACGCTAATAAAAGTCTCCGTGTACGAGTTCCACTATGTTTTTATTAATTAGCGACTAGTTTCGTCTCTTAGACATCTTCTGGCTTGTTAAAAGCTTTGCTTTCTGGCTTTGATTTCATACATCTGGTGTCTAATTAGCGCGGAACTGTATCGTTTGTAGTGAAATAAGACAAGGCTTTGTTATCATATCACACTAAGGTTCCGTTTGGAAACGAGTGAATTTCACTCGGAGTGATGCGAATTTCACCCTAGAGAGTTAAAAAATTGACCGGAGTTAAGCCGAGGGTAACCGAACTGTTACCTGACATTTGCACGAAAGTGTTTTGAAACGCTTCGGAGTAATGCAAAAATCACACTGGGCCACCTGATTGGTGCTACCAGATTTTTGTTTCTCTTGCTCCTATATAGATCTGTCTCTTTCCAATAAACGAGTGAAATTTCGCACTATGATCGCACGTTCTGAAACGCTTCCTAATATTATAAATGCGAAAGTTTGTGTGTGTGTGTGTGTTTGTTAGTCTTTCACGCTGAAACGGCTGGACGGATTTGGATGAAATTTAGAATGGATATAGCTTATATCCTAAATTTACACATAAGCTGCTTTTTATTCCGGAAAAAAGCATATCGTTAAGCCGAATACACGTGGGCGGAGCCGCAGGAAAAAGCTAGTGATATAATATTAATGATTTATTTGTTATAATCTTACATACATTTAGCACACAATCAATATTGGTTCAATCTAAATCCTGGGATGATCGAAGCGAGCATGAGAATCTTGGGCTGCTTTTGATCATAAATTTCGGAGCAGAGCGAAGTGAAGCGGAGCAAGTTAGGCGAAGCGGAGCGAGTTAGGCGAAGCGGAGCGAGTTAGGTGAAGCGGGAACCACAGAAAATCCTCCTCAACGGAAATCTTCCATTCAATCGCGTCAGGTAAATTTTATTATATAACTAAACAAGTTTAGGTTTTCATCAAAAAGCCAGATTTTCTCAGGTTTATGATAAGATTAGGTAATAACTTTATCTTCTTACAATTCTTGACCAAAAACCTAGGTCGTGACATATATATATATTTTTTGGTTGAAAGTCCTCATAAACAGCTCCGATTTGTTATTTTTTTTCTTGTTTTTTCTTTTTTTTTAAATCAGAAATATTTCAGAGGGGTGAAATAATTGTTTGTATGGTTCAATATGTAAATTATTTATATAAAGAAACAAGATTTTGCATGCTTTTCATTGAAAAAAATTATTCGTGTATCAACTTTGGTGTTAGGAGTAGTTGCCAAGAGTACATTTGTTAGTAATAATTGAATATTTACATCCTAAAAATTTGCTGTGTGGGTCAAAAAATATATATGGCTCCTTACCCTCTTTCGCTTTTTGATAACAGTGGAATGAGAAAAATTACGAAATCAACGCAAGATGTTAATGATGTTACAATTTTTTTTTACATTATGTGGCATGTTACTTCATAGATTAAAATGGGAAAAAAATAAAAAGTTGGTAGATATTTTTCAACAGTACATCCGATATTTACGTAATAACCATGGTACCAACGTTAAAGTTGTTTTTGATAGATACAATAATAATGGAACTAAAGCGTCTGAGTGAAATCGTAGATATAAAAGTAATACTTCAATCGATTATTTTTTTGAAGAAGACATGCCTCTTACTACAACTAAAGAGCAATTTTTAGGAAACAGCAAAAATAAAAATAGGTTTATCCATCTTCTCTGCAAAAAATGGGCCGAACAAAATATTGAATGGAGTCAAGCAGAAAGTGATGCAGATCGTTTAATTGTCCAATCAGCTCTTGATAGTTCCTTCCATGAAGTAGTTGTTGTAACAGAGGACATTATGAAAGTAAATAATTAAAGTTTATGCGCTGTCAAAGAGAAGTAAGCAATTTCCTTAACGTCAAGTGCCTACCGGAGATCAAAGCAAATACGGTCTCTTTTAGCTTACAGCTTGAACTTCAGATGATCGTTGTCCTTAAAAAATGAAGATGTGTTAGTGATATTGATGGCTTTAGCACCTGATCATAAAGAAATATTTTTCTTGAAACCAGTCAAAATAATGTCTCACAAAGACTTATTCGACAAAAACCATGTTAATAAAATATCCAAATATTACTAAAAATCATCTCTTCTTCATTCATGCATTCACTGGATGTGACACTGCATCTGCTTTTTACAATAAAGGCAAAAATAATTTTACTAAATTTTTAATAGTGATCAGAAGTCACGTGCAGTAGCTGAAACTTTCGTGGTCGAAGAGCAAGCTGAAGAAATACTTTTTAATTGAGGTATTTATTGTATTGTTGTGATGAAAAAACACTTGTACTTTTTCCCAGATAATATTTAATACGACACTACCCAACCGGTTTCACTATATAAGCATCATCAGGGGCTTTTTAATTAACTAATATACATAATTATTTTTTAAACAATGTTTCTGTTGCTAGATGTCCGTGCATTGCGTGTATTTATTGTATTCTCACCATGTATGGTGCTAAAACTGCCCAAAGCTTGAATGAACTGCGATGCAAGCGTTTTATAGCATTAGCTTCAAAAAACAAGAGCGTACAACAACTAAGCTCGTTACCTGCAACAGTGGATGCAGCAAAACAGCACATTAAAAGAGTTTACCTGCAAGTTCAACAATGGAAAGATAATGCTTCAATACCTCCCGAAGATTGGGGTTGGCAAATAGATAATTATTTGAAACCAATCACAAAGACACAACCCGCAGCACCAATAAACATTTTGAAAATTATATTTTGCTCTTGCAAAACAGTTTGCATTGCTCACCCGCCTGCATTGTATGCAGTGGAAGTGACTGCGATAATCACCCACCACTTGAAGAAGATGATGATTTTAAAACACAAATGAATGATCAAAATTAAATGTTCTTTTTGAAAATAATAAAAAAAACGCAAAATTACTTGTTTAGTGTTATTTTTTCGAGTTAATAAAACATTAGAAAGCTATTAACTTATTTATTTATTTACTTGTTTCCTTAAATAAATAATTTACATATTGTTTAAACAATACAAAAAATTATTTCCCCCCTCTGAAATATTTCTGATTTTAAATAATATAAAAAAACAAAAATTTAAAAAGAAATGATCTTTGTCGATGCTGTTTCTGAGGACTTTCGAAGATTGCCTGTTTACGGCTTCATTGACGCGACTATTTTGCTTTTTCAAAATCTTGCAGTTTCAAAATTTCAAAGTTGTAATTTCGGACAGTTTTACTTAAAAAAAAACTGCATTGTTTTATTTCGGTAAAGTCTATCATTAATATTGAATGTAAATTTCCGTCACCGAATTCATAACATACTACTTATGTGCGGGTTATGTGGTGAGGAATTATTACGTGATACACTTATTTTTAAACAAGCCACGTCAATACTCGTATCAGAAGATAAGTAACCAGAAAAACATGAAAATGGTTCCATTAGTGATAATACAGAAAAAATCAGATTTCATGTTTTTACGGACTGGCTTTTACGCTTTCGTAAATTGAATTCATTTTGTGGTACATAGGTAACACTAAAAGTTTCCGGAACTGGTCACTTACATAAACAATATTTAAAAATTTATTGCAACATTTGAAAATAGAACTCTTTGGCTGTAGAATGCAGTTTGTTTCATCTGACTGTCTTTTGTTTTTACCTTGTGGCACCATTTAAAAAATTGTGTGTCTGCATCAACATGGATTTAACTCGGGAAAATTTTCGTAGTATGATTTTCTACGATTTTAAGTGTAATTTGACAGCTCAACAGAGCATCGCTCGGCTTGAAACAGCTTTTGGCAATGAAGCACCATGCAAGACGACTGTTTATAGCTGGTTTGCAGAATTCAAGCGTGGTCGTATCAATCTCAGTGACGAATCTCGCGATGGTCGGCCGTCCACCGCTGTGACCAACAAAAACATCGATGCTGTGCGCCGTATGATTGAAACAGACAGGCATGTGACCTACCATGAAATTCGCGCATCCTTAGAAATAGGCATGAGTCAAATACAATCAATCCTACACAAACATTTGGGTGTGAGAAAGCTGTGCTCACGGTGGATCCCACACAACTTGACCGAGGCTCAAAAAACGGACCGCGTCACTTGGTGCAGTGCCATGCTTACCAGATTCAACGAAGGTGCGTCAAATTTGGCGTGGGACATAGTAACAGGTGACGAAACATGGATTTATTGCTACGATCCCAAAACAAAGCAGCAATCGAGCGTATGGGTCTTTCAAGATGAGCCGAAACCAACCAAAGTGGCGCACGCGAAAAGTGCATCTAAGCGGATGATTGCTTCTTTTTTTAATAAAACCGGACACGTGGCTACTGTTGCTTTAGCGAATCGTCGTACCGTGAATAGTGACTGGTACACGACCATTTGTTTGCCGGAAGTTATTGACGAACTCCGTAAAAATAACCGTAAACGCCGTATCATCCTGCACCACGACAATGCTAGTTCTCACACGGCCAGACAGACAAACGACTTTTTGAAGACGAAAAATGTAGAACTCATGAGTCATCCTGCATACAGTCCCGACCTGGCACCTTGTGACTTTTTTCTGTTTCCAAAAATTAAGAACCAATTACGCGGTCAACGATTTTCATCACCAGAAGAGGCTGTCGAGGAGTATGAAAAACACGTTTCAGAGGTCACCACAGGGGAGTGGCACAAAAGTTTTCAAAACTGGTTTGATCGAATGAAAAAGTGCATAGACGCCAAGGGAGATTATTTTGAAAAACAATAAATTAATTTTGTACCTTTAATAGTATTTTTTCATATTCATTCCGGAAACTTATAGTGCGTCCCACGTATATGTTAGGGGATGTTCGGATTTTTTGCATTTTTATGGAACTGTGCCAAATTTGAAAACGTCCAAGAACAAGAATGCATGACAATTTTAAACGTACCTATCGTGTTGCTTTAATTGTAAATGGAATGAATTTATTGTTTTTTTTTTACCCTCAAGTGACGATCTTTCGTAGAGAGATTGAAGTCAAAATGTAGATAATATTTTAATAGCCTTTAAATTATGTGTTTTCCTAAAAACATCAAAAAAGTTGTTTTTAAATAAGAAACTAGAATAAATATTGGCAGACCTAGCTTTTTCGACAAAAATGCAATGGTGTTGGTCTTTGATATTAAAACCAAACATTTCACAAGATTTCTCGAAGACATAAATTCTTTATACATACGAGCACGATAACTTATGAAACAGGAAGGAAACGACCAAAAAAAGTAGGCAGTTCAGTTGTTCCAAAACCTATTTCAAACCACTCAGATTTGTCCGTACTGCCTTATTTCGTATCTCAGTTACCACTCACCGACGACGCTAGCAGAAAAGTCTTTCTTCAAAAAAGAAAACGCGTGTATTACACAGATTTTCCGTCGCAGCCTTTCTCCATCTATTCTTGTGACAATGAATAAATAATGACTTGTGTCAGCATACATTTTTCACACCATGACGCCGTGACGTGTGTGGAAGTAAGTCGTGAGGAAACTTGGAATGGCGGCGTTTTTATGATTTGTCTTATTTTATAAACATGAAAATTGAGTTTAGCACGAGTTTAAAATAAGTAATGGAACATCCGAGTGTGAAGTTTATATGCCATGAAAGTTTTGGTAATCAAGTGTTTATTAGTATTTTATGCAACTTGGGACAGTGCTTTCGAAGCTTAGTTCCGTAATGCCTGCACAAGTGACCCAATGGCTAATTACGAGTATGTACCTGTTGGACACGAAACTTCATCTACCATCATGTTTTCCAAAAACCATTTCATGCGAATGAAAAAAAGAAAGCGCGAGATCCTTTTTTTAGGGTTCCATACTTCAAAAGAAAAAAAACGGAGCCCTTATAGGATCACTTTGTTGTCCATCTGTCTGTCCATCCGTCTGTCTGTCAAGATCGTTTATCTCATGGAGAAGAGAACGCGTGGAGGTATCGAGTTGAAATTAAAACCATATACTCAAGTCTACAGTCCCTTAAAACTGTGGAAAAATCAAACTTCTGAGTTAACGTGAAAAAGATACGGCCGTTTATGCAGCAAAAAACGTATATTTCGACACTCTCAGGGGAATCAAAATTTAAAGGGTATTTTCCGTTGACCTAAAACTATGAAATTTGGCAAGTAATACCGTCTTATACCACAAGAATAGGGAAAAATGTGAAAACTATACAATCGTAATTAAATCATAAGAAATGCGAGTCCGACTCGGACTTGTCCAGTTTTTTATTTAGTGTTTTAAACTCAGGCGAGGATCTAAGCTGTGCACTCTAATTGTCATTAATTTACGGACTAACCCCAATTGAAGGTGTTCTGTGGGAGGATTCGAGGCTGCATGGCAGAAATACTTTTTGCCTAGCCCAAGACAAAAGATCAAATAATATTTAGTAGTTGATTGGTTACCTAAGATTGAGCTAATCTCAGCCAATTTATTTGCGTATTTTAAACAAACATAACAACAATTAAACATTGTTCCAAGCCTCGTCTAAGAACATTATTTCAACACATAGTCCTGACCTGCCTTTTTAATTAACAATGAGTAAAACAACCAGGGGTGTTGATAAAATCATCGCAAGCCGAAAACTGTCAAAGAAACTACCATGAGCAAAGACGTTGAAAAAATCTGTTAGGTACTTAATATTTTAGTAGGTATGTCAGCTCACACGAGGCTTCACTGCATGTATTCATTGTTTTTAATTAGTAAAATGGAAAAAAACGTTAACCCTTTTTCCCGATGAGATTTATAGGCTTTATGAAATGTGCCACTTTACTTAGAGAACTGAATGAATTCTGAACATGTCAAATGATATCTACGCATACAGACGAATACAAACGCTTAACGAGTAAGCATCTGTTGAAAACAAACAATAGCTTAAGAAAAATCAAGATATATGTACCTTAATCAAATTTATATAATCGCGGTATAGAAAATCGGAATTGTCAATCTGGACGTGAGGTGCTCTGAATCGGGATTCGAACCCGGGACCTTTCGCTTACCGGGCGATTGCTCTACCAACTGAGCTATCCTGTTCTGGTAACATACTTTTCTGATTTTGTACATCGCAATGATATAAATTTACTTTGTTATCTAATTGCGATGGATAAATCGCAAAGTGTTTAAAAACATAGAAATTTATTTCTATCGGAGTATTTTAATAAAAATTATAGAATAAAGTAAACGGAACTTATATAGTGTTATAATCATTACTATTCTTTTGCAAATCAGCTCGCGCAACGAATGGAATGGAGACTTCATATAATTTACGAAAAAGTTCTGATTTAGGAATCGTGTCGGCAACAGATTATCCAGATTTCCCACATCCTGGGACGGAGGTTGTGTCTAAAAATCTGTCCCAAAAGTCCCATTGTAACATCTTTAGTACGTTGAAATACGAATAAAAAACCCTAAAGCATGAAAAATCTTTTTGGCGCGATTTCTAAAGCATTTAAGAGGATTACGACCTTCTGTGCTTTCTCTCGTGTGTACGTTTAAAACACGCCACACGCCGCGCCGCCCGTTTGATATGGATGGATTTTCAAAAACAAAGTGACTGGAGGATTTGCTGATGTACGTGTCCAATCTGAACATTTACTTTTATTTTGAACATTTAAAATTGGATTTGGGATAATTCTGCGTACCTATTATGATTTATAGCCAAATCCGAGGCTTGGTAAACTTGGGATTCGAAACGCGTCTGAGAGCCTTACCAGTTTTTTTTTTAATTGAATTTTCTTTACAATTCTACATATTTTCAAATTGTCAGTAGATAACTTCTTCGAAACAGTACGATTGCAGGAATTGCGGTAGCGCTTACAACACTCGACAAAAGAAGACGGTACCGCAGTTGAGCATTTGAGCGGTACAAGCGAACAGGAGCACAGAGGGGAGGGGGGGGGGGGGTAAACTGTGTTGTTTGCAACAACTTCCTTCACACTCGCACAGTTTTTAGGCGCGGATTGTGCTGTCTTGCTAATCTACACAAATTTGTGAATAAAATTCGTTTGTTAGTATGTAATGGGTAATCTTTGGAAATACTCAGAAAGCAGGTAACAATAAGTACCCTAGGCACATAGAAATTAATTACATTTGCGTAGGTAATCTCTAAACCTACTAAACTGATTTTGAAAATTCTTCCACTATATTGTTATGACAAGATTCTATACTTGGACATAGCAGTAGTTCCCTAGGGACACAGTTAATAATAAAATTCAAACGGATAATCTATGGAACAAACGATTTTGAAAATTCCTTCACATTGGGGCATAGGTTTTTTTCCCTGGGGACGGACATGCAGTTTCCTAAGGACATAGTCATTAACATTCATTGTTGTAATGATTATATCTCCACATGGACAAAGGCTAGCAATAGTTCCATAGGGACCTAGCTATTAATTAAATTTGCGTTGGTAATCTCTGAAATTTCTGAACTGATTCTGAAAATTCTTTCACTGATGTAATGGTTAGACTCTTCAGTTGGACGCAGGCCACAATTTTTTTCTTAGGGGTGGGCAGTTCCTTAGGGACATAGTCAATAATAACTAGAGAACCGATTTCAAAAATTATTTTATCCTTTTAACTGTTAGATCTCCACTTGGACCAAGGCTATAGTCTGTACCGTGTGTACTGGCAGTTTCCTATGGACATAGCTATTATAAGCCTATGTCCAGCAGTGGACGAACATGGGCTGATTGATGGATGGATGGATAGCTATTTATTAAATAAGCGTGCAATATGGAATTAGTGAACTGATTTTGAAATAAATTTCTTTCACTGTTGTAATGGTAAAATCTTCCCTAGAACATAGGCTATACTTTTTTCCCTGGAAAATATGGGACATAGATATAGGATCAGGCATAGACAATTTTTTATTTTCATGTGAACCAAAAGTCAAAGTCAAATACGTAGTATAAAATTATTATTGGTCCGAAAAATATTAACAGCCTACCAAAAACCTAACCGAAGTGGGCAAAGCCGCGGACAAAATCTAGTCAGTTATATTTTATTACTAGTTTTCCCTACAGCTCCACCATAAAATAAATACATACAGAAGGCCTGGTTCATACAAACAACGATTCCGAGCACACGCAACATAGAAATATCGTACGACGATCTCAGTAGACTCGTGCACTAGCATTCGACCGAATCCTACCGAGATGGTCGTACGTATGCGTCTAAAAAGTCGTTTGCAATAGAATCCAACAATCATGTAAACAAATATGGCGGACTGACATTGACAGCGTATTGTTTATGCCCATAGTGATGTCATAGTGTTCTAATTTAATTTTAATTAAATTTATTTTTCTAATTATTTTAATTTTAAGTCATAGACTATGGCCCATAGTAGGATAGGTACTAAAATAAAACTGACTAAATAGATTAAATATATAAGCCATAGACTATAAAATAAAACTGATTATATATAAAAAAAAGTGTTTATTAAAACAAATTTAAATCTTCGTCTTCGTCATCATCACTATCAGAAGTGTCGCCGGTGACCGTAATTATAAATGGAACCACTGTGTCATCGCTTGCCGTGTCTAAAATGCCGTCGAGCTTTTTCATTTCTTCCTCTTCCTTTAGGACGTGACTTACGTATTTCGACCATTGTTCGGCTCCGATTCTCGCCAACCCTTCGTTCAATAAAGTTTTTATTTCCGCCATTTTAAAAGATTTGTTATTTCTCCCAACATACGACTTAACCTGTGCCCAAATGAGCTCAATTGGGTTGAGTTCGCAGTGGTAGGGAGGAAGGCGAAGCACAGTTCTTACCTCCTGATTACTCCTTGAGAAAAAATACCAATCGTATGCTATATCAAAGTCCGTGATGCCGTGCAAAGGTCGTCGTTCCAAGAAAAATATGTCCAGCCAAATCGTAAAGCAAAACAAAAGTCCAAAATGAGAATGCAAAGTCGTAGAAATCGGAAACAGAAAACACTAATGCACAGCGAACCCACAGAACAGTGAATGACTGTGAATGACAATTCTAACAAAATGGCCACCTGTCAATTTTTAAAAACTAACCATTATTTTTATGGCTTAGGATACAATCCGTTTTGGTTAATTATATTAAGCTCTTGAAAAAATTTTTTTATTGTATTCAAATAATATTAAATTAAAATAATTTATTAAATTAAAAATAAAAGATAACTTCAGATTACGAACAACACTAACTTTTCAATGACTTATAGAGTTCGATGAGTAAAAAACTAAGATGACAGCTTGTCAAATACTTCGAAATTTTTACGTTGCAAATGTTTTAACAAATTTAACTTATAAATACAAGTTAAATCGTGTTGAAGATAATGTGAAAACAATGGTGCGTTCGTTGAAATCAGACTATGTTCATAATTGATCGTCAAATGTATGTGATTACGGAGTAATCGTGACAATTTGGTTTGTTTACATGATTGTTGGATTCTATTGCAAACGACTTTTATGTGTGCGCGCGCCCGGAATCGCTGGTTGTAGGGAGCAGGCCTTCTGTTTGTATTTATTTTGTGGCTCCACCCACGCTAAATCACACTAATATTATAAATGCGAAAGTTTGTGTGAGGGTGTGTGCAGCTGAAACGGCTGAACGGATTTGGATGAAATTTAGAATGGATATGCCTTATACCCTAACTTAACACATAGGATATTTCTTATCCCGGGAAAACGGAATAACACGCGGGCGGAGCCGCGGGCAAAAGCTAGTGAGTAATAAAATTTAAAAAATCTTTATTATAAAGGCATTTCTTAAGTGGTACTTGCGTGGTACATTGCGTGTTACATCAATTGTTATGTATTATATATATAACATAAATAATACCTATATAAATAAAGCCCAACAGAAATTTACAGAAAATATTAGAGCAACTAAAAGGTATATTACTGTGCCTAGCTCTAGCTACATAATTGTTTTAAAAAAGGCCACATAAAACCATTTTAATATTAAATTTTGCCGCAAACAAACCAACTGCCTTCTATAAATAGGAATGGTAAAAAAAAGGGGCTGGGTTGATTTAAATCACGTTGTGGGTTTCTCTCGTTTCCGAGTAATTAAAAAACCGACGAAGCCTAACGAGGCGGTACCTTAGCCTACTTGATAGTGAACTTTTTAGACGGGATATTTTTTTGGGGCTCTCTGGTTGAGATCTTTTCTTTGATTGCGTGGCTGCTACGTGAGCGAGACTGGCGATTTAAAAAAACCGGTCAAGCGTGAGATGAATTCACGCGTAGAGGGTACCGAATGATAGTAATATATATATATATACCCAGCTAGCAAAAAGTAATCAGGTTTAGTTGTATATCAGTGACAAGAGCAGTCGTATATCTATGATAGTAATGTTTCTATCATTGGAAAGTGGCCCCAGTTTTATCACTAGGTGGTAGAGCTAATGCTGGGCTCGACTGTGGAGGTACCACCATCTTACTCGGAAACCCTCCCGAAGTTATTCGGGGGAGAGTAAGAGGACAGCTCTCAGGCAAAAAAACCAGGCGGCCCACCATTGCTTGGGACCGATGGATGGCGGTATATCCATCCGCAATTGCCGGGCCTTATATAAATTAGACTGGTGACGGGCAGCGGCGTCACTGGTGCAAGGGTTTCGGCACTGCGCTCACCAACCCGCCTGCCCAGCGTGTGTGAGTATGGGCATTTCTTCCAGGAGGACCGCCAAGAGTGGCGAAATCCTGGAAAGGCCTATGTCCAGCAGTGGACGAAAATGGATGGATGGATACGTGCGCATCGTCATATGACGGTAAATTTCTTTTGCGCTTGCAATTTTATTGATGAAATAATATAGCATTTATAAGTATTTTTTCATGCCCCCCCCGAAATTTTTAGTATTATTATAATTGAGTAAAATTGATTTAAATTACCAAATTATTTTCAAGTCAACAATATACATCCAATAAGTGTTTCGGTTACTGATAAATCACTGATTTGCAGTTTCCTGCCGCCATGACAAGATTTTAGAGTTATTCAAAAAAGCAAAGCAAAATCCGTGGCCAACCAAAGGTTCCGTTCCTTAATAAATATTTTTTGTCTTTTCAGTTCATTTTTGTAAAGTGAAAATGGTAGCATGGTACGTCATGATGACTAGTCATGAGCGATTTTTTAGGTATTGAACTGATTATTTTTCCTTACTATTATGCCAATAATTAATTAGTGTCCATGGGAATGACTTGTTGTATATCCATGTCAGTATTCAACAACGTTGAAAAACTTAAAATCTCGTCTTCTGTAACTTTGCCATCGAGATCTCTATTAAATAACGTATTGTCTAAGCTGATTCTGATGAAATATTATTTTTTGTATAAACGGAACCAAAAATCTGAATTCTCTGCACAAGCCTAATTTTGATGATAACTAGTCGGAAAAAACGTATCACTTACAGCTCTTTTAGAGCAGAATTTTTCCTATACGTATCACTTAATAAATAAATAAATAATAATAAATAAAAATCGTTTATTGAGCTAAAGAAGAGTTAGGTACAAACCATTTTCTTAGATGAATAGACACTTATATAATCAAAAAAAAAATTGACAATTGATGCCTAAGCTAAGTTTAGTTAAAAACTTGTACGATAGACATCAATATCCCCTTACGCTAAGCTATAAATAATGAAGAAGGCTGTACCTGCTTGTTGTTATAATTATACAAGTAGATATAAGTACTAATCTATAGAAACACTATTTAATATAACAGTATAATTTGTTATAAGTATGTTAGTAGGTGTTGAGGGAGTATTATTGAATGATGTGTGGATGTTTAGTGTAGTGCTTGTATGTAATATGTGGGTGTTGTGTATGAGCAGTGTGCTTTAGAAAAGAATAACAAAATTAAATCAGATACTTAGATTTGCGAGGCAAGCAAAGCCTCGGTTTCATGGTAATTCAATTTCTGAATCCATTCAGTCAATTTACGTTTGCAATTATTGTAATTTAGAGGATACAGTTCAATTTTTTTACTTAGTGTTATATAATTTGTCATATAGATAACAAGAAAATCGATGTGAAAAAGCTGTGGTGAATGATTCCGTATGACATATTCTATCTTTTCTTCGTTCGCTTTCATAGGCGATTTTATTAAAATGTAATTTAGTGTGCTTATTCAAAACTAATTGCTTGATGAACAACTGCCTAACTGTAAGTACTTTACAATTTTTATACAGGTCTTCAGTTGGAAATCGATAATTTCGGAAAGTAGCTACTTTAAGCACAGCTCGTTGAGCTCTTTCGAGAACTAGGAGGTGAGTCTTAGCTGCGCCACCCCATGCTACTATGCAGTATTGTAAAATAGATTGGCAAAGTGCAAAATATATCATTTTAATTATATTTTGTCCTGCAACGTGCCTTACGTTTTTAAAAACAGACATTAATTTTCTGGTACGCTGTGATAGTAACTTGATGTGTTCACTAAAGGTGAGGCAGTTGTCGATTACTACTCCTAGATACTTAATAGTTTTAACTAGCTCAAGTTGATGACAAGAACAATCAGTACTATCTTCAGTCAAGCATTGCAAAGAATGAACTGCTATAGGAGTGTGGAAAGACGGTTGCGTATTGTTGCGAATTGAGAAACACATATATTTTGTTTTACCAGTGTTTAGGGACAATATGTTATTTCTTAGCCAATTAACAACAAGGTTAAAGCCTGTTTGCGCAATACCAAAGACTTCCGCCCAACTCTTTCCCCGGAACACCAATGCTGTGTCATCAGCATAAGAGAAAACTTGACCATGGCTAATTTTCATGTCACACAAATCATTTATGTATACCAGGAAAAGAGTTGGGCCGAGGATACTGCCTTGAGGCACTCCGAAAGTCACAGGCAAAGGATTACTTATGTGGTTTCCAATTTTGACCATCTGATACCTATTTGTCAAGTAATCCCTTAAAAGATCAAGTTGGAGACCTCGAATACCCATCGCCTCTAATTTTGCAAGGAGAGCCGGAACTGACACCGTGTCAAAAGCCTTCGCTAGATCCAGGAAAATTGCAGGGCATTTCTTCCTAGAATCTAGTCCTCGTGAAATATTATCAGTGAGATTGTTCACGGCATCAGCCGTCGACTGTCCTCTACGAAAACCGAACTGGTTTCTAGATAATAAGTTTCTGGATTCAAAGTAGTTGATTAATCTATTATTAACAGCTTTCTCTAATACCTTCGACAACGCTGGCAAAATAGAAATAGGACGGTAGTTAATCAAAGACTCTCTATCGCCACCCTTGTAGATCGGTAGAATGATCGACTGTTTGAAAATGTTTGGAAATACTCCATTTCTTAAACTTAAGTTACATATATGACATAATGGTTTTAGAAGAATATTAATATTTTGTTTAATTACTCCCATGGAAATCCCATCCCAACCAATAGCACAATTGATTTTAAGCGAATTCACAATCAACCGGATTTCGTCTTCGTCCACGTCAAGTAACACCAAGGAATCAGCATTAACATTAGTACCAGAGGGAAGGTTGAGATGTTCTTGTCTAGAGTCACGGGTTATTTTGTCAGCTAAGTTTTTACCTACGCTAGCAAAGTAGTCATTGACAAGATTAACTTGCTCAATAGGTGACAATGGTCCCTTAAGCAAGTCATCGGACAAATGTTTTTTTGGCTTATAGTTAGAGATGTTATTAATAGCCTGCCACGTTTTCTTCAAGTTAATAGTGGAAGCATTTTGTAATTCTTGTCTTTGATGTTCTCGTTTTACTTTTTTTAATAATTTGTTACAGTAATTTCTGTACCTTTTATATGTTACATTTAAAATTTCATTATCTGGTTGTTTTTTAGATTTTTGATGCATTACATCTCTATTACGCATGCATCGAAGCAGTCCGGGGGTGATCCAGGGTTTTAAATTGGTCTTGCGTCGTGATAAGGTTATTTGTGTTGTATTATTTTTAATTATATTTGCCAGTGCATCAACAAAGAGATTTGCTGACATGTTGCAATCAGTCTCTTCAAAGATGTTTGTAAAATCTACCTCAGATAAGTCTTGCGTAATTGCCGTATAGTTGATTTTATCAAACGTTCTGATTGTTTTATTATTAGTGCAATGTTCGAGGTTCAAGAGACATGAATCATGGTCAGTGAGAGTATGTCTTATTACCAAAGTAGTTGCTTCAAGCTTTGATTTGATCATGACGTGATCCAGACATGACTCCTCTCTTGTTCCAAAAGTATGTCCAGGTAGGAGACCATGCAATGCTAGCATATCAAGATATTGTGAACCATTGCTATCCATAAATCAGTTCTTATATTTATGTTAATATCCCCTACGAGAATAATGTTGTTGAAATTATTAAGTGATAATAGTACGGCATCAAGTGAGTTTCTAAATGTTTTTAAGTCTTGGACTAGTTTATAAGATGGTGAACGATATATTGAAACGATTGCTGTTTCATTTCCTAGTTTAGTTACTAAGCAGTTTCCTTTTAAAAATTCAGGTTCAATTGTTGTGGCTCTTATCTTATTTTGAATGTACACAACGACACCATCATTTTGCAGTGTATGATTCGTTGTTGCATGGCAAGTATAATTAGCAAGTTTTGGCGGATATTCTATGGTAGAGAGCCAGCATTCTGAAAGTACAATAACATCTGGTTCTAAGGTGGTCCTCGCTAGCAAAGTAAGAAAGCCGTCCATATTAGCATTTATACTTCTTATGTTTTGTGACAAAACTTTAAGTTGATGCTCAGCTTGTTGGATCATAGAAGAACATTCTTCTGGAATACAACTAACAGCTTTTGATACAGTAAAACTATCTATTTTATCACACAAATCTTTGATTTTATTCGCGAAAACGGCTATAAATATAATTGGTGTCTCTTCTAATTGTTCCTGGAGAAAAAATTCTATGTAACAGAATGCAAACAGGGAGCTTTCGTCTATGAGATTTTGTTATATGGTAAACGTAAATGATTTTGTGAATGTAAAAGTGGTGTGTTTGAGTGTTCATTAAAATGTTAACAAGAGTGTAGTGTGAAAGTGAGTGTGCTTTGTTTAATATAAGATATGATCTGGTATTAAGTACAAAAATAAAGAAGATTAATATCGGCAGAATTAATACATGCAAAGTAAACTTAAAAAATTTGATCGCAGCTAGTCACTTAGACCTACTTAATTTTAAAATATCCAGCTCGTTCTCTATCCGTAACTGAGGCATACCCTCGGATTTGCGTAAAAATACTCTTCCATACGAAGTCCAACAGAAGTTGTAATCGTTCTGTTTTGCGTATTCTCGAGCCAAATAGAAGACTTTCTTCATTTTTGGAGTTAGACATTCTGATACAAATACCGGTTTAGGTGATCCAGCGATGTTCAGGTGACTTGTATTTAGTTTCTCTTTCTTATTAAATTTCTTCAGTGCTGTCAATATATTTTCCTTAAGAATCATATTTGATACTTCAAGTATTATTGGTTTGTTCGTATCTGATTTTGTATATGTTCTATATATCTCTTTGATATCTGAGCTTTCTATTTGTACGTTTAGAGCTCTGGTAGCATTTTTCACGATGTCTACAAGGTCTTGTTTTGATTCCTTCTCTATTTGTTTTGGTATGTTGCGAAATTCAATACAAGTTGAAATGTGTTTACGTTCCAGATAGTCGATTCTCTGCTCTAATGTATTGATATATTTTTGTTGTTCTTTTTTCTCTGCTTCAAGTTTTTGTACATTAGTGGTCATGTCATCAAATTGTTGTGATATTAATTTCATCGACTCAGTGATTGATTCATTTTGCGACTTTAACTCGTTAATTGAATCATGAAAAGATTGTTGGATAGATTGACGAATATCTTCTAATTTTTTCTCAGTTTCGAGCCCATTTGCTGTAAAAAGCATCCTTATTTCGATCATGAAGGATCTCATGTTTTCATTATTTTCGTTCTCACCACTAAACTCGCGTTTTCTTTGGGTGCCAAAGTCTGGATTTTCGATTAGATTTAATGCTGGTTCCGATTCAGAGTGCATTATAGTTTGGTGATTAGTGTTTACACCTCTTGTTGGTGACGACACTTCTTTATCCACACGTTCTAGTGAGTTACTACTGAACGTAAAAGGAGGTGTGCGGTTTAATGGCATCTTATTTTATTGCTATGTTGTACTAACAATAACAATAAAAATAAAAAAGGTTATTCTTTCGATATAGCCTCCTGGGATCGAACCTGGGTTTCACGATTCAGAAGCGGACACTCTACGCGCTCGCTATTTTGCCAAGTACTAAAGGCGCCTAAAATTGGTGGTCACTATGTGGCAGTTCTTTATAGGGTAAGTGTCATAGATGTGACGAAGTCAGACATCATTTGTAGAACAGGTTAGCCGGCCGGTACGTGCATGCGTCACCGATAACCGCTGTTGATAAAATGGCTTGTCACTTACGGAATATTTTTGTTTATTCTTTGTTTTCTGGACGAATTGTTCGCATAGTATTTGATGTTTTATTCTTGTCCTTTTTTATGGAGCTTATATTAAGTTCAGGATGAAACTACACACACTATCACATACTTTAAAACACAGTTTATGAATTTTAATAACGGAGCGGTACAGAAACACGTTCGATGAACAGCGCGTCGCGCGAGGGTATTATGTGGCTTTATATGTAACTGGTGTTAAATTGGTTTTGCACAATCGTAGTAAACACTTCTTAGTATTATTGTAGATCCCTTCTGATGTTAATAGCGCATCAGGAGTTTAAAAAACCCTCTTATACAATAAATATGATGCATTTGAGCTGCAGTGTGTACTTTAATATCACGGATTAGAAATAAGTGTGCTAGATACGAGTATAGCACTACCACCAATGCAGCGTGTTGGAAGCCACACTAGACCAACTTTGCCATAAAAACGTACCAATAAGTCCTGTTATACAACATAGTTGCTCTAAGTCACTGTTGTTAGAACTGGTTTACAGCTGTGTTATAGGTGCCTTAAAAATCAATCAAGTAAACGTTTATGTCACCATTGGTTATTATTATTTAGCTCTTTAAACTTATACAGCTAAATGATGATTGAAATCACCAATATACAGCAACGATGTGTCAAGAGGTCACAGCGTTGCTGTTATATGACATTTATAGCACTTTTTTGAGTTTATAAATTTTCTTTTATCACTACTTTGCTAGCTGGGATATATATATATATATATATCGGATTTAAGGCCTGGCCGTTATATATAGGGTGAAATTAAATCAACCCACTAAATTCATACTGGAGATTTGGTTGGTGATCAAGAACTAGGTTCAGTAATGCCTTTGGCCAACATCGAAAAAAAAAATTTTTGTCTCTTACTGATTGGACTAGTTTGTACAATTAGTGCAGGCAATCTACGGGGCAAAAAAAATTTTTCGAATTTCACCTGGAGGGTCATAAAACCTTGTTCCTGTTGACTAACTGAGTCTCCAGTATGAATTTGATCGGTTGATTTAATTTCACCTAATATTGTGGGTCTAGCATAGAAATTCAAGCAAAGAGGAACACAATATTAGTCTTTACAAATTTAATTAACATTCACCGAAATTATTTCACTGTAGTAATTTAATTACTTCGCACTATTATTTCACTATACATTGTACATAACACGGTAAGCTAGTACAGAACGAAGGACAGTTCCAAGGCGCACTCATCGAACGCTCCCACAGACTTGACCACAGAGTACATTATAATACTGAATGTCCGCTGCCATCTCAATCGATGGTCACCGAGGAGAGTGTCGAAGTACGCCACGTTGACAAGGGGCGCTGCCTTCCAACCACGTGGCGCGCTTGTCATTTCGACTTTGCTGCCGCTTCCTTTTCAGACCGGATGCGACATATATCGTCACGACATGAATCCCCTTGAAATGCAAGTCACAGTCCACACTCGACACACCCGCGTTTCACCGACGACTATTACGCCCCAACGTGATGGGTGGTGAGCCCTATCGCCGTTCTTCAGACACAAATGCACGCTTTTTTAGGGCATGCAGCAGGTTTCCTCCAGCCATATACTGGTTTCCTCATAATGTTTTCCTTCACAAGTGAAGTCGAAGTATTAAATAATAATTAATATATTTTATAGCACACCGTGCGTAAAATGACCGCTTTACGCACGCTGCGCTTGCGTAAAGTCGGCATTTTCCGCACTTGTGCTATAAAATATTATACGAAACTCGTGCGAGAAACTTTTTAAACTCACACTCGTCAGAAAACGTTTCATCGCTCTCGTATCGTAATGTACTAATAATTAATATGCACAGAAATTCCGAAAAACTCATTTGTGCATGCCCAGCCGGGAATCGAACCTGGATCTCAAATGTGTTTTATAACTGGCGCATCTACAAATAGAAAGAAATGACATCACACATTATTTTTGGCCAATCACGACGCTTTTGAAGGGTAAAGCGATGGGTATTAAAGATAGACGATAAGAGGGCTGGTTGCTAAGGACATGTCAGAAAAAAGTTCGTTATCCTATGTGCACATATAAAGAAAAATACAAACGTGCTGAAAAAGAAATTGTAGACATACAATGAGTCCTACAATGGACAGTAAACTGTATCCGTACCTTCATACTTTTCGCAGTAACGTGCTTTCGCAATTGCGTTCATCGCACTACAGTTCAGTCGCAGCTCAGTTCATCGCACTTCAGTGTTTTCGCAGCTCCGTGATTCGAAGTTTCGTTTGTCGACCTTCAGTGGTGGACTCAAAAATAGGAGAGTTTTTTCAGTTTGTTTTTAAGATTATTCGAAAATTATATATAACATAACCACAGTTAAAAATTCATATTTTTACACTGTGACCTAAATATACAGGTCAGCGCATTGAAATTGGGCAGTATGGGAAAATCTAAACTACAAAAGACAGAGAAATTCGCTCAAAATATGTCAATCTCTCCTCCAGCTTCAAAATTCATATCAGCTCTTTCCACCGTTTTTGATACATTTTGGCGTACTGCTGTTTAAGATAAACTTAAGGCCTTGCCTTTTATAACTACAATCCAGTTAATCGAGCATAATTTTGGTATATTAATTTCGGAGAAAATATAGTAATAACCCATATTTTTACACTGTGACATAAATATACAGGTTAGCGAGTTGAGATTGAGCAGTATGGGGAAAATCTTAACTATAAGAGACAGAGAAATTCGCTGTAAACATGTCAATATTTCCTCCAACTTCAAAATTCACATCAACTCTTTCCACCGTTTTTATACATTTTGGCGTCCTGATGTTTAAGATATAACTTAAGTCCTCACCTTCTATATTTCAAGGGGTTTTGCTTTAATATGCTATGTCAACTACTTGCCCAATCAATGTAAAACTTACAGTCATTTTTTATCAGACCCTTATCTTTTCATTGTGAAGACAGTTACCTAATTGGACATATTTCGCTCAATAGAATTTTATTTTGAAAATGATGCCTTTTTGTGACATTATTGTCACGTATACACGTCTTTTATCTAAGCGCCTTGAGTGTTATGTCTGAAATAACTACTACACTAAGAAAAAACATTTTATTTTCCGATGTAAAGCTAAAAAATACCTACACCAAATACTGTTTGGTAATATCCACAAAAACCTCGAAAATTCATTGATCACAAGGCGAGCGTTCTAAAATAGACCTTCTGACAACATGCTTGATTGTTGTGTCCCATGGGCCAAGCCTTAAAACTAGTTCAGTTTTTATCTCATCCGCCATTGTCTAATCAATTAGAAACTGGCTGAAGTTCAGGGTCAACAAAATGCAACACTAGAAGTTATTGCGTTGAAACAACCATTGGGTACATTATGTCCCCAATGCGCGCGGTCAGTTTCAGTGATCGAAACATATTGTATTCGTTTTAGTCCATAGCCTAAATAAAGCTTGCTTGAAAAAAAGGTCTTTATTATTTTATTAATATTGGCCTCCCAACAATTTACAATTCATTAATGCAAACGATAAATATTAAATTCAAAACGAACACTTCCTACAAATTTGCTAGGCCTACTCACAAAATTAATTTCACGGTAACTAATGAAAACCAAATTAAATAAACGATTCAAAACGACTTGTTTTGGGCTTAGAAAAATGTTGCTATTCAGGAAACAATTTATTAATTTAATTTATTATTTGCTCTGAAAAAAGTTGTAAACAAGGGGAGCTTTTTTTCACGATTCTTTGTCCATGAGACTATTTTTTTATGACAAAATTTTCATATTCATTTTCATATACAAATTTTAAATTTTTATAAAGACTAGCCATTCACCTTTCTTCTTCTTCTTTAGGTTAAACGGAACAGAGCCACAGACTAAAAAAATGCTTTTTGCCTCAGTAAAATAGTATTAACCCATTTCGTTTAAAATATTCTAATAATATTCAATGTGCGGACACGACTTTTTTACTACATTATTATCAATCAGTATAGATAAAAATACATCAATACACCAAACTTATCCTTTTTTAATTAAGTTGTTCTAATCAAATCAAATCAAAATATTTATTTTGTAAAATAGATACATAAAGTATACTTTCTACAAGTCAAAGTTAATCTTTACTATATATATCTTTAGAATATAAAAAAATACTAATAAGGAAAATGCATACAAAAAATATTTAGGTTGGGCTACTAAAATGTAATTATACACCTGCATAAAATAGAGAAATCTAGGAACACAAATATTATATATACATAATGCCTAACCATCCGCACCATTCGATTAGTATTGCTAAGAAGAAGGGCAAGAAATTTAGCAAAAATCTAAAGGTGACATTTACAATTCGTTTCTCGAAAGGTCGCAACTTGAAACATTTCGTAGACTAAACTCGTATGTGAAATTAAATTACAAACAAGTCAACGTTTCGCGTTACAACTCCAGCTTTCATGTAATTCGGGCGTACTTAGTCAAATTTGTATATACAGAATTTATCCTCAAACATTCAGGGAATCAAATATGTTTGGTGGATCGATGGAATTTCGTCTTCTTACCTCCTGCGTGTGTAAACTGGGTTCTTCCTTTACGATTGAACTCTAAATAAAGTTAATGGTTCTAGCACGAGAGCAACTTTTCGGTAAACTGATAAAATTTACAAATTCGAAATGACAACCCTTATTGAGAAGAAACGGGGCTGATATTTTAGAACAATCCATATATACGTAAGGCTTTAGCGTGTTTGTCAGTCTATATAAGGTGAATTTCGTTTATATTGCCAAATAAATATTCCTAGACTAGGAATTGTAAAAATAGAAGTCCAACCCGTACGGAAGCAAAAAAAATGTTTTAAGAATTTGGCCAAAAGGATAACGGAACCTAGTTCCTGATCACTAACCGAGTCTGCAGTATGAATTTGGTCGGTTGAATTAATTTCACCCTATATATCGGAGACTCGATAAGTAGTCAGGACTAAGGTTCAATAGCCTATTCTGTGAAATACGTGAAATTAAATTTAGACTTCCTATACTAATTAAGTTGAGGTTGTATTTGAAAAGGTAGGTATTAAAGAAGAAACTTTTTTTTTCGTATATCACAAACAGGGTCATTGAACCTTGTTTCTAACCACTGATCGAGTTTCCAGTATGAACTTGGCTATGTTAACGAAAGTCAGCTTATATAAGTCGAAAGTTAAGTACATTTGTGTTGATATTTAAATTTAAGTTATTTATTCTTATCTTAATTGTTACACCATTTTATTTCGTTGATAACAATAGTTACCAATGTACGGAACCCTCAACGTGCGAGCCCAACTTGCTCTTGACCTATATTTTTCTACAATTGTATTATTTTTCTTTTCTTTAAACTGTAGGTCCTTCTGACCCTGCCCTTCCTCACCATCGTCACTATGCGAGTTGAATCAAAGGTAAGCGTCGACTGCATCATACCGACCGCAACGCACGCACCACACGCACCACACGCAACGGATTAAATGAAAGGCTTATAATAAAACCTCCGAAAACTAAATTAAAAATGAGGATGTTCAATTTATGAATGTTACTGCTTTAAATACTGAGTTACCGAAAACTTCTGTGCTAATAAATAAACTACCAACTACCGAAAACTACCAAATGAAAAACGGAAAATTCCGAAAACTCAATACATCAAAAAGCTGACATAATACAATTTCACCAGCTTAATACATTTCAGTGAAAACTATTGTCAGCTTTTTATGTCGTAGATCTCCGAAGAAAAAGTCAGAGTTGCCTGACCATTATCATGAATTCTGTTAAAACTTAAGGAGTCGCCTCGCTCGGCTCCGCTTCCCTCGGCTCCCAATATGTATTTACATGTCAACTTAACACGCTCCTCCTCGTTACACTCGTTGTCGTACCTAGTTTTTGACTCAGCAGAAGATTTTTTTAGTATTTCTTTCGGAAGTTTATTGTAGTTTTATTATATTTAAAACACAGTTACTAAAAAATTACAAAAATTAACGAAATATTTCGACTCCTTCAGTGGAGTCGTCATCAGTCGAATAAAATAAAATTAAATAAATGACATAAGAGTATAGAAGAGTTAAAAGGTGATGTCTGTACAAGTTGAAAGAGGAAAACAGAAACTTTTTGGAGATACTAGATAATACTACTTGTGGATGATGATGACGATGATAATGACGATGATGATGATGAGGATGATGAGGATGATGATGATGATGATGATGATGATGATTGTGATGATGATGATGATGATGATGATGATGATGATGATGATGATGATGATGATGATGATGATGATGATGATGATGATGATGATGATGATGATGATGATGGTGATGATGATGATGATGATGATGATGATGATGATGATGATGATGATGATGATGATGATGACGATGATGATGATGGTGGTAGTGATAATAATGATGACGGCGGTGATGACAATATTTATATTTAGTAGTCAGTATTTCGTTATTTAATGGTGAGTCACGTCATGTCTGTCAGTTAGTGCTGTCTGTTAAGTCTTGGTCCATAGTGAGCACCAAGTGACCATATGTATGATGTTTCCCAGGTCCTTAATTCAATATCAGATGCAAATTTATAGTATCTGCCTGCCTAACCCTCTTGGGGTTACCCAAATGTGTAATATTAATAAATCCATCCAGTTGTTCGTCGTAGCCTGTGTTAGTCCACTAAGCCTGTGTTAGTCCAGTAAGCCTTTCCCAAATTTCGCCACTCTTGGCGGTCGTCCGTCCTTCTCATCCAGCCGCCACCCACAAAATCCTTCAGGTCGTTGATCCAGCGGGTACGAGGTCGGCCTACACTACGCTTTGCTGTACGTGGTCTCCATTCTAGCGGTTTCCTGCGCCAACCGTGATCATGTCGGCGACAAATATGGCCTGCCCACTGCCACTTCAACTTACTTATTCGACAGGCTATGTTGGTCACCTTCGATCTCCGAATATTATTAAATAAAAGAGAAGAAGAACATCTTTGTGATTTCTTAGGAATTGCCCGCTAATCTGAGTGAAATCTCACGCCTTCTTTTGATGTGGATGGGTGTCAGTCGAACCACAAAATTCGGCAAATATTCTTTGACGAAGTGTGAAGAATGAAAGTCAATATTACGTCAAAAATCATATGCGTTTGTAAAAAGCCTGCTTTGAAAAGTTTGTACAATATTTATTTAGTAATGAGTCGTGTCTGTACATTGAATACTTATACGAAATTTTGGAAAAAAATGGTTTTAGTAGGTATTGTGTTGAGGCCAAAACTACAAGGGTAAGAAATCTTGTCTGCTGTATGTTCACTCAACGGATTTGGA
Source organism: Ypsolopha scabrella (assembly GCA_910592155.1). Taxonomy (NCBI): domain Eukaryota; kingdom Metazoa; phylum Arthropoda; class Insecta; order Lepidoptera; family Ypsolophidae; genus Ypsolopha; species Ypsolopha scabrella. Next base: position 14,924,590 of record OU342980.1, read on the forward strand.
TACGGTTTTCTATATTACGACCCCGGTTAACACATAGACTATAAGGGATGTTGATAAAATATCGCCCAAGCCGAAAACGGGACAGAGATTGAATAAACGCAGGCGGAGCCGCGGTCGAAAGCATTGGCGTAAAGTATTTGTACCTCGGGGCAGACGGTACCTGGCCCCTACCCAGTTATGCCTATGGGTGAAAGGCTGGTCATTGATAAAAACAAGCCTGAAGTACTTAGTATATCCGGTTTAATTTTCAGTGCAAGCTGCTTTCCAATGTTTGCGAAATAATGGTTAATGTAATCGGCAGATTTGGAGGGCGATGACTGTATGTTTAGTAATTCGATATTAGAGTCATGATTTTTAGTAGTATATGTGATGTTTTTAATGTTTTCCCAAAGTAATTTATTAGAATGTAATTATTTGATAATATTATCCCGATCATATTTCCTTTTTGTTCTTTCAATCAAGTTATTACAATAGTTTCTATAGCGCCGGTATGTAATACGAAGGACTTCATTGTTAGGGTCTTGATGCAGAGCTTTCTGCAACTTATTCCTGTTCCTAATGCACCGTAGGATCCCCGCAGTAATCCAAGGCTTAATGATTCGCTTACCGCATGGTACCGGAGCCATCTTAGTATTTAATTTTAGGCTTTCAGTAATTTTATCTATTAATTAGGAACGTAGTCAAAACCATTGGATCATCACAATTAACTCTGATACATTTTTATTTATCAGATATTTTAAAGCTTCATCAAAATTTAAAAAATAATGCATTCGTTACTTGTATGCTGCTAAATGGTTGGATCACTGTAAGCCACTATTTAAAAGTCAGCAATATTGCCTTTGCCTTGTTTGTATATCAAACAAATTCGCTTGTTCTTAAATCAAAATCCCGGGATTTTTCGAAAGGTTCGGGGAGTTTGCAAAAAGCAACTTCGAGGTAGAACAATGAATAGACTTGTGGTACCACCATGCAAATTGTCCCTTACTGAGCAGAATGTATACCAAATGGCAGTCCAGGTTTATAATGAACTGCCTGATGATTTAAAAGAGCTACCTTTTACCCGATTTAAGAAGAAGCTTCATGCTTGGCTATTAAGCAACTGCATTTACTCCATTGGTGAATACTTTAAACATAAAACAAACGAAAAATTCTGATTAACGGTGACATCAAAAAATTATTATTTAAGTGTAAATGTTGTATATATTATAATTATGATTATGTAAGTAAATACTTTGAAATTTGTACGCCTGAAAGGGCAGATTTTTGTTGGTCTCGACATATGTATTTGTAATCTTTATTTTGTACCAAAAATCTTGCAAATAAATATTTGAATCTTTGAAATAGTAGTTTTAGTTTTAATATCTTTATATTTGATTTTGTTTTTTGAAATTGTAAGGAGCGTGGAGAAATGATCTGTAGTTGTAGTATTTAAAAAACATAAAACATGAAATTAATTTACTGAGCAAAAAACATTTATGACAAAGTTTGAGCAACTGGCTTCCAAAGTAGTTTCAACTGTGATCCAGAAGCCATTTAAGATGGCGATATAATGGTACGGAACCCTTCGTGCGCGAGTCTGACTCGCACTTGGCTGGTAGTATTTGTTGTTACAGCGGCAACAGAAATACATCATCTGTGAAAATTTCAACTGTCTAACTATCACGGTTCATGAGATACAGCCTGGTGACAGACGGACGGACGGACAGCGGAGTCTTAGTAATAGGGTCCCGTTGGTTACCCTTTAGGCACGGAACCCTGAAAATGGATGCTATTTAAAGTTTGATAAAGAACCGATACAACATGATTGTGTCTTGTAAGTTGTGTTTTTTGAAAAAGTGTGACCGTCTTCTACCAGAGTTAAGTACCTATACTAGGGTATCTCTGATTTTTTTAAAGTCCTCAAACACATTTTATAAACGTGTAAACTGTCAAGGGTGGAGTTTTATATGAAGCCAACGTTAGTTCTGCTTTTTGGCCACGTTCGTTTACATCCTTGCCACACTTTAATTTGTAATTTTTGACATATTTTAGGAGAATTCTAAATTACTCATATTTTTCACGTAACTCGGTACCGGTTAAAGGAAACCATTTTTTTTACAAGAAACTTTTTTTACATATATCAAGTTTCCCTAATATATAAAATAAAATAAAAAGGTCTATTCGTAGGTTCAAAAACTAAATACTTTGAAAAGTAAGGCACCTTCAAGTACATAGATTCTAGCAATATTATCAAATCATAACTGAATGTGCTACTAAAAAAAACGCTAAACAAAACAATGCAATCAAACTTGAAAAACATTAGCACCGTTTTCAGCAGACACGGCACAGAGTGCGATTTTCATTAAAAGTTTTGCTTTTTCTCTCGACGGGGACGGATGACGCATTTACATACTTAACGTACAACAATACTGTAAAATGCCGGTCAACATTTTTCAGGATAATTTTCAATTGAAATCCTTATTTACATGGTTTGTGGCTAGCCTTACTTGTATAAGCCCGAAATGGCTGTGATTGAAAACTGGACTTTATTTCTCTTTTCAATATTTGTTCTTTATCCAAAAAAAGGTTCTGAAATCGGAATTTTAAACCCTTTATTGCTTACGTTGGCATTCTCTGAACAGTTTTAGAAAAAAAAAGGTAACCTTTATAAAATCCTGTAACAGAAATTGCGTTAATAGAAAAGTCAGCGATTTTGTAGATTTTTTTGGGTCCGCGCCCAAAGGGAAAAACGGAACCCAATTAATGTCGCTCTGCTGTCTGTCCGTCTGGTTATGTCAGGGTTCTCTTGCAGACGTAATGAGTGAAAGACCTGAAATTTGGATATGTTATGTGTAATGTTGCCCCAAAACAGAATATTGAATTAAAACTAGGTACTTTTTCTTGAAATTAATATTATTTGAGGGTAGGTCAGGTGAAAAAGGAGAAGAAAAACTTTTTTTTTCATCGGGTATCATTATGTCGAACTCATTAAATGATGGGAGGCCATCCAAAATGTCCGTTTTAGACCATTTTTGTTAAGGGGTCTATCTCCCAAACTAAACTAGTTAAGAATTTTGAATTTTCTGTCCGTATAAACTGTACACGAAAAAACTTTTAGGTCAGGCATAGCCACAGTCAAAAAAGGAGTCCCCCAGGGTTCAATCTTGGGACCTACTTTTTTCATTATCTTCACTAACGATCTTATAAATTTTGTTATGAAAGCTATACCAGATAATGGGTTAGTTGTATTTGCAGACGATACTAATGCAATAATTTCTTCTGATAATATAAAAACACTGAATGCTAAGATAAATGATACTCTAAGGACTCTAGATTACTGGTTTAAAACAAATAAATTAAAGCTTAACGCATCAAAAACTAGCGCTTTGTTATTCAAGACAACGGCTGCAAACAAGGATTTTCTAGAAATATCTATAAACAGTGATAAAATCTGTATCAAAGAAGAGGTCAAGTTTTTGGGAACTCACATTGATTCGCTGCTTAACTGGAAACAGGAACTTAATGCTATTGTAGGATCAATTAGCTCTGCATGCTTCGCTCTTAGAAGCTTGAGAGAAGAACTTAACATCAAAGAGTTAAAAACGGTGTATTATGCTCTTGTGGAATCGAGACTGAGATACAGTATTAAATTTTGGGGTAGTAGTTACAAGTACAACATAGAAAAAGCATTCATTATTCAAAAAAGGGCTATTCGAACGATGGTTCGTATTCCGCAGCAAGAATCATGCAGGGAGCACTTTTCAGAGTTAGAAATTTTAACAGCTCCAAGTCTTTACGTTCTGGTGCTTTTATCGGACTTGGTCAAGGAGTTACATAAATTTGAATCGAAAGCTAAACAGGGAGAGAGATTAGGCTCCCGCCGCAAAGATCTAGCCACTAGTTTATGTCCGAAGTTAGATATAGTGAGGCACAGTGCGCAATTCCAATCAGTTGCATTGTTTAATAAATTGCCAATAGAGTTGAAAATTATTACTAGCTACACTAAATTCAAAAATAAATAAAAATGGTTTTTATTGAAGAAGTGCATGTAATCGATTGACGAATTGTAAGTAGTTTTTGCAATTTGTAATTTTAGACATAGTTCAATATTATTATTGTTGTATTTTAGTTTTAGTTACCAAAATTCAAATGTCATGTATATGATTTGTGAATAAATAAATGATGAATGATGATGATGATATTAAAACAACAAATACTGAACACAGATTTTAAATACAAGTTTAGGGTTACGTACGCGACTACCCGACAAACTTAATTTCGAAGTTTTGTTATGCATTTTCTAGGTAGGTACTGATAAGTTTGTAATTTTTATTCAACTCATTTAAGTCTATTAACTACGGAACTCTCAGGGTACGAGTCCTACTCGCACTTGACCGCGCTTTGTTTTGTTTTGTGTGCTGTTTGGCTTGTTCGTTAATCCAATGATGAGGCAAAATTGAGCTTTACATTTTACATCCATCCATCAATCAGCCTGTTTCGTCCACTGCTGGACATAGGCCTTTCCGGGATTTCGCCGCTCTTGGCGGTCCTCCTGGAAGAAATGCCCATACTCACACTTGATGGATGGGACCGATTGATGGCGGTATATCCATCCCCAATTACCGGGCCTTACATAAAACAGACTGGTGACGGGAAGCGGCGTCACTGGTGCAAGGGCTTCGGCAGCGCGCTCACCAACCCACCTGCTCAAAGTGTGTAAGTATGGGCATTTCTTCCATGAGGACCGCCAAGAGTGGCGAAATCCCGGAAAGGCCTATGTTCAGCAGTGGACGAAACAGGCTGATAGATGGATGGATTGTTCTTTTTAGGGTTCCGTACTCGAAGGGTGCCAAACGTAACCCTATTACTCAGCTTTCGCTGTCTATCTGTCTGTCTGTTCGTCTATCACAGGGGTCTACAGCTTCAACCGTAATAGATAGAAAATTTAGTTTTTCGCGTAATACGTGTTACTACGGGCTCTACCACAACAAATAACAAAAATTAAAATTAAAAATGTTAAACCTAAGGGAGGTCCCCATACAATAACCTTGTGTTAACCACAGTGCCTTCTGAGATGACTTGTTTGACAGCTTTTACCGAGTTTATTGATCAGATGACAGATGGCGCTAAAAGTAGCTTGTCAACCTTTTTGCACAGAGATTCATTCGTAAGGTGACAGATGGCGCAATAATGTTAAAGGCGGTGATTTCGGGGTACGTAATATATGGTGATACGGAACCCTTTGTGCGCGAGTCTGACTCGCACTTGGCCAAATTATTTATATTCAGGTTTCTAATGGGCTTGTACAGCAGACTACAATCAACTCCGTACAGTTTTATTAATTTATTTTACGTCTAATAAAGGAGCCATCCATAAATTATGTTTAAAAAAACACATGATTTTTGAAGCCTTCCCCCTGTCACAGGTGGTCACATTTATGTGCCCCCCTCCCTTTGTGTGGCGTCACATATTTCGCAATTATACATTTAAAAATTATTTAATTAAGACTTCAATATAAGGGATCATTAACACTTTTTGCTAATTTAGTAAAATTCAATATTGATCTCCATATAGTAGTTGACTCGAGGCTATATAGGCTTGCGTTTCTAAGTAAACGGAAAATAATAATTATCGAATTTCCCAAAAAGGGTCATCGAACCTTGATACCGACTACTTACCGAATCTCCAGTATGAATATGGCTGCATAAATAAATGTCACCTTATATATATCTATATATATTTTTTAAATCAGCAATAAATCGAACATTTAATAAATTTAATACAACATAACGAATTGAATGAACGATACAAAAATTAATCATCTTGTGTCTATAGGCTTGAACCCATTCCTTTATATTTATTTATGACTAGCATAGCAATCACTTCGTTCTCGACTTTTAATACTTTAGATTATATACATAACGTCACGTCACGAAGCTTATGACTTGTCACACTTTGTTGACCCCTCCCTCCCCCTTAATGTGTGGCGTTATTTTTGATGGCCCCTAACCACACCATTATAATTCTAGCCGACAGGATTCAAACAACGTCTGTTCCGCTTTTAAACACATAAATAATGAAGTTCTAGCAATTAAAGCGTAGATAAATAACAAGCACAAGTTTCTATGTGCATACGGTCACAACTTGACTCCCAGTGCGATCCAATACTGTGGGGTCGTACGTGTTCCTCGAAGTTAGGCTTCATTTAACTATCTCCTAGACTACTAGTTCAAATTTAACTGAGTTACCCAATACATCACGCTCGTTTAAGTTTGACTAAACTGTTCGTGGAATCGGATGTTTTGATGTCAGATCAGGGCTTGCATAACCAAGAAAATATGGGTTACAATCGGTATCATGTCATAACCTTTTATTGTGTTATCTTCTACCGAAAAATAACGCTAATATACTACGTAAACCGACAATATAAAGCTTTCTTTGATACGACGCCGCCGCTTTCAGATCTGCTAACCGGCGCCGCACCGCCCCGCGCTCAAGTGAATTTGGTACCGTAATATTCCGGTAACGTAACTGTAAATCCAGTAATTTCGGTCTACTTTTAAAACAAAGCGCTACAATTATTTAATACTGGTAGCGTAACCTTAACCGCTTTAAATTCCTGTGTCAGATATTTGTAAGAAACAGAACAAATTATTAAAACAGTCTTAATAACCCAAATTTAAGGTTTTAAGTTACCTTAAAATTAGAGTGAGTTGACATCATGAATATTCAAAAACGGATAGGACTCACTTTTTTACCTGGAAAAGCGAGCGGTGGCGAGAGAGGGGAGAGAAGCTTAGTACTTGACTGACCGCCGTTCGCGAAAGTACTCCCGAAGAGTGCTGTTGATGAGGAGTCATAATCTCATCGAAAGCTCGATCTGTGCTTCCTTGCACAGTAAAAAAGTGGGTCTTATCCATTTTAAAATATTCATTTTAAGTTACCATCAAAATGAAAGTATATCCGGTGTTGGACATAACCCCATCTAAATTGGCAAAGTTATATAATATAGAGTCCAGCAAAATATAAACTTGACTGACTTTTTGACGGAAACTTTTCCCGCTTACCCTCAACATCCCAACATTCCTCATTCCTTAGAAAACATCAATAGCCTCAGCATGAGGCTCGACGAACGTCGATAAGCCTCCATTCTGAATGGTGATAAGGTTCGCTGTGACGTCAGAGCTTCCTGCAGTCACGCTATTTCCAGTTTATAAAGGTCAGCTTTCTATATTACCCTCCATAGTTAGAGGTCAGTGGCGCACAGTTCTGAAACTTTGAAAAGGGTTCCGTCAGACAGAAATCTAGCTAGTTAGTGGATTATAATAAATGAAAATATCAGAAATACATCATCATGACATGAATCCCGCAGGGGGTGTCAGAGGTGTTTCCAAATGTGGACTGTGACAAGCAAGTTACAGTCAACACTCGCGCATTCACGTTTCACCGACGATTATTACTTTTCAGTGTGATGGTGAGCCCTATCGCCGTACTCATGGACAAACTGAAACCATTGCTTATAAGTTACTAGCTTTAAGATAAAAACTATTATCGACAGTTTTCAGCTTGGCTGAACCCCTCATGAAAATAAATAAAAATAAATGTTTAAAAGATGTTGACCAGGGTCACTGCGAAGATAACAAAGAAAACCATATCCAAATCCGTTGAGTGGTTCTCGAGTTAAAACTGAACATACAGACTGACAGACAAAAACAAAAATTCTGAAATGCTTGGTGTCAGTATAATACTAACAATTAAAATTTCGCAAAAATATTCCATAAAGATATGACTTCTTCACTACTTGATTATTATTATAGATAACACTGAATAAGCCTGTATATAATACTTATGTCATTTAAATTTTAATCTTAAAAATTGCTGAACTTTCTAGAGCTATTTTGATCACAAAAATAATGTAGTAAAATAATGTAATAATATAAAAATAAAAATAACCTTTGGCCTAGTAGTCGAACTTCAGCCCTCTAATTCTGAAGTAGCGGGTTCTAATTTTACGAGGATACAATTCGTAAAAGCACCCTCACAGCGTGCTTTGGAAAGCCACCAAATTACGACCTAAGTACGCTTAACCTGTTAAGTCAAAGATCGAAACAACTGAAGTTGCGGGTGTATGAAAACAATTTTTCATTTCAGGGATCCGTTTGCGAAATTAATTTTGCAGTTTTATTTAATATCTTTTGTAATAATGATGTTTGTAATTTTTATTCAAATTATTTAAGTCTTTTAAGCGCCCATAATATCTCATTTCGCAGTCCTTCTCTAACGCTTCTGCTTTTTAACTGTCTATCCTACTCTAATCAGATGCCACGCACGCAAAAACATCAGTTATTTTGAAATCGCGGCTACACTGATGGTTTTTTCATTTTTAAGGAACAGTCCGCAGCTGCTTTATACTAATAGCAGTTATATTATGCAAAGTTTCAGATCTAATTTCAAGTATTCATTGAATGCTATCGGTTTATTGTACGGTTTCGAGGTAACTTTGTAGTTTTTTTCTATCGAGAAAATTTAATGGAATCAAGTTTTCACAACAACATGGACATAGCATAAGTCCTCAACTTTATCATATATTAATTTCAGAGTGATTGTTGCAGTATTTCTTGGTATAAAACAGGATCATATTAGTTATTGGAATGTTATGGAACCCTCATGCGCGAGTGTTACTCGCACTTGACCGGTTTTTATCTCTGCAAAACACCTACAAAGTCATCCATGTCTGGAGCAAACGCGGGGCCGAGATTCTCGCGAGGTTGCACGAGAGTATGGTGTAGCTGCTCGGGCCTCAGCTAACTTCGCCGAGTACTTCCTCGGCTAACTTCGCCAAATACTTTGACCGAGAGTGTAAATGCCGCCAAAGTCTTCGTCACTCTGCCCTGGCGCAGCGATAACATCTACAAAATATTTTATTTCATTAATTTATACTGTAACTTCAGCCAGAAGATGTTTAAGAGACGAAACTAGTCGCTAATTAATAAATATATAGTGGAACTTTTGCACGGAGACTTTTGTTAGAGATATTTTTTAAATAGTTTAGTGGCTTGTTTTGATTTAAAGATCGATCCTATAGTATTATTGTCTGTTTCTGACAAATTCTATTTTCACGTGAAAAATTTATACATGTGACGTCACATTTTATTTTCTAGAGAAATGCGGTGGACAGAGTGCAGTTTGGGTTTCCATTTATGTCGTGATGTAGAAAATAAAACTAAAAGAAAATAAATTTTTCATACACCCGCCTAAAACTACGTATACATAGGTAACACTAAAAGTTTCCGGAACTGGTGACTTAAAAAATTTATTGCAACATTTGAAAATAGAACTCTTTGGCTGTAGAATGCAGTTTGTTTCATCTGAATGTCTTTTGTTTTTACCTTGTGGCGCCATTTAAAAAATTGTGTGTCTGCATCAACATGTATTTAACTCGGGAAAATTTTCGTAGTATGATTTTCTACGATTTTAAGTGTAATTTGACAGCTCAACAGAGCATCGCTCGGCTTGAAACAGCTTTTGGCAATGAAGCACCATGCAAGACGACTGTTTATAGCTGGTTTGCAGAATTCAAGCGTGGTCGTATCAATCTCAATGACGAATCTCGCGATGGTCGGCCGTCCACCGCTGTGACCAACAAAAACATCGATGCCGTGCGCCGTATGATTGAAACAGACAGGCATGTGACCTACCATGAAATTCGCGCATCCTTAGAAATAGGCATGAGTCAAATACAATCAATCCTACACACACATTTGGGTGTGAGAAAGCTGTGCTCGCGGTGGATCCCACACAACTTGACCGAGGCTCAAAAAACGGACCGCGTCACTTGGTGCAGTGCCATGCTTACCAGATTCAACGAAGGTGCGTCAAATTTGGTGTGGGACATAGTAACAGGTGACGAAACATGGATTTATTGCTACGATCCCAAAACAAAGCAGCAATCGAGCGTATGGGTCTTTCAAGATGAGCCGAAACCAACCAAAGTGGCGCGCGTGAAAAGTGCATCTAAGCGGATGATTGCTTCTTTTTTTAATAAAACTGGACACGTGGCTACTGTTGCTTTAGAGAATCGTCGTACCGTGAATAGTGACTGGTACACGACCATTTGTTTGCCGGAAGTTATTGACGAACTCCGTAAAAATAACCGTAAACGCCGTATCATCCTGCACCACGACAATGCTAGTTCTCACACGGCCAGACAGACAAACGACTTTTTGAAGACGAAAAATGTAGAACTCATGAGTCATCCTGCATACAGTCCCGACCTGGCACCTTGTGACTTTTTTCTGTTCCCAAAAATTAAGAACCAATTACGCGGTCAACGATTTTCATCACCAGAAGAGGCTGTCGAGGAGTATGAAAAACACGTTTCAGAGGTCACCACAGGGGAGTGGCACAAAAGTTTTCAAAACTGGTTTGACCGAATGAAAAAGTGCATAGACGCCAAGGGAGATTATTTTGAAAAACAATAAATTAATTTTGTACCTTTAATAGTATTTTTTCATATTCATTCCGGAAACTTATAGTGCGTCCCACGTAGTTTTTAAAATAAAGCAAGCAACATTAAGACTTCGAAAAAAATTTCGTCCCTTTTATGACGGTCTGCAGTAAAAAAAAAACTACAAAATTGATTTACTAGAAACGTAGGACTAAAATTAGCACTGGATTCAGCAAATCATATGCTTCAATTGATATTTATATACATTTTAAAATTAACATCGTCAAATATTCGTCGCACTTTGTTCAAAATTCTCGTATAATTTTACGCCAAAATGCCTTAGGTAAATATGCCCTGTAAATTTTGAGCTACTGATAGACACGCATACATTAAATCATGGATAAAGAACCCAAAAAACACTAAATTAAATTTATTGTCAAATTAAGGCCATTCATCAGACTGTGACTGGGTATCTGACAATAATATTCAATTTCATGTTTTTTTTTTACATATTACATATACAAAATTGTAATCAGTAGACGAAAAAGACGATTTGTGATATTTATTTGAATAAAGAACCAATAATACGTATCAATTTGATCAAAAAAAGACCCATCTGCATACTTTAATATTACGAAGTCAAATACCTTTCAAAGAGAATATGTAGAAATAAAATAGAGGTTACGAGGATTAGCTGAAGTGCACTTTTATGCTTTAGTAAAGCATAAAGCAGCTTTACCCAACATTTGATTAAGAGTAAATTCTTTTAGCTTAAAGCTTTATATAAATATGTAGTTTTTAAACCTGTGGCGGAGTCTTAGTAATAGGGTCCCATTGGTTACCCTTTGGGTACGGAACCCTAAAAATACTGTTTTAGTACAGAGATACATGTATAGATTAGATATTCTTACCATTAGACCATACGTATCGTTTGCGAAATACAAATCAATAAATAATTTTTATTTTTCATTCTGTACATTTTATTTTCATTAAAGAGTAGTCTAATTAATATATTAAAAATGCAGTTAAGTAAATATTATGAATGTGTAGTAGGGTGAATGCTACGTGAGCCATTGGCAACATTATATGCAGTGCTACCATTTCCTAAGTCAGGGGACTTCTTATAGTGAATGGTCTATAGGTATAGTTCAGTTTTTGACTTTTTAGTTTATTAAAAGTATTATCGTTTTTATGCAAAGATTTAAAAATACTTGGCATCTATGTGATGTTGAAGGTTTTATAGCAATAACACCACTGGCGGTAGCTGCAGTAAATAATATTATTAGATTACATCTACATTTTGATTAATCAAAGAATCTACAATTAATTCCTGTGTCGCTAAAAAAATAAAGCTGGCATGCGCCAGAAATACAGCGTCTATTTATTCTATTTGCGCTCTCACGCATACCGCGTTTGTCAATGTGCGAGAGAGCAAATAATAAAATAAAATAAAATAAAATATAAGTTTATTGGATAATAGGTGAAGTACCTACATAGATATAGAAATTACTCTTACTATAAAAAAGATAGATTCCGCAGAAACGACACTGTATCGACGGTGTGTTCTAGACCCCCATGCGACGTGACAACTTTAATTCACACTGAACAAATCTAACTCCTTCAGGCAATCAGTTTCATATTTTCGCTCATAGAACTCAGTTTTCTATTCTCAGTCATTCGAAAAACTATTGAATAATTTTGCTAAAACACAATACATACAGGTAGTATTTAGCTACCTAGATCTTATTCGCAATCTAAGACTAGGGCACGCAAGATGTCGAGAATATCTTCAGCCAATAAAACCTAACGCTATTGGAATTCCCGACCGCTCTAGAATTCCAATGAAGGCCTAATTTTATATTTCATTAAATCCCAGGACAAATATTTGAATACTAACTCGGCTTTATTGAATAATTAGGTCAATGTTTCAATAAATATTGGAAAAATTTCAGCAGTTTTCATGATAGAATTTTGTTCCTCTTAAAAATTACCTATTAACAGCATGAGCAGTAATGTTATTTCATGGCCAAGGGTGCATTTTTATTTATATGCAAAATTGTTTCTACTCTTCTCCTCACTAGTATTTTTAGGGTTCCCCGAAACAGGACTACTACTAAGCCCTCCGCTGTCCGTCCATCCGTCCGTCTGTCACAGAGGTCTAAGGCCTCAACTGTGATGGTTAGCCAGAGTTAATTTTTACAGAATACCTGTTACTATGGCCTATGTCACGGCCAATTAAAAAATTAAAAAATATTGCAATTCAACGAGGGTCTCCATACAAAAAACCTCGATTAAGTAGCATTTTTGACGTTAGTTTTATCAGCTCTATCTTACATACATATTTCAAATTTGGTCAAATTGTTTTACAGTGGAGCCCACATCAAACTAAACACTTTCAGTATAAGCTGACCTCTCATTGTATTGGCTTCGCGTACAATGAGAGGTCAGCTTATACTCAATGTGTATAGCTTGATATAGGCTCCACTGTACATACTCTAAAGTAAAACAACAAATAATAAAAATTGGGATTCTCTACTCAGAGATCCCGAATTGTTTTAGCTTTTATAATTTTGTCGCCCTGATTTTGCTTTAGCATCTACGTATTGTTGTTATTTACAATAATGTTTTATGGTTCTGAATACTAAGTGCGAGTTGCCATCGAATGACTTTACTACCGCGTGAATCGAGTTAAGCCGGGTCTCCAGCGCACGTTTTGTACTACACACTAAACAAAAACGTGTACACAAAACATTGTTTCGCTACACATTTTTACTGATAAGCATGCAGGACAAAACACGCGCTGGAAATCCAGCTTAACTCGATTCACGCGGTAGTAAAGTCATTCGAAAGCAACTCGCACTTAGCGTTCTGTACCCGAATTGTGTAGTGATACGGAGAAGTGAGTCCTACCATCGACAAATTTCGTCCATCGTCCTACTCCATCCATCCATCCATCAGCCTGTTTCGTCCACTGCTGGACATAGGCCTTTCCAGGATTTTTCCACTCTTGGCGGTCCTCCTGGGAGAAATGCCCATACTCACACACGCTGGGCAGGCGGGTTGGTGAGTGAGGTGCCGAAACCCTTGCACCAGTGACGCCGCTGCCCGCAACCAGTCTGTTATACCGGGTGTAAAAGCAAAGGCAAGAATCCTTTAAGGGTGTGTTAAATAAAAATAAAAAAATAAAATAACTTTTATTCATCAAGATGACATACATAAAACAATATTAACGTCGGGGCCCCGTGTTAATTACGAGAACTGAAGTACAGGAACCCCGCACTTCCTCTTGGAATTGCATTTAACAGTTTCTCAATGCTAAAAACTAAGTACATTAAATATAACAATAACTAGTAAATTTAGTATTAATTTAGAAAAAATAAAATTGCAATTGATTTTTAAAGATTTCTATAGTATTAGACTGAGAACAAGTTAATTTTGTTTAGGTAGATTTTGAATACAAAATAACAATTTTGTTAGTAATGAATTTAAAATATATATATATATATATTTTATAATTTTTAATATTAGTTTAAAAATGTGTGTGAGTGTGTGTGTTTGTTAAGTGTGTGTGTGTCCCTAGCCCTACGACCAAGGTCTTGGGATCAGTTTACTACTAGGGAGGGTGTGTAGTGAGAGTGTTTGTGTGTGTGAGGGTGTATGGAAGTAGGGTGCTTATGTATAATGTTTAACCTCAAGCTTGAGTGTATAATAATGATTCGGTCATTTCGTAATCTAAACTTTTAAGCCAGTATTTAATTTTAGTTTTACTCATGGAGTGCAATGGGATAGATATTTAAAATTTTATTTATGTTATTGTATAAACGGGAAGAAGATATTTGAAAGTGCCTGCTTGCAAAAACTGTATTACAGGTTACGTTATGTATGACTACATCATGTCTTCTCCGATTCATAACATGAGGATTAAAGAGTAGGTTACGATGTCTTATGATAATTGATCTTTGTATATATAGTTGTCGTACTGTGAGTAGTTCATAAGTGGTGTGGAGTTTGTAAGTCGGGAATCGAAAGGGTTTAAAAAACATAACTTTAAGCAACGATCTCTGTGCTCTTTCTAATTCAATAATTTTGGTCTTACATGCTCCGCCCCACACGGGGATACAATACGTAAGTACAGACCTAGCCAAAGCGAAGTAGATGGACATCAGTAATTTTGAGCGAGCGACACGTCTTAGCTTTTTAAAAATGAAGATTAATTTTCTTATTCTTTGAGTAAGATATTTAATATGCAAATACCAATTTAGTTTGTCGTCCAGTATAACACCAAGATATTTTATGCTATCTTCTCTAGTAATGTGAGGGGATGTACAAGTCGTATGGTTGATACAAGAATGCAGTTTTATCGTAAAGGATTTTGGAGGCTTGAAATTTTTTAAGATAGAAAACGCCAAATATTTAGTTTTTGATACATTAAGCGTAAGTAAATTACAACTTAACCAAGTAGCAATATCACGAAGACCATTCTCGGTATGTTCATGTACTTTTTGCCACGTTTTACCGTGAAAAATCAAGGCAGTGTCGTCCGCATAGGAAAATATGTTACAGTTCTTCAAAGTGTGTTCACATAATTCGTTAATATAGATAAGAAAAAGTGTAGGTCCGAGGACACTACCCTGTGGTACTCCATAATTTACCGATGTATCTGTGCTACAATAAGATCCTACTTTGACACGTTGTTGACGATCTCTAAGAAAATCTTCAAAAATGTTGTAAGGTGTGCCCCTGATACCAAATCCATGAAGTTTGTTTAGCATGATGGGAACAGAGACGGTATCAAAAGCTTTTTTGAGGTCTAAGAATACTCCTATGCATTTTTGTCTATTATCAAGATGTTTAACAATAGTGTCGGATAAGGCTAAAACGGCATCTTCCGTAGATTTAGCGTTTCTAAATCCGAATTGGTTATCAGAAATGAGATTTTTATCATCCAGGAATTTTTTGAGTCTGTTATTCAATAATTTTTCCAAGATTTTTGATAGTATGGGGAGCACTGAAATTGGCCTGTAATTGCTAATGTCATCTCTGTTCCCTCCTTTGTAAATAGGATGTATGATAGAACGTTTAAACACCCTGGGGAAGACTCCTTTAGCAAAACAAAGATTACACACGTAACTCAACACTGGAATAATTAAATGTTTTGTATGTTTTATAAATTTTGTGGAGATTTCATCCCATCCAGCAGAACTATCATTGTTTAGGCTCATAAGCAGAGTATGGACTTCCAAAGGATCTGTATCTAAAATCACAAATGAATCTAGGGGAGAGGGATGTTGATGTAATAAATGATCAGCGTTATGTTGAGTGGGAGTCTTTAAAATTACGTCTGCAAGGTTTTTACCTATATTGGCAAAGTAATCATTAACAAAGTCCAGAGACTTTTCGGGAGAACATTTGATGTTTAAAAGTTCGGGATTAGAATTTTTAGAATTTTGGATATTAGCGACAGTTTTAATACACTTCCATAATGACTTGGGGTTTTTAGAGGATTGTTCTAATTTATTTCGTTCATGGTTTAATTTTAGTCTTTTTATCAAGTTGTTGCAATAATTTCTGTATCGTCTGCAGGTTATTTGTAGGATGGTATCACCAGGAGTTTGCTTTAATTTGTATTGCATGCGGTCTCTGTTTTTTATGCAGCGCAGGATTCCAGAAGTAATCCACGGTTGGATGATACGTTTCCTACTAGGAACTTTAGTAATTACCGTATTTGTTTCGATAACTTTGTTGATAGTTTTAATAAGTGTATCAGCTGCTTCATTTGGATCGGTGAGTGCCATAATGTCATTTAGGTTAGATTCTTGCAAAGCAACTGCAGCTTTATCGTAATCCAGCTTAGATGATCGGTAAAGATATTATTTTAAATACTGGGATCTCTAAACAAAATACCAATACCTCATAATAAGACGATTTTCATTACTTGAAATACACTAATCGCGTGGACACACTCACTGGTCGCTGGCCACTCGGATGAGGGTTGCGGGGTGCAATTAGGTGCGTGGGGAGGCCAGTGAGCTGCGTAGCCATAGCTTAGACAAATTATAGAATTTTTGGGTAAAATTCAAGGTATTTTTTTTTTCTCGTAATTAAATCAGAATCGTGTATACTTTCATACCCTAAAGGGATTCTTGACTTTGCATTTACACCCTGTATAAGGCCCGGCAATTGGGGATGGATATACATACATGCAATTTTATCAAAGATCATGTATAATTGACAATTTTAATATTAATTACAATGGATATACAATCGACGAAGTGAATGTGACCAAATTTTTAGGATTAACTATTGACAATAAACTGACATTTAAACAGCATTCTGACTGTCTATGTGTTAAGCTAAGTAAATTTGCTTACGCTCTTTATAAATTGACGCAAATTGTTGAACGTAAAGCAGTTCTAACTGCCTATCATGGATATGTCGTCTCAATTTTACGTTTTGGCATCATCTTCTGGGGGAACTGTACAGAAAAAGGTACATTGTTTAAAGCACAGAAAAGGTGTATTAGGGCTATATGTGGACTCAAAACATTTGAAAGTTGCAAGCCACACTTTAAGTCACTTAAGCTCCTCACATTACCTTGTCTTTATATTTTCGAGACATGTATTTTTGTTAAATTAAATAATCATCTTTTTCTCAAGGTATCTGATACTAATAAGAGAAACTTTCGGAACAAGGATAGATTATACATAAATAAATACAATACAAGACTTTTACACAGAAGTATATTTGTCATGGGCCCTAAATTATTCAATAAAATTCCAAAAAAATGGAAAGATGTCAGTATTAATGTATTTAAAAATAAATTATTCAATCTTCTAATAGAAAAATGTTATTATACAGTGCAAGATTTTATTAATGATAAATCAATCTAATTTAATGTTGTAACATAGATATTTGTTATTATTTATATTTGACATATTTTATTAATTTAATCAAGGTATTTTATTTCCTTTGTATCGAGCCTGGGACTGATACCTGAGAAATTTGCATGTATATTATGTAAATAAAATTTCCTGTTCTATCTACTAATATAGGCAAAATTATGTAATTGCATGCTGTCTTAAATGTTGAATGCACAGTAATTTTATATTCATACGCCTCTCGGCAGAGTGTAGAGCACATAAATTATCATAAGATCAAATGTAATACTACCTACATTCATGAATAAACGCATCTTATCTTATCTTATCCATCGGTCCCAGGCAATGGTGGGCCGTCTGGTTTTGCCTGAGAGCTGTTCTCTTATTCTCCCCCGAATAACTTCGGGAGGATTTGCGAGTAATATGGTGGTACCTCCACAGTCGAGCTCGGCATCAGCTCTACCACCTTAGTACCTACTCGCACGTGAACAAATCATTTTCAAACTAGAATATTTCAATTTCATCGAATGGCAAGAAAATAATTGATTTTCAACCAAATATAAAGAGACTTTAATTTTTACAGCCAAACTCATACTGGAGGCTTGATAAGTGATCAGTAACACGGATCGATAACACATTTTGCTTATTTCGCAAAATACAATCTTGACGTCCCATAGTAATTGACTCAGGGCTAGGCTTGCGTTTGTAAGGAAAGGAACACGAAAAGAATAATTTACGAATTTCACAAAAAAGGTCATCGAACTTTTTTACTGAGCACTTACTGAGTCTTCAGTAATAATTTGGCTGCATAAATTAAATTCACCTTAAAAGACACCTTGAAGACACCCTTTAGGTTTAAAAATCAAAGCGTTTTATTTAAAAAAATCAATTTTGCGCCACTTAAAACAAATACTTATCCCAAAAGCATCTTTACATTATTCATAAGAAATCAAATTCTCGGATCCGTCTGGATGCTTCATTAAATTGATGGAAACGGAAAAAAGGAGAAAAATGTCTGCCCAGTGTTCCGTACTATCTCTTTCTGTCTGTATTAATCATTTAGCTCCGACGCCTTCGCTTTTTTAATAATCGGGGGCAAAATGAAGAATGGAGTTCATTATTGACGAAACTTCTTTGCCCTAAAAGCCTTTTGCTTTTGGACAAAGGCTTTTTGAAGTTACGATTTAGGGTTACCACCATTTCGAAATTTGAAACTTCTGACAAGAAAACCGAACATTAAAAAAAAGTCCGGATAATTTAGTCATAAAATTAAAGAATAGAAATATTTATTTGTCATAAACATGATAAAACGAAAAATTCCAGACGCAGCGAACGTTTTACAGGGATAGCGGGCGCGAGGAGGGGTGCGTGCGGGGTCGCGGGGGTAAAGATTATTAAGGTGACTTTAATTTATACAGCCAAACTCATACTGGAGGTAAAGTGATGATCATAAACAAGGATCGATAACACTTTTTGCTGATTTCGCAAAATAAAATCTTGACATCCCATAGTACGAGTAATTGACGTAAGGAACACGAAAAGAACAATTTACGAATTTCACAAAAAGCGTCATCGAACCTTATGACTAAGCACTTCAGTAAGAATTTGGCTGCATACATTAAAGTCACCTTATATACTGATTTAATAACTCTGTTTTATGTTTAAGTAATGTTTTCGAAAATTTATAATTAAATGAAATTAAAAAACATTTATTTTCAGTTTTACTATTTAAGTCAAAAGTCCGGGTCAAGTCAGGAGGGAAAGCTGAAAGTCCAGACAAATCTGGACAGATGGTTACCCTTGTTGCGATGCTGTTTTGTTAACTTTGGTTAATTAAGTATTTTGAATCGATTTCTGCTCTGAGCAGTACATAAGTTGTTTAAATAACTCGTTCCGTTTAATTGAAAGGAGGCTCTTTGATTATATTTTAGAAATTCTATTACAAATTATTAGTAAAAATTTATCTTAAGAAAATTTACTCAATTTTGTCTGAAGATATAGATTTAGATTTATTACAATAATAAATAAAGTTCCATGTCATAAAATAACTATAAAATCAGCTACAAAATGTAATCCCTACTTCCCCATCCCTACTAATATAATTATTATTATATTATAAATGCGAAAAGGTGTATGTTTGTTTGTTTGTTTTGTCTGTCTGTATGTTCCATTTTCACGTCAAAACCGCTGAACGAATATTCATGAAATTTTAAATGGAGATAAATTGAGACCCTGGAAAGGACATAGGTTATAAAGAGTGTTCATAAAATAACGCCCAGGCTGAAAACGGGGCAAAGATTGAATAAACTAACTCGGGAACCAATCAATGGATTTGGCTGTGGTTTTGTGTTTTATTATCATTGTAGTGAACCTGGTCAGCACAATAAGCTTTATCGGTGTTCACAAAATAACGCCAAAGTCAAAAACGGGGCGAGGATTGTTCATAAAATTACGCCCAGGCCGAAAACGGGGCAAAGATTGAATAAATGATTTTAACTCGGAAACCACTTAATGGATTTGAATGTGGTTTGTTTTATTAACATTTTAGTGACCCTGGTCAACACATAAGCTATAAGGGTGTCAAAAAATAACTCTCAAGCAAAAAACGGAGCAAAGATGGAATAAACACTTTTAACTCGAAAACCACTCAACGGATTTGGATGCGGTTTTTTTTTATTATCATTGTAGTGACCCAGCACCAGTAGTATGAAGACGGGCGGCTTCGTTTGTCGCGCGTTTTATCGCGCACAACAACTAAAATAAGCGCTATGATTGGTAAATTAGTCGACAAGCGCGATAAAACGCGCGACAAACGAAGTCGCCCGTCTTCATACTACGGGTGCTGATCAACACAGGCTATAAGGCGTGTTCATAAAATAACGCTCAAGCCGAAAATAGGGCAAATATTGAATGAATGCGGGCGAAGCCGCGGGCAAAGGCTAGTATAATACATAATACAAGTAATGTCAAAAAGATGTTTATGGTAAATAGGTACGAGAACACGTACAGCAAAGCGTAACGTAGGCTGACCTCATGCCCGCTGGACCGACGATCTGAAGTGGCAGCTGGATGAGGAGGACTGAGAACCGCCTAGAGTGGCGCAATTTGGGAAAAGCTTATGTCTAGCAGTGGACGAACACGGGCTGATGGATGGATAGATGGATTGATAGGTAAGTACGATTAGGTACCATCATCTGTCCTTAACCTCCTTGACTGTGTGAGGCGCAAACTCGACTAGCAGTCTTTTAACCTTGCTTTTATAAGTAGTAAATGATGGAGCATTCGTTATCTCAGTACAACATCAGTGCTTTTCAAAGAACATGCCGTTTCATGGACAGATTTCATGTAAATATGAGGTGACTTTCGTTTATATAGCCAAACTCATACTGGATACTCGGTAAGTGGTCATGTCCAAGGTTCAGTGATCCCGTTTACGAAATACAAAAAATATTGTTTGTGCTTCTATCTACTTGTTCAAGAACAACCTTGACTCAATTAGTATAGAGAAGGTCTTCATTTTTCTTTTTGCGTATTTTACAGACAGGGTCAATGAACCTTGGTTTTGACTACTTCTCCAGCTTGAATTTGGCTATATAAACGAAAGTCACCTAATATGTGCAATATTATGATGCATCTTTGCGTCGTTGGTTGACTGTAAATCACAGGGCCGTATTTTAAGGTGTTGAGGCCCCTGGGCAAGAACGAAGTTAGTTGTACTTAATGTTTGAAAACAATTTTGTGTTTCAACATTACTATTTAAATTACCTAATATTGTTACATTTCATAAAAAAGTAAGATAAAACGAAAAATATAGCTCTCATGGACAAAACAAATACAAATGTATTTTATTAATACAAATTTTAATGTAAATATGTAATTTCTATTATTGTAATAACGACAAGTAGTTATCTAATTTTAATTTAATTTTAAGCTTTAATTTTGTACGCCATTAGGCAGATCATAATAGGACATATCAATGTTGCAATATCTTTTCTACGTTTGAATCGACAAACAAATGATTTTGATTGATTGATTGAAATAGAAAAAAAATACATCGTGAGCCCTAACAACTTTATGCAATTTGTACTTACTGTATTTTTATGTATGGTTAGCTAAAAATATGTATATGGCGAGTTATTTATTCGAAAAAACAATTAGCGTACAGTGGAACCCACATCAAGCTAAACACTTTCAGTATAAGCTGACCTCTCATTATATAGGCTTCTCGTACAATGAGAAGGTCAGCTTAAACTCAATATGTATAGCTTGATGTGTGCTCCACTGTAAAACATTAATAACTTGTGGAGGCCCCTGGGCTTCAGCTCCGGTTGCCCTCCCCTAAATCCGGCCCTGGTGAATCAGCTAACAGCAGGCACAAAATTACACGTTCACTTTTCTATTAAATCGCCTTTAGGAAAAGTCGCATAATCTGGTAGGTATTATGTTTCCTAAAAATTCAGATTAGTCTATTAATAATAGCTTTGAATGAATCCAAACAAAACGAGCAAAATCTCTTTCGTGCAGTCATTAAAAAACATGTAGATTAGATTTTCAATAAACAATCCTAACAAATTCACGATGCGAAAAAAAATGCGCATTCATAAATACGAATCACAATGGACGTCCTCATTTAGGATCGAATTCCAATGTCCCGAAAACATCTCCAACCAGCAATCTATTCCAGCTTTAGATAAACATTAGACGTTTCGTGGAAAAAAGAGCTTAATGACAATGGAGTAGAGATGAAAATGTATCGTTGTACTAGTAAAAGAGCCGCGGTTGCGTGAACACAAAGTACTTACCGATATTAAAATATTCTTGTCTATCTATCTATAGCAATAATAAAGTACCTAGTACAAAAGTCATAATAATCTTGTGAAATTTTAAACGAAATGGGTTATTAGTAGTGTTATATTGAGACCAAAACCCTCTACTTCTACTCTATTTTCACTTATAGCGCTATTTTATCAACACTTTTTGTAGTTTATATGTTGACCAGGGTCACTACGATGATAATGAAAAAAACCGCATCCAAATCCGTACATTGGTTCCCTAGTTAAAACAGAATGTGAATACAGATAGACAGGCAAAAATTCTAAGAAAATTGGTTTTGGCCTCAGTAAAACACTAATAACCATTGAATGAATGAATGAATATATTTATTTATTTCAAGAATAACTTAAATCTAAATACATCCCACAAAACCAAGTAGGAATTTGGTTTGTCTGTGGGGAGGGAGTCGCACTTCTTTTTCTATAATTAGTTACTTACTAAGTTATAAGTAGGTAGGTACATTAACAATAAATAATAACATTGTTATTTTAATCTATGTTTACATGTTTTGTAGAAGGTAAGTTTTATATAATTTTGCAAATTTATTTTTATTTTGTTCAGATCTTATACGAACAGGCATTTCATTATATAACATTGGAATTTTGCGTTTAAGCAATCTGCCGCCATTCACTTTTACTGTTTCATTATTACCCTGAGCAGTTGCTCTCGTGTTGAGCCCAAAAATTTCGCGAAAATATTAAAAGTACAGACACGACATTTTTACTTTTCTATTATTAGAATAGTTTAAAATAGAGTCGCTATATTAAATTGTTTTTTGACGTTTCATTGGGTAACTCTTATTAAGAGGCCTCATCACGCAAAAATCTCCATACAACAGGTAAAAACTGTTGGTGAAGTCAACAGCTTACTTTCTTTATATATTTTTCTATAAGTTTTATCTAGCAACGTATAACTACGTACGTATGAAACCAAAAAAGCTAAAATCTGATGATATACCATCATAATAGCTATCAGGATATCGTGAATATTGCCTCGTTTTTACGCAAAGTTTAACGATTCGTACAATTTGTAGCTATGATAGAATAACAAAAAAACGCTTCAGTCTGCAGTTGTTCATTCATAGAAGATTAAGTTTAAACACTTTTTTATAAAAAAATACGAACAGTTTCATGGTAAACAGTTTTCCTGAAACCATTTTACTAATTCTAATATTGGGTAATATTGAATACCTCGCCATCATGCACTTCTCGATAAGAGATAGGTCAGAGTGCTGCGTCATAGATAAGGAAACCTATCTGAAGCCGTGTGCAAAGTTTCGTTAAGATCAGACCCACCAGGGCGTCACAAACACCAAAAGCATTTTTATGGCAGCTGAGCGTGAAAGGCCCCCTTAACTTTTGATGAGCCACGAAATAGAAACAAAATTTTAACGACCTCGACCTAATTTATAATGACAAGCCATAGGGACAATTTTGATACAATTCATCCGCTAAATGTCTAAATGATAAAATGAAACGTTAAAAAACTGATATGATAACCAACTCAGGTATTAACCGTCTAACTCTCATAATCCCTAAAATAAAAATAAAACAATATAGTTTAACCCATTAAATCGATTACAGGCCACGATCTTGCCTGGTATCTATTTAATCAATACCAGGCCTGTTGCGCCCCGCTAAGGCATAGTATATCAAATTATACTGTGGCTAAGGCTACAATAGGCTACATTGGCGGCCCGCTTGCGAGAAACATTTAGTGGATTAAGAAGAGATGAAGCTACACGATAGAAAGAGAGGCGCAGAGAGGCGCCTCGTAAGTGAACAAAACTATTTAGCCATGCAGCGCTATGCACAAAGCACTTTATTTTCACCTGGCGAGAGTAGCTTTTTATTTGTGTCTTTGAAGAGTGAATCTTCTGTAGGTATTACTATTATTTCTTCTGCGGCAATACTGAAAAGTTAATAGCGGAATCAGTTTCTTATTATAGAAAACACATAAATTCCAAAAAACTTATTGGCGCACGCTGGACCGATAGAATTCAAACCTGGGTCTAAAAATTGATTTTTTTTAAGCCCAAAAATGTCTTTTTAGTTTATTGCAAAAAGTGATTCATCTATGCATTTTAAATGCAAGAATAAAACACCCAGCAAATATTTTACTTTTTTTTAAATCTTTAAGTTTTTGTGACCTTGCCAGGTAAACATCAGAAAAAAAATTGTTTGTAAAAACAATTTAGTTAGTCTTTAAGATAGATAGATCGATATGATCTGTACTGCAATCTATTGTTTAAGCGCTAAAGAGATTTAAAAAGATTAAAACTATTTTCAGCGTGGATGAAGTATTGATAGGTAGTAATGATACATGAAACTTTGATTCCTAATTCACGACCTAGTAATGATACTTACATGAAACTGGAACTTCTAGTATACGACCTAGTAATGATACTTACATGAAACTGGGATTTCTGGACCTGGTAATGATAATTTAATGAAACTGTGGATAGGATACTTACATGAAACTGGAACTTCTAGTATACGACCTAGTAATGATACTTACATGAAACTGGGATTTCTGGACCTGGTAATGATAATTTAATGAAACTGTGGATAGGATACTTACATGAAACTGTGACTTCTAATCTACGACCTAGTATTGATACTTACATGAAACTGGGCCTTATAGCATACGATCTAGTAATGATACTTACATGAAACTGGAACTTCTAGTATACGACCTAGTAATGATACTTACATGAAACTGGGATTTCTGGACCTGGTAATGATAATTTAATGAAACTGTGGATAGGATACTTACATGAAACTGGAACTTCTAGTATACGACCTAGTAATGATACTTACATGAAACTGGGATTTCTGGACCTGGTAATGATAATTTAATGAAACTCTGGATAGGATACTTACATGAAACTGTGACTTCTAATCTACGACCTAGTATTGATACTTACATGAAACTGGGCCTTATAGCATACGATCTAGTAATGATACTTACATGAAACTGGAACTTCTAATTTACGATCTAGTCAATCAATGCATTTATGAATACTTGTTAATATCGAATTCAAAATGTATTGTGTGTTAACTCTGTTTGTGTTTCTCAATAACTTGTTTGCAGCTGTAATGATAACATGCATTCAAATTAATGATTTCATTTTACTCGTACTGTGTGTATGACTCGTTCACTAGCATTGAATAGCCTGTTATAATTTGGGGGAATGAATATATTTCTGCAAGATATATAGTTTTAAACGTGTAACAAAATGGTGTTACCATATTTAAAGAACTCATTCAGTGACCAAACAACTTTTATTATGGAAAAAAAACTGAAATCGCGAAAAAAATCTGCGTTTATATACATATATTTCAGCTAAGTAGGTAAGTAGGTATTGCAATTTTTTATGAAACTGCTGTTTTTCGCGATTTCAGGTTCAAGTAGCTTTATACCAATAACTGCTTGAGCTCTATAAATATAACCACACGTTTCTTTTACACGAAGAACAATTTCTTCATCATTTCATTTTGAAAAAATTTTGAAACGTATAAGCAAAAATTTCGTATTACTGGCGAAACCCGATTTTAGGACAAACTTTGTCCTAGGCCAAACTAGTTCATATAAATAAGTTAAAATCGTATTTTTGTTAAAACTTAAGACGCCGCCTCGCTCCTCTCCGTTTCGCTCGGCTCCTGGATTTATATTCACAATCAACCTGACACGCTCCTCCTCGCTTCACTCGTCGTCGTACCTACTTTGGCCTAGTTACTAAACTAGTTTGTCCTAAAATCGGGTTTGGCCGATAACACGAAATTTTTGCTTCGACGTTCTCCAAAATGCAATTATGAAGAAATTGTTCTTTTTATGCATTAAGTATTTCTAGTTTAGTTGGTTGAGACGGGACAGATCTCGTTAACAAACGCATAACTTATGATTGTTTTTCTTATTTTTAATAAAAATGATTAAATAAAATGGTTTGTGGAACCAAGTGAAAGTAGTTTAATGTCTATTAGGCTTTTATAGCAAACTTATTTTATGCATTATTTATGTTATTTTATGCTGTAGGCTCCTGTGACAGACGTACGGACAGACAGACAGCGGAGACTTGGTAACAGGGCCTTGTTCGGTACCCTTCGGGTAAGGAACCATAAAAACAATCACATGCGTTTGGATACGAGACCCATCGCAACCATCTTAAGTATTTCTAGTTAAAGTTATTTCAGGATTTTTTGGAAGTTGTTAGATGTTTCAATTTGGTTTTAATTTGCTACGCCGCGGCGCTGCGTAGCATGCGCTACGTCTCTACAATTTTTCGCTTTGTAGACCTGTTCCTTTGTAGTTTAGAAAATGTATTTAGATTCAAAATTTTTAGGGTTGGTAGGCCAAAAAGCAAGACGGAGCCCTACTAATGTCGCTCTGCTGACGGTTCGCCTGTCCGTATGTCATGGGTCCCTAGCTTGCAGACGGAATGTGCTACAGATCTGAAATTTAGATATGTTGTGTAAAATGTTGACCTTAATATTAAGTTAAAAATTTAATTAAATGAACTTTCAGGCGGGTCATATATGAAAAAGGAACCCATAAACATTTTGTTTTCCTACCCTCGCTCGTGGGGTGTAATTGTCTGGAACTCATTAAGAAGTGTACATTTTTTTATCTCCAACAATAAAGAAATAGCCATTACATTTTTCTGTTTGGAGCATTTATGTTGAATTTTCTGTATATTACGTGCCTGATACTGTATTTAAACAACAGATACTAAAAACACCGATTTTTAACATAGATTAAGGGTTGCGTACCAGAATACTTAGACTTAATTTTGCAGTTTTGTTTCATACATTTGTAGGTAAGAATTTGTAATTTTTATTCAAATCATTTAAGTCTCATCCATCCATCCATCCATCAGCCCGTGTTCGTCCACTGCTGGACATAGGCCTTTCCCAAATTTCGCCACTCATGTCGGTCCTCCGTCCTCCTCATCCAGCCGCCCCCCGCAACGTCCTTCAGGTCGTCGGTCCAGGGGGCACGAGGTCGGCCTTCACTACGCTTTGCTGTACGTGGTCTCCATTCTAGAGCCTTTTGGCCCCAACGGCCATCATGTCGGCGATAAATATGGCCTACCCACTGCCACTTCAACTTACTGATTTTGCAGGCTATGTCGGTTACTTTCGATCTCCTACGGATCTCCTCGATTCGGATTCTATCTATCAGAGATACCCCAAGCATAGCCCGCTCCATAGCTCGCTGAGCGACCTAAATCGGTGGATCAGGCCCTTTGTAAGAGACCACGTCTCAGCGCCATACGTCATCACAGGAAGGACGCACTGGTTGAACATCTTAGCCTTTAAGCACTGCGGTATTGACGACGTAAATATGTGACGCAAATTTCCGAATGCTGCCGAATGTAAGTCTATTAACTATTAAATGGTACGAAACCCTGACGGTGCGAGCCCTACTCACACTTGGCCGTTTTTTATTCTCTTAAATAAATTATTTTAGCCACCTATTTTGTAATACTGTTATTAAATAATTGATTATTGTTACAATAATGTAATAACATATTTAGGATTAATGCAATTATAATACGTATTTTTATATTTAATAAATGAGATAATTTAAACAAATTAACACGTTGAGTGCGTTAATTTCACTAAGTAGCGTGTTGGAAAAACACTGAACAAAACGTAAGCAAACATGGCGTTTAACCAAACACAACGAGAACTTTTGAAATTTAATCTTTGTTCTTTCATTAAAAGTTTCCTAGCTTGTGTGTTTATAAGTTTTAAACTTTGTTAACGTAAGTAAGATACTACAAAGGATAGTTGAAATATATTTGTGATGTATTTGATTAATTAGAAAAATGCAAGGGTAGTTCTCTTGATAATCTGTTTATGAAAACATAAATGGTCGACTTCACTTTCACAAAATTGCTTAGTAATTATTATGTAAATTCAATAAAGATGGACACAATTATCGTGTAATTGTGTACATTTTTAATGCCTTGTCATATTGATAGTTTCATTTCTCGAATTCCTGAATCCCTTGAGAATGGTGTATTAACCGAAACCGGTCAAGATTAAAGTGTAAATTTGTAAAATAAAACCATTGAAACAAGTATATGTAAATTTAATCATAATGTTTTCCAAGTTTTATCGAGTGTCGATAATCGCAAGTACAAATTATTATATTTTCACGAGAAAATGATTTCATTTTATTTATTACATTTTGATTGCATATTATTACAGTTGTAAACACGCTTCAAAGTTTATTTGTCCCCATCAATGTTTAAATACCACCAATGTTTTTTAAGTTTAATAGACTGACAAGCAGACAGACAAAGCTTTTCTACAAGTTTTCGCGTTTTGACGAAATGCCTCCGAAAACACCTTAAATTCTAGACATTACCCTTTCAGCATTAGACACTTGTAGTTCTAATTCTCCAGGCAAAGTTTCCAGCTGTTAATTGGCTCTCCAAAGCTCCAGGTATCCGCAAAGTTACGTGTGTACCATCGTCAATGCGAACCAGGCCGACACAAAGGACTGAGTAGAATCTAATTTGAATCTACCTGGATGACTATTCTGATACTGCGGATAAATGGCCCAGACAGATTTCGGGTGATTTAAAAGGGAATTTTATACGCATATGTATTGTTTTTTTTATTTAAAACATGTAGGTAGCGTTTTTTACATTCTATGGTTTTTATTTGAAAAGATTTAGTAATATAATCGACTGAAATAGGCGTTCCTTTGCGGAAGTCTATCACAAACTTACGGATATATAATATTAATATTTGCAATATTCCGCTAAACACTCTTGGCATATTATTCAAAATGCAGATTCCTGCACCGCCCGCCTTCTCGAATAAAACATGCACAAGCAAGCAATACGAGCACAAATTTAAATCAACCATAAATAACAAGCAAGAAAACTTACGATTCACTTACTCCACTTTACAAGGCATTTATCATATTGTAAATAAAATTCGAACGTACGATATTGCGAGTGGAAAGTAATGCCAGAATAGCTGTCATGGTATTCAATTATAAGAATTCATAGATTTTGTGGAACTCCGAAAGTGACACGAAATAGAAATAAAGTGCGAAAGTAATAGTGCACTTTTTATATGCCTTTACCCGACAGTTTTCCGTTCGGCAGTTATTTTATCAACAACCTTTGTATGAAAAAAAAATATTGAATATGATTTCGTTAACTGGAAACAACTATTTTAACTACATATGAGCGCAACAAGATATCAGTTTCCTATACTTACTCAAATTGTTTACTGAAACATAAAAACATTGGAAACAACCAATAAGTTAGTTAATATAGCCTAAATTGCCGCAAACAAGACAGAATGCATCTTGTTTGGAAGCTATTTGTTTCAGTGTAGCGTCACTATAATAATGATAATAAATAAAACCACATACAAATCCGTTTTGTTCTTAAGTAAAAACGTAACAGGTAAATAACTTCCACGACCTCCCTGAAAAAACAACCCTAAAGAAACTTGAAAAAACATTGTAAGTTGCCATGGAATTTAACAAACAATGAGTAATGAATTTATGACTTTTTCGACCTTTTATTGTGGTACATACAGATATCTTACTGTATATGATCAATACAACGAATGTAAGTAACAATAAAAATAGAAAGTAAATTATCAGTACCAATAAAATTCTAATCTTTGAAATACAATAATTACTACACTGACTCCACTCAAACATAGACAGCAAAGCACCCAAACAAATTCTGACCGGGCAATAACGCAAATTAAAAAAGAAACCGTAATCTTAAATAAAGGAAGGCTTCGAAGGACCTAATTGAATAATTTCGTTAAGAGGATGGAATTGCCGAGGGTAGGGTTGGCAACCCTTTTAAGGGCATTAAGTTATATTGTGAAACGGTATCAACGGGACCGTTTACTATACAAGTATGGTTGTAGATCTTGGGATGTCTAATAAAGTGGAGAGGGGGTGCGGTTAGGCGGGAGGAAGTTGTGGAGTGATGTGGGATGTCAGAGTGCTCCCTTAAAAGATGACGTAACGAAATCATTCTTACTTCGGCCTCTAAATTTGAGACTGCGAAAGCAGCACGTCAGTACACAACATAAAGTTTTGTCAACATGTACTGTATTTGTAAATATGCTTTTTTGACACCATTCATTTTAATACTCGATCGATGGTTCCTGGTGGAATATCATCTTCAATAAAATATTAAAATTCCTGTACTTTTTTTCTAGAATATGGGGTCATCGAACAATTTTCTTGCTAACTGGAGATCAAAAGCTATTCTGCCAGTAAATGTCAAATCGTTTTTAAGCTTTTACGTAATCGGACAGACATAGTCGAAGCCTTTGCTTTAAATGCTTTCTTTTCTAGTCTTTAATTTTTCTTTATTATTTATTGTACACAAAAACACTCACACAAACAGTAACAGTAAAAGGTATGTACATATGGGTGAGCTTATCTCTAATAAGATATTTCTTTCAGCAAACCATTAAGGAATTAGCAAATGACTTTAAATCTATACTCGCATTATGTATGCCATAAAACACCCCAATAACTATATTAAATACAAAAATATACATTGTTACTACACCAGCTTACCAGACACTCAATTAATCAGAATATCAAAAAGCTTTGTTACTAACTGCGTTAAGATTTACAACAAAATTTCTGAGACAATCCAAAGCCTCAATGAATACAAATTTAAGAACTTTATTTAGATTATCTTATCATAGAAATCCTACTACTCAGTAGCAAACTTTTTTAACGACAAGAATCTATTTTTGATTTCTTAAAAATTGTGTATTTCTCTTGACTTTTTATTATTACCAATTAATCTTACATCGTGTTTTATGTTTAGTTTTATGTTTGCACTAAATCTGTTCTTATAACAGTTAATAAAATTAAAATTGAATATGTTACATACAATTATTGTTTAAATGATTATAAAAGTTTGCAACATTGTCCATTCTTTGACTTTGACTTTTCTAAATAAAAATCTCCTGCCCCACCTCTTTTCCCGGACGACTGCTTTACTCGTAAGTAAATTGGCTATTTTGTAGTAGTTTTGTAACATTTTAATGCCTTTTTACTTGTATTTATACACTATATATATATGTATGTATTTACGCATACATATGAGGTAGTACTTCAAAATCTGTACCCTCCTTCAGTAAATGGTCCAGAAAGTAAGGGTGAAATGCCCAAGCGCATTTAGACACCAGCGTTAAAAGTCCCCTAGCTTTTGTCCACAATTCTTCCCTTGTCTTTCAACGCAAAAAATATAATATTCGCTTGAACAATTCAGTATTTCTAAAATTTGCTTACTTCCTTATTCTTATTATCGCAAAAACAATGGATCGCAGTTCAGACCGTGGCTCGGGTCCATCTCACAGATTCACATGAATGAATAAACGAATGAATTAATTAATAATATCATTTATTTCGTGATGATAAGTTTTCCAGCTTGCAAAACATACGAAACTGCTGTTTACGTAAAATATTGTACCAAGCGAAAGACAATAATCTGTTCTTCAATAGATGTATAATCATGTATTGCCAAAAGGCCTAAACTATTAATACCAGGAGGCGTAGAACATAATCATAGATTAATTGTTACAGATTAATTTCTCAAGCATTGCCCGCATAATATCGAAACGATGGTTTCATATTTCAGTACTTGAATCCACATCTTAAATTAAATGAGCTTTTACTATCAGTAGAAATAACATGTTATCATGTTTTACATTTATAAATTATCAAATTGATTTCAAATGCTTTTAAGGATTCATTTATTTCATATTATTCAGTAAGGACTTATACTTCAATATAATGTCGCAACAGCCAAGAATCAGGGTATAAGAGAGTTGAGTAGTCCATTTACGGAATACCAAACTCAACTAAAACTATCCAACCATGATGCATTTGCTCCCATGGGTGTGATCGCCTTCGATCCCGCTCTTAGAATGGTCCACGGAATTGGGTCCAAGCCGAATGATTTGTGCTTGGAAAAAATACAAATGACAACCAATAGACCGAGGCAATCGTGGGAGATTTGGGTTTTAGGATCCCACAAAAAAGGGAACCTTATCTACTTTGTCTACTCATTGGACAAGAAAATTACTATCTAAACTCCTTTTGCCGTCATGGTAGAGAATGAGTTTTTTGATATCGGCGTGAAACATGCATCCATCCTTCCATCTTATTTTTTATTAAAGTTGGTTTAACTATACTAATAATAGTAAGTAGTAAAAATGTGTCTGTACATTGAATATTCTTGTGAAATTTTAAATGATTGGTGTTGTACCGAGTCTAAAACAAAAAAAAATTGCTTTTTTTAATTTTAATATTTTGTCTGTCCGTAGGTATGTTCCGTTTTAACTCGAGAACAACTCAACGAATTTGGATGCGGTTTTCTTTTTTACTATCCGAAAACGGGGCGAAGCCGCGGACGAAAGACTAGTGCCAAATGAAGGAATGGGGATGAAAAATAAAAAGAAATACTCAGTTCATTTCTAGAGTTTAATTAAATAACTACCATGTTTTATTGTTTGGGAAATACCTCGTACAAAATAAATATTGCAAAATGAGAGAAAATTCAAACAGCGGAAATGTCCTCGGCGGTACACTGGTGGAACCATACGCTTTATGACATAATTATCTGAGCTGTTTTATTTTCGCTGCCTTCAAATGGCTTTGGGCGGGTTTCATCATGGTTCATTAAGGTTAAAGGTCCTGTTAAACATCAAATTAACGAAGAAATACTGTTAAACCTTTGTAAAACGCTTTGGAAACTCAGTTGTAATCCAACTTAGAGCCGGGTTATCCTAACTTAAGTAACCGTTTTACGGTAAATAATCCAAAAAATATTTTTTATGACCTTTTCGACGAATTATTCAAAAGTTCATCAGCGTAGCTAGCACGGACGAGAATAATAGAGAAGTTTTGTCTCTAGAAGAAACATTTGACCAATGGAAACGCACATAAGCTTTATCACGTGATCAATGCCCCGTCAAAACGACTCTTCCTGCGTGTCCATTGGTAAAACGTTTCTTCGAGAGACAAAATTTATATATTATATTCGTGGCATCTATGCTATCTATGCTGATGATTAATAGATAAACCGCCCCTAAAATGTAAATGCGTCCTTTATCCTTCTGGCTGCAGTACCCTTCCTTTGAAGTCAGACAATCCATTTTATCACGGAACACTAAAACCAGTTTATTTACTGTACAGGAAAAGTTAAAACCTTCAGCAGTACACTGGACAAAGACCTACAAAGCTTCCACAGTCGAATTCTGCGCAAACTTTATGTAAATTCAAGTTGTAGCAACTACAAAACTTTTTCCTTGTAGAGCGACAATATTTGCCGTCTACTCAAAATTTACCATTTTGAGTTTTATCCCTTTGACATATAGGTTAAGACGACTGAATAAATAAATTTTCCGGGCGTATTTCTGCCGAATGTCCGGACGGTTCGTGAGAATAAACATTAGGTAGTAGTAAGTTATCCGAAAAGATAGCTAACAAACTTCATGTTGTAGTAAAAACTTTTACAACTTATTTTTGGGTTATTGAAATTGGGATGAATATTTTGCTTGCTTGGGATACAACGGCAAGTACCTATTTTGTAACTTTCGTCGACTAAGAAAGCTGGTATGTAAGGTATATCGTCACAGATGGCAAATTTTCGGAGTATCAACTAAGAGGGTAGGGGAGCGGGGGGCATATTAAGCAACTGACAGATAAAGTCTGAGATAAAAATAAAGTCACAACTGACAGATAAAGTCACAGATGGTACGCAGCGGAACTTGAAATAGCGTTTTAATTTTAAAGCGTTATTTGAAGATAACGTCTTTAAGGTCGTAAGTTACAACATACACAAACATTATTGCAGTCAAACGTTGTTAATTTGACATAAATAAACAAAGCTTTTAAAAACTACGCGTTTCTGGACGAACAAAAAATACTTTTAAATATCTCCGTAACACAGAAACAAACTTCATAAAACCTCTGAAAAGGCCACAGAAAAATAAAGCCCGGTCCAGGCTGAGCCCATATCAATATAACATTTTACGTTCATACTGTTGTCTACACGTTTATGGGGTGATTCTGCGCCGTCATTCGCCCTGTCGACGTCGTTACTTGCTGAGAATAGCCCCTGTCGGGTCACAGGATGTTATTATTATTGACCTAAATTATTTTTTCTGCCTCTTTTTATTTTGTGGTTGCTATAAGATGGGGTTACTACTATGTCTTACATCATAGTAATAAATGCAACTGTAATAAGTAGTCATTAGGTCGCGGACGCTACTTTAGAAAGCTTTATCGCTTCCTATATATATTGTCCATAGTAGTGTTCTACCTAAATATTATATGTGTAATTGCATACAACACTTTGTATTAAGGATCAATCATAATCAGAAAAACATTTTTTGATTATAAGCTCAAGGTTCAGCAGATACGGCGTGAAAGAGTAACAACCATTCATCCTTCCATCTATCCATACATCCAGACTTTCGCATTCATAATATTAGTGGGATTTTTTATGGGCGTGTCTAGGCAAAGGTCATCTACCATAGCTATTATTCATGGTATGCTAAAAGTTATCTGTGGATAACTTTCAAGGCTGCATGGCAAATATGCTTTGCCTGAATTAAACGAAGAAGTAGCACTCACGATCTCTATGATTTAACCAAACGGTTATCTAACAACACTTGGCCAATCAGAGAAAATGGTAAACTAATGAATATTAATTACTGTTTTGCGGTTCTGACATATATCATACTTGTATAAGATAGCGAAACCGTTTCTGATGTTTTAATTAACTTATACGTGTATAATGAAGTGCTCAGAAAATCAAACAACATGCTCTGCTGATTATACTCTACCTAGAACAGAGATAAACTTGTAAAACAACGCATAAATTCTTGAAGAAGTGAAGTGAAGTCTGCAGGAAGCTACTTATTCGCGTTGTTTAAAAAAATAACTGTTGTAGGGTGCAGCATATTAATCAATTAAGAATGTCGTTTAACTGTCTGACACTCCATGAATATACCCGGTACAAAGAAATATACCCGGTATAAGGAAATATACAGGATGTATAATAATGACCTGCTCAGAAAATTAAACTGCTTGCTCCACTGATCATGCAACAAATAAACAGATTCGATAATAGTGAATAAGCTACAAGTGCGGTAAGGAGGCAATAGCTTACGAGATACGCAAGTGTTTTAAACATTACCACTTAGTTATTGCCCTACCTACGTGTATCATACTACGTTTTTCAAAGCATAGTGTGAGTAAATAAATTAAACTTAACTAAAGAAACAAATAAACAATAAATACTCCATATGAACTTAAGGCTCTTTTCTTCGCTCTTCTTTTTCTTTGCACGCAAGTTGCCAACTTGACGGAAATAAACTGCTTTCAGTTTAGTGCGTTTGTAGGCTGCTTTTAGTCACCTCACATGCATTGATACTGTCCTGCTGTCAGTGGTAGGCCGATGTCGTCTGACGATCAAACTGAACGCAGCCTACAAACGCATCAAACTGGAAGCAGCTCATTTCCGTCAAGTCTATCTATGGTATACACAAGAAAAGACTGCCAACTATCTCTGAATTTAAAAAAATAATTATGCACTACTGTGAAAAAGTTTTCCAACAGTTTTGAAGCATTTTAATGAAAATGTCATCAGTTTTCTTTTCGTTCAGTTAAAAATACAAATAGAACCTACCTACTTAAAGATTTTGCCAAACCATTTTAATAGAAAACAATCACTTTAGTAAAAATTACTTTCTAAAGATTTTGCGAAATCATTATAAAACTTTAAATTAGAGAGATTTTATGGAACGATATGAAGCTTTATGTAACGCCATCACTAAGTATCTCAAAACAATGAAAGTTTTGATTTGTTGAACATATATTTTAATTGAAAAGTGTGAATTACTTGACCTTTGCTTTAACTCAAACTTTTTTTAATTTTCTTTCACACGGACTTATTTGTATACTATTTGGTTGTTGAGTAAATGTTTTCTATATAATTTCTTATGATAAATAGTAGTCTATGAAAATGGTATGTAAAAAGTTTATTAAAACACGAGTATGACGTTAAAAAAAGAGCTGTTGACCACTTTTTACAGACATAACTTCGTTACGCTTTTATTTATACGTACAGTTGTGTTTAAGTGTACTTCGAAAGCTATGATTATAAGACTAGGCGCACACTAGGCGACACGCGACAGCGACAGCTCGGCGACTAGACGCGACGACAGGCTGCAGCCGATAATTGTCATATGTTTTGTTCAAAGCTCCGCACGCTTGGCGTTAGAATCGCGGAGGCACGACGACAAGCAACAAGGGGAGTCGTGCGCGTTCGCTACCTTGTCGCCGCGTCTAGTCGCACATGCACGACGACAGTCGCGTGACAGCGCACGTCAGTCTCGCTGTAAACGCTTATGAAGGTGCACGTGTTTATTTTACTGAAGATCTCAACATGGATACGTTCGATGCGACAAGACACCAAATGCAAACGACAACGCCGCGTCTTGTCGAGGCAACAAGTCGCCCAGTTTGCGATGGCTCTAGGGCCCGAAAAAAATACCTCTTACAAATGTTGAAATACGTTTTGCCCGCGGCATCGCTCGCGCCGAAATGTCTTTCAATAAAAACTATTAAAGAAAGTTTATAACTTGACGGTCATGTTATTAACACCCCTTATAGCATATTTATTTTGACCAGGGCCACTGCGATGATAATTACGAAAACTGCATCCAAATCCGTTGAGTGGTTCTCGGTTTTCGAGTTATAGCCTCAGTACAATATACTAATACCTACGAATAAGAATCTAATACCCTATCTATTTCATTTGAAATTTTTCAAAAATATATGTACAGACAGGAATTTTGTACAAATTCTTATAGAAGACTCGGTAAGTGCTCAGTAACAAGGTTCGATAACCTTTTTTGTGAAATTCATAAATTATTATTTTCGTGTTCCTTACAAACGCAAGCAAAGCCCTGTCATTTACTAATGGGACGTCAAGATTTTATTTTGCAAAATTGGCAAAAAATGTTATCGATCCGTGTTACTGTTCACTTACCAAACCTCCAGTATGAGTTTGGCTGCATAAATTAAAGTCACCATATAGAAGATTATTTGTAAACAGAGAATAGATGCAAAATATATTTTTGGCACAAAGTAGGAAACTGACAGTTCGTGGTAATGCGTTTTTAATTCCTGTGGTGCTTGAGCACTTGGTGGTAGAGCTGATGCCGGGCTCGACTGTGGAGGTACCACCATCTTACTTGGAAATCCTCCCGAAGTTATTCGGGGGAGAGTAAGAGAACAGATCTCAGGCAAAACCAGGCGGCCCACCATTGCCGTGTCGTGTGTGACGAAAGAAACAATTAATTAACAAAAGACAAAGTGCGGGTAGGAAAGAGAAAAATGATGTGCTACCTTTCGCCGGCTCGCCAAGGACATTTTTGCTGCTACTCTCGTCAGTTAGCTTGTGACCACGACAGCCTACAGAGGCGTCGAAACGTCAAGCACATATCTATTAAGGTATGTTGTTAGTTATCGCGAGTAAGACCCCAATACAAAGTTAATAATGTGTGAAAATCGCGAAAGTTTAAAGTTGACAATAGATATAATGCCTAAATCCGCCCATTCGATTAATCTTGCTAAGAATAAGGGCAAGAAACTTAGCAAGATCATGTCTTTTTTTTATCAGTATGGGCATTTCTTCCAGGAGGGCCGCCAAGAGTGACGAAATCCTGGCCTATGTCCAGCAGTGAACGAAACAGGCTGATGGATGGATGGATGGATGAGCCATTTCACATGAAACAGGCTGATTGATGGATGAATGGATGGATGAGCCATTTCACATTTTCACGAACTTTTGAATGTTGCAATGTGAAAAAGCTCATGCATCATAGGAGTTAAAGCGCACTTTCCACTAGCATACCTTGTCAGTTTCCTCCTTCATGCAAAAAAATATACTTTCGATACCAGTAAACAGGTCTTTCAATGACTGGTGATTAGAATAAAGTCATTTTATTCAATCATTTTATTGACTTTCTCATTTGAATAGGCTTTGGTAGAAGAACTCCTAATGAGGAAAAGACCTATAAAATCACGTATTCAACGAAAGGAATTTAAGTCTCTTCCTAAATCCAACAGAAAAGTCTGTCAAGTGTCCATCCCCCACAATTTACGGGTTCTGTCTAAATGAATTCAATCAGCTTGATTATACCCTTAGAGTATAATGCTTATGTATACTTTAAGAGTATAAGTAATGCTTATGTTAATAACGTATACCTATATATATTATACGTAACATCTAAAGGTATAATCAATATAAGAATAATAAAGGTTATAATCATAATCTTAGAGTATACATGTTACGTATAGTCTAAGATTTTGGTTACGTATACTCTAAGATTATGGTTATGTATACAGTTAGGTGATACCGGTCAATTGACGACCTCTACAAGAACTTTTTTTTATCTGTATAATGGATCCAGGCCAAGATCTGTCCCTAGATTATGTATCGTTGAGTTGTTTGGCAACTGGTTGCCAAACGTCAAAAACAAATACTATCGAATCCCATCAAAAACATTTCATGTAAACTAGGTCGCCAAGACTCAAAAGCTCATATCATGCGCTTACACGGTTAAAAAGTTATCAGATCATATACTATCGAATTCCGATTATCTAGGGATACGTTCGTGCTTAAAGTGACGTCACAGTTCATGAACAATTCAATATACACGGGAGGCAATTTTTAAAAATCAGTTTTATGTATATTTTTAGTGTTTAGCAACCAGATGGCAACTAAGTTACATAATACGCCCCCTGGACTACAATATATTTTTAGGAATATTGAGAATTAAGAAAGTTTGATTTTTGATTTGATTTTAATTTTGAAATAGGTATGAAGAAAAGGAACGTTTACGAGCATAATTTTTTTTTACAGTTTAATTTTCAGGCATAGACTTACAAAAAAGGCGGATAGAGTAACCGCTAATAAACAACTGAAGCATAGCAATGGCGGCAGTTTAAAAGTGTGTGAGTAGACTCACTATGGAAAATAGGCTTACTATGATGTGAATGTGTGCGTGCCGGGCTCGTGCGTACAGGCGAGTAGTCTACTATGGGTGCTTCAGTTTTTGTTAGCGCATTTTTTGTACTTCCATGTTTTCAGATGAATAAGTCGATCGAGACGAACGAACTTAAACTTCGATGTGAGGTTTCCGTTTATTACCGGAATCCAAAAAAATGCAAATATTCGAATATAATTTTCTTTAAGAATCCGAATAGGCACCTAAACCTGCCAGTCAAATTACAGGAATGAGGGCGAGGGCCATTCTCGACAAAATTGAAAATGAGACTCGACGTGGGGCACACATTTAGGCCTCGGCTGTGAGTTGGGTGATTCTCTGGCGGGCGCTTCTGTTCTGATCGCTTATTTCTCAACCCCGTTGAACGTGATTTACTCGATTAGCTGATACTCATACTAGGATTATCTATGCGTATTTTTAAGTGGATATTTTTATGTTCGCATCTCGTTTATCGCCTATTGATAAATCTCCATTTGAACAATTAAAGTGAAAAGGATTCGAAAAAATATGTACCTTTTTATTTCCTTATCCATTATTCGACTTCTAAACTTGTGACGCAGCGCAATTCAACGTCAAGTTAAGGTGGTTAAACCGAATCCCGGTGCAAAATGCACATCATAATATTGTTTTCTTTACTTTTGAATAAAAAGTATAAAAATTGCGCTTTAAAGCAATTTGCGGGTTCACAGATCCCAAAAATATCAGTCTGGCTACTCGAAGTGGTTACATACTGAAATAGTAGATATGGCTGCAAGAAAAAAACAGACAAGTTTGAGTCGGACTCTCCCACCGAGGGTTCCGTACGAATTAGTAAAAGTTTTAAAAAATCTACAAAAAGATTTGGTCACCCGTACTATTATGACCACGCGTACCGTTGCTCAACCTCGATGATTTTTTATGTTTTAATTACAAATGTATAGTTTTAGGATTTTTCCCTATTTTTGTAATATAGACGGTATTACTTGCCAAATTTCATAGTTGTAGGTCAACGGGAAATACACTATAAATTTTGATTCCCTTGAGAGTGACGAAATATAAGTTTTTTGCGGCATAAACAGCCGTATCTTTTTTAACGTTAACTTAGAAGTCTAATTTTTTCACAACTTCAAAGAACTGTAGATTTAAGTATATGGTTATAATTTCAACTCGATACCTTTACGCGTTCTTGAGATAAAGGGTCTTAACAGACAGATGGACGGACAAACGGACAGATGGACTACAAAGTGATCATATAAGGGTTCCGTATTTTTCTTTTTCAGGTACGGAACCCTAATATTATATGAATATGTAACAAAATAAGGTCTGGTTCGACTATGTCAAATATGTTAAAATTTACCAAATGTTTGGTTGGTTATTTATTTGTTATTTTAGGAAATTAACAGCAGCCTTAAAAGTAATATTTCTTGACTGTGACTAAGGCCAATAATAAATTTCCCCAACTATTTAATAAAATAACAAAAACAAAAACACCTTAACTTAACTTAACTTAATTAGGATCTAAAATGATATTAAATGTTTACAATGCAACTCATCTGCCTACCATGATCTATTTTAGTGTAATTGTTCAATTTGTTCAATTGTCTGACAATGTGTTTATGTTGTATGCAGTTAATGTAAGGGATGAGTATGTATGAGAGAGTATGTGTAAGGGAAGGTATGTAAAAAATTAGAGGTTGTTCAGCGAAATCGTAATAATTACTGTATGGAGCAACGGCCGTTCAAAGTTCATTTTTACCTTATTGTTGTTTTTTTTTGTTCTTCAGTACTATTTTTTCAGGCGCCATACATAAGCAACCTCTTTGCGTAGCCAGACCAACATATTTGGCATCGGAGATTACACCCTTTATCCTGTGAACCCAGATTCAGCCATTTCCATGATTACCAGATTCGTCGTGACCTCCTATAGTAAAATACTTTCGCTCCAGATTTAAAGATGGATGTGTACGGAAGAACCCTCGCTTACATTTTTAGTTCCCTTTTTTTCCCTTAATATTTTTTATGCGAATTGTTTGAGCCTGATTTTTAAATCAGGTGTTTGTATTCCAGGGAAATTAAAAGTTCATCCAATGAACGTCTTTGAAATGATTGGGTTAGTCAACTAACACAGTCTAATAGAAAATATGTTTCTTCATCATCTTACATATAAGGTGACATTTATTTATGCAACCAAATCTATACTTTAGGCTCGTTAAGTGATCAATATGACGGATCGATAACACTTTTTGCTAATCTCGCAAAATATTGATCTCTCATAGCCACTCGGGGCTGGGCTAGCGTTTGTAGGTGAAAGGAAAATAATTATTATTATTATCGTATTTTACAAAAAGGGTCATTGAACCTTGATACAGACTACTTACTGAGTCTTCAGTATGAATATATAATATCAGTTTATCTTCTGCATAGTTTAGCTCCTAAAAGGTTATTAGGAAAATAAATTATTATGATACCAAATCTTATTATTAACATACACATTATTGGTTTTATCTACACTCTCTGGACACATGCGCACACCCTTTTACTCACACAAACACACCCTAAATTCTCTCCCCCATGTACCCATCCTCACATGTATTTTTACTACAAAACATAGCAACTACATTATCAATAAATAATTTTCATTATTTTAATTAAATCTCTATTGTACTGCATAGATTTACTGTTTATTGTAATGTTATTATGCTTTTTATACTTATTGCTCGCCTATTTCATATTCTATTTTATGTTTTTAATTTAATATATTTTTTTTATTTACAAATTATATTGTGACGGCATTTAGCCATTATCTTGCAAAAGTTTTAATTGATAGCAAATTTTTATTTGTTTTAGCTTTGTTATTGGCAAATTATAATTTTATTTGTACCATATTGTTTTCAAATGTATTTTGCTGTGAAACTAATAATAATAAATGTTTGAAATGAAATAAAATGAAAATATGGCTATATAATAAGTATGTCGGCAAAAAGAGGAAGTCAATTGACTTCAGTTCATCGGAACGCCAGCGCCACCACGCGGCGCTCGACGGAGTCTAAGTTACGCGCCACCGGTCGACCACCCGGAGAGACATGCTCACGGTGACTCGCGGTCGAAGTGCAAGCTAACCTAGAAACTGTCTCGCGTTCCGTTTAAATACCTATCTAGTGTTAAAGTTGATTCGTAGTACTTGCCCAGTGATACAATTATTGTAAAGAAAAATTATAGCGTTGTTACTTTCTACTACCTCCACGTTTGATTGATCCGACATTACCCGTAGACCGCCCACACACGATACCCAACTATGGCAAACGACAACCAAATAACACCTCCCCCGTTATCAGAAGTGGGATCAATGTCGGTTCAGCAGCAACAAAAAGACGCCGTTGAAAGTGACCATTGGCGTGCCATGTTTGAACAGCAACATGCAAACATGCAGGCATTGATTGCGGCTATACAAGCACCGAAGAACATCAACCACGTTGAGTTGCCCGAGTTCGACCCTGACAAGAAGGACATGGACACGAGATCATGGTGCACGACCGCAGATTTGTGTTTTGGTGAATCTCCGTTGCAAGGCGCACAGCTGGTTTTGGCTATAAGCAAAGCGCTAAAAGGTGCCGCATCTACATGGTTATCGCAAATCGCATACCAAGGCATCACATGGACCGAGTTCAAGGTACTTTTCTTAGCAAGATTCGCACTCACCGAAACTTTAGCGGCTACCCTCATTAATTTGAGCGGTGACAAACCGAGTGAAAAAGAAACGCTTGCCGCTTACGCAAGTCGGCTGATGACGTCACTTACAACCCGCTGGAAAGACGTAAACAAAGAAGAAATTGCGGTGGCTACAGTACTAGCTCACGTTTCGCAATTTGATACGAGGATTCAACGCATGGCTTTTACGACCAACATCACGTCTAGAGAAAAATTGCAACAAGAACTACACGAATTTTCGCACTTGAAACGCAAGTTCACTGCAACAAGCGAATCTTCAACTACACCGGATAGCAAGAGAGCGAAGATTACCCCGCTTAAGTGTTATAACTGCGGTAGAACGGGCCATCGACGATCAGACTGTAGAAGCAAGCCTATGGACAATGGACGAGCAATAGTATCTGCAACAACGAGTCAAACAACCCAACAACCAGCGGCAAGGGGCCCACTACGGGCGGCGGCGGTCAAGCAAACGGCGGCGGTTAAGCAAACGGCGGCGGCAGCGGCGCGGGTACGACGCGCAGTGAGCGGCGCGTTGATGTTTGCGTCGTGCAGCCACCGACGGGGTCCTTAGAACATAATGGTGATCTATATTGTTTTTCTTATGATTCGGGTGCTGAATGCTCGTTAATTAAAGAAAGTTTTGCGGCCAAATTTAGTGGCAAACGATTAAACAATGTTGTTGCGATGACTGGTATTGGTCAGACACGAGTATTCAGTACAGAACAGATTTTATGTTGTGTTGCGATTAATGATCCCCATCTTGAGATTTTATTGCATGTGTTACCAGACAATTTCCTGCAAAGTGATATTATGATCGGACGAGAAATTTTGAACCTAGGCTTTTCTGTCAATATGTCGGCAACTGAATTTTTGTTGATTAAAAATTGCGTTGTAAATTCAGTAACTCACGAAACCGAACGTCAAACAAATCTGAACGAAATTGATCGGATGTGACAGGAGATATTAAGTAAAATCTTCTTAAAATATTAAACCGGTTTTCAAAATTCTTTATATCTGGAATGCCTACCACGCGCGTAAGTATGGGTGAACTTAAAATCCGATTAATTGATCCAAATCGTACCGTACAGCGGCGAACCTATAGGATGTCAGTGGAGGAACGTAGTACGATTCGTGAACGCGTCAAAGAACTTTTAGAGGCGGATATTATCAGGCCCAGTTGTTCTCCTTTCGCAAGTCCTGCTCTGTTAGTACAGAAACGCGACGTTTCATTGCGCATGTGTATTGATTACCGCGAATTGAACAGTAACACCGTATCTGACAAATATCAACCTGCATCTTATAGCGACCGGATCATCTCGTGCTAACGGACAAGTTGAACGCGTGATGAGTGTTTTAAAAGCAATGCTAACGGCAGTTGAAACAAGTGACAGTAAATCGTGGCAAGACGCGCTAGGTGAAGTACAACTCGCAATATTACATTATGAACCGCGTGACAAAAGCTTCGCCTCTCGAGCTTTTAATCGGTAAAGTAGCAAGGCCATTGTCATTGATGGGTAGTAGCGATGTTGATAAGGAAGTTGATATTGAGGAGGTCCGTGAAAT
Source organism: Ypsolopha scabrella (assembly GCA_910592155.1). Classification (NCBI taxonomy): domain Eukaryota; kingdom Metazoa; phylum Arthropoda; class Insecta; order Lepidoptera; family Ypsolophidae; genus Ypsolopha; species Ypsolopha scabrella. The sequence goes on from OU342980.1 coordinate 14,969,079, forward strand.
TGCGTCAGATAGGTATTCAAAGGTGTGCGAACTATGATAAAGCTGCGATAGTACAAAAGCTGCGATCAAAACGTTTTCACTAGGCGATTTCGTTTTGTTGGCCAATGAAGAACGTAACCAGTTGAAGTTAGACCCAAAATTCAAGGGACCGTTTAAAGTGATCGAAGTTCTGGATGGAGACCGTTATACGTTAAAAGTTTTAGACTCCAAGCGTACTTACAAGTATGCACACGACAGGTTGAGAAAGATGCCGGAAGGTCATGTACCAGCGGAAATTAATGATGTTGATTGTATCGAAAAGCAAGAGCGTGAACAACAGTAAGCACTCTATAGGCCGTATTGAAGTCGACTATACCAGTAGCTATTACGTAGTCGTAGCCCGGTAGAAATCGGTGTCTCTTGGGGCAACTCAAGTAGTCCGTGGGTGCGCGGTGCGCGTTTAGCTCTGGCGGAGGTCGTGGTCCGTAGTGGCCGTACCGTGTGTAGTCAGTGGGTGATGCACGCGTATGTTGTGTGGCAGCTGATGATCAGCTGGTCGGCTATGGAAGCCGTGGCTATAGAGGGTGGCTTACTTGACAAGTTCTTTTGGCTCTGTTGTAAATAATGTGATGTTTAATGTCTGTCGGTTATCACTGGTACATGGCTGGCTCTGGTGTGTTGATTTTTGTTTTGATTTAGATTAATCTTTTTGTAAATACCTACTTTGATTTATGATTTACCCTAAAGTAAAGTAGAGAAAAGATGAAATATTGAGTTTCAATAATCTAAGAGTCTTTGATCACAAATCGAGATTACTGCCAGTAGAGTCGAACGAAGGCTTTTTTTCGTTGTTTCTTCTCCGGTTACAGGTTAACCCACGAGGACGTGTGCTAGCAGGATGGCCGTGTCGGCAAAAAGAGGAAGTCAATTGACTTCAGTTCATCGGAACGCCAGCGCCACCACGCGGCGCTCGACGGAGTCTAAGTTACGCGCCACCGGTCGACCACCCGGAGAGACATGCTCACGGTGACTCGCGGTCGAAGTGCAAGCTAACCTAGAAACTGTCTCGCGTTCCGTTTAAATACCTATCTAGTGTTAAAGTTGATTCGTAGTACTTGCCCAGTGATACAATTATTGTAAAGAAAAATTATAGCGTTGTTACTTTCTACTACCTCCACGTTTGATTGATCCGACATTACCCGTAGACCGCCCACACACGATACCCAACTATGGCAAACGACAACCAAATAACACCTCCCCCGTTAAGGCTCCTCTTTCGCAAAATACCATGAAACTGAGTCATTTTGCATTGATATAAAACGACCAAAAATCATCTTTTTTATCAGAAAAAAATATGTGTTAATCTACAAGATATGAAGAGTGATTTGGTGTTCTCCGAATTCTCTGAAAATACATAGAACCGAAGAAAAAAATATTTTAATTCAGCCCTGATTTTTGCACTTGTAATGGTCTAACTCCTGCAATTTTTGTCGAAATCATATCAAAATTTATGAACTTCACTACATAATAAAGTAGAAGGAGTTGGTATTCTTTCTTCTTCGAAATTACGTTTACTTTATTTATATTAAATAATAATGCGTCTGATTCGAGAGCGAGTTCATGCCGTACCCCGCTTTCGCCCGAAAAATCAGTGCGGGGCGAGACGTGTTGCTGAACGGACCTGCGCTGCTTTACGCTCTGACTTCTAACGCTAAAATTTAATACTAAGTTGTAAAATACGCAGTAGTGAGTTCGTGAGTTCAAGATGGGAAGCAAACAGAGGCGAAAAAAACTTTACCTTAAAAAATTCTACCGGGAAAAAGGACGCAATTTGACGGTTTAACACGAATACTATTGGGAATTTCGACAAACAAGCCCTAGATGAAAAAAAAACTACCGGGAGAGATAATCATAATATTGTATGATATCAAGTAAACGACCGCCATCTTGAATTCTGAACTCGTGGTCAAGATTTGGACCTGCCAACATCGAAATTTTTGTTCAGTTGGTCCAAATCAGTGGAAATAGCTTATTGGGATTTTTTTTACCATCAATGTCGCTAGAGTTTATAAAATGTCCCTTTTTGAGAAAAGTGAACCAGCCTATGAGTTTTTTAATTATTTTTATTCTTCACTCAAAATCATAGCTTTCCTAAATTGAAAGGGGGTCAAATACTTACATCTGGCCCTATCTATTTCGTTTATGTAGCCAAATTCATACTGGAGACACGGTAACTCAGTCACAATTCACACCCGGAATACCTAACACCCCCTCGGGGATTCATTTCGTGACGGTATACAGGGTGATTTTAATTTATACAGCCGAACTCATACTGGAAGCTTGGTAAGTGATCAGTAACACGGATCGATAACACTTTGCTGATTTTGCAAAATGGCTGGCTTTGCGTTTGTAAGGAACAAAAAGGGTCATCGTACCTTTTTACTGAGCACTTACTAAGTCTTCAGTAAGAATTTGGCTGGATAAATTAAAGTCACCTTAAAATATATATACAATATTTCACATAAAGGGTCATCGAACCTTGGTCCTGACCACTTACCGGGTCTCCTATATTAATTTGGCTACATAAACAAAAGTCACCTTATATTTATTAACCTACTTAATATAAAATCGTAGGTATCTGTAATTTCACTACTCTATGGCCCTGGCACTCTCGGACGGTACGTAGCGACGAGCGTTGCGCGCGCGATCTTCCGGTGCGGGTAGCGCGGGGATGAGGTATAGGCTCCGCCCAGATTCTCAAGGTTATTCGCGTTGGGAGCAACCTTAAGTATATAATATGGTAATGGTAGATAAAAGGATAAACCTAGGGTTACCCGGGTCAACTTAGAATTACCAAGTTCCTTGTAGAACGTCCGGAAATTTCAGATATCGACCCAATGCTGGTTAGGTAAGTTATGGGCTCCACTCCGCTTTACTTTGCTCTCGAATTTATTTATCATAACAACCTAACACCACGCTCCGCTTCTATTCGCTCGTCTTCGAACCAATGTTTCCTTTTTTTTAGTCCATATATATTTAACTTGCCCAAAAAGCATTGGGTAACCTAAGTTTCTACGGGTAACGTCCAAACTTTCGTACTTTACCCAAAGAACTTACATAATTCTAAGTTTTCCTGGGTAAACCTAGGTTTACCCATTCTTCTAATTCTAACATTACCCGTCATGTACCTATAAATAAGGTACTATCAAAATATCTGACACGGTTTCAATGGAAGAGTGTATTGTGTTTATACCTAAATTACAAAAGTAACGATATTTTATTGACCTAACTTCACACATTATTTTTTTTTAATGTTCGCATAGGTTAGAATTGATTTACTTGTCACCGTCCCGTAGTAACACAAAACGGTTGGAAAGAGATAGAAATAATTTTCATGGAGTAAAAGACACACCGCGCGTAGTTTGTGAACCACTTTTATGCAGAATAAAGTAAATGTTTATTTATTTACTTTACTTTCTCAAATTTATATAACTATTCCGGGGTACAAAATGTCTTCACTATTGTAATTTATATACACAATACTGTCTCCCAATGCAGCCGTGGCACCTTATATATTTTTATCTGCATGAAAATGGCATTCGTTCTAGACATTTGCATAGTATGTTTATATTTACATTTTTAAGTCCATGGACGTACTGATTTAACGCCTCACCTGCTTTTACTCTCCCACTTTCTGGGCGAGCGCAGTTCATCCTGGGTCTCATCGACGTTTACATCGGCCAAGTATTAGTATAACCGGGCTTGGTGCTAAGCATTAGCATCTTATTAGTACTCAACCATCGCTTAGTTAACTACTAATTCAGTAAATGCATAAAAGTTCACACCGGCTCAATATCGTTAAACATGATTTGTTGCACCTCTTTGACAGACTTTGGTTCACCATTCATTTCTTAGCACAGTATCACCACAGTTTATAAATCCATACAGTTGTCCAACGAAAGAGCTCAGACAGAGCAATTGCGCGGGGCCTGCGGGGCGAGACGCGGGAGGTAAGCCACTAACAATTTTAACAAGCAGTGCAGAGTCTCGCCCCGCAAGCCCGCACAACCGCTCCGTCCGAATGCTTTCGTTGGACAACTGTCAACTGTATGGATTTTTAAAATGTGAAGATTTCTTTTAAAGAAGAGAAAACTGGTGCAATTATGACGCTGTGATCTAGTTGTTCGAATTTTTCGACCACTAACCAGTTGCGGGTTAAAATGCTGAAGGGATATCTTTGTGTTTAGCCCGTGTACTTCGGCAGGCAAGTTAAGCTGTAGATCCATACTTTTGTGCCCGAAGTATGGTGATAGCAATCACCCATCACGTAATAATCTTCTTCTTCTTCTGGACATATCTGTAAAAACTTATAAAACCATATTCTTCATGCTACGCTATACTAAAGTCTTTTACTATTTTATACCATAGTAAACTATGCTGTAGTATATTATTTATGTTTTCACATTGTTTGAACAAAAGATCACCTGATGTATAGACGCAGAATAAATAATATAGGTAATTTATAAATTTGTAGGAAAGGTCAATTAGAAATAAATCTCAAGACAAGCATTTAAAAAAAATATTATATCTTTTTTCAAATTCTTGTCTTACAGTGCGCCCATAGTTATAATGCGCATAAAAATCTATAGCCAAGCGCTCGACGTGCAAAATCTGTCATTGATTCTATAGAACGTGTAATGAAATATGAATTTTGCCGATTTGTACGCGCATTATATCTTCGGGAGTACTGTACTTAAGATTTTGTCTAATTTAGTTTAGGTATCTGTTTTAGTTTGTAATGAACAATATTTAGAGTAATCAAAAGCGATGAATTTCGCAATAAAACCCTAATCTTAGTAGGAAAGCTGCTTAAGGATGTATTTGTCGCAGTGAGATAGTTATTTCCGTGATATAATTATATTCCTTTTTGCAATCTAGTGATATAAGTATCGTACTAAACTAATCTAGTTAAATAGTTATAAACATAATACATTGTTTAGTGGCAAGCCTTTAGCGCAGAAGAGAGCCGGTAGGTTAGTAATTAATAATAATAATGATATAATGTTAATATTTGTAGCTGACTCTAATTAATTCTCCAGGAAGCAAGCCGTGTGATGTCACATAGTAGCAGAACAAAGAAGCGAGTGCTTTTTGGAAAACTTGTAACTTTTCAAATTACCAAAATAATTTGTTTTACGTCGTTTTTATAAACCTAGAGACTTTGATTTGATTACATAACATGCAGTCAAATTTGTTTGTCAAATTAACAAAATATACAATATTTTTTCCTTTATATTCAATGTTAAATTCCTTTCTTATTTTTTGCAAAAAAGAAATAGAAGGAAAATTATTCGAAATTCATAAAACAATTTAGTTAAGTAAACTTTATTTACTTAATTTAAATTGTAATTTTTAATAAATGAACCTTAAAAATGAAAAACAATTTTTGTAGAAACAAAAAATACACAAAGAAAACGGTACATTTTCCTTGAATTCGTAAACGTAATGTTTCTGACAGACGTTTTATGAAACATTTTCCTTCGTCAAAACCGTTGCATCGTTATTTTCTGTTCTCCCAGTTAATTTTAATATTAGAGTTGGCAAATTTAGAGTGAATACCCGGTTAAATTATACTCGAGTGACAACACCTAAAATAAAAAACAGTATCTGACATTATTTTCAATATTTTTTTTCTTTTACATGGTAAATAAAAGTTGTAAATATTATTTAGAGAATATTACAAAATAGAAAAGATCTACCTATTGAAACAAATTTCAAGCGCAGCGGTTGCGCACTCGCCTTGAAAGCAAGAGGTCTCATGTTCGAATCCTGGCCCGAAGTATTTTTTTTCAAAATATTTGTATTACTCGACTTGTTTCAATTGATCTTTTTTAGTTTTTAATGCACTTTGCTCCTACATATACGATTTACTTTTTGCCTTTTTAAAATTACAATATTTATTATGACAATGTTTTGCGTTTCACGGATAAAAAATATCATAGGTATTGGTTTTGTGCGAGTCGGAATCGCGCACAGTGCGGGTACGGAAACCAAAAACATCATGTTTTTTTTTATGGCCAACGGAATGCTTTTTACCACCGATTTCAGGTGAGCAAATCACATTATCGAAATGAGCCAAATGAGCAGATAAATTTTATCAATATAAAAATTCGTGTAAATAAAGCTGAAGCGGAAATAACCAGGAATAACAGGAATACAAAGTTTATAATTTTATATTGTTACTATCTATAAACTTTGCGAGTATGCGCATAACCTTCTTATTAGGAAATGTTAACAAGTAATCCAAAATGTAGTTGCCATAGCCACGTCAAAGCGACAAAAAAATAAAGTGGCAGGGCCTGACAAACAATCGTAAGTATTTTTACTGTAGGTAATATCTACTGTAGTACCCATATATTATGGTCACGACGTGAATACCCGGGAAGTCAAAATCCACCCACGTTTCACCGACGATTATTACATTCTAGCTTGGTGGGGTATGGCCATTTCACCGATTTGGGTGCCTTTATATTAATAATAAATTAGGTGTAATCTGGATGACACTGTAGTAGCTAATAATATATTTAAATAAATGATTCCATATTATTTATACTAAAAAGTACATCTCTTAACTATATCTAACACATGTGGCGATCGTGCCGCCACCGCCGATATCCCACAGGATAATGTTATTTTCAAAATTTCAACGTTTTACTGAGCTGCGTTCAGTTTGATCGTCGACCGTCAAACATGCCATCTCTTTTGCACGCGTACAATTTGTACATGCTATCCTGCTGTCAGTTCTAGACGGGCGGAGTCCGGCGATCAAACTGAACGCAGCTCGTACGTAAAAAACGTAAAAAAGCTTTTTCACTTCTCCGTATCAACAATAAATTCACCTAGTCTTTGACCCGACCGACCGACGCGACGTTGTACCACAAAAGTGAGCAAGTTAGACTTCAATAGAAAAGATAGGCGAAAGTTTTGCCTACAGGGATTTTTCTTTATTTAGGTCGAATATATCGTCCATAAAGTTATCACTAACCTTCTTTTGGGACTTTGCTAATGTGTAGACAAAAAACAGGGTGAATAAAATTCTGCTCCCCTTTTTCCACTTTCATTGTTATCTTTGATTAGGTACCTACTAAGCAAATTGTGTTTTTATTTTTTAGTGTTTATCGTAACATAACATACCGTCACGACATTATGTCCCCGAAAGGGTGTCAGAAGTGTTTCTAAGAGTATATTGTCACTACAATGACTATGGTTGTAATGCCCTCTTTTTACATACGATTTTAACGTCCCAACGTTAGGCGTTAGCGTTATCGTCGTGTTTGGAGTACAAATATACGATTTTCCAGGTTCACCTCACAGTGTTTTCCTTCACCAATCAGCCGGTTTCGTCCACTGCTGGACTTAGGCCTTTCCAGGAATTCGCCACTCTTGGCGGTCCTCCTGGAATAAATACCCATACTCACACACGCTGGGCAGGCGGGTTGGTGAGCGCGGGCCGAAACCCTTGTACCATTGACGCCGCTCCCGTCACCAGACTGATTTATATAAGGCCCGGCAATTGGGGATGGATATACCGCCATCCATCGGTCCCAGGCAATGGTGGCCGCCTGGTTTTTTTGCCTGAGAACTGTCCTCTTACTCTCCCCCGAATAACTTCGGGAGGATTTACGAGTAAGATGGTGGTACCTCCATAGTCGAGCCTGGCATCAGCTCTACCACCTAACATGAAACCACATAAAAACTAGTAACCTGTATAAAACTAATAACCTATTATAAAAACTATACAAATCAGTTAGGTATTGAACAGTGTAAACGGGGAACCGCCGCGTAACCATAATATGTTTGCCTCCGATGAAACTGTACGAATACAGTGAAACTAGTCGGGCGAAATCTGACTATATAAAAATTAGCGAGTAGCCGTTTCAATAGCATTATGAATCTAAACCACGAATCTTTTAGTAGTTAAAACAGTTAGGTGTCAAAATCGTTATGAGATAATATATTTTTGGGTCATATTTAATTATTTCTTACGACAAAATAACTAAAGATTATAGAAAATCAGAAAAGTTAATCTGGACGTGAGGAACTCTGGACCGAGAGGGCAATCACCTGGTTCCAGAGAAATGGATACCTCAGTTGGTAGAGCAATCTCCCGGTTAGCAGGAGGTCCCGGGTGCCCGGTTCAAAGGTCAGGTCCAGATTTACTTTTCTGATTTTTAGACAACAATGATATAATGTTGTTTTGTTATCTCCTTGCGATGTACAAAATCGCGAAGTGCTTAAAATAAATAGTGTCGAGATTATTACAGATATTTATAGCCAGATTAATTTAACTAGATATTTTTAAGCGCCTCTGTGTTTGAGTGGTTCGAGTATTCGGCTGCTAATCTGGGTGTTCGAATCCCGTCGGGGTATTTGTGATCGGTCTGTCAAAACCAAAATTAGAGGTTGGCAAAACTGTGCCTGGTATCTATTGATAGGTGGTTTAACTATTATTTTGGAGATAATGAAAACCCAAATCAAAGTCATATTAAAGAAAACATTCCATTAAATCATTCTAGAAAAACTTATGAAAATGAATCACCGCACCGGATATTGTTTCGATAAATAACAAACATCAACAGGTTTTCATAATTTCATATAAACTGAGACAAGTGTAGCACGCCGAGCTCTAGGCTTTTATGATGATCTATAAACATGTGCAGTATAGCAACGTGAGCAACAGCCGTCCTCGCTTTACGAGTATTAATATAGCAACGTGAGCAACAGCCGTCCTCGCTTTACGAGTATTAATATAGCAACGTGAGCAACAGCCGTCCTCGCTTTACGAGTATTAATATAGCAACGTGAGCAACAGCCGTCCTCGCTTTACGAGTATTAATATAGCAACGTGAGCAACAGCCGTCCTCGCTTTACGAGTATTAATATAGCAACGTGAGCAACAGCCGTCCTCTCTTTACGAGTATTAATATAGCAACGTGAGCAACAGCCATCCTCGCTTTACGAGTATTAATATAGCAACGTGAGCAACAGCCGTCCTCGCTTTACGAGTATTAATATAGCAACGTGAGCAACAGCCGTCCTCGCTTTACGAGTATTAATATAGCAACGTGAGCAACAGCCGTCCTCGCTTTACGAGTATTAATATAGCAACGTGAGCAACAGCCGTCCTCGCTTTACGAGTATTAATATAGCAACGTGAGCAACAGCCGTCCTCGCTTTACGAGTATTAATATAGCAACGTGAGCAACAGCCGTCCTCGCTTTACGAGTATTAATATAGCAACGTGAGCAACAGCCGTCCTCTCTTTACGAGTATTAATATAGCAACGTGAGCAACAGCCATCCTCGCTTTACGAGTATTAATATAGCAAAATGAGCAACAGCCGTCCTCGCTTTACGAGTATTAATATAGCAACGTGAGCAACAGCCGTCCTCGCTTTACGAGTATTAATATAGCAACGTGAGCAACAGCCGTCCTCGCTTTACGAGTATTAATATAGCAACGTGAGCAACAGCCGTCCTCGCTTTACGAGTATTAATATAGCAACATGAGCAACAGCCGTCCTCGCTTTACGAGTATTAATATAGCAACGTGAGCAACAGCCGTCCTCGCTTTACGAGTATTAATATAGCAACATGAGCAACAGCCGTCCTCGCTTGACGAGTATTAATATAGCAACGTGAGCAACAGCCGTCCTCGCTTTACGAGTATTAATATAGCAACGTGAGCAACAGCCGTCCTCGCTTTACGAGTATTAATATAGCAACATGAGCAACAGCCGTCCTCGCTTGACGAGTATTAATATAGCAACGTGAGCAACAGCCGTCCTCGCTTTACGAGTATTAATATAGCAACGTGAGCAACAGCCGTCCTCGCTTTACGAGTATTAATATAGCAACATGAGCAACAGCCGTCCTCGCTTTACGAGTATTAATATAGCAACATGAGCAACAGCCGTCCTCGCTTGACGAGTATTAATATAGCAACGTGAGCAACAGCCGTCCTCGCTTTACGAGTATTAATATAGCAACATGAGCAACAGCCGTCCTCGCTTTACGAGTATTAATATAGCAACGTGAGCAACAGCCGTCCTCGCTTTACGAGTATTAATATAGCAACATGAGCAACAGCCGTCCTCACTTTACGAGTATTAATATAGCAACGTGAGCAACAGCCGTCCTCGCTTTACGAGTATTAATATAGCAACATGAGCAACAGCCGTCCTCGCTTTACGAGTATTAATATAGCAACGTGAGCAACAGCCGTCCTCGCTTTACGAGTATTAATATAGCAACGTGAGCAACAGCCGTCCTCGCTTAACGAGTATTAATATAGCAACGTGAGCAACAGCCGTCCTCGCTTTACGAGTATTAATATAGCAACGTGAGCAACAGCCGTCCTCGCTTTACGAGTATTAATATAGCAACATGAGCAACAGCCGTCCTCGCTTTACGAGTATTAATATAGCAACGTGAGCAACAGCCGTCCTCGCTTTACGAGTATTAATATAGCAACGTGAGCAACAGCCGTCCTCGCTTTACGAGTATTAATATAGCAACGTGAGCAACAGCCGTCCTCGCTTTACGAGTATTAATATAGCAACATGAGCAACAGCCGTCCTCGCTTTACGAGTATTAATATAGCAACATGAGCAACAGCCGTCCTCGCTTTACGAGTATTAATATAGCAACGTGAGCAACAGCCGTCCTCGCTTTACGAGTATTAATATAGCAACGTGAGCAACAGCCGTCCTCGCTTTACGAGTATTAATATAGCAACATGAGCAACAGCCGTCCTCGCTTTACGAGTATTAATATAGCAACGTGAGCAACAGCCGTCCTCGCTTTACGAGTATTAATATAGCAACATGAGCAACAGCCGTCCTCGCTTTACGAGTATTAATATAGCAACGTGAGCAACAGCCGTCCTCGCTTTACGAGTATTAATATAGCAACATGAGCAACAGCCGTCCTCGCTTTACGAGTATTAATATAGCAACGTGAGCAACAGCCGTCCTCGCTTTACGAGTATTAATATAGCAACGTGAGCAACAGCCGTCCTCGCTTTACGAGTATTAATATAGCAACGTGAGCAACAGCCGTCCTCGCTTTACGAGTATTAATATAGCAACGTGAGCAACAGCCGTCCTCGCTTTACGAGTATTAATATAGCAACGTGAGCAACAGCCGTCCTCGCTTTACGAGTATTAATATAGCAACATGAGCAACAGCCGTCCTCGCTTTACGAGTATTAATATAGCAACGTGAGCAACAGCCGTCCTCGCTTTACGAGTATTAATATAGCAACGTGAGCAACAGCCGTCCTCGCTTTACGAGTATTAATATAGCAACGTGAGCAACAGCCGTCCTCGCTTTACGAGTATTAATATAGCAACATGAGCAACAGCCGTCCTCGCTTTACGAGTATTAATATAGCAACGTGAGCAACAGCCGTCCTCGCTTTACGAGTATTAATATAGCAACATGAGCAACAGCCGTCCTCGCTTGACGAGTATTAATATAGCAACGTGAGCAACAGCCGTCCTCGCTTTACGAGTATTAATATAGCAACGTGAGCAACAGCCGTCCTCGCTTTACGAGTATTAATATAGCAACGTGAGCAACAGCCGTCCTCGCTTTACGAGTATTAATATAGCAACATGAGCAACAGCCGTCCTCGCTTTACGAGTATTAATATAGCAACATGAGCAACAGCCGTCCTCGCTTTACGAGTATTAATATAGCAACATGAGCAACAGCCGTCCTCGCTTGACGAGTATTAATATAGCAACGTGAGCAACAGCCGTCCTCGCTTTACGAGTATTAATATAGCAACGTGAGCAACAGCCGTCCTCGCTTTACGAGTATTAATATAGCAACATGAGCAACAGCCGTCCTCGCTTGACGAGTATTAATATAGCAACGTGAGCAACAGCCGTCCTCGCTTTACGAGTATTAATATAGCAACGTGAGCAACAGCCGTCCTCGCTTTACGAGTATTAATATAGCAACATGAGCAACAGCCGTCCTCGCTTTACGAGTATTAATATAGCAACATGAGCAACAGCCGTCCTCGCTTGACGAGTATTAATATAGCAACGTGAGCAACAGCCGTCCTCGCTTTACGAGTATTAATATAGCAACATGAGCAACAGCCGTCCTCGCTTTACGAGTATTAATATAGCAACGTGAGCAACAGCCGTCCTCGCTTTACGAGTATTAATATAGCAACATGAGCAACAGCCGTCCTCACTTTACGAGTATTAATATAGCAACGTGAGCAACAGCCGTCCTCGCTTTACGAGTATTAATATAGCAACATGAGCAACAGCCGTCCTCGCTTTACGAGTATTAATATAGCAACGTGAGCAACAGCCGTCCTCGCTTTACGAGTATTAATATAGCAACGTGAGCAACAGCCGTCCTCGCTTTACGAGTATTAATATAGCAACGTGAGCAACAGCCGTCCTCGCTTTACGAGTATTAATATAGCAACGTGAGCAACAGCCGTCCTCGCTTTACGAGTATTAATATAGCAACATGAGCAACAGCCGTCCTCGCTTGACGAGTATTAATATAGCAACGTGAGCAACAGCCGTCCTCGCTTTACGAGTATTAATATAGCAACGTGAGCAACAGCCGTCCTCGCTTTACGAGTATTAATATAGCAACGTGAGCAACAGCCGTCCTCGCTTTACGAGTATTAATATAGCAACATGAGCAACAGCCGTCCTCTCTTTACGAGTATTAATATAGCAACGTGAGCAACAGCCGTCCTCGCTTTACGAGTATTAATATAGCAACGTGAGCAACAGCCGTCCTCGCTTTACGAGTATTAATATAGCAACGTGAGCAACAGCCGTCCTCGCTTTACGAGTATTAATATAGCAACATGAGCAACAGCCGTCCTCGCTTTACGAGTATTAATATAGCAACGTGAGCAACAGCCGTCCTCGCTTTACGAGTATTAATATAGCAACATGAGCAACAGCCGTCCTCGCTTTACGAGTATTAATATAGCAACGTGAGCAACAGCCGTCCTCGCTTTACGAGTATTAATATAGCAACATGAGCAACAGCCGTCCTCGCTTTACGAGTATTAATATAGCAACGTGAGCAACAGCCGTCCTCGCTTTACGAGTATTAATATAGCAACGTGAGCAACAGCCGTCCTCGCTTTACGAGTATTAATATAGCAACGTGAGCAACAGCCGTCCTCGCTTTACGAGTATTAATATAGCAACGTGAGCAACAGCCGTCCTCGCTTTACGAGTATTAATATAGCAACGTGAGCAACAGCCGTCCTCGCTTTACGAGTATTAATATAGCAACATGAGCAACAGCCGTCCTCGCTTTACGAGTATTAATAAGTAACTATTGCTTAGGGGTTTTATTACTCGTGGGATTATTTTTTCAAGCAACAAACATATCGTCACGACAAGAATCTCCGAGGGGGTGCCAGAGGTGTTCCCGGGTGTGAACTGTCCACACGCGATACACCCACGTTTCACTGACGATCATTACATCCCAACGTAATGGGTGGTGAGCCCTATCGCCGTACTTCGGGCACAATTACACGCTCTTTAGGGCATTCAAGTTTCCTCACGATATTTTCTTTCACCGTTCAGCAAGTGGTAAGTGAATATTTAGGTAAGAACACAAAATACTATGCACATATATTCCGAAAAACTCATTGGTGCATGCCCAACTGGGGATCGAACCTGGGTCTCAAGATTTAAAGGAAAGCGTTCTTCCGCCTGTGCTACCGCCGATTAGTTTTTGACAAAAAATATACCGTTCCGAAAAAATTTAAAATAATGAAATATGCAAATTTGAAATGACTTTTTCGCGTTATTTTGAAAGTCTTAAAACAAAACTTGTTCAGTATAATAGTGCAATATGTGTTAAAAATTTTCTAGCACAACGCCTTTTGTAAGTAGGTATGTAAATGCGATTGTCTAAGTGGAAATGGGCTAAAGTCTAAGACGTATTCCATTCCATCTAAACAGCTTAGTTACTGGAGCTGGGTAAGAGGATTGTTTTCAGAGATCCATCGGCAAAATGAAACCTTTGTGTCTATGTACGACGCAGGTATATGTAGTTTTATTTCCTACATGACGTATTTGTCTATGCAGACGAGTATTATCACGAAACATACATACATACATATACTCACGCCTGTCTCCCAGAGGGGTAGGCAGAGACTACAGATTTCCATCTTCTACGATCCTGAGACACCTCTTTTGCTTCTTCTACATCCATCTATCTAGTCATAAATGCTCTTTTATTCCGGGTACTGTTTACTTTGCCCTTCTTCAGCATGTCGCTTATTTGGTCGGCATACGTCCTTCTAGGGCGGCCCGGTCGAGCTTTACCTTCCACTTGTGCAGTATAAATTCCTATCGTCACTCTACTTTCATTCATCCTCTCTATATGCCCAAACCACCGAAGGATTCCTTTTTCTATTCTAGTCACTACATCTTTTTTCAGGCCACAACGATCCCTTATGTCGATATTTTTCACTCTATCATTCAATGTCAAACCACACATACTCCGTAAGGAACGCATTTCCACTGCATTCACTCTACTGCGATGCTCATCTTGCCAGACCCAACATTCACTACCATACATAAGCGTAAGAGCCAACACTCCATTATGAACCGCCAATCGTGCCTTTGAAGTCACACTTTGGCTGCCTATAAAGGAGTGCAGGGCCCCGTTCACTTTGTTTCCCGCATTCACTCTTCTTTCAATGTCACCGTCACACTTTCCATCGCGTATGTACCTCAAAACACATAAAGAAAGACAGATAAATATTAATAAATAGAAAAGTGATAAAAAAGTTAATGTTAATATAATGTTAATGTAAATGTAATCATTGAAGTACTATTGTATTTATTTCTTATTTTGTATTCCAAACTTCAGTTCTTTACAAATGAAATTATGTGACCGAAAAAAAAAAACATTTGCTTTCAGCCAGTATTTACTTTATTTTTCTTCGTTTTTCTTTTTCACAGTTGTCTGACAGTTATTGACGTCAGAAAAATGTTAACGTCGTATTCTTACGTCTGAAAATAAAGTTAGGTGGTAACAGAGGATCTCAGTCCAAAATACCTACAGGTGATAACGTTGTTTTCTTTACTTTTGAAAAGAAAAAATATGCAATAAATACGTGTTTTAATACACGTGCTCAAAATATGATAACATGCCTGTTTAGCGTGCGTAAAATTACATATTTCGCATTCGTGCTTTTTGTTTACTACCTACTGACGCAATCTAAGGGAAACCGGCCACATCATTTAGTACGCATGTAAACCTTTGTTTTACCAGATAATATTAAATATATTATGTATGTTAAATCGTAAAAGATGTTTTAAAAATTCAAACCGATTTGAGACTTCATAATTTATATTCTATTTTAACTATGTTAGAAACTATTATTAAAAAGATTTTGGAAATAGACATTGGTATTTGTAGTACAGATTGACGCCAACCAGGCTGCGTGTTCTTCAGTCGACATGTATCTGTTTTGATTTGCAACAAAATTGCTTTTATTTTATTATTTCATGTAATTTTTCGCAGGTATGTTAAAAAACGTCGTTTGATACACGTGCCAAAGTGTTGATATTTCTCGTCCCGACTGTTTTTTGCCTCGTCTGCGTCTCTACAAAAAAGTCAATCGTGACTCTAAATATCAACCTTTTCGCACTTGCATCAAAATGTACTATTATGTGTATTCGCGAAAATTGCTTAGTGATTATTATGTTTTAAAAAGAAAATTATGTGATTTTATGCATTATATTTTGATTGCATTACATTACAATTGTAAACATGCTTTAAATTTTGTTAATTTAATGCAATCAAAACTCTATGCATGGGATGACATAATTTTCTTGCAAAAACATAATTATTATAAAGCGATTTTCGCAAATATATTTAAAACGCATCTTTTGCATTATTTTTATTCAAAAGTAATGAAAACCATATTAAGATGTGCATTTTACACCGAGATTCTCTGTTAGTCAAATTCAAACGTTTATTGCAAACTATGACTTCTTAATTACGTCATACGCAATATACAGGCTGTTAAGATGATAACCTTTTTCCTTGAAACGGGGTGTTGCTGTCTCATACATTTAGTTCGAGTTGGTATTTAACTTTCTATGGAACAGCTGATTTTATTTTCGCAATTTCACGGTTGGCCCCATAGTAATAGTTGTTTATTTTGATGGGTAGAGAACACCCTGTTTTAAGGAAAAAGTTCATCATTTTAACAACCTGAATATCGGCTCTTTCAATCTTTCAAAAACAGGCGGGTCGTTTGTTATAAAATCGAACACTTTCTGTACATTTCCTGAAATCTCCATAAAGTTCTGTATCGCCTTGGCTCAAGCTTAACCGGCCGAGTAGTTCGTGAGTCTTCAACCCACATGAACAAAAAAGGTATTCCCTAACTTGTGTAACCCTACAAAAATATTGCCGTCGGAACCGGAGTTTCCACTTCAAACAGTGCAACTACCGACGTTATTTTTTTTTCTTTTTTCACGTCAAACAGTCAGCCTGATAAATACGGTAATCATTCTGCCGCGGAAGGCACCTACATTTCACAAGGACTTACAAAAAAAATACTTTCGGCTGTCATGTGTACGGAGTAAATAAAGTTCTGGTTCTGTCAGTCAGTAAAACATAACTCGCCAGAAGAAAGGAAACTGTTTTAATTTTTCGTGGGTAAATAAGCATTTCGGGTACAAACTGGAAGTAAATAGGAGTAAAAGGAAAAAAACTGTAAGTAAAATACGTATTTTAAAATTGTAGAAATGGTTTTGTACGTACGAGAGAAAAATTACTGAAGTGGATTCCTTGGATTCTCTAAAACGCGTAAAAATTATATTTGATATTTTTGTCTGTCTGTATGGTTGAAATTAAATTTAAGTTCAAATTATTTATTTTGTAAAATAGATAGATAAAGTATACTTTTTACATGTCAAAGTTAACCTTTACAAAATAATAGAATACATGAAGAAAAAAAAATACGAGAAATACATACTTATAAAAAATATTTAGGTTGGCCTACTAAAATGTAAAAAGGACTAACAGTATTTGAATACAGATTTTTCTGTTGTACCTGTAGCTGGGAGTAAGTACATAGTTATATTATATGGATTTAAAACGACAAAAGGACTCACTTCATCATATTCCCTTCTTTGTACCTCTAGATGGCTTTACGTATATTTTACAAGAGTCACAGACAAAATTAAAAAGTCGCAAATTTTAAAAATATTGGTCTTATGACATCAAAAAGTCAACATAAGGAAAAATAAATCTCTTCTCTATTGCAACATATTCAACACGTCCAACACAATAAGCCAGAGCAAAGACTATCACCTTTTGATAGAGTCGATTATTGGTTGGCTCCTTGGCCCAATACTCTTCGACTGGTAGTTGTATAAAACAAAACCGCAATTCATTTGCAAAATTTCAATGCAGTTTGCAGCATAATTTAGAACGTTTAACGAAGAAGCTCTGTTATGTATAGGTATAACACTTCACAGGTATTCTATAGAACAATATTAATATAACAATATAACAAGAGGTCGCAGGTTCGAGTCCTGGCCCGGGTAATTTGTTCAAATTGTTGTCTTTACATTTAATTCTAACTTATCTTTTATAGTTTGTAATGCACTCTGATAATAAAATATTTAGAGTATTCCAAAGCGATCGAATTCGTAATAAAAACATGATCCTAATATTAATATAATGTTATTATATTATTAATTATAGTATGATTATATATTAATTATATTATAAACTGATAATATATAAAAAAATTGCAATCAGTCGTCATAAAACCGCTTTTAACTGAATAAACTCTAAACAAATTTTATCAAAAAATTTTGATTTTTTAATCCAAAAATTTTAATTAGAACTTTATTATTATTTATTCGACCCCATAAGAACACTGCGTGGGCTAGTAGAGCCAGTCACCAATTTTTATCTCCATTCGTCCAGATAAAGTATTCGCCAGATTTTTTTAATCATGTCATTTGCGCGAGGGTTTCTTTGTTTGGCAGAACTGCAAAAAGAAACAAGAGTTTATTAGAAGTGCGTGTCACTTTAAACACGACAAAACCTTGTATTAAAAGTCCTACGAAGCTGTACCCATTTTTTGTGTTCAATGAATCTAATCTCCTTAGGATAAAGAACATTTTTCTGTACCTATTGTACATTATTTGTTACAATAAAGTTGTCGGGGGAACGCTAGTTTTTTTTTTGTAACTTTATTGTTGTGATGTTTATTTTTAGATTTAAAATGTCGCTGGGGTATTGTTTTATATAATAGACTTTAGTTTAGTAAGAATATAGAACGAAGTGAAATTTTTAGGGTTCCGTACCCAAAGGGTAGCCAATGGGACCCTATTGCTGGGACTCCGCTGTCCGTCTGTCCCTCTGTCACCAAGCTGTATCTCATGAACCGTGATAGTTAGACAGTTGAAATCTTCACAGATGATGTATTTCTGTTGCCGCTATAACAGCAAATACTGAAAAACAGAATAAAATAAATATAAAAAGGGGCTCCCATAAAACAAACGTGATTTTTTTGCTCGTTTTTGCACGATATTGATAACGGCAACAGGTAGACGTTTGAAATATTCACAGAATATTTAGTTATATACGGTTAAATAATAATAGTTAGCGAAACTATAAACATAGGTAGTACTGGCCTATATGAATAACTTTTTCTATCGGGGCTTAGCGAAATTCGCAATTTTTTTTCACTTCCTCTCATACAAATTGACCATATCAGTCGCCTGGTTTACTATGAGAAGGCGAAAAAAAAATTGAGAATTTTGCATAGTCCCCATAGAAAAAGTTGTTCACAGAGACGAGTACTACCTATGTTTTGAGTTTCGCCAACTATTATTATTTAACCTTATATATTTACTTTAAAAATAGAAATTGAATTAAAATAAAATTAATGTTTAAGGGAGGCTCCCATACAACAGACATGATTTTTTTGCCGTTTTGATAGATAATTATACGGAACCCTTCGTGCGCGAGTCTGACTCGCACTGGGCCGGTTTTTTTCATAATACATATTATAATATCCTGAAAACAAGAGAACTAGGTACGAACTTAAATATTTAGTCCAGGTCTTTTTGCTTGTTATCTTGGTATTTCATGTTTAGAAAAGTTTTAACTCAATAAATAAATGTAAATTTGATTTACGGCACTAGGCAGGTAAGAAAATTTTAAAATCGAACGAATCTCTTACATTCACTAACTGATTTAATAAGTCACTTGTCTAGCTAAGCGTTAATGGAAAATACCTGTTCTCCCTTATCTCATTTTATTTTGTAATTCTGTATTTTATTTCTATTTATCAATCTGAAAATAGTTTCATATTATATACAGTCAGTGACGGGAGAGCGTATGGTCTATAACTTCACAATTAAGCATCTAGGCAAGGCAAGGGTGATATTTTCGTATTCAGTGATAAAGGTATTACAGTGCATAGGGATCAAATGCATTTTCAAAAATTTCCACCTGTTATATGTATGTGCCACCTTGAAGGTGCTATGAATGTGGGTCGAAGTAACAGGTAACACGACTTGCTGAGGCTGCAGCATCAGCATCCAAGCTGGGGCCGAATTATCAGAAACCTACAGCTCACGTTCTCACAGAACGTGACACTTAGAACGCCTAGAACAAACATACTCCTTGTAGAATTATCTGCTTATCGTTGACATGCAGCGTTCACCTGTGCATCTCGTAGGCCATGCACCGCTTGCCACTTTTGCACAATGTAAGCATGACGATGGACTGCAGCGCAGCATTCATAGCGGGCACTCACAATACCCACTAATGCTAGAATCAAAGTTAATTTTCCAACAGGACTACTAAAGTGTGATGATACCTATAACTGCAGCCAGCAACCGGGACATGGGATGACGTGGTCGCAGAATTGTTTTTTACACAAGTTGAATTTCCCAAGTCGCTTGCTTATCTCAAAGTCGCCCAGTAACCCGACCGCTACTTTGTTGGGTAAAACCCAATAAATTCTGTTTATACTTTATGTGTTATCGGTACATTCGGTCAAGTGTCGCATACTAGGTGTTTTGACCTACTAGAACTGCATCCGATCTGCATCGTTGTCGTTGTTAAGGCATGCTCTTATCACGCACACAATGCCGTATGTACCTGGAAGGTACAAACGTTTGAACTGGTTTTCACGATGAGTCTCCAGCATTCCTATTATGGACTGCCTAGGTAAGACAATGCGTTTGGTACAGCAATTAAACATCGTTTACGATGTACCAAATTGATAGCGTAAACTCCCGACCTTCAGGTATGGTAGCGCAGGATCATTTATTTCCATCTATTTATAGAAAGTCTGGCTGAAGTGAGCGGTTACATCAGCGTCGCCGCGGATAACCCGCGGGTTAGGCTACGGGAATTCCGAATTGCTTTGTTACCCCTATATGGCTGCATTTATCCTGTTTCACAATCTACTGGCTCGGTATAAATTGATTTGCGCCCAGTCGATAGCGACACACACTGAACGGCGCACGTTCACGGAGAAATATTATTTAGACGGAGAAGCCCCGTGACATCGAGAACTCAACATGACGTCCCAAGAAGATCAAGAGTATCAAGACAGAGCACTTACTTTTCCGGTGGACACCTTCACGTTACGCGGGCCTGCTATACCTGGCAAGGCCCCTTTCAGCCCTGGCGAATTCATGCAGTTTCACCAAGCATATACACAGTTTGCTCGGTCAATCCGAAACCTGGACTTGACTTTTCTTAATGGAAAAGCATGCACCGTCCACTACAGCTTTGATGCAACGAGGCCGGAAGAGGATCGCCTGCTGATCAATTGGGACTGGCTCGTGGCCCTATTTTGGAAGCCGCCGCCGGGTAAAAGAGATTTTGTGAGGCTGCCTAAGATAGTGAAGTTCGTCGAGAAAAAGCTTCGTTTTGAGAAGTGCAAGGCGGTTGCCGGCGACACCTGCACCTGTGACAACAATCGACATAAAGTGGTATCTCCTGGAAGCGAGTGCACGAACGAACTCCACTGGCATCATTTCTGTACCGCGCACGTCTCTGCGTGGTTGACTAATTATATGGTGCCGGCGATTCTTCTTAAAGAATCTAAAGAGATGTTTCATGCGATGATTGCAAAAGTGCATCGAGACAATCCAGCCATCTTGGAATTTTATTCCACGGGTGAAAGTACGCACACACAATTGTTGCTTGACTCGGCTCGCAGTATTGGTGGTTCCGGCTCTGGTGCAGCCGCATCTCGATGGTGTTAATAGTGTGAATAGTCTGCATTAGTCTAAAGTAGCAGTAGTAGTAGTAGTAGTAGTAGTAGTAGTAGTAGTAAATAGATTGAAATAAATAGTTGTGTTCAATATGTCTACTTTTATTTGTTTTATTCCTATTAGTAGTGTAGAATGATGGAGAGTTGTGCAGGTAAGGTATTGAGACCGTTCCCCCTTACGTTGCTCCAAGTTCGTAGTTTCCTTCATGACAACTCTGTGTTAGATACAATCAAGTCAAGCTTGGACGGCACTAGCAGAGGTAACGGCTAGGTAACGTGCTACTAGCAGCCGCATAGCACGTCACACCACTATCACTTACAGTTGAGTTGCAAGGCGTGATGATAAGAGTTACGTGCACATGGGATGCAAAGCTCCGCTATCACAAACAATGCTTATCATATGTCTTGAGCAAGGCCTGAACGTGCATTCGCTTACTGAGTACGTGTACCTGCGACGTTTAGGTGCGGAGCAGACCATACAGGAATGTGAGACGTCTAAATAACGTTTTTCTTAAGTTGGTTCATGATTAGTATCTACGCATAAGCCGTAAACAGTATAATGTGTAGACATACACGTGGACGTAGATTTCCCGATAATACGCCGCAAGACGTGGCGCACTTTAGTTTATATATAGAACAAACCATGTGTCACTCTTCAGAATATAGGTAATATGTTACGAGTGCGAGATCGTTATCAAAACATTGTTATTGGGTGCCTTGAGACAGTTAGTCGGGCTCAGCGTCTTACGATAACCTAGGATCAGTTGGCACTGGCTACGAATTCTTGAGGAAAACCCAACGCTAAATATACTTTATGATAAGTATTCATCTTTAATATAAATAGCAGATCTTCAGTCCCAAATCACTTTCGGTTACTGAACGTTACGAACGTGCCCACTTCTTTGCCGTCTTTATTGAGCTAAGGAAAGATAAACGTAAAAGAATGTCCGCACCGGCAAAAGCAAGCTGTTCCAAACGATTGCTGATAGAGTTGAACGTGAAGACTTTCGAAGCGACATTCTACAATGGAAAAAAGCTGAGCATCGAGTACCTTTTCCATTCCGAAATTATGGGAGAAGAATGTCTGCAAGTAGGCCTCAACAGCTTGAAACCACTGTTCGGAGGTATCACACCTCCCGGTATACCCCAGTTTACCCATATCTCGGAACTCTCCAATTTCCTCCGGCTTATCAACATGGATGACTGTAGACACGGTGACTACGCTTCTTGCGCGTGTCGGCACAAGATCGAACCAGGTCAAGAGCATTCCGACTACCGTTGTCGAGATAATCACTGGCATCACTACTGCACGGGACACGTCCATCAGTGGCTGAAGTTCTACCTGGAACGTGCGATTCTGTTGAAAGAATCTCGGAAGCACTACGAGTACCGCGTGAGCGAAGTGCACGGGCCAGTCACCGGCTTTTATTATTCATGCGGCGAGATGGCAACTGCAGAATATTGGCTAAGGTGGGCTTGGACGAGTATTTTGTGGCGGCGTGTATGATAAAACCTGATGAGTTAGCGTAGACGACTACTGTGACATAAGCATGTGTTTAATACACCTTACTTATATTTAAGATTTGTCATTTCATTGCTTACAGGATTTGTTAGACTTTATTTTGCCTGAAATGTTAGGGTATACTATCACAGATACCTTACCTAGAAACTATGTAACGTACACCGTACCTACCTATCGCTGCATAGCATGTCACTGTGCACCTACAATCCTCTTACAAAGTGTAGTTACTAATCTTGACATTTATGAGGAGGTACACGCAAGCTTGGCATTCGTTGCTAAGCTGACATGCACTTTGAAATGAAATAATCATGTATTAGGAACGAGTCTTTTATTTCTAACAATAAATACTATTATAAATTATCACATATGTATACGGTTAGGATGTATTACTTCGGCCTGTTGTGTGTCCCGCGCCACGATGCCTGCTGGCGTAAAGCTTCTGCATACCGCAAGAGGTGCTCCTCAAGTTTCCGCTGCTCTTCCCGGTTACGCTTTCTTTCTTCACGCTCCTGCTCTTGTCTCTTCCACTCTGCTTGTTGGTCCTCCCAACGTTGCTCGGCGGCTCGACAAGCGGCTTCTCCAGATCTTCCATTATTATTGCTTCCCCACATGGTGATTATATGTCGAGGGTTAATAGTATGCTGATTGACTATATAACTCCTGGCGATTGTGTCGAGGATATATGTCCGACTGATTGATTGTATAGGGCTTTCCTTCAATTTATACTAATTCGAAACCTACCTAATAAGGACTGGTTGGAATTCCATAACTATCGGGAATTTATTTGTGGTTTGATTATCTCGCTGAAATAAGGATAATTAAAACGTACTAACCGCATGGTGTAACGTAGTAACGAAAAATTAATTATTTATAACTGAAAAAGGAAAAATGACGTCCATAATTCATATAGTTTTATATTTTATTAAGCGAGTGATGTCATAGACTGCGTTAACTTTCCCGTTAGGTTATGCAATCATGCTCCAGTTGCGCAATATGGAAAAAAATATATAGGTAATATTCAGAAGCTGCTCGTGACATGCTGAGCATGCATGGAGTCTTGCTACGTGACCTGCAGTCTTACTTGACCGTGTGATGTTCTCTGGAGGTTTGGTTACGCCAAGCTATTCCACTAAAGCGTTGCAGCGTGCACTCATGTCCTCAGAAAAGTTTACGAAGCAAGCTCGAGAGACTTGAGTTTATATTGAAACTTTCATTTACACCATCGTTGGGTAATGAACAGTTGAATACCTCCATAAGCGTACTTGTGGTTTACCGTACGTATGACGTCAAACCTTATCGGACAATGGTATATTGTTTTATTTTCCCGAACTATGAATAATTTTATAAATTCAAATGACCGGATAATATCAATTAATTAAGCCCGATAACCTATTTAATTGAAGCAAGAGAAACTTAAATAAGTATCGTTTAACTTCAGCGATAACGGCGTTATCGCCGTCACGGTTGGTTGCTCTAATGTTGTAGTAATATGCTGATATGGATATTGCTCCTTACAACGAAGGTGAAACTTACAGGTTGACAGTAAAGAGTTTTTACGCTATCATTCGCAGGGACCTAAGGTTATAGGTGCTTGAATCGAGGACCCATGGTCTCATAGCAAAACCTAGAACTGCTCCAACAGTCATACTTCTCCCGAGTCTACTATGCATTAAAGTCGCTTATCCACTGCATACAATCGTATCACCCTCCCCTTCCCCTCGTACACCGTTTTTGATTTTCGCCCCGCACGCTCTTGTGTCCCCTACTGTAATAGCATCTTTGTTTCATATAGAGGTGAATATGCTAGATGAAATTTTTAAAAGCTCAGCTTAAATTGGTTTTATTTTTAAAAGAATCGCACTGGCCAGCACGACGCAGAGTCTTATAAAAAAAACATTTTGGCGACACAAAAATTTTCAAGATTTTTTATTTCCTTACATTTGTGATGAAAAGTAGAGTGTTCAACACAGGTATAAGCGATCAATTACAACCTCTAACTAAGAGCACCCTCACTTTTGTGGCTTACTCGTGCGCCTAAATCTTTTGGATGTAATTGATCTCTTATCTCCCCTGTATAACAATCTGGTATTAACTTTAGAACAAACATCACAAAATTTTGTTCAAAATTGAGAACCATATCGATGTTTATTGGACTCGCTCAAATCATTCCATATTTCATATAGGATAAACTAATTTACCATGACTTCAGGACACATAGTTCATCAAAAATCATCTCTATTCCCAGTCAAGAAGGATCAAGAAATATAGAACGCCTGAACCATATAAGGAAGCTATAAAGAAGCGATAAATCTACGCGAAGGATGTCGTGGTAACCTATAATGTTTAGTTATTTTGGGTGATACTAGACCTTATGGGATGGTAATAAGGCTTAGTAATTTTAGAGCGTATAAACTGCTTTTGGTCACGATAAGTTCAACGATCGAATGGGTATATTGTACAAAAAAGACTTATGGTACGTATTAAAGTTATCAAGGAATGAACAAAAATGTTAAAAACATTTCGATGACGTAACGTTTTGAAATTTTATGAAACTTGTACCAAAAAGTGGTCAAGGGCGAGAAGGACTCAAGGTTTGAGGATGACTTTAATAATTTTAACAAGAAAAACAAAGTTACCATTACATAAGAAAATGTATAAAAGAAGCTGATAAATTAAGTTAGTCACTTATTATTACGTACGTACGGTACGGAACCCCAAAACCAGTGTTTTTTTTTACAATGGGCTTACGTTTGGCTATTGCCGCTCCCGATAAGACCTAGGATGAAGAGCGTTCTCCCAAAAACTGGGATAGTGGCAGCAGCAAGGACTTCCGCAAAAATCTACGGAAGTCGGAAACTGAAGAATGGTATATACTACGCGACTGCCTGTAACCCCATCCCCCACTCATGACGTCATGTCGTAACACGACGAGCCCGATGACCTTATGACCCTCAATTCTTTATTTTCGAAAATAAGGAATACCTAAATAAATACTACGGAGACATAGATTATTACCATGCTCGCACTTGACCGGTTTTTGATGTTTAATAAGCCACTTAAACAAGTATTAAAAACACGTAAACTTACCGGTTTTCAACGTTTTCAGACCGTGCGTCGCGTGACTGAAATCTGCTGTAAAACCACCGGGATCTGTAACAAGTTACAATTCCATATTTCATTCGAAAGTCATGAAATGTATTTTAATATTGGAATTCCTTGGTATTAAATAAAACGATGCATACAGTTGCATTTTTTTTCCTTTGCCCACCTTTTTTATCTTTTCCCCGTATTCGGCTTGAGCGTTTTTTTGTGAACACCCTTATTAGCTTATAATTTTGACCAGGGTCACCACGACGATAGTAAAAAAACGCATCTAAATCCCTTGAGTCGATCTCGAG
Organism: Ypsolopha scabrella; assembly: GCA_910592155.1. NCBI lineage: Eukaryota > Metazoa > Arthropoda > Insecta > Lepidoptera > Ypsolophidae > Ypsolopha > Ypsolopha scabrella. The sequence goes on from OU342980.1 coordinate 14,995,320, forward strand.
TTGAAACGGAACATACATACATACATACAGACAGACAGAAATTCTAATAAAACCGGCCAAGTGTGAGTCGGACTCGCGCACGAAGGGTTCCGTACCATTATCTATAAAAACGGCAAAAAAATCATCTCTGTTGTATGGGAGCGTGCAGGTCCAACTCGCATGTGGCCGGTTTTAGTATTTGTTGTTAAAGCGGCAACAGGAATACATTATCTGTGAAAATTTCAACTGTCTAACTATAACGGTTCATGCATTATCTATAAAAACGGCAACAAAATCATGCCTGTTATATGGGAGTGCGCAGGTCTGACTTGCACTTGACCGGTTTTAGTATTTTTTGTTATAGCGGCAACAGAAATACACCATCTGTGAAAATTTCAACTGTCTAACTATCACGGTTCATGAGATACAGCCTGGTGACTGATGGACAGACAGACAGACGGACAGCGGAGCCTTAGTAATAGGGTTCCGTTGGTTACCCTGTGGGTACGGAACCCTATAAATGGTGTTTTGGCCTCAGTGTAATACTAATAAGCCATTTAATTTAAAGATTCGCGAAAATGTTCAATGTAAAACACGATTTTTTTTATTTAAATAAAGATTTTTCAATAATATATATGTTTAAATTTTATTTGAAGAGAAACCCCTATACACCCTGACATTAGAACACACAGGTAGAATAATATTTTTATAGTGTCTATGTATGCCTAAGTGAGATTTTTCTTTTCTTGACATACTTTTTGCAATATTAAACCTTGTTATATGATTTACATCTAAATACATCGCTTTGGATACTCGAAAAAAAATATTTAAAGTACCTACATCGCACACTGGAAAAGATAAACTGAAATAAATTTCAAGTGAGAAAAGTATTTTGAAAAAATATTTCGGACCCGGATTCGAACTTGCGACATCTTGCTTTCCGTTGGCTTCAATTCATTTTGTTCAGTTTCGAACGGATTCTAAATAACGTTTAGTTTAGAGTATCCAAGGCGATGGAATTAGCTATATTTCTTATAACAAGCCCTATATTTAAAATTGCAAAAAATATTTGAAGTAACGGAAAATCTCACTTTAAAATATATGAATAGCTAATTGTAGCTTTTTATTTCTTTTAAATATCAATGATAAAATATTTATAAAATAAGAATGTTTTTTTAATACATTTCAGCCTTCTTAAAACTTATAGTATTTAAGATATCTAGCTTTCGTTGAGATATTACGCATCATCATCAGGACACGCTGCAATACGCACCGGCGCGCGCGTCTCCCGGAAGCACCTACGCAATATCCACCACCACACCAGGGTACACATATATAGTATGGTATGGTATATATGGTAGCACATATCGAGTTTTGACAGCTCGATATACCACTGCCTGTCTTTAGGTAGATCAACAGAGTGAAGAGCACAGTATCGAGCTCGATACGGTCATTCATGATAAAGGTGCGGTCAAGATCTTTATGGTCCTCCATGTTAGAGGTACAGCTACCATTAAGGGCCATATCGAGCTCGATAGCGCTTGATACAGTGCTCTGTCTCACTCTGTTGATCTACCTAAAGCAGAGGCCTATTCTCTAACTTCGACATCCATCGCAACGGCCTTCACACGCACCATTATTGGCAAGAAATGACATCACACAATTCACACATCATTTTTAGCAAATGACGACACTTTTGATGGGTATAGCGATATATATTGAATTCATACAATAAAGAAGACAGTTTTGAATGTAATCTCAGATTGATTGAAAATCCACCAACCGAGTTGTTCACTTGCTTTGTCATTTCAGATATCTAATCGTTGGTTCACTGATACCACTAAGTTTTAATAACCAAGATTTTTAATTTTTGATATTTTTTGATACCAAGTTTTAAATGTACGAAAGTATTTCAAGAAAAAATCAAAAATAGTTACGACGGCGAGCGAAGCAAGCGAGTTTGTTGGGCCGCTGGTGATCATAAATTTGGGAGCCGAGCGATCCCTGTAGTCTTAACAAATTCGTGGTATACGCAAAAATCCTTCTTGTTTTTCTACTGACGGCAAAGGATCTGGTAGATTTTGCACGCAAACACCACTACGGTAGTTTTCAACCAATCAGAGATCACATTAAAAACTCGGTGCTTTTGCTTGTATGCCTCCTGGATGAAAACTCGAGCGCTGGTGGTAATGAATGAGTCATATCATAACATAACATAACCTCATCGAAAGCTTAGATTTCAAAGTTAGTTTTCTGTTTATTTAACATTTATGATGTCAACTCACCTTAATTTTAATGATATAATTGAAACAAATGCCTGTGAAAATTGCTAAATTATTTAAAAGATTATATTATTGTATTTTTCTTCTTGTTTTTTATTGTATATTTTACAGAACCAGAAAATGTTAATAAGTAAAATGTTAAATCCGATTTAAATCCTTATAACTAAAACAATTCCATTGTTTCAAACTTATCCAGCTGTTGAAAGAAGCCGCATTTGTTACCCGTACAGTGAAAACAGAATAATAAAATTATAAAGGAAATACAAACTACAAAACACAACCCGCTTCCATTTCTGCGAAAAGTAAAATGTACACAAAGAAATTGTGTACAAAAGCCGAAAAAAAGGTTAAAAGGAGCATTGCGACACTTTTTCAGTCCGATGCCAGCATTAAATAGATTGATGGTCGACAAAAGAGTGGGAAATATATTATTTTAATGGACTACTGAGCTTAAGGAAGGAACTTGTTTAATAATTCAGAAATTCAATCTCCTTGTAAGTAACCCTGTTAAACGTTTTGTCATTTTAACCTAAACCTGTTGCACTTTTGGCTGCCTTTACACACGACTTTGGATTTGTATTATTTAGTCAGAGTGATCAGGTTTGAGCGTACGGTGGTTGTTGTAGGTATAGTGCAGAAGGTGAGACTGGAGAATTGCGATTGTGTGCGTGCAGACCATTGACATTGTGGAAAACAACTCTTATAGCAGAGCAGGCAAGATCTATTTTTGAAAAATCATGAAAACATAAAGTATACATCGTAACAAAAGAAGAATAAGATAAAAGTCAATCCATATTTTTTTGAAAACAGACCTTGCCTGCACTGCTATAAGAGTTGTTTTCCACGATGTCAATGGTCTGCACGCACACAATCGCAATTCTCCAGTCTCACCTTCTGCACTATAGTTGTAGTGGAGTGGAGTTATTAGTAGAAACATACTGAGAGTTTGAAGGTGGTTTATTGTAGAGAAAGGTTTAGTTTCTCTAGCTGTGGTATCCTAAGGTACTAGCTAAGTATGTACTCAGTCAATAAATAAAGAAAAGGTAAAAAGTTAAAGTAATATATGACGCACGCGCTGGACATAAGAAGGGCGCAACGTAGCAAAATGTATATGTAAATGTAAAAAGGTGTCAATTGAATAATCCAGTATGACGTCATCAGTAGCCGTACCGGGGGAGTGGTTACCGGCAGTTGTGTAGTAATAGTCATTGCGGAAGTCCCTGGAAAGACTGATTGACGCCTCGTCTGCTGTCACTCTCCCAGGTTCTGGGTGAGCGCTCTTCATCCTAGGTGTTATCGACGCTTTCCATTAGACCCGTTAATGGCTAAGCAAAATCATTGGGTACAAAAACATTTTTTTATATTTATTTAGTCGTTCAGTGGCAGAGTCTTGGTTTCAAATCCCGTAGGGGCACAACTTATGTCCGCTCTGTGTGCCTCGGAAAGCCCACTAGGTCATTGGACCCACCCGGCTATTATTGAAAGATAGGAAGAGAGTACTGTTTTGCTTGCGTCCGCAAGATATTGCTCTTGGGTACTGCACCCCTCCCTAGTAGGCGGTAGTAAAAAGCACAGAACTCTGCTTGCACCTTTTAGGTATGTCGCTCCAAAGCCCTCACAGCACAGTAAAATAAGCCATACATCATACATATACCGGGTGTAAATAGAGTGCGACCATTAAATGAAACCACATATTCTACCGACCCTACTGAACCACTTTTCCCAAGAGTCATACCCGCGGAACCCTTTAGTTTGGGAAATAATTGAGTTCCAAACAAAAACGCGTGAACCCTAACGCACCAACATACGGGCGAGGTTAGAGAGAGCGTTGACCTCAATCAGCTGCAGGTTTCACGGACGACGCTCTCTCTCTAAACTCGCCCGTATGTTGGTGCGTTAGGGTTCACCCATTTTTGTTTGGAACTCAATTATTTCCTAAACTAAGGGTGTCCGCGGGTATGACTTTTGGGAAAAGTGGTTCAGTAGGGTCGGTAGAATATGTGATTTCATTTAAAGGTCGCACTCTATTTACACCCGGTATATAAGATTATGTTTTTATTGCGAAATCCGTCGCTTTGGAATACTCTAAATATACATATTATATGGTACCAGATAGTACCAAAAAATTTACTATAGTCCTACTGAACTACTTTTCACAGAAATATAGACTCCTTGTTAAAAAAATCTTTCACGTTTACGATTTCCCCTTACAAAAAGTATGTATTGTGTAAAATGTTTAATGTATCGTATGATCGTGTGTGACATGAAACATTGTACACAAAAATATTTTCATGAATGTTACTTTTATATTATGCATTATGGAAACAAATAACCCCTGTTATAGGTTTTGCAGCGGTGTACGAGCGCTGACCTTGACTGCGCAAGTCATTTTTTCTCTATCCCACTTAGTAATTTTGTGTGCGAGTGACATGCGCTAGTCCCCCACCACTTTCACCGGGCGCTCATAACTCGTTGCGCGACTTGTACACTTACGAATAAAACCTCCAGCAATTCCAAAAAACATGTCAACCAGCCAGAATTAAAACCAGTTATGTAACTTTGTACCGGTTGCCAAGTGCTTGCCCAACACTTTAAACATAGATAAAAACTGAACTTTCAAAATTGCCTTCAGTGTATATTGAATTGTTCACGAACTTTGACGTCACTTTTAGCATGAAAGTATCCTTAGATAGTCGGAAATCGATACCTAGTATATTTATAATTTCGAGGTTTGGCAACCAGTTGGCAACCTACAAAAGATACATAATGCTGGCTGGTCTTAAGATTGCAAATCCGGCGTTCTACCGACTAAAACTACCGCTGTTTATACTAAATTAACAAATAAGATTCAATCCTATAAACAGCGACTGTACTGTCTAAGCAAATACAATAACAGCCACATACGCAGTACGAGTACAGCATTACACAATACCACTTCCTACAGCTGTAACGAAAGTTACAAGTACATAAATACCATCAAAGAAATTTCCGCTGACCCAATTGCAATGATTGCAATTTGACCTCTTTTGGCCCCCTTCCTCCCCCACGTAGCCTACCGTAGCTTTTCCCTGGAGCCCCCCTCCCCCTCCTGTGCAACGTAGTTTTTTATAAGCAGGAGACAGACAGGCAAAAAGCGATCGATCCATCCATCCATCCATCAGCCTGTTGCGTCCACTGCTGGACATAGGCCTTTCCAGGATTTTGCCACTCTTGGCGGTCCTCCTGGAAGAAATTCCCATACTCACACACGCTGGGCAGGCGGGTTGGTGAGCGCGGTGCCGAAACCCTTGCACCAGTGACGCCGCTGCCCATCACCAGTCTGTTTTAAATAAGGCCCGGCAATTGGGGATGGATATACCGCTATCCATCGGTCCCAGGCAATGGTGGGCCTCCTGGTTTTTTTGCCTGAGAGCTGTCCTCTTACTCTCCCCCGAATAACTTCGGCAGGATTTGGCATTAGCTCTACCACCTAAAAAGCGATGGTTTGCTGTAAGTGTGTCAGTTTGGGCGCTTCTTTACTACACGACACGGCCACGGCACTACACGGCCACGGCCACGACAACGACATTTCGTCTCCGGCAACGGCCTGTCGTCGGCAGCAAGGCTCCCTCCCACTGGTGTAGTGCCGGCTTCGATATGCATGGTTGTGTACACATACATACAAGCTTTCATGTGTGCGTGCCAGTGGCGCGAGCCGTGTCTAGGGTTGACAACTTTTTTGGGAAGATAATTATAAAGTGCAGTCCTTAAAAAAAGAGTATAATTTATTCAAATTTGTGAAACTGTATTATTTAATGCTTTTTGCACAAACGTAATCGTACTCGTCATAAAATTTTGCTTAGATTTTCTTACACGGCCTAGAACGAGGCACGAGAAGAGTGTCTTTTGAGAGAGTCTTCTGCTGTCAATTTAAATTTATATCACTGCGGTATAGAAAATCAGAAAAGTAAATCTGGACGTGAGGAGCTCTGAACCGGGATCCAAACCCGGGACCTCTCGCTTACTGGGAGGTTGCTATACCAAGCAACTTACTTCTAGTATTGTTAGAAATCAAGTTTGGCAGCTGAAGACTCTTTCAAAAACACTTTTTGTGTTTTCGCTGGCTGGTGTTATTTACGTTTACGTTTTATTTCACATCGAGATTGACCTTAAGGTTAAAATAAAGTATTTTTATGTACTTTATTGCTATTCAAAAATATAAAGTACAGAGATCCAAAATTACGTAAGATACTTTATTTTAAAGTACGGTTGGCAACCCTAGCCATTTTGGGTCGGGGCGAGCCGTTGTCGTGTCGTCTAATAAAGAATGTAGTTGCTACCGGTGTCGTTGATGGCCAGTGGTCTGTGTTGACGGCTGTTGTGACCGTGGCCGTATCGTGCCGTGGCCGTGTCGTGCAATGAAGAAGCGCCCTTTCTTGGGAGAACTTTATAATGCTCAGGGTTCCGGATGAGTTTAAACGTCGAAACAAATCATTTGAGTCTAGGGTGCGTTCCAAAACCGCAACAATGGACTTTTAAATACAAAATAAAAAACTACGTAGCTCAGGCTCAAGCCCCCACTCCCGACACGTAGCCCAGCGTAGCTTTTTAACAGATCCCCCGCCCTATAGAAATCACGAGTTTATGAACGCTCCCTAAGTAGGCCTGCGAATTCTTCTTCGATAGTACGTACGTAGGTACACTTTTCATGTTAGTTAACAATACATATCCTGAAAGCAGCCGTTCGCTGAGAAACGTGACTTCAATAAGAAATAGGTTTAAGATAGTATTCTTTTTGTTGTGGGAGATATGTGAGTGGATCGAAACAGAAATGTATCTATTCGAAAGAATTTTTCATATTATTTGAATAATATATTTGTGTACAAAAAACACACACAAATGTGAGTTATTCAGTTATTATTAGAGAGCATCATATGACAGGGTAAATCAATTAGAAACACCTCGCAGCGCGATAACACTCGCACCGGAACTTGCGTCTGGAAATTCCAGACGGCGCTAATTTGTATGCACGTGATTCGGTCGGAAATCAGTTTGCAGTGACAGAGCGCATAATTTATGCATACAAACTCGCGCCGTCCAGAGATATTCCGGCCCGAAATTTCGGTGCTTGTGTCATCAGATCACGCTAAAAAAAAAAAATCAGACGGAGCTCGAACCTGTATCTTTGCATATCGCAGTTATACTTACAATAAAAATCTCCTAAGCTGTGATATTTTGTTTCTGATTAATTTAAAGTCTGAGTATTTTTTCTGACTTTGTTTCTTATTGATTTTCGTATCTTGTAATGGACTTAAGAAATTATAATCCTACCAAAAACATAAATGTGAAAAAGGGACCGAGTTCAGTACAAAGGCAGTGCAGAATAGTTGAATGAAGTTTAGTGGTAAGTTTTCACAGCAAAAGTTTATACGTTTTATAGTTACGTCATACATGCAAATAATTGACGATATACGAATAGCTTCCGGAATAATTAAATATAAGCAATTTTCTGATTTTTTCCTTTGTATACACTCAATGACGTAGCGTTTAATATTATCAAATGAGAATTTTATTTCCCCTGCAAATAATAATAATAATTTTTGATATTAATGAAAATACTAGCGTTAACTTGACGGTAGGTGGAGTCATCAATCGTTAAGGTGGTAAAACCGAATCCCGGTGCAAAATGCACATCATAATATTGTTTTCCTTACTTTTAAATAAAAAGTATGCGAAAATTGCGTTTTAAAGCAATAAACAGAAATTGATTACAAATAGTAGGTTTCTCGCATTAAAATTATTATTATTATTATTTATTTATTTATTTATCATCTATATTTTAATTATGTCATTTTATGCCTTACCTTTTGATAACACTCGATTACAACGATAAATACACTTTTAAGTTTGTTGATCGAATGTATTTAAATAATAAATAATAATTTAAAAAGAAAAACATAAAATCATAATATTTGAAAGTGAAAACTTAATTGCTATCAATAGGTTTCCGCTAATTGCTTTGAATCGCAATTTTTGCATACTTTTTATTCAAAATTAAGGACAACTATATTATGATGTGCATTTTGCATCGAGATTTGGTTTTTCCACCTTAATGGTCTATTCTTCAGATTTGTAATACTTTGTAACACAAGCTTATGAAATAATAATAACGCCCCAAATCCAAGTCTTAGCCACGAACAATGTTTACAAATAGTTTGATATACGCCTTAAAGAATATATTTTTTGTAATTGTGTGCATGAGAAATGTGAGTACGTGTGCCGGTATTTATAGTTTCTATGTATGTGTCGGTGAAATGAGCGAGAGGAAATGTGGAGACATCAGGCTACCTAGCATAGTAAACCATATCGAGGTTTGACAGCTCGATGTACACTGTCTGTCCCTCTTTAGGTAGATCAACAGCGTGAGACAGAGCACTGTATCAAGCGCTATCGAGCTAGCTGAACACGAACAGAGTAAATGTAAATTAAGCTAAGGTAAATGTGGATATAGTAAAATTTGTCAGATGGCAAAGACGAGTCACTGCAAAGATCGATTAATTTCCCCTACGATGACCGCATTGGACTGGAAGTGTCGCTTTCCACCTCACTTGCTTCTAAAGGCTTAAGCTGTACGTGATGACAAACCAGTGCTTCTCGAAGAGTTTAAATGTTTTTTAAATAATAATAATACTAAGTGTTGACTTCAGATGTAAATGACCCGTAGTAGAAAATAAATAAAGTTTAAAATCAAAACTTAAAATTAATAATAAATGTGTATATAACCGTTCGGCTTTTCCTTATAAATATTTATAGATACATTAATACGAGATTTGCACATAAATAAATTAAAGCAAGATATATTTCGAGTCCTTTTAGACTATATTAAATATGTCTTGCTTTAATTTATTTGTGTGCTTATTTTTAATACTATTTTAATATTTAGAGTATTAATATAATTTAAAATTAAGTGCTACAAAAATATAAATATTAAAACTAGAACTAATTAAGTCCACAAACCTAATAGTCAATTAAAATTGATTATAGCCATTCCTTGTTTTCGCTACGGTGCATAGATGACCAGTGCTTGAAATAGACACCTTGGCATATGCTATTATTACAAACTAGCCTTTCGCGCACGGCTCCGCCCGCTTTTATTCAATCTATGCCCCGTTTTCGGCTTGAGCGTATTTTATGAAAACCCTTATATGTTGACCAGGGTCAATATAACAAAAAACCGGCCAAGTGCGAGTCGGACTCGCGCACGAATAGTTCCTAACCATTATCTATAAAAACGGCAAAAAAGTCATGTCTGTTGTATGGAAGTGCACTTGGCCGGTTTTAGTATGTTTTGTTATAGCGGCAACAGAAATACACCATCTGTGAAATTTTCAACAGTCTAACTATCACGGTTCATGAGATACAGCCTGGTGATAGACGGACGGACGGATGGACGGACGGACAGCGGAGTCTTAGTAATAGGGTCCCGATGGTTACCCTTTGGGTACGGAACCCTAAAAACCGCATCCAAATCCGTCTAGTGGTTCTCGAGTTAAAACAAACATACAGGCAGACAGGCAGACAAAAATTCTAAAAATAGTAGTTTAGCTTCAGTACAACACCAATTAACCATTCCATTTAAAATTTTAAAAAAATATTGAATATGCAGACCTTTTTACTACTTTATTATTAAAATAGATGATGATTGGTAAAATTAGATTTAAGGAATGTAATAGCTAATAAAGTATTAAGGCTAGGCTGGGATTTTCAGAATGGATGCGGTACAACGAACAAAGCGAAGAGGCCTGTTAGATAGATTGCTCGTGATCGTTGGGAGCCGAGCGAAGGGTAGCCCCGTCGTAACTAGCACTTTTTTTACGTGTATTTTAAGACATCCTGTGGTAAAACCCACAGAAAAACTGCATAGGTGTATGTTCGATTGGTATAATTAGACCAGCAATCCCAAGATCAAAAGTCCAACCAACTCAGCTACCTACTTCAGTAAAAATAAAAATTATCTTGAGTAATACTTAAAACAGTTTGAAAACCACAGTTTTCGGCTAACAAGATACATAATTAAACCAGCCTATTTTCCACACCGGTAGGCAATGCATTCAAGGTATAATGACATTATTAGATAGTCATAGCCGTTGCAAAACAAACACGGCACATATTTTTTTTTAGTTCTTCTATTCCGGGTGCTTTTGTTTTGGCCCTTCTTCGTATGTCACTGTTTTTGTCAGCCTACAAGTGCATCCTTACACGGGCGTGACATATATTTATTTTCAATGCAAGTGCTCCTAAATACCTATTTGATCTGCATAGTAACTGTTGTCAAAGTCAACTTTACCAAACTAGAATTTTTATTTTTTATTTTTTTTATTGACAAGGAGTTGCCAGTCTATTCTTGTGAACCATAAGTAGACTTGACAGAAATGAGCTGCTTTCAGTTTGATGCGTTCGTAAGCTGCGTTCAGTTTGATCTTCGGACGATATCCGCCTACCATTGACAGCAGGACAGTAGCAAGGTATGTTTTGACTGAAAGCAGCTCACGAACACATCAAACTGAAAGCGGCTTACTTCCGTTAAGTTGGCAACTTGCGTGCAAATAAAAAGATAAAGAATGCCCGCCTAAAGTTCATTTGGAATATTTATTGTTTGTTCCCTTAATTACGTTTAATTTATTTACTTACACTATGCATTAAAATATGCATAGGTGGTAGAGCTGATGCCGGGCTCGACTGTGGAGGCACCACCATCTTACTCGCAAATCCTCCCGAAGTTATTCGGGGGAGAGTAAGAGAACAGCTCTCAGGCAAAACCAGGCGGCCCACCATCGCTTGGGACCGATGGATGGCGGTATATCCATCCCCAATTGCCGGGCCTCATATAAAACAGACTAGTGACGGGCAGCGGCGTCACTGGTTCAAGGGTTTCGGCACCGCACTCACCAACCCGCCTGCCCAGCGTGTGTGAGTATGGGCATTTCTTCCAGGAGGAGCGCCAAGAGCGGCGAAATCCTGGAAAGGCCTATGTCCAGCAGTGGACGAAACAGGCTGATGGATGGATGGATGCATTAAAATGTAGTATGATTGTTTATCGATCATGTTTCAAATCGTTCTCGTAAGCTATTGCCTCTTTACCACACTCGCAGCATAAATTACTATTTGTTACTCTTTTGTCATTCTGTCTACATTTTTTATAATTTTTGATTTAATAGAATTTAGCGCAACTGTGACGTAATGGGAGTAATTGAGACACGACACGAGTGTTCTTTTAGGAAACAAAGCGACGCTGAGTTTTGTAATAGGCTGCACGAGTGTCCTATAAGGCTATTATGTCATATATTACTATTATGCCGGACACAACACTTTATCTACGACCATCTTTTCAAATAACAATTTCATGAAAAATGAAAAGTACACAGTGCAGTATTCCTTATTTTATTTGGTGCCTTAAGTTTAGCTGTTCATCCTTATTTTCGGTAGCAGAGACGGTCTTTGCCAAGCCAAAAGAAGAAAATATTAATATTTAGTCGCTGATTGGTTATCTAAGTGGTGTTTTAATAAATTGGGCCAATCACACCGCAGAAACGCGGTATTATACATTATGTTATTTATTGTACATATTGGTTTTTGCGATACTGACAAACATCGTACAAGTACTTGTAAAGCCATTTTTAGGGTTTCTTAGTTAAGAAAGACCCTTTAGGTACATAGTTTCGCCATGTCCGTCTTCTGTCCGCAGCTTAGCTCAGAGACTCTTAGTAATAAAAAGCTATATGTAATTTGGCGGGTATACAATTCACCACGCCGACAAAGAGGTAAAATAAAATCTTGAAAAAAACGTCTTTAATCGTTTTTATGTAAACGCCAACTTCGATGGCCTATGTTTGCCACACTCTCCGTTATTTCAGCCACGTAGACACAGAGGTCCTGCCAGCTTAGAGAAGCTTATTACGTTTTGGTTGAGCAGGCATTGCGGTTTTATTTGGGACGGCAAAGAATAACGGCTATTTCTCATAGAAGTTCGTACTTAATTTCCAATAAAATCATAAAGTCGTGGCTTATAACGATTTTATGTTGTCAAAAGATTAATATTAATTCAGTGAATTTTGAAAGTAAATAATTGCAGCACTTTTTTACATTTTTAGTAAAGTTTAGTTTTGAGGGGAGTTAAAGGTGTTTACGAGTATGGACTGTGAAATGCAAGTCATAATCCAAACTCGTACAACTATGTTTTACGAGCCTGATGAGTGGAAAGCCCTGTCGTGTCGCGTACTTCAGCCTAGCATGCATACCAAAGCAAGTAGACCGAATACAAATTTTCCCCTACCTACGGGATTTGAACCCTTAAGGCCCTTGTAGCCCCAATAACCTTGAGGTATTTTAAATAAAGTCGAAATGAACGTTAAAATCTTGTATTTTATTTTGTAATCGACTGCTCCGAAACTTGGCGTTTACGGCAACGTTGACGCCACGCGCTCTCAAAATATCTAGTTTTTATTTATTAACTGTGCTGTAAATCAACATTTTTAAATTTCCCGCAATGAGTTTTATAAGCTACATTTTGTTGTATTTTAGTGCAAGAACCATACAAATAACATTAGCGGTTTCCAAGAAATAGCCAATTTTATTCCAAAAACAGCTTGACTTTGGGAATATTTTTTAAGGGGTTTCTTATAGGCGAGAATAATTTCCTGCAATGATATTGTTTCTTATACACTACATAAAGACATATATTTTTTTCATAATTCTTAAGTTAGCCCTTTAAGATAAATAACTTGATCAATGGGAGTAATTTTCGGATGACGCTGGGAACACGCGCCTTAAGGTGAAAACGACGGGTCTCATTCCCACACGCACGACTTTTATAATTAAAAGTATAAATATAAGAAATGTAATCCAGTCAAAAATATTTCATGTTAACTAGGTTGCCAAGACTCAGAAGCTCATAACGCTTTCACGGTTACAAAATCCTTGAAGGCCTAACTCTACAAGCCCTACATCTTGCTCAAAACGTATGGCTTGGCCGTTTCACGGTCGTCAAACAGACACTCCCTTGGAGTTATAATATTATGTCATGCAATTAGTTCCATGAAACAGCCAAGCCATACTTTTTTACCAAGATGTAGGGTTTGTAGAGTTGGAGCTTGTAGAGTCAGGCATTATTGGCTCTACATGAGATCTGATAATTAATTAATTAAGGGTCCAGAAGTATGCCAAACTAAGCTCACTACTAAGCCTCCGTCAAATCAAATCAAATCAAAATATTTACTTTGCAAAATAAATACCTATACATAAAGTATACTTTATACAAGTCAAAGTTAATTTTAACAATATATATCTTTAGAATATAACAAAATATATAATAATACGGGAAGTAAAATCCGTTGTGTGTTCGTCTGTCACAGGGGCTACAGCCGTTGTAGACAGCACAATGATAGTTACTGGATTACTAATTTTACAGAATACCTATCTGTTGCTATGGCCTCTTACACGGCAAATAATAATATTGATACCCAAGGGTGGCTTCCATAAAAAAATCTCCAAAAAAGTAAGTTTTTAACGTTTTCATGTCCCCTGCCCTCCCTCATCTCCGAAACTAGAAAATCGAAAAATATACAAAAAGTAATTGTAATAGGTGATGATTGATTATGTACATATAATGTAAAGATTACAAGAAAATACCGCGGTCAAGATAGTATTAGCGTTCCTTACTCAAGGGGGTGTTGAATTGTTTGTCAGGTGCAAGAATTTTAGCGCCTTGTTTTTTGCTGCCTTGACTTCTTTATGGGGTGAGGAATTGGAGGGTAAAATTAAGAGATATTTTAATATTTTCATTGGGTGTGTGCAAATCGTAGCCTTCATACCAAGTTTTAGATTTGCGGGACTTTCAAAGTTGAGAATATTATTTTTTAATAATACAGAACTGCCCCCCTCCCCCTTGCTCTCAAGGTCTTCCTCTGGTTTGGAGGGTGAAAGTTATAGATTTTTAATTTATAGGTTGTTAAGTGCTATTACTAGCCTGCATACCAAATTCCAGCTTTCTAGGACTTTTGTAAGTTGAGAATTTTTTTTTTAATAATACAGAACCAAATTTCAGCTTTCTAGGACTTCAAGAAGTACCCTAGAGGTTTTGATTATCATCAGTGCGTGGTGAGTGAGTGGGTGAGTGAGTGACAAAATCGACGTATTTTAGGTATTTATAAAACGAAGTATAAAAGCTAGACAAATGAAACTTATCGTGTTTAATAAGTTTGCTTACTACATCCCATCTTGAGAATTTGGTATCTCTAGTATTATCCAGACCGAAGCTATGAGGGTTCGAAAATACGACGAAACGCTTCGAGAAAAGATACATAGTGCCCCGCTTTCTTTGCCTCATCTTGGCTGGGGGCACTACCGTGCCCCGAGAATGATCGTGCACGATAACTATAAACACGCTTTAAAGTTGTTGTGCAGGATCATTTACAAATGAATGCACAAATAACACAACTTTGCTAGAAAAGCCTAATTGACATTATTAAACTATTGTCGCGTACTGCTATAAACTACATTTATTTAATAATTCTTTTAATTCAAAATAAGAAAAACAATCCTAAGTTACGGTTGAGAACAAGAACCCACGTAACAACCTTAGCCCGGGATGAGTAGTCAAGTACTACCACAGACCACAAGCGGTCTATGGTTTTTCGTCTTGCGTTTCTTACAATTTTACACGACTGACCCCAAAAAAGGAGTGTATTGTTTTCAGAGTCCATGTGGGTATTTTTCTTAATTCCACCATAACTTCTTAATACCTGAACCGATTTCGATATATATCCTAAGTTTAATAGGCTATAAATATATACAAAAAAGTATTAAATAAAAATAAATAATAAAACATATTAAAAAGACGACTGCCAGAATAGAGATTTAATTTGGATTTCAGTGCATTGGATTAAATTTAACTGAACTTTAAGCGCAAAAAGACTTGAAATGAATCCATCCATCCATCAGCCTGTTTCGTCCACTGCTGCCTATGCCTTTCCAGGATTTCGCCACTCTTGGCGGTCCTCCTGGAAGAATTGCCCATACTCACACATGCTGGGCAGGCGGGTTGGTGAGCGCGGTGCCGAACCCTTGCACCAGTGACGCCGCTGCCTGTTACCAGTCTGTTTTATATAAGGCTCGGCAATTGGGCATGGATAAACCGCCATCCATCGGTCCCAGGTAATGGTGGGCCGCCTGGATTTGCCTAAGAGCTGTTCTGTTACTCTCCCCCGAATAACTTCAGGAGGATTTGCGAGTAAGATGGTGGTGCCTCCATACCTCGGCATAAGCTCTACCACCTATAATGAAAATTGAAATGAATACTAAATATTAATATCTGATGCCTAATCCTGTAAAAGGCTTCGGCTATTAGTACGGTCTTCATAATCACGAATTTCACACAAACTAGCAAGTGTGAGCAGAACTCATAGAAGTAATACGAGAGTCTCGAGTTTTAAAAGCTACCGAAAATAACTTTATCATTACCTATCCTATATTATCTCCCTGAAAAAGAGGCAGGGATTAGTGGAATCCATCCAATATGACCCTGACACACGTTTTTCTTCGTTTCCTCCACATTTATCAACCAAGTCGTACAGTCTCGAATGATTTTGAACAATCCTTCGAGAATTAAATAATATTATTGTACAAAATTAACACAGGTTGTGTTGTCAAAGCAATCGTACTACTTTATGCTGCTTATTGAATGACGCTAGGTAATTATCAAGAGAATTTCCCGGAAATGAACAATAATGTTAGGCCAGAATACCACTGATCAATTCATCGGTGTATAAATGGGGTATTCCTATAAGCTCACTGGTCCGTTGCGGAGTTGATTTTACTTATTTGAAATCACATTTTTAAAAAGTTGAAAAGTAAAAACATCCATGAGAAAACATATCTGAAATTTTACTGATTGCTAATTTGAATGTTTTTAATTTTCAATTGTTCAAGAATATGATTTTAAATAAGTTAAGAAAGCAAGCAACTCCGCAACGGACGAGTGAGCCGATGGGAATAACCCGTATAAATAAATCATCGATGACTGGCATTCTAATCACATGGATACACGAACAAGCAAAAGCGTCGTATAATAACACAGCTCTACAAAAAAAAGTTTTGTTTTGTTGCCCTGGATATCATCGCAAATTTTTACGTTTTCAAGTGCCCAGATTACGAATATATTCATGAAAGTTCTCAATGTGCTCGTAATTTCATGATTTTTGCATATCTTATATTTTGAACAATTTTACTGCTGGTCTTTGAAAAGAGATTGTCCCTCGAAAAATAAATTAAATTTTATTAATTATAAAATAAATTTTCGACATTTTCCTCTCTATTTACATCTAATTTAATCCTAATTCCATTCTTATTTCTCAAAATATTACTGACATTATAAATATATCTGTTATTTTATTTCTCGTTTTTCGATTTTTGTAATGTAAAATGAAAATAAAGATTTAAAAGAGAATCAGAGCAAATCTAACAAAATCATTGATAGTTTCATGAATTGTGTGCATAAATGGACACAAAATCATTTTCATATCTGGGGCAACAAAACCACTGTAGACCAGTGATATCAGTCTTATACGACTTCAAGTTATGTAACAGTTAAATAGTGGTATTATGCTAACTATCACGTTGCATAGATGTTTATCTTGCGACATTTCAGTCGCATGACTGTGATGTCTTATTATGTCAAATCAAATCAAAATATTTATTTTGTAAAATAGATACATAAAGTATACTTTCTACAAGTCAAAGTTAATCTTTACAATAAATATCTTTAGAATAAAAAAATAATATGGATATACTAATAAGGGAAATACATACAAAAAATATTTAGGCTGGGCTACAAAAATTTAATTATACACCTATATAAAATAGAGAAATCTAGGAATAAAAATATTATATATAAATGATGCAACTAAATGATGCATATGTATATCGAATAAACGTTTTTACGACTAATTTTTGCAACGCCACATAGGATGTCAATATATAGATTAAATAAACGTTTTTGTGACTCATTTATATGACGTCACATAATGGTGTCAGCGGATAGGTTAAATTAACGTTTTACGACAAATTTATATGATGTCATATAATAGTTTTATTGTATAGGTTGTATAAACGTTTGCACGGCTAATTTTTACGGAGTCGTTTTCGTGAATAATTTATATGACGTCATATAATGGTGTCAGCCATTAAATTTATTGGACAAAATATTGTAAGTAGGAACATTTTAGTTGAATAAGATGTTTTTTCAAGAAAACCGTCGTCTTGTGCATAACCTTAACGTAACTTTTATATAATTAAACCGCTGGTTAAACGTTCGCCCGTCACCTCTATATAACATAATTGTTTTAGTCGAATGGTCGACTACTTAAGGCTTTTTTACGATTAAAATGTTGAATTGCAACGGTTGTATGACTTTCAATAGACTTTGAAAAATTTTAAAGGTCTAGCCCACGCTTTAATAAAATCGCTATTTTATAAAAAAATATGAATCTAGAATAAAAGGCCGCCTTTGTCCTCTGTTCATGAATCAATGTTTATTTGATCTTATTATGTAGGTAATTAGAAACAGTAAAGTTAATGGCCGGCACGTCGTAGTCTTAAGGAAACGTCTATGCGACCTTTTTGTTTTCTTAGTGTAATAAAAAGGTTGTCATATAACTTAAACAAAATGGATGGAGCTTAACTATAAAAACACATTTTGAATAATTTACTACACTAATAGAATTATAAAGAAATAGGACTGCACATTGAAAATTTCAAAATAACACATATTTACATCGTCATAAAACTTATGTTTCCCGAACATAAACACGCTATTTCACTACGACTATTACACACTCATTACTGCATTTAAACTCTCTACATATTTTGTAATCATGTAAATAAACTTTTATTCTTTGATACAAATTGCATATGAGCACAAATGAATACGGAGTGAAAAAAGTGTTGTCTTAGAGTCGTTTTTGACACTAATACCAAATTTCAGTCATGTCACAACGTCATTTTAACTACTATGTGATTTAGGTGGTCACAGAAGGGTCTCAACATAATCAGTATCAGACCAAAGAGTCGGTCAATATACTTTTATTTAACTTCATTATAACGTTAAACGGTCATTGGCTGACTTCTACGTAACCACAAAATAACAATAATGTCATTTAATTGGGGCCAAATCCGCATTTTAATAACGTTTGTATTTACGTTTACCCGACCATTTTTTTAGGACCAATAGAAAATGTAAAACGTTTACTTGATCATTATAGAACATTAATTTGTTAGGTTAGAAAACATTTATTGTAGTATTTTGCACTTTGTACATATTTTTTATTAAAACGGCTTTTGTGTCAAATCAAATCAAAATATTTATTTTGTAAAATAGATACATAAAGTATACCTATATTTCTACAAGTACAAGTTAGTCTTTAATTATTTTATTATTTTTATTAATGCATTAATTTATATTCATTATTTTTTGTTAATCTTTATTTCTAATTGGTGTATTGTATATTATTTTTATTATCTTTACAATATATATCTGTAGAATAAAAAAAATGTAAACTAAAAAGGGAAATACATACAAAAATATTTAGGTTGGGCTACTAAAGTGTAATTATACACCTGCATATAATAGAGAAATCTAGGAATAAAAATACAAAATGCAATGAACAAATAAGTTGAGAAATAAATATGGGAAATACATACAAAAAATATTAAAGTTGGGCTACTAAAATATTATAAAGTTATACACCTGCATAAAAAAGAGAAATATAGGAATAAAAATATTATATATACATAATGCCTTACCAAATGTAATTTTATTGAAGTCTTGCTAAAGCAGCAACAGCTCTGTCGACATAAGCCAAACACTGAATCAGAAGATTCCGATTCGATGCTCCGGTCATGAACATTGTACTAATAACAACAGTAACTTCCAATAACAAGTAATTTTCATCCAGAAGCAAAACAGACTCGTTTAGTCCGAGCCAAGCCCAAGGAATTAGAATTTAGGTAACATATCTACTATATTTATCTATAATCACAACGACCTTATATAATCATAAGTATACGCGCCATTAAAGAGGCGTTTCACAAATGGCAGCTGAATCACGCATTTCTGACCTAACGTGTCTTTCGGCCGCCATTTAAAAAACGTTTCTTTATTTGCGCGGCTAATAGGATGTTTTTTAAGACGAGACAAAAACCGCAAGTTCGGTTGTAACTCTACGCGCGCAGGGTTCGGAGCCATAAAATAATAACAAGCATAATCTGTCATCACGGATAGATTTATTCGTGCGAATAAACATGCATATTATCGCCATTTCAATATTCACTGTTTGTGGAGCTTTCAGATTCAGAAGAGCTATTTTGATATTTACTTTAAATATGTAATCAGTTTGATCTATAACAGCATAAATTTCAGGATTTTTCTTTTTATATATGTATATGCTGGACACAGTTCTTTCATTTCTCTGGTTTGAATAAAGATACTATCAATAAACAACAAAATGGCGGGCGGCCAGAAGGTGACGCCTCCCTAGCGTCTGAAGTAAAAAAAATGTTTGAGCCGAAGTGGCATAGCTCGCATTTTGTTTATTTTTCAAGAAGTATTTTAAGGCATGTTGTAAGTGTAACAATAACTAGTCAATATTTCAAATATAGGTATTTATTTAACGTAAAACGATTTTAAATAGAGATAATTTATTACCGGTCATGAAAATATTTTTTTGGCAGAAACTATAGTTTAATTTTTTTATTTTTGCTAGCCAAATTCCATTCGAGATGGCAATATTAGTACAGAAGATATAAGACCGCAAGGAATATTCTTAACTCATTTTAAAAGAAAGGGACCATTTGGCTTGATTTTAATTATGTTTGTACTCAGTCAGCAGTTCAAGCACACTATTTTAACATAATAAATAGATAAAGCGGATTACAATTACATACAATTTATCCCGTAATTTCAATTTCTTTCCTAAATCATCATCAAGTGCCATGTCTGTGCGCAAACATCTGCTCTCTAACTGTAATCTCTAAAGTTTAATTAATTTTAACTTTCAATTTTATGAATTCAGCTTACATTAGTTACAAATATAAAAAAAAAAATATAGTTTTCATCGTTATTTATGAGAGTTAACTTATAATCACTGTCATGTCATTGAGTAGGTCACAATCAAGGACAATATTTAGAATTTTTATTTTATTTCAAATTTTCTAACGTTTTACCTTTCTAAAAATTTGATACGTTTCAGCAATCATAATGAAAAACATTTTTATGGCTTCCATAAAACCGTGCTCGGTATTGTTTTCATTTTGTTTATCCTTTTTCATGAATCCATATTAATACCTATTTGACAGATAACCCTTTTGATTTGGGTTTTGTTATTTGTTTTTGGTGTAATTAGTTACGGATAAGTTAAAGAATTTATTTGTATTTTTCGGGATGTTTTTGATGATCTTTTTGTTTTTTCTTGATTTCACTAGCTTGAAATCTTCCTTGAAAAACGTTGAAAACGGCATCAAATTTTGTTAAGTGATTCTCAAGTTATAATCAAACATTGAATGAGGATCCTCCGTTGATTGATTGCATTTATACAGATTTGACGTAAACTGTTACTTGTTTTTACTTAATGAAATTCAATCTTTATTATTTATTTCTGCAAATATAAAATCGAGGAACATTTATTAACCTTCTTCCCAAACAAAATTAAAATATAAATGCAAAACACAATGCTGAGAACTTTTCAATTTGTAAATCAATATTGTTCCCAAATAAGAGCGTTTCTTCGTTAATAAATTAGTCAACAGGTTCGTCTGCGTCGATTAAATGAGCCGAGAGCCTAGGCCAAGGGTTCTACGGTATTCAACATAATTCTATCTAAGAACTTTTTTTTTATGAGGCCAACGAAAGTCTTTTTGTCGATGCATTAACTACGCGCACTACAATATGTTTACAACCACAAAACCATCAAAACAATGTGTTGCAAAGTATTGATCAAAATTTCTAAGTCTTATAAGCATAAATATACTAGAATATTATAAATTGTATCCTAAAACTGAAAAATTATTAGAATTCGATGACGATTTCAGAAGTAATCAACAGAATTCTAGAACTACGCGCGCCGCGCTTCCCATCGTCGGCTATCCTCGAGTTATTTATTCATCCTAATCCTCTACTTCTAAATAATTGAACGAGCGAGCGAGCTCTCCGAGTCTATTGGAACAATCCGGCGTTTGTATGTATGTCTGAATGTTTGTTCGATGATAACTAGAGTATCGTTGATCGGAACGTCATGAAATTTGGCAGGCGAGTAAATAAGGTAAATAGCATTTTTAAGTTCAAACATGAGCCAAATCGGTCAAGCACGAATCGGGCGAGCGCAAGTTTAAAGTTCGGGGCGAACTACTAGTTTAATTGTAGGAACAATAGGACAAAGCGTAGAGTGCTGAAAAGTGTCGAGTTGCACACACCCTAGTCCCGTAATCAGGGTCGGTGAAAAACCCCATTGCTCCGGCTGGAAACGCGATGTGCAGCTTCCCGCCAATAACAGAATTCAATTAGTGACCCTTGGGCACCTCTCGACCCGAGGGGCTAACGACCCCTTTCTAGGGTTGTCACCAGAATGTGAAAAAATAAGTTGAATCTGTTTTGTGACAAAAGTTACAAATTAACTTTTTCTTTTTACGATATCAAAAGGTCCAGAAAGTACACGAATTTTTATATAACAACTATACATGTACCTTTTGTGGGTTTCATCAACGAGTTCGAGAAAATTGAACGTTGATAACCTAATTAATTTGTTTTGCATTTAATTGACAAATACTAAAATTGAGACTTACTCGCACTACGCATAAGATTTTTTAAATTGAATTATGGCGAGTATAAAATACCGAATAAATCTATATATTATAAAATAGCCTTTGCCCGCGGCTCCGCCTGCGTTTATACACTCTACCCCGTGTTATTTTATAAAAACCCGTTATAGCTTATTATGTTGACCAGGGTCACTATGATGACAATGAAAAAAAAATCCAAATCCGTTGAGTGCTTTTCGAGTTAAAATGGAACATATATACAGACAGACAGATGAAAATAAAAAAAAATGGTTTTTACTTCTACAGAAATGTTCAATGCAAAAACACGACTTTTTTCTATTTTATAATTTAGTATAGGTATAGATAAGGCATCTGTAGGGCTATTCTCAGTCTGTGGAATTAACCTTCTAGATCGTAAAAACCCCTTTTATCTGTCGAACTCTATACATTTTTATCTCGAGTTTTAGTAATATCACTTCGTTTGTTTCTCCGGAATTGCTCCCCTGGCATGTTTGCGTCTACTTCGGTATGAATTTTCTGTGTTTGGTATTCGTATACGTCATGTAGCGCGCGCGTCACATTTGCGTCGCGTACGCGCCTCTGCCAACATAGTCATCCTGAGTGAGTACGATTGACAGCTCTTTCACTAAATATTGGGCGCAGTTTTCAATTTTACTCAACTGTAAATAAATATTTTAAAATGTTTGTGTATGTACATATAGTACTAACAATATCATTCAAGAAAGATGTATCCACAGGTAACGTTTATTATTATTTTATTATATTATATAGAGTTATTAAAGTCGATTCTGAAGGCTAATAGTTTTAGTTTTAGTACTTTTAAACCTTAAATTTTTCCAAAGTAATATAGCTTTCACTAAAGAACTATTTTGAAATGAATACCTAACTAAAACTAAAATTAAAGCCTTCACAATCGGTTTTAGTGTCTTTGCGAAGTGTAGCCTAAACGCTACTCCCGTTTGATCATTTCAAAATTCTGGTACAAAATATCGTGTAATTTTACCGTTGTATTTAACCACAAATAATTCTGTCTTCAGTTGGGTAAGCAAAAAGCGATCATTACACCGCTATTCTCGCATCTTAATATTTTTTGTTCAAAAAAGTTTTCTTATAATAAAAACAATTTAACAAAAGCCTAAACGGAGCCAGCCCTGCCCTACCTACGCTCCCTTAAAGCCTCCACAAAATAAAATGTAAAATTCTTTCCTGCTTATCACGGCGTAACATCGAATTGGAGGCTGTATTTTTATCAGGCTCTGATTGTGAAGTTCAACGAGAAAAAAACGTGATATTTATTTTTATTTTGAATAGAATATTCAGTATTCTGTAGTTATTCTGTTTTAACTGGAAACCCTCTTTATCGTTTTGCTATTTCCATTAAATACTTAATAAAAGCAGAAAATTATTGGAATGATTTAATGAAGCTCTGATTTGAAAAATAATCTCTCACCTTTTTACACTATGATTGAGTTCCATCTTATAATTAAGAATTAAACGAACTTACCTGGTGAACATTGGTCTTTAATTATACGACTAAACTGAGAAAAATGTCTTTTTGGCCTTATTATAAAATAGCATTACATAAGTTTAAAATACGGCGATTGTTTTTAAATAAGGTGATAATAGGAAAATATCATTGTGTAATTAAAACGTTTGAGAAAATAATCAAGTTTTTAAGGTAAGAGGCAATATTATGATGATTGATCATCACCATAAAAATTGGTCACAGAAAATAAGATTAAAACTTTTGTACTACATCATGCCTTCCCCATAAAAGAGGTCCGTCACACTACGGTTTGCTTATTGTCACCATAAAAGCTGTTACGGAGCATATAATTCTATCTGCTTCCTACAAAGTCATGGTGACAGTGCGTCATATTATATCGTTAGCAGCAGCAACAGTAGTTTCATCGTATTTTGTTGTGATCTCCGTATGCTCCCTACTTTACGTGAATCATCATTATTTCAGCTCAATTCACTTTATTTTATGATGACCAGGTTTCTCGGTGTATATAGAATCCAATCACGACTGCCTTATTATTCCTGGTTCCAGTACTGTGTCCAACTGTTCATTCCTTAACAAATAAGGTACAAACACGACTGACTTATTATTTTTGGTTTCAGTACTGTCTCCAAGTCCTCATTCCAGATATCTTGACCGAAGATGATTACATAATAACGTGAGATTATGCGTCCTCGTGACACTTCTAAAGCTATAAAAACTTTTTCTTTGGAAACTCGTTCTCCTGCACTATGCACGGCACCATAAGTAGTTCCTTCTTATAATGTAGTCATAACCTTATTCACTATGCGTTTTCACATTAATTGCAAGTTGTCATGCAAAAACAATGTTCTATTGTATATGTGCCTGCATGACAAAAGTAATTGTTATTTTCGATTGACTAAAGGTTTCCATTTTTTAAGAAACCCTTAAAATCCTAAGTAACTTTTGGCCATATTTAACAAAATTCTCAAAAAGAGTTAAGGTAAATAACTAAATCACGCCTGTGTTGCCCTTGACGGACTACATGTTACTTAAAAGCTATCAAAAATAAAAGCCTTTTATTTTAAATTGTTTAATTTATTTAATTTAGACATTAATCCGTCGATGACGGTGTTGCATGATTAATGTGAAAACTGTAATCAATTAAAATAAATAAACTACTTCCATATAACCAGTTATTTAATGACGTGGAGATTTTCTCCGCTTCAAAAGTTAGATTCAAATCTGAAATTAGAGTGGCTCTAAAAAGTATTTCTGATGATAATTCTTGATACACATCGTGTTGTGTATAGTTGCTAAAACTACCTAATTTAAAATTTATATTTTTACACTTTACACTATATATACATATATTTACTTATATAGATAATATATAATTTACCATAATATTATGTATACCTACCTATATATTAAATCCATTATAACTATTTATTTAAAAACACGAATTACCAATAAAATTGCATACCTGCCTGTTAGATATTCCTTGATCTATTTTTTGAAATACATTGTAATTGATTTACGATATTCACAAAATTAATTTTACTACTTTTTGAACTCATTGTCTAAGTTTTGATTTTTAGTGAAAACCTGTTATTGGCCTTGTTTATGTATCTAACTATAGTAATATCTCATTGTGTGATCGCTGTTGGTTTTCCAAATGAACGATAAAATAAAAATAAAATAATAAATCCAAGAGGATAGTCCCAGCTAACAGTGGCGTGTATAGAACTTTTTGCTGGAAACGCAACGAGAAGGTCAAGTTTTACAATAAAAATAACACAAAAAACAAGTAGAAAAAAAATTGTGTATAAAATCATGTAGATACTCTAGGGTGGGCAGTGCAGTACAAATAATGATATTTCAAAGTAACATTCAAATTTTTTAATTTTTATACTTTACCTTCTCATTGCATTCCAGCCAACATTTCTATGCACGCCACTGCCAGCCAAACCAGATTTATCCTTCCTTGTTTGATAAATCTAACATTACTAAATATTTAAAAATAAATACTTTTGACACGAATACAGTGAAAACTCTCATCGAAACTATAGTATGTTCGATTTATCATGATATGGGTGGCAGTTCTAAGTTGGCAGTTATAGTTATGTGCCCTAACGAAATAGAATCGATTTTTTTAAGTATCGAGAACGTTAACAAGGGCTATCAAATCGATTTTTTATTTGATTGCTCTTTGATTATCCAAACTACTTTTTGTTAATTTCTAAATTAATTAAATTAAACGAACCAATAACTCCCGAGCTTGAGAGATGAAAGTTTTTTTTTTGTTTTTCTTGGCTTTTTACCAAAAACAAACAACAATAACAAAACAAAAATCAACAAAAACTGTAAAAAAAAGTCAAAACAAATAGCACGTGAAGCAACCGCAACGAAAACACAAACCGCATACAAGATGCACTCATACTGACGCGATCCTATATGATGGCCGCACCGATTCATCGATGTATTTTCGAAAAGAAGAAAAAGAAAAGAAAAAGAAGAAACTTCGAGAACTGAAAAACGAAAGGTGGCTCCAAAAGTTTTCATGCCAAATTCTAAGTTTATGAGCAAAATCCCATACATATTAAAATCTGTATAAACTTTATAAACGGACAGACATTTCATTAAAGATTTGGTTTTTTTTTTAAATAGAATTATTTACTATTAAAGTCATTTTATATGATTAAAATGTAAAGAGAAACATGACAATAAAAAAAAATACCTCTAGTTTTATCCGAATTTCTATTTGTATTATGAATGATGCAAACTACTTATTTTTACCCAAAAATTTGGTAATTATTATCACGTTTATATAAACAAGAGCCCCAAGAATCTATTTCGTAAACATATATATATTGAAGAGTTATGCAAGACCCATTTCACCAAACAACGCTTTCTGTATGGCGTGCTTTTATGGAGCGCAATTTTCTTGGAATTTGTAGCGATAGTAACTATATTTTACGGTCTTATTAAATTAATGGATTGTCAATAAAATTGCAGAACTCTATTGGTTAAAGATCGTAGATTATTATTTCACATGAAATTTTTATTGAAATTTTTAATTCGTGGTAAACTGGTGACATCAATCGAAAATTTACGGAAGTTTTTTTTTACAGGAAATGTTATACTAAAAAAGTTGATGAGTTAGATTTAAAAAAATTATATGTCCGATGTTTTGGCAAATTTTTTCAGCAAAATGTATTGAACTTGTATTAAAAGATTTAGCAGTTCGAAGTTTACAATGTAATTAAATTACTTATCCGTAAAAAAGCAGTATTTGAAAATATTATACAACAACATGAAATTTTAAAATATTGATCTATGTTTAACATGTATTCAATAAAATAAAACTCTTTCCTAAGATGGTAAATTAAGCGCTGGAAATTTTAGATTACTTGCATGAAATGTTATATAAATATAAAATATTATAAAATAAAAAAAACATTTTTCGTGATCGCGGATTTCTTGGTTGTCTTAACAGCCAAGGCAGTATTTTTAAACAAAAACGAAACGTCATAGATATCTGATAAGTATGATAGATCCAAAATGAGGTGCTCAATCTCTCTACCCTTAAAGTTCAATTTGTTGTTTTAAAATTTTTTACCAAAAGTATATTTCTATCATCACCGAAGTTGGTTAGTCTAATATACCAAGAGTGTCACGAAACCCACTTGCGTATGTTACTGTAGGATGTGACAATAAGCACGTTCCGACAAAGTTTAATTGAAGTCTGTCCCTACTGTTTCCATACCCGGTTTCTTCTGTAACGAGATTTCACCCCAGTGACTGACGTACCATGAGGAAAGACTATAAATCAAAAAACAGAAATTTACTTTTGCGCTACAAGACTACTCATTTTGGCAGCGAAGCTATACGTATTCTGCTTTTTTTTCTAGGGTTTCGTGTTCAAATGGGTTATTTGTAAGCTTTCAAAATTCTCATGGAAATGGAGATAGTTGTAAAATATATCAATATATTGTTATCAAGTATTAGCACTGTCACCCACCTCTGGTGGCTCGCTCATCTGTGGTGGGCTCAGTCTTAGCCCTGCGGGTTCCAGTGTCAAGCTTGTTTTGGTGACTTTTCTAGGATTTTTTGCAATTTGTATACAAAACTCAAAAGACAAACCATATTATTAGAGAATATTTCGATGTACTTGAAAGTGGGGGAAAAAAATTTGTTCTTTGTATACTTATTTGAAAATGTCTTGTTTTTTGTGCAATAAACTGTTTGTACATTCATTCAAATGATCCTCGGTATGAGGAAGATTTTTAACTATAATTCGCGATTTGCAGGAGTGGTTAATATCATCGTTTGTCAATTCCGATGATTTTTAATTGTTAAAAAATATTAAATTAAATTACAAATCGTATTTATTATATACCTAAACATTTATGGATAGCTCTGGCGACAGAAAACAGTGCAAATGACTCCTAAATTCAATAGAAAAAAAAAGGTTTTCCAACAGGAGGTGGGACAGGGGACAAGTGAAGACAACGAGAGGGTAAGTTATTTAAAATTTTACTCGTAATAATTTCTTCGTCATCTCAAAATTATTTAAACATAGAGTGTTTTGTCAGAGTGCGTCAAATACCTCCAAACACATGTGATGTTATAACGTTACTCGTTATAATTAAATAAAATGTTATGAGAGGAGGCAAGATGGAGGAGAGCACGGGTAGGTATGTGCGGAAGAAGGAATTTAAAAATTCGGAGAATTTCTTTTCTTTCTGGTAAAAGAGGAGAGAGCAATGACTGGAGGGTATTTCTCTTTAACGCGATATTCGTGAATATGTCTGTATTTCTACCTAAAAAATTTCTACCTAAACTTCTTTTTTTAGGGTTCCGTAATCCAACAAGGAACCCTTATAGTTTCGCCATGTTCGTCTGTCCGTTTGTCCGCAGCTTAGCTCAGAGATTATTAGTACTGGGTTTACATATTAATCACGCCACCAAAGTGGTAAAATAAAATACCCATACACGTAAATTGCGGGTGATTTTTTTTCTCGTCTATCCCATTGTGTGGTATATTGATAAATAGGTTGTTCAAAACCATTGTGGGTGTGAAAATCATTTTTAGATTTAGAGATCCGTTAGCGAAATATAATGTATGGGTATTCGTCAGACATAATGCTAAGCATAGACTGTTCCATAAAAATGAAAAAACTATAAGTGTAACCGCAATTTCAAAATAACTGATGTTTTTGCGTGCGCGGCATCTGATTAGAGTAGGAGTGACAGTTAAAAAGCAGAAGCGTTAGAGCAGGACTGCGAATTGAGGTATTATGGGCCCTTAAGGTTACACTCAGCAACTATAAGTTTTGTTGTCAGCTATGCCACAAAGCTAAGTTATATTATTGAAGTTTTCTATGTTTTTTCTTATGCGAGGATTTAAAAAAAAATTATATTTCAAGATTTGTGGCAGCGGCATGGAATTGCCGTAAGGTACTCGTAAATAAGCTTGCCGTAGACTGTACGTTAAAATTCAAATGCAATTTTACAATAATTCAAGTCGGCAGTAGGTGTTTACAGAATGACCCATAAATTTATACCCCTGAAAACGAGATTTATTACCGTTTTCGCGTTTTATAACTTAATTAATGTTTTCACCCAGGTCGGACATGCAAATTTTTCAGGATTTATAATGACATCGTTGGCTTACAAATACATATTTCCAGGATCGGTGAAATTAATGATAATATTATTATGCAACTGGTTTAAAGTATTATTAAACACCTTTACGGAAGTTGATAGTTGAGATTGTTTTCATCACAACAGTGTTTGATAAATTCCACCAAGTGCCGACGCAGTGAAAACACTTGTACTTTTCAACAGATAATATTTAATACTACACTACCCAACCGGTTTCACTATATAAGCATCATCAGGGGCTTTTTAATTAACTTATACACATAATTATTTTCAACAATGTTTCTGTTGCTAGATGTAGATTTTATGTAAATTTTCAGTATTTTCGGGGAGATATTTTATTATAAAATACACAATAAGAGCTTATTAAAAGAGCATAATTATTTATGAATTAAAAATTGAATAATATATAAAATATGTCTAAGTTATTTACATTTACTGTGAATTCTAGTGTAGTGTTATTGTTTAGAATTAAACTGATTTCAATGATCAATAATACAATAATATTAATAATTATATATTTCCCGCAAGCATCATATTTGTTTCATCATAAATTATTATTTTATACAGATTAGATTTGACATTTAAAACGTATACTTTATGTATCTATTTCACGAATAAACATTTTGAATCTTTGAATCTTGAATAATAATAACTAGTAATTATCATTATATAATTACTTATTTAAATTTTAAGAAAAACTAGCAATCACTACTGCACGAGTGTTGAAACACCTCTGACACCCTTCCGGGGATTAACATTGTTGGGACAATGTGTATCTGTGATTTACAACTTGTAGTCATTTACACATAGACATAAAACACTGACTCAATTGAAAGGGTTTCAATTATGAAATTGAGTCAGTGTTTTATGTCAATTATGCCCTGAACGCAAACTGGGGGCTCAAACCCAGTGAACTCCGCTCCGCTTTTTAGAAAACCTGAAATGTCACGTAACAGAAACTGCACCGTTGAGTTTAAAGCTGCGTTCACAAAAAAAAGTGAAAACCACTTGACGCCTAGAACCGGCTTCACGTGACAACAAGGCTCTAAACTCTACAAGGGGCGCAATTTTAAAACCAGAAAATTCAAGCTATTTTAGGGTTCAACAAAAAAAAAGAAGAATTGCTTAAATGAGCATTTAAGAAAATAAGATGAAATTATAACTGACGTGCGTTCTACAGACTGGTTTTAGGCGGATTGAATTGCATTACCTAGTTTCGAGCATATTAACATTGTGATAATAGTACAGCAAATAAAATGAAAAAAAAAAAAGTCAAAACACTACAACACATATTCTCATTCACACACATACATACTCTCACTCTCAAAATTATAGGTTCATCCAATCACTCACACGAACACATTCATTCTTACGCCACACGCCCTACACACAAAATGCACCTCGCTCCCATCTACAACACTTGACATTTTATTTTTGTTATTTTGACACCTATAATTTGTTACTATTTAAGCACACATAATTTGAAATTTCTAAAATGTTTTTGGGTAGAGCCTAGTTTCCCCTTCACAAGGAAACTTAATGTGGAAATTTGTGTTTTTTGTTTATTATAATGATATAACAATATAGTTACTTTTAAAAGCTCCTGTTTTTATTTTTTATACATATAATTATAGTTAAATAAAATTTATATAAATAACAAATCACAATAATCTCAAGATATATTTTGGGTCCGATCTGTATATAGGTACGGGTACTATCTAAATATTTAGTTTGGGGAAAAACTCTTTTCGCAAATAGTATGTATGAACTTATAATAAAATCTCTTTGGCTATACCATTTGTATATGGCTGGTTTTGGTATTATTAAAAAGTTTAAATTTTAAAAAAGATAATTCCAAATTCAGATTAGGTAAAATGTGTGATTTTCATTTGTTTTTCTTACTGTTAAGATGAGTGAATCTAATGAAGAAATTCGATACATTTTAAAATTTTAATACAAAAAGGTAAAAATGCAAGGCAAGCCGCGAAAAAAACTTGTGATATTTATGGATCTAGTGCAGTGTCTGTGAGAGTAGCACAAATTTGGTTTAAGCTTTTTCAATCCGGAAATTTTGATGTCAAAGATGCACCTCGCTCCGGGCGCCCTGTTACAGATAAAATGGATGCCATTTTTGAAAAAGTGGAGCAAGATCGGCATATCAGTAGTTAAGATGTTAGCTGAAAAACTGGGGATTGACCACAAAACAGTTTTGGCGTATTTGAAAAAAGCTGGGTACACAAAAAAGCTCGATATTTGGGTGCCTCATGAGCTCACTGAAAAAAACTTAATGAACCGTGTACTCATTTGTGATTCTTTATTACGACGTAATGAAACCGAACCATTTTTGAAAAACCTGATAACTGGTGATGAAAAGTGGATCACGTACGACAAGAACGTGCGAAAAAGGTCGTGGTCAAAGGCTGGTCAGGCTTCAAAGACTCTGGCGAAACCCGGGTTATCTTGCAACAAGGTAATGCTGTGTGTATGGTGGGATTGGAAGGTCGTTATTCATTATGAGCTGTTACCGCCAGGCAGGACCATCGATTCTGAACTCTACTGCGAACAACTGATGAGATTAAAGCAAGAAGTTGAGAGAAAGCGGCCGGAATTAGTCAACAGAAGGGGTGTGGTTTTTCATCATGATAACGCTAGACCTCACACATCTTTAGCCTCTCAGCAAAAATTAAGAGAGTTTGGCTGGGACGTATTAATGCATCCACCGTATAGTCCTGACCTTGCACCTTCAGATTTCTACTTATTAAATTAAAAGTACCACGAATTCTGTGAACATTTCAACTTTCTAGTTAAAGCTGTAGACCCCTGTGACAGACGGATAGACAGACAGATAGCGGAGGCTTAGTAATAGGGTCCCGTTTGGCACCCTTCGGGTAAGGAACCCTAAAAAAGCGAGGTCATTATTTTATCCGGAGTCTCAGTATAATTACATGCGTTTCAGCCCAATCGGCCCAGCCGTTATTAAAGATTGTATAGATTAAGTTTATGTTACAAATGAAAAAAAATCATGTTTGCTAAGTTTCTTGCCCTTCTTCTTAGCAATACTAATCAAATGGTGCGGATGGTTAGGCATTTATTACATTTTAGTAGCCCAACCTTAATATTTTTTGGATGTATTTCCCGTATTTATTTATCAACTTGTTTGTTCGTTGCATCATTTGTATACAATATTTTTATTCCTAGATTTCTCTATTTTATGTAGGTGTATAGTTAAATTTTTGTAGCTCAACCTAAATATTTTTTGTATGTATTTCCCTTATTAGTATATATACATATTATTTTTTTTATTTTTTTATTCTAAAGATATTTATTGTAAAGATTAACTTTGACTTGTAGAAAGTATACTTTATGTATCTATTTTACAAAATAAATATTTTGATTTGATTTGATTTGAAGTATGCTGTGCATAATAAAAAAAAACATCGAAGCTTTACTGGAGGCTTTTTTTACAGAACTCCAAAGACATCTCGGTCAATTACCTGAAACTTCGCAAATTAGGTTTAGTAATTTGAGTAATAAATCCTTCTGAGAAATTGAACTGATAAAAACTTCACCAAAAGAACCGTAGACTGAGGATGAACAATAAGATCTGAAGAGTTCCAACTATCATGGGAAGAAGTCAAAATACGTAAAAAGGTATAGTAGGTCAAAGATGTTTTAATAGATAAATGTATTAATGTTATTATTCTATAAAACCATGGGCGTATATAAGGGAGGGGGGGGTCCATCCGGACCCCCCCTTAGTATACGCGAAAAAAGAAACATTTGCGTAATATTTACATTTTGTCAAAATCAAAATAATTTATTTGTGCAACATAAGTTAGAAAGATGTTATAAAATGGCAGATACATGTATAAATGCGCTACGCTCCGCCATAAAGGCATACAAATATTTAGTGACCCTTGATTCGTAATTAATTTTTTCGGTTTTCACTACAAACGCAAGCCCAAGCAAGAATAGTCAATTACTACGAGTGTTCAACATTTTATTTTGCATTTTTGAATATTTTTACCCCTACCCTTCCCTATGAGAAAGCCTACGCTACGTCTACGCCCATGTATAGAACTCTCTGTTTTACACTAAAAAGCTATAAAACAGGGTCAACAAATAATGCGACGAGCTTTCTACGTTAAGCTGCATGGCCTAGTGTGTCACGGGACTATGAAAGAGCTTTGCGGACCTAAATTCTGTGAGTTGGGCAGTTCAAACCAAACTAGGCTTTTCTGTATAGCCACTGTTCACAATAAAATGTTTCACCCATGTACATTTCTACAGTTATTTATGTCAATACCATTCTACAGCACCTTTGTTGTAGAAAATATGTTCATAGAAAACTAGTACTTTCGCTCTCAGTTAGGCTCAGGCCTTGCTCTATGGAGCTTAGTGTCAAACCCTTTATGATGACGTTTCGGGCTTCTCTCTACGCGGAGCACGACCAGAAATAGGTACGGTGTAAGTTGTATTCCGCATCAATTTTACTTGTAATGGAACTGTAAAACTATAAACTATAAAATAATAATAATTGTGAATTTTTGAAATTTTTCAAAAAATACTCGCGTATTTTCAAGTTGGTCTGTTTAAAAGCAAAAAGCATATTTCTGAATAAAAAACTTAAAATGTCCGATAATAAAATAAAAGCAGTATGGAATACCATTAATACAGAAACTGGTAAGAGTAAAAGACGAAATAATGAACTTAAGTTGAATATTAACAATGAAACTATTACAAGAGACTATGAAGTTGCAAATGCCTTTGAGCAATTCTTTACTGACATCCCCTCCTTGACAACTAAAGATTTAAATTCAAGTCCATTACTTGCCCAGGATCTGTTGAGTGAACACGTGCCACAGTGCGATTCTGTATTTGCTTTTAAGTATTAACTCATTCACTGTTATAAAGGTATTCAAATCTCTTAATTTCAAAAAAACCGATGACTTATGGGGCCTATCTGTTAAAGTTATAAGTTCCATCATTGATTTAATAGCTCCTTATTTGGCTTTAATTTTTAATAAATGTATAGATGATGGTGTCTTTCCTGATTTAATTAAGTTGAGTAAATTGATCCCCATTTTTAAATCAGGTGACCATGAAGACCCGTCTAATTATAGACCAGTGTCAGTTTTACCAGTTCTGAGTAAAGTTTTCGAAAAAATAATTTTAAATCAATTATTATCTCATTTTAACTTAAATAAGTTGCTTCATTGTGAACAATATGGATTTACTAGAGGAAGGTCAACTACAGATGCAGGAGTGGCTTTATCCAAGCACATACTTTTTCAAGAACAACCTCTACTTATTTAGTATCGAGAGTCTAAATTTTATTTAGCGTTTTTCAAGAACGGGTGACTAAACCTTGGTCCTGACCATTACCGAGTCTCCAGTACGAATTTGGCTACATAACGAAAGAAAGAAAACGGAATTTATTGCCAAACAATCATATAAAACAAACACAAATGCAGCAAAAATAAATTATTGTAACTCACATAACTAATAAAATAAGAGCTGTAATCACAAAGGCACGTATGTTTTAAGTAAGCACTTAGGCACATATTTAAACAAAAGTCACTAAACATCGAAAGCAGCCGTTTATAATAATTAAATTATGAAAGTAAGCCACGAATCTTATAGTAATAAAATTTATAATAATCATATTTGTATTGTCTAAGTACTATTATAATTACTACATAAACATATAATTAGTGACGTCTAAATTATTGCGAGTATTATTTACATACACTATCGTGTCATGACTCAGCAACGCGGGGTGACCTCCTCCATACTGTGTTAGTGACCCAGAAAGAAATGAAACGATACGTTCACATGTATTTACGCAGTTCTCTACTCCCAAGAGTCCACAATCATATACAACAGAAACTTTACAAAATTGTTGCGCAAAACTAGGTTCATTAATACTCGTTCACTTAACTCGGCTGGAAGAGCAAATGTGAATAGTTCAGAAAGTTTGTGCATAGCGTAGGCACTGCTCTCTATTGAAACAGACGCTAAAGAAGGCTTTCAGAACAACCGTGTATGCACGTGTGGTGTTGCCAGTGTATAAAGTTACGAGTATTTGTATCGTCAGTTACTTTATTATTGACTCAGGTAGTACTTACCCAAAAACAAGTCTGTAAAGTACATTTTTTATAAACAATGTGTTTCCGCTTAGCCACTACTGCTATAATATATCCACTACTGTTATGGAATAGCCACTACTACTATAGAATAGCCACTACTACTATATAATAGCCACTACTATTATTGAATAGTCACTACTACTATGGAATAGCCACTACTATTACGGACAATCTCGATAGATCTAGGGCGAAGGACGGTCGCCCAGAAAGTAACCTTTTAATCATCTTTTAAATTAACCTGAATAATAATCATCTGGAATTCCTTGGTGTTTGAGAGGAGGGGGGGGATGGCCCCCCGAGTTCACCCTATGGATCCGCCACTGCCGTTTAGCTTACCTTCATCGACCTCTATCACTATTTATCTACTTATGAGTATGGCATACCCTTAGAAATAAATGTCCAACACAAAAAAGCCAATGTCAAATACTTTATTAGGTTTTGATAGAGGCGATTAATGGTTGAATATGGCTGTTTTTAGTGAATAATATTTAATATAAATTCACACGAGAGCGTTTTAAACAAAAACGCATTTTTATGTTTTAGATAATAGGTTTTTAATATATGTTTAGAACAATTATTAATGTTATATTACTATATTAATTTGGACGGACTACTGTTTTGAACTGAAAAAACAGCCATCACTTTGCAATTTATTTTGATGCAGCGAATTATCATTTAACTCTATTAAAGTATTTAAATGGTATGTAACCTTCACGGCGCAAGTTTTACTCCGGTTAAGGGCCCATAATACCTCAATTTGCAGTCCTGCTCTAACACTTCTGCATTTTAACAGTCTATCCTACTCTAATCTTATGCCGCGCATGCAAAAATATCAGTTATTTTGAAATCGCGGCTACACTGATGGTTTTTTCATTTTTATGAAACATTCTGCAGCTGCTTTATACTAATATCAGTTATATTATGCAAAGTTTCGGATCTAATTTCAAGTATTCATTGAATGATATCGGTTTATTGTACGGTTTGGAGGTAACTTTGTAATTTTTTTCTATCAAGAAAATTTAATGGAATCAAGTTTTCAACACCGTGTTTACATAGCATTAGTCCTCAACTTTTACCATAAATTAATTTCAGAGTAATTGTTGCAGTATTTGTGGGTATAAAGCAGGATCATGCGAAGCGAAGTGAGGTATTATAAACCCTTATCCGGTTTTTTTGTAGTATGCGTAACCTCGGGAGCGCTACAAAATGCGCTTCTATAATGTTACTCTATAGCCAAACGGACTTCCTGAAATAGAATATCTGGAAACGAAGATTTTAAACGTTGCATTCCAAGAACGGAATATACACGGTGAAAGTAAATCAACCGACCAAATTCATACTGGGGACTCGGAGTGATCAGGAACTAGGTTCAATAATCCTTTTGGCCGAATTCTAAAATAGTACATTTTGATGCAAGTGCGAAAAGGTTGATATTTAGAGTCGCTATTCACTTTTTTGCCGAGACGCAGTCCCTAACCGAGGGACTGCTACCTCTCCAGTATGTATTTGGTCGGTTAATTTAATTTCATCCTGTATACAACATAAGAGTGAAACTTTACTTCGTGCCGACTATTTTGGTGGTAGAAAGGGATTGGATTATTAGATTATTCATCGTCATAGTCGTAAACAATGTATGGTTTCTGTAGATTCCGGGTCGTACACTTAATCTTTTTTTAAATTGGCTTTATGACGTCATCAAAGGATTTAAGCCGTGGACAGATAGATGGTGATAAAAGCTTCCCTATAAAGGGTCCGTCTTTTAACATTATTCAACGTATAAAAGTAAATCAATACAGACGTTCAATACACAATTATTGATATCAAGATAAACGTACAAAAAATTCAAAACTTTGGAAAGTATACAACGTGATATTTAAGTCATTTTATTAATGAAAACTGGTGATATTACTCGTCCATATGAACAACTTTTACTAAGGAGCCAACCCTGAAATCGAGAAAAAAATATCAGCTGTTTCATAGAAAAGTTAAATACAAACTCAAAGCAAATGTATGAAACAATTGATTTTTTTTTCACGATTTCAGGGTTGGCTTCAAAGTAAAAGTTGTTCGTATGGGCGAGTACTATCACCAGTTTTCGTGAACAAAATTACTTATATTTCACGCTGTATAGTAAATAATAATTTATTTATAATTAAATGAAAATAATTCATGTTTCATTTTTAAAGTACATTCATTATTGACAAAAGTGGACATCGGGAGTGTGCTCAAAAGTGTCCGAACCAAAAGAGAGTCAAAACCATTGAAAATTAAAAAAGGGTGTCAATCACACGTCAATCAAAACCTAATGTTTTGTTTCATAATATTTTGACACTTCACTAAGGACACTTTTTTGGTAAATTTTATACTAGTCCCGAGTTCCATGGTTTGGTATGTCAATGGTATAAAAGAATAGATATCTGGTTTCAAGTGATTAAGTATTTTATCCAGAAAAAAATCCTCTGGCCTACATCGCTGTCATCAAAGTAAATAATTCGAGGCTTTTTTTATGTTGCTTCTGGCAACACTTTCCATATGCATAGAGAATACACGCTATATGTAGGCCTTTTTACTAGGTCAGGAATTAATGCTGCAAGATGATGCTTTGTAGTTATGTACAGGTATTATGCAGGATTTGAAGACTTTATAGTGCTGACAATAGAGGTTATTTTTGCTTGTCCAGCTGTGTCGCACCTATATCACACGTAGTATATTATAACATAAGGATGAAAATGTATTTTAGAGTCGGTGTAAAAGAATGGACTTATTTGTGAAATGCAGGAAGGTTTTGTTAGAGCAAAAAGCGGAGGTTTTTCTTAGAAGCTTCAGAGGAAAATCCTTAGTCAAATACACAGATAAAATGTCTTAGATTTCTTAAAAAATCAGAAAGATAATTCGAATGGTCCAGAAAACGATAACAGCACCTAATTGTCGATTTTTTGAAAGAAATAGACTTTTTTAGGTCATATAAAAGTATACATTTTTTTCTCCAGGAAATACAAAAGATATACATGAAATATTCAGGAACTGAATAAATAGCTTTGATGACGTAATAGTCATGCCATTTAGGTATTATAGGAAATAGGCCATTTTCCACCCGAAAAAAAAGGCAATGTCAAAACCGACGTCGGTTTTTTTTTTCATTATTTCTTTACGTCACGGAACCTAAACGGTATGACTATTACGTCACATTCCTATTTCTCCAAACTGATTTTCAAAAAATAATTTTGTTATAAAAAATACCTCTTGAAAGTTAAAGAACAGTATTAGCCTACATTTTCAGAAAAAATATACAAATGGGCCTGTTACAATTTATGGTTGCTTCGATCTTTATTTCACTACTATTGTTGTTGCATTTGGCTACGCCGTAGACATACCGTAGCTTTATTCGCTACGCCGGGTGCCGTAGTATAAAGTTACAACAATAAACCTGGCTGCTTTTTAGGGTTCCGTAGTCTGACAAGTAACCCTTATAGTTTCGCCATGTCCGTCTGTCCGTCTGACCGCGGCTTAGCGCAGAGACTATTAATACTAGAAAGCTGCAATTTGGCGTGAATATACCTATAGATATTAATTACCTCGCGTACACGTAAACTGGAGATGATTTTTTTCTCGTCTATCCCATAGTGTGGGGTATCGTTGGATAGGCCGTTTAAAAACATTGTGGGTGTAAGAAGATCATTTTTCGATTTAGGCATCCGTTGGCGAAATATTAAGCTTTAAAGTGAAAATTTTAGTTAGAATGGAGCGTCCCCCCCCCCCTGCTGGCTAAGCCGTTGCTTATAGAAATGTGAAAAAGTTCACAGAAGTAGTATATATAATGAATTTAAAAGGAAAACTATCACAGCTAAGTAGGGTTTACAGGTTTACGAGTACAGGTCGCGCCAAACTTTTGGCCCCCATACAGGGTGTAAATGCAAAGTCAAGAATCCCTTTAGGATATGAAAGTATACACGATTCTGACGTCATTACGAGAAAAAAAATATACCTTGAATTTTCACCAAAAATTCCATCATTTTTCTAAGCTATGGTTACGCAGCTCACCGGCCTCCCCACACACCTAATTATTATTGCTCCCCGCAACCCGCACCCCTCATCCGAGTGGCCAGCGACCAGTGCGGGTGTACACGCGATTAGTGTATTTTGAGTAAAGAGAATCGTCTTATTATGAGGTACTGGTACTTTATTTAGAAATCCCAGTATTTAAAATAATATCTTCACCGAACATACTAACACACCTTTAAAGGATTCTTGCCTTTGCTTTTACAGCCAGTATAATATTTGGGACCAGAAGTTTGGCGTGGTCTGTATTAGTAGACCAACTTATATGTACCGGGCAACTATGGAACCCTACATTGCGCCTGGCCCGACACGCACTTGGCCGGTTTTTCTTATAAGGCTAAACTTGTACATTTGGTATCGTAATAATTTATATAATATTTAGATAAATTATATATATCATTTATACCATTCCTAGTCTATTTTATGGTAGTTTTATTTTATTTTGAATGTTGTCTACGTTTGTTATCTAATTTATATATAGGTACTAATAATAATGTATCCAGTAAAAAAGTCATGTCAATAAAATGACTATTTTTTGAATATTTTAAATTGAATGGGTTATTTACATTGATTGTACTTAAAAAAACTATTTTTTATTTTTGCCTGTCTGTATGTATGTTCCGTTTTATTTCGAGAACCACTCAGTGGATTTAGATTTTTTTAGCAACATCGTAATGACCCTGGTATACATATAGGCTATAAAGGCTGTTCATAAAATAACGCCTAAGCTGAGAACGTTATGTCATTTTCAAACAGTGACATGAATGTATTTTCTGCCCGTCACTAGTCTGTTCTATGGGTATCATTGGCGAAGGGTGAACATTATAAAAAGGGAAACCTGGCGAAAAATCGCCTTCCTCAGAATAGCAACCAAGAAAAATATAAAAAATGCAACTCCCTGTCAATCTGTCGTATTGAGATTTATGGAAATGTTAGAAAAAGCGAAGAGCACGGAATAAAGAAATGTAGTATGGATGCCATTTCCTAAACAAGCCGATGGGAATCGTGTCATATGGACCCTTCGCCACTGATAGATATATAAGGCCCGGCAATTGGAGATGGATGCCACCGATAACCTATTAAGGTGATAGTGTACTCAAACTGCAATTCAGGCCTATATTTGAAGGCCTACTTCTTCAACATGGGTGATCCAAACACTTGAAAAAAATAAACAATAGGCATAACATAATAAATTTAAAAAAAAGACTTGTTTATAAAAATAAATTGAAAGTTATCGAAAGTTACCTGTGATTTACGCAATAATTTTCCAACTCATTTCGAATATTTAAAGTGATTTTAATGATTCTTTCACTATACTAAAGACAATTTATTGATCTACAAAACTATTGCTCAACATATTTTTTCCGTCCATCGCGTCCATGTGAAAAGTATTATTTTGCGCTATCCGGAGACGCAGCGATCGCCGTAACAGCCACTTTGCAATACGGCCAGATATGAATGTTACTTCAATGTCGTTTCCGTCGATTTTTGTACTGACATATATCGAGTTACTAATTTAGCGTAGGCAATGCGCCTTAGTTAGACGGCTAGGTTGTTAATTAAATAGCGGCATCCAATTAAATGGCTAAAGGAAGTTGAGATAAATAGCTGAACGCAACATTTAACTAAAGGCCTGAAGCTTAGCCTTTTTGTAAAATTGTATTAATTGTTAGATTGACTAAGAGACCATAAGATGGGTGGAATTCAATTTCATTTGGGCATACGTAGAACGAGGAAAGTGCAGTTGTTAAAATTAAGTAGGAAAACCAGTGGTAAGAAATGCTTCAAAATCAGATACACCAAAACTAATTTTCTTAAGGAAAACTTTTATTTTTTATTTTAAATGATGAAAGTTCTCATGATAATTAATTATTATTATTATTTATTACTACAAAACATAACTTAACTTACATTTACACGGTTTTCTAACAAAAATCACCGTACATTATATCAGCTGAGTTAACGACCTAGCCGTCCAATTAAGGGGCTGATTTAACCATACGCCGGCAACAGATATACCGCCATCAGCCGGTCCCAGGAAATATTGGACCACCTGGTTATGCCTGTTTGGGAGCTGCTTACTTACTCCTCCCCATATACTTCGGGGTGGTTTGTGAGTATGATGGTGGTACCTCTAAAGGCGAGCTAAAAGACCTGTATGTACCAATACTGTACCATATTAAATTAAATATTTTGCGTGACCTAGATAGATGATAGACTATTTCATAGAACACATTC
The DNA here is from genome assembly GCA_910592155.1 of Ypsolopha scabrella. NCBI lineage: Eukaryota > Metazoa > Arthropoda > Insecta > Lepidoptera > Ypsolophidae > Ypsolopha > Ypsolopha scabrella. Next base: position 15,037,046 of record OU342980.1, read on the forward strand.
TTAATAAATTTCGTATTAGTATTATGTATTTATATAAGGTCCTACAACTCAAAGTGAAAAAAAATTCAACAGATGATAGTGTATCTGTAATAGACTACATTACAGAAAAAAAAAAAATATTATTTATATTACTTTTATTTACCTTTCCATGGAAATTGAGTCAGCTTATTGAACCACTCAGTACTTTGTAAATTACTTGAGCAAAAAAAAATTGTTTCTTCTGGAATTTGATCACTCAACGATACATGATCTACCCTAGAGTTATTTTCACTTATTACTGGAGGACCTTATATATCTAACGGGCTAAATATAAAAATATGTGAGTTAATTATGTGTACAAAATAAAAGTCTGGAAGTGAACGTTCTCAATGTTTCCTGTTTTAGTTGAAATAACCAAAGGACCAACAACATGAAACTCACATAAAAAAACAAAGGAATTTCCTATATTTTCTCCGACCATTGCATGACCAACTATATTTTGACGCCAGTACGTGCAGTCTAACTCCACAACTAGAAATCATACTAGGTATCCGATGCTCTTTTTTGGAGACAGCCGTAGACAAAAGCGGGTCGATGGATGAGGCCTTTGTGAGCCCCTGCCGACATGATCAAACAGTACAAGTCTTTTGTGTTAGTATGTATATAGTACGTTTGTATATATATATATATATGTAGATAGGTATGTGAGATAGGAGGGCAGTTTTGAAAGTTTTTAGTTTTGGATCATTAAATAGGTTACGTGCCGGTAATTTAGAGCCTTGTTGCCATAGCAAAAATTTTAACTATCATTCATGAATCCTCCATTTGATATGCATGCAGTTTTATCATTCTTGCCAAAAAAGAGCCCAAAAGTGCCCATCATTATTGTCTTGAGTGTGGCCACAATGGCACTAAGCGCTAGTAACTGTGACCGAGAATATGCTGTGACGGAGAATGAGTTTTCTACCCGCGCTGCCACTCCATGATCCCATTCAAGGTCATCTAAGCTATGGCCGAAATAACCAATATTTCTTTTTTCCAAACTCTTTTGCAGCTTTTTTCTCTGAATTGAATTATTTATCTACATTTCATTCATTCATTTTTAAAAACTTTATTCATCATAAGTAATTAGGTACAATAAACAATATTCCGCCAAACTGTTAAAACAGTTTATCGGCAGACATAAGCTCTCTCTTAATGCTAGCACTTATGATTATTTAATCCTAAATAAAAAAAAGATAAACCGCATAGAGGGTAGTTTTAACATTTAGTATCATTCGCTCGAGTTGTTGTTAGGTAACAAACGACGAGCGAATGCCGTGTGTGCGTTACCGCAGTATGACACGGTATAACAAATATTAAAAGTAGGTATTTAAATGAAAACATTTAAAAGACTAAAAATAAATACTTTTTATAAATTCGGACTACTAGTATGTGGATTTAACAAAAATAAATCTTTTAACCTCGTCTTAATTTGAGTTTTAGTACCTTTGTAGTCTTTTATGTCTTGTGGAATAGTATTGTATAATTTTGGAATAAGCCAATTTTTGCAAAGTTTTCCATAAAAATTTGAAACTTGTGGAACTACTAATTTACCAGATATTTGTGACCTTGTTTGATGTCCATGTTTAATTTTTATTTTGTATTCGTTGTTCCAAAATTCTTCTATTGCTATCAAAAATAAACACTTTTTGTGTGCTGGAATAATTTTGCATTTCTCATACAACAATTCATAATTTTCTTTATGTTCAGTTTTGGTTTTTTCACCAACCATAAGCTTCAAAAATCTCGTTTGAATTTCTTTTATTCTTTGAACTTTACTTTTAAATGTAATGCCGTAACATTCTATTCCATAAGACAGAACTGAATCAACCAAAGCGTGATACAGCATGTAAAGAATTGATCTTGGAGTACAGAAACTAAAACTTTTAAATTTGCTTAGCAATACTCTTAGTTTATCGCAAACATTATTTATCTAAAATTTAGACAATAATTTTGTAGTATTTTTACCTTTTTGAAAACCGTATTGAGAATCAGTTATATAGGTAGTATAATTTTTCTTTAATATGTAGAAACCTGGTTCACTATGACTTTTTCAACAATTTTATTTAAAGATGGTAAAACAGCTATTGGTCTATAATCTCCAGTATTCAAATGACTACCAATTTTAAACAAATGTCTTACTATTGAGGTTTTAAGCTCATCAGAATATTTTTGACTTTTTATAGACAAATTAATAAAATGTGCTATAACACGACTTAACTCTTTTTTAAGTTGTTTTATATCGTTCATTCGTATATTATCTATTCCTGGAGATTTTTTTGCGTTTGAGAGATTCAATGGTTTTAACAACTATGTTTTCGGTGATTTTTTTATATCTCATAGATTTGTTTTGATAAAAATGATAGTAATAATAAATAATAAAATATCACTACGTGACCAAACCCTTTAAATAAAGATTTTAAAAAAAGATTTGTTTTGATATGTTGTGTAACTCTCTCTATTTAATAGTAGTATATCACACTTATGCTTTAGTTCTTCGATTTCATTACTAAACGTATTAGAAAAAAATTCACATATGCTTTTGGCATCATGAATTTTACCCATATGTTTCATTATTACTTCATCTACTGACTTCTTCTCTTTGCCTAGCCATTTATTGATATATTTCCAGATTTTCATAATATTCGTGCCTGCTTGTATAATAAGTCTCTTTTTGTAGTTATTTTTAGCCCAATTAACTGCCTTATTAGTTTTACTTCTCCATCTATTGTATGCTAAACGGTAGGTTTTTTTACTAGGATTACTTTTCCATCTTCTAAATAGAATATCATTATGAATCATTAAGTTTTGAAGTTTAGGTGTTATCCAAGGACAAGCCCGTCGCTCAGAATATTCTTGAGGAGTAATTTCTTTACAATTTTACTATAAATATTGTTAAAAGCATTTTTTATCCTATTATGTAATTGTAAAGGACATGTTTCATCCAAAAAGTGTTTCCATTTTATATCTTTTAGTTCCATCTGTATAATTTCATTTTTGTACAATTTTATGTTTTTAGTTTGAACTTGATTTTTACTTGTAAGTTTTGCAGCTACACAAATAAAATAATGGTCAGATAATTTTTTTTCTATTATGGCGAAGTATTTTCAGTAGAAACTTTAACAAAAATATATATACATATTGTATGTTTTTTGGACGAAATTTGCGGTTCAAGTCAACACTCTGTATATATTTCTAGTCTTTTTTGTTTCTCCCAATTACTTATTGTTTTGGTAATGTTACTAATTTGACTCCAGCCAGACGGCCTACAGTAAAATTTTTGAATGAAACCTTAATTACCTAAAATAGTTATCGAACAAAATGCGGCGACCTTTTTGTTTGAGGTCGACCAGTAAATACTAAGTCCAAGCCGTCGTCTCGGCATGCCGAAACAAAATCTAAAACAATTTTGCGGATGTGTTCAGCATAAACATGCGGGTATTACTCGGATAATCGTGTTTGGTTTCAAATTAGAAAATTTAATTATGCACAAAATCCCGCACTGTATCCCATCCCATCAGGGTTGGGGTTCCGTGGCAGATTGTGAAAACGGAAGCTGGATTTAAGTTTGTTTTGAAACTGCTGCATTGTGCATTGTAGAAAGTACATAGATATAATGGAAATTGTTATTGGTTCACAAAGTCTGTTATTTCCGAAGTCTGTGCTAACCTAAATTTTGCCATTGTGATCTCGTTTGCATGTAAATGTGAGTATTGCGTGTAACTTCATTCTGTGGAAACAATACACGCATTATCATCAAAATAAATTAAGTCATTTTATTTCTGCAGTTATCTTGTCAGCAAATGAGAGGTCATGGCTTCGATGCCCAGCATCAGCTATTCCCCACCCGAAATTTTTTTATCCAAATTGCGTGCTTTTTGGTAAATTCCAGAAAGCATTTCCGTAATCAAACATTTTTTAGCATTATTAAGCCAAAATAGCCACTTGGTCGTCATACCATTACCATTAGAAATATTTTGCATCCACCAAAATGGAAACAATGGAATTAGCGAAACCTTCAAGAATAAAAATACCTACCATTTAACTTTAATTTTAGACCAAAGGGATTATGCAGTTATATAAGTAAATGTAACATTTCCATAAGTTTATATCCGGATTAAACACAGTTACCGAAGAGTACCTTAAGGGTATGTATTTGTTGACAGGACCCTAAAAACTAAAAAAAAGATTACAGGCAAGCAAAAAATATTAATAATCTTTATCGATCAGCTGTGTCCAATTGTCCGTGCTATGAGCTATTGTCAAGTAAGTTTTTTTTTTCTATCAAACAATTTCCAAGAAATTCATTCAATAATATTTTTTGTACAAGAATGGTTTCTTCTGTTGGGCATATCAGATGAACTCGGGAAATTGTTCGGAAAGTATTATATTTGGGATAAAACGCTTCGGATGTTATATTTGACGAATAACGCCAAAGTTTTTGACGACTTTTTTACTTTTATTCTTTGCAAGTCTTTGGTTACTCTTCGAGTGTTTGCTCGTAAAAGCGTTTTTTTCTAATAATACATAAGGGTGGGCTTTGATATAGGTAAAAAAAGTCTAAAGTAACACCCGAGCCAGCAGGAAATGTGGTGTTTATTCAGAGGTTTCGTTTTTCATCCTAGTAAACAAAATGAAAAAAACGTTTTTTTTTAATAGTTTAGGTTTCATAATGGAAATGTATTTTTTTCAGCCAGTCTGCTTATGTAATACTGATAACTCCCTGTGTACAGTCTGCCTATTTTATTCTAAGGTCAGTCTATTCTTATATTATTTTGTCAAAATAATACTAGCCTCAACATCATTATTTCTATTCTTGTATTTTGCTACGTTCTTAAAATAATACTTTGTACCCATAAGAAATTTTAAGGAAGTAAAAGTACCCGCAAACGGTTTACGAGAGCATAATACAGGCAATATGAACACAGACATAAAGTACTTGCTATAAAATATAAATGCTACGAGTATAGGTAATTCAAAATATCAAATGACAGTTTATTGGTCAACTGATGGACTCACACGTTGTGATCCCTAACTGGTAGTTTTTTTTATATAGCTGTGAATATATCCTACTGTTGAGCAAAGGCCTTTCAAACTCGAACCTAAACGACAACTCTTTATCGTAGTGTACTTCTGGGCAATGCGGTACAAACTGTCGACATCCCGCCACCTTGTTACGGTCAGCCTGGCCAATCGGTGTCCGTCATCTGGCTCCCACCAAGTTTTGACCACAAACCAGATGAAATAGAACGTCATGTTGAGCCTCTTCAAAGTCAGCGATGCGAATTTTGGAGCGCAGTCGACTCGGACTCTCAATTTCGGTACACGGATTTGAATTCTGCTGGCAAAGCTTGCACCAATGTGTTTTTAGGCATAGTATTTGTATCATTACCACTTACTGACAGTGGAAGAAAAAACTGGTGAAGTGCGATTGAAGTAGGATTGTGCCCTGAGGATTCCGTGCACACCGTTTAAAACACAAACGTATTCCACGAGCAGTTTTTAATGTTATACTAACTTGACACTCAAGATCTATTAAACTCCATGCATACTGCATGTATGTATATTGGATGAAAATTTATTCTTGAAAAATTAAATATCTGTAAGTTTCAGATTTTTTCGTAGATGTGTGCTAAAATACCTATTTGTGTACGGAATTTTGAGTTTCTAAGTCAACTGAAAGTACCCTATAGGTTTTCATGGAGAGCCAATTTGTATGAAATTGTTTACGTAAAGGGCAGTAACTCTCTTTCGCGTAAAGGTTAGAAGCCTGATTTTTATCAGAACTATCAAGCCGTAAATTTCTGTAAGAGGTAATAGTTTCAACTTGATATCTCTAACGGGGCCCGAGAAAAAGGGTCTTGAAAGACAGACAACAAAGGGATCGTACAAAGGGTTCCGTTTTGGATTTGGTACGAAACCATAAAAACATTGAGTTTTTTTACAATGGGCTTGCACTTGGCCATTACCACGCCTTATGGAAAGCGCCGATAAGGCCTGGGATGGAAGGGCGCTCGCCCTGAACCTGGGATAGGACAGCAGGCGAGGCATCAATCAGTCTTTTCAACGATTTCCGCAAAAACATACAGAAACCGGTAACGGACGTATGACTGCTACTATGCAACTGCTTATAACCACTCCCTCAGTACGGCTAGTTATGACGTCATGGCAGAGCACACCGAGTCACTTGGCGGCATGGTATCGTCATGACAGTGGTAACAAGCAATATTACTGCTATTGATATATACCCCATGCCCTATACAATTTGTATCTGTACTACGGTATACGGCGATAGGATTCCCCTCTACGACGTTAAAGACAACACTCGGAGACACCTCTAACACTCGTTGATATACATTCTGTGAAAAACTACCGGAAATTGTTCAATAAAACCAAAAAAAGTAATTTATTTGTCAAAATTTATTTTGTCGCCTTCAAAATAGGTCCCTTTGCTTGCAATGAAGTACAGCTACGCCAGCACTTGACCCAGTCCTCCATACAGTTTTTTATAAGCTGATTTGGGTATGGTCTTGAACTCCTTCAGCGAATTTCCTGTTATAGCTGCCGTCGACTCGAAACGCCTTTTTGAAGTGGTAATTTTAGCCTCGGGAACAGGAAAGAGTAGCCATATCTGGTGAGTACGGCGCTTGGTCGATGACATTCGTCGAGCTTTTGGCTAAAAACTCTTGCACAATGATGGCTGTGTGCGATGGTGCATTATCATGGTGTAAAATCCACGAATTGTCGTTCCATATATCTGGCCGTTTTCGGCGGATATTCTCTCGCGAACGCCCCATGACGCTTATATAATATTGTTTAATTACCGTTTGTTCCTCAGAAATAAATTCGTAGTGCACTACACCGAAGCAATCGAAGAAAACTGGAATTTATGAATTCTCGGTACTTTTTACACAGAGCAGTATTTCGTGACGATATATGATTCCCTCATCCCAGTATGCGGCCTACAAAAATACGAAACACGCATGAATAAAAACTATCCAAAATATCACCACTTGCATTTCATGAAACCCGCGAAGACCAAACAACAAACAAATTGAGACATCTTTTAAAATTATGAAATTTTTCTCACCCCAAGGTACGGAACCTCGAAACATTGAGGTATTATAGGATAAGTGATCCGTAAACGAGCGGTCGTTATCGAATTTTTAACGATAAAAGTTATAATGTCGCTATAATCTTGTTTTCTTTATTTTGAACTTTGGTAGATCGTTTATAAAATTGTGTTACAACAAAGTTAAATTGTCATTTCATTACCTGTGTTAACTGATACGGTTTCGTCAAAAATGGAAATTCTTGTATCAAAGCCTGCGTGTCTGTTCGTCTGTTTGTCCGTTCACCCGGAATGGTTAGGCTGATTGGGTCAAAATTTAGCACTAGAACCCCGGAAAAAATATTAAAAATCTTCAATTATGAAACACTTTCAAATATTTTCAAAAAGAAAGCTTTAGTAAAACTTAGGATGAACGCCGTTCGCCCGGAAACTGGGAGAGTGAAAGCAGCGAGATGTGGGCTATCATTTGAGGCGTATTTTTCAGCAGATCATATAAGTACTCGCAGTTGTTTTACTATATAGGACATTGACGTTACTGAATTTTTATTTATTTTTTATATAAAATCAAAACATTTATGAAGTTAAGAGCCAACCGCACCGTTTACGGCATATTTGAATTAATAAATTATAACTAATTTGGTACTCGATATTTTCCGTTAGCTTATATTTTAAATCGAGTTTTATAATGCCATAATTCTTTACTTGAAGTTATCTAATGTTAAGAAAGAAATAATTTAATTTTGTTAATAAGATTCAGAACGCACTCTCAGGAAGCTTTTCGTTTATCTTTAATGTTCGAAAGCTTTGGCTTTTAAAGCTTCTAAACAAGCGATTTCGTTGAAAATCACCAATTAAAGGATGATGATAATGCCACGGCAATCAGAAACCAAATGATAGGCGCTGGGTTTTGTTATCCAAGAATCACGTATTTAAAATATCGTCAAAATACTAAAATCTTTTCAAGATTTTCGATTTGTCCGTACAGTTTCGTGACGAATACCGTTGTCTATTTGCACCTTGTGAAATACTTCTCTTTGTAGTTTCGCTCTCATTTTAATCTTGTTTAACTCTCTTAAAACGCAGTCATGGTTTGGATCCATTAAGTTAAGTTACCTTCTATAAGCAGATTATTTAAATCATCTTTATGTTTTCTTTAGGTTTTCACCTGTAAGATGTATCGAAACCACCTGCATGAAGCTACAATTTGGACAGCGATCTATCTTTTTACCATTGTTTTGGCATTAATGAGAATTAATAAAACCGGCCAAGTGCGTGTCGGGCCGCGCACAGTGTAGGGTTCCGTAGTTGCCCAGTACATTTTTTAAGTTGGTCTACTAATACGCCAAACTTCTAGTCCGATCGGAAGTTGCTCTCTCGAAGAACGGCCCATACATTGTCGCTTAGAGGGGACTAAAAGTTTGGTGCGATCTGTACTCGTAATTAAACCTGTAAAGCCTACTTAGCGGTGATAACTTTCCTTTTAAGAGATTTCCAGAGAGGTAATGTAGCCAGCATTCTGGGCACCCTACCGAGGGGCAGCGACCTGGACCCAGATTTTAATCTATAGCTTTTAGATTTATTTAGTTATATTTAAGATTATTATTTATTTGTTGGTAATTAGTTTATTAAAGTTTTTATTGTAAGATAACATAAATTAATGTATAATTCCATTTAGATAATCAAACTCAGTTCGTTCCAAGAAAAGAAAATCTTTCTACAAGAACATGTACTGGTAGAAAATGCTTTATGCATTAAGTCCGCCTTTTTGTACTTATTTTTTTTTGTGCAATAAAGTATTTATGATGATGATGATGATGATGATGTACTACATTTTTTTTTAAAGTTGGACTAATAACAAAAGAGCAAGCTTTCAATCGACTGTTTTCTTTCTTTTGTTGCATGATACCGAGAAACGGTTCCTTCCATTGCAAATAAATTACGAATTTTACGAATTATCTGTATTATTAATATTATTATATCAATTCGCTGATTATTTGATTATGCAGAAGAATAATAAAAAACGCCGGCATATAAAATTTTGAATCAAAATATAAGTAATTTGTTAAATACAAATATTGGATGGATTCGATTGATGGTTCTTGGTGGAATATCATCTTGAATAAATTATACACAAATTCTTTTACTTTTATCCCACATATATTTATTTTTATTCTAACTTAGGCTACCGGTTTCGTATTACACATCATCGGGCCAACAAATTATTAATTATTTAACACTACAGAAAGAAAACAAAAGAAAACATTTTTAACAAGATACAAAATAAATAGAGGTGAATCACCACAGCTTGCTTTTCAAAATGGGTATACGTCAAGGTTAAATCTATAAATAACGGCAATAAATATGTTGTATTTTAAAATCATTTTTCTATTATATGTCAGGATACACTTCTAAAAATTAAGCCAAATAAGTTAAAAAATATAAAATATAAACTACAATTTAACTACTAGACGGCGGCATCAGGCCAATTGCTGTTGGGAACACTATCCGCCGTGTAGTCTCAAAAATATGTTGCAGACACATCTTACCCGACCTATACAATAAATTTAAACCGATCCAACTTGGTTTTGGGACCAAGGGAGGATGTGAAGCCGCTATGCATGCGGCTCGCACCTTCCTGACACACGGCGGAGGTAAGGTGCTGCTGAAGGTAGATGTTAAGAATGCGTTTAACTCAGTCGACAGGGGTGCCTTGCTGTCACAGATCAAAGAAAACATCCCAACAATATACAACTATCTATGGCAGTGCTACAGTCAACCATCGAAACTGATTTACAAGAACCATTTAATACACTCCTCGGTTAGTTGCCAGCAAGGCGACCCTCTCGGACCGGCGATTTTTAGTTTGGCTATACATCCACACATCGCAGACCTAAATTCAAAATTTATTGTCTGGTACTTGGACGACGGAACACTCGGAGGTGATGCAAGCTCAGTACTTTTAGACATCGAAAACATTATAAATAAGTTTAAAACTATTGGCTTAGAACTAAATTTCTCAAAGTGTGAGCTTTATTTGAGCGGAATTCTGCCACCCCAAGAACATAATAATGTGGTGGCAAAATTCAATGATCTAGCTCCAAATATAAAAATAATCTTCAACGATTCACTTCGCCTCCTGGGTGCTCCGGTTCTAGATGATTCAATTCCTGGTTTCATTGAAGAACAAATATCTAAATTTGAAGAATCATCCAGACGTCTAAAACAAATAAATCCCCATATGGCCTATTTCATAATTAGATATTGCCTCTTTGTTCCAAAATTTACATAATGTTCTACGCTGCACAACCATTTGGAAACATCAAAATTTACTCGCACTTTTAGATGACGTAATTCAGTCGACTTTAACAGAAATCTTAAATTGCTCGTTTGAAGAAAGGAATTGGACCCAGGCAACACTTCCTATCAGATGTGGAGGTCTGGGTATTAGAAAAATAAGCAGCGTAGTACTACCAGCCTTCCTGTCCTCAGCCTATAGCACCATCGACCTCTTCAATCGAATAATAAACCCATCACTTGGTGGTGTTGAGGTCGCGTGCTTGACGGAGGCCAGGGACGTTTGGTGTACAATCGCCGGTCCCGAGAAAAGTGTCCCGATTAACCTGGCTTCGCAAAAGCTTTGGGACGGGCCGCTCTGCAGTCAGGTTCAAACGAACCTACTGGAAACTTCAATAAACCCTGCGGAGCTAGCCCGTCTTAGAAGACTTGCTAAAGCAACTAGCGAGCCAGAATCGGGATATTGGTTAAATGCATTACCATCTGCCAACATCGGGACACTACTGGAGAGGACTACTTTCAGCCTGGCAGTCGGTCTGAGAATAGGAGCTAAAATAAATGAGCCACATCGCTGCCGTTGTGGACACAGTGTCTACCAATTGGTCCACCACGGCCTATCTTGTCAGTATAGTGCTGGACGTCTGCCGCGCCATGAATGACAGTGACGATGAATGACGTCATTCGTCGGGCCCTTGCCAGTGCGAGTGTGCCGGCTATATTAGAGCCAAAGGGCATAGCACGTGACGACGACAGGCGGCCCGACGGAATGACGCTCATTCCTTGGAAAAACGGGCGGTCACTGATATGGGACGCAACATGCGTTGACACATTGGCACAGTCCCATGTCCAAGTGACCGCAACAAAGGCAGGCGCGGCAGCCGAAAAAGCAGAAGGTGTAAAAAGGCGCATGTATGGAGCCCTTGACGAGGGCTTCATATTTGTGCCTTTTGCTGTTGAAACTCTTGGGCCGGGAGGTCAAGAAGCGCAACAACTTTATAAAGAAATTTCATCGCGTTTGGTCGACGCTTCAGGTGACCGAAGGGCTGGAAGCTACTTTGCCCAAAAAATAAGTTTGGCCATTCAACGTGGTAACGCTGCCAGCCTTTTGGGCACCCTTCCCAACGACGTAGCGATCTGGCCAGCATTTTTTATTTGTTATAAATATTTAAATTATTAGGTTGTATTTGTTAGGTTCTTTATTTAAGATTATTTTTGGTTAAGTTTTGTAATGTTATTTAAGGTCTTAACACATTAATAAAGTAAACTACAATTAAACACACTTAAATTGTTAAATACACTAAATAGAGAAAATTTGAAGCCTATTAATAACCAATGTGAATTTTGAACGTATGTATATAACGAGCTTCAAAATTTAAACCGCATGTTCTGCTAATGACTTTTGTTTTGTGTTCAATTCAAATCACTTTATATATTCCATTTTCAATTTATTTATTTATTTATTCATAATTTTTACAGTTCTGTAGGGTTACCAGGTACCTTACTTGTAATATCTACTAGAAGCTGAATTATTTTTTCGTATCAACTTTCACAGGTCATAGAACATAAGTTGTTCAGTTTCATATGGCCACAGATAGCTGCTGTGTTAACTTATGAATTATCTAACTGAAAAAAAACTAAGATAGGAACAAATTTCTTTATTTTAAAAACTTGGCAATTTATCCATCGCAAGGATATACAAATTACGGTATGAGAAAAACGCATTAGGTAAATTCGCGATGTGTTGAGACCTGGATAGCTCAGTTGGTAGAGCAATTTCCCGGTAAGCAAGAGGTCCCGGGTTCGACTTCTGGTTTAGAGCTCCTCACATCAAGATTTACTTTCCTTCTGCTTTTCCTTGCCGCAATGAGATAATGTTGATAAAAAAATACACTGTCATAATACAAAAAATTATAAAAAATTATAGGTGGTAGAGCTGATGCCGGGCTCGACTGTGGAGGTACCACCATCTTACTCGCAAATCCTCCTGAAGTTATTCGGGGGAGAGTAAGAGAACAGCTCTCAGGCAAAACCAGGCGGCCCACCATTGCCTGGGACCGATGGATGGCGGTATATCCATCCCCAATTGCCGAGCCTTATATAACAGACTGGTGACGGGCAGCGGCGTCACTGGGGTTTCGGCACCGCGCTCACCAACCCACCTGCCCAGCGTGTGTGAGTATGGGCATTTCTTCCAGGAGGACCGCCAAGAGTGGCGAAATCCTGGAAAGGCCTATGTCCAGCAGTGGATGAAACAGGCTGATGGATGGATAGAATACAAAAAAGCTTTTTAAAATATTTAAACAAAATTCCGCTGTCTCTTAAAAACGGACATACCACAGTACCGCACTTCCGTAAACTATTTGGTACACTCACCCACAAAACGCACACGAGTTAATTTAGTTGCAAACGAGACTGCCCAACAAAAAAGGGTGTAATCTCTAGTGCTATCACGAGAAGCATGTCTAAAAGGGACGACATAAAGGGCACTCTTCACAGAACCACAGCTACATGAATAACGTAGCCATTTCATTTTATGTTTGTAAGTTCAAGGGATCTGAAACAGCGTAAGTAGTTTTCATGTCTAATTTTTAAAAGGATATTTTCTTGTAGTTTTATAGAAACAGTATTTGTAAAATTGTTAATATAAACACAGAAAACTTTAAAAAAACACCTTGAAATCGCAAGATTTCTGAGCGGCCTGCTTCCACTAAGCAGGATAGGCTTGTGTAAAATGAAAGCGTTGGAGCAGGACAGATTTCTCTGAAAACCCTCGCCCTTAGTTATTATTTTGAGACTTTCTCGAAAGTCCAGTTCGTACGGTTGCCATAGCTGATAATAACTATATTTATTTTACTACTAAGAGATTCGCGGTTTGATACTTGACACCGCCACCGCGTAACCGTGTTTGCCTCCGAATAAACTATACGAATAAAGTGAAACTATCAGGCGAGATTTGACTATAAAATCATGACTAGCCGTTTCAATATCAGTATGAAGTTTATTTAGTTTTGCATCCTTGCCCAGTTAGCCCTCTGACCCCTCAAGCGGTGACATTTTCGAAGTAAAGTCACTCCAGTATTTCCGTTGAATCCCCCTCATTCCACCCACATGTACGAGTAGGTCCCTTCTAAGGTCAGAAGAATGTCAAGCCTGTAGGCAAAGTTTTATCATTTTGTTGCAGAATAGTTGCGTAACAAGGCTTACAGGACACAAGTAACAAAGATAATATGCCTCGAAGTTTAGTTACACAGAAAACAGTTGATAAGTTTACATAAAAAATAGTTACCTAACCGATTCTGAAACGATGTAGGTACTATGCTTGTTTTTGATTGTATTGTAAGTCTTAAAAGTTACCTATCCTGTGGTATTTACGACATGTTGATATAATAACAATAACGTTTGAACATAGATGAAATGTCAAGTGGCAGAAGGGTTAATCGTGCCGTAAGTCCATTGTAAAACAATTGTATCGAGAATGAATAATTAAGAGTGTTTAACGTATCAAACAATCACTGTGTAAATGTTTTTTGTATTTTCAAAGCGTAACATCAACTATCAAATCATACCAATGTTTCTGGAAATATGCTGCAAGCAGACAATGGTTAAGAGGTAGTTTACATTTTCACGAGAGGAATCTAAAACTAACAGCGCCTAATTTACCATGTTAAGGGCACTCTATTCGCCTTAACTCCCATACTAGCGCTGTTCGCTGATAATATCCTTATCGATAGGTACTTGCTTATTACTTTTTCTTTTTCAACACATCCCATACAATTTCCATGACTTGAACCTAAAACATTTAACAAAATCAAATACATGCAAAAGTTATAAAGCGTATAAAGTCCTGGATTTTACACATGAAGGGTGCAGGGAAAGAACAAGGAATGTCACATTTTTTCAACTTTGTGTTTTTATTGTCAAAACATTGTTTTTCTATTAAAGTCTCGTTTTCAATCGCAAAAAAACTGAAATACAACAAGGGGTGGCAATCAAAAGTAAGTTTTTCGATTGGCCTGAATGTGAAACAAACGGGAAGACGGTTTTTCATTGGCCTGAAAGTGAAAAAGAAATCGGTTAATAAATTTATTAAAAAATAAATTTATCATTAAATATCCCACTAAAATTGTAATTATAATTAAAATAATTAAAGTAAATCACAAATTCTATTTTAATTTTTTTGTATTTTCAAATTAATAAATTAGTGAAAATATAAAAAAATATATTTCATATTCAGTACAAATTTATTTAAGTATGTAAACTTTCAATTTCTAGTTTCATTAAAAATATGTATGCACATTCAATAGTTTACATGCGTTTTTCTCTAAATGCACTTAGATGGACATTCCCTTTTTTTCCCTGCAAGCTTCACAGATTTTCATTAATGTTTATGTACCGTAATGTCCTAGAAGCGATACAACAAATCAAATAATTTTAGTTTCACAGCATAGTATATTTTATACTTTTCAAAATGATTTTTGTTTTATATCGATTTTTGGGATATTTCTCCTGAAATCATAGGAAGACCCAAAACCATTCTCGAGTTTTTTCAAGACATGAATTTTGTCTCGTGCTATCTTAGTGTGCAGGTAGTTCCGTACGAGCTCGGGAAATGAACGTTCGGGTCAACTAATAACTGTCAGTCAGTGCTCTATAATCCGAAGTTGAATGTAGAATGAAATAGCAAGCATAGGAACCCCGTGCGCGACTGACTTCAAGCCGCCGTCGGCTACAGCCTTCTTAAGAAAGAATTTTATTATGTTGATTTCTTGTTAAACATAGACCAATCTTTTGTATTGACAGTGTGTGATACAAATTATATTTGTTTTCTTTACATCTGTTTCTTAAGAACAAGGCGTGAAATCACATAACGCCCTTGTGAGCTTTCAGTATGTGCATTACAAGCTAGTTAGATCAAATAGTTGCAGAAATATTCGGTGGACAAGTATGGTGAAAAAATTCAACGGTCTAGGTAAGTACCTCGGTGGCGCAATTGGAAGCGTACTTGTCTTGATAACAAGAGGTCGCAGGTTCAAATCCTGGCCCGAGGAATTTTTTCAAATTCTTGTCTTTACATTTGTTTCTAATTTATCTTTTCAAGTTGCTAATGCACTCTAATAATAATATTGAAATTATATTTCGTTTTTTTAAAGTACCCTCGTTTACGAAATAATTTATCAGTGTCAACTTAAAAGAACTAAATGTATGAAATCAGTAACTTTCCTGAAAACAATCGTAAAAAAATCATAAAAACATCAAAAATTTGTTGACACAATGTGACCTATTCTCGTGCAGCAAACCTTAAATTTAGAGATGAATAACCTAAAATAATACAAGCTCATTTAACTTTTATCCATCTGCGTTAAAACCTATTTTGCAATGAAAAGTTTTAGGTTATGGCAGCTCTAAATCTAATATTTGCTACACGAGAATAGGTGTCATAATGTACCAGAATTCTTATTATTCATTACATTAACTATTAAAAAATACTTCCGTCCGTTTTCCCGATTAATGTCGCAGTTTAGCAAGACTTTTTGTATTTAATAGAGCATAGTCACAATTAAAATCTTATGTCAGATTTACCCATAATACTTACCAAATCGAATTATGCAATTTTATTGACAATCCTTTCATTTAATTAGACCGAAAGACATAATTATCATCACTTTAAATTCTAAGAATTATTACAGTCAATAAAGGCATGCCATACAAAAAGCGTAATTTGGTGAAATGCTCTTAAAGATATTCTATATATAAAGGTATTCGATAATAGCTCTCATGTCTATGCTATTAGTAATTGTATAAACCCCAGATAACTGTGTAACAACTTTGTCAATTTGTATTAGGGAATCAGAATACAATATCAATAACCTTTGCCAAGCTAGTATAGACCTTTTATGCATCTTAATAAGACATGTTTTTCTGTCTGAACTTATAAGTGTAAACATTTTTTGTTTTTTATTATGTAAATATTTTTGTAAGTGCATTTATCTCGCTACCTAGAATCTAGATTATAATTAATTCTTTTGTATCGTCGACTCCAGGACCAAGACAAACCAAACATGGTTCCATGGTTCTGAATTACTTGTAAAAAAAAATGTTGTTTTTTAACTGGAAATAAATAAATAAAAATAAAAATAAAAAACTAAGGAATTCCTATTTGAGATGTAATTCTGGGGTGTGCCTTCCCAAGTGTCATAATCCCAGGTCGATCACTATTGCTCCAAATACGCCAGTTAGACCAAGAGCCTACTGACAAACTTCACTTCGATGTTGGTAGGCTTTGATCGTGGCTCATTGATAACCACCCTTATGCCGAAACTAATACTTTTTAAATTAAATGTTTATCGTTGCGGTATAGAAAATCAGAAAAGTTAATCTGGACGTGCGGAGCTCTGAACGGGGTTTCGAACCCGAGATCTCTCGCTTACCGGGCGATTGCTCTACCAACTGCTCTACCAATTTTTACATACCGTTGTGGTATGGGAAAGCACATGGGTAAATTCGCAGGTTGTGTTAAGAACTAGATAGCTCAGTTGGTAGAGCAATCGCCCGGTAAGCGAGAGGTCCCGGGTTCGAATCCCAATTCAGACCTCCTCATGTCCATATTTCTTTTTCTGATTTTCTATACCGCAAAGATATAAATTTAACCTTGCGATGGGTAAAGCGTCAATTTATTTGTATCATAGTTTCAATACTGTTTTGGTTCATTTTAGGCCAGTGATCTTTATCCTTGGTTTAAGACGCTTTCCATTGGGCGCGGTTGTGGCAACGCGTAAAACCATTGTAAAAAATCCTAAGTACTTGAATCAGGGGCCTTATTATCTAAACAGTAGTTTCTAGCCAATCACGATACCTTTGAAAGTGATAGCGACAGATGTTGAAGTTAGAAAATAAGATCCCTGATTAAAAGTATGAAACTTGCCCATCTCAAAAGCTACGGAGAACTTATGAAACTCAGTAGGCAAATACGTTTGAATCTTCTGTCACATATTATGTATTGCTAGCCTTTGCCCGCGGCACCGCCCTCATTTATTCAATCTCTGCCCCGTTTCCGGCTTGGGCGTTATTTGAAGAACATGCCTTATAGCCTATATGTTGACCAGAGTCACTGCGATGATAATAAAGAAAACCGCATCCAAATCCGTTGAGTGGTTCTCAACGTACGAGTACGCGCTCCCGCGCTCCTAAACTCATTGCTCGACTACTCGCCCGATCTTGATTTATTTTCTGATCCCGTCAACAAAATTAAAATAATGAGCCAATACTTTTTAAGTGTAACCTTATTTAGAGTAAGTACTACCACATAATATCTGACGTGTATATTTTTTTTATTATTGTAATTTAGAATGTAACCTAGCAAATAAGTGATTTGGACGTATGTAGTCTGTAAGCTTATTTTGTTAATGAAATAAATGATTCTATGATTCTATGATTCTAGTTAAAACGGAACATAAAAACAGACAGCAGACGGACCAAAATTATATTTTTTTTAGTTTTGTCCTCAGTTAAATACTGTTAACCTATTTCAGTTAAAATTTCGCAAAAATATTTTTATTATACTTTTTTACTACATAATTATTATTACATTTACTATTATTATTCATCAATACACGTTGTCTAAACATAGTAGATCAATAAAGCTGAAACGTACTAACTTTTAGCTCAGAAATAAATGGCCACATGGAAAACGAAGTTTATTTCCTAAAGATTTACTTTAGTGCCGTACGTGTAAGGAACCCAAATGTTACTAAAAGTAAATAAACAGAAAAAGATGTGCGTAAGCTTATTTATTACCGCGACACAAAAAAGAACTCTACAAGATTATATTTCAAATACAATCACAGCAGAAGATTATCCGACTCTGTTACGGTTTTTATAGCAACATATATTTGAAAATGCTCAGATTTCTTTCTAAATAGAAAACTTTGATGCGAATCTGGGATTCTTACTTGTATAATAGATACGATGGTTTATTGATCAAACATACAATAAACTAAAATCCAAAATATGAAACTGGTATGGAAAAACATAATAAATGTTTGCCCAAAACTGAAGCCATCAAAAACAAAAGTTGTAAAAAAAACTAAGTCTCGCAACTTAGTTCTTCAAAAGTTGTGAGATCCATGTAAAACCAAGTCGGTTAATTTTTTAAGTCCCTACTTATGGGAAATTCTGTCTTAAGTTATTACATAATTAGCTAACCTAACATCATCTTATAGTGACCATATCAATATTAAAAATCTTTTATGTTTTAAATAAATAGATTGACTTGGCCATCGCATGAAAACGCAATTTATATAGGTATATAAGACGTAAGACATAATTTATTTTCTTTAAATGTTAGTTTTACATTTACTTAAGACTTAGTGTTATTGTACAAGAAAGGAAAAAAAAAGCAAAACTAACTAATATATTTGAATTTAATTCGATCCCAAACTATAATTTCTCCGTTCCATGGGATCTTAGATTTGGTTTTCGCCAGAAGACGCCCAGTGCTATTTAAAATCACAAGTAAAACATATTTATTATATAAAATTAGATTATTTAGTGCGAGAGTACAGTATTTTAGACATATATTGTATGTTAATAATGAGATTTTTTTACGTTGATTATTGTTAACACGTCAAAAATATGAATATTAAGAAGATGTCATCTATGTAAGTTGACTTTAATTTGTACAGCCAAACTCATACTGGAGGCTTGGTAAGTGGTCAGTAACACGGATAGATAACACTTTTTGCTAATTTCGCAATATGACATCTTGACGTCCCATAGTAATTGACTCGGGGCTGGGCTTTCGTTTGTAAAACAGTTGTCACAAAAAGGGACCTTGTTACTGAGCACATACTGAGTCTTCAGTAAGAATTTGGCTGGATAAATTAAAGTCACCTTATATTTAGAAGATAACACCAATAAATCTTTTTCAATTCTATTTATTCAAAAAAGTGTGTAGTTTTACTTCATTGCGTTCCAAGTGCAACAACAGCAATTTAATAAAACCTTGAAAATTATTTCATAGCGAAACCAGTTAATTAAATAAATACAGTATAAAAATTAGCACTTGTTTTTGGTTCTATAAACAATATAGAGCCATTATTCGCAAAAATGTATTTACAGTTAGCACTTATATAGTGTGTATTGATAAATTAACATAGTGTTCGAGTACGTAAATAAAATCATTGAAAAATGTAAATTTAATAAATAATTAACAACGTTAAATTCGAGCTTATTCAACCGCAAATCTGTGCAGCAAAGCGATTCTGGCAAAGTCAGAAAGAAAGTTCTGATCGGCCATGTTATCTGTCTCGATCACTCACTACGTGTTAGTAAAGGACCACGCTATGCATACGGAACCACGTTTGCTGTCGATAGCTCTCGAATCGCCCGAAGTCATAATGTGAGACTGGTCTATCGTGTATTTTTGTTCCTTGCTTCCCTATTCTACGAGACTTGTTTTGTTATTTGTGCTTTACGGAGACTTCCGCCATACTGCTTTATTTCTTTTATTTGCAGTACGATGAACAATGAGCAGAGAATTTCTTCTTTTATCACTGAAAATGAAGTTTGATTTAACGACAATTTCTGGCCTCCATAGCATGTAGGTAAGCATCGATTCGATAAAGACAGAGAAACTCGATAAATTCTAAACGACAACTCTTATTGCTATGAAATAAGAGCTACATCTTGGTTTATCAAGTCCATAGCATGTTCATACTTGGTAGACCGGTTCGGTAAGATTCGGTCGATCGTTTATCAATCAGATGGATTGACCCTCTCACACTTAACAAAAACACACCCCCCACTTTTCAAAACACACTCATTCTTTTCCTCGTGCACACTCCCCTCCCCCTTCTTATTGTTCTCTATGTTTTCAATATTTTTAATGTAATTTTCTTTTTATCCTCATTTGTTTTTCATTTAGGCCTAACACACGTATGATAGAAATGGATGGATATACGACTGAACTATAATAAGCCCTGGTTTTGATGGTTTTTTAAAGGATTCTTTCATCAAGTAAGTTTCAACAATGTTAACCAACAACAAGAAAAAAGTGAACAATTTAGCATCCTGTATATTTATAAGTCAACCACTGCCTTCCTTCTTCTAAATTTCCAACCCTTTGCTAAAACTTCTCATAAATAAAGACATTTAAAACTTTCCGAGGCATGATATTGTGAAGACATCCGAAACCAATTTTGATCTAATCAGTTCCCTTTAACATAAAACAAATTGGGGAAGTCCCTTTTCAGCAATCCTGTAAAACATTTAATTCAAGCATCAGCAGATCAGCACGTACTCGCCACGTAGCTGGAGGTTCTGAAGGCAAATCTGGCAAGTGGACTTTGGTTTTGGGTTCCGTAAGTACATTGTAAGGAGAGGTGCGTGGCTACGCATATTGACAATGAGAACGAAAACCAGTTTAACGCAGACTTTTAAATCGAATTTTGTATAGCACAAGTTTCGTGATATCTAATAAAGAATCCATTTCATTTTTTTTTACTTTTTGTTCATTCACAAACACTTTTAAAATTACTTTGCAGATTAAGACTTGAATAAAGTTTTCTGTTTTGATTTAATGTGTATACCGGGTGTAAATAGACTGCTATCATTAAATGAAACCACATATTCTACCGACCCTACTGAACCACTTTTCTCAAGAATCATACCCGCGGACACCCTTAGTTTATAATTAATAATTGAGTTCCAAACAAAAATGCGTGAACCCTAACGCACCGAGATACGGGCGAGTTTAGAGAGAGCGTCGTCGGTGAAGCAGCTATTACGGTGCAGCGTTCTAAAATAGACCTTCCTCCTACGAGATAAAGTCTTTGAGATACAGTTGAATATCTTTTTCTCAGAATTGTTGTCGCTCAAAATCTGATATCCCAGTAACGAAAACTTATTGCACCTTCCTAGTTTTTTATTTAATTTGTATTTTTAATAATGCTTCGTCCACCCACTTTACACTTGATGCCAAAAAAATATTATTTTAGGCTAATCGTAATTGCCTGTTCCTTAATTAGTTGTTATTACTCAAGCCATGTGGTTTTCTAAGCTAAATACATTACTTAGTACATCTTTTTCTTGTTAAGTACTGTAGTATAAGCATTTAGCTGTAGGTAATTGGTCATATAATTCATGTAATTGAGTCAATCAAACCACATGCTCTAATTCAATTAAGTTATTAAATATTCGCTTTAGCTGTTCTTAAAAAGGATCTTAACGTACAGACAGACGAACAATAAAGTAGCCCTATAAGGATTTCGTTTTTTAATTTCGGGTTAGTACAAAAAAACAAGATGGAAAAATACTTGACTTCAGAAGCCAATTAGAGACTGTCTTTTCGAACTTAAACTGAAACAGTAATAAAAACAATTTGAAAAGCTGTCTTCAAATTTACTAACCTCAGTTTGATGACAGTGAAAAAGCAAAACCCTGTAGTATTAGTCAGCCCGAACTTTTAAATATCATCTTCTCATCTTCGTTATGAATATACAGTGCAACATCTGCCAATCTTTCGGTTTTTTGTTTTGGGTTACGGAACCAAAAAAACAAGAAGGAATAATACTTGACGTCAGAAACCAATTAGAGGCTCTCTTTTCGAACTAAAACTAAAACGATCATAAAAACAATTTCAAAAACTCTGTGTTCAAGTTTAAGATGATGATAGTGAACAAGTAAATATAATTCAACCGGAACTTTGAAATATCATCTCCTCATCTTCTTTGTACATATAAAATGCAAGTTCGGCCTATATATTCGTTAATAACGTTAAAACCAGAAGTATCCTCTATGATGATTTAAAAGTACATTATGTTTAATTGTGCCTTTACTAAAGAGGGTAAGCAGTAAGTGAAACATTTCGGAGAAAAAGTGACCGAGGCAAGTTCTAATTAGTTCGGGTTGAGTTGTGGGAAAAGGGCTAGTAAGTTTTGAATATTTGAATATTTCGGTGTTACGGACCACTACCACTGAAAAATTTCTTCTTAATGTCAGTTTTAATTAAGACTTTTAACATTTACCAATTCGACAAGTTTGAACACTTTTTCTTTTGAACTTTGATAACCGGGGCTGAATTAAAAAAACGAACTTCTGAAAACTCATTAATTGATATTAATAAAAACAACTTCGTTAACAAGCCGTGCTGAATATTTTTTTATCATCACTAAAAACTTCCAAACTGAGCCATTAATTTAAATAAATTCTGTATTTGCTTAACTGCCGGATTGGTATGCTCAACTGATCATACTGAACAATATTTCCACAGAAACACTGGCGGTTACTAACGGCCATATAAAATTTAGAATAGTTATTTTTAGGCAAGATGGCGCGATGAACTAAAGAAATATGGCAGAGAACTGTTGACCAGATTAACGTTCGACAGACATGAATGGAGCAGGTTGCGGGAGATCCTTGCTCAGCATTGAGATTTTATGTACAAATTTGTCTTTTTTTGAAAAATATAACTATTTTATTTTATTTTATCTACAAGAAAGCTAAAACTTTTAATTTGGTTTAGTAAGAAAAGTATTTCTTCCCATTGGTGCTGGTATGCTTTTAGGTCAGTACAGATATTCTATCTCACGAAAGCCGTATGGCTACGGTTGTACTAGTGATATGTACAGATAAGCATATTCTAAGTTTGTGGTGCCTTTTGGTAGCGCTCCCGAGGTTACTCACACTAAAAAAAAGTGCGTGTGGACGCACTACACACAACCATAACCAAGCGGACTACGTGAAATAAAATATCTGTAGAATACTTACGTGGTTTCATCAAATGCTAAGCAATTCAAATACCGTATAAAACAAAAACATTGCTTTAGCAGCCATCTAATGATTTAGAGCTCCTCTCTAACAAAGAATAGGTCCCAAATTGCTCTGCGGAACGCCAAAAATCACACGGCAACGTGACAGAATCGAGTGAAATTGGGAGCAGTAGGGGCTTATCCCTTTGCTCGATAGCATCTCCTTGGTAGATAAGGGAATTAAATGACTAGGGCGTGAGCGCAATTACAATGTTTCCCCGCCTCGTGGTGGCTGGTACGGCAAATTTTGCTGTTGTTACGTAAGATACGTTTGTGTGGGTCCGATTTGATTACTTTCGATAGGTACCTCGTTCAGAGGTCGATGATATTGCGAGTAAAGGCATAAATTGGTCCGGAAGGCTAGGACTGGGTTTTTATGTGATAGTTCGGATGATTCTTTGAAGCTTATTATCTCAAACTAACAAGATAAGCTAGTAAACTGCTACCTGTGAGTATAATCATAGTTCCTATTTATTAACGGTGAAAATTCATTATTTCCGTAATTTACTTAAGGCGCTATGTAAAAAATATACGGATGCTTTGCTTCTGTGTATTTCATGAAGTAAACGGGAAATTGTAATGAATTTTTGGTAAATGGATTTTGACTATATGATCGAGGGTTTTGATTTTAGAAAACACGTTTGGATAAATTTTCCTCGATAGAAATAATTAATGAAATGAGGTCTTCAAACACACATTTTGATGAGGATGAGGAGGACGGAGGACCGACATGAGTGGCGAAATTTGGGAAAGGCCTATGTCCAGCAGCGGACGAACACGGGCTGATGGATGGATGGATGGATGGGTTTTAATAATATTTGATTCTGTAAATTTTGCTAGGTATTTTAGTTTTTTTTTTATACAATTAAAAAACTTACTTTTTTCTCTTTTGCGCTGAATCCGTCCCTCGCGCACTGCACGTTTTTTCGCTTGGAGTGAGAGTGACAAAAACAAAATTTACACAGCCCCTTAATCAGCAATCTTTTCGCAGACTTAGTCGAATTCGGAACACTAAATACTCGATCAATCTCTGAATTCTTGAAAAACGAGGCTAGATATTTTTTTAGACTTAGATTGAAAGCACTCTCCGCACAGTGGATGTATAAGTAGAGAAGGTAACTTTTAAGTAGATTGGCAGAATCACAAAAATAATTATATCACTCAACATCTAGCTTAAAATTATTAGAAATTACATATAACTAGCTTTTACCCGCGGCTCCGACCGCGTGTTATTCGGTTTAACGACATGCCTTATTTCCGGGATAAAAAGTAGCCTATGTGTTAAGTTAGGGTATAAGCTATATCCATTCTAAATTTCATCCAAATCCATCCAGCCGTTTCAGCGTGAAAGAGTAACAAACATACATACACACACAAACTTTCGCATTTATAATACTCGTATGTATTAGTGTGAAGTGTGATAAATTTCTGTGAAACAAGCAAAATAAAATGTAGACTTTCTATACTAAATTAGTTGAGGTTGTCTTTGAACAAGTAAAGGGAAACAATATTTTTTTCGGATTTCACAGACGTGGTCATTCAACCTTGGTCCTGACCACTAACTGAGTCTCCAATATTAATTTGGCTGCATAAACAAAAGTCACATCATATAATATGCTAACGGCCCGCTCTGACCCGCACCGTTAATTATGTATTTTTTTGCGCTAAAAAGCATGTTCTTTTAATCAACTAAGGATTCATACAATGTCAATTCTTACGGTTTAGTCAGCATAGCCATGTTTAGTTTGTATAGTTTTTTTGACGACTCTATCATGAAACTTGGATATATCTCTACTTTCTCGTGAAATTCTCTAAACGATTGAGTTGTGTCAGAGATTTAACCAGTGGTGGATTATCCTTTAGGGAAAAGGCACCTGCCTATGGGCGTGGGACCTAAAAGGGCGCAGGGAAGTTTTTGTGTAAAAAAGTCAAAAATAAAAATTTCACGTGTTACCTACAAATTCATAACTCATAAATTATCTTCGGTAAGCCAGCCATGACTAGTTAATTTGTTAGCAATACTTAAAATCGAATCAAACTATTTTTAGACTATGACGATTACATTAACAATTTTGTAAGACGGAAATGTAGACAAGGAGAATTTCAGGAATTGTAAAAACATAAATTGTTTACACGTACGTGTAGGTAACATTTTTTTTGTATTTTTATAGATATTGGTCACACGTATAAGTACACAAGAAAGAAGTCAAAATCCTAACTAAGAAATTGCAAAAGAAGTTAGGTACTAGTCATCCTCCGCATTTTTCTGATATTTACAATATTCGATTACATGAATTAATTAAATTAACATTATGCCTGCCATAGAGGCACCGCCGATGAAGTGCCTAGGGCGCTGCTGGCATTTAATCCGCCACTGGATAAAACTGTAAATAAAAGTGCAGAGTCTGTGTTCACTGGCGAGAGACAACATGAATCTCCGGGGGCGTGTCAGAGGTGTTCGCGAGTGTGAACTGTGAAATCCAGGCCGCAAGTTTCACCGAAGATTATTACGTCCCAACGTGATGGGTGGTGAGCCCTATCACTGTACTTCGGACACAAATACACGCTTTTTAGGGCATGCAGGTTTCTTCAAGGTGTCTTTCTTCACCGTTCAACAAGTTTGGAAAGAAACTGAAACATCGATATAATATAGATTGTTATGTAAGTTTAATCCTTCACATATTTTAATTATCAACCGTATATTAGTTAATTTGATACTTGTTATGCTGCCTCTGATTTCATTATTCAATTACGAGGTTATTTAAAATGGTTATATAAGCATTATTCTTTTAAAAATTACAAAGTTACTTCCAAACCGTACAATAAACCGATAGCATTCAGTGAATACTCGAAATTAGATCTGAAACTTTGCATAATATAACTGATATTAAAATAAAGCAGACTGTAACATAAAAATGAAAAAACCATCAGTGTAGCGGCGATTTCAAAATAACTAATGTTTTTGCGTGCTCGTCATCTGATTAGACAGTTATAAAGCAGAAGCGTTAGAGCAGGACTGCGAATTGAGGTATTATGGGCCCTTAAATTTTACCCTTATTGAACTCAACTTTTGGCCTGATTATCCGACTTTCTCTTGTCCTGTACTTTCTATCGCTTTGATAAAACATTGTTGTATTAATCTAATGATGATGGAAAAAAAAGATTATGATCTTGCTAAGTTTCTTGCCTTTCTTCTTAGCAAGTCTAATCAAATGGAGGTAGACATGTATTTATATATGTAAATTATTGTTATTTAGTATATGGATAGCTATCATGATCATATGTAGTATATAAATTATTGTATACATTAAATAATATACCTTTAATGTAGTTCATGTATAGTACTCAAAATGGCGGTAGTGCGAGCGAGTACATACATGTCAGTGTGAAATGGCCCGCACTCCCGCCTGTCGCGAAATATACGTGTAACAACTTATTAAATATGAACAAACCCAAAACCTTTCCATTTTTTAAATACATTATTTTAATTATTAAATAAATCCTTAAGTGCGTTAAGTGTACCTACAGTTATGTATCTACATTGCAAAATAAAGTATTCATTCATTCATTGGCACAATTACACGTATAACAGAAGCGAATACACAGACAAACACAGATTTCAACTTTGTTCCATACTATATTGAAAAGAGATATTGCAATTTTATGGAATTCATTGCTAAATTCACGTTTATGGTAAACCCAACCGTTTTAAAGCTATTAAAAAAACTGTTGTTGTATAATGTATTTACACTATCTTTTGCCCATGGCTTCGCTTGCGTGGAAGTGTCTTCAATCAATGTATATTTTATTTGCGCATAAAGAAGAAACTATTATCGATAGTTTTCGCCTTAGTGGTTATTTTATCAACACCCCTATAGCCTACATGTTAACCAGTTTCACTACTATGATATTAAAAAATACCGCATCCAAATTCAACATACTCGGGATGTGTTGCTAGCTCGGCTTCTCTGCAGCAACTGATGTTGCTCGCCCAGCCGCTCCACAGCAACTGATGTTGTTCGCCCGACAGCTCGGTAGCTAGTCCTAGCTTACTAGCTGCCGAGCTGTCGGGCGAACAACATCAATTGTCTTCATAATGAAGTTTGGCGGTCAGTAGGCTAAATTGCTAAGTTGTTTTATCCTTCAAGTCTCTGAAGCTTTTTAGTCCAGTCCACTCTTTGATGTCATCTATCCATTTGTGACGTTGACGTCCTGGTGCTCTTTTTCCGGGAATCTTACCCTCGAGGATCAACCTTGAGAATTTGTAGAGGGAACCTTTTTTCGGGTACGGAGCGCTAAAAAGTCATGCATGTATATTGAATATTTTATCAAAATTTTAAATGGAATTGTTTATTAATATTGTGTTAAAGTTTAAACTACATCTTCTGGACTTTTTGTCTGTCTGCCTGTGTATAAGGTGACTTTCGTTTATATAGCCCAGCCGATACTAGAGACTCAGTAAGTGGTCAGGATCAAGGTTCAATGACCCTTATTTCGAAAAAAAATGTGCTTCTATACTTGTTCAAGAACAACCTCGACTCAATTGGAATAGGAAGTTTAAATTTTATTTTGCGTATTTTACAGAAAGGGTAAATGAACCTTGATCCTGACAACTTACCATGTCCAGTATGAGTTTGGCTATATAAATTAAAGTCACCTTTTATGTTTGTTCCGTTTAACTCATAAACAGATTTGGATGCGTTTCTTTGTAAACATTTTAGTAAAGGGTTTGAACATGGTTGAGCAGGGCTTCAAGATATAGGCTATAACGGATGTTCATGAAATAACGGCCAAGCCGAAAACGGGACAGAGATTCAATAAACGCTGGTGGAGCCGCGAGCAAAAGACTAGTAAACAATAAAAGTACAAAATACATATTCAAACACGCGAGCGAACCTAAAATACTCGTAAGTCACATACAGCCTTAAAAGCTCAGGAAGCAAAATGAGACGGGAAGTAGTCGATACTAACCTTACAGTAGCTAAACCTAAAGTTTGTACCTCAGTGTTTCTTGGCTCATGAATTCTAGATATACTGGCAATCTAAACTATTACCAAGCTATCGACAAACAATTATAAACTTAAACTACGACGTCGTTATTATCATTTTACAACGATCTTGTTAATATACTGGAGATAGGTTAGGCTATTTAGGCTATTTCTAATTGTATTGCAAACAATATCTTTGCAACTGTATATTTAGGTCGCAGGTATTGAAACGTCGTGTTGGTAGACGCTACGATTGCATCTCTTTTATGAATAAAGTTTTCATTTTGTTTCAATGCAATAACAATGTTTCTTAGTTGATCATTAGTTATACAAAAATGCTACAGCGTTTGGTTAATTTTTATTATGAATATGAAAGACTGCTATAATTTAAAGATTTTGCAAAACCCTATATCTACACCAGGAAAATTCACGTCATTTATAAAATATTTTTTTTTAGCTTGTTTCTTATGTCCCATATCTTTAGAAAAGTATAGATACATTTTAAATTCTGATTTCTTACATTTGAGAAACCTCTCAAAAGAAGCATACAAATATGTATATTTTTCTAACAGTAAAAAAATCGTGGCAGTATATTTAATATTTATGCTAAATTTTTAATTAAATTGGTCATTAATATTGTACTGAAGCCTATTTTTTTTATTTAACTCTCTGTGTTTTCCGTTTTTACTTGAGAGCCACTCAAAGAATTTGAACATGGTTTCTTTTATTATCATTTTAGTGACCTTGTTCAACAAAATAGACTATAAGAGGTGTTGATAAAATAACCGCCAAACCAAAAACACTTCCACACGAGCAAGTCCACGGGCAAAAGCTATTTGTTTAATAAAATTGAACTTTCAATATCTTTTCTACTTTTCCCATTCAATAATGATATAGTATATAAGTAAATAAGTTATCTTAAACAAGTTATGATGGAACCCGTAAAACTTCTAAGTTTCCTTGTCTATGATCCTAAAAACAAACCCTTGGAAAACCGCTGAAGAAAGGCCAGCGCGAGAAATGACCAAGCATTTATCTTTATGCGCCTACCCTCACATTTTTGCCAATGACAAGCGTATAAACGTGTCACATGACCGAGCTCTATAAGCTTGGAAATTGCTCCAAGATATCTTAAGACATACTATCTGTGTTCTGGAAAGAAGGCTTTATTGCAATGTCTTAAGAGCAACGGTTTAATATCTAACTGAAATGATAACTTTGTTCTAGGTATAAAGTCAATCTTTATTTCTTTCGCGTCGTGTTATTAGCCGGTTAGTGATGGTGATGTGACAGAAATTGAGTCGTGTCCTGGTAATTGGCCAAGTAGATATGAACTGAAATATGAAATTAAATGTATATGTATTTATGTAATATGGGTACATATGTATCTCCACTTATTCCAAGTCAAATTAAAAAAATAATTGTGTTACTCAAATTGAATTAAGTAATAAACTTGCAATAATAAAAATAATTTGGCCAAGTGCGAGTCAGACAGAAGGGTTCCGTACCACCCCAAAATATGGGTGCGGAACCCTAATAACATTATGGTAAATAAGAACAATACATATAACAATACATGCCAAAGCAACATCAAGGCTATAAAAAACAATCCGTTTAGCGGTATGGTAGCGCCTGATAAAAAATTTGGCACCGTCTTCTGCGTTCGGAACCCTACTTTTTATTATTTATATTATTTAAGTAAGAGGCAAAACCAATAACGTTTAAATAATGCAACTATGGAAACACCCAAACACTTTTTAATATTTTTTTATTTGTCGTGATAGTAACACATATTCTGTGAAGATTTCAACTTTTTACCTTACGGTTGAAACTGTAGACCCTTGTGACAGACGGACAGACAGACAGACAGATAGACAGCGGAGTCTTAGTAGTAGGGTAAAAAAGAACTGAAACTGTTTGGATTAATTGCACCGGGTCCCGATATCTTAGTATAGATGAAAAAACAACATTATTAACAGATTACTTACACATATATTTACGGATTCAGTGTATTGTTGGTGGCGTAAACTTGGCAGGCCTTTCTTGGCGGTATTTCTGAAAAAATATAAAATTTGATGTTTGGTACTACCTGGTTCTTAAAACTGACTATTGCACAATTATTTATTTATTAAAGAGAAAAGGTTCCGGTTGCATTGATCGCCGTTACTCCATGTGGAAAGACTCGCAGTGGGAGAGAGACAAATTGTGGAAAAAATCAAAAATACGACTTTTATCATGATTTTATTATTAAAAAAAAGTTGCTATTAAATATTTGTTCTTTAACGTGTCATAAAGTTTATACAGATTTAAATTCATAAATAATATAATATGATTTTGCTCAAACAATGTTAAAATCGACATCAAAACTTTTTTTGGAGTCATCTTGGATTTTTTATGATTCAATGTTGGAATGGCGTCTGAAGATTCTGTTTCGATAACAGTGTGCATTATATTCTTGACTGCTTTTTTTTTCAAATATTTAGTGTTACTAGATTCTTAAAACAAGGAAGAATAAATTATGGTTTTTCGGAGCCTATCCTCTTGTGACCTACATTTTATAGTACGTGTTTGACCAGCCCTCTTATCGTCTAAGTTCAATATCCGTCGCTATACCCTTCAAAGGCGTCGTGATTGGCCAAAAATTATGTGTGATGTGATGTCATTTCTAGCCAATCACGTTGAAACGACTTTAGTTTAAAATTTAATCAATTATCTAAACAGCTTCTTATGCAGAAAAATAGTAGCCCATACATTTATATTAGTTCTGCTCTACATAATAAATTCATGACGATAAATAAATCAGTTTTTGACGTTTTAGCTAACAGTAGCTAACAAACTTACTTTCGCTTTTGTACCAACAACAAGCCTGTTCTTATGGTGTTGATAATATCCGTTTCAAGTGATTGCTTTCTTATTAATTCTTTGTAATCAAATTAGCATTACAACCTTCGCTCGCGGCTTTGGCTACATGGTATTTACGTGCATATTGGCGTAATTTGTAGGGTATTTGTTTTTGAGGCAACAAACCAATAAACTTTCACTTTTTCGTCCACTGCTGGGCATAGGCCTTTCCAATATTACGCCACTCTTGGCGATCCTCCGTCCTCCTCATCCAGCCGCCACTCGCACAACGTCCTTCAGATCGTCAGTCCAGCGGGCACGATGTCGGCCTACGCTACTTTACTACTTTTGTATCCGTAGGAATATTAAAGCAAGCATTGGGACTTCCGGGACTCATTTTGTACAATTGTACATAGTATAGTAGAGTACTAGTATTATATTATCTGTGGTAGAATATAAAACTCACCTCCGAGCCAAAATGACTAAAATATCATTATCAATCTTCGCTCGCGTGGTATTCATATTTGTGAAATGTATTCCGTAGGGATGTGTCCGATTTTCCGTGAGTATAAGTGGCTTACATTAAAACCGATTCTAAAGGCTTTAATTTTAGTTTTAGTGTTGAATTTTTCTATATAGCTTCTGTTGTTGACACTAAAGAACTATTTTGGAATGAAGAAAATGTTGCTTTGGCAGCACTAAAACTAAAATTAAAGCCGCCAGAATCGGCTTTAGTAGTAGTACAATTCTTACATCACCTCCTTGACAAAGAAAAAAACATGGTCCGCTTGGTATTCATATTTTTATCGTCCCTAGGGAAATCCCATAACATTTTTTTAGACTATATTCGTATAAACCTAAAACAAACCGCCCTCGAGGAAAGAATTCAAAATAAAGCCTAAAAAATGGAAAGTAGCTTAATCTTATTTTTTTTATCTTTTATGTTTATTTAAAACCAACTTTATTAAATGGTGAAAGTTTCATGTTGATTCATCAAGTAGTTTTCGAGATCCATGGCAACAAACCAACACACCAACAAACTTTCACTGTTTATGTTAGTAAGGAATGAATATGGATTAATGTTCAGTTATGATATCTGATGAATAAACCCAGATAAGTAAATAATCATAATAAGGGCCAATCAAGGCTAATAAACACTTTCTTCCTTTTTCATAAATCCCTTAATTGGCAATTACGTCTTATTGGTATTATTTTTTCAAGTTATCAAATCATTCGTAGAAATATAATATAACATAATTCTTTTAAAAAATAATATAATAGTATGATGTAATAATTCAAAGAAAAGATAAAATCCGGAAACAGCAGAGGCCCCTGAGGATATAAAATGTGAGGAAGTAAGGTATCTACAAATATGTGATCTCATGTTGTGAACAAATAAGAGTTTTCTATTCTTCCTTTTGCGAAACATATTACATGTTTAGGTTCTTAAATTTAAACTTTTCAAAAACTCTAGAATGAAAAGCTACGTAAATTGCTTGAGACTTTGAAAATTCTACATAATTTTGGACTTCAATTACTTACACCAAATTGAGCACCAGTAGGCTGGCAGTCTACTATTATTTCTCGTATTTCGTCACGCAAAACTGAACCTTATTCCGCCGAATTTCAGTCCACAACCTTTGAAACTTTGCTGTTATGGCGATGTAAAATGATAGCTGCATTATGTCAATAGCAAAGCGGAGCTGATAAAAAATATACAGTATATATTTCCAAATTGTCTTGAGTAAATGGTCTCTGGTTTCAAATTTCCGCGTATGCGCCTTAGGTGTTTGTGACGAGTCTCTTTCCCAAACTCATGGATTTTCTTATTTTTGAATACAAAGTATTACATTTTTAAAGAAATGTGATTATGTTTTTAAAAGTGAGATCCATCGATTTGAATACGTACTCTAAATATTGTTAGAGAAAGTAGAAAAGATCACTCAGAAACAAATTTCAAGTATGACAAGAATCCCTAGCCACAGGAATTTTTTCAAATTGATCTTTTTTAATTGTTTGTAATGCACTTTAATAATATTTAAACAAATGTAACTTGTGGAACTACGCGACAATAATTTAAATTCAATTAGACTTCTCAAGAGAAAGTTGGGTTATTTTGTGCTTAAACTTTGTAAAGTTGTTGTGCATAAAATAACACAACTTTTCTAAAGAAGCCTATTTAAGAATATTTTTTAATACAAAAATAAGAAAAATTATCATAATGTGCATTTGGGAACGAAAATCATCACAACCACCTTAATATTTAAAAAAATCTGCTATTAAACTGTCTATTATAAAATAAAACCCAACACAAACAAATTGTTGTAATAAACAAACATGCTGCTTTTCAATCGCTCTAGGTATCGACAGCTCGTTGTCCAATCACGGAAGGCAAAATCTCTAGCGCTAGAAAAGCATCACAAGGAATCCCACAAAGCCATATGATCTTCTGAGATGCCCCTGACTCTTTGTATTGTGTTTCAACTTCCTGATTACCACTTCCCGTATGTAGTGGGAATACAGCTGCGCTAGGTACGATTGTCTCTTGTTTTCTTGTTTTCTGCACTAGCTCGTAGTTCAAATTTTGAATTTTACTTTCTCATTGATGCGAGAATTGCATAAAAAATAAAAAGTAAACAAGTTTGTGTTTATAATTTATATGAGTTATTGGGTTTTATTTTTTGTTTTGAAAGTTATTCACTTTATTTTGAAATATGTATTGTTTAGTTTCTCTTTTAACGATTATATCTGCAGTATTTATTCAAAATACCAAACAGTCACGTAAATAAATATTTTCTGGAGTTATTATAAGGGGCCGACTATACAGAGCGCGTTCTGAGTTCTGCGTTCCAAACAATCAGAATGCCCGTTGTATATATATATACAGGGCGTCGCGTCGCATAGATTACAGTGACCACGAAACGCAGAACGCAGCACGCAGCTCTGTGTGGTCGGCCCCTATAAACAAAAAATGTTTAACTGAAATCTAAAGTGCATTGATATAATAACAAAAGGTAGATACGGTACGTTCTTTTATCGTCAACTGAAAAATGGACCTCTTTTTTACAAGCGCCACCGAACGACAGAGATAGAGCGACAAGCTTCGACAGTGGCGCGAGCGGGACAGGCTACATAAAACAAGCCCATTGGGCCTATATTTGCAGTGCCGGGCGCGATAAGCGGGGTACCGCATCTTCCTTTTGTTTTATCTAAGCTAAAGTGTCTCATAGCACGTTGTTCGTGTGCCATCTTCATTTGATTTTAACTTAAAATTATAAAAAGTAGGTAAACATGTCACCGTTGTTTATCTCAATAGCGGTTCTGGCTTGGTTGTAATAGTGCGTGCACATATACGTTTCTGAAAAGCGCTCCCGCACGCACACAAGCAAGCAAGCCCCACGCCATCATAATATAAAACATCTGTACCTTTAATGATTGTTGTGTATAGTTTTGTAGGGTAATCAGTACATTTATTCTGATTAACATATTATGTCAGTCAGTGTAGGGTAGTTGGTATTGGTTGCGATCTCAGCAAAATAAACGTGTGAATTTCCTAGTTTTGTCTATTATTTGGAGTATATAAGCAAGAACTCAATAGTGGCGACGAATAAATCAAGAAGATGGCTTCAGCAAGTATTGCAAGTATAGTTATGCCCGGAAAATTCGACCCCAACAAAGATAAATGGGAGAATTACAGGGAGCAACTCTTCTTCGCATTGGAAGCTGCTGGGCCATTGGAAAGCGTGCAAAAACGAGCTCTGTTCTTGTCTCAGTGTGGAAAGGAGGCGTTTGCTTTGATAGTTTCACTGTTGTCACCAAGGAAATCGAGTGAAGTGTCGTTTGAGGAGATAGTAGAAATCCTAAACAAGTTCTTTGTTCCGGCGCCGCATCCAATCTTAGAAACTGAAAAGTTCTACAAAAGGAAGCAGAAGCCTAACGAATCGGTGATGAACTTCGTCGCGGCGTTGCGTGATATTAGTTCGCGGTGTCAATTCAATGTAGATCTGGAGCGAAGAATTGTCGAACAACTCATTCTAGGAGCACGGGAAGAAAGTCTACGGAAAGAACTGCTCAAAATTAAAATCAAGGATATGGCATACGACGTTGTGGTGCAGCAAGCGCTTAATTATGAATCCATTCAGCAAAATAATCAGACAGACGGAAATAATTTATTGTTGAGGACCCATTGTGATGTCGCCCCTAGCACGAGTAAAGGCTTGGGCGAGCCGATGGAGGTGAACGCAGTCGATACGAAATCAAGCATGAACGAATCCAAACAATTTGTGAAATGTGTGTATTGTGCCAAAAGTCATGCGAACAAAATATGTCGATTTCGGAACGCAACCTGTTACAAATGTCACAAGAAGGGTCACACGAAAGCCGCTTGTGATTTAAATAAACAAAAATCGCGAGTAAATCGTTGTTGTCACTGTGAGTCGTCAGATGAGGAGGGAGAAAAGGCTGGCGAGGACAATTTTGGTGTTCACGAGGTGTCTGGCGCGGGACGCGTCAAACCGTTCATGGTGGAAGTGACCGTCAACGATGTCCCGCTCGTGATGGAAGTGGACTCGGGCTCTGCGCGCTCCATCCTGCCGCACAGCGTCTACAGACAACATCAAAGTGTGTTTCGCGACCCGCTGACGCCGTTCAACAACAAGTTAGTTACTTGGACTAATGATGAGCTGAAAACCAGAGGCGAAACCGTGGTTAACGTGACTTATAAGGAAAAGAGCAGCAAGCTGCCCTTAATAGTAAGCTGTGGAAAAGGGCCAGCATTGCTAGGACGTGCTTGGTTTGATGCACTAGGGATTTCAGTGCAAGGCATAAACTCAGTAGCCGAGGGTAGTACTGATTATAGTGAGCGGTTCCCACACCTATTTAATAATGAGTTGGACAAGTACAGTGGGCCATTGGTACAGATTGATTGTAAAGAGGGTGCAACGCCAGTGTTCCTGCGTTCCAGACCTGTACCATTTCCACTTCGTGAAAAGGTCAATGCAGAGCTGAAGAGGATGGTGGCAGATGAGATAATTACTCCTGTGAAACATTCACAATGGGCTACACCCCTTAGAATTGTCCCAAAACCGGACGGATCTCTAAGGTTATGCGGTGATTATCGGAGTACTGTGAATGCAGTATGCTTAGCAGATAGTTATCCTCTGCCTACGGCAAATGAAGGCTTCTTCTCATTGGCTGGAGGTAAAATATTCACTAAGCTTGATTTAAAGCAGGCGTACAATCAACTGAAAGTTACCGAAGACACAGCAGAGCTCCAGACACTTAACACACCCCTCGGATTAATGAAAATGAATCGCCTCGCTTATGGTGTGAATGCATCCACTGGTATATTTCAACGCCTGATGTGCTCCATACTAGCTGGTATTGATGGAGTAGCCTGCCTACTTGATGATGTTGTAATTAGTGGATGTACAGTAGAACAACATGACAAACGAGTGGAGTTTGTGCTTCAACGTCTAAATGAGGTCGGATTGAAGTTAAACAAATCCAAATGTGTATTTGCTGTTAAAAGAGTTACCTTTTTAGGCTTTGAGATTGATGAAGCAGGAATCCACCCGTCTAAAGAAAAAGTTAAGGAGATTTCAGAGAAACCAGCACCCAAGAATAAAAGAGAATTGAAAGCTTTTCTTGGGTTATACAACTTCTATGAGCGATTCTTGAAGGATAAGACAGTCGTGTTGGAACCACTATACAAGCTTTTGAAAGAGAATGTCAAGTGGCAGTGGAACAGAGTTGAACAGCAAGCTTTTGATAATGCTAAGGCTAAACTCACCTGTGATATGACACTTGAGCACTATAGCTTAGAAAAGGAGCTAATTATGATATGTGATGCTAGTGAGGTTGGTGTTGGAGCTGTGTTAGCGCACAAGATGGAAGATGGCACAGAAAGGCCTGTCATCATGAGCTCAAGGACTCTTCAGCCCCATGAAAGGCGGTATGCCCAAATTGATAAGGAGGCCCTAGCTATTATGTTTGGCTTAAATAAATTCAGGCAATATCTGCTGGGTCGGAATTTCACGATACTTACTGACCATAAGCCTTTGCTTGGTATATTTGGGCGAAACAAACCGATTCCAGAACTGGTATCACCTAGAATGTTAAGATGGGCGCTAACACTGAATACATTCGATTACAGGTTACAATACCGACCAGGAAAACAGATGGGAGACGCAGATAGCTTGAGCAGATGGCCTACGCCATGCACAGAGGATGATTTTGAAGAGGAAACAGGTGTGTTTCTACTGGAACAGACAGATTCGCTGGGAGTTACTTCAAAGAAGATAGCTAAGGAAACAGATAAGGACCAAGTGTTGAAGAAAGTCAAAATGTATTTATTACATGGATGGCCAAATACAGTGGAGTTAGAATTATTACCTTACCAGAGGCGAAAGGACTGTCTTTCACTAAGCAAAGATTGCGTGCTATGGTCTAATAGAGTAGTTATCCCACAAACTTTGCAAGGACACATATTGAAGAGGCTACATGAAGGACACAGTGGTATCGTACAAACAAAAATGATGGCAAGAGCATACCTGTGGTATCCTTCTCTGGACACAGACATTGAGAGAATGGTAGCAGATTGCGAGTTGTGTCAGTTGAATAGGAACAACCCACCAACCACAGAACACAGTTGGCCAGTATCTACAAAACCATGGTCAAGAGTACATGTAGACTTCATGGGCCCATTCATGGGCAAGACATTTTTGGTGTTGGTAGATGCATACAGCAAATGGCCTGTAGTAAAGATCATGGCATCAATGTCAAGCAAGGCTGTTATTGATGCTCTTCGAGAGATATTTGCTGACAATGGCTTACCAGATTCCATTGTTTCAGATAATGGCCTGGCTTTTACCTCCACCGAATTTCAAGAATTTATGGATAGTAACTATATAAAACACATCACTGGAGCGCCGTACCATCCGTCAACTAACGGCCAAGCAGAACGGACAATACAGACAATCAATTCTAAGCTAAAGAAGCAATCTGACTTGCCTTGGTTAGAGCGAGTAGCGAAAATGCTATTTCATATGCGGACTACACCAAGCACAGTGACTGGAAAGACTCCAGCTGAAATGTTAAACAGTAGGAAGTTCCGAACAGCACTCACAGTACTGCATCCAGAGTTGGATGCAGCAAATACCGGCATAGACTTAGAGAAGAGGGGTGACAGAACGGCTGAGAAGGAAGGAGAAGATGTGAATAAGAAAAGGTTCACAGTAGGCAATCATGTTTTATTCAAACTGTACAACATGAACACTAAGTGGCAGCGTGGACGTGTAACAGCTGAGCTCGCGCCAGCCCTTTATGAGGTTACCACCGACGGAGGCATGAAGCATCGCCGACATGTGGATCAGATGTTGAAGACCAGACCTCCTATCGGTGAGATACAGAGACACCAGGATTTCGGCACTAATGACCAAGAGGAGATTATCATTCCACCACCAGAAGAATGGTCAGATATTATTGGCATTTAGAATGCTAATTCCGGATATTGATTATTGTTAATTATTATTAATAAAGATAATTATATGAGGTGTTAAATTGCGATTAGTTTGCATTAGATAATTATTATTGTTTAAGTTGTAATTAATTGGTTATTAGTAATCATGATTGTTATGTCAGTAACTTAGGGGAAAGGTGTTGTGTATAGTTTTGTAGGGTAATCAGTACATTTATTCTGATTAACATATTATGTCAGTCAGTGTAGGGTAGTTAGTATTGGTTGCGATCTCAGCAAAATAAACGTGTGAATTTCCTAGTTTTGTCTATTATTTGGAGTATATAAGCAAGAACTCAATAATGATCAAATTATATATCATCCATCCATCCATCAGCTTGTCATCGTCTACTACTGGACATATGCCTTTTCAATATTTCGCCACTCTTGGTGGTCCTCCGTCCTCCTCATCCAGCCGCCACCCGCAACGTCCATCAGATCGTCGGTACAGCGAGCACGAGGTCACCTCCTCCTCTTTCCCTTTCTGTAGGATGCATGACCACCTTCTGGTTACACTCTCGTGTAATGATTCTAAATTATTTTCTGGGGGTAGTCCTTCCTGTCCCAAAACTCCTTCAATGTTGGTAGATAATGGGGCAGTACCTAACTCCATCTGGTTGTTTTCAATTAGCTCAGCTTGGCCACTGAAATTATCATCAACTACAGGCATGGGCTGTGCTTGACTGGGCGATGGACAGGGAAGTGGAGGTGACTACGTTACGCTTTGCTGTACGTAGTCTCCATTCTAACGCCTTTCGGCACCAACGGACATTACGTTGGCGACAGATATGGTTTGTATCGAATTATACGAGCTTTCCTAATTTTCCCCAATCACAAAAATTTGCTATTTTTTAAAATAAAATTCGCTCGGCTTAATCGATTGATATAATATGACTTGTACATATTTTCACATTTTAACTATAATTTCTTGAATCCCTTGTCCATTGTATCTAGTTCGCATTTTGCTAATAAAATTTATAGACTAGAACTTATGCGAACTGCCGACATAGTGAAGAAGAGCTAAGTTAAAGCCGCATAAAAGAGCTTGCATGTCTCAATTAAAAGATGTGAAAAAAGAGGTGTACTAGGATCGTAACAAATGGAAATGTGTGGCCCGTGCCTACCCTCTAGGTTTATGTGTGTACGTGAGTAAAATTTGATACCAGAAACCTTTAAACTACTGTCTCGTTTTGTTGTTTGTCTACAGTATATATCCAACACTACAGAGTCTATGCTACTATATGCATAAGCATAAGACGTTCAAAGAAGAAAGGAATCCCGGGAAAATATAAAAAAGTGACACAACTGTCATCAAAATGTCACATGTCTTTTGATTTGAGCGTTTGGTTTCAGTACATAGATTACGTTTTTTATAACCTCTTGTACGGTTACGGCAAACGTTTCAATTATTTTCAGACTTTTATTATATTTTATTCTCGAACAAAGGATAGTAACAGATCGAGAAACCAAGGTACACAATGCCATCCTATTTGTACACACCGTTCCGTACAGGTCCCCAGAGGTGGGTACTCGTAAAACAAGGGTTGCCAGAACTTGTTTCCTAAAAAACAGGAGAAAGTATTTAAAAAATTTATACGCTACATAAAAAATATTCCTCGATTCGTTATTAAGAATGCTGTATCTTTGTACTTTTTAATTTTTTATTTGGAACTTAGTTATCCGATTACATAGTATTAAAAAATGTAATGAAAATTTATTAAAAGATAGAAGTATTTTTACTTGCACAAATGCACAAATGAACAAAACTGTTCAAGTGCGGGTAGGACTCGCGCCTTGAGGGTTCCGTACATACAGTTTAAAAGGTATTCCTCTATCACGGAAAATAATAAAAAATAAACAAATTGAAACACAACATCGAAAAATGTGCATTTTTCAACGTTTCTTGTTTCAGCTCTATCTTTTTGGAATTGGAATAAAGAAGTCGATATCTATCTATCTTAAAAACGGTATTACATACAAGTTTTAAATTTAAATAATACAACAAATAATATAAATTAGGTTTCCTTAATCAGAGGGTACCAAATTGATTTGTCAAGCGCTACCATACAAAATGACAGTACATTTTTTTATAATTGGGCTTTTTATTTACGGCATTTTTTTTTTACTGCATAAGCCTTATAGTGGTTTATATAAAAGGAGATCTGGCAACACCACCTAGAAGTGCAGAACACAAGATAGGGTACGATTTTTCAAATCAAAATAGCATTCAAGTGAGAGGCACTCCACTCACTGGCGTTTGGTTTTGTTTGAGGGATCTAGCTTCTCTATTCTTGTATTGTGCTCGATGGTTCCGCCTTTGAGATTGTTTTATTTTTACGGTGGAAAAGAATGATTGTGTTTTAAAAGAAACTGCATACGACATAAAAGGATTGGTTAATGTGGAGTTTTCTTTATCTACTAAGAGACAGAAATATTTTTGCGCAAGTTACTTTGAAATGGTAAGAATAAGGTCAAATGTAACAAAAATCAGGCGAGTGCGAATTTGATCCGCGCACCCAGTGTTCGGTTATAAATCGTGTTTCCCTAAATTATATTACTGCAAGGAACATCGGTACGCTTTATCGCAGGTTCGCTCGATGCACAAAAGATGTTAAAATAACGCTATTTAAAGCATATTGCCAATCGTTCTACTCGAGCGGCCTGTGGGTTAAGTACACGCAACGAGCCTACAACGTCCTGCGTGTGCAATATAACAACGCCTTCAGGATGCTGTTGCGGCTCCCGCGATTCTGCAGTGCATCTGGTATGTTTGCGGAGGCGCGTACAGATGATTTTTATGCCATAATGCGCAAGAAAACTGCCTCTATGTTACTCAGATTACGGGGCAGTGGCAACGGCATCTTAAAGATGATTGCGGACCGAATGGATTGTCCCATCCAAAAGTTCTGGATGTAACGATCCATTGGGTTATTTAAATAATAAATTTGTTTCATGTTCCCTTTTTTTTACTAACCTAGTTTTAAGCCTAACACTAACCTACTTATGGATTTTTAATCTGAAAATAAAAAGTCATTTATTTATTTATTTATTTATCTGTTTGTTCACATATCATTCTACATGATAGAACATTTTCAGGTATATAGTTGCATACTTTCATAAATATGGAGGGGAACATGTAGATAACATTTTTTTTCTAAGGAACTCGAAGATTTTTTTTGTAATTTTTTTAGGCACACTCTTTAATATCGTAGCTAGGGTTAAAAATATTCATTTTGCTCCTTCATACTCTAACCTCCTTAAAAAAAATGAGAAATTGTTTTTGAGACAAATGAGACAAAGACCCCAAGTTTCATGAAAATTTCAAGTTGAACTCTACCCGTCTCGGACGAAAGACTCTGTGACAGACAAATAAAAAGTCACACGACCAACGACTTATATTTTCGATTTATGAATATATAAGTATACTTTTTTTCTACATATCGCGCGTTTAAAGCAAATCCATAAGTAAAAGGACAAAACTACATTTATGTCCATAATTTAAAACATAACAATTGAATTTTCTACTATTTTAGGATAAATATATAAGTATCGTAACGGACACATTAATAAACTTCTGCGGAGGTGTAAAGGGCAAAAATTTAAAGGAATTTATAGTGACAAGAACATACCAATGATTTATGAAATGAACAACTCTAACCACTTAATTCACTTTTCTCACATCTATTATCCGGCAAATTCATCATAAAAGTGAACCGTCTAAATTCAGGCAAAAGGCAAATGTTCCAGCATGGAGTTATGTTCATCGACTGACAACTTTTATTTAATAACTTAGGTTTCTATAACACGCAAGTGTGGCCTAGTGATTTATCATTTGCATATTGAGAGTCCGATCGGTAAGGATCCATGGTTAGAACGTTTCTTATCAAACGATGATGGTCGTCAAGTCATGTCCGAGACTCGTTCGTTTGGGGCCTGGATGACTTTGACATGACAAGAACAAAATAATTTGCATGGGAAGTCCGCTTTTTATTAGCCTTTACAATCCAAATTACATATCTACCAACTGAATCATGAATAATGACAATTTTGTCTTAGGACCACTTAAATTATGCAGTAGTGATTGAGTTTTTTTTCTACCAAGATCTTAATTATTATTATTTATGTAAATAGTGTACAAATCGTCACTTTATTTCCCACACAAAATTGTGTTTTTACGTATATAGCGGTTGACCAAAGAGTTGCTAAAAGTTTCATAGACATTTATGTAGACTTTTCAAGTATTATTAAAAAATACCGGCTGGTTAGCTTAATGCACGATAAATAGACAGCCAATGGGCAGCTAAATTATTCAACTTGACACATTACTCGCAACTTGGAGCCACAAGATACTTTTACTTTATTTATTTTTCATCTGGTTTAAAGAAAATCAACAATTTACAATCCCTTTTCATTCCATATAAAATCCACTACTTTATGCGAAATTTTAGAGAATACTTCTTAAAATAACATAACCAAGTCAAAGGTTATGCACCTCACTAAAAATTTGACTGCTCTAAACCAATCTCCATAAGTACAATTCTGTGGCTTCAGCGAGCTCTGTCCATGAGTCAGCAAGCGGCTTACCTTGTTATTTGTCTTAATTTATCTTACTCCACCGACGGCACTGGATTTGACTTTTTACTGGCTCCTACATTATTTTTGGGTTGTTCGCCTGCGTTATAATGTAGTCAGGAAGG
Organism: Ypsolopha scabrella; assembly: GCA_910592155.1. NCBI lineage: Eukaryota > Metazoa > Arthropoda > Insecta > Lepidoptera > Ypsolophidae > Ypsolopha > Ypsolopha scabrella. Next base: position 15,080,281 of record OU342980.1, read on the forward strand.
CTGAATAATGTTTTGTTAAGGCAGAAGGGGTTTTATCGTAATTGAAACTGCTGGCTGGCAGGAAGTGATTTAAAAAAGAACTCATTTTGTACTGGCTACGTGCTTTGTTTGTTTACACAAAAAAAGTATTTGCTGGGTTATCTTTACCTGAAATATACAGAATTAATAATAGCTTTAATATTATAATATTACCGGTAACCAAAACGTCGCCCACAGACAGCCACATGAAATGATGTAATTTTCTGAATTTGGCTTCCAAAATCATTGCAAAACGAAGCCGCAGAATTACACAAAGTATTTGTTTACTGAAAACCAACACGAGTTGAAATTTTATAAACATTTTTCATCCATAAAATATTTTCCTTGATTCTAGAAAGCACTTACAGTGATTATTACTTTGCAGAATTCACGGAGTTTTGCTTCAGAATACGAAGTTTCCAGTTTAAAATATAAATTTTCTTGACCTTGTTGTCTGTTTCTGAAGGGTTCCGTAAACATCAAAACTATTATTTTAAAAGGCTGTCTGTCTGTGGCGGTTTTAATTTATTTGAAATCTGAATCTGGTGTCAATCAGTTCTTACTGGAGACTCGGTAAATGGTCAGGACCAAGTTCAATAACCCTTTCTGTTAAATACGCAAAATAAAATGTAGACTTCCTATACTAATTCAGTCATCATGCAATAACAGCTCAGTCAGTAGAAAGCCGCACTCTCAATCTCAAGACCCGGGTTCAATTCCTGCCGATCAATGCACCATACATGTTTTTCGGCATTTATGTGCATACTTACCACTTGCTGAACGAAAACACTAGACGTAAACCTGTATCCCCGAAATTGTATATATTTTTACCCGAAGTACGTTGAATAGGGTGAACCTCTTTCACGGTGGGACATAAAAATTGTCAATTGAGGACACATGACTTCACGATACTCGGCAAAACATCTGAAAACTCCCGGGGATAAATGTCGTAACAAAATATATTATATATATATATATTATAAGTTTTGAATATTGTTTTCTGATTGATAGTTTAATTTGTAATGGGATTAAACCTTTCTATTCTCACTACTGCTAAAACAATAATATTAGACGAGATATTTATGCTAGAGCTACATGCGTCTTGCATTATGCGTCTTCGCGCTAAAATCTACTATGCGCCTGAATTAAGAATAGGACTGTTAGTGAAGTTATCTGCGGGTGTTATCACATTCTTAATTGAGACGCATAGTAGATTTTAACATAATGCAGTGTAGCCCTAGTGTTAGTTTACTAAGGTGGTGGTTTCACACTAAGCCTTTCTTGACTATAGGTGTCCTTGAATCCAAGGGTAAATACTGGCACCGTTTACTTAACGTTTATCTTTCAATGTTACACACAGCAGTGTCGAATTGATCAAAAACTGTCAAACTCTAAATAAAAATACATTATGCAGCGGCAAAACTGACTGTGAAAAGTACAAAAACAGACTGTGAAAAGTACAAAAACATGTACCGTCAAGTACGAGTAGAACTCGCGGCCTTAGAGGGTTCCGTACCATTACATGTTTCACATATTATATTAAGAAACAAACTTTTATTTTGTGAGCGCTCGCGTAGTAGAAGTCTGAAATTAACCGCAAATATAAGTTCGTCTTGTAATATCTCCACACGTGATTTGAAATTAGTGATTTTCTCACTTGCCATATTTTAAGATTGAAAGAAAAAAAAGAAAATATAATAATTTATTGTCAACACAAGAAAAAATAAAATGATACATAAACTAATTTGACAAAAAGCCATGCGGTCAGCAAATGTTGTCGGGTATAATAAGTCTACGCGACCATGCGCAAACGCACATCCCTGGTAGGCAGAGTTCGGGTCAGCGCCAATGGTATCCTGAGCATGTTCGCGAGCAGGTTCGATTTTCAGTACATGAACCGTTGTACTATGATTCATGTACTTAAAAATAAAAATATGTAAATATAGGACTATGTTATTATGTTACTAACAATAGGTTAAGCAGTTTTCAATTTTAGATATATTTTTATTACTAACATTATTGTAGATACTGTGTGTGTTATATGGCTTTTTGCTAAATAGTAATTATCTGAACAGCGCTGATTTTTAGCGCAGCAGACACTGGAATGTACCCCACAGAGGTTCGAGTTCACTGGGATGTACCTTATAGGTTACCCTATAGGTTCTGATGATAAGTCAGTGAGTGAGACTTTCGGCACGAAAATACCATGAATGGTCCTTCATGGTATTTTCATTACTTGATCTAAATACTTGGCCTGACAGTGAAAGACGGGTCTTGACACACAGACATAAGACAAACAGTCAACAAAATTCCGAAGAAAATTAAATTTAAATCATGAAATAAAACATTGTTAGAATTTTCGTGAAGCTATTATGAAACACCATGTTTTTTCTTATTGTTTATGGTAATTAACCCGTTCCATTGTCGATTTTGAATATGGATTGAAGAACAATATGTTATCAACCTTCACAGGAACAGAACGGCGTAACAACCATATTCTTGTAGTTCTAATGTAGAGATTATTTAGTTATGACTTTCGTAGCTAATTTGACCAGGTATTTTTTAACAATTGTAGTTTTTTTATGCCACGTTAATTGCTTACTATGCATCTATCGGTATATGTTACAGAATTCAAATAAGACCATAGGAGTCTTATTGTCTAACTTCGACATCCATCGCAATTGCCTACAAACGCGCCGTGATTGGCTAGAAATGACATCACACATGATTTTTAGCCAATCACGACAGCTTTGATCGCTATAGCGTTAGATATTGAACTTACATAACAAGAGGGCAGAACTACAATACCCTCAAGGTTTCCTAAAGAGAAATTCAGCTATCGTATAACATTGTTATTCCGTCGAAAAAATATATTTCAGTCAGTGTTGTCAGTATCAATCCTTCGCCGGTATCAGGCGAGTTCCCTAATTCAATTATTAGGCAACTTCGTGTGAGATACCGATCGCGAGAGAAGTCAGGAGCATAAGCGAAGCGACCTAAGGGTTTACTGGTATACATATCCTGTATGTGTATAATGTGACTTTGGTTGATGTAGCCAAAGTCATACTGGAAACTCGGTAAGCGATCAGGACTAAGGTTAAATTACCCTTTCTGTAAATATAAATTTCGACTTCCTATACTAAAGGTAGTTATTTGAGTCAAGGTTGTTCTCGAAGAAGTATAGGGGCAAAAAAATATAAATTTTTCGTATTTCGCAAACAAGATCAATGGACATGGGTCATGACCACTTACCGAGTCTCCGGTATGTATTTGGCTACATCAACTAAAGTCTTATTTAGTTTATATTACATATATTTTAGTTTTCATTTGTCAGGGAATGTTTCTTTGGGAAAGTCGTTTAGTGTGATCAGTAAAACATACGGTTTGATTACCTAGGATCTTTACATGGACTTTTTGTCACTTAAAAAGCCAAAAACTAGAAAATACAAATATTCTATAAAAGACGAGCGGCGACGAGAGATAGGGGAGGCAAGCTTAGTACTCGACTGACCGCCGTGTGCGAAAGTGCTTCCAGAGAGTCCTGATGATGATGAGTCATAATCTCATCGAAAGCTCGACCGGTACCTCCTTGCACAATAAAAAAAAAGTGAGACCTATCCGTTTTTAAATATTTGTGATATTCTATCTCACAAAGTCCCTTTGGCTATGATTGTAGTAGTGACGTCTAATCGTCAGTTTTGTGTGATCGGCGTGTCTTGTCGCGCTCCCAAGGTAACGCCATCCATCCATCCATCAGCATTTATTTTTCCACTGCTGGACATAAGCCTTTCCCAGATTTCGCCACTCTTGGTGGGCCTCCGCCCTCATCATTCAACCGCCACCCATAACGTCCTTCAGGTCGTCTGTTCAACGAGCACGCGCGGGCAACGCGTCCAAGGTAACGCACACTAGAAAAAGGTGCGTGTGCCCGCACTACTACAACCTTAACCAAACGGACTTCTAGAGATAGAATATGTGTTATACTTGTTTATACGAATAAACAGGACAAAATTTCAGGATTGGCTTCATAGTAAAAGTTGTTTTTAAAAGCGAGTATTTATCACCATCAGTTTTAAACTTTTCAGCGAGAAAGTATACATCCAAAATAATTTTCATTACACGCTCAGTGTACCAGGGTTGCCAGATGAACATAGTTTGATTCACGTACCGTTTAAAAAAATCCTACCTTCGTTTTTTAGGTTTCCGTACCCAAAGGGTAACCAACGGGACACTATTACTAAGGCTCTGCTGTCTGTCTATCACCAGGCTGTACCTCATGAACCGTGATAGTTAGTTGAAATTTTCACAGGTGATGTATCTCTGTTGCCGCTTTAACAACAAATACTAAAACCGGCCAAGTGCGAATTAGACCCGCGCACTCTTATGCAACAGACATGATTTTTGCCGTTTTTATAGATACTGGTACGGAACCATTCGTGGGCGAGTCTGACTCGCACTTGTCCGGTTTTTTTTTATTCATAATATTCATTTAACAAGGGTAACGTAAGCACATAATATTTTTTGTAAAAGTGTTAGCAGTTGGATATGACACCACCTCTGTTATCCCACTCCTCATTTTTCTGTAGGTTTAAAAACAAAGTAACAGTTATTAGATCGAGATTTTTATGCACCTTTTACAGTTTAAGTAGTAAATTTATACTTGATTTTTTTTTACATTTAAGCTCATTTTGTATAGAACGGCCTGAACCTAAAATTCTCATACTTTTGCGAAAACTTGATTTGCCACGTACCTGATTTGAATTTGCATACAAGTATGAGAATTCCCGTATGTCTGGCAACACTGCAGACTGCAGTCCTCGCCCGTCAACATCGCTGCATGCCGAAAGCAAGCGTACACCAAACTTATAATGACGATTACGCGTCTATGGAGCTACGGTTTCATAGACAGTGTCCCTAATAGATACACTCGACCAGTTTCATCAATATGAGCCTGCTTTTATTAACGACAAGGTAAGCTATATATTAATTTGTTTATTATGTACTTTTTATTGAAAGTATTTTTGATTGATACAGCCAAACTCAAACTATGGACTTGTTACAAATTTCAACCCCGAATCAGTTGATATGGGAAGTGGAAATTTAAGTTTGACTCTTACTGGATTTACTGACTGTAGCAATCAAATTCATCGTAAACATTTACTATTAATGTCTGGCCTTTCACAAATATTATTTTTAATACACCTGCTCAAAATATGATAGATTACGTGCCTGTTTAGCGTGCGTAAAATTACATATTTTGCACTGGTACTTTTTTTTTTTTTTTTTGGCCATCTAAGGCCATCTAGACAGACACACAAAAATTCTAAAAATTGTTGTTTTGGCCTCAGTACAGTACCAATAACCCATTTCATTTAAAATTTCGCGAAAATATTCAATGTACAGACACGACTTTTTACTACTTTATTATTAGTATAGATGTTTATATGATGTTAAATTGTAAAAAAATGTTTTAAAAATTGAAAACGACTTGAAACGTCATAATTTATATTCTATTGTATCTATCTTAGAACTCATTAAAAAGATTTTAGAAAGAGACATTGGTCTTTATAGTGTATTGGCACCAACCAGACACTGCATTTTCTTCTGTTGTATTTTGTTTTGATTTGCAACAAAATTGCTTTTATTTTATTGTTTCATGTACATTTCTCGGGTGTTTTAAAAAACGTCCTTCGATACGCGTGCGAAAGTGTTGACATTTCTCATCCCGATTGTTTAAAAAAAAACAATCTTGACCTGACTCGAAATATCAACCATTTCGCACTAGAATCAAAATGTGCTAAAATGTACTTTTATAAAAATTAAACAAAAAAATCACAACATAACGACCCTTTCAATAATGGAGTCGTCATCGGACGAATAAAAAAATATATATCTATATGTATATCTATGTACCTCCTAATAATAAAGTATGTACTAAAAAGGTTGTGCCGATTTTTTTTTTTCATTTTGCGAAATATTATATTAAATGTTTTTTGTTTGATAAACACTTGTACTTGTCCACTTATTTATATTAATTTCCCTTACCGGTTTCGCTGTTAAAGCATTATCAAAGCATTATCAAACCTTTGATAATGCTTTAACAGCGAAACCGGTAAGGGAAATTAATATAAATAAGTGGACAAGTACAAGTGTTTATCAAACAAAAAATGTTTCAAAAGTTCCACCAAGTGCCAACAATCACGAGCATCAACTATATTAAATGTGTTATCAGTATTGTACTGAGGTCAAAACTACAATTTTGAGAATTTTACCCGTCTGTCTGTACCTATCTTCCGCTTTAGAGCTACTCAACGGGTTTAGATGCGGTTTCTTTATTATCATTGTAGTTACCCTAGTCAACATATAAGCTTTAAGAAACGGGCGAAGCCGCGGCCGAAAGGCTGGTAGTATATAAACATGACATATACGTTCGCAGATGCGAGAGATTATGTAAAAAATTAAGGGTTCATTATTTTCTAGAAAAATGGTTCGCCACTTCAGCTTTAAACGTTGTTTAAGTGCCTTTACGCCAAATCCCGTTGTTCGTAGCGTGACCGTAACAAAGAATTAACTTTGCCTCCTGCGTTCGAGCGAAAAACTTCCTGAATTATTAAGGAATTTGGTCGGAAACAGGGCACAAGAAGTCTGCAATTTATCCCCGCCAAGTTCAAGACTCCACGCGATAATGAGTAGTTGAGGGTCACAGAGAGTTCAAAATTTAGGGGACTGCGGAACCAAGGCAATTCAGGAGGATTTTTTAATTTAAAGCCCTGACATCTCAGTCAGTAAGTTGCTGAAGAAATCTGCTGGTTAAGAATACACTAATGAGTTTTCATTGTTAATTAAATTAAATTATTATTATTGTTAATTATTAGTAAGTATATAATTATTTATGTAACGGTACACGTATGTATATCTACTTTTGTATTTATCACTAATTTAATTTCCCCTGAGGCATACTGGAAGAAGTCTCTAGAGATAAGTTTGCCTTTGTACATTTCTTTTCCTAATTTTAAGTTTGTTCATTTTTTTTTCGTGTACAATGAAGAATAAAAATAAGAATAAATATACGAGTACGTAGTACATGCTGAATGGTGAACAAAAACACCATCAGATAAACTTTTCTGCCCTGAATAAAAGTAAAGCGTTAATTATAGCTTTAGTTTGGGCGCAATAGGGCTCACCCCTATCCATTGGTTCGTATGATTAGTCGGTGAACTGAGGACGTGTAGTAGTTGATTATCCAGTCACAATCACACTCGATACATCCTCGGACAACTACTCGAGGATGTAATGTCATGAGAAATGTTCGAGTTTAAAACTCAGCGTTGTTTCATTCTGAAGTAGGAATCAACCAAGTTATATAATCCGCCCGCGTCGAAGAGATTTTCGTGGAAATGAGGAAAACAAAATAATATGATTTTTTGAACGACTATATGCAACGGACACCATGTTTAAGCAAAGCGCTAATAAAGACCGATCAAATAAGCCCAAACACGTTATCCGTTGAGGAGATCCCGTACCAATCTTCCAGTCCCATCATCAGACCCTGGTCTCCATGTTTTACCAAAGTGTTAATAAAGACCACTCAAATAAGCCCAAACTTGAAGGGTCTGCTGTTTTCCGTTGAGTAGATCCCATACCCATCTTCCAGTTCCATCATCAGACCCTAGTCACCATGTTTTACCAAAGTGCTAATAATTACCAGTCAAATAAGCCCAAACTCGAAGGGTCTGCTGTTGTCCGTTGAGGAGATCCCGTACCCATCATCCAGTCCCATCATCAGACCCTGGTCACCATGTTTTACCAAAGTGCCAATAAAGACCAATCAAATAAGCCCAAACTTGAAGGGTCTGCTGTTGTCCGTTGAGGAGATCCCGTACCCATCTTCCAGTCCCATCATCAGATCCTGGTCACCATGTTTTACCAAAGTGCTAATAAAGACCAGTCAAGTAAGCCCAAACTCGAAGGGTCTGCTGTTTTCCGTTGAGGAGTTCCCGTACCCATCTTCCAGTACCATCATCAGACCCTGGTCACCATGTTTTACCAAAGTTCTAATAAAGACCAATCAAATAAGCCCAAACTCAAAGGGTCTGTTGTTGTACGTTGAGGAGATCCCGTACCAATCTTCCAGTCCCATCATCAGACCCTGGTCTCCATGTTTTACCGAAGCGCTAATAAAGACCAATCAAATAAGCAAAAACTCAAAGGGTCTGCTGTTGTCCGTTGAGGAGATCCTGTACTCATCTTCCAGACCCATCATCAGACCCTGGTCACCATGTTTTACCAAAGTGCTAATAATAACCAATCAAATAAGCCCAAACTCGAAGGGTCTGCTGTTGTCCGTTGAGGAGATCCCGTACCCATCTTCCAGTCCCATCATCGACCCTGGTCACCATGTTTTACCAAAGTGCTAATAATGACCAATCAAATAAGCCCAAACTCGAAGGGTCTGCTGTTGTCCGTTGAGGAGATCCCGTACCCATCTTCCAGTCCCATCATCAGACCCTGGTCACCATGTTTTACAAAAGTGCCAAGAAGTGTGTCAGGATCGTTGTAGATGGAAATCTATGGTCAGATTAAACTCATACAGTTTTCTCGTATGGCAAAAAGTCAATACATAAACCTGGCTGTAATCACTTTTTCAAGCTAAATATTAGCAAGAGGTGTGTCCAGATCGTTGTAGATGTAAATCTGTAGTCAAATTAAACTGATATAGTTTTCTCGTATGGGAACAAATCATTACTTATAAAATAGTATTTAATGTATCTATGCTTAAACCTGGCTGTAGTTACTTTTTAAAGCTTAATATTAGCAAGAGGTGTGTCAAGATCGTTGTAGATGGAAATATTTAGTCAGATTAAACTGATACTATAACTAACCATTTGGTCAAGGAACGCCGATAAAGCAGCTAAGCAGCGTTTTTTCTCCCGACATGGTTCATAATTTATATTGAATTTTCAAATTAAAAACTTACTTTTATTTAAATAATATATAGCGTATGTTACTCAGCAATAATATATCTTTTTAATATAAAAGAAAGAATTTATAGAATCAGTTCTGTAGTTCCAAAGTTTACCTCAAACATACAAACAAACAAATCTTTCCTCTTTATATAATATATAAGTGTAGATGTAGATAGATGTAGATAGATGTATTCACAAGGGAGCATCCATTAATTATGTGAGGCATTTAGGGGGGAGGTGGTCAAGCTGATTCTCACCCAATGTCACGTGAAGGAGAGGGGGGGGCTGGCAAATATCACGTAATTTTTTTTCGCTAGAAATATTGTAAAGTTGCGAGAAAGCCAGGTTGCAGAAAACAGATAGGTATGCTACCACAATGGAACCAGATGGAGTTAAAAGATACACTGAAAAAAATCACCAATGTGCTACAAACTTAAAGTTATACCTAAGATTTAAAAATCTCAAATGTGCTACTTAGGTTATAATTATCGACTCTAGTCAGTGAACTCCAAAAATCATTTATGTCCTCATCTATATGTGCTCAATCTCCATCTACCCATCCATCAGTCTGTTTCTTCCACTGCTTGACATAGGCCTTTCCAAAATTTTGCCACTCTTAGCGGTCCTCCTGGAAGATATGCCCATACTCACACACGCTGGGCAGGCGGGTTAGTGACCGCGGTGCCGAAACCCTTGCACCAGTGACGCCCGTCACTAACCTGTTTTTTTTTTTCGGTCCGAGGCAATGGTGGGCCGCCTGGATTTGCCTAAGAGCTGTTCTCTTACTCTCCCCCGAATAACTTCGGGAGGATTTGCGATTAAGGTGGTGATACCTCCACAGTCAAGCCCGGCAACAGTTCTACCACCTAGAAACTAGGTATATGTGCTCAATCTCATTGCAAAGTGGTACCTCCACAGTCGAGCCCGGCAACAGCTCTACCACCTAGAAACTATATGTGCTCAATCTCATTGCAAAGTATTAAAGGAATTATTGTCAAGGTATTTTATGTACATCTTTACTAAACAGCCTTGTAACAGATTTCGTAGCAATATATCTTCCTCCACGCACAATATATACAACAGTACAGACTTCTCTACTAAGTAACAAAGTTGGATCTCAGAATCTTAGCTTAGTTAATACGTAGTCCCTAGGCGATGATTGTATTGCTTCCGATACTCGCTTTGCTACGACGTAGAGTGTAATTTTCTACGCTCGTAGAGTTTTAATAGAATTTTAATTGTTAACGGCAATGAAATTTAGAGAACGGTAATTTAAAAATCCGGAAATTAAGAACTAAATAAATAAAACTGAGAAAACTTAACCATCCTTAAAAAATAAACTCATATAAATAAATAAAAATTCTGACATATAAAAAGCCTCACCCAAATTGCTGCTTCGTGACACGGTATGCCTAGTATGCTGGTTACAATCCAGCTTTGTATCGCTAAAATATAATAATTAGGGTTCACAATTTTAATTTGTAGAATGGATCCGAGACGTAATCTGGAACAGCGATTTACTATTGTCTTAGCGATAATTGATAGCTAAGTAGTTTAAGGCATACTGAGTTATTGTTGTAGCGTAGGTTAAGAAACGCTACATTTTTGTTTCCACCAGAAAACGGAGTCAAAGCTTCCACCTCTCCGACTGCCGGCGGTATAACTCAAAAACAACAAAAATTTGGCATGTATGTAGGCAGACAATTAATCCATAATTAAAATAAAGTCACATATAAAAAATATTTTCGAAATTTGTATAGCGTGTGTAATGAAGTGAAATCTGAAAATATTATTCTTTCGTTTTACGAGCTTTACAGATTTAATATTTCACAAACTGTGAAACTTTTTATGGTACAAATGTAGCAGCTTATTTAATAAACAAATTAGGAAGGGTCTATTTTGGTATGTTCTCGTGCAGTGAACGTTTCGCTTATTAATTGCGTGACACGAAAATTTTACTTTTACTACATTTTCAGCAAAATTTAAGTAACAAAATGTTAGTAAATAAGAGAAATAGCAGTAACTCAGACGATGGATTACAGACTCTGATAGAGTTAAGATTCAAATTATATTACCTAATGTTTAACATTTCTGATTTTCTTGTATTGTATCTGAGAAAAGTATGCGGTTTGATAATCCTTAGATTTTGATCTTCTTGTAAACTATTTAGAGTTTCCAAGCCATGAATTACCTTCATAATTCATGAGTTGACGTGCTTTATGAGTTATATACGAGTACTTACGGGTGTCATGCAAGGTTCAGAATTTAGGGTGTGTAGCAAATATTTCGATTAAACTAAGGCGTTTATGACTGTGTTGCTTTTGATCTTTATTTGCAACGACATTATAGCACACCGAAGAGGTTATAACGTAAAGCATGTAGACCTTGGAAGTGCTTTATTAAAACGTCTGAAGTTATGAAATATATCAACATTATCGTAGTCAAATGTTATTTATATCAATATATAACGTTTTTTTTAAGTAAATTTTTTTTCGTATTAAGTTAGTTATCACTATTTTTGTTGTTTGTCTTTCATTTATATCTTTTTTTTATTTACTTAATAAATAAGTCAATACCCTTTTTCATTTGAAACAAATGTTTTATATTGTTATTGTTTAGTTTTATTACTATCCTACTATAATTATATAATTAGTAACGAAACGAATCAATCAAAAACTACAAAACATTTTAAAACTGTATTATTTATAACGTTATAAGGATCTGAAAGCATATAGAGAGTTTTCCTTTGCGTTTCAACCAAGAATATTTAATACTTCCTCAAGATATTCAGTTATTATTTACTTTCAACAAAGGTTTTGATTAATGAACGCGGGCGGTCGTCTCAGACCCCGACTCAGACGAAGACTATCTTTTTGTATGAAGGATATATAATTAATAGTACCTGGACGCTCGAGCTCTGTGCTATCAAAATGCTTTCGAAACAAATGAATACGTTACAAAAAAAACAAAAACGTACATATCTTCGGAACATAATAAAAAGCGAAAAAAACAGAAGGAGGCTTTTAAATCTGGAAGTGGTTTGGACCAAGAACTTCTTACGCGTCAGGTAGATGCCTTACCAACTGAGCTACTGACTTTGCTTATCAAATAATGCAAATTTTCAATCTCGTACGTTTATAGGTTATTTGTTCGTGAAAACTTGAAGAGACCGACTTTTCACAGAGATGTGACCTTGCCAAATGCATTTTTTCAACCCCTTTACCGTAAATTTTATCGAAACCTTTAAAGCTACTTTGTAGAAACTGTTTATAAATGTATGTTATCTGAGTGAATGGATCTGTGTCAATTCCGGTTTTCACGGATTTTGATGTCCCGTTTGGGAAATAATTGTAATTGTTTTTTGTTTTTTTTTTTTTTATGAAATAAAATAGATGAAAAACATGTATATGAAATATAAAGTATTTCGACCCACTATGGGGTTGGCATCAGCCGAAATAATGACAAATACAATGACACATACATGACATAAAATAAATAATGATAAATACAATGACACATACGTTGCATAAATTAAAAAATAAGTAATTTTTGTTTCCTATCTTAATTTCTTAAACGCTTTCATACTAATAAATTACGCAAATTTATCATTTGAGTGCAATATGTCGTCTAAAGCAAAAATGTTGAATATATAATCGTAAATTTTTAAAAAGCAGCGGTTTTTGAACATTCCTCATACGAGATGCAACAAAAAAGTATCCAGTTTAAAACTTAATTAGAAGATTTATTCATTAGAAAAGGGTTGCAAAATAAATTGAAAAATATATAAGGATGGTCTATTGTTCAAAATCTTAGTCTAGCAGAGTTCTTTTTCATTGACAGGCGGCAAAACAATAAATACCAAGTTTTTGGCCTTTAAGTAAGAGTTTGGAACAAAAACAAGTCAGTACTAAGTTTTTGAATGTTGTTGTAAATCTGCCAGCCTTCTATTTTGCTGTTTTTTTATTGCACAATTAACACTATATATCCAGAATAAGCGACAGAGGTGTGTCAGGATCATAACAAACGAAAATCTGTAGTCTCGACCAACCCTTCTGGGAAACAGACATAAGTACACACATCCGTGATATCCATTTTGTTTCTTCAAAATCACTATAACAACAACCTATTCACAAGCTGTCCCGTAAAACATGCGATTAACGCCCCTATCACAATTCGACAAGGATATACGTCAAATTTTCGAGACAACACTACGTTTATCCTCAGAGTGGTGTCACAAGCCTGTTTGGGAAAACCGTTGTTTGCCTTGTCGTGCCTGTTACACGATTTTGGCAATCGATATGGTAAACAAACTATAGCAGCGGCTTTCGTGTAGGGAAACATTATTAAACTAGCGTGAGTTCATTTATTATGCTTCAAGTAAGAAAGCGGTGATGAAGTTAGCTATTATCATAGCGTGACAACACTACTACTAAACTAATATAAAAGACCTTCTTGTAAATACATTTTCCAGAAAAAATCTAAATTAAAATACAAAATTAAAAGCCAAAGCAAGTCATATGTATATTCTTGCAGTCTACGACAGCTACTCTTTTTACCTGTGTGAAATACATGTTAAACTTGCAGGCACACACACAAGCGCAATGTGCATACATATACGACTTACTACAAGTAGAGCAGATTAGTCTTGGATTGCAAGAACTGTGTTTACAAAGTCTTATATAAATACCTAAAATACGGTTCTTATGCCATCAGATGGAGTGAATGTAAACAAATCAAACAGTTTTCACTTAACGGCAACATTGACAGCTCAGTTAGGTCTGGTAATAGTGTTTGTCTAGATTCACATTACAACAGTGCTTCTTATAGATATATATATATATATATATATGTTAAACTTGCAGGCACACACACAAGCGCAATGTGCATACATATACGACTTACTTATATATATATATATATATATATAACATATTATTGTAAATATGGATTAGCAGTCTGCGGTGCCCGAATCAAAGGGGGTAGCATTTCCAGTGTTCTAAGAAAATTAAAGGGTGACTTCTGTAATATGTAAATATTATGTTACCGGCCAAACACGATTTTTAAGAAAAACTAGATTTTCCTAGGCCAAAGTAGGTACGACGACGAGCGAAGTGAGGACGAGCGTCTTAGGTTGCTTGTAAATATAAATTCAGAAGCCGAGTGAAGCGGAGCGAGGTGACGTCTTGGGTTTTAACAAAAATAAGATCTTATCAGCCATATCATGATATCGATCTTAATTTGGCCTAGGAAAAACTAGTTTGTCCTAAAATCGGGTTTGGCCGGTATCTACATTGAACTAGTCTTTTTCCCAGGGCTCCACCTGCATAGCAGGTGTTGTTGAGATCTCAAATAAAATGAGTTTCGAGACAGCCTCGAATAGTCATAATTTTATCTGTTAATGGCATTATTTATAATTCCTATTTATTGCATACATTACCTAGGTACAGTATGTAATCTATAGTAATAATAAACTAGTAATAAAGGTGTGCCTCTCGTATATAAAATATTTTTGCGAAGTTTTAAATACATACATACATATACTCTCGCCTGTCTCGCAGAGGGGTAGGCAGAGACTACAGATTTCCATCTGCTACGATCCTGACACACCTTTTTTGCTTCTTCTACTTCCATCAAGTTTTAAATGAAATGGGTTATTGTATTTTACTGAGGTCAAAACTATATTTTTTGTCTCCCTTTCTGTTCGTCTGTATGTATGTTCCGTTTTAACTCGAGAACTACGGAACGGATTTGGATGCGGTTTTGTTTATTATCATCGCAGTGATCCTAGTCAACAGAGACTATAAGAAGTGTTGATAAAATATCCGCAAAACCGAAAACTGTCGATAATAATATTTTTATTGAAAGAAACTTCCACGCAAGCGAAGCCGCGAGCAAAAGCTAGTTATTTTGAAAAGATAAAATATTTAAGGCATTGCCTAAGCAAACCCGGAATTGTATAGGAATTATATACTTTGCCAGTGACATATTGTATGAGTCACAAATTGGCTTCGAAGTCAATTTATTGGCGCCCGAATCACCTTGTCTTCAGCAAATCACCCCCTTTGCAGGTTTAACTACTAATACATAGTGTAAGCAAAGGTTGCGGTGGGGTGACAAATGTACTCGCAGACCTATATTTATATACGGATCTGTTTACCTTTGCAGATGAACTTTACCTATGTAAGTTTACATAGGCAATCAGGTGTGCTGTAAATTGGAATGGAATCAGTCCTCGATGATCATCATAGATGTCTTAATAGTCTTCATCTGAGCTTATTAGTATTATTCTATCGATGATATACTTGAATCTTATCTGTGTCGCTCAAAACAACCACTTCATCGAACAATATGTACACAGATTAGAAAAATATATAATATTTGTCTGCCTCCTTGGTTTTTCCAAGAATGGACATTATAAAACGAATCCATAGATAATAGAAAACGAAGCCAAACATAAGAATAGTTAAGATAATAATTGATCTGTTCCCAAACTACAAAAAGCTGGTCATACCCTTTTTCACATTAGAAGACCGGCTGACATATCTCAAAAAGTAAGGGTATACGTTCATTGTAAATTTGCGACATGATACGTGGGACGCACTATAAGTTTCCGGAATGAATACGAAAAAATACTATTAAAGGTACAATATTAATTTATTGTTTTTCAAAATAATCTCCCTTGGCGTCTATGCACTTTTTCATTCGATCAAACCAGTTTTGAAAACTTTTGTGCCACTCCCCTGTGGTGACCTCTAAAACGTGTTTTTCATACTCCTCGACAGCCTCTTCTGGTGATGAAAATCGTTGACCGCGTAATTGGTTCTTAATTTTTGGGAACAGAAAAAAGTCACAAGGTGCCAGGTCGGGACTGTATGCAGGATGACTCATGAGTTCTAAATTTTTCGTCTTCAAAAAGTCGTTTGTCTGTCTGGCCGTGTGAGAACTAGCATTGTCGTGGTGCAGGATGATACGGCGTTTACGGTTATTTTTACGGAGTTCGTCAATAACTTCCGGCAAACAAATGGTCGTGTACCAGTCACTATTCACGGTACGACGATTCTCTAAAGCAACAGTAGCCACGTGTCCAGTTTTATTAAAAAAAGAAGCAATCATCCGCTTAGATGCACTTTTCACGCGCGCCACTTTGGTTGGTTTCGGCTCATCTTGAAAGACCCATACGCTCGATTGCTGCTTTGTTTTGGGATCGTAGCAATAAATCCATGTTTCGTCACCTGTTACTATGTCCCACACCAAATTTGACGCACCTTCGTTGAATCTGGTAAGCATGGCACTGCACCAAGTGACGCGGTCCGTTTTTTGAGCCTCGGTCAAGTTGTGTGGGATCCACCGCGAGCACAGCTTTCTCACACCCAAATGTTTGTGTAGGATTGATTGTATTTGACTCATGCCTATTTCTAAGGATGCGCGAATTTCATGGTAGGTCACATGCCTGTCTGTTTCAATCATACGGCGCACAGCATCGATGTTTTTGTTGGTCACAGCGGTGGACGGCCGACCATCGCGAGATTCGTCACTGAGATTGATACGACCACGCTTGAATTCTGCAAACCAGCTATAAACAGTCGTCTTGCATGGTGCTTCATTGCCAAAAGCTGTTTCAAGCCGAGCGATGCTCTGTTGAGCTGTCAAATTACACTTAAAATCGTAGAAAATCATACTACGAAAATTTTCCCGAGTTAAATCCATGTTGATGCAGACACACAATTTTTTAAATGGCGCCACAAGGTAAAAACAAAAGACAGTCAGATGAAACAAACTGCATTCTACAGCCAAAGAGTTCTATTTTCAAATGTTGCAACAAATTTTTAAATATTGTTTATGTAAGTGGCCAGTTCCGGAAACTTTTAGTGTTACCTATGTACAACCAATGGATTGTGTGATATGGTTCGATTCGATTCTAAAATGTTCGTAATAGAGAATCGATATTAAAGTTTCGATTTAACTGTGTCTCTTCACTAGTACTCAATTCTGACATGTTTCAGCCGGAACTTCGTTATACGAAAAAAGTTACACATGTCACCCTAAGATTTTAAAATCCGATAGTTTATAAATCTACTAATCAGATTATAATTTCACGATAGTTTTTCAGTAAAATTATAAACTATCGTGTTTTACAATCCCATGCTGACATATACGTCAAAAACGGTTTTACCTAAGTTATTTGTCAGTAACGCAAAAACTAGTGTTGATTAAAACATCAACATTTGGCAGGCGAGTAAATAAAGAAAATTTTTAAGTTCGAACATGAGACAAATCGGTCGAAGGCGAATCCGGCAAGCGTGAGTTCAAAATATGGGGCACAAATACTTAGCCGAATAGCCCTTTGACAGTTGAAATCGTACGTTTTAGCCGTCAAATGAATACGATTGTCTTTATCATGAAATGGTTAATTCTACGATATGGTCATGACATCACTACCTTGACTTGCACATTGCCAAATCCACTGGACACATTTGCTCAATCTGATCGCAACAGTACAGCTCTCAATAGTCGCTGCAATATACAAATAGAATTATAGAATTGGAATATAGAAACCAGAAATTAAGAACACCTAAAGTTGTTTTTTTTTCTTTTTGTCTGGTATTTTCGTTTTAACTTCTTTTATAAAGAACAAAGTAACAAAAATAAACAGATATCCATAATAATTTTAAAAATTGTTACATGTAGAAGCTGTCTGCGGTAAAAATGTTAAACATTTTAGTAAAAACGAAAATTCCGAATTGCTAGAAACAGCAGTAACGAACGGCACAATAAACGAGCCGGTAATTATTTTTAAATGAATCGCCTTCTCCATGGAAAGGATATTGATCATTCAAGTGATTAATCGATCGACCGGCGACCTTGACCTGTTTAATGGCCTTAAATCTATTAATTTTCAAGTGGAAAAACTAAATTTTATATCATTTTCGTGACATATTCTCTTTATTTCACCACTTATTGATAAAAAATGGAACATATTATGAGTTATATACTTTTAACGCATAAACTATCGAGCATTTCAACAGCAAATAGTGAAAAAAAATATAAAATCATATTTTTATTGTTTTTTCGATTCTCAACAAATTACGAAAATTCGCCAATAGCGCGTCAATAAAAGTGTTAAAGAATGGATAAAGAACCGGACCCCGTCTCCACATTTCATGACTTAACCCTTAAAAACAGTAATCTTAATAAACACAATGCAAGATGCATCTGTCACACATGCTCGCTCGAAACCGCACTTCCTTAACTTTAAGGGGAGAAGAGTATTCTACTGTTGCTTACATTTCTTACAAACTGTATCTACATATGATATATAATATAATAACTGCTGACAGCTTCTTTCTTTTTTATTATTCAATATATATAATTGTTACTGTACAATAAAGATAATTATTCACAAGATATATTTCGGGTCCGATCTGGACCCGGCATCAGTTGAGTATAAATACAAATACACATTTGTCATGTTTACATGACATGATATATATTTTTAAAAATTTCTTGAACTATTTACAATATGTCTTATTTTTTTAAAAGCAACACAGAAAATGCACTTGCTACATATCATGACAAAATTCACAGTGGCCTCCTCAAAAGAAACTATCCTGAAAACTTTTTACAGAAACATATGTATAGACGACCACAATTCTCTATAAACAATCATAATACGATAAATTCATCCCAGTCCCACGAAACCCGTCTCATCACAACCTATTTCCATGGCAATCATAAATTAAAATCACTCATCAAAAATCACCTACCAATACTACGTCAAAATGACGAGACAAAAAATCTTCTTCCCACAAACCCAAAGATCTGCTATCGTCAAAATTTAAATTTAAAATCAACTCTCAACAAAACGAAACCAAGACCCATAATCACAACCAACACTTCTATCGGAACATCCCCTTGCCGCCGACCGCGATGTAAAACCTGCCCCATTATAAACACCAACACTCACATCAACACACATCACACATCAGAGTCATACACATCCCAACCGAACAGCAACTGCAAAACGGAAAACTGCATATATATGCTAGAATGCCGGCACTCCTACACACACACGTCTACACACCCTGTCATTAAATCAGTGCTTCACCGTAAGAGTTATAAAGTCATTTCATCCCCCATTAACCGGAATACAACTTAGAACATGGGAGTCCTCTTTTATATGGTCTCTTGGTGCGCATTACGGCGATGGCCTCAACAAACAACATTAATATTCACACCCAGACTGGCTGGCCTATCATTATCACCACCACTACCATCATAATCAAAATCATCATCATCGTGATCATCATCATCATCATCATCATCATCATCATCATCATCATCATCATCATCATCATCATCATCATCATCATCATCATCATCATCATCATCTTTTAAAAAATAAGACATATTGTAAATAGTTTAAGAATTTTTTTTAAATAGGTCACAAGTCTATTATATCATGCCATGTAAACATGACAAATGTCTATTTGTATTTATACTTAACTGATGCCGGGTCCAGATCGGACCCGAAATATATCTTGTGAATAATTATCTTTATTGTACAGTAACAATTATATATATTAAATAATAAAAGAAAGAATGTATCTACATATACAACACATGAAACACACAACCCTTCTCTTTGTATATCTCTAAATATCATAATTAACAGTCCAAATAAAGGAAGTGTGATAGAGCGATGGTTCCAATAGCGTGCACTGTCTGTATGAGTCAGCCAATCACGGCTGGCTCAGTGTCGGATGACACACAGAACGAACCAATCATTTCTAGTCCCTGGTCATGAGCCTTTTGCCCCTTTGAGTTTCTGGTACCATTTTCAAATAAAAATTATTTTTAGAAACGAATCTTGTTTGTTTTTTTATTCACTGGATAGCTCCAATGGAAACCCCATGTTTGACATATTTCTAAACTGGAGCAAACGAGTGATTGTGTGTATGACGTTTAATTGCCTAACAAGTTTCATAATTATTTATGAGAAAGTGCCACTAAAAATGTATACTCTATTGTGGCTGGCGACAAAACTGATGTGTTATTTCATTTTTCACTATTTCATAGTGTTATTTTCAATTTTCATGATGCCGTTTTTTGAAATAGAATTTATTATTATGTCGTAATATACTATTACTAATATAATTGCGTAATATATTATTTCGTATAGGAAATATTTTTTTTTTTTTCAATACTTAAGACATTGTCAATTTAAGACAGCTCAGGGCTCTACTCTCCTTAATCAAACGGCTCCATCTCTTAAACTATTTTTTGTGGTTAAATTTGTAAACCAGTCACTTTGTAGTTTTTATGGCTGCTTTGTAATTATAAACAGATTTGGCATATTTAAATTTTGTTTAATTATGTCGCATGTTGTATGATATGTCTAATAAATCGATGTTTTATTTATTAACTTACACATTTTTTACCGAAATTTGAAATGCACTTCATCTCTAAAAGCAGTTGTCATGGGTGCTATCTCTCGATGGCTCAAGTTTAAGGCTTGGCCCATGGTGCACGATAATCTTACTAAGTGATTTTGAACTTCAGTATGTTGTCAGAAAGTCTACTTTAGAACACTCGCAATCAGTGAATTTTCGATGTTTTTCTGGATTTTACGAAAAAGTATTTGATTTAGGAGTTTTTTCACCTGGCACCGGAAAAATTTATTGTGTTTCTTGTTATAGCAGTAATTTCAGACATAAAACGAATTATTAACTTAAAAAGGCATAATTTTCAAAAATAAAATCTATCGAGTTGTGTCCAATTAGGTAACCAACCTGACATGACAACGGAGAGATGACGGTCTGAAAAAGCACGTGTCCAAGTTTTACATTGATCAGATAAGTAGTTAACACAGCATATTAAATCAAAAACCGTTGAAAGTCCAAAGGTTAAAGTCTTGTATAATGTTAACCTCGGAGCAATATGTTTCTGGGATGTAAGCATGGTAGTAAGAAATAGCGCAGCCTCTATAAAGTATACTGTACCTGTGATCTAGCATCCGTCGCTGCCAGCCGTTGTACGAAGATATTTTACAGATAACTTATGCATGTTCTCTGTGCTTTACCGCTTGAAAATTGTAGCATAAATTCGGACCGTTTCGGAAAGTGTTAGAGTAAAATTCTTCTATTCGTAGTTCCACTTTATCCAATAAAGTGGCACCGAAACACGGTCGCGCTAAATGTCTATTGTAAATCAATTGTAATCAAGGATCAATAAATTGTACTGGTTAAATGTAATCCTTTAATCCGGTTACTAAGTTATAATGTAATGTTTACTAAGTTATAAGTGACTAGTCACTAGCTGCTGAGCTGTCGGGCGAACAACATCAGTTGCTGCGGAGCGGCTGGGCGAGCAACACATCAGTTGCTGCGAAGAAGCCGAGCTAGCAACACATCCCGAGGATGCCTCGTTCAGAGGCGAAACGCGTGTCGATAAGTTTTCTTGCTTGTTATTTAAGATTGCCTTGCTTGTATTGCTTGCTTGTTGCATGTTTTTATGCGGGCAGGCGGGCGGTGCACGAGTCTGCATTTTGAATAGCACGACAAGAATTGTTTAGCGGAATATTGCAAATTATATTCATATATCCTTTACTTAGTGATGGACTTCCGCAAGTTAACGCCTATTTCAATTAATCAAGCTAAAGAAAAAAAAAAAGCAAAAGAAAGAACATCATTATCAGAAACTTAATAAATTATACTTATTCGATTTTATTAATTCTACAGCTTTATCTACCACTAGCTTTTGCCCGCGGCTCCGCCCGCGTGTTATTCGGTTTAACGACATGCTTTTTTCCGGGATGAAAAGTAGCCTATGTATTAAGTTAGGGTATAAGCTATATCCATTCTAAATTTCATCCAAATCCGTCCAGCCGTTTCAGCGTGAAAGAGTAACAAACATACACACACACAAACTTTCGCATTTATAATATTAGTGTGATTAGTGTGACAGTGTAATTGTGTTACCGAAAAACTTTATCTAATTAAATTTTACTTAACAACACGGATAAACATAATAAAGTACCTAAAGCCTAGTGAACCAAACATCCATCAGATATTTATAAAAGCATTAATCTAATGTTACAAGATCTCTTTATACGCCAGCTTTTTGGAATAGAATATGTAATCCCAATAGATACGTAATGTCGGAGGGAACTATAGCATGCTCGTGGAATAAAGTACAGTCCAGTGAATCTCATAGCCCCATTAGACGTGGAGCATGTCAGTTACCGCATCCGTGGCGTGCAATACATTATCTCTTTGTGCTGACTGTGAGAGCTAGACAGTGCAGGTTCCATAGAGAAACTCATAAAGACGAAAAGCTTTAGGTGGTCGTTGAAAATCCGTCCTGTTCTAACGCTCACGTTTTATTCTTTTCCATCCTCCTGTAATTGATAGACCACAAACACAAATCTGGGTATTTTAAAATCACAGCGACGGCGTATAAAAAGGTACGATTGACGCTGTTTTACCAGATTTAGGATGTACGTTATTATATACCCGATTTAAAATGAGAAATATCTTTTAATCAAACCACATAATCCACTGATTATACTGAACATTTTTTTAAACAAACATTACAGCGAAAATAAAAGTACAAAATTTGTATTTAAGGTGATCGCTCCAGGTCTCGTTCCCAAACGTACAACTTATTATGGTATTTCTTCTTTTTATTAAAAAGTGTTAAATAAATGTGGTTAAACTATAGCTTTACGCAACAATAGTCTAATTTCAATTACACTTTTCTAGCAAACTTGTGTTATTTTATGCATTACGTTGTAAATGATCTTGCACAACAATTTAGAAACCGGACAAGTGCGAGTCGGACTTGCTCACCGAGGGCTCCGTTAAAGACTATATTTTTTATGATTTAATTACAAATGTATAATTTTCAGATTTTTCCCTCTACTTGTAGTATAAGAATGTACCTATATTACTTGCCAAATTTCATAGTTCTAGGTCAACGGGATATATATATATATGAATTTTGATTCCCTTGAGAGTATCGAAATGTACGTTTTTTGCGGCATAAACGGCCGTATCTTTTTTTCACGTTAACTTAGAAGTTTGATATTTTCACAACTTCAAGGAACTGCAGATTTTAGTATATGGTTTTAATTTCAACTTGATACCTCCACGCATTTCTGAGATAAGGGGTCTTGACAGACAGACAGACGGACAACAAAGTGATGCTATAAGGGCTCCGTTTTTTTCTATTGAGGTATGGAGCCCTAAAAAGTAATGCATTAAGTAACACAACTTTGCTAGAAAAGCCTAATTGACATCAAACTAACGTCACATAGTGTCACATACATAGACTACCTACATTTATTTAATACTATTAATTTAAAACTAAGAAAATCACTCTTACCTAAGTTATGCGTTAACGAATGAGACTTGGAGCAACCATAACTTATATTTTAAAGTCAGTATGGAGAGTTTTTTTTTAAGTACTTGTACTGATTTACTTTAATTTTCTTGGGAAAATTTTTGATTATGATCAGGTTAGAGTGCGGTTTCATTCAAATATACCTGTACATTAACACCTGCTATAAGAACATCCATCCATCCATCAGCCTGTTTCGTCCACTGCTTGACTTTCAGGACTTTCCAGGATTTAGCCACTCTTGGCGGTCTTCCTGGAAGAAATGCCCATACTCACACACGCTGGGCAGGCGGGTTGGTGAGCGCGGTGCCGAAACCCTTGCACCAGTGACGCCGCTGCCCGTCACCAGTCTGTTATATAAGGCTCGGCAATTGGGGATGGATAAACCGCCATCCATCGGTCCCAGGCAATGGTGGGCCGCCTGGTTTTGCCTGAGAGCTGTTCTCTTACTCTCCCCCGAACAACTTCGGGAGGATTTGCGAGTAAGATGGTGGTACCTCCACAGTCGAGCCCGGCATCAGCTCTACCACCTGTTATAAGAACATAATTTTAGGAAAATATACTTTATGTGGGTATGTAGATACAAAAATATTTGTATTGATTTTTTCGTTAGTTTTCCCGATTTTCTCTAATCGTGTTTCTTTCCAAAAACCATAGTAGCACTACGTTAATTCAAGTGGGTAAATTTACAATATACCGAGAATAGGAAGTCAAAAAAATTAAAATGTGTTTTATTTACCCTCAACTTGCTTGAGACAACAAAGTGAAGGCAGGAAATATAATCTACCACAATTATTATTAATCAGTGATATTTTCAATTTTTCTTTGTTGTCTGGGGCCAAGCCAGCTTGTATAGTTGTAGTGCTACTAGGGCTAAAGAAGGTATAATTTCAATAAATTTAATATACATATCTATTACAGTGACCTTCGATTTGGAAACGTGAGAAAAAGATTAAATCCCGCAGCTGAAAATGAAATGAAAATGAAAATTATTTATTGGCCAAGAAAAGATTTGTATCCATATGTTTAGTGACCAGGGCCTCCTAATATATGTTCAAAGGGACAAGATGTTAGGAGGACCTGGGGCCTTATTGTCTAACTTTAAATCTATCGCGATACCTTTTAATTTGACATTTGTACCATACTTTAAATGTCAAAATCAAAGGTATTGCGATTGATTTAAAGTTACACGATAAGGCCCCAGCTCTTCCTTAAAACCATCTACATGTTAAGTTGCGCTTATGACATAAAATATAAAATTTGTACAAAAGTTAGAAATTACGAGTGTGTATATGTGTGTAAGAGAGGGTTTGTGTGATATATCTTTAAAAAGCTTTTAGGACACGCAGGCCTCATTACAATGTTTTCCTTCTTCACAGGTCATCAATGAGTGGTTATTAATTAAAACGTTTACTAACGAAAACAAATGTAACAATAGAAGTCAATTGTTACGTTGGTGCTGTCAATATATTATGTCATTTGAAATTGATGGGGTCTGGTCTGCGGATGGGACGAACACAGATGGCAATAATGGGGGTATTTCCAAAATAAAAAAACATTATTGATTTTTTATTTAAGTATACGAAAATTATATCAGTTTTGGGAGAGGGTGGCGTCCTTTAATAATGAAGATTGGATGATTGTAGGGGGACGGAGGGCAAAAATTGACAAAAATCGATGACGTAATATATGGACGTTCCCTCAAACGATTTCGTCTATTTGTAAGTATTTAAACGGGTTAATACATTTTATTAATTTAAAATAATTATTCATTTTATAAAGATACATTATTTATAACTAAATCAATTTAAAAAAACTAAAGACGTAAAAATAAAAATTTATTTAATTATTTACTAACTTTACAAAAATCAAAATTTCAGCATCCTGCTCGACTGCTCGCTCGGAAAACAAAGCAACTGCGGCATAACAGTTAAAGAGTGCTTTCTTAGAACAAATAATAAAAACCGGACGCTCGCCTGCTAACCCAAAGGTCGTGGGTTCAGTCCCCATTAATTTGTATTCGGTTTGCGTGCTTTGGAAGACACGTTATGCTGTTGGTCCATTTTTTTTTGCTCAAGTACGGTGGTATTGCTCACCACCCATCACATTTGAGACGTAGCAATCTTCGGTTTAGGAAAATCCTCAGATCGTTATTCAGAATAGTTCCATAGAAAGAGTGACTGTAGCGCGCAATCTGGGTTTGTTGATGGATGGACAGCTCCGTTTCGAAAAACACGTTTTGGAACTCGCACGCAAACTGCTTTTATAGACTCCGAATAATTTATACGATAAATTATACACAAATTCTTGTACTTTTATTCCACATATATTTATTTTTATTCTAAACCGGTAGCCTAAGTTAGAATAAAAATAAATATATGTGGAATAAAAGTACAAGAATTTGTGTATAATTTATTCAAGATGATATTCCACCAAGAACCATCAATCGAATCCATCCAATATTTAATTTATACGATCCGTGATTTTCTAAGTGTTGAGCTGCAGGTACTTTTATGCGGAAGCTTAATCTAAACTTATTCATGATCATACTTTTTACGGCGCATGCTTGTTAAAAAAATGACGAAATCTTATCCAAAGTATCCAGAACGCCTGTGCCCGTTTTTGTTTCAAGATCCCTCCACGGTCGCATGTGACTCCTTTTCTTAATAATGCGGGTATTTTGATAATTAAGCAATGACAGGACCTCTACTTTGCAACAATGTTATTTGGGATAGTAAAAACTAAAGTCCCAGAGTATCTTTATGAAAAACTTGCCTGGCGTGGTTCTGTTCATTCATACAATACACGAACTGGATGTCTACTGCTCACTCCTTGACACAAAACTGCGGCTTTTAAAGGTAGATTTCCGTATCTCTCAAGCAAGTGCTGGAACAATATTCCACCTCCCCTTTAATTACTCACGTCTAAATCAACTTTTAAACTAAAATATTGTTCCTACTTACTGTCCCTTCAAAAGATTCAGCGGTAATTTTTACAATACTACTATTGCGATAACCGTTTCTCGAATGTGCACACACGCGCGGGCCTATTCGTATAATATATGGAAATCAGTTAGAACCCTTTGCTATACAAAAAAATACAAAATAGGTTGCGATGACGAGCGAAGCGAGGAGGAGCGGTTAGGTTGACGTAATACGTTTAGGAGCCGAGCGATGCGGAGAGGAGCGAGGCGACCCCCAAAGTTTTGTATGGCGCTAACTAGTCAAAACGCGTTGTAACTGATTTCGGGTTTTAACTGTAAAATATGCATTGACACCATATTGACATTCTATTCTGTATCTACCTAGGTATATCTGTATTCTGGTCTTTTTATCAAATACTAACTTTTATCATTTTTAACTTTATTTTTAATTTAGTTTTTAATTAGGCAAGTCAACATCGACTATTTTATTTTCATTTATGAGTTGGTACGGATGCTATGAGGAGTACCATGGTACTGGCTGAAAACCAGCGTTGGAGATTAATCTCCAACATTTGCTGAGCCAGGGCCAGTTTAATATTTTACAGTGCATGCGACAACTTTTGTATATTGGTTTGATTTGTTTAAAATTGTGTTATGTTTGTGTTTTCTTTGTTCTTTTTGCACTGTTTTTTTAACCACCTCGTTTCATATACTGTATGTATTAAAAAACGTTTTTCTTTCTTTCGGTAAAAAACGGGTGTACCAAGGGCTGGCTATGACTGACACTTCACAGTTCACACTGGAAACTTGGAAACACCTCTCAAATCCCCTCGGGGATTCGTGTCGTGACGATATGTTGTATGAAGTTTTCACTATTGTCCGTCTGTCAGTCATACCGAAATTAATGCCACAGTCAAATATTTATTCTAAAAGAAAAATTCTTGGTACATTGTTCCATTTTGTATATTTATGATTATGACTATATTTTTTTAGTTTCATATTTATCCATCCATAAGCCGTTTACTGCGCGCATAGGCTATTCCAAGATTTCGCCACACCTAGCGGTCCTCCTGGAAGAAATGCTCATAGCTACGTACGCTAGACTGGTGAGCGCGGTTCCAAAACCCTTGCACCAGTGACGCCGCTGCTAGTCACCAATCTGTTTTATATAAGGCCCGGCAATGTGGCATTTCTTAGCTAGTATTATATATAAGTTTATATATTTTTCTTTTTACATATTTCAATGTTGAAGTCAAAAATGTACACTAACTAAAGTGCACATAATCCTTTGTGTTACGAGTATACATATTTATTAGGTTTTTACTTTAATTCGTATGTTCATGTCTTCCGTATATTAATATACACATCATTTTTATAAGTTATAGTAGACTAGTATAGTCTGTTAACGTGTTTTTATATTACGTCTGTTTAGCCTAGGATTAATGTACACTGGGTTATAACTATCAATAAGCAATATAGCACCTTTGAAAAACAAAAACAAAGAAATGTGGGATGGATATACCGACAGTTACATGTGCAAAATCAAAAATATTATAAGTGTAACAGTGTACCAAATACTTTTCTTTCAGAGTTAGTACTGTGAAAATGTTCAAGAAAGATCAACAAATAACATCAATCAAAAGTTTCAATCTAAGTTGTATTAAAAAGTAATTTCTCGTTAGGTAGTCTATGTATGTAATAAGTTAATAACATTACAATTTTAATTTGTCCATTTTATTTATAAATGTTTTATAACGATTGTTCCTCCGCAGAAGGCTCTAAGAAATAAATAAATAAAGTCAACACGGCTTAGTTCTTTACAATATTTTGACACCGTTTTCGTATGCTATATTCGTTATGCTATTATGCTATTTTTGGTAATGTCTAAATAATCATAACATTATCGCTTATTTTCAGGCAACTATTTTACAAAAAGTAATCGCCCATCGATATACCTTATAGTCTAAAATACATACAATAAGAGTAACAATGTATTTAAAAATTTGCTGGCCTATATTTAAGGGATGTTCCTTTTCATCGGCGGCGCCTCCCTGTTAATCTAGCTATTGCGTGACAAAATTGAATAAGTAATAATAAACTTCGAAAAAATAAAATAATTTGTAGAAGTTCATGAATTTAATTTTGTCTTCAAAGTAACATGGCAATAAATGATTATGCCTCGGCCTGTTGCGTGATAAGAAAGCAGAAAAGAACAATTTTGTATGTTTATTAGGTACCTATATTAGACTATATTTAACAACTCACTTTGTTATTTCTATTATTTTGTTTCATCTCTTTATTTTGCAGATAAAACGTTTCTTTCACTAGAAATTTCATTTTTGTTTATACCGAAAGAAAAATATTGACGTCTTCATTCTCAACTAAAACTGAATGTTTATGTTGCTAAACATAGCAAGCAGGAGAGAGGAAACATCCTTTAATAACAGACCGATCATCATGTAGTTGTTTTAGAAAAATAACACCGAATTAATACACTCAGAAAATAGAATTAGAAAAAAGTTTTAAAAGAAGTGGAGAGGTCTCAGATATACCAATGGACATGAACTCATCGCCAAAAGTTTTTGTTTTCCGTATAAAACGTAACGTAACGTAACCGTGAAAGCCTAGCGTGATAGAACTAACGATAAGTTGATGACGTCACATCAAATTTAACATGTTCCGTGCCGACAGACGATCTGATACAAATTTAATTTGAGTAACGAGGTCAAGTGATGACAGGCAGGGTCAGGTCAAATCATATGTGTAGAATATTGAATATTAATTTGACATAAGTTGCAATGCCGATTTGTATTTGGAATGTTTTTTACCTAATATTCTGTAAAATAAACATTTCATTTAGTCATTGTCGAATATATTTAATATACAATCTGTCTTTGTTTTTATTTTAATTAAATACTGTAACACCTACGAAATAAAAATAATAGTTTTTTTAAATGTGATTATAAAAAAATTGTTTTATCAAATAATAATAGATTTATTTTTTCGTAAATAAAAAATGTAATACCTAGAATATCTTTCTTCGGGGTGGATACTCTAGCCTCGATTACTACGTCATAGTTTTAAAATGAGGTAATAATTTGACGCTATTCACTACACAGATAAGCGCTTTCTAGTGACTTAGTTTCAAAATAGAGCAACGGGTCAGTTTACTTTTAAATTAGAAATTGTACCAAAAGATTGAAAATTCCCGCCTATAGAACCAAAGATAATGAAATCATACCAACCTTTAAAGCAGCGATTTAAATTATATTTTTTAAATTTCGTAAGTATCTTTACACTATAAGTTTATCGTTATAATCACTCACACAAATATTGCTTCAGAAAACAATGTTTAAAAACACTTAACTTTACGCTAATTTCAAAATCAAAATCTTAATATGATAGTTTTATTTTAAACACCAATACATCTAGAATACACAAAAACTATGACGTCACAACCGTAGAAGAAATTATTCACAATATTTTAAAATCCTAGTACAGCACTACGTACACTCGCTACACGAAGTTACAAATTTTCGTAGATGGTGCTACGAAGGAGCGTCGTAGTAGCGTAGTCGCTACGGTGGCCCCCGCGATACTGCCTGAAGCTTTTTACGCTGCCCTGTTAGAGTGAAATAGATGGAGGTTCTCTCTTTCACACCACATTCTTTCGGCATCAGGGTCAGGAAAACTAAAAAGCGGTCAAGCGGGAATTTGTCATTGGTACAGTAGAGTCCGTAGATTCATTTGGGCAAATATGCTACTCTGTTTAAGTTTAGTAAGTGTGTGATTTAATTTTAATATTAATTTAAATGTTAATTAGAAAGTTGCCCGACGTTAACACGGGCTTAAATATCTGGTTGTACATTATAATATAACTAGAATATTCCGGAAATTCACTTTCACCCCCTATTACGCTGAAAAAAACAAATCGTGGTTAAAACGTAAATGAACGATTGTTAATTGATCAAGTTACATATCTCTGGGTTATTATTATTATGAAAATGTATGAAAAGGGAGTTGTCGAATGTAATAAACAGTAAAAAACTTACTAATTAATAACAAAATTTGTTTATGAAGAAACCTATCTCCGCTATATTAATGCTTCCATTTCGTACAACAATGTTTTCACAAAATACCTCGGAAATATACGAGGGGTGGCTGATATAAAATCTCCTTTGTTAAAGAAAGTTTAAAAAATGTTACTGGCCACTATATTCTCGTATTCTTTGTTTATTCTTTTTTTAAAAATTATGACACTTATTTGTTTCTACGAGTTCAATTTTTTTTTGGCGCGTCTTCGTTTTTATCAAGTTGCAATAAAATTAAAAATGGATAAAATTGAGTATCGCGCTGTGATTAAATTCCTCGGTAAAGAAGGGAATACGCCGACGCAGATCCGAGAGCGCATGTTTAAGGTGTTCGGAGATTCATGTCCTTCCGAATTTGTAATAAAGTTTTGGTCAAAGCAGTTTAAACAAGGCCGTGTGAGCTTAGAAGACGATCCCCGTAGTGGAAGGCCCATTTCTGCAGTTACCGCAGATAATGTGGAAAAAGTGAAGAAACTGATCCTTGCCGATCGGCGAATTAAGCAGTGGGAAATAGCTAGAGATGTTGGCATTAGCAAGGAACGAGTTCATGAAATAATTCATGAACATTTGGGAATGTCCAAGGTGAGCGCACGTTGGGTGCCTAAAATGTTGACCCCGTTTGATAAGCAAAGGCGTGTGGAATGTTGTCAGTCATTTTTAGACTTGGTAAAGGATAAAGAGGAAGAAACTATCTTGCGAATAGTGACCTGTGATGAAACTTGGATTCGTCAGTGGGATCCCGAAAGCAAACAAGAATCGATGCAATGGAAATTTAAAGGGGAAAAACCACCAAGGAAGTTTAAGGTCCGGCTGTCAGCGGGCAAACTAATGGCAACCATTTTTTGGGATGTTGAGGGGATTCTTATGATAGATTACCTGCCAAAAAACACCACGATGAATGCTGAATACTATGCGAACTTACTAGACCAGCTACGCAAAAAAATAAAAGAAGACAGGAGGGGCAAACTTAGCAAAGGCGTTTTGATTTTGCATGATAATGCACCCGCGCACACGGCCTTTAAGGCGCGGTCATCTCTGACAAAAAACGGCTTTACAGAGATCAACCACCCACCCTATAGTCCAGACCTGGCTCCCTCTGACTACTTCTTATTTAAAAATTTAAAGAAAAATTTGAGAGGGCGCAGATTTTCAACAGACGAAGAGATGAAGGACGCTGTGAATGACTATTTTGACGAACAAAATAATAATTATTATTTTAATGGTATGCTGTCACTTATTGACAAATGTCGTAAGTGCATTTCAGTTGCAGGGGACTATATTGAAAAATAAAAAATAAATTATTAATCCATGTATTTTCTTTCATAGTCAGGTAGATTACTTTTCAGCCACCCCTCGTAGATAGGTTCCACATTTTCACCTCAAAGAAAAATGAGGATTATTTACTAAGAATAATAATAACATTGTGTCTGTTTTAAGATATTTTTGTGAGTTAAATATAATAGTTTAATCTATCTAATGCCAGAAGGCGCGATCAAGCGACGCCCCATATCTATTGTTCTTCAATTATTATCGAATACTTAATTAATACTTAATGCTATACTTTGATACTTTAGGCGTCTTACACAATTTTATATGACGGAACCCTAAAAACAGTGTGAAATGCGAACACCGAAAAGCCTACAACGAATTAACAAGGGCTGTTCTTCCGTTTATTTGTAAGAGCCAAAGGTCCAACTTGGCTTCTTTCTGCGCGTTTTTTTTTTCTTTTTACGTTTTAGACGGAACCCCAATTAGTGATGTTTCTTGTCTCTTCGTCCGTCTATCTTTCCGTCAGCTAAATAGCTCATATTTAAGACGTGCGCATACCGTCAATATATCTCAGTTTTGTGTACAGATTACAATTATCAGTTATGCGAATAAGACTCAATAAATTTATGTTATATATTTATTTTTCATTCACAATTTAAGAGCTGTGCTCTTGTTGGTGGAGTCTTCTCCATTCACTTCTGCACCCCGCCTTCTCTTTGACTTTTTGGTACGACACGACATTTACTTTTTCTTTTACTATTATACCTATATAATTAAGTAATTATAATAATATTAGTATTTATATTGACTTTAATTTATGCAGCCAAATTCTTGGTAAGTGCTCAGTAACTAGGTTCGATGACCCTTTTTGTGAAATTCGTAAATTATTTTTTTCGTGTTCTTTACAAACGCAAGCCCAGCCCCGAGTCAATTACTATGGGACGTCAAAATTTTATTTTGCGAAAATAGCAAAATGTGTTATCGATCCGTGTTACTGATCACTTACCAAGCTTCCAGTATGTTACTTTATATATAAATAAGAGGTATTGATTTCCAGTTTTTGTTTCTTGAGAGGTGTCGTCAGTAACAAACATAATTTTTAATTAATTATGCCTAAATTGTCAATGAAAATTTTACGTAATTTCTTTCTTATGTGTATATAAATATTTATATTTAATTAAACATAGCAAACTAGTTGTCCACTATGATATACCTCTATATAGTTTTTTATGGGGTATCGATTCAGCATCCATAAATTTACACAAAAAACCGCCAAGTGAGACGTAGGAGTCATGCTCTGAGGGTACACAACGTTTAAAAACTTATTTCACAAGCAGCTAAACGGACCAACTTAACTTGACACTCCCGATCTATTAAACTCTACGTATCCAAAGGGGTTAATTAGGTTGGTAAACTTTTCTTCTCCAATAAATAAACAGAATTTTAAGTTTCTAAGTCAACTGGAAGTACCCTATATGTTTTCAAAGTGATCCAATTTGTGAGAATTTCGTAAAGGTCAACTAATTCCTTAGCACTAATAAGAATTATTAATTTCAACTTGGTATTTCTAACAAGACCCGAAAAAGGGATCTTGATAGACGGACAGACAGACGGAAAACAAAGTATCCCTATAAGGGTTTAGTGTTTTCATGAGGTACGGAATCCTAAAAATAACTATAGCGAAACCAACTTTTATTTGCGCCTGACATAGAGAACGATTATTATCTTACGGCCATCACATAAAGACAGGTAATAAGGTCAGATTGAGCACCTTGTTTTGCATTAATCAGAACTGAATACGTCGTATAGCGCGCTCTCAGCCGTGTAAATTTCAAGACTGTATGATTTAAGGGAGGCTCTTTAACCCTCAAAAACATTAAATTTAGAGGTAACTTCCTATTTTTTTTCTATCGAGCAAACGTAAAGATTTTGCATTTTTTCGAAAATGAATCTATCAGCCTTATAGTCCACTGTCTACTTTATTTTTACTATACCGATTAACCAAGTTACACAACGTGATATGCTCATTTGAATTTGTACGTCTAGCCTTATACGGACCCATAAAGTCAAATAAAAACAGACCGTGATATCACTATAGCCATAATCTTTTCTCTACAAAGTATGTTCCCAGAAAAGAACATGAAAGTTTGATTAGGGCTGACCACAGCAAAACAGCCCAAGTCGCCTCATATAATAACAGGCGAATGATTTCATCAACACATCTGACTATATCTGTATTACAAGTACGTAAGCATAGATTCGGTGATTTTGACAGGTAAAATCGATAAATTCTTAACGATAACTCGTATTGTAAGGAAATAAGAGTTACATTATTTTTTATCGAATCGATGTCGAGACGATGACAAGTTCATACTCGTACTACTGATATGAAGTCGCTGAATCAAAACCAGTGTGATATAGTTGAGTTGTGACATATTTAGAATGGCATCCTCAGTTTCTGTGATAAGAAAATAGTGAAAAAGTAAGAAATATGCCTACTTGTGTAGTTAAACGGTGTGAAAAATCAGATGTAAACGCAGCTTTAAAAACAATACAATCATATTACATAGTCCGATTATGTAAGGATACGTCAGTGCTTAAAGTGACATCCATCCATCCATCAGCCTGCTTCGTCCACTGCTGGACATAGGCCTTTCCAAGATTTCGCCACCCTTGGCGATCCTCCTGGGAGAAATGCCCTTATTCACACACGCTGGGTAGGCAAGTTGGTGAGTGCGGTGCCGAAACCCTTGCAACAGTGACGCCGCTGCCCGTCACCAGTCTGTTTTTTATAAGGCCCGGCAATTGGGGCACATACACCGCCATCTATCGGTCCCAGGCAATGGTGGGCCACCTGTTTGTACCTGTCTGCGATCTGTCCCCTTAGTCTACCCCGAATAACTTCGGGAGGATTTGCGAGTAAGATGGTGGTACCTCCACAGTCAAGCCCGGCACCAGCTCTACCACCGATGTCACAATTCGTAAACACTTCAATACATACTAAAGGCAATTTTGAAAGTCCAGGTTTTAACTATTATGTTTTTAGTGTCTGGCAACCAGTTGCCAACCGAAACAAAGTTACATAATAGGGCAGCTCGCTGTATGGAAAGGCGAAACCGGAAACAAGTCTATGGTCAACCTATTGTCCCGTGTATAACGAAGTATTCTGAAAACATACATTGAAAATACAAATATTCATGTTCTAAAGAACTACGAACATAACATATTTACGGATCCCCCACACTACGTGCGCCATCATTTTTCTGTTCTCTAAATTAAAGTCTTCAAGGACTCCACTTAGCACTCGTAACAAATAAAAGGGCCAGGGTAATCGATACCTGCGACCTTTCCAACAGAGATTTCAGGTTTCTATTACAGAGCGATTAATTTACAGGGGCCCATTTTCAGTACTTTTTCGAATAAATACATAAGTGACTGTTCCCTTTTTTACACTTTAAGGAGTATTTATCAGGGTTTAATTAGATAGGTACTCGTATATAGAATTAAATTAAATTAACGAAATGTGGTAGAAAAGTATGAGTTGAGAAAAGTTTAGGAAAGTTGTTTAGTAAGAGCGCTAGTGTTAAGGCGCCCACATCTGCCAACGACTTTAAAAAGCCGTAATAAGGGCCGGTTTAATAAAATGTTATTTAAAAAATCCAACGAGTAAAACCATAAAATATCAGAAATTATATGACTTAAATAGTATTTTTAATTTTTATCAATATACCAGAACAAGGATTAAATTAAGGGCAAGATTCGATTAAGAAACAAATTAATTAATGAATTAATCTTTTAAATTAGTTTTAAAAAAAATTGTAAAATAGGCACGTAAAATACACTTTTTAAACGTCGATATTTGAAAAACAAATTTAAACATAGTCAAATTAAATATTATATAAAAACAAACGAGTTTTGAAGAAATTTAGTTAATTACTTGTTCGGGTATTTTAAAAGTATTGGGAGCTTTTTTTTATTCTTTTCTCACAACTTCGGTCATAGCGCAGTTGATCTTCGGAGGGGGTGCGGGGTTGTGCCATTGTAACCAAAACTCAGGTGTTAGAGCTGATGCCGGGGTCGACTGTGGATGTACCACCATCTTACTCGCAAACCCCCCGAATAAGAGGACAGCTCTCAAAGAGGCACAACAGGCGGCCCACCATTGCATGGGACCGATTGATGGCGATATCCCTCCCAAATTACCGGGCCTTATATAAAACAGAATGGTGACAGGCAGCGGCATCATTGGTGCGACGCTTTCGGCACCGCGCTCACCAAGCCTCGTGTGTAAGTATGGACATTTCTTCAAGAAGGACCGCCAAGCGTGGCGAAATCTTGGAAAGGCCCATGTCCAGCAGTGGACGAAACAGGCTGATGGTTGGACCAAAACTCGAGAAAATTGCAGGAAAAATGATCCACCTCCATTAAAAAAAATTTAACCTTTTTTCAAGTATTGTATATTTAAGACCCCAGTAACTATTGCAATCAATATATATACACCCACACAACTTGCGGTACACGCATGATCAAAGTGTACATATTTATCCAGATTTACTCTACGTACCTACTAAACTTTTAACTGTAACGCGATACATCAAACTATCACCAACTTACGTTACACTACCATTACCGACCTTAACCACCACGTATTAGGGTTTAATTTAGCCCGAATTTTAGGTTTTATTACGTTTAAAGTTAGGAACTGGGGAGTGTCATGAAACTTTTTAATAGGATTTGCCGGATAAAATCCTCAGGTGTTAAAAGGTTTTGATAGATGGGTGAATGTTAACATAAATAATAAGGGATTTCAAAGGATTTCAAAAGACTGATGAAATTTTAGTAGTATATCTAAACTGTTTCTATTCAACTGTACCTTACCTATGTACTTCAGTTGGTAGGACGCCCCAAATATTATTCGAGGCCTGTTTTGCCCGATCGAGCATGCAAAATGAGTTTTTAAGAATTTATGTGCATAGTATTTTTAGTGAACAGACAAAATTTGAAGTTATTGAGACGAAATTTCAACTGAACAACCTCTTAATGAGTATTTTCGCTTAAAACTCGATTTTGGCGGAACTAATGTGTGAAGACCAACGACCTATAGATACATATATGTAGGAAGCTAGGTAAAAAGGACAAAAAACTGGAATTACTCAGAGGTGAACCTGACCTATAGGTGGTAGAGCTGATGCTGGGCTCGACTGTGGAGGTACCACCATCTTACTCGCAAATCCTCCCGAATTTATTCGGGGGAGAGTAAGAGAACAGCTCTCAGGCAAAACCAGGCGGCCCACCATTGTCTGGGACCGATGGATGGCGGTATGTCCATCTCCAATTGCCGGGCCTTATATAAAACAGACTGGTGACGGGCAGCGGCGTCACTGGTACAAGGGCTTCGGCACCGCGCGCACCTACACGCCTGCCCAGCATTTCTACCAGGAGGACCGCCAAGAGTGGTGAAATCCTGTAAAGCGTTTATGTGTCCTATGTCCAGCACTGGACGAAACAGGCTAATGGATGGATGGATGGAACCTGATCTGCATACTCTAAAAAAGGTAGACCTGTGTCCGAAGTACGGCGATTATACTCACAGCCTATCAAGTTGGGGCCTTAAAAACGTCGGTGAAAGAGTGTACGAGTGTTGACTGTAGTCCATACTTGGATACACTCTGACACCCCCTCAGATATATACCGGGTGTAAATAGACCGCTACCATTAAATGAAACCACATATTCTACCGATCATACTGAACCACTTTTCCCAGGAAATATACCCGCGCTAACCGTTAGTTTGGGAAATAACTGAGTTCCAAACAAAAATGTGTGATCCCTAACGCACCGATATACGGCCGAGTTTCGAGATAGCGTCGTTCTAAAATATACCTTCCTCCTATGAGATAAAGTCTTTGAGTTACAGTTGAATATCTTTTTGTCTCAAGATTTGCGCGGGTTTTTGTTTCAAAAAGTTGTTCAGTATGGTCAATAGAGTATGTGGTTTTATTTAAAGGTTGCACTCTATTTACAGCCTGTATATCGTGAAAGTATGTTTAAGGGTAATAGTTGTTTGGTTTGTTTTTTCTAGGCTTAAGCAAACTCTTGGCAGTTTGATATCGGGTGTAACTTTGTGATTGTATGTGAATGTGTGTTTGCGAAGTTTGTTGAGTATGATCAGTACATGTGGTTTAATTCAATGGCACCTGTTCCATCTAATTAATCAAACTGCCGGTATTGATTTTCAAAACACAAGGTTTCACAAATTTTTATTTCCCAGGTCGGAACACTGTCAGTCATTTGATTTTCAAAACGTGTCCAAACATATTTTCCTACCGAGGTCGTATACAAATACACCATATCCATCAAAGATAGGTAGGTAGATAAAACCAAATAAAAATCCCATGCTCCTTCCTAGGAAACACAACCCTTCAGGATATGAAGAGAGGATGAGTTTAGCCGCAGCAATATTACTGTTGGGGTGTTTTACACAAGTTAGATATCCGAAAATCCGAATAGATATTCGGTGTTGACAATCAATACGGTACCGATATTTGCGAGGCGGTAACATGCGTATATTGTTCTGTATGTACCTATGTATAGATACATTGAGTAGCATACTGATTAATTGAATACCACATATTGTACACCTTAAGATAAGTGACACATCGGTGTACGTTATAGTTCATAATTGCATGCTTTGATACGCCGACACAAAGTGGCCGACGACTCGTGCCAAAAAGCGACGTTGGCTACTTAAAAATCACCATGTACCGCTGTGTATCTGACAAATTTCAACCGCTCGCAAATTTCAACCGCTCGTTTAAAGGTATTTTGATTTTACGTTGTTTTATTTATTGCTGTTTCTTAGAAAATTTGAAATAAACGACGTACTTGTGATTAAATAATGTAAATATAAATGTACTACTGTTTGGGCAAAGTAATTTATGAAGATTTTATGAAGATGAATATTTTAATGTTTATTTTTGTAAATCTGCTTGATTGCAGATTTGTTCATTGATATTGACAAAATCGCCTTGAAATTTTTACGCTAGAATAGGTAATAAATGAAACAAGCATATTTTGAAAGTAGTTTATGCATAATTTCATGATCGCACAACAAATAAATAAAAAAATTACTTCACAAATGTACTGTGTTACTTAACAACTTGTTTTAACATTTCACATTGAATTTCGAATAGCAAGGAACATTACAATGTACACCAATCCTTATACAAGACGAAGGAAGGGATAAGTAAAAAATATTCCAATTTGGAAAACAGATTGTACCCCAAGATGGTATCCCT
This sequence comes from Ypsolopha scabrella, assembly GCA_910592155.1. Taxonomy (NCBI): domain Eukaryota; kingdom Metazoa; phylum Arthropoda; class Insecta; order Lepidoptera; family Ypsolophidae; genus Ypsolopha; species Ypsolopha scabrella. Next base: position 15,119,242 of record OU342980.1, read on the forward strand.
TATAAATATATTAAAAGAGGAATTATGACTTGAAGGGAGCATCCAATATTTCTGCGGCCAGCCCTTAAGGCGTAGCCAGATACTTAAATATTATTGTACAAATAAAGAAGGTTTGATATGAGCTTGAATTACGTTTTATGAAATAGCCTATTCATTGCAAAAAAAATAGCCTTCTCAAAAAGAACTTGGGTTTTGTTTTATAACCTATTTTCCATTGTCATTAAATATACACTTTAATTATTTTATCAAATAAATACTGTTTTTGTGACTTCTTGAGCCTTCAATTATAGCTAGTTATATGGAGTATATAGAGAAACAAATGAAAAAATAATGATCGATATATAATAATTATATTTCGACCCACTTGCGGTCGTCGTCAGTCGAATAAAGAAAATGCGTATTTGACATTTATTTATAAATTGACATTGAAGTACAAAAACCTTTTTGGAATACTTAAACTATTTTATTTTAGACTAGGGTGAAACAGAAGGAGTGGTTCGGTGGTATATTTATTATATATAATATTATAGATATTTAGTATATATTATATAAATTTACATATATATTTAGTAAATATATTCGTAAGTAATGTAATCTTTTATTTTTAATGTGTGTGTAATATATTTTATCTATAAATATTTAGGTTTTACTAATTAAAATATCACCTTATTCTTTCGGCACTACCCAAATTTATCCACATCACCAAAGGTTAACTGGAAGATAATGCAAATTAGCATTAAGTTCGCCTTGTGTACAATTTTTATGTGCAATAAAGAATTCTATTATTATTATTATTATAAAGCTTGACCGGGTTACCCCAGGAGGATGTATGTCGATCAAATTCGCGACATACTGATGAACGGTAAACTCAAAAGTGTTAGGAATAAAAGAGCTTGAAATTGTGATTGATGTTGAAAGGAAAGAGAAGAAATGTAAATTTGCGAGAAAAGAGTGATGGGATTTGTGAGGGATTGTAAAGATGAGATTATCTGGACGGCCAGACTAATTCTCTGTCCGAGGTAAGCACCAGCCCTCTAATCACCCGAGACGTCGACCAGGCGTGATGAAAGTTCCCTATATAGTTTTCGCGCCTCCGGACCCCACGTATAAAATAAACATGTTGTTATACATATTGTTGCATAAAACAAATTTTCAGAAAATGTCTCTACTCGAACGGTATCTCAGGCAGCGATGAATTTTGCCTAAAACTTTGTGTAACGAGAATTTTTACTGTAATCAATCAATAGAGTGGCGTCGCTTTTCCATTTTCGGGAGATGGATTTTTAGTCCAATGAACAAGGCGTTTTTGTGTCTCTTTAACGATTTTATTTTATTTATTGGAATTTCTCTCAACACCTTTCAAAGTTTCAATGACAAAGGAATTGTAAACAAAAGTAATGTGCTTCTAAATTCTTGAGTTATTGAACCATTTGGTTCTAAATGTAATAATAATATTTTTATTATTAAAACATTTATATTACATACTAGCCGCAACTTCGTTCGCGTGGGTTTAAGATATAAATTTGAATCAGATTTCTCATAGATTTATATAACAATAAAACAATAGCCTTTTCCGTTTGCGTTTATTCAATCTTTGCCCCATTTTCGGCTAACGCCCAAGCCGAATGAACATCCCTTGAAGTCTATGTGTTGACCAACCCTAGACTACGATGAAAATAAAGAAAACCGCATCCAAATCCGTGGAGTGTTTCTCGAGCTATAAAATCGTTCATTCAATCTTTGCCCCGTTTTCTTCTTGGGCGTTATTTTATGAACGCCCTTTATGGTTTTTGTGTTGCCCAGGGTAACTACAAAGATGATAAAGAAAGCCGCTCCCAAATCCGTTGAGTGGTTCTCGAGTTATAAACCATTTATTGAATCTTTGCCCTCTTTCTGGCTTAGGCGTTATTTTATGAACACCCCTTATAGCCTATGTGTTGACCAGCGTCACTACAATGATAATTTAAAAAACCGCATCCAAATCCGTGGAGTGGTTCTCGACTTATAAAATCGTTTATTCAATCTTTGCCCCATTTTCGTCTTGGTCGTCATTTTATGAACACCTCTTATGGTTTTTAAGTTGACTAGGGTAACTACAATGATAATAAAGAAAACCGCATCCAAATCCGTTTAGTGGTTCTCGAGTTATAAAAGTGTTTATTAAATCTTTGCCATCTTTCTGGCTTGGGCGTTATTTTATGAACATCTCTTATAGCCTATGTGTTGACCAGGGTCACTTCAATGATAATAAAAAAAACCGCATCCAAATCCGTTCATTGGTTCTCGAGTAAAAACGGAACAGACAGGCGGACAAAAATTCTAAAAATTGTTGTTTCGGGCTCAGTACAGTACCAATAGGTACCAAATTATAGGTGGTAGAGCTGATGCCGGGCTCGACTGTGGAGGTACCACCATCTTGCTCGCAAATCGCCCCTGAAGTTATTTGGGGGAGAGTAAGAGGACAGCTCGCAGACAGGCACAAATCCAGGTAGCCCACCAAGCCTGGGACTGTGTGATGGCGGTATATCCATCCCGGATTGCCAGACCTTAAATAAACAGACTAGTGACGGGCAGCGGCGTCACTAGTGCGAGAGGTTCTGGCACCGCGCTCACCAACCGGCCTGCCCAGCGAGTGTGAGTATGGGCATCTCTTCCCAATTATGATGTACACAAAAAATAAACGACCCCCAGTCCCCGGCAGCCCCACTATTCCCGATTACGGTGGCGGTCGTGGTAACGGTGGGGCAGGGGGTGCTAAGAGTCTCCGGTTGAATGGCCACCAACACCGACGACTTTTTTTGGCGATGTATAATACACGGACGTTACGGGAAGACAGACACCTCGCTGAGCTCAAGTCAGAGTTAGGTAGAATCAACTGGCATATTCTGGGGCTATCGGAAGTCCGACGAGCAGGTGAAGATACCATAACCCTAGAGTCAGGACACCTGCTCTACTATCGAGAGGGCGATCAATTGTCTGTCGGTGGAGTTGGCATGCTGGTCAACAAAGACCTCACTAGCAACGTGTTAGAAATCGTTAGTGTCTCTACTCGGGTGGCATATCTTGTTCTTAGACTTAACAAGAGATATTCTCTTAAAGTCATTCAAGTGTATGCCCCCACGTCGAGCGACTCTGATGATGTAGTCGAGGCCGTCTATGATGACATATCAAAGGCCAGACATACCACCACCAAGACACATTTTACCGTTGTTATGGGTGACTTCAACGCCAAAGTGGGAGTACAAGAGTGTGGTGAATCGGTAATCGGACCACACGGTTATGGCTGCAGAAACCCTCGGGGCCAGATGCTGGTTAGCTTCCTTGAAAGCCAGGGGCTCTATTTGATGAATTCATTCTTAAAAAAGAAGCCTCAAAGGAAGTGGACCTGGCGAAGCCCTGATGGTAAGACTAAAAATGAGATAGACTTCATAATGACGGATCAAAAGCACATAATCCAAGATGTATCCGTGATCAACAGGTTTTGTACCGGTAGCGATCACCGACTTGTCCGAAGCATCTTGAATATCGACTTACAGCTTGAGAGAAACCGTCTGACGAAGCCTACGCTCCGCCCTTCTCTGCGCCAAACCGCTGTGGGATCCGAAAAGTTCGAAAAATCCGAAAAAGGGGACAAAATCCTACTAAAGAACTATAGACCAATCGCACTCCTGAGCCACACCTATAAGCTGTTCTCAAGAGTTATCACGAATCGTCTCGCTCAACGATTCGACGACTTTCAACCTCCAGAGCAGGCTGGGTTTCGAAAAGGCTGCAGCACCGTGGACCACATTCACACGCTAAGGCAGGTTATACAGAAAACCCAAGAGTATAATCAGCCTTTATGTTTAGCGTTTCTGGACTACGAGAAAGCCTTCGACTCCATCGAAACTTGGTCTGTTCTGCTGTCCTTGCAGCGATGCCAAGTTGACTGGCGTTACGTGGAGATGTTAAAATGTCTGTATGACTCCGCTACGATGTCCGTCCAAGTACAGGGTGTACAAACAAGACCGATACATCTTCAGCGCGGCGTGAGACAGGGAGATGTTATTTCCCCAAAACTGTTTACCGCCGCGCGGGAGGACGTCTTTAAAACACTAGACTGGAATGGACGAGGCATAAACGTAAACGGAGAGTACATTTCACATCTTCGCTCATTCAACATCGTGATAATGGCGGAATCGCTGCAGGAGCTGGAGGTAATGGTGCGCGGCCTTAGCGATTCTTCGAGACGAGTGGGCCGGCGGATGAATTTGGAGAAGACTAAGTTCATGTCCAACTGTCACGTCATCCAAGGGCCACTAACCGTCGACAATGTCAGCATCGAAGTTGTTCAGAAATATGTTTATCTGGGTCAAGTCATACAGCTGGATAAAAACAACTTCGACGCCGAGGCTGACAGAAGGATATGCTTGGGTTGGGCAGCATTCGGAAAGTTGCGTCAAATATTTACGTCGTCAATACCGCAGTGCCTAAAGGCTAAGATGTTCAACCAGTGCGTCCTTCCTGTGATGACGTATGGCGCTGAAACATGGTCTCTTACAAAGGGCCTGATCCACCGATTTAAGGTCGCTCAGCGAGCTATGGAGTGGGCCATGCTTGGGGTATCTCTGATGGATAGAATCCGAAACGAGGAGATCCATCGGAGATCGAAAGTAACCGACATAGCCTGCAGAATCAGTAAGTTGAAGTGGCAGTGGGCAGGCCATATTTGTCGCCGAGATGATGGCCGTTGGGGCCGAAAGGCTCTAGAAAGGAGACCACGTACAGCAAAGCGTAGTGTAGGCCGACTTCTTGCCTGCTGGACCGACGACCTGAAGGACGTTGCGGGGGGCGGCTGGATGAGGAGGACGGAGGACCGACATGAGTGGCGAAATTTGGGAAAGGCCTATGTCCAGCAGTGGACGAACACGGGCTGATGGATGGATGGACAGTAACCCATTTAATTTAAAATTTCGCGAAAATATTCAATGTACAGACACGACCTTTTTACTACTTTATTATTAGTATAGATTATGTGCCTCCTTGCACACTTACATAAGTAACTAGGCCAAGTGCCAGTTCTACTCGCGCTCAAAGGATTCCGTACCGCCATACAATACGGGTACAGAACCCTAAAAACATTATGGTAGATAAACTTTCGCCCGCGGCTCCGCCCGCGTCGTATTTGGTTTAATGACATGCTTTTTTCCGGGATAAAAGGTAGCCTATGTGTTAAGTTAAAGTATAAGCTATATCCATTCTAAATTTCATCCAAATCCGTCCAGCCGTTTCAGCGTGAAAGAGTAACAAACGTACACATACACACACACACACACACACACACAAACTTTCGCATTTATAATATTACTGTGGTGTGATAACAACAACATCAAGGCAACAAAAATAAAGCGCTAAAATGGTAGTGCCTGACAAACAATTGTTTTTCGAAAATATGATCATTTATAAGTAAAAATAAATATAATATGTTCCAATTTCAAAATTTCCCTCCACATTTTTTGCGAGCTAGTTCAAAGTGTTGTGTCACGGTGAAATATTTACACATTTAATGTTCCATTGCCGGGAACATTTTAGAGCTATGATTTTTTACGATTTCAAGTGTCGCCTGAAACCGGATGAATCGTACGATAGACTTCAAATGGCATTCATGGATGAAGGCCCTTCCAAGGCAACCGTGTATCGTTGGTATAACCAATTCAAGCGCGGTCGACCAACTTTGGGGGATGAAGAAAGAAGCGGTCGCCCTTTGACGGCTGTTACCGAAGAAAACGTGCTGGCAGTGAAAAATTTAATCCAAGACAATAGGCGAATTACTTATCAGGAGATTCAACACATATTGAAGATTGGATCGGAAAGCGTTCACGAGATTCTACACAGCCATCTTCGCGTGAAGAGGATAGTATCACGCTGGGTGCCGCACAACCTCACCGATGCTCAGAAGCGGGCCCGGGTGGAATGGTGCCGTGATATGCTAAACAAATTTGAAGCAGGCTCGTCTCGGCGTGTTTACGACATCGTAACAGGTGATGAGTCCTCGATTTATCAATATGACCCAGGAACCAAGCGCCAATCGACTGTTTGGCTGTTTCAAAATGAACCAACGCCTACCAAAGTGAAGCAATCTAGAAGCGGGGGGAAGATTTTGATCGCTAGCTTTTTTAATTTGACTGGCCACTTGGTATCAATTCCCTTACGGGATCAAAGAAGCATCAATGCCGAATGGTATATTACCAAATGTTTGCCAGAAGTTTTTTCTGTTGTTAGCAAAAAGCGGCCAAACACAGGGCTCCGCGGGCTACTGCTCCACCACGACCATGCACCTGCGCACACCGCACTCAAAAGGGACTTCCTGGACAGCACGCAAGTCAAACTCCTGGGTCACCCTCCTTACAGCCCTGATCTAGCACCGTGTGACTTCTTTTTATTTCCAAAAATAAAAAATCTGCTCAAAGGAATACAATTTTCGTCGCCGGAAGATGCGCTGGCTGCGTTCGAGCAGGCTGTAAACGAGGTGTCTGCGGCGGACTGGAAAAAGTGTTTTGAAAACTGGTTTAGACGCATGAAACTTAGTATAGAGGCTGGTGGAGAGTACTTTGAAAAGATTTAAAAAATGTACCTATAGAACAATTTTTTTTAGTTTCGCGAAACTTTCTGAGTGTCCCACGTATATCTGAAAAAGTGCGCGGCCGAGTAGTGCAGTGAATCAAGAAAAGGTTGCTATTGCTGTTTTTTTAGTAAACAATATTGAATATAAATTCTCACAAGAGGGTTTTAAAAAAACGCGTTGTTATGTTTTAGTTAATAGGTTTATTTGTTCACAACAGTCATTATTATTAGTTTTACTTTATAAGCTTGGACGGATTATATACTGATTATATACTATATACTGATTTGAACTAAAAAAACAGCCTTCACTTTGCATTTTTTTTTGACGCAGTTAATTTTTCTCTATCACGTTTTGGACTTTGTTATCGTCTTGGAAAAGATCTTATTTATGAAATGATTTTTTTTCAGAGCCCTATCTTTTTTATTTTGTGAGCTCTACAGTTTTAAAGTCTCAGTTTTTACTACTTACCTATGTCGTCTTAAGGAGTACTTAACTTTGAAATGCAGCGACCTGTGATTGCCTAATTCTTCGCTTAAGGTGGTAACAGAGGAGCGCAGTGCAAAATGCACAACATAATATTGAATAAAAATTAATTATTATTATTAAAATATTAAGTATTAGTATTCGACTGATGCCGGCCCCATAGTGGGCCGAAATATATTTCGAAAATTAATATTTTTTTATTATTAATACAAGTTAAAAGATATTAAAATATAATTAATTTTGAATAAAAAGTATGTAATAAATGCGTTTTATAACAATTTGCGTAAACTGCTAGTTAATAGTTAGGTGATCACATCAAAATTATTCCATTTTATGCGTTACATTTTGGCTGCATTACATTACAACTGTAAACACCCTTCAAAGTTTGTAAATGTAATGCAAATTAAATTTAACTTAATTTTGTTTTTGTGGTGCCTTTATTTTTAATAAACTATTTCCGCAAATTGCATTAAAACGAATTTATTGCTTATTTTTTATTTAAAAGTAAGGAAAACAATATTATGTTGTGCATTTTGTACCGAGGTAAAAAGTTACTCCTTTAAGTATCAGTTTAGCGAGATTTTCCTAATTCAAAAACCGGCCCTATATCTCTAAAACAAAACATTCAAACATTTTTCTAAGCCCAACAAGCACTCAAAGCAGACATATGAGTAAATATCATAGGGCTACCTACCTACTCAATTAGTCGTTAAGATTATACCGATACGCTTAAGGCTATATGAACTCATGCCAGACCTTCTCAAGGACCCTCAAAGGGCCTAAATTGGCCGAAAGTCTACGAGCAGAATACCATACTATTTACAGACAGGGTATTTGTCGGCACTTCGGAGTTTTATTGCCCTCAAGCTATAGCTTGTTGTCTTCAAGGATTTGGAAAAAGTACAGCCTTTTTGATAAATTTAAAACCTATTGATCTATCAAAATCAATTGAGTCATATTGAATTGGATTATACTCGTATCAAAAGCAAAATAGTCAACGCGTTTTACAGGCAATTAAGAGACCAGCCCCTAGATTTTGCATCGTTGAGTCGGTTGCCAACTGGTTGCCAAACGTCGAAAACATGGATATACTATATCGAATTCTGATTATCTAAGGATACGATCGTGCTTAAGGTGACGCCACAGTTGAATATACACTGACGGCAATTTTAAAAGTTCAGTTTTTATCTATGTGTTTAGTGTTTAGCAACCAGATGGCAACCATTACTAATTTACATAATAGGCCCGCAGGGTTTGATTTCTATCTTGGGCTACTTCAATTGAAGGTTAAATTTGTTGTGTGAGTTTATTGCATCCGCTTGTGAGTTACCTCCTGCACAATAAAACACCTACACATTATATCCCCACGATATTAAACATCCAGGGGATGTCAGAGGTGTTTCCTGGTATGCCCTGCGTAATGGATGTCAAAGTACCCACTTGTACATCCACATTTCACCGACGTTTATTACGTCCCAATGTGATGGGTCGTGAGCCCTGTCGCCATAGATCGCGGCCCTTCGTCCCCAGTCAAGGTTCTACTTATAAGATTCTACAAACTTTTGATCTACGCGTTATGTTTATCATCTAAAAATGGTTATAAAACGCTTTCTTGTATGCATATTTGTGTATCCAACAGTGGCGAAGGGTCCCATATAACACGATTCCAATCATATAACTTATACTTGCGATTGTCGGCACTTGGTGAAACATGGAAAGCATCTTGATGAAAACCACTTGTACACTGTTTACACAACATTTACTATAACTTTAGGTACTTTTAACCCAACCGGTTTCGAAATTTAATTCATTTTCAGGGGCTTAACAACTCATTTTAATATTTTAAGACATAACCTACGTGCTGTAAATAAAATTTGATTTTTTTGTTTTGATTCCCATCGGCTTGTTTAGGAAATGGTATATATGTTACATTTATTTATTCTATGCTCTTCACTTCGTCAAATACTTCCATAAATCTCAATACGACAAATACACTTGGCTGACAGGGAGTTGCAAAGTACAAAAAATGTTATGTTTTACTTGTTTGCTTTCTGAGTAAGGCGATTTTTTGTCCAGCTTCCCTTTTTAAAATGTTCACCCTTCGCCACTGGTATCTGATCACTAGCCTTTGCCCGCGGCTCCGCCTGCGTTTATTCAATCTCTGTCCCGTTTTCGGCTTGGGCGTTTTTTTAAGAACACCCCTGATAGCCTATGTCTTGGCTACACTACAATGATAATAAAAGAAACCGCATCCAAATCCATTGAGTGGTTCTCGAGTTAAAACGGAATTCTAAAAATTGTAGTTTTTGGTTCAGTACATTTCATTTAAAATAATATTAAATGTACAGACACGACCTTTTTACTACTTTATTAGGTACTAGTAGACATTATATATTAAATCACTATGGATAAGTTCATAGGAGTATAATGGCTTTATAGCATATTATATAGATACCCATTTTACGAACAAGATGTCGTTTAAAGGTGACGAAGATAGATAAATAAGTTGGCTGGCTGCACTGAATCTATCTAAGTACGTGATTTATTAGCCTGAAACAAGTTATTATATTATTTTTTATTACATTACATAAAGTAGAATGGGTTGATTCAATGTCAGACAAAGCAAATTCTTTATCAGATTTTGGTGAAAATAATAACTTTTATGTTATATTTTTCTCGTTTAGGGTTTCGTCAAAATCTAAAACCCTTATAGCAAAGCTGTTTAATCTGTTGTTTTACTAATAATGAGAATACAGTGGTCCATTTAAAAACGGCTGGAGATGTTTAATAGGTGTCGTCAAATTTTGATAATTTTATCTAGGTATGTTTCGACTAATGTTAGGTTTAGATTAGCCAGTTAATCTCGAGTTTAAACAAAAATGCAAAGAAAGGTGCGACGGCAAGAAGGATTTTTGTGTATATAATTAATTCTGTTAAAACTACGCTTGGCTCCTAAAATTCACATGTAAACTCAACACGCTTCTCCTCGTTTCGCTCGTCGTCGCACGTATTTTGACTTATTGTTCGATTATTACTGTATTTTTTCGTATATCCGTTTGCTTTAACATTTTTAGCCGTCAGTGGTTATTCTTAAGTTCAGCCGGCTAAAGGTGAAATGAACTAACATTATCTAGTACCCAAATCTAAACTTAAGGTTAGCCGGCTAACATAAATAATCATTAGATAGGTAAACACGTAGGTAGGATTTCCTTTTGATCAAGAGAAGAAAAAGCGTCCAGTTTTTTTAAAAACTGATTTGAGAAAGGGTAGTCTTATTTAACTAAAACTTTTAACCCTCACTCATACCGGCTACTATGGACGTGAAAATCGTTGTTGAAATGTGGGTGCACGAGCCTGGAATGTGACTTTCATTTCGCAGTCCACTATTTATGTAATATATTTGTAAATTGTGCTATCTAAATTATAACCTAATATTGTAAATGCAAAAGTTCGTGCGTGTATGTTTGTTAACACTCAGCTCTGAAGCGGTTTAACCTATTTTCATGAAATTTGGTATCTAGTTAGGGCGCATACACGTATAAAACAAGTTGTCTAGTACCGGTTAATTCTATATATGTAGGTACATCGGTTACAAATACTCGCATGTCAAGTTGATATTCTATTGTGATATGTCCCTTGTTTTTTTTATTATTTACCATGATAGAGGCCATGGTAACACGTATTCTGTAAAAATTTCTACTGTCTATTCTACTTCTGAAACTGTAGACGCCTATGACAGATGGACGGATAGACAAACAGACAGCGGAGGTTTAGTATTGGGGTTCCGTTTAGCAACCTTCAGATACGGAACCCTAAAAATTATATTATTTTGCAGGTAATTCGTATTTTTAATGAAAACTAAGGTCGTGTAACTAAAGTGCTCGATGTTACTTGGTTTTCGAAAAATAAACGGTAGTTGTAGCTTAAAATTATGAGATCACGACGAGGTTTATTTTCAAAGGGTAGTTTGCATTTAATTTTTACTTATAAGTAGTAAAAACCTTTATGATTTCTGTTCGATTTATTATTTAATTAGTGTTGTCAGGAATGTATAGCATTTTTATGAGGCTGTGTTACTTTTTATCAACCTTACAGTTGACATCAAAAGGTTTAGCTGATGGATGGATGGATGGACATTACACTGACGGAACTCTCCTTGTACAAGACGTAATTTACAGACTTTATCTTATATATAGGTGGATGACATTAAGAACTTCTTTACTAACCCTGATTCAAGGTTCAATAGACTTTCCGTGAAGGACGTTAGGAAAGTCTGTAAAGTTTACGTCGTACACAATAGACGAGTTCCGTCAAAATATTATTATCTAACTCTCTACGGCATAAATGTCACAGTAATAAAATAACTTCCTTTCTGTAGGTATATATGTTACGGGTAAAGCCCGAAGTCAGGTAAACCTAGGTTTCCCGGGGTAATGTTATACAAAACTTGGGGGGTCACCTCGTTTCGCTCCGCTTCGCTCAGCCTAAGATAACACGCTCCTCCTCGCTTCGCTCGTCATCGCACCTATTTTTGGCTTTTTTTGGACTTTACCCGTAACATATACATAAAATGCTGCGTATACTTATTTGTCTGTGTGTTTGCTTATTAGAGAATCTGATTTTGAGGCGAAGTGCTACCCCAATTAGACAAAAACTAGAAACCTTTTGACGTCAACTGTAAGGTTGATAAAAAGTAACACAGCCTCATAAAAATGCTATACATTCCTGACAACACTAATTAAATAATAAATCGAACAGAAATCATAAAGGTTTTTACTACTTATATGTAAAAATTAAACGCAAACTACCCTTTGAAAATAAACCTCGTCGTGGTCTCATAATTTTAAGTTACAACTACCGTTTATTTTTCGAAAACCAAGTAACATCGAGCACTTTAAATTCAAATTCAATTTTTTTATTTGGGACTACAACAGCTTATGATTAAGTGAATAATATATTAATAAATAAAAGATACAGTAAATGAAGCCAATAAAAGTTGTCCACCAGTCATACAATTAATAAATTCCTAGTACAAAATAGTTAGATTAAGGTATAAGATTATTATTTTTTTAAATTATATATAGCTATTTTTATATTATAAACAATAGTTTTATTATCAATTATTATTGAGATTTTACAAATTAAATAGAATTACTAAATTATTAAATGATATTACAGTAGTTTTTCAGAAACTAAATAAGTGTATGTTGAACTTGTGTGTGTGTGGTGTAAGGGTGTGTGTGAGTGTGTAAAAGGGGGGGGGAGGATTTGGAATGAATTAAAGGTATATAAAGTAGTATATTTAAATCGGGTTTAAAATTGAATTTTCGACTTTATGCGTAAATGATAGTTTAGATCCAACGAAGATGTCGATATTATTAAATTTAATTTGTAGCCGAGCAAGGATAGAGTTCGTACCGTAGTTAGTAGAGTGACAGGTAACATGGAAAGTCTTAGATTCCGCGTGTCTCATACGTCGCTTAGGTGTCCAAAAACCAATACCGGAAAGTAATTCTGAACAGTCAAGTCGACCACGCACTATATCAAAGAAGAGGCTCATGTCGGATACTATACGTCTCTCTTCTAATGTAAGTAAACCATGTGCATGACAGCCATCGGAGTAGGAATCATAAAATTTTCTTTCTTTGAAGTTAAGGTGTTTAATATTTTTTTTGTATGCGTTCTATTTTTATGTTATAAGTATTATAAATAGGATACCAAATACTGGAAGCATACTCAAGTATGCTGCGGACGTATGCAAAGTAAACAATTTTGAGACTTGATGGATTTTTAAATGCTTTGCAGACACGCGCAACAAAACCCAAACTTCTATATGCTTTTTGCACCATGGCTACTACATGTTGGGACATAGCCTGACGGCCTTGACCCTCTCGATAGCCGTGTTGTTAAATTTATATTGAAATTCAATGGGGTTTAATTTTCGGGTGAAACTGATACATTGACATTTCGAGATACTAAGCTTGATTTTGTTGTCCTGGTAATAAGTAATTAGCCTGTTTAAGTCATTCTGTAATATCTCACAATCAGAACTTGAACTGATTCGCAAGTAAATTTTCTTGTCATGGTTGAAATGGTTGGAGCCTTCAAAGCAATTATAAAAGCCTTCAAAGCAATTGTAAAAAAGAGGACCAAGGTGCGATCCTTGGGAAACACCGGACGGGATATTTATGAATGCTGACGTATAACCACACAAAACTACAGCCTGGGACCGATTAGTTAGATAGGATTTTATCCACCGTAAGAGATCACCGTGTATGTCCAAACTCTGAAGCTTCCTTAATAGGATCGCGTGGTCCACCCGGTCAAACGCCTTTTCAAAGTCGGTATATATGACATCTACTTGACCTCCACCTTCCATATTTTTTAGAACGAAATCCGAAAAGCACGCCAAAATTGAAACAGTAGAACGCCCCTTAAGAAATCCGTGCTGCCGATCTGAGATCCCACGTGAAATCAATTGATAGATATTTTTATAAATATTTTTTTCAAATATTTTACTGATGGTATTCAATTTGGAGATGGGGCGATAGTGTTCTATTTGTATTTTAGTTCCCTTTTTGTGGACAGGTGTAATAAAAGCCTTTTTCCATACTTTTGGAAACTTTCCTTGCCGTAACGATGTATTAAAAAGAATCGATAAAGGTAAAGCCAGGGACTTTGCACATTGCGAGAGAAAATAAGGGTGAACCCCATCGGATCCGGACCCCTTTGAGACATTTAAGTGACATAACAAGCCATATACTTCATCCTCAGAAACTGTATGAGTTCGGATCAAGTAAATCAACATCTATGCGTTCATCGCTTTTGGAATCAGGGGTTGCAAAAACACTTTCAAAATACGTATTAAAGGCATTACATATGTTTTCTCCATCCGTAATAGTTTCTCCATTAAGTGTAAATTGCTTGGGATATTTAGAACTATTTCGTTTAGCTTTTACATAACTCCAAAAGGCTTTAGGACCTTTACTTTCAAAGCAGCAGCGCAGCGCTTTTGCATGAGATGTTGTCTATTACGCAGCATTGAGAACTCTTCATAGTCACGTGGGTTGCCAAATCTCTTCCATTTTTTATGTATTACAGCCTTTTCTTTTATTAATTTGATTAGGGATTGACTTAACCATAGAGGATACTTTTTATTTTTGGGTTTAGTTTTCAGGATAAACAAAACAAAGCTCTCGTTGATCTTAGCATAAAATAGGTCCACCAACTCATCAATTGGGCCGTCGGATAATATCAAGTGCCAGTCCTGACCCAATAAAAAGGCATTCAGACCGTCGTAATCACCCTTAAGGAAGTTAAGAAAAGGTTCGGCATTTTCTTCCAGTGGTTTAATGTATAAGTCAGTGATCTCCAGGATAATAGCTGGATGATACGCATCTTCCTTCAAGATGGGATCATTGGATTTGGTAACTTTTAAGGAAAGATTGGAAAATGTCAGGTCTAAAGTTCTGTCCTTACTATTGGGAACACTGTTGTATTGTTTTAGCCCTAGGAACTCCATACTTCCTATAAACTCAACAGCTGAATCCTTTTCCTCTAACGTATAACTACCTTGGTTTGGAATTAGGGTGAAGTTGTTATCATGCCACTCAAGGTATGGGAAATTAAAATCTCCGACCAATAAAAAGTTGTCATTGGTTTGAGTTTATACCAGCTGTGACAAATTACGTTTGATATCACCAAGACGGTCTGGCAGCGCTGTACCCAATTTAGGGGGGATGTATGCTAGTCTTATGTGTAAATCTTTTTCTGTCCCAATTGTTCGTGCAGATAGACTAATACATAACAATTCCGTTGGCTTACACAAACATTCGATGCGTTCTAAAGCTCCCAGATCTCGCTTACTACATATCATAACTCCACCGCCCGTTAATTTATCTGTTAGTTTTAAGTCCCTATCATAACGAAAGACATCATATCCTGTGTCACAAAGCTCACTGTCAAAGATGTCATCTTGCAACCAGGTTTCAATAAGTAACAATATATCATAATCACAAGAAGCAATGCTATTATACAGATCTTGACATTTAGTTCTGAGACCCCTAACATTTTGGTAATAAACCTTTAAAAATTTATTTGAGGTAGCCATATCGCTTTACAGGTAATAAGGAATGGTAAAGGAAAGGGATATTTGTGTGTGTTTGCTGGTGTGTGTAAAGGTACCTACAAAAGAAAAGAGGTAGGAAGGCACAAGTTGTGGGAAAGTTTGTGTGTTGAGTGTAACAATCCAGTGATTAACATATTCAAAATAATACAAAACAGTTAAGAGTACTACACAATTTTTTTGAGATCGTCGGCTGATTTTACTAAGATAGCTGGACAATTTTCGGATTTTCGGACGTAAATATTACAATTTTTCACCCAGCAGAACTGGTAACCCTTCTTATCTTTTAAAACTTTACAGTCCTTCAAGAGAGCTTTATTTTTGGGAATGAGGTGGTCGTTGACATATCTTTTTCTAGGCTGACCACCTATGCCGATATCCTTAGTAGTTAAACCCTTACGTTTGCGAATGCCAGCGAAGATACTGTCCTTGAGAGCCCTCTGTTTGACTTTGACGACTATATTTTTAGGTCTACCTGAGGCCGATGACGATGGCCGTACTCTGCTCACAAACTCAATGTCGTTTTGTGTTAACTTCACACCTGCAGCGTTTGCTACTTGAACCGTTTCAGAGCTGAGTGTTAACAAACATACACGCACGAACTTTTGCATTTACAATATTAGGTTATAATTTAGATAGCACAATTTACAAATATATTACATAAATAGTGGACTGCGAAATTCAAGTCACATTCCAGGCTCGTGCGCCCACGTTTCAACAACGATTTTTACGTCCATAATGGCCGGTATGAGTGAGAGTTAAAAGCTTTAGTTAGTTAAGACTTCTTTTTCTGTAAATCAGTTTTAAAAAAAACTGAACGCTTTTTCTTCTCTTGCTCAAAAGGAAATCCGACCTACGTGTTTACCTATCTATGATTATTTATCGATTAAACTTCAGCAACTTTTATTTTCAAAGAAAGCAAATAAATACGAAAAACAGCGCCGAAGCGTTCGTATCGAAAAAAGTTGGCAACTTTTCCTGAGCAATAAAACATTTCAGATGCCTTACCCGACTCGACGGTATCTTCTATCTACGAGTATACGTTTTCTATAGTAGGTAGGTACTTGTAAAGATAACTTCGGTATCTATACTGTAGGTGCACAAACAGGCACTAAACTTGTTTACTTAACAATTAAGATTCTTAAGATAGAAAAAAGTTAATAAATCCAGTAATCTAGAGCTTGAGGTGGCACAGCTGATCCCTGAACCCGCCAAAACGACATCCCCTCTTATTACAAAGCTAAACTGACTAGAAACAACAAAACTACCCACTGCACAATGAAAAATCTGTTATTAATACATGGTAGCTCAGCCCCCAATATTGCACGCCATAACTCAACTTGGCAAAATTAAATTTGCAAACAACTACGCTCAAAAACCTTAGCGGGAACGCGGATACAAAACTTCCGTCACAGACTCACAGCGGAGTTGCATAGTAAAGTGGAAATAGTGCATACTGCATAGATTTACCCACACGAAACATCAAGCCACTGCATAAGCACCTTTAATACCTTTGCACTAAAAGTCATACCTTGTCTACTGTCATAGCTCGCTGTAACAAGATTGCAGTTACAAAGAATTTGGAAACAATGTTCTATCGGTATTGTTTTATGGCCGAAACTTGTATGAAAGAGTCCCTTGCCACTTTTATTATTTTGGTAGTAATTTTACTATGGTAGTAGTTTGCTGACATACAAGGATTGAAATTCTAGCGAAAGTCAAAACTGGAATATTTACCTTGTTTGATTTATTTTATGATGCTTGGTAACGAAATGGATTAGAATAAAAATAATGTTAGTTTAAATATACCTATGCAATAATCGAACGTGTTTCAGGATCGCAGCAGGTGAACCTTTAGTATATGTTGTATGAAAAAAAAACGTAAATTTGTATACAAGCAAGCCATTTGGTACACATGTACTCGTCTTTACGGCCATTTTGGAATGCGGTTCTCGAAACAATCTCTAGGGCGGGTTATTTATGACAAAGTACTCTGACTAAGCCTTAGACACTTGTGGTCTAAAAAACAAAAAACATTTTCAGCTCCATAATTTAACAGGTAAATGATCAAATTACATAGTATAGTACCTGCATCAAATTATCTACAATGACCAATAAAAAATTTGTGTCTGTTCCGTACATTATTATTGTGAATGAAATACACACCTTTTTACTACTTTGTTATATGGCATGTTGATAAAATAACCCCCAAGCCGAAAGCTGTTGATTGAAAGACAATTCCATGCAAGCGAAGCCACAGGCAAAGACGAGTATAATATATGACTCTGCAAATTTTAAATCAATTATGAAGAAGCTTTTGTAGCTGGATAGATAGTAGTGTCGCAGGTACATCATCAATTTATTTAAGGCGCTTAGTAATGCCAAATTAGAAGCTCTATTTATTGCAGAGTGGCTGTTACAATGATGAATGCAATTGTTTGATTTCAAAATCCTAAGTTCGGCTAATAACTTCGGTTTATCTATTAATTAAAGTATAAATTAATCAAATCAACTAAGGGCTATGCCTAGAATAAAAAGTTTGTTGATTTCCTATTTTAAATGCTGAATTCTTCATTTTAACAAAACAACAAAATTTCTAAAATCTAAATCAAAGTCTTTTTGTAAGGTACTTAAATACTAATATTCAAGAAAGCAAACTCTTAATTTCTTTTATAGTCCTTTTATTAACTTAGAGCTACTTTTTTGTTGTTAAACAAAATCAGTCTTAAAAATATGAAACATTACAAACTTATAGAAAGTCTGATCTAAATTGCAATGTATCTAATTGGTAAATCATTACTCATATTCCTATAGAATAAACCATTCATTCCTGTTCTTGGTGTGAAATATCTTCTCAGAACCTCTCTTACTTCTGCCACTGTTATAGCTGGCACTCCTTCATAGCCGGACTTGATATAAACAGCATTCGTCAAACTCACTGGGTTGCAAAAATGTCCCCCTTCAAATTTACTAAAAGGGTCACCTTTAGTTTTTTTACCATCTTGACGGATTAAGAAAACTGCATCTACAATCTCAGCAACAGTTTCATAGGCTAAGAAAGCCAACACTTCTAAAGCAGCTAGAGTTATTTTATGTTCTTTGGTCGGATTGATCCAGTGTTCTAATTTTGCATAACTCCTACTCATTCCTACGCTCCCAGTACGAAATGAGCTACACCGAGCACTGTGATATGCTTTGTATTTATCAAAGGACATGGTTTCTGTAATTTTTGCAGCTCGTACTTTCCTCAAATAATCTAGCACATCAAACTTAATCTGACTTACTTCATCTGCTTCGTCCAATTCATCAATTATTTGTATATGCGTCCTTTTTTTCTTCAGCGAAGCATCTTTTTCTTCCTCCGCAATCATACCTTGTGTTATTGGGTCTACAGAACTGCCAAGGCCAGTTTTTTTCTGGTCAACATTGTCGAGTTTTAGCTGATAGTCGTGCAGTCTTTTCATTTTCAGCTTGTTATGCCTCATAAGATAAATAATGTCGAAATTGGTGATAAATTTGGAGGCTCTCAAATTGGCGTAGTAGCTACCTTCTTGGATGATCAATCGAAGTTGCTGCAAGACGATGTTTTCCACCAAAACAACGGTTGCAGCGTTGGGGTTAGGATTGTCTCCAAAACCGTGCATCATGTTGGAAATATCTTTCTGGAAGTTAGTGCCTTCCCCGGAGGCGTCTAGGGTGAAGTAGGAAACCATTGTTCTTCGTTATTTTAGGAAATTTAATACTCGAACGCAAACAAATACAAAGCAATTCACTTTTTTTTAGGAACAGCTAGCAGCTTTATAATAACCGAGCGCACAGCCTAGGCCGGGTTCCGAATGGCGCTGACGGCACTAAAAGTTCCATCAAACTATACTCACGATCGGTGATTCGGAATGAAGATAGACGCGATGTTCGTTCTTTATCTGAGACGCGATGTAATCGATTATGTCTTGAATCGGAACGCACTAATAGAGTAACGTATAAACTGGGAATAGAGTCGTCGGTTTTATCTCGGTTTAGCGACATCTCGTGGCTAACGACGGACTTAGTTCGTTATTGTACCTACCTATACCTACACAGGTATTTAAACCTCATGTATAGCCCAGCCTTACTGCAGTGTATTTTTATTTTTCAAGTACCTACTACATATTAGTTGAATTAAACATTAATGATAATTTATTTATATGTAATTTAGGTAAAAAATACATTTTAGATAACCTAAAGTGACCTAGATTCACAAGTTTTCACAATTCGCGTGAATCTGAAATACAATATGTTCGTTAAAGTCACATTTACCGGGGTTTAAACATAAAATTGCACAAGATAGGTATTTACCACAGTTCGTTACACAGCACATTTTTCTATTTGTAGCAAATTGAAGTCCATTCAACGTAAACAAACACGATTGTTGGAGTCCAAAGAGAAAGCTGGGTAGTCAAAATAAAACACAGTCAACAGAATCCATGAAACATTGCCGTCGTAAGTTAATCGTCACTGATTTTGATTTATCGCAAAATCATGAATACCACAAGTGTAGCTCAGAACAGAAACAGAAACAGACAGACAGACAAATTGAAACAAGTGCTGCCAGATCAAAAACCCTATTCAGCGCTAGCAACGCTCAAAAAAGCGCTAGATTCTAGAAAATTCAGAGACTAAAAAAACGCCAAATTCAGTTCCAATTTTCAACATTAACCCGTCAAGTCACAGTCGTGACGATCGTCACGCCTACATATTTTTCCGCCGGCTCATACTCGTGACGATCGTCACGCCTCGCCCACATACACTTGAAACCGTTTTTACCGGCTTATGAGCAACTCTGATATTTAACATAAGTGTGTCGTCGCATTGCTTTGAAACCGACCTACATTTGAATGGCATATGGCAACTTTCGTGGAGAAAAAAAAATAAAATAAAAAGTAAACAAAACGGCTCATTTTTTCTTGCGCTTTCTGTGCTGTGGCGTGAAGAGGCTTCGAAAGAAATTTTTCAAAATATTGTGTTTTTGTGGTTATTTCTCCGAGAAAATGTAAGTATTTTATGAATTACTAATGTTTCATCGTTATTATACCATATCAAGTGAATTCTTAGCGAAATTTAAATTATGCAGACATTTTTACTAAATTTCAACTACTAACTGCTGTTTTATACATTCCTTGCAGTTTATTTGGATAAACCTTTAGCTTGCCCAAAAGATAATTTTATTAGCATGATAAATATCTTTACCAAACTGGATTTGGATGTTTACTTCAAGAGATATCGGAGTTTTAGTAAAACTCGGTACGCGCTTCCGCCATGCTGCTGATGTGCCGATAATTTTGCGGGCGGGTGGGTAAAATGGTCTTTTATTGTACAGGTTAAAATATATAATCTATAGAAATGAAAATATACACTAAATAAAACCACTGAATTCTCCGCTAGAAGCTAAAACTCTAAATGCGCGCTAACCATACGAAAATCCTTTAGATGTAGCACCGAACGCGCTAAAATGGCAGCAGTGATTGAAACAACCCCTTGTAGCTCAATCTATTGAGGAACGACGAAAATAGGGCTTCGACGATGCTACGACGTTTTTTAATACAAAGAGAAAATGGTCTAAGCTTGAGATTCAGAGTGCATTTTGAGTCCGAACTCAAGAGGAACTCAAGCTTACAAACGTCACTCTAGTATGAGATCACGTCACTTTTTGACGTTTGTGAGATTGAGTTTGAACTCAAAATGCACTCTGAATCTCAGCCTAAGTCGATACTTCATTATCGATCTGTAACCGGGTCAGATCCCTCATCCTCATTAACTTTATTAATTTCAAGAAGTATCGTAGAAACTGGAGCAGGAACAGGATGAACAGTTTACTCACCCCTTTCTTCTAATATTGCCCATGGGGGAAGATCAGTAGATTTTACAATTTTTTCTCTCCCTTTAGCGGGTATTTCATTAATTTTAGGAGCAATTAATTTTATTACCACCATTATTAATATACGAAGAAATGGAATATCATTTGATCGAATACCATTATTTGTATGAGCTGTTGGAATTACTGCTTTATTATTATTACTTTCTTTACCAGTATTAGCAGGGGCTATTACCATACTTTTAACAGATCGGAATTTAAACACTTCTTTTTAATATTAAGTTTATATTTATTCGCTTATCTTTGGAGATAATAGAATTACTTGAGTAAAATGATTCCAGAAATATATAAGTAGGTAAATATAATGTTTTATAGTAAATATGTATTCACACATACTTAATTTACTGTACTATGTATATTAAAAAAACAGTCTAGTGCGACGAAAGTTTCCATTAAATGATATATTCATATATTTTAGTGCTAACGTCATGTACATGCAATTTTAAGAGGTTTGGATTTTTCAAGTTTATTTTTAATGCTTCATATTTCTTAATATCTCTTTCCTAATAACAACAATCGTTTTTTTTTATTTATTATTCACTAAGTTCGAAGTAAAGGGGGAAATAACACTCTTAACTTGTAAACAATAATTTACACAGAGATATCATTGGTATTGCTGAGAATGTGAACTCATCAATGTTATCCTTGAAATTCATCTTCGGGCCTGTCTTGGTAGGGGAACTAAAAGTGAAGTTTTCCTTATGCTCTTTCAGTACTCATAATACTGAGGCCCTAGATATGCCAAGAAGTGGCCGGGACCAACGGCTTAACGTGCCTTCCGAAGCACGGAATCATCTTTTTTATCGGATAATCAGGTTATTTAAGCCTGCAATGTCCTAACCAAACTGAGAACAATGCAAAAAGTGACTTTCCACTATGTGTGTTCCCCGCGGGAATTGAATCAGTTTGAAAAACCCCGATTAAAATATATTACGTATTTATTTTAGTACATAGGGAACACTAAAAGTTTCCGGAACTGGCCACTTACATAAATAATATTTAAAAATTTATTGCAACATTTGAAAATAGAACTCTTTGGCTGTAGAATGCAGATTGTTTCATCTGACTGTCTTTTGTTTTTACCTTGTGGCGCCATTTAAAAAATTGTGTGTCTGCATCAACATGGATTTAACTCGGGAAAATTTTCGTAGTATGATTTTCTACGATTTTAAGTGTAATTTGACAGCTCAACAGAGCATCGCTCGGCTTGAAACAGCTTTTGGCAATGAAGCACCATGCAAGACGACTGTTTATAGCTGGTTTGCAGAATTCAAGCGTGGTCGTATCAATCTCAGTGACGAATCTCGCGATGGTCGGCCGTCCACCGCTGTGACCAACAAAAACATCGATGCTGTGCGCCGTATGATTGAAACAGACAGGCATGTGACCTACCATGAAATTCGCGCATCCTTAGAAATAGGCATGAGTCAAATACAATCAATCCTACACAAACATTTGGGTGTGAGAAAGCTGTGCTCGCGGTGGATCCCACACAACTTGACCGAGGCTCAAAAAACGGACCGCGTCACTTGGTGCAGTGCCATGCTTACCAGATTCAACGAAGGTGCGTCAAATTTGGTGTGGGACATAGTAACAGGTGACGAAACATGGATTTATTGCTACGATCCCAAAACAAAGCAGCAATCGAGCGTATGGGTCTTTCAAGATGAGCCGAAACCAACCAAAGTGGCGCGCGTGAAAAGTGCATCGAAGCGGATGATTGCTGCTTTTTTTAATAAAACTGGACACGTGGCTACTGTTGCTTTAGAGAATCGTCGTACCGTGAATAGTGACCGGTACACGACCATTTGTTTGCCGGAAGTTATTGACGAACTCCGTAAAAATAACCGTAAACGCCGTATCATCCTGCACCACGACAATGCTAGTTCTCACACGGCCAGACAGACAAACGACTTTTTGAAGACGAAAAATGTAGAACTCATGAGTCATCCTGCATACAGTCCCGACCTGGCACCTTGTGACTTTTTTTTGTTCCCAAAAATTAAGAACCAATTACGCGGTCAACGATTTTCATCACCAGAAGAGGCTGTCGAGGAGTATGAAAAACACGTTTCAGAGGTCACCACAGGGGAGTGGCACAAAAGTTTTCAAAACTGGTTTGATTGAATGAAAAAGTGCATAGACGCCAAGGGAGATTATTTTGAAAAACAATAAATTAATTTTGTACCTTTAATAGTATTTTTTCATATTCATTCCGGAAACTTATAGTGCATCCACGTAGAAGCATCATTTATTACACATTGAATAACACGGGTGCTTCTTTTTATGGCAGAGAAAGTATCCCTAGTGGAACCTACCCCTTCTGTCATTTTGTCCCATTTCTCAAGTCACTGTACAAACTGTTTAAGAAAGTTAAGTTTAAAATTTTCCATATTATAAATAGGGCAACTCCAGGAATTTAACTTTATTTTTCCTCTTATGGTACTCTTACAGTTAACTACATCCCACCACTGCTTGATTATTTCCAGAAATGAGGCAGTGCCACTGTATTGTTCTACAGATTTTATTGCTGCTGTAGTGGAATGGTGGAATATATTATCAACACACTAAACATTTTGTCGCTCCAATGAATTTGGAAAAAGACTTTTGTTATTTAATTTGTAACCTTTTTAATGGCATTAATTTCATGGTTCTGATATATAGGATTTGGCATAGAGTATAGATTTGGCTTGATGAAAGTAAACTGAAAAGATTTTGATTTACTCGGTTGTTGTCTGTAATGATGGCAATCACATGAAAACCTAACGTCTGAAAACAAAATCACTTCTAATACAGCGTCTTTTAAATCTTGGCTTCATGAAGATTTTACAGGTAACAGTTTCACAATTTCATTGACCAAAGTGACCAAATGCTGATGATATCATAAAGGTTTGTACGGTGCTGGCCATGGTATTAGGATCGTTGTGAGCATACCCAGATATATTGGAAGACTTGTAATTAAGTCCACTTTTAATATAAATTTCGTCAACCAGTATGTTTACATATTTTTCTTTGTCATTTAAAGTGTTAATGATGTGGGATAAATAATGTTCATTGGATTTTTTTGACTCGGGTGAAATGTTTAACGATGAGGAAATATATTGCAAATATCGCCTCGTTGGTAAAAACAAAAGCTTCTGAAGCAAATTGTATGAGAAACTAGACTAGCAGTACATGCAAAATGCAAACAATATAGTAATCATGCTGTAATGTCGTTTTATATTGATCATCATACTAAGCTAGTCTTTAACAATGCTAAGTTAGGAATCTACGTGATCCAAGTTGGTAGAAATTGCTTTTTCTATGTACTCTATAGCTTTTGAAAGGTAATATTTTTGTGATGGCAACTCACCAGAACTACTATTGCTAATATATCTTGATAGAATATTCTCCAGTTGGGACCACCGAGATATCTTTAAATTTTGAGGTAAGACCCAACACAAATCAGTCGGAGACAACTCATTCTTCCCCACAAAAATCTTCACTGACAAATTTTCATTAACAATGACACTACACTTCACAGATAGATCTTCCAAATCAGTTAATTCCAGCACATACAAACCTAATAATATATGTTATTTAATAGAACTAAATGTTTTTTCCATGGTTGTTCAATGACTGTGTCAAATTTTTACCAAAGGATCATCGTAGTTTTTGATCATGTCACGTTCCATAAAATCCCTGATTTCCTCTTCTTGTCTTTCTTCCTGCATATGACGCCTGGGTGCAGGATCAGGGCGAGATATGGATTGCGGTTTAGAGAGATAATGTAGGAGGTTGGAAAATTCCCTTGGTGTTGCACCATCTTTTAATTTTGGCTTTCTTGGTAGCTCTGTACAGACTCCAGCTTTGTCAACCACTCTTTCAGTCCTTATAATATCGGTCGGTTTAAAATTATCTGCACACACAACTGCACTTTTACTTGGTCTCCAGTCTTTGCGCAGAATGGCTCGAATCCAACACTGTCGAAGCTCTCCGTCTCTTGGGAATGAAAAAGTTGTCACAAGTCCATTTATTTTAACCTTGATGTCGTAGTTGTTTGTACATCCTGGGACACAACAACGTCGAGGCATCCGAAACATAACCTAAAATTAGTTACTTTGAAAAATGGATCGTGTTTTCAGGATACACTATAACAAATATAGTTAAAACTTACTTCCAAAGTGTTTTCCAAGCTTTTAAGTATTATGTACTGTAATGTCACTACTTTTTGAGACACTGATTACACACGATGGCTCGATTACACAAACCGCGGTTACTCGTCACGCTCGCTCAACAACGACTGACTCACTCCCGGGGCGTGTGCGAGACACCCACAATGTCTTCAAAGCGGATATACTACATCCCTCCCTTTTTATAATTTTTTAAACGGAAATTAATATAATTCTTAGGATAGTAAAACACGGTTTTTCATTTGTTACTTTTAATCATTTTAATTATCAACATTCTGTTACTATCGATCAATTAACTTACTCTACGGTACCTTCACTCTCAGATTCGCTATTATTAATTTTTTCCTCATCAACATCTCCAATGGCTTTCCATTTCCCTTCGACTTTCTTCAAGTGAACCACATTTCTTCTGTAAAGCATCCCTGTATCATCATTTCGAACTTCTACATCTCCTCCATTTCGTTTTTCCACTGTGTGGGTGGTAGGCTCATAGTTTAGACTTAATTTATTTTCTTTATGTGTATTCTTTACATAAACTTTGTCACCCGGTTCCAATTCACAATATTGTGCTCTTCTTTTCTTGTCGGTATATTCTTTACCTTTCTCCTTTCTTTCTTTGTCTCTGTCTCTAACGTCTTCCTCTTCTGGACGATGACTCATATCGCCTGTCATTGGAATTTTATCTCGAAATTGCCTTTTAAAAAAAAGCTCAGATGGTGTTTTTCCTGTGATAGAATGCGGTGTACTGTTATACATCATTAGATACTCTAGCAAGCATTCTTTCCAGTCTCGTTTTTCAGCTTGGCAAATTTTTAGCCGTTTCAGTATATCACGATTTTGACGTTCTACTTCGCCATTTTGCTGAGGCCAGTAAGGTATTGTATTATAAAGGGCTATGTTTCTGTCCTTACAAAACTGCTTGAAGTCTTCGCTACAAAATTGCCTTCCATTATCCGCCGTTATTGAAAGAGGATATCCCAAGCGACTGAAAATTTCATTAAGGTGTGAAATTATATCTAAACTTGTAATTTTGCGACAGATTTTCACCCCCTTATAGCGGCTAAAATAATCGATGACAACAAAAATATAGTCACCACTAGGCAATGGTCCCATTAAATCCATTGCTAAATCTACCCATGATTAATTCGGTAACTCGCGTCGTTTTAGGGGGTTTGGAGGGTTCGGTGCGGAAACAAGAGTGCATCCTTTGCATGATTTTACCATATTTTCGGCGTCTTTGTCATATTTAGGCCACCAAACTTTAGTTCTCAGACGTGCTTTCATTGCTACAATGCCTGGATGACCTGGATGTGCAGCATCCAAAATCGTTTGACGTAGTTTTTTGGGAATCACTATTCTTGTTCCTCTCAATAGTATCCCTTCATAGAAACATAACTCCGTTTGGAAAATTTTGTACACTTTAACTTCATCTTCCCACTGGTTATTGTACAATCCTTTCCTCACTTTCCTAATTTCTGGGTCTTCCTTAGAACAACTCATGACATCCTTCAGCTGAACTGCAACTGGCTTAGTATATTCTAAAATTTGATGAACATGGGTCTCGTTTGAGTCAGTTGCCTCGTTCGTTGTTTTAGCAACACTCAACCTTGACAAAGGGTCTGCAATATTACTTTTGCCTGGCTGATATTTCACCTTATATGTATAGCTTTGTAGCCTAAGAATCCATCTTTCCATTCTTGCACATGGTTTAGATTTTGGTGAGAATATTGCTTCCAAAAGTTTGTGATCCGTTATCAATTCGAATTCTTTACCATACAGAAATATGTGAAAATGTTCCACCGCCCAAACAAGTGCTAACGCTTCTTTTTCTGTTTGGCAGTAGCGACGTTTGCACGCTGTAAGAGTCTTGTTTCCATAAGCAATAATTCTTGGATCACCATTGTCTACTTGGATAAGGACCCCACCTAGTCCAACTGGACTAGCATCTGCAATTACTATCGTTTTATTTTTCACATCATAGTACCCTAGTGTAGGGATTTTGGTGAGTAGCGCTTTGAGAGATTCAAAGGCTGTCTGTTGGCTCTGACCCCATCGATCTTGAATATCAAAGGTACTACCTCGTTTGTCTCTAAGTAATTCTTTTAGGGGTTCTGTTGTGGTTGCTAGGTTTGGAACCCACTTGTTAACAAAATTAACTAAACCTAGAAAGCTCTGCAGCTCTCCAACCGTGACTGGAGCTCTGAATTCTTTTATGGCCATTATGTATTTATCCAGTGGTTTGATACCGTCTTTTGTCAATTCATGTCCCAAGAATTCCACTTTTGTTACTCTAAAGAGACATTTTTCCGTCTTTAGTACAGCATTATTTTCGTGTAATACTTTCATAACCTTTTGAAGCTTCGTATCATGGTCTTGAATATCTTGTCCAAACACAAGAATATCATCAATAAAATTAACGACACCCTCGCATCCTAGCAATATTCGTTCAAGTGTTTTCTGGAATATTTCTGGAGCACAAGATATCCCAAACATCAAACGTTTGTATCTGTATAGTCCTTTACCTGTGATAAAAGTTGTGATGTGCCTGGAATCTTGGTGCAGTTCAATTTGGTGGAAAGCATCTTTCATATCTAATTTGCTGAAAAATTTTGCTTTGCTCACTTTTGGCAACAGCTTATCCATTGTTGGAAGTGGGTGGTTTTCACGCAAAATTGCTTTATTTGCTCTTCTCATGTCCACACAGAGACGTACTTGCCCATCGTCTTTTAAAATTGGCACAATTGGTGATATCCATCTTGAAGGACCCTTAACTTCTTCTATTATGTCCCGGTCTACTAACTCAGATATTTTTTTCTCAACTTTTTCTTCCAGTGGTATAAGGATTCTTCTGTAGGGTTGTGCTACTGGAATTACAGATTCATCGATTGGTATTTCAACTTTGACATCCTTGAACTTCGGGAAAACACTAACATCCACTTGATTGACGTCATAGCCAATTTTTAATATTCCTAATGAAGTGGCTGTTATCCTGCCCAAAAGATTTTTTGTACCATCTTCAATTACATAGAACGTAGAATTCTCGGATTTTCCTCCCACTTGAAGATTTGCTTGAAAACATCCGTTTAGAGTTAGAGGAACGTTACTTCCATATGCCAAGAATGTTTTATCAGGAGTCTTCTTTTCAGTAAAGAAAAACTTTCTGTCTTGTTTTAGCTCTTGCCACGCTTTTGCTGTTATAAGATTGTGCTTACAGCCTGAATCGATTAACATCTCTGCTTGAACCCCTCCAATTCTACAATCCACAGTAATATCATCATCTAAATGAAAAATATAATCAACACCTTCATTTTCTGTCACTTGGTTAATTCTACCTGTTTTTTCCGTAGACTTCTCATCAAATCCTATTTTTTTTCCACTTTCTACTACTCTCTTAATTTTTTCCTTCGTATTTTCTTTTTATTCCTCTTGTCTTACACAATCGTCCATAGTGCCCTTCTTTGCCACAGTTAAAACATTTTTTATTTCTAGCAGGGCATCGTGAATCGTCCGGGCGGTGTTTAAAACTTCCACATCTTGTACATACTTGCTTTGAAGTATTTGTTGACATTTGGTTTGACTTGAGATGTATTTTATGCACTTCTTGGGATGACGAATCTCCTTTTTTGAAATCTTCCATTTGTGATGCTATGGTTTCTAAAGAATTTGCTTCTGATATTATGGTATCTAGTGTTACAGAATCACCAATCTGAAGATTTTTTTTTTCTAAGTTCATCTGATGAACATTTTTCCGTAATTTGGTCAATTATCTGTTCGGTTTTGTCATGAAATTGGCATTTATCAGCCTGTTGTCTCAAATGGATTAAAAATTTCTTGAATTTCTCGTTGTATTCTTGTTTGAGCAACCTAAAACGATGACGTTCATAAATTTTATTTTGCTTTGGAGCAAAATAATCGTCCAGTTTTGTTATTGCAGTTTCAAAAACATCTACATTTTCAGCTGGTTCTATGTTAGCCCCTGGTATATTATACAATATTTCTTGGAGCTCTAGTCCTCCAAGGTGCAAAAGGCTCGCACGTTTTTGTATATCCTTTTTAATGCCTGTCGCATCTACATAAATAGAAAATGCCCTTTTCCATCTCTCCCACCGAACTAACACTGAAGTGGCATCTCCTTCACAATCGAACTTTTCGAGGGTAAGTGACTGTGCCATCTTAGTAACGTTTAGGGCTACCTGGGGATAAATGACCAAAAATGTGGAGATTTTCTGCTACTAACCTTTGTTTTGTCAAGCAATCATACACACACCCAACCAGGCTTTGTTTTTTACCACAACGACCTTTGTCGGACACAAACCTTTGTTTGTGTAGCACTTTTACTTTTTTTTCTGACCTTTGTCAACCACTAATCTTTTCGTTTAAGCACCCCGACCTTTGTCGGACACAAACCTTTGTTCGTCTAGCACTTTCACTTTTTTTTCTGACCTTTGTCAACAACTAATCTTTTCGTTTAAGCACCCCGACCTTTGTCGGACACAAACCTTTGTTCGTCTAGCACTTTAATTTTTTTTTTCTGACCTTTGTCAACAACTAATCTTTTCGTTTAAGCACCCCGACCTTTGTCGGACACAAACCTTTGTTTGTCTAGCACTTTTACATTTTTTTTTTCCTGACCTTTGTCAACAACTGATCTTTTTGTTTAAGCACCCCGACCTTTGTCGGACACAAACCTTTGTTCGTCTAGCACTTTAATTTTTTTTTTCTGACCTTTGTCAACAACTAATCTTTTCGTTTAAGCACCCCGACCTTTGTCGGACACAAACCTTTGTTTGTCTAGCACTTTTACATTTTTTTTTTCCTGACCTTTGTCAACAACTGATCTTTTTGTTTAAGCACCCCGACCTTTGTCGGACACAAACCTTTGTTTGTCTAGCACTTTTACTTTTTTTTCTGACCTTTGTCAACAACTAATCTTTTTAGCGCCCCAACCTTTGTCGGACACAAACCTTTGTTTGTCTAGCGCCTCAACTTTTTTTTTTTTTTTTCCAGGCAAATCATTGTCGCTTTGCGCTACGGTGCGTGGACAGGACAGATCGATTGAATTAAAACCCGCTTCACTTGTAACAGTGTCGCCATAAAATCGGTTACTTGACCGGAAAAAACCTCCAACATTCGCTATTTTTTTTTTTTTTCAATATTTTTATTCCTGTTTGTTTTTCTTGCGTATAATCGAAATAATTCATTAAATTTCAAAAATTTTTCAGGATGCATTACATATTTTGAGATATAACCCGACATTCACGGCGATGGTTAGTTT
Source organism: Ypsolopha scabrella (assembly GCA_910592155.1). Lineage (NCBI taxonomy): Eukaryota > Metazoa > Arthropoda > Insecta > Lepidoptera > Ypsolophidae > Ypsolopha > Ypsolopha scabrella. The sequence goes on from OU342980.1 coordinate 15,149,812, forward strand.
GTTCGATCTCGTAATCCTAGTGAAAATACTCGTATGTGAGAATACAACACAACACTATTTAAAAATTGGCGGCTCCGCCGGTTTGCTCCGATCCGAGAATATCTACTAGATCATTTGTGATTTTTTATTGCTATGACAATTATTTGAGCGATGGTGTCACCAAGCAGTAAAATGAAAATTATTTCTTATTAATAATCAATAAATAATGTTAACTTCCATTTTAAAACCTGATTTGACTAGTTCGTCGCGGCAACTAAGTAGCTGGCGCCATATTGTCGGGCACGACGACACCCGAGCAAGGCTAGCAAACTTAAGCTGACCCACACGGCCTCATTCCATGCAAACGACTATGGTTCAATTTATACTGGGTTCATTCAAAAATACAAAAGTTGACCTGAATTTTACTCTGCCATCTTTGCAAACTCATGTTAATCTTTTTTTTTTTTGTTTTGATTACTTACTCCAACTTTTCTTTACAATCCAACTCATTCAAACCCTTTCATCTTACTTGCATTTTGTAATGCGCACGCACACACCACTAGTACCTTATTTTACACGATTATGTAAGTACTCGTACCTACGATAATAAAATTTTTCAGCTTTTCAATTTGACTAACTTTTTATTTAAAAGTACAACATACCTTTTCTCTCGTCGCCACATGTAATGTCACTACTTTTTGAGACACTGATTACACACGATGGCTCGATTACACAAACCGCGGTTACTCGTCACGCTCGCTCAACAACGACTGACTCACTCCCGGGGCGTGTGCGAGACACCCACAATGTCTTCAAAGCGGATATACTACATGTACGTTACGAAAACCGATAAACACAGCATTAACTAAGGTATTTCGTGATAAAACGTCAACAAACAATTGCTTTTGAGCCGCAATGGCAAACCGGCGAACCTAGGTTTAGGACCACATGCAACGTTGCCGAGGGTAAACGAACTGTTGTTGCACGAAAGTGTTCTGAAACGCTTCGGAGTAATGCGAAAATCACACTGGGCCACCTGATTGGTGCAACCAGATTTTTCTCTCTCGTGCTCCTATATAGATCTGTCTTTTTCTAATAAACGAGTGAAATTTCGCAATATGATCGCACGTTCTAGAACGCTTTCAGATCAATAGGTTATAGGTCATAGGTACATAGGTATTGGTTTGGTTTGGTTGAACCACAGAGGTTAAATGTTTTTTATTGTAAATTTTTCAACTTAACATTCATAGTAATTCATGGTCATCATGGTATACAGCCTCACGAGCCTCACCGTGTTTCTCTATGGCTTTGCCCCAGACCTCCGTTCATTAATTATCACTTTCATCAGGTTCCGACACTGACAGCAGGATAGCGTATACAATTTTTAAAGCGTGCGACAGAGATGGCATTAGAACCCGTGTCGAGACCCCGAATTTATGAACGCGGTCCTGTAGTAAGTCAAAAGTTAGGAGTTAAAAGGTCCCTAGTTTTTTCACGGGAATTATTCGCAAGCGTTTCAAAACCAGATTTTTCTTTCTCTTATATAGCTCTGTCTCTTTCTAGTAAACGAGTGTCGCACTACGATCACAAGTTTCGAAACGTTTCGGATACGACACAAACTGCGGGTTCCGAATGTCACTGACAGCACTAAAAGTACCATCAAACATCAAACGCATCAAACTACTCACGCGCCCTTCTAAGCACGCGCCACACGGTGTCGCACTTGCCTTGAAGAGGCGGCCAGACAGAAAAGAAACAGGCTAGAATACAATTTAAGAATTTATTATAATTCAAAACAATATGGAGTTCGAAAATCTCTACACACAGTCAATCTTCTTCTTCGATCAGACATGGAAAGAGGACTCCCCTTTTGGTAGATTGCAGGGTGGAGTCCCGATAGCGTAATCTGTATGGCGTTGATATCCTGGAGTGAAGGTCAGGTCAGGCAGAGGTCAGGACTGCGAAGTGGCTAGTCGACGACGACGATTAGGGGCCCTTCAGCCAAGACGGTGCGTGGACCCTGGAATTGGAAATCAAACGCATAAGACCACAGCTATTGGTGTGTTTCCACGCACCGCCACAATACCTACAGAGAGAACGTATCCTAGCTTGATTGTGGTGGTGATAAAAATCAGAAACGGATTTACAAAAAAAATAAACTAGTTAAGATAAAAAATTACTACAATTTACAGCTAGCTGCAGCATTACAAAACTACATACTTACTAATTTAAAACAATGGTAAGCATGTAGCGTAATGTTTTACATGAGATTCTATAATTCAAAATGATTATGCAATAATGATGCAACAAAAGTGTCCACCGCCATTTTAAAGCCACGCCTTGGCGCCAGTGATGCCAATTTAGCATAGTATATGCTAAATTTAGCATATTTTGTTCGTGTTTAGCATATATTTTTAGCTGTTAGCATATAGCATATATTTTTAGCATATTTTTATAAAACACGAAAATAATGTAAAACACAATTTTTCTTTTAATAAAAAATCGATATCGATAACTTCATAAATTTTCCCACCTCTAGCTTGGCAACACTGTTTTCGTATGAGATGGGATTCCCCTAGGCTTCGTTCGGTTTGATCGCTCGCTCACGCTCGACGATCATGACTTCTCTTTTGCACGCGATGATTTTGTATTATGCTTTCCTGTTGTCAGTGATGAACGGGCGTCCTAGGGTGTCCAAACTGAACGCACCCCTAGTATCGTGACATAGACAATTTTGTCTCGTTTCGCGCTCTTTTCTTTAAAGTTTGTTCTGTTTGTTTTTAGTGTGGACTCAGATCGTCATCTAATCGTTTACTTACGTACGATATTCCGTGTTTTTGTTTTGTGATTTGATGTTTATATAGAAACATTATTATGCCACCTAAGTATAGTCAACATTACCGATCAGATTGGGACAAAATGGCAGACTTTAAAGATTGGTTGCAGCCCGTTGAAAACGATACTTCGAAAGCGTACAGGGGCCTTAGAACGAAGCACAAGAAGAGTGTCTTTTAAAAGAGTCTTTTGCTGTCAAACTTGATTTTTAGTATGCAAGTAATCATGTTAGACAGCAAAAGACTCTTTCAAAAGACACTCTTCTTGTGCCTCGTTCTAAGGCTCCTGTAAGTATTGTAAGTGCGACATGATTGCAAAACTGTCTTTTTTAAGGCTACATATTTCATCAGCAAAGCACAGAAAATTAATAGAGCCAATGAAGAGCCAAAAAACTATTAACTTTCCCAAAGTAACAAAAGATCTGAACACCCAGAAAGCAGAATCTTCACTAGCTTTGTTTTTTTGCGAGCATTGTGCAATTATGGCTATAGATCATTTATCGGAACTGTGCAAACAGCGATTTGACGACAGCAAACACAGCGACATCAAGTTACATCGAACAAAATGCACGAATATTATAAAAAATGTTTTGGCACCACACTTCATTCATGAAATTGTGACAGATTTAGGAGATCAGGAGTACAGTCTCTTACTCGATGAATCGACAGATATTTCTGTACTTAAAATGCTTGGTGTTTTGATTAGATATTTCAGCCGATCATTAAAAAAGATAATTTCCACCTTCTTGGGATTAGTTGAAGACGGAACTGCAATCAGCATAGTGAACGGCATTAAAGGATTATTGTCAGCACTTAATATGAATATAAAGAAATTGATCGGTATCGGCACGGATAATGCCTCCGTCATGACAGGAACTAACAGTGGAGTGCATGCATTGTTGAAAAATGCAACTGGTAATGATAATTTAGTCTTAGTCCGCTGCGTGTGTCATTCTTTGCAGTTGGCTATGTCTCATGCTTCAGCAGAAACCCTACCAAGAAATATTGAATTTATTATAAGAGAAACCTATAACTGGTTTAGCCATTCATCAAACCGAAGACTCTTTTACAGAAACATGTTTCAAACGATCAACGGTGGTTCCGTTCCACTGACAATTCCACAGATGTGCAATACCCGATGGATATCAATTGAACCAGCGGTCTGCTGTATTCTAGACCAATGGATGGAATTAAAAACCCTGTTCGAAATTGCCAGGCGAGATGAAAACTGCTATACCGCAGAAATACTATACAACATGTATAATGATCCACAGAATCATTTGTATTTGTTATACCTAAAACCTATCTTACAGGAAGTTCAAGTGGTAAACAAGTTGTTTGAAAGTAACGATGTTGACCCAACAAAACTATTCAATGATTTGATTGGCTTAGTGGAATCGGTAGGCCGGCGGATTCTGAACCCAACGGCAAGGGTAGACATTTTAACAGAAAACATAGATAGCTATTTAGATCCTAAGCCATACATGGGATATGCCTTTGAGACCAAACTACTCGATTACAATCTTCAGCCTGATGCAGAAAATTATTTACGTCAACGTTGTAATAATTTCACACTGAAACTTGTGACAGAAATACGTTCGAGATTACCGGTTAATTTTAAAATACTTCAAAAGATAACCATGTTTTCAGTTCAAGATACTTTAAAAGTAGTAAAACCATCCATTGTCGAAATAGCTCAAGAGTTCGGAGTAAATGCACCTAAAATTGAAAAACTTGTATCTCAATGGAGAAACATAGTTCACATTAAATGGGAAAATAGAAAGAAATGAAGCCCTTGTTTGTACAGATTGTAAGGTGCCTTACCACTACAGATGCTTCAACATTACCAAGGCTACCTTTATGAGTAGCCGGGTAGAACTAAAGCGTCTCTGGAAATGTCCATCTTGCGATAAGATTACTCACCGGAAAAATATAAACAGTCCTGCAAAATTTAGCTTGGAAAATATGTTGAACGAATCGAATACATCGTGCGAAGAAATCTCGGACTCAAGTGTAACAGGTAACACAGATACAAGTATTATGCAGACTCCTGTACCATTGCCAAGCTATACCACAGAACAAAGTACTACTAGCCCAAATATTGATACAATCAGTTACAAAAAATTTAGCCAACTCATTAAAGCAGAATTTCATAACATGAAAACATCTATGACCGAGTCAATTACCCAGAATATAAAAGAAGTACTGTTACATGAAATTAATTCTTCTATTGCATACTTAAAAACAGAGATAACACGGAAAAATGAAATCTTTTCTACCGACCAAACTTGTATTAAACAAAATATAAACAAACTGAACAATAAAATTGAAAGCCTCGAGTCTGAAAACAAAAAATTAAAAACAGAATTAGATAGAATGAGCCAAATCCTTGAACCGAAAAAATTACAGGACACAAAACGAAATTTCAAAAAAATTGTGCTTTATGGGCTAAATGAATATGCCGACGAAAATGAACACATACTTATCCATCGATTAAGCAATATATTCTTTGATATTTTAAACCTAGACATCAACGCGTATATTGAAAATATAAAGCGCATTGGCAGAAGAGGATACCGGCGACCTGTTGAGATCGAACTTATAAGTGAAAGAATGACTAGGCACATATTAGGTCAAAAACAACATTTTAATAACACGGGATTGGCTATATCAGAATTATTGGATGAGGAATCCCTAAAAAATAGGAGATTATTAAAAGATACACTCAGAGAAGCGAGACAAAATGGAAAAAACGCTATAATTAAAAGAAACAAAGTTCTAGTGGACGGAAAGGAGTACAAAACACAAAACTCACAACACCAATGGATTGAAAATGAATCCGAGGGTACTACTGCAAGAAAAAACGAATCACTGCCACTATACAGGAAAGACACAACACAAACCAAAACTCAACAAAACAAATTAAACCAGACTTTTTTTCGTTGACACATGTTCTATCCTTATTCAAAATATGCAAAGTATGAAAAATAAAGTTCATATTTTAGAGAGTTTCTTATCGAACCATAATTTTGATGTTGTATGTTTATCTGAAACCTGGATATCAACATCACAATCCGATTTCATTCAAATATCAGGATACGTTTTTGCGGCTAGTTTCAACCGAAGCCAACACGAAGGTGGTGGAGTTGCTATTTTGGTAAAAAAAGATAGTCATTTGGAATATGTAGTGAGAAGAGATATTACTGATATGTCTACCGAACTTGTAATTGAACTATGTGCTGTAGAAATACCTAATTTAAATTTAATAATAATTTGTATATATAGACCAGATCGCGAAATTGAAGTTTTTTACGAATGTTTAAATAAACTATTGGAAATAATAAAATTAAAACAACAAAAAATGCATGTTATGATTGTAGGGGACTTAAATATAAATATGTTAGAAAAATCCAAAAATACTCAAAAGCTAACGGACCTATTGCTATCTTATAACCTTAGTCAAATAATTACAGAACCTACACGAATTACGGTAACATCTTCTACATGTGTTGACCCAGTATTTACAAATAATAAACAAGTCGAAACGCAGGTAATCGATCACGGATTTTCCGATCATAAAAGTATTACTTACAAATTTAATGTAAAGAGAGAGGATAGTACTGGAAATAAAAAAATATTTACCTATAAAAGGAAATATAACGAAAAAAATATTCAATCTTTTAAACGTGAACTCGAGAGTACAAAATGGGACAATATCTTGATACATAATAATATAAATCAAAATTACAGTGCTTACTTAAAAACTCTAACACAAACACTTAACAAAACAATACCAAAAACACGCGTACGAATAACTCAAAATAAAAGAAAAACATGGCTAACAGCAGGACTTAAAAAGTCATGCACGCATAAAAGAGTGCTCAGAAAACTGCTGAACGAAGTAGGATGGAGCAAAATCTTAAAAAAAATACTACAAAACCTATGAAAAACTTTTAAAGAAATGTGTAAATAAGTCTAAAAAAATTAACTTCATACGAGAAATGAGCGAATCAAATAATAAAACCAGAACAATGTGGAAAATTATTAATGATATCACTGGAAAAAAAAATAGGAAAAAAATTCAAAATTTTAGATTAAAAATAAATACAACTGAAATAATTGATAAACCGGACAAAATTGCGAACATCTTTAATGATTTTTTTGTAGGCGTCTGCGAGTCAGCACAGCCCTCACCGAGCGATAACGGAGGAAACTGTAGCGCAAAGCCAGCCGGACGTCCGGTTGTCAAGCCACAAGAACGCTCCATGTTCTTATATCCGGTTACTGAACATGAAGTGCACAATATCATCAGAGGACTAGAAAATAAAACTAGCTTTGGGATTGACGAAATTCCCCCGATACTTCTTAAGTTATGCGTAACTGAACTATCCCCCCCTCTTACTAAACTTATCAATCAGTCGTTCAACGAAGGACGTGTCCCAGATGATTTAAAAATATCGAAAATTAAACCGGTTTTCAAGAAAGGAGACAAAACAAGTCCAAGTTATTATCGCCCCATAGCGCTATTGCCAGCAACCTCAAAAGTATTTGAAAAAGCTATGTGTACACGACTTTACAAATTTCTAGAAAAAAATAATATACTTGACGAAAACCAATACGGGTTTCGAAAAATTAGATCAACAACAGATGCTGTTTACAGATATGCTCAGGAAATTTTAAACTATATAAATGAAAAATGTTATGCAGTCGGGCTTCTATTGGACCTTAGTAAGGCATACGACAAAGTTTGTTACAAAATACTTCTCTCAAAATTATATGGATCAGGAGTGCGAGGCATGGTCCACGAATGGTTTAAATCGTATTTAACAAACAGAACTCAGTACGTACAGATCGAACACTATAACGAATCCACGAACGAGGTAAAAACAATACGCTCAGAAACCCGACAATTAACGGGATCTATTCCTCAGGGCAGTGTCCTCGGATGTGTGCTGTTCCTCCTGTATATTAATGATCTGCCAAAAATCGTCAATGCTGTCAGTGTTCTGTTTGCTGACGATGTATCCATAATATTTAAATTTCAAGGTAACGAAAACTACAATAGTAAACTAAAAGAGACCCTCGAAAATATCACAAACTGGATTAAAGACCAAAACCTGCAAATAAACTTAAAGAAAACTAAAATGATCCAATTTCATCCTTACCAAAAAAATCCTCTGCGTTTAGAATTAAAATCCGATAAGACATCGATAGAGGAAGTCCACACGTTCACACTGTTAGGGCTAACACTAGATTCACAATTAAATTGGAAACAACACATCCTAAATACAAAAACAAAACTTTCGCGATTTATATATGCACTTAGTGTTCTACGGAAAACAACCGATTTCCATACAGCTTTATCAGCTTATTACGCGTACGCGCACGCCTGGCTTCGCTACGGCATTATATTATGGGGTAATAGCACAGATGCTACCGACTTATTTGTAATGCAGAAAAAATGTATACGCGTGTTGGTAGGTATTTACTGCCCGGACAGTTGCAAACCACACTTCATTGAAAAGAAAATTCTTACCCTACCCTCTATTTACATATTAGAAACTGCAAAATTTGTCCACAAAAACTTACACCTATTTACCAAAAATAAAGACGTACATAGCTTGAACACTAGATCAAAAAACAAACTCACATTACCAATTTCAAGATTACAAACGTTATGATAAAAGTATATAATAAAGTCCCTGAGGACATTAAAACTGAAATAAAAGATAATGTTTTTGCCAACCGACTACAAACGTACCTGAAAAATAAAAGTTACTATACAATTAAGGAGTTTTTAACCGAAACATAATAACAATCTTAGCAATTAAGCAATCTGGTCTAAATAGGATTTATAAGGTGATGGATAAGTAACAGATATTATAAAACATTTTTATTTTTGTTTATTTTTTTTTTGTTAAATTATCGGACATGCATTTAAAGTTTCAAGTGAGAGTAACGTACTATTATCTATTATTTCAATTTAATTTCAATTTGAACGATTTTATATACATTTTTTCTCAATCAATAATTAATTCTTATCAATAATAAACACGTTTCAAACTTATGTGAATTTTATGTAATGTCAAATTTTAAAACGCATGCAATACAACTATATTGCTATGCCCAAGAAATGGTATCATGTTATAGAATCATATAATACTTTGTTATTATTAACCATGCCAACATATGTACTACATGAATGCAATAAATGAATTATGAATAATGAATCCTTGACTTCCACAGTAGAGTTTTGGAATGAAGTCATGCAATATAAAGATGCAGCTCTCTGATAATAACCCCTTTGCAGACTTATGTGAATTTGCAATGTCTCTTTTATCATTGCCGGCCGCATTTGAACGCGGATATCGAACGTGTGTTTAGCCAAATGAGTCTGGTTAAAACCAAACTTAGAAATCGTTTGGCGGTGAAAACTCTGAATGCTATCCTGTATGTAAGATTCGGCTTAAAGAGAGCAGGAAAATGCTGCTATTCGTACACTGTTCCAGACAATGTACTACGTAGTATGGGAACCAAAGAGAGTTACCTATGACTCTGGCTCTCAGCCTTCGACATCTGCTGCTGATGAAGATGAAGAGATTGACATTCTGTTTCGCTGATTTTATTTCCCAATAAATAAAGTCACAAACTATTTTGGCATTTTAATAAGAAAGTTAGCATATTTCTGGCATATTTTTGACACCACTCTAGCATATTTTGCACTAGTTGAGTTGGCAACACTGCTCGGCGCGGCGGGCGGCGGCGGTTTGACATAACGGTAAATAAGAGCGTCGCAAAAGCTTATTTAACTTAGATTTATCAGACGTCCGTTCAAGAGCGGAATAAAAAATATATGAAGTGCCGTGGTAAGCGCACGCGCACCTCCGATGATGGTTCAAGCTCGACCAGCTCGACTCAAAGAGAACGGCTCGACTGCCGCTGCCGCGTGATCAGCTATCTAACATAGCAAACCATATCGAGCTTAATAGCGCTTGATACATTGCTCTGTCTCACTGTGTTTATCTACTTAGAGAGGGACAGACAATGTATATCGAGCTGTCAAAGCTTGATATGGTCTACTATACTAGGTACCCAGGTGCTCGATCTAATTTGTGCAACCAGGTTTTTCTTTCTCACAGACAGATACATCTGTCTCTATCTAATAAACGTGAAATTGCGCACTGTGATCGCACGTTTTGAAACGCTTCCCAAACGTCAAAAATCAAATCAGCTGATTGTCAAAGTTATCAAACGAGTTCGCGGAAAATTCATGGCCACCTTGAAATTAAACGAAGTTTCAATTTTTTTATTCGGTCCGTTCTTGAAAATAAATTTTCTACTTACATCAAATCAACAATCATGAATTCTATTGGTCATTTACTAATTAAAACTGGGATAAAAAGTACACTAAAAGCAAATACCAGATGGCTCTCCTGTTGGGCTTGTGGAAAAGACCCTGTGAAACTTGTCTCCAACCTATTTTGCCAAAACTGTAAAGTTTTACAGATACCTAATAAAGAAGACAATTACTTCAAAGTCATGGGAGTGAAGGAAACCTATGATCAGGACGAAAATGAGCTAGCTACGAAGTACAAGGACTTGCAAAGGTTCTTACATCCGGATAAATTTGCTAATAGGTGAGCAATAACTGCAATATTATTTAAATTTTTAATTTCAGAAACTGATTTAGTCTCCTGTGCCTCCCTGGGAACAAAGTATGCAGTTAACTTCATGGGATTGTACATACATTTAGGAGGGAAAATATAATTAAGTGGCCGAAAAAAGATAATTTCATAAATCCTTCAGTGCAACCAAGCTTGTAGGTTAGATTAGAACCGTCATGCAAACATAACCTTCGTGGTTATTTTTATGACAACCCAGAATTTTTTAGTGCAGAGATAATACCCCTTAGTGGATTAGCCCTTTAAACTAATGATTTAGAGTGCAGTTATGAGACCACAAGATTCGGTCATGAGCCTCATCAAATGTCAAAAATCGTTGGGAAAAATGGACTGTCAAATTTGTTGTGCGGCTAACTTCAGGCCACAACGAACCACAATGCTGAGTACTATGGAGGCGGGCTGAATGTGTTGTGGTTTATGGTCGGTCACGAAGTCCATATGGATTTGTTTGGTTTATTTAGTTTATTTTCGTGACCGTTATTACAACGATAGCTGAAGTAGATTATTCATAACTGCACTCTTAAATGTACATTTTTTTAAATTCTAAAATTGAATATCTTTCACTCTACCTTGGATTCTTCCCAGTTAACTTGCTTTTTATCACAGGAAATTCCCTAAATACAGCTGTAGAAAAGTTCCAAAAACCATAGCTGAGAGAGAAACACAATAATTTTATTTTCTTTGTTACAGGGATAAACAAGAACTAGAAATATCTGAGTCATACTCATCTCTAGTCAACGAGGCTTACAAGACTCTTGTAGAACCCTTAGCAAGAGGTAAACAAAAGTATTAATTATTTGTTAAACTCTAAAAATTAAATTATATTAATTGTTTCACAATATAAATCAAACAACTCCATTATATAGAGCCAAATTATAGATCTTTTTTTTTTGTTTCCTCACTTCTGACGATAATAACCAGGCATAATTTTATTACTATTTGATTGTACTTGGTACAGAATAGATGGCTCTGTGAGGTCTTCCAATTGGGACGGAATAAAAAAAAACTAGACTTAGACTATAATTTACACCAGCACCACTTATAATTTCCATTTTAAATTAAAAATGTGGGTCTTGCTGCAGAACCAATTTTAAATATCCTTTTACATTGCCTCGTAATTAATGGTAAAATTACATTCCAGGTATTTATATGCTACGCTTAAGAGGCCTAGATATTCCAGAGAAGACAGAGGTTGAAAATGAATTCCTGGTAAAAATCATGCATCTTAATGAGCAGGTTGAAGAAGCAGAAACCGAAGGCGATATTATGAAGCTCAATAGACAAAACAAAGAAGTTATAAAAGATCTTCAGAGACAGGCTTCCGCGGCATTCTTTGACGGTGACATGAAGAGAGTTATAAATATCTTAGGTCGCTTGAAGTATTACACAAGTATAAATAATCAAATTCAAAGTGTTATTAGAAGTAAAGGAATTATCCGATGAGATGAATTGTTTGGTAGTTACGTAATTTTTTTGTGCAATATTGTGTTTTAGGTATCTTTTATTTGATTAGAAATAAATTGTCTATTGCTTCTCCTTATATTATTTAAAATTTGAACCTTTATTTGTATTAGATATATTAGTAACTATTCTAATAATCAGGTACCCTTACCCTTATGAAAAATCCTCTTTCACCCTGTTTTAATCGTAATAAGGTCGAAGAGTGGGTTAGCGGCACTTTCCTTGATAGTACTAAGCCACCTAACATTCACATGCAAATTTGGACTGACTGTGGTTCAAGGCAATACTTACATTATATTAATACTAGCTTTTGCCCGCGGCTCCGCCCGCGTCGAAGAGATTTTCGTGTAAATAAGGAAAACAGAATACCTAATATGATTTTTTTAACGACAATATGCAACGGTCACCATGTTTTACCAAAGTGCTAATAAATACCAACAAAATAAGCCTAAACTCAAAGGGTCTGCTGTTGTCCGTTGAGGAGAACCCATACCCACCTTCCAGTCCCATCAACAGACCTTGGTCACCATGTTTTACCAAAGTGCTAATAAATACCAACAAAATAAGCCTTAACTCGAAGGGTCTGCTGTTATCCGTTGAGGAGATCCCGTACCCACCTTCCAGTCCCATCATCAGAATATGGTCACCATGTTTTACCAAAGTGCTATTAAAGACCAATCAAATAAGCCCAAACTCGAAGGGTCTGCTGTTGTCCGTTGAGGAGATCCCATAACCACCTTCCAGTCGAATCAGCAGACCCTGGTCACCATGTTTTATCAAAGTCATAATAAATACCAACTAAATAAGCCTAAACTCGAAGGGTCTGTTATTGTCCGTTGAGGAGATCCCGGTACCCACCTTCCAGTCCCATCATCAGACCCTGGTCACTATGTTTTACCAAAGTGCTAATAAAGACCAATCAAATAAGCCCGAACTCGAAGGGTCTGATGTTGTCGGTTGAGGAGAACCCATACCCACCTTCCAGTCCCATCGACAGACCTTGGTCACCATGTTTTACCAAAGTGCTAATAAGTACCAACTAAATAAGCCTAAACTCGAAGGGTCTGCTATTGTCCGTTAAGGAGATCCCGTAACCACCTTACAGTCCCATCATCAGACCCTGGTCACCATGTTTTACCAAAGTGCTAATAAAGACCAATAAAATAAGCCCAAACTCGAAAGGTCTGCTGTTATCCGTTGAGGAGATCCGGTACCCACCTCCCAGTCCCGTCATTAGCTCCTGGTCACCATGTTCTACAAAAATACATAGGTAACACTAAAAGTTTCCGGAACTGGCCACTTACATAAACAATATTTAAAAATTTATTGCAACATTTGAAAATAGAACTCTTTGGCTGTAGAATGCAGTTTGTTTCATCTGACTGTCTTTTGTTTTTACCTTGTGGCGCCATTTAAAAAATTGTGTGTCTGCATCAACATGGATTTAACTCGGGAAAATTTTCGTAGTATGATTTTCTACGATTTTAAGTGTAATTTGACAGCTCAACAGAGCATCGCTCGGCTTGAAACAGCTTTTGGCAATGAAGCACCATGCAAGACGACTGTTTATAGCTGGTTTGCAGAATTCAAGCGTGGTCGTATCAATCTCAGTGACGAATCTCGCGATGGTCGGCCGTCCACCGCTGTGACCAACAAAAACATCGATGCTGTGCGCCGTATGATTGAAACAGACAGGCATGTGACCTACCATGAAATTCGCGCATCCTTAGAAATAGGCATGAGTCAAATACAATCAATCCTACACAAACATTTGGGTGTGAGAAAGCTGTGCTCGCGGTGGATCCCACACAACTTGACCGAGGCTCAAAAAACGGACCGCGTCACTTGGTGCAGTGCCATGCTTACCAGATTCAACGAAGGTGCGTCAAATTTGGTGTGGGACATAGTAACAGGTGACGAAACATGGATTTATTGCTACGATCCCAAAACAAAGCAGCAATCGAGCGTATGGGTCTTTCAAGATGAGCCGAAACCAACCAAAGTGGCGCGCGTGAAAAGTGCATCTAAGCGGATGATTGCTTCTTTTTTTAATAAAACTGGACACGTGGCTACTGTTGCTTTAGAGAATCGTCGTACCGTGAATAGTGACTGGTACACGACCATTTGTTTGCCGGAAGTTATTGACGAACTCCGTAAAAATAACCGTAAACGCCGTATCATCCTGCACCACGACAATGCTAGTTCTCACACGGCCAGACAGACAAACGACTTTTTGAAGACGAAAAATGTAGAACTCATGAGTCATCCTGCATACAGTCCCGACCTGGCACCTTGTGACTTTTTTCTGTTCCCAAAAATTAAGAACCAATTACGCGGTCAACGATTTTCATCACCAGAAGAGGCTGTCGAGGAGTATGAAAAACACGTTTCAGAGGTCACCACAGGGGAGTGGCACAAAAGTTTTCAAAACTGGTTTGATCGAATGAAAAAGTGCATAGACGCCAAGGGAGATTATTTTGAAAAACAATAAATTAATTTTGTACCTTTAATAGTATTTTTTCATATTCATTCCGGAAACTTATAGTGCGTCCCACGTACTCATTAATACCGATCAAATACACATAAACTTGAGAGGTCTCCTAAAAAAAACATTTACCAGTGGATGATTGAAACCCCGCTGATGAGACTACATACGACTACGCAAGGCGCACGCACACACCACATGATTAACTAAAAATCTTATTGAGTGCTTATAGAATTTTTATAGTCAGTTCAGTTTACAGTTCTAGATATTACCCATTGTATACAAACAAACAAATCTTTCTTCTTTATATAATAGTGAAGACAAACTTTCACGTGAGTTGATTTGAACCAGACTGTGAAATCCGATATTTTGAAACATGCAGCGCCATCTAGTGTATTAAAATTTAAAAAAAATGTATATCTTACCCTTCGGCTTTTCCTTATAAATATTTATATATATATTAATTCAAGCTAAAATATGCACGTAAATAAATTAGCAAGATATATTTCGAGTGGTGAGAGACAAGAAGAAGACAATGTCGTGTCTCTCACCACTCGAAATATATCTTGCTAATTTATTTATGTGCATATTTTAACTTCGGCTTTTCTGTATAAATATTTATATATATATTAATTCTAGACATTGTCTTCTTCTTGTCTCTCACCATTCGAAATATATCTTGCTAATTTATTTATGTGCATATTTTAACTAGAATTAATATATATATAAATATTCATTAAAATAAAAACAATTTCAACGCCAGCTTACTGAGCAGTTATCAAGGATAGCTTCACATCACAGAGATGGCGTTTTCTAAGGACTTGAAAATAAAAATATTTTAGTTATTGGTCTTTGCTCAGTCAAGAAATATAATTTCAGCTTTAATATTTTTTTTTACAAAAGGAAATATTTTTTCTGAAAATAAAATAAAGGAATATAAAATAAAAAGTGAAAACAAATTTCACCAGTTGGGGTTTGAATCCGCGACGATCAACTGCGCTACGGCGGCGAACCTTCCATTATGTCTCACTAAAATTCTCATTTCGCTGCTCCCTTTTGTCATAGCGTGATGGGAAAACATTAAAAATACCCTTAAAAGAAACTCTTGGATTCAGAGAAAATGCTAAGAACAGTCATTGGATCACAGAAGAAATAATTGATTTATTTAAAACAAGAAGAGCCAACAAACAGGACCCTATTCTCTATAAAGACATAAACAAAATTCTTCAAAATAAAATTAGAGAAGCTAAACAGACATTTCTTTTGCGACAATGCAGTTATATAGAACACCTTGAAGCCACACACCAACATGGCGAACTGCATAAAGTAATAAAAGAAATAGCACTAGGAAGAAAAGTATCTATTACAAATGTCGTGTTGAACTCTGACGGGAGATTATTACTGGCCATTAAAGATCGACTGCAAAGGTGGGAGGAATACATAGAAGAACTCTTTAAAGATAACCGAGCCGATTATGTACACTTCGGAAAAAACCTTTCGGGTCCTACCATCCTTCGCGGATAACTGGACTATGCTCTCGGGGCAATGCAACCGGGAAAGGCTGCTGGTGTAGATGGGGTGCCAATGGATCTGCTTCTATACATGGGAGATAGAGTCAAAGATTCTATGTTGGCTCTGCTCAATAGGATCTACGACACAGGTCACATCCCCAGAGACCTTCCTCGATCAGCTTTCATAGCAATCCCGAAGAAGCCAAAAGCGGTTCATTGTTCTGATCACCGTACTTAATGAGCCACACAATGAAAATTCTCCTTAAGATAACTTACAACCGCCTTAAGAAGAAATGTCTAGATAGTTTGAGCCCACAACAATTTGGATTCAGACCGGGCTTAGGCACCCGGGAAGCTATATTTACCTTCAACATGCTTGCAGAACGTGCAATTGAAGTGCAACAAAGTCTCTACATATGCTTCATAGACTATGAGAAAGCTTTTGACCGAGTCCAGCACGACACGCTAATGGAGGTCCTTAGAAAAAGACATTTGGATGAAAAGGATCTACATATGATCGGAAATTTGTATTGGGAACAAGAAGAAGGGAAGCTGTCTGCTTGGAAACCGATCACTAGAGGTGTCAGACAAGGATGCATACTATCACCACTACTCTTCAATTTATATTCAGAGGACATCCTGACAGAACTGCTTAGCTCAAGGACTGAAGGAGTACACGTTAATGGTGTATGTGTCAATAACATACGTTACGCGGATGACACAGTCCTGATTGCTGACACGGAGCTAGGACTTCAACAGCTGTTACAAGCAGCAGCACGAGACAAAATGGGACTAACTATCAACGTGAAAAAGACAAAAGCGATGGTCATAGCTAAATCATCTAAACAGCTATCCAATATAAAGCTTTCTGGACGAAATGTTGAGGGCGTCGCAAAATTTAAATATCATGGCCGTTACTTCACCTCAAACTTTGACCACTTTACAGAGATAAAATGCAGAATTGGGCAAGACAAAACTGTATTCACCAAGATGTCCAAAGTGCTTTGCGACCCCAAAATCAAATTTGATCTCAGATATCGTATCATGAGAAGCTACGTTTGGTCTACTCTGCTCTACGGATGCGAAACATGGACATTAAAGAAGGAAGCATGCGAGCGACTTCAGGCATTTGAAATGTGGACTCTACGCAAAATGCTCAAAATATCATGGACTAGCTTCACTTCTAATGTCCATGTCTTTAAATTGTCTAATCGCAAACGGGAGTAAATAGAGTGCGACCATTAAATAAAACCACATAACGCTACAGCTTACAGAAGCTAGGAAGCTGCCCCTAGAGCCGGTCGCCAATTGGTTGCCAAACATTGAAAACATAGATTACTATCGAATTCCGATTATCTAAGGATACGTTCGTATACTTAAAGTGACGTCAAAGTTCGTAAATAGTTTTAATCCTGAAGGCAATTTTGAAAGTTCTTTGTTCTTATCTTTGTTTTTAGTGTTTGGCAATATAGGCCCGCTGGGCTAGGAATGGCAAATGTCCTACCGCCCGCCGACAGAAGACATACTCGTATATATCTCGCTCCAAGCACGTATCCAGACCCCCGTTCATTAATTAACACTTTCGTCAGGTTCCAACACTGACAGCAGGATAGCATATATAATTTTCAACGCGTGCGACAGAGATGGCATTAGAACCCGTGTCGAGACCCCTTATTTATGGACGCATATCCCTACTAGAAATTTGGCGTGAGATACACGGGACCCGGAATGTTTATTCATAAGTACTGTAAAGTACGTTATAATAAAAAATGATCCATCCATCCATCCACCAGCCTGTTTCATCCACTGCTGGACATAGGCCTTTCCAGGATTTCAGCCCTCATGGGGCGGTCCTCCTGGAAGAAATGCCCATAGTCACACACGCTGGGCAGGCGGGTTGGTGAGCGCGGTGCCGAAACCCTTGCACCAGTGACGCCGCTGCCCGTCACCAGTCTATTTTATATAAGGCCCGGCAATTGGGGATGGATATACCGCTATCCATAGGTCCCAGGCAATGGTGGGCCGCCTGGTTTTACCTGAGAGCTGCCCTCTTACTCTCTCCCGAATAACTTCGGGAGGATTCCCGAGTAAGATGGTGGTACCTCCACAGTCGAGCCCGGCATTAGCTCTACCACCTTAAAAAATGATACGATGATTTAAGGGCTTGTATTGGGTCTTTCAACGGTTTTTGTTTTAATATGCTGAGTCAACTACTTATCTGATCAATGTAAAACTTGGACACGTGTTTTTTCAGACCTTTGTCTTTCCGTTGTCAGATCGGTTACCTAATTGAACACATTTCTCTCGATAGATTTTATTTTTGAAAATGATGCCTTTTTCAGTTATTATTTCGTTTTATGTCTAAACGGCTTGAGTTTTATGTCTGAAATAACTGGTATAACAAGAAATCATGGTTTGTTTTCCGATGTCAGGTGGAAAAACTCCTACATCAAATACTTTTTCGTAAAATCAAGAAAAACCTTTAAAATTGACTGATTTTGCGTGCCGCCAGTGCGCGAAGAGAGCGTCCTAATATAGACTTTCTGACAACATACTGAGGTTCAAAATCACTCAGTAAGATTATCGTGCACCAGGGGTAAGGCCTTAATACTTAATAATATCATAGTATAGTGATTACACAGGTTTCTTTCACAATTCACATGTTGTTTCAATTGATGTCCCCCCTCCCCGAAACAAAAGTCTGGATACGTGCCTGTCTCGCTCGCCCCTCGTTCACGCTCAAACGGGCACCCCCAGACGGTAGCATGTTGGACGCCTGCAACATCCAGCCTATAATTGATCTGAGAGTCCAATTTATCGCCTATAACTAGAACCATTAGCTTTTGCGTTTCTTGATCAAGAGTATTATTGCGCCACAGTTAAAATGAGCTGAACTGTGACTTTTTTAGTAAAAACAAGGACTTCGGGGGTAACCGAAGGTAAAAAGTCCGACTATTACCTATTACTGTAAAATATAATATTAAGATGATTATATACGAATATGTCAATCATCTATCCATCAGCTTGGTTGTTCACCGCTGAACATAGGCCTTTCCAAGATTCCGCCAGTTTGGCGGTCCTGGAAGAAATGCAGATGCTCACACACGCTGGGCAGGCGCGTGGGTTGGTGAGCGCGGTGCCAAGAACCGAGGCCGCTGCCCGTCATTTTATTTAATGAACGCCAGTTAGGGATGGATATACCGCTATCTATCGATCCAATCTTGGTGGGCCACAGCAGGTGTGCCTGTTTAAGACCTGTCCTATGTATTTCTGTTGCCGCTATAATAACAAATACTAAAAAACAAAATAAAATACTTATTAAAGGGGGCTCCCATACAGGAAACGTGATTTTGTTCCATCTCCCACTTGGCCGGTTTTACTTAAAATTTATTTACAAGCATTCTGAAAGTTTCTTTTCGCCCCAGACTATACGAACTTGGCTAACCATTATAAGGCCTGGCCCACGGAGCACTACAATATTATTGAGGGATTTTGAACTGTATTAGGACGCTCGCTGCCTGTACGCATAATCAGTGAACTTTCGAGGTTTTTCTGGATTTAACGAAAAAGTAAGTATTTGGTAAAGGTATTTTCTTACTTTACATTTGAAAATAAACTATATTTTCTTGCTAAAGCAGTTATTCCAGACATCAAACTCAAGTTGCTTTAGATAAAAAACGTATTTATTTAGCTTAAAAAGCAATTTGGTAACTGTCATTACAACAGAAAGATAATGATCTAAAAAAACAGGTATGTGAGTTTTACATTGAGTCAAAGTCAAACGTTTATTGCAAACCAAGTGTACAAAAAGATGGAAATAAAAATAGGATCTTACCTACAACTTAGTTGCCCTTTTCTAGGCACAGCAAATATCTGGTAGATACATACATATAAAAACTTAAAAATAAGGTAAAGTTTAACATTCTTCCTTACATCTTAAACACTTAATAATAGGATATAGCATCGATATTTTTTGTTCAATATTTAATGTAGTTATCATGTAAATTATCTATATACCTACGTATGTTGTTTTTTTATTTTATATAATTATTTATTTCGAATGAGTTAAATATTCATCAATTGAGTATGGGAATTTTTGTATCAAATATGTTTTGAGTTTATTACTGTAGCTGGTCAACTTAGGTTCATTTTTTATATTTTCTGGTAACTTGTTAAATATTTTTATTGCCATATAATATGGACTGTAGTTCAGCATTGTTAATCTTGATTGTGGTAAATGTAGTTTATTTTCGTTACGAGTGTTAATATTGTGCGTATCTTTTATTTGTAAAAATATTTCACGGTTTGTAAATACGAATGTACATATGTCGTGAATATAAATTGCGGGTAGGGTTAAAAGGTTATATTTTATGAAATACGGTTTACAGCTGGTCATGTTATCAATCCGGGCAATTATTCTTATGCATTTCTTTTGAGTTAGAAACAGACCATTAGCATCCACACTGTTGCCCCACAATATTACTCCGTATTTAAGCCACGAATATGCGTACGCGTAGTAAGCTGTTAATGCTGTTTCTGTGTTGGTGCTATTATTGATCTCGAATAGGGCGTAGGTAAATCTAGATAATTTGGCTTTCGTAACTTTTATGTGGTTTTTCCAATTTAAGTTCGTGTCTATATTAATACCAAGTAAGTTAAAAGTATCTACTTTTTCAATAACTGTGTTTTCAAATTTTAGATCAATATTAAATGGTTGTCTTTTAAAGGGTCTGAAATGCATGACTTTTGTTTTATTGAAGTTTATTTCTAAGTTGTGATCTTGAAGCCAGTTTTGTATAAGTTTAAGATTTTCATTTATTATAATTTTAGGATCAGAATATTTATCACAATTTATCAATATGGAAACATCATCTGCGAAAAGAATTGGAAAAGCAACTTTTTTATTTAGAACTTTTGGGAGATCATATAAATGAAGTAAAAATAGTACACAGCCTAAGACGCTCCCTTGGGGTATTGAATTTGTGAAAAGTCTTTCTTCGGAACGTACTATTCTTATTTCACTCTTTTCCGGATCTAGATGTTCTATTTGTACTATCTGTTTCCGTCGATGCAAGTATGACTTGAACCACTCGTATGTTTGACCTCGAATGCCTGATCCATATAACTTATTTAGTAATATATTAAAAGACACTTTATCATAAGCTTTCGTCATATCCAAAAGTAGACCAAAAACACGTTTTTTATCATTTATCTGTTGAAGTGCCATTTGTATGTAGTTGTATACTGCTAATGAGGTAGATCTGTTTTTCCTGAAACCATTTTGGCTATCATCGAGGATATTGTGTTTTTCTAAGAAATAGTATAATCGGTTGAAAATGGCTTTTTCAAAATTTTTTGAGATAGTTGGTAACATTGCTATGGGTCTGTAGGGATTTGGTGAGAGTTCGTCATCATTTTTATGGATGGGTTTTATTAAAACTATCTTGAGTAAATCTGGGAATTTACCTTGTTCGAAACTTTGATTAATGAGGAATGTAAGGGGTACAGTTAATTCTTCTGCACATTGTTTAACTCATATCGGTGGGATGTCATCAATACCATAACTGTGTTTATTTTTTATTGATTTTATAATTTTTTGAACTTCTTGTTCGTTCGCGGATCGAATAAATATGGAATTAGTAGGGGTGTTTATTACGGAGTGATCCTGATTTTGGTTAACAGATTTATTTTCACCTATCAACGCAAATAATTCATTAAAAGTTTCTGATATTATTTTGGGACATTCCAAAATTTTATCTTCTATTTTTAATTTCATATTTTTGTGTTGCTTTCTTTTTGTTTTTCCGGTCTTATTCTTAATAATCTTCCACATAGTTATAATTTTGCTGTCTGACTTTTTCATTTGTCTAATATAATCTTGCTGTTTAGCTAACTTAACGCTCTTTTTTAATATTCTACTAGTTAAGGTGTAATATTTTTTTATAACTTCGCTTTTAGTTTCATTTTTAAACCGGTTGTTAGCCAGCCTTTCTTTTTGGTGTTTTTTATTTTAATTCTTTGGATTGGAATGTATTCCTCAAGACGTTTTTTAATTAACGTAATAAATGAATTAAAATTTAAGTTTATGTTTTTATCTTTACATAATACTTCGCCCCATTTAATATTTTGCAATCATACTTTAAAGCTTTTTATTTTGTCATTTGTAAAGTTTTTTTTTTCAATATACCACCTTTTTATATTATTTTGTTTGATATCTTTTGTGTTTAATACAACATTCACTGACTTATGGTCTGAGAGTCCATGATCTTGTACATACGATTCATTCAAAGATGTTTGATAATTCGTGAATATAAGATCAATGCAAGTGGCTGATTTGTTAGTAACTCGTGTTGGTTCATGACTTAATTGCTTAAGATTATATGAGCGCATTAAATTCAAGAGATCATGTGTTTGTGTACTTTTTTTATCTAATACATCTATGTTGAAGTCTCCTCCTATAATGATGTGTTTAAGTTTTATCTTTGTTATTTATCCTATTTAGCATATTCGTTAATTGCTCATAAAATATATTAATATGTCTACTTGCTATAATTAATTATATTCCTATAATTATACAGTTTAACTTAGGTATTTCAATCGCACTAATTTCTATAATAAATTCTTTAGAAAATTTAACAATATCTAATCTATTAATAAACTCTATACCATCTTTTAAAAGTAAACAAACGCCTCCATGTTCATGTTTTTCTCGACAAAATAAAGATGCCATTTTATATCCCGAGAACATAATAAAATCACAAAAGTACTTATTTTTCCAAAGTTCAGACAAAGATAGTATTTCGATATTAGAATTTGTTAATAACTGTTCTACTTAATCTATTTTGTTACGAATACTTTGGATATTTTGAAATTTTATATTCAAATCAGTGGCGAAATAACTGTTGGGAGGTATCAGTTTGTCTTGTTTCTTGTACGTTGACAACTTTATGATTTTGAACGACTGTGGTTGTAATATTCAGTTCTTCACTTGACTCATTTTTGTTCTTTTGTAGTTTAGGTAATCTGTTCAGGTTTTTAACTTCTATTCCGTTCACAATCAATTTATTATTTATTATTTTTGCGTGGTTCCCACGTGGTTTCCTCGCTTCTTTTAAGTTGTTTCTTAGGATATTCCTTTCTTCCAGTACTTTTCCGTCCATATATATTCCTACGCCCAGTCCAGTACCCTTAAAGCATTGGCTGTTGCTTATTATATATTTAGCCACTCTCTTACTGAGTAGTTCTATTGCAAGTGGTCTTTTGATTCCTCGTTTTCCAATTCATTTTACTTCTTCAATATAGGGGTTTATATTTATGTTCATGATATCATGGAAGACTCTAGATACTCGGTCATATACGTCAAATTCGGTTTCATTTTTTGTTTCAACAAGTCCATATAAGACTATTTTTTTGAGCTTTCAAGGTTGAGAATTTGTTGTTCCAGGTTTTCAATTTTTTCATCGATTTTTGCTATGTTTTGTTTTAGATTATTTTGTTCCTTAGATAGAGTTGTTCTTATTAGTTCAACTTCGTTTCGTGTTTCAGATATAGCGTTTTTCATCTCTTCTTGTATCGTATTTTTTACTTCAAGAAGTATTGACGCCTTCATTTTTTCAAGTTTAGAATCTAATAGATTACTAAATTGGTCTAAAGTTATGGCACCTGTTTTAGATGTGACGGGGGACTTGGCAGTTAGTTGAAACGGTATTGTTTCTAATCCTACAGCAGTATTTTCCATTATGTCATCCACTGATAGGTTATTTTCAGCATCAATGTAGGATGTGGTATTCAAATTGGTACTTGGTTTTTTTTCTCAGGGTAATGTCAGAGCACGTTGTTTCATCGAGATTCGATGCATTCATGCCGGCCAAGTGACTACTTCTAACAGGAGTATTGTCATGGTTAGGTTTTTTCGTTACAATTTGGCACTCAGGGCATTGCCAGGAAATATCGTAATCATGTGCTTTTGTTTTAAATTGTGTAGAGCTAATATTGAGACACTTGTATTGGTAAACACCTTTACATGTACTACATTTAATGCGCTCAGAAATGTTAACAAGCTTACGGCAAGCTATGCAATTCATTTTTAAAACTGCTTTTACCGCCCTCTAGCAGTGAGTAGGAACGATATTGGCACTGCCGTGGCTGCTCTCTCGCGGTCTCGCGGTTAGTATCAAGTTCTTCTACTTCAAAACAGATGTCACTGTTTAGCGGAAATTTTTTACAATTATTTTTGTTTTGAGGTTATGTATGTGAAAAGTATTTTCTTAAATCTTTAATAATCTTCACTTGTCTTTGATAGAACATGTAGGCTGACATGTAAGTAGTTGACTTAGGAAAATTAAACAATAATTTGGCCAAGTGCGAGTCGGACTTGCGCACAAAAGATTCCGTACCATCACACAAATACATGTAAGGAACCCTAAAAACATGATCAAAAACAATAATATGTATAGATACCATAGCAACATATAGGCGTCAAAAAACCGGCTAAAATTATCCATCCATCCATCCATCAGCCTGTTTCGTCCACTGCTGGACATAGGCCTTTCCAGGATCTCACCACTCTTGGCGGTCCCCCTGGAAGAAATGCCCATACTCAAACACGCTGGGCGGGCGGCTAAAATGATAGCGCCTGTAAATTAATTCGGCATCCTCTGAGTAAGGAACCCTAATTTTTATTATTTATTCTTTTTATGTACTTTAGAGTATGCATACAAATCTGACTAAATTTAAAACTTGTATGTATTACCGTATTTAAGATAGAGCTGAAACAAATAACCTTGAAAAAAATCTTTTTTTTTTAATTTCGTGTTGGAGGCCATAGCAATACATAGGTATCCTGCTCAGAACAACATAATAAGTATCCTGTGAAAATTTCAACTGTCTACATATTACGGCTGAATCTGTAGAACCCTGTGACAGACGGACGGACAGACAGACAGCGGAGGCTTAAAATAGGGTCCCGTTTGGCTTCGGGTACGAAACCCTAAAACCCATGAAATACTCGTATAGTAGTAGTTTTGTGTAAGTAGACGCTTTGTTTGGAAACGTCAAAACTACAGAATAATTGGGTCCTTGTTATCTTTAAAGTTTTGCTAACACTTTTGATTGATGGTGGCACTAATGATCTCGGTAGCGTACGTTTATGAATATTTTGAATAATTTAAGCTTCTAATGGATTCGTTTGTTTGTGTTTCCTACTATGATAATGGTGTGATTGTTTTCACTTTGTGGGTGAACTAGTTAGTGCCTGAAAAAGTAGAAACAGCATATTTTTTTTTTCCTTTTTATCGAGATTGTAGATTTATTTACTCTTATTGTAAAGTTCTTGCTTACAACTTGTTGGTGATCTATGGTCTAGCCGTCTTTTCGAATTTGACCCGAAGGTCTTGCCGCGCGGGCTTAGGTACGGAACACTAAAATATGTTATACATTGTGATGTTGAATTTTACAGTGCCGATAGGTTCCGAATCCTGCCTCATACAGCACGATATATAAAATAGCCGTAAGGTAAGTGGCCTACAAAAGAAAGCGTAGACTTTAACAAATAACTAGTTTAGAAACTTTCTCTTGTATCTGATAAAATATTTATGATGTTCGAACGCCCGTACATACGCATGTTTTAAATCAGTTTAAACCGAAATAATGTTGATACACACTGTGATATTATTTCTTGTGCCTTGTTGTGTTGTTTTTGGTGAGTTTTATTGGTACCATTTGTTTATTACTTGTACTTCTGTAATACTTGGTAGTTCTAATACTTCAATTTTAAATCTTACATATCTACACTACAATAATAAACCTTTACAGCAGAGATCCATCCATCCATCAGCCTGTTTCGTCCACTGCTGGACATAGGCCTTTCCAAGATTACGCCACTCTTGGCGGTCCTCCTGGAAGAAATGCCCATACTCACACACGCTGGGCAGGTGGGTTGGTGAGCGCGGTGCCGAAACCCTCGCACCAGTGACGCCGCTGCGCGTCACAAGTCTGTTCTTTCATAAGGCCCGTCAATTTGGGATGGATATACCGCCATCAAACGGTCCCAGGTGATGGTGGGCCACCTGTTTGTGCCTGTCTGCGAGCTGTCCTCTTACTTTCCCCCGAATGACTTCAGGAAGATTTGCCAGTAAGATGGTGGTACCTCCACAGTCGAGCCCGGCACCAGCTCTACCACCTCCACCTACCATAGCAGAGATATCTTAATGATTTTCAGGTTGCAGGTATAAAAAGATTGGTATAAAAAGATTGCTATTGAGATTTAATATTTTTTTAAATATTTACGCTAAAAATATTATAAAAGCAGTCTTAATCATAAATAATAAAGCCGATTTTGAAGGTTTTAGTTTTGGTTTGACATACATAAAATTAAACATAGGCATGATAAAACGAAGAGCCATTTTCAAGTCACCATTTTATAAACGGCAAACTAAAATTTGGCCGCCTGGTTTTGCCTGAGAGCTGTTCTCTTACTCTCCCCCGAATAACTTCGGGAGGATTAGCGAGTAAAATTATAGTGCCCGTATCCATTTAATTTTTATTCCAGGCCAAACCGACCAAAGCACCCGATTGCTAGGAGGGTCACCAACCACCATCGAGCGCTACCCCATCATCGCTCAACTACTTCGAGACACCGGAATCCAGCAGTACTCTCAATACTGCGGTGGAGTCATTCTGACTCAACGTCACGTGATCTCTGCTGCACATTGTTTCCAGTACAGTGCGAAAATCGGGCGAAAGTAAGTTCATTGCTCACTATTTTCATCAGGTTGTTTAGAATGGACGGAAATACGTTCCTATTTTAAGGCGACATAGGTAGTAAAAATTCGATTTTTAAAAGAATACCATAGATAGGGTTCTCAAAAAAACATGGTATAAATAAGGCCTTTTCCAATACGATAAGAGAGCCCAAAACGCGACGGAAAAATTCGCTTCGTGAAGGCTGTATTTTCAGTTCAAAACAGTAGTCAGTCCAAACTAATAAAGTAAAAATAACAATAACGGCTGTTGTAAACATACAAAACTATTATCTGAAACATAAAAACGCTTTTTTTTAAACGCTCTCGTGTGTATTTATAATTTATATTAAATATTATTCACTAAATAACAGCAATATCCAACTCTTGATTCAACGCACTACTCGGACGCGCACTTTTTCAGATTTTCTTTTATCTCTCTCATTGTGCGATGGACATATTGCACCTGAAGTCTACTTTTTAGCAGGCGTCGACTAACTAAATACTTTTGCTTTTTTGTGAAAAACCAAACTATACACAATCCCATTACGCGATCACACGGAATTATAAAATTTTAAAAAAGCTTCGCTAGTCTTCCCAAATTAATTAAAATGTAATAAACCTACACGCTCTTCCTAGCCTTGCTCGTTGTCGGACCAATTTTTTTTTTTATTTGCTGAAAGTTAGTCTATATTTTTCGTGAATTTTTTTTTTTTTTCGCCAAAAAGAGGAAGAATTTCGTATGATCGCCTTCACGCCATAATTCGTTTTTTTTACTAAAAAGCGTCTTTTTTAAGAAAAAGCGGCTTACGTGGTTTTACGGCGACATCAAAGCCGATTTTGAAGGTTTTAATTTTAAGCTACGAAACTTACTAAAAAACATAATTTTAAGTGACAGCACTATATTTTGCTATTCTGAAGGGCAATTAGCAATTCTCTTAAACGCTCTTAAATCAGACTAATTTTTTTAAATTCAATCAAATGACAGCTCTAAAATTTGCCTTGAAATTACTAAAACAACTTAAAATCACTAAGTTGAGTAAATTATGGCTGTCAAACTAAAATTTTAGTTTGCCGTTTATAAAATGGTGACTTGAAAATGGCTCTTCGTTTTATCATACCTATGTTTAATTTTATGTATGTCAAACCAAAACTAAAACCTTCAAAATCGGCTTTATTATTTATGATTAAGACTGCTTTTATAATATTTTTAGCGTAAATATTTAAAAAAATATTAAATCTCAATAGCAATCTTTTTATACCAATCTTTTTATACCTGCAACCTGTGGATCAATTTTACACAAAAATCTTACAGCGCCCTGCGTGTCCAATATAACAACGCATTCAGGATGCTGCTGGGATTGCCTCGATTCTGTAGTGCTTCGGGGATGTTCACTGAATCTTATACATCATCCGGCATCCCTGTTGTGCAGGGTTAGGGGTAGCTCTAACAGCCTCCTGAAAGTGTTTGCCGAGAGGACGAACAGTCCCATCTTGCGTCACTGGGTGTCATTGCATACCACTTCGAGAGGCAGTGGCACAAAATTCCGTTAGATTATTTAAGTTAAATTAATTATATCATTATTGTAATACTAATATAGTTTTTAAGACTTTGTAACTAACACTATGGGCACTGCTTGAAATAAAGATTACATTATTATTATTAAATCTGAACCCTTCGCAGCTACACGGTATCAAACTTCTGGAAGATTCGCGTCGGCTCATCGTTTCGCACCAGGGGAGGGAGCCTCCACGACGTGAAGTATATCATCACAAACCCTGCCTTTGATAAGAAGTACTACAACAATGACGTCACAGTTGTCGTGGCATCTAAGCCCTTCGTCCTGAACAGTCGAGTGAGGCAAGGCACGCTACCGAAGCAAGGGACGGAGACGAAACACAACTCAGAAGTGACTCTTCTTGGATGGGGAACAACCATGGTAAGTATATTTAGTGCGATTCCTGTGTGGTTTATATCGAAAGTCGTCGTTAATGAGGATTAATTTTGACTAAACAGCATGTTTTTAGATTTTAGTTACACTCTGAAGTAGTCAAAAATGTTAATAAAGTTGGTTATTTTCACTCTTTAACAGATTTCCTTTTGTCCACTAAAATCCATTGAACCATCGTATTCTTCTGTAAAACTGGCAAGAGCGGATCCAAGATTTATTTTTGGGTGGGGCACAAAGGCCAAATAGGTACAGATATACACTTGCGAGCTGGAATCACCTAAACGGGGGTTGTTCAAAACAATTTTAACAATTTTCATGTAATAAAATTATAGTGTGGTATATCATTTGAAAGGTAATTTTATTGGCTTTTAACTTCTGTTGATATCATAACCAAAGCTTATTCAGCTTATGTCATGGAACGTAAAAACAAAAGTCATTAATGATGAAAATAAAACAAAATATGGTTTGGAAGTCCAGAAACCCTATAAAAAAGGGCCGTGTGTAAAAAATTGTCATCAATCCAATAATTCACGCCGCTGGGAACACAGAAAGTAAAAAAAATGGAAACCACACCTGCAGAAGCCGCTCAAATCGTCATCGTAATCTAGCAAGGGTTGTCTCAGCATACTATCGCTCGCCAGCTTCATCTGAGTCAGTCTTGTGTCTCAAAAGTATACAAGAGGTTCAGGGAGACTGGACAGTGCGAAGACCAGGTTCTGGCCGACAACGATGCACTTCTGTGAGAGATGACCGTTTTATTGTCTCCACTTTGCTCCAGAATCAACACCTGACCGGTGTTCACGTCCAGCAGCAGCTCAGAGAAGTTTAAGGGAGGGCTGTCAGTGAGTAGGCAGTCAGAAAAAGACTTAAAAAAGCAAACTTGACCCCAAAAAGGCTAGCCACGGGACCCAAATTGACTGCAGCCCACCTTCCATTTCCAAGCCCGGCTTCCATTTGCCCACGATCACTTAGATTGGGGTAAAGAGCAATGGAACCGAGTCTTGTTCTCGGACGTAACCAGAATGTGTCTGCATGGTAGCGACCGTCGACGAAGAGTTTATAGGAGACCGGGGGAGCGATTTGCACAATGCTGTTTTGCGGAAACTGTGGCATACGGTGGTGGGTCCTGTATGATGTGGGCGAGGATTTCTATCGAAGCAAAAACTGAGCTGATATTCGTACCCGGTGGTGGTTAGGGAGGGGTGCTAACCGCAGAAAGATACATCAACAACATTCTGATTCTGCTAGGCCATGTGCTTCCCTACGCCGGTTTTATTGGCCAAGATATCCTGTTAATGCACTATAATGCCCGCTGCCACATCCCTGCAGAGAGAAGACAGTACCTGGAAGAAGTCGGGATTCCCACACTAGACTGGCTAGCCCTCAGCCCTGACTTGAATCCAATTAAACATTTATGGTATGAGTTGAAGAGGTGGCCAGCTCCAGCGTCGATGAAGGACCTAAAAACTGCTTTAGTCGAAAAGTAACAGGAAATCCCACAAGATTCCATCAGGAAACTCATTCGGTCGATGAAAAACCGATAAGAGCTAGGGGGCATAATAGAGAATATTGAGGGGGTAGAATATAAAATTGGAAATGAAATTTTAACATCTTTTCATTCTATTCTATTCGTTTAGATGTCCACACCTACGACCTATTGCACTAATTCCTAAAATTCAAGGCGAGGTTATCCGGTGAAATCTGTCCTGTTCCAACGCTTTCGTTTTACATAATGGTCATCCTGCTCAGCAGGAGCGCGCCGCTTAGAAAATTCGCGGTTTCGAGGTGTTTTTATTTATTATTTTGAAACTAGAACGATGGGTTTTTCATATGACTGCCGTTGTATATAACATTTTTAAGACGTTTATTTTAGTATAAGTTTTACTGTTCAAAACTTAACGTAGCTCAAATGAAATGATAATTAGATCAGACCTATCTTTACGATTTGAATGGATCGAGGAAAATGAAAGGAATCGTGTATTGAACGGCCGAAATATCAAGAGTGAAATACAACATTTAGTTTTAACAAAATTTTATCTTTGTTATTTATTGGCTTATAATTAATTTGAAAAGAGACGAAATCGGGATAACCCCCCCTTAAGTAGGAAATAAAAAATGAAATTATTTTCTTTACTAGCATTCGAAAGAAAATTGTCCCAGTTTAAAGCTCGCAAGTGCAGAGTGTCCCGCATAGTATTGGACGATATCTTTTAGTCCTACCGGTAGACCAACAATGCTACAAATGTTGACACAAAAAGAAACTAATACTTTTTAAAGCGGTAACAGCTCTCAGGCAAAACCAGGGCGGCCCACCATTGCCTGGGACCGATGGATGGCGGTATAACCATCCCCAATTGCCGGGCCTTATATAAAACAGACTGGTGACGGGCAGCGGCGTCACTGGTGCAAGGGTTTCGGCACCGCGCTCACCAACCCGCCTGTCCAGCGTGTGTGAGTATGGGCATTTCTTCCAGGAGGACCGCCAAGAGTGGCGAAATCGAAACAGGCTGATGGATGGATGGATGGTATAGTGTTAATCTCTTAGCTCCTTGTTTTATTTGAACCGTCTGGCGGGGGGCACGTGCCCTTGTGCCCGCCCTTCTGGATCCGCCCCTGAAAGCTAGTATCTTTAAAAGGGCTGCATTGAAATATGATGCAATATGTATTTCATTCATTCACAATTTAAGAGCTGTGCTCTTGTCGGTGGAGTCTTCTCCATTCACTTCTGCACCCCACCTTCTCTTTGACTTCTTGATACGACACGACATTTACTTTTCATTTACTTGATCCATGAATGTTCTCCTGGGCCTTCCTCTCTTTATTTTTCCCTCCACTTTTCCTTCAATTATGTTTTTGTTATAATTGTCGTGTCGTATCAGATGTCGCAACATCTTTACCCTTCTATTATCTATAGTTTTCATCAAATATCGTTTTTCATTTAAAATCTGCAGGACCTCTTCGTTGCTCATCTTTTCCATCCAACTAATTCTTTCCATTCTTTGCCAACACCACATTTCAAAGGCTTCCAATCTTCCCCTGTCACGTTTTGTCATTATGTATAATATCCAAAAATATTTTCAGATCGGTGGATATCAACCGGAGCAGCTACAATACGTAAAGTTGCGCATAATTGATCAAGAAATCTGCAGAAGCCGTTACGAAACCATCACCGCCATGATAACAGATGCCATGCTTTGTGCTGGTCTTCTCGACAAGGGTGGGGCTGATGGATGCTACGGGGATTCTGGAGGACCACTCATTTACAAAGGAGTTGTTGTTGGCCTTGTGTCATTTGGCTACGCGTGTGGAGACCCCCATTTTCCTGGCGTCTATACGAAATTGTCGCATTTTTCTAATTGGATAGTTGAAACAATTTCTGCAAATAAATAAATAGTGACACCTCGTAGCAAATATTAGATTTAGAGCTGCTATAACCTAAAACTTTTCATTGCGAAATAGGCTTTAACGCAGATGGATAAAAGTTAAATGAGCTTGTATTATCTTAGGATTTTCAACTCTAAATTAAGGGTTTGCTGCACGAGAATAGGTCACAGTATCACAAAAAATATGAACAGGCATCTTTAAATAAGACCATATCATCCACGTATCATAATATACACCTTTCCCGAAGAAAATCGCGCAAATAAAAAGTCCTGCCCATACAAAATTCACAGTAGATTTACTATGTTGATATACTAGGTATGTGGAATCTCTCTAATTTATTAAGCTACATGGTGTAGTACCGAGAGTAGCATATTTAAATACAAAGGCGACTGCAAGTTGCCCTGTAGCGCAGCCGCGTCCGTGTAAGTATTACATACATTTATGTCTGTATCGTAATCAGCTTCGGATTAAATTAAATTTCTAACGAAAACGACTGCAATACAAAATATATTGTATAATTATGTAAATAAATCTTTTTTGTTGTTATTATGTTTTTTTTTGCAAGTACTTGTTTTTAGGGTTCCGTAGTACCTGAAAGGTAAACGGAACCTTTATGGTGAGACTCCGTTGTCCATCCGTCCGTCCGTCCGTCCATCCGTATGTCACAGCCTCATAACTTTAGCATCGTAAAGTTAAAGACTTGAAATTTTCTACAAAAATAGCATTCACTTGTATAAATAATATATTACAAAAAAAATATTGAAAAATTCTAAATTGTTCAAAATATTTCCAATACAAAAGTGAAAAAATAAAAAAATAATTCTTAAAAATACAATATGGGTATCAAATTGTATATATTAAAGAGCTGATTATAACGTGTGTTTTTTTAGAGGTATAGAACTTTAAAATGGAATAAAACAAAGATGATTTTTTTTATTGATATGAAATTTATTTTATTCGAAAGACAATCTTCTGGCATTATAATTTAAATATGACTTCTGGCATATGTCCGCCACGGCTGGCTCGGACGTAGTCTAATCTGGAGGTCCAATTTTCGATGACTTTTTCCAACATTTGTGGCCGTATATCGGCAATAACTCGCCGAATGTTGTCCTGCAAGTGGTCAATCGTTTCGGGCTTATCGGCGTAGACTTGCGACTTCACATATCCCCACAGAAAATAGTCAAGTGGCGTTAAATCGCACGATCTTGGAGGCCAATTCACGGGTCCGAAACGTGAAACTATGCGGTTACCAAACGTTTCCTTCAATAAATTAATTGTGGCACGAGCTGTGTGACATGTTGCGCCGTCTTGTTGAAAGCACAACTCCTGCACATCATGGTTGTTCAATTGATGAACGAAAAAAGTCTACGCCGATAAGCCCGAAACGATTGACCACTTGGAGGACAAGATTCGGCGAGTTGTTTCCGATATACGGCCACAAATGTTGGAAAAAGTCATCGAAAATTGGACCTCCAGATTAGACTACGTCCGAGCCAGCCGTGGCGGACATATGCCAGAAGTCATATTTAAATTATAATGCCAGAAGATTGTCTTTCGAATAAAATAAATTTCATATCAATAAAAAAAATCATCTTTATTTTATTCCATTTCAAAGTTCTATACCTCTAAAAAAAACATCCTTTATAAATATATACTTTTACTATATTTACTGGCACCGATTTCGAGAAATCTTTGAAAAACCACAAAAAAATGCATGTCCTCCCCCCTTATTTCCGAAATTGGTGACCCGAAAAAAATTAAAATAACTGGCCAATTACAGTAAAACTATAGCGATTAAAAAAAGTCGAACACAAATGAGAAATAAAAAAATGTTAAATAAATATTTTTTTTTAAATGAAAATACAATATGTGTATCAAATTATAGGTATTAAAGAGCTGATTGTAAAAATATATACTTTTACTATACTTACTGTCACCGATTTCGAGAAATCATTGAAAAACCACAAAAAAATGCATGTCCCCCCCCTTATATCCGAAACTGGTAGACCGAAAAATATTTAAAAAATCATGGTAATTTGGAATTACCTAAAAATTACAGGAAAAATATAGCGATTGAGAAATTCACGATAATAAAATGACAAAATCAAATTTTTCATCTACGAGATATCTTCTTCCTCACTGTTCCCAAGACTGTCGAATTACGGAACCCTAGGTATACGAGTCTGACTCGCACTTGACCGGTTTTTTTATGTAGTGAAATTTTAACTCAGGCTGATGGATGGATTGGTGGATTTATTTTTGTAGGTACTTTGTGAGAAAATTATTTCGTCTTACAGAAAATTTACTTTGCTGAAAATCAGCGCTGTTCAAATCATCACTTATAACCCGACAGAATTTGCTAACCTTTTGTCAAATTTGTTTAAGAATATATCTACCAAAATAAACGGGTCTTTATTTTACAATAAATGAAATTTTCTTTTTTTCATTAAATTGAAGCAGTGCTCTGACAAACTATCACTGGCTTAAGCATAGGTAGGTAGATATAATAATTACTATTCATATCTAAAATTTGTATTCTGAACCGAGCCGAATAACGAACATTATTCGGCTCCTTCCTTACCGGCCGAATATTTTTGATTTACTTTTCATGCGCGTTTGCGGCGCAGAAATAGTTTGTGCAGGTCTGTGAAAAAAGCCAGACAAAAGCGGCGTGGCGGCGTGGCGCGGAGGCCGGCGATGTTAGCCCGCTGTTTTCCTCATAGTACGAAAGCCCACGACCAAAACCATGTATCATAGCAATACGGTCGAAACTGTACAAAATCGTCAAATTACAAAAGCATCTGCGTAGGAGTCCATTTATGCTGTGTCAAAAAAAGGCAGTCGGTATCATAGCAATATATCTGATATTGGAAATGTACAAGTCTGTCAAAAAATTGTTGAAATGGATATTGAAGAAACTATTTGTCTTTCGCCTGGTTACACCAAACAAACAAGTACAAAATCGGGTAAATTGAATTTACCGCGTTGTTATTTCATGACTATATTCCCTAAATTATCCTAATTGAACGTTTAAAGTTCAATAAAGTTCATTAAAGTTCAATATTCACTTCAACACTTTTTTGACATCGCATCAAGTTAGACACTTAGACACTTCGGACTTTGTACCTATCTTATCTCTGTAGGGGCTAATGTCGTACTGCAAGTGATAGCTTTAGGTTTTGTAATTTTATGACGAAAAAGTTGCTTCGTTTTCTTAAATTTTGCGCGTAGCATATACATAGCCTAAGCGCATTTTCAAAAATGCCAAAAAATTTAGCCAACCTGTATCATAGCGACCCGGATATATGTTTTTAAACCTTTCGTTTGGCTGCCGGGATTATAAAAAAAACTGTTTTCAGAAATTTTCTCTGTTGCCTAATACTCGTATACTATCAAAAACGAAAAGAACGTATGGGGCATCGAAAAGTTTTCTGATGAAGAAGGTGCTACACTAAATTTTTCTGATATTAGATGTAATTTTTTTCTCAATCAAGACAACTTATATTTTATAACGTCCAACAATTTTCAGACAGATTGCTATTTTTTCGATCGGGAAAATTTTTAACGCTTTCAAAACGGTCTCCAAATTTACTCGTAAGAAGATTTTCAGACGGATTGCTATGATGATTTTTTTTGGTCTCATTTCTAATATTGATCTCTGTGATACCTAAAGTTCGGTAATTTTTTTTGTAATTTTTAAAAATTAGATCAAACGCGATGCGAAAAATTTCTGATATGGGTATTTTCGAGTTCGGGATAGTCGAATCTTTAAAGATACGGTGTTGGCTCTATTACTATGGGACAAAAATTTTGGTCGTGTGCACTCGTACTGTCAGTTTTAGTTCTGTGATCTGTGAGTCTGGTGAAGAACGGTTGACGTAACTTACTTAGGTTTAGGTACCTATTACTTTTTTTTGAAATTTGAAATTTCTTTGAATGTTAATTCTTCTAAGCACACGTATAAGAAAAAAAAAGGTCAAGTGCGAGTCAGACCCGCGCCTAGGGCCCTAGGGACCTAGAGTTCCGTATTTCGTTAATTGTGGGGAAAGGAAAACCAGGAAAATTGTGGTATTTAATATTACACATATCACTGCGGTAGGTATATAGATGTAAGGCCGATTTAAAACCAAATAAACCAATTGGTTTAAAACAAAAAAAGAGGTTTAAGACCGAAATAAACCATAATTTTCGGTTTAAAAACTGTTGCTATTGTTGACTATTTTTTTCTTAATTATAACTTGATATTGTTGATTTTACCGAGGTAGGAATATTACGGAGTCTTGTGGGTCTCGTCTGGGGTTGCAAAGTACGTAATTTTACCAAAAACACTCGTAAAATACGGGAATTTTACGGTCATTTATATAGATTACCGTACATTATCGTCAAGTTATGACATCTTAACTTTGTTTTCTTTTAAATCCTGCGCGCGTATAGTTGCAAAATAATCACGCAACATTGCCGATTAGTGTAGGTAGTCATCGCAGTACTCGTAGTCGATTTTGCGCCGTTGCCGTTCCACTTCCGCTCTCTCTTGGCGTTCCGCTGTCGGTTAGCGCCGGCTAGTGTTGCCGTTTTAGCCCCTTTGTGGCTAGATCTAGCGGATATTCATCGGTTTTAGCCAAAAAATAATTAATTTTAGACACCAAAACGAATCTAGCTACTTTGGGTATTTTTTAAAGAAATAATTATTTTAAAGTTATTTGTAGTTATCGCATTTTACTGAGTAGGCAACACCACCGCAGTCCACTCTCCACGCTGCAAATGTAATCTATGATCGGGGTTTCCCCAATGAATGTTTATATTTTTTATCAGACCCGTACAAACATGACATAAATAAAATGCAAGTGAAATAAAAGCTTGTAAAAACGATTAAACCTATTAATTCATATCATACCACATATTTTAGAGTAATTTACTCTAAAGTGCATTATGTTGTACGATATGAGTTCGTATATTACGGTTTCTACGGAATTTTACCGTAACTTACGTAAAATATCGTTTTTACCGAAAGTTACCGTATTTTACCGGCGTAATTTTACGGCTTTGCATCGCTAGTCTCGTCCCATACTAAAACAATAAAATTATATTTTTTCTCGCTAAACTACTACATTTAAGAAAAATATCAAATGATTTTATTTCATAAAGGTAATGCAATCTATCGATTGGCATTTAAAAAAATAAGGTACGAGAAAACAAATCACACAGTATTGCAGTTTCGACACATGTGCGGCGGCACCGGCGCGACGGCCTTGAACACAAAACGAATTAAAAGGAAACATGACGTTAGGTAACCAAAAAATGCCCTATGTGTAAAACACAAGGTATTTTATTTTTGTAGGCGAGTTTTAAACCGTTTAAAATGTTTTATTTCGCATTTAAATCCGCAACATTTGGTTTAAAACGTTTTAAATCGGTCGTTTTACATCTATAGGTAGGTACCTATAGAAACGCAGTAGTAAATCTGGATGTGTGAAGCTCTGAACCGGGATCTCTTGCTTACCAGGCGATTGTTCCATCAACTGAGCTGGGCGTAGGGCTAGTAACATGGGCGTCGGAAGGGGGGGACCAGAAACGGAATGGGACAGTAAAAAATAGGATTTCGTAGCAGGACCAAAGTACACATACAGCGGACATATGAAAGGCAAGACTGATTGGCAGTTTTTGTCTGCACAAAAGTACGTTTTTTTATTTTTGAACCATAAATCCCGTTGATATTTGAAAGGTTGCCCCACCCTAGACTTTCGTCTAGAAAAAATTTTCGTCTAGAAGAAATGGCTAGAACCCATATAATTATGTATGTATAAAGCTGGTACTTATATATTGTTTTTACGAAAAAGATTATAAAAATGGTAAAATTTAAGGAAAAATTTTATTTGATGTGGGTAATTATCCAAAACTCACAAGGCTCAAAAGGAGAGAGAGAGAGAGCCGTAAAACATAATATAAAAATACTGCACGCCCCGAGTTTGAGTGGTGCCAGACGTGCCATAATTATGGACGGATACGATAATTTTGAGTCTCATTCCTTCTATTTGAGTCTCATTCCTTAAAAAACATAATGCATAATGTTACTCAATATACCTACCATTTTTGTATCAAATTCCATAAAAATCCATTTACATCCTTTCCATACGACTTTCGTTCAGTTCAGGACGGGCGATGAGTGAATGTAGTTTAGTCGAAGATGCTACTAGTCGAATAATAGTCTCTTCATTTTTACTTTTTACTCATATAGGTACAGCTACATACATCTCAGGATTAAATTAAGATTCAAATAACACTTTAAGCCCACAATGCGTTCAGAAACTAAATATTAATTTAATATAGTTATCATTTTTTTTATGTTTTTAAATATTGAATGTTCTTCAACTGCACCAATGATTCGGGCCCTACAAATAATAATAACATGTCAGACGATGACGACAGTGATGTAATTATTCTTGAAATAAAAATAAAAAATGCTTTTTATATACGAAAACCAATGAGGAATTGACGAAAACTTATATTTATTACATGGAAAACCATAATTTGTCCGAGGATTTTCTATATTTAGAAAATATTTATCTGGCAACACTGAGTTTGACAGTGAGCAGTGTTGCCAGAACGTTACTTTTGTAACGTTTTACGTTACTTTTTGACCCCTTTACGTTACACTTACGTTTCATGGCTGAAAACGTTACTTTTACGTTACTTTACGGAGTGATTTTCAAATGTTTAACAAATTCTTAAAAGTTGAATTAAAAATCAAGATGAAACGGAACGCAAGCAAGTGTCGTGCTCAGAGGAACTGTCATAAATCAATATCTCTATGATGTCGTGCATTTCTTAACGTTGGCAATTGAGTATTGCGAGTAATCCAAAGCTTGAATTTAATATCTTTCACTAGCGCACGGCTAAAATGAGCAAACAGAAAGAGCGAGATGAACGTGTACATATTTTTGCCACAATGAATGATGGAAATGACTGACCGACTGACAGATCCGCGAGGCACGGCGTGGCGGCAGAGTCAATTTTCTCCTTCCGGCCGCCTATGTAACTGTATTTGGAACCGGTTACAAAAGAAGAAAATTTTCTCTTTTCTCGTAACTAGTTACAAAGTAGTAAATATTTCAGTGGACTTATAAATATTTTTAAATTGTTACCATGAAAGAATTTCTGTCATATTTTATAGTACAGTTACCAAAAACGATCTTCTGTTCTTATTTTGTAATAAAACTAGATTTCCTCCGTTTCTCATAAGTAGGTTGTACTTACGGGAAAAAAATAATGGGAAAAAATAAAAGGTACATATTCTACGGATCATACTGAACCACTTTCCCATGAAACAAACCTGCGCTAACTATTAGTTCAAGAAATATTGGAGTTTCAAACATAAAAGCGTGAACTCTAACTAACGCACCGATACATAAGGGTGTTTTTTGAAACAGCGTCTTCCGTAAAACAGCTGTTACGGTACAGCGTTCTAAAATAGACCTTCTTCCTACGAAATAAAGTCTTTAAGTTACGGTTGAATATCTTCTTCTCTGAAGATTTGCGCGGTTATTTTTCTTCAGAGAGTTGTTTAGTATGACCACTAGAGTATGTATGCGGTTTCATTTAAAGGTCGCACTTTATTTACACCCGGTATAGGTGTATACTCTATTCTCTTCTCTATTATCTTATAAATAATTTTTGCTGTAGGTATAAATATTAAATAAATGTGTAAGGACTAATAATATCTAAGCAGTGGCCAGTTGTTATTAAATTTTTATTCAATTTATTTAAAGCCCTATTAATTTCTTCTTCAATGATCACGTAAGTAAAAATAATTCTATTGTTTTTATTGCACCATTTTTTTTTGCAGAATAAAATTAACCACTAAGAAAAGGCTGAGATAGTTAGAGGTATATGTATATGTGAAAGTACTAAATAAAATTTAAATTGTGCATATTATATTAAAATACGAGCATAATAGAAAAGCGTTACTTTTCTTGTGAAAATGTTACTTTTCGAACAGTCTTTGGTTACTTTTGTGGACAAGGCACTGGCAACACTGACAGTGAGTGACTACTGCGACTTTTTGGCGGGCTTTCAAAAAATAAAGACGTCTTTTTTCAAACAAATTTTCAAAAAGTTGTTTTATAGTCAAAAGCTGTACATATTTCTTTATAAATAGTATAAAAACTTTGTTTAGTGTATACAGTGTTAAACAGAATGAATGACCCTCCTGGGGATGATCCCCCAGGGGGTAAAAAACCACCGGATTATATCGCCACCCATACTGGAATAAAGAGAGGCAGGGAGGAGATTGATGTAGAGGCATCTTCTAATAATTATGCACTTATACCGGATACAAGTATGTATAAACCTTTTATTAAACCGGGTTACAAACGAGTCTTTGCAGAAAACTCGGTAAATACAGAATTTGTGGTATACTTGGAAAGTACCAAAGAGGGAGAAAAGTTGGGCAATAAAAACCCCTCTTTATTAAACACATTACTCCAAAGCGAAATTAAAGGTATACATTTAATACATCGAGTAAATGCTAACAAAATTTCAAGTCATGCGTGAAAGATCCTACTCCTTATCAGACAAAAACACATGGAGAAACTAAAGAACAACTAACAACCAAAACCGGATTCATACAACAAACAAAGCTACAAATACAACAACGAAAAATAACTCTCCCACCACGGCTGGTCTCCGCGGGAGAAATAGACCACCACCCTCTAACAGAAAACAATAAATTATTAAATATTGCAACACTCAATACAAGATCACTAAGGACATCTGAAGCCTTATTAGAACTAGAAGAATCACTAAAGAACATAAATTGGGATATTTTAGGAATAAGTGAAATGCGAAGAGCAGGGGAAACAATTGAGGAACATCCAGACTATGTACTATTCAATAAAGGTGAAACTGGAGGACAAAAAGGAGTTGGTTTCTTAATAAAAAGGCATTTGAAAAGCTATATAGAAGATATCATCGGAGTTTCAGACAGAATTGCAATCCTAAACATCAAACTACCCAGCTATAGAAAAACATGGACGATAATACAAGTTTATGCACCAACTGAACAAGCTGAAGAACTGGAAACTAAATCTTTCTACAAACATCTATCCCAAATAATAAGAAAATACTCAAACAACCTGATTATCCTTATGGGTGATTTCAACGCCCAGGTTGGAAATAAAAAGAACAAAGATGAATCTCCACTGGGAAACTTTGGTTATGGTAAACGAAGTGTCAATGGACAACGACTAGTGGATTTCTTATTAGAGCACAATCTGACTCTCCTGAACAGTATCTTCAAGAAAAACAAAACAAATAAGTGGACTTGGATTTCCCCAGATGGAAAATATAAAAACGAAATAGATTACATTATAAGCAACTTTCCAAGATCATTTACAAACACATCAGTGATATCAAAATCAAAACTAAATTTTAACACTAACCATCGTATGGTCAGAGCATCACTTAAAATAGAACCACCCAAAAAGCCCAGAAAACACATAAAACCTTCAAACGCAAACGATGTAAATGAAGAAAATTATAAGGACACCGCTCAGTCTTTGGTGGCAATAACTACGGAGCTATCAGACAACAGCAAAATTGATGTCAAAATTACCTACGCTAAATTAGAAAATCAGCTAGCATGCCACAAAGTCAGGAAAACTGAAAAGCAAAAATATCAATTAAGCGACTCGACACTCCAACTTATAGAAGAAAGAAAACGCATATTAACTAGCCACCTCAAAAAAGAAAACACCAAACTGATAACAGAGTTAAGCAAAAACATCAAAGAAAGCATTAGAAAAGATCGTAAAACTAAAAGACTAAAAACTCTAGAAAAGCACATATTGACAACAGGAGGAACAAGAAAGGCTCTGAAAGAGATACGTGAATACAACAAAGATTGGATACCAAACCTTAAAAACAAACAAGACACTATCACAAACAGAAAAGACATGAACACACTAGCAACTAAATTCTACCAAAACCTTTATTCAAACCATATTTACAAACACCCAGAACATGTAAACAGAAGTACTAAAGTAACTAAAACCAACCAAGAACCTGAAATCTTACCGAGTGAAGTAGAGAAAGCCATACTCAGCCAAAAGATGGAAAAAGCACCAGGCCCAGACAAAATCTCAAATGAGATACTAAGAGGAACTTTGAGCGAACTTGTCCCTATACTCACAAAAATTTTCAATGAAGTTTTAATATCTCAACACATACCAGAACAATGGGAAACATCCCACATTACTCTTATACATAAGAAAGGCGCAAAAGATGACATAGGAAACTACAGACCAATAAGCTTGATGTCAAATATTTATAAAGTATTCTCCAAAATCATCTTAGAACGAATTAGCACCACATTAGATGAAAACCAACCAATGGAACAAGCTGGCTTCAGAAAGAATTATGCTACAATAGATCACATACACACCGTGAAGCAAGTTATTGAGAAATACAATGAATATAACAAGACTCTATACATGGCTTTCATTGACTACACCAAAGCCTTCGACAGTATCAGCCATGAGGCTATATGGGAAAGTCTAGAAAAACAGGGTATACACACAACATACATTAAAACAATCAAAACCATATACTGTAACAGCAAAGCAAAAATACAACTTGAAACATTAGGTAATGCCTTTGAAATAAAAAGAGGAGTCCGTCAGGGAGATCCTCTGTCTCCCAAATTATTCTCTGCAGTGCTTGAAAACATTTTCCGAAAACTTGATTGGGATCAATTTGGTCTTAACATAAATGGAAGAAAACTTAACCACCTCAGGTTTGCAGATGATATTGTCTTATTTGAAGAAAACCCAGAAAATTTACGGAAAATGATACAAGATCTAAACAAAGAAAGCGAAAAAATAGGACTGACAATGAATATAGACAAAACAAAACTACTGACAAACTCTGTAAACATGGAAATTAAGATCAACAACAAGTCACTTGAGTGTGTAGACGAGTACACTTACCTAGGCCAGCTCATTTCTCATAAAGACCAAACAACTAAGGAAATAAATAGACGAATAGCCAATGGATGGAAAAGGTACTGGTCATTGAAAGAAGTTATGAAGTCTACACATCTAAGTATTGGGGTAAAACGGAAAGTGTTCAATACATGTATACTTCCTTGCATCACATATGGTTGCGAAACGTGGTCACTCACCAAACACCACAGAGAAATGCTCGAACATTGCCAAAGAGCCATGGAAAGAAGTCTGATAGGTATCAAAAAACAGGATAGAGTACGAAGTATACATATAAGAGAAAAAACTAAAGTTGTTGACGTGCTCTCCAAAATAGACCAACAGAAATGGAGATGGACAGGTCACATGATAAGATGTACCCAAGATAAATGGAACAAAATTGTCACAGATTGGTACCCTAGAGATGGCAAACGGAGCAAAGGAAGGCAACAAAAAAGATGGGAAGACGAGTTAAAATTGACAGCCGGTCCTAATTGGAGAAGAGTTGCTCGAGACAGGAAACAATGGAAGATGTTAGAGGAGGCCTTTGCCAAGAGGCACACTGAACTAAGGGATATCCTATAAATACAGAAATAAACTCAAAAACCACAACTCTTAGTTCAGAATAAAGGGCTTATTGATTGATTGATTGATTGATTGAAATGCTAACAAAATAGCCGTTATATTTACCCAGGCAAATAACGCCAACAACTTCCTAAAAAATGGGGATTTCCAAGAGAAGTACAGCTTCAAGACTTAC
Source organism: Ypsolopha scabrella (assembly GCA_910592155.1). NCBI lineage: Eukaryota > Metazoa > Arthropoda > Insecta > Lepidoptera > Ypsolophidae > Ypsolopha > Ypsolopha scabrella. The sequence goes on from OU342980.1 coordinate 15,193,578, forward strand.
ATTCCAGCAAGAGCAGTTGAGAAAATTGGGGTCCTAAAATATGTTCCAACTACTATTTCAAACGAAGAATTATTTAGAAAATTGCAGGCAGATTCTGAAATAATAAGTGTTAGACGGTTTCAACGCAAGGTCAATGGTGAAATCAAACCATACCAATCTGTGAGCGTGACATTTCTCGCAAATGTCCTACCCAAGTATGTCTACTTAGACTTGTACAGGTTCCAAGTTAATGAGTATGTAGCACCCTTGTTGCAATGCTTCAAGTGTTTCAAGTTTAATCATGGTGCCAAGATTTGCAAAGGTGTTCAGACATGCAGCATCTGCGCATCTGATCATCATTTCTCGAAATGTGACAATAAAGATATTATAAAGTGTGTTAATTGTGGAGGCTCTCACCTAGCAATATCTAGAGATTGTCCCATCAAACAAAAAAAGATTGCAGAAAAGAAAAAAAAACTCAAGCAGTTATGCTAATATTTTACAAAATAACTCATTTCCTGCTCTCCCAAAGCCTAGACCACAACCGACTTTAGTACCCGAAATAATTAATAAAACCAAAAAAGGAACGGAACAGTTTAATGAAAAAAATACTCATTTAAATAAAACTAATAAGAAAATTGAACAAATGGAAACTGACAATCAATTAAAAAAAACTGAAACTTTTAATAAAAAACAATTAATTGAAGGAATTTTAAAAAATGATGACATTATAACGAGCTTAATTAAAACCCTTGTTGAGCTGGGCAATTCTACTAATCCCAAACCACTTACATTCAACAACATTAAAGAAGTTTTAAAAAAATCCCTTGTCTTTGATGGATAGTAATTTTATTAGAATTTGTCAATTTAATATACAGAGTATAAATAACAAAAAGCCTTTACTGATTGATTTTCTCAATAATCAAAATGTTGATGTCTGCTTATTAAACGAAACTAGACTAAAAGATTCGACTAAAATAAACATCCCTGGTTTTCATTTCATAATCCGAAATGGGAAAAATGGACATCACGGAGTAGGTATTCTCATTAGAGATACTTATAAATTTGATATTATACAAACACCCTTTTATGACTACTTACAAACAGTAGCTATTGCCTTACACACAACTGCAGGTAAACTAACTATATTATGTACATATTGTCCACCACCTCCAACACGTTTAAGGGTTCATAAACTCAGGAATCTTATAAGTACACTTCCAAAGCCAATCTTATTTTCAGGAGACGTTAATGCTCATCATGTTGCATTCGGCTGTCACAGTACTAACACCCGAGGCAGAGATATCTTCAACTTATTAGACGACAGTGATCTATGTCTGTTAAATACTGGATCTTTGACAACTGTAGGCACGGCTACGGCTAGACCATCAAGCATTGATATTTCTTGTGTATCTCCCAATGTTGCTCCACTATGTCATTGGACAGTTCATGACGATCCAATGGGAAGCTATCATTATCCTACTTTTATTAATATTCAAACTACTGTTGAAAAATATACAGTAGGCGATTCCCCAAACAAATTCCTCTACAATAAAGCAGACTGGTTCAAATTCTCATCTGTAACAGAAAAAGCGTTTGATAATTTAGTTTTAAATCCTGATAACCCCTTAAATAGTTATGATCAGTTTTGTGATATACTTAACAATATTAGAGAACAATGTATCCCTAAATATTGTAAAAAAGACAAACTAGTAAAACTACATAAACCTGTTCCCTGGTGGGATGATGACTGTTTAGAAGCAGTAAAAAAAAGTAAAGAAGCCTTAAATGCTTATAGATACTATCCATCAATTACAAATTATATAGAGTATAAGAAATATGATGCACTTAAAAAACGACTACTTAGTGAGAAGAAAAAAGACGGATGGCGTAAACTTTGCGAGTCATTCAATAGATACACACCTATTTCTGTCATATGGAATTACATACGACGATTTAAGAGAGCTTCCATTAATAAGCCACCAAAAAATGATGAATGGATTCCTTCCTTTATAGAAAAGTTTGCACCTGCTTTAGCACCTGAAAAAAATATAGATATTATTAGTTTAAATAACATCTTTGCAAAAAGTGGCACTGAAAAAAACAAGTTTCTTTGTGAACCATTTACATATAATGAATTTCAAATAACCCTAAATTCCAGAAAAAATACTACTCCTGGACTTGATGACATTCCTTATATGTTAATACAAAGGTTACATAGCAATGCACAAAAGGTTTTATTAGATTTATTTAATTTACTTTGGTCTAGCCAAAGTATTCCCTTGCAATGGAAATCTCAGTGTATTATTCCGATACTTAAACCTGACAAACCAAGCAATGATTACAATTCGTATAGACCCATTTCATTGTCATCTTGCATAGGCAAAATATTTGAAAATATGATTAAAATAAGGCTTGATTATTATGTTGAAACCAATAACATCCTACCTATGCAACAGTTTGGATTCCGTAAAGGAAGGAGTGCATTAGAAAGCTTTTCTACTTTAATATCAGACATTAATAATTCACTACATAGTCACTCTGCTACTGTATGTGCATTCTTGGATGTACAGGGTGCATTCGATAACTTGAATCCTTCCATATTGATTTCAATCTTAGATGATATTGGAGTTCCCGGGAAGCTCTGTAAATGGATTTTTAATTTTTTATATGACAGGAGCATGTATGTTAAATATAATAATATTATTTATGGGCCACACAGCATTTACAAAGGCACAATGCAGGGTGCTACAATATCCCCATTATTGTATAATATTTATACCTGTCAAATGTCTCAATACATAACTAACAGGAACATAAAGTTTTTACAGTTTGCAGATGATCTTGTAATTTACACTGCACACAAAGATGTAAATATTGCTGTACATAATTTAAATAATGCACTATCTAATGTAAATAATTATTATACTAATAAACTAAAACTAACCATAAGTGCCAATAAAAGTGCAGTGGTAATCTATAGTAAAAGGCCATATCAGTTAAGTAATATGATTATCTATAACAATACTCCATTATCTTTATTGAAAGAAAAGAAATTTTTAGGCATTTATCTTGATGAAAAATTGAATTTCAACACACATATCAATTACCTAATTGGTAATGCATGTAAAGGATTAAACATAATGAGATCCCTAGCAGGGGTTCATTGGGGATCTGATCCTAAAATACTTTCCATGTTATATAAAAGTATAGTGAGAAGTCACTTTGATTATAGTTCAATTGCTTATTGGAATGCTAATTCAAAATTACTTCATAAATTGAATGTTATACAGAATAAGGCTTTAAGAATAATTACTGGAGCCATGTGTTCAACACCTATTTATGCAATGGAATCTGAAGCTTGTATATTACCTTTGATCTTGCGACGACTTCAAATTGCTGAACGATATTCTCTAAAGTTACTCTCCTCTAATAATTCTCTGGTAATTAACAGCCTCCTTCCAAATGCTGCTCTACAATTTAGGGTTGATCAGCCTCATATCTGTAGCTCACAAATATTGGCAGGCCAAATTCCTGGAATGTTGAGAATTATGTTACACATTAAAACACTAGCTAACAACATGTACAAATGTTTTCCATTACCTCTATATAATGTTGAGTTGAATGCACTTATTAATAATAAATATGAAATTTTATCATCTAATGTTGCTAATCAAACTGAGTTCTCTAATTATATGGAGGACAAAAAAAAACAGTATAAAATATTTACAGATGGTTCAAAAACTTTTAACTCTGTTACATCTGCATTTTATGACCCACAACTCAAATTTAAAGTGTGTTGTAAGTTAGACAATGATTGTAGTATATTTACGGCCGAGTGCTATGCTATTTACCAGGCATTACTACATATTACTAAAATAAGTGTTTCTGAAGTATTAATAATAACAGATTCCCAGAGTGTTATATCAGCTTTAAAAAATATGGTGTTTAAATACAATGTTAACTACATAACATATAAAATTAGGCAAATAATATATAATCTAAAAACGAAGGAAATTCATGTAAGTTTCATGTGGGTGCCATCCCATCAAGGCATCACAGGTAATGAAGAAGCGGACAGAGCAGCAAGAGGCTCATACGATGAAGACCACTCCTCATTATTGAAAGTCCCTTACACTGACTATAACCTACAAATAAATAAAGAAATAAAAGAACTGTGGAAGGAATGTTGGACGTCATTAAGCCAAGAAAAGGGTAAATGGTATGCTGAAATACAGAAAAGCCCGCCCGGTATACCATGGTACAACAAAAATAAACAGATAGATAACAGAAATTTTGTTACCACAATAAACCGTATGAGGTTTGGCCACTGCAGAACTCCTTCTCACTTAAAAAGACTTAACATAATACAAGATTCCTCCTGTAATTACTGTGACTTTATAAACGCCGATTTGGATCACATCATCTTTAACTGCCCAAATTTTGGAATTCACAGACTAATACTTGTGTCAGAACTGGAAAAAATCTGTGATGACGGCGATGTTCCTACGCGACTTCAAGACTTATTAGCTGAACCAAAATTCTATATGCCGCTTTTTAATTATATTAAAAACACAGTGTATAAATTGTGAAAAGACAAACGAAATGCTATTTGAAAAATAAACAAACGAATGGCTCAAAAGGACAAGAATCCAGGGCCGTAAAACAATTAACAAAAAAAAAAAAAAAGTGACTACTGCTGTCATTTCTGAAATAACATCTCTTGAAAGTTATTGATTTTCAACAAAAATTACGGCGTAATTACCATAAATTCCATTTCACAAAGCATCTAGAAATCACCTAAACAATGGGCAAAAAAGGCGCAGTTGCTTTTATCCAAGATTTTTACTACGACCCATTTAAATGGTAAGTCAACATGGAGATAACCTGCAAATCGTATTTCATTATTGATTGTTCGTCAAATCGTCATGATATCATCAATAAGTTTACATAACACGTAGGTATTAACTTACAGGTCAGTTGTGAAGAGTATCGGGTTCTTTACAGTCGGCGTAGTCATCGCTAGCGAGTGTTCCGGCCTAGAATTAATGCCCGCCGTCCCGCAGTAGAGACGCGATAGAGAACTTATTTTTTAAGTGAATAAAAAGAAAAGATAATGTTCCATAAAAAAAGATTGTTATTGTTTTTATTTGTGTTTGTGGCCAGTTGTAATGGCCATAATATTGTTATGTTTTTAACGGATGATCAAGATGTTGTGCTGGGAGGAATGGTTAGTAAATAGCAATAGTATCTATCTCAAAATGCAATATGTGAATAAATAAGTCAGTGATATCAAAATTTGTTTTTATTTATTCCAGAATCCAATGAAAAGTGTGCAACGTTTCATTGCGGGTGCTGGAGTCACATTCACTAATTCTGTGAGTGCTAACTCTTTCATGTTCCTTGCAATCTTGATAAATTGTTTTTAATTTTTTTGTGGGGTACGGCATTCTTGGAACAGAAAGACAGTAAATGTATTTTTTGATGGAGAATTAGAAAGTGCTATATTTTGGTGGGTGCTCTGATAAAATTTATAATGATAAAAGTGTAACTCCTACACTTATTAAGAACCCAAGTGTACCACTGCCTAAGCTAGATTTAGATTTAATTTATGGCTATTAATACATGAAACAAATAGAATACTTTATTTACAACTTAATCATACAAAATTATTTCCAGTGTTTGGGGTCTCCATTTAAGTAAGGAATTACCTGTATTAGGAGACCTCACTCTTCCATAGCATTACAATATATTTACATGAACAAGTTGAGATGAATAATTGCAAAGTAAAGTTAATTTTGTAGTAGTTAGAAGAGAAGCTACAATTAGGAATTCTGAAGCAAGCTTTTTGACGTTAAGAGTTGTTGAAAAATTAACAAATTTTTTATAGTACACGCTTAACTACATTTATTACTTGTTGTTCAGGTATATTCTAATTTTCGATAGAACAGTACTGAATGATTTTTAAAGGGTTTTGCTTCAGAATCGCACTTACTGAGTTCTAAAACAAACATCAATATAATATACATACATAGATTGGGTAGATTGTGTATGGCTAAATGGTCAAAATAATGAAAAAAAATATTTTGGTCATGTAATTTTTTTTGTTCCCAGTACAAAGTGGTTCAATTGGCTGACTAAATTTTTACAGAGAAGTGAAAAAAAGTTCATGCAAATTTAAATTCTTTTCGGTCTTTTAGCTATACTCAGTCCTCAATCATCTCTTGAATTTTTTGCACTTTCAATTGAAGTAAATGACTGCAATAGGAAATTATTCTTTAAATAATTTGAATGGTCCAGAATACCATAACAGCACCCAATTGTCGATTATTTTGAAAGGAATAGACTTTTTTAAGGTCATATAAAAGTATAATTTTTTTATCCTTGAAATACAAAAGATATACATGAAAATATTCAGGAACTGAATAAATAGCTTTGATGACGTAATAGTCATGTCATTTAGGCATTACAGGAAATAGGCCACAAGAAAAAAAAGTAATGTCGAAACCAATGTCTGTTTTTTTTATTTTCAGTAATCCCATCTTCAGGATTTAATCCCAATTTTTTATTTTTTTTTATTTTCTTCAAGGAACTCTCCCTATTGAGCCTAACGGTATGACTATTACGTCACATTCCTATTTCACCAAACTGATTTTCAAAAAATAATTTCGTTATAAAAAATACCACCTGAAAGTTAAAGAACAGTTCATGATTTAGTCTATATTTTCAAAAAAATATACAAAAGGACCTGTTACAATTTATGGTTGGTTCGAATTCTGCACAAAAAATGTATATTTGGTGTGCAGGTCTATTCACAAGGTAATGCACAAAAGAACACAAATTTGCTAGAAAAGGATTATAGACATTAAAATATTACTACGTTGCAGTTTGCACATTGTACTGAAAACTATGTTTATTTAATACTTTTTAGTCAAAAATGATAATAATAAGTTGTGCGTTTGCGAATAAAACCCATTGCCACTTCAAGTATTATATTGTTATAAAAGTAAAAAAGAAATTTGTTTGTATTTGTAATTTTGTTTATTTATTATGGATAATTTATAGAAAAACATTTAAAGCTTGCATGCAGTGAAATGCTTTGAATAAGAATGTTTTTAAATCTAAATGAAGCTTTGAGGTGGCTTCAACCAGGATTATGATCCATCATGCCTATTCAGAAGTCACATTTTTCACAGTACACAGCCTCGCCAATCTGCTGCCCAAGCAGGGCCAGTATCCTAACTGGATTATACCCGCACAATCACCTGACCCATGGCAACTCCATACAAACTGGCTGCTACAGTGAACACTGGCGAACACACGAAAACAACACCTTCGCCAATATCCTGCACGATGCTGGATATAGCACATTTTATGCTGGGAAGTATTTAAATCAGGTTAGTTTTTGGAGTTTTTCTGCAATATCCACCAAATCTAAAAAAATATTTAGGTTCCAAAGCAATGGATTTCACAGTAAATCGTATAATCTTACCATCCATCATCCAACCTCCCTTCACAAGATTTAAAAATTGATGTATGTGATAAACATCTATTGTGATTATTGATTGATTGATAATAGACAATTGCAGATCCAGAAACATTTTGGGGAGGCTGAGGGTAGGTTTCATCAAACTTTTCAGGAAATCATCTAGACACGCGGCAGCGTGTCAAGCCAAGTTCTAGCTAACAGAATGGCGAGCGATACCGTGTCTAATATTACACTAACCATTTGGAGCCACTTTTGACCCCCTCATAACTCAAATACTATTTCACATAAACATGTCTTTGGCTCATATATTGAGACTTGCGAGATACATGTGTACTCCCAATTTCATAAACATACCTCAAACAGGCATTTAGATACTAACGTCCAAAAATAGTCAAATTTATCACTGACTCACCTATAGATAAAAACTTTAACCCAGTTCCAGATGACCTAGAAATTTCAAATTTTGCATTCAGATAGGTGTTTGGATGAAAACAAAGGAATAAATAAGAAACTAGTAATTTTTTTATAAATTTTAATTAATTGATTATATTAGGAACACTTTCTTATATTGCATAGAGATAGTGCCTGTAATGTAATGTAAGAATTATTACTTATTTCAATATTTAGCGCCCATCAATAGTGTAAGATCATTACTTGTGTAATATTTTCTAATAAGTAGTATGCATTAACTTTGTGTAAAATTAGAAGTTTGCACTTTCAATAACTAGATGGCAGCACCACCGCTCTACATCGCGTTAGCGTTATGGTTTTTTCCGATTCAAAATCAAAATACTATGAGTAAGTTCTTACCGCTATTACGAACAAGTACTCCATAAATAAATACTGTTACTTTTCTTTGAGTAATATAATAACCGTCAGGTCAGGAGTTAAAACATTATTTCGGCCGTGGAGCAGCGGGTTGGGGAGCGGTGCGATAAAAAAACCTTAACGCGACGAAGGTCCCCGAGCGTGCGGCGGCCGCGCTCACGCGCCAACTTGCTGTCCGGTTGTTTCTTGATACCTGACCTATAAGGTATAAGGTTGCGATTTATGCTTTATTTATTCATAGATAGATTTTCTTGAAAAATATTTGTGGTTATATTATTATGTTTTTCTTTATTTATTTATTTTCTCTCTTTTTCTGAAAAGAGGTTAGAAGAGCACGGGCCGCAGCCAAGTGCATAAACTATATTATAGAGTGTTCTGTGATAGGTCTGCCTGCAAAAATTTTCTCGTGATGCGGCATGTATTTAAAATTACTGCTTTTTGTATGATATGGATTAAATATGTGGGAATATTTAGAATTTTTAGGCTAGTCAGAATGGTTTTTGGTATGACTCCTGTGGTTGATATAATTATTGGGACTATTTTTACGGTATTTGCTCGCCACTGTATTTTTATCTCAACGGCTAGGTCTTTGTATTTGTTCATCTTTTCTGTATGTGTAGCTTGTATATTATGAGTATTTGGGATTGCTATATCTATTAAGTATACGGTTCCATCTTGTTTGTCATGTATTGTAATGTCCGGTCTATTGAAATAAACGGTTTTATCGGTAATTATGGTCCTATCCCAATAAATTTTTATTGCGTTACTGTCAAGAATTTTTTCCGGTATGTATTTATAGTAGGGGGACTTTTGCTCTATAAATTTGTTTTTGTGGGCAAAATGTTGATGTATAATGGAGGCTACTTGGTCGTGCCTGTGTTTGTAGTCCGTTTGTACTATAGTTTTGCACGCTCCAGTTATATGTTGAATGGTTTCCGAAGCGCTGCTGCAATGTCTGCACATATCTGTATGTAAGTTACGTTCTTTTAGGATATATTTTTTGTAGTTCCGAGTGTTAATGACCTGGTCTTGAATCGCTATCATGAAAGCTTCTGTTTCTGGGAATAGTTCTCCTCGTTTGAGCCATGCGTTTGACCAATTCTTGTCAATATGTGATTGGTCAAGGTCTTTGCGGTGTCGTCCGTGTAGGGACTTTTTCTTCCATATTTCTATTTTTTCTGTTGCCTGTGTAAGTGATTCATTTGGCTGTATGTTTTTGTTACTTAGATTTAGTGGTGTTAATTTTATGTCTGAAGCTGTAACATGCTTATTCAGCTCGGATTGTTCGGATTTTGTGTGAAAGTATTTTCGTAGTATTGTTATCTGTCTATTGTGTATGTTTGTTATGTCAATTATTTTTCTTCCTCCCTCTAAGCGAGGTAAGGTAAGCCTTTGTTTACAGGATTTTGGGTGGTGCTTACGAAATTTAGTCAATTGTACATTAATTATCGTTTGTAATTTCTGTAAATCAGTTTTGGACCAGCTTATAATTCCAAATGAGTATGTTAGTATCGGAATGGCATAGGTATTGATAGCTTTAATTAAGTTTCGTGAATTTAAATAGGTCTTCAATATGTACGTCAGTCTTTGTTTAAATTTCTTGATAAGATCACTTTTTGTTTCCTTCTGTTCAATACATTTCGATTGTTTGAATCCTAGGTATTTGTACGTACTATGCTCATCCATTGGCTCAATCGTTTCACCTGTAGTAAGAGTATAACTATTTAGTTCAACTTTCCCTTTTTTTATTGAGTTGATTTCACATTTGTCTATACCAAACTGCATTTTAATGTCATTAGAAAACGTCTGCGTAATATTTGCAAGTTTGAACAGTTCTCTTTTGTTGTTAGCGTACAATTTGATATCGTCCATGTACATTAGATGTGTGAGACTGTGTGATAATTGTGAGTTGTTAACAAGTTTAAATCCTGCATTTGTAGTATTAAGAAGATTAGAAAGTGGGTTGAGTGCTAAGCAAAACCATAAAGGACTCAAAGCATCTCCTTGAAATATCCCTCTTTGTATTGTGATTGGTGATGCAAAAACTTCTCCAACTTCACTATTTATTTTTAAATTAGTCTGCCAATTGGTCATAATTTTTTGTAAAAAATCCACTATTGTTTGATTGATTTTGTAGTGTGTCAGTACTTGTATTAGCCAGCTATGTGGAACCGAATCAAATGCTTTACGGTAGTCGATAAACATTGTATATATATTGCGTTTTGTTTTTCGGGCTTGTCTCATTGCTACTGAGTCAATTGTCAGTTGCTTTTTGCATCCTTGGCAATTTTTTCTACTACCTTTCTGTTGTTCAGCTAAGATGTTATTATCGGTGAGGTGAGTATAAATTATTTCACTAATGCATGATGTTATTATTTTATAAAAGGTTTGCAAATAAGTTATTGGTCTGTACTTTGCAGGATTTGCCGTGTCGTCATCTTTTGGGATCATATATGTTGTGCCTTGTGTTAGGAAAAGGGGTAATGTGTCTGGAGATTCTATAAACTTGTGAATGTGAGTGTGTAAATATGGTTGTACGCTTTTTAATTTCTTGTACCAGTAGTTGTGTATTTTATCAGATCCTGGAGCTTTCCAGTTGTGAGTTTTATTTATAACTTTGACATAGGTCTCAATCGGTATAGTGTCAAATTTCATTTGTGTTATGTGATTTACCTCATTACTTTGTTTATCTATCCATTCCGCATTACGATTATGCTCCAGTCGGTTCGACCATATCTTAGACCAGAAACTGTGTAATTCTTGTGGTGTAGGGGTGTCATGTGGGATTTGTGTTTGTTGCCTAGTATTTAATGATGATCTGTAAAATTGCTTCTCATTGTTCCTGAATAATGTGTTTTGTGACTTCCTAAGTGTGCATGTTTTGTATCGTCTTAATCTGCTTGATGCTGCATTCAACTTTTGTTTAAGTGTGTCTAGATATTCTTGTGTTGTTGTGTTAACATTTTCATACTGTGCATGAGTTCCATGTTTTCTTTTTATATCTTCAACAAATAGTATTACATTTCTACTTCTATTTCCTTGTGCATATTGAGTCATTCTACCTAAATCCTGCCTTAATTTCCTTATTTTCTCTTCTAATCCTGTTTGCCATGATGGTTTTCTGTCTGATTTTGGTCGTTTAAATTGCGTATTGCTTACAAAAATTTTAGTTCCATTACAGGTTGCTACCGTAAAAGCTGCACAGTAAATCAGGGTATGCAGAGTAAAAAAATCTTGTTCAGAATTTAGGTATTTGGGCAAAATAGTGTTGTCAATGTATTGGGTTAGTTGGGCTAATTTTTTGGTTGATTTTTGTTTAGGTATGTAAGGTCTTTGTATGGGGTCAGTATCTTTATATTTTTCTAACGTTTCCTCAAATATTTCTGTAAGTTCTCTTTGAGCATTTTCGTCGGTTAATTCTGTTTGTTTAGATGTTTGCTGAACGCTGTGTTGTTGTGTGTTAATTAAAATGATTATTTGTTCATTTAGATTGTTATTAGTCAGATCAGTTAAATTTTCTGTTATTTGGGATGCTTCTTCCTCTCGAGTTATTGAATTTTGGGTTCTCATGCTATTATCATTTGTTATTTCTATTTCTACCTCATTTTTTATTTCTTCTAACCTGTAATCCGGTATGTATTTGTTTTTTATTATGGCTCTTCTCTGGTCGGCAAGGCGTTGTTCTGAGATGTGAGATAATTCGGGATAGCTTTCGATAAATTTAGAATAAAGTTGTTGGCGATATGCGGTTTTATTTTTTTCTAGTTCTGTAATCCGGTAGTAAATTTTCATAATACTTTCATTTGTTTCGTTTGACCATCGCATACGTGTTAATGAACGGCCTTGTGTTGGTCTTATTGTGTTTTGGGTGTAAACTGTATTATTAGGCAAATTCTGAGTCTTATTTAAGCTTTCTTCTACTTGTTTTCTTATTTGGTTAAGTGTATTTTTGGGTAATAAATTATTTTGTACAATTGCTCTTCTTTGATCGCCTATTCTCTGTTTTGAAACTTGTATTTCCGGGAATTTATGTATGAATGCGTCATAAAGTTTGTCAAGAAATCTTCTTGTATCAGCTTCAAGCATAGTTATCTCGAGGTACGTACGCCAAATGAAAGTGTTCGTTTCTTCACTCCATCTTCGTCTTGTGCGTTTTTGGGCAACAGTGGGTTCAGGGTTATCGGCATATGCCTCCTGTACAACATCTGCTGCCTCATCGTTTTGTGATGAACTTGATGACATAGATGATTGTGATGCATGAGAAGGTGAACGTGAAAAACTATGGCGGGATGAATCTGATGCAGCGAATAAACTGATGGGTGATGATGATGTATGATGGTGATGTAGTCGATGATGTGGGATGACATGAGAGCATGTTGGGTGATGGTGAGTTAGTTTTTTGTCCTACAACATTTCTCGGCTGTTCAGAACATAGCGATACGGTGCCCACCCCAGAGTACGTAGGGCTGCCCGGGCGTTTCAGCTCGGGGCGGGATTCTCCATTACTGGTACCCGCCTGGGGTAATATATTTCTACTTCTTAACCGCATCACTACTTCTGGTTTACTAGTGCTCCGTTGGTCATTGGTAAGTATTTAGCTAAATGCTGCCAATGTCCGCCCCTCACGTGGCATAAGATGGTCAAGCCGGACGTGGAGTTAGATTTGTGAGGGGCAATTATTATTATAATTATCTTTTTACTAAGTATATTGTACAGTGAGTCGTACAATAGAATTACTGGTGGGTGACACGCTTATCTTACACAGAATTATTTCAATGCCTCCCGATGGAAGCTGCCTATTCCACTCGATTGCTTATTATTTGTTTCAGTATAGTGATAAACAACAAACCAATAGGTTGCATGAGACTATAGTAGAGTATGTATGTCGTAATTTCTGTACAAAAATTAATGATATCCCATCAAAAACATAAATGTGAAATGGGAGCCAAGTTTATGCCTTGGTTGTTGACTTCGACGACAAAAGAATTGAGATCTAAATTGGTGCCAAGTTCAATGGTCAGTCCTGAAATTTATTGATAACAACATAAAATATTTTACAACACCTACTAAAACAGTCATGGAAGAGCCCTATGTTTGCTAGTTTCTACCAGCAAGCCAAATTTTCGGAAGAATAAAATAAGAACTTAATTAGAAAATGCGAAGGCTATAATATAATTCGTATATGAAAACGAAAATAATAAATTTTATGACAGAAACTTATTCGTTATTCGTATATTCGAACTAGCCAAGTCAGACCTTAGTCTTCAATATATTATCCTAAGTTATAAGAAGAAATTATATTTCAAGTTGTTATAAAATATTTTATGTTGTTATGTATAAATAAATTTCAGGACTGACCATTGAACATGGCACCCATTTAGATATCAATTCTTTTGTCGTTGAAGTCAACAACCAAGGCATGAACTTGGCTCTCAAATTCACATTTATGTTTTTGATGGGATAGTAATTACCATATCCTGTACTATTAAAATACATGTAGGTAAGTAAATTTAAGACTTTAGTACAACAACAAAGTAGGAAATTGTCATCACCTTATCTGTTAAGCTGAACAAAATTGGAACTCAGTCGAATACGTATCATGTTTTACAAGACCTACTAAGAAGCACCGTCATTGAAAGAGAAAAGAACAACACTCAAGTTACGCTTGTGATGTGTTTTGCAAATTTTTGTTCTCCTTTTTTCCTCTCCAATAGCGACGCTGCCACTTGAACGAATAAGTTGGTGGCATTGTGATGTGTTTTTTATTCGGAATAAAAAAGGAGACCAATGTAGGCCGCCTTTGTGGCCTAGTGGTATGAACGTCTCGACCACTAATCCAGAGATCGCAAGTTCAAATTTCGTGTTAAGTCTATGTGCTTCGGAAGTCACCAAAGACAATATAATCTGCTTTTAAATATATAATTAAATTAAGCAGCATTACGGCTACATATACATTATATGTTATAGGGGGTAGAACAGATGTCGGGCTCGACTGTGGAGGTACCACCATCTTACTCGCAAATCCTCCCGAAGTTGGCCCACAATTGCCGAGACTTATATAAAACAGACTGGTGCAGGGCAGCGGCGTCACTGGTGCAAGGGTTTCGGCACCGCGCTCACCAACCCGCCTGCCCAGCGTGTGTGAGTATGGGCATTTCTTCCAGGAGGACCGCCAAGAGTGGCGAAATCCTGGAAAGGCCTATGTCCAGCAGTGGACGAAACGGGCTGATGGATGGACGGCTACATAGAAACGGCCGATACGACGCACTTCAAATCTCTGTAAATTACGGTAGATACCTATACGACAGTCGCGAATGCGCCACACGTAGGGACGCCCGGTTAAGGCACGAAGATATCGATGATATGGTTCGGGATATGGTATACCTAGACGATTAAATTCATCTATATTGGAACCAGAATTAACCCAAGAAAGACAGTCAGTGGGCAGCCCTAGTGCGCGTTTACCTACAGAGCGGCCGTAGGTAATTATTCCAAGGGCACTACCGAGACAAAAATTTGCTTAGTTTAATTATACTGTGCTATGGGTTTATGGCTATTGGGTTTTTAGGTGGTAAAGCTGATGCCAGGCTTGACTGTGGAGGTACCACCATCTTACTCGCAAATCCTCCTGAAGTTATTCGCGGGAGAGTAAGAGAACAGCTCTCAGGCAAAACCAGGCGGCCCACCATTGCCTGGGACCGATGGATGGCGGTTTATCCATCCCCAATTGCCGGGCCTTATATAAAACAGACTGGTGACGGACAGCGGCGTCACTGGTGCAAGGGTTTCGGCACCGCGCTCACCAACCCGCCTGCCCAGCGTGTGTGAGTATGGGTATTTATTCCAGGAGGACCGCCAAGAGTGGCGAAATCCTGGTAGACGAAACAGGCTGATGGTGTCCATTTTGTGCCCGAAGTACGACGATAGGGCTCACGTACAGTGTCGTAACAAAGTTTTTTAAATTATATTCCAGTATGGATCAAAGAAATCCGGTGGTTCCGAGCGGGTGCCCCCTGGGTGGACGGAATGGCATGGACTAGTCGGCAATTCTGTCTACTACAACTACACCCTATCCAATAATGGGGTGCCGACGGTTTCTGACGACTTGTATCTCACTGATGTTATTGTAAGTTGCATTTGCATTTTAGACCCTCATATTACATTATAATTTTAGTACCTACCTACATATATTAGACTGGGCATGAACTTACAACTGTTAACTAATATACAAAATAGACCTTGATGTTATATCACAAAATTACCAGCCTCTAGTTATTGTAATTGTCACTGTAGTACAAATAGTTAATTCTTGATTTTCCATTACTTCTTATTATTTGAACGCTGAATCGATTTTGATTGGTGTATTACGACCGCATTTTGCGGGCGATTTTGTCTATGGTTGTGGCTGTCAAAGTATTGAAAATATTTGTATTTCGGAAAAGGTTAAATAAATGTATACGCGAGTAGTTCCCGTGTTTTAAATTACCAGAACATAAGTAGTAGAAGCTCGAGTCCAACACAACTTACAACATAATAAGTTGGGGAAAAACTCTTTTCGCAAATAGTATGTATGAACTTATAATAAAATCTCTTTGGCTATACCATTTGAATCTGGCTGGTTTTGGTATTATTAAAAAGTTTAAATTTTAAAAAAGATAATTCCAAATTCAAATTAGGTAAAATGTGTGATTTCATTTGTTTTTCTTACTGTTATGATGAGTGAATCTAATGAAGAAATTCGATACAATTTAAAATTTTACTACAAAAAAGGTAAAAATGTAACGCAAGCCGCGAAAAAAAATTGTGATGTTTATGGGCCTAGCGTCTGTGAGAGTAGCACAAATTTGGTTTAAGCGTTTTCAATCCGGAAATTTTGATGTCAAAGATGCACCTCGCTCAGGCGCCCTGTTACGGATAAAATGGATGCCATTTTTGAAAAAGTGGAGCAATATCGGCATGTCAGTAGTTACGATGTAGCTGAAGAACTGGGGATTGACCACAAAACAGTTTTGGCGCATTTGAAAAAAGCTGGGTACACAAAAAAACTCGATATTTGGGTGCCTCATGAGCTTACTGAAAGAAACTTAATGAACCGTGTACTAATTTGTGATTCTTTATAACGACGTAATGAATCCGAACCATTTTTGGAAAACCTGATAACCAGTGATGAAAAGTGGATCACGTACGACAAGAACGTGCGAAAAAGGTCGTGGTCAAAGGCTGGCCAGGCTTCACAGACTCTGGCGAAATCCGGGTTATCTCGCAACAAGGTAATGCTGTGTGTATGGTGAGATTGGAAGGGCATTATTCATTATGAGCTGTTACCGCCAGGCAGGACCATAGATTCTGAACTCTACTGCGAACAACTGATGAGATTAAAGCAAGAAGTTGAGAGAAAGCGGCCGGAAGTAGTCAACAGAAGGGGTGTGGTTTTTCATCATGATAACGCTAGATCTCACACATTTTTAGCCACTCAGCAAACGTATTAATGCATCCGCCGTATAGTCTTGACCTTGCACCTCCAGATTTCCACTTGTTTCGGTCTCTTCAGAATTCTTTAGGCAGTGTCAGGTTAACATCACGAGAGGACTGCCAAAACCACTTGTCGCGGTTTTTTGATCAGTAGCATCAGTATTCTAGTAGTAGAATTTCTATAGCAATGGGATCATGTCCCTACCTACAAGATGGCAGAAAGTTATCGAACAAAATGGCACCTACATACTTTAGTTAAATGTAAATAAACTTTATTAAAAAATGTTTTGAATTTTCATATAAAATGCAAAGAAACTTTTTACCCAAAAAGAAATATATGTACGGTACGCATCGGCTGGATAAGGAGGACAGAGGGCCGCCTAGAGTGGCGAAATATTGGAAAGGCCTATGTCCAGCAGTGGACGATGACAGACCGTTGGATGGATGGATGGTGCGCAAGAGAAGGTAAGAAGGCTCGACCAGGCTGCCCCAGAAGGATGAATGTCGACTAGCAAATACCGGGGAAGGGCCAAGTCAGAAGCACCTGGAATAGAAAAGCTTGTGTGATTCGATTGATGAATGTGGAATAGGTGTGTCGGGATCGTAGCAGATGGATATAGTCTCTGCTACCCCTCTGAAAGACAAGCCTAAGTATATGTGTTATATAACTTAGGTATATTATATTGTACTTCAGAACCGATTTGCCCTGTTGGAAACCACTGAAAACGTTGACCAGCTTGCTAAAAATTTCACGAATGTCGTGCGCGAGGTAGGCAGGGCTTATTTTAAGCCGGAGCGAACGACTAAGGAGTCCAAAATTTCGAGTGGAACTCTGGACCTGATGAGGCAGAGACGGGAAATGTCTTCAGATTCTGCAGATTACTCCCTTCTTAACAAGCGCGTTAAAAAGCAAATTCGTTTTGACCTGCGCCAACATAACACTCGCGTCATTGAAGACGCGATTAACGAAACAAAGGCTCAAAAGTTTTTGCCCAACAGTTAGGAAGGACTAATCTGACGAAGCTGAAGACATCTGACAATAGAACCGTTACCTCTAGGCCAGAGATCCTCGCCGAAATCGAGAAATTTTATGGGCTCCTATATTCTTCACACGCTCCCCACTACACCGATGAACTCCCGGATGTCGAAATGGGTGAGATTAGGATAGCTCTTGAACAGCTGAAAAACAAATAAGGCGCCGGGCGAGGACGGCATCACAAGTGAACTCCTGAAAGCTGGAGGTTACCGTATACTCGGACAGCTACAGGACCTCTTTAAAGCCGTTATTCGTACAGGTACTACGCCAAAGGAGTGGAGCAGGAGCTTGGTCATTTTATTCTTCAAAAATGGGGATAAAATCCTACTAAAGAACTATAGACCAATCGCACTCCTGAGCCACACCGATAAGCTGTTCTCAAGAGTTATCACGAATCGTCTCGCTCAACGATTCGACGACTTCCAACCTCCAGAGCAGGCTGGGTTTCGAAAAGGCTACAGCACCGTGGACCACATTCACACGCTAAGGCAGGTTATACAGAAAACCCAAGAGTATAATCAGCCTTTATGTCTAGCGTTTGTGGACTACGAGAAAGCCTTCGACTCCATCGAAACTTGGTCTGTTCTGCAGTCCTTGCAGCGATGCCAAGTTGACTGGCGTTACGTGGAGATGTTGAAATGTCTGTATGACTCCGCTACGATGTCCGTCCAAGTACAGGGTGTAAAACAAGACCGATACATCTTCAGCGTGGCGTGAGACAGGGAGATGTTATTTCCCCAAAACTGTTTACCGCCGCGCGGGAGGACGTCTTTAAAACACTAGACTGGAATGGACGAGGCATAAACGTAAACGGAGAGTACATTTCACATCTTCGTCTTGCCGATGACATCGTGATAATGGCAGAATCGCTGCAGGAACTGGAGGTAATGGTGCGCGGCCTTAGCGATTCTTCGAGACGAGTGGGCCTGCGGATGAATTTGGAGAAGACTGAGGTCATGTCCAACTGTCACGTCATCCAAGGGCCACTAACCGTCGACAATGTCAGCATCGAAGTTGTTCAGAAATATGTTTATCTGGGTCAAGTCATACAGCTGGATAAAAACAACTTCGACGCCGAGGCTGACAGAAGAATATGCTTGGGTTGGGCAGCATTCGGAAAGTTGCGTCACATATTTACGTCGTCAATACCGCAGTGCTTAAAGGCTAAGATGTTTAACCAGTGCGTCCTTCCTGTGATGACGTATGGCGCTGAGACGTGGTCTCTTACAAAGGGCCTGATCCACCGATTTAAGGTTGCTCAGCGAGCTATGGAGCGGGCTATGCTTGGGGTATCTCTGATGGATAGAATCCGAGATCCGTCGGAGATCGAAAGTAACCGACATAGCCTGCAGAATCAGTAAGTTGAAGTGGCAGTGGGCAGGCCATATTTGTCGCCGAGATGATGGCCGTTGGGGCCGAAAGGCTCTAGAATGGAGACCACGTACAGCAAAGCGTAGTGTAGGCCGACCCCGTGCCCGCTGGACCGAAGACCTGAAGGACGTTGCGGGGGGCGGCTGGATGAGGAGGACGGAGGACCGACATGAGTGGCGAAATTTGGGAAAGGCCTATGTCCAGCAGTGGACGAACACGGGCTGATGGATGGATGGATTATATTGTATTATTATCTCTACTATATCATTATTATTTTTTCTGGGCGAAAACTTAAAATTACGATATTCATTTCTTGTTACGTAAGTTCATCTTTTTATCATTTACTCAAAAATGCATGTAATGTGGTCATTATTTTGACAACCTTGTTTGAGCAAAGTCGACCTTGCCGTTCTGTTTCAAGGAGCAGCCGGCAACGTTTTGCTGGCCGCTCTAACAGGCCGGCAAAACATTGCCGGCCGCTATTTTGACGTTTCAACGCTGTAAGTAATCAAATGCAAAAAGATTTTATTTGAAACACAGCTGTTTGTATTTATAGAGATAGGTACAAAAAACATTTTCGGGTAAAGATTTAGATTTCCTAGTGATTTTCCACTGCACAAATTTTTCATATGCAAGCTTATATTTTTCCTTTGAGTTTCGCGGTATCAAATTTTCAACCACTAATTTAGCTTCATCTTTAATGTCTGGCGGTGTTAAACACATCGAATCGGAAGAATTTTCGCTTTGAGAGTTTATTTTTAGCAAAAAAGTCACTAAATAAAAACAAAACTTTCGCTGAACCGCGCTTTTGTTACTTTTTTTTAAGCAATGGTAGTTGGAACTTAACCGCCAAATATGCAATATTTTTTTTTTCAAGCAATGGTAGTTGGGACTGTACAGCCAAATGTGAAATAAAAATCTTTTTTATTTAAATTACTTGCTGGTTTTATTTAGATTAGGTACTTGCATTTTCGAGTAAAGCACTATACAAGCCTTGGCCCACAATGACTGCTTCGCTGGTCACGCTATGATTGCCTCGAGCTAGCCTAGCTACGCTCTAGGCCTTCCAGCTTGGCCATCATTGCAGCCCTTGCTGCACACTGACCGCACTGTGTCGGCCTGGAGCTGCGCTGTCGGCCATCATCAGCGCGACCAGCAAAGTAGTCATTATAAACCGCGGCAGTAATGTACTATTAAAACTCTCATCTGTTATTGCAATTTATCTTTGCACAAATATCTGTTTGCTTTAGCTACTCGTATTATGAATATTGATTCTTAATAAATAAACACAACACAATATGTACGAACAAAATCCATATACCTACCTCGTGCACCATACACTATGAAGGGAAAGAAGAGGGAATGTCATATTTTTTCAACTTTGTGTTTTTTTAATGTCAAAATATTGTTTTTATATTTAAGAGCCAGTCCACAAAATGACACTATCGAAGTTTCGGTAAATACGCTGCGTGACCTCTCATGACCCTCGAGCACGATGCGACGATGTTGCGAATAGCGCGACCTAGACGTATTGATGTTTGCATCTTTTATAAATATTATGATTTTTCAAAATTTAAAATAAAGTTTTGTTTGTTAGTATTTATTACTGTACTTTTTTTTTTGTCGGCCTGTCTTTAACTTAACTTATGTATTTATTCATTGCATTATGTAGGTATATACTTACAATGTTTTAATTTTTTACTTATGTTAGTATATATTTGGTTAGACATTATATTTATTTATGGTCTATTCAGTTTATTTATCAACTTATTTATTAATTGCATTATGTATAATAATATTCTTATTCCAATAAGACTTTATTTTATGCATATGTATAATTTATTATACTATATATTTTACGCATAAACATTTTTAATCTTGAATCTTGGTACCGTTTAAACCCGATAACCACTCAATGGATTTGGACGCGGTTCTTTTTTACCCTATTGTGTAGGTGTAGGTATTACGTGAGGTGAGTATTTGGTGAGGATGTGGGAGTGAAGGGGTCGTGAAATTAATGTGTGAGGATAATTTTTGCCAAGGTTGTGATGTGATTATATATTAGTGATATATTATTCTGTTTATAAAAAATATTAAAAGATAGAGTATTTGTAATGTTTTAAAAAAATAACAAACAGTTTACAACAAAAATATAAAGTGAGCTTATGGTAAGAAATGAAAACAAAGTGTACGGGCGCAGGTGTAGCGTATTTTCTTGAAAATGTTATCGGAAGGAAGTGTGTATTGAGTGTTAAAAAATAAAAATTTTATAAAAAACATAAATGTACATCTTACGAAACTTTTAATTTATAAAAATATACATTGGAACAAAAATATATTGGTACCACAGTCAACAAATGGTTTAATTTTACGCTATACTGGGTGAAATTAAATCAACCGACCAAATTCATACTGGAGACTCGGTTAGTCATCGGAAACAAGGCTTAATGACCCACCAGGTGAAATTCGAAAAAAAATTTTTTAGCCCCTTAGTGCCTGCACTAGGAATTGTAGTCCAACCAGTAAGGGAGCAAAAAATGTGTTTTTCGAAATTGGCTAAAAGGATTACTGAACCTAGTTATTGATCACTATTCGAGTCTCCAGTATGAATTTGGTCAGTTGATTTAATTTCATTCTATATATATATATATATATATTTGCCGTAAGGGCATAGATCTTGTCTTTCTAGGGTCTATGATTTCTTGCAATACGCAACCATGGTAAAACCGAGTCAATTTAGGAAGCATTTTTCCTGCCAAAAAACATCATCTCTGAGTATCCTTACGACTTTCAGCGGAAAATCCGAACCAGTCCATACAGCAAATAAACATACATTTAAACTAACAACAAAATATAAGATTATAAATATTCCGAAATAAATACTATTATTTTTGACAACAAACAAAATTGAAGTACGAAAAAGTGTCGATCAATGATCAAAACTCTGCGATCGTATACGAGTATCGCGTGCAGAGAGCCGAGACGCAGTATGGCGGGAAAAAACTGACATAGATCCTACCTGATTGAGCGCTCGCGCCGTACTGATCGGTGCGCGTTTGTGCATCGTAATTTATTGGAATTTGGAGTAAAGATAATGATGTTTTTGAGTCTAATTAAATAAAAGGAATGTCAACAAAATTACAGAATACAATTGATCAAAGTCATAGGCTATTTTGAAATGCAATTTTGAATGTAAAATAAGCTGTATTCAATACAAAAACTCGTTGTATACTGGCTACATTAATTGGGAAAATTGACGGAATTCTTTTATTTTTTGGGGGATAATGTGATTATTTAGACATATTCTGGTAAATGATGTCACAACAAATTTATATGTCTGATGTACTGGTATTTTTTTTAGCAAATTTATTGAAATTAATAGACAGAATTAGATCCTTAAAGTTGACAATGTGATCAGTTTTTCGTAAACGAGGTGTGGAAGATTGATCACTACAAAAAATACAAAGTAGTATTTGGAATTGTGGTAAATTAACACACAATACGAAAGATTGGTCTATGTTTATCACGTATTAAATAGTATAAAAATCTTTCCTAAGATGATAAATTAGGCGCTTGAAAATTGAGATTACTTCAGGAAAGTGTAAGATGCCTCTTCACAAAAAACTGAAATAAAATAAGGGATGGCAACCAAAAGTACATTTTTCGATTGGCCTGAATATGACACAACCGGGAAGACGATTTTTCATTGGCCTGAAAGTGAAATAAACGCAGATTTTATTCTAATTTTTTCGTCTTATATAAAGTAATAAATTAGTGAAAATATAAGAAAATATATTTCATATTAGGTACGAATTTATTTAAGTAAGTATGTATTTGTATTGTATTTATTTATTTAAGGAAAAAAAATTGACATTTGCATTCGTGTTTAAAAAGGAGCACTCGTGTTTGGGCCGACAGGGACGAATGTATCGACTGTGATAGCCCTAATGAGCCAAAGGCCTGTTACAGGACCATCAACTTTGATGCGACACTTTAATGACTATAAGGTCATAGAGAGTAAGAGAGGGTTGGACGAGAAAAAAAAAACACTACATGAATGGTAAAAAAGAAAAGAAAACAATTGTATGCTATAACAGCCTCATGCAAATTTACAAGTAATATTATTAAGTACTTATATAAGTATGTAATATATTTTTGTATCTAGTTATATGATTATATTAATATGTATATGTATATAAATTATAAATAATTTTAGTAATAATATATCAATTACACATGTATATAAATTAGTTAGGGTAACCGCACCTAAAATTCTTTTGTTTTTTTGTTTTTCGTTTTTTTTTGTTTTTTTTTGCCTACACAGCGTTTTCAATTGAGCAGTTTATGTAAACTTTCAATTGTTTAAAGTGTCATTAAAAATATGTAAATACTTTCAAAGGTTCAAATGCGTTTTTCTCGAAATGTACCCAGATAAACATTCCCTGTTCTCCCCGTTCCTTCTACACAATCTGTATCTGACTGATTAGGTGGTACTATTAAATAGTACCTAAAAACTAAACGATTTTTTCCTTGTCCTTACATCGCACTTATTTTATTGTTAAAAATGCAGTGGGACGAGTCGGGAACGGAAAAAATATTTATTTTGTAATTCGTCAACTTGTCTTAGGAGGGGATGAACGACTCAATTTAATATTTTTTCAAAATAAATAAAATGGGTTATTAAGTATTTATTGTACTGAAGCCAAAACTAAAATTTTTAGAATTTTTGACTCTCTGTCTGCATGTATGTAGGTAGGTATATGTATATCGTCACGACATGAATCCCTGATTGGGTGTCCGAGTATGAACTGTGAAATGTAAGTCACAGTCCATACGCGGTACACCCGAATTTCACCGACGATTATTACGTCCCAACCCAACGTGATGGGTGGCGAGCCCTATCGCCGTACTTCGGGCACACATACACGCTTTTTAGAGCATGCAGGTTTCCTCACGACGTTTTCCTTCACATAAATTCCGAAAAACTTATTGGTGCGTGCCCGACCGGGGATCGAACCTGGGTCTCAAGATTGAGAGGCCAGAGTTCTACCGCTGCTAATATACCTATATATATATAATGCTTAATGTATGTATGTATGTTCCGTTTTAACTCGAGAACCACTAACGGATTTGGATGTGGTGTTTTTATTATCATCCTATTGGCCCTGGTCAATATATTAAGCAATAAGAGGTGTTGATAAAATTAGGCTGGAGCTAAAAACGGGGCAGAGAATGAATAAACTTGGGCGAAGTCGCTATAGCGGAACGCTAGTAGGTACAAAATAAAACTTTTGAAAGACATCATTATTATCATGATACTAACATAGATTCCTACCTATACCTACTCGTTTAGATAACCTTTTATGTCTATCAGTATGTTTTATTTTTAGTTTGTTGAACTCGTGAAGATACTCCAATCAACGGTTTTGCTAATCTTGAAATGAAATCTCGCTATGCAACGGACCGTCTGTTTTTATATTCGCTTTTAACTAGATAAACACTGACCCGACTGTAATGCGGTTTTCTCTGTTAACTCGGATGCTTGAGGAACGTTCGAGGTTATCATTACGCCACGATTAACATGAAGTGAACAGTGACTAGTTGGCTGGTATGTAATGATGACTAAACAACCAGAGGTGCAATAGTGTAAGCCAATGGTGTTCAAATTGATTGTTATATGGCTATTCGGTTAAGCAAATTAGCCCGTTTGACAGTTGAAATCGTACATTTTTGGCTGTCAAATGAATAAAATTGTCTTATTTTGTTGTTGACAACCAAAAACGTAAACGATTTCATTTGTCAAACGGGCTTATTTGCGTAGCTTAATAGCCATATGACAATCGAATTTAAATACTTACACAATTGCACCTCAGGTAATGGTTGCCGTAAAACATAACTTTTTTTAACTGTTCACGAACTGTGACGTCACTTGAAGTACGAACGTATCCTTAGATAATCGTATTTCGATAGTATATCTATGTTTTCGATCTATGGCAACCTGTTGGTAACCGACGTACAAATACATAATTTAGGGGCAGTTTCTTGAGGAAGGCTAAATGTATATTTACACTTTGACTAATGGCTAAGGGTCCATCCATAGGCCGGGCCAGTGGGTATTGATTGAGAAAGGCTAAATGTAGACTTTGACTAATACTGAGCAGTGACCATTAAGGTGAAACATGTCGGAGAAAAACAAGCGGAGTCTGTCTTAACTACAATACGGGCGAAGCCGCGGGCAACAGGCTGGTAATAATCTGCATAAATATTACAATCTACATCTATAAATCGACGCAACCAAACTATAGTTCCACCTACTCAATGCTCTGTCCCTTTTCAACCCAAGGTCCAATTACTTTTTCAGCGTAACTTGGCTATCAGTTACATAGAAAACCAGACTGGCTCGCAGCCCTTCCTGATGGTCCTAGCGCCGCCCGCCCCGCACCAGCCCTTCACTCCAGCGCCCAGACATAAGGGCGTCTTCAGCAACGTCACCGCTTTGAGGAATCCTAGCTTCAATGTTGAGGGGACCGTAAGTTTTTGAACCTTAAAAAGTAAGTAGTTTTTGGGAATTAATGTACAAATTATAACACATATCAGGACCATTGACCTCTCATAAACAACAAGACATCATACAGTCTCTAAGAAAAGTTCGTCAGAAAGTGTCCGAACGTGCGACGTGCATAGTAGCAAAAATCTTCAACCAAATTAAGACGTTATGTCGTTAACATAAGATGCAATGTCAGTTGTACGAAATCGTCATACGAATTTGTCACCCCATAGCGGTGACAAAATGCATCGCGGACACTTTTTGAGCGAGATTGTGAGTCTAGTTGCTTATGAAAGGTCAATGATCAGGACACAACCCGCACCAGTTTAAGGTGGTGGCGACCAGAGACGAATAAAGGGGGGACGGAGTCGCCGCTAAACAACAACAGAAGTATAGCAGTGGCGGCGATTTACAAGTGTTGAGTGGATTTACTATGGAATTAGGCTTAATATGATGTGAATATATATACCGGGTGTAAACAGAGTGCGACCATTAAATGAAACCACATATTCTACCGACCCTACTGAACCACTTTTCCCAAGAGTCATACCCGCGGACAACCTTAGTTTAGGAAATAATTGAGTTCCAAACAAAACTGCGTGAACCCTAACGCACCGACATACGGGCGAGTTTAGAGAGAGCGTCCTCCGTGAACCTGCAGCTGTTTGCAGTTTTGTTTGGAACTCAATTATTTCCTAAACTAAGGGTGTCCGCGGGTATGACTCGTGGGAAAAGTGGTTCATTAGGGTTGGTAGAATATATGGTTTCATTTAATGGTCGCACTCTATTTACACCCGGTATATATGTGCGTGCCGGGTTCGTGCGTACACGCGAGTAGGCTTACTGTGGGTTAAATTTATATTATTACGGTATAGAAAATCAGAAAAGTAAATCTGGAAGTGAGGAGCTCTGAACTGGGATTCTAACTCGGGACCTCTCGCTTACCGGGCGGTTGCTCTACCAACTGAGCTATCCAGTTCTCAACATGATCTGCGAATTCACGCTTGTGCTTTCCCATACCGCAACGATATGTATAGGTACTCACTTAGTAGTGAGCCTCTTGGCGCCTAGAGGACGCTAGTGTATTCAAGACAAGTCTGAGACTATCATTGCCCTACCGTCACCTGTTACAGGTGCTTACTATGGGTGCTTCAGTTTTTGGTTGGCGAAACTCCTTCCGACTTTTTTTGTACTTCTATGGTGTCGATGGTTATTTTTAAATAAAAAGCATTAAATAGGTTGAAGAAAACATTTGTACTGTTTCACAAAAGCATTAAATAGATGTGGTTTATATTATAGCACTATATAGGACTACAATTTAATGTCAATTAGTCTATTTTATGTATTACTTTGTAAATAATCCTGCACAACAACTATATAAACACGCTTTAACCCCTCTTGACATCAAACTATTGTTAAGTAGTGCCATTGATAACATTTATTTATTATTCTTTACTTTATAAATAAAAAAACAATAATAGGCTGTGCATTTGGAAACGACAACTGTCGCACACATACTTTATGTTCCTAAAAAGCATTACTTTATGTACACAAATGAATACATCGGGGAACGCAAGCTATGTAAAGAGAAAACGATGCCCAGTTTTCTTATACCGCTTGAATGTTGAGCGTTTAGGTAATTCCCGGGTTGAAGATGAATTTAATGTTATTCATTTCAGCCATTCTTCAGTTATTTCGCGGATGGCCAGCCACACCGATGACTCGCCTTAAGGATTTCTTACAAAAAAACGTAAAAAACATATCTTCACGACATGATCCCCGAGGTTCCTCCTACGACAAAATCTATAACTCGTATCTTACTCGGGAAAACTGTTTTAAACATTGTGTATGAAACTGCTATCGTATTATTTAGGCTAGTAATAAAAGCTCCGAAAACTAAATTAAAAATGAGGGTGATCAATTTATGAATGTTACTGCTTTAAATACTAAGTTACCGAAAACTTCTGTGCTAATAAATAAACTACCAACTACCGAAAACTACCGAATGAAATACTGAAAATTCCGAAAACTTAATACATCAAAAAGCTGACATAATACTATTTCACCACCTGAAAATACATTTCAGCGAAAACTATTGTCAGCTTTTTTTGTCGTAGATCTCCGAATAAAAATTCAAAGTTGCCTGACCATATCATGAATTCTGTTAAAATCTAAGGGGTCGCCTCGCTCCACTCTGCTTCGCTCGGCTCCTTATTTTATCTAACATGTCAACGTAACACGCTCCTCCTCGCTACGCTCGTCATCGCAGCAATTTTTTGATTCAGAAAAATTTTTTTCTTTAACTTAGTATTTCTTTCGGAAGTTCAGTAATTTATTCGGAGGTTCATTATTTAAACCGGTAGTCGTAAGGAATTTTAGTTTGCAATCTTTCATTTATTTTATCGGTAGATGTTACACAGTTAAATTAGTATATTTTTCGGTAACTAATTTTACCGCTGCTTAGATGGTATTACAGTGTGCAGCAGTTCGCTGGGATTTAATTTATTTTTCGGAGGCTTTATTATTATCCTATTATTTATACTATTACTTACTCATAAAAATTGTACTGTAGATATTTCCGTAACCATTATCATCTGTCCCTTTCAGGACAAGCACTGGCTAATCCGCATGCCCCCCTCTCCCCTCCCACAAAGCATGATGGCGGAACTAGACCGCGTGTACCGGGACAGATGGGAGGCTCTGCTAGCTGTCGACGAGATGGTCGCTGATGTCGTCAACGCGTTGGATAGCAGTAACATGCTGCCGGATACATACTTGATCTTTACTTCGGATAACGGATACCATATTGGTGTGTGGTTTGTACCTTTAGGGTTTTATTAGCCCTGCCTGCGGTTCCGCCCGTGTTTATTCGATCTCTGTCCCGTTTTTGGCTCGGGTGTTATTTTATTAACACCTCTTATAGCCTTCATGGTAACCAGGGTCACTACGATGAAAATAAAGAAAACCCCATCCAAATCAATTTCTCGGGTTAAAACAGAACATATATCTATACAGACAGGACGACAGACAAAAATGATAAAAATGTTAGTTTTGGTACATTACTAATAACCCATGTCGTTTAAAATATTGAAAAAATTATGAATGTACAGACACGACTTTTTACTACTTCAGTAGTAAAACTATAGTTTAATACTAGTATACAAGGTGAAATTCAATCAACCGAACAAATTTATCCTGGAGACTGAGTTAGTGATCAAGAACAAGGTTCAATGACCCTTCGGGTGATGATCGAAAAAAATTTTTTTTTCCCCGTAATGCCTGCACTAGGAATTGTACTTTAACTAGACCAACCAGTATGGGAGCGAAAAATATATTTTTCGAATTTGGCCAAAAGGATTACTGAACCTTGTTCCTGATCACTAACCGAGTATCCAGTATGAATTTGGTCGGTTGATTGAATTTCATCCTATATTTATATTTAGAGTGCATTACAATTTTGTTCGCCTCGCATTTGTTTATCCAAATGATTTATAGTAGCGATAAGTAAAATTAATTCAGTCGTTTCTTAAACTTAGCCGGCACGGCATTTTTTTAAATATCAATATGTCTGTATAAACCTACCTTAAAATGTAAGAGGGCATTGAATCATTGATTGAGTTTTTTGTGGCTTGAGGTATATTAGAGACTATTTTGTTGATATTACAGACTATTAAATCATTACGCTACGTTATCAAGACTGAAAGTAAGTAAAAGAGTAGTACAAACTCGTAGTGGACAACGATCAAGTAATCTGACACATAATTTTAACCGTCTTCATTAATTACATTTTTAAGTTTTTGCAATTTTTGATTCCAGGTCAATTCTCCCAAGTCTACGACAAACGGCAGCCATACGAAACTGACATCAAAATACCCCTCGTGATATCCGGACCGGGTATCAAACCCAACACCACTAACGAAACCCCAGTAATCAACATCGATCTAGCACCAACCATTATCAGTCTGGCTGGACTTAAACCTCCCTCCTTCATGGATGGAAAGGCTCTGGATCTTCAGAATGGAAGCGTAGAAACGAGGAATTTGTTGATAGAATATTATGGGGAGGGAAATACGGGAACTGTGGATGCGGAATGCCCTTGGAAGTACGACGGTGGGAATCTGGCTGTAAGGCAATTTCGACTATATTTATACTTGCAATGGGAACAATTTAAATGATGTGCGCAGGAATCTTCGCCACTGTTCGGCAAAGATCGTATTTCCGAACGCTTTCTGTACAACCTATGACAGATAGTGCACGTCCAGTCGACTATAGACAACCGAAATGATTTCTCCAATAGTATTCAAATTGATTGTCACATGACTATTCAGCTAAGCAAATTAGCCCGTTTGACAATTGAAATCGTATATTTTTGACTGTCAAATGATTACAGTTGTCTTGTTTTGTTGTTGACAACCAAAAACGTACGATTCCAATTGTCAAACGGGCTTATTTGCTTAGCCGAATAGCCATATTATGACAATCGAATTTGAATACGATTGAATTGCACAATTGCACCTCAGAATGATAATAAAAAAATCTCTCTGTTCGGTTTCCAAATGCCAATTTACATAGGTAACACTAAAAGTTTCCGGAACTGGCCACTTACATAAACAATATTTAAAAATTTATTGCAACATTTGAAAATAGAACTCTTTGGCTGTAGAATGCAGTTTGTTTCATTCGACTGTCTTTTGTTTTTACCTTGTGGCGCCATTTAAAAAATTGTGTGTCTGCATCAACATGGATTTAACTCGGGAAAATTTTCGTAGTATGATTTTCTACGATTTTAAGTGTAATTTGACAGCTCAACAGAGCATCGCTCGGCTTGAAACAGCTTTTGGCAATGAAGCACCATGCAAGACGACTGTTTATAGCTGGTTTGCAGAATTCAAGCGTGGTCGTATCAATCTCAGTGACGAATCTCGCGATGGTCGGCCGTCCACCGCTGTGACCAACAAAAACATCGATGCTGTGCGCCGTATGATTGAAACAGACAGGCATGTGACCTACCATGAAATTCGCGCATCCTTAGAAATAGGCATGAGTCAAATACAATCAATCCTACACAAACATTTGGGTGTGAGAAAGCTGTGCTCGCGGTGGATCCCACACAACTTGACCGAGGCTCAAAAAATGGACCGCGTCACTTGGTGCAGTGCCATACTTACCAGATTCAACGAAGGTGCGTCAAATTTGGTGTGGGACATAGTAACAGGTGACGAAACATGGATTTATTGCTACGATCCCAAAACAAAGCAGCAATCGAGCGTATGGGTCTTTCAAGATGAGCCGAAACCAACCAAAGTGGCGCGCGTGAAAAGTGCATCTAAGCGGATGATTGCTTCTTTTTTTAATAAAACTGGACACGTGGCTACTGTTGCTTTAGAGAATCGTCGTACCGTGAATAGTGACTGGTACACGACCATTTGTTTGCCGGAAGTTATTGACGAACTCCGTAAAAATAACCGTAAACGCCGTATCATCCTGCACCACGACAATGCTAGTTCTCACACGGCCAGACAGACAAACGACTTTTTGAAGACGAAAAATGTAGAACTCATGAGTCATCCTGCATACAGTCCCGACCTGGCACCTTGTGACTTTTTTCTGTTCCCAAAAATTAAGAACCAATTACGCGGTCAACGATTTTCATCACCAGAAGAGGCTGTCGAGGAGTATGAAAAACACGTTTCAGAGGTCACCACAGGGGAGTGGCACAAAAGTTTTCAAAACTGGTTTGATCGAATGAAAAAGTGCATAGACGCCAAGGGAGATTATTTTGAAAAACAATAAATTAATTTTGTACCTTTAATAGTATTTTTTCATATTCATTCCGGAAACTTATAGTGCGTCCCACGTACAAGTTTCTGATTCGGCTCGTTTTCGAGAATATGAACACTGGCGAAGATTTCTATGCGCTTTATTTCTTCAGCAGATCCGTAATTTAATGACAAATTTACAATATAAGTACATACAGATAACGCGCGAGTTGAATGCAGAGCTCAGAGCCCTCTAAGCCTCACTAGGCCATTCAGTCAGGCCCGGACATATACAGGGCCCATAGGCACTTTACAGAGCAGGGGCCAATGAAGCATCCCAAAAAAAATCTGCCTAATTCAATAGGTATCGCCACTGGTGCAGTGTTGCTAAATTGGGCGACAGTATATTGAGCATAATTATATATTTTTTAAATAATAGAAAAATATTGAATTGGAACTGCTTGTGCGTTATATTTTTTCTTTCTATAATTTCCTTCTCTGTTCTGGCCGGGGCCCCCTCAGCAGCTGGGCCCCTAGGCCTGTGCCTTGTGGGTCTAGGTGGAAATCTGGCCCTGCAGCAGAAATGTGAAGTTGTATGAAAATTGGCGTTGCGTTCAGTTGAACCCGCTATAAAAGTATGTTATTTCTGAGATTGGAGATTTTATTTTCACAGTAACCTTTCGCCCGGGGCGTCGCCCTCATTATTCGATCTCTGCCCCGTTTTTGGCTAGGGCTTTATTTGATCAAAGCCCCTTATAGCATCTATGTTGACCAGGGTCCATATAATGATAATAAAGAAAACCGCATTCAAATCTGTTTTCAGTGAAAGGAGAATGCCACAGGATCACGTCACAAGTCACAACCAAATAAAAGTCATAAAATTACTTAGATATTTTAAAATCCGATCAACAACTTTTTGATCAAGAGTACTTAAATCCGGAAATCTAACATCATAATAAAAAAACGGTATTTTCTTTTCCGTTGCCGCTTTACTATGACTAAGATGCCATCCAATAATTGCCTCTATCAAAAGGTAATAAAGTCTTTGCAATTGCCCTTGTTGTCAGTGTACAGTAAATTCGAATTGCGGATACTAATTTAAATGAGACTTGGTGATTTGGTTAGTACATTTTAGTCTCCCTAAAATTAACTTGGTTTGGTTTTGACGCCACGACTTTGGGTTTGGTACGAGGCGCCATATATTACGCGGCATTCTCCTTTTCATACAACTTGAACGAGATAACGTTCTCTTCTCTCAACCCCCCGACCGTGGGCGTAGATTAGCCGCCCCTAATACCTGGCCGCAGTAGGCCCGGGCAGAGTCGGCCTTAGGGGAAATCCGCCACTGGCAGAGCTAAGGAATACGCTATAGCACTACACAGCAGGCGTGCGAGGACTTTCTCCCGCCCTTGGCCTCAGCCCCCGCCCGATTGCATTCAGCTCGCGTGCTGTCTGTCTATGGTCACGTCATTAATCGCCGAGGGTTGATCAGATACGTTTCCGAGGTGGACTGTGAAATGCAAGTTTCACCGACGATTAACGTCCCAGCGTGATGGATGGTGAGCATAATTGCCGTACTTACGGGGGGATGACGTCACTGAAGGTCAAATGAAAGATATCGCATTTTTTTCATTTAATAAAGGATACGCACGCTTATTTTACAATCTGTATACTAAACAGAGTTAAGGAAAGCTATTCCTCGAAACGGTTTTCGAATCGTAAATATTGATGAAAAAAAGAAAGATGCAGGTTCCAAAATCGTGATGTATAACGCAAATAACGCAAACCTTTGCCTCTGCCCCTCCCCTCACGTACTAGGACTGTAATGTCTGCCCAACTGAAATCACTTATCTAAATTTTTACATATTTTTTCAGGAATGCTACCCGCAATACGATTGCAAGTGTCAAGACTCTATAAATAATACGTACGCTTGTTTGAGGCATTTCGACACGAACATCGACATGAAATATTGCTTGTTTAGCGACAAACAGGTCAGTCTTTTTATGGATTATTATATGAGTCATAAAAATTTAATTTATCTCCTTGCGATGGATAAATCGCCAGGTGTTTAAAAATATATAAATTTATTTCTATCATAGTTTCGATACGAGTAATGTGTATTCTTAACTACCCGATGCTGTAACAGGTGACGGTAGGGCAATAATAGTCTCAGACTTGTCTTGAATACACTAGCGTCCTCTAGGCGCCAAGAGGCTCACTACTAAGTGAGTACCTATACATATCGTTGCGGTATGGGAAAGCACAAGCGTAAATTCGCAAGTCATGTTGAGAACTGGATAGCTCAGTTGGTAGAGCAACTGCCCGGTA
This sequence comes from Ypsolopha scabrella, assembly GCA_910592155.1. Taxonomy (NCBI): domain Eukaryota; kingdom Metazoa; phylum Arthropoda; class Insecta; order Lepidoptera; family Ypsolophidae; genus Ypsolopha; species Ypsolopha scabrella. Next base: position 15,227,388 of record OU342980.1, read on the forward strand.
AGCGAGAGGTCCCGGGTTCGAATCCCGGGTCAGAGCTCCTCACGTCCAGATTTACTTTTCTGATTTTCTATACCGCAGTGATAAAAATTTAATTGATTATTATATGGATAATAAAGCCGATTCTGTAGGCTTTAATTTTAGTTTTAATGCTGTTTAAACCAAATTTTCTTCATTTCATTCATAGCTCTTTAGTGTTAACAACAGAAGCTATATTACTTTAGAAAAATGTTGATGGTTGTGATTGTCGGCACTTGGTGGAACTTATTATACATCTTGTTAAATAAGACACTTGTACTTGTCCACAGGATTATATTTTCACTTAATACGCCCGACCGGTTTCGCTTATAAGCATTGTCTAGGGCTTTATTACATAAAAAATAACTTAAATAATATTTACATGTTTAATACGTGCGATAAATGTCAAATAATTTCCGGGGGTAATTTAATAATAAATAAAATGACAGATAGCAAGTGACGATGGATTTATATGCAACGTTGTTTGATATTAGTAAGGAAAGCTACATTATTACTTCAACAATCAAATCTGAGTTTGATAATGGAGTTGGTGAAAAAAGTGATGTCACATTGCAAATTTACCCCAGATTGTGGTAATTTATTTATATATTTACAAGTAAGAGGTATGTATTATTATTACATATTATTATTTATTTATATATTTACAAGTAAGAGGTATGTATTATTATTACATACCTCTTACTTGTAAATATATAAATAAATTACCACAATCTGGGGTAAATTTGCAATGTGACATCACTTTTTTCACCAACTCCATTATCAAACTCAGATTTGATTGTTGAAGTAATAATGTAGCTTTCCTTACTAATATCAAACAACGTTGCATATAAATCCATCGTCACTTGCTATCTGTCATTTTATTTATTATTAAATTACCCCCGGAAATTATTTGACATTTATCGCACGTATTAAACATGTAAATATTATTTAAGTTATTTTTTATGTAATAAAGCCCTAGACAATGCTTATAAGCGAAACCGGTCGGGCGTATTAAGTGAAAATATAATCCTGTGGACAAGTACAAGTGTCTTATTTAACAAGATGTACTTTAGAAAACATTATAAGTTTTGACAGCACTAAAACTAAAATTTTAATTTAGAATCGACTTTAAGGACGAACTAACACATTAAAACCCATCCAGCGATAATCGGACTCCCTTCCATCCATCAGCCCGTGTTCGTCCACATAGGCCTTTCCCAAATTTCGCCACTCATGTCGGTCGGTCATCCAGCCGCCACCCGCAACGTCCTCCAGGTCGTCGGTCCAGCGGGCACGAGGTCGGCCTACACTACGCTTTGCTGTACGTGGTCTCCATTCTAAAGCCTTTCGGCCCCAACGGCCATCATGTCGGTGACAAATATGGCCTGCCCACTGCCACTTCAACTTACTGATTCTGCAGGCTATGTCGGTTACTTTCGATCTCCGACGGATCTCTTCATTTCGGATTCTATCCATGAGAGATACCGCAAGCATAGCCCGCTCCATAGCTCCTAATCGGACTCACCACTGACTAAATCCTGAATCGTAGTATCATCGCTATCCAAAGATTGAAAGGACTATTACAACTCATTTAATTCCCTAGCGCAATGCGGAAGGTAGACATGTTTACGAGAGTTCAGACTCGTTCATCAACTTGTCACACAGACAACTCGTCCCATTGGGACAAATTGCAAAATAAATATTTTTTCTTTCGGTAACTCTTGTGTTTCTTCTTTAAATTTTGTGTTGATAGAGTACAGTCGCAAACGAAACTTTTGGGGTAAAATAAATAAAAGACGGAATATAATGCCATCATATTCAGTTTTATAAAAGAAAAAATAACAAGATCTAACTAAGGCACAATCTATATTTGATTTCTATTACAAATATCAATTAAACACTTTTCTCATTGACATTACTTAACGCTTACCTTATTGTTAAGGTGGTAACAGAGGATCTCGGTGTAAAATGCACATCATAATATTGTTTTCCTTACTTTTGATGCAATAAATGCCTTTTATAGCAATTCGCGCAAACTGCTTGTTAATAGTTAGGTGATCACATGAAAATTATTCAATTTTATGCGTTACATTTTAGCTGCATTACATTACAACTGTAAACACGCTTTTAAGTTTGTTAATGTAATGCAAACAAAATGTAATACATTAAAGTACGTAATTTTTTTGTGGAGACTTTATTATTAATAAACTATTTCCGCAAGTTGCCTTAAAATACATTTATTGCATACTTTTTATTCAAAAGTAAGGAAAACAATATTATGATGTGTATTTTGTACCGAGGTAAAAAGGCAAATCCGTAGAACGAGGTACCGTAAGATAAATTTATTTTTTAGTTTCGTCAACTCGTTCCTTTAGACCAAGTTAATTGTGAAACGAGTTGACGAGCGAGTCAGTTCAACTCCACGCAAGTGGCGGTCGTCTTTATATCTTACTCCCCACCCTGCGCTGCGCTCTGCGTCTCTACCAAGAGAATGGAGGAGTCCAACAGTAGAACTGTTATGATAAGTCTGCGTACTATACTGGATGGATTTTTCCAAAAAGTCAAAAAAGTGTAACAATACTCCTCTATACAACCAAGCCTGAAAAAGCGAAAAAAGAATCAGCCATGGGCGTCGGAAGGGTGGGGCAGGGTGGGAACGCAATGTGACAGTAAAAAACATTACTAAAGTAAACATACAGCGACATACGAGAGACGAGACCGATCGGTAGTTTATGTTTGCACAAAAATACGTTTTTTAAATTTTTCAACTATAAGTCCTGTTGATATTTGAAAGATGTCGCCCCACCCTAGACTTTTGTCTTCCGACGCCTATGGAATCAGCTGTTCCTTTTCTATAAAAAAGTACAACTTACTTGAGTAAAATGTCTCGTTCAGTTGTTTTTTAGGGTTCCGTACCTCAAGAGGACAAAACGGAGGCCTTATAGGATCACTTTGTTGTCCGTCTGTCTATCTGTCAAGACCCTTTATCTCGGGAACGCGTGGAGGTATCGAGTTGAAATTAAAACCATATACTCAGGTCTTCAGTCCCTTGAAACTGTGAAAAAAACAAATTACCGTAAAATAAGATACGGCCGTTTAAACGTATATTTCGACACTCTCAAGGGAATCAAACCTTATAGGGTATTTTCCATTGACCTAGAACTATGAAATTTGGCAAGTTATACCGTCTTATACCACAAGCATAGGGAAAAATGTGAAAACTATACATTTGTAATTAAATCATAAAAAATATAAGTAGTTTTTAACGGAACCCTCGGTGGGCGAGACCGACTCGCACTTCTCTTATACGAATACAATACGCTAATCTATGACCACCATTGATTTGTAAATAGGCGACATAAAAAGTATCCACTTAAATAATTGACGGTTCTATCTGTGAAACAACCTAGATACCTTTTTTCCGCGATTCCAGGGTTGTCTCTATGGAGAAATTTGTTGTCCGTATAGACGAGTATACCTTGACCGTAAGCGCTATACCGCGCCTTAGATAGCTGCAGCTCTCAGGGGAGGGAGAAAGGGGGAAGGTGGTTGAGCAGCTGTCATTTCGTTCGGCAACGTTCTCCCCGCCACGTCTGTCGTCACCCAAGGCGCGATACAGCGCTTGCGGTCAAGGTATATCTCTAGTTTTCAGCTTTACAGCGACAAAATATCCAGCCATTTTTGTGTTCCAAACTCTGTCTACCTGTTGTCAATAAACTGCCCATTACTTCCCTTTCAGCAATTCATAGAGATTTACAACTTAGCAGAGGATCGCCACGAACTGATCAACATAATCGACGAAGTATTCCCGGCGGTGCGAGAGCACTATAACACCCTGTTACATGGACTCTTGGTATGCGCCGGCGCAAACTGTGATGTTGGGAAGGAGCTGTAGGAATTCCGATCTTGAGACTGTTAGACTTAAGGCTCAAAGTTGAATGACATTGATTTTAAAGTTTGTCAATCAATAATTACTAACTTATTTTTTGATAGATAATATATATTTGTAGTTAGAAAACCGGCTCAAAACAAAAAACTGTATCTACCGTGACGATATTATCTAACTCGATTGTCAAATTCCAATGCTAAATGTATTTTCATAATATATCATAGATTGATTTCAGTGAATTGTATTTTTTTTATGCAGTGATTTCAGCATGTTACTGTATAGTCTGTCAAAAAAGTGTTGGAATGAATATTTAACTTTAAACGTTCAAGTAGGATAATTTAGGTAATATAGTCATGAAATAACAACGCGGTAAACTCGATATAACAGATTTTGTACTTGTTTGTTTGGTGTAACCAGGCGAAAGACAAATAGTTTCTTCAATATTCATTTCAACAATTTTTTGACACACTGTAGATAAGTTTATGAAAGTAAAATGCAAATAAAGAATCTAAAGTATTTTTATTTAATGCGTAGATACAACAAATCAACAGTTTATAAACTAAGGTAGGTATATATAAACAATATCAAAAATAAATCACAGTTTTGTACGTCATGGCAGCTTATAATAAGATACGGTGGTTTCCTCTTCTCTTTCATTACTTGAAAAACATCTGAAACAAACATTGATGTAAAATAAACATAGATTCACGATTCACCTCTCCAAAGCGTCCGCGCTAAATGTGCTCCAAACCACGATTCTGGAGCACTTGCGCTCTCAGTGTTGCTCAGAGCCCCAAAGCGATACAATGCCAAAGTGCTCCATAAAAAAATGCAAAAATCACACTTCTACAGCATCAAAAAAAGTTGGGATATCTTACCTCTCGGTGAGTAAAAACTGTAATTTTTAATTTTCGTATGTATTTTTTGTGTGCAATCTACAAACACAACGTTATTTTAAATTTTTTGTGAAAATAATCGTCAACGGAGGTTATATAAACCACCAAAATCAAAATTACACACCACTAACAGAAGTATCTTACTTTCCGCATTCACTCAATTAGTCGGTTAATGTCAGGTTTTGTTCCGATTCAAACAGAGTCGCTTTTTTTTGTTAGGACTATATTTTTTTTTGCTTATTTGAGATTATTTTAATAACAAAATATAAATGCGTTTATGAATGAGTAATAACTTAAATAATAAAAAAATAATTTATAATTATAAAAATTGGTATTAAAAATATTTTTTTTTCGTTTTTCCGTCTATAAAGGTTGTTATTTTAGTAATTTAAAAATTTGAAACTGGTGATAGTTAACTTAGCTTGAGATTTGTCTTCGAAATTTGAAAATCTATTCAAAAAAATAAAAATCTGTGAGAAAAGCTTCAATAACATTACTTTTTATAAGAGGTTTTTTACTATACCATTATAACATTTTCAGCTTTCCTCGGAACCAAGTTCGTTGTCAGTAAATAATAGCAGTTTGGTGACAACCCGTATAAAATAAGTATATTTGAAGCAAATATACAATTAACATTACAAAATAATTTTTGCATAGACAGATTCCCAAACCAAAAACTTCAAACAATTTTTGGTTTATTAATTTTTGCGGCTCCACCGACATTTATGTTCTACTTTCTTCTCGGACGACGCGTCATGACGTAATCCAAGATGTCGGCATTGAACTAATCTGCAGTGACAAACTAAAGTGGTTCTTGTTTGTATTGGCTTACGGTTGAAAATCCTAGAGTAAATTTCGAACTTGTACCCTGTTTGATTTATGTAATGTATACATATACCATGTAGGTTTGTATAGTTACTATCGGACGGATTCGAACGAGAACTTAGTTTCTTGTCTTATTATTGTTCTAAGGAAACAAAGGAACAATTTGATCTATAGATATAAGTAATGCATCTCGGTAATAAATATTCGCATATTTTCGGAAATACGATTTATATGCAACCGTAACGAAAAACAACAAGGTCTCAAATCAATGCGCTAAATCTTGGATGGTGGCTTAGAATACTTAGGTACCGAATATAGGTGACAGAATAACAGCGTCCTCTTTGCATATTCGCTTTGGGGACAGAAGCTGAGTACTGGCCTTTTTAACAGAATCTTAATATCGGTAAATATTTATATTTATTTCGTTCTACTGCAAGTAATGGCTTGATTTATCATTTACGAATAAAAGGATACATCGTAACGGCATTTTTCACCGACGATTGTTGTGTCCCAGATGGTTAACCTTATCGCCGTACTTTGGGCACAAATGTGGACCTACAGCTTAACTTGCCTTTCAAAGCATGCACACCGTGTCTTCCATTCCATTCTCAAAACCAACCGTAACTTTCTCCAGGGTAATTTTACTACTAAAAGATTCGTGGTTTAGATTCATAATGCTATTGAAACGGCTACTCGCGATTTTTAATAGTCAGATTTCGCCTGAGTCACCTTCACCAAACCCCGCGCCGATCTAGCAGCGAGCCTACAACCATGTTTGCCTCCGGGGAAACTGTTCGAATACAGTGAAACTAGTCAGGCGAAATCTGACTATTAAAAATCGCGAGTAGCCGTTTCAATAGCATTATTCTCTAGGGTACCTAGCATGGTAGACTATATTGAGGTTTGACAGCTCGATATGTACCACTGTCTGTCCCTCTTTAAGTATATCAACAGAGTGGGACATAGCACTGCATCAAGCGTTATCGACCTCGATATACAACATGAAATTTACGACATTTTGTTATTGAGAACTGGTGATAGTACTCGTCCATATGAACAACTTTTATTATGGAGCCAACCCTGAAAAAATTATCAGCTGTTCCATAGGAAAGTTAAATACCTACTCGACCCAAATGTATGAAACAGCTGATTCTTTTTTAACGATTTCAGGATTGGCTTCATAGTAAAAGTTGTTCATATGGACGAGTACTATCACCACTTTTCGTTTTAAATTTCACGTTGTATAGTCCTCCATGTTAGAGGTGTTGGATTCATGTGGATACGATGTATTTTTACACTAACAGGCGATTCGCTGTAAAGGTTCCCATTTATTCGAAAAAACAGAAATTCTGTTTAATAACTAACCAGGTAACAGCAGATAGTTGAGCTCGGTTGTGTATACTGAAGTAGTCCGTCACTTTGCTCTGAGAATGCGAGTCCTCCTTGTGGATCAGTGGACACGGGAAATATTTCTGAAAACAGGAGACGTTGTGCTAAACCGACTACGTTACGGTCGAGGTTATATTACAACTGCGTCAAGGTCATAGCAGTTCCTCTGTGGTCGCGGCACATTACAACGGATCGGCACCAGCGAGTAATGTAAAATGTCACGTACGCAATACAATTTATAGCTCACATTTCAATGTTTTACTTTGTACTGCGGGTCTACCGTGTAACTCGGTGGCGTTCGGCTTCATTTTGACGTTTGAAGCCCAGAGCTGCGTTCAGTTTGATCGTCCCGCGACGCTCGCCTATCATGCCATCTCTTTTGCACGCGTTGAATTTGTTATTCTGCTGTCAGATTCTGACGTTGTTACTGAATTCCATGATGTTCATTACGATTACCATACCACCGGACTTACGTGCTTACGCGGTAGACCCGCAGTAAAAAGTAAAGCACTGAAATGTAAGCTTTAACTTATGTTACGTACGTGACATTTTACACTTGTTACAAGTGACTTGTAGAATGTTGCGTCGTACACTTGCAAAATGTAACGAACGCCAAAAGATTTAAAGTTCACATTTCAATGCATAGTTTGAGTTAGTCCGGTGCCGAGGCATTATAATTTGCAAAGGCCTTTAAAATGACCATCGTACCTACAAAAAGTTTACTGTTACCATTAATATAATAGAAAGAGGATACGGTACGTTCTTATATCGTCGATTGAAAAATATACCTCTATTTTAAACAACCGCCACCTAACGACAGAGATAGAGCGACAAGCTTCGACAGTAGCGCGAGCGAGACAAGCGACACGAAACGGGTACATTGGCACTACATATGTAGAGTCACGCGCGAGAAGCAGGTACTGTATCTCCCTTTTGTTTTATCTAAGTCTGTAACGCGTGGTTATGTACGTACACTACCAAGTTGCCAAAATAAAGTGGTTTATAATCAAATACTCAAGACGATGGGCCTCCCTAAAATGATAAATAAACAGTTGAGTTTTGATTTGACATAAAATCGCGAGACCGTATACTTTGCCAGTTCGAAAATCGATTTGAAATTGACAAATCGATGATACAAAAGACATGAAATAATTGTCATCGGGGTTTCATTGAGCCAACTTCACAAAGTTACGAGCCACGGTCGCAGCTTCATCGAGGCAAAAGGTTTACGTAGCATTGCAAGAACGACACACGCATTGAAGAAACTGAGGTTATATCGACACTTGGTATGTTGTCAACATTTTACTCGCACTTGTTAATTCGAAGTCATTGTAAATCCCATAAATAATTTATTCGCATAGAAAAGGGTTATACATAGAATGGAGCAAAGTAATATGCAGGAAGCGGATTATTCAGCTAATAGTATTCACCTGCACAGCTTTAGCTCCTCCCGAGATGTCGACGGTGGGAATCACTTGCTTTGGCTTCAAGAAGTTCACGAACCGAATCATCTCTGAGAAACTGGAGTGTTCACTGTACGGGATACCTTAAATTGAGAAATTACACACATTAAATTAATATCGCGACGAAATTAGCTAACTTTATCTAGCTAGCATAAATGAAAATAATAGAGTAGTTTCGTCTCTCGAGGAAGCGTTTGACCAATGGCAACGCAGGAATGTTACAACACTTGACCATCGCCACGACAAACGACTCGTCCTGCATTTCTATTGGTCAATCGCTTCATCGATAGACAAAACTTCTGTATTAGTTTCGTCTATGCTAGCTATGCTAGGCGCAAAATCAATGTAAAACAACAAAATGGGGTAAACAAAAGCGGTTGATAGAGGAAAAGTACCTTAAATATTAGTGATAGCTGAATTTATAAACATTAAATTTTATTTTTTGCAAAAGTGCATTGAAAGAATTTTGAAAAATCGTTTGCCTTAACCTGGAATCGAACCAGCCAATCGAAACAACGAAATATGGAAAATATATATATAACGGTGGTGCGCGTATTACACAGAAGAAATAGTGGTACTACAGCAAATCCACTCTCCACACACAGAATTGATAATACCTCAATTAGCAGTCCTGCTCTAACGCTTCTGCTTTTTAACTGTCAATCCTACTCTAATCAGATGCCACGCACGCAAAAACATCAGTTAGGTATTTTGAAATCGCGGCTACACTGATGAATTTTTCATTTTTACGGAAAAGTCTGCAGCTGCTTTATACTAATAATCCGGGAGGTACCGTTGCAAATACAAAAGTCATAGTAAGCCGGCTGATATTGACATCGATCGTAGATCTCACATGACTGATATGCGAATCGACCGTCAGCTGCTCAAGTAGCGGTGGGTTTGGGAGCTAGAGGCTGCGATAGTGGTAAAAAAAAAGTGATAGTACGCCGGCTGAAACTTTTCTCACAGATAGTTGACATCATACTGAGCTGAAAAAAAATCGTCTGTTGCATCGTGGATTCGTTCGTCACATTTTTTTTACCACTTTCGCAACCTCTCACGTCCACACCCACCGCGGGTGCGTCAGCTGACTTTTTTTTTCAGCTAAGTATGATGTCAACTATCTGTGAGAAAGGTTTCAGCCGGCGTACTATCACTTTTTTTTTACCACTTTCGCAACCTCTACCTCCTACACCCACACCCACCACGGGTGCGTAGCTGACGCTTGGTTCTGTTATTAGCCATTCCAGATCTATTGAAAAAGATGGAAATCAATCGGCTTAAAATCACTACCTAAAATGCAACGCTACCGCCCGAGCTATAATATCAGTTATATTATGCAAAGTTTCAGATCTAATTTCAAGTATTCATTGAATGCTATATTGGTTTATTGTACGGTTTGGAGGTAGCTTTGTAATTTTTTTTCATCGAGACAATTTTTCAAGTTTTCACAACAGCATGGACATAGCATTATTTATTTATTTATCGCAAAATTTAATGGCAAAAGTACATGCAGAGCGCTGATCAATGGGTATGGAAACTGGGTTTGACTGATGCATTGCTTTACTTATGTATAAATTGTGGCAGTAGCAGCCCAAAATAGACCGAGGTCCGTGCTAGTCCTCAACTTTATCATAATATTCATTTCAAAGTGATTGTTGCAGTATTTGTTGGTATAAAACAGGATCATGCGAAGCAAAGTGAGGTATTATACACCCTTAAGGAGAACACGCGTTCTGATTGCGTGGACCGCAGAACGCGTTCTGTGTGGTCGGCCCATAATAATATTCTCACCATGTATAGTGATTTTGCCATCTTTGACGGTAGAATTTTTGCCGTTCTCCCAACCACTCGGCTTGAAGGCGACCACTTCGCTAAATGTGCCGTGTAGAGAATCCAAATAGGAACAAAGTTTCTGAAAATGTAAAAATGTTTTGTTAATATACTAGTCTTTGCCCACGGCTTCACTCTCGTGGAAGGGACTTCCAATGTTTGAGTAGTATCGAAATTTTTCTGCTTGGCGGTTATTTTATCAACACCCCTTACAGCCTATATGTTGAACATGGTCACTTCGATGATAATAAGAAAACCGCATCGAAACTCGTTAAGTGGTTCTCGAGTTAAAACGAAACAGACAGACAATATCAATATCAATACACCCATTCCATTTAAAATTTTAAGTATGTAAAGTAAGGCCAACAATATGAGATAAAGAATGTAAACACACTTTCAGGGATTCAAAGCATTTTTATTTGAATAAATTATATACAAATTTTAAACTCCCTATTCTAATCGTTGTCGTCTGTATTAGACGAAGATGATTCATCGGAAGTGATGTGATCCACACAAATTCGCCATTTGTCAGCAGACACTTTTTGGATTCCCTCTTGTTTTTTAAGTGGTGAATTGATATCTTTCCGAGGTTGTCTAGAGTTGCCAGGCTGTGATTCCATAATTAAAATCAAAAACCACTTACAATAACAGTAAAATCAACAAGAAAAACGAACAGAAACGGATTAATAATAACAAGAAACTAAACAAATACGCAAACGAAAGAATACGTTTCACTTCGAACGCAATCCAAACAGGAATGAACTTGTTCACAAAATGGCGGACCAAATGTTGGCAACTGTGGAACTGACTGCTTACCTGTACCACGAACGACCTAAGACTCACGCAACGACAGCTGTCGTCGACCAACCGACGCCACTATTGCGTACAAGAGATAAGGATAGAGATAATTCAGTAACGGTCCGATTGTTTACGTATTTTATCTCGTCTCGTTGGCCTTACTTTAGTTTATGCTACAAGTACGGTAAGGAGGCAATAGCTTACTAGGACGATTTGAAACACGAGCGATAAGCGAGTATGAGTTTGTGGCTCTAGTCAGTACTAAATTGTTAGGAAGGAAGACGAGTAGCGACTCATAATGATTGGTTTTCTCGTATCTGTGTAATTTTTGATATCTTTTTTTAAACTTTGGTATTTTGTAAAAATAGGTACCTGCGCATAGCTATTTAAAATATATAAGCATGAGTTTAGATAAAGTGTATGAAACTGCACATGACTAGGTATTAATACACTCGTTTGATTCTAATAAAAACCTCGCTTACAACTCGGTTACTCACACCTTTTTACGCCTGTTATGCAGCAGTTTCATAAATAACTATGATACTGGTATCTGACCGCCTCTTGGGTGAAGTGATTGACCACTCGCATGCTTACCCAGAGCTCGTGGGTTCAATGCCCATGGTGACATTGCCGTACTTCGGAAGGCACGCTAAGATGTTGGTACATTTCTGTCCAAAGTACGTCGGTTGTCAGTGAAAAGCGGGTGCACCAAGCGTGGACAGTGACTTGCATTTCACAGTTCACACAGATACCTCTGACACCCTCTTTGGATATTCATGTCGTGAAGATACGTTATAGAGATCTGCTCACATCAACAGTAAGATCCCTCATGGAGACCACGTGAAGCTGGCACGACTGCGGCGGCACCGAGTTGAAGCTTCTACCCTCTACTGCTTGTAGCACTTTGTTCTTCTCTGGGCACGCCCAAATGGAACAACCAACCCGTTTTGCCATACCGAGGAAGAATTTCTCTTTGCCTGGAAAAACATGAAGAAAAAGTTGGAAATTCTGATACAAAACATATTTTCACAGCAAACCCCAAGGGTCCCAGACCAGAGGCGGGACTTACACAGAGGCCTTAAAGCCGGACAAGTAGTCGGATAAATACCTAGTAACTATGGTAGTTACTAAGTGTAAGAAATGTAAAAGGGGAGGTTCCGCCAAATATTCTCTCGCATTTGGACAATTTACCATATTAAAACAAAATAATTTTAACTACATTGTGTATATTTAAGATTTAACACAAGTGTCACACACAATCATCGAAAAAAACAACCTAGAAGATCACTACTCGTATAATTACGGAAAACATAATTTGGCGTTTGGACAAATTCTAACCTTCAAACCCGAAATGTTTAACTGCAAAAGTGTTGAATTTTGAAAAAAAACATAAATCTTCTTTTTTATACCGATTTTGCGACAGATTTCAAAAGTTAATTTGTTTGTATTCAGATTTTGTGACAGATGTAAAAGTGCTGAATGATTTATTTTTGTGATAGTTAACATTTTCAGCTATTGATAATGAAAAAAAAATGTTATCTGTCACAAAATTGTAAATATAAAATAAATCATTCGTCACTTTAAAATCTATCGCTTTTGACACCTGTTACAAAATCCCTATAAAACTTAATCATCTTTCACTTTTGAAGTCTGTTACAAAATCTGTTTAAAATTTAAATTAACTGTCATTTTGACATCAATCAAGGTTCAATGACTCTTTCTGTATGTAAACTTAATATACTAATTGAGTCGAGGTTGTTCTTGAACAAGTACAGAGGCAAAAAAATAAATATCGCAAACAGGGTCATTGAACCTTGATCCTGACTACATATTGAGTCTCCAGTATGAAGTTGGCTACATAAACGAAAGTCACCTTGTATTTAACAGAAAAACCTACCTGCGTTTTTCAACTACATTCTACCTAGTCGGTTCTTAAATACTGTCACTGGCCATTTATTTTAAAAATAGAACACCTAGAAAAAAAAATGAAATGGTGTTCGATTTCCACATATTTTTTGAATAATAATCTGCCAAATCACAATTACATTCGTTCATTTTTTACGATGGAGTGGACTCGCAAAGAGGACCGAGTAGCAGTAATTGCATTGCATCGTTGCGGCCATCCACCGAAGACGATATTCAACTTGCTTCAAAAACTAAAAATCACGAAGAGGTTCGTGTACCGTACCATCAAGAGGTACAATGAAACCTCTAGTGTCGATGACGAGAAAAGAACTGGCAGACCTCGTTCCGTTAGGACTCCAGGGGTCGTCAAAGCAATCAAGGCGCGTATTGCAAGAAATCCCGTCCGCAAGTAGAAACTGATGGCTTTGGAGATGGGATTAACCAGAAGTACCGTAAAAAAAGTACTCAATGAAGACCTGGGACTACGAGCTTACCGAAAAAAGAGTGGACATCTTCTGAACGCGCGTCTGATAGCTATGAGAGCCAAAAAATGGAAAGTTTTGCTAAAGCGGTACGCAAGAAACAGACACCGCGATATCCTGTTTACAGACGAGAAAATTTTTAATATCGAAGAGAAGTACAACAAACAAAATGACAGGGTGTACGCTACCAGCTCTGCGGCCGCTGGAAATGCCATTCCTAGAGTGCAGCACGGCCATCATCCATCATCAGTCATGATTTGGTTGGGAGTGTCCTACTATGGCCCTACTGAAGTGCATTTTTGTGAAAAAGGTGTCAAAACCAGTGCAAAAGTGTACCAAGACACGGTTTTAGATCGCATAGTAAAGATCTGCCCCAGACACTCTTTGGAGGACGGCCATTTGTGTTTCAACAGGACTCCGCACCTGCTCATAAGGCCAAAACAACTCAGGAGTGGTTCGAGCGCCAGAATATCGAGCTAATAAGGCATCAAGATTGGCCCTCTACTATCCCTGACCTCAATCCACTGGATTACAAAATTTGGCAGGAATTGGAGGAGAAGGTCTGTTCTAAACCTCACAAAAATTTGAGCAGCCTAAAGTCATCATTGATTAAAGCAGTGGCGGATATCGACATGAATATGGTCCGTGCTGCTATTGATGATTGGCCTCGAAGATTGAAGGCTTGTGTGAAAAATGGTGGCAATCATTTTGAATAAATTTTGTGTTTAATGTAAGCTAATTAAATTACCTTTTTTTAAAAAAACTTTTTTGGATTTTAATCATGATTAGTTTTCATTTTATAGCCAATTTTGTTTGTGACAGAATTTAAGCACCGACTAGGTACATCACACTATCACACTAATATTATAAATGCGAAAGTTTGTGTGTGTGTGTGTGTGTGTCTGTGAGGGTGTGTGTGTGTATGTTTGTTTCATCACGCTGAAACGGCTGGACGGATTTGGATGAAATTTTGAATGAATATAGCTTATACCCTAACTTAACACATAGGCTACATTTTATCCCGGAAAAAAGCATGCCGTTAAACCGAATAACACGCGGGCGGAGCCGCGGGCAAAAGCTATGATAGATAAAACTTACCGATGGTATAAGTCCCACAGACTATTAGAACTGACGAGAATTTCTTCCCTTCCTTCTCCAAGTCAATCTTCTTTTGTCGCAACAGATAGAGTGCCATGTCCAAGCTCTCTTCTTGAGTGGGAAAGTCGTACCGCGGGTTGCAATATCTGTAAAATGTAAATAATACATCGTAGCAGGTGGAAATCTGTGGTCTCCGCCTAGCCTTTTCGAGACAAGCGTGAGTAATAAAATAATCTAGTATACGTGTGTCTACACTCAGCGGGACCCCATGTCCTATAACGATGTTAGTAGTTGAATGAAGGAGTTTGTTCCAGATGAGTTCTACCGAATACAATTTATTTTTATTGTTAGCTATTTTGCATGTAGTATTTACTAAAGCACGTTTTGATTGTACTTTGTTGTTAATAAGTCGACTGTATTGTTCAGTTCCCTTTAAATCAGGAAATGTAGCCAGTCGTAGGGTTGGTACCATATTGTTGTAATGAAACATTCCACTATTAAACCTTAGTTCAAATATCTTACTTTTCTAAAACACCAACCTAACAGACAGTTCTATATTTGCGTATTTTATGGTAAAATAATCATTGGGATTTATTGACACTATAGACAACGATTTCTTATTTAAAACATGGGTACGTTACGAACAATTTAAACAGGAAATTGACTGCCCGTTAGGTTGGTAGAACTGCTTAAAAGCCTCGGTGGGAACAGCTGAATGATCCCGCCAAAAACTGAGCATGGTGGCTAGAGAACTGGAACCTCACGGGCTGTCTTCGTTCCGCAGTTGAAGTGAATTATACTATAGTCGCCGTCAATAGAAATTGTGGACTATGTAAACAAACCGTTTTCTCAATTTTTCCCAAAGTTCTGTCACGGAGTCTCACTGAACATTATTCCAAATCATGAAGCATCAAGTCTTACCTACCATTCACTGTATTTCATCATGAAATATTCAATAATCACCAGTTAATTACGGAAAATTATAGAATCAATAGTCAAATCTGTACTGCGTTGAGATTGCTTATTTGATATTTTTTTCTCATCGAATCTGTATTGTCTTTGAAAATTAGTGATGTACGATCTATTTGAATATAAACCTATTTTATTCGTGATGCAATTTTATTCCGTCTTTTTTTGGACAGCGTTACTTCATAATCTTTGACATAACGTGTGTGTGATTCTATCGAGAGCTGTGTGATCTTCCAGCGTTGCTCTAAAATCTTTTGTGTTTTCGGTATTCTAACGACTTGGCTTCTCTTTATTAACTTTGTATTGGGGTCTTACTCGCGATAACATACCTTAATAGATATGTGCTTGACGTTTCGACGCCTCTGTAGGCTTCTCTTACTGATCTTTTTTTGTGATTTGGATAGTGTTTTACCTTGAAACAACGACAATTGGTTCCGTCATAGTAATGGACAATGCCCCATATCATTCGCGTCAAATCGAAAAGGCGCCCAACATGAGTTGGCGGAAGTAGGCTATCCAAAGCTGGTTGCGCGAAAAAGAAATCAAATTTCAAGAAACCGAAATCAAAGCGAATCTCATAGCTAAAGTAGACAAGCAAAAATATAAAAAAATGTATGTAGATGAGTTGGCGGCATCGAAAAATGTGACAGTTTTGCGCCTTCCACCATATCATTGCGAGCTTAACCCGATAGAGTTGATATTGGCGCAAGGAAAAGGTTACGTTGGAAGGAACAACAAAACATTCAAAATGGACGATGTGAAGATTTTGTTGGACCAAGGTTTGGCGCGGATCGGGCCAGAACAGTGGGCGAAATGTGTAGCTCATGTCCTAAAAGTAGAAGAAAAAATTAAAGAACTGGATGGGATAATAGATACGGCCACCGACGCTGTGACGGAACCATTTGTAATTAACGTGGGCGATTTGACTAGCGATTCATCAGAATATTTTAGCGATGAATCGAATAAAGAAATTTAATTAAGCACCTAACATATTTTAATCACTTACCCATCTCTATATAGTTCACCTATTCATAGACAAAGACAACATGGCGCTTTGTTTACATAGTCCACAATTTCTATTGACGGCGACTATAGTAAGCGATATTGTAAAAGATAGCAGAGTGATAGTGTGTGCATAGTCCTTCTATTGGAATAGATTTTAATTTCATTCCTTATTTAAATTAGTTAACAGTGTGTGGCGAACATTAGAGACCATCCTCGATAGCTTAGACTCCAACATTATTTTATTTGAGTCGTCAAATTGAATGAACGATACGATTTTAGAGGCGACCTCCAACCAGCGAGATACTTCCTAATAAATTACAAGCCTCAGGAACTCCAAATGGGTGTCCAACTTTAGTTCTAATTCCCTTTATTATGTTCTAAATAAAAACAAGTTTCTAACAAAATATTTTACTCTGTGGTCGTTATGGTTGGAGTATTCGACTGCTATCCAGAAGTCGCCGATTTAACATATTCCCGTAGGCACATTTGTGTCTGCGTGCTTTTAAAATTAAAATTACAATTACTTGTCTGTAAAAAATTGGCCACTCCCTTCTGACAGCCTTTTGTGCCCCAAGTACGGCAATAGGGCTCACCAGACATCACGCTGGGGCGCAATAATCGTCAGTGAATCGTGGGTGTTTGAGTGTGGACTAGTGACTTATATTTCACAGTTCATACATACATCTGTGTGTTTTGTTTTGTCTTATTGTCCACCCTGCAAGCCTCAGCTTCATTGGGCCAACCGTTTTTGTTATAGAGTTGTCATCAGAAAGACAGACGCTTCACTATATCTACTCACGTGGTATCCAGGTAAATGGTATGGCAGTCTCTATTCCAGAATATCGGGTAGGACTCCATGGAGGGACAGGCTCGGAAGTCTCCCGTGTGTAGAATCGTCTTTCCATTGCACAATGTGAAGACTAGCATCAAAGCGCCTGGACAACTGAAAAATTAAAAAGGATATTTTATTTACAAAGAAATTCATCGCTTGGGAAACTAAGACTTTGATCATCACTGTGTATTTGAGGTTACACACATTGTAGCGAAGACAGCGCCATCTCTACTCCGTAAAACAAGGCGTGAAATGCACAAACGCCCTCACGAGTGTTCATGATGTGCATTATTAGTTGGTGTATCGAGTAATTGCAAAATTCGGAATACTTTAATATATATCGATGAATAGTTTAGTAGATTTTTATAACCCTTTGTGATTAGTGGCGGGCCCTATTGCCATACTTCGGGAAAAAATATGGACTCAGGGTTTTGAGTGGTGCCACGGATAGACGGATAAATAAACGCTTTCTTAAGGGCCCATAATACCTCAATTCGCAGTCTTGCTCTAACGCTTCTGCTTTTTAACTGTCTATCTTACTCTAAACAGATGCCGCGCACGCAAAAACATCAGTTATTTTGAAATCGCGGCTACACTGATGGATTTTTCATTTTTATGGAACAGTCTGCAGCTGCTTTATACTAATATCAGTTATATTATGCAAAGTTTCAGATCTAATTTCAAGTATTCATTGAATGCTATCGGTTTATTGTACGGTTTGGAGGTAACTTTGTATTTTTTTTCTATCGAGAAAATTTAATGGCATCAAGTTTTCACAACAGCTTGGACATAGAATCAGTCCTCAACTTTATCATAATATTCATTTCAGAGTGATTGTTGCAGTATTTGTTGGTATAAAACAGGATCATGCGAAGCCAAGTGAAGTATTATACCAAAATATTAAATATTAGAGTGCATTACAAACCAGAAAAGATAAATTAGAAACAAATGTAAAGACAAGAATTTGAAAAAATTCCTCGGGTCAGATTCGAACCTGCGACCTCTTGTTTCCCAGACAAGCGCGCTACCAATTGCGCCACCGAGGTACTTACCTAGACCGTTGAATTTTTCCACCATACTTGTCCACCGAATATTTTTGTAACTATTTGATGTAACTAGCTTGTAATGCACATACTGACGCTCACGAGGGCGTTATGTGATCACGCCTTGTTCTTAAGTAACAGATGGCGCTGTCGTCGCTACAATATGTGTTGCTTCAGACAGTTAATAAATTCACAGTTCTCATTAACATTAGTATTATACTCTTAAGAACGTCCGTTTTATAACAGCCTATCGCTACTTTGGTCAGTACGGAAACGAAACTAAACGCATACAGACCTAGATTTAGTTCCCGAAACCCCCATAAAACTCGACTTACTGATTGGCATCCACAGCTGTCACTTCAACGCCCTCTATTCGAATGGGCTCATCTTGTTTCAACACCGTTATACAGCTGCTGTTGACACCAAGACGGGATATGCAGAGATCAGCTGAAATGTTAGAGAATCTATGTAGGTATACCCCGACTTTCTTTCTGGCACATGCGGAAAAATTGCCAAGGCAGATTTTGGATGATTTTGATTTGTAACCTTTGGTTACGGAACCCTAAAAAACTATGAGGTAAACATGCCTAAACATGGTAAAGATGACGAAATACGAAGGACGTCGGGACGTCGGTGAAAAAAGGCTGTACGAGTATTGATTGTTTCGGTGAAAGAGCACATTCGGAATTACTTCTGACTTTCTGACATCCACGTATATCACCATTTTTGGTGAGGATTAAACTTCTGTTCAATAAGTCAAAGGCAACGAAAACAACAGTTCGTATGAATTATTTGTATGTATTAATTTGGATGTCCAACCACCCCCTAAATCTTTGGTGTTCAAAAAATCAACATAAATATCAAACCGTAACAATAATTTTACGGTGATATGGTATCAACCAACTGCACATAACTTGAAAAAAAAAGATGGAACACAATACTTTATGTTTTACATGCGTTCCTGAAAGATTCATCTCCCCCTTCCTTGTTAAAGATCTGAGACCGAGAAAAACTGTACAGTGTAAATAAAAAACCATTAGCACCCAAATACTTACCGGTAATTTTAGAACAGTAAAGCAGCTTATTGAAACTCTTCTTAAGGCCGCCATAGTGGTCGGAATGGAAATGACTAAGGAAATAATGCTTCACATTGGGGATTTCACCGTAAGAGAAAGCATCCACTGCAAAAGGCGTTCCTGAAAAGGGAAAATAATGCATACATAGTGTACTACTTCTTCGATGGTTATTTCTTCTAGAATAGGCTTATAGATAGGGTAAACAAAATATTATTATATTTAGTGCGTCATTTAGATTATCAAAAAATATTGGACACATATTTTTTCTTTTGTCAATCAAACAAAAAATTACAGAGATAAAGCACGTAAAAGTTTGGGAGTGGGGGAAAATGACGTCACTAAATTGTACCTAGATGTGACGTCACGCGGAACTTCAGCGGGCTTCTTTGTTCTCATTGTTTGTTTAATTGAAAAAAGAAAAAATACGTGTCCAATATTTTCTGATAATCAAACTGACGGACTAATAATTTTTTTTTTAGTCATCGTGCCTATTATTGCCAATTACTTTTAGAGTTGCACTGCTTTGTGATTAAGGAACCGTTTTAGTTGGAACCATGTATATTTGTAAGTATGAAGATGCTTCTACTGTTTACATTGTTAAATGACAACATAACATTTTCAAAAAGCCAGAAAATTTAACAAAACTTCTGTTAAATGTATGTTGTATACAGTTTAAAATACGCGACATAATGACATGAATGTAATACAATGCAGATGTATTCTATGTGCTTTAAAAACGTTGCTCAAACTTTCTTTAACTATTGGTAGTTTGAAGGTTTCCGTTTTTAAAAGGAATCCTAGAGTGTATAGCTTCAATAGATGCTAATGCTAGCAAGCTAGAGAAAGTAACTCACTCAGCTCTTTGGTGAATAAGTAAATACCTGCTACAATTTTATGCTGTGGAACAATTTTAGCCAGGCTATTAAAAGTGGTCCTAGGGCCTTATTGTCTAACTTCAAAACCAATCGCAATTGCTTTTATATGCATCCTGATTGGCTAAAAAGATGAGTGATATACTTAGACAATAAAGGGGCTTGACTTAAAAGGTACATACCTGCTACAATTTTGTGCTGTGGAACACTTTTAGCCATGCTATTAGAAGCAGTTCTGGATTTGGAAGGTAATGAGAAATGAAGAGATTCCACATTCCGTCTTTGTGAGCTTGTACTGCCAGTACGGTTTCTAGGAAGTGGTGATGAATGGGCTTCTGACGTTGAGGTCTTCATTTTGTTGGAAACAGCAATTTTGGAGGACATCTCTTGTCCTCTTGTTGGTATATATCTTTTAGGGGACAAAGAGGACCTAGCTGACAGGTTGTATTCATTTCTTGATCTTTGCACTTCATTTTGAGACTTAAAATCCACACTCACTCCAAAATTCTTGCTCATTTCCTGGCCATCTCCTCTGATTACATCCTTAGACTGCGAGAGACTACCATTTTTGGTATATTCTACTGAAACTGTGCTGTCTGAAAGGTTCACAACATCAACCTTCTTTTTGAAAAAATTATCAATAGATATCTGCTTCAAATTATAGCAACTTTTATGCAAGATTTTTCCATTCTTTCTTGGAGACACAGATTTTTTCTTTAATTTACTTTTGTTAGGGATTTGTCTTTTTACTATTTTATAATTTGGTGGTTGGACAATGACATGAGACACTTTCTCAATCGCATCAGTATTCAAAATTAGAATTTTTGAGTTTTCTGTGGCTTCTTCTGTCAAAAGCTTTTGCTTCTTAATTTCTAAGTTGACTGTTACTGAGGTTTCTGACCTTTTCAGAGGATTATCAATTAGATGGTTCATGTTTTCATCATAGCTCTCCAATGATGAGATTTGAGAGGCTTCTATAATATCACAGTCTACAAAAACGTCATTATTTTTATAGCCTACAGAGATCTTCTTGATATTAGTGCTTCTTGTGCTTACATCTACTTTATCACAGTTTCTAAAACCAAAAGATAAAGAAACTAATGGCTTATCCAATGTTATTATATCCTTATCATTTTCACAGAAGTTGTAAAATGTAGTTTTATCACTTTCTATAGATTTAACATCTTCTAACTCAGTAGCAGATGACACTGAGATCAGATCCTCATTACACTCTTGAATTTTGTTCTTTGCTATATTTTCTTTATTGTTGTTTGCCTCATGAAAGAGATCTTCAAAACTCAGTGGACTTGAGTCAAGATGTCTTGAATTGATATCAACTAGATCTGCAATAGCAGAGAATCCAAGGCTTCCCCCAACATGTTGTGTAATTGTTTTTGGAGATTTCTGTGGTGTTGGCAGCTTTAAAACATTTATTGGAGTTTGAGAGTTTTTTTTGTTCTGGAATATAAAAACAAAAGTTTTTTAATCACATATTTATTTAAGATAAATTGACTACAGTAAGTTTATCGTTTACGGTAATTTTATGGATATGGAAGACCGTGTCCTTTTAATACAGTTGTACTTTACTTAATAAAAGGTCAAGGCCACTAGATATAACTATGTACCAATGGCGAAGGGTCCATATAACCCGATTCCCATTGGCTTGTTTAGGAAATGGTATCCATACTAAATTTCTTTTTCCATGCTCTTTGTTTTATTGTCAAACTTTTCCATGAATCTCAATATGACAAATACACTTGGCTGACAGGGAGTTGCAAAGTACAAAAAGTTTTCCTTGATTGCTTTTCTAAGTAAGTCATTTTTTTGTCTGGCTTCCCTTTTTAAACTGTTTACCCTTCGCCACTACAATGTACTCATCAAAGAAATGGCTGCAGACCTACTTTTGGCTCTTATTATCATTACAATACGGGCGAAAAGTAGGTCTGTGGCCATTTCTTCGATGGTACCAAGTACCATTTTTGTTAAAGAAATAAATATTTTTCATTTCATTTTTCAATCATAAAATAACTATTCCTACAAAAGTAAACTTTTGTTCTTACCTCATTTTTAGGCTTTAGTGTGAATGGAGTGCCAGGCTTCTTCAAAGATAAAGAGCAGCGGCTCACAATTGAGTTCTGAAAATATGAGCAAAAGATTAGGTAGACATTTGTTAAGAATTGTGTTGTTTCAAAATAAAATATGGAATTCATTCTTAATACGTTTCATCTAGAAAAGTCATGGTCATTGTCTTATATATAACAGGACAGAAAAAAATTGCTTAACAACGTACTAGCACGGCCTAGGTAACGGCCTCACACCTATTTTCCCTCAGTACCTTCCTAGGTAAGTAAGTAAATAACTACACACTCAAGGAATTTTAAAAAACTTGTTGAAATTGTAGGAAACGTTTGGGACTCACCTGTGTCAACAGAGTTGAATCCCCGGTGTTTTTTCTCACAGATCTCGGGTTCAAAACTGACGGTATGTAATGATTTATATCATCGTTCATTTTACTTGAAAATCATAGGAATATCATCTTTCTTTTTCAATACCTTGTAAAAATAAAGAAAGTGACTAAATAGTCGTTACGTTAGCGGCTACCTTAGTTTTAATTTTATTCGACCGCTAGGGATAGGTTGCGACGACGACGAGCGAAGCGAGGAGGAGCGGTTAGGTTGACATGTAAGTACATATGAGGGAGCCGAGCGAAGCGGAGTGGAACGAGGCGACCCCCGTAGTTTTAACAGAATTCACGATATGCAGAAAAAATCATTTTCCGAGCACTTTCCGATGACTTACGGTTCAATAATTTATAAAATTAAAGGACCGCTTCCCTTTCCGAACTGTGCTAAGGAAGATATTCCAACAGCTAAATAATGACTTAGTTACGGTTCAATTATTTTAAAAATCAAAGGACCGCTGGCGGTCCTTTAGTCACTTCCACCTCTATATTTTTGAGGAAGTGACTAAAGGGCTACAAGAGGCCCTTTGATTTTAAAAATTATTGAACCGTAAGTCATTACTCAGCTGTTAGAATATCTTCCTTAGTGTGATGTAATCAAGTTCAATTTGCAATGTACAGATCGGAAAGGGAAGCGGTCCTTTAATTTTGTAAATTATTGAACCGTAAGTAATTATTTAGCTGTTTGAATATTTACCTTAGTGTAAACTATTAAAGTTCAATTTGCAATGTATTGTACTAGCAGTGTCAGTCAGTATCTTGATGATACGATACCGCAACAAAAACATAACCTCTGTTTGTTTGGTGTTTAGTGTTTATTTGTGAGTTAAAATGAGTGCGAATTATCTAGAATTCTCTTCGTTGGTTTTGAACCAATTTATATGAGACTATGACATCAAACATTGTGTTCAGTTGTGGTAACGCGATAGCCGATTGATTGAAAAAATTAAAAACTTATAATTCATACATACGAGAGGTCAATGAATCCATAGTTAAAATACTAGGCACACCATTTCCTATGTATGTAAACAAGGTGGGAGGCAGTTTCAACCCCGAAGTAATGTAAAAAATATAACGTCCCAACGTGACTGGTAATGAGCCATATCACCGTATTATGGGCACTAATACATACTTTTCAAGGCATGCAGGCTTCTTCACGATGTTTCCTTTCACCCATCAGCAAGTAATAAAGTATTAGCAAATACTAAAGCCGATTCTGAAGGCTTTAATTTTAGTGTTGTCAAAACATTGCAAAAAAGTTCAGAACAGAAGCTAAATTACTTTGGAAAAAATTGAGTTCTGATGCCACTAAAACTAAAATGAAAGCCTGCAGAATTGGCTTTACTATGCACATAAATTCCGAATAACTTATTGGTGTATTGTCCTACTTGAGATCGAGCCTAGACCTCATGTGTATCAAAGTCTTTATTATCTTTGGAATATGAAGCAAAATGATAAGTTTAATCCATCAGACTGCAGTTGTAGTGTTGACTCTATATCAGCGAAGCAAGTCAAGTGACTTACGGTCGAATAAAATTAAAAATAAGGAGGCCGCTAATGGTTCTGTAATTTCCTTTACTAGTGGGCCACTAGTGGTCGAACAAAATAAAAACTAAGGTACAGCGCCACGAGCTTGTCTGACCCGAATAGCAAAACTAAAATGACCTCTATATTCAAGAAGTGACAGTCCTCGTCACCGGGTCAGATAAGTTTGCTGCACTATAACCGCTTTTAGCCCTTTAGTCACTTCCTATTTTTGACAGCTTCGGGTCGAGTTCTGTTTTGCGCATTCTATTGCATACTTTTTTGAACTTGCCTTCTACTACTATGTACCTAAAGTATTATAAAATAAATAAAAGAAGAAGCTTGCAATAGTTTTAACATTTTTATATCTATAAAGTATTTTACAACTACAACTACATACTTTTAAGGACTGGTTTTTAAAACGAAGACTTGGCTTAAAAGTCTTTGATACCAGGCTATAAAAATAAAAATTAAACAACAACAGTCAATTATTTTCCAACTAAAAGCACCCACAATAATTTTTTTCGGTCTTCTTAAAATTTCGTCGAAATTCATAATTTCAGCGGTGAAAATGTCTCGTCAGACTTCTCGTTTAGACGCAAAGAAAGTGGTAAGCGGAAACCTTACTTGATCTTTGCTACATCGGTAAAGAACCTAGCTGCAATTGTAACCAATTTCATGTAATTTTTCAGAATTCTGAGCTGCTGACACTCACGTATGGGGCTCTAGTGTCTCAAATGCTTAAAGAGATAGAAAACCCAGATGATGTTAACAAGCAACTGGAGAGAATAGGATATAACATGGGAGTTAGACTGATAGAAGATTTCTTAGCACGAACATCTTCAAACCGTTGCATGGAGATGAGAGAAACCGCTGATAAGATACAGCAGGCATTTAGGTGAGATTATTTTGAACATAATTTTTGCCTACCTACAAAGAATTGTCAATTTTAAACCTTTGCCTTGCTGAAACCTACAGTGAAAATACACTTGGTCTCTATATCAAAACTGGTTGATCAAATGAGTGCAACAGCCCAGTTTGAGAACCCCAGTGGGGCAGCAGTTAGCGCAATTGCTGTAAAAGCAAGAGGTTTCAGGTTCAGATCCTAAACTTCTAAGTTAACATAAAAAAGATATGGTGATTTATGCTGTCAAAAATTTCTATTTCGACACTCAAGGGAATCAAAATTCATAGAGTTTTTACCGTTGACCTATGAAATTTAACAAGTAATACCATCTTATACTACAAGTATAGGGAAAAATGTGAAAACTATACATTTGTAATTAAATCACATAAAATATAGTCTTTAACGGAACCCTTGGCCAGTTTATTTTTCAAAATACTTTTGTAATACTTGTATTGATATTGATAGTACTCTCTACTATGAAATTCTCTGTAATTCCAGGCTCTACCTCAACATGCAACCAACAGTGACAAGCTGGAGCAGTTCTGGAGATGAGTTCTCCCTTGTCTGGGACCAGTGCCCACTCAGCGAATGGGTGGAGATGGGCAATTCAAACCTGAAGTACTGTGCTCTGATCCCGGGAGCGATACGGGGTGCATTGCAGATGGTGCAGCTTGATGTACAGTGCTGGTTTGTGCAGGTTAGTAGAAAATATTTCTTTAGGTTGGAAAATAGACAACCGAGATACTATTGTTGGGGGGAGATGATAGTGTGTTGTTAATAGTGTGTTGTTGGTGGGCAAATCACTAAGCTCCGTGTTGTGTGGAGTTTTCTTTGCTGTTGTCTCTCACACACTTCCATGGGTACTTATCCTCCAACAATACACTGTCATCTCACCTCAACAACAACTTCTATTCATTCTGGCAAGTCTTTAATGCCGAAATTTACTACATTTTAGAGTTCTGTATAAAAAACATGTTATCTAAATATTATTATTAGAGTGCATTACAAACTAGAAAAGATCAATTAGAACCAATTTAAAGACAAGAATTTGGAAAAAATTTGAATCTGCTATCTCTTTTTATCAAGACAAGCGCACCACTGACTGGACCAACAAGGTTCTTATCCTAGACCATTGAATTTTTCCACCATACTTGTCCTTGTCCACCAAATATTTTTTTAGCTAAGTCCACTTGATCTCTAACCAGCTGTTTCCTAAGAGCAAGGTGTGAAATCACATTAAGCCGTCATGGGCGTTTAGTATGTGCGTTACAAGCTGACATTTCTTATTTCATCTGTTAACTTCTAACTATCACTGGATAGTTAAATGACTGATATCAGGCCAGATCATGATTCAATTAAAACTTGAATTTCTTAAATGTTTAATCAGAGTATAGGTTCTTCTTTAAGGTATACTATAAATTATTATTGTCATAATATTTGTTCAATTTAAATGTTCCAGGATCAGCTGAAGGGAGACGCAGTGACAGAGTTACGGGTGAAATACATAAAGAGATTAGAAGATGCGGTACCAGCCGGAGAAGACTAGGTCTAATATAAATTTATTTATTTCTCATTTTAAGAAAAATCTTTCTTCCTGTCAGTATAATGAAGCTAGAAGAATCAAGTATTTAAGGTACTTGTTGATGATTATGTTTATTATAAATATTTTATTATTTTGTCATTCCATAGAATATGGATGATATTTCAATGTTAGCCTTGATGGTTTTGGTGCGTTGGTAGTTTTTCCTTTGCACATATATACTTACTCCATGATATTTCATCTATGTTTTTCTGTATGCCATTGAAAAGATGTTTAATTAGAAAATATAACAATAATTCTAGAAGTAAAAGGCATTTTTTACTCTAGAAGTAAAAGGCAATTTGTTTTGCCTGAATGTAATTTCCACGGTAGATTCAAATGGGCCTATCAGTTACTTTGTTTGAGAGGCAGGCTATTATTATCGAAATTAAAGTTCTTAATTTTTCTAAAGTTTATAATCAATCATTGTAAATATTGAAGACATGGACACTAGTTGGGGCCGAAAGGCGTTAGAATGGAAATCACGTATAGCAAAGTGTACCGTAGGCCGACCTCGTGCCCGCTGGACCGACGATCTGGACGTTGCGGGTGGCGGTTCGATAAGGAGTACGGAGGACCGCCAAGAGCGGCGAAATATTGGAAAGGCCTATGTACAGCAGTAGACGATGACAGGTCGATGGATGGATGAAATATTGATTAATAAAGTCGTAAAATTCAGGAGGAAATTGGGTATGGTTTATTGATTACATAGGATGGGTATACATTTTTTTCTTGTAATTTTAGGACCTTATCCAAAACCTAGTTTGAATAGCTATACAGAAAACAAAATTTAATAGTCTGAACAATCAAATCTGTCGACAAAATCATTCCAACGTACAGAAAACTTATTTACAGCTTCAATTTTTTCAGATTTACTTAATGCACTGTATTTCAAAGAATTTAAAGCTAAAGTCTTCAGTAATCTGAGATCAGATAATTTGCTAGCGACTCCCACAAACGCCACGTAAAAGTCATGAGAAATTGGATCTGCCTCCCAAACTCCTGGATCATCACTCGACAGTATTACTGGTAGTCCTTGGGCTAGGAAAGTGGCTAAGGGATGATTTCGTACATCACGAATTAAAGATAGCACAGCATTGGATATAACGTTTACTTCCAAACCAATGTCCCTTCTTCTCACTTCTTCTGTCAATACAGGGTGCTTGGACAACGCGTAAGCATGGCCCAATCTCTTAGCTCCTAGTAGGATTGCATCAACTAAATTGTCATCCGTGCTAGTTCCATACCAATCCGTCTCTCCGGCGTGGAAGAAATAATTAAGGTCTTTACCAGCAGCATCTAGTATTGGCACAAACTCAATTAGTGGATTTCCGCTATCTTCTGGACCTACCAAATCAAAACCAGCTAAAAAATCTGGTACTTCCCTTTTAATTTTTTCAGTAATTTCTAAATATTGTTCCACATGTCCTCTGTCTGATGTTCTAGCAGGTGCGAATATGATTTTAGCACCAACAAAATCAGGGTGGTCTTTAACGAATCTGTTAATTGTGTTTCTGTACGCTTGTGCTGATGTAACAGCGTCATAAGTTGTACCACTCAGTGCATAGTAGTAGATCAAATTGCCTCTGAATTCGACGTACATGATATTGTCATTTCTGAATGCTTTTAGAGCGTCATATAAGTATTGTTCCCAAACAGGAGGGTAAGTGAGAAGATAGCTTACAACTTTAAAGTAATTTTCCAATTTAGACCATGTTTGTTTTATACTCGGATAGACTTCGTCAGGGTTGTCGACGACCATTGAAAAATATTTCCTTAATTTGGCATCAAACTTTTTTGAGTTCCCAGAATCGTTCCGAGCGTCTTTCATCATTTCCCACTTGGTTAAACAAGGTTCTTTAGGTATATTATCAGAAAACACCATATGTAGTTCGCTTTCTTCAAAACAAACATAGAGATGATTCATGTATGTGACATTTACAAGATAATCCGGGCCCAAAACGGCTTTATCATGAACATGTAAAGCAGCTCCTTTAGGCATGTCCTTAATAATGCGGTACACCTTAGAGTCTTTAATTTTGTCTTTATAACAGAAATAGTGATGTGAGAGGTTGAAATACTGAGGGTTGTTGAATCCATAGTCTAGTTCATTAAACTTGTGTCTCATGAGGCATTCATTCACTTTTTCTTCTTTTTCTGTCAGTGTTATATTTCCACCCAGAATTTGTAATTTTTCCTTTTCGAGGATCGCCGCTCTTTCGGATTTGTACATTCTATTCGAAGCGGCTGAGTAACAAAATTTTAGACAACACATGACCATAAAATAATACACCAACATAATCATAATTGTAGCTTAAATTCAAAAGATTTGAGAACTTATAATGTTAAGGTGTCTACCTAGCACCGTTATTACCAGAACACTGGGAATATTTCGCACTTAATAATATGTTTCACATATGAATAATTATTGCTAATGACATCAGATAAGCAATTTTCTTGTATTTTTATTTATCACTGTTTGCGTCTTCGTTACTGCTTTATTATTTTAATGATGCTTTGTTTTAAATTAAAACAAAACATAGATCTTCTATATTGTGTCTCGGCTTTATCTAACTAAAATTTGTGTTTTGACCCAGTGTACTTATATAGAAACAGACGTTGATAAGTTATCGAGGCATGCCGATAATTTTAACCACACTTAGAGAAGTTCAAAATAAGCTTGGTTAAAAAACGAATCTACACTTCTACTCTTTAATAAAGAGATGTTTGTGTTTGGTTGTAGGGGGTAATCTCCGGAACTACTGATTCGATTCTGAATATTCTTTTACTAATAAGAAGTGACATTATCCCTGAATGCTATGTACCAGGGATCAGCAATTGGTTTCATTGCGGGTCCGTTTGTAACAAAAATAAATCTGACGCGGTCCGTTTGCTAGACGATAAATAGCAACCTAGATTTAAATTGTCAACGTAATCAGAATACCTAGTTTATTATTAAAGATACATATAATAATCTATGTATGCTAATAATAAAGTATATAATTTTCGCGAAATTTTAAATTTGTATTAAACAACTGTATTAAGGCCGAAATGGCCAAATTTTTAGAATTTTTGTCTGTCTGTCTGTATGTTCCGTTTTAACTCGAGAACCACTTAACGAATTTGGATGCGGTTTTTTTATTATCATCGTTGTAACCCTGGTCAACACATAGGCTATAAGGGGTGTTCATAAGATAACGCCCAAGCCGGAAACGGAGCAAAGATTGAAAAAACGCTTTTATAACTCGAGAACCCATCAATGGATTTGAATGCGGTTTTCTTTATTATCGTTGTAGTCATCTTTGTTAACACATCTAATATAAGGTGTGTTCATAAAATAACGCCCAAGCCGGAAACGGGGCATAGATTGAACACATGCTTTTCTAACTCGAGGACCAATCAACAGATTTCAATGCAGTTTTCTTAATTATCATTATGGTTATCCTGGTCAACACATAGACTACAAGGGGTGTTCATAAAATAACGCCCAAGCCGAAAACGAGGCAAAGATTGAATAGACGCAAACGGCAAAGGCTATTAAATAAATCTATGGGAAGTCTGATTCGAATTTATATCCGAAACCCACGCGAACGAAGTCGCGGGCAAAACCTAGTTAAAGAAATAAAATAAGTACCTAATATGAATACGAAAAACGTCATTTTTTATTCTGAACAATCAGATTTCTGGGTCCGCACAAAATAGGTCGGTGGTCCGGATATGAACCGGGGTCCGCCATTTGGTGACCCCTGCTATATACCATAGTTTGTTCCCTGGGGACTGGCAGTTCCCTAGGGACATGGACAACTCAGTCGCGAAAACTGAAAAAAAAAGTAAATTGAACAAGATCTTGTTAACCCATAACAACTATCTAATCTAAACTCTATACAGGCTGTAAATGAAAAGTCAAGAATCCCTTTAGGGTATGAAAGAAAAAATTATGAGAAAAAAAAATACCTTGAATTTTTACCAAAAATTCCATCATTTTTCTAAGCTATGGCTACGCAGCTCACCGGCCTACCCACACACCTAATTGCACCCCGCAACCCGCACCCCTCATCCGAGTGGCCAGCGACCGTGAGGGTGTCCACGCGATTAGTGTATTTTGAGTAAAGAAAATCGTCTTATTATGAGGTACTGGTGCTTTATTTAGAGATCCCAGTATTTAAAATAATATCTTTACCGATCATACTAACACACCCTTAAAGGATTCTTGCCTTTGCTTTTACACCTGGTATGAGCGCAACAAGATGTCAGTTTCTTGTACTAACTCAATTTGGTTACTTAATCATTTCCGCGAATTGCTTTAAAACGCAATTTTTGCATACTTTTTATTCAAAAGTAAGGAAAACAATATTATGATGTGCATTTTGCAACGGGATTCGATTTTTTATTACAAAGCTCGTAAGTACGCATCGAACAACATACAAATGGGAGTATAACGCGCTTGAAAACTGACGCCACTTAATAAGTGCAACGGTGGGCATGTGCCTAGATATAAGTGCCGCACGTCGTCGATCAGTCTCGTGATAGCTGCGCGTGAACTATGTCGTAGAGTACTTTACATACAACGTTGTAAAAAAAAACCAGCCAAGTGCGAGTCTGACTCGCGCACGAAAGGTTCCGTACCATTATCTATAAAAACGGCAAAAAAATCATGCATGCATGCATTTTCGTCCCTCTCACGTAACAATAGAGATAACAAAAGAATCTAAATTGTGTATTCCGCCGTAGACTATCATGAAATGACCAATGATCAGGGCCATTCGAGCGCCTTTGGTTAGAGCGTCATTTGAATTTGTTATCTTGTTTCGCTCACACACTGCGTATTAGTAGAGGACGGCAATACTCTTGCTTACTTGTTGATTGCCGTTTGGTTTGAAATCGCGGTGTTGAAAGTATACAACCTTGAAAAAAGTTTATAATTGTGAAGTAGTAACTGTAAGTTTACTATTAAAAACTTTTTTGCTAGGCATACAGAGGTAGGGAGGTAGTATCACGTGATTTTTGCTGATTTACTAAGCGCCTGTAGTTCACCACAAACCACACACACACTTCAAAGTCTGGGGTCACGTTTTAATGACGTTTTCTACTGAGATAGCTACACTAGCGGCCTTCCATGCTTCCAAGGTACTAACGTCATGCCGTCAGGCCGCTTGCCGTCATCACTTGCCACTCCTGATGGTTCCAGAACCGCTGGCACGTTTATAGACGCAAGGGCCCGGCGGATGACGTGGTTAAGAGCCGCATGCCCGGAATGGCGGCCAGCACTTCGTCGGCATGAGAGCCCATGGAGTCCCTAATGGCCAACGTCAGCACCGCAGGAGCAGCGATGTGGCTCATTAAGACGTAGACCAAGTCGCAGACCAGCAGCAACGCGGAATGAGGTGTCATCCAACAAAGTTCCTATGTTGTTGGAAGGTAGAGCCCGAAGCCAAAAACCCGACTCGCGTTCAGAAGAGGCACGGAGACGAGCCTGCTCTTCAGCACTAGTGCTGGTCTCTAACAGTTGTTTTTGTTGAATTTTGCACAGCGGCTCGTCCCATTGCCTCTGCACACGAGGGTTCTAAGGGAGATCCTCACCCGGGCAAGCCAGTGTCCACATCTGCTTGGCTTCCCCACGATATGAGACCTCAAGAACGCCCGATGAGGGGAGCACAATTTTATTGTACAAGGTCTCTATGCCGTGAGCGGAAGACAAGAAGGCGAAGTAGTGCAACACCCGCCACTTTTCGGGTGCCAAGGCCTCCAAATCTGATGGGTAAGGATACCGAAATTGGTAATATTAAAACCATTCAAAAACACATTCATAATTATTTTTTAAAGTTGGAGCCCCTTGAAGATTTTCGTAAAATCCAAAGAAATCATGGTCACTCGAAGAGATAAGATTTTGATCGCGCGAAGCTATTTTTAATATTGACCCCACTATTTTGGACTATTTTCAACCTTTTCCGTATGAAAATGGCTGGGATAACCATAAATTTTATTTCCAAGTAAAATTTTTTAATAATATTTTCACTTTTAATTTTAATTGTTTTTACATTTAAAATGTGTTCTACTAACGTTTCTTAATAACCTCTAAAATAATCGGGGTTTGTTTGACAGTCGACTCTGTATACTAGGTGAATTTAAATCAACCGACCAAATTCATACTGGAGACTTGGTTAGTCATCAGGAACAAGGTTTAAGGAGCATCCAGGAAAAATTCAAAAAAAAAAATTTGCCCCTTAAGGTCAATGGCCCCATAGTGCCTGCACCTAGGATTGAACTTGATAAACTAGTCCAACCAGTAAGAGAGCGAAAAATATATTTTTTGAAATTGACCAAAAGGATTACTGAACCTAGTTCTTCATCACTAACCGAGTCTCCAGTATGAATTTGGTCGGTTGATTTAGTTTCAGCCCATATATCGAGCAACTTAACATTAGAATCTTAAGAAGCCTGTAGTCGGCGGCTTGAAGTCAGTCGCGCACGGGTTCGCTATGCTTGCTATTTCATTCTACATTCAACTTCGGATTATAGGGCACTGACTGACTGTTATTGGTTGGCTCGAACGTTCATTTCCCGAGCTCGTACGGAACTAACCGAACATGGTGTGAGAGGCAAGCGAATGCGAGAGAACATTCATTTCTTGAAATAACTCGAGAATGGTTTTGGTGGTTCCTATGATTTCCGGAGAAATATCGCAAAAATTGAAATGAAACAAAAATATTTTTTAAAGGTAGTATAAAATATTCTATGCTGTGAAACTAAAATTATTTGAATGGTTGTATCGCTTCTAGGACATTACAGTATATGAACATTCATCAAAATATGTGTAAAATCCAGAACATTTATACGCTTGTAACTTTTAAATGTATTTGATTTTGATGAATGTTTTAGTTTCACGTCATGGATATTGTATGGGATATGTTAAAAAAGAAGAAGTAATAAGGATATAATCAACGAACTGCGCTAGCATGGGAGTTCGGGAGAATAGAGTCTCCTTAAGATATCTATGAACGTATCACGCTCTTCCCGCTTCACACGTCGCGTCGTCGCACCTATTTTTGATCCTAGAACAGGATTTTGCTCAAAATACTGATTAACCTTAAGTTAGTGACTATAAAAAAAACCGGACAAGTGCGAGTCGGACTCGCCCACCGCGAGTGTTCCGTTAAAGACTATATATTTGTATGATTTTATTGCAAATGTATAGTTTTCAGATTTTCCCATATACTTGTAGTATAAGACGGTATTACTTGCCAAATTTCATAGTTCTATGTCAACGAAAAATACCCTATTAGTTTTGATTCCCTTGAGAGTGTTTAAATATACGTTTTTTGCGGCTTAAAAGGCCGTATCTTTTCTTACGTTAACTTCGAAGTATGATTTTTTTACAGCTTTTGCCTTGAGGTTGTAGACCTACCTGCTCTCTTATCGTCTAACTTCGATATCCATCGCTATATCTACCCTTCAAAATCGTCGTGATTGGCCAGAAATTATGTGTGAAGTCATGTCTAGCCAATCACGGGTGCGTTCGATGGATGTTAAAATTATACAATAAGGCTCCCGGTTTTAATTTAAACTCGATACCTCCACGCGTTCCTGAGATAAAGGGTCTTGACAGACAGACGGACGGATGGACGGACAGACAGACGCACAACAAAGTGATCTTATAAGGGTTCAGTTTTTTTTTCTTTTTGAGGTATGGAACCCTAAATGTCATTTTCCAGGATTTGTTTTCCCGAGTCCGCGTCTCATCATATTTCCACTTTGCCAGCCCGTGCTATTATGTGTTCTGTGGCCTATGCGGTTGGCGCGACATCAGAAGTGGGATCACCCTCCAGTGGAGCACCCTCCCGGCTAACGAAGTCATTGTCTGTCATGAGCTAGTTCTGTTGTCGGTACTCGGGATGCTATGCTCGTAAAACAGAATAAGAGCGCCGGTTATTTTAAATAATCATAAATACATTTCAAAACTTATGTACGTATAGAAATAGTATTTGTTATAATTCCGCGCAGGATGAAATGGGTTGGGGAATATTCGTGCCGCGGAATTCGTGGTCTTTTTTTTTTGGTAGCGACTCGTGCCTCTTTTTTTACCAGTGACGATTCGTGTTCCGTTGAAATTATTTAATGCTTAAAAAAATAGAAAAGTACAGTTGGTGTAAAAAGTGAAAATAGTATAAATTGATAAAACAATTAAATTATCAGTCTGTTATTATTTTTATAAAATTAACGCTTTATATTACATGATATGTTTATTATTATAATTAATTATAAAAAAAAAATAGTAATTCGAAAAACTTTGCTGTTATTCAGACTTTTGTTTTAATTTTAGTACTTCTAAATCATTCAACAATTTTGCGATCAACATTTGACTTCGGTGCCAACACCGGCAAATCGATGTTAAGCAAACTTAATCTATTTTACTTACATTTATTAATTATTTTTGAAATGACTTTTGTGACTGGTAGTACTCCAATGTGAAATAAATGAACATTTTTAATTGTCAAGTTGTACGGCACGAATCTACACCAAAAAAGGGGACAAGTTTACACCTAGTGAATATAGGTATTAACGGAGCACGAATCTACACCAAAAATAATGATTTTTGGCGCGAGTTTACACGGCATGAATTTCGCGGAGCACGAATCTTCCCCAACCTGATGAAATGAACTTTTGGGCGGCTATTCCGGCACGTGCGCAAAAATTGAGAAAGCAGGTTGCGGGTGACTTTAAAAGGGACATTGTAGGGATATGTATTGATTTTTTTGATTGAAAACTTATAGAGAGCATTCCTTATATCCTATAGCTTATATTTGATGTAGTTTAGTGACTCTAATTTCCATCGCATGGCATTTATCAAACCTAAAACAAATATCTAATGATTGATATTGCGAGTGAGAAATAATGCCGGAATAGCCGCCCAGGTTGAAAATGAAAGATCCTGGTCAAATGCGAGTAAAGTTGTGCCCTGAAGGTACAGTACATCCCGTTATCCCATTTTGTCTCTTTTAAAATTAATTTTAAACCAATAAATAGCGATGATTACATTTTGTGAAAAATATATTTCACTTTTTGATCTTAATATTTCTGCCGGCCGATACACGATTACTTACATTTTGCTCGATCCAATTAAACCGCAAAGATAGGTCTAAACTACATATAATCTAAATATAATTTCATTTGAGCTCTATTAAGTTTTGGACAATAAAAGTTATACTAAAATAAACATCGTGAAAAATGTGATATAAAACGGCCGGCATATTAAAAACCCATCCCTCTAATCCCAAAATAATAAATAAAAGCGACCCGCTTGGTTGGAGCAAGACAGATTTCTCTGGATAACCTCGCCTTAAAACCCAAAATTATTCCACGAGTAGTTATAATTGCCTAACTTGACAATTACGATATATTAAACTCTACGTATTTATACCGGGTGTAAATAGACTGCTACCATTAAATGAAACAGCTTTAGGTTTCACGGACGACGCTCTCTCCAAACTCGCCCGTATGTCGTCAACTATTTCCCAAACAAAGGTGTCCGTGGGTACGAAGTAATAGTATATATTCTCTGCCGCGGGTATGACTCTTGGGAAAAGTGTTTCAGTAGGATCGGTAGAATATGTGGTTTCATTTAGTGGTAGATATATATATATATATATATATATATATATATACTATATATACTCGGCATGTAAGGGGCCGTTCAAGTATTACGTAAGCACCAAAGGGGGGGGGTCTTTGTTTTGCTTATTTTCGATGACATGGGGGGTAGGGGAGTCTAGATGATGATTACGTCATCGGTATATTTTTGCCCCTTACTCTATGTTGAATACTGTATCAGTAAAATCTAATCTCTATCCTAAATCTATTTTCTTATTTTTAAAATTATAATTATAACATTATAATATAAAAAAAAAATATTTATAATTGAAAAATGTTTACGTAAGCATGGGGGGAGAGGGTAAGAGCTTTGCTTACTTTTGCTGACAAGGGGGATGGGGGGGTAAATAATTGTAATAAATCTGCTTACGTAATACTTGAACGGCCCCTAAGCTACTTATTAATATCTCCTTAAATAATGAGATATTGGCAATGTTTCGATTTTTGCCTACACCTTTGCTATAAGACCTAGCTGTGAACGGAATCTTAAGTTTCTAAGTCATCTATATTGTACCCTGTTGGTTTTCATAGTGAACCAATTTGTATGAAATTGATAACGTAAGGGACAATAACTTCTGTTCGCATAGAGTTAGATGCCTGATTTTTTTACAGCACCATTATGGGGTTATGGACTTCTGTAGGAGGTAAGTTTCAACTTGATATCTCTAATGGCACTCTCGGAACAGCGTCTGACGTAGATTTTTCACGATACCATGCAAAAAAGTGCCTTGGTGGCGTCAAAACTCTGCCACTGGTTTTGACACCACCATCAATCCTTCCACTTAACGAGTATCCAGTGTTAATTTAGCTATGTAAACGAAAGTCACCTTTTATATTTTAGCCCACTTTGAAGTCTGCATCAGTTGCTTAATAAATTTACGATACGGTATTTATTTAAAAAAACTTTATTTAATATAGCCTTTGCCCGCGGCTTCGCCCGCCTTTATTCAATCTTTGCTCCGTTTTAGGCTTATCCATAATTTTATGAACATCCTTTATAGCCTATGTGTTAACCAGGATCACTACAATAATATAAAAACCGCATACAATTCCGTTGAGTCGTTTCCTCGTTTTCGACTCGGGCGTTATTTTATGAACCTCCCTTATATTATAGCCTATCTACATGATGTGTTGACCAGGGTCACTACAATGATAATAAAAAAACCGCATCCAAATCCATTCAGTGGTTCTCGAGTTAAAACGGAACATAATTATGTAGACATACAGACAGACACACGAAAATTCTAAAAATAGGGACAAGGCTTGGCCCATGGTGCACGATAATCTTACAGAGTGATTTTGAACTTCAGTGTGTTGTCATAAAGTTTACATTAGAACGCTCACTTCGCGCGGTGCCATGCCGGCACGCTTAATCAGTGAATTTTCGAGGTTTTCCTGGATTTTACGTAGAAGTATTTGATGTTAGGAATTTTTCACCGGACATCGGAAAATGAACAATTTTTTTATAGCAGTAATTTCAGACATAAAACTCGAGCCGTTTAGACATAAAACGAATTAATTACTTAAAAGGCATCATTTCCAAAAACATACAATGTGAAATTTAAGTAATTTTGTTAACGAAAACTGAAATCGTGAAAAAAAAATCAGCTATTTCATATCGATTACTATCACCAGTTTTCGTTAGCAAAATTACTTAAATTTCACGTTGTATTCTATCGAGTGAAATGTGTTCAATTAGGTAACCGACCTGGCAACGAAAAGATAAAGGTCTAAAAAAACACGTGTCCAAGTTTTACATCCATCAGATAAATAAATAGTTCACTCAGCATATTAAAGCAAAAACCGTTGAAATACTAAAGGCAAGCCCTTAAATTGCAGGGAATTGATAGGTGTACCCTAAAACCTTTCTCAAGAAACCGTAGCTTAAAATTAAAATCGCAGCAGAATTTGCTTACTGGTTTTGTTCACAGCTAAAATCATGTACATCTCAATGTTATTAAATAAAAATTATAGTATAATTAACCGGTCAAAAGCGATTAATCTTCGAGAAAAGAGTTCATTTTTAAAAGAAAGTTGTTGTAAAATCATAATTCGTTGAATAGTAATACTCAGAACAATCAAACTTATCGATAAACTTATTCCATCGTACGTTGAACTTATCTAAAGCACTTGTTTTATCTTCTATACTAAGAGCACTGT
Organism: Ypsolopha scabrella; assembly: GCA_910592155.1. Taxonomy (NCBI): domain Eukaryota; kingdom Metazoa; phylum Arthropoda; class Insecta; order Lepidoptera; family Ypsolophidae; genus Ypsolopha; species Ypsolopha scabrella. Next base: position 15,266,057 of record OU342980.1, read on the forward strand.
ATTTAAAAGAATTAAGAGCTAAAGTCTTCAGTAATCTGAGATCAGATAATTTGCTAGCGACTCCCACAAACGCCACATAAAAGTCATGAGAAATTGGATCTGCCTCCCAAACTCCTGGATCATCACTCGATAGTATTACTGGTAGTCCTTGGGCTAGGAAAGTGGCTAACGGATGATTTCGTACATCACGAATTAAAGATAGCACAGCATTGGATATAACGTTTACTTCCAAACCAATGTCCCTTCTTCTCACTTCTTCTGTCAATACAGGGTGCTTGGACAACGCGTAAGCATGGCCCAATCTCTTAGCTCCTAGTAGGATTGCATCAACTAAATTGTCATCCGTGCTAGTTCCATACCAATCCGTCTCTCCGGCGTGGAAAAAGTAGTTGAGATCTTGTGCAGCAGCTTTTAATTGTGGTACAAATTCGATAAGGGGGTTCCCCTTGTCTTCAGGCCCTACTAGGTCAAAACCGGCAAATATTTCAGGTACATCACGTTTTATTTTCTTTGCTGTATCCAGATATACACCTAGTTCTTCTCTGTCTACTAATCTTGAAGGTGCATATATTAGTCTGGCTCCAATAAAATCTGGATAATCTTTTAGGAACCTGTTTATGCTTTTCCTGTAAGCTTTAGCTGTTATAATTGAGTTGTAAGTTGTACCATCTAGTTCATACAAGTTTGGTAGAATGCTTCTGACTTCCACGTACATTATGTTATCATTACGAAATGATTTGAGTGCGTCATAAAAGTATTGTTCCCAAAGAGGTCGATATGATAACATTGGGGCGACTGTTTCGAAATAGCTTAGGAATGTAAACCATGATTCATTGATACTAGGGTACCTTTCATTTGGGTTATCGCAGACCATGGAGAAATGCTTTCTCAGCTTTGCATCGAACTTGGTTGCATCACCCGATGACTTTCTTGCGTCTTTCATGAGTTCCCATTTTCCGTTACAAGGTTTCTGAGGAACATTTTTAGAAAATAAAAGATTGATTCTTGTGTCTTCAAAGCATACAAACAAATAATCCATATAAGTCACGTTGAGAAGATAGTCCGGTTTCAACATAGCCATGTCGTGGACATGGAGGGCAGCTCCTTTTGGCATGTCTTTGATTATTCGATACACTTTGGAATCCTTTATATTGTCTTTGTACTTGAAGTAATGATGAGAAAAATTGAAGTACTCTGGGTTGCTGAATGCGAAGTTACATTCTTCGAATTTGTATCGCATTAGGCAGTCGTTGACAACAGTTTCCTTAACTGTAAGATTCATGTTGCCGCCTACACATTTGAGGGTTTCTTCTTCAAGAATTCTTGCTCGTTCTGATTTTTTGACGCCATCACAGACGATATTGTTGAAAACGCACAAACAAATAATGGTAGTTATAGTAGAACGCATTGTGATATGACCGGAAGATCGAGCGCGTCGGTATCGCACGAACCAGCTTCCAACGTATACTGACTAGTTGGAACCAATACAATGACCCGAGATCCCCTCTAGTAATCGCTCAATGTTATGTATTTTGGGTTTAATAACTATAGGTACATTGTTCGCACATGTGCATGTTGTTTGCATTTTGCAGAAACTGGAGAGATATTTGCATGCTAAACTGTATTTGTAATGTTAGCATGGTCACGTTTTGAACTATTCTGAAGGCGATTTATATCCAATGAGTCATCAATTTATCATCATTCGTTGTTGATATTTCCTTTAGGCATTTAGTTTGATAATACAATTGATTGGATTGAAATTAGTATGAGAAATGTTAAAAAAGGTCAGTTTAGTGATCTTGGGAATTTTGTTATTTTACCGCTGACATAAACAGGATAGAAGACTGTTCTCCATTTCTTAAGACACAGCGATAACAAACAAACACGACGTAAAATATTATGTTGTAACAATTTCCTCTTGTTTTGATATTGTATTATGGACCAGCCATTCGCCTGCGGCTCCGCCCGCGTTGTTTAAATCTCTGTCCCGTTTTCGGCTTGGGCGTTATTTTATCAACACTCATTATAGCTTCTATGCTTGACAGTCCCTGTGATGATAATAGAGAAAACCGTATCCAAATCAGTTGAGTAATTCTCGACAGACATACAGACAGAGAGATAAAAATGGTAGCTTTGGCTTCAGTGCCAATAGTCTTAACCCATTTCATTCAAAATTTTGTAAAAATATTCAATGTGCAGACAGACATAACTTTTTCACTACTTTATTATTATTTTAGAAGAAGATGCACTGTTCTTATTTTTGTTTGTAGTTTTCTCAGAACCGAACTGAATAATATTTTTGTTATGATTTGTGACGAAAGACGATAACTTTATGAATGAATGTGAATAACAGATTAAAACTATAAATAAAACTTCGTGCCATAATTAACAAATTAAACTTATCTAGTTTGTCGGGACCACACCTTTAACTAATTAAAATGAATGCAAATAATCTTCTTACATAAAAGTATTTTAAAAAAACCTGTTTGAAATGAGCTCGCAGACCACTTTAACTTAAAAGAACTGCGAATTTAAACGTTTAAATTAGTAAACCTCATTATGAATAGTAAACTGGTGTGCATTACAGCCAAGCGGCATCTTTTGGAAGGGGTTCTCGGTTTCAATAGGAGCCAAAGAAAACAAAAATAAATACTGCGTCTGATCCGCCATGATGATTTTATGCAACCGAGAAGGGTTGGGACGGATTAAGTGGCACTCAGGGCAGAACTGCATCCCCTCTGTGCGGCATTCATTAAAAAAAAATGGCGGCTACAGGACGCGCTACGCCATGTATGTTTGTTAAAAGTGCTCTTTGGGGCTAGAGATACAAAGCTGTGCACAAACGGTGATACCAAAGTGAAATAAAAATCCAAATTCAGGGCAGATAGCGTTTACCTTAGTGTGTGTAATTAGAAATGCTTTATTATATAATATATTTTCAATAGGGAAAAATCGCGCTTCAACCGTCCGTGCGCCCAAAATTCGCTATAGTCTTCCTGGTTTATTTTCAAATCTCATAAGGGGATGTAAATGGCCGTTACCTTTACATGAAAACACATAATTCACTGATCACACTGAACAACTTTCCCTAACAAACATAAATATGCAAAATAAACAAAATGGACTTGCCCATTGAACATTTTCGATATTTACAGTTACGATAATGTCAGTATTAAGGAGGTCAATAATTTATTTAATTTGCACTGTATTTTTCTTTGGTAAAATTTTTCAGTATGATAATTAGAGGATGTACAGTGGAGACCGCATTAAGTTAGACACTTCGGACTTTGTACCGATCTTATCTTCTTCTCTGTAGGGGCTAATGTCGTACTGCAACTGTACAGCTTGATGTGGTCTCCACTGTACCTATAATTTCATTCAAAGATATCAGCCCGCTTACACCCAGTATGCAGGGTGAATTTTTCAAGTGCACCTGGATGGCCAGATCCAAAACTATAGGGAATAGCGAAAAATTCTCAAAGGATTCTAGGGCTGATTTTGATGGAAACTAAAACGGCATAAAAAGATTTTTGAAAAACCGTTAATTTAATCATCAAAACGCTGGTGTTTTATTGGTCCAAAAGGAAAGTATTTTAGACAGTGACATTTGACAGTCTGTGACAATTGTCAGGCTATAATATCCCTCTATGTACTATACCTATATGCTACCTCTAGGGTCACGATACATGTATGATGTATGGTTCGTAAAAGTGCTCTTTGGTGGTACTTGTGTATGAATAAGTGTTGTCACCTCTTGCTTTAATCTTCTGATTGCGAGACTCCCTAAGACATTATGATGATTAGTAGCTTTTTGACTGAAGACTACCTCCTGTTTGTGGTGCACGGTGTATCATCTATAGGTATACCAACAGGTATCTGTGTGTTCTTATTCCTCCGCATGATCCTGATGATAATTTAGAGATACTTAAGTTAGCACATGTTGGTAAACATTCAATATTTTGGACAACATAAGAATATAGGAGGTATATGAAAAGTTTTGTGAATAATTTTGTTTTAGACACAAGCGTTTACTAGGGATTTCTTAATGGTCATTAAGACACTTCGGAAATTTTGTTTAGTTGTGCATTTGTTTTATTTTTTCGGTATTAATTCGCTATTCTCTTGCTTATCCTGGCAAGCTCAGGTTAATGAAATTAGTCGGTGCTTGCACTTTGCATTCCACTCTCTCAAGAGGCTCCAATACTTGTTGCATTTTAAAACAAAGGTGATGCTTGCGCAGACTTGGTTGTTGCATCTGCTTGATTACGCTGACATCTGTTTTACGGATGCCACTGAGGACCGACTTCAGAACCTTGGCACCCGTTCTGCTTTCATCATTACCGACTTCAGTTGAAAAAAAACATATCGTCACGACATGAATCCCCGAGGGGGTGTCAGAGGTGTTCCCGAGTGTGAACTGTGAAATGCAAGTCACAGTCCACACAAGGTACACCCGCGTTTCACCGACGGTTATTGGTGAGCCCTGTATTTTAGGGCATGCAGGTTTCCTCACGGTGTTTTCCTTCAAGCGGTAAAAGTATTATGTAAGATAAGAACCCAAATATTATGCACATACATTCTGAAAAACTCATTGGTGCATGCCCGATCGGATTTATAACGTGCAAGCATTGACCTCTCATAAAACAACAAGACATCATACAGTCTCTAAGAAAAGTTCGTCAGAAAGTGTCCGAACACGTGCATAGTAGCAAAAATCTTCAACCAAATTAAGACGTTATGTCGTTAACATAAGATGCAATGTCAGTTGTATGCAATCGTCATTCGAATTTGTCACCCCATAGCGGTGACCAAATGCATCGCGGACACTTTTTGAGCGAGATTGTGAGTCTAGTTGTTTAATGGGAGGTCAATGAGTGTAAGTTTAAGCTTTATGTAGCTAGTTCATTTATCTTTATCCCGTAGTTATCTATTTCAATATTTCTTACTTTATGTTGTTGTACTCATTGCCCTGCCTTTTATGATTACATCTCACCACGACAGGTTGGCTGGATTGGAAGAGATTTCTTGCAGAAACAATCTCGCTTTTTAGAGTTTTTCTTGTATTTTTGTATCGTATTACTGTTTATGGGCAATAAAGAATTAAGTGGTAAATAAGTTATTACAAACGAATATTGGATGGATTCGATTGATGGTTTTTGGTGGAATATCATCTTGAATAAATTATACACAAATTCTTGTACTTTTATTCCACATATATTTATATTTATTCTAACTTAGGCTACCGGTTCCGTATAATAATCTGTTGGCCCGATGATTTGTAATACGGAACCGGTAGCCTAAGTTAGAATAAAAATAAATATATGTGGAATAAAAATACAAGAATTTGTGTATAATTTATTACAAACGAGTTGACTTTTGTTAGCTCGAGCCACATTATCATCGTTGCGCAGCTCAACTGAACAGAATTTCCGAAAGTCATTTTTTTTCTTCCACCACTGTTTTTTACTTTTAGTTGGGCATTTATTTTGTTTTTTCGCCATTATTGATTTTTGTGCTTTTTAGGCTTCCGTTCCCAAAGGGAACCGAATTACTAAGACCCCGCTGTCTGTCCGTCTGTCTGTCCGTCTGTCATCAGGCTGTATCTCATGATTCGTGATAGTTAGACGGTTGAAATTTTCACATAAGATGTATTTCTGTTGCCGCTATTACAACAAATACTAAAACCGGCCAAGTGCTAGTCGGACCCGGGCACTCCCATACAACAGACATGATTTTTTTGCCGTTTTTGTAGATAATGTTACGGAACCCTTCGTGCGTCTCGGAATTTTAGTCAGTCAATCAATAGTACAGTGTGATATCAGGGTGGTTGTAGGTTATTATATGGTTAATAAATTAAAAACGAGTTGAGGTTTGTTAGCCCGAGCACAGATTATCACAATGGTTACTACATAACAGATACACCACTCCCTTTAAAAAACGATAATTAACTACTGTCACTGTCAGAAAATAATGCAAAAATCTATCTACGAGACGCTCGTAAGACTAATAACCCATTTCATTTCAAATTTCGTGAAAATATTCTATGTACAGACTATTTACTACCTTATTATTAGTAATTATAATAGATAACCTCCATCCATCCTTCCATCAGCTCAGTTCGTCCACTGCTGGACATAAGCTTTTCCAGGACTTTGCTACTCCCGGCGGTCATCCGGAAGAATTGCCCATACTCACACACGCTGGGCAGGCGGTCCCAGGCAATGGTGGGCCTCCTGGTTTTTTGCCTGTGAGCTGTCCTCTTACTCTCCCCCGAATTACTTCGCTAGATAACCTAATCTACCCGTTAACTAATATTTAGTTAGACTTATTTTTTCTTCATTTTGAGACAATAATAAGAAAATATCGTTTTTTCGAAATAAATTTCGGCCCACTCTGGGGCCGGCATCAGTTCGATGATTCATCATTTGCTTTTAAATAATTATAATATAATATATTATAATATTTCCTAATGAAATAATTGTATATTATATAGACACATGACATGACATACGGACGGATGGACAGACAGAAAATTCAAATACAAGACAAACTGCAGAGTGACATATAGGGCTCCGTTTTGCCTTTCCGGTACGGAACCCTAATAAACCAATAAGTGTATAATCTAAGTATTATAAATATTTATCTACTTGATAAAAAAATCGGTATATCTTACGGACGGACAAGACCGTCGTCAAACACGTTTCGTAGTAGGTAACAAATTGTTCATAACCAAATGTAGCATGAGGGAAAATCTAAACGCACCGTCCAAATTCAAGACAAGACTGTCTTGTCGCGTCGCTCAGATCAGAACCCTGTTCTGAGTCGCGTCGTATTGCTTTCCCTTTTCGTCCTTGAACCGAATAGTGTTCGTGATTGAAGAAATCTGTGTGTCAGTGAAATCGATTCTAATAGTTGATACCCACTACAATGAGTGGAACAGTTCTGTGTTTATTTCTCGGTCTATTAGTTCAAGTGCTGACGAAAAATGTCGAAGAAATCAAGTTTGAGAGACACAAACTCTTGGAAAGAGAACTTCAAATGATGCTTGGAGGTGATATAGAGCTCAGTGACAACGAACAAAAAGCTAATGAAATAATAATGAATTTGAAACATAAAGAAGTAGATGACGGGTTCAATAACCCTCACTTTTTCAATGTATCGAAACACTTTTTTGAATACAGAAATGAAGTGAAGAATTCACCCTTATTTCAAATACTACAAGACATGCCAAAAGGAGCTGTCCTTCATGCTCACGACACCGGTCTGCTGAGTCCTGACTATGTTTTAAATTTAACCTACTGGCAAGATCTGTTTATCTGTTTTGTAGAGGATGATGTTAATTTTGTTTTTTCCAAGGATATACCAGAAACGCATTGTCCAACTAAATGGCAGTTGATGCGGGATGCAAGATTCTCTTCAGGTAATGTAGAAAAGTTTGATGCAAATATTCGAAGCTTTTTCACAATTGTTGTTGATGACCCTCATTATGCGTATCCCAATATAAACGTTGCCTGGGGAAAATTTTCCAATTACTTTATCGTGAGTAGTAACATAATGTCCTATAAACCCGTCTGGGAGAAATACTTTTATGATACTTTAAAAACATTCAGAGAAGATAACGTGATGTATATTGAAATAAGAAGTCTCTTGCCACCACTTTACGACTTAGAAGGTAATGTTTATGACTCTGTTGACACTGCAGCGTCGTACAAAAAAGTTCTTGACCAATTCATGGACGATTATCCAGATTTCATTGGAGCTAAACTAATTTACGCTCCTCTAAGGAGAGTAGATACTAGAACTGTTGAGGAGTATCTTGAAATAGCAAGGAAAATAAAAGCAAAATTCCCATCCTTTTTTGCTGGTTTTGATTTAGTCGGCCAAGAAGATCTTGGCGTTCCAACAAAACAATTCCTTCCTCAATTAGCAGCAGCTGCAGAAGAATTCGACTATTTCTTTCACGCTGGAGAAACAAATTGGTACGGAAGCTCTTCTGATGAAAACTTATTTGATGTTATAACACTCGGCACAAGAAGAATAGGACATGCTTTTGCTCTAGCTAAACATCCGGTGCTGATTGAAGAAGTGGTTAAGAGAGACATAGCTATAGAAGTGAATGTTGTTTCAAATAGCGTTCTCAAGCTGGTTGAAGATATAAGAAATCATCCTTTAGCTTCGTTCTTAGCACAAGGTCTTCCTGTGGTGATATCAAGTGACGATCCTGGTGTTTGGGAGGCGGAGCCGTTATCTCATGATTTCTATGTGACTTTTGTTGGTGTTGCCAGTCGTCATGCCGATTTGAGAATGCTGAAGAAGCTGGCGTTGAATTCTTTGTATTACAGCACCGTGGCTAATAAAGATAAAGTTTTGTTTGAATTTGAAAAACGCTGGACGAAATTTATAGATGGGTTGTTGAAAGATAAATGGGATTAATCTGAGTTGTTCTTTTTTTCAAAAGTTTTTCCCAACACGTGCTTATTTTTGTCCATCGTCATTGAATGTTTTCCCACTGCTTATTTTTAGGATAGCAAATTGTAACATAGATAGTAAAAAAAATATTGTTATTAACTTATTTTATTACCTGTACATTTTACGAAAGAAGATAAGATACAAGATAAAACATCCCTTTTGATTTATGATTACATTAATTGCTATATTCTTCAATTGAAATTGAACACTATCATAGTACTCGTACCTATACTTACGATAGTAAAACTTATGCATTGACAGCTAAGGAAGATAAAGATTATACAGGCTGAAAATGAACCTCCTAACTATTATCAAAGGAAACTTCTATGTTCGAAATAAAAAATAAATGTTTTGTTACTTCTGTCATAACATAATTCATAATAAAAAAAAGATATCGACCGTCAAAAGAAGCACTAAGCACTCCGGTGACAGAGACGACGCTCTACGAAACGTATATGTACATAGCCTACTCGTATGTGCATTATTTACCGCCGGGAAAATGGACGGTCTATCGTCAGTCACATGTCGTGGCGCGTAGGTTTGCCATTCATTCGAAATTCGGAAACCAATGAAAAAAATGAAGACAATCAAATCTTTGTTTTTTACAATTCTATGGTATATGTTTTCATAGGTATATTATAGATTTCAATAAAGATTCATTTCAACCTGAATAAGGTGACTTTCGTTTATGCAACCAAACTCACATTGGAGACTACTTACTGAGTCTCCAGTATTAATTTAGCTATGTGAATGAAAGTCACCATCCATAAACATATAATTTACTAGCTTTTGCCCTCGGCTTCATTTTAATATTACTATCGAGAGTTTTCGGCTTGGCGGCTATTTTATCAACCTATATGTTGACCAAGGGAATAATGATAATGAAAAAAAACGGTCAAGTGTGAGCAGGACTCTTGCCCTGAGAGTTCCGTACCATCTTAATAAGTTAACCAACCCAAATGATTTGAATAAAAATTACAAACTTATCAGAACCTACAAAATGTGTGAAATAAAAATGCAAAATTAAGTTAGTCGATTATTCGGGACGGTAACTCTAAACCTATATAAAAAATCGGTGTTTTCAGTTTTTGTTGTTTAAATACAGTATATGGGGCACATAATATACAGTTAATTTCAAATTCATGACTAGTTTAGTTTTTGAGATAGACCCCGTAATAAAAACGGTCTACTAACTGAAAACTTGATGGCCCCGCCATTTCATTATTGTTGGGTTTAAAAATATATATATTTGTACGTTACTTCAAAAGCTATAGACAATGACACCTTACGTGTGCAGCTAAGAAAAAAAACCGTCCAAGTGCGGTTCCGTACCATTACTTAAAAAAACGGCAAAAAGATCATGTTTGTTGCATGGGAGTGCGCGGGTCCGACTCGCACTTGGCCGGTTTTAGTTTTTTTTTGTTACAGCGGCTACAGAAATACATCATCTGTGAAAATTTCAACTGTCTAACTTTCACGGTTCATGAGATACAGCCTGGTGACAGACGGACGGACAGCGGAGTCTTAGTAATAGGGTCCCGTTGGTTACCCTTTGGGTACGGAACCCTAAAAAGATTTTTTTCGGCTCTATTCATGTATGTATGGGACCACACCTGAAAATTAATTTAATTTATTTTTTTATTTATATTCGGATTCAGGTCAACACTTTACATAACATATTCAAATTTCAGATATGTAACTCATTCCATCTGCAAGCTAATAAAGTCGCTCTGCTGTCTGTCCGTCCGTATGTGACGGGTCTCTAGCTCGTACACGTAATAGTTACAGGCCTAACCTAAAGCTGGGCTATCTAGTGTAGAATTTTGAAACAGAACCGAATATTTAATTAGAAATTTAATTAAACAAACAAAAAAGAAGCTGAAACTACTATCGTAAACTAAATAAATTCTATGATATTATGTACAATTTTGTACAGTGGAGCCCACATCAAGCTGAACAAAATCAGTATAAGCTGACCTCTCATTGTATAGGCTTCCCGTACAATGAGAGGTCAGCATATACTCAATGTGTTTAGCTTGATGCGGGCTCCACTGTACTAGCTGTTGCCCACGACTTCGTACGCGTGGATTCCGAAAATTATTAAATTACCTTTTTTGTATAACCTGTTTTATATGAAATAACATAATTTCCGATATACGTTCTTCTTGATTTCCAACTAAAATGCTTAAGGGGCCGTTCAAGTATTACGTAAGCACTATGGGGGGGGGGGGGTTTTGCTTATTTTCGATGACATGGGGGTTAGGGGAGTCTAGATGATGATTACGTCATCGGTATATTTTTGCCCCTTACTCTATGTTGAATACTGTATCAGTAAAATCTAATCTCTACCCTAAATCTATTTTCTTATTTTTAAAATTATAATTATAACATTATAATATAAAAAAAAATATATTTATAATTGAAAAATGTTTACGTAAGCATGGGGGGAGGGGGTAAGAGCTTTGCTTACTTTTGCTGACAAGGGGGATGGGGGGGTAAATAATTGTAATAAATCTGCTTAAGTAATACTTGAACGGCCCCTAATATAAAATAGATTTTCATGGTTTTGATTACAAAAATACCGAAAAGTCCACTGAAACTCAGCCCCTATATTGTTGAACACTGAAAACTAGTAGTTTCTATGCTGTGACCAAAACAAATTACGATTTTCAATGTTTCTTACTTTCTCCAAGACTTACGAAATATGGAATCCTATATTATTTGAATCGTACTTTTGAGATACAAAGGCACCATATTAGGATTTTCTTTTGTGCAAAAATATTTTGAAACAAATTTCAAGAATATTACACAAATTTACAGTAGTAACATTTTCAATTAGGAAGTACCTCAGCTGCTGGTGCCGGTTGCTGAATTAGCAAAAGAAAAAAATAGATGCGACGACGAGCGAAGCGAAGAGGAGCGTGTTAGGTTGACGTGTAAGATAAAATAAGGAGCGGAGCGAGGCGACGACGCGACGTCCCTAGTTTTGACAGTAACTCAAATTTGTATTTTAAAGTCGCCGATTTCAACGATTTCCAAAAAACAAACATAATACATACACAATCTCACACTGAAATTTAACGTCCTTTGCGCGTGAGAAACTACCGTCAGCGCCCGCCGCACAGTGAGCTGACATCGAATTTTCGTGGAATTAGTGATGAATAAAAAACAACTTTACTTTTCAGATTTTCTGTTGATGCTAGCGTATTGTACTAATAACGACAATGATTTAATTCTTATGACTTTTCTTTCTAATATTGTCTTAGCCATTAAACTACTTTGTTTTTTTTTATGGAGTAAAATACATTTGGTCAGTTTATTCAGAAGTTTCAAAAAGTCTTAACATATGGATTGAAGATTCTAGTAGTCTGTATCTTAAGCTATAACCATACCCAAGGAGTGGTCTCGCAAATCGTGGCAATTTACTGACCAACTTAATAGTGTAGCTGGCTCGATACATTTTGTTTGGTAACATTATGTTTGTCACAGTCATTTTTGGAAATTTCTAGAAAATAAATACTATATAATACTATATTTTGTTTGGAAACAAGCAATATTTATATTAAAAAGAGCCTGAAGTTCACTGAGCTAAAATTGCCACGCGTCAACTCTATGCGTTTATTATTAATGTTAGGTCTGCTACTATTTTACAGTTCTCACTTAGGTTGGGAATATCTCTGATACCCCCTGAGGGATTCGAGTTAAGAATGTTTGTAATATCCGTTTTTCAAAACATTTTTATATGGTTTTAATAGTAAGGACTCCAAAAATAAAGCGTCAATGCGCCACGGCTACACACGATTTGCGTTAGCTCAACTACTAATTAAGACTAATTCGTTTAACAGCTTCTGTAGCAACTCTTCCGTGGCCACACTGGCCCCACGGTTGGTTGGCAATGCTAGTTTATAGCCACGCCTTTAGATAATGCTATTATACGGGGTGGAACAATACCTATCTTTGCATAAAAGTCCAATAACATACATGTACTCACGCCTTTCTCCCAGAGGGGTCAGATACAAAATATTTCCATCACCTCTTCCATCTCTTCCATATCCATCAATCTAGCTATACGAGCTCAATTATTCCAGGTGCTATCGAATTACTTTCCTCCGTAACAGTGGTAGAGCTGGTGCCGGGCTCGACTGTGGTGGTATCACCATCTTACTCGCGAACCCCCCCGAAGTTATTCGAGGGACAGTAAGAGGACAGCTCCCAAGCAGACACATCCAGGTGGCCCACCATTGCCTGAGACCGATTGATGGCGGTATATCCATCCCAAATTGCCGGGCCTTATAAAGAACAGACTGGTGACGGGCAGCGACGTCACTGGTGCGAGGGTTTCGGCACTGCGCTCACCCAATGTAATTTAGCACAACCGACTTGAGCCTTTTGGCAGTGGCGTGCATTGAACTTTTTACTGGAAATGCAATGAGAAGGCCAAGTTTGACGATAAAAACAACATGAAAAATAATTAAAAACCAATTTGGAAAAAACATTTTTTGTATGAAATCATGTACCCTAGAGTAGGCAGTGCCGCGTCTTATTAAATCATACTACTACTCAACGCGCTCTGCGTTGAACAGGAGGATGTTTGACTATACGCTTACGTGACGCTGCGTTCCGGAATCCATACTGCGTGTCAAAACTAAAATGCAGTATGGTTTCAATCTAAGATATTTCAATTTGCAGTCCGGAATAGCTATACTCGAGTTGAACACTAGAATGGATTCATTACACTTATAAAATATTGCCAATGCGGAAATCATCGTCGACGTCAACGTCGGACTGTGTCTGTTGTTTATAGCTCGTATTCTGTCTCTTTCGGTAGCGTGGCGATTAGTATAATGGCTGTCTCTTTTTAAGAACAACCGATCTCGGGTCATTGCTTTGCGGCTTATTTGAGACTACTTGTCTTGCTACCGTTTATTTTCATTACAGAAAATATTAAGTATGCTTACTATCCAGTGTCGATAAGGAGGCACAATCTTCTGCGCTTAGGGATTTGTGGGTATTCATTAAAAAAAATACAGGTTATGTATGGCGGTCGCTTGACTACCTTCAGCGACTCGCCATACCTAATCTTCTAACCTAACCTCACTGTTGCTCGCATTTGATGGGCAGTTAATATATTTGATGTGCAATAAAATATGGATATACCTACCCCTTTTTATAAACATTACCTCAGTTATGCATAAATTTCTCATTGAACATTTAATCAATTAATTCATTCCGGTCTTTCAGCAATGAATAAAAAAATACTCAATAAGAAAGGAAAACATAATCTTTTTCAAAACATGTCTATTATTATGCCTAACGCTAAATAAGTGGTTGTTTTTTCCTGTGTGTATTTGTATGTAATTTTTCCATTCAGTCATTATACCAGTTCATTAATTGTAAATGCAGATTAATTATCCCTACTAACAGCCTATACACTATAAAAAAATTACAGATCTGAGAATAAAGTTGTATGAAATATATAAGTAAAAGTTTCTGGAGTGGCTAATACATATTAGTCTTTGAATCCGTGCATGTTTTCGTAAGACGCTTTAAATAATAAGCGCTCGGAAATCATCCTCGCGTTCAACACATAAATAGAGTATTGTTTACGGAGCTAAACTTCGTAAAAGCGTTTAGCAAAACATCCTGCTGTTCAACGCGTGAAAGCGATAGTATGAGTTAATAAGACGCGGCAGTGTCTACCCTGGCGTCATACAATTAATGATTTTTTGAAGTGATATTTAAAAAAAAACATGTTTTTTTTATTGTCAAACTTGACCTTCTCATTGTATTTCCAGCAAAAAGTTCAATGCCCGCCACTGCCTTTTGGTGTTATTTTGAGTAAATTTCTATTTACTGCCGCTGTTTTCAGAACACCCCGTGTTCAGTTCGCTTTGTGACTAATTAGTCGCCTACCGGTAATTAAGATGATAATTATCAGAAGCGATGATCGCGACGCATTCAGCGTGAACATTCGCAGTTCCGAGTCATTTGCCGGAGTCTTCATCACCTATATGCAACACGTATGTGTTAGAGTATTTAATGGCTTTTGTCCGTGACTTCGGCTACGTGGGCCTCCTTATACGTGACTCAGTGTACAACCCTTTGTTCCCAGTAGTTCTGTTAATACCTGTACGATCTACTAGTCTAGTTCATTCGTGAATAAACTACTACCATTATAGGTATACTGTGCTACTACTTTGACTAATATGATAGCACCAGAACTATATTGAAGTGTGTTTAATGTTAGTTGTATGAAATCGACTATTATTTATGCAGCCAAACTCATATAGGGGACTTGGTAAGTGATCAGTAAGACTGATCGATGACACTTTTTGCTAATTTCACAAAATAAAATCTTGACGTCCCATAGTAATTGACTCGGGGCTGGGCTTGCGTTTATAAGGAACACGAAAATAATAATTTACGAATTTCACAAAAAGGGTCATCGAACCTTGTTTCTGAGCACTTACCGAGTCTTCAGTAGGAATTTGGGTGCAAAAGTTAAATTTACCTTCTATATTTGGAGGTCTTAGGGGGCCCAAATGAATCCACTTATATAGATATTAAATATAAGGAAAATTTCGTCTAAAATGGACCAAAGTCATATTGGAGACTCGATAAATGGTCAAGACCAAGGTTCTGTAAGACCATATTTGCGAAATACGTGTACGAAAAATGGTGTCTCTATACTTGTTAAGGGGGATGGTCCTGTTCTCCATACAAACTTGTCGGAACCAATAACCACGATAAAAGCATTATAATTTCGTTGTTACTTTTTTCTACCCGTTCCATCATTTGTACACCCGCAAATAATCAGTTTTTTTACAAAAAATATGTTTCTACTATAAAATATTGCTGTTTAAAAAGGTATGAAAGTTTTAAACAGCAAAATTTGTTTTTTTAAGGTTCCGTACTCCGACAAGGAACCCTTATAGTTTCGCCATGTCCGTCTGTCCGTCTGTCCGCGGCTTAGCTCAGAGACTATTATTACTTTCTAATTCTAGCTGTAATTTAGCATGAATATAAATATTAATCACGCCGATAAAACGGTAAAATAAAATTTGGAAAAATTTTTTTAAGAGTACCTCTCGTACACTTAAACTGGGGATGATTTTTTTCTCGTCTATTCCATAGTGTGGGGTATCGTTGGATAGGTCGTTTAAAAACATTGTGCGTGTGAAAACCATTTTTCCAACATTAAAGCATTCAGAATCGACTTTAATGTCACGACATGTAAGTCACAGTCCACAGACATACAGTACTCCCAAACTTATAATGCGCATACGAATCTTCGTCACTGCTCGGCAAAGTTCGTATTTTCCTACACTTCCTATACAAGCAGTAAGGTCACGTGGTACGTCTAGTCGCTCGGCTATAGATTTCTATGCGCATTATAACTTTGGGAGCACTGTACAACCATGTTTCGCCGAAGATTATTTTATTTCTGCGATATATCGTTTTAAAATCATACGAAAGAATATAACAGTTCCGCATGATAAAATTTTCGTTAGCTCCCTTAAAAATTAAACCAGTTATTTAATGGCTTTTTATTTTTAGGTATTTTAATGATTAGGCGAATCACGAATGGCTAGTCCACTGGACATCACTGAAGGGGCCTAAATATGGCTTAAAATTGTTATTATTCTTGTTGATATGAGTTAAAATCTATATATACTTCTGGACACATCTATTGGCCCACCTTGCATTTTCAGTTTCGTTTGGTCCTAGCTAAAAATTTATATTACGTCGAGCAAAAAGTTTAAAACAATACGATCGAAAAAGATGGTAAAATGTATCAGGTTTAAAACTGGATCAATAGTTTTTGTTCAATCTAGCAATCGTATTTAGGTAGGGGCCATCGAAACCTAAACTCTAAGGTGGGCCAATAGATGTGTCCAGAAGTGTATAGGTATATTTATAAAATAATACCCTGATTGACTGAAGATACAGCACCCTCCGATAAAAAATAAATAATCAGAATAAAAATGCAGAAGATACACGTCAGGCTATTGTTAAAGGACTTGGTATTAGCCAAAAAACTGAAAAAAATATACAGCTTATAGAGACATAAAAAAATAAAATAAATTTAAAGATAATTAAATAATTTAAGATACAAAACCAAGCTTTTTCGATTATGTTTCCTGTAATCTTAAATTTTTATTGAGATTTTCGAAGTTTCTCGAAATCTATGCAAGTAAATATATAGGTAGCATAATTAAATATTCTTTTTTTTTTATTCTATCTTTACAGGATGCATCCTAATGCGATAGGGAAGGTTTATTAAACATTATCACTTAACAATTAAATTTACAGACACAATTAAACTTTTTGTCCCTAAATTAACCTACGTTCTCCGCTGCTGCCCTCTCTGGAAATTTGATACACTTTTAAAAATTATGGATAATACCCTTCAACAAACATTGGTAAGGATACTGAATTGTTCACTCACCGACCGGTGTTGGACCCAAGCTTCACTACCGGTCCGCTTCGGTGGCCTAGGGATCCGCAAAATCTCCAGTGTGGCACTCCCTGCTTTTCTGTCATCCGTCTATAGCACGCATCACCTATTCGGTACTGTAATTTCCCCCTCACTAGGTGACATAGAGACATCGTGCTTGACGGAGGCCAGGGATTCATGGGTGCAAGCCTGTCCTGGTGAGGACCTGCCCTCCGATTTGACATTACAAAGATTGTGGGACGAGCCTTTCTGCTGTAAGGTACAAAACGACCTATTGGAGACTGCTTCTGATTCAGCAGATCGAGCACGTCTTCTGGCATCTGGCGAACGGGAGTCAGGTTTCTGGCTGCACGCTGTACCATCAACTAACATCGGCACGCAGCTGGATAGAGTAAATTTCTCCCTTGCCATAAGCCTCCGTCTCGGCGCAAGGACGAACGAGCCACATCGCTGTCGGTGTGGCACAGAAGTCGATCAGCTTGGACACCACGGCCTCTCATGTCGACGCAGTGCTGGCCGCTTCTCGCGGCATACCAGTTTAAACGATGTCATCCGCAGGGCCCTTGCCACCGTCAACGTACCGGCTATTTTAGAACCGGTAGGCTTTGGTGTGGGATGCTACGTGTGTCGATACTTTAGCACCGTCCCACACCGGTGTGACTGCTGTCAGGGCTGGCGCAGCCGCGGCAGCGGCAGAAGCACACAAGAGACGCGGATATGCTGGCCTCAGTTTGGACTGCATATTTGCGCCTTTTGGCGTTGAGACCCTCGGGCCGTGGGGTCCAGAAGCAAAACTCCTTTTCAAGGAGCTAGCTGCGCGGCTGGTCGACGTCTGTGGGGACCCGAGGGCTGGTGCGTATTTTGGCCAGAGAATTAGTCTGGCCATACAAAGAGGAAACGCAGCCAGCCTTCTAGGTACCCTTCCACATGACGACGGCGATCTGGCTAATATTTTTCATTTAGTTTAAATTTAATAAATTTATATTTTTAGGTAGGAATTTTCTTTTTATTTTAAGTTATTTAATTTTAGTTTTTAGTAGTTATGTTACTAGTTTAATTTTATTTTTAATATTATTAAACTTTTACATCAATAGTTAGTATGGCCTGTGTGAACCCGCTCACGTTACAATTTAACAAATCAACCCGTCCGGATCCAGCCACCGCGTTTAGCAAACGCAGAGCGCGCGTGAGCGGGGCGGGCGCCCTCTGCAGCAGGTTGGTGCGTGCGCGCGGTACTGCCAGGAGTGCCGGCTGCAACCGCCGCGCCGCCAGTCCGTCCGGCACGCACAGTCGCAGTTGCTCGAGGATGGCCGGGTTATGCACCTCGCCTCTCAGCACACGAAATAAGTACGTGGCGAAGGATGCGTCTCTTCTCAATTCCAGTTTGCTTAGGATCAGCTCTTTAATAGCTATAATTCGATATCGTATTTTCATATTTTTTAATATTTTTATTTTTTGTACCGAACGATAATAAATATGTTCTTGATAGACGAAAACACTGTTCCACCAGAAATGCTAATTTATTCATAGATTTGCAACCAGTTGTATATTGTTAATCAAAAGTTTAAATGCTATGAGTATGTTCCAAAATTAGATCATTACAAATAGAAATAAAAAACCGGTAAAGTGTGACTGGGACTCGCGCCCTGCAGGTTCCGTACCATTCAAATACTTAAATAATTTGAATAAAAATTACAAACTTATCATTATCAAGTACATTAACTTAAAAATAGCTTCTTCTAAATATTATTATTATAACATGTCTTCGTTATATGTACATTATACGTTATACATAAGTAAACCTTAATAAATAGGCGGCCTGTGATAGATCTAAAGCTTCAATAAACAATAAATCAATTTGCACAAATGTTTTTTTTAGACATATCCAAGGCATCAAGATGAAAGGCCGTATTACACATTACACTACAAAATATCAGCTGGATGCCTTTAGTATAATTATAATTACAACCCGGCCAATTCATCTTGAGACCTGGCAAGCGAGAGGAAAATAGAAATTTAATAATAAGAGAGATGGCAGGAAGACAGGAAAGCTGGCTTTCAAATTAAATTGGTCAATAGATATCTTATTCATATAATTCACTTGGATGCATTGTAGTCGTGTTCTACGTAGGTCGGCCATTTTGAAAAATAATGCACCGCTACCATTAAAAGATGGAAAAATAAATAAGTGTTTATCAAGTTTAAATTTCCCTTACAAATACCTTCTAAATTTAATACATTCGAAGGTTTGCAAGAAATATTTTGTATACAACATGAAATTTAAGTAATTTTGTTAACGAAAACTGGTGATAGTACTCGTTCATATGAACAACTTTTACTATGGAGCCAACCCTGAAATCGTGAAAAAAAATATCAGCTGTTCCATAGAAAAGTTAAATACCTACTCGACCCAAATGTATGAAACAGCTGATTTTTTTTTTCATAATTTCAGGGTTGGCTTCATAGCAAAAGTTGTTCATATGGACGAGTACTATCACCAGTTTTCGATAGCAAAATGACTTAAATTTCACGTTGTACGAGTATAAGGTCCTAATAGACCACATTACAGAGAAAAAAAATTTGTTCGATCCTTTTTTTATACCTTTCCATAGAAGTTGAGTAAGCTAATTGAACCACTTTGTACTGGGAACTTCAAAAATAATGTACCCTTGCCTTTTTTGGGTGTCCCATGCATATATTTTTTTCTATTTCCAGGCTATTAGCCTCGGAAGTTTCTTATTGTTTACTTAAATAAGAAGTATCTGACCACAAATTGCAATAATTGCATTTTTAATACATAACATATTTAATGGATTTATCGATTATTGAAAATACTGAAAATGACGATTTCATACTGTCCCATCCCAACGGCGAAATTTGTAACTTCTGACTGCGTTTTAAAACATTTTTCTTCTGCATAAGTTATTATTTTTTTGTTGTTAAATAAAATAGTATCTTGAGTTTTATTTTATATTAATGTTTTATTAAAATAATGAATAATTTATTGCGCGAACTTTTTTTTACCTTCCCATAGAAATTTAATCAGTTGATTGAACCACTTTGTTTGAGCAAAACATTTTTTATTCTTTTGGAATTTGATCAGTTAACGATACATGATCTACCTTAGATTTATTTTCACTTACCTATTATTGTAGGACTTTATATAATAATAATATCATCCATCCATCACAGCCTGTTTCGTCCACTGCTGGACGTAGGCTTTTCCAGGATTTCGCCACTCTTGGCGGTCCTCCTGGGAGAAAACACGCTGGGCAGGCGGGTTGGTGAGCGCGGTGCCGAAACCCTTGCACCAGTGACGCCGCTGCCCGTCACCAGTCTGTTTTATATAAGTCCCGGCAACTGGGAATGGATATACCGCCATCCATCGGTCCCAGGCCTGGTTTTACCTGAGAGCTGTTCTCTTACTCTCCCTCGAATAACTTTGGGAGGATTTGCGAGTAAGATGGTGGTACCTCCACAGTCGAGCCCGGCATCAGCTCTACCACCTTTTAATAATAATATATAATAATTATTATTATTATGTCTCTTTTGTAATAACTGAAAATGAAAAATGATTTATTTATAATGGGAACATTAGTTAAATCTGTGAGGAATTTTAAAATAATTCGAAATTTCTATGACAGGGCCCTGATTTTTTTACGTCTTTTTTGTTACGTAAATATAAATAAAAATACACACAATGAAAACAAATATGATTATAGACAAAATATTTCTTGTAAACCTTCGAATGTATAGGTATTAAATTTAGAAGGTATTTGTAAGGGAAATTTAAACTTAATTATTTTCCCATCTTTCAATGATAGGGGTGCATTATTTTTAAAATTCCCCATAAATCGTGTGATGTACTTGCAGCGAAC
This sequence comes from Ypsolopha scabrella, assembly GCA_910592155.1. Lineage (NCBI taxonomy): Eukaryota > Metazoa > Arthropoda > Insecta > Lepidoptera > Ypsolophidae > Ypsolopha > Ypsolopha scabrella. Next base: position 15,286,862 of record OU342980.1, read on the forward strand.
ATGCACAATTTCGATGCGTACGTGTCATTTTCGTATTAGTCCGCCGACGACGACGCACGCGTACTTGACCCGTGCGTCGTGCACTTACAAAATGACGTACGCTTTGAGGTGGTTTTAATTTGCTTCTGTACCATTATGAACACTAGGATTGTCTCTAGAGGAACGTTTTACGTGTCTATCGTAGCGTGAAACAGAATTCACGTGGACAGCTCGACCAATGTTGGATTTACCAGCAGGCTGAGTAGGCTTGAGCCTAGGGCGGCAAATTTTAGGGGCGGCAAATTTGTGGACCACGTCTTTGTTTGTGAACAATAAAATTATATTAGCTGATAGATACCAGCGGCGGCCGGTGGGCTGGCTCTTATCTGGGCCAGCGTATAAGTCTTGCCATACAGAGACGTAACGCGGCCAGTATTTTGGGCACTCTCCCGCAGGGCAGTGATCTGGAGGCAATCTTTTTTTTGTGATTTTTGCATGTGTACAGGTTTGTGTTTTTGTTTTTTTTCTTAGGATTATTTAATTTCTGTTATTAAATCTTCTGTTTTATTTATAGTTAGTTTATTTAAGTTTTTGTATCTTGTTAGCATTTACTAAATATTTATTATAATTGTGTAGGTAATTAATAAATACTGCATTGAAACAATAAAAAATATATATATTTAATTACATTTCCGGAATCTACATTAACCCCGGTTCAGAGCTCCTCACATCTTGTTTTACTTTTCTTCTGCTTTTCTATACTGCAATAATGTTAATTTACATTATTGTGTGGTAGAAAAATTTAACGTAGCGTGTTATATGTATAGTCCTACATTAATTGATGAGCTTTGATTTGCTCAGAAATATACACAAAAAACTGTATAATATTGTAAAGCTTCGTTAAAATTTTTGAACTGCAAAAATAGGAGATGTAAGGGCGGCAAAAATTCGACAGCCTATTCTTGGAAAATGCATAAATCCACCACTGAGCTCGACTCTCGTTGAGCTCGACAAAGGTAAACAAAAAATAAACGATTTCGGAATCGTACCCAAAAATACCCACTAGTATGGCGGTACGGTCTAAAACCTGATTTAAAAGTAGTTTGGTTGGTAATGAGATGATTATTAAATTGATCAATATATTTACGTCATAAACATTTAGGGGCCCGGTGGTTACTTTATATGGAAATGTGACTTTTTAAACTTACAAATTCTCACAAATGGAAACACAGACCCACTTTTCAGAGGTCCATAGAAGCGTTCGCCTCGAACGGCAACGTTCTTTTTCACGTCAAGATAAGGTTTGGTTTTCTTTAGGTTTACTCTTGCTCTCTGAGTGTCCATCTATATCAACTAACTTTAGAGAATACTATTTTATAGCAACAACAATCATAACCAACCTTCTTTTCTTATTATTGAAATAGCCTTTGCCCGCAGCTTCGCCCGCGTTCAGTGAATCTTTGCCTCATTTTCGGCTTGGGCGTTGTTTTATGAACATCCTTTATAGTCGATGTGATGACTAGAGTAACTACAATGATAATAAAGAAAACCGCATCCAAATCCGTGGATTGGTTCTCGAGTTATAAAAGCGTTTATTCAATCTTTGCTCCGTTTCCGGCTTGGGCGTTATTTTATGAACACCCCTTGTAGTCTTTGTGTTGACCAAGGTCACTACGATGATAATAAAAAACCGCATCCAAATCCGTTAAGTGGTTCTCGAGTTAAAACGGAACATACAGACAGAAGACAGACAAACAGAAAAATTCTAAAAATTGTTTTTCGGCCTCAGTGCAGTACCAACTTTTTTCATTTAAAATTTCGCGAAAATATTCAATGTTTAGACACGACTTTTTTACTACTTTATTATTACTATAGATAAAAAGTACCAGATAAATGTGATTTATGGCATTTCGAGACCATAGTTTAATGTCAATTAGGGCTTTTCTACCAAAATTATATAATTTTATGCATTACGCTGTAAATTAATGTCCACACGCTTTTAAGTTGGTATGGATATTCACGCGAGCTATACCTAATCCATAAAATGACGCAATTCTACTAAAATCCCCTGATAATTATTAAACAACACTCGCAAAATAAACAATCGTAAGTAATTTAGCACCGAGATCGTGCCAAATTCAGTGTATCAATTCCAACATTAATGTGGGCTACTGACTTTTAGCCGCCTCTCCATCTCTTTACGTAATCAGTGATTTACTAATTTTACTAATCACCAATTCCCTGTAGTATGTAGTACAGGTATTGTAATGAATGACGTGTATTATGTTACATTGATACCTTTCTCAGACCATGAATAATAGGGTATCCAACTAATGAATGAGTTTTAATCATTAAAAAAATAGGTTTACTCCCTTTACGAGGTATTTTATTTTATAAATCGGTCTAACTCTATAAATAAAAGAGCCAGGGAGTTTTAATTTTTCTTGATCTTCTCTCCTAATTTTTTACAATTCGTTTAATTGTTTTAAACAAGAAAACTTTCATTTTCCAGAAAAACTTATGGCTGGAGTACAGAGCACAAAACGGAGAACGAGAATGAGAAAGGAGAGCTAAGTAGAGTCTGTTTGGGATAACGTTGTACTTTACATAAAATCATAATCTATACAATGATAATGATAAGGAATCTAGTACAGTGGAGCCCACATCAAGCTAAACACTTTCAGTATAAGCTGACCTCTCATTGTATAGGCTTTCCGTACAATGAGAGGTCAGCTTATACTCAATGTGTATAGCTTGATATGGTCTCCACTGTACCTCCACAATTTTTTTGGAGGAAACATGACTAAAAATTTATACATTCCTGAACAAAATCATCCTCTTCATGGGGATAACAAAAGTTTACATTTTTCATTTAGGTCACACTCTCTAGGCCGCGGCACATAACGCCTATTGGCAAAGCATGCACTTATCAGGTGCTTCAATAATCGGACCAGATTTTCGTTCATTCGTCGCAATCAAGTCTTTTATAAACTTCTCCCACTTTCTATTGAACAACCTAAAACACCTGACCTTTTTTCTTTCGTCTAACGCACTGTACCTTATAGAGTTGATAGCCAACTGTTTCAAAGTTCGGAGATCAGCTCTACGGCTGGCGACACCCATGAATGTAATGAAGAAATCGTGTGACAAGGGATCCGCACCCCATACTCCTGGGTCGTCACTAGATATCACAACTGGAAGACCCATTGCTAAATAAAGCGACAGGGGGTGGTTCCTCACATCACGAACTAAAGACAACACAACATTCGACACAACATTCACTTCTATTGCAATATCTTTGTTGTACACGGCTTCTAGTAGGCTTGGATGCTTCATCAATGCGTAACCATGACCTATCCTTTTTGTCCCCAATAGTATAGCATCTACTAAATTCTCATCGGATGACATTCCATACCAATTCGTCTCTCCTCCATGGAAGTAAAAATTCATCTGGTCCTTCACTTCAGTCAAAACCGGTAGATAATCTGCCAGTGGAAGTCCTAAATCTTCCTGTCCAACCAAGTCGTATCCGGCGAAGAAATCTGGCATTTCCTCTTTTACTTTGAGTGCATTTTCAATAGATGTTTTTACTTTATCCATCCCTAACTTTCTACTTATTGACACTATAAGCTTTACGCCCATAAATTCTGGGTAGTCTTTAACAAATTGCCTGGCTACGTCACGGTATAATCTTGCTAAATATATCCGGTCGTGTTTCGTGCCGTCCAACTCGTGTAATTCACCCAAACTACTTCTAATTTCAACGTAAAGGATGTTGTCGTCATAGAATTTTTTTAGGGCATCATAGAAAAATTTCTCTCTGGCTCCTCTGAAGCTAAGTAAAGACTTTACGTATCTCAAAACTTTGTTAAACTTTTCCCAAACCATGTTTATATCATCATCTGGTTTGTATTCTATCATGAAATACTTTTTGAGATCCGCATCGAATTGTGCTATATCTTTCGACGTATTTCTGAGATCACTCAAGAGTTCCCATTTAGACCCACAAGGCTGTTGGGGGACGCTGACTGAGAATTGTAATTTAAAATTGCCCCAAACCGGACACGCGTACAAGTGCTCGTCATACGTCAGATTCAACATGTATTCTGCATCCAACATTAGTGTGCTATGCACATGAAGAACAGCGCCTTTTGGCATCTTTCGTATAATCTGATACACCTTAGAGTGCTTAATGTGGTCTCTATATTCATAATAGTTGCGTGAGAAATTGAAATGATTCGGGTTTTCAAAGGCAAAACCAGTTTCCTTATGTTTCCAATGCATAAGGATGTCATTGGCGATCTTTTCATCTGGGGTCAAGGTCAGTCGTCCACCTACTGCTTTGGCAAACTCCTCCTCGATAAGTTTTTCTTTGTCCTTCAGTAATGTTTCGAGCACGTCCGCACGGAAAGTCTCGATGAATAGCAAGCACAGAACACTCCGGACTAAGATATGCATTTTGTAATGTTTATCAGTTTATCAGCTACTGACGGCGTGGCAGAAGGTCAGTTGTTGATACACTTGTCACTTGGTCGTTGACGTCTCGGTTCAAACTAGTTGATTTATGAGACGCGGTTGTTATTATATACGTTCGTGTCATGTCAGACTCCGTTGAGGTCTGATTGCTCAGACGCTACTAACGCGTTATATGGTGAGAACTTGCCCCGTCCAGTTCAATGTCAACTTTTTGCTTTATTCTGAGAGGACTGGTTCTTATGTACACTTTTTATTTATCAACATGAGTCGCTCGGTCAATCACGGTTGGCCTACAAAAATTGAAAATGCCGACGCAAAACATGTTATCTACTGTCGAGTGTAAGATTGAAATGTTTTTATTTGTGTCGGGCGGCGCATGCGATAAAATTTTATTTGTATAAGTAGTTATTTAAAATTACAAATAGAAAATTGATTGTACTCTTGTGCTGTTTGACCAGGTGGTCAAATTTTTATCAGCCAGAACAAAGAAGTTGTTGATTTTTAACCTGTAACATGTATTTATGAAGTATGCATAAAACTACATGCGTCTTTTTTATTTTTACCAAGTTTATCGACATATTAAATTTTCTATAAATTTAATTGATCTGTTTCATTATGGCCACCTTTTATTTGAAAATTACAGTTGAAGTGATTTTCAACATACAATTCTTGATGGAGTTCTTTATGTTTAATATAAGAAGTAACTTTCGTTTATACCGGGCGTAAATAGACTGCTACCATTAAATTAAACTACATATCCTACCGACCCTACTGAACCACATTTCCCGAGAATCATACCCGCGGACACCCTTAGCTTAGGAAATAATTGAGTTCCAAACAAAAATGCGTGAACCCTAACGCACCGACATACGGGCGAGTATCGAGAGACCGTCGTCCGTGAACCAACATGCCTGCCCAGCGTGTGTGACTATGGGTATTTTTTCCAGGTGAACTGCAAAGAGTGGCGAAAATGGATTTACATATATTTAATTTTACATCTATAGCAAAAAGAGGCGACCATTTCCGAGCATTTTTGAGAAAAGGATTTTGTGATACAGAATCTTGTGTTGTTTGTTTGTTACTCTGTTACCGCGGGTGGAGTCAGTATAGCCGTGGACAAAATGCTACTAACTAAGTATTATATACGGTGAAATTTAATCAACCGACCAAATTCATACTAGAGACTCGGTTAGTGATCAAGAACTAGGTTCAGTAATCCTTTTGGCCAATTTCGAAAAATATTTTTTTTTCTCCCTTACTGGTTGGACTAGTTCAAGTATAACTCCTAGTGCAGGTTCTACGGGTAAAAAAATTTTTTTTTTCGAATTTTACCCGGTGGGTCATTAAACCTTGTTCCCGATGACTAACCGAGTCTCCAGTATGAATTTGGTCGGTTGATAGTTGATGCTTTCACCTAGTATAAGGTCAACAATACTACAATAATAAGTGAAAATAATTCTGGGCTAGATCATGTATCGTTAACTGATCAAATTCCAGAAGAAGAGAAAAAAATTTGCTCAAATAATTTTTCAACTTCCCAGTACTAAGTGGTTCAATCAGCTGACTTTTCTGTGGAAGCGTAAAAAAAGTACGCGCAATTATTATATTTTTCTGTAATATGTGGTCTCTTAGGGATATATCATCTGTTAATTTTTTTTTACTTTGAATTGTAGGACCTTATAACACTAACTTTATATACTTACAAAAGCTCATGGAAGAAGTGCTAAAATTATTATATGATACGAAGAAAAAAAAAATCGTCAGTGGAGATTTTTTTATTTATTTATTTATTTATTTATATTTAAGGAAAACTTACAGCACAGTATAACTAAATTAAAAAACAGAGAAAACAAATTACGGCCAATTACAAGTTTTCACTACTAGTAACATACTAACTTAATAACACTTACGTAAAATATTAGTAATAAAATTTACTGACGGTATGAAATTTAGCTTTACACATAATCAATATAAAAAAAAACAAGTTATTTTTAAACCGAGAAAAAGAAAACAGCATTAAATTAAATTAAATTAAATTCTCAAACACAACACAAAAAAATGCTAGGATACAATGATACCACAGGTAAGTATTAAATTAATACATCAAATATTAAAAAACTTAGCGCTTAGCACCATTCTTGCTCTAGCCACAGAGAGGAAGAAAATATCGAGATCATGTAATGTGTTTACATAATTTTGTACTCGCCATAGGTAACTATTTTGTCTGTAGTTTGTTCCAACAATAGGAAGAGAAAAAATGGGTATTTGACGCCGCGATCTGCTTTTAACGTAGATATACTAGAAAAGTCGGTTATGACCACGAAATTAATTCAGTTATTCAAATCATTTAATTTGCCTAATGGTTCTTAAACAGGCGGCCCACCATTGCCTGGGACCGATAGATGGCGGTTTATCCATCCCCAATTGTCGAGCCTTATATAAACTAGAAGACTGGTGACGGGCAGCGGCGTCACTGGTGCAAGGGTTTCGGCATCGCGCTCACCAACCCGCCTGCCCAGCGTGTGTGAGTATGGGCATTTCTTCCAGGAGGACGGCCAAGAGTGGCGAAATCCTGGAAAGGCCTATGTCCAGCAGTGGACGAAACAGGCTATAACATAGACTATATTTTATTTTAATAAAAGTAAGTTTTTAGTTTGAAAATTCAATATTTGTGAACCATGTCGGAAGAAAAAACGCTGCTTAGCTGCTTTATCGGCGTTCCTTGAACAAATGGTTAGTTATACGTGATGAAACCGGTTGTTTTTCCATACGAGGAAACTGTATCAGTTTAATCTGACAAAAGATTTCCATCTACAACGATCCTGACACACCTCTTGCTAATATTAAGCTTGAAAAAGTAACTACAGCCAGGTTTAAGCATAGATACATTAAATACTATGGTTTAAGTAATGATTTGTTCCCATACGGGAAAACTATAAAGATTCAAAAATTCCAAATGTTTATTTGTAAAATAGATACATAAAGTATACGTTTTACATGTCAAATCTAATCTGTATAAAAATAACATTTTATAATGAAACAAATATGATACTTACGGGAAATATATAAAAAAAAACTATATTTAAGTTGGGCTACTAAAATTATACACATGCATAAAATAAAGACTTATTGGAATAAGACTATTATTATACATAATGCAATTAATAAATAATTTGATAAATAAACTGAATACACCATAAATAAATATAATGCCTAACCAAATATATACTAATACTAGCTTTTGCCCGCGGCAAAGAAGTAAGGAAAACAAAATAATATGATTTTTTGAACGACTATATGCAACGGACACCATGTTTAAGCAAAGCGCTAATAAAGACCAATCAAATAAGCCTAAACTCGAAGGGTCTGCTGTTGTCCGTTGAGGAGATCCTGTACCCATCTTTCAGTCCCATCATCAGACCCTGAGCTCCATGTTTACCAAAGCGCTAATAAAGACCAATCAAATGAGCCCAAACTCGAAGGGTCTGCTGTTTTCCGTTGAGGAGATCCTGTACCCATCTTTCAGTCCCATCATCAGACCCTGGTCACCATGTTATACCAAAGTGCTAATAAAAACCAATCAAATATACCCAAACTCGAAGGGTCTGCTGTTGTCCGTTGAGGAGATCCCGTACCCATCTTCCAGTCCCATCATCAGACCCTGGTCACCATGTTTTACCAAAGTGCTAATAAAGACCAATCAAATAAGCCCAAACTCCAAGGGTCTGCTGTTGTCCGTTGAGGAGATCCCGTACTCATCTTCCAGTCCCATCATCAGACCCTGGTCACCATGTTTTACCAAAGTGCCAAGAAGTGTGTCAGGATCGTTGTAGATGAAAATCTGTAGTCAGATTAAACTAAAACAATTTTCTCGTATGGCAAAAAATCAATACATAAACCTGGCTGTAATCACTTTTTCAAGCTAAATATTAGCAAGAGGTGTGTCCGGATCGTTGTGGATGTAAATCTGTAGTCAAATTAAACTGTTATAGTTTTCCCGTACGGGAACAAATAATTACTTAAACCATAGTATTTAATGTATCTACGCTTAAACCTGGCTGTATTTACTTTTTCAAGCTTAATATTAGCAAGAGGTGTGTCAGGATCGTTGTAGATGGAAATCTTTAGTCAGATTAAACTGATACAGTTTCCTCGTATGGAAAAACAATCGGTTTCATCACATATAATTAACCATTTGGTCAAGGAACGCCAAAAAAGTAGCTAAGCAGCGTTTTTTTCTCCCGACTTGGTTCACAGATATTGAATTTTCAAACTGAAAACTTACTTTTATTAAAATAAAATATAACCTATGTTACTCAGCAATAGTATATCTTTTTATAAAAGAAAGAATTTTTAGAATCGGTTCAGTCGACTTGGTTCACAAATATTTAATTTTCAAACTAAAAACTTACTTTTATTAAAATAAAATATAACCTATGTTACTCAGCAATAGTATATCTTTTTATAAAAGAAAGAATTTTAGTATAGGTTCAGTAGTTCCAAAGTTTACCTCAAACATACAAACAAACAAACAAATCTTTCCTCTTTATTTAATAGTGTAGATGTAGATAAGTAAAAAATTAAAATATTTTATATACCTACATAATGCAATGAATAAATAAGTTAATAGATGAATAAACTATAAACAGATTTAATGCCTATATATCAGTTTAATCTGACTACAGATTTACATCTACAACGATCCTGACACACTTCAGGATCTCCTCAACGGACAACAGCAGACCCTTCGTGTTTAGGCTTATTTGATTAGTCTTTATTAGCACTTTGGTATAACATGGTGACCAGGGTCTGATGATGGGACTGGAAGATGGGCACAGGATCTCCTCAACGAACAACTGCAGAACCTTTGAGTTTGGGCTCATTTGATTGGTATTTATGAGCACTTTTGTAAAACATGAAGACCAGGGTCTGATGATGGGACTTTAAGATGGGTACAGGATCTCCTCAACGGATAACAGCAGACATTTCGAGTTTAGGCTTATTTGATTGGTCTTTATTAGCGCTTTGCTTGAACATGGTGTCCTGTCGTTCAAAAAATCATATTATTATGTTTTCCTTATTTCCACTAAAATCTCTTCAACGCGGGCGGAGCTGCGGGCAAAAGCTAGTATTTAATAAATGTGCAGATGATGGTGTCTTTCCTGATTTAATGAAGTTGAGTAAATTTATCCCTCTTCAGGCGGCAATGAAGACCCTCCCAACTACAGACCGGTCAGTAGATACGGGTAGTGTAGGACCGGCAGTGCACCACTCTATTGAAACCAGAAACAAATATAAACTAGCTTTTCCAAATTTAAGACTTGACAAAGTAAATTAATTAATATGTAAACTGACGTTGTCGTTAAAGGTAATAGACAATATGAGACGGGTTGACTAAGATACATTTCTTCTCGTGACATAATTCCTGGAGTCTTATATTTTTTATGCCTTTACATAAGTAGGAATATTTTTTTTGTATATTTGCAATATAGTTTTGTACCAATTATTTTTTGAAAAAAAAACATGTTTGCTAAGTTTTTTGCCCTTCTTCTTAACAATACTAATCGAATGGTGCGGATGGTTAGGCATTATGTATATATATATATAATATTTTTATTCCTATATTTCTCTATTTTATGCAGGTGTATAACTTTATTACATTTTAGTAGCCCAAACATAATATTTTTTGTATGTATATCCCGTATTTATTTATCAACTTATTTGTTCATTGCATCATTTATATATAATATTTTTATTCCGAGATTTATATATTTTATGCAGGTGTATAATTACATTTTAGTAGCCCAACCTAAACATTTTTTGTATGTATTTCCCTTATTAGTATATATTTTTTTATATTCTAAAGATATATATTGTAAAGATTACCTTTGACTTGTAGAAAGTGTACTTTATGCATCTATATACAGAATAAATATTTTGAATTTTGATTTGCTCATGTTGCGTGAGTTGAACACATAATTGCCTGTCTTTATTTTGCTTATTAAAATATTTCAAACGTGACAATTACTTTTTTGCCTCGATATTTTGCTTTGATGAGTACAAAATTGATAAGTACGTGAAATAAGCATTACATTTCTGGAAAGGCTCGGATTTCTATGGTATTTCCAAATACCTACATAGGTATTTCGGTAGACCAACAATTGCCTTCTTTGTCGAGAAATATACGAGGTGAGTTTCGTTTATGTAGCCAAACTTATACTGGAGACTTCGTAAGTGGCTAGGTCAGGACCAAGGTTGAATGAGCCTGTCTGTGAAATACGCAAAATAAAATTCAGACTTCCTATACTATTGAGTCGAGGTTGTTCTTGAAGAAGGCACTTAAAATTTTTTCGTATTTTAGGAACCTTAGCATCAATTTTAGATCTCAATAGATAATTTGGCGAGGCCGGCATTCCTGCCTGCATTTCCTTTGTACCTATCTCGTTCCCTTATTAGGGTTCCGTACACAAAGGGCAAAACGCTGTTGTTTGTCTGTCGGTACTTCTGATCAAATAACAAATTAATTTCCGAGAGTCTGAGAAAATTTATTACTGTGCTGATACAATACTTATTGCTCTGTCCTTGGCATCAGGCGTTTTAAAATTTTTAGCCCTTGGAAAAGTTTGGGCAAGTGCAAGTCATACTCGCGCACAAATGGTTCCCTTAGTACCACACAAAGAGGCTAAGGAACCCTAAAACATGATAAATAACAACAGCAATGAAATAGCAACATCAAAGCGTAAAAATACCGCTAAAATGATAGCGCCTGTCAAATAATTCGACATGCTTTGTTAACGGAACTAGGGTTGCCTCTCTCTCTCTCTGTCTGTCTTTGCCTTAATCCCATTTACTTGGGGTCGGCTTGTAAGGTTCTTGGTTCGAAGTCTGTAAGTCCTGCGGTCTAAAGTGGTTTCCTGCGTCATATTTTGCTTTTTAAGGTCTCTTTGGACCGTCGTCATCCATGTGGCAGGTCGTCTGCCTCGGCCCTGTCTCGCAACTGGCATTTCTAGGACCTGGCGCACCATATGGTCTTCGGGGCGTTTCATTACGTGGCCATACCACCGCATACGGGTCTCGTAGAGTTTTTTCAGAAATAGGTGCCACCTTGAAAGAGCCTCTGATGTGTTCGTTCCTGACTCGGTCCAGAAGTGTGACACCTCCTGCCCAGCGCAGCAAGCGCATTTCTGCGACGTGTAGTTGTTGTTCGTGCACTTTCTTAGCTGGCCAGCACTCTGAGCCCGTGAGCCGTAAAGCATAGCAGGTCTCACAGCAGTCTTGTAAAGCTTCCCCTTAACTATGCCATATTAAGCCATGCCCTAAAATACAATAGCCGGACTCTGCCCGGACATTTTGCCCTGAAAGCCGGACATGTGTATTTTAATAGCCAAACATAACTTTTCTAAACCAGACATTACATATTTTAATAAAAAAACTCGCTTACCTATTTCAATTGTTAATTACTAATGAATCATCATTTTATTACAAGATCTACCAGTTATGATTATGACTAACAAGAATTATTAATAATCATTTCTACTTATCAGCATTTGGTAATTATGATACATAATACGAAGTGAAAAATGTTCTGTCTTCTGTAGACTATAATCATAGGCGTAACTAGGTATGGGCCAGGGGGGCATGGACCCCCCCCCCCCCCCCCAGAATACCGTCTGCCCCCCCTGCCTCCAGAAATATGGGTTTCATTGATGTAAAATATGCTTTATCCAATTTAAGGCGTTATTTGTCTTGTTTTCTTGTCGTCTTCAGAGACTTGAAGGATAAAACAACGGATCGCAAGCAATTTAGCCTACTGACCTCCAAGCTTCTATGAAGATGGCACCCAATGATGATGATGATTGGTTCGTCTGTGTTGTTGTTGTATGTAGGGTTATTTATCTTATTACGATCACATAACTGAGAACAGATACTTGTTGATGCATTCATGAGTACACGTAGATAAATTCAAACTGATGACAGTGACACTAAAAAAACCTAACAGAATTCGGACAGACCGGTCATGTAAATATTTGGCCGGACACGATCGGAAAAAGCCAAACGCATGGCAACCCTCTACGGAACTCAATTTTTTATTATTTGTTATTTTACTAACAATGTGACCAAATTTGAAACTTGTTACCGCCATTAAGACAGAAACAAATAAACATGAAAAAAAAGTTTTTTTTTTTCAAGGTTTCTTGTGGGGACCCCTCTACGTTTCATATTTTTAATTTTTTATTATGAGCAATTAGAGCAATAGTAAAAACATAGATGATAGGATTAAACTCATAGGTGTTACTAGGTATGCCAGGGTAGCACTCCCCCAGAGTGCCGTCTGCCCCCGCCCCCCCCCCCCCCCCTCGTTATTTTTGTTTTTTGGTTTGAATGTAATCTCGTTGTAAGGAGGGCTAATCTCAGTACGATCACATCAGATACTTGCTAATGGCACCATGATGGCCTCCCCCAGCTACAAATTTCATTTCATTTCAAATCGCTAATGATAAACTCGTAGTCGCCAGTGTAGCTTTTTGTGCGATTTTAATGTTATTGTTTAATAATTTTACTTTCGATCAAATGATCGAAGAATTCTACCAATAATTTTGAAACAGTGTTCTAAAAACCACAACGAAATGAAAAAATTTTAACTGTATTAAAACACCATCAAATAATCCAACCTATTGTAAACTCCTAAACATAAAAATGCAGGATTCCGTGGATGTTTCTCACACCGAAGTGCAAAAATTTGAATGAAATAATTTACAGAAAAACCATAATAAAATTCAAAGTCCTGACTGACTGACTGATATGTCAACGCACAGCGTAAACCGCTAGTCCTAGAGGAAGAAAGGGTTTTACGAAATTACACTCCTAAGAGGGTGAAATGGGGGGTCCTGACTGACTGACTGATAATCAAGCCACAGACTAAACCGCTGGACCTAGAGACATGAAATTTAGAGGGTGTGTTCTTTGTGAAGTGTGGGTATCCACTAAGAAAGGGTTTTTCGAAATTCCACCCCTCAGAGGGTGAAATGGGCTGTTGAATTTTCTGTGAGACTTTTTATTCTCTGGGTCGATTAACTTGAAAATTGGTACACACTCTTCCATTAAAATTAATAGGGCTTCGAAAATCCTACACGCCAAAGTAGATGTGCATGGCGCACAGGGTGGTGCTGGCCACGGGGGGGGGGGGGCGCAAACCGCGCCTGCCTGGCGCGGAAGTATTCAACCTATTAGTAAGTTGGTAGGATTTTACTGAGGTAGAGGTGTATTGTATGTGTAACATACCTGATATTACATACTATGAACTAATATTTGCAAGTTATAAGTAAGTACATGTAAAAAAACACGTTTGTTTCTCTATTGATTACAATTAGGAGCAGTTTATTTATTTTAGCGCTTGAGGGAAAAACAAAAAATAGTGTTTACACAGAAATACTACTGTATAGTATTTCGTTGTAAACAATATTAATTATTTATTATCCACTTCTGGTTGTCTCCTACTTAGATCTTTTCACGCACGGTTTGAGTTCTGTTACAACCATACTACTCTCATTCCAGAGATTAGTTTAGTTTTACGGAGAACTTCGTACTTATTGCTTTTCTTGGGAGATTGTAAATTTTTGTATACCTATCTATATTTAATTGAGGAGGGCTTTTGTTTCTAAAAAAAAGCGTCTTGTTTCCTGTAGGACACGCGGGCGAAGCCGCGGGCAGAGGCTAGTTCAGTATACGGGTGCTATCTTAACCAAGCGTTTCAATCAAGCGCTTGATCGCGTCAATTACGACAATTAAAGCCTTCAGAATCGAATAATAAGTTTGGACAGGTTACTGCTTTGAACTGAAAAAAACAGCCTTCTCTTTGCAATTTCTTTCAATGCAGCGAATTTTTCTCTATCACGTTTTGGGCTATGTGATTCCTAGACAGCGAAGCGCTCTTTTCTCTAAAAATTGTTATTCAATGGCTGTAAAAATGTATAATTTATTGCCAGAATATATGAAGACATTGCCGGAACCATTGTTTAGGAGAAAACTTTTTAGCTGGCTCATTGACAGAGGTTTTTACACTGTCAAAGAATTTATGAATTATAATAATTATAAGCATTAGGATAAAACTTAAATTGAAAAATGTATATAATAATACTATCCTGACATTAGTTCAATGAAATTGTTATGACATGCATGCCGAGATTATTAATAATTGTAAAGACATTGTAATTTAATTGTATTAAAGTATTTGTATACCTCCTGCAGGTGAAACATGCTGAACTGTTATTATATTTAACATCTTTTGTAAACCATGTTTGGAACAAATAAATATTTCTATTTCTATTTCTATGTTATTGTCTTGGAAGGGGCCTCTTCTATAGCGTTTTTTTTATTTATTTTAAGAACCCTATCTATTTTAGTTTGGGAGAACTACTATTTCAAAATCTAATTTTTTACTACCTATATCGCCCTAACCGGCAGCAGTACACGTGTAATTGCCCGTAAGTCTCAACGCCGCCGTATCTATCAAGTGCCGTGGTAGACCTTTATGAATAAAAAAAACTTCTGCTACAGGCGGCATAACTACACTGTAAGTAAACTGTATCTTCCTATCGATAGTATTAATCAATACCGAGACTTGGTGAAACATCGTCAACGTCTTAAATATAATACACTTTTACTGTTTCACTTAAATTCACTTTATTTAACTATTGAAGAACCATCTTCAATGAAAACTGTTAAATATACAATCTACAATATTAGTTATTATAATCTGATGATGCCGTGAGGCAAAACCGGTAGTTAAATAAAGTGAATTTAAGTGAAACAGTACAAGTGTATTTTTTAAGATGCTCGTATAATTGATGACTAACAATTTTATATAAACCATATTTTACTTTTATTATAACTATTTGATAATTTGTAAATATTATATTCGCCTAGAGCTGATGTAAATAAATGAATTGCATAATGTATTATTCTTTGTTTGAAGAATAAGTATACTGCATGTGAAAACAATTTAGTCCTTTTTCTGTCAAGAATATAATGCACATTACACACTCATGTCGAAACAGAATCTTCAGAAGTTATTCCAAGATTTTAAAAAACAAAAATGTCTCTAAAAAAACGTTTCATTTGGAAATCTAGAGTCTAGCATAGGAAACCATATCGAGCTCGATAGCGCCTGATACAGTGCTCTGTCTCACTCTGTTGATCTACCTAAAGAGGGACAGACAGTGTATATCGAGCTCAGCTCATGGTGTACTATGCTAGGTACCCAGGGTTGAGTTTTAAAAGAAAAGGCCGGCGGCGCAATAGCCGTGTTACGCGAACCATTTCGAGCTACTTTCGACTTTTCGACCCCCCGTTATTAATTTCCTTTTGGACTTACGAAGTTACAATTTCACATGTCTTCTGGGGTTTTGTTTTTGGAAAACACGTTTGGATAAATTTTTCCTCGATAGAAATAATTATTGAAATGAGGCCTTCAAACGCACTTTCTCTCCTCGTTTGACAAATAGGGATGTACCTACAGAACTCAAACATATTTTATGAGATGGGTTCCAACAATATCTGGATATTTGATTTTGGAAATTTTGCTAGCTATATAAGTTTTTTTAATAAAATTTAAAAACATTATTTTTCCTGTTTTGCGCTGAATCCGCCCTTCTCGCACTGTGCGTTTTTTCGCTTGGAGTGAAAGTGACAAAAATGAAATTTACATAGCCTCATAACAGTGATAAAATATAAAAAAACCGGCCAGGTGCGTGTTGAGACACGCGCAATGTAGGTTTCCGTAGGTGCCCGGTACATTTTATAGCGATGGCGGGCAGGGTGCGGGACAGCGGAAACAGCCTTCTCACCATCGCCAGCAGGTCGGACGGTCCCTTTATGAAACATTGGCAGGCGCTACAGACTCCTTCGTTCCAAATATGGGGAAGGTAGCACCAAAATAATGTGCTTGTTTGAATTTAATTTGAAATTGACATTCTAATTCTAATTGTTATATTGTAATTGTAATTTTAATTCTATTTTTATATGTCCTTAAATGTATTTGTGCTGTCGTAATTGTTTTGTAATGCTCTATGTCAGTTTGTGTGTTTATTGTAATAATAATAATTGTATATAAATCTTTATGGGTTATTGGCCTGAAATAAATAAATTCATTCATTCATAAATAAACTATAATGGTACACATAATATACAGAAATTCCAAACTAGTTTAATGTTTGAAATATACCCCGTAACTAAAATTTACTAAAATTGACAACTTTGGGTCCATTTCTTCATTTTTGGAGATAAAAAGAATAAAAAATATATTTGTACTCTAATAAGCTCTTGACCTTACCCGACATAAAATAGTTTTAACCCACCGAAAAAATTCCCCGATTTTATCATTCCCCGCACTAACCCTCAATTCCTCGCAAATCGGGGATTTTTCCCGCGATTGGTAGCACTGCTTTGCTCTGAATTGTCCTTACAACGGACGTCTTGTTCGCTAGTTTACATATTGCTATTGCTACTTTCTACTAGATGGCGCCACATTGTTTGTAGTGTTGCTATCTCCTATTAGATGGCGTTACGAGTGTTTTAGAATGTAATTAAATAGTTAAGCCTGCTTTTCGTACTGTATTTTTTACTAACCCTTCAACTCATAAATTATTGAAATGGCACAGACGCATCGTTTTACACACAATTGTTATTTTTTTTTGCGACTCAAAAGGATACGCGCCAATATTTCGACGTAATTGCAAGCATCATAGGAAATGAAACATTCATGTGAAAAATTGGCTACTAAGTTTTTCTTAGTTGATATTGTTTTTATAAAATATATATAGGTATCTACTTTTAAAATAAAAAAGTGTCCTTTCTTAAGGCGCAATATGTCCATTGCAAAACCAAAGCGACCAATCTGACAAGGTGCGGTGAATCAAGAAAAGGGTGGATATTGATATTTTTTAGTGAATAAATAAACACGAGAATGTTTAAAAAAAAACCGGCCAAGTGCGAGTCGGACTCGCGCACGAATGGTTCCGTACCATTGTCTATAAAAACGGCAAAAAAATCATGTCTGTTGTATGGGAGTGCGCAGGTCCGACTCGCACTTGGCTGGTTTTAGTATTTTTTGTTATAGCGGCAACAGAAATACATCATCTGTGAAAATTTCAACTGTCTAACTATCACGGTTCATGAGATACAACTAGTGACAGACGGACAGACGGACAGCGGAGTCTTAGTAATAGGGTCCCTTTGGGTACGGAACCCTAAAAACACGTTTTTATGTTTTAGTTAATGGGTTTATACAACGTGAAATTTAAGTCATTTTGTTAACGAAAAGTGATAGTAGGTACTCGTCCATAAGAACAACTTTCACTATGGAGCCAATCCTGAAACCAAAAAAAAATATATGCTGTTCCATAGAAAAGTTAAATACTCGACCCAAATGTATGAAACAGCTGATATGTTTTTCATGATTTCATGGTTGGCTCCATAGTAAAATTTGCTCATATGGACGAGTACTATCACCAGTAGCCTTAGCATGAAAACATTACGTTTACGTTTAGTTTGAACGTGACGCGGTTTTGTATGAAATCTGATAAACGCCCCTAGCGGTCAGTAGCGGAACTTATCAGAATTCCATACAAAACCGCGTTACGTTCAAACTAAACGTAACCGTAATGTTTTCATGCTAAGGCTACAGTTTTCGTTAACAAAATGACTTAAATTTCACGTTGTATATTATTTTGGTACTAGTAAAATAACAATTTTGCGTGTAAAGCAGTCTTGGGGCCGATTTTGATGAAATGAAAACCGAAACAGCATCATTAGATTTTTGAAAAAAATATTTCTCTTGCAGCAAATCGAACTCGTTGATATAAAAAACTTACTGTATATTATTGCACCAACCGATAGTGACACTTATAGGGCATAGGGATCAAATTTTGGGAAGTAATGTTTTAATAAACTGATTCATATTTTAAAGTTTTCATGAATTGACGATTGTACCAATACGCATTGCAATTAATAATCATGTGCGAGTAATGTTAAATAGTTACTGTACAATCTTCGAGACATCCCGTTCGGCTATATAGGTATTGGAATAGAAAGCGTAACTTAGAACAATTGACTAAACATAGGAGCGCTTAAATTAATTTAGGTTCTTCCTCCATCCATCCATCAGCCTGTTTCGTCCACTGCTGGACATAGGCCTTTCCAGGATTTCGCCACTCTTGGCGGTCCTCCTGGAAGAAATGCCCATACTCACACAGGGTTGGTGAGCGCGGTGCCGAAACCCTTGCACCAGTGACGCCGCTGCCCATCACTAGTTTGATTTATATAAGGCCCGGCAATTGGGGATGGACATACCGCCATCCATCGGTCCCAGGCGATGTTGGGCCGCCTGGTTTTTTGCCTGAGAGCTGTTCTCTTACTCTCCCCCGAATAACTTCGGGAGGATTTCCGAGTAAGATGGTGGTACCTCCACAGTCGAGCCCGGCATTAGCTCTACCACCTTGTTTTTCCTGAATAAATGTTATTACAATGCACCTGGAACAGATTTTATGCATTTCTAATACACATAGAAATTACCTACTTGTTTAATTATTAAATATATTTAATAAAATTGTGTAAGTATGTATCTATTCGCAATTAGTCACAGTAATAGCTACGGCGCAGATTTGGCTTTGTCAAATACAAAAACATTTCAAATAAAAAAAAATGTTCTGCTCTCTCTACAGTAAACTCTAGCTCTGCGTAAGCTGTCATAAACCCGTTTTGATTAAGGTAAGAAATTTTTTTAAATTCATACCTATTAGAAAGGCAAGGGCTTACGGAAAACAGGAAAAATTGGCCTGTAGTCTACGGGACACAAAGTTTGGGAATCTCTGGCTTAAACATTATCAACAAATAATTAGATTGATTCTTGATATATTGTTTAAAATTTAAAAATAATGATATAATTAATATTATGCTACAGCGAAAGACCGCCTTGTCTACACCCGTCCACACTTCTAACACCAATATTAGAGAGAGATGTTTGTGAGTTTGGATTTAGGGGGTTTACCTCCGGAACTAATAATTCAATTCTGAAAAATCTTTCACTGTTGTAATGGTTATACTCTTCACTTGGACATAGGCTATAGTTTGATCCCTGGGGATGGGCAGTTCCCTAGGGATCAAACTACAGCCTATGTCCAAGTGAAGAGTATAACCATTAAAACAGTGAAAGATTTTTTAACTCTTTTAGGTACTGTTGTAATGGTTCGACTCTACACTTGGACATAGGCTACAGTCTGTTCCCTCAGGAACTTCCCTGGGTACCTAGGGACATAAACATAAGGTCAGACATATAAGGTCCTACAATCCATCCATCCATCAGCCTGTTTCGTCCACTGCTGGACATAGGCCTTTCCAGGATTTCACCACTCTTGGCGGTCCCCTTGGAAGAAATGCCCATACTCACACACGCTGGGCAGGTGGGTTGGTGAGCGCGGTGCCGAAACCCTTGCACCGCTGACGCCGCTGCCCGTCACTAGTCTAAAGGACTACAATAATAAGTGAAAATAATTCTAGGGTAGATCATGTATCGTTTACTGATCAAATTCCGGAAGAAAAATTTTTGTGTTCAAATAATTTTTCTCTTCCCAGTACAAATTGGTTTAATCAGACTAAATTTCTATAGGAAAGGTAAAAAAATGTACGCGCAAATTTTTTTTCTGGTGGATTGTGCTGTGTTAGTCTGTAAAAAAAATTCACTTTGAATTGTAGGACCTTATATAAAATTATATTAATGAGAACTAAAAGTAAATTGAAATACGTACTATAACATTATTGATCCGGATAATATAAACAGATTCGATAGGGCAAAAGCTGGTTTATGTTAAAAGACATATAATATCATGTATTAATAGTATATAACTTCAGTAACAGGCCTTTCAATCTCATCCTTTTTCATCCCAGAACAATCCCATCAACTAATTACCACTTAATTTTTCCATTCCCAACATTTACTCTCACGCTCTTAATATGCTAATATTGACGTCTGGTGCACCCCTCCGCCTGAGGAGGTTCGAGGGTTCGCCACAGAGGGGGGGTCACAAAGGAAACCGACTTCTTTCATCCCGCCGAGACACCTGTGTACTGGCTTCCAATTCTTCCATCTCTAACCTTCTTCGTCAAAATCTTTATGACGTTGCATTAGGTTTTAAAATGCTTCAACCTGAAGGACAATTTACATGGCGTACTTTACCAGATAGATTTATTATCAAGAAGGTTTGTCTTCGAATAAAACTCTTTATTGGGAGCAAAAACTTGGATTGATAAATGTATTGCCGCATCCGTTCCGAAGAAACAATGAGGTTTAGGTCCGTATTAAAGAGGATAGAGGTTTAATATTACGTCAATTTCGTAATCTGTGATTGATCGATGAAAATGCACTTGATGATTTGCTCATAGGTGTTTTATTCGATTTGTTATCAGTTTTTATCCTTTCGCAATTATTATACTTTTGGAACATTTGATACATTAAATGGCAAATAATTAATTTTTCTAGGCAAGCCCACATTTAATAAGACGTTGGTTTTATTGTTTAAAAATGACATACAAAAGTGCAATTTCTTTTTTCGTTTCTTTTAGTTCTTGCGATAAAGCTGTCCGAGTTATCATGATATGGGTGACAGTTCGTAATTTTCCGTTTCACCTATACTACTCCCACCATACTACATACACCCAGGTGCAAAAGAAAATATTAGGTTTTAGAAATAATGTATATCATTAGTGCAAAAATACAATAAATTATTTATATATAAATCGAAACAATAATCACAGTGTATTCGTTAAATTAAACAAAAAAAGATTCAGAAAAGAATAATGTCTTTTTGCTACTTGATGCGTGGATCGGAACGTTAACCCATAGGGACTGACACTACATAATCGAAAATAGGATCGCGTCAGTATGAGTGCATCTTGTACGCGGTTTGTGTTTTCGTTGCGGTTGCTTTACGTGCTATTTGTTTTGACGTTTGTTACAGTTTTTGTTGATTTTTGTTTTGTTATTGTTGTTTGTTTTTGGTAAAAAGCCAAGAAAAACAAAAAAAAAATCTTTGGGCTCTCAAGCTCGGGAGTTATTGGTTCGTTTAATTTAATTGATTTATAAATTAACAAAAAGTAGTTTGGATAATCAAAGAGCAATCAAATAAAAATCGATTTGATAGCCCTTGTTAACGTTCTCGATACTTAAAAAAATCGATTCTATTTCGTTAGGGCACATAACTATAACTGTCAACTTTCAACTGCCACCCATATCATAATAAATCGAACTTACTATAATATTGACTGAAGGTGGTAACGGAGGATCTCGGTGCAAAATGCACATCATAATATTGTTTTCCTTACTTCTGAATAAAAAGTACGCAATAAATGCGTTTTATAGCAATTTGCGCAAACTGATTGTTAATAGTTAGGTGATCACATGAAAATTATTCAATTTTATGCGTTACATTTTAGCTACATTACATTACAACTGTAAACACGCTTTTAAGTTTGTTAATGTAATGCAAACAAAATGTAATACATTAAAGTACGTAATTTTTTTGTGAAGACTTTATTATTAATATACTAATGCCGCAAGTTGCTTTAAAACACATTTATTGCATACTTTTTATTAAAAAGTAAGGAAAACAATATTATGATGTGCATTTTGTACCTAGGTAAAAAGTTACCCCCTTAAGGCTGTAACTGTTTTAGTACAAAATTTGATAACCCGATTTTCTATTGTTTTTCGTTATAGATCAAAGTATAATACCTCTATCATCTGGTACTGATATTTTAAAAGGCACCATTTTGCCGACATTTTAAATATTTATTTTGTTGTAAATAAACCAAGCTGGACAGTTTTACATACAAAGTTATTTTCTTGCCCTTAATAGGCACGATGACTAAAAAAATTTTATTAGTCCGTCAGTTAGATTATCAGAAAATATTCGAAACGTATTTATTCTTTTTTCAATTAAACAAACAATGATGAAGATATAACCCGCTGAAGTTCCGCGTGACGTCACATCTAAGTACAATTTTACTTAGAAGTGACGTCATTTTCCCCCACTCTAAAACTTTGACGCGCTTTATCTCTGTCATTTTTTGTTTTATTGACAAAAGAAAAAATACGTGTCGAATATTTTGTGATAATCTAAATGACGGACTAAATAGAATAATATTTTGTTTACCCTGTCTACAAGCCTATTGTACCTGTACCAAAACTTCACAGTTCAACCAAAACCATAGAGGTCTATAACTTTAGTCTATAACGAAAAACAACAGAGAAACGGGTTATCAAATTTTGTACTAAAACGATGGCAAGCCTATGCGCCTTATTATTGCAATAAAAATCAGCGGTAGCACAGTCGGTAGGACGAGGTCTCTCAACCTTGAGACCTGGGTTCAAGTCCCGCCGCCGTTGCGTATGCATATTTCGACGGTTTAAAAGCTATTTGACTAACCAGCATTTTCGCAACTTTACATAGACTCATTTATAGTTTTACTTTTCATAAGTTTTATTAATAAGTACCTAAAAAAGTTATGATTTTTTACATAGAAAAAAAATTTGAAATGTAAAGTTGCGGAAATGCTGGTTAGTCAAATAGCTTTTTCTTCACTAGTGCTCTGAAAGTAAGTCGTATTTAACTCGAACCTAGGGAGTTAAGTAGGTATCTATATTTGGAAATCGAACAAGTGTCCCTTACAGTCACTAACTATGTAGTCAATTACTCGTCTCGCTAAATGACAATGGAAAACATCTTTTCTGCGTATTTCCTTTTTATTTTGTTATTCTGTATTTTATTTATATTTTTATGGAAAAATAAGACTTGCATATGATAGGTAAATAAATAAAATGTTAAAAAGACATTTAAGAGTTTTAACAACAATATTTTAATATGGATCCGAATCAAAAATAGCGAAAACAAAATGTTTTTGTTATTCTGATTTTTTTGGGGGATTTTGGGGTTGATTCTGTATTAAAAGTTGTTCTATACTTCAAATTCAAATAGTTTATTTTGTAAAATAGGTAAATGAAATACACTTTTTACACGTCGATATTAATATTTGAAAAACAATAGAATACGATAAAAATAAATATAATACAGGGAAATACACAAAAAATAGGCTTACTTAAATTTATTAAAATTAAACTATTACTATTCTCTTCTATTCTAAGTAAAAATTTAGGAATAAAAATATTGTATATTCATAATGCAATAAATCCTAAGTTGGTAGAAAAATAAGCTATAAATAAATATATGAAGGGCAAGAAACTGCAAGTCTAGCGCATAACTGAGTATGTTCCTGAGGTATGGGAGAGGTAGGGGAGAGGTGTGTTTACGGAACGTCAAACAATGTGTAACTTTGTCAGCGTTCCCGTGCCGCTCCCATACCTCAGGAATAGACTCAGTTAAGCGCTAGACCTGTATACAAAAATATAAATATGTCTATGCACCTTCCTGTTACACGGTGTATGTTATTATAATTATTTTATAATTGCAAACATTTTCGTGCAATAAATTAGCAATCGCAGAAAATAGTACCCGCTATGTACACAATTCAAGCTGTCCTGTGTGACATTTATTTATACGCACTTTAAATCCCATTATAAGACCCATTAACATCCAGAAAACCTCTCATTTGAGAATGGACCCCTCAATCACCCGCTCAATTTGACAATGGGTTCTAGTGGCCCCTATTTTGAAAATATTTGTCCGAGCCGGACCTAAACAATCCGATGTAAGTGGTTGTTTGGCCCCCCGAAATAATTTCAATTGAATAATGGCCCCTTTCTG
The DNA here is from genome assembly GCA_910592155.1 of Ypsolopha scabrella. Lineage (NCBI taxonomy): Eukaryota > Metazoa > Arthropoda > Insecta > Lepidoptera > Ypsolophidae > Ypsolopha > Ypsolopha scabrella. The sequence goes on from OU342980.1 coordinate 15,311,131, forward strand.
TAGCCCATTATTTTTGGCGGGTGGACACGCAATGCGCACGATAAACTTGTAGACATTATACAACTGTGCGAGCAGAATACTTGTAGAGATTACTTGCTCCTAAACTGACTTGGCCAAGCACGGGTTCGCCTCGCGCACAAAAGAAAGAAAGAAAAGAAAGACGTTTATTTCGAATGCTACATCAATACAAAAATCACATACAAAAAAATATAAATAGTTTTAACAATCCATCTACTATACAGCGATAATTTATAAGATGCAGCAAACAAAAAGGTCTCTGACTCAACAAAATTCCACAGCAGAACTGTGATGCTGATCTTCCGTCAGAGGCCGCGAGTTGCGACACATGCGATGTGACTAAATCTAATAACTAATTGAAAAAATATTGTCTCTCTATTTGTGAAGATATGAAAATTAACTAGTTTCCGCTGTAAACATTAATTACATAACATTGTAACAATAGTAATTAGGTGGTAGAGCTAATGCCGGGCTCGACTGTGGAGGTACCACCATCTTACTCGGAAATCCTCCCGAAGTTATTCGAGGGAGAGTAAGAGGACAGCTCTCAGGCAAAAAAACCAGGCGGCCCACCACTGCCTGGGACCGATGGATGGCGGTATATCCATCCCCAATTGCCGGGCCTTATATAAATTAGACTGGTGACGGGCAGCGACGTCACTGGTGCAAGGGTTTCGGCACCGCGCTCACCAACCCGCCTGCCCAGCGTGTGTGAGTATGGGCATTTCTTCCAGGAGGACCGCCAAGAGTGGCGAAATCCTTGAAAGGCCTATGTCCAGCAGTGGACGAAACAGGCTGATGGATGGATGGATGGGCTAAACACGAGTAAAAAATGCAAATCAATAATAAAATGTCTAAAAATAAATAAATAAGTAAAATACACACAATAAAATAAATACAAAATATTATAAAATAATAAATAATAGAAAGGGAAGTCTGAAAAATACTTGAAAAGGAAAAGGTTCTGTACCATCCCGGTACAGTATACAAGTATACATATAAAACAACAATATATGAGTAGATACATGCAACATCAAGGCTACAAAAAAAACAAGGCGTTAAAATTGTAGCACCTGACAAACCATTTGGTACCGTCTACGTACGGAAACCAATTTATTTTTATTTTTTGTTTCACTTAAGTGTATGTACTACAATCTGTTGTATATTGGAACTAAACGCAAAGTACAGACTTCACAAAGTGATCTGTGTAACACTGAAACATAAACTCATGTCATTAGTACAGACGAAGATTAACCCACGCTTCCAAATGAATTGTGTAACAAGGTCCTAGGCGCACTCGACTGTTCGACAGCTGAGATAGTCACATCTTGTACACATGATTTATAATAAATAATATGTGTGTTCCCTCACCATGGTGTATTAATTGAAGAACATTACACAATCTAACTAGATTTAAAACGTGTATGTATTACGGTGGTTGAGTAAAAGCCGAAATAAATAACGTTAAAATAATGCAACTTTTTCGAGGTTTCTTGTATGGGAAGCTTATGATATTATTATCCCTTAAGTGATATTTAATTATTTGTCATGGTAAAGGCCTAGTAACACGTATTCTGTGAAAATTTCGGCTTTCTACCTATTATGGTTGAAACTGTAGACCCCTATGACAGCCGGACAGGCAGACAGACAGCGAAGGCTTAGTAATGGTCCCGAACCCTAAAAACAGAGTACATCTAAGAAAAATACAAATAGACCATAATGTATTGTTCAAGAACAACCTCGACTCGCTTAGTCAGGATGTCTAATTTTGCATATTTCCCAGGAAGGGTAATTGAACCATGGTCTTACCACCGAGTCTCCGGAATAAATTCAAAGTCACCTTATGTATAGATAGGTAGAGCAGGTGGCGGGTTCGACTGTGGAGGTACCACCATCCTACTCGCAAATCCTCCCGAAGTTATTCGGGGGAGAGTAAGAGAACAGCTCTCAGGCAAAACCAGGCGGCCCACCATTGCCTGGGACCGATTGATGGCGGTGTATCGGATCCAAATTACCGGGCCTTATAAAAAAACACACTGGTGACGAGCAGCGACGTCATCGGTGCGAGGGTTTCGGCACCGCGCTCACCAACCCGCCAGCCCAGCGTGTGTGAGTATGGGCTATGTCCAGCAGTGGACGAACATTGTACCTACCTAACTTGTTAATATTTAATATAATAACACGACATTCTCAAGAATTTTATCCAACTCGCAGGAAACAAAACATATATAATTAGTATAATTACAGAAGTGAGGCAGAAGTGAAATATTAATTTTAATTTCCATCGTGTATAAAATGACATTTGTTGTATTGTTCTTTTGTCGTAGCGGTATTGGAACATAGACAGTTGCAAGAACAATTTATTATTGTCTTCAAAAAATCGAGTTTAGAAATGTGAGCCTTATTTAACTGTAAGGTTCCGTACTTTTATTTAAAAAAAATATGGAAGTAATGATGTCGATTCTTTTCAACCTATTTCTTTCAATTCGTGGTTTTTATTTTGCATACCTACTTGCATTCTTTAAAGATAAAGATATACCCTCAGACCAAATAAAAAGTCAAGACGTAGTTTACTCTATGTAACGGGTGAAGCAGACCAAAAGTGAGACAGTCTCGTGTTCGTACACGGCTTGAAACTCACACATGCACAATCTGTCTCAGTTTTTACTTGGCGGCAACACTCACTAAGTGCACACATGTTTACGAAACTGGCATCACGTCAATGTTGACAGCGCTCCGTCTTTAGTTTTTATTTGGTCCTTGTTAAATTACTGAGAAAATTTTGCAAAATATCGCCCCTGGTTTTTTACGGTTATATGTACAAAATCAAATTCTTTACGGAACCCTAATGAGGACTATAATTTACAAAGAGCAATAAGCCGTCCTTCCTTTTGACACACAAATGTCACGAAGTCGCCCTATATTCAGAATTATTCTATTCGGACACAAAAAACATCAATTCACTATAATAAAATAACAATAAGCTTGTCATTACTGCAATAACAGTTGACGAAAACAATCTTCCTTCCTTTTCAATCAATGGCATGAAATGAAAATAAAACTTAATTAGGTATTCAAAATAATGATGTTTCAATGAATTAACTTTAGTTGTCTCGGAACTCGTGGGAAGCGGGCCAAAATTACATGAAAAACAAAAGAAGATCAGGACAAATGACAATCGAATTCGAACGGCAATTGGAACAAGAATGACAAGGTAAATTCAAGTAAATGACAATGCTTTTAGAAAACAAACAATGTGTTGGAAGTCCTACATTCTGGGTTTTTGAAAAAAGTGCTTGTAGGATATCTAAATAATTAGAAGTCTCGCAGTCTATGAATGAATCTATATTTAGATTTTTAAAATATTGGTAAAAAATAGTTATTAATTTTTTTGTGCTCTTAATTTAGCAGCCAGCTTATATTTAGTGATTCAATAGCTACTGCTGTACCATTTATCTGATATTATTTGGTACTAATTCTAGGATATCTAAGGCAAATATTTTGACAAATGTTACTGCTAAATAATAGGTATTTACTGGTGTAATCAAGTGAGATACTCGTAGATTTGCGTTAGCAAGAAATATTATACTCAAGGGTAAAGAAGAAACCATTTGTAGAACTGCATTGTCTGTCCATTTATAATTCCGATACAGCTTTGTTACTTTACGAGTATAACCATTTATTAGTTTTGATAATGAAACAAAAATAGAATTCGCTTAACTCCATTGTGTCTTCCATCAGAATTCGGGTTTTTTTAACAATAAACAAACTAATTCAATCCTAACGTTGACAGAAAAATTATCCAAAAAACCACAGAGCACAAAACATCATCCAACAATGGGCAACGACACCTTGCATCCGAGATCACTACAATCCCAACTCGAAGTCAAACTGTGGTTTTTGGCTAACAAAAGATTTGTTTACAATCATTCGGACACGGATACCAATTTAGGAAATCTAGACACTGGAAATTAGGTCTTATCTAACAGATATTAAGACACTACAAATCGTTGATTATTTTTGTAAAGCTTTGCGTCATTTTGACGTAATTGCGTAAGGAAGCGGTGGAGTTTCGTGATCAGTGTTGTCCTCAGAACACAACAAAGGTACCGCAGGATAATTTTTTAAGTTTTGTATGGCCTGTGACGGAAGTTCAGTTTAATTTTAGAAGATTCATTGGAAATGCGAGCAGACTTGCTGTGGTTTCGACCACCGTGGGAGTCTGTGAATTAGTCTCATTTTTGGTTTTTAGTGTATTGTGGGATTCAATTTTGTATCTGCTTCTGTAGCACGTAAGGTCTTTGTTGGTAATGAGCCTTGCCTTTTTTGTGTTTTCTGTGGTATATTTTCATGAATGTTTTTTATTACGGATAAGACACTCTTGTTTAACTGTACAAGAAAAGAAACGTAGGTAAAGCTTTCGATGAGATTTTGATTCATCATCATCAGGACTCAGGAACATCGCACATCAACACAAAAGTCCTGATGGTTACGAGTATAATCTCATCGAAAACTCGACCTGTGCCTTCTTACACAGTTAAACGAGTGAGCCTTATCCATAACAAAAAGCAATTTATGATGTAAACTCAGTTTAATTTTAACTAATTATACTTTCATAAATTATTAACTTAAGGTTCCGTGTCAAATAGAATCCCTTAAACCGAAACCTCACTAACTTGCCCATTCGTCTGCAGCATTAAGGTGCATGAAGATATTTTTTTCCGAAAACATAGCACGCACTAAATTTAACAAAAAAATATCAATTCTGAAATTATATCTTTCGTATATTTATTCATTAACTACCTCAGAAACCTTACTGTTGAATTTATGTTGGCTCTATAGTACCGGAGATTATAAAAATCCTGACTTTGAAATGACGACAAAATTAATACAAAATAAAAAAAAATACAAAATATCAGTAAGTATTTTTTTTTATTTTGGTCGATTCGGATTACAAAGTAATCTCAAACGGTCTTTGATTTATTTAGAAAGCCCAAATTTTTTACTAGCTAGCAGCTAGCTACATAGGTGCCCGAAAAACAATTTATATACGTAAAATATATTAGTTACGTAATATTATTTTATCAGTTTCAAATTTAATATTTGGACTTGTTAAAATAGCCTTTGAAATAAGGGTTAGACCTAGCTTAAGTATAATAATTTCAGACTAATACTCGTATAATTCAATTTCAATTCTAACTATATCATCATCAAAAAGCTACGGAAGAACCAAAAAAAGCATTCCATGATCACGAGCACGCGATGCAGTCCAAAAAACATCAAATTTTGTAAAAAAAAACACTGTTTGGGGTGAGTAGAAACTTTTTTCCTTCAATAATTAGTAATTGGCACATCCTCTGCGGTCACACAAGCTCGTTGTGCGCAGTTCCATACAATTTTCCATACAAATTGCGGTTTTGGTCGATTATTCCACATATGCTGTCTAACGGACTCGCCTCTTGGAGAAGTGCATTATTATTTTCGGTTTCGGGAGCAAGGTTTGTGGATGCTACGTCATTTGGTGAAGCGATAGATCGCGTGAAATAAGTTTCATACAAGATGCATTTTTTTAAGAACATTTCTTTAAATTAGTTTTAATATGCTTTAGCTTGTGGTCTTGGATTTGAGCCTAGTATTACAAGAGGGTGACTTAGTAGTTAAAATTTGCAAGCCATTTGTCGTAATTAAATCACAGTTTTTTTTCCGGAAACAATTTTCTGTGGTGTTGACATCACTTTTTTTTCTATCCTACAATAATTCAAGGATTCGTCAGGCTAAGACGAAGTGAAGTGCTGAATGTTGTCTCTTAACTGCAATCAAACAATCAGAGTTGTTGGGTTAAGTATCTTCTTCTTGCGATTTTACTTTATCTCGAAAGTTTTAGTAATTTTTTTAGTATTATTTTCATATTTTATTCTTTAAGTAGGACCTATTTTTTTTTTCAGACATTCCTGATTACTTTTCATTAAGTAGACAGTTTTAATACATTTTTAAAGCGTGCTTATTTTTATCGATCCATCCATCAGCCTGCTTCGTCCACTGCTGGACATAGGCCTTTCCAGGATTTCGCCACTGTTGGCTGTCCTCCTGGAAGAAATGCCCATACTCACACGCTGGGTAGGCGGGTTGATGAGCGCGGTGCCGAAACCTTTGCACCAGTGACGCCGCTGCCCATCACCAGTCTGATTTATATAAGGCCCGGCAATTGGGGATGGATATACCGCCATCCATCGGTCCCAGGCAATGGTGGGCCGCCTGGTTTTTTGCCTGAGAGCTGAATAACTTCGGGAGGATTTTTGAGTAAGATGGTGGTACCTCCACAGTCGAGCCCGGCATTAGCTCTACCACCTCATATTTTATGTTTATTTAGAGTGTCGGATCCCGAACTACAAATTAGACAAAACGATGGTGCAAATGAATAGATTCGTGGTATTTACCATCGTGTGATGTACCTATTGTAAGCATTCACTTACCCATTCTGTAGATTTTTTGTAACCATAATGTTTTTGTTTTACTTCTGATAAATGGGTTATAAAAATTCAGAGTTGGTGTCAATGCAGGACACCTATTTGGTTTTCGATATTAATATCTCGAAACTCTGCAGGTACCTCGTTTGTTTATTACGTTTGAAAAGCAACCACGCTACGAATTACCGAACCCAATTACTCCTTTTCACGTATCTCATTGGAACCCTGCAGCGCATCGCAAATAAAGTTAATCCGATTGCCCCTGTATCGGTTACCGATGATTTCGTAGCCAAAGAATTTTGACCTGCCTCACCTCTTGTAGCCCAAACACATACGGTCTCTAAAGGGGTGATTGATCAGGATCTAAAGGTCATCGTACATCGGTTAAGCTCGCAAATTTAGTTGCAAAAATCAGCGCCCATTCGACATTCGTCTGGCGTCGTAGTCAATATTTTTTCTGTTTATTATGAGAACGAATCGCCATTCATTGGTTCGTTTTCGATGAAATTGGAATATACATAAGTAAATAAATAAGCTTTTTGTGGTTTTGTGTAATTAAAAGTTTGTCGCGAAAGACAAGTTATGTTCAAGTTACCAGTGTGCGAATATAAAGACATTCCAGCTTTTTCTTTAAAAGCTCGTCTGAAAAAGGCGAAATGCTAAAGCGGACACTAAAACAAAATCGGCAAGGTGCGAGTCAGTTTTTAAAGGGTTCCGTACCACTACACAATTTAAGGACGGAATCATAAAAACATTACGATGCCATATAAACATGATGCCTTATAAACAATTCGGTACTCTCTGACTGCGTAACCCTAATTTTTATTATTTTTTGTTTTACGACTCTATAGTATAGTATAGTATAGATAGAGTATGTACAATCTGAACAAATTTGAAACTTTTATGTATTCAACTTTAAGAAAGAAGCTGGAAACATTCAAAACATGCTATTTTTCTGCCTATTACGGTTGAAGCTGTAGACCCCTGTGACAGACGGACGGACGGACAAACAGGCAGCGGGGGCTCCCGTTTGGCACCCTTTGAGTGCGGAACCCTAAAAACAGTATTTATTATTATGATTTACAGAAGCTATCTATCTTCATCTGAAAGAAACTTGATGAGCTAATGAAAAGAAACACTTTTTCTTCTAATTTGTGAATGTTTCTTGAAAAAAGTTATTAGTTTTAATTAATAGATGTCTAAATTGTTTCGGTACACATACAATGGCAATTAGTAATGGTAATACAATAGGTGGTAGAGCTAATGCCGGGCTCGACTGTGGAGGTACCACCATCTTACTCGCAAATCCTCCCGAAGTTATTCGGGGGAGAGTAAGAGGACAGCTCTCAGGCAAAAAACCAGGCGGCCCACCATTGCCTGGGACCGATGGATGGCGGTATATATGTCGCAGTAAAGTAGTTAAATCAGAGAGTTAGTTGAATCTCTAGAGAGTTAATTAAAGATCGACATTCAATCAAGTCGCTAAAGTTCCGTCAGACAAGTGAGTGAACGAAACGTTTAACGAGTTTCCTAAACGTTCCTAGGCGCATTTCAACTTTGGTAGGGTGACCTTTGTGAGGCGTCCCCGAGTAGGATACTAAATAGTCGCATAATGGATAGGTCGAAATGTATTTAAAAACACTAGGTTAGGTTAGGTTTGAACATTATGAAACAACTCAGAGCCGAGCGAAGCGGAGCGGAGCGAGGCGTCCCCGAGTAGGATACTAAATAGGTGCATAATGGATAGGTCAAAATGTATTTAAAAACAGTACGTTAGGTCAGGTTTGAACATTATGAAACAACTCAGAGCCATCATCTTGTTTTACATTATTAATCAATCAACACGCTGGCTTTCGGTCAGACAGATAGTTAAACGTTTTCGACGCTGCTTTATTTGAATCAAAATGCTAGCGACTTGATTGAATGTCGATCTTTAATTAACTCTCTAGAGATTCAACTAACTCTCTGATTTAACTACTTTACTGCGACATATATATCCATCCCCAATTGCCGGGCTTTCGGCACCGCGCTCACCAACCCGCCTACCCAGCGTGTGTAACTATGGGCATTTTTTCCAGGAGGACCGCCAAGAGTGGAGAAATGGATACATACGATTATGTTCTTCTTAACATGAAGTTAACCTTTATCTTTATGCTAAAATATACATGTGCATAGGTTTTTTTTACAACCTAACCTGCGTGTTATGCAAAATACGATAATATCTTACACAAACCTCTTAATTTGTACCCTCATTTAGTACGTACTAAAGAGTCTAAGGATTTGTGTTACAGCTGTTAGTTTATCATAAAACCCATTGTTTTTGCTATTCGAGGGATAAACATAGGAGTACGAACCGCAAATCATGTGACTATTAGAACAATAACAGAACCATTCCCTAAGAATAAAAGAATAAAGTTGATAAATTGCAAGATAAAGATAAAATATTCTTGCGTTTTGCGAGGATAAAAGTAAACAGTTCGGTTGAAGCGGAATGCTCTGTTTTCAGCAGGTTTCAGAATATATGTGGGTTACTTTAATCAATAAAAGGTTGAAATACCTACTAGATTGATGGATGTGAATTAGGGCGATAGAAGTGTGTCAGAATTGTAGCAGATGGAAATCACTAGTCTCTGTCTACCCCTCCGGGAGACAGGCTTGAGTATACATGCATACGTAAGTATGTGCAGTCAGTGACAGTCTAACAGACCCAAATATCGTTACAACATTAACCCCGAGGTAATTTCAGAGATGATTCCAAGTGTGGAATGTTACTAGAACACCCCAACACTCGTAACATCGACATCTTGATGAGAAAGTGCGACAAGTATCAAGACGATGACGTTGCATCTGGTTTATTGTTTTTGGGATTCCGTAGTCAACAAGGAACCCTTCCGTCCAGCTGTCTCTCTGTCTGCTGTCCGTGGCTTAGCTCAGAGAATATTAGTACTAGAAAACTGTAATTTGGCATGGGTACACATATTAATCACGCCGACAAAGTGGCAAAATTAAATTATGTTTTTTTTTTGTGTTCCTCGCCTCCTCGTAAAGTGGGAATGATGTTGTTTTTGCGTCTACCCCATTTTTTGCGGTGCCCTTGGATAGGTCTTTCAAAAATATTTTTGGTATGTGAAAACCATTTTTCAATTCAGGGGTATGTTTGCGAAATATAAAGCTTTAAAGTGCAATTTTTTGTTAAAATCCAGTGTTCCCACTTGTATTATTTAGTCTATGCCTCCGGTGAACTAAACGGTTGTATTTGGATTTGTGAAATAAATTCACGGCAGTAATTTGTAAAGAAATTAGTCTTATCGCTATACTTATGGCACATACAGGTTTTTTAGGTCCGGAAGATTTAATTCACGGTGTTTTTTCTTTCATATAAGCAAGTAACTAATAAGTACACAATAAATATCATGCATATAAATTCCGAAAAAATCATTGTTGCATCTTTGACCCGTACGAATCGAACCTGGGTCTCAAAATTGAGACTCTAAAGAGACTACCTACCGACTGATTGAGAGAACATAATAATAGTCGCCATTATTTTCCTTGTTTGTTTAGTGCAGATCGATCAAAATATACAGTGATTTTTCCTTAATTATCAACGACATAAAGGTCGTTGTTAATTATATTATTAACAGTGAATTTGGCAGACAAATCTGGTGCCCCAGAGCGCTGGCTTTTTCTAGGCAAACTTGGCAGAGTCATTTGCGCAGGTATATTTCTCTGAGGTAATTCATCAATATGATCAGCTGAATTTGTACCCGGTGAATATAATAAAATATAATTATATTTTAAAAACTGTCGATTTGATCTGCACCCTTTCGACAGATAGAGCAAACACGAACATCGGGGTATCGTTTCACACAAACTCAATAAGGGTTGATTACAATCAGCGGAACCCCGATTGTGGTTCCGTATGATCGTACTGGGGATATTACCGTTTTTCGGACGTGATTGCAATAGCAAAAGTGCTCCGTTATGTTGTTTGTTAATACAATTATTCAAACAATACTGTATAAATATATATTTATTTTTATTCTTAAAATGATTTAATTTAAATTTTTAGTCAGATATTAAAGCCGATTCTGAAGGATTTAATTTTAGTTTTAGTGCTGTCAAAACTAAATTTTCTTCATTCTAAGACAGTTCTCTAGTGATAGCAACAGAAGCGCTAAAACTAAAATTAAAGCCTTCAGAATTGACTTTATTTATTTGATAACAATTGAAGTAAAATAAATATGATACCCAATCGCACCTTGTTTCTTTTACCAACAATAGACTTATGCTTGGCCATTACCACAGCGTTGATAAGGCCTAGGATGAAGATCGCTCGCTCAGAAACTGTGAGAGTGACAGAAGGCGAAGCGTTAAAGGGGCAGTATAGTGCAGCAAACTTATCTGACCCGGTGACGAGGACTGTCGCTTCTTGAATATAGAGGTCATTTTAGTTTGGCTTATAGGGTCAGACAAGCTCGTGGCGCTGTACATGCTGGTGACCTTGAAAATCGAAATTGGTGGCTTATTTTAATAACACGTTAAAAGAGTAAACAAAATATACATGATAAACTTCAGATTATCTGAAAAGATGTGCCTTGATTTGAATTTTAAATTTTCATCAACATCTTTAACCAAATAAATATCAAACCTAGATCTAATTCAAAACGATATCCGGTTTAATTAATTAAGTATGCAAAGAAACAAATTGAAGATATTATAACAACAAATAATTTCCCTTGTTTAGTTTTGAAGAATTTTAGTTATAATAATTATCGGAGATCAATACAGGACAAATCGTGCGAATGAGTAGACGCACGCACCCGGGGTAACCAGCAGTAATTTGTTGCCTTAATCAAGCGTAAAAACCGATATAAACCAGTAATGGAAGAATTACTTATACTACGCAACTGCCTGCCACCACTCCGTCGGTACGGCTTCTTATGACGTCATGCCATGAAAAGACGAGTCGCTTGGCAGCATGGTTTCAACATGTGGGTGCTGACAACTCACGGCCAAGCCTACCATCAGTTGAAGTGAAAGTATTTGTCAGTTATTTGGGTCTTCTGACTGTCCAAATTGGACGGGGTAAATGGTAATTTTGAACCCCGGCGAATAAATCGATTGTGTATTTTTCATGTTATTGCAGAAATGGCTTCTCCGAGATCAAATATATGTTGTAATTTTGTTTTTAGATTTTTATATACAAAATTGAGAAAGTTATTTAACTAAAGCTATTTTATTCACTGAAAAAAATTATCACGTAAATACGAGATTGATCTACAGTATCTTCGTTTAGTCACGGAACAAATAAGGTTTTGTATGCAGAAATGATTATGCTTATATTCGCATAAAATATTTTTTGGACCATTCAGTAACACACATACACACTTAAATTTTTTCGCGAACAAAGTGAAAATGTGCTGTTATCGCCTATAATTTTATTATACTTAATGCTTTATTATGCCATAGATTTCATTCGTATGTTACAGTGAAAAAACCATAGTTTGTTAGCAAAACAAGAAAATACCTCGCCATTGGTACAATTATTTTCTTCAGTATACATATCAATTATATATCAATATTTAATTGCTTACCTAAGAAGTTAAGCAATACTTCTTATAAGTGGCGAACAAAAAGGTTGGTTTTTGGTTTACGTTTGAACCATTTCTGTAATATTAACTGTTTTTAAATTATAAGTTACGTTTTTGATATTAAGGGCTTATTCGCCGGAAAGTAAGATTTAATTATTAAAAATGTGTGATTGTAATGTTTTTTACTACCCCACATCCCTCCCAAGGCAAGCCAATCGGAAAACAAATGAAATTGTACATGTATTCCAAGTTCTCTTGAACAAACATGTATGTTTAAAATTTATTCAAATAGGTTTGTAATTAATTCTACGACGTATAACCCTAGGTACATAACTGGCGCATACTTCCTCCACCGTACATACAAACAAACAGACATAAACAACCATTTTAATAGGTATGAAGAAAAGCGGTTTAACCACAGATTTACTGCTACCAGTACGCAGTAATTCAGTTGGCTGTTAAACTAAATCAAAATCCAGTACAGTGTGAGCCATGTAGCACACCTAGCATACAATGCACATTTTAGAAAGAAAGAAGAAGAAATAAGTCATAATAATCTTAGTTAGTAACAATGTATGCTTAAATATTATGTTAGTATCTTAATCTAAACACAAAAAAGGAACACAGAAAAGGTAGCAGTCGTCGCTGTTGCAGACATCACACAACTGAATTGAGTGATGCCTACAACAGCATCCTCCTGGTGAAGATACCTACAAATAAATTAATCAAAAACAACAACACACATTACTTATATTACATAACATCTTTATACAATATTTTTCAAATTACAAAAAAGAAATCAATATAAACTTCATAAAAAAACCAAGGCACAAAACCTTATCCTTTAACTTATAAAATAATGGTAACATAAAACGGCGATTGTGCGGCGGTGATGAAACGCTTACGGTTCAGCTTAAGCTATATCCATAGCGCTGCTTTTCTGCCGTTACCGATGGGTGGAATTGACAGCAAATTATATATTACCTTAAACAATGATGGCGTTTATTGTAACCATATTAAATCATACAACAAGCCTAATTTCTAAAAATGTCCGACAGTTACTGTTGTCTTCATGTTTATGTTATGTATGGATTGTACACATTTTACCTTTTAATCTGCTTACAAAAACTATTAATTTGTCACTTTTTAAAACTTCTGTCTTAATGTGACATGACAAGACTGATATTGTAGCTAATTATTAAGGCTTTAGTTTAAGTGCCCTTATAACTTGAACATGTATGATAGGTTTGTGCACTATTTTTCAAATCTATGTCACGGACCTGCAGCTCATGCTAGCCCCTCAGAATAATAGCCAGCACTTCTCCTGAAGGATATAATAAACTTCATAACTAGACAGGGTTTATGACTAGCACGGACTGTTATTAACGCGGGCGCCATCTTGGGAGTGCACCGCGCCGCGCTAGGGTGAACAACTTCGCTGTTCTTCCGTCATAATCCGTTTATTTGGTGCTACGAATAAGCTTCTTCGTAGATTGGTGCTAGATTTTGTTCGTGGTTTCGTCTTGGATTCCGATTTTGATCGCAGTTTCGTGTTAAGTTTATATAACTTTAGTTTGTTATATAAATAACAACTATTGAACGGTTTTTAAAGAAATTTATAATTAATTAATTACAAAGCAATAGAATTATATTTTATTTGGATGCGGTTAACTTGTTGTCTTTGTAGTGATCCTGGTCAACATAAAGGAGTGTTAATAAAATAACTCCCAAGCCGAAAACGGGGCAGACATTGAATACACAGGTGGAGCCGCGGCAACAAGCTAGTGTTATAAACTTTTAACTTTATGTAATCTGAAAACTAAAGGTACATGGTATGAGTTTCAAGTACTTTTCTAAACTACTCATCCAATTTCACACTAAATCGATTGCAGTAGTTTCTAAAGAGGCAGCTGTTGCCAGCGAGTTGATGAAATTCTATTCTCCGTATAATTGACATCATAATCCTAGGCCTTCAGTGGAAATGACAGCTTTTATTTTTATGTCCTAACGATGACAGCTTTTAGTTCTGCTTGTCGTACGGCTGATATATTAAATGTGTATCTATCTTGCTTTGCTCCTAACATTAAGTACAAACCTTTCATTATTTAGTTAACTGACTGCATATAAATAAACTGTACTAGCTACCAAGAACTAACTTTTTCACGGTATGCTAAATAGTGAACGTCGCGGAATTCGCGGATTTTAGTATTTATGTCGGTCAGCATTACCTCAATTTGACTTTTTCTAAAACAATACTTGATGAGGTATTTATGACTGAGTTTATAAAGGTATATATTTATCTATTAAACAGAGAAAAAATTAATTCAAGATATATTTCGGGCCCAACAGGGCCCGGCGTCAGTTGAAAAATATGTCCAAAAGATTATACATATAAATGTGACTTACATATTTACAAAAAGAAAGAGGTTTATTTACAATTTATTAGACTATAGAAGAGCCAACGAGAGATGGTACCTATGACAGCTGCGTTTAGTGGTGGGGTGCATATTAATTTCGGCAAAAATAAAATTCAAGTGCGATTAGCGACTTGAGTAAATAAAATATTGATTTATTTGACACGTCATTTATTTGACACGTCATATATCATAATAATACAAATGGCAACAGTGCATTTGCTTACATTAACAAAGCAGCCATAAAATCTACAAAACTTGTTTACATTTTTTAATTATGAAAAGATATAGTTTGTAAACGGACGGAGCCGTACGATTAAGGAGAATAGAACCCGTTATTTATTGATTACAATTCAGCCACTAACATTCCTCATGATCCCTTGAGTTTTGAAAAAATTTGAAACTTTTGCTATAAAGTCTTTATAAAATCGAAAAATGATGATCGAAACGAGTAGTACGTCACTTTTCGCTGCCTGCAACAATGAAGTATTAGATTATTTTAGTGACACTTACCCATAAACAATTATGAAACTTGGTGGGCATTTAAACGTCATAGGTGCCATCTCTCGTTGGCTCTAGTTTAATCTATTTATTAATTTTGTGAGACAGTGGCACCATCCAGCAGCCGTGATGTGTCTATTGCGTTGGTATTTGTTTCTAAGAAGAAGGTCTGCGTCTCACTGCTAGATGGTGCCACTGCTCGTTACGGGGGTCTCCGGCTTCAGCTGTAATAGCACAGAAGATTTATATAATGTACTGTGGTAATAGGTAGCCAGTCGAAATTTTCACAAAATGAGTGTTTTCATAGCTTCTATCACGGCATAACTAAAATTCAATAAATTTAAACACAAGAGAATTCCCCATCCTATTACAAAAAACCTCGACGAAATGCAATTTTTTCAACGTTATTAGTTTCAGTTTAAGAAAAAGGAAACGGTTTGGTATCATAATAGTAGTTCATGAAACTGGTACATAAAAAGGTTATTAAAAGCACGAGTGTTTTAATACCTAGTTATATATAGTTTCATACACTACTTTATCTAAACTCATGGCTAACAACCTGTTTTCATAATAATCTTGATAAAATTTGTCGTTAGCCATATTTGATTATTCTTGTAAAAGCTCGAATCAAATCAAATCCATCAAATCAAAATATTTATTTTGTAAAATAGATACATAAAGTATACTTTCTACAAGTCAAAGTTAATCTTTACAATATATATCTTTAGAATAAAAAAAAATATGCATTTAAACAGGATGTAAATGCAAAGTCAAGAATCCCTTTAGGGTATGAAAGCATACGCGATTCTGATGTCATTACGAGAACAAAAATAAACTTGAATTTTCACCAAAAATTCCATAATTTTCTAAGCTATGGCTACGCAGGTCACCGGCCTCTCCACACACCTAGTTGCACCCCGCAACCCGCACCCCTCATCCGAGTGGCCAGCGACCAGTGAGGGTGTCCACGCGATTAGTGTATTTTGATGATTTTGAGTAAAGAAAATCGTCTTATTATGAGGTACTGGTACTTTATTTAGAGATCCCAGTATTTAAAATAATATCTTTACCGATCATACTAACACAGCCTTATAAGACTCTTGCCTTTGCTTTACTCGTTCTAAAAGTGTTCGTGATTTCCGTCGTTATTTCCAGAATATCAGGTGGAGTTAAATTATTATCACCATCACAGCTGTTAGTAATTTTAGGGCAAAATAATACTTTTGGTTTGACCCATAAAATCACAGTAAATAATAATTTCCACGTAAGCTATGGCGCCAAAATCCAACAGTCCACCACGCACGTGTACGCGTGTATCCATTGCGCGCGCCGGCAGCCATAGACAATGCAAGCCGAAAATAAAATTAAATTGTGACCTCCTTTGTCACGCCGCAATATTATTTAGTACGTGTATTTGATATTAAACCTCAGACATGGCTGTTTGGGCTAAGTTCCCTTTGCCTTCCTAGTTAGTATCACATGTACTGTAATATCAGAAAAAGTTTTTTATAGCATTATGTTGTTCGGAGACCTATACTATAAATTATTTTTTATTTTTTTTAGATACGTTCATGAAAAATATTTTTAATTATGTCAGTAGTTTTGAGTTCCTAATGAGGATTTTGCATTGCAAACTAGAAAAGATAAATTAGAAACGAATTTGATCACAAATTTTTTAAAAATTTGGGCCCTGATTTGTACCTGCGACCTCTTGTTTCTTGAGCTTTTCTAGTTTGTAATGCACTATAAATAATGTTTATTATTTATATTAGATATTAAAAGATACAGAAGATACTTGGTACACTATTTAATCATTTGGGTGAAACAGAAATTGGCACAAAACATTTAATTTTTTTACGGAAGTCACGTTCATGCCTCTGGGACGTCGCCGATGCACTGAGGTGGGAAAGGGGTGCGCTTTCAAATGATTGTGTCACGGGTTTGTCCTCTTTTCGGGAAGTGCGAGATTTTGACATTGGGGCAACTATCCGACTGCGGCATCTATCCTGGAAGGTAGGTAGGGAAAAATCTGAAAACTATACATTTGTAATTAAATCTCGGTGGGTGAGTCCGACTTGCACTTGTCCGGTTTTTAATATACTAACAACCGTTTACGACGCTTAGGCCGACTTGCACCAAGCAAACTTAACTCGGGTTAACTAACTTTTTATGTTTTGTCCCTTTCACATCAAACCATACAGATAAGGACAAAGCATAAAAAGTTAGTTAACCCGAGTTAAGTTTGCTTGGTGCAAGTCGGCCTTATTTTGGTACCTATAAGTTTTATTGTCCAAAAAACATAATACAACTCAAATTAAATGACATCAAAAATATCTTTGCAATTTTGTTGGATGCTGGAGAATAAAAGAGTAAAATGTGACATTAAATTTGTTTCTATACTTAGCTCCTAATCCTTAAATAAATATTATATTTAGTAACTTCTAGAGCCTTTTATTATTGATAAAGGATTAAATATATATAAATAAAAATATATTAGGATATTTCGATATAAATTTCGACCAACTTGTGATCGTCGTCAGTCAAATCAATTTGCATTGAATTCAATAAATCAATCAACTGATGACAACCACAAGTTGGTCGAAATATATATCGAAATATCAATCAACTGATGACAACCACAAGTTGGTCGAAATATATATCGAAATATCAATCAACTGATGACAACCACAAGTTGGTCGAAATATATATCGAAATATCAATCAACTGATGACAACCACAAGTTGGTCAAAATATATATCGAAATATGAATCAACTGATGACAACCACAAGTTGGTCAAAATATATATCGACATGTCGTAACATATTTTCATTTATATAAATTATTTAAATCCTTGTAAAACACAAAAGAATATGACGTTTATCCACGAAAATCTGGAAAAACTCGCCTTGAGGGGGATGGTTCAAAGCCGCTCTCCATACAAACTTGTCGGGACTGTAAGCGATGACCGGTTATGGTCACATCACTAGTGACGTCTGTCTTGTGTGTGTCTATGGTTTTTGTCTCAGGGACTGAATATAGAACCTGTCATGGAGAGTGAGCAGCCGTATTATTTTGTGACTGAAACATTATCCTATCCCATCTATTCCTGACAGGAACCAACAACCACGACAAAAGCATTATAATTAATTTCGTTGTGTTGCTTTTTCTACACACTCCATCAATTCTACATCCGTGAATAATCAATTTTTTCACAAAATAAATATTTTTACTTTCAAATTTTGCTATTTAATACTTTCATATACATTTTTTAAACAGCAAAAATTTCAAGTAACGTTTTTTTTGTGAATAAACGGATGGTTCGTGGAAATGATGGAACGTGAATTGATGGAACGTGTAGAAAAAAGTAAATAACAACGAAATTTTAATGCTTTTGGTAGTTGGTTCCGACAATTTTGTATGGCGAGCGGCTTTGGACATCCCCCTTAACTACATTTGTAAAAAAGAGGTAATTTTATCCGCTACTTCATAAATCCTAAGAAACATTCCCGAGATGGTAACGTAATGCCACATATAACGTGGTAAATGTACAGCTGTCTTAATTCAAAGAACTTGTTAACTTAAAGCCCCACCCACCTATGTACGTAAGTTGTTACCACTTAGCACTGTGCATTTTTAGATTCAATGTCATATGAAAGGTACATAGGTTCTAATTTTATTTTAATATATGTTAACACTGTTTATTTCGTTTTCGAGTTAAGCGCACCACAAGTTGTCAAAGTTGTCAAAATATTTAAATCATTCGATATTTTCTATGGAAATATTTCAAACCACATGCTGTCAATGACATTTTATACATATTTACACTAAAATGTGATCAATTTTGTCTCTTCATATTTTAAATATACATTTTAAAAGCTGGGATGTTCGGTATATTGTATCTACAATATTTAAGCCCATCCATTAGCCTAGTTCGTCCCAATGCTGGACATGGCATTTCCAAGATTTCGCCACTCTTGCCGGTCCTCCTGGAAGAAATTTCCATACGCACACATGCTGGACAGGCGGGTGGGTCTGTGGGATTTAAGTACTAAAAAAATGGAAGAGGCCATGAAAGCACTCTGTCGGTAGACCGATGGCCCGATGGCGAAACGACGCTGTTGGTGGGCAATGGATGAGGCTGGGCGAGAGACCGACGAAAATTGCGTAAAGAGAGGGGCTATGCCCTTAGACCATTTAACACGGGACCTGGCATAGCGCGACTCTTAGTACTGAAATTATTTTGCCATTTTCCACGGGAGGGGAGGTAAACACGGACAGCACACATTTACTCATTCACGCACACTCCTGCGAAAAATTGTTATGTCACACTAAATCAAGAGCTGCAACACAAACACAAAACGCGCACACAAGCAAACTTATATGAACAAATTGTTCATGTACTTCGGCAGAGGGGGATAAGTGCGCTTGCCTAGTCCCGTGTTATATGCTCTAAGGCTATGCCCAACAGTAAGTGGATGTGGGTTGATTGATGATGATAATGATTATAAAAAAAGGAAATATAATTTGCATAATAATCCATTATTTCCAATCCATCCATCAATCAGCCCGTGTTCGTCCACTGCTGGATATAAAGCCTTTCTCAAATTTCGCCACTCAAGTCGGTCCTCCGTCCTCCTCATCCAGCCGCCACCCACAACGTCCTTCAGGTCGTCGGTCCAGCGGGCACGAGGTCGACCTACACTGCGCTTTGCTGTACGTGGTCTCCATTCTAAAGCCTTTCGGCCCCAACGGCCATCGGCGACAAATGTGGCCTGCCCACTGCCACTTCAACTTACTGATTCTGCAGGCTATGTCGTTCACTTTCGATCTTCGACGGATCTCCTAATTTCAGATTCTATCCATCAGAGAAACCCCAAGCATAGCCCGTTCCATAGCTCACTGAGCGACCTTAAATCGGTGGATCAGGACCTCTGTAAGAGACCACGTCTCACAGGAAGGACGCACTGGTTGTACATCTTAGCCTTTAAGCACTGCGGTATTGACGACGTAAATATGTGACGCAACTTTCCGAATGCTGCCCAACCCAAGCATATTCTTCTGTCAGCCTCGGCGTCGAAGTTGTTTTTAAACAAAACAGCGTATTCCAGCCCCTAGATTATGTATCTTTGAGTCGGTTGCCTAATTGTCTACTGGTTGTCAAACATCAAAACATAAATATACTACAGAGTTCGTTCAAATAAGGATACGTTCGTACTTAAAGTGGCGTCACACTCCGTTTAAAGTTCGGTTTTTAGTGTGTGGCAACCAGTGTGCAACCGATACAAAGTTACGTAATAGGCCCGCAGGTCATAGTTTGGCTCTATCTTAAAGTTAAAAGTAGCAGTTGACGGAAGAGTTGCAAAAGGTCTCGTATAATTGTGTTGATATTTTTAAAATACTAAAATATTGACTGATTAGAACACACGAACAATCTATCCATCGGCCTGGTACGTCCACTGCAGGATCTTTCCAAGATTTTTACACTCTTGGCGTTCCTCCTGGAAGACATTCCCATATTTTCCATGCTGACGCACGCTAGGCAGGTGCGTTAGAGAGCGCGGTGCCGAAACCCTCGCACCAATGACGCCGCTGCCCGTCACCAGTCTGTTTTATAAATTGGGGATGGATATATAAGGTGACTTTAATTTATGCAGCCAAATTCTTACTTGGTAAGTGCTCAGTAACAAGGTGCAATGACTTTTTTTGTGAAATTCGTTAATTATTCCTCAAACGCAAGCCCAGCCCCGAGTCTATTACTATAGGACGTCAAGATTTCATTTTGCGAAATTAGCAAAAAGTATTATCGATCCGTGTTACTGATCACTTACGAAGCCTCCAATATGACTTTGGCTGTATAAATAAAAGTCACCTTATATACCGCCATATCGATCTCAGGCATGGTTGATCATTGAGTTGGTGCCTGTTTAAGAGCTGTCTTCTTACTCTCCCCCGAATAACTTCGGGGGGGTTTACGAGTAAGATGGTGGTACCTCCACAGCGAGTCCGGCACCAGCTCTACCACCTCTATACAGTATTAAAAATATTGATTACATTTCATCACAACAGAAACCTTTTTCAACAAACATCAAGATTTATTCCCAGAACATTTCAATTCAGAGAAACAAGTGAAAAACTCGATCCATTATCAAATATTTTATCGTTCGACTTTTTGTACGTTCGAGAAAATAAATAATGGTATTAAACCTCTTCGTAGAAATTCAAGTAGCCTTAGTGGGCGGGCCTGCCTACCACCCTACATACAGATTAGTGAAAATTGAAACTTACTATCTGGTTTTAGTGTTCATTTTCCACTGTCAGAAGGAAGACAAGTTTTCCTATCGTGAGTGTAACCAAGAGTTACTGCCTTATAATGTAGTTAACACGGCCTGTATACACCCTGTTATAAGAACCATGTCTGAAAGCAAAAACTTCACACATGGCAAGTCATGTACCTACATTTATGTACACAGAGTGTTACGTCATTATAGGTCAGTTGCGACCTGCTGTCATTACCTATAAGGGCTGGTTCACATGCTTAGTGCTAATAAGGAGCTGAGAAACCTATAAATTAGTAGGGACTTGTTTTTCTTGTCTTAGGCTGTTTTATTAGAGGCGCTTGTTCGAGGGAACATTAAAAAAGTTGTGAATTTCGAAAGCCCTGAATTTTTTCATTTTTTATTTCTTTGTATGAAAAGTATAATAATTATATATTTACTTAATTAAAAAAAGTTATAAAAGGACGAAGGTGATAAGACATTATAGCTTGTCCGTTAAAAAGAGGTTAGGTCACGCTTGCAAAAATCACCATTATTCCATGTGGAAATATCCGCGTGCGAGAGGGTTCCGGAAAAAACTGTAAAATGACGACTTTCTTGATAATTTTATTATAAAAAAATTAAAGGTAATAAATAATATGTTCGTTAAAACTAAATATATGTTCCTTTCAGAGTTTAATAAAGTTTATAGAGGTTTAATACATAAATAATATAAATGGGACTTTCCTCAAAATTTTAACTTTGACTTATTTTTTTTTATAAAAAGTGTTATGGCTTTAGGCGACCATAGTTTAATGTCAATTAGGTTCTTCTAGCACAGCTAAACGCCTTGATATTAAATGCATCAAATAACAGAAGTTTAATTGACATTAAACTATAGGTATATGGTCGCGTAATGCCATAAATCACAAATAGGAAAAAAAACATAAGTTGTGCGTTTGGGAACGAGACTGTGCGCATCCACCTTAATGAAATAATTTTAAAACAGATCTAACGTCAAATGTCATTTTAACATTAAATGTCATTTTAACGTCAAATACATGGCGTAACATATTTCGTCGCAAGGCACTGGTACATTATTAATTTTCGCCAAACTGCTAAGCAGTCTGTTGGCTATACGCTCTTACAGTTTGAATAAGAATAGGTACTTAAAATCTAATACTATAGAGTTTTTGAATATATACATAAAAAATAAGCAGACCCAGTTTGTTTAACAAATATTTCAATGACCCCTGCATAAATCCCATACATTTACTATCAAATGGTGTTTAAAATGGTGTTAAAGTGGCAACCATGTTAGACCTGCAGAAGTGGATAAGTCGCAAAGGCTGTAAAGTGTCTAGACGAGTACAAAATTTACTTGGTTTCTTTATTTAGATAAATACCAAACTCACTCTAACTGTTAACTTATGAAAGGGTTTCTTAAACTGGGGTCCATGGACCCCTTAGGGGTACGTGACATGAGTGCCAGGGGTCCACAACCACTCAGTTCATTCTTTAGATATTTATTATACCGAGTCCAAAAAACAGCAACATTTTCATTAACTTAACATTTAATGAAGTATCAACGTAAACTAACCGAGAAAAGTGATTTTTAACATTATGATTTATTTTCTTTTCCTAAAATTTTCATCGACAGGGGTTCGTGGTATCTTTGAATTTCTGAAAGTGGTCCATAGCTACAAAAAGTTCAAGAACCACCTAACATAAGTAAAATTTTCGAGCTAACTGTAATACAAATATAAAGGGAATCTACTTTCATGTTATTTATTTTTACATATTTCAGTGTTAGTTAAAATCATCCAACCAATAATCTCATCCATCAAAAGCTAATAGAGTCTTTGCCCTGGGGCATGTTGTGATACGGATGGTAAATTTTTTCCTTAGCCTATACCATTAAGGCTTGGCCTATGGTGCGAGATAATCTTACTGAGTAATTTTGAACTTCAGTATGTTGTCAGAAAGTCTACATTAGAACGTTCGCTTCGCGCGCTGCCGGGACGCAAAATCATTACTTCGAGTTTTTTTCTGGATTTTACGAAATAGTGTTTGATGTTGGAGTTTTTTCACCTGAAATCATAAAATAAACCACGTTTTCTTTTTATAGCAGTAATTTCAGACATAAAACTCAAGCCTTTTAGACATAAAACAAATTAATAACTTAAAAAGGCAAAAATAAAATCTATCGAGTGAAATTTGTTCAATTAGGTAACTGACCTGACAACGGAAAAAGAAAGGTCTGAAAAAACACGTGTCCAAGTTTACATTGGTTAGATAATTAGTTGATTCAGCATATTAAAACAAAAACCTTAGAGACCAAAGGCAAGCCCTTAAATACCAGGTAAGTCATACGAATCTATTTACTACTTGTATTACGTAAATTAATTAAGCGGCGCCATGATAAAACCTAGCTGTAGGTAATTAAAACTTTACTGGAACATGGTACCAATGAATATTAAGGCATTAAAATCAATAAATGCGAACTAAATGGCTTTTCAAAATTAAATCCATCTATTGAGCGCTTAATTAAGCTCGGAATAAATAAATTCGGTCAAGTGCGAGTAAGATTTGCGCCTTGAGAGTTCCCCATTATTTAAATAAGAATATGTTAATTAGACTTCAAAGTCTTCAAATTACCTACAAAGTTAATAAAACAAAATCGCAAAATTGAGTTGGTCAGGTATTCAGGCACGTAACGTTAAAACCAAAAGATCAATCGGCGTTTTCATTATGTATTCTTTACATAAACTATAATGGTACATATTATACAGAAATTCTAAACTAGTTTCATTTTTGAAATAGACCCCGTAACAAAAATTTACTAAAATGGACAACCTTGATTCCATTTCTTCATTTTTGAAGATAAAAGGAATAAAAAATATATATGTGCTCTGAATAAGCTTAACATTGACACCATGCCAGAAGAAGAAAACAATATACTTTTTCGTCTCCTTTTCCATGTATTAAATAATAATTATAATTTTTTCATTTGTGGTTTTGCGTTAACCTTCTACACAAAATATTCAAATTTCAGATCTGTAATTCATTCCCTCTACGAGCTAGATACTCGTGACATACGAACGTAAAAAGAGCAGAGTGACAATAATACTCTGGTGCGGAACCCTAAAAATGGAAATTCATTCATTACACTTACTCGTATCAACTAGACTTAAATGGTAACCCAATCTTATTTAACAAGTGTATGTTCCAATTTTATTTATCTAAGCATGTTAAAAAATGTCCCGTTTATTTTAGTACAGTTTTTTCTCTCCACTCATATCGTAAAATCCTGATTAAGAACTCAAAAATAGTGCAAAATTAATGACATATTTTATTCACGAACGTGTCTCGTATGGAATAAAATTCAATTATAATAGTTATAGTTTTCTTAACGATATATTGCTGTAAAATATTTTTTTGCTATTACAGTATAATTACACTTTATAAGTAGAAAGGCAAAGGGAACCAGACAGTCATGCCTGGAGGCCAAAGTATACCATTGAGTTTTAATTTTTTTCTACTACGAAAAACAACATAGCGGCGTGGTTATTTATTGTGTTTTTGTGGATCAAAAGAATTATTTTGCACAAAAATGGCTGACAATTTCAAAGTAATATTAACTGTTTCTTCATGTCTATATTCAAATTATTATGGCTTTTATCAAGTATTGAAATAATTCTGAAACATTTAGATAATTTTTAGCTAAACTAATTATTGCCCATAATTGTAATCTTTTTAATTTTTTTGGGTCCACCAATTTTGGAAATAAATGGGAAAATTTTTTGTGGTTGTTCAAAGATTTCTCGAAATCGGTGAAAGTAAATATAGTTAAAGTATATATTTTTATAATTAGCTCTTTAATATCTACAATTTAATACCCATATTGTATTCTTAAGATTTTTTTTATTTGTCTCTATTTTGTATTGGAAATATTTTAAACAATTTCATTTTTTTTTACACCGTATTGTGTAAGCAAGTGAATGCTATTTTTGTGGCAAATTTCAAGTCTTTATCTTTAACGGTGCTAAAGTAATGAGGCTGTGACATACGGACGGACAACGGAGTCTCACCATAAAGGTTCCTTTTACCTTTCAGGTACTACGAAATCTTGAAAAAAGTTTCATTAATTGTATATAAGTATTGTTTTGCAATGAAAAATATTTCACATGAAGGGATTAAGTATTGTATGGTTTTTATGGAAACAATATTTGTAAAATAGTTAAAATAAACATTGAAAACTAATAACAACACTTTGAAATCGCGAGTTTTTTTGAAGCGTGACTGAGCTGGAAAGAAATGCTAAGTATGGAATGAAAACGTCGGAGCAGGGTACCAAGTATGTAATGCTATCGACTCGACATCGCTTCGATAAACAAACATTTCATAGCAATAACAGTTGTCGTTAAGACGTCCAGTTTATCTGTCAAATTTATCGAATCGATGCTTATGTACTTGTTATGCTGGACAGATTTCCCCGAATGCCATCGCCTGAAGCAAGTGGTAATAAGCATATCAATAAATACTATGTACATAAATTCCAAAAAACTCATTTTTACTTGCTCAACCGATGGAATTCGAAACTGGACTGGGCCTCAAGATTGAAAGTCATGCCTGTAGGTTGATACCGCTGGTTCAAGAAAATAACGTACATATCGTCACGGCATTAATCCCGAGGGGGTGTCAGAGGTGTGAAAAGTGTGAACTGTGAAATAAAAGTCACCGACGATTATTACGTTCCAACGTGATGGGCGGTGAGCCCTATCGCCGTATTTCGGGCACAATTACACACTTTTTAGCTCATACAGGTTTCCTCACGATGTTTTCCTTCACTGTTCAGCAAGTGGTAAGTATTAGGTATGAATACAAATACTCTGCACATAAATTCCGAAAAACTCATTGGTGCATGCCCGACCGGGGATCGAACCTGGGTCTCAAGATTGAGAGGCCAGCGCTCTAACGCCTGAGCGAACGCCACTTTTTTTTTCAAAAAAATAAATAATTAAAAAATCCTAATTTAACCGTAACTTTTTTTCCCTTGGCTGCGTTTTTGTGTTTGCGACAAAGTTTCCGTATTGGCAGAAGATTTTCTGTATCGCATGCAAAGTTATTGAAACTCTTATTTTCAGACAGTGATTTGCAATTTTGATTCCTTTCAGAAGTTTGTTTTGTTTCAGTTTCAAAATTTCCTTACGCTGGAGTTGTATTCCGAAGCCTCTTTGTTTATCAAGTACACGTCGGATAACAACACAACATATTCCTGCGTGATATTTACGTCTTTCTGGGTACCTAGCATATGTTGTATGTCTGTCCCTCTCTAAGTAGATCAACAGAGTGAGACAGAGCACTGTATCAAGCGCTATCGAGCTCGATATGGTTTTGGTATGCTAGACTAGCAGATGAGGGAAAATCTCCCAGTAAAACAAATATATGACATAAAATACCACTTTAAAGTGTAACATTCTATCACTTCATTAGTACACAATATCAGCCTATACAACATTTTGTAATTGCTAATTATACATTATTTTGTAAAATTAAAATCATTATCACAGATAATATAATACTAGTATGAAGTATTTTTTCTTATTGTGTTTATAATGAATTATGTTCTACATTATTATTGAAAATCTGCAGATCATATAATTTTTTTTAAATTGCATGCATAGTAATATTTATATATTAATGTTTTTTTTTTCTTTTGAGAATTTTCGTGTAGGTAAGGAAATTGATTTCCTGCGAGAATTATTCACAGAGTAGCTGAAAATCAGCGAATGTTTTTCAGTCACAACATAAAGCTAAGCTTTATCCTTTTTGTTGCATATGTTTTTATAGTAAAATGCTGTGTAATATTAATTATGTTTTTTTGTTACGTTTTTATAGCGAAATAATCGCCTTTGAATACTCTAAATAGTGCATTACAAACTAGAAAATATGAATATCAATTATTAATTCAATTTCAATGTACATAATTTATTTAATAATACAATAATAATTAATTCAATAATATAAAGACCTAATGAACCTACCTGAAAGAAAACTATTAAAGCTAAAAGTAAACCTGCTCTAAAATTGTATTTTTTTTTTGTTTTAATCGAAATTTATTGAGTTTTGGTAATGTAAATTTTGAGATTCAACATGAATTTTCTAAACCTGACATCATACAACATTTATTTCTTGTAATTACCGCACGAAGTATCCTGAATAGTCATGATAGAAACTGGTTTAAACCAAACGCACCCATAAAACTCCACGAAGTGCTTGCATTATGTTTGTCATATTTATTCTGCCATTCGTAATTATTATTTTCAAAATGTGCAAGAATACTCGCGCTGTTTTGTTTGTTCGTGCGTTACCTACGCGGGCTCGGACTGAAAATGTCGGTCTTACTCTGTAAGACTACAGCATATGCTGAGTTCTAGCCTTTTTGTCTGCTTCGACACATGATTTCATTTAGCTTTAGTCACATTGTTTTATTCTCTTATGTTATTTCCTTGTGTTTGACTTTATAATTTGTTTTTATAATTTATTGTGTTGTGGTAGATAAATAAATGGATATTCTATTCTATTCTATTCATTTGCTTTTTTTCAGAATAATTTTTCATCAAGATTCCCCACAAATCTCCAGCTCCAGAATAGGCTCTCCTGAATTATGTATCAGCCTTGAAGTAGCAAACATCGGTCGTGTTGAAGTTGACACCACAACCCTCCACCCCACCCCCCTCCGCAAGTAGGGGGGGGTTGTTGTCTAGACCGGTCTGTGTTGTTTTTAGATGAGTATTTGAAAGTTACATCGCTTGGGTGGATTGAGTTTTCGACTTTCCGTTTTTTAGGAGATCTATTATAAACATCATTTAGTACGGGACCCACCGTGTTAAGTTGTTTTATATTTTCCCGAATATATTTAAGGTGACTTTGGTTTATATAGCCGAATTCATGCTGGAGGCTCGGTAAGTCATCAGGACCAAGGTTCAATTACCCTTTCTGTGAAATACAAAAAGTATTTTTTGTGCCTATATTCAGTAACAACCTCGACTCAATTAGTATAGGAAGTCTGCATTTTATTATGTGTATTTCACAGAAAGGGTTATTGAACCATTGACCTCTGACCACTCACCGAGTCTCCAGTATGAATTTGGCTATGTAAACGAAAGTCACCTTATATATCCAGGGTGACGGAATGATGGGATGATGATTATAATATTTATAATTCATCCCATGACCATGGCAGATGTAACTTTGCTGAAAATTCTGCAAAATATAAAAACACTAAAGTTAACACGGTGAGCCGTGTACTTCTATACCGTGTTAATCTAACATCTTAGATCTATTATTATAAGTTATAAGTTCGTGTAAGTATTATGTACCTTAAGAGTATAATAATAATAATAAACACTTTTTTATTGAACAAAATAAACACAGGTAAATACAATTTCAATTCAGAAAATAGAGGGCAAAGGCGGACTTATTTCTGAAAGAAATTTCTTCCAGTTAACCATAAAATACAGGGACGAGGAAAATGTATACATTGGCTCATTTAATTGATTTTAAGTATGTAGGATGTAGAAGGTGGTAGAGCTGATGCCGGGCTCGAGTGTGGAGGTACCACCATCTTACTCGGAAATCCTCCCGAAGTTATTCGGGGGAGAGTAAGAGAACAGCTCTCAGGCAAAAAAACCAGGCGGCCAATGACCTGGCCTGGGACCGATGGGTGGCGGTATATCCATCCCCAATTGCCGGGCCTTATATAAAACAGACTGGTGACGGGCAGCGGCGTCACTGGTGCAAGGGTTTCGGCACCGCGCTCACCAACCCGCCTGCCCAGCGTGTGTGAGTATGGGCATTTCTTCCAGGAGGCCCGCCAAGAGTGTCGAAATCCTGGAAAGGCCTATGTCCAGCAGTGGACGAAACAGGCTGATGGATGGATGGATGGATGGATGTAGGATGTTAGTCAGATGTGTATAACAGAATCGTAACAGACGAAAATCCGTAGTCTTTGCCTACCTCAGTAGATGAAGTAATTATGTGTTGGTTATTATATTAGATAGACGCCGTTTTGATCGATTTGACTCCAGGCGCTGCGTAAATTTTAATCCTATTTACCAACGCGCTATATACTTATATATTTCGAACCTAAAACCCTCACTTAACTTGCGCTCGAGTACAAAAGGAACAGTCCCCTGTCTCAAGCAGGGTTGTTTATCGCTGTATCTACTATCTACAAATTGCGACGCAGCTTCCAGACTCCGATATAAATCTTCTATTGAGAGAGACAGCACTCCAACATTCATAGAATTCTTCCTTTCTCACTCATTCCCTGGAATCTTTTCACGCGGAGCCTTCAGGACAAACATACAGACACCAAGACAAACACTCAGTAAAAACAGCCGGAGATCAAAGAGCGATAACATAGAAAACGGGGGCTAATTTCGCGCCAACGACTCGTCGTGTAAGTTTCGCGGGTTTTCGCTTGCGTTTTTCCGACGTCGTGCGATTCTGCTTATGAACGCTGGAAATTCCTGGTGGTTTGTTACAGTCTAAAAAAACCGGTCAAGTGCGAGTTGGACTCACCCATCGAGGGTTCCGTACAAATTAGTAAAAGTTTGAAAAATTTTCAAAAAGGTTTGGTCACCTGTACAATTATGACCACGCATACCGTTGCTTAACCTCGATGATCTTTTAATGATGTAATTACAAATTATGTATAGTTTTAAGACTTGCTAAATTTCATAGTTATAGGTCAACGCGAAATACCCTATAAATTTGGATTCCCTCGAGAGTGTCGAAATATACATTTTTTGCGGCATAAACGGTCGTATCTTTTTTTATTACGTTAACTTAGAAGTTTGATTTGTTACAACTTCAAGACATTGTAGACTTGAGTATACGGTTTTAATTTCAACTCGATACCTCCACGTGTTCCCGAGATAAAGGGTCTCAACAGACAGATAGACAGATGGACAGACGGACAACAAAGTGATCCTATAAGGGCTCCGTTTTTTCCTCTTGAGGTACGGAACCCTGAAAAGGTTCCAAATTGTTATTTTAACAATGACGAGTAATTTTATGAAATCGTATAGTAGGCCTAACTAACTGACTACGTACATCAAAGTACCTGCCCCCCCCCCAGAACAACGAGTGTCATTTATGTAAAAATATACTTTATCCAATTTAATGCGTTATTTGTTTTGTTTTTTGGATGTTTGGGTGATGTATGTATGGAGGATTATCTCTATTTATTTTATTATTATAATATAATAGGGAACAAATACTTGATGGCTTCATGAATTAGAGCCGGGGACTTGCCTGCCCTTCCCTGCTATAAATCCTAGTTACGCGAAAAACAATGATACTGATATTTCCTTAGCTATGATAACATTATCATGCTACTCGTTTGATTTAATCATTAATTTGTTTTTGAACTATAATATTCATCTACAAGTCCTCTGATTGCTTACAATAAAAAAAACGTTCATTTCAGTATGAACAATTTTATTATTAAAATATTTCAATCAACCTTCGTTGTATAAATAGCTATTTCGAGTAGACATAACGTTTTTTTTTCTTCAGTGTTCATAATCGCCCGTAACCAGCAAGTCCTGACTCCAGAATCTGAAGTGTTTATGAGTTTTGACTATTCATGCGTGTTGGGTCGCGAGGATCTGCGTCGACGAGTTTGTAAATACGCGGTTGGTGCAGCGCGAGTTTGTAAATACGCAGCTGGTACAAGCTAAAAGAGCACTACCTTTCGCTGGCTTGTCGTAGGTAAGTTGTGTCTATGATTTGATTACATAGTTTTGTTATATAATTCTTTTCTTCCACTAAGTTTTGCAAGAAGAAACTTTCTAAAGTTAAACTCGCATTTGTACAATAGTTAGTACCTTTGAGACAGTAATGTTTATGATGTGTACAATAGAGAATAAACCTGTAGCCTTAGCATGGAAACATTACGGTTACGTTAAGTTTGAACGTAACGCGGTTTTGTATGAAATCTGATAACCGCCCCTAGCGGTCAGTAGCGGAACTTATTAGAATTCCATACAAAACCGCGTTACGTTCAAACTAAACGTAACCGTAATGTTTTCATGCTAAGGCTACTGATACAAGGCGGTTCTGCGCTAGAATAGATGTAAGTTGTAGGATTCAAAGGATTCAAATTGTTTATTTGTAAAATAGATACATAAAGTATACGTTTACATGTCAAATCTAATCTGTATAAAAATAATATTTTATGATGAGACAAATATGATACGGGAAATATATAAAAAAACTATATTTAAGTTTACGTTATACACGTGCATAAAATATAGACTTATTGGAATAAGAATACATAAGTACACAATGAAATTAATAAATAAGTTGATAAATAAACTGAATAGACCCTAAATAAATATAATGCCTAGCCAAATATAAACTAACATAAGTAAGAAATTAAAATATTGTATATACATACCTACATAATGCAATGAATAAATAAGTTAATAAATAAATAAACTATAAATAGATATAATGCCTAAATCCGCCCATTCGATTAATCTTGCTAAGAAGAAGGGCTAGAAACTTAGCAAGATCATGTCTTTTTCATCAGTTTTTTTTTCTCAATATGGCTTAATACGATTAAAGTTTTTTTCAACTTATATAAAATAATACTAAACAATATATTAAAAAAGGATAAAAATAGAAAAGACAGGAGGAAATTGTGTCATGAGGAAAAAAATAAATATATCTTAGTCTACCTGTCTAATGAGGTAGTAAGTTAAAATACTAAGCAAAACATCATCCGCCGCAAGCATCATCTAGGTGTTGGTAATGGTTGTATCAAAGGCTGTCACGGATAGATTTTTTGTTTGCAAAACGTTTTCGTAAACGTTGCGTTTTCACGGGGGTTTTTTTAAAATATTTACTTAGAATAATAACAAATAATAATAACTTTATCCCAAAGGGTGCAGTCAGAAGTGTAGACTCTTGTATAGCATCTTTTCACTGACGATTTTATGTAATTATAATTTGAGTTTCTTTGTTTATATTTGATTTTGTACTTACTCTGTTCTGTTTTGGTTCAAGTTAGTTAATTTTTTTATAAATTTAGTTATTGGACATGTCTTTGTGTATAAAAGTACCATTCATACCAAAAGATTCATAAATGCACTGAAAACAAAAATCTTGAATGCAGAATAACGTAAGTCGTACTATATTTAAATTTAAAGTCAGTTAGAATATCTTTTTAAAATAATTTTCTGCCCGAGTAATTACTAACAAAAAATCAAATGAAACAACACGTTCGATACAGCCAACCACGCTATGGGCTGAGCGTGATGATAGCGGGTAATCATGCGATATTGACGCAATACTCTACGTCATTACATTACGTAGATTGATTATGTACGGCTCTCCGGGGACAACTTGCCTACCTGTGTTTTGGAGTTACGTTAAGAAATTAAAACCCTACTAACACTAGAGTCTTCTCGTACCGTTTCCGCTATATTTATTGTTCGAAGTTTGACGCCCGAAAAAGACGAAACTAGTCACAAATAATAGAACATAACGAAAACACATACATTGCGATAAAAATAATTACCATCAGTTCCATAGAAAAGTTAAAAATATCTACACGACCAAAATGCATGAAAGTGTTTCAAGTCAAAATTTTGAATACTTCTTGTTTGATTTTCAAAAAGTAATTGATGTCATTTTACTGATTAAGTAACGTACTTTCGATGTCAGTTTAAACATTTTTGATATCCCTAATAGTAACGGAATAATCGTCACACTTAACGATTACACCCGGTATAACTTGTACCAAGAATATTTTTATTTTTGTAGAATGAAGTTCTAACAAGTAGTCACATCAAATCTACTACCAATGAATTATTTCGTTTATCTATTTTAGGCTCCCTCAGTGGCCGGGTCCAGAGGGTAGGACGGGTTCAAGAGGACCGAACTCCTTCTAAAGCACTTTTCTATATACCTATAATACGATGCTTGAAAAACTGTATAAACTATCTAAAATTTTCATCTTGCGGTTGTTTCTCTTCCATAAAAAATATGAACTATGAGATTACACAACGATATTATATGAGAACGTGTAAAAAAGCAGAATAAAATGTTGGATTACTTTTGCCGTGTTGATCTTTTTGTAATTATTTGTTGTAAATGTTATGGTATATGGCGAAAGAAGACAGACACTGTCGGTCATGTAAGAAGGAGCCTGCGGCGTTTGTTCACGATCCAGTTTCAATATCGGAAGCCGGAGCCGGACAACGGAAGCTTCGGCGGAAGACATCTGTCCACTCGTTCGAGTTTGGTCCCGATATCGGATCCAGCAAAGCCATAGACACCTTCATCTGACAAACCGTTCGCGTGTATAAATAAAAGCTGCATGGTATTCTAGCTCATACAAATGAAAGATTTTTATGGTAAAGCCGACTGATATGCCGCTGAAATGACGGACCGTGTCGATGTCGTGTACAAAAAGTAAAATGAGAAAATTATTAAGATTATATGATTTATGGCGAAATTCATATCTTTAGAAAAGATCAATTGAAATAATTTTCAATAGAAAAATACCTTGGGCCGGGATTCGAACCAGCGTTGCGAACTCTTCTTTTTAGAGCAAGTACGCTACCGCCGCGCAGTCAATCTTTTCTAGTTTGTAATGTACTTTTTGTAGGAAAATTATTTATTATATTTGACAATTTTATAAAAAAGTATTGGGAAAAAAGAAGCTTCGTGAAAGGTCCGATCTAGTCGCCCGTCGTCATGCGTCACGCTCATCCAATTTCGGCCGTCATGTCAGATACCGGATGCCGTGCCGGAGCATGGACGAACGCTCTTAGTAGAAAACTTTAAATTTATACAAATCAAAAAATGGTTCAAACAAAAGAGTCTGAATGATATAATGTGTTGTTTGAAGACCATAAATACATGAAAAAAAGATTTATTTTAAATATTTCTATTACTGGAGTTAATGCTTGCGATTTATGGCACTTGATGAAAAAAAAAATCTATTACTTTTTAAATAAATATAATATATTCTTCTCTTATTATGCCTATATATTTAACATAGCTATTAACTTACAAAAAATATATATCGGGTATCAAATAAACATTAACTACTTTTTAAAATGCCAAAAATTTATATGTCCGACTCCGGATCTCACAACAATTTTTTTAATTGAAGAAGATAATTGTATAGTACTTAAATTTATCAGTTGCGTAATTGTGTATGATTCGCAAAATCATGGGTGTGCGTGACAAGAATCACTGCCAAAGAATCACTCTCGATTAGTAACTTTCTCTTTTCGCGGCGAACTCATATATCCCTAATCCAATGGCAGCACATTAGGCATAAATACATAATATGCTGCCATCAAGCAATGGAATGTATGGAGATGGTCATCAATTCAATAGCA
Organism: Ypsolopha scabrella; assembly: GCA_910592155.1. NCBI lineage: Eukaryota > Metazoa > Arthropoda > Insecta > Lepidoptera > Ypsolophidae > Ypsolopha > Ypsolopha scabrella. The sequence goes on from OU342980.1 coordinate 15,345,807, forward strand.
GACGGATTTAGCGTACATCATTATTACTGTGCGATTTACTGTCGGCAACGTAAGTGTTTCTTCATGTTCAGGGCTGCGTTCAGTTTGATCGCCCGCCGACGCGACGTCTACCTTACACTGACAGCAGGATACGAGTAGCATCTTAGACCATTTAACACGGGACCTGGCAAAACGCGACTCTTAGTACTGAAATTATTCTGCCGTTTTCCACGGGAGGGGAGGTAAACACGCACAACACACATTTACTCATTCACGCACACTCAAAATTTTGTATGTCATAAATCAGAAGCTGCAACACAAACACAAAACGCGCACACAAGCAAACTTACATGAACAAATTGTTCATGTACTTCGGCAGAGGGGGATAAGTGCGCTTGCCTAGTCCCGTGTTATATGGTCTAAGAGTAGCATACACAAATTCATCGCAAGCAAAAAAGTCACCCACCGATAAAACAGAACTCAGCCCAGGTAAACCAACCAACTAATGCAAGTTTCTTCTGCTCAGTGTGTGGCTTGAGCTTGTACAGCCATACAAAAAACGACTGCAGTGCACTCCATCTGAAATAGGCGAAAGGGCCATGATGATGATGATGATTTATTTAACTACATTACACTATCTTTACAGCTAGGCCAATTCAATAGTGCAGTAAAATCAACAATATATAAGTTACCACACAACGTGTTACAAAAGAAACACAAGTATTTACATTCTCACAAAATTACCAACACATAACATGACACAAGCAACAAATTTAAACATAACAAATAAGATATAAGATAAAACCACGCGACGATCTTTACGATAAAAGCACGCAGTTCCCTGACAAATACGAAACTAACCCAAATATTCAAACAAAATTTGGCAACCTATTAAGAGGATGACTTCTACTTGTGCCTTTGAAAAGCTGCGTTAAGGTCCGGCATAAAAAATATTATATAATAAGCCATAAAATAACTGAAATGAGATGGCTTAGTTAGGACCTATTTTGAATCTTAGTCCTAGCATGGACTATCATAAACATCAGTAGCCTTAGCATAAAAACATCACGGTCACGTTATAGTTGCGTTCAAGGCTGGACTTCACGTTAAATCGAATCTTTAAAAAAAGTCTCCGCGGCAGTACTTCAGTCTCTACGGAGTAAGTAAGTGTTATCCGCTTGAAAATACGACTCATTTGATGTTTATACTTGACAGTCGTTTGGTATTAACTTTTAGTTTATCGCTGCAAAATGAAGGCTCCTTTTTCCACACTAGATACTGATTTTGCCCCTTCGTTGTCGATCTTCGCGAATTTAAATAAACAAAATAAATTAATGTATTTTAATAAATTCTTGCCACAGTTTCATTTATTATTAAGTTTCCGATATATTTGAACACCATGGTAATTAAGAACCAGTTAAAAACAATAAATATATGTTTATTTAATATACATGTTGTGTAAAATAAAGAGCCTTTGGACTCAGCAAATGAAAGCCGCGATAATCTTGACATGATACCCTGGCGCTTCGAAATGCTTGGCTTTTTGGTCCGACTGTACTTATCTTAATGTATTCAATAATCAAATCACATGACTAGATAGATGTTTTGTGAGTCAAATCGGACGGGGAATTAGGTAAGAATTATGGGGTTATTCGGAACATTGCTCCATAAATAACTCAGAACTAGATCAAAGATTGTTTATTGCTGAATAAACGAGATTATTCATAACGTAGGCCAGTAAACTACAAGATATACAAGTCATGTTCTCTTTACGGTAAAGGAAGGAAAGGAAGGAAAGGAACCCTTTTCGGTCAGGTAACGGACACCCTAAGCGAAGCTTTGGTGTCTGACTGTCTGTCTGACTGGGAAATAACTCAAAGACGGCTGCGGCAATTGAGCTTTGGTAGAGAACTTGATAGGTGTACGACAACAGTGTAAAACCAATGTAGTTAGAGCGAGAAAGATACGGGAAATCATTGATGAAGTCAACAGATCACATCTAGATTAACGGCAGCTGTAAAAACCAAGCAAGTGTGTTGACAACTTTTCTCTTCCAAAGTAAAAAACTTTCGTTCTATTTTTTTCTTCGCAACTCCAGTTTTATACTTATTTATGTACCCAAACATCGAACGAAATTCTATATTATAAACACTTGGCAATTTATCCAAAGTAAGGAGATAACAAATTAACAGTATATAATTGCGGTATAGAAAAATAAAGTAAATCTAGACGTGCGGAGCTCTGAACCGGGATTAGAAGCCGGGACCCCTCGATTTCTGATACCTATAATGTTAGTCAGAACAATAATCTAAGTAGGTAACAAATGCTATGGTGCGGCCAGACACCGATACTTCACCCTCATAAAGGTATCCGTTTTGTAACGAAAACCTAAAAATATACAGAAAACGAGCGTTCAAAAGACTGTCTAATGTACTCGTATATTATACAATTTAGAAAGGAAGTAAGCAATAAAGATTTAGTTTCACCAATGCCCATCCCTTATTTCAATCACTCTTCATACTCATCAAAACACTTTAAATCACCCAAAATTCGACATATAAAATTCAACAAACTATCTTTTCTGAAAGTCACCACGTCACACCGGAAGTGACGTAGCTCTGCGCGTACGCCGAGCTTCCGGCCGCGTGCGACGCAAAATGGCGGCCGACTAGCTTCCGGTTTAGGCGGAAGTTCGCGCTAGAGGGTGCCATTTGACTTCGTTCCGTATAAATTACTGTTAGGGATGCTGTGTCTTTTGTACTGTCTGTCGTTATTTGCACAGTCACCGTCGGTGTTGTGCAAAACTAAAAGATGACATTTTGGTTGTGACTTCTTTGTACACATCAAGCTATACACATTGGACTTTGTACCTATCTTATATTCTTTACTATAGAGACTAATATCGTACTGCAAGTGTATAGCTTGACGTGTTCTTCATTGTACAATCAGCCATTATGAAAGCCACTATGAAAGTTCGTTTTTGTTTCATTGTGCGCTTTACAATATATGGTTAAATAGAAACTGCCATAGTATTTATGTGTTAAGGAGAGATTATCCAGAGAAATCTGTCCTGCTCTAAGGCTTTCATTTTACACATGTTTATCCTGCTCAGCGGAAGCGGGCCTCTCAGAAAACTCGCGGTTTCGAAGTGTTCTTATTTATTTGAAATTAGAAGGATGGGTTTTTAATATGACGGCTGTTTTATATCACATTTATAGTAAGTTTCTTAATTATAAGTTTTATTGTTCAAAACTTAATATAGCTCAAATTAAATTATATTTAGATCAAGGTTTAGACCTACCTTTGTGGTTTAAATCGTGTTTTGAACGGCCGAAATATTAAGATCAAATAGTGAAATATTTATGAAACATATTTTTTACAAAATTTAATCATAGCTGTTTATTGGTTTAAAATGAATTTGAAAAGAGACAAAATCGGGATAACCCTCCTTAATGAATGTAGGTGTTAAATATAAACTCATAATCGAGCTCCCTACCTAGGAAGAGCCATTAGTTAGTTCTACAAAGAGAAATTCCTTCAATATGTATGCACTAATACGTCATAGGTACAGTGAGACCACATCAAGCTATACACTTGCAGTACGATATTAGCCCCTAAAGAGAAGAATATAAGATAGGTACAAAGTCCTAGGTGTCTAACTTGATGCGGTCTCCATTTTCCAAAAAGTTTAATGATTTGGAATACAGTAATATTATTGTGTTTTTGCTACAATGAATTTCATTTTGGTGGGCTTAGAAATCAGTACCTCAACAACATAAATAATTTGTAATACTCTTTACAATATAGTAGGTACATATTTTTGTTTCAGATGATCTGTATAGAATTATCCTTTAATATTCAAATTTACCGACCAGAGAGCATAAATAAATAGACCATAGGCTACATTTAAATGATAACATGGACATATGATTTGATTTCTTAAAATAATCATTATAAATGGTTAGCATCTAATTTTTACAAACCTTATTCTATACTAGCAACTCCACCCGCGTGTATTTTAATCTCTGCCTTGTTTTCGACTTTGGCGTTATTTTATTAACACTTCTTGTAGCTTATATGTTAACCAGGTTTACTACGATGGTAGTGTAGAAAACCGCATCCAAATTCGTTGAGTAGTTCTCGAGTTAAAACGGAACATACATTCAGATAGACAGATAAAAATTCGTTAAATTGGTATTTTTGGCTTCAGTGCCATACTAATAAACCCATTTCACTTAAAATTTTGAAAAATCATTTCATGTTCAGACACAACTTTTTTGCTACTTTATTAAATATTTTGTACCTAACATATTTGGTCCAGTTGCTTTAGAGAAGGGAAAGACAATCAGTTTTTAACAAACCTGAAACATGCAAAAATAATAAATAATATAGTACAAGGTAGTCTCATTCGAAAACAACAACACCACATAGTACCATTAAAAATGGCAACCAAAAAAAGCATACCCGTAGAAGCAAACAGTAACATAACAAAATTATCATGACAATGATAATTACATATGAAGAATATCCAATGGCAGAAAAGAACCCTCACTCAGCTAGTTTTCTTCAAGCTTGACTTACCCCCAAGCCTAGGTATACAGCAAGAATTTAAAACGTATCTCAGCTCTTAGCTACTGGAAATAAAAACTACTTTTGATGAGCACAATAATCTTCGTGCGATGTACATACTTGTAGAAAAACCACATTGAACATTGTTACTTGTTAATTTACTGCACGTCAAAACATAAATAGATCATCCGATATGTCAGTTCCAACACATTACAAGATCTAATTTGTTCCAGTGAACGAACAGAACATGTGTGCTAGACTCGTAGAACTCTTCGTTATGTCCAGAATTCATGAATAAATATTTTTAATAACAACGACCAGCTCGGTCACCATGGCCTTACTTGCTAGCACAGTACTGGGTGACTACCACGTCACGCCAGGCTCTTGCCAGCGTCATCTAAACTTGAACCCCGTGACATCATGACGATGGGAGGAGGTCTGACGGTATGATTTTTTTAGCTTGGAATAACGCGATTATTGGCGTAGGACGTGACCTGTGCGGATACACTGCCCCCGACCCACACCAAGGCTGGCGTGTCAGTAACTGCAGCGGAGGCCTGAAAGAGGCGCAAATATGCAGCCTTAGGAGATGGCTCCATGTTTGTGCCTGTCGTAGTGGATACTATTTTTAAGGAAGTATCGCCGAGTTGAGTTTACCTTGGACAGCCTCGCAATCCAACGGGGTAACGCCACCAGCCTGCTGGGGACCCTCCCCTATTGCTACGATCTAGGTCATATTTTTTATTTAATTTAGGTTTCTTGTTTATTATAGTTAGTAAGTCTATACATCGTTGGCACATCGTAGAATTAGGCATATCATATTTCTGCTAAAATTTATTTATATTGAAACCTAACATGCGCCGCGCCTATATTTGACTTTTGGTGAAAAATTTTCGATTTCATACTTTAGGATCTGCCCAATTTTACGATCTGCCTGCGACATACATACTATGGTAGCTACCCGCACTGAAAATAAATCTAAATTTCAAAATATGCTAATGTTATTTTTAATTTGGTGAATAAAGAATCTAACAATACCACATATAAAAAATATTAAATACTAGCTTTTGCCCACGGCTCCGCTCACGTGTTATTCGGTTTAACGACATTTAACGCTTTTTTCCGGGATAAATAGTAGCCTATATGTTAAGTTGGGGTATAAGCTATATCCATTCTAAATTTCATCCAAATCCGTTCAGCCGTTACAGCGTGCAAACATACACATACACACACACGCACAAACTTTCGCATTTATAATATTAGTAGGAAGTAGGATTAGTAGGATAGGATTAATTTAAATTTTAACATGTCATAGCTGTTATTTAGGGGTTTTTAGAGGATAACCCCCCAAAACCGCAGTTTATTCCTCCTGGTTTAGGAATACGAGCAACAAGTTTTCAATCAATAAGAAACAAACTTAAGGGGGGTTATCCCGATTTCGTCTCTTTTCAAATTAATTTTAAGCCAATAAATAGCGAAAATATATTTTGTAAAATAGTACATTACGATACGAGAGCGATGAAACGTTTTCTGACGAGTGTGAGTTTGCGGCACGAGCCGAAGGCGAGTGCTGCAATCACATGAGTCGAGAAAAAGTTTCTCGCACGAGTATCGTATAATATTTTATAGCAAAAGTGCGGAAAATGCCGACTTTACGCAAGCGCAGCGTGCGTAAAGTGGTAAGTTTACGCACGGTGTGCTATAAAAAATGTTATATTTCACTCTTTAATCTTGATATTTCGGCCGTTCGATAGACGATTCCTTACATTTTCCTCGATCCATTTAAATCGTAAAGATAGGTCTGAACTATGATCTGATTATCATTTCATTTAAGCTTTGTTAAGTTTTGAACAGTGAAATGTATACTAAAATAAACGTCTTGAAAAATGTAATATAAAACGGCCGTCATATGAAAAACCTATAATTCCAAAATAATAAATAAAAACACTTCGAAACCGCGAATTTTCTAAGCGGCGCGCTTCCTCTGAGCAGGACGACCATGTGTAAAACGAAAGCGTTGGAACAGGACAGATTTCGCCGGATAAATTAATTTTCATGAATTATAAACCGGCGGGGCTATTATGTAACTCAGTTTCGGTTGCTAGCTATAATTGCTATTCACCAAAAACAGATAAAAAATGAACTTCCAAAATAACCTTTAATGGGTATTGAACTATTTACGAACTGTGAAGTCATTTCAAGTGCAAACTTATCCTTAGATAAGCGGATATGTATGTTTTAGACGATAGCCACTTGGTTTGGCAACTGAGTTTACGATACAGAATCAGGGGGCGGCTGATGTAAGGACAAAACTCATGGGTTAAATGGATCCAAGACCATTTCATACCAAAGGCGAGTAATTTGTCGCCACAAAAAATTACAGCATTACATCGTAATTGTGTTATAATTCGCGTTTCATTATAACGATAATGCGTTGTTAATTATACACAAATCTAACGTTTCCATCGGTTAGCTCGAATAATGAATAACTAAACTTTCGAGTGCAGTATTAAAAAAACATTTTTATGTCTGGATTAGTTACAAACGCGAATAAATATACATTGCCTACACTGATTTGTTCCGGAAGGGGGGGAATAAAACTTACAAGTGATACATAAAACACGTGTCTTATCCATTTTTTAGGGTTCCGTAGTCTGACAAGGAACCCTTATAGTTTCGCCATGTCCGTCTGTCCGTCTGTCCGCGGCTTAGCTCAGAGACTATTAGTACTAGAAAGCTGTCATTTGGCATGGATTTAATATTAATTACGTCAACAAAATGATAAAAAAAACATGAATAAATTTTTTTTTAGTGGTACCTCTCATACACGTAAACTCGGGATTTTTTGGATAGGTCGCTTATGGATATGGCATAGGCAAGATTAAACACATTCTTTTACATCAGACGAAAACAAAATTTAACACGTTGTATTTTAGTCTACAATCGCACGCTCTTCGCCCTGGCTGTTACGACGACAGAAATGCCTCGCGTTCGTGAAAAAAACATATTATTTAGATTTCTTTATCTATGTTTGCCGTAAGAACTGCAATTTTAGGTAACTGCAATAGGTATCAATAATACCTATTTTACTATATAAAAACCAAGCGAATCTGTTGAATAATACAGAAGAAATGATTTTTTTAAAATAAAATATAATGAAAACTGAGGTTTACAATTTTTTTCTTCTGGATTGAGTACTTATTTGATTAATTTAATTATAGTTAGGTAACCGCTTAGGGCTCGACTGTGGAGGTACCACCATCTTACTTGCAAATCCTCCTCTCAGGCAAAACCAGGCGGCACACCATTGCCTGGGACCGATGGATGGCGGTATATCCATCCCCAATTGCCGGGCCTTATATAAAACAGACTGGTGACGGGCAGCGGCGTTACTGGTGTAAGGGTTTCGGCACCGCGCTCACCAACCCGCCTGCCTTGCGTGTGTGAGTATGGGCATTTCTTCCAGGAGGACCGCCAAGAGAGGCGAAATCCTGGAAAGGCCTATGTCCAGCAGTGGACGAAACAGGCTGATGGATGGATGGATGTTTCAATATATAAAATTTAAAAAAAACACATGATCGTCGTTAGTTTCTTGCCCTTCTTCTTAGCAAGACTAATCGAATGGACGGAGGAGTAGGCGTAATATTTTTTTACAGTTTGTTTATCTATAAACTTATTTATTTTTTGCATTATGTACTCGTATGTACAATATTCATATTTTTTATTTATTACTTATGTAAGTATATAATTTTATTCAATTTAAGTAAGCCTAACTTTTAAATAGTTTTATTGTATTTACCTGTATAATATTTATTGTTTTTTAAGATTAATATGAACGTGTAAAATGTGTACTTAATGTACCCATTTAAAAAAATAAAATATTTGACCTTGATATCATTGAAATAAGGCAAGACTCGTGCAGCATCCGACGGGTGGTGTGCGACGCGGTTAGTGTTTAAAAGCATGTTTATTACCTTGCCATTTTATTCTAAACCTGTTAATAAGTGAATAAAGATTATATTTGCGCTGCCAAATATTAAAAACAAAGCTACCGAAGTGACCGAAAACCTTTCCCGTAAAGTCTCGAAAAACCTTGTAGAAAATGCATGGTGTGGTTTATAAAATACTGACACTAGCCGAAATTTGTGCAATCCTATTGTTTCATTAGCTGGTGCACTGCCATTGGCGTAAATAACATTTTAGTCTAGTAGGAGCTGGCCCCGCTAGAAAAATTCAAGAAGTGATCTAAAACTAATCATACTAAGATGTACTTTAAATGAATTCATGCGAAAAAGGTTCGGACTATTATCTACACTGTAGATTCTACAGCATAACAAAAACGAACTGTTTTGTTGTTTTACGTTTTTATTTCTTGTTTTCATAGAATAATTTATGTGCTGAATCCGGATCTGGGCTCACATTTTCTCTGTCAGCTCGTATTATTTACCCAAGACAAGTTAAATTTTTAAAAATCGTGTGTTTTTACTACTTTTGGTGTGTTCAGGCTTGGAACAATGAGTTTTCCGGCTTTAAATTTCAATAACAATTTCCCTTAATGGTTACTTTTTATAGTACGATAAAAAGATTCATGAAACCAAGCGTAGTTTTTAATTAAGGAGCATAAAACCATCACACCCTATATTTCATAGAAAAAACTTAGCATGAAGTGTATGGACAAAGTAAGCTCTACGGAATTATTGTTTTTTTGGAAAAATAAGGATCAATCACAAATTCTATTATTTTCGCCATGATAAATATTGATAAAGGGCTTGTAATTATAAAAAAAAAAACTGTCAAATAAATGGTAATGAGTGCAAAATCTCTTCAGAAATCTAGAAAAACGTATAATTTCCATATTTAAAGTTGATTTAACCAAAATTTAGAGCTGATAGAGGAAATCTGAGTTCAGGTTCGGATCCAGGGCAAAAAATTATTCATAAAACAAAAAGAATGTTGCCCTGTATCGAATACGTAGTATATTTATGTACATTACTTAATGTCATTATCTTTTTTTGTAAATAGCAGTTAAAGTCTTAGGTGGGCCCTCGAAGCCACCAGGGGGTAGATAATACCATATATAATACCATTGTCACGCTGCATTCCTTGCATTTTATTCCCACACAAAAAACAAAATCGAATGGTTTTAATCATCCCCGACCACTAACAAGACTCCTCACAATTAGAAAACAAAAGTTTGAAAAAAATTAATAAAACGGAAAAAAGCAAGAACATCCTGATTACCATAATTAAACCTGATTAAAAGCCCTCCAGACCCCCATCTCTTAAGGCTCTCGCAGATTTTAATTGGTAGGATCTTAAAACTTCAATCTGCCTCCATTTGTTTGTCCCTTTGTCTTTTATTGAATCCAGACCGGAAATACGTCGTTGGACTCGAAAACTTATTAAGGGGGAGTTATTTTTCTAAAAAAACATACCAGTTTTTTTATTTACAGTCGACTTGCGCTTGGCCATTACCACTGCTAGTCTAGCATAGCAAACCATTCTAGCATCTGTATCAGCGCTTGATACAGAGCTCTGTCCCACTCTGTTGATCTAACTAAAAAGGGACAGACTGTGTATATCGAGCTGTCAAAGCTGGGAGAAAGCGTCAATAAGAGCACGCTCGCTCAGATACTTGGAAATTGACAGCAGGCGAGGTGTTCGCACTCCCCCGATACGGGTACTGATGATGATTCAAACACAACGATTCGCTTGGTGGCACGGTTTCATCATGAGGGTGGTGAGAAGCCATAGCCGAAGCCTACCACCACTAAATAGGTGCCTACGCTATCTCTGCAGACGGGGCCAAGATCCGATCACCTTATTATGACCCTCCATACTACAGAGAGTTAGGTTATGGGCATACCTTTTTAAGATCCCCTAGTTGCCTTGATACTGATAGTGAATGTTTAAGGAACCATAAATAGTTGAACCGGGAAGAACCTAACTTATTCAGTCAAAAAATGCTTCATGGATTTAAAAAATATGGTTTTCCGTATTTTTCCCAGGAATGCGAAATTACCCCGTCCAGTATCCATCCATCATACTGGTTCGTCCACTGCTAGACATAGGCCGTTCCAAAATTTCACCACTCTTGGCGGTCTTCCTGGGTGAAATATATGGATATTTACGCTGGGCAGGCGGGTTGGTTAGCGCGGTGCCGAAACCATCGCACCAGTGAAGCCGCTGCCCGTCACCAGTCTGTTTTATATATGGCTGGCAATTGGGGACGGATATACCGCCATCAATCAGTCCCAGTTTGAGAGCTGTCTTCTTACTTGCCCCCGAATAACTTCGGCAGGGTAGTACCTCCACAATCGGGCCGGGCACCAGCTGTACCAGTTCGTTAGTGGTGACGCAAATGAAAAGATGAAAAGACAGGGTGTTTGTCTCTAAGATCGATTAGGAGACATAAGTTGAAATTCTTATTGAAAGGTAATTTATTTTCTGCAACGTAGCTAATTCCGATAAAAAAATCTTACTATCTGTACATAAATATATCTATCTCCCCCTTAAACTCCGTTTTTGTCTCCATTGCATGCACTAAAAAGGGTCATATGATATGACATATTTTATTGCCCCTGGTATAGGCAAATTAGGCGGATATATCAATCTCCCTTTTGGCCGGTTTTTGTGCATCTTCCTTTGCAAACACCGCATCGATGAATAATAATTTGAAATTGAATTTGAAATTTGAGTTTTTCTGTAATTCCTAGCTGATCTTAGTTATTGTATTGTACTGGACGACAATTTAAAGCACTATGGCAGGTCCAAATATTGATAAAAATTTGTTAAATAGAAGTAGTTAAACTAACGTCACGTATGAATAAATATCCATTGACATGTATTCCTATTTTTTTCAAAATTATATAAAGTTAAGCCAAATGGATCAAATTCTTAGTTACTGCTCATAAAGCATCCATTGCCATTGGATGTTGAACATTATAATGATTAAATCACATTTTATTCCACCATTAATTAATTCCATACAATTTATTTCGCGATTAACAACATGTTTCAACATCTTTCTGAAATCACACTCAAATGAGCAAGCGACTGTTGTCAGTGGACGCAAAACTAAGTCTAAAACTAAATAAAAAAGAAACCTTCACAGAACTCGGGCAAATAATAAAATATTTGCGTTTTAAATTTTTGGTTTAAAATTCGATTATTTTTGTATACATGCAAAGCCCAAGACACCCAGCCTTGGTCTCTGCTTACACTTTTGGGTAACAAGCGTGAGTATATGTAATATAATATAACGTACATTATGTATGCATGCACCTATATTTGTACAATACAAGGGGTCAAGCACAACAGTATATCTTAAAATATATCAATGTCGATAGTGTTTTTATTAATATTAAAAGGACTGATAAGTACATAAGAAATTATTTAAAAAATAAAAATTGGTACAATTTTGTGCGCGTAAGGCAGGCACTTGGCCAATGTTATTTAAAAAAAAACTGTTCCCCTGCTAATGGAGGAAAACCTTCTCCATTCGAGCCTGCAGATGCTTTTTCTGGTGTAAATGTGTTAAAATCATCAGCCATCGATGTTCAACAACTAGTATTTACATAATTCTTGCTTGTATCAGTTGAGAAACATCATGGTATCCGCCAGGAAGTCGGGAAGCAGGGGCTTGTTTTTGATAAGCATGCAAACAAGCCTTAATTTAGTCGGATGTGCGTGTCACTTTTTTGGTCTACCGTGATATTGTGATCGGGATATTGGTCTGACAACCGTAGGTACGTAAGTAGGGATTTGCATATTTTTTGTTACGTAAGAATGAAATGATCATATTACACTGCAAACTTGAAGGTGGATTTTGGGGTAGAAAATTCGTTTTTCACATAGTTTCTTTGCTTTATGCCGACATGTTCACCAATCTCATGTTGGATTTTTCAAGACGGTGTCGTGAATGCACGGCGAAACGATTTTTACTGAAGCTCCATGGACACGCAAGCAGGGTGGCATATTAAGGGGAGTCTTAAGAAAATTCTTCCCTTCATAATTCAGCTCTTGTTTATAGTTATAGCTTTTAATCTGTTGGGTCTTCATTGTAGTTAAAACAATTAGTAAACAATAGATAACAGGCAAAGTCGTGACTCGATTTTTTTACAAACTATGTAATTTATATGAGTAATACCGATCTAAGATATTTATATTCGTATAAAGAAAGACCGCGTTGAATTCGTTTTTGTGCGTGCTTGATGCGTGCACAGACAAAAAATCGTGTTTTGATATTTAAATCGACAACTATCCACACTAATATTACTATATTAGGAAAACATTCCGTGTACAGACTCGATCTTGTTGCAGTTTTATTAACCTAAATCGAGACTCAATAAATACCGACACAATTAGCATACTGTGCAATTAGTAAAATCAAAACGACACCCGAATCAAAGAACAATAGAGTCGCCGCCGTTCGTTTGTGTGTTTACTCACGAAATGGATCTGTTTTCCTAGTTGATTGCTGATCGAAACTTTAGAGGACTGACCACTGGAATCGGATTACCTCTTCGTTACTGACCCCTGATATTTTTGTTGTTTGCTCTGACCGCTAACAATGCTAACAAATAGTCGGTTGAGGAGGCCGTTCCGAACTGACTCGAATAATGGAACGGTTTTTCGTTTTATGGGGTAAAATTCCGAGCATGAGTATTCAAGGCTGCTTGGCCGATATAATCTTTGCCTAAAGCAAAAGAAGCTTTAGTTACTTATTGGTTATTTAAGCGGTGCTAAAATAAATTGGGCAAATCACAGCGCAGAAACTCGTTGTTATAACAGTTATACAAGGTCCTACATTAACTAAAAATGAAAAAAATTTAAGAGATGATAGGGTATCTCTAATAGACCACTTTCCACCGAAAAAAAACGATGTTTTGCGCGAACTTTTTTTCACCTGTCCAAATAAAAGTCAGCTGATCAAACCACTTTGTACTGGGAAGTGAAAAATAATTTGACCATTAATTTATTTTATTATTTATTATTATAAGCATCCATTTTTTCGATAGTGACAAACAAACGTAGGTACTTGTGAAACCGTTTTTGGTGTTGTAATTACCTATTTGTATTATGGGAGTCTCGGGACCTAGCAAAGCGCGAATCTTAGTACTGAAATTATTCTGCCGTTTTCCACGGGATGGGAGGTAAGCACGCACAGCACACATTTACTCATTCACGCACACTCCTGCGAAAAATTGATATGTCACACTAAATCTAAAGCTGCAACACAAAAACAAAACGCGCACACAAGCAAACTTACATAAACAAATTGTTCATGTACTTCGGCAGAGGGGGATAAGTGCGCTTGCCTAGTCTCGTGTTATATGGTCTAAGATGGGAGTAGATAAAAATATTTACTGTACTGTGGGGTCCTATGTAAAAATGATGCTTTATTTCGGATCACGCATTTACGAGGGTCAAACAAGAATCACCCGGCCTCAGAGCGAGGGGATTCATTCAGTTGGATATTTGTCTTCGTGTAGATTGCGGATTGGCGGTCTGATGATGATGAAGGAACATTTCTAGTGTGTTCTGTGCTCCTAGTATTTCGTTACTTGAAATAAAACACGGTTCTTGCAATTTTCTAAGAGCTTGGTTTTTTTGTTTCCATCCATCCATCAGCCTGTTTCGTCCACTGCTGGACATAGGCCTTTCCAGGATTTCACCACTCTTGGCGGTCCTCCTGGAAGAAATGCCCATACTCACACACGCTGGGCAGGCTCTACCACCTACAAATTTTTTTGTTTATATATATTTATTTATATATGTTATTCTATCGCCCTACTAGGACACAAATGGACCAGCAACTTAACATGCCTTCCAAGGCACGTGAAGTGAACACAAATTAATGTGCACCTCGGGAATAGATCCCATGACCTGTGGGTTAGCAGGTGAGCACTCAGCTGCTGATTTAATTTTACTTACTGCACCTCTAACATGCATGAAGAACCATATCGAGCTCGATAACGCTTGATACAGTGCTCTGTCTCACTCTGTTGATCCACCTAAAGAGGGACGGATCAAAATCAAAAATCAATCAAAATATTTATTTTGTAAAATAGATACATAAAGTAAACTTTCTACAGGTCAAAGTTAATATTTACAAAAACAATAGAATAAGAAAAGAAAAAAAAAGAATGCGGGAAATACATCTGTATGCCGGAAGCACTGCGCCCCAAGTCCACTCCGAAGTCCAAATATCTGTGCGTCGGAAGCACTGTCAAAGCTGGATGTAGTCTACCATGCTGGGTACCCTGGTGTTCAAGATTATCTTAACTACACACCAAACGATAATGATCGGGTCTACCGCCCTTGTCGACACACAGACAAACACTTAGAGTGACATCATGTTTTATCTTAATTTTCAGCAGACTGCCAAGCAATCTTTGCAGAGAATACTTGTGCATATTAGAACAACAGCACTTAAGACTAACCTAACGAGAGTCCTTTGCCTCTCATGTATATGTTACTGTGATTGTCCGAAGCGCAGTGTCTCTTAAGTTACACTGGTGTATGTCTACATCCACCAATATAGCTGGTGAATGTCCGTTATTTGTTTCTTTTCATGACTATTTTGGCTGTACACCGGTTATTGCTAACATACACCACGACGACTTGGTGAATCTTCATTCTGAAGGTAAAAAGGAACTAAACATGTAAGCTAGCAGAATACAGAGGGAGCCTGTCAGTTGAGACATCTGAAGGACCCATAAAATAAGGTTAAATTTTCTTTAACCTACGTAATAAACAAACCTTTTAGTTTTGTAAATTTAAATAATAATAATAAAGCAAACCAGTAAACAAAGAAAAGGACAATTAACCACACACATTATAAAAATGATATTTCAAACGATTACAAATTGCATTTTGATGACATTTGTATGATGGTGATTTTAGAGTATTCTGATCCTACTTACGAGTAACATCATACTATCCTTTATCTTGATCCTTTATCTTATCTTATCGACGCTTAGGTACTATATTAGGCGAAATGTTGGCCAAGCGTAAAAGCATTGTGAACAAAAAAATAAACTTGAAAAAGCTAATTTTTCCGTAATTTTAAGCAGATTACCATATAATCAATGAAGTAAACATTTCATAAGCTCAGTAGTACAGAGAGTACAAGGTTTATTATCCCAGCGAGAGTCCTTTGCCCCTCACGTATCCAAGGTTCGTTATCCCTCAATTAAACCGCAGACATATTCCTGGTCCAGTCTTTAATCACACTCATTACCACACAGTTCGATTCAGGGATTCTTCTACTCGTGCCGCTTGGACATGAAGATGTGAGGCATAGAGGAGGTGCAGACTCTTGGTATATCTACTTGTCATGACAGGTGAGTTGGACTTAAAAAAAATTGCTTAGCAATATACGGTGACTTTCGTTTTTATAGCCAAATTCATACTTGAGACTCGGTAAGTGGTCTTGACCGAGGTTTAATGACCCTGTTTGCGAAATACGAAAAAATCTTTTTTTTTCTATACATGTTTAAGAACAAACTCAACAAAATTAGTATAGGAAGTCTTAGTTTTATTGCGTATTTCACAGAAAGGGTAATTGAACCTTTTTCCTAAGCACTTACCGAGTCTCTAGAATGAATTTGGCTACATAATAGAGTTTTGCTTAAATACATATTATCTTAGTGTGAAGTCTAATAATAGCGTATTTCACGATATACTTATTTGTAGATATGACTTTTCCTTTATCCTTTAAGATGAAATAGGTAATAAGTGCTCTAAATTTTTACATGATTATGAGGTACTATCGTATAGATAATTTATTCATCTTCATTCTCATTTATAATTATAACTCAAGTAATTTTACTTTTTATGAGTTTTTGTTAAGTAATAAAATGAAATGATCTTTTCTGGAGCTTAAAGTACGGGCAAGCCTGAATATTACCAATGTAGAATAGTTTAAAATGTTATGAAAATACTTTCGACTGCTTATAGTTTATTTTTTGTATCATAACATTTTCAAACCACCCTCTTCTACTTTTGAAAACTGATTTTGTTTTTCTTTATTTTCTACATACAACTTCACCTCGAACAGACGATACATTCCTCGAGCTTTTAATTTTCACCCGACCGGGTATAAAAAAACATTATTTATTTTTTCAATCAAAACTGCGTACCCTGGAATTCCTTATGAATTACAGAATGAATACTTTGTATATATATATTTTTTTAATTATTGTATTTTTATTAGTTCAATTGAAGGAGTCGAAATATATCGCATATTTTTTCCCTTTTTTAGTTTCTCTAATATCCATAGTAAAACTACAATAGAATGAATACTTGTGGTACGAAACTGTTGATACTTTCGTATTTCGTAATTCGTAGGATTTGACAACTCTTACCTTCATTACCTCTACGTTTGTGACACCAGCAGCGCATCAATCTGTGGAGGAGCAATTACGTCTGCAAAGGGCGAGCGTAACCAATTAAACATACCGGCCACCTCTACTTTATTTCTTAGATCCTGGTAATTTTTGAAACGATGCGTAAATGAGGAGACTGATTTACGTGCAATCTGCATCAAGTTATGGGTTTTGGAACCCTTGAGGACTTAGGACCAGGTGCAGAATATGCCCTCATCATACCACCGTCCAATATTTTGTGTGTTGTTATAAAATTTCATTAAAGGATGAGAAAGAAGCGTTAATAAAGTGTTAATAAAGAGCAAGCAAAGATGTCCCAGAGGTCCTTAATTTTATTAATTACTAGCTTTTACTCGTGGTTTCGCTCGCATATGTCTTTTATTTGCGCGTAAGATACAAAATTTTCATCAACAGTTTTCGGCTTGAAGGTTATGTTATCAACACCTCTATTAGCCTGTATGTTGACAAGCAACACTACGATGTTTGATAATATAGGAAACCGCCTCTAAACCCGTCGTTTGGTTCTCGAGTTAAAAGGGAATGTACAGAAAATTCTAATCATCTTAGTTTTGGCTCCATAAAACTAATAAACCATTTCATTCAAAATTTCGCAAATATATTCAGTGTAGAGACACGACTTTTTTAACTTTATTATTACTATAGATTTACCAGTGTAATTGGTGAAACCATAATGCTTTTACCAAACAATAAACGTATAGGATGCAATGAACCCATTTTTTTTCCATTACACTTCAAAAAAACGAAATGTAAAATGTGCCTAAGAAAAAAACATTTCTAACGACGTTAATAATCAGACGGACAAAGAACTAAGAGGGATACCTTATAGCTACAGCAGTACCGACAAAACTATTCTCCGACATACAGATATCTGTGGAGGGTATGCTCGGATTGCGGCGCCGGCGCCGGCAAAGCGCGGCTGTTCAGAAGCGCACGCGCACATAAATCCAACGAAGGGACGTGCGCGGGAGTCGGATAAATAACAGGAGATTGATTCTGTGTGGTGTTGTGGATGCGGTGCTTTGGTTCTGGGAATATCTGAATAGCCATTTCGTTATTGTGTGAACGTCACTTAATTTTCAGATCTTCAGTTGTAATGTAGAATATGCTACCTAAATAAAATAGTCAAAAGACGCTTAATAGTAACACAATAAATTGGTTTTATTTATAAAATAATAGCTTTGGCCAACAATGACCGAACGAAAATAGTAGAATTAAAAAAAATAGCGGCAATAAATTTTTCTTGTTGCAAAATATTGTTGCTAAAATATTTTTGTAAGTTTTTAATTTTTCCGCTAACACTACAATTCAACACGGGTGTAGGTAAGTGATTATTTACATCCCCAGACACTCGCTCCGGTTAAATATTTTGGGTGTAACTGATCAGTTGCCTCCCTTGTATAACAATCTACTATTATTAATTTAAGCTTTCCCTTATAAAGATTCTGATTCAGTTTTCTTGTTTTTAGGGTTCCGTACCCCAAATGAAGAAATGGAACTAGAAGTCTTTTACAAAGTGGAACTCTTACAGATTCGGTAACTCAAAATAAAAAAAGTTTAACTCTTATAGGATTCCTTTGTTGTCCGTCTGTCAAAACCATTTTTTTTTTTCAGGCTCCATGAGAGATATTAGGTTGATACCGTCTGCAGAAGTCTACGGCCAGCCCCATAGTGCTATTAAAACTTCTAAATCATTGCGAAAAAAAAGTTATTATCCTAATCAATTTCATACAAATTGCTTCACATTAAAAATCTATAGAGCCCTTCCAGTTAAGGCGTAGTAGGTCGGTCGCACAACGAAAGAAATAAGCGTATCTGAAAAAGCGCGCGTCTGAGCAGATTACCGCTCTATATAAAGCTGTTTTTCAAGAAATAAAATTTAATATAAATTAACAACAGTGCGTTTAAAAAAAAATCGCTGCGCTATAATTTTTACATCATCAGTTTTGATAGACTGCTTGTTTGAAATGAAAAAATAGCTTCCACTTTGCAATTTTTTCGATTGAGCTAATTTTTATCCATCGCGTTTTGGGCTGTTACATCGCCTTGGAAAAGGCGATGTTTATAACATGTATTTATTTCCACAGACACATAATTATTTATAATTATTACTAAGTAACAGAGCAAACATAAGGATTAAATAGCGTGGCAAGTTTCCATACAAAAAATAAGCTACAGTACGTCTGTGTTTATTTCAGAACCATATCTTTTGTGGTTTGGGAGTACTAGTTGTTCAAAAACTCTGTTTTTACTACCTACGTCGTCTTTTTAGAAACTTGAAATACCGCTCAGAATCACAGGCAGTCTTCTGGCACACAAATTAAGAAACTAAACTTGAAAGTTATGAATTTCTCATTCTGTATGTG
Organism: Ypsolopha scabrella; assembly: GCA_910592155.1. Taxonomy (NCBI): domain Eukaryota; kingdom Metazoa; phylum Arthropoda; class Insecta; order Lepidoptera; family Ypsolophidae; genus Ypsolopha; species Ypsolopha scabrella. The sequence continues at coordinate 15,365,131 of OU342980.1, forward strand.
GAATCATGATCAACTTAGCTTTGCAGTGTTGTGATAAAAAAAAACACTTGTACTTTTCCACAGATAATATTTAATTCTACACTACCCAACCGGTTTCACTATATAAGCATCATCAGGTACAAGTGTTTTTTTATCACAACAATGTTTGATAAATTCCACCAAGTGCCGACAATCTCAACTATCAACTTCCTAGCTTTGCAGTTTTGTTTCATATATTTTGTAGTAAACATATGAAATTAAACTGCAAAATTGAGTTTGTAATTTTATTACAATTTTATACACAAATACCAACATCAATGATAAACAACATGATGAACAAAAACACTTGTACTCGTTTCACAATACTTGTATATATGTTAATCCTAACCGGTTTCGGTATTATACCATTATCAAGGGTTTTAATAATTAATTAATAATACATTTTAATTATATATTTTACATTGGTTCGACGTGCAAACAATGAAATATGTCATTAATGAATGGTCATTCATTGAAACCCTTGATAATGGTGTAAATACCGAAACCGGTTGGGATTAACATACTACAGTATTGTGAAACGAGTACAAGTGTTTTGTTCATCATGTTGTTATCGAAGTTTCACCAAGTGCCGACAATCGCAAGTATTAATCATATCAATGATAAATACAAATTATTTATTTTCCAAAAATACAATTACGATTACTAGAAATCAATTATTTATTATTCAAGTCTACTCACTTAATTAGAATGGTATGGAACCACCAGGGCGCAAGACCTATACTCGCACTCGACCGGGTTTGACCAGTTGTAGCTACTTGTTTTATACGTAAAGAGAATGAAGTGCCGTACGTATTGAATACTTCCCCATATTGTGTGATGTGGAAACGTCACATAAAAACAATATCGTCAGGCCATGTCTCCTCGCGGATGTCGGGGAGTATAATAATTTAGCCAAGTGCGAGTCGGACTCGCGCACAAAAGGTTCCGTAGTGTGTGGTGGACACATTTCGGGCACGGAACCCTGAAAGCATTATGGTAGAAAAAGGTTGACAAGCTTATCAAACAAGTCATCTCAGATGGCGCTATGCTTAACACGAGGTTTATTGAATGGATACACCATTTGGGTCCAATGTTTTATTATTTTTTATTTTTATTTTTTATATATAAGGTGACTTTAATATTTATGCCGCCAAATTCTTACTGAAGACTCGGTAAGTGCTCAGTAACAAGGTTCGTTGACCCTTTCTTTGAAATTCGTAAATCATTATTTTCCTGTTCCTTACTATGGGACGTTAAGATTTTATTTTGCGAAATTAGCAAAAAATGTTATCGATCCGTGTTACTGATCTTACCAAGCCTCCAGTATGCGTTTGGCTGCATAAATTAAAGTCACCTTATATAGCGTGAAATTAAATCAACCGACCAAATTTTAGGTGGTAGAGCTGATGCCGGGCTCGACTGTGGAGGTACCACCATCTTACTCGCAAATCCTCCCGAAGTTACTCGAGGGAGAGTAAGAGAACAGCTCTGAGGCAAAACCAGGCGGCCCACCATTGCCTGGGATCGATGGATGGCGGTATATCCATCCCCAATTGCCGGGCCTTATAAAACAGACTAGTGACGGGCAGCGGCGTCACTGGTACAAGGGTTTCGGCACCGCGCTCACCAACCCGCCTGCCCAGCGTGTGTGAGTAAGGGTATTTCTTCCAGGAGGACCGCCAAGAGTGGCGAAATCCTGAAAAGGCCTATGTCCAGCAGTGGACGAAACAGGCTGATGGATGGATGGATGAACCAAATTTATACTGGAGACTCGGTTAGTGATGAAGAACTAGGTTCAGTAATCCTTTTGACCAGTTTCGAAATTTTTTTTTCTCCCTTTCTGGTTGTACTAGTTTAAGTACAATTCCTAATGCAGACACGATGGGGCAAATTTTTTTTTTTGTTTCACCTGGAGGGTCATTAAACCTTGTTCCTGATTACTAACCGAGTCTCCAGTATGAATTTGGTTGGTTGATTTAATGTCACCTAGTATCTACAGTAACACGTATTTTGTGAAAATTTCAACTGGCTACCTATTACGGTTGAAGCTGTAGGTATGCTCCTATGATAGACGGACAGACAGACAGACAGCGGAGGCTTAGTAATATAGGGTCCCCTTTGGCACCCTTCGGGTACGGAGCAGTCTCAGATTGACGACAAGTTCTTTACTAGTGGTAGGCTTCTGCCGTGGCTTCACACTACCCTCATGACGAGCGGCTCGTCACGACAGAAGCCATATTATATATCATAAGAAAATTTCTTGCCCGTCTGGCTCTTGTACTATATCGCCTACAATGAGAATTAAATTTTAAACAACTTTTACCTTTTATCCAATACAAAAGAATAATTTCTTAGACAGAAATGTGCCAAAAACAACACATTCCCAAATTGCGTCACTCATTCACATCCGCCAAAAACATTAATGCTCCCAGCGTAATTAAATGGAGAGAGAAATTTAGCTAAATAGAGCATAAAAGTAAAAGCTTAGGGCACCAGCAATAAAAACTACGAGGGTTCGGTCTAATAAGAGGGGAAGATCATGCTAGGAAAGATTTTAGGCGGGAATTCTGGCGTCTCTCCCGACGCGTCATTATGGCCGTCGGCCGGAAGTGACGCGAGACGCCGCGGCGCGTGCGTTACAAATCACTACTTTACAACTTCCGGTACGCTCAGTTCTTCCCAGCCAGTCGTAAAGAGCGGACGTGCGCAAAAAAGAGCGATTGCGAAGAAGAATCCAATAATTTTTGGTCACGCTTCGCCGGTGACGGGTAATGGTCGTGTGATGATATTATGGAAAATAATAATTTGTATCTCTCCCCTTGGGGTTGAATCCGGAGGGATTCGGTGTATCTCTTTAATAGTTTTTGCTTTGCATTTTTTTGTTTGCTTCTTGGTGGAATTTTGTGTGGATATGAAATTCCTTAAATTATTTGTGCTCTAACCATCCCTAGTTGAAAAAAAGCCATGTTAAAGAAACAACACTTTTTAATAATGTTAAGAGACTTAAAATTTATTATCTACGCTTTTCTTTACTACACGAACATATTATGTTCAAATTCTTAGCTATGCAATGCAAATGAGGCAAAATGGTCATCTAAATCCATCAATTCTGCCTCCATAACAATAAATTATGTCCCAAACTAAAAACGTATCCAAATGAAATACAATAATATTAATAGCCAGCTCGAAATATAAATTTCATAAACATATAATAAAAATACAAAATTAAGTGACACATTCATAACCCAAACATTACAACCAAACATAACGCAATAAATTTTGAATGTTATTAAATCAAATTGTTGTGGCTCACTCCGAAATGAGACCATTTTTCCTTGACACCTTGTAGCTGACCCCACAAATCCTCAAAATATGCGTAAGGGAACCTACCCATTGGGCAGCAGATAATACGCGTGCACAATAACATGAGACCCTGCCAGCTTTCGTCGTCCTGCCTGCGATCGCTCACATTGTTGGATATATTTACCTCTGGCTCGCCAGATAAAGTACTTTTATATATTATTAAAATTAATTATATAATTATAATGGAATGAGTAGACGTAAGACGTTTATTTGTAGATATAGCTGCTTATAGGATAATGGAACCGATACAATAGATGAAAATGATTAGGTGTCTTTGGAAGATGTGGCTAAAACTGAGTACAAATATGTTTAAATACATCCCCAAACATCAACAATAATAAATTTAAGCAATCGAAACTCATTATCGTTAAAAGTCGGTATAATATGCAGGGTTGGTTAATACATTATACTATTTTCATAGATTAGCTTAATTTTATCCATCTTCCTTATTAAAAGCAAAAGTTATTGATAAAACAAATAAGTTTTTTTTTTCATTTTATTTGTTTAACTAACAAAGCCCAGTCTCATCGGGTGTCTTCCAATAATGGTTTCCAAAACCCCTATAGATTTGAGGCACGTGTCACTTTTCACCACCCTTTCGAGCACTGTTGGTTGTATTTCTTAAATATTTGGACGATTCTGTTTACATTTTGATTTATTTCTCATTCTCTAGTGTTGTACTGTTTGCGGTCATTTTGCAAGATTTTATTGGTTATGGTTAGGGAGTTTTGGTTTAGGGTTCTCTCTGTTTTGATTTGTCTGTCTGTTTGAAGTTTTGATTTTATATCAGCTTGTTGACAGTTTGATTTGGAATTCTTCTCTTTGTAGCTACTAAGCCTCTAAGAGTTCTCCATAGTAAAAGTATTTAATAGTATTATAGTAGTATCCATAGTATCATATTTCAATACAAACTTTCTTTAACAGCTCGACTAAAGAATCAAAGTTGTAACAATAAGTTGTTGTAATAATTGTTGTAACAAAGAAAACAATGCAGTTGCTCGCAAATACCTCATGAAAAAAGATAATTTTAGGAAACAAAATTACAATAATAATTGTCGTAATTTTTTTTATATGTTTAGATGCAGGTTTATTACATTTCTTAGTAAACTAATTGTAAGATCAGAGGTGCAATCGACAACATTACAAATTAATAATTGGTGCAAAACTAAACAACATTTCGAGTTATGGGCCTTCTGTGCATCATATTTTTTTTACAGAATTAAATCGTGATTAAATGAAGAGATATTTCCAACAAACTAAAAATATGGTAAACACAGGATTTTAAAAACAATTTCCTTTGCTATTGATTTCATTTTGTTTTAAAAAAAATCAACTGTCATATCATGTGACAGTGGACATAAATATGCCAACCTTTTTTTTAATAATCGATTGGCAATGAACATCGACTTTTGAAATCCTCAGATGCGACTTACGTCTTTTTAGAATAAGTGAATAAGAAAACATTAAATTATGCAGGAAAAACGTAAAGTTAAACAAAATAAAAAAATACATTAGCTTCTTTTTTACGCAGCCTTTCAATATAGATATTAAAAACAAATGGTTATCTCAAATGAAATGTTGTAGATTGTGTAAAAATTGTATTAATTTTCATTCGACAGCTTAAAACGTACGATTTCGAATGTGAAACGGATAGTCTGCTAAGCAAATTAGCCCATTGAACAATTGAGACTAGTTTTGGCTGTCAAATGAATACATTTTTTTTAGAAAATTCCGTAACTGGTTATAGTTAGAGTCAAATCTTTGGCAAACGTTTTTGTCCAAACTCATCAGGGAAATAAGTTAGTTTTAAGTAAAGATCTATAAAATACGCCCCATATTGACCTGACATCATCAACGCGAGGAACTAAATTCCCAAGTTGGGAATGCCAATACTCCAACTTTGACATCAAAGACCTCAATGCACAGAAGCGTCTTGGACACAAAAATCCAATCACCTAAGTGACGGGGGACGAAGGGCGGGAGACGAGGTAGTCCCTTTTCTTCGTCCTATATCAAAAGGATGGAGACATCACGCGACCGAAGCACATATTTCATTGACGTAACTAATGTAAGTAAAAATAGGTAGTGGTAGCAGCTAAAGTAAATAGAATAAAATATGTATTTATTGAAGCTACAAAGGCTCACTTTGTTAGTGAAAAACTCAAGAATATGTTAGTAAGTAAATTAAATACAATAAAAATAAAATCTAATTAAATGAAAAAATTGGGATAGTGGTGTGACGGTCACTTCCGCGCCACCTCACCCGAGATTTCACAGCAATGACTTATCTATGGGCAGTACAGTCTACTTCCGATCATATTCGGGATGCTGTTGGTGCTGCCCCGCACCCAGCGCACCAGGAAAGCGCATCTATTGCGCATAGTTTCATAGAAAAAATCTACTCGCGACTCCGGGAACATCCCCGATGAGCAAGCCCATAATAAAACCTTTAGTAAAGATTCATACTTGATTAAAAATTCTTTGTACACTGTTCCACTTCGTTAATTATTTATTATTTTGCAACTAGTTTCATCTTTTCTTCAGGACATCTTCAGATTCATTCATTGTTTATCTTTTATATTTTTTTTAATCGGATCTGGTTCACTTACTCTACCCAAGTTTATGTTGTCTTATGAAACATTAACTTGTGTTTACTATAAAAAACTATTGTAAACACAAGTTTATGTTTCTTAAGACATCATAAACTTTTTTGTTTACTCTAATATATTCATGAATAGACTTTCCACTTGCATTAATATTTATCATCGACCATTGTTATACGTGTTTCTTATAAAATCAACACCCAGATCACAGATTTACAACAATTTTATCCCCATATTTCTTGTGTTTCGCCGAAGTCCTGCTTAATAGGTTAGTGGCAATCATTTGCTCATAGAGCTCATTTTGATACATTTTTGTTGATGTTCAAAACATTTAACGGGTAAAGGTTAGAAGAAAATAGGGCAAATTTGTACAAAAATAAATTTCTCGTTAACTCTATTACGTCCTATGTCGGTAAGACTGAATTAATATTTGAATAATAAATAAATTATAAAAAAATATTTACAGTTATGCCATTTTATACGATTCAATAATTCAATAATTTCAATAATATTGGTGATATCAAATCAAATCAAATCAAAATATTCATTTTGTAAAATAGATACATAAAGTCAAAGTTAATCTTTACAATATATCTTTAGAATATATACAAAATATATACTAATAAGGGAAATACATACAAAAATGTTTAGGTTGGGTTAGTAAAATATAATTATACACCTGCATAAAATAGAGAAATCTAGGAATAAAAATATTATATATAAATGATGCAATGAACAAATAAGTTTATAAATAAATACCGGAAATAGATACAAAAAATATTAAGGTTGCGCTACTAAAATGTAATAAAGTTATACACCTGCATAAAATAGAGAAATATAGGAAAAAAAATATTATATATATAATGCCTAACCATCCGCACCATTCGATTAGTATTGCTAAGAAGAAGGGCAAGAAACTTAGCAAAAATGCATTTTAAAAAAAATGGTACGAAACCATATTACAAATATACAAAAAAAATTATACCTACTTAAGTAAAGGCATAAAAAATATAAGACTGCAGGAATTATGTCACGAGAAAAAATGTATCTTAGTCAACCCGTCTCTTAATGTCTATTACCTTTAACAACAAAGTCAGTTTACATATTCATTATTATTAAGCCGTTTTAGAGGAACCATACAGTGTTCAAATATGCTAATTATGAATTACAATTTTGATTAAGATTATTATTATTATTATTTATTACACCATGCTTAATTATCTTCCAAATAATCATTGATTTTATAATAAGCTTTCTTAAGTAGTCCCTGCTTAATATATACCTAGTTTAAACTTATTTTCAGGCAAACTAAGGACCTCCTCTGGAAGCTTATTGTAAAATCTTAAACCATGTCCTACAAAAGAGAGGTACCTACTTTGGCAAGTCTTAATTTTGGAAAAGCTAGTTTATGTTTGTTTCTGGTTTCAACAGATAAAATGAACATCTCGGTTTTGGGAACCTGTTTCTTTCTTGTAACTATTGCATTGTTTTCTACTGGTCCAACTGATTAATATAGCCTAAATCGTTACATTTATTATGCAAATAAATTGATATGAATATACAGATTACCATGCTTGTACCACCATTTGCCGATTTTTACTAAATATCGGTGTGTAACGCTAGCACTATTTAGATATCTTTTTGGTTTAGTAAAATTGCATCGAGTTTAGTAACATTATACTTTACAATATAAAAAAAATCTAATCTAAAATTAACTAGCAATATAAAATACAATCTTGAACTTATAAAAAATAACTTACTTACAAATAGTAAATAAAATCTTGACAGACCCCAATATCCAAAACTTCCATTGCTGACGGTAGTGCACGTAATGGTGCGGTCACGGTCACAGTGCGTGCTCCACAAACAATGACTGACCACCCCCTAAGCGCTCAGTCGTTATGGTATGCCGCAATTCAGCAACCTATGAGCTTATAAGTAATAGAAGAATATTATTTTTATTAAAAATGCTTGTATTCTGCTCGTAAAAATACTTTTCCCTGTGTTTAAAATCCTTGCTCTGTGATTGGTCTGACTTATTTTTAAAATTATGCTCTTACTTCGCCCCGCCCTATCACGTTACGCGCTTTACTTTAACAAAACTTTCTTCTAAGATTTTTGGAATGTGTATTTTTGTTCCCTTATAAAACGTGAATATTAAAGAGTAGAGTGAAACTTCGCTTTCTTTCCTACTTATAGCAGAGTAACTTTTGGATCAAAACAAAATTTTGTACCAATATCCAGTAGAACTAGATGAGTACCCCGGAAAAAAAAAGAATTCTAAACAGGTTTCCCAATAATATTTGAAAGCTGCAAGAACTCTTAGGAAGTTTTCTTTTGACAAGTTACACGAGTTTTTGCTCAGAGTCGAAGGTTACTTTACGAAATAGCCCCATAGTGATCAGATTGCTTCGTTATCGAATAAGTTTGTTTGCAGATTGCGAAAACCTCAAAATTAACGAAAGGTCATTGAAATTTTACGTCGTGAAAATACACAAACAAAAAACTTTATAATTTTCATAATTTCGATAAACATATGAAAAAGTGATATAGTACTGTCTGTACTATAATATTAGCGCCCCCGTATTCTTCTTTCCCTTGCAACATGTTATGTATCGGGAAAATTTGCAGTGACACACTTTTCATAGCGAACTGTTGCATTAAATTCAAGAAAACAATCGTCATACTGATGCAACATCTTGTTACCATCTAATAACCAAGACCAATCCTCCATCATTAGAAACCTTTCCCAAACTCATTTATTGTCTAAAACCCAAAACGATGCTGTCATCATAGCCATTTTGTGTGATAACGTTTGGAAGCTTCCAGCAATGCAGCGCACTCTTCGCTATGCTCGTGGACGCTTAATTTCCTCCCGTCTTGATTTGTGCTAGAACAGCTAACAAAATCCGCTGCTAGCGCTTAATCCCAAGCGTCTGTTTGGACGTAGTTTGGACACAGGCCATTATCCCAAAGCGTGTGGACTCAGCCACCCAACGCGATGAGGAACCTCACGATAATATCTATATTTACAGCTAATCACAATGAGGCTATGATTACCCGTCAATTTGCCTGCTTCACGTATTATTTATATATTTTTTAAACGCGCACCAAACTCGATAATGAGGTTGGATTGGAGTCACGACGTGAGATTTGTTTAAAGGCTTTGGAACAGAGGCATGGAGTAGACTTAAGAAAAAGTATTCTGACAAAAAATTTGTGTGTACCTTCCTATATTTAAAAAGATAGTGGTCTAGTTAGCTAAGCCGAACCCAGGGTAGGCATTGCGTATTTGCCTATAATGAGATGCACGCCACTGTGATACACCACGGCAATAGAAGAAAACTGTAATTTATTTATACACAGAGTGGTATAAGCTTTATAAATCAGTTGACGCCTCTATATATATCAATACCGTAAGCGTTTACATCCCCAGGAAAAGGCGCACTTTACGTGGCTAATGAGCGATATTGTAGCGATATATGCTAGCTCTATTAAATACAACTAGCTTCTATAACAGTGATAAGCAGTCAGAGTTTTCCACTACTATGTGACAAAATAGTGATCAAAGGTCTTTATATCAGTATGTAGCGTTATACTATATAGTCACCGAGATCACATAATTACATTACTTGGCTCTGAAAAACATCACTACGGAACAAAGAGAAAAAGAAAAGCTATATGTCTGTGTCTTTGTCAAAAAAAGTGACAGAATACTGTCACTTTACTGTTATACTGAATACTGTCTAGCAATAGCTTACCACGGTAAGTGTTGTGTTTTTATTACCTATATAAAATGGCGTGCGCTAACTCTATAGGGTGAAATTAAATCAACCGACCAAATTCATATTGGGGACTCGGTTAGTGATCAAGAACTAGGATCAGTTATCCTTTTGACCAATTTTGAAAAATATTTTTTTTTTTGCATCCTTACTGGTTGGACTAGTTTAAGTACAATTCCTAGTGCAGGCACTAAGGGGCAAAAAAAATTTTTTTTTCGAATTTCACCTGGAAGGTCATTAAACCTTGTTTCTGATGACCAACCGAGTTTCCAGTATGAATTTGATCGGTTCATATAATTTCACCTAGTATACGGTAATATAAAAACTTACATACGCGTGGTTTTATGACTATACGGTGATATAACATGCGGTGTGAATTCTACTGTGTAACTAGTAGGTTGCTTATGCTAAATTTTTAATGCGCCCTAATTTTTCCAACGTTTTGTAAACAAAAATTTGTTTGAAAAACTCCTCATTATGAACTCAAAAATACTTGCTTAATAAAAAAAATAGTTTCATGAACGTCTCTAACACAAAAAATATAGTATAGGTCTCCGAACAACATAATGCTATAAAATATTTTTTTCTAAAATTACAGTAAATGTGACACTAACTAGGAAGGCAAAAGGAACTTGGACCATACAGCCATGTCTGAGGTTTAATATGAAATACCAATGAGGTTTTTATATAATATTCTACAATACGTACAATACAATATTGCGACCAAAAAGAGGTTACAGTTCAACTTTATTTTCGGTCAGGTATTGTTTATAGCTGGTGGTACGTGCTAAGGCGCGTGTGCGTTGGACTCAGTCTGTCAATGGATCGTTGTGTTGGATGGAACGGAGGCCATAGTTTACGGGGAAATTTATTTATTATTTACTGTGGTTTTATGGTTTAAAAGTATTATTTTGCCCTAAAATTACTGACAGCATTGATGGTGATGATGATTTGACTCCACCTGCCATTCTGAAAATAACGACGGAATTTACGAGTACTTTTATAACAAGCTTTTACAAAATGGCTAACGCCAAATTCACAAAGATTATGAAAACAGGTTTGTAGGCATGATTTTAGATAAAGTAGTGTATGAAACTATACATAACTAGGTATTTAAACCTTTTTAGGTACCAGTCTCATAAACTAATATTTTATCATCGGATTTATAGCACTAGTTGGTGATACATGTGATTGTTTTGTCACTAATGGCGGCCATGATGAAAATGACGCGTTGGGCAATTCAGTTGTAGCAGGACAGTTTTCTTGACATTGTTTCAATACTTTCCTCCTGTAGTGCCGCCAACTTTATTTCAACCGTTCCAGCCTTTGAAATCCATGAGAAACACTTATTTCACTTATTTATTCTTCGTCCGATTTACCAAAATACGTGACACGTCTAGCAATGGAGGCAACGGGTAATAAAAAGGTACAAATACAACTGATGTTACACGGGTAAGCGCTGTAACTAATGAACTTACCGACAATCTAATACAGTTTAGCACTATAATTACAATTATAAATTAATTTTGATACTACAAAATTTAGAACTATAAGTGCTCTAAGCCTGCTCTCATAAAGCTCTTTAATGTTGTAAAGAAGTGAAAATGGCTGATGTATAATGATTACTATTAATGACTGAACTAGAATAGTAAACAAGAGATCAATTAGAAACAAAAAGTGACGTGATTACATTGTATATCGCTAACCTGCTCTGTGCCGCCGTCAATACATCACTAAACTATACAAGTTACTTAACTGAAATAACATTGCTGTTTAGACCTATAACCCCGTTACTGGATAGCAGTTAAAGAGCTAAGTAGTAATAAAACAGTATATTTGAATAACACTATATTCCAGCGACAAAGCTGTAACTCTATTAGTGACATAGGGCACTATATCATTAAATATGTTACTCATTGGCTTATAGAGCTAAATAGAAGTATAAAGTCAGATACATCACAGAAAGGCATCACTATTAAGCGATATGATTTTGGATTTATATCACTCTTTGTTACTTGGATATCTACGACTAGATATGTATAACGTATTTAACGTTATTCTAATTGTTTTCGCCTGAAGATGTCGATAAATGGATGAAACCGGTAGCGTGATCGTTCTTTTAACAAGTATATATTAGTGGAACAACGCACTAGTACTTTTAATATTTTTCTATTATTATCAAAAAGCTCTTTATTATAAAAATTAAGTTTTCTTCAAACACAAAACGTCTTGCTTCTTAAGCAAATCTAATGTTTTTGGTACTTAATGGAAACGTAGTCAGATCAGAAATACAACTGCAGAGGAAACAAAAGACCGAAAAAAAATTACAATGACTTTTTGTTCAGATATAACTAGCGTATTCTATCTGTGGCCTTAAACTTTACCGTACTCATCGTGTCCCAGGTTCGATCTATAAATACGTGGTAAATTATAATAGGCGATAACGTGCTGTCACATGAACGCAAGCCTTTGGGAATGTTTCAATAAAGAAACGTTACTTTCCCTAACTCATATCTCATTATCGCTAAAAGAATAGATCAGCTTGGGTCCATCAGATATGGATCGTATAAATAAATAGAATAAAAATTAAAAGCACAAATTTATTGTAATTATGGTCCTCTCCAAGTAACTCCTAGGCGCCTAGGGCTACGGACGCGGTACGTCCGCCTTAGGTGATAATGTGCTGATCGCACTAATGCAAGCCTCTGGGGGCAGCTCTATCAGTAAAGATGTTATTTTAGCAACTTTCGTGCAAGAATAATGCCTGCTTCAAACAGGTCTCGCTCGAGACACCTCGGTGGTCTTGTTAGAGATGACGCGATTCCACCCGGGCATATGAGATCATTTCTTATTTAGCTCTCCTAGTCACTATAATTAGAGTTATTATTGTATGAAAGTGCCAGTCTCGATTATTTATCACCGAAGCGAAGGCGATTTAGTTTTTGAGTCGATTGCTTAATTTCGTAAGAATTTCGTGGCGATAAGTTTGTTAAAAGTTTTACTTCAAACTTTACTGGAAAACAACTGCGACTTATAAATTGCCACTATTGGTAAAGGTCAAGGAGCCAATAGTGGAATATGATCTTTTGAAATGTTTCTCAAATTTACCATTAAAAATAACAAAAAATCTTAAATATAAAAATATGAATTAAAAATATCCGTTAATATATGACGTGCACCATTTTTCATAATTTTTGTGTCTGAAAGTGCCACTCACTCTTGCATTCACTATGATTTTTTGAAAAACTATATAAAGTTTTCTTTTATGTAACCTTAATCAAGGACAGAATGTTCAGACTTGTAACCATTACAAAATTATTGTAATACCCTAAAAAGAGCTTCGAGCTTAAAAAAGTTTACTACAATACTGATAAGATAAGATAAGATAAATTTATTCAGCTTTCTTGTTGTACAAAAGGTGTCTTAAATAATAAAAGTATCAAACAAGAACCCTGCAAGGGCGCTGCTGAATTAAGTATAGGTACAACATTAACACATATGTAACAACTTACAAGTCTTACAACTAATTTGCTTATTTGTTAAGAGTAGACTCTGCTTCCATCCATCAGCCTGTTTCGTCCACTGCTGGACATAGGCCTTCCCAGGATTTCGCCACTCTTGACGGTCCTCCTGGAAGAAATGCCCATACTCACACACGCTGGGCAGGCGGGTTGGTGAGCGCGGTGCCGAATCCCTTGCACCAGTGACGCCGCTGCCCGTCACCGATCTGTTTTAAATAAGGCACGGCAATTGGGGATGGTTATACCGCCATCCGTCGGTCCCAGGCAATGGTGGGCCGCCTGGTTTTGCCTGAGAGCTGTCCTTTTACTCTCCCCCGAATAACTTCGGGAGGATTTGCGAGCAAGATGGTGGTACCTCTACAGTTGAGCCCGGCATTAGCTCTATCACCTAACTGACTCTGCTTAGAAACAAGAAAACAATCGTTTATATATTATAAATAAACAACATCTTAGGAACAAAAATATCAATAGGATTTTCTCAGACAAAAATATAAAAAAAAACTAAAAACCTCTTGTAGCGAGCACTGACATAATACCTGCAAGTAGAACTAGGCCGGTAAGAGCATTGCCAGCCCTATTTGATTTAAATTTAACTTGCCTTTCAATCGTTATCTTTAGGTCACTAGAAGTTTCACTTTTTGCAAATGGTCCGATTCTGTCCGATCCAACATCAAAATATGATATTTAATCATTATTTTCTGTGCGTATGAATTCGTAATTTTGCAGAAATAATTCAATTATTCACTAAACATTTTTTTTGTTGGAATGTGTTCTATTAAGGATCCTCTATTATCTTTTAAATTTTTTGAGAAACGAGAAAAATCTCGCGTGGACGCGATAAACGAAAAAAAAAGTTCAACGATAGATTTATGTAGATCTATAAATTGTTTTTAGTATGGTGAGAAATCACTAAAATCGCTTAAAGCATTTGAAGTATTAAGAAAATTCTTGCGTAAATCATTAAATTATTAACATGACATAATAAAAAATAAAAAACCATTTATTAAGTAAAAGTTTTCGGCTGGTATCATGTATCATTAGAACTGATAAAGTAACGATCGAACTTACAAAGAAGTGTTTGTTTCATCGATTGCTCTGATGTAAACTATTTGTATTATATTAAGATCAATTATAAATCCTTTTAAAATGCCATAAAGGCGAAACCGGTCACGAAATAAATAAATTCGTGGAATAGTTTAAGTGATTTTCTGTTCATTATGTATCCAAAGTTCCACCAAGTGCCAATCAACAGTATTAACCAGATTTATATCTATGGTATCAAAATTCTAGTTTCTGACATCTGTCATAACTACTCTTATCGCCCATTCTGAGCTTAGATGACTACAGTTCTGTGCCTCCGGTGAAAAACGATTTAACTCAAACCAACTTTACAGGAAAGCCGAAAAACAAGTTTGGTAGCACACCATTTACATTTCAAACACAAAATCAAAGGGTCATGTAGATAACATTAAGTTCTTATACCATGTATCCGTTTAGCCCCTAGAAAACATGCCATCTTAGATATCGTTCAGAAGCTGAATTAAACCATTTGGCACCAAAAAAATATGCATTACTAGCTCTTGCCCGCGGCTCCGGCCGCGTGTTATTTGGGTTAACGGCATGCTTTTTTCCGAGATAAAAAGTAGCCTATGTGTTAAGTTATGGTATAAGCTATATCCATTCTAAATTTCATCCAAATCCGTTCAGCCGTTTCAGCGTGAAAGAGTAACAAACATACAAACACACACACACACACACACACACACACACACACAACTTTCGCATTTATAATATTAGTGTGATTAAATGCATTAAGATTTATGTCGAGTTCGTACCTTTTACCATCTGTAGTAAACGTCTAACAAACAAAAAAAAGAAACGTGAAAATCGATCTTATTAAAATTACACCTAATTTACACAAAATGTGATATTTCAGTATGCGACGAACACTTTTTAAACCATTGTGTACCACAAAAAAAATACTTAAACCATTTCTACCTCCGGTGTTTTTAAGGATATCGAAATTCCAGTTAGACCATTTTGTAGGGAAAAAAAACGGAGCATAATGGTAAGAAAATCGGACTTCAATAAAAAGCAACACCGAAAAGTTTTTAATCACCGAGAGCTGCTACTACATATAATAAGTTACTTGCATTCTCTCTGCTTGTCGAAGACACAACCAATATCAGGCTTTTCTCCTCCAAATGTAAGCCACGCGCAAACCCCGTAATCACCTGAACCACAGATTTCATCACCACAACCCATACTTCAGCCTGCAGAGACAGGAACACCAAATAATTACCGGTACTCTTATCTTACGTAAAAAAGACGTTAAGTCTAGAAAGTTCAGTCACGAGCGGCCAATTTGATGGCAATCGATCGGGCCACAATCATGCCACCCACAGTTGGGCAAGCTTCAACTGAAGTGGTCTAACTGACGAAAGGTAAAAACGAAAAAATATAAGTATCATGTGAAAAAATATATATAAATTAATTTCATTTTACCTTTATCATTTACGCTTTTGATCTACACATTTGTAATAGTTAAAATGTAATTTAATCTTATTTAGTTTTAATTTAGTTGAAAGTATAATTATTTTAAAATTGTTATGTATTTGATCTTCAGAACATCTGTTACAAAATATATCATCTTTAAAATTATTTACTGTTTTGAACAGCCTTAATTTCTGCAGTTCTTTTCTATTCTGGGTAAAATAAATACATAGGCTTTTCATTTATGTTTGATACATATATAATAATTGCGAAATAATCTAAGTTGGGAGAGTAATTTTATGATTTGTGTCTGGAGAACAGCACACTTTAAATATATTATTTTATTTCCTCCAATATAAAAGTAAACTTACTAACATTCATTGTAATACTAAAAAAGATAACTGCATTTATAAACTTCTTCAGTTAATCACGATTTTTTAAAAGTTGCAGTTGGGCCACTCTGCCTCGACCTGCCCAGCTATAACTAGTTTCCTTAGAGGTCGGGTTAGGTTCGGCTAAATGCATAATTATCACCAGGGTACTCGTAAATTATGGGAAACTCGGCTGTCGTCGGGGGGCTGCCAAATTTGTGTCTTGTTACGAGGAGTATAATAATATGGATCTGCCTCCTCAATTACAAAATATTATAAGAACAAACATAAGACACCATCGTTTCAGTCTTTTTGAATATAAAGCTAATGAGATTCCAGTTCAACTATGTATTATATTTATGTCATTACGTTTGTCGTGCAAACATTATTGGCGATAAAGAGAAGGGCCTTGCAATTTCCAAAAAAAATACGTTCAAAAATATCTATGTAAGATTAAAATGTTTTTATTAATTTTCTTTCGCTCGCGGCTCCGTCAGCGTTTATTAAATCTCTGCCCCGTTTTTGGCTTGAGCGTTATGTTTGAGGCTATGTGTAACAGGGCCACTACGATGACAATTAAAAAAAAACGCATCCAAATCCGTTGAGTGGTTCTCGAGTTAAAACGGAACATACTCGTACATACAGACAACGATAATAACCCATTTAATTTAAAATTTTGCAAAAATTTAAATAAACAGACACGACTTTTCTTACCACTTATAATAATTAGCTTATACCTAGATTTTACAAGATAAACAGCTAAAATAAAGCAACGATTAGATGTCTTTATTAATTTTATAAAATATAAATATTTTACTGATCCAAAATCCAAAAAGGTTATAGTTTTAAGTTCAGCAGTTTTAAAGTGTGAAGTAATGGACGTATGAGATGCTTAACAAAAATAAGTCATCTCGATTCAAACACATCCATGCTATCCCAACGCAATCTTCTCTCGAAATTGGTTCCAAAAAAACAAAGATCGAAAAACCAACAAACTGAATATCACGGCACCTCGGGCCTCGGGGAGCCAAACTTTAATCATACACATTACCAGGTTATGACGGACTGGCAGACGGAACCTCCACACATAGTGTGTGTTCCGAGAATGATATAGCAATAAATAATAATTAAATTGTTCATTTCCAACCGGATTTCGTAGCTTCTTTTTGTTTTAGGCTTTCGATGATAAATGTTTGGTCTTCTTTGGATTAACTTGTTTTAGATGTTTGGAGAAATCCTAGATCATTCATTTCATTAATTTAATTGGGGTATTTGCGTTTCAGCAGCTGTAGCGGCAAAATAAATAAAATTAAGGTAATTATGACTTTTTGCAAAATTCAGCGTTTGGGAAAAATAAATAAATAAATTACATATTTACTTGTCTCTTAGAATTTCTTTTTTACTATGCATACTTCGAAAAACCATTAAATAGTAAAATGTATTCGAACCGCGATCTTTCCTGCTATAGTGAGAACTTAACCAGATAAGGCTGTCCTGTCCAATAAAAAAAACGGTTAAATGCAATCTCACGCCCTGAAGGTTCCGTAGCATTTTAATAAGTTAGTACATATTAATACAATTTTACCTAAAGTTACGAACTTTATTACTCCTTCTTCCACAATCATATTTAATTAATTTCAGTATTTGTCGTTTTAATACAATTTTACAGAAATTTAAAATTCTTAATCAGTTTAATTTTTTGAGATTGACCCCGTAACAAAAATGATGTAAGGGTACGATCAAGGAGAGGCGACGCGTCAGGCGGCGCGGTGCTGAAGCAGGCTGCGTGGCTTCAAGCGTTTTCTCCGTTTATGGAGAGGCAGCGCGTGTCGCTGCCCGCCGCATTTAATGCGTAAAAACAAACATATGGTAACTAGTAGTTTCGTTTATGAACGAGCGGGGCATACGGAATAGCGGTTTACGCCGCTGCATCCGCCGCGAATTCCGCAGCGGCGCACTCGGCGTCGTTCACTGCGACGCCCGCTGCTGCGGCTACCGCAGTTTTCTTATTTCTTGCATTCTACCAGTCGTGTTCGAATAGTAACAACAGGCAAACGTGTGTATTTATCATATCTATTGCTTGAAGATAATTATTACTTAAAAAGTATCTTATTCACCGCTAGATCAGAACTCGTTACTTCACCCGCTGCTTCTATCGCGGCGTCGCCCGTCGCTTCATCCGCGGCGTCCCCCGTCGCATGCAACGCTACAATTCAAACAAACGCGTGCAAAAACGCTTTTCCTTGAACGCTCCATACATCGGTTTATGTTTGTGTTTCCGGCGGCCCGCTTCGCGCACCGCGCCGCTTGACGCCCCGCGTCTGCTTGTTCGTCGCCTTAGACTGAACTTTGACGGCCACCAATTCCTTATTTTTGAAGATAAAAAGAATAAAGTTTATATTGTAGTGTACTCAGTGAGTTCTAGACGAGATATAACTTCCCACATGCCAGGATAAAGAAAAATGATTTTTTTTCGGCTTCGTCATATATGGGACCCTCCTGAAAAGCAATTAATTGAATTACCACTTAAATATTCGGTTTTGAGTCAAAATTCTACACAAAATATCAAAATTTCAGGTTTGTAACTCATTCCGTCTAAAGACGTGACATACGGATTGATAGAGGGACAGCAGAGTGACATAAATAGGGCTCCGTTTTGCCGTTTGGGCACGGAACCCTAAAAGCGTAGGTCCCCGATAAAGACGCAACTAATATATATTAAATTCAAATGAAATTTTGAAACCACTATATAGCCTTTGCCCGCAGCTTCGCCCGCGTTCAGTGGATCTTTGCCCCGTTTTTGGCTTGGGCGTTATTTTATGAACACACCCTATAGCTTATGTGTTGAACAGCTAGTCTAGCATAGCAAACCATATAAAGCTCGATAGCGCGTGATATAGTGCTATGCCTCACTGTGTTGATCTACTTAAAAAGGGACAGACAGTGTATATCGGGCTGTCAAAGCGCGATATGGTCTACTACGCTAGGTACCCTGACAATGATAATAAAACCAAAGCCAAACACGTTGAGTGGTTTCAGAGTTAAAGCGTTTATTCAATCTTTGCCCTGTTTTCGACTTGGGCGTTATTTTATGAACTTCCCTTATTACCTATGTGTTGACCGGGTCAGTACGATGATAACAAACATAACCGCATCCAAATCAAATTTCAATATTAGCCCCGTTTCCAGCTTTGGCGTTATTTTCTGAACATCCTTTATAGCCTATGTGTTCAAATGTAACGCATCCAAATCCGTTGAGTGGTTCTCGAGTTAAAACGGGACATACAGACAGACAAACAAAAATTCTAAAAATTATTATTTCGGCCTCAGTACAGTCAGAGAATATAAAGTATTACTACGTAGTAAAGTACCAATAATCCATATCATTTAAAATTTGGCGAAAATATTCAATGTACAGACACGTCTTTTTTACTATATTATTATTTAGAAAACCATATCTCGTTAATCATTTAGCCCCAGTATAACTAACTTTCCATTTATGGGCAAATATACAATAAAGTGACTCCAGCTAGGTGGCCAAGCTAGAAGATGTTGTCGTTAGTAGCAAACATAGACACCTATTCTCGTGTAGTAAATATTAGATTTAGAGCTGCCATAACCTAAAACTTTTCATTGCAAAATGAGCTTTAACGCAGATGGATAAAAGTTAACAATTTAGGTTTTTAAACTCTAAATTTAAGGTTTGCTGCACGAGAATAGGTCACATTATTTATCTAACTTTGATAATAAGTTAGAACATACTCGTAATTACCTATTTGTCATTTAACAACAGAGAGTATTTATGATGTTTGAGGTAAAATCCCGAAAATGTTTAATAAGATACATAATTTATAATAAGTTTATAAATATTATATTATTTTATATTTTCCATTCACCTGATGAAGGCCCCACTGATAAATATAGCGCATTTGATTGTACTTGTATATTTCTTTGCTTTTATTAATTTAAAAAAAAAAACATATATATTTTTTCCACTTTTAAGTATTTTAGATTTTTGAAAATAATTTAAATTTAATCTTATCCATAAA
Organism: Ypsolopha scabrella; assembly: GCA_910592155.1. Taxonomy (NCBI): domain Eukaryota; kingdom Metazoa; phylum Arthropoda; class Insecta; order Lepidoptera; family Ypsolophidae; genus Ypsolopha; species Ypsolopha scabrella. The sequence continues at coordinate 15,385,331 of OU342980.1, forward strand.
AAAAATAATTATCAAGCGCACTTTCAATATTATTATTATTATTTAATTTGCTTTGTAATTAATACCCATTAATTACGTGAGGCGTTTAGGGGGGGAGGTGGGGGAAACGGGGGGTCCTGGCAAGTATCACGTAATTTTTTTCTGCAAGAAATAGTGTAAAATTGCGAGAAAACCAGATTGAATTGAGCACAACGTGTTTCTCTAAAAAATATGTCTTAATTCTACACAATAATATTTATCGCGGTTATGCGAACGCCATAAAATGTTTTTTTTTTTAATTCCAAAGCAATGAAGCATAGATTAACTGAAAATACGCATTTTGAACAATCTCACGTGAGATTAGAGGGAGGTGGGGGAGGGGGTCGAGATCTCACGATATCTCACTAGGGGAGGAGTGGGGGTCCAAAAATGACCAAAATCACCTCACGTAATTAATTTTCATGTTACGTAGATAGGTTTAGTATGTACTCTATTGTAGTTTTTAGGTTTCCGTAGTCTGACAAGGAACACTTATAGTTTCGCCATGTCCGTCTGTCCACGGTTTAGCCCAGAGACTATTAGTACTAGAAAGCTGTAATTTGGCATGATTATACATATTAATCACGCCAACAAAACGGTAAAATAAAACCAAATTTTTTTTTAAGGGTACCTCCCATGCACTTAAATTGGGGATGATTTTTTTTTTCTCCTCTATCCCATAGTTTGAGGTTATTATTAGATAGGTCGTTCAAAAACATTGTGGGTGTGTGAATACCATTTTTCGATTTAGGGATCCGTTGGCGAAATATTAAGCTTTAAAGTGCAAATTTTTGTTGCCGTGTTTCTCTGGATAATCTCGCCTTAAGTCGCGAACGCACTGAAATATACCTGAATAATTAATTACAACTATCATAACTAAAATTCCCCAAAAATAATCAAGGGGAATCATTTGTTGTGATAATATATTTAATTTGACTAAGTTTTAAGTTATATCTTTGCATACAAAATTAATTAAATCGGATCTTAGTCTTAATCTGGATCTTATTTAGGTATTTATTAAGTTAAAGTTCGTGATAAAAATTCAAAATTCTAAACAAGGTACATTCTCGATTCATTTCTTAATTTTTTTTATTTAAATAACATCTGAATTAAATCGATCCTTAATTGTGGCTTTGAAGGTCACCAGCTTCCTCTTTAGAGGATAGATCCCGCTTGCATCAGTCACTGTTACTCCCCGCAGAAAGATCCGCAGTGCATGGGGGACGAATTATGGAAAAAGGTAAAATGACGGCCTTTTCACTAATAATATTATTTAAAATCTGAACGAATTTCTATTGTCAAATTCTTCAAACAAGGAAAAATGTATTATTTTGCGGCAACTATCCTCGTAAATTCTACTTGACGCACTGTAGAGCAAGTATAAAAGGGAATTAAGGCGAGGCATTGATAAACTTATAATTTCAAATCGGCGCCTTAGGGGAGTGGAGTGAGGGGGACTTACCCCATACAAATATGCGCTCACGAACTAGCTTATGCCGTAAGGTCGTATGCGGCAAAACAGTATTTTTAATTTAAAATGACAACTATAAGTAATTTAATAAATCCAATCGGGCATATTGAAGTGTATTTGTAGACTAATCTTAATAAAAAACTTAGAGGCTTCATTCACTCCCGTTTGTCAGTAAAATAGAAATCTCTGTTTTAAAAGAGGTTATCTAAATATTTTTTTCTCTGCTAAGAAAATTAATCAATCAACTAAATCTTCGGGCAAAATGATGTCAATGAAATGCTTAATCTATTATATAAATTAGTAATTACGTATGTCTTTTCATTGCTGAAAAAAATGGAGATCCATGTAGCCAAAATTTCGTGGCGTCGCCTTAAGTAGGATCTTTCACTGATTACAAGTATAGTATGTTAACCGTTCGTTAATTAAATCAGCATGTTAGTAATTAATCGAAGCTATAAATTGTAAATATCGTTTCCATCGTAAAGTAGAAGTTTTTATTGGAATATTCATAGAGTTTTAATAGAATTAGAATTATATTGAACTGCGTGCGTCGTCGCATTGAATACTTTTTATTCTTGGTTATTTTCTGCTAATGTAATTTTATTAATTTTTACTTTATGGTGAAGGTAATAAAAACTTTTGATAATACGGCAATATGACGATACAATGGCTTAGTTTTGTAAATAGTTTTTGCGGGTAGGTATAGAATTGATTGGTGATGAATACTGATGAATACGTTATCGGTGATTAATAAAAGTTACACTGAAGTAATTAAATTACTCAATGATTAATTTAAATATAAATAGGTATTTATGGTGAGTTTGACTGATATAGCTACCCAAATTTATACCGGAGACTCACTAAGTGGCTAGGCTAAGGTTCAGTGACCCTTTTTGCAAAATATGAAAAATACGTGTGTACTCGGAAAATCCCGAGTCGATTTTCATACGAAGCTAATATTTTATTTTGCAATTTTCACAAAAAGGGTCATTCTACATTGTAACTGATCGCTTGTTAGGTCTCTAGTATGAATTTGGCTATGTCTAAAGTCACCTTTTTTCAGTGCAACAATACTTCGTTACCTAAATGTAATAGAAAATTAAATCCATGACTTGTAAATTCCAAACAGTCCCCATCACTATTCTCGATTCAAAATCGATTCTAACTCGAGCAGCGAGCATCAAGTCTCGATTTTGGAACAATCTGTATGTCTGTTCATGAAGTAATTTATAACGGGCCCTGGTTCCGTATAATTATGCCCGGCCGAGGCAACGTTGATTGCTTATTATATTGATGTTTCAATTTTATACTCATTTTTATGGTCATCGACCAACCGTGGGGGGTGGCCACCCAGAACGCTTCTCGTTTCCTTTACTCTTCACGATTTTCTTATTAGACTGTCTTCCTCTACTTTTGCTTTAGTGAACTTCACGACTTACCTCTCTTTCCTTCTGAGGGGAGTATTGTATACTTTTCTTTTTCTGGCGCGATGCAACGCTGATTATGGCGGGTGATGAAAGTTACTCCTTTCTCGTGACCACGCTTTATAAGATTGCGAGTTTGAAACAAACATTACATCTGCACCTTTACCAATCCAAATACATTCTTATCTGGATGAACTAAGGTTTTATCTACGTTTTATTGTAAAGGTGATGGCGTGGAGGTCGAAATTTGTTGATTTTGTGACAGATACATCCTTTTGCGTGGGTCATCTTTCTATGATCGGAACTAAATTGGTTTTCGTTTATAAGTTTCCGATAAGTGTTGCGTGTAGATTTTGCACCTGCTGATGGCTCAATACAGGATATGATTATAATATTTCTAACTATATACAGACAGCTGATAGAAAAGGAAACCAATTTAAAATGTATCCTTTATTGATAAACTAAAATTTTATGCATTAGAAAGTAGGTCAGTCTAAGTGGCATAAGATGGGAAATAGAAATGAAGCGTCGAAAAGCCATCACCGATAAGGTGTAAACAAACTCGTAAATAAATTTAAATATATTTAAAATGTGTTTCGGTCTCAGAATGTGAATTTTCGTGTGAATTTTATAATTCTTTTATTCATAGCTTTTGCCCACTGCTTCGTTCGCGTGGAAGCGTCTTTCAATGCATATTATGTTTGCGAGTAAGACAAAAACTATTATCGACCGTTTTCGGCTTGGTGGTTATTTTATCAACATCCCTTATAGTATGCTTTTTGACCAGCACCCGTAGTATGAAGACGGGCGACTTCGTTTGTCGCACGTTTTATCGCGCTTGTCGACCAATCGACCTACCATAGCGCTTATTTAGTCGATGTGCGCGATAAAACGCGCGACAAACGAAGCCGCCCATCTTCAATAGGGGTGCTGGGTCAATACGATATTAATAAAGAAAACCCCAAACCAAATCGGTTAAGTGGTTCTCGAGTTAAAACGAAACATAAAGAAAGACAGACTGGAAGAAATATTTTGGAAAAAAATGTTATGGCATAATACTAATAACCGATTTCATTTTAAATAAAGTATTCAATATACAGACATTCCTTTTTTACTACTTTATTATTAGTATAAAAGAAATTATTTACAGAAATTGTTTAGCTCCATTTTTGCCTGGTAGTTAATTAGTCAGCACGACAAAGTTACCGATTTCCCACAAAATTTATTTAATTAAGGAAAAAAAAATTAAACGATCCTATCGAGTCTTTGGTATGCAGTCCGAAATACTCGTGACAAATTAGGAAGACCTCGTTTCTAATGAATTTGTTCGACATTTGGTAGTTTTGTAGGAATTTCTGTCGGCCGCCAGGAGAACGGTTACCGTTTTTAGTTTATTCGTTTTTTAACCCTATACGTTCAGGTGAATTGATGTCGCGACTATCTCGAATCGTTTTGATCTTGTTTTGTGACCACAGGTTCTCAAATTTTGAGTAGGTACAGAAATTAAATTAAAAAGGAAATTATACTTCTTATAACTATTTTGTAACTAGCTTTTGCCCGCGGCTCCGCCCGCGTGTTATTCGGTTTAACGACATGCTTTTTTCCGGGATAAAAGTATCTATATCCATTCTAAATTTCATCCAAATCCGTCCAGCCGTTTCAGCGTGAAAAAGTAACAAACATACACACACACACACCCTCACACACACAAACACGCGCACACAACCTCAAACTTTCGCATTTATAATATTAGTGTGGCACTAAAATTAGTATATATTAACACGGATACAATTATGATTAAATAATAAATTTTGTAAATTTACATACTTATTTATATTGACAAACAAGTTAGCGCATTGGTCAATTAATTTTCTTAGCATTCATCTTAAGAATGCTTTTGTCCAAACCCCGAAGTCTGCTCAGGGGAAAAAACGTTGATTTTGCGAGTTTATTATTGGAAACTGTAGTGCCGGCTGCAATCATTTTGGTGGTCTGTGTTTTGGCACCATGGCGGCAGAGGCAGTCCTAAAAGCATCTGAGGTCTAGCACGCGCCGTGTCTTTCCATCATACTTGCTCTCTCCAACATTGACAAACGCGGTATGCGTGAGAGCGCAAGTAAATAGAATAGATAAACGCTGTATCTCTGGCGCGTGCTGGCTACACTGAACGCGTTATTGGATGTAACACCGCAGAGCGTTGATAGACTTTTGAGTGTAGTTTATCCACAAGTTCCTTGTATACAAGAATGTACAATAAGTTATAAACCATGTAATTTTCACTTGCTTTGCACATGATGCTAAGCTGCGTGATAACAACATATTTGATACTCCGGACCGCCTGCGCTCTTTGTTCCTTGTTATTATCGGTTGAGTTTTCCACTACAACATTACTATTTTCTACCGTTCCATTCAGTATAATCAAAGGAACAACAATTCCGTACGAGTATTTTAAGATGGAAAGAAATTATGATGGTATACTTGTCTATAATGCTATTGAAACGGCTACTCACGATTTTTAGCCGTTTCAATAGCATTATGAATCTAAACCACGAATCTTTAATCTTACTTAAGTCTCGTTGTACGTGTGTACCCATGGTTAAATTTTTTGGTGGCAAAAACCCATCTTACGTATTAAAAATAGTACATTACTTACTGCTAAGACCAGGAAATAAGCAATCCTGGACAAGTAAGTTAAAAGTCTGAGCCCGTAGGGTGAGGACTTTTATTAACGAGGCCAGGATTGCTATTTAATGTTCGAAAAAAGTATAGTGCTTTTCTCAAAACTAAAATGAGACATTTTCATGTTTTTCATGATGATGAGTTACTTATCATACTATCACACTAATATTATAAATGCGAAAGTTTGTGCGTTTGTGGGTGTGTGTGTGTGTGTGTGTGTGTGTGTGTGTGTGTGTGTGTGTGTGTGTGTGTGTGTGTGTGTGTATGTGTGTGTGTGTGTGTGCGTGTGTATGTTGTTACTCTTTCACGCTGAAACGGCTGGACGGATTTGGATGAAATTTAGAATGGATATAGCTTATACCCCAACTTAACACATACATAAGCTACTTTTTATCCTGGAAAAAGCATGTCGTCAAACCGAACAACACGCGGGCGGAACCGCGGGCAAAAGCTAGTATCAAATAAAATATACTGACTAGGAAAAATTAAAAGTACCTATATATTGATTTCTTCAGCAAAGCATTTGTAGAGTACAATCTATATCAGAGCCCGCTTCTGAACTCAGTTTGTAATTTATTTGAACAAAACACTTTCAACTAAAATATAAAGCAACATAAATTCTCGCTTTTATGTAACTTTTTTTTATTATTGCCAGCTGAGCAAAGGTCAAAGCAAAGCAGCCTTCTTCATGGACAACGCCATCTAGAGGAACGCTAAGATCTAAGAAAAAAAAGCAACGAGAAAAACACTAATTGAGGTTAAATTTTAAGTATTCAATGGTTTTAAATATACCTATAAAATCAATAAAAAATATTTATTTTTATTATTGTTATTGCAGCACAAGACATATAATTATCTGTGTTATTGCAGTTATAAAATATAGCAAACATTTCTAAATTCTAAACATAAAATTGTAATTCATTTTATTTTTCTTTGTAAATTGGCCGCTTAAAACCTTAAAAACATATGAAATATACTCTGTGAACATATGGTATGTAATGGATTTTCATACGAATTTCCTGGGCAGTTATTCAGATTTCCTGGATTTTCTTATAAATAGCTCGCCAGGATGAACGATGAAGTATTTTCTGGTAGATCTTTACGGTATGCAGTGGTAATATTACAATGTATTTTTGAGAAAAAAAACCTGTAGGTATAACTTTTCTTAAACTTTAAGAATTATAAAAAATCCAGGCTTGTAGTAGGTACATACATGCATTCAGATGATAATTTCTGTGGCATGTAAATAGTGTATGTACAAAGTTGCATACTTTCACCTTCACTTCTTGGGCTTCAAAATTCCCTAACAAGACATTTGGGAGCCACAAAAAATGTAAAGGAGCACGGGCTCGCTCGAAGAGACGGCGCCTGCGTCTCATTTATAAATCACTAGCACCGCCATCTTGTAGATCATCCGATTATCAAGTCAGCTGTTAAATTTGAACATGGAACGTTCCTGTTATCCCTTGTCCTCAGCTACCTCTAAACAGCCAGTTCATTTTCGATTAGAAATCGATACTCCTTTGACGAAAAAAAGATCTATCTTTTTTAAAAAGTTGATACTTGGTCAACCTAAAAAAGATGTTGTTTTTGTGAAGAGATCATAGCGTTTTCTAGGTGGTGGAAGGAATTGAAAGTGATGGATTTTAGATGAAATTGATATGGGCAATATGATACCGATCTTTTAATTTCAGTGTATGTATTAGATTTTGTAAAAAATAAACCACATAGTGGTTAAAGTGGTAGAGCTGATGCCGGGCTCGACTGTGGAGTTACCACCATCTTACTCGCAAACCCTCCCGAAGTTATTCGAGGGAGAGTAAGAGGACAGCTCTCAGGCAAAACCAGGCGACCCACCATTGCCTGGGACCGATGGATGGCGGTATATCCATCCCCTATTGCAGACTGGTGACGGGCAGCGGCGTCACTGGTGCAAGGGATTCGGCACCGCGCTCACCAACCCCCCTGCCCAGCGTGTGTGAGTATGGGCATTTCTTCCAGGAGGACCGCCAAGAGTGGCGAAATCCTGTATAGGCCTATGTCCAGCAGTGGACGAAACAGGCTGATGGATCGATGGAAACCACATATTCTATTCATACGAGTATATACGTATCATTTCCGTAGTGATCAATTTCTGTTTTACGACTTGAATTACGAGAAATCACTTTCTAACGGGCCCTACAACTAATTTTATTGTAAGCTTCCATGTCAAATATACATTCCTTTTTCTTAATTTCTTATGCAGCTGTATTTATCTTCACTTCTAATTTAAGTTAAAACAGTATATGCTGCAGTTTTTTTCTTTTAAATGTTTGAGTCGGAATTTTCACCAACCATTGTTTAAGTCCATCGTTATCTACACGTAATAACAATACGAAAAGTAGATAATTTTAAGTAAAAAGTTTGGACCGCAAACTTTTCTTCTGTTTGTATGCTTCAAGTCATTTTCATCTGCGGCACTTCAGAGTGATGTTCTTTTGTTTTTTCTTGTCTCGCCGCGCGCCGCCGCCGTCAAGTTTTCTGCAGTCCTATTCTAAAAGCACTACGTGTTTGTTGTACATTACCCAAAACCACAGATAATATAATACTAGTCACAACCATTCTTCGGAATGCTATTAAGAGACAGAGTACACTGAATAACTCCATCGAGAGCCTGGCATATCTACGATGACATGTGACGTCACATTTTAAATTATAATATACTTAGAGATTCGCCTAGTGCGTCTTTTTAAACAAATAACATCAACGCTAACGAAACCCTTACACTGTGTGAAGTACACGTTATATACAGGTTGAAAATTAATTCACTAGCTTGAACTCTATGGTTCAGAATCACTAGTAGAGCACAAAACCGTAAAAAAAGTTGTTCTTTTTTCAGTTTTTTTTTCTTTAGCAGATTTTGAAAAAATGGCAAACCTACGCGATGCAACGTGTGACTGACAATAGACCGTACATATTCCCGGCGGTAAATAATGCACATAGGCTATATACACATAGGTTTTGTCTCTGTTACCGGAGTATTAGTGCTTCTTTGGCGGTCGATATCTTTTTTTTAAAATATGAATTATGACAAAATTTATTTCGAACATAGAACAGTTTCCCTTGTCATAGCTAGAGGTTTCATTTTCAACCGGTATAATATAATATAAAATATTATAATATATCCGTTTAAAATCAGGAAACTATTTTACAATTAGTAATGGCCCATAGATAATATACCATAGTCTTTCTTTTTATTTTCAGCATATTGTTGTCCACTGTTGGACGTATGTCTCTTGAATTGCTCTCTAATTCGATCTGTTTGCGGCGATTCTGGTCCAGGTCAACCCTGCCATCTGGCTGGGGCGGTCTGCCGACACTTCATCTTCATGACGCCAAATATAGAGAGCTCCAATATACCTTATAGTCATATATACTTACATGAAAATAATAGTAACAGTTTAATATTTAAAAATTAATTGTTCTCTTGTTCTAAAGTCTTTTGTTATTGTTTTCATCTCCAAGTTTGGTCACTACCATAGCCTCCTTTAGTTAGTTAAAGGAGGCTATGTCACTACGCGCTGTTCTACTACTTCTCAGAATTATCGAAAACCTCGCACCGACATGTTTCGTTTTTCTTGCAGTTCTGTCACAAACTTTAGGGGTCAAAGGTGGATCTAGTTCTCGATCGTCAGCAGCTGGGTCGCGGGGGTCACTGGATGTTAATTGTCGCAGTCAACTAGTAATTGACCACATCGCTTCCTATTTAGCGGGTTGGGCCACCCACGCCGTTTGTGGGTTAATTTGTTTTTTTTTTTAATTTCTGATGGGTTTGTTATTATAAATTGATAAAATGAGACAAGAAAGTAAATATGCAAATATTTGGGGATACGGAAAAGAGGAGGAATTTTAAGTTAAAAAATTAGGCCAAATTAAAAATTATTATCTTCATGACCCATATTTATAGTGGAAGGTTTGATAAGAACTAAAATTCAATAACTCTCTATTCCCATACTCATTTATTAAAAATCGGCAGGAATCCGCAAAGCTAAGTATAAACTTCTACACACGTTTCACCAACGATTATTACATCCCAGCGTGATGGATAAGATAAATAACGGTAAGCCCTGTCGCGGTATTTCGTTCATTTAGAATATGATTGACTTCAGGTACAAACATGGACCCACAGTTTTCTGTGCTTTCGAAGCACGCAGACCAAACACAAATATAACGCGACATCCGGGCAGGAACCCGAAAACCGGGCTTGAAAATTGAGCCTATCATAGGGTTCACCCTTCATAGGGTATTACCCAGGAATAAGCGTAAGCCTATCATAGGGTAACAATAGGTTTGGAAGTTAAGTATATCATAGGTTTACCACAGTTTCAAAATCCATACAGTTGTACAGAAGGCGATCGACGGAGCGGTTATGATGCAGGGCTTGCGGGCTAAGACTCAGAACTGCTTGTTCGAAAATTGTATAACTCGGTGGCTTACTCGTCCCGCAAGCCCCACACGGAGCGCTTTCGTTTGATAACTGTATGAATTTTTAAACTATGGTGTTACATTAAGTTTGAAACCCTTCATAAAGTAGGGTTATACAGGATTTTGAATTCTTCTAAAACTACACTTTAACAAAAAGTTGGGCCTTTTTCTCGTCAGTTTCTGTTTGATCGGGTTCTATAGGGATACACTTTTAGATAATTCGCGCTTCGATTAAGTCTATTCTTGGATAGGATTTAATAGGGTTACACGGTTACCCTCAGCGATAAACCCTACAAATTAAACCCAAATTTAAATAGATTTAGCTAAAAGGCTAACACTACGAATAGGGGTTCATGCAAAAACACTTTGTAAAACTCTTACAGTTACCCTATGATAGGGTAACAAAATTATTCCTGGCTCCGCCCGGGTTATTGGTTCGAGACGTTTAAACCACTAGACCACACAGACTAATCACTTATTATTATTACTTATTAATGACTTATTATTGTAATTACTTATTATTTATTAAATTTATATATTTATAAAATAATACCTCCAAAAAATACTGTCGCTATCCGAATAATTTTTGATATATTTTACTTTAATTTGTTACTCATTTATCAATAAACTTTACGGAACAGTACGATGTGATCATATAGTCCTTCCATTAGCCAGTGATTGATATTGTTTGATATTTAGTAATTCATTATAAATTGAAACATTCTAACTTCGAGAAGTGCACCCAAATTCTCATCCGAGCGAATCCAATAGATCAGCCATCTGAATCATGCAAATTCACTCTTAAACCTTCCACTTGAAGTGTTATATCGATTAACAGTTCAGCAGATCTAAGTTTGCCAAACCAAAATCACAAACAAACATAACCTTGCACCTCAGACTAACCCTTTTCTCAAACGATTACAAACCATTTTTTCTTGCACGACCTGCACACCTTAATCTGTCAACATACATAATAACTGCTAACATACATTTCTATCTACTTTTAACTCTAATCACTTGATTTAAAGTTCACTTCTCACTAGCAGATCTGTTTAACTATGTTGGTGAATGTCCAAAGCAATGTGGACTGTCAAAAGCCAAGTCCAGTGGAATCCTATCCTCCCTTCAAGTGTCCGAAGCACTCCAAACCCCCCTCTGTTTGAACCCCCTCGGATACCCCATTCCTTCAGTGACTAGATACTGTGGCACTATGGTGTTATTTATTGTGAGTTTGACTCGAGATTTGTGGAATGGATAATTTATGAATAGAACAGCGTGAACACAGAAACCTGAATAATTCCAAAACAATAAAGGGGATGCGCAAAAAAACCGGTCAAGTGCGTATCGTTATATCAGATAAAATACTTAACTTGAATAATTTTAACACACAATCCAATCTTTTCATCCGTACGAATGTATAAAACAAACCTGAAAAATTAAATTGGTCAAGTATTATTCCACATAGAATTGGAAATTAATGATTACTTGTGCCAAAGGATCTACTTTCGTATTAGATTTTTATGTGTGATGATCAGTCAGTGAGTGGGATTTTTTGTATAAACATACGCTGTGAAAGGTTGCATCTTGCCTTGAACTAAAAATTAAAATGAACTAGAAAATAGAAGTTTTAGTATTAAGCAATAGGCTCTAATCGATGTATTCGATATTCATTTGAGGTTAATAGCTCATGCCATTCCTGAGAAACAGGGTCTGGACAGAAAAACAAAGACAGACGGAGAACAAAGTGATCCTATTAGAGTTTTGTTGTTGATGAGGTCCGGAATCCTAAAAATAGTTATTTATAAACCCTTTGCTATTTTTTTCAATAATAAGCCTCGGGGGCTTTGTTGCGGCGGAAAAATTGAACTCGGGACGTCAAACATCTTACCGATTGAGCCACTGGCACCCTCCCTCTGCTATTTCGCTTCAATAAATGTCAATTTTCATGAATTCTAAACAAAAAACCGGTCAAGTGCGAGTCAGACTCGCATACCTCTAGGGTTCCGTAATTCGACAGTTTTGGGAAAAATCAGGAAGAAAGTATTTATTCTGAATCCACATTTATCGTAAAATACCCTGCAAATGTGGTGTATTTGCAAGTCCTTTGCAATGAAACGCAGTTTCTTCTCTTCTTATTTTATTGGATCTGTCATATCATAAACCATACAGAAAAGCATACGTACTTAAATCAAAGAGTATGCATTCCATAACAGTATTTAAAATCTTGTACATAACTGTTTATGATAACTAAAAAATAATTGATTGTACCACAGAAGAGAGACTCGAATATTTTTATACAGTACTCGAAGTAAAACTTGTAACTGAAATATTTAATTTTGTCATTTTGCTATCGTGAATTTCTCACCCATATATTTTCCCTGTAATCTTTACATAATCTCAATTAACTATGGTTTTTTGCATATCTTTTGGTTCATTAGTTTCAGAAATAAGGGAGGACATGCATTTTTTTGTGTTTTTTCAAAGATTTCTCGATATCGGTGACAATAAATGTGGTAAAAGTATATATTTTTATAATCAGCTCTTTAATATCTAGAATACGATACCCATATAATATTTTTAGGATTTTTTAAATCTCTTTTGTATTAGAAATATTCTAAACAATTTTTTTTTCACAGTTTTATTTATGCGAGTGAATGCTATTTTTGAGGTAAATTTCAAGTCTTTATCTTTAACGGTGCTAAAGTTATGAGGCTGTGACATACGGACGGACGGACGGACAACGGAGTCTTACCATAAAGTCCTTTTACCTTTTAGGCACTATGGAACCCTAAAAACTAAATTGAGTGTGATAACTCCATGGTACCTCACCAAACTCAACACAGCTGGTCGAGTGCACACGTAGAGTGAGGAGGTGTCATGGAGACGACTTACCACGACCAAGTGCGACTCTACATCAAACCCTAACTCGATCTAATCACTATTATTCGCTACATGCTTCTAATATATAAACTGAGTGTGATAACTCCATGGTACCTCACCAAACCTAACACAGCTGGTCAAGTGCACACGTAGAGTGAGGAGGTGTCATGGAGACGACTTACCACGACCAAGTGCGACTCTACATCAAACCCTAACTCGATCTAATCGCTATTATTCGCTACATGCTTCTAATATATAAATTGAGTGTGATAACTCCATGGTACCTCACCAAACCTAACACAGCTGGTCAAGTGCACACGTAGAGTGAGGAGGTGTCATGGAGACGACTTACCACGACCAAGTGCGACTCTACATCAAACCCTAACTCGATCTAATCGCTATTATTCGCTACATGCTTCTAATATAGAAATTGAGTGTGATAACTCCATGGTACCTCACCAAACCTAACACAGCTGGTCAAGTGCACACGTAGAGTGAGGAGGTGTCATGGAGACGACTTACCACGACCGAGTGCGACTCTACATCAAACCCTAACTCGATCTAATCACAATTATTCGCTACCTGCTTCTGATATAGAAATTGAGTGTGATAACTCCATGGTACCTTACCAAACCTAACACAGCTGGTCGAGTGCACACGTAGAGTGAGGAGGTGTCATGGAGACAACTTACCACGACCAAGTGCGACTCTACATCGAACCCTTACTCGATCTAATCACAATTATTCGCTACCTGCTTCTAATATATAAATTGAGTGTGATAACTCCATGGTACCTCACCAAACCTAACACAGCTGGTCGAGTGCACACGTAGAGTGAGGAGGTGTCATGGAGACGACTTACCACGACCAAGTGCGACTCTACATCGAACCCTTACTCGATCTAATCACAATTATTCGCTACCTGCTTCTAATATATAAATTGAGTGTGATAACTCCATGGTACCTCACCAAACCTAACACAGCTGGTCGAGTGCACACGTAGAGTGAGGAGGTGTCATGGAGACGACTTACCACGACCAAGTGCGACTCTACATCGAACCCTTACTCGATCTAATCACAATTATTCGCTACCTGCTTCTAATATATAAATTGAGTGTGATAACTCCATGGTACCTCACCAAACCTAACACAGCTGGTCGAGTGCACACGTAGAGTGAGGAGGTGTCATGGAGACGACTTACCACGACCAAGTGCGACTCTACATCGAACCCTTACTCGATCTAATCACAATTATTCGCTACCTGCTTCTAATATATAAATTGAGTGTGATAACTCCATGGTACCTCACCAAACTCAACACAGCTGGTCGAGTGCACACGTAGAGTGAGGATGTGTCATGGAGACGACTTACCACGACCAAGTGCGACTCTACATCGAACCCTTACTCGATCTAATCACAATTATTCGCTACCTGCTTCTAATATATAAATTGAGTGTGATAACTCCATGGTACCTCACCAAACCTAACACAGCTGGTCGAGTGCACACGTAGAGTGAGGAGGTGTCATGGAGACGACTTACCACGACCAAGTGCGACTCTACATCGAACCCTTACTCGATCTAATCACAATTATTCGCTACCTGCTTCTAATATATAAATTGAGTGTGATAACTCCATGGTACCTCACCAAACCTAACACAGCTGGTCGAGTGCACACGTAGAGTGAGGAGGTGTCATGGAGACGACTTACCACGACCAAGTGCGACTCTACATCGAACCCTTACTCGATCTAATCACAATTATTCGCTACCTGCTTCTAATATATAAATTGAGTGTGATAACTCCATGGTACCTCACCAAACCTAACACAGCTGGTCGAGTGCACACGTAGAGTGAGGAGGTGTCATGGAGACGACTTACCACGACCAAGTGCGACTCTACATCGAACCCTTACTCGATCTAATCACAATTATTCGCTACCTGCTTCTAATATATAAATTGAGTGTGATAACTCCATGGTACCTCACCAAACCTAACACAGCTGGTCGAGTGCACACGTAGAGTGAGGAGGTGTCATGGAGACGACTTACCACGACCAAGTGCGACTCTACATCGAACCCTTACTCGATCTAATCACAATTATTCGCTACCTGCTTCTAATATATAAATTGAGTGTGATAACTCCATGGTACCTCACCAAACCTAACACAGCTGGTCGAGTGCACACGTAGAGTGAGGAGGTGTCATGGAGACGACTTACCACGACCAAGTGCGACTCTACATCGAACCCTTACTCGATCTAATCACAATTATTCGCTACCTGCTTCTAATATATAAATTGAGTGTGATAACTCCATGGTACCTCACCAAACCTAACACAGCTGGTCGAGTGCACACGTAGAGTGAGGAGGTGTCATGGAGACGACTTACCACGACCAAGTGCGACTCTACATCGAACCCTTACTCGATCTAATCACAATTATTCGCTACCTGCTTCTAATATATAAATTGAGTGTGATAACTCCATGGTACCTCACCAAACCTAACACAGCTGGTCGAGTGCACACGTAGAGTGAGGAGGTGTCATGGAGACGACTTACCACGACCAAGTGCGACTCTACATCGAACCCTTACTCGATCTAATCACAATTATTCGCTACCTGCTTCTAATATATAAATTGAGTGTGATAACTCCATGGTACCTCACCAAACCTAACACAGCTGGTCGAGTGCACACGTAGAGTGAGGAGGTGTCATGGAGACGACTTACCACGACCAAGTGCGACTCTACATCGAACCCTTACTCGATCTAATCACAATTATTCGCTACCTGCTTCTAATATATAAATTGAGTGTGATAACTCCATGGTACCTCACCAAACCTAACACAGCTGGTCGAGTGCACACGTAGAGTGAGGAGGTGTCATGGAGACAACTTACCACGACCAAGTGCGACTCTACATCGAACCCTTACTCGATCTAATCACAATTATTCGCTACCTGCTTCTAATATATAAATTGAGTGTGATAACTCCATGGTACCTCACCAAACCTAACACAGCTGGTCGAGTGCACACGTAGAGTGAGGAGGTGTCATGGAGACGACTTACCACGACCAAGTGCGACTCTACATCGAACCCTTACTCGATCTAATCACAATTATTCGCTACCTGCTTCTAATATATAAATTGAGTGTGATAACTCCATGGTACCTCACCAAACCTAACACAGCTGGTCGAGTGCACACGTAGAGTGAGGAGGTGTCATGGAGACGACTTACCACGACCAAGTGCGACTCTACATCGAACCCTTACTCGATCTAATCACAATTATTCGCTACCTGCTTCTAATATATAAATTGAGTGTGATAACTCCATGGTACCTCACCAAACCTAACACAGCTGGTCGAGTGCACACGTAGAGTGAGGAGGTGTCATGGAGACGACTTACCACGACCAAGTGCGACTCTACATCGAACCCTTACTCGATCTAATCACAATTATTCGCTACCTGCTTCTAATATATAAATTGAGTGTGATAACTCCATGGTACCTCACCAAACCTAACACAGCTGGTCGAGTGCACACGTAGAGTGAGGAGGTGTCATGGAGACGACTTACCACGACCAAGTGCGACTCTACATCGAACCCTTACTCGATCTAATCACAATTATTCGCTACCTGCTTCTAATATATAAATTGAGTGTGATAACTCCATGGTACCTCACCAAACCTAACACAGCTGGTCGAGTGCACACGTAGAGTGAGGAGGTGTCATGGAGACGACTTACCACGACCAAGTGCGACTCTACATCGAACCCTTACTCGATCTAATCACAATTATTCGCTACCTGCTTCTAATATATAAATTGAGTGTGATAACTCCATGGTACCTCACCAAACCTAACACAGCTGGTCGAGTGCACACGTAGAGTGAGGAGGTGTCATGGAGACGACTTACCACGACCAAGTGCGACTCTACATCGAACCCTTACTCGATCTAATCACAATTATTCGCTACCTGCTTCTAATATATAAATTGAGTGTGATAACTCCATGGTACCTCACCAAACCTAACACAGCTGGTCGAGTGCACACGTAGAGTGAGGAGGTGTCATGGAGACGACTTACCACGACCAAGTGCGACTCTACATCGAACCCTTACTCGATCTAATCACAATTATTCGCTACCTGCTTCTAATATATAAATTGAGTGTGATAACTCCATGGTACCTCACCAAACCTAACACAGCTGGTCGAGTGCACACGTAGAGTGAGGAGGTGTCATGGAGACGACTTACCACGACCAAGTGCGACTCTACATCGAACCCTTACTCGATCTAATCACAATTATTCGCTACCTGCTTCTAATATATAAATTGAGTGTGATAACTCCATGGTACCTCACCAAACCTAACACAGCTGGTCGAGTGCACACGTAGAGTGAGGAGGTGTCATGGAGACGACTTACCACGACCAAGTGCGACTCTACATCGAACCCTTACTCGATCTAATCACAATTATTCGCTACCTGCTTCTAATATATAAATTGAGTGTGATAACTCCATGGTACCTCACCAAACCTAACACAGCTGGTCGAGTGCACACGTAGAGTGAGGAGGTGTCATGGAGACAACTTACCACGACCAAGTGCGACTCTACATCGAACCCTTACTCGATCTAATCACAATTATTCGCTACCTGCTTCTAATATATAAATTGAGTGTGATAACTCCATGGTACCTCACCAAACCTAACACAGCTGGTCGAGTGCACACGTAGAGTGAGGAGGTGTCATGGAGACGACTTACCACGACCAAGTGCGACTCTACATCGAACCCTTACTCGATCTAATCACAATTATTCGCTACCTGCTTCTAATATATAAATTGAGTGTGATAACTCCATGGTACCTCACCAAACCTAACACAGCTGGTCGAGTGCACACGTAGAGTGAGGAGGTGTCATGGAGACGACTTACCACGACCAAGTGCGACTCTACATCGAACCCTTACTCGATCTAATCACAATTATTCGCTACCTGCTTCTAATATATAAATTGAGTGTGATAACTCCATGGTACCTCACCAAACCTAACACAGCTGGTCGAGTGCACACGTAGAGTGAGGAGGTGTCATGGAGACGACTTACCACGACCAAGTGCGACTCTACATCGAACCCTTACTCGATCTAATCACAATTATTCGCTACCTGCTTCTAATATATAAATTGAGTGTGATAACTCCATGGTACCTCACCAAACCTAACACAGCTGGTCGAGTGCACACGTAGAGTGAGGAGGTGTCATGGAGACGACTTACCACGACCAAGTGCGACTCTACATCGAACCCTTACTCGATCTAATCACAATTATTCGCTACCTGCTTCTAATATATAAATTGAGTGTGATAACTCCATGGTACCTCACCAAACCTAACACAGCTGGTCGAGTGCACACGTAGAGTGAGGAGGTGTCATGGAGACGACTTACCACGACCAAGTGCGACTCTACATCGAACCCTTACTCGATCTAATCACAATTATTCGCTACCTGCTTCTAATATATAAATTGAGTGTGATAACTCCATGGTACCTCACCAAACCTAACACAGCTGGTCGAGTGCACACGTAGAGTGAGGAGGTGTCATGGAGACGACTTACCACGACCAAGTGCGACTCTACATCGAACCCTTACTCGATCTAATCACAATTATTCGCTACCTGCTTCTAATATATAAATTGAGTGTGATAACTCCATGGTACCTCACCAAACCTAACACAGCTGGTCGAGTGCACACGTAGAGTGAGGAGGTGTCATGGAGACGACTTACCACGACCAAGTGCGACTCTACATCGAACCCTTACTCGATCTAATCACAATTATTCGCTACCTGCTTCTAATATATAAATTGAGTGTGATAACTCCATGGTACCTCACCAAACCTAACACAGCTGGTCGAGTGCACACGTAGAGTGAGGAGGTGTCATGGAGACGACTTACCACGACCAAGTGCGACTCTACATCGAACCCTTACTCGATCTAATCACAATTATTCGCTACCTGCTTCTAATATATAAATTGAGTGTGATAACTCCATGGTACCTCACCAAACCTAACACAGCTGGTCGAGTGCACACGTAGAGTGAGGAGGTGTCATGGAGACGACTTACCACGACCAAGTGCGACTCTACATCGAACCCTTACTCGATCTAATCACAATTATTCGCTACCTGCTTCTAATATATAAATTGAGTGTGATAACTCCATGGTACCTCACCAAACCTAACACAGCTGGTCGAGTGCACACGTAGAGTGAGGAGGTGTCATGGAGACGACTTACCACGACCAAGTGCGACTCTACATCGAACCCTTACTCGATCTAATCACAATTATTCGCTACCTGCTTCTAATATATAAATTGAGTGTGATAACTCCATGGTACCTCACCAAACCTAACACAGCTGGTCGAGTGCACACGTAGAGTGAGGAGGTGTCATGGAGACGACTTACCACGACCAAGTGCGACTCTACATCGAACCCTTACTCGATCTAATCACAATTATTCGCTACCTGCTTCTAATATATAAATTGAGTGTGATAACTCCATGGTACCTCACCAAACCTAACACAGCTGGTCGAGTGCACACGTAGAGTGAGGAGGTGTCATGGAGACGACTTACCACGACCAAGTGCGACTCTACATCGAACCCTTACTCGATCTAATGACAATTATTCGCTACCTGCTTCTAATATAGAATTTGTCGTTTTATTCGTCAAGGTGAAGTCAGTTCTTTTCTGCTGAAAAGAGCAAAATTATCGGGAATATTTTTGCATGACACTAGTTTTTGAAGTGAATGAAATGGTATTATGTAGCTATGATGTATATTTGCCTTCTGATTTTGTTTGCTAAAGCGTCTTTGATGCAGTTTTGCGAGTGGCCGCAGATTAGGCCGTGTTACCTCTCAAAATTGTACGAAATTTCAACATTTTACTTCTTGAGGGTCAAGTATGTAAGATAACGATATCTTTACCTATGGATATTCATATAATAACCGCATAATGTACAAATAGATGTTTCTAGCTGACAGCTTGTAGCTGTACCTACGCTAAACATGAAAGGTAAGACAGCAGGGCACAATTTTTACAAGACCAAGCCAGTTTCAAATTCGCTTTATTTCTAAGAAAGATACTTTTCAAAAAAGTTCTTCTTCTATTTAAAATTCCAATAAATTTAAACTGGTTACTCGAAAAGTGTAGAGAAACGAGGCTCCTAGATTCTTTACTTTCAAAGATCGATTGT
This sequence comes from Ypsolopha scabrella, assembly GCA_910592155.1. Classification (NCBI taxonomy): domain Eukaryota; kingdom Metazoa; phylum Arthropoda; class Insecta; order Lepidoptera; family Ypsolophidae; genus Ypsolopha; species Ypsolopha scabrella. The sequence continues at coordinate 15,405,529 of OU342980.1, forward strand.
GTAATGTCATGCCTTGGAAAATTTAGCATACAGTGTTGCCAACTTAGCACTCTCAGTGCTAGATTTAGCACTATTATCATCAAATAGCAATGAAAAATTATGTACAGCAACTAGCACAAAATATAAATCATGCAATACTTGCTACACAATACCAATTTCCCCAATATACTTATTAAAAATAATGTACGTACACGTTTAAACTGGAAAAGTGCGAGTGAACAACCATCTACTTTAACGATGGTGAATACTAAGAGAATGAAAAAGTCCTAAAGATATAGTTTTAAAATACGTAATTTTCAAAAATTCTAGCACCTTATAAGATTCACCCACCGGTATCGGTTTGGCAACCCTGAGCATAAACGAAAACAACGAGTATTTACGATACTCACTAAAAATGTCACCGTCTACCTTCATAACACTGGCTAAATCTGGGACAAGTGGTAGAAGGTATATACCCAAATAGGCATATCTAATCATCGAGGTCGACAGCCCAACTTGAGTGTTACTTGAGTGCCGCGAAATTAGCACTCGAAAATTCGTGAATGTTTGAGTGCTTGCCCTTTTCTAGATGATGAAGGTATTTGAGAAAAGTTGAAGGGTTTTCTTCTTTGGATAAATGCTATTGTTAGGTCGGTGATGAAGTTTTGAAGATGTTGGCTTAGACTTCTGAAGTGATATTTGTTATTATTGTATAATGTATTGATATTTTAATTGCATTCTGTAGGTTGTGCAAAGGCGAGCTTAATACTAATTAGTATTTTCTCCCAGCTACTTTGGCAACGAGGAAATGGTTGATGGTAGTGGCGTAATATTTAAAAGTTTGAGTCATAAGGATAGTACTTAAATAGTTGAAATAATTAGAATATAACCTAATAAACATTTTTAGTAAAGTCATAGTTTATTATAAAATATGTACATAAACTACTCAAATAGTTTACACAAATACATAACATATAGTGAAGACAATTAGATATTAATTACTCATAAGAAAACAATCACAAGTGGAAATTAAGTAATATTCTGCAACTCAAGAAAGTGTTTCATGGATGTATTCTTGAAACTGTTATTTCAAGTAAGAGTCGGTGTGCATTTGTCGTTACTTTATTTGCAACTAGCTTTTGCTCGCAGCTTCGCCTACGTTGAATTAGTTTTTGTGTACTCCTATACAATCTGCCAATAGTTCTCGAACTGTTACACAGTTAACACAGCTGGTGAAATGTGTGTGTTATGCGCCTCTGTGTTTCCCATTTTGTATGTCTCTTTTAAAGCGTTTCAATGGGAACTGATTTAGTGGATAAAAAGTAGTTTTTGTCTTATTCTAGATTTAGAACATATTTGTGCAAAGTTTCAGCCCAACCGGTTCAATAGGAACGGTGTGAAAGGGTGACACATCTAGGGCTCGGATAAATATGTAAACACATATTTTTTATTTGAATAATTTGCATTAATTATTTGGTTTTCTACATAAATTATGATGGTTTGGGCTGGAAAATGAAGATTTTATAATCCATATTTCTCCATATTTTAGGGTTAAGACCATATTTTAGAATTGAATCACATTATTCCATATTTCCTATTTCTTGTACTTAAACTAGTAAAAACTGCATAATTTTTGCTTTCATAGCGCCGCGGGAGCGTAGCAAACATGAATGGTCATTTAGCCAATATAAAGCGTTTTTCCGACCAAACAGAAGCAGCTTCAATTTTGAAAATTTAAAGAAACATATTGTTGTATACTGCAACAACTCAAATACAGAGGCAGACTAAATTTAAACTAAGAAATTTAATTTTGTTGATTTTTTAATATTTTTTTAAACAATTATACTAGAATAAAGTGTTTTGTGTTTGGAATTAGCTGTCAAGCAATTTAATTTCGTTGATTTTTTAATGTTTTTTCGAACAATTATATTAAAATAAAGTGTTTTTTGTCTTTTTAGTCTATATTTTTCCATATTTCCGTTTTTTAGATCCATATTATATGTACATATTTTGGGATTTTTAGCACATATTTATCCGAGCCCTACACATCACTTTTATATAGAAACATGAAACCTAATTTCCATCCCATGGGAACTGATTTATGGGACAAAAAGTAGCCTATGTCCTATTCAAGGTCTAGAATTACATTTATGCAAAATTTCAGCCCAATCTGTTTTGTAAGCATGGCGACACATCAATTTTCTACTTGGAAGCTCATTTTCATCCCATGGGAACTGATTTATGGGATAAAAAGTAGCCTATGTCCTATTCCAGGTATAGAACTACATTCATGTAAAATTTCAGCCCAATCGATTCAGTAGTTATGGCGTGAAAGAGTAACAAACATCCATCCATCCATCCATCCATCCATCCATCCATCCATCCATACATCCAAACATTTGCATTTATAATATTAGTGGGATAGTGGGATGGGATGGGATTAGTGGGATAGGGTTTTCCAACAAAATCCTTTAGCAGTCAGTGAACTTTATGAAATCGCAAATAATTGTTACGTATACTTATTACTTTTTTCCTGTCCATTATTCCTAAGGGACTAGGACGTTTGGTAGCGATCTTCATTTAACTGCTTGTTTCTTTTCTTCTTTAGTTCTAGGTTTCAGACTTCTGGGGAAATTGATTGTTGTGATTGGACTATTCTTTTTTTTACCAACATTTACGATTCGAAAACCGCTTTTTTTCCGGGATATAAAGTAGCATATGTGTTAAGTTAGGGTATAGGCTATATCCATTCCAAATTTCATCCAAATCCGTTCAGCCGTGTTAGCGTGAAATAGTAACAAACATACACACACACACAAACTTTCGCATTTATAATATTAGTGTGATAAGCGTATAAATACTTTATTAAATGACTTAAGAAATGCCTATCATTTGACCTTCAGTGACGTCTTCATCAAATTTCCAAATGCATCTTTATTTTTCTTGAACGTATCCAGTTTGACACAGATCCGACTATAAAACCTAACAGGATGACGTCACTTCCTTTAAATTCTAAAATATATAAAAAGTCGGTTTGAAAGCACGAAAAAAATTATCACCGAAATTACATTCCTAAATTGCTGTATTTATTCCAAAAAGTAAACAAGAAAGCACAAGTAAAAAGAAACTGTCGGCACTTGGTAAAACTTATCAATTGTACTGTACATTTATTATGAAGACAACTAACTCTTTTAATTTTGTACAAAATCTAGTATATTTATAACCTATTTGCTAAATTGGTTTCGCTATAGCAGCATTATCAAGGGCTTTATCTTAAAAAACAACTTCAAAAAGGTGGAAAAAGAAACAATATTGCAGTAGTAGTGGAGAGCGTTTCCATTAAGCAGTTGAAGTCAGCTCCATTCCTTGGTTTTTATCTTGACCAAGTATTGACATGGAGTATTGAAAGACTGCGAAAAATTAGCTGGAGCATGTTTCGCACTAAATCTCGTCATGACTACTGCTTCAACTCGGTCGCTGATGGTTTTTAAACAGCTGATTTTAAATCTACTGCTAACATATCTCAGGACAATGTTTTAAAGTAAATCGGCAAGCAAGAGGTCGCTGGTTCAAATCCTGGACCGAGGTATTTCTTCAGAATATTTTTCTCACTTGAAATTTATTTCAATTGATCTTTTTCAGTTTGTAATGCACTCTTAATAAATCAATTTTATTAAAAGTATCCATGTTTAGCGGAATATTGCAAATTATATTCATATATCCATAAGTTTGTGGTGGACTTCCGCAAGGTAACGCCTATTTCAATCAATTATAAAAGTATCCACTTTAAGGAAATCGACGTAAAATTCATATAGCTCCCATTTAAATTCAATTTCCGTAACTCACTAAGTAGATATCAAGTTTTAATTGTATACCCGAGCAACCATGTTATTTCTGTACTTCCGCCAGTAAAACCATTATAAACGTGTCGTATGCCACACCGATCGATGGCCTGATAGAATTATGACTATTTATGACTTACCACTCAAAAAACAAACCCACAACTTACCGTTCTATTTTCTGACACTCAAATCAACGTAAAGGCACCTTCCTCCATCAATAACAAAGTGCCCCATTACATGTGGCGTCGAGGAATACGTTTCTTTACATGCTCATTGTATTAGCTGAATAACACAGCATGGCGATAACGCATTCCCTTCCTATCACTTAACCCTACCGCGACAAACCCTTACCTTCATCTATTATTTTTAGCCCCGCAGGGCGTCAATGTTACGCCTTCAGATTTTCATTTTTAAACCAGAAATTTTTCAATGCATTGAAAAATCGACCCAAAATATTGGACTAAAGATATAAATTGCCATATTTTGAAGTAGGGGTGATATGGAGTACAGCACACGCGTTTTAAAGCAAGAATAAGGTTTCAGTAAGCAGGTGAGGTGACAATCGCCGCCATATTGCTTTAAGGGAGGTGTGGGGGGTAAAAAATAAACGGGGTGGCTAATAAGTAGTTTATACGCTTATAATTGGCTGATATTCAAAAGCCGGGACAAGAAATCGATAAGCTTATATTATTAAAGAGGTGAACTTCAAGTTTGTTGGTTTTCTTCGGGAAGTTTAAGAAAGTTTTCACGTTTGTGACTTGTAATTATTGGTGTTTTTACAAGTTTTCGACATGGAATTTTCGTTGGAACTTCAAAGGGAAGTTGGTATAATATACTTTGGGGATTCTTTTGGGAATGTATTGTCTCCCCAAGGTGAATTTTCCTCGAATTATTAAGGAAAATGTTTGATAGGGTAAACTAAGTTTTTTTTAAATTTCTTTTTAGTTTTTCCTTAATATGTCGTGCTTTTCTTGTTTCTTGATAAATTACACTTTAGTCTTAGTTTGTCATTATTTTTCTTTTTGCTGTCAGATAATTTTGATTTATTATATAAAGCCTCGCTAGACCATAAATTCAACCTTTTATCTTAGAATTATGTGTAAATAGGTAGGTGCGTTGGAAAACAGCAGTTTTATTCCACGGCTTGTCTTCTTCAAGTTTAAAAAAGGCAACGCTTTACTTATTACGATTCTGTCTTTACGGTGCTCACGACTGCTCATATCTTGGGTACATTTGTTACGGTTCTTGTTTCGAATTTCGAAACGTCCAATAAAATGGCCACTCGGCGTCCGGCGGCCAATCACGACGCGCCGCGGCGCACCAAAAGAATTCCTTTCAACGCGTGCGCATGATACGGTATGTAGAGCTTTTTGTTTTGTAGAAATGGCGTAATACTCGTAACTAATTATTATGTTATGTTTTAATCCATCCTTAAGTGGCCACCCACGTAAGCTTTGTTACTACATAAACAATCAGTTCTCAGAGAATTTCTTTCTAATTGATACATTTCCATTTTTTATGCACGCTAGAAATATTTAGAGTTTCCGGAGCGATGGATTTCGCAATAAATCATATAATCAGTCACTATTATTGTTTTTGCTCTTCACAGTTTTTTTTTCGGGTCATGTGCACCATTATTTTCAAAGCCATTTCTGGCGGAGAAACTGTTAGCCACAATTTTAATCAAATGTTGATGGTTGTGATTGTCGGCACTTGGTGGAACTTATTACGGTTTCGCTTATAAGCATTATCTAGGGCTTTATGACAAAAAAATAACTTGAATAATATTTACATGTTTAATACGTGCGATTTATCATTTATTTATATTTATCGCACGTATTAAACATGTAAATATTATTATTATGTTATTTTTATGTTATAAAGCCCTAGATAATGCTTATAAGCGAAACCGGTCGGGTGTATTGAAGTTAAATTATAATCCTGTGGACAAGTACAAGTGTCTTATTTAACAATTTTAATGTTTATATTTTTATATAATTTTTCCAACCCTTAAAACTTGCATAAGATAAATTTGTTTGGCGTTAAATTTTCTTTTATTTATTTAATTGCAATTACATTACAGATAACCATTTCGTAATTAATTACCCCAAATGTCCCCATTCACCCCCTGCCCACTCTAAACATTCCGCAATCCCCGGCGACCGTACAGTCGATGTTCGATTTATATTTATTGAAATAATAAAAGAGAAGCGGCCTCGATAAGTCCTCCGTGCGACTAGTATCCTGGGTGGTATAACCTATAGGGTTGCCAGACTAAATTGTCAAAATTACTGAACAGTGCCTGGTGAAGGGGCTTGTTAAGGTAGCGCAATTATAAGTTGACATCTTTTATTACCTAGTGACGTGTAGGAATATATACTACTTTTTCTAAACTGATGCAAGAGGTACCTACTTATTTTTCCATCCATAAAATCTTGGTAACATTTGCTGTAAGCTTTTCTCGATCTGGTAAAAGATTGTTCGTCATTTTCTTTGTTCTGCTTTCAGATATTTTTGCCCAGAATAAAACTAACTGAAACAGTAAATATTGTTTTCTTACTATAGACGTTTGAAAAATGACATTCACTATTTTTGAATTCATTCTCAGGATTTTACAATATGAGTAAGTATACATAATATTTAGGCATTACTGTAAAATCAAAACTCTAGGATATATTTCCGTGTTTTAGAACAGTATTGTTATTAAAGAAGACTATTACAATAACAAAACAAAAGATAACAAGTCTTTTTTTTCTCTATCCTCTAAAGATCGTGCCAGCCAGCTAGCATTCTCACGAGGAATAAAATCTTTTTTTTTGTTGATAATTTAGCAAAACTGTTCCCCATTTCATGTTTCTAACAATTACTATCAAAAGCTTTCAGGAATTACATCACTGAAATTACAGTTAGTTGACATCAATGTACTCACTAAGAATACGTTCGTACTTAAAGTGACGTCACAGTTCATGAACAGTTCAATACACACTGAAGGCATTTTTTAAAGTTTAGTTTTTATCTATGATTTCAGTGTTAAGAAACCAGTTGGCAACCGATACAACGTACATAATAGGCTCGCAGAAGTGCTGTCACCTCCACCATAGTAAAAACCTCCACCCTCGCAACTCGTCTCATCGCACGATAAGTTATACACTTGCAGTAAGTACGACATTAGCCACTATAGCGAATGGTATAAGATAGGTACAAAGGCCAATGTGTATATCTTGATGTGATCTTGAATGTACAAAGAAACAAACACCAAAATTGCATGTGTTTAAATTATCCGGGTCATTGACATATGAACATAAAATTCAAAATATGTGCTTCGTTCACATTTTCAAGTAATTCTGAAATATATTGATAATTTCCAGCTAAAAACAAGTTCATTTTTAATATTAGAATTTGTTTCGCAATGAAAAATATATGATGTGAAAGGATTCAGTATTTTCTTGTTTTTGATAGAAATAATATTTGTTAAATAGTTTAAATCATTATTTAAAACTAATAAAAACACCTTGTTGATATTGAGAGTTTTCTGTGAAGCAGCATGTGTTTCTCTGAATGCCCTAAGGATGCAATGAACAGAAAAAATAAATAAAACAATAGTTTTGTAGATCTATAAATTGTCTTTAGTATGGTGAAAGGATCATTATAATCGCTTCAAGCATTTCAAAGGAATAAGAAAATTCTTGCGTAAATCATACCTTTCGAAAACTTACCATTTGTTTTTGTCCAAAATAAAAACAGCTTATTTTTTATGTATTTTTAATATCTAACAGTTTGAGCATATATTCACCGTGTTGAAATTTCAATGTCAACTGATTTCAATTGATGCGTCTGATGATGATCAAGGCAAACTCTGCGGGGAAGAGATTTTTTTTAAGTAATTTGGTAAAAACTAAACACCTGGCAAGCCTGCGTATAGGCGGTCTTGCTGGTGGACAACTGGATTCCAGGATATGGCAATGAAGTCCACCAACGGGCATTTCAAAAAACATTTCTGTCTATTCTTTGTCATATATTTACGTAGGTTCCCACAATTGTAATTTTTACGCAATCTGTTCAGTAGCATTTTATTAAAATGTAGTTTTAAGTTTTTAATTAAGTTTTCCTTTACTTTTACCAAACTCTAAACTGTTTGCTATACTCAGTATTAAATAGACCACGGGAACCATTGGTTTATTATAGAACCTTTAAAATACTTGCTTTCTTAGTGCCAGTATTTAAAAATGACATTATTTTATTGTCTGGTTTCTCGTAACGCCACCTGTTTCCGTTTGAAGGGTAGTCACTTTCATTATACGTGATCCAAATAAATTATTCAATGTATCTCATTATTTAACGTCAGTAATTTTATTTATATTTACATTTTATTACTTTATTAAGTTTACATATTAACACCATCCTATAGTATAATAACATTATTAGAACACAACCATAAGAAAATCTTTAAAACTTTGTAAAAGTAATAATTGTTTAAAAAAGCTTAATACATATATTTACCTTATTAAGTTCAATAAAAGATGCTAGCTAGACCACCACCTCACTCGGTAAGGCACCAATGAGGTATTTTAATTACCTTTAACTTCAGGAAAAAAGTGTAAAATTTCATGGACATAACGGGTTCCGTGTATATATACAGCATATATTTGATGATAGTTTCTGTTTTTTTTTTCATCTTTGTAAAATTCTGCACCAACCTACTTTTCAAGACCATCGACTTATAGTTTTAGGATTAGGTAATGCTAATTACAATATACACACGAACTTTTGACCCTTAAATGTATGATTTTTTCTTTTCAAATGATACTATTATAGCACAGTTTGATAGAAAAGAGGACAACAGAAAAAGTTGAAAATTATATATTTTTTTAAAGTTATTTACAGGTAAAATCGAAAAAATATACCTTTTTTAACCTACTTCAAAAAAGGAGGAGGATCTCAATTCTACTGTATTTTTTTTTGGGTATTCATAACTCTGACTAACCTTAACCGATTTGAATTTTTTTTTTGTTTGGAAGGATTTTCTTCCTGGTAGGTTCCATTTTAGGTTGGTCGTGAGCAGATGATGGTCTTCAGAGATAGACAGCAGAACTCCTCAACGGATGACGGCATTCACCCGATATTGAGGCAAATATCTCCGGCATTTCTTAAACGATTTGAAAAACTTTTTTTGGTTTGTTAGTGTTTGCTTCCAGGTAGGTCCCATTTTAGTTTGGTCGAGATCTGATGATGGTCTTCAGAGATGTGCGGTGGAACTCCTTGATGGATGACAGGATATCACTCGATATTGCGGCAAACGCAAGGGTTTCCTTAAAAACTGAGATATACCCACCTGACCTTCGATCCTATGGTCCATCACCATAGAACTCCTAAAAAGATGACAGTAAATAATTCGAGATATCGGCAATCACACTGTGTTAGTGTGCTGATTCCAAGGTATTATTTGAAAATTGACAATACGCCCACCGACCTTCGATGCTGGTCTCATCACTCATCACCATAGAACTCCTTAACGGATGACAGCACATAACCCCCAATGGTGGCAATCCCTTTGTGTTAGTGTGCTCATTGCAGGATATAACTTGAAAATTGTCAATATGCTACGGAAAAGCAATCAAAGTGCTCACTGTAGTTTACCCATTTTCAGAATTTATCCCGTCAATACTAAAAAGCGTGAAATAAATAAACTTTAAACAAAAAAATAATAACCAACTTCAAATTTTATACAGTGCAGAAGGTGAGACTGGAGAATTGCGATTGTGTGCGTGCACACCATTGACATTGTGGAAAACTATTCTACTTTTGAAAAATCATGGAAGCATAAAGATCGTAACAAAAGAAGAACAAGATAAAAGTCAAACCATTTTTTTTTTTAAACAGACCTTGCATGGGCTGCTATAAGAGTTGTTTCCACAATGTCAATGGTGTGCATGCACACAATCGCAATTCTAGAGGTACAGTCTCACCTTCTGCACTGTACAAGCACTGTAGCAGGCATTCAATTTATTAAAAAGTTTAAAATAATTACATAATACCTATAGGTTGGGGAAAAACTCTTTTCGCAAATAGTATGTATGAACTTATAACAAAATCTCTTTGGCTATACCATTTGTATCTGGCTGGTTTTGGTATTATTAAAAAGTTTAAATTTTAAATAAGATAATTCCAAATTCAAATTAGGTAAAATATGTGATTTTCATTTGTTTTTCTTACTGTTAAGATGAGTGAATCTAATGAAGAAATTCGATACATTTAAAAATTTTACCACACCGGTCCAGTTCCACTATATCCTGAGGTCTTTAAATTCAATCACCCCATCTTTTCGTATATCAGAAGTACCAACATGGTTCGACACGCTATTGTTCTTCAATTGTTATCGAAAATCGATAAGGAAACGGGTTAATACTGTAATAGATACCTATTAAGCAAATTACTAGTTTTAATATTAGCGTTCGCTGTATGCTCTACTTACAAATCGAGGCCATACTACAGAAATATGCTGTACACGAAAAATGTATTTTATATATTTTATAATAAGGTCACGGTTTCTAAATTTCTTCCTAATCTTAACGTCAGTTTTCAACTTTTAGAACAACGATTAGTAAAATCGATAAAATCAGCTCCTTATTCCAAACGGAATCTCAATCAGATATTAAAATATTAACAAAAAAATGTAAACTAAACTGTTCGACACAGAACCGAAATCGACTTTTTGGCGAGTTCGCAAATCGCAAATAATAAAAAACGCAAACGAGCATAGCAGACACGACCGAACCAACTATAATAAGCCCATTGTTTTTGTACAAATACAATATTGCGTTTATAAATCGGATAAGCCTATAACTAACAGAAAGGATGGTAGAGCAGCGTTAAGATACAAAAATTTTGTGCTTAGAAAAATTTTAGAACAGATTTTTTTCCGCGTCGTCTTCGGTCGTTGGCGTTGATGGTGTTAACCCCTGATTCTCTTTCTCGCTCTAACTTTGAACCTGAGCAGGCAGAACTTTTATGGTGTTGCGGCAACGCGTGAAAATATATTTATTTTGAAGGTTTCTTTTTTTTTTAATTAGCTCCTTCGGTATGACTTTAGTATTTATAAATCTACTGGATTTTTAAGGATTTAATTCTAGCACGTCAAACTACTAAGATGACGGAAACTTGCATTGCTTAGGACGAGACGGAGAGAGTCGGGGGCTGATACCGCCTTAAGCCTATAAGAAGACGTTTTTGAATCGTTTACACTTTTATTACGATTATCACAAAATTTCGAAATAAATCCATTACATTTATTGACTGATGCTCCTTGTAACTAAAATAACGAAAAACCATATAGCCTTAATGTACATTAAGTAAATAAATAATTACAAATGCGTTAATAAAACGAATAATGTGTTCAGCGTTAAATATTTTAATTTGATTTTGATTTTGAAACTTTTCGGAGTACGTTAAAAGTTAAACACCATCTATCCACCCATCAGCCTGTTTCGTCCACTGCTGGACAAAGGCCTTTCCAGAATTTCACCACTCTTTGCGTTCCTCCTGGAAGAAATGCCCATACTCACACACGCTGGGCAGGCGGATTGGTGAGCGCAGTGCCGAAACCCTTGCACCGGTGACGCCCCTGCCTGTCACTAGTCAAAAGTTATACACACATACGAACAATTGAAAAATCTAATCTTAATGTACATTCAAGATTTATTGTTATATAGTATTCCATTTCACTAGCAGCGGGTACTTGCGCGGGCCTAGGCGGGGTTTTTAGGGTTCCGTACCTGAAGGGTGCCAAACGAGACCCTATTACTTAGCCTCCGCCACAAAATAGGTAGGTACAGAAGGCTGGCTACGGCTGACTTTGATTTTAAATACCTACTCATCACATGTATCGCAAAGCCCTCGTGACTAGTGGTACTGGCATTCTACCGAATCCTACCCAGATCGTCGTACGTGCACGTATAAGTCTGCGTGCGCGGAAATCGCTGGTTGTAGGGAGCAGGCCCTTCTGTACCTATCTATTTTGTGCCTCCGCTGTCTGTCTGTCCGTCCGTCTGTCACAGGGGTCTACAGCTTAAACCCCAATAGGTAGAAAGTTGAAATTTTCACAAAATACGTGTTTCTATGGTTTGTGTCACAACAAATAATAAAATTTGAAACAAAAAATTACCATCCAAGAAACCACGAAAAAGTTGCATTATTTGAACGTTATTGGTTTTGGCTCTTACATAAAGTTTTAAATTTGGTCAGTTTGTATGACATTTTCTAAAGTAAAACAAAAAATAATAAAAAGTGGGGTCCCGTACGCAGATGGCACAGAAATTTGTTTTTGTCGCCTTAATGTTGATATAGCATCTATATTGTTGATATATTTATATGGTTTTAGAGTTCTGTATTTTGTGGTGGTACGGAATCCTTTTTGCGCGAGTTCAACTCGCACTTGCCCAAATGATTTTTTGTATGTTCCATGTCTCAAGCTCTACTTGTGTTTCTATTTTATTGCATACACGCAGACGGTCGACTTACAAACAGTAATACATACAAGTTTGAAATTTAGATTGTAGGAAATACTTTAAAGAAAAATAAAAATTATAAAGTGTTGGGTTCCGTACTCAGACGGTCCCAACTTTTTTGTCAGGCGCTACCATTTTAGCGCCTTGTTTGTTGGCCTTGATGTTGCTCTGGCATGTATATTGATGTTATTTACCATAATGTTTTTAGGGTTCCGCATCCAGTAGTACGGAACCCTTTATGCGCGGTCCAACTTGCATTTGGCCAAATTATTTGTATAAAGTCTGTTAATCAAACAATTACAACCCCACACTGTAATGTACACATGCCCACGAACTACATTATAAGTACCTTTTTGTACGACTATCACCTTTACGTGGATGTAGCCAGAACTGCCATGGTATACCGTGCCGTTTCGTAGAATGTAGAACCTCCCGATGTCTACTCCACAGATTTCCCTGTCCCAACATCGAGCAATAAGAAGAGTGCGCTCGCCGCCGAGTGTGGCGCCAGTAGCCTCCATTTGTATTTATTTATTTATTATACCTTGTCTGCCCTTATCCATGTGTTTATACGTTTCTCTCTACAGTGTCTGCCCTTTTACATGTGTTTAACGTTTTTTGCGAAGTTATTTGATTTTTCAATGTGCATGGGTTTTCGAACGTACAGCTCGTCGTGCAAATTGTAAAGAAATTACATACTTTGGCAAGTACTTACCACTGTCCAATTATTATAATTGGTAACTACTTTTATGAACATTTTCGCGACAAGCTTTTTATAAATAAATAATTCAGCAAAACATTTAATCTCAATATTATAATTATATGTACAATACTATATGTACTCTACTAGAAACTAGAAAATATCAATAAATTGGATACAAATCTCAAGTAAGACAAGAATTTGAAAAAAATCCTTGGGTCAGGATTCGAACCTGCGACGTCTTGGAAAACTTCAACCGTCTGTCGATAAGTAGGTACCACGGTGCGGTGATGCAGTCGGTAGCGCGTTTGTCGTGGTAGCAAAAGATCGCAGGTTTGAATCCTGGCCCGAGGACTTTTATTTTTATTTTTGTTAAAGAAATTTTGTTCGACTTTTTGGAGCGTCAGTCATTTTGAATTTATAATAATGTCACGTGTTCTACTTGGCAAACCCTTTCATTTGATAACCATCTCATGAAGGTGGTTAAGAAATTTAGTCCAAGATGGTGGACATATTGGATTTAGAATGGCATAACTTAGCTTTTTTGATATTCGTATTCGTATTTTGATCATCAAATCCTTTTTTTGATACCAATGTCAAAGGAGTTGGTATTGAAATAATAAATTGCCATCTTGCCATCTTACTTATATTTATGTAGAATGACGTCACTTAGCTTATAGTACATTGTCAACAAAACCAAACGTATGTGCAAAATTTAAACTTAATCCGTTGTAGGGGAACCAGTTTGTAAGATATATGACATACAAATATACTAACCCACCAGTGGTGATTATTTATTTATTTACTAAAGCCAAACTATAGATTTTCACAAAGATACACAAACACAAAACAATTAAAAGTTATAAAATTAAGGAAACATGTCATGCTTAAAAAAGTAAAAATTTAACAATATGTCATCAAGCTTGCATGAAAATGTCAGTTGTCAAAAGTAATTAATCCTATTTACTTTTCACTTTTCCACTTACATGTTAATTTTAAATGTTCACTATAGTTCATCCCATTGTTGGGCAAAGGCCTCCCCCATCTTCTTCCATGTGAGCTTATCGGCAGTGCAGTGTGTCCAGCGCACTCCGAGGTCACGAAACTGCTCCAGCTCGTCTCTCCAGCGCACGCGCGGTCGGCCGCAATGCATGTCCTGTGGTGATATTGGATATTAAATGGCCGAGCTGTGAGTCTCTATGGCCTAGTAGTTCGAACGACTCGATCACTAAGTAGGTCACGTGTTCGAATCCCTTAGGAACACATTTGTGTTGTGTATGTGAGATTCCCGAACTACGACGTCAAGGATTCCCACCTATCAATCATGCTGGGAAGTAATAATACTCGGTAATACGTGGGCATGGACGCCCCGGCAGGTTTATTGTCAGGCATCTACCTGTACAATATTCCTAATATAATATTTATTTATTTATTTATTTATTTGGAGCACCAATGTTACATACACAAATAGTATAACAATAGTAGATAGGGTTTAAGTCCGTGTGTTGTAACGTTACAGGTGCACACATATTTCAAAATTTTAAATTTAAATGATCCTTAAATTAAAACTATAAGTAACAAATTATGATAACAATTCTGAAAAAGTAACTTAAACATACACTAACTCAACAGAACATGAGATCATCCATGACTCGAACACTCGAGTATCTTACATTTAAAACATGGAAGACTAACAAAATGTATGTCCAAATCATCATCAACAGTAGATAACTTGTTATATAGGAACAAATCACGTTAAAATTGGCTTTGTTATTCAAGAGACTTTTTTTTAAAATTCATATGTATTTTTTCCCGGCGCCTATGAAGGTGTAAGAGTTTACACTGTTTTTTATACAGTTTTTATTCAGTTTATCTGGCGTAGCAAGGTTTTTGTTATGGGGGGACGCCCTGGGGCCTAAGTTTTGTTTAAAATTATCGTCGCCGCGGAGTTGAAGAGAGTTAATCTACAATACCATGTTCTGAGATAATTAATTGTAAAGAACCACTAACGTCTCATAAACAACAAGACTCACAATCTCGCTCAAAAAGTGTCCGCGATGCATTTTGTCACCGCTATGGGGTGACAAATTGGAATAACGATTGAATACAACTGACAGTGAAGAGCGCGTCTTCAGAATGCAAAAACGGGCCGGCCGAGCGATCGTGCAGGTGTCGCAACAGCAAACGTCAGCCAAGCTGCCTTCAATTGTGATATTCCAGGTTGCGGTCTATGCGCGTGATAACCTGCACTTGTTTAATAAACACAGTGATATACACAGGTATCACACGCGCAACGCGGACAGCCTCGCTAACATCAAACAAAAGATAGACTCCAAAAGTCCTCAAAGTCGACTCACGTCATGGCTCCATCGATGTACAATACCCTCCCAGCTGATGTGACAGCCGCAACGACTGTTACTTCGTTTAAGTCAAGGCTGAAACATTGGCTTCTCGAGCAGACGTTCTATAGTGTGGACGAATTACTAAAAAAATAATGTTTTTCTGTTTTTTTTTAGTAATTAGAATTATTAGAATTCTTTGACATTTAAAATCTCTAATTAATTAATTATCCTTTGACATTTGTAATGTTTCTTTAAGAAATTTGATTTTTGACATTGTTTAATTTTACACTTACTTGAAATGGAATAATTATAATGTTTTTTTTGTTCTTATCATTAATTTTATTATATTTTAAGACTACTTTTGTAGCTGAACAATTTTTTGACGTGTAACTTAAAATTATGAATAAAAATGTCTTATGTCTTATGACATTGCATCTTATGCTAACGACATAACGTCTTAATTTGGTTGAAGATTTTTGCTATTATGCACGTCGCACGTTCGGACGTTTTCCGACGAACTTTTCTTAGAGACTGTGTGTCTATATTTCATAAATTTTTATGGGGGGGCATCGGGATTTCTGGGGGGGACGTGCCCACCTCAGCCCCTACCTCGCTACGCCATTGCAGTTCGTACTCGGAAACACCTACCACAAAAGGTCAAGGGGACATGTATATTATATTTAGGTTCTGGGAGGGGGCATAGCCCTGTAGCTGCCCCACTTTAAACCATAGACACTGAAGCTTCGCTCTTAAGTTTCTGTGCTTTTAAGGAAACCTGAAAACCACTCGCAGCACAGCTTCCGAGTCTTAGTGACGTTTTACGTAATACCCTCGGAGCTCCAACTATCAGCAACTTTGTAAGACCAGGTACACGCGCAATATCCCCGCCAACTCGATTACAGTGTGAACGCACCGCGTCGGGCGATGGCGTCGAGATATGCATGTGTGAACTGGGCCTAATTGAGCGATGCATTCTGAAACTGTATTCCGCTGGTGCAGCTGTCGGTGAAAAAGTTCATTTAAGGGAAGTTCGCTTTTTGTTGGTTCATGTAAGAATTGCTATTAGAAACTTCTATGCAGTCTGTCAAGTTACGTGATACTATGTACTTACGGGTTCCGTCTATGAAGTTACTGAAAAGGAATCGGCTGGTATTGAAACAAGGCTTCATTCGATAATCTTGAATTAAATATATTTGTCTTAGTTCACTATTTATACATCATACTGAGGCGATGAGAGCCAGAGCGACCTATCTTTTCCAGGCACAATTGATTTTATTAATTGTGTCTGGAAAAGATACGCCGCTCTGGCGCTCATCGCATGTCATCATGTCAGATATATGAGTGTACATTGAAATTTTAGGGACTACCATGAACGACGCAAATATTGTTCATAAATGAGTGCAAATAAATGCAAGGACTCGTTGCCTGAGGGTTAAGTATATACCGTTAAAAATGCAAATTTACACGACATAGCCTTTGCCATGTAACCTGTTTTCAGCTTGGGCGTTGTTTTATGAACACTCCTTATAACCTATCTGCTGACCAAGATCACTACGATCATAATAAAGAAAACCGCATCCAAATCCGTTGAGTGGTTCTCGAGTTAGAAGCGTTTATTTTAATCTCTGCCCCGTTTTCGGCTTGGACGTTATTTTATGAACACTTCTTTAGCCTGTGTGTTGAGCAGGGTCAGTACGGTGATAATAAAAAAAACGTATCCAAATCCGTTGAGTGATTCTCGAGTTAAAACGTAGCATACATGAAAACAGACAGACAAAAATTCTAAAAAACGTATAACCCATTTTATTTAAAATTTCGCGAAAATAATTAATGTACAGACACGACTTTTTTACTAATTTATTATTAGTATAAGTATTAGATACAGGTATAGATGACTTGAAACATTCTTTTTGTGTCCAAAGGGCCTAATTTGAGTAGATTTTATTCATCACTTCTCGTATAATTAAATATACGTATTTTTCTGTTTCTTTTTTCCTATAAAAAAGACCTACTTGTGAACGGAATTTCAAGTTTTGACGAGTCTATGAAATTGATTACGTAAAATACAATAACTTTTTTCGCGTTAAGTTATAAGCCTGATTTTTCAAACAATGACATGGGGCTGTAGACTTTCGTAAGAGATAGTAATTTTAACTTCATATCTGTCACGGGGTCTTCACAGATAGATAGACGAACAAAGTGACCCTATACGTTTTCTGATTTTCATTTTGAGGTACCTACGGAACCCTAAAAAATAGTAGTACTAGTAAATAAGTGCATGTATTTAAATTAAGATGTATGTCAAGTTTCGACAAGTGCCGACAATCGCAATTATATTCATCCAATACACCTTGAATTTTATTCAGTTTCTAACTGAAAATTGTCGGACTAATTATGCCAAGCACCGATTTATCTCACGTACAGTGAAAATTTACAACGAAAAACTTAGTGATATAGATTTGTTCAACGAAAGTGTAAATTCGTTTAAAGCCAAAGCAGCCAAAATACGGTTTAAAAATCATGTACATAGCATCCTCGTTTCTTCAACAGCGTGTCTCACTATATGTTGATGTTTTCACACTATGTTGTGTTATGTTTAGTATTCATTTTGTACAACTGTTGTATTTCTTGTGTATAAATTTTATGCGTAAAAGTGTATTGTAATTATTGTTTACTTCATTTTTATGGTTCTATAGGTCTGTTTATGTTTGCTATTTTTCTTTATATTTACTTTTTGTGTTACTACTGTTTGTTACCTAAATAAAAAAAAATGAAAAAAATTCTAAATGTGACCACATACGTTGAGATTTTGAAGTATTTTGTATTTTCAGTTACAAAATAAATTAAAAGGTGTAACTGATTTGTGCTACGGGGCCACCGGACAGAGCAGACATACCAAACTTTCACTTTAATCGTTTTGAAATATGTAGAAATAAAAAAAATATACCAATGTGGGACATAGTCACTACTAAGTATAGCTTAGCCCGATATGTCTTTAGCATTAAATAGCTGAAGGATTCCTATTTATAAATAGATAACTTAGCCATAGTTGACTTTCAAAGATCCTATTCAAATATTGAATATTGCAAATGTTGGAAAGAGTCTAGCTGAGTTACTAGTTCAAAACAGTAATCAAAATGTGCCATCAGTTCCACTCAAACCATCAATATCATCAAACTCGCCTGTTAATTCTTTCACATTGTATGACACTGATCAAA
This sequence comes from Ypsolopha scabrella, assembly GCA_910592155.1. NCBI lineage: Eukaryota > Metazoa > Arthropoda > Insecta > Lepidoptera > Ypsolophidae > Ypsolopha > Ypsolopha scabrella. The sequence goes on from OU342980.1 coordinate 15,424,114, forward strand.
GTGAAATAGCGACTACTATTCGCAATATGAAATCAAACTGTGCAACGGGGTGGGATGATATATCTACCAAAATATTAAAATTAACTGCACATGTTTTGATTCCAGTTATATGTTACATTTGCAATCTTAGTTTTACCAAGGGTGTTTTCCCAACTTGTTTCAAGATAGCTCTTATCCATCCTGTTTACAAGTGTGGGAGCAGAGACGATGTGAATAACTATAGGCCTATCTCGATTCTGCCAGCTTTATCAAAAATTTTGGAACGTCTCATGAAAAACAGATTAAATTCGTATTTGACTAAACATAATTTATTATCACAAAACCAGTTTGGCTTCATTTCGGGCAAATCCACCGAGGATGCAGTTTTAAAACTCACCGGAGAAATTGCAAAAAAGCTAGATAGTAAGAAAAAGTGTATTGGCATATTTCTAGATCTTAGTAAGGCCTTTGATACGGTCTCTGTACCTATACTTCTGAATAAAATGGAGCGTTTCGGTATCCGAGGTTTACCCTTAAAATTATTTGCTGACTACTTGTCACTCAGGTCACAAAGAGTAAAAATAGGGGAATATGTTAGCCAGGACGCTTTATTGGATTACGGTGTGCCTCAGGGTAGTATCTTAGGGCCTAGCCTATTTTTGATATATGTTAACGATTTATGTGATTTGTCTTTATCGAACGGTCAAATAATCACATATGCTGATGACACAGCTATAATATTTGATGGTAACGACTGGAACTCTGCTGTACAAAATGCTGAAAATGGCCTGAGTATTGTAATGAAATGTTTGGAGGCAAACGTTCTGACTCTTAACATCCAGAAATCAAAATTTCTTGCTTTTTCAATTAGGAATGACACATTTTTAAATCTTACCATTAGGGCCCATCGTTGTGACAGCCCTGGTAACTGCAATTGTCTTGCACTCGAACGTGTTCCGGTTATTAAATATCTTGGCGTTCACATCGATGAACAATTAAATTTTCATCATCATCTTCGTACCCTCTCTGGAAGGATAAGAAAACTTATTCTAATCTTTAAAAAGCTCAGACATGTTGCAGATCATAACTTGCTTGTCACAATCTACTATGCACTATGTCAATCGCTTATAAAGTATTGCATATCAGTCTGGGGTGGCTCAGACAAGTCTTCAATGCTGCAGGTCGAGAGAGCTCAGAGAGCAGTTTTGAAGGTGATGTTTTTTAAAAAGTTCATTTTTCCCACAGACCAATTATTTGCGGAATGTCAGGTTTTGACTGTACGACAACTATTTATCCAAACCGTGATTCTCAGACAACACAGATTATTAACTTATGACCCTCAGTTTCTAGAGTCAAAACGACGAAGGGACCGTGTTTGCGGAATTATACTTCATAAAACGAAATTTTATTCTCGATTTTTTTGCATTCTTGGTCCTTATTTGTACAATAAACTAAGCAAGAATTGTTCTCTTTTTGAACTTACATTTATAGATTGTAAAAAAACTCTCTTTACTCTGCTTAAAACTTTTAGATACGATTCCACAGAAGATCTTTTAAAAATTTCTGAATAAATTTTATATTTTGTTATTAATTCATTAACCTAGTTACTTACGCACTTCAAAATCACCTTTTTCGAGCTTTTTTCACTTACTGACTCACTCACACTGACTGACTGATGTACTTACTCAATTCCTCACTCATAACACACACTCACACACACAAACACACATCCTCTTTCATCACTCTCAAAAAACACACACTAATTAATCAATCATACAGTAATATAAGATTTGTACCTTTCGTTAGGAATTTGCATGCTCTTCTCTTTTTGGCTAAATTCAACCTGTATCACCTTGAGTAGAAGAAACTGACTTTTAAATGACAGGCCTCGCCTTATTAAGAGTCAGTTGATCACTTGTACTGTTTATATACTTAGCCTTAAAACAATATTGTTATTCTAGGTCAAGTTTTTTTTTTGTATCAATAAATAAATTCTTAAAGTTTCCTTGTAAGTCATGACTGTAAGTGAAAGACATTGCGGGCGTCGCCGCGTCGTGTAGAAGCGCGTGTCGTTTGAAGCGCCGACAAAGAGCGCCGCCGTGGGAGTGCACGTGGCGCCTGCGTAGTGGATCCTGTTCGAAGGTTTCAGGTGCAGTATTAATTAGACCGGCTAGTATAAGTAAAATAATGTTAAAATACTGTTGAGAAAAATGAGAATTCCTTTGTATTGATATCTTGACCATAGTTGTCTTTCAAGTATTTTCTTTGCAGTATACGTAATTATATTAGACCAGCTCTTTTGAGTCTTGATGTCAGGCGCTTCCTTCACCCAAGCTTGATGTACAAGTATGTCGCTACAGGTATTGACGGAAACGACATTTTAATAATGTTCATATCAGCGCGCATTGCAAAAAGGCTGTTACGACGATCACGGCGTCTCCGGGTAGCGCTAAATAGAAGAAAATAATAAATTTCACCTGGATACAACACCATGGTCTTTCGAAAATTTTATTTGTGTAATTTTTTATAAATAAAGTAAATAAATAACGTCAATTTGAGATGTAGATAGATGCATGAAATCGATAATCTAACTTCACTAATTTTTTCGAAAGCAGATATCTTAGTGTATTTGTTGGGTAGAAAATAATTGGTTTGTGGAACTGATTGGCGGTATATTGGAGATAAGTGTGTATTTTTAATTTATTTTGATGTTCAAACACTAACGAGTGAAAAAGAAGCAAGAAACGGCATTGCATAGCATTTTGCTTGAGGACGCATCTTCAGAGTGCCGCGTGCGTCGTATAAAGACGTTTGATTGTTGTTTGAAGCGCCAACGCCAACAAAGGGCGCCCCCGGGGGAGGCCACGTGGTGCCTAGAAAAAAAATTGATCGAAAAACGAGCGCTCCTTGTAGGCCTACAGTGAGTTAGTAGCGAGACGCAAAATCATGTTAGACCTACAGTACTGTTAAGGCGCAGTATTAGACTAGATAAAGTATATTTTTTTGCACGAAGGAGGCAACTGACAGTTCAATGCGCTTTTTTCTCCTATCATATGATGCATGAGCTATTTCACATTGCAACATTCAAAAGTTCGCGACAATGTAAAATGGCTCATGCGCCATGGGAATTAAAAGCGCATTTCCACTATCAATAAGCAAAAAAATATACTTTAGTTTGAGTATCAGTATCAGTACCTAACAGACGTATTTAGGCCGCTGCATCGTGTAGAGAAGAAACTTGTTAGTGACATTTAATACAATTTTCCGGAAATAATGATTTCTACCTGCCTAACCCTACCTAAGCCTGATTATAGAGCTTTTCACAAAAAGAAAAAATACTGGGTTAAAAATGTTCAATACGCTGAGCGAAAAAATACGAAACTATGACAACACTAATGAATTTTCTAGAATTAAAAGTTACGGGTGGGTCGCGCGAGGTGATTTCAGACGGACATATTTTATATTTTACCCTGCCTTTGAATTTTATAGTTGCTGCAGGTACATTACCGCTGATGAGCTCTTCAGTAAGAATTTTCCTCGGGAAGATACACGTGCGAAACGTGCGTCAATCCAAACGGGCAAATATGGCAAGAAGCACAATCACGACCAAGATTTAGCATGTGTTTTGGAGAATGTTAATAGTAGCTTGGTTTATTAAATTTATTGGCATTTTCATATTTACATAAGAACCTTTTTTAAGTAAATAATTTAAATCAATCCGTTATCATTTTGTTTTATAAAAACAATAGTAAAAAATTCGTGTCACTGAGACCCAGCGTCATTTGTCCACGTGATTATTTTCACGTTCGCCGGGTTAAATATTGTTCTATTCTATTTTTCATGATACTTTTTTTTTGTCTCATTTGCCTTGTCAGACAGGCAAAGGTTTTAGACCATACAGCCTTAATTTCTCACGATACGTTTGACAGATACATTGATATTTCTATATTGGGAGATGCGAATCTCAACCAACTGGAAATTATAATTGGGAACTGTTTTGTGAGTTCGAATGTCAGGATCAATCCCCATGATATGGGAAGAGCAACTGACTGAGTTCGTTCCTCTGATAAGTGACGTACATTTTCTATGTTGAGTAGATTTCTTTGGACTGAACAGGTCTCTTAGAGTCCGCGCCACTACTGAAGTCCGATGGAACTTACCTATAATATAGACTTCGTCGCAGGACTTCAGTGGTGCCGCGGATTATAACTCCTCTACCTATCATAAGTTGGTATTTAGCGCTTAAATGCATGAGGTTTCCTTTTTGCATGAAATTTAAAACAGTGATAGAAAAATAACTAAAAAATATGAAAAAAAATAAATTAAAAAGTACTTTTTGATAGAAAGTGGGTTTTTACCCATGAAAACAATAAAAAAAAACATTTTTGCTATATAATTTTCATTCCTTAATTTTTCTTTTTTTTATTACTTACTCATAAAGCTGAACCCTTTTTAACTTTAATATCAAAAAACCACAAAAATATATGCAAGCAGAATTTTTTTCAAAAACTCACTTTAACAATTTTCCCGGCAGGAAGAGACAAAATACAAAAAAAAAAAAAAAAAGAATATTTTAAAGTAAAAAAATGAAAGCTATTGCCAAACATATTTTTAGCTCATATAATCATATAATTATAATTTTTGAAATAAAATTATGTATTTAATAAATAAAAAACCTTTGTATAATTTTCGATACAAGATGTATTTAAGGGTTAAAAATAAAAATACTTAATTTATTCGAAAACAGGAAGAGTTTATTTTAACCGTAGCTTGCATATTATAACATAACGCACATGCATTTGTAGAACGAACTGCACTACACGGTAAGATCCTGAAAAAAACGATTTCAGGAATTCAACGCGCTTGAAAAACGCATTATTGCTAATTACTCTTGCAAGTTTGCAGGATGAGATCCTTTCAAGGAATAATATATTTTTGTGGAAATTTTACCCTTAGATTTCTTAAGAAGAACAAAGTTACGCAGTTACGTTGTTATAAATATACAACAGAAATTTTGTAAAAAATAACAACTACAAGATACACGGGAAAGAAAACACCAGCGTTATCTGATTTAAAATTTCACCATTACCTAGGTACCTTAAATCTTTACTAGAAATACCGGACACGTGAGAATTCGATCCGCATACCGAGGTTCCGTACAAAAATCGTATTTTTGTAAATTATTTGAAAACGCTGGGAACCTTAATGTAGTTTTCCTGTTTTATTATCATGCTCTTGTATAAAAAATAATTTTTACAGATTTTTAGATCGCATACTTTCAGAAATAAAAATGGGATATTGTGTTTTTATTTCGTACATTTTAATATACAAAAAATTTGCAACAGTTTAATTGATTTAAACAATTTTATAATCGTTAAGGTCTCAAATGATATCAACCTCGCTGGGTTTAAAAAATATATTTGAGACAAAATTGTTTAGGCAATATCACGACACACCCGACAACAAGATACGGAATAGTACGATATCGATTACCTTTATAATGATATCAAACTTAGGCTAAGGCTGAGATTCAGAGTGCATTTTGAGTTCGAACTCAATCTTACAAACGTCAAAAAGTGACGTGATCTCATAATAGAGTAACGTTTGTAAGATTGAGTTCCTCCTCTTGAGTTCGGACTCAAAATGCACTCTGAATCTTAGGCTGAGATTCAAAGTGCATTTTGAGTCCGAACTCAATCTTACAAACGTCAAAAAGTGACGTGATCTCATAATAGAGTAACGTTTGTAAGATTGAGTTCCTCCTCTTGAGTTCGGACTCAAAATGCACTCTGAATCTCAGCCTTAAAGTTGATGACTTCATCCGTCTTAGAGAAAAGTGTCTGTTGCCAGTGGCATAGAACTTTTTTCTGGAAATGCAATGAGAAGATCAAGTTTGACAATAAAAAAATATGAAAAAATTGAAATGTCACTTTGAAAAATCATTATTTGTAGTACGTTGTATGAAATTATTTTATGTCGTATGAAATCATGTAAGCAGTGCCTACCATAGAGTACTTATATATATAATGCAATTTCTTTTTCAAATTGGTTTTAACTGTTTTCATGTTATTTTTATCGTCAAACTTGACCTTATTATTGCTTTTCCAGCAAAAACTTCTATGCACGCCACTGGCTGTTGCAGACACATAGACAGACGGACGGGCATACAAGTCGTACCATAATGGTTACTATTTTCTCATTTTAAGTGCGGAACCCCAAAAAGAAGACCAAACTTAACCAAAACTCTGTAGAATCTGTTCAGAATTATTTTTTCCTTTCTCCATCTGTGTTAGCATTATTTAACAAATAAATTTAATTGCCCTCTAAACAGGCCATCAAAAACCGTGTGGGATTATTATTAAACATAACATTTGGAGAATTTGTATTCTTTTTACTTTACGTTGCTGTGAAAATGGGTGGTCCCTTTGTAACATACTCAGACGCCATACCCCGCTGTGTTGCCAACCAGCTTCCTATACAATATAGTCTCTGTTTTTACTATTCAATTAATATTTTTAATTTAACTTATATTTTTATTAGTAATTCAATATTAATTAGATAGCTATAGAGCTTCGAGCAAAATGAATTCAATTACCATTTATACCTAATTGGTTTTTATTACTCACTAACAGTTTTTATTACTATTATTTTTATTTATGCTTCCGTAATTGAAAACCACCAGAGTTTTCCATAGAAATAAATGAGATATCACAAGGTCCGATGGCAATCAGAAAACTTTTTTCAAGCCTAACTTTCGAACTGGCTAGACAGAATCTGAACACACGCGGCAAAAGAAAAAGTTTAAATTCTTTAGACATTCAAATAAAGAACAGCACGGGCGCGTTGGCGCCAACGTTCCAGCGTTTCCTTTTTTTATGGACCCTGCACACGGTTTAATTTGCTCTGCTTCGGATCAGCCAGTGACAGGAGGTCACGATTGATGCCGTCAAGTGTTGATGTTTTCTTGCTAATTAGCTACTGTGCTGGATCTTTCTTTTGGTTGAAGTCGGTACTCTTTTTAATGCATTCTTTTTCTTGTTTTGGATATTTTCGATTTCAATTAACGAATTGTATAGTTTTCATCATTGTACTTATTGTAAGTAACAAAAAAGAATAAATTTATTTTAGGATCTACAAAATTGCTAAATGGATATCAAACATAACAATCAGGACAATCACAATTGAAAATTTAATTATATTGTATTTAAAAAATGTTGTGAAGATTTTATAATTCTTCTAAATGTTTTGACTGTTCAATTTGAAACTCGAGGCCTGTGGCACCTTTTTGAAATTACAAGTCATAACTTTGCCTACATAATAAAAAATGATAATTTGTAAATAATTTTAAATGATCTGTTTATCTTGTGTCTTATTTATTTATTTTTATGTATATTATTCGTATGTGTGTTTTTAAATTAATTTTATGGGTAAGGACCCTGAATAAACAAAACATTTTTAAATTTATTTTGAAAGCCCTTATTTTCTGATCTAAACGACCATTTGACAAATAAAGAGAGTATTCTCACGACAGAAAGCTCCGTCTCAGTTCACAGTGATAAAGGGCCCGAGTGGTCGTAGCAATCGTTGAAAAGGTCTTTAATTTTAATCCTCCGAGGGCCACTTACTAAATCGCCTCACCTGAAGATGGTGTTTTCCACTTTGATGACCTATTTTGGACGCCGATCCACCATTTATTATTATTATAAAATAAAGCCTATCTCAAAAAACATAATTACTTATTATTTTTCAAATCTGTCTACCTTGTATTATACTTAATATCTCAGAAAAGCATATTTACAGAATTAAGTAAGCCCAATGAAAACAGCCAGCCAGAAAAAAATGGCGAAATGAAATGTTTGTATACCAACTTGTACTTTCACCAATAATATTACATAATAGTAGTTCATGAAACTGGTACATAAAAAGGTTCTAAAAAACACGAGTGTCAGTTTAAAAAACGAGTCATAGGCGAGTTTTTTTATTAGTACACGAGTATTTTAACACCTGGTTATGTATAGTTTCATACACTATTTTATCTAAACTCATGCCTACTAACTTAAAAGCTTGTTCTAAAAGTGTTCGTAATTTCCGTCGTTAATTGCAGAATGTCTGGTGGAGTCAAATATCATCACCATCCCTGCTGTCAGTAATTTTAGGGCAAAATAATTCTTTTGATCCATAAAACCACAGTAAGTAATACATAAATTTCCTAGAAAACTATGGCGCAACAAACAGTTCATCCACTGACAGACCGAGTCCAACGCGCCGTAAGCCATAGACAATATTTGGCTGAAAATAAAGTTGAACTGTAACCTCGTTACTGTTTTGTACGTATTGGAGAACATTATATAAAAACCTCATTGGTGTTTGATATTAAACATGTAAACATAAACTGTATGGGCTAAGTTCCCTTTGCCTTCCTAGTTAGTATCACATATACTGTAATCTCGGAAAAAGTTATTTTATAGCATTATGTTATTCGGAGACATATACTAGATTTTTTTATGTTTAAGAGACATTCATGAAAAATATTTTTCATTATGCCAGTCGTTTTGAGTTCGTAATGAGGATTTTACGATATGAGGTTAGATAAATTATATTACGTATTACACCACCAAATTATTCAGATTGGAACTTAGACCAAAAACAGTTAGAGAACACATGCCGGAATATAAATAACCATCCTTTTAGCTTCGCCGTAGTCGGGTACTCAAATTGGAATGTGCCATTGACAATCTTACATTCCGAAATTGTCGCAAAACGCATGATTGAATTAGCCAACCGAGCGAAAACGGAACGCAACCCTGGCTGCATGAAAGGTACCGACTGTTTGGATTGGATTAGCTCCAGGATAATCCCGGCAAAAACTTTGAAAACACAATAGTAGTAGAGACATTTGGACGGACAGCAATCGGTTGTAAAAGCTAAACGTTTAGCTAAACGGTTTGTTTACTTGCGTGGGAGCTGAAAAGCAAGGACTATTTTTGTATGACTGCAAAACACATCGCTGCAATAATGCCTGGAAGTATAAAATTTGTTCCAGAGTAGCGAACTTACTCTTCTATCCAATAGTACATTGTTCACCGAGTGGAGAAAGAGGCCGATTACATTTTCTCCCGAGTGATACATAGTGCTTTATACTACACCTGCGAGGAAAATAAAAGACAAAATCTTTAATTAAAGTTTATATTAAAATTATTACAGTTATTGAAACTCAGTGTTATACTTTTTCCATATAATAACTGCTTGGGCAGTTTCTTCTAATTCTGGCGGCGTCACCCATTCTTCTATATCACTACTAGACGACATTTTGAGTTACTTTTAATAAAGATACAACCAAAGAAACAGATTGATGACTCGCGTTCGATTTGCAGTTTTTAATTTCTTTTTTTAATTATGTACATAAATAACAAATGGCCAGTATTAATTTGCAAATTTAGACATAAAAACTTTTTGTCTTTCACTTTTTTCATTTTTTTATGATCATAAATAGCAAGTGGCCAGTATTATTTTGCAAACTAAGACATAAAAACTTTTTGTCTTTTGGCATTATTGTTCAAGCTAGGTTATGTACCAAGAAGTTTATACCCTTTTTAATGTAATATTTATGCATTTTTGATTGAATATTTTTAATGTAATATTTATGCTTATCGTACGGACGTTGTCAACAAATAAAAAAAAACAGCACGTTAACAATGGATTTTCATATACTTTTTCTGCCCGCTCAGCACGTCAACAATGGATTTTCATATACTTTTTCTGCCCGCTCAGCACGTTAACAATGGATTTTCATATACTTTTTCTGCCCGCTCAGCACGTCAACAATGGATTTTCATATACTTTTTCTGCCCGCTCAGCACGTTAACAATGGATTTTCATATAATTTTTCTGCCCGCTCAGCACGTTAACAATGGATTTTCATATACTTTTTCTGCCCGCTCAGCACGTTAACAATGGATTTGAATACATTTTTTCCGCCCGCATATTGGTATGACAGCAATGACGTATATTCCTCATCGTTTTCGAAAAAGCAAGAAGGAACTTTCCAAGCAGGTGTAGTATAAAAAAATTATCCCGATTGGTCAGTTCTAAACTATACCTATAAACTATGCCTCTGTAATTAGTGATAATACCTAACTTGAAATTTCGATGGAAGACATCCAAATGTTTAAAACGAATCTTAAAAACTATTTACACGACAAAACTTATTATAGCGTAAATGAATATTTGTCCGATGCACAGTGAGTCCAAAGGTATATGCATGTTAGTTTTATTATAACTGACTAACTATTTTATATAAAATGTGACATAATTGTGTATATTTTATTTTCTGTGTGAATATTTGTACGCCATGCGGCAGAGCACGGAGAGACGAAACCTATGTACTTGCTATCTAACCACTAACCTGTGACTCACAAATAAATGATTTGAATTTGAATTTGAATTTGAATAATTTGATTTCCGGTTCAAATAACTAAGAATTCCGGAAAGAATATCAAAAGTTATACCATTTCGATTTTAAAATAATAATTTTCAGAACAATAAAATATTTTTGCTTAAATTTTTGTCTTAACGGACAAAAAGGCGGACTACGAAGTGATTTAAGATGCCGATTCTTCAATCTGAATTGCCGACCAAAGGCAAGGTAATTACATTATTAATTTACAAGGCTACAAAAATCAAATCGCTAAAACAGATCGCAACCTCGTCTGCGTACGGAACCCTACTTTTAATATTTTTTGTTTAAATTTAGAGTATGTCCTACGATCTGACTAAATTAAAAACTTGTATGTCTTTAAGTAAAACCCAAAACTAATAACATTTAAATAATAAAACTTTTTCGGGGTTTCTTGTATGGGGACCACGATTTTTAAATATTATTTGTCGTGATAGAGGCCTTAGTAACAAGTATTCTGTGAAAATTTCAACTTTCTACCTATTACGGTTGAAGCTGTGGACCCCTAGCTGTGACAGACAGACAGCGGAGGCACGGTACGGAACCCTATAAAGGATGAAATTAAATGAATGATACATGTAATGTAATGGGGTTATTCCCAGAGCTCCAAAAATTTCTTCCCAAGGCTCCAGAAATTCGATTTAATATTTATTATTATCATAATTTGAGTCTCGGCGCGGCGGCTCTAAAAGATTAACTGTACATATATGCAGAACAGGACAAACCAGGGTGACCACATATAAAATGGTAAATCTACTCTGGTCACATTAAAAATCTACCCAAATCTACCAGAGCCTTGATCAAAAACTACCTCAGATCTACCTCATATCAAATCACTTAATTTTTTAATTATTTATCTCTCTACGTTTTATATATTTTAAGACATCAGTTTATCAGTGCATCAGTTTACTATGTCGTAATTGGCGCCCTCATTGCGTTTTTCCTTATTAAGTACAAGAAAAGAAACGCTTCGTAGTGAACTGAAGTACCTATATGTATATGCTTCTACTTGAATTTGTTATTTATGTACAATGTAACTGTACATAATAGCTTTTGGAGCCGGTGAGAAATGAATATTTTCTACAAATTAATTTTTGGAGCCCCGGGAATCTCTATATGAAAGTTTAAGTTTTTGAGAACAATGGATTTTGGAGCTCTGGGAATAAGCCATGCAATGTAATCTTGAATTTTCATATTCTTTTGCAAATCATTTGCTTTTTCTTTTTTTTAAAGGCAGTTCAGTTTTCGATAACAAAACTTACAAGTTACACGAGCCTATACCCTATCCTACACCATTACAGGTAGCTGCAACGGTAATTTCGGTAGGATCATTTACCCCAGAAAGTTTTCTGAGGATACTCGATGCGGTCCATTTTGCTTAAATTGAACATAATTGCACAAACGCTAGACACAGAAAGTAAAGGCAACTTCTCACTGTAGTGTAGCTTCCTTCCTCTATACAACAATCAACCCGAAATATAAGGTGAAGTTTATTTATGAATCCAAATTTATACTGGAGGCTTGGTAAGTGATCAGTATCACGGATCGATAACACTCTTTACTAATTTCGCAAAATAAAATGTTGATGTCCCATAGTCTGGAGCTGGGCTTGCGTTTGTAGGGAACACAAAAAGAATTTTACGAATTTCACAAAAAGGGTCTAGATGACCTCAATTACTCGGCACTTACCGAGTTTTTATTATGAATTTGGCTGCATAAATAAATTCATGAAAATATTGCTACTAGTTTTGAGCAAGTTTACAAGCTATCCAAATTAATTTGAACAAAACCGGTGACAACTGATTTCAAAGAGCGCTTGTTTTATGCGTTTAAAAGAATTAAAACGTACCTTAGAAGTGCAAGTACTCAAGGGTAGAAGAAACTGAGCTGCTTAGCTTTTTGACAATTGAAAAATTGGTGTTAGTAGAGTTGCAATCGCAAAACAGCGATAAATTAACCGCCTTCAAAAAAGGAGGAAGTTCTCAATTCGACTGTACTTTTTTTCTTTGTATGTTATTCCGTAGCTCTATCGTATCCATTAGAACTCGTGATCGTCTACATTTAAAACTAAAACGTAATCCTAGTGATGCTATTGCGGTGTTAAAATACAAAAAATATAGGAATATTTGCAATTATTTAATAAAACTCCTTAAAAGACAGTATCAAAAACAATTACTTGATAAAAGTTCTAATAATCCTAAGCAGATGTGGGATACTGTAAAGAAAATATGTGACCTAAACTCTACTTCAGAGATAGCAACACCACTTTTATCGTTAAAAAAAACGCACAAGGAGTCAATAGACTATACTAATCACTTTTTTGCCAATGTGGGTAAAAACCTAGCTAAACAAATATTAGATAAAATTGATGAGACTGAAAATGAGTTAGTCAATAAATGTAATAGTAATACAATTACTCCAGTTAACTCATTTTCCCTTTTGCCTACTGATGAGACCGAAGTTTCTTCATTGATTTCGTCTCTAGCCAATAAGTCGTCCTGTGGTTGGGACGGTATCTCTAGTATTGTTATCAAAAATTCAAAATCAATCCTAATTGCCCCACTTACATATGTTTTTAATCTCTGTATTACAAATGGTATTGTTCCAGACGTTTTTAAAAAGTCTATCATACACCCCATACATAAGGGTGGGGATGTTGACGGTGTCGGAAACTATAGGCCAATTTCATTACTATCCACAATCTCTAAATTATTTGAAAAAGTCATCAATAAACGCTTAACAAGTTACCTCGAACATAATAAATATCTTTCAAATAACCAATTTGGCTTTAGAAAACATAAATCTACCGAAGAAGCAGTCTCTGAACTCACTAACTCAATTATTGACAGACTTGATAAGCGTGATAGATGTGTTACTGTATTCCTGGACCTCGCCAAAGCTTTTGACACTGTGTCCATTCCCATCCTTTTACGTAAATTAAACCTTATGGGTATACGTGGAACACCGTTGGAGCTGTTTAAAAGCTATCTCAGTAACAGGATGCAAGCGGTTAAAATTGGATCTGATTATAGTGAATTTATACCGGTCAGCTTTGGTGTCCCACAGGGCAGTGTGTTGGGTCCTACCCTTTTTCTAGTGTATATAAACGACTTGTGCGAGCTGGAAATAAAAAACTGTCGAATTGTTACCTTCGCGGATGACACAGCCGTTATTTTTCATCACAACACATGGGAAGAGATAGAAACCGTTGCTACCGCTGGCCTGTGCACCATAGCTGACTGGCTTAACTCTAACTTACTTACACTCAACGTTTCAAAATCTAAATATATAACATTTAGTATTAACAGTTCAACACAACCTTCTTCTGAACATTTTAAATTAAAAATTCACTTGTGCGGACAGTCTAGCCATATCGTATGTAATTGTGAACAAATGGAGAGGGTTTCTAATATACGATACTTAGGTATCATATTAGACATGCATCTATCATGGGCAGATCATATTAACTTAACCATGAAGCGAGTGCGTAAAACTGTCAAAATATTTAAAACTCTGCGATCTATAACTGACTTAAAATCATTAAAAACCATATACTTTGCCTTAACACATTCACTCTTAACATACTGTATTAGGGCGTGGGGTGGTGCCTCGAAAACTGTACTTATAAATCTTGAACGAGCCCAAAGATATGTGCTCAAAATTATGCTTAAAAAGCCTCGCCGATATCCCACTCAGAAACTATACAGTGAAGCCCAAATCCTTACAGTCCGACAGTCTTATATAAAATCTATTATCTTATATCAACATCGTCAACAACGTACAAATATTTCTGCCTCTAAACGTATCAAATACAAAAATTTTCACACTCCTTTAGTTCGTACTTGTTTTGCACAAAGGTGTATTTATTTTACTGGACCTTCTATTTACAATAAAATTAACAAAGAATTAAATATTATTAACCTTAACAAATTTCAATGTGTCCGAGTATTGCATAAATATCTAATTAAACTTGACTACAACAAAACTGAAGGCTTGTTTACAATATTAACATAACCTTTTGTCATCTCTGTGCAACGATAAGTCTATGGCCTATTCTTATCTTTCGTTACAACTAGCTGTCCAGTTTACGTAAGACTTGCCATAAGCGTAAATACCCGTGAAACCAGTGTCAAGCAATACTGGACGTTTAAATGTTCACTGCTTCTTAGTTAACTAACACCCGATAGTTTTTATTCAATTTCTATAACTACCTGCATTATATTTGTGTCTGTTATTTTATTTCATCTACTTTTTGGTCGTCGTTTGTCAATCTAACAAAGTATCCTAAAACTTATTATCTTATCGTGTACCCAATACATATACTATATCCTCACAGAAATATCAATTTAGTAATGTACTTATGTTAAGAAATTATGTCTATTTTATACTAGAATAATAATATACTTATGTAATATTTGTGTGTAGTTTATTTAACTATTTTAAAATTATTATCTATTAGTGTATACATTGAGCCATATTTTGTTTATTTTGTTTATTTTGTCTGTAGATAAAATCAATTTTCTTTGTGTGTAGAATACCTATGTCCGTGTAAAATAATTTAAGTACCCTCGAATTGGAAACACTGTTCCCCAAAGGACAATTATATTAGTTTGGGGTTCAGAGTCTTAGCAATATTTTTTGTAAACTAATTGTTCAATAAAGAAATTTGATTTGATTTGATTTGATTTGAGCTCTGTCATTTTTTGTCAGATTTGAAAAAACATTTTCATTTGGCAGAGTTTGCTTTCAGGTAAGTCCCGTTTTTGTTTGCTCGTTATCTGATGATAGTATTCATAGATAGGCAGTGGAACTCCTCAACGGATGACAGCATACACCCGATATTGCGGCAAACGCTTTGTACCAGGATCCTGCTGATTACGGGTGTTACTGGAAAATCATCATTAACCCACCTGACTCTCGATCCTAGCCTCATCGCCATACAACAGATGGCAGCACATATTCGTAACTCGATATTTCAGCAGTCACTTTGTGTAAGCGTGCTCGTTACAGGGTAGGTATTATTTGCTAATAGTTGCTAGTGATTACCTCTGGAACTATTCAATCAATTATAAACATATTTTTTATGACGAGATATGACACTTTTCAGAAAGTTCCCAATGGACAGTTTTTGGGTAAAAGAAACCTGTTGTTGTGCGGCAGAAACTGCAAGCATTGGACTATTGACAAGGAAAAACGTTGTGTCTCAATCTTACTACGTTTAAATGGAGTTGTTTAGCGGAGTTGCTTTGTTTTTGTATAAATTCCCCTCAGATTGAGATATGGCGACTAAGCACTATCTTTAACCTGTATAATTCTATATCGCCCGTACGGGAGACGAAACTCCTATACAGCCAAATGCTACATCACCCGTACGGATGTCTTTTTATTATTTTTATTATATTATTATTTATTATTATTGTTTATTATTTCGAATTATTGGTGTCGTGGTAATTAATGGCCGTAATTTTAAAGGTTCTTCAAGACACTTGTATTACGATTATGATATTTGCATTAATCAAAAACTTAAGTCAATTACATAGGCTGCACGCAGATTCTCGTTGCAGATGTATAAACACTTTCAAAGCTTTCTCTACATCAAGCTTGTCTCTTTTACAATTTCTATATCCCTAACAATAGTCGTAGTTAAATGCCTGTTCTAAACGCGCCCTTACTGTGACTACCAAAAAATGTCAGCTCAAATTCTCTTCGGCTCGTTGCCTCTTAAATAACTCGCACAAAAAAAAAACAACGTAGAAAAAAAAGCCGGCTACAACTTTCGCGAGATTAATTTGTCATTTGACGACGAGAAAAGAACTAGTTTCGTAAATTGAATTTGCTGGTAAAAAATTTAGAGCGTTAATCTGATCGAGACTTTATTTTGTATAAGTTCGGGGAAATCAAACTATTATTTTGTGATTGCTTTAGTCCGGTAATGAAAAAAATATTGCACACTTTTTTGAAAAACTTCATGTGACCTAGCCTTCGCAAAAAACAAGAAAAGTTAATTATTACGATTCAATAACTCTCTTTTTACTCCCCCTGCATGATTGAGATGCATAATTTTAAACCACGCCATAAAACTAAAACGGCTATTTTCAGACACATAATTACAGTCCGACCCAAGTCTCTCACCACACGTCCCTTTCCTTACGTCTTCCTCTCGCGTGATGTCACAATTCCTAAAAGAAAGTAAAAATGCCACTTTTTTCGAGCGCCTTAATCCTATTCTAATAAGAACGCAAATGCAGATATCCGCGAGTCAAGTTTCGTGGCGCGTAGTCCACGGTAAAGGGCCGCGTCTTCCACACATGCTCTCTCGACCTCATGAAGTCTGGATGAAATTGCTTGGAAAATAGTCCTCACTTTTCCCTACAGAAATACTTATAAACAATCCAAAATCACCCTTACAACAATAGGCTATAGGTCCCCAACAAAGGCATAGATATTTTTGCATGTGCGTAAGAATACCGATACAGAAATGCTGGTAAGTCAAAGAAAAGTAACTCTTAAGGCAAAGATGATAGGGTCTGTGGAGGTAGTAAAAAGTAAGCAGTAATGGTTTCTGTCATAGGGCTGTGTGTGACTGACGATGCGTTAGGGTTGCCACTATGTGTGCCTTTTCTTTGTTGCTTAGTTTTTGTTGATATTCTTGAATATTTTGGGGTTTTGTCTGCTAGTATAGGATTTAGATTTAGACATTAAATTCTGATATGGTTGCAATATAGGTAATTCAATTGGTCTTTAAATTAATTAAGATACAGCTTATTTGAAAAAAGAAAGCAAAACTATGCAGAGCCAGATATATTTATAGTTTATATAATAACTTTTACAACCATAAAGTCAAGATAGTCACGAAAGGTATCGGCTAGCAGCTGTCAGAAGGGTTCCCGAGTTTGGACTTTCAATAAAACATTCAAGACTTATACACTCTCTTTTCACTCAAGATTTTAACGTCCCGAAGCCCTTAAACACTTTTTAGAGCATGCTTCCCAGTGCTCGTCTCAAAACTGACCGAAACACTTTTCTCGCTTATTTGGATCAGCTAAGGAAATAAAAACCATCAAATCTGCAACCAATACTATTATCGAAAAGCATAGACAATTCGGAACAGTATCTATTCCGAGAGGATGTCAGGGGGGTAGGGTGGGGAGGTAGCTGGGAGGGGTTCAGGGGGGCATGAAGCCGTGAACCGAAGGTGAGGAGATAAAGTAATTTCGTTTAACTGGAGCCACTCTAGATAACACGACGGGGTGGTGTGGATTATGAACAAGAATGCTTCATTATTTAGTTCCAAAAATTTGGCCACACGAATGAACTATAAACTGTTGTGAACTATTTGAAAGGAATTTATACTGGTAGTTAAATCAGTCAATATTTCACGTATTCAGAAATGTCCTTTTTTTGTTGCATCTATCCTTCTGTTGTGTTTTATACTCCCTAATATTGTAATTTATAAATTATATAATATATAAGGTCCTACAATATATAAGGTCCTACAATAATATGTGAAAATATTTCTAGGGTAGATCATGTATCGTTAACTGATTAAATTCCAAAAGAAGAAAACATTTTTTTGCTCAAATATTTTTTCACTTCCCAGTAGGAAGTGGTTCAATCAGCTGACTGAACTTCTATGGAAAGGTAAATAAAAAGTAAGCGGAAAAATATATTTTTTCGTTGGAATGTGCGATCATCTGTTCATTTTTTTCACTTTGAATTGTAGGACCTTATATATTGAGCATTTTTTTTTGTATTTACCTAAGTTTATAAAATACTGATTGTGGCATCAGTTGCGAAGTATCAGATGGAAAGTATTAACAGCTCGTGGTGGCAATACATAAATTGTTAAATGTATGAAAACTTGATATTTGATAACCGTAGCCATTTTTACTTCCATCCATCCATCAGCCTGTTTCGTCCACTGCTGGACATAGGTCTTTCCAGGATTTCGCCACTCTTGGCGGTCCTCCTGGAAGAAATGCCCACGCTGGGCAGGCGGGTTGGTGAGCGGGGTGCCGAAACCCTTGCACCAGTGACGCCGCTGCCCGTCACCAGTCTTCTGGTTTATATAAGGCCCGGCAATTGGGGATGGATATACCGCCATCCATCGGTCCCAGGCGATGGTGGGCCGCCTGGTTTTGCCTAAGAGCTGTTCTCTTACTCTCCACAGTCGAGCCCGGCATCAACTCTACGACCTAGATTTTTACTTAACCTGCTTTTATTCAAAATTAACTTCATATTCTTGAACTTTTATGACTTTTATTTAAGCACTATAAAATTGTCTATAATACAGCCTTTATTTCATCAAACTAGTTCCAATAGTTTGGAAGTTATTCAGTTTTTGTTGCCGACCCGCTTTCTTGGCGGTGTTTGCTCTTCTAAAAGTTTTTATTTTGTATTTTATAAAAATAAGTAAATAATAAATAGGAAAAATAATTGTTTAAGATATAATTCAAGCCCTACTGGGCCTGGCATCATCAGTTTAGAAGTTTGACAGTTTTCTATTACTTTAGGGTTCCGTACCTCAAAAGGAAAAAACAAATCCCTACTTTGTTGTCGGTCTGTCTGTCTGTTTGTCAAGACCCTTTATCTCGGGAACGCGTGAAGTTATCGAGTTGAAATAAAAATTATATACTTAGTTCTGCAGTGCCTTGAAGCTGTGAAAAAATCAAACTTTTAAGTAATACCGTCTTATACTACAAGTATCGAGAAAAATCTGAAAACTATACATTTGTAATTAAATCATAAAAAATATAGTCTCTAACGGAAACCTCGGCTCACACTTGTCCGTTTTTTTAAATTCTTGGTGATAAAACGATAGAAATTTGAAACTGAAACTCTAGTCAATGAGATCTTTGTATGTTTGTGGGCTACTTTTTCATACATGCCCCTCCCGCCTGAAATATAATTTAATTGAATTTTGGATCCAATATATTTTGTTTTAGGCAATATTCTACACAAAATATCTAAATTTCAACTCAACAGTGGGAATGTTTAAGGTATGACATTTTGACAATAACATTTGAAAAGGGGTCTTCCATTAATCACGTGATGTTTTTAGCAACTTTTTAATCACCCCCCTCTCCGTCCTGGTGATACGTGATGAGGTTTTAGACTACCCTCCCTATCCAAAATCACGTGTATTGTTTTGGTACAAATGATCTTAAATTTTTTCAGAATGTTATCTTTAAATAAAGGTATAATCTAATTTGTGTGCGCCGCTTTTCGGTTTCAACTAAAAAATAAATACACTTGATATTTCACTAGACCCCTCTCCCCCTTGTGATATTTCGTGATATTTTCCGAACCCCTCTCCCCCTTTTCAGCATCATGCAATTAATAGATGATCCCAAAACAAAACAATTTTAAAGTTTCTCATCAACAATTTCCATCATTTGTATAATTTTCCTTATTCTTTCTTCTACTTACATTTCAATTGGAAAGAGAAGACAGCATAACTTCGTGAGCACTTCAACTAACTTTAGCAGTTATTCTGCAACTGTTAACTGTTGGTAGCAGTTAACCAAAGCTGTTAAAGTGCTACCCCTTAATTACTTACTTCCTTCTTTCAAGTGTTGCTAACTGCTTGCGTAGTATTTTTCTTTATGAAATTTTATTCTGCTTGAGATAGATCTTAACTTGGCTTGGGGTAGGTTGTAATTTTAGTTACTTTTGTTTTTCCATGGAAAAACTTAACTAAAACTTAAATAAAATCTATCGAGTGAAATGTGTCCAATTAGGTAACCGACCTGACAACGGAAAGACAAAGGTCTGAAAAAACACGTATTCAAGTTTTACATTGATCAGATAAGTAGTTGACTCAGCATACTACTCGTAAAACAAAAACCGTTGAAGGACCAAAAGACAAGACATTTAGAAGTTAGTATAAGATGACTTTCATTCATGCAGCCAAATTCATACTGGAGACTCGGTAAGTGGTGAGGACCAAGGTTCGATTAAAACTTCCTATACTAATTGAACCGTGGTTGTTCTTGAACAAGTATAGAGGCACAAAAAATGTTTTTCTCATTTCGCAAACAGGACTTACCTTGAGGGATGAAGAAAGAAGCGGTCGCCCTTCTGCTGGCAGTGAAAAATTGAATCCAAGACAATAGGCGAATTACATATCAGGAGATTCAACACATATTGAAGATTGGATCGGGAAGCGTTCACGAGATTCTACACAGCCATTTTCGCGTGAGGAGGATAGTATCACGCTGGGTGCCGCACAACCTCACCGATGCTCAGAAGCAGGCCCGGGTGGAATGGTGCCGTGATATGCTAAGCAAATTTGAAGCAGGTTCTTATCGGCGTGCTTACGACATCGTTACAGGTGATGAGTCCTGGATTTATCAATACGACCCAGAAACCAAGCGCCAGTTGACTGTTTAGGTGTTTCAAAATGAACCAACGCCTACCAAAGTGAAGCGATCTAGAAGCGGGGAAAAGATTTTGATCGCTAGCTTTTTTAATTTGTCTGGCCACTTGGTATCAATTCTCTTACGAGATCAAAGAAGCATCAATTCCGAATGGTATATTACCAAATTTTTGCCAGAAGTTTTCTCTGTTGTTAGCAACAAGCGACCAAACACAGGGCTCCGCGGGCTACATCTCCACCACGACAATGCACCTGCGCACACCGCACTCAAAACGAGGGACTCCCTGGACAGCACGCCAGTCAAACTCCTGGGTCACTCTCCTTACAGCCCTGATCTAGAACCGTGTGACTTTTTTTTAATTTCCAAAAATAAAAATCTGCTCAAAGGAATACAATTTTCGTCGCCGGAAGATGCGCTGGCTGATGCGTTCGAGCAGGCTGTATACGAGGTGTCTGCTTGGACTGGAAAAAGTGTTTTGAAAACTGGTTTAGACGCATGAAACTTTGTATAGTGGCTGGTGGAGAGTACTTCGAAAAGATTTAAAAAAAAATGTACCTATAGAATATTTTTCTTTAGTTTCGCAAAACTTTCTGAGTGTCCCTCAGTCAACTCTAACACACCTACGGTAGTCCTTGTCGATGTAAACAATTTTATCTATTATAGCTTTAACGACATGCTTTTTTCTGGGATAAAAAGTAGCCTATGTGTTAAGTTAAGGTATAAGCTATATCCATCCTAAATTTCATACAAATCCGTTCCACCGTTTCAGTGTGAAAGAGTAACAAACACACACACACACACAAACTTTCGCATTTACAATATTAGTGTGATTCTATTGTTTTAGTGATGATGAGAATTCAAAGCTTTATATTGCAGAAATACAGCCCAAATTATAAAACCTGTTTTCTTTGCTTGCATTTGTACAACACAAACTAGCTGGTTTACGAGAGATTTTTAACAAGTGTTTGTTGGGCTTGTAAATTGGTGGGTTCTTAAAACATTGCATTGGTTTATAAAGCTTTAGATTTCGCTTAAATCTAAGATGTATAATTTAAGATGACTTTAATTGATAAATAAAAATGAATATTGAAGACTTAGGTGATCACAACCAAGCATAAATTATCTATAATTTTTGCGAAATTCGCAATTCGCATTTCTTAATATGTTCCCTGCAATCACTGATTGACTCGTCATCATAGGGTTTGAAAAATATATGACACAATTTTTTTAAACTCTTGTATGGTGCAGAAAAGTAGGAGTTTAGATTTTGCATTAAAACCAAAAATCATAGGTCACCAGCTTAGACCATATAACACGGGCCTAGGCAAGCCCACTTATCCCTCTCTGCCGAAGTACATGAACGATTTGTTGTGTGCGCGTATTGTGTTTGTGTTGCAGCTTTAGATTTAGTGTGACATACCAATTTTTCGCGGGAGTGTGCGTGAATGAGTAAATGTATGCTGTGCGTGTTTACCTCCCCTCCCGTGGAAAACGGCAGAATAATTTCAGTACTAAGAGTCACGCTTTGCCAGGTCCCGTGTTAAATGGTCTAAGGTCACCAGTCATGGCCAACTATGTTTGAAGGCAACCAATCAGTGCGCCAACAACAAGCCACAGGCTTCGAGCATGGCATTCTAAATTTGAAACAATCAATCAGCACTATTTTTATTCCCGCAAACCTTTGTTCAACATAAACTTAAAGTTTTCAATAAAAAAAATTTTTTTTCGTTGAACTCAACTCAAATAATTTATTTGAGTTGTGTTCTTTATTCGATAGTTAAAAGAAAAACAGCATATGAACCTCGCAAAATTGATTTTTAATCGCAGTCTTATTTTAGAGCCTTCGCTTTGTAACTCGCTTGGGCTCCAAACTCATACTCAATGCATGATTTAAAAAGCAACCAAAATGTACTATTTAGAAAAGGTAATTGAACCCTGGAGGTCTATTCTCAGTCTGTGGAATTAGCCTTCTCGACTGTAAAAACCCATTTTTTCTGTCAAACTACATACATTTTTGACTCGAGTCTTAGTGCCTCCCTGATCCTTGACAAACATTTAGCTGTAAAAATTTAAGCCAGTTTACATAAAAACCGACTGAAAATAACAACGTCAAGTAATATAGTCAATATTAACTTTTAAAACCCCACTTCAAATGCGAGCATCGTCATATCTATCGCCGAAATAATAGCTGGAACCTCGACAATAAAAGTTTGAACCTTGACAATAAAAATATCGTGCTCCGAGTCTCAATTTCTCTAATCTAATCCCACGCTTATCCCAAGTTTAATAAAACCGAATCTAACATAAAACTCCTTACCACCACTTGGAGTTCACACGTCTCCCTCCTGGGGGTGGGCGGGGGGTGGGAGACGAGGCTGTGTCCATGCGCGTCGTCGCTAGAGTCATTGTTGAGATGGCCGAAGACAGTTTAAGAATCTCTGGAAACACTGGTATAATCGGTCGCAGTCGGTATTTTTCGGAATCTATTTAAAACGGAAACTCATAAAGTTTAGCTACGACTTGTGTCTTTGTCTATCCAATGCTTATTTCAAGAACGAGCGGAATTGTGGCTTTACCTAGAAAATTACGAAAATTCATTGATTTTGTAATCCTTATGAGATGAAGAGGACGGAGGACCACCATGAGTGGCAAAATTTGGGAAAGGCTTATGTCCAGCAGTGGACGAACACAGGCTGATGGATGAACTGTAAGGATGTGCATTGGAGTAAATTATAGTAAGCAGCTACAAACAGGGTCTGCCTCGTCATATGACCAAATTTTCACCGATGGAGAAGCCTTGTTAAGAGATCTTGTAAGGCTATTTTAAAAGCCAAAAAAATAAATACACGAATGATACAAAAAGATAAACTTGAAAGATGAAACATACGAAAACAATTAGTACACAACTCAAAATATTTACATTTGTACAAATAACAAATATATTAAACAATTAAAGATGACCCGGCGTTTAACCCCAATAATGGGTATACCCCAGGTTAAAGGGTATTAATATCTATAGCAGAGAGTAACAAGGGCTTTGTACAGGGTGACACAACCTATCAAAGATGGCCGAAAAGCTAAGAAGTTCTTGTCCATCTCTATCCACGTCATATCATGCAGCAGTAGGGAGGCGCCGCTGACCCGTGGCGCCGCCTTCAGATTGTTACGGCCAAAGAAACACTCGCCGAGGCTTGGGGCTGGAGTGGAGTCGTCCTGAAATCACAATTGCCTATGTTTGGGTAAATCTTGTGACTTATAGCAAAGCCTCGACACTTCAAGTGGATTTAATTACATACTACTTCAATATGAGCACCAGCGTGCTGTGTGTGTGCATGTAGCAAACAACTCCGGCAGCTAAGTAGTGTCATCGCTCTTTTACGAAGTAACAGTTAATATTCTTTGTTATGGGCTGCAAGAGCTGCTGGCGTGTTGTTAACAGTTCTGTGATGAGCGCATCTCGGTTAAAATCACACCTCTACAGTTGGGGTTGCTATGTATTCTTAAATAATTATACAAGTGTTTGAACGAGTATGTAGTACGGGTCCCAGCAGGAAATATTACACATCGTATCGTAGCGTCATCTCTATCGCACTAAGCACTAACAGTCCGGTGAAGAAAAAGAGACGACTATTTACTGCCGGGTACTGTAAAGTATATTATCCAAGTTTTTTCAAAACGTATCAACTGAGAAAACTACAATGTATGTGCTACGCCGTAGCATTTCGTAGCATAGATGCATTTCTATCATTTAGGTACCAACTGCCAAGCTAAGCGACGAGTTAAAAAAACTAATTATTATTTGTAAGTTTACAAAATAATTTCCAAGTTGGTTAAAAATTATTTCCATTGGAGGCAACCATAAATTATTTACTTGTTTATTTATTTAGTCATTTATTGCTATTATTTATTGTTAGGTCTACTCTATCCTTCGTCTCCACTGCTTTCCTTGTGCTGAGGAGGACACATTCACAAGGATCCCCGAGTTTCTTGCGTCCCTCGCCACTTTCATTTCATATTTTATTTTATATTTTTATTTTCGTTCGAAGCTGAATTTTTACTACGTCCAGTTTCTATACTGCGAGTGGGATGCGTATTTACCTTTGTTGAAAAGTGGTATTCTTGTCTTTAAGTGAGCGAGCATTTTTGTATTTGAATATTTTGTTAACTAGAAGTACAGCTGGAATTTTCAGTCTATTTAATATAAACATGTCACAGATATAATGCGCATAGAAATCTATAGGCTATCGACTGGACTGCACTATCTGTCATGGATTGTATAGAAAGCATAAGGAATTACGACCTTATCCGAAGTCAGGTTGACATGACAATTTTCTACTGATGTGACGTCACATACCAGGTAGTCGATATCGATATTTTTTTTGGTACGCGATAAAATGAGATTTAAATTATTATTACCTTTTTATTTAAAGGAATATTTTATTCATCAAAATCAAAATCAACTTAATATCGCTACAAACACTCATTTCATCTGGCCCCATTGATTTTGATTCAGATTTTGTTCTTTTCGATATGCCGGTGTAAAATGCAGCCCTCTCCAGTGTCTGATAGATTGACAATTATTTTTCCGTTCAACTTCACAATTTTCCAATACTTAGTCCTTGTGATCAAGTGAGAATGGATTATTGTTTGTTTATTTCAACATGTAGATGTGGGCAGATCGTAGAATTGGGCAGATTGTAAAGTATAAAATCGAAATCACTCAAAGTGAAAAATAGGTGCAACGACGAGCGGAGAGAAGCGAAGCGAGGAGTAGCGTGTTAGGCTTACATATAAATAAATCTATTAACAAATAATTTTATCAAAAATATAATATGCCTAGACAGATCATGATATGCCCAATTTTACGATGTTCCGTAGACATAGACTAACTTCAGTCTTCACCAAAAAAATGAAAATAACTGTCCTGCCCTGAACTTTTCCATCCATCAGCCTGTTTCGTCCACTGCTGGACATAGGCCTTTCCAAGATTTCACCACTCTTGGCGGTCCTCCTCGAAGAAATACCCATGCTCACACACGCTGGGCAGGTGGGTTGGTGAGTGTGGTGCCAAAACTCTCGCACTAGTGACGGCGCTACCCGTCACCAGTCTATTTTATAAAAGGCCCGGCAACTGGGGAAGGATACACCATCAATCAGTCCCAGGCATGGTGGGTCACCTCGTTGTTACCACCAAAGCAAAGAGGCCAAAGAGATGTATTTCGGAAATACGCAGCTAGAACAATTCTTACAAAGGTCCATTCTGGTGTTTTAGCTGTTTCGGTTTGGATCAGCATTTTCTTATGATTCGAAGCTCTTTACTGTTATGTTTGATATTGTTTATGTTAAAGACCAATATGAATTGAGTTGTCTTACGACTATATCCTATGGGTTTCTCGACCTAAAACTGTTGGAGAGCAATTCAAAAAGGTATCGTTATTTTCTTCATAAATATTTCCGGTTTTCATAAACAATGAACTTTATTTGCTAATCAATTGGTTATACATACTTGATGGTTATGGAAAAAACGGAAGAAATTAAATTTATATAAATTTAATTTGTTATCTCCTTGCGATGGATAAATCGCCAAGTGTTAAAAAAATATAGAAATTTATTTCTATCGTAGTTTAGAAACGGAAGAGGTAAGTCAGGGTCGTAGCAGATGGAGAAATATGGTATCTATCTACGTCTCTGGAAGACAGGCGTGAGTAAACTGATTATAATATTGGTTGGGGAAAAAGTTTCTTCGCACTTTATTTGAAAATTCAAAACATTGTTTAATAAATTTGTTATTTACATTTAACTAAAGTATGTAGGTGCCATTTTGTTCGATAAATTTCTGCCATCTTGCAGGTAGGGACATGATCCCATTTCTATAGAAATTTTGGGGCCTGATCAACACAGATCTGACAAGTGGTTTTGGCAGTCCTCTCGTGATGTGAACCTGACACTGCCTAAAGAATTCTGAAGAGACCGAAACAAGTGGAAATCTGAAGGTGCAAGGTCAGGACTCTACGGCGAATGCATTAATACGTCCCAGCCAAACTCTCTTAATTTTTGCTGAGTGGCTAAAGATGTGTGAGGTCTAGCGTTATCATGACAAACCACACCCCTTCTGTTGACTAATTCCGGCCGCTTTCTCTCAACTTCTTGCTTTAATATCATCAGTTGTTCGCAGTAGAGTTCAGAATCGATGGTCCTGCCTGGCGGTAACAGCTCTTATTGAATAATGCCCTTCCAATTCCACCATACACACAGCATTACCTTGTTGCGAGATAACCCGGGTTTCGCCACGCCAGAGTCTGTGAAGCCTAACCAGCCTTTGACCACGACCTTTTTCGCACGTTCTTGTCGTACGTGATCCACTTTTCATCACCAGTTATCAGGTTTTTTAAAAATGGTTCGGTTTCATTACGTCGTAATAAAGAATCACAAATGAGTACACGGTTCATTAAGTTTCTTTCAGTGAGCTCATGAGGCACCAAATATCGAGCTTTTTTGTGTACCCAGCTTTTTTCAAATGCGCTAAAACTGTTTTGTGGTCAATCCCCAGTTCTTCAGCTACATCGTAACTACTGATATGCCGATCTAGCTCCAATTTTTCAAAAATGGCATCCATTTTATCCGTAGCAGGGCGCCCAGAGCGAGGTGCATCTTTGACATCAAAATTTTCGGATTGAAAACGCTTAAACCAAATTTGTGCTACTCTCACAGACACTGCACTAAGTCCATAAACATCACGAATTTTTTTCGCGGCTTGCGTTGCATTTTTGCCTTTTTTGTAGTAAAATTTTAAAATGTATGGAATTTCTTCATTAGATTCACTCATCTTAACAGTAATAAAAACAAATGAAAATCACACATTTTACCTTATTTGAATTTGGAATTATCTTTTTTAAAATTTAAACTTTTTAATGATACCAAAACCAGCCAGATACAAATGGTATAGCCAAAGAGATTTTATTATAAGTTCATACATTCTATTTGCGAAAAGAGTTTTTCCCCAACCTATTATATAGTTGTGAAAGTATGTTAGATAAGGTCCTAAAATTCAAAGAGAGATGATAAGAGTATCACCAGATCACTTTCCACGAAAAATATTTTTTTGCGCGAACTTCAAGAAATTTTGTCTAAAACACATACCTACCTATTTTGTACTGGGAATTAAAAAAATATATATTTGACGGAAATTATCATTATCTTTTTCTTTTTTATTTAGATCAGTTATCAATCAATCTACATAAGAATTATTTTCACTTATTATTGTAGGCCTTACGTATTCGTTTTCAGCTCTAGATTTACATATGCGTATAAATAATAACCAACTTCACGTTTTAGTTACTTCCAATAGGTATTCTACTGAATATTTATCATTGGCCATCTAAAACGCAAGTCCGACAATCTAGCTAATTCCTAGCTGAGTGCCAGTCATCCATCTCCGAATTCCGTAGCAACAAATGTACAGTCAAGTCCACAACTCTCTCAGAGACGTAGTTAGGGGAAAAGGGGCCCTGTTCTAGATGCAATTTTCAAGGGTACGGTCAAAAATGATATTTACAAGTATAATTTTGTTAACATTAAAGGTTTTATAACGAAATACATCGCTATGCATGCTCTAAATATTAGAGTGCATTACAAACTGGAAAAGATAAATAAAAACAAATTTTTTCAAAAATATTTTGTTCTCTTGAAGTTTATTTCCGATTGATCTTTTCTAGTTAGTACTACACCCTAATAATATTTATAATTTTGTGCTTTGGAGTGACAATGTGACGTTAATTTATGTTTTCTTGAATGACAATCAAATCAACACACTGTTATTCAATAAAATAATTGGGTTAAATGAAATAATTACTCAACCTACGTCTGCTTTTATTTTAAACTTCACAAAATTATATTTTAAAGGTGTCAGGACCAGAAAATATTCCTAGCTACTCTTCTGAGCTGTCTACGTGCCAGGGGTTGGGGGCCCGGGATGCGGGGTGCGGGGGCACGAAGGCGCTGCTTGCGGCGCCTGCAGCGAGCGTCGAGATAAGCGACGCCCGACGCCCGTCCTATGAAATTATAGCGCCCTCCTGATGCTGGCTCGCAGTGTTGTAAGGGGGTTTTCAGGCTACAATAATATTTCAGGATTAGAGTAGTTCATATCGACAAACGTGTATTATTGTTTGATGTGTTCATCATTTGGTGTTCCAAATAAAATCAGGGCAAATTTTTATACCTCATTTGTGTAAAACATAAAAATAGAACAAAAATGTTGGTAGTGCTGCTGTACTAAATTATTTATAATGAAATATTTTCAAAGACGCGTTTTTTTCGCCAGTATATTCAATCCTTCGCTTTAACTATTTAAATGAACTCTCATCATGTTATTAACGAAAATTCCACACCACACGGCGAGCCTCAAGAGGGTGCGGGGTCGAGCTCTCCGCCGGGCCATTTGTCAGTGACAGGACGTCGCACGGACGCAGGGAGGCAGGGGCCCGGGGGGTGGCCCCCAGATTCCTGCACCCGCACGCTTGTGGCTTGTGAGCGCGAGTATACTTGTGTCGATATGTAGCGTGTTAGATTATAGTGCCAAGAGTGTCGTTCATAGCGAAATAGGTTTTGGATGCTCTCTTAAATACCGTTATCTTAGTGGTAAATAGAACCAATTTATAATCTCTGGTTTTGATAAAGAACTGAAAAGAAAGCGAAATAGAATTTATTTACTTAAACCATACTCTCCTGCATTAGTCCTCTTCATCATGTACTTACAGTAATGTTACTGTATGTACAGGATTTCGCTACTTTCAATGAGTACACCCTCGGAGGAAATAGAACAATAAAATAATTCTATTTCCTCCGAGAGTACACCTTGTCTTCAAGAGCGGTAGGCAGATACTACAGAACTCCGCCTGCCACGATCCTCATACACGTTTTTGTTGCTATTACCCTGATTATGGACCTCTGATTTAGCCACGTACATACTTTATCATTTAGGTATTAAAGATTGAAATTCAATTGTAATTCATACAAATCGGTTTTCATAAACAAACGCTTATCTAGGTTACCATTATTTTAAGTATCACTAATGATATCAACTTTACTACCAATCAGCAGTAGTTAAATGGCGAACCTACTTAAGTGCGACTTAGTTAAGTTCACAACACTCGGTAATTATCTACCAACTAGTTGTGAGCTATTAACTAAAACTTCGCAATTAGTTCTAACTGGCAGTCAACCGTTACTTACTTGAAGGCAGGTAGTTAAAGCATATAAGTGTTAATTATATAGAAATGCTGATAGCTACTCGTATATAAAATGTAAATAGACTGTTCCTGTTTATTTAAACTACATTATTTTCTGATCATACTGAACAATGTATCCAAAGAATAATTTCTGAAATAATGTAGAATTTATGATTTTTATAGTGAAATCCTTCGCTTTGGAATACTCTAAATATTATTATTAGAGCGCAATACATAGATGAACAAGGGGTCGCAGGCAGGGTCGAATACTGGCAAGAGGTTTTTTTTTAAATCTTGTATTTAAATTTGTTTCTAATTGATCTTTTTAAGTTTGCAATGCTTTCCAATAATAATTATATTTAGAATATTTTTTTTTTATAATTGTAAATCAGTAAATGTAAGGAGAATATATTCAATAATACCCCGTTAACTTTAATATTTGTGTAAAATTCTACAAGTTTCAGAACTAAAATACATTTCAGTTTGATTTATTTTTTCTGGCTACTTTAATTTCTTTTCTTACTTGATCATTCTATTCTTCTAACTGTTTAGGTATGAGATAATTCTTAAGAATATTCCTTAGGTCCCTGAACAAAGAAAAACACATCAATTCATATAAAGTACGTAAAGTGTACATACACAATGTACGGGTTCCGCCAGCAAGAATTTTCAATATACAAGTGAAATTAAATTAATCGACAAAATTCATACTGGAGACTCGGTTAGTGATCAGAAACAAGCTTCAATTACCCTTTTGGTGAAATTCGATTAATGATTTTTTTGCTTCCTTACTGCCTACACTAGGAAATGTACTTAAACTAGTCCAACCAGTAAGGGAGCAAAAAAATATATTTTTCGAATTTGGCCAAAAGGATTACTGAACCTAGTTTCTGATCACTAACCGAGTCTCTGGTCACTAACGGAGTCTCCAGTATAAATTTGGTCGGTTAATTTAATTTCACCTTGTATATAGAAAATTCTTGTGCGTGATTACATCTACGTTGGCAGAACCCGTACATTGTGTATGTACACTTTATGTACTTTATATGAATTGATGTGTTTATTTAATATCACCCTATATTTTAAAACTGTTACGTTATCGAATATCTTTCTTATTTCTCTCAGAGCCCCCGACAAATTTTCTTACAGCTCAATTGCTCTACCCACTTCACAGTTATCCGCAGACACGCCAAAGCTTTCTCTATAAGGGTTTCCATTTGTTTACGGACCCCAAAAAAGCCCAAACAAGCAGATAAAGAAAGCCACATGAAGCCGTATTTTCATTTTATTTACACAAATATACCTAAGTGCTATAGGCCGTAACGTTAAGCCCGCAGTATCCCAAGCAAGAAACTAGCCACATAACGATGCGAAGTCCGGCGTAAGGCGATTACTCTGCCACGCGAGTCGACGTGGCGCGCCCGGTGAAATTGATCCCCCAAGTGGGGTCGGGGGGCCCCCTATGGGGACAGGGGGTTCGGGCGGCAAATCGCCGTCGTTTTCCTTTGTGCAGGGGCCCCTTTATCTACGGACTATCGGCGTTCGGCGTGACTTAGGGATCGCCACACGTTGCGTCTTGAATTTTTGAGATTGAAATGGAAGGTAGCATTTGGAGCGTTGGGGGTTTCGTGTGATCGTTTAATAAGATTTATGGGTTGTATTTGTTGGGATGTGAAAGTTCAGAGTTGGAGTGGTAAGTTGTGCTAGCTGATTTAATGAAAATCGGTAGAGTTTTCCTTTGCATTGAGGTTGACGTGTCATTTTAAGTGAAGCGATTTTGATTACGACTGTACGTTCGTATATTTGATTTTATTCGTAAATAAAATTGACTAACATATTATTATTTTTATCTTTATATCTTACGATAGTTTCCCAAACAAATAGGGTTAATCGATCAAAAATATATAAATTTCTGTACGACCCATTTTATTGCTACACCTGCTAAGCCAAATTGGAGAATGAACCCAGAGAAACTTATAATAACATACTTACGAATGCCGAATCGTCAATAATTTTTTTTCACGCAATGCCTTGGCATTACCACGCCTGATAGAAAGCTTTGATAAGACCTAGGATGAAGCGCACTCACTCAGAAAGCGGGAGAGTGAAAGCAGGCGAGGCTTTAATTAGTCTGCCTCTTCCAACCACGCCCCTGGTTTCTCATGAAGATGCCAGAACACGATGGGTCGCTTGTGGTGGTATGGTTTCTTTATTAAGGTGGTGACAAACAACAGCCGAATTTGTTTTTACTATGTAATTTAAATTTATATATAGGTACAGTCCCTCTCATTATGGTACACCAGCTCAAAACGAACAAGGATAAAAAGTCTTCACAGAGTAGATATTTCTGTGACGTCACGCGTGGGTTGTGGACGCGCCGCAAGATGGCGGCCGCGGCGCCTATTTCCAGTGTTCCTGGTAAGACGTGCTCGCCGTACTAGCTCGCACCCTGATTCGATGCTCTTCGGTTACAAATATCTGCTTAATAACCTTGTATCCTTCTTGTTAAAATGTTTATTCCCATATTCTAGAATGAAACTACCATTAAAGTGCGAAACTCAAGTCGTTATCGTCAAATTAGATGAAATTCATTACAGTAGGTATATCTTTATGTTATAGCATAGCGTAGCGCGTAGCTAGTGAAATATCTGCTACGTCGTAGCGCTATCCTTGCATAAACTCTAGTTTTAATAGTTAGTTTTATATTTTGCTGCTTATTCATTTTATTTTCGAATCCCACTTCGTTCATATGTTTGTATTCAATGTTCTTTCCTTGATAAAAAAGAAAGAAAGATAAAAAAGTTGGGCGTTTTTATTTATGTAGCGTTTATTTTACTCTCATTTTGTATCTTTAATATTAGGTATTAGGTAAACTAAATGGCAAGTCCAAAAACCCAAAGATATTAAAGTGATTTAATTCGTTTCGTTTACGATATCGACTATCTCTGAATCGAGAAATAGACTTCGTGACAAAAACAATACGACAAGACGTGCTAGATGGTAGATTTAGATTAAATAGCTTCTAGGAAAACGTCGTGTGTGAAATGTCACAAAAAACATACTAAAACTTAACATGAAGTTCATGTTTATTTATTTCATTACGCTCATAACTTAAGTAATAACCATAGATTATATTGACTTAATGATTTTGCATTTAAAACACGCAAGTATGCAAAGCCAAATGTTTCGCCAACTAAAGAAAGTTTTCATGAAAAACACGGTGACATGCTTCGCTATGGTATGATTTACGGATATATATTTCTTCAGTAGAACAGCATCTACCAATATAAGTCTATCTATAGAGTCCACAGATGATCTATCTACATTATACTCCTTAATCAACACCTAGCGAATGATATGAAGGAATTCTCCACCAATCAGAAGGGAACTGCGACCCTTCACACCCGAGGCGTGAAACCCAACACCTTCTACACATCCACACGAAAATGAATCCTAAAAACACATGCCTAAGGTCGGATTTATAATGAAGAGTGAGGTGTGAAAATTCACGCCTACAAGAGAAATGTTCTGCGCCATTGAGCAGATGATACAAAACGACTTTAGTCCAATGAGATATGGTTCAAAATTGTAAGAAAAGACATTCGAATAAAAAAGTCTTTAGGCTTTCTATTGAACTTTCGACGTTATGCCAAAGGATTGAAGTAGAATTTTGATGTGTAATAGAGGTGTTAAATTTAACACCTAGAGAGATATTTGTATCTATTTGCTTGTTTCTTATTGGTCAATGGAATGATATTCATGGAGATAATCGTAACAAAAGTGGTATCCGACGGGTTAATGTGACTGTAGTCAATAGCGGTCTTTCTTTTTCTACTGAACTACAGCGCGGTGGTCTAAATTAAGAAAAAAACACAATAGCAATAGGAAAGAACAAACAAAGAACGAAGATTGACCCTTAATTGATTTCAATTGATTTTAAAATAACTTCCCAAATTCCATTACCAGCACAATAAAGGCGACACGAAACAAAAAATCTCTTGTGTAATAGTCTAATCAAACTCCAATAGCAAGTGATTATATAACATGTTACATGGTTAACATATCTATAACGTGGGTTGACTTTGAAGTTTTTTGTTCTACCGCTACGGTGACCCTATTATTGGCGGCCTGTCGTAAAATAGAAACCGAGTGAATTTGATGTTTAAGACAGGTGGAGCAACTCGTTATGACGTTTCTTTTTTTGTTTACAAAAACCGAAAAACCCGCGATGACGAAAAACTGAGTTTTTATAAAATAACTCTTCAAATATGGTTTATTGTATATAAAATCGCACCTTGGGGCTCTTGCTTACATGGACGGTTGAAATAAAATGATGAAATTATTTACCTACTTCTGGCTTAGTAGTTTTCACCAAACATAGAGCAAATATAAATTAGGCCTAAAATTAGAAGAAACTTGTAGATGTATCAATCACGGCAATTTTTTCTTTTACATTTTGGACCATTTTCTTTTGGAATTAGTATTTCCTATCCTGAATAAATTATACACAAATTCTTGTACTTTTATTCCACATATATTTATTTTTATTCTAACTTAGGCTACCGGTTTCGTATTACACATCATCGGGCCAACAAATTATTAATTATTTAACATGACAGAAAGAAAACAAAAGAAAACATTTTTAACAAGCAAATATAAAAAAAAAAAAAAAATTTCTTTCTGTCATGTTAAATAATTAATAATTTGTTGGCCCGATGATGTGTAATACGAAACCGGTAGCCTAAGTTAGAATAAAAATAAATATATGTGGAATAAAAGTACAAGAATTTGTGTATAATTTATTCAAGATGATATTCCACCAAGAACCATCAATCGAATCCATCCAATATTTCCTATCCATTCCTTTTTCTTCACAATTTTAAACTTAATCTAGTAGTCTAAATTTCAAATTTAGAATTGTAATTTTTCTTAGCTTAAAGCTTGGCCCATGGTGCGCAATAATCTTACTGAGTGATTTTGAACTTGAGTACCTATGTTGTTAAAAAGTCTAGGTACATTAGAACGCTCGCTTCGCGCGCTGCCGGCACGTATATTAAGTGAATTATTAAGGTTTTTCTGGATTTTATGGAAAAGTATTTGATGTAGGAGTTTTTTAACCTGACAACGGAAAATAAACCATGTTTTCTTGTTATAGCAGTAATTTCAGACATAAAACTAAAGCCGTTTAGACATAAAACGAATTAATAACTTAAAAAGGCATCATTTTCAAAAATTTAATCTATCGAGTGAAATGTGGCCAATTAGGTAACCGACTTGACAACGGAAAGATAAAGGTCTGAAAAAACATGTGTCCATAAGTTTTATATTAATCAGATAAGTAGGTAGTAGACTTAGCATATTAAACCAAAAACCGTTGAAAGACCAAAGGCAAGCCCTTAACCCGTCCGGTAAACGTGCATTTTTGCAAGTTTGCAAATTTTCCCGCCAATTTTGTTTTTGGCTATATCTCCGGAACTACATAGTTGTCCAATTCTAATGCAGTTTTGTTTTTCTAAAACTAGATAAAATTTCCTAAAAGAAAACATTTTTTTTTTCTTGGGGTAGGTTGGGGGGGCTTTCTCCTTGAAAAAATATTAGTTATATATATGAATATATGTATGTATACTATATATATATATATATATACATATGTCTAATCAAATTTTATAATATTGTAAAAAAATATAAAGAATAATAAAAAAAAATAAAAAAATATAACTCTATACATATATAAAAAAAGAAGATTTGGGCCTAGAATAACAATCCACAACTTTTTTTTATATTATTATAATTTTTTTTTTTTATTGCTCATCTTCATAGCTTTCGAAAAATACCCATATCACTAGGTTTATAATATATTAACTAACAATAAAAAAAATTTATTTACAATTTGGCCTAGGCGTGACGATCGTCACGACTGTGACTCTACGGGTAAGGCCGAGTGTAAACCCAATTAGCCTAAAATTCTAATTTTTAACTTCAAATGTAAAGTTGCTAAACAGAATTAAAGCTTTAAAAAATACAATGTGTAGCTGACAACACTAACTAAATGATTAAACAAACTGAAATCGTAATAATTATACACTAAAAATGAAAAATTTACTTGCAAAGTACGCATTCAATAGTACATCACTGCTAAGACCAGGAAATAAGCAATCCTGGACGAGTAAGTTAAAAGTCCGAGCCCGATGGGCGAGGTTTGAGGTTTGTCCTACCCGCTTGCCATATTCATATTTGATAATGATTTTGATAATGAATTGCTGATTCATATATTATACGCAAACAACCAAAAAACCTTTGATAATGCTTTAACAGCGAAACAGGTAAGGGAAATAATATAAATCATTGGACAAGTACAAGTGTTTTTCAATCAAAAATGTATCAAAAGTTCCACCAAGTGCCAACAATCACGAGCATCAACTCCATTGACGGAACCCTTATCTTTCTATAATTTTCTGACTTGACGGCTCTACTTTTTAACCATATGCGTATCTATTACACTTACAAACCTTTCTATCTAGATTAGCTGTCTCCCATCATGTCGAGTTATCTCTATCGCGAGTGATTCGGATCGAAGTATCGGTTTCAGAATTGGGTAACACGGTACGAGTGATTGGGAGTGACTTGTACTATGTCTCTTTTAAACGATATTAGTGGAATAATTGATTAAGGAGTGTGACGTCTTTGATTTACATCTTTACAACCTAATTGATCCTTTGTCCAATCAATCAAGGGTGGTTCTAAGTCCTGGTTTTGGCGGGAGTTAATCACAAATAGAGGCATCAAAGCGCTAATTTCAAATTTATCCGATAGTATGTTGTGCAACTGTGATATAATGAGAGCCATTGGGACGCAATTGTTCGTTCGTTTCGTAATAGATTGATGCAGGCCAGTGTCCAAATGACAATTTCATGAGAAATTTTAAAAAGAAATCGCGGGAACATTTTTATTTGATTCTGTCAGGCGCATAGGCATGCCTCTGTATAATAATAGTTTAATACAGGCATTCAAAAAGTCACTATCTGGCTGAAATGTAAAATTTTGGTGTAGGTACAATTTAAGGCAAGAAAACAAATTTGTATGTAAATCTGTCCAGCTTGATATACAAAATCAATATTCTAAGTTTTGGCAAAATGGTGCCTTTTAAAATATTAGTACCAGATGATAGAGGTCTTATACTTTGGTCTATAACGAAAAACGACTGAGAAACGGGTTATCACATCATGTACTAAAACGGTGGCATGCGTATGCGCCTTAATCTTTGTTCAGGCTAATTATCAGTAATTATACTTATTGCCTAGCCCAAATCAAAGAAGCAATATTAGTCGCTGATTGGTTATCTAAGCGGTGTTATAATACTTTGTGCCAATCACAGAGCAGATGGACACACAATATTTATCTCGTAATAAAGCTGTTTTAATGTAGTTTATGAGTAAGTAAAAATAGGAAAAATAAGGCAGTAGGTAAAATAATTAATTCAATTGTACAGTGGAGCCCACATCAAGCTAAACACTTTCAGTATAAGCTGACCTCTCATTGTATAGGCTTCCCGTACAATGAGAAGTCAGCTTATACTCAATGTGTATAGCTTGATGTGGGCTCCACTGTACACATTGTATTTTTAAATGATATTGGTAAACAGATGTTTTTAATAATTGGATGACAAATAAAACTAACTTTTGTTAAAATCATTAGAGGGGGATATTACTGCCATAATCCCCTTCCGTACTACACAATGTAATCGTTATACTATTTTCAGTAAAATATACTAGTTTGATAAATTAGTTTAACATTTAGATTTCTGTAGTGAAGCGAGATTGAAAAACTTTCACTTGATAGAAATAATTATTGAAATGAGGTCTTCAAACAAATGCTTTGTAATAGTTTGCCGAATAAGAATCATATAAAGAACTCAAAAATATTGAATTAGATGGCCTTTCACAATATCTTCATTTTTGTAATTAGAAATTTTGCTAGCTGATTTAATTTCTTTAATATGAAGAAAAACTAATTTTTTTTTCTTTGGCCCTGAATCGGTCCTTCTCGCACTGTGCGTTTTTCCGCATGGAATGACACTGACCCTTGAAAACTCAATGCCTCGCCTTAATCGTGCCTTTCATTCTTCTTGGGGCTTTAAAAAACGACAGGAACCATCATGTTATAACAACTCACCTCATCTCACATGCCCTCTCACCCACATAACCTTAAAAAAAAACCGGTCAAGTGCAACTCAGACTCGCATACCTAGGGTTCCGTAATTAAATAGTCCTGGAACAGGCAGGAAAAAGGTATTAGGTTATCTAATACATATTTCTTTTCACGAATAGCAACAAAAGAGACACAAATATTTTTACACCGTACTCGAAATAAAACGTGTTGATGAAAAAATTAATTTTGTCATTTTACTATGATGAATTTCTCAACCACTATATTTTACCTGTAATCTTTACGTGATCCCAAATAACTATGATTTAAGAAAAAAAACACCAATTTCGGATACAATTAAGGGGGGACATGCATTTTTTGTAATTTTTCATTTTTTTACAATCAGCTGTTTAATATCTACAATTTGATACCCATATTGTATTTTTATAAAATATATTTTTTTTATTTGATTTAGTTTTTATTTTATATTTCTCATTTGTGTTTTCTTTTTTTTAATCGCTATAATTTTACTGCAATTGGCCAGTTATGTCCTATAATCGTAATTTTTTTCATATTTTTCGGTCCACCAGTTTCGGAAATAAGGGAGGAACATGCATTTTTTGTGGTTTTTCAAAGATTTCTTGAAATTGGTGACAATAAATATCGTAAAAGTATATATTTTTACAATCAGCTCTTTAATATCTACAATTTTACAATATTTATGTATGCGAGTGAATTCTATTTTTGAGGTAAATTTCAAGTCTTTATCTTTAACGGTGCTAAAGTTATGAGGCTGTGACATACCGACGGACGGACAACGGAGTCTCACCATAAAGGTTCCTTTTATCTTTCAGGTACTACGGAACCCTAAAAACATTTGGTGAGGGCTTTTAATAACTTATACATCATCGTAAAATAACAACGATATCAAACCTGTCGACGGGTGGCTCCAAATTCCCTATTTCGTTATGAAACCTAAAAAATGTTGTACAGCATATTTCCCGTGTCCGGTACAGGGGTCAGCGGGGTTGAGGTTGGTGGCGCGGGCCTCGGGAGGGGGGTCAGTCGATCGTCAATTAATATTAACTCGGAATCTGTGGGATTCCGCGCCGCTGTCCGAATTTTATAGCGGCGGTGGGCGCCACCCAAGCCGCGGGGTACAAGAATCCGTGGAGTCGAAGTTAGGATATCAACGCGATATTTTCCGATACTTATAAATAGATATAAATTTACAGTTGGTAGGTCCATAAAGATACGTATAGTACGACAATTACTATAGAAACCCTTACCGTCACACTGTGTCCCACCACCTCCCTAAAATGTTGAACATCATGATTATTATCAGACAATTTTTTTGAATCTAGATTCTCTTTAGAAAGAAGGTTTGTCTTTGTCGTCTTACCTGTATGTCTGTGAGATTTCAAAATTAATGCTAATTTTAAAATTACGTCCATAACAAACCGACTCTAATACTTAAAATGTATTGAACCCATCGAAATTTTGTTCTTTATTTATCCACATTTTATACATCTGATTTAACTTCGTGGTTATAGTAAATAGGTATTAAGAAAATTTGTCTGCACATAATATCTCTAAATTCCATACAAATTGTACGCTTGGCTGCGTTATTCTAGCCATTTTATGCACCTTCGTAGTCATAATAAACGTGATTATAATACTCAAATTAATTCAAGTCCACATATCTCCATATTTGAATTAAATTTTGTGCCTAAGTAGGAGTTGCATTATGCAAACCATAATTCAATACCATCACGGTCTACTCATCTAACGTATACCATCGTAGTTAATTATAATAAACGTTTTAAAACACATATTTAAATAATTCGACTCCACTTCTCTCTTTCACGTTCTTCGACTGGAATGGTATGTCTAAGTTGGAAGAGTATTATCAGCGTTGGTTATTTATTTATCCGCAATATACGCAAGTACCGTCTTTGTCATAATAAATATTTTTAAATACATATTAAAATAATTCGATTCCACTTCCCTCTTCCACTTCCTTCGACCGGAATTGTACACCTTGGTCGGAGCCACGTTATGCCTACCATGGTTTATAATTTTTCCGCAATATACTCCTCTGAAGTACCGTTTTGGTCCAAACATTTTTTTTTTATAAATATTAAAATAATTCGTCTCCACATTTCTCTGTGTTCGACCGGAATTGTGCGCCTAGGTCGGAGCCGCGTTATACCAGCCATGGTTCATTATTTATCCGCGATCCACTCATCTGATGTATCATCTTGGTCATAATATACGTGTACAAATACATATTAAACATCGTAAAATTCTATCCGTTGAACATGAAGTTATAACGTGTGGGTATATCCTAGGAATAGCTCTCTTGTGGGATTGCTTAAGCGTGAGAAAGTATCGATTATAAATTTTGACCAATTTCGTGACTTACTGAAAAAAGTAAAGTCTAAAGTGGCTGAATTTGAAGAGTTTTTTCTGACATAATTCACGAAGTAAATTGCTTATCAAGATCGTAAAATATTATCTTTGAAATCTAATATGATGGTTGGGTAATCAAAGAAAATTAAGAAATCATTGATCGCCACTTTTTGTAATAAATAAAAAGTGGATCAGGAATTATGTTTTGCGATGGTACCATAAAGTCTTTTTAGTTTCCAGACAATAATGTATAACCTTTTTAAGACAGAAAAAATCAGTATTTCAAATTTAGATCAGCAAGGAGTAAGCGTTGAATAGATTTTTTAATATTTTTTATTTTTATTTTTTCTTAAATGGCACTAAATGTACGTTTGTTTATTATAATTGTAATTTAAGTCAAGACCCTTTATCTCGGGAACGCGTGGAAGTATCGAGTTTAAATTAAAACCATATGCTCAAGTCTACAGTCCTTGAAGCTGTAAAAATATCAACCGAGATGAAGTTAGCGCACCACTTTTAAAGCGCAAGGCTTTTAAGATATTATGCGGCCAAATTAAAATGTCGTTTTTTAAAATGTATAAAAACGGAGTATGAACATGCAAATGAGCACAAACACCCTTGAAGGTGATGTGCAGTAACGTGAAAAAAATATTTGGCCGTTTATGCCGCAAAAAACGTACATTTCGACACTCTCAAGGGAATCAAAATTCATAGGGTATTTCCCGTTACTATGAAAGGCATGTAATACCGTCGTATACTACAAGGATAGGGAAAAATCTGAAAGCTGTAATTAAATCGTAAAACATAAAAAATAAATTGCAATGAAATTGTAAAAAATATAGTCTTTAACGGAGCCCACGGTGGGTGAGTCCGACTCTCACTTGTCCGGTTTTTTAAAACCGTAATAAAGGTCTAAAGACGGTTAGCTTGTGTTTTCTTGTAGTACGTACTTAAACTCAAGCTGTTGCCAGGTCTACTGTAAACAGTTTCTTATTGCACAAGACATAGGGTTCGAAATATTCGTCTAGGACATTTTCACGTGTTCTCGAAGAGACACAGAAACGGATGCGGCGAAGCGAATAGTCCCACAATGGCTTGGAACCCTTTAGGGACCAACAATGCCCACCTTTACCCGAGAAATAGGGTAATTATCCCGGCATCGTTTACGCCGCTACGCATTACGCTAAAACTTTCGCTCTAAGGTAAAATGAATCTTCTGGGGTGATTTTTAAAGTTGGTATTAGAAGGGTCCTTAAATAACTTATGTTTGGGCAACCAAACGTGATGAAGCGGAGTACTTTGGAGAGATGCACAAAGCATCATCTACGAGTAGCTTTGTTGGTAATAAACACAGTTACCGGGGAAAATCACAAAGTAACTGTTTGAATAAATAGGGAATTTGAAAAAATCTCGGGCCTTATCTTTATTACATATTATTTGGTTTGGTATATTTAATAATATAATATGGAATAGGAAGGTGTAATTTTGGTAAATATAAAATACCATATGAATAATTTATTTTTATGTGTTGTTTGTGAATTATTATTTAAAATTGATTGTATCATGGCAGTTGGCAGCCCGTAATTTTCTCGTTTTAACGGCATGTTCAAGAAATCAAAGTACGTGCATTATACAAAGCGCAAAAAGTTGTATCTTGGAAAAAAATTGCATGATTTTTTAAAGTTGGGGGGGCAAAGTAAGTTTTTCTGAAAAATTATCCAAATTAATCG
Source organism: Ypsolopha scabrella (assembly GCA_910592155.1). NCBI lineage: Eukaryota > Metazoa > Arthropoda > Insecta > Lepidoptera > Ypsolophidae > Ypsolopha > Ypsolopha scabrella. Next base: position 15,466,442 of record OU342980.1, read on the forward strand.
TTTTGAACGTACGAATGACTGCCATCTTGAGAACTGTGGATGCATGGCTAGAGTTCACGCCACCACTGAAGTCCTGCGACGAAGCCTTTATTAGCTTTAGTGGTGGCGAGGACTCTATGATTGAGCAATGAGTTTTCATGTTTTCATTATGTCTTTTTTACTTTATCGTTCCGATTCATGCTTATAATGTTTACGTATTTTACATGCAGTTCAGTTGTGTAACTTTGTACAAGCTGAGTAACTTTATACAAATTCATGTATAGAGCTTGTCACAAAAACGCAAATATCTCGTTGCTCCATACTTTTAGATATTCATGGTTTTGATACAGCTTCTATTTCAGTAAAATCCTTTACAAATGTAAATAACATATACATTACAAGTTAAATAACTTGATTTCATTAATCGAACATCACGGATTAATGGAAATAACACCGGGCCAAGTTTAGTACTAGACCTGCCATATGTCAATGCATGTGTAAACATAAAGACCTTTAAACTCTAATATTTTTATTATTATTTGGTTTGATCAGAGATGATTCTGACGACGCATTTCATGGCAGTATGAAGTGTTATTTTTCTTTGTGTTATTTGTACTCACATATCCATGGGAACAATAGTAGAATGTTTGTAGTCTTTCATCAGTTTGTGCCAGATAATAACTATATTATTGGTGGAAATGTAATTATGAAAATTTCAGTATTTGATGACTTTTTACAATTTTCTGTTACCCTTAACTTCATTGTACTGTCTCCTTCAAAAAAACTTCTATTCACAATCGTTCACCCTTTCATATATAAAATAATACTTTATATCCACCCACGGGAAACCAGCAAAAAATCGTTTCTCAAAAAATCTAGAGCGAGATTTAAAAAATCGCGAAGCAACCGCAACTGTCAAAAATATCGAAATCGATTATACCCGTCAGATGGTTCCCGCACAATCTAAGGAAACAGCTAAGGTGTTTACGGGACTATATGTTGGCTGTTTTAGGTATTTGCGTTGTTGTTCGTTATTTTATTAACTTTAGTTGTATGTGGAACAGATTTATTTATTTATGGTAATAAATGTAGTATGAAAATGAAAATGAAAAAATGAAAAAATGTTTATTCGATAACCAGGCATAGTTAATGTTACAATGCTGGGGCCTTCTATTAAGTATAGAAATACCTGTTCCAGAAGACCCCGCTCCTTCAAATCCATAGTCTAAGGTTACAGATAAACTACTTCTAGTACTATGTTAATGTGTGTGAGGGTGTGGAAGTGTATGTGAGAGAGCGTATGTGTAAGAGTGTATGTGTAAGAGTGTATGTGTAAGAGTGTATGTGCAAGAGTGGGAGAATATATATATATATATATATATATATATATATATATATGATTGTAAATAGGTATAGTATGATAGATATCTCATTTCAGTATGGTTGTTATTTGAATTGTGTATAGGTATATATAATATATAAATATATTTATGTATTTATACATATTAATATTGTTTATATAAAGGTTAGGCGAACGATTGCAGTAGTAACTCTATTTCTCCATAAGTTTTATTTAGTATCCAACTGGTTACGATTTTCTTACATTCGTGGTATTGTTTGGGATATATATCTAGAGTTTTATTTATTGCATTATACAGACGGGCTGACTGTGTAATATATTGTTTGCTGGCATATGAAGATTTTACAATTTTAGTATAAACTACTTTATCTCTTTTTCTTTTGTTAATATTAATTTGGTCAAAAGTTAACATTTTATGTCTCATTAAAATTGCACGTAATATATACAGTTTTCTCACCGTTAAAATTCGGCTAAGAGAGTATAGCTCATTCGTAGAAAATCTATATGACTTAAAATACATTACTTTTATCAAGGCTCTTTGAGCTCTTTCAACTTCAATAAATTTAGTTTTAGCAGCTCCATAGCAGTATATATTCACAACTTAAATAAAACTTCGTATTAAGGTTTAAATTTATCAAAATTATGAATATTTAATACATAAATAAGCCCTCAAACATTATGTTAATTTGAAAACATTATCTATAAAGGCTCTTTGAAGTCATCTAGTAATTAAGAAATTAAATAAGCAATTATCGCTCAAACAAAAGATCGCAGTCAAGATCGTGGCTCGGATTCACCTTACAGATTTAACACATGATAAACTGATAAACTCTATTATCTCAAAACTAGATTATTTTATCGCAACGTTTAGCTAATTGGTAAAAGATAAAATTGTATGAGTATTATGATGACTAACTTTGACGTCATTGAGTGGATTGTCACCCACTACGTTTGTTGCTTTGCTCTCATTAGCTTTGTACTAATTTATCCATTACCTCTACCTAATTACACCACTACACTGTACTATTAGAAACAAATAATGGTTGAAATTATAGACCATTCAAGAGTTACTTCCAACCTGATTTTAGTCATTTATGACTTATCATTCTATAAAAACCCCGATGAATTGTTAGAGCTCACGTCTGGCGCAGCCAGTGGCTGAAAAACGTGTATGTGTAGCATATGTATGAATTCATTACCTATTTTAAGAAATCGCCTACATTTAATTAAGTTTCAAAAAAAAGTTTCTTGGTTTTCTATTAGAACAATATCTGCGAGAGATTACCAAACAGAACTTTTAGTATGGGCTCCCGTAAGTCCCTCAAAGGATAAAACTTTAAAGTAAAAGTACAAACTCGAATCAAACAATAGGGAAGGAAGCGGTGACCACAGCCGGCTGGAAATTACCCTGGCACATCCCTAATTATACGACTTTTACTGTAATTTTGCGGCCAATACTACCTCCTGAGGGCTTTTCGGAATCACCACTTCTATTGTAAAGGAAGGGAACTACAAATCAAATAAATTAACGTACTACTTGTCTTTTGTTCGCCTCCATCTTGTTGAGGTAACTGTTTTGGGTTTTTATTTTTAAAAGGTGAATGATCGTCAAACTGTCGTGGTCAGTCTGGTCATACCTTGTTCACTCTGCTTGACAGCTGTCTTGTTGCATAATTAAAAGGATCATTTCCTTGAACATCCCTTTTGTCAGTAAATAGGATAGTCTCTTAGAGTTTATTTATCTTCGTCAGTGTGAACTGTTCAGCCGTGAACGACATTTAACAATCACGTGATTTGAAAATCATTTTCTTCGGAATATAGCAAAATGTAAGCGCCATATGAATAATCTTTACCCATCCCAAAAAACAAAGACCTTTTTAAGAAAATTGAATGCCTCCATAAAAATGTATATCGGTTATGCTTGGACAAACGTTATTGTTTATAAAAATGCGTGGTGCTATTTAAACGTCATATGCATATGGAGGCATATGGAGGCATATGCCAATGTAAGTCAATTTTCAAAAAACTTTCAATTCAGTTTTTATTTTCCCCAATTTTAATAACGAGTTTTTTGAGCTTCTCTTATAGGTAGTTAAGATTTTCCCCACACTGTCCCATCCCATTTCTATACATCATTACTGTTAACTAAAAGTTGTATTTTGGACATCACAATTATTTATTAAGATTTTGTCACAAATTCGAGGAATCGACTCTTAAATTGCAGAACTAACTACCGCAGACACGACGACGTGTAAGCACCTATAATTAGGCTTAATAGGAATCGATTATAAAGAAGCCGATGTAGCCAGCCGCGTGTGAAGGTGTAGAATCGATTTTTTTGAACCGATGCTGTTCATATTCTGGTTGTACTTCTACATGTTTATTTAGTGTTTTAGTTTATTTGCACAATATTTAATTTGTTGTACAAAACATTAAAAAAAAAACATATTATCAGGTCATTTAGAATATAGAGATAGGGTGTCAGACGATTTTCTAAGTGCCGACTATCACTGAAACACCCAACACTCGTACACCCTTTTCTTACCCACGATTTTTATATGCCTATTCGACCTTCTCACCATACTTAGAGCATAAATACACGTTCTTATATAATCCTATCCTATCCTACTTCCTACTATCCTACTTTCTACTATCCTACTTCCTACTAATATTATTGTGACAATTTATAAATGCGAAAGTTTGTGCGTGTGTGTGTGTGTGTATATTTGTTACTCTTTCACGCTGAAACGGCTGAACGGATTTGGATGAAATTTAGAATGAATATAGCTTATATCTTAACTTAACACATAGGCTACTTTTTATCCCGGAAAAATTCATGGATCCTGTAGGATGGATCAATATCATTGAAAAATCAGGTGTCTAATTAGCGTGGACCATATCGTTTGTGGTAAAATAAGACAAGGCTTTGTTATTTCGTACATCAGGTGTCGAATTAGCGCGGAATTTAATCGTTTTTTGGTGAAATAAGACAAGGCTATGATATCTCATCACACTTCACACTAATATTATAAATGCGAAAGTTTGTGTGTGTGTGTGTTTGTTACTCTTTCACGCTTAAACGGCTGAACGGATTTGGATGAAATTTAGAATGAATATAGCTTATACCCTAACTTAACACATAGGCTACTTTTTATTCCGGAAAAATTCATGGATCCTATAGGATGGATCAATATCATTGAAAAATCAGGTGTCTAATTAGCGTGGACCATATCGTTTGTGGTAAAATAAGACAAGGCTTTGTTATTTCGTACATCAGGTGTCGAATTAGCGCGGACTTTAATCGTTTTTGGTGAGGCTATGTTATCTCATCACACTTCACACTAATATTATAAATGCGAAAGTTTGTGTGTGTGTTTATGTTTGTTACACTTTCACGCTGAAACGGCTGTACGGATTTGGATGAAATTTAGAATGAATATAGCTTATACCTCAACTCAACACATAGGTTACTTTTTATCCCGGAAAAAAGGATGTCGTTAAACCGAATAACACGCGGGCGGAGCCGCGGGCAAAAGCTAGTGTTATATATATGCCAACGCATCTATTTCGGATCAGAAATCGATAATTTTTTTAATTCTACAGATAGACTGTTCTAATTTCTTACACATTATAAGTATAACCCTGCATCTATCCATCAGCCTCTTTCGTCCACATAACCAAGAATTCACCACTCTTGGCGGTCCTCCTGGAAGACATGCCCATACTCACACACGCTGGACTGGTGAGCGCGGTGCCGAAACCCTCGCACCAGTGACGCCACTGCCCGTCACCAGTCTGTTTTATATAAGGCCCGGCAATTGGGGATGGATATACCGCCATCCATCGGTCCCAGGCAATGGTGGGCCGCCTGTTTTTACCTGAGAACTGTTCTCTTACTCTCCCCCGAATAACTTCGGGGGGGTTGGCGAGTAAAATGGTGGTACCTCCACAGTCGAGGCCGGCATCAGCTCTACCACCTCAAATACACGTCATAAGGCTTAAAATTTAGCATTTTTAATTTTCTTGTATATTTTTTATTTTTTATTCTGTGATGCTTCTGTCTATCGTTTATTAAATAAACATTAGAAAACGCTCTAGACAGCAATTTTACCTTTTCTGACTTTTATCACATTTTTCCCAATAACTTCTGGTAAACCCTTTTTTAATTTTTTCTGATTATTATGTAGGCTGCAAATCCACATTAGATATAAAGCGTGGGCAAACGTGGGCGTGAGTCGAATTACCAAGTCAGTGAACTTTAAGAATTCAGATTTTTTTCTAATTTTATTATTAAATTATTTACACGTAAAGTGAATTATAACTTTTTTGACGTATAGTTGTTTAAAATCTTCATAAAACCTTCAGAAACATAATTATATTTCATATTTATCACAAAGTTTAACATGAAATAAATTTTCAAAGTGATGAAATGAGCAGACTTGACCCTAAAAGTAATAAACATGTGGCATTGTAAAAAAGATTTTTGTACAACTTATATAAAATTGCCTTATTATTGTAAAGTTTGACTCAAACGATAAAAAAAAAAGTATGTGAGTAGCGACAATGATAAAAGCATTTTTGATATGCCGTTGTTCTACAATTTTCCACTGTATGTATCTACAACGCAACACTTTTAAGAGGAAAAATTATGACGTTCTATATTATACTATAAATAACCAATATAGCTGTCATACTCGGACTTACTATATACGTTATAAATATTTCCCAGTTATATATTTGAATTTTTTACCCTTACCTATGTAATTTAATCGACTGGTGACCACCTAACTAAAGGGGTTGTAATATATATCGCAAGGACCCTGTATTTTTATGGAACACATAAGATATTACTATTATTAAATATAAACATATCCATTATATAACACATGTTTTATTTGATAAATAACTCGTATTTTCCGCGAGAATTTTCAGTTCGTTCCATTATTAATTATTCTTATTGGCCAACTTTTAACAACCATTTTCTGAATATTTTAAATTGTGATAGTGAAATTATCCAATCGTGACATAGACTAATAAAACTATAAAAAAAACTATAACTAGCACCTTTGGCGCAAAATATGGCTTTTATCTTAAGTTTTACCACAACATCTCAAAAAAGTGTACTTTAGACCTCCATATTTAATTTAAACCACAAAAAAGCCGAGACCGACAGCTACCCAACAGCTCTCCAGACATTCGATACGTTTAAAAATCGTCAGCCTATTCCGCTTGGCTACAATCGTTCGTAACTTAAAACTGGATTACAAACACCGCCCCATGGAATGGAAGCCCTAAAAACATAATCCAACTACGTTTCTGAACGACGCAAAAAAATGGTGACAATACGCGCCTTTTTCAATGACGATGACAGATGTTCGAATTTCCGAAATTCGAAATCTGTGTTGCGAATGAAAAAAACAATCGTAATAATACGGTGGCGAAGTCGCGTTGGGGGAGGTTTTTTGATAAATTGCTATGTAATGTTGACGCGACAAACCACAAAATAACAAGTAGACTTTAATTAAGGTGGAAGCGACGGGCTTCGTTCCCAAACGCACAACTTATGATTTTTTTTATTGTTTTTGAATAAAATGTATTAAATAGGCGTGATTTATCGCACTACACGACAATTGTTCAATGGTAATTAGGCTTTTTTAGCAAAGTTGTGTTATTTTATGCATTACGTCGTAAATGAGCGTACACAGTAACTTTAAAGCGTGTTTATAGTTGTTGCGCAGGATCATTTAGAAATTAATGGATAAAATAAAGCAACTTAGATACAAAAGTCTAACTGACAATAAACTATTGTCGCGTATTGATATAAATCACATTTTTTTATACTTATTATTTAAAAACAAGAAAAACAATCATAAGTTGTGCGTTTGGAAACGAAACCTGTCGCTTCCACCTTAAATGCAAATTACTGTCAAAAGTTATCGTACATATTTGAAAGTCAAAGTCAATTTTACATCAAAATGATTGACAGTAATTTGCGTATGATTGAAAAACTGAGTAGTTAATACGTAAAATTAAGTAATATAAGGGGTACATTAATGTTTAGCATTCCCAGAAAACTAAAACACTTGTTAAAAGGCCCTATACACACTCTTTTAATAAATATCGTTACGATATTTTTTCAAACCTACCAATTAGATAAATTATTGTGAAAATTTTTCGGCGTGTATGGTAATTTGGAGTTTGTGTAGTATATGGTTTGAAAATATTTGCGTGTCTATTCATTTGACAGAAAATCCAAATTTTTGCACTAGTTTCTTCATAGTTTCTTCATGCAAGTAAGTTAGTAACTCACTCATTAATGACTGCTCTATGATTCTATAACAAAAATCCTAGTTTTTAATAAGTGATCTCACAACGTAGAGTGCGATTTGGATCTACATGAACGTGGCCGAAAGCAGAACTAACGTTGGTTTTATATGAAACGTCACATTTTGACAGTTCGCTGCCGCGTTGTATCAGCGCACTGTACTGTCAATGAGTACTATTTTAGTTATGTTGGCAGCATTGACTACAGTTCGGACATCGGCAATAAAACTCTTAGACGTTCATAATGTATGGGCTCCATCGATGTACATCTAAACGTAATTTTCTAAAAAGAAGCTCCATTTGACACGTGACATGAATTCACAAACTGTGACGTCATATAAAGTTGTCCATTTATTTTCCCGGGATACCAGTCAACAACAAGATACCTCTCAGTTATGAAGCTTAATCAGACATTTTTAAGTTACGCAGGCCGGCGTGAACAGAAGCTGAGCACCATCACTAAGCCTGTCCCACTCTGCAGGGGCTACAAGAAGCTGCAAACATCGGCGATCCGCCCGAACCAATTATTCAGTAGGTTAGAAGAGATAGAGTTACGTGATAGAGACGCAGAGAAGCGCCTTGCAGGTAAACAAAATTTTAGTCATGCAGCGCTGTGTGAGCTGAATTGCACTTTATTGCCGCGTAGCGAGAGTAGTTGTTTATTCATGTGTCTTTTAAGAGTGGATCTTCTGTAGTACTATTAGTTATTCTGTGCCAGCACAGAAAGTGAGATAGTCACACACAGATGGCTGTGCACATTCTCAGAACCTCGACGAGGAAGGGGGGGTGCGTGGGAGGATATTGCCTAGGTGACAGCTAACTTTACGCGCCCTTTCTGTACTGGTCCGCTACATAGGTACGAGTAAGTTTTACGGTGGACAGTCCACGAAATAACGCTGCCTTCATAATATGAAACGTCGCATTTTGACATTTCGCCTCGCTGTACCAGCGTCCTCGCTCAGCGGCAAACTTACGTCTATTCATTAAGTGTACGATTTTAAATTTGAGAATTTTAAGTTAAAGGTTGCTTAATCTGTAAGATGAATCCAAGCGATCGATTTTTTTAGCGTTAACAAATGCATTAAAGCGATGTTATTGGTTCATTCGTCGATTATGTATAGCTTAAGGAGAACGCACGTGATTTTGAAATTATTAAATTCGATGATGCTTCCTGCAGTGCGCTTAATAGGTGCTCTGTTAATGTCCATAACCATATAGGTAAACACAAAAATGGTCGTAAAATTATCTAGCAACAAGTAAAATAAGTTTTAAAACTAAACCACCAAAAACGTCCATACAATTGGCTTCCAATATATAGAAAGTACATTTACTCCTATTGTCCAAGCCGCTTCAGAAACACCAGCCGGCCGTTCCGCTTCCTCGTCTCAACTTGGAATTAAACTAAATTAGGCGTAATTCGACACTTGCGCTAGAGTTGAGTTACACTACCTCATACGCGGGTAGGGATGGGTCACATTTGTACATGTATAATACCTTCCTACGAATTCTTATTCGGATATTTGTTTGTTGAGTCCCCTTTTTTTAATGCTTCTATTTTGTTCATATTTGTTGGATATTGATATTCGCAATTCACAGTCGAAAAAATATTCCGTAGCACACGTCGTAGCTTAAATATAAAATAATCAAGCGAATGCGTAGCATATGTTTTAAGCATAAGAGTACACACATTTTTATCCATCCATCCATGTATCAGCCTGTTTCGTCCACTGCTGGACATAGGCCTTTCCAGGATTTCGCCACTCTTGGCGGCCTCCTGGAAGAAATGCCCATACTCACACACAATGGGCAGGCGGGTTGGTGAGCGCGGTGCCGAAACCCTTACACCAGTGACGCCGCTGCCCGTCACTAGTCTGTTTTAAATAAGGCCCGGCGATTGGGGATGGTTATACCGCCATCCAGCGGTCCCAGGCAATGGTGTGCCGCCTGGTGTTGCCTGAGAGCTGTCCTCTTACTCTCCCTCGAATAACTTCGGGAGGATTTGCGAGTAAGATGGTGGTACCTCCACAGTCGAGCCCGGTATCAGCTCTACCACCTTAGCCTTACCCTACCTTTATTTTTATGTGAGCAATAAAATGATTTAATTTGATAATAAATAGTTAATAAATAATACAACAACTCAAATTATATAAATACAAAATGAAATCGTATCAAATATCGTAAAATGGAATAAATTTAAAATGAATTATTCGATCTAGAGTTTTTTTTTTTATTTCAATAATCACCGCACGATTTTCTATATGAAATTTTGCAAATTCAACGAAGGATGTTGTACAATATCGATAAATTGTGTGCCCCCAAACTTGTTGAAGCCCAACATCGAACCAGTCCGATGAATTAATTTTACAAACACAAGAACTTTTCAATTCAGTTCTGGTTGTTATTATTAAATAAATACATTTTTGTGGGGATACTTATAACATAATTATGCTCTATCTAAGATCTTGGTAGATAGATAACTTCTTTATACCAATCATCATCGAGTCATCTTCTGGTGAATTCTTACTAAGCACTTATTCTAAATTGTAAATTGCACTTATGTACGTACACTCATGTCAAACATCACAAAAATTACAAATCTAAAATAGTGACTTCCATGGATAAACTTTTGATAAAACGCGAGAAAAAATAAAGAGTTCCCGTAGAAAATTACAAGTAGGTATTAAAAATTTGTATAAGGAGGTAAATTTTTATTTCGCGTTTTTTCAAAAGTTTTTCTATGGAAGTGGTTCAGGATGATCAGTAGAGCATGTGGTTAAATTTAATGAGCACGTCTTGATTACACCCGGTATAAGATAGGTATTCGTAATCGGCCCATCCCTACAGATAGTACAGGAAGCGTTGCGGCATAGGCATTAGACACTGCTGACAATGCGGGCCATGTTTTTGTGTATTAAATTATGTATAAGTGTTCGGTTACATAGGGTGTGGTGACACGGCTGTCGAAAGTTTTGGAGAAAACATTCTATGGAAAGGAAAAAGTATGGTTTTGTTTAATTTTCAGTGGTTTTTGAACTGCGTTGAATAATTTTGTTAGTCGCCCTTTTTGTATCCTTAAAAAACGTCACAGGATTTCCAAAAATATAACAGTCTTTTAAGCTTTTATTTAGTCGTAGGCCATCCCAAAATAGTTTTACTCCCCAATCAGTAATATAACAATACGCAAGATTGTTATATTACTGCACACTGCCATTTGTTTGTTTGTAAGTCACGATAAACTACATCTATGCTAATAATAAAAAGTATTAAGAGAGTCCTGTCTGTCTGTATTGAGTATTTTTGCGAAATTTTAAATTATGGGTATAAGATGAATATTATATTGTAAGTAAGTACCGCCAAAACTAGAATTTTACGAACTTTCGTCCTTTTGTCTGTTCCGCTTTAACTCAAAAACCAAGATTTGGATGATGTTTCCTTTATTATCATCCTAGTGACCCTGGTCAACATAGATATAGGCCGAAAACTGTAAATAATAATTTTTAAACATAAACTGATTGAAAGTCACACAAGAGCGAAGCCACGAGCAAGAGCTACTTTTAAAATATAATACTAAATTTGAGATACATACATTACCTGTAACATGGAACTTGAACTTGGGGGGCGAATCCGGAAAAACAGTCGAAGCAAAATTTCTAAAACTCGAGCTAAAAATGTATGGAGTTCGACAGATAAAACATGTTTTTACGGTCGAAAGACTAAGAATAACCCTCCTGATCAGTACTTGGTAACAATAGACAGTGAGAAGCAGAGTTTGTCATAATTAAGGAAGAACCAACAAAAGCATACATTCGCCGATCTAAGAGTTCAAAATAGAGCACCTTTTGGTTTAGAATGTACTTGTACTTTAGAAAAGGGATTAAATTATAGTTTGTTGAAGTAAATTTCAGAGTTGTGATAGAGGACCTAATACCTAATCTTTATATTTAAAAAAAAAACGGCGAAATGCGAGTCGGACTCGCGCACGAAAGGTTCTGTACCATTATCTATAAAAACGGCAAAAAAATCATGTCTGTTGTATGGGAGTGCGTGGGTCCGACTCGCACTTGGCCAGTTTTAGTATTGGTTGTTATAGCGGCAACCGAAATCATCATCTGTTAAAATTTCAACTGTCTAACTATCACGGTTCATGAGATACAGCTGGTGACAGACGGACAGAAGGACAGCGGAGTCTTAGTAATAGGGTCCCGTTGGTTACCCTTTGGGTACGGAACCCTAAAAAGGAGTAAAAAAATCGTGTCTGTACATTGAATATTTATGCGAAATTTTAATCGAAATGGGTTATTAACTGTACTGATGCCAAGACGTTTTTTAAATTTTAGGTATCTCTCTGTGTTTAGGTTCCGTTTTAGAAACTAGAGAACCACTCAGCGGATTTCGATACGGTTTTCTATATTATCATCGTAGTGACTCTGGTCACAATATAAGCTGTAAGGATTGTTGATAAAATAACCACCAAGCTGAAAATTGTCGATACTACTCAAAGATTGAAAGATAATACCACGTGAGCGAAGCCGCGGGCTAAAGCTAGTCCATTATATGATTGCCTGTCAGATAGAAACGACTGTTGTCATAAGTTCATGACTCAGTCAGAAACCATCTAAAAAATTGTCGATGACCCAATTTTTGCTCTTATTGCTTTTGCAATGTAGGTGAAAAGTGGAGCTGCTTTTCTCAGGGTTCCGTACCCAAAGGGCAAAATGCCCTTCTAAATTCCCCCTGCTCTCCGTCCGTATGTCACGGGTCTCTAGATCGTGGACGGAATGAGTTATAGACCTTAAATTTGGATGTTTTATGTAGAATTTTGACCCAAAACCGAGGATTAAACTATAGAGTTTATATACATATACGATATACTTAATAAAATAAAATTAAAATTGAGTGTGAGATAATTTCGGGCCCTCTCCTGAGTCTGGCATCAGTCACAATTTTTAAACTAGAAATTCAATAAAACTATTTTTCAGGTGGAGTCCCATACGCGATAAAAGAGTCGACATTTTCATTCTATGAAGGTTCTTACTTTGGCATGTTGAGTGTCATTAGTTGAGTAAGATATTTTTTTAATTCTTTTTCAAAACATTTGCTTATAAAGTGGCCCTTATTGCAGCGTTTTTATTCAGCTATTTGCATTTTAAATACGCGTGCTTTTTACTTTACATTATCGCACTAGTGTTTTTTACATTATAGTTGTTTTTTATCTTAGCAAAGGGTTTTGATGTCTTGAGAAATAGTAAAGTTTTTGCGAATAAATATCCTGTCTCAGTTAAAATATAATAAATAATCATTTAATTTCATCAAATTATTTATTTTATCAACAAATACAAAAATATTCGTTTTGTTAATATTTTATATTTGGCTGTTTAACGAATGCGTCAGTGCCTCTATTTTCATCTGTGCAAAAAACAAAATCTTCGCCGCCATTTTTCAAATAAAATTGTCAGTTCAGTTCAGTCAGCTGTGGTTTGACGATTATGTGGAAAAAAAAGACAGTGAAGTTTTATTATTTTTCCTCGCAAGTGTGTTGAAAAACGTCGTATGAAACGCGTGAGCATTAGACATTACACTCTCGGCTCCATTACGGCCTCGCCTTCACCTCGACTGTAATGTCCAACGCAGCTCACTTGTATCATAATGTACTATTATATCTTCATAAATGAAGAAATGGGGGGCTGTTAAATTTATTACATTTAGATCATTTTTGTTACGGGGTCTATCTCAAAAGTTTAACTAGTTAGAAATGTTTAATTACTGTATATTTATTAACCAAGTAGGTACTGTATTTAAACAACATATTCAAGAAACGTTGATTTATAATATAGTTTGGGGTAACGAACCCGAAAACGCGACCATGTTAATTTTGCAGTTTTGTTTTGTACATTATTTAGATAATGATAAGTTTGTTATCTTTGTGGAAGTAGAAGGTATAGCTCGACCGGGCTGCCCTGGAACGACGTATACCTACCAAATAGGTGACATACTGAAGAAGGGTAAGTAAAAAGTACCCAGAATAGAAGAGCTTTCATGTCTGGATTGATGGATGTAGAAGAAGCAAAAGAGTTGTGTCAGGAACGTAGCAGATGGAAATCTGTAGTCTCTGCCTACCCCTTTGAGAGACAGGCGTGAGTATAATTTATTTCAGTCTATTAACTTATTTGAATGTTACATAACCCTCAGGGCGCGATTCCTCTCGCACGACTGTTCCATTTGAAAGTAAGTCACAAATTATAGTCTACGACGTAGCACGTTCTACGTTTGAGTAGACCTGCTACGTCGTAGCAAATGTCAACTTTATTGGTGGAAAACATTGTTAAAATAAAATAAAACACATACCTACCATCAAACTTAGGCAGAACCACACACGATCAGCCCAAAACTAAATTAAAATTTCAAATAGCCTCAACCAGTAAATTCTATTCAGCCAACAGCCGAATAAATAAAATCGACCAAAACGTAATAGAACGTAGGTTTACGATATTAGCGATAACAATGCAGAATGCACTCCGGCGCCGCGATCTATAGATCATTTTAGCTCGATCCCTATTAGCCTGGATCGAAAATGCCCCGCCTACTTGGAAGCCCACTAAGCATTAATTGGAAGCGAATTTCGAAGATGAAACGCCCTCCATATATCCATCTCTTTCTTTTATATGCATTTGTAGTATTTCCATCTCTATTCTCCAGACGCGTCTGGTGTAGATCTTGTTGGTTTTGTTGCGCATGAGCATAGGGCGCACAATGCGCACGCAGGCTTCTTCCAGAGAAAAATAGGATGTCAGTTAGTTTTATTTTTGCTTATTTCGTTCCTTCGTCGTCGTGTGCAATATTTGTATCGGATAGAACGTTTTTTGCTTGCGTTTCGGTCTTCTAATTCGAAAGTGAGTTGGCAGCGGCTGGTTTTGAAGCTTATTCCAGAGGAATTTGAAAATACTTTTCGTCTTGTTTCTTCGATAGCATCTCAAACTAATGAAGATGACAGTGAGTTAGATTTCGTCAAATTTGTTTTGAACGCAGGAATTATAATTGACCTACATCATTTAATTTTACTTTGGACTTTTCAATTTTCAACGGATAAACTATTCTAAAACAAAAATTAATTTTCCTTTGCTAATCTATTCATAATATGATTAAATTGACAAAATCTTAACTAAAATCAAAAACCTGTTTGCACTATTGTTTGCCACTCACCAACAGATGGCGTTATGCACATAAGAGAGCTTTTCTGGAGTAAGTTGTGTTTTCATGTCATATCTAGTAACTGAAATAGATGACTATGTTGACTCATGAATATTATGAGCTATGACTGAGAACTATTCAGCTAAGCAGTAGGTAATTTAATATAAACGAATGTATAATGTAAGCCATTCTAGTTTAGAGTCCTATCCCCCCGCATACCAAACCCCTATGCCAACCCCCTCTACTTAGCCCTAGGTCTCAAGAGGTCCACAGTAATGCAACGAATCACTGATATGTGAAAAAAAATGGTCAAGTGCGGGTAGGTCTCGCGCCGTGAGGGTTTCGTATCAATTAAGTTAAGACATAAATAATTTGAACTAAAAATAAAACTTATCAAACCGACAATTATAAAACAAATCTGGAAAATTAAGTTGGTCGATTATTCAGATACAGAACCCTAGAACTACATTATAAATCAGGGTTTTCAGTTTTTGTTGTTTTAATGTAACACATAAAATACAAAAAAAAAACTAAATAGTTTTTGAGATAAGCTCCTTAACAAGAATGGTTTAAAACTGATAACTCTTTTAAGATTAAAAAGGTAAAGAAATATTATGTAGTTTTACTCAATGAGTTACAGAGAATGGCATCCCACATGCCAGGGTAAAAAAGGCTCCTGAAAAATAATTTAAATGCTTCATTTAATATTTGGTTTTGGGTTTTCTACACAAAACATCCAAATTACAGATTTGTAACTCATTTCGTCAAAGAGCTAGAGACCCGTGACATACAGACGGACGGATAGACAGACGGTCTCCGTTTCGCTCTTCGCGTATGGAAGCCTAGAAAACTCCTCTGGCTTGGTGATTTTCTAGTTCGTACAATAACTGTTATTTAACATATTCGTACATAAAGTTCATTTACTACGATCGTAACACACATCTGTTGCTTCTTTCATATTCATCAATCAAGTCAAACAAACTTTTCTAATGTAGGTGCTTTTCGATTTGACCTTTCTTCAGTTTGCCATCAATTATCTGACAGTACCTTGGTACAATTTTCAAATAACAAATTTTTCATTAATATAATGTTAGGGGCACCACTAACACAGTAGAAGCTAAGTGATACCACATTTCTGACATCTTGACTTATCTTGATATATTTTGACATATTACTAGGTAATGTAAGCCTATTGGGCTATGAGTATACTACAGAGGGACTAGACAAGCGCACTTATCCCCCTCTGATTTGTTCATGTAAGTTTGCTTGCATGCGCGTTTTGTGTTTGTGTTGCCGCTTTTGATTTAGTGTGACATATCAACTTTTCACAGGCGTGTGCGTGAATGAGTAAATGTGTGCTGTGCGTGTTTACCTCCCCTCCCGTGGAAAAATGCAGAATAATTTCAGTAAAGAGAGTTAAAAGTCGCGCTTTGCCAGGTCCCGTGTCTCTTCTCATTGTCTGGGATTCTACACTACAATACTTAAAATAATTCAAAATGGAGAAGTTAAGAATGAAGGGTTTTGAAGGTAAAATAACCTAACATTTATCTAAAAACATTAGAATTTAGAACTTCGGAACTAAGCGCATTGTAATTGCATGTCCAACAACTGCCACCATCCTCTGTCATAAATTATGAATAAAGGGTAGTAAAAATATCTGTATAATACTTCTTGAAGTATGGTTACCACGGTAACGTGGGATCCTAAGTGTTTCTTCGTATAAATAAAAAATAATGTGTGGTTTCACCTGTCCGCCTATCATTTTAATGGAATCGGTAATGGTTATTAAATCAATTAAAGAGATGCTCTTCTTGGACACTTATAAAGGCCTCCGATACCTATACAATATGATAACCGGAAATTCTACCCATTATATTATAATGTAGTAATGTACCTACCTATATATATATACTAATGTTATAATAGTAATGTAGAATTAGTTTTATATGCAATATAAAACCGGATACACCCATTTGTATAAACAACTTTTACTAAGCAAATTTTTCATTTCATATTCATTTTCATTTCATTTCATTTCATTTTCATTTCATTTTCATTTTATTTCATAATGGGCCAACCCTGAAATCGCGAAAAAATTAGCTGTTCTATAGAAAATTTCCCTACCCCAGCAAAATTTATGAAACAGCTAACTTTCATTTCGCACTTTCAGGGTTGGCCCTATAGGGAAAGTTGTTCATATAATTAGTAGAATATCCTGTTTTAAGGGAAAAGGTGATCATCTTAATATATAAGGTGAAATTTATTTATACTGGAGGCTTGTTAAGTGATCAGTATCACGGATCGATCACATTTTTTATGTAATTCGAAAAAGACAATTTTGACTTTCCATAGACTCAGAGCTGAGCTTGCGTTTTTAAAGAACAGGAGTAAAATAATTTCCCAAAAACAGTCATCGAACCTTGATGCCGACTTCTTTCTTCAGTATGAATTTGCTCACTGCTCACTTGCTATAATTTCCAACGATCCGAAAAAGAAAAACCGCATTTGTATTTAAGCAAAAAAATGATAAATTGCTAACAATTTAATAATGATCAGTAATGCTATATAGTTTTAACTGAAAAACTAATGCATTAGTAAAGCATGGAGAGGCATGTTTAAAATCGAAGAATAAAAGATCAGGATCATGGTACGAGTTTCCCTTGGCCTTTGAGCTTGGTCTCAGATTGATAACAAAATAGTTATATTATAGTTCAAACACCAGTTTAGGTATATTTAATTCAGAACAAGTCTTCCGGCAAAATTAGTCTGCAAATTAAAATAATGAAATTAAGTCGGGTGTCAATTTAGGAGTATATCTATCCACATCTATGGCTTTTTTATCACTTTTCTTAACATATAAAAAGTTTAGAATGTTAGGAAAGATAGTATTTGTTAAAAACTGTATTTTTGTTGAATTGAAAGCACACACCTATGTATATATTATTTTCACTTTGCTTTTATTTTCATAACCATAAAAATTTAATTTCTTTAATTTAACTCGCTATTCCTTTTTTTATGAATCTTTTTGGTGTCTGTGAGTTTTTTTTTATGCATTTGGACTTCGTGGCTACTCATTCGAATATGTGAATTTGGGTACCTGTATTTCTTCTATTCGCTCCAAATTTAAAATAAATCCAGTTGTATTTAAATAAATAATGTGCGTTGCGTCTCTATTACTTTTTATTTTTCTAAATGTTGCAAGGATCAAAAACCAGGGCTGAACTAAGAACCAAAAACACCCAAAAGGCCACCCAGTCCGTTTCCTTCAAAAATGTGCTATAAAAATACTTGTCAGTCGTTTCGCGGTCCGAACTGCCCCGCGTAACGAGGCTAACTCAATTAAGTAAAACATAATTATTACTATCATATGAACAAGATGGGGAAACAGGAGTAATTAAAAACATATTGTTGGGATGAATTTATGAGTGTAATTAATTGCGGAGAATACCTACCATAGCATCAGAGCTTTCTGACAGGCAAAGAAAGCATATGGAGTTATATTGAGCGGAAAAAACTACTCCATGAAAACTAAGATCCCCGACAAATAGGCTTGCCACCACCCTCATGACATGAGGAATCATGCCGCGGAACAACTCGTAGTTCTGGCATGATGTTATGATAAGGAGCTCACGAGAACAGACATTGGTTACAGCCCGTTGCATACTAATAATAATAACTTCCGTAGATATTGCGAAGTCCCGAGTAGCCTCGCCGGCTTTCACTCTTCTACTTTCTGGGTGATCGCGCTTGATCCAAGCCTCATCAGGCGTGTTAGTTCCAAGAGCAAGCCTATTGCAAATAAGTATAAAAATATAGATAGCCCTTGTTTTGTAAATGTCGTGGCTATATGGTACTAATATGGACTTTCCAGATTTGCGCAAATATCGTGAAATCTATAAAAACTAAAAGGGTCGCCTCGCTCCACTCCGCTCGGCTTCCGAATCGAATTTATGATCACAGCAAGCAACCTTTCGACTTTTTATTGAAAATATAGACTTTAAAAGTTAAAATTTATATATATAATTAATATCTTACCCTAATTTTACTTTAAAATCTTTATAAACTTTTTGGTTTGTACAAACAAGTGTTAATTTTCAACGAAACAGTTGAATCTTATTATCAACCAATAAGACAAAAATTCTAAAATTCTTTTAATCTGTTTTAGGTTTAGTTTGTAGGATCTTTTATAGCTTAGTTTAAATTTAAATTATTATTGTTATTGAAGATTTTTTTGTAATAAAAGTGTCATTGTGTAGGTAAGTAATTATTAAAAGCCATACAATTTCCAAGTACATTGATTACCAAGACAATGTTAGCGAGACATATGTGCTTGTTGTTAGATTTGTGATTGTAATATTTTAATATAAACTGTTGTAATTATGTGCTGTTTGATTTCCCATTATTTTATAATTTTCATTACAAAATTCATTCCATCCCTTAGCTTTTGAGGTAACCAGAAGATAAAAATTACATTAATAATTCTTGTTGAATAATATTATTTACATTTAGTATTTATCTAGTATAATATCCACACCTATTGTCCGACCGTACTCTGTCTGTGTTATCTATTTATAATAATACATAATTAAATTTTATCGAACAACCACTTTAAAACCTATTCATGCAAGAATGAAGAATATCAAATTTTTCGATCTCGACAAAGGATCACAATCACATCAAATAATAAATCCTTTAAAACCTCTCAATCATTACAGCTCTGTCAAATTAAGCGTTCAACTTTTCCTGCAAAACCTTTGTGGTAACAAGGTAAAAGCTACTGTGACATGGTTCCTACCATCAAATAATTTGAGGAAAATCTGTTAGGGGACGATTGGGCTTTCTTGTAAACGAAGCAAAGCGGTACCTATAGTAATAAATTTATATATGGAGGAAGGAACTTAAAATTTCTGTAAGAGCACTGTAAATGAAACATTTTTTTTGCGCTGTTTTGATGTCTCTTTATTTATACGTCTATATCTATAGCAAAATATTTAATAAAAACAAACTGGTGTACGGACTTACGGATACGATGTACGGATAGCTTTCGCATGGTTATCCAAAGGATCCAAAAATGCAAGATAAAATGTTACGTTTATTTTGTAGGGAACACCAAAATAATCATTTACGAATTTCACAGCAAGGGTCATCAAATCTTGATACGTAGCAGTTATAAATTAAAATAAACTAAATATATGTTATGGCTATATATAAGGTGGTAGAGCTGATGCCGGGCTCGACTGTGGAGGTACCACCATCTTACTCGCAAATCCTCCCAAAGTTATTCGGGGGAGAGTAAGAGAACAGCTCTCAGGCAAAACCAGGCGGCCCACCATTGCCTGGGACCGATGGATGGCAGTGTATCCATCCCCAATTGCCGAGCCTTATATAAAACAGACTAGTGACGGGCAGGGGCGTCACTGGTGCGAGGGTTTCGGCACCGCGCTCACCAACCCGCCTGCCCAGCGTGTGTGAGTATGGGCATTTCTTCCAGGAAGACCGCCAAGAGTGGCTAAATCCTGGAAAGGCCTATGTCCACAGTGGACGAAACAGGCTGATGGATGGATGGTATGTTATGGCACGTATAATCCACAAGTTTTCATTTCTATTAAGGTAAAAAAATAAAAAATCTACGGAGATATCTTTTTATTCTCATTCCGAAAAGCGTTTACATTTTTTTTTCTTCCTTAGTTCTAGAGTTATGTTGAAAAAAAACAAATTTTAAGGATATGGGCTGTACAGCTAGAAAACATTTGCCTAGCTATAAATAAAAATACTAGCTGTCAATGTAAAGTGTCAATGACATTTGATATATTAAGCTCTATGGTCGTGCCATTTCGTTTTTTTTTAATACAATCAAAGTAGTTACTGGCATTGGCACAAAAGTCATTATGCCTAAAAAAGTAAAAAAAAACATTTAAGTATGTAAAATTCAAAATTTCGGAAAAGGGATACATGTATCATGTAAGTTCCTTAGCTTTTTACCAACTTTCTAAATAGTTAATGAAATTAGCGGGTTAGTATTTTGAAATGTTATGGATTCGTAACGGATACAGAATGTAAATATAACGCGAAAATTTATTTTTACCTGTATGCTAAGGGACCGGACCCCCCTAAACTCCCTCTTATACAGGTTGTAAATGCAAAGTCAAGAAGCACTTTAGGGTATGAGAGTATACACGATTCTGATGTCAGTACGAGAAAAAAAAATATACCTTGAATTTTCACCAAAAATTCGATCATTTTTCTAAGCTATGGCTACGCAGCTCACCGGCCTCCCACACACCTAATTGCACCCCGCAACCCGCACCCCTCATCCGAGTGGCCAGCGACCAGTGAGGGTGTCCACGCGATTACTGTATTTTGAGTAAAGAAAATCATCTTATTATGAGGTATTGGTACTTTATTTAGAGATCCCAGTATTTGAAATAATATCTTTACCGATCATACTAACACACCCTTAAAGGATTCTTGCCTTTGCTTTTACACCCGGTATACGCCCATGGGTACGAATAAAGGCAGGAAAAATTAAGGGATCCTAAAATATAGGCTACAGGCAAATAAGTACTAAGATGTAATCGAAGACGATTATTTTGTATGTATTTAGTTTTATGGTAGTCATAAATAGCTTAAGGCAACTTTATTACAACCTAGACAATTTAATTACTGTATCAGAATGGATTGTGTTTGTTTCTTGCACCTGTAACTAGACCAGCTGAAAGTCGACGCATTCAAACATATAGCTAAGAATGGGTATTAGTTTATGGTCATTAAAATGTAGGTGAATTTTCTTCGAGCACATTGCAATAACATGGCATAGCATTATAAGTTTAAAAAGTCCTGTTTAAAGATATAATCAAATAATTTAATTGGATATTTGAATGTCGGGTTTAATTTAGTAAAAAGTCCCAAAGAGATTTGATCAATTCCCGGGGAATTTTGAAATGGCAACTCGGCTTTATCATTTCTCCAAACAAATCTAGTGATTTGATCCCAAGCTCGTACGGAACTAAACGAACACGCTGAGAGGCAAGCTAACGCGAGACAAAATTCATGTCTTGAAAAAACTCGAGAATGGTTTTGGGTCTTTCTATGATTTCAGGAGAAAATCGAAATGAAACGAAAATATTTTTGAATAGTATAAAATATATACTATGCTGTGAACCTAAAATTATTTGATTTGTTGTACCGCTTCCAGGACATAATGGTACATTCATCAAAATATGTGCAAAATCCAGGAATTTTATACGCTTGTAACTTTTGTATGTATTTTATTTTGATAAATGTTTTAGGTTCAAGTCATGGATATTGTATGGGATATGTTGAAAAAGAAAAAATAATAAGCAAGTACCTATAAGTATATGATCAGCGAACTGCGCTAGTATGGGAGTTGGGGCGAATAGAGTGCCCTTAACATTGCTGTGAGCTGCGCAAGAACTGACATGTATATTGTATAATATTACTGATACCAGTTTGGAATTTGATCAAATCACTTGTTTAGTTTTGCTATTTTATCAAATCTCTGCTTTTATAATATCCCTGCGAAATTTACGTCAAAAACGTTGAATTATGTTTTCGTTATGCATTTCTTTTATAACAGGAGTTTATGTTTTAATAGAAATGCTAGGCATTTTGGGAAACAATGTTGTAGCTAGCTCTATGTATTTACGAGTTTCGTGAATTTACAAGATTTATATGAAGATAGCTTTTTCCTGTGGCTCCGCCCGCGTGTTATTCGGTTTAACGACATGCTTTTTTCCGGGATAAAAAGTAGCCTATGTGTTAAGTTAGGGTATAAGCTATATCCATTCTAAATTTCATCCAAATCCGCTCAGCTGAAAGAGTAACATACACACACACACACACACACACACACACACACACAAACTTTCACATTTATAATATTAGTGTGATGTAAAAGTTAACTAAATTGACGACGAAAGTTGTTTGTAAGAAATAGCTATCAGGCGATATTTTCTTTTTGTTCCTCTCTCAATGACATTATCGATTTGAGGAGAGAGGTGTCTAAGCTTGCCACCTTCCAAATTTAAATTGTGGCCTGAATTCATAACGCTCTTCAATTTACCCTCGAGTGTTCCGTTCGTCACTGGAATCGCGTTTTCTTCTTTTTAATTTGAGTTTTCCAGATTGCCAATGCTTTATTGGAATATTTAGAACATTTTGAGTGTTTGGGGGATGCCTGTTTGTTTTTTTATCGCTATCCACTGTTTGATTTGCATTTGGTATTAATTGATTGAATCTTATTTTTACTGTCTCAAATTTAATAAAGAGGTATTTATTTGTCTTTTGTATTCAGTTCTAAGTACCGACGTACTTGTAATCTATTTTTAATAGTGCTTGCAAACTCAAACCCTGAACAAAGGCATAATCAAATTTAGCAACAAAACAAAGTTATAGTAGAAATAAATTCAAGAAAACCCAAGTTTTACTTTCCTTTTCAATGCTAGAAAGACAGGAAAAAATAATAAACAAACTAAAATTGGATAAATCCTCGACATTGTAGTTTTTCAAAAGCTCGACGCTACTCACCGCTAGATGGCAGGACTGGACGCGCATCATTAAAGCTCCTAAAAGCTCGAAGCAGTTTCGTTGGACGCGTCTTCATTTCGTAACAGAAGTATACACTACAAGTCTACAACCACCGATTACGTTTGACGGCTTCCTTGCAGACTCAGTGTTACGGTATAATTAGGTTTTATTCAATATGTCAATACTAACTTACAGACAGTACAATAAGTATGTAATTGTATTATATGGTAGTGCTTATAGGCATTAAGATTCGAAAAATAATGAGATTATGCTTAACAATAAAATTTTGCATTCGCTTTATTGTCTAGCTAGATTTAAATTCGTAAAACAAAAGTCAATTTCAGGTGAGTAATTTGTGTTGGGTTTGATCCTTAAAAACTTGTTCGTGTACTCTATGTACAACATATGGCTGAAAATATCTACTTTTGTTATAAATTGTGAAAAATACTTTTTCAGTCAAAATTATCTGAATATTACCTTTAAAAATGTGTATGGGTGAGATAGACATAATGACTTATTTTAAAGTTAATTTAAAAATTCAAAGTTAATTATCAAATCTAAGCAAAAAAGTGATGAAGAAAGATTTTTAAAAACTAAAATCAGAAATCAATGTATCAAAATGCGAGCACATTATATGCACTCGCAGTCCTAACCCAATTCAATACGACTTAATCCCAAAAACAGACTCTACTCGTGACTTTGGAGACTTGCTTGACAGTAAACTTCTTCTTGACCGACACATTGAGTCTTTGGTAAACAAAGCGTATAGAAACTTAGGCTTCTTGCTTAGATCCTGCAAAGCATTTACTGATACCGACTGTCTTGAAACTGTCTATTACGCGTCCGTCCGAAGCATATTAGAATTTGCTTCCCAAGTATGGTCTCCACGGTACGACAATTACATAAAACCAATTGAAAAAATACAAAAAACCTTTATTAGAAGGCTCAACTACGTTATGCGTATAAAACCAGAAAATTACGAGGAGGCATGCCTGATTCACAAACTTCCCACAACCTCAAAGACCGTAGAATACTACTGGACATGGCTCTCTTACACGATATAGCTAACTCTAAAGTCGATTGTCCCGCTTCAGATTCGTGCAACTCCTTTGTTTTATCTACCACCGGTCAAAACAAACTATGCACGAAATTCACCATTAGTCCGACTAGTTGAAGAATATAACAACTTGTTCGCTGATTGGTCAGGACCTATACCTTCTTTCTAGAAAAAGCTTCAAGCATGCTGTAATGCGTAAACTGACTGATAGACAAACACACACACCCACTCAGATACACACACCCTCTCTCACATATACACACCCTCTTACAACTCACCATAATACTCTAACCCCTTCCTCCTCATAGATCTCACAGAATAAATTAATTCCTTTTTTTGTTCAAATGTTTAACTTGTAATTAAATTACTTATACCTAGCATAATAATACTTACATATTTTTTTCTTTACACTGTATATAATGAGATAACAAATTAAATTAATATCATTGCGGTATAGAAAATCATAAAAGTAAAGAGATAGGTCCCGGGTTCGAATCCCGGTTCTGAGCTCCTCACGTCCAGATTTACTTTTCTGATTTTCTATACCGCAATGATATTAATTTAATTAGTTAAAATTGTTGCTAGAATAAAACGCACATCCGGTGCAAGAACGTCACATGTACATCCGAAAGCGCGAGGAACAACTGACCCTAAGACGTTGTCTCTCAAGTTACTCGCTAAATTGCGCCAAAACCGCAAAGACAAAAGAGACCTCAGACAAAAAACTACGCACTAGGTATATGGTCAAATTATGTACGTTTTCATACATTTTTCTCAGTTTTTATTTGTTTGCACTTGTGACGTTCTTGGATGTGCGAAAATTAGATTAGAATCCAAAATTGTATTTATTTATCCTAAAATTAGATCCTATGTCTTTTTTCTTGGCATTGTTTAAATTTATAATTTAGCTGTTATATTCCCAGTGTACATATGTATTTGTTGTTTAGCACAGTGAAATCTATTATTGTCATATTTACTGAATTTGCAGTGAATTTTTGTTGATAAATAAAAAAAAACTTTATGTTCACTAAACTGTAGGTTCCTACTTCGTTATAAGTCAAACTACATTTTATCTGAAAGACGAACACACAAGAATTTTAATAATGAAGAGACAAGAATATTTATTTATAAAAAATATATATTTTTCATTATCACTTTCCACGTTGCCATCAACGTTAGTCGTTACCCGCCCGCCCTAGATAATATCAAAGTTTTACTTATATGCATCTCAAGGATAAATAAACTGTATCTCAATATAATATTTCCTATATTCAGCTTCAATAAAACCTTGCAAGAACTTTTGAAAATGTCCTAGATGTTTTGGTATACCTATCTATCTAAATAGGCACTTCGCTTCTAGACAACGGATGAACGTTCTTTATAGAGGCCTAGCACTAGAGCTCGACACAAAAGATATTGCGAGAACGTAACGAGCTCAATTGATGAACGAACGGAAACGTGTCCAATTAGAAGGAGGCGGCAGCGGCGGCGGCATCGGCGGCGGCGGCGGCGGTCGGTGCCGCTAGTGTCGCCCCCGCGCGCCGCATTAACGAGATTAGCAGAGCCCCGCGCCCCGCGCCTGCCGCGGCCGAGGTGTGGCGGCGGCGGCGGCGGACACCTCGCCCGCGACGAAAAAACAACGCGTTGTGGCGCCGCGGCCCCGCCTGCCGCGCGGGAGGCGCGCGACGCGGGACGCCGCCAGGCGCGCCATTGGGCGGCGCGCGGCGGGAGGGGTGTCGGAGCCGGCGCCGCCGGCGGCCAGTCGTTTGACGCCTGCCGTGCGAGCGGGTGTTGTGACGCGGACGAGCGAGTGTCGCGATCGTGGACGCAGCCGCCAGCCGGCGCGGTATGGACGTTGCATGAGCGGGCGCGAGAGCGACCGCTGGAGCCGACGGGCACGCCGGTCGTGGAGCGCTCCCCGTGGGCCCCGGGCGGCGCGGGCATGCGCTTCGAAGGCGGAGAACGGCGCGACGCCGTCGCGTTCCATCCTCTGCTGGCGCCGCGGCCGAGTGACTTCTCGGTGTCAGCGCTGCTGACGGCAGGCGCACTGCCGCCGCCGCCGTACCTGCCAGCCGCACTAGCCGCCGCGCTGTCCGCGCCTTGCCCGCTCTTGAAGCCACCGCCGCCGCCGTACGCGCCGCTACCCCCTGACGACGACGGCGTCGTTGACGACCCCAAAGTCACCCTAGAAGGCAAGGACCTCTGGGAGAAGTTCCACAAGCTGGGCACCGAGATGGTGATCACCAAAAGTGGCAGGTCAGTACGGAGCCGGTACCAGCGACTCGTTGCTTGTTACACCAGCGCGTGCGCTCGGCCGCTAGTGATCACGTTATAAACGTTCAAAACAAGTGGTGTGTGTGATAATGTTTGTAGCTCACGAAAGAAGAGGTAATTTGTACACATACATAGTTCATTAATGTTCCAAACGTGAGGTAAGTAGATAAGTAGGAAAACAGCTTATAATGTATCACCAGCAAAACAAACCAACCTTCCCAAAAATAAATACTATCAGATATTAGGAGAACAATGCAAAAAAATGTTTAAAAAAAGAAACATATGAATATCACACTGGACAATTATATTCCTGATATTCATCATCTGATTTGATACTCCTCAGTTTAAGTATCAGTAAAATAAAGAACTCTACAAAATATTAGGTGAGATAGGTGTCTTCTAATATACCTACAATCTATTTATCCTTTTAATTCACATTTTTACTAAAACGATAGATCGCAGTCCAGATCATGGCTCGGATCCATCTTACAGTTAAATTAAATTAATATCTTCTGACATCATTATCAAAATTAAACGTAAAAATAACGAATGTATAATTAAGAAATTAGCGTTAGAACATATTATGTAATGAAACAAAAATATTTCTAATTATTTTTCTTGAATCATATCGAATGTTGCATAAAAAAGCTAATCATCATATTAAAAAAACAATATATACTAAAATAAATCATTATAACAGTGATAGGTACTTACATTTTATTTAGCAAGATGCATTTTAGTTCCAGTTCGCAAGGGGAAGCTTTAGGCGTATTTTTTACCCCAAATACTTTCTTCCGTCGCTATGCGACGTCACGTTCTACTCGCAAAACTGAATATTGTATGTCTACTTGAAAATAACCTCTTTTAAATCAATTTATGGAAAAACAATTTCTCTCTTAATATCTTGTACATCTATTTACAGAAAATTTTGTCGTTTAAATTTACATTTACTGCATTAAAATTGTTTTTTTTTAACAAAACTGTGTCCAAACAAGTAAAAATAAAATTATTTTTAATAATGCCTATTGAATGAATTTAAAATAAAATTACGAAGTAATTTATCTAATGATGGAATTAATGTTATGATTTTAAATGATGATGATTGTAATTTAAAACAAAACTGTGTTCTGATTCTGACAAATAAAAAATATTGTTAATGTATAGGTATTATATGCAATAAAAAAATAAAACCTAAGAAAGTATTTCATCTAACGATATAATAGATGTCGCGACTCTAAAACCAAAGGGTACAGTTATATAATAAAATGAATGTAATAAATCACAATCATATTGATATGCTGACTAAACTACACAATATGAGCCTACCTCACATACAAGTTACATGCACACTTACTGAGACCATAAAATTTTGATCACATTTAAGTACACCTGTACTACACACAATAAATCAAAGAAAAACACGCCATAACCTACATACACTGACAAATTTACTAGAAGAAACTAATAAAAAGCGTCTCACGCAAAATATTCCAAGGCAAATCGCCTCGTAAAATTGTTACAAAAAGAAATTCGTCAATTTTCTGTCTATTCCAATAACAAAGTAGGCAACGCGACGTGAGCAACACATTCTAGAAGCTTAAAATATGCCCAAATTGCTAGGAAAAATACAACGTGAACTTTTATAGATACAAGCAGTTGAGAATAATTTGATGCCTTTCTGGCTTTTGAGTTGTGGAAATTTACAAAAGGAATTTCGTTGTCGTCGTCCCCCAACGCAAGATCAAAGGTTGGCCGAACTTTAGTAAAAAGACAAAAAATCTTGTGAAAGGTTTGTGGAAAGTGCAAGGAGAGTTCTTTATCGTCCTTGAACTTGTTTGGAACTTTTCCCATTTATGATAACAATATTTTCTCAGTAAGCTGTGCTTGAGTTCATTTATGGATGTTTATTATTTTTATTTTTTCTACGTTATCAGAGTCTTTTTGCAAGTAAGTAAGTACCTATTACAGTATATTTTCTTGAGTCACGTTTCCAATAGCATGTATGATTTTTTCTTAAATGAAATTGTTATTGAAATCAAAATTAAATCAGATCAATTCACCATTATACTCAGGAATTAAGCGGGTGATACGTGGGACGCACTATAAGTTTCCGGAATGAATATGAAAAAATACTATTAAAGGTACAAAATTAATTTATTGTTTTTCAAAATAATCTCCCTTGGCGTCTATGCACTTTTTCATTCGATCAAACCAGTTTTGAAAACTTTTGTGCCACTCCCCTGTGGTGACCTCTGAAACGTGTTTTTCATACTCCTCGACAGCCTCTTCTGGTGATGAAAATCGTTGACCGCGTAATTGGTTCTTAATTTTTGGGAACAGAAAAAAGTCACAAGGTGCCAGGTCGGGACTGTATGCAGGATGACTCATGAGTTCTACATTTTTCGTCTTCAAAAAGTCGTTTGTCTGTCTGGCCGTGTGAGAACTAGCATTGTCGTGGTGCAGGATGATACGGCGTTTATGGTTATTTTTACGGAGTTCGTCAATAACTTCCGGCAAACAAATGGTCGTGTACCAGTCACTATTCACGGTACGACGATTCTCTAAAGCAACAGTAGCCACGTGTCCAGTTTTATTAAAAAAGGAAGCAATCATCCGCTTAGATGCACTTTTCACGCGCGCCACTTTGGTTGATTTCGGCTCATCTTGAAAGACCCATACGCTCGATTGCTGCTTTGTTTTGGGATCGTAGCAATAAATCCATGTTTCGTCACCTGTTACTATGTCCCACACCAAATTTGACGCACCTTCGTTGAATCTGGTAAGCATGGCACTGCACCAAGTGACGCGGTCCGTTTTTTGAGCCTCGGTCAAGTTGTGTGGGATCCACCGCGAGCACAGCTTTCTCACACCCAAATGTTTGTGTAGGATTGATTGTATTTGACTCATGCCTATTTCTAAGGATGCGCGAATTTCATGGTAGGTCACATGCCTGTCTGTTCCAATCATACGGCGCACAGCATCGATGTTTTTGTTGGTCACAGCGGTGGACGGCCGACCATCGCGAGATTCGTCACTGAGATTGATACGACCACGCTTGAATTCTGCAAACCAGCTATAAACAGTCGTCTTTCATGGTGCTTCATTGCCAAAAGCTGTTTCAAGCCGAGCGATGCTCTGTTGAGCTGTCAAATTACACTTAAAATCGTAGAAAATCATACTACGAAAATTTTCCCGAGTTAAATCCATGTTGATGCAGACACACATTTATTTAAATGGCGCCACAAGGTAAAAACAAAAGACAGTCAGATGAAACAAACTGCATTCTACAGCCAAAGAGTTCTATTTTCAAATGTTGCAATAAATTTTTAAATATTGTTTATGTAAGTGGCCAGTTCCGGAAACTTTCAGTGTTACCTATGTATCATGCGTTTCATCTTTTAATTCTTGGTATATTTAATTATTGATTATGAAATGTATTCTAAACTTCAAAAACCCATTTAAGATTTAATTTTGTGTAAGAAACCTGCAACGTAACTAGAAACAACAAAGCACCTACATACACGTTATCGAACTGTCACGGCATTTAAATGCTTGCATAATGAGATATCTAACAAAAACCTGCATGTAAATGTTTGCGAGAACACTGTCACTGTATAATTTAAACATACTGTCATTAGAACTTAGCATGTGTCAGAAAAGTCACCATCATTAATGATCTCTCTGCCATTTATAATTATATCTACTGCTATATTTACGCGATGGCGAAGATAAATATTTGTTTTGCAATTAAACAAATTGTATAACTTGATTTATAGTATGTGCGCATAGTTTAAAGGAATAATTAATCCATCCGGTCCATTTTAACCGAACATAGACAAAACTATTAGAGATATAAAATACTTTGATAAATCTATTGACAAAAACACTGTGTAATTAAGTAGTTTAGGAAACGACAACTGTATAAATAAGGCCCATTATACATTCAATATATAATGAAGTCTACAATTTGCCTTATACGTGGTCTATAAATTAAGTGAGACCGCCCATAGACCACAAAACAAGTCCAGTTTCTAGGCCTCAAAATTAAAGGGACTCATTGAAGCTTGTGTAACATTAGAACCTAAAGGTAGTTTTGCAAAATTATAAGTTTACAACGGTTCCCTGTACTACGAGACATGTCAACACGATTATGTCATTAATATTTTATAAAGTAACCGTCTATTTCCTAATTGGTTATCAGTATAATATTATATTACATTGGAGTAAACTACTGGTTGACATAGTGATCAAATAGCGATAAGTAAGGTAAAACAGCCGGGGTATAGGCGTAAGCCATACACAATAAAGTAATCAATATATTTTGTAATTGTATTTTTTTTTATTTGCCATGACAATGCGAACGACTGATAATTTTCAGCGAAGGGTTAAAAGAATTTAAATTACGTCTACTTTATATTTTGTTGTTTCCTTTTTATTAATAATTGTAGTCTCCGCAATCTTCTTAAAATATTGAAAAAATCGCGGCTTCGCTCGCGTGGAAGTGTCTTTAAGATAAATACTATTATGATCGATAGTTTTCAGCTTGGCGGTTATTTTATCAACACCCCTTACATACAAATACTAACCGCATCTAAATCCTTTAATCCTTCTCGAGTTAAAACGGAACATACTGACACGAAATTTCCACAAATTTCAGTTTTAGTCCATGTAAAAAAATAACAAATAACGTTAAAAATTTTGAAAAACTATTTTCAGATACGACTTTCTTACTACTTCATTTAGTATAGATGGTGTCTGTTTAAAAAAAAAGGTTTTATTGTGTATTTTATATACGTTACAAAAACAATAAATAGGAAAAAAGTAAAAGAAAATTGCTCAAGATATATGTATTTCGGGCCCTAATTTGTTTTTCTCTTATTGTTATTATTATTATTATTATTATTATTATTATTATTTATTAACTATAAGAACTACTGCGTGCAAGAAGAGGGAGAGAGTGTTTGTACAAAGAAACAATGATATCCAATGTTAGTTTCACTATTAATAGCAGCTGTTGCAGTCTTCGTGTTCTGTTATCTGTTACACGTAGCTACTAGCCAGGGTCATCCGTATAATGATTGCACATTATCACAACATTATAATAAACTTACATGACTCCACATGACATGCGAACGTCGATCCACTGAACAAGCCAAGGGGGTGACCACGAGTTCCTATCATTGCATTTAAGTTTGATTTGGTGACGTTGCAACTGTGAAAATTATTCGTAGTCTTTGAAGTCCAAAATGTACAGTCACATTCAGTGCAAGCTACTTTAATCCTTACGACAGTGCCATAAGAAATGCCATTTGGTAAGTTTTGGCATCTTTAAAAATATGCTATTGCGTGGGGGTTATAGCACCTTTAAAAATATTCTTAACAAAGTCTATAATTTTAGGTTAAGGAATAAATAATACTAGGGAGCAGGAATTTATGTCAAAATAAAAACAAAATATTTATTTCTTAAAATAGATACATAAAGTATACTTTCTACAAGTCAAAGTTAATCTGTACAATATATATCATCAGAATAAAAAATATATATAATAATACGGGAAATACATACAAAAAATATGTAGGTTGGGCTACTAAAATGTAATAAAATTATACACCTGCTTAAAATAGAGAAATATAGGAATAAAAATATTATATAAACATAATGCAATGAACAAATAAGTTGATAAATAATTATTATGAGGAAAAATTTATCGTGAGTAAGTCTGTCTCATCATCACCTTTACTGGTAAATTTTTAACGTTAAGTTTTAGAGGAATCATAAGCTCCATAACTTCTATTATGTTAAAGATCACTCATGACAGGATGCTTCATTATCGTCCAAATATTCATTTGCTTTGCAGTTTTAACTTATTTTCTGTCAAACTGAGGGAGGATCTCTTTTGGAAGTTTATTGTAAAATCTTGTAACATGTCCTACGAAAGAGGTTCTTACTTTGGCAAGTCTGACTTTTGAAATAGCTAGTTTATTTCAATTTCGGGTTTCTGTAGTGGTGCCCATCGGGCCTCGGGAAAGTATCGATATTTTTTCTGACTTTGTAAATAAATTCACAAGAAGCTGTTAATATATTGATAATCCGTAATATTTTTCTTAAATAATCCCGTTGCTTCTTGTTATTTAGAGCCTGAATAGCTCTCTTCTGTAAAATAAAGATTTCTTCTATAGCCGAGACCCTACCCCACGGCACCATACCATATGACATAATGCTATGAAAGTTACTAAACTGGATAAGTCATTGGTCCGCGAAAGGCAGAGAGCGGGTTCGAGCCCCGTCTGATATTTATTTTTCTCAGAGAATTTGTTTCTAATTAACATTTATATATCTTGTATTGCACTCAAAAAATATTTAAAATGTATATCTAATTAGTTTTTCTGCTACAGAAAACCAAGCCAAACTAACCAATAATTAACGATATTTTGTCATCATGCAAAAGCACTGCCTGAATAATTCTAATGATCCGACTTTATAGCTAAGCCAGTATTACATGCTTCAAGTTATAAATTTCATGTTTATTGGCGTACAATCAAACTGGAAACAACTTGGGAACACCGAATTTTCTTCAATTGTCATGACACTTGCTGCAAACTGCATTCTCATAAAACTTAACCAAAGTTTCCAGTTGGAATTACCTTGATACACGGGAATGTTCTGTAAGTCTTGAGTTATCAGCATATTTTGCTGATACTTAATTTTGTTGCTGCCAATTTTTCTGTGATTTATATTGGTAGGAGAATTGCTGTTCAATTTTGTTTGTGTAACTCATTATCACGTTTGTCGACTTGTATTTTATTTTATGTTCTGTTGTTGTTATTACCATTAAATGTAATAAGGTATATCCAAATTTTACTTGATGCTTGGATAATTTGGGATCCAGATTAATACATGTTTATTTTGCTTATTAAAACAATGAATAACGTACACAGAGAATGCCATTCATAAAGATTTATATGTTATATATTATATTATATTTATAGGTCATACTATTTCTGGTTACTGATTTAGGTATTTAGTTTCAAAAGGTATGTATTTCATATTTCTGTGACAGCATATCAAACTGCATTACATATTTACATGTTTTGTTTTTTTTATTCATAAACAGCTCTGTATAGTTAGATGTATGAAACCACAGCAGAGTGGATGTCACTAATAAGTGGTCGCATAAGAAGCCGTCAAAAAGTCACGTCATTCCAAATCTAACTAGATCTCTTAGCCGATCTATAAGCACTTCTATTTCCAATAAGTAAGACGGTTTTAGATTGTTAAGTGTTCCTGGTCGTGTGGCAGCCATTTTGTGGGTGCGGCCTGTATGTAATACGATATGTAAACAATCACCCGATAATTTCTCCCAGCTAGTCAGTTAGTTGTTGGATATAATTTGTTGGTTTCGAATAGTTTCATAAAATTAGGATATACTGAAATTTAAAACCCTCTATTTTTTAACATTTTTGGGTCCGCCTCTGTTGTCTAGTGCTTCGTGCACTCTATTACTAATCCGGAGATCGCAAGTTCAAATCCCATAGGGGCACGTTATGCTCTGAGTTCAATTTGTGCCCGAACTTCGGCCATAGAGATATCACCACCCAACACGCTGGGCCGTAATAATCGTCGGTGAAACTTGCATTTCACAGTCCACGTTCGGAAACCACACTGGAACCCCCTCGGGGATTAAAGCCTTGACGATGTATTTAATGTGTAATGAATACAAACTTGTTTGAGTTTAAGAAATGAGATTTAAAAAAATATAAATATATTTATTTGCCACAAAACATACAAAACAACAAACTTAACATTATGCTCCCATTGGCTCAAAGAATATATTTTGTTTATAATAACATACATACGCTGATCTTAGCCAATTTCTAGGAAGAAATTTTAGAGGAAGATCCCTCACACTCCTCCTCTCAAATTAACTTTCTGTTAAGAACTACAGAGGTTGCCTCGCTCCGCTACACTTCACTTTTTTGGAAAAACATCACCTAAGGGGGTGAAATATGGGATGAAAGTTTACACAAGAAATTTGAAATTTTTGTAGTAAAAAAACATGAAAAAAGGTATTTAGCATTTTATTTAAAAACCGGCCAAGTGCGAGTCGGACTCGCGCACGAAGGGTTCCGTACCATTATCTATAAAAATGCCAAAAAATCATGTCTGTTATATCATGGTCCGACTCGCACTTGGCCGGTTTTAGTTTTTGTTACAGAAATACATCGTCTGTGAAAATTTCAACTCTCCTATCACGGTTCATGAGATACAGCCTGGTGACAGACGGACGGACGGACAGCGGAGTCTTAGTAATAGGGTCTCGTTGGTTACCCTTTGGGTACGGAACCCTAAAAATTACGAATGAGTGTATCTGTGTTTTTGGAAAATTATTCCCCTGGATGGAAGGAGGATGAAATTTTGTGTCGAATTCCGGACCTAAGATCTGGGATGTAATTTCTAAGCCATTAATTAGAAGACGAAATGGTGACATGAACTTTGAAAAAAGCGGCTGGTTGTGATTTTTTATATAAAGTATAACAGGAATTATGTTATTTGCAGCGATGTTAATAATTTGTCAGTTCTGGCAACTTTAAATCTTTGGGAGAAATTGGTTATATTCGAAATCTACGCGTACGAAGTTGCGGACAACAGTCAGTAATGTTATAAATATGAGATTGATCGAAAAATCTTGAAGTATCAAATTACCAAAAAACGAAAAGCCCTAAATCTACTTTATGTCACATCGTTACCTTATATAACTTAACAGGGATGTCCAATAACTGTGTCATCTTAACTTTATACTTATTAAAGAAATTGTAATTAGATTTAATTTTATTTATTCGGCTATCTTTTATAAGTTGCGAAGAATTTGGAAACTCGTGTCGAGTGTAGTTAGAAAAGTACACAAACGACTGGCATGTCCAGCTCTAATTAATTAACAAAAGTATCGTATCTGGTGTACATTTTACGCACGAACACGCGTTGGGCATTCTCAAGCGACAAAACATTGTAACAAACGTGTTTGTACAGTTGTCTAATGTTACACCAGTGTTGCCAATGTGAAAAAAGCAAAAATATTCAGAACAAATTTAAGATATTTAATATGATGGGATGAGTGCGCTGCTAGCGATGCTTTTTCTAATGATAGATTATCTGCTACTGCTACTTATACAAAGGTATCTAAGACGTCAAGTGCGGTAGTCCCCAGAAAAAAGACACTGTTCTCGGTTAACAGATGAGCATTAAACTTCCTGTGTGCAACATTAGCACTTTTTCGAAAATATGTACTGCCAAACATAAACAGATAAAAACAAAATCTTTGATTGAATAGGTAAATGTCCAAATGTTTCTGTTCTGACAATCTTGACTGTCGGTCAAGGATGTGTTGTGTTGAAGTTCAACGTAGACCACATACTTCAAAAGTTTGGCCACCTGACTTATAATATCAAATTTATGAGAAAATTATATGCACGCTGCATCACATAACATATGAATTTTATTCCCACACTATTGCAATATTGCAATCCGAACAATATGTTTTTCTCTACTTTCGATATGGCAATACAGCTTTGTTTTATTTATATGTGTCGCGTGACGTTTAACAAGTTTGGAATTGACTTCGCACAGTCCAGTGTTCTCGTTCCTAACAGTTAACAACAGACGCGTGGATATTGTAACAGAACAAACATGTATATTTGCAGTCAGTGTACACTTTATCTAAATGGCATAAGAATTGACACGTACTAACATTGAAGTAACAACTTTGTTGCTGTCTAAAGCTGGACTACCAGCTGTCATATTAACTTTGTTGTTTGCAGTGTATATGTAGTCGTTGTCGACACCGTTATGTTTGTCTTATCGGAAAAGCTACCTTTTGTAAACTATAGTATACTCCTGGGACATTGGAA
The DNA here is from genome assembly GCA_910592155.1 of Ypsolopha scabrella. Classification (NCBI taxonomy): domain Eukaryota; kingdom Metazoa; phylum Arthropoda; class Insecta; order Lepidoptera; family Ypsolophidae; genus Ypsolopha; species Ypsolopha scabrella. The sequence continues at coordinate 15,503,077 of OU342980.1, forward strand.
GTAGTCTCAAAAAGATGCGTCTTAGTAATTTATTATTATTTATTTAAACTACATTCAATAAGCAATGGACCTATACCGTGTCTTCCTCATCTTGCTCTTGGGGTTGAATAAAATAGTGACTTTTCGGTCCGGTTTGGTTTTCCTATACAAGGTGAAATTGAATCAACCGAACAAATTCATACTGGAGGTTAGTGATCAGAAACAAGCTTCAATTACCCTTTTGGTGAAATTCAATATATGTTGTTTAATTTCCTTACTGACTGGACTAGGAATAGGAATTCTACTTAAACTAGTCCAGCTAGTCAGGGAGCAAAAGAATATATTTTTCTAATTTGCCCAAAAGGATTACTGAACCTAGTTTTTGATCACTAACCGAGTCTCCAGTATAGATTTGGTCGGTTGATTCAATTTCATCCTATATTGTCACGACCATACACTTTGTTTGATAAATTTTATACTAACATGCATTGCCTACAATGCGATTGCTGTATCACTTTCAGTTGCTCTTAAATATTGCAACACGCGATGCAACTTCTGGCAACTATACGAACAAATTATTGTATTGAGCGGGAACAAAGTGATGTCCTGAAAACTCGGTAAGTGATTTGTATGTATTATTTTGCAAGTTTCTAATGACTTTATTTCCCTTACTAATATTCCGGGTGTCAGTGGATAGATATAATTTAATGAAACCACATAGTTTACTGATCACAATGTACAAATTTTCCAAAAAAAAAACAGACCTGCAAGAGTGAAATAGTACATAGTTCACAGAGTGAAGAAAGGGTCTTGAGCTTGAGGCGTAGCCGAGGGCCTTAATACACAGGAGTTGGATATCGCACTTTCTTCCGAGTGATACATTATAGGTACTTTATACTGCATCTACGAGGAAAATAAAAAGCAATATATTTTAATTCTGGCGATGACATTTTCACTTTATTTTTTAAATAATTTGCAGCAAATGAATTTTGCGAATTTGGACATAAAAACTATTTGTCTTTAGGCATCAAACAAAAACAGGACGTTAACAATCGATTTTCATATACTTTGCCGTCGGCTCAGAACGTTAGCAATGGATTTTTATACACAGTAATGAAATGACGTGTATCTACATCGTTTAAAAAAAGCAAGATGGTACATACTTTCCGAATAGGTGTAAATAATGGTGCAGTGAGGAGGCAATAACTTGCGAGGACGATTTGAAACACAAGCGTAGCGAGTATTCAGAGCCTGAAAATAGTGAAACAAAAATATTTACATAATAACATCCATAGTACACAATGAAAGGTTCCAGGTTAGCCAATTTTCTGTCAATAAATTTAAAAATCTAAAAATCAAACACTAGTGTGTTAAAATTACTTTACCAACAGTTTTGATGCATATAAAATAGGTCTTTACGATCACTTGCATTGAAAAAAATATTTTCACGCTTCCATTCCAATATTGAAAACCTACTGTTTTTGTAATGACAGGCCCAATATTTATTTCATGTACGCAAGTATGCTTTCTTGAGAGCGTTGTTCAATATGGATTGTACATTCATAGTTACATGTAAATATAGGTATATCTGTATATCTACACCTGGTATAATAGAACCTCTTATTCCAGCATAGCTAACATTGACGAAAATAATAGAGTAGTTTTCTCTCAAAGAAAAGTTTGACCAATAGAAACGCAGGTAAGCGTTGTCACGTGATCTTCGCCTGGATAAAACGACTCGTTCTGCGTGTCCATTGGTCAAACGTTTCTTCGAGAGACATAATTTCTCTATTCGTGTCATCTATGCTAGCTATACTTGCTCAACGAAACTTGCATTGCAATTTAAAGAAGTGGTTGTGCTTCCTTAGCATGCTAGAAAAACAATAAATCAACTCTAGTTTCTTATTAGCGCCTTAATGAGAGGGTATAATGTTGAATTTTCATGCGGGTGAGGAAAAGTTACAAGTTTTTTGTTCTTGTTTATTGGTTTCAGACCATTTGTGTTTAATTGAATAAAAAGTAACGCAGATTGGTATAATTACATGTCAGCAATATGTTTATTTATTAGCTTTTGCCTGCGGCTCCGCCCGCGTCGAAGAGATTTCCTGGAAATAAGGAAAATAAAAGAATATGATTTTTTGAACGACAATATGCAACGGTCGCCATGTTTTACCAAAGTGCTAATAAATACCAATCAAATAAGCCCAAACTCGAAGACTCGGGTCTGGTGTTGTCCGTTGAGGAGATCCCGTACCCATGTTCCAGTTCCATCATCAGGCCCTGGTCACCATTTTTTACAAAATAAAATATTTATTCTAAAAAAAAGAAAAAAAAGTGAAAAAAGCGAGCTAGGCGAGCCGGCTACGCTACGGCGGCAAACCTTCCATGCTTCACTTAAATTCTCATTGCGCTGCTCCCTTTTGTTATAGCGTGATGATACAAAGCCTAAAACCTTCCGGAAGAAATGCTTTATCTTTCAGTGAAAACTACATCAAAATCCATTGAGTGGTTTTCAAGTTATAAGCGAACGAACAGACAGACAGACGTTGCATTTTAGATGTATAGATAGAGAAGAAGGTATAATAATATATAATATACTAGCTTTTGCCCGCGGCTCCGCCCGCGTGTTATTCGGTTTAACGACATGCTTTTTTCCGGGATAAAAAGTATCCTATGTGTTAATTTAAGGTATAAGCTATATCCATTCTAAATTTCATCCAAATCCGTTCAGCCGTTTCAGCGTGAAAGAGTAACAAACATACACACACACACACACACACAAACACACACACACACACACACACACACACACACACACACACCCTCACACAAACTTTCGCATTTATAATGTTAGTGTGATAAACAAAGAGAAGGGGAAGAGAAGATTTTCAAGCAGCTCTATGTAATACCTAGCTAGAGGGAGATGACTGTCATCAAGTCGTCAAATATAATATTTTCATGGAGTAGTGAAATAATATTCTAATTGTTAGTCCCAATATGAAATTAAAAATGCAATTATTCCAAATTTATAGGTACCTATACTAATAATTAAAGTAGTGAAAATGTCGTGTCTATACATTTAATATTTGTGCGATATTTGAAATGAAATGCTTTATCACCACTAATGCTAAAACAAATTTTTTTTTTTCTTTATATCTGTTTTTAGTCAAGAGCCACTCAACAGATTTGAATTTCTCTTTATTACTTACCATTGTAGCGACCCTGGTCAAGATTTGATAAAGAGTGTTGATAAAATAAGCGCCAAGCTGAACACTGTCGATACCACTCAAAGACTGAAACACAATTCAACGCGGACGAAGCCGTGGGCAAAAGCTAGTTCTACTTAAAATATATAATGTTATCAACGAGTAATCGCATTAAGGCGGAATATGTCAATCGCACAACGAAAGAGACAAACATATCTGAAAAATTGCGCGGCCGAGTCGTGCAGTGAATCAAGAAAAGGTTGCATGGATATTGCTTTTTTTAGTGAATAATATTTAATATAAAGTCTCAAAAGAGCGTTATACGCTTTCTTATGTTTTAGATAAAATAGGTTTTATGTTTACAACAGCCATTATTTTTATTTTTACTTCACTAGTTTGGATGGACTACTGTTTTCAGCAGAAAAAAAACAGCCTTCACTTTGCAGTTTTTTTTCGATGCAGCGAATTTTGCACCATCACGTTCATGGCTTTGTTATCGTCTTGGAAAAGGCCTCATTTAAAACATGTATTTTTTTCAAAACCTTATCTATTTTAGTATGTGAGTTCTACTGTTCTAAACTCTAATTTTTACTACCTATATCGTCTTTAGGCCACTTTTTAGCTACTTATATGTTAGCTATTTATAATTGGATAACACTTAAGTATGTTTACTATTGCAAAATCCTCATTTATAAATAGCCATTTAAAAAATATAAGATGCGTATTTACTTCTACTTTTGACGAGTATCGTTGCTGCGGAAATTTTATTTAATTTTTCTAATTTCTTTCCCTGTACAATTCATGAATTTTCCATAAAACTTAGAAGGAACGTTTGCACCCAAACATGAATCTGTCAGAAGTAGGTGTGAAAACATCAAGTAACTGATATAAAGTTATCATCCCGCCTCCCGCCAATTAACTAAAGAGGTTTAGTATCATCTACCCCTGATTTGTGGTTCCGTACCTTTCCCTTTAGGGATCCGTCGGGATTTGGGGAGCGAACTAAAACGACGAGTTTTCACTTAGCAGGAAAACTGGGAGTAATAGTAGATATTACAGAAATTCGTTTACAGGGAAAATTTTAAAGTAGTTTCTTGTATATTAATATCATCTCTTAATATATATTTTATTAAAAACTAAAAGGAAGTATAGATTGCTTATTGATTAATTATTTATCCAAAGTAAAATATTTCTGTAATTATATTATTTGAGTTCATTTTTCTATGTTATTGTTACTCGGTACCTTCAGTTCAATGAAAAGATTAGTATACTAGTCCAAGCTCTATTAATACTTATGTTTTACACAGGACTTAGAAGCAAAAGATGTAATGTATAGTGAAGCGGGTTAGTGAAATCACCGTTACCGGGCAGATAAAAGCACCAAATTTGGTATGAAGGTACCTTTGGGGGGTATTGATAATGACAAGTTAGCCTTGGGGTCCCATGAAATAAAAACAAAAATAACTTTTTTCTCTATAGTATTTTTGTTTTCTTAGTTTTCCTAAAGCTGTTATTGAAAATTAGCAAGAACATCTTTTTACTATTTAGAATAGTTTTATAGAAAGGAAAAAAAATGTCTCTTTAAAGTTTAAACTGTTGCTACGACATTTATTTTAAGGTACACCCTAAGGCACTTTCATACAAAATGCTTTCATCCGCTCGGTAACGGTAACCTTAAAATATAGCTATAAGCCACTTGACTATTAAGGTGACATGGTAGTTAGTAAGTAATGAGAATTTAAAACAGTAGTATTCCCAAACTACACTAGACAGGGTTCTGAGATAAAAAAATTATAAAGTGAGGGCCGTTTTTTTTCCAGGCCAATGCGGTAGTTTGTCTAAACTTATGAAGTAAAAAATAACAACAATGACTGTTATACACATACAAAACCTATTATCTAAAATTTTATTAATTAAAAACAGCATTACCCAACGTTTTTTTTTTAAATTTATTTAGCCCTTGCTTTTGCCCGCGGCTCCGCCCGCGTGTTATTCGGTTTAACGACATGCTTTTTTCCGGGATAAAAAGTAGCTTATGTGTTAAGTTAGGGTATAGCTATATCCATTCAAAATTTCATCAAAATCTGTCCAGCCGTTTCAGCGTGAAAGAGTAACAAACATACACACACACACACGCACAAACTTTCGCATTTATAATATTAGTGACTTACACACAATTATTATTACAACAAAAAATAACAATGTGACCTATTCTTGTGCAGCAAACCTTAAATTTAGAGTTGAAAAACCTTGAATAATACAAGCTCATTTAACTTTTATCCATCTGCGTTAAAGCCTATTTTGGAATGAAAAGTTTTAGGTTATGGCAGCTCTAAATCTAATGTTTGCTACACGAGAATAGGTGTCAATAGCAGTTAAAAACCACAAAGGCTTAGACTTGTTCTATCATGAGTCACGTAGTTGTTAATTAGATACTTTGTTTACAATAAACAGCTAAAAATTATAAATGAATGATTCACCGTATTACTCGGACTTTTTTAGATATGTTTATCTCTCTCGTTGTGTGCTGGACATATTGCGCCCTAAGATCTTTTTGACGACCGAATTTTCTTTTGCTTTTGCACGATTCGGCCGCAGTGTCACTGAAGGCGCCTCTCCTACTTACCTATTCTCCTTGTAGCGACTGCCTACTGAAGTATGCAACTTAGTTTGTCACACCAGGGACCTAATTCTGTGGCATTTTCAACGCCCAAAGTGAGGTGAAGTCTTAGGAAAATAAAACTGTTTTTATTCAAAGGGATTTGTTAGCTTTACTGGTTCTATTGGTTCTTATTTAAAAAGGCTTTGAAGATGAATGATTGTATTTTTTGTTGGAGAACTAGATCACCACAGCTAAACTTCAACTGGCTCATGCATTTTTCCGACTCAATACAAATTCATCATCTTCCGCCCGGTGTACATTCTAAGACCATGTTCAGTTTTTTTGCGGTAATGGTAACAAAAAATAACGGTAACCATTAGGAATTAGTAAAAAACCGACTCAAACGCACAGTAGCAAAACACACAATATAACAATTCAGAAAACATACGCTAGAAACAATTAAAACACCTTTCTTGGAACACGGATAATGAATATTTCACTAGGCAATCTTTATTAATTAGTACTGTTATTTCGTTTGTTAGGGTCACAACTGTGTAATTACGTCAATTAAATTTATACTCAACGACTCTCGTGATAAGTGCTAAATTTATGTGGTGCTAAGTATGGTGTTATTCCGTTTTGGTTCAGGGAGCAGAGAAGTAAATAAAAAAATTATAGACTGACGTCTGGTCTGGTTTAAGCTTGTTATGTAATTGCAACGCCTGAATGAGGAATTGCTGTCAGTTATCATTAAGCTGATTTTGTTGGTAAACCTGACCAGCTTCTGCAGATTTTCCTGATATTTTTACAATCTCTTCTTTAATTTAACATGCCATTTTGACTTCATTATCCTTTTTAGGGTTCCGTAGTCCGACAAGGAACCCTTGTAGTTTCGCCATGTCCGTCTGTCCGTCCGCGTCTTAGCTCAGAGACTATTTATTAGTACTAGAAAAGTGTAATTTGGCATTAGCATACATATTAATCACGCCGACAAAACTGTAAAATAAAATCAATGAATTTTTTTAACGTAAACACGTAAATTGGGGATGATTTTTTTTTCCATCTATCCCGTAGTGCTGGGTATCGTTAGATAGGTCGTTCAAAAACATTGTGGGTGTATAAAAACCATTTTTCGATTAAGGGATTCGTTGGCGAAATATTAAGCTTTAAAGTGCAAATTTTTGTTAGAGTGGAGTCTCCCCCCCTGCCGGCTAAACGGTTGTTTATGGATATGTGAAAAAATTCACGGAAGTACACACTAAGAAGGCTTTACAGGTATACGAGTACAGGTCGCGCCAAACTTTTAATCCCCTCTAAACACGACAATGTATGGGCCGTTCTTCTAAATGTATGGGACTAGAAGCTTGGCGCGATCTGTATTGGTATACCTGTAAAGCCTTCTATAAAATGTACCGGGCAACTACGGAACCCTACACTGCGCGTGGCCCGACACGCACTTGGCCGGTTTTCTTTATAAGCATTGCACCCAGTACGAGTAATAACAACACGCATTTTTTTTTTACCTTGCGTTACGTATTTTTCACATGGATGGTCTAAAAAAAGAAGAAATTAAAAGACAGTTATTTCACACAAAATATACACAACAAAGTTACCAGTAAACAATAGAAAGCCGGGTTTATCGCTAAAAGAAATTTCTTCCAGAGAACCTGAGACGGGAATCTTTAGGTACTCAACAGTGGGACAAAATAGAGACGACAAGAAAAAACGCCTGGTTAATAATTTACAGTGTTTTCTAGTGTAACCTAGCTTTTCTATTAACCTTCGATTCACAAAAGTCTGTTTTTCTCATCTTGCAGCTTCACAGCTAAGTTTAGGTGATAGTAACCGCAAAGGTCGAATAAATTCACAGACAGAACCGTCCTGCACCGGTCGGGTAGCATGCAATCATTTATTTAACCTTCAAACGCCGGTGTCCAGTTCGACGACATTTTGCGACGTATAAATTGTGAGAGGTTGTGTCTGAACTGATATGTGAAATTTGTGATGGCTTATTTCTGACTGATATTTGTTGATAAAGACCGCGGTCTCACGATTGGTGAGCTTGACGAAGAACGTACTTGACGCGGAGACTCTGATTGGATTTGGATGTGGTATTTTGTTTTATGATACTAAGAAAACTGTTCATCATAAAATAAAGTGAATTCACCTAAAATTATGATGATTCACCTAAAGTAGGGAGCATACGGACATCACAACAAAATACGATGAAACTACTGTTGCTGCTGCTAGCGTTATAATATGACGCACTGTCACCATGACTTTGTAGGAAGCAGATAGAATTATGCGCTCCGTCACAGCTTTTATGGTGACAGTAAGCATACCGTAGTGTGATGGACCTCTTTTATGGGGAAGGCATGATGTAATACCAAAATGATAATCCTTTTTCTGTGACCAATTTTACGGTGATTTGTCATCATAATATTGCGTTACTTAAGGTATTTCCTCAAACGTTTTCATTACAGTATAATATTTTCAAATTATCACCAAATTTAAAAACAATTCACCGTATTTTAAACTTATGTAATGCTATTTTATAATGAAGCCAAAAAGACATTTTTGTCAGTGTAAATCGGTACCTGTTTAGTAACGTCTCAACCACAATCTGGAGGTCGCGGGTTTGAATCCAACAGGGCATTTTTGTGGTCGGTCTGCGTGCTTCGGAAGGAAACAGCTGTGGATACATATTTATGCCAGAGGTAGACTATAGGGTACACCACCAATCATGCTGAGAATAATCTTCGGTGTAACGCAGGTACAACAGCGTAGACAGTGATTTGCATTTCCAATCGCACATGCGAAAACACCTCTAGCACCTCTCGTGGATTCATATCTTGATGATCTATTTATCGTTCACTTTACGACATGTTCATAGTTTTCAGTAGTTTCATGTGTTCACAGCCATACATCGGTACTATAGACCGATCCTTACTTGATTTGTAGATAATCTACCCCCTTATTATAATTTCATCATCATCACGTATCGCTTTGAAATGTATCGTGATTGGCTAGAACTGACATTATACATCACTTTTAGCCAATCACGACACCATAGACGTTGAAGTTAGACAATACCGGCCTCTGGTCCCTTCATTAATTAGAATAATATCTATGCTTCATTAGTATATGTTTTCTTCTTTTTGTTTAAATTACCGCATCACCATATCTCCTACTTCCATGGTACGGTTGACTCCGTTGACGCCGCCAATAACTCAGCGCTCCGCTCTTAAACAGTGATTGACGACAGACCCTCTCCGCAGTTTACGAGTACTTTAATTAGCGCCGTGACACGACCGACTTGGCTTTTATAATACTATCAACCTTAAAAAGAACCCCGGTGAACCCCCTAACATACTCAGCCGTTGAAACAATGCGAGGGAATCACAGATCCGCCAAGGCTCAACTTCTAATGGAAGATTATACAAAATTTAGGGTTGTCACTTTTGAACATTTTTGGGTGCTCATTGCCGAAAAGGGTAGTTGACTGTGGGTGAGTTCTCTTTTTGGAAGTGTTCGTAACAATTGAGACGCGGTTTCTTTTGTTTTGCATTCCAAATTTAAAGTACCAGGCAGCTGAAGTTTTTCTTAATCATGGGAACAAAAGCTGTTAATACTAAAAGCTTTCGTTTTATGATTCAAGTGTCTATTTGACCTGTTTTACATAAATTCAACTGAAACCAATAACTTTATCGAAAGGATCCTCATTAGGTTCCTATCTTGCGACCTATAGGTCACCAAGAAAGAGTCTTTTCATGAGCCCTGATTAGACCTCACAGCGCATCTTTGTGTCTCCGTAATCAGTTAAGAATTCACAGATAAAATCCACTTATAAGGCCGTTAAATTGTATGATTTACGTTTGAGATAAAGTTGTTTTGACTTATTGGTCTGTTCATTATTTCGGTAAAAGTTTAGGGGTCAACCGGTGATCTATAAATGATTTTCTTACATTATTTACAACTACCCTTTGCCCGCGGCTCCACCCACGTTTATTCAATCGCTACCCCGTTTTAGGCTTGGGCGTTATTTTATTAACATATAGCCTATATGTTGACCAGGGTTACTAAAATGATAATAAAGAAAACCGCATCCAAATCTGTTGAGTGGTTATCGAGTTAAAACGGAACGTAAATTCAGACAGACAGAGACATAGACACAAAACTCGAAAATTTTTAGTTTTGGCTTCAGTACAATACTAATAAACCATGTCATTTAAAATTTTGAAAAAACACGTGTTTTTACTACTTTATTATTAGTGTAGATTTTTCATAGGATAATTTTGAAGATCAGACTATAAAGGAATATTCGATTTGTGTTTTGAAGCCAAACAGCATACACCTTTATGTCTATGTGGCTAGACTGTCTATATCTTTAGCGCACTAGGCTGTGAAGACTAACAAACGTGACGCGACTGCCAAACAGGCCCAAATATACATCGTAGCTTTATGAACAAGTTAAAAAGAACCGCGAGGCAAACGCAAATTCTTACAAAATGTTTACTATTAAATATCCATTACTTTATTCAAATACTAACACTTATTTAAAAAGTGATGAGGTCCAAGTAAATGTTGCAATTTTAATGTAAATTATAGATATCTCAAGGTCATAGATGCATAAAATAATTCCAGACATTCAGTCTCCTGGAATTAATAACAATTGCTAATTTAACAAGGGAGCAGAAAACACACAAATCAATGACAGTGAGTTTGAAATTTCGAATTCAGATGGCGTTTAAGTCGATTAAACAATTGACGAAAATAGTCGTGTAGGAGAAGATATATTAGGCGTCGATTGAGGAACATTAGATAAACGTGATAAGGTTACACACATAGAAGAATAAACGTGCCGCTTAGAACACCCGGACGTTGGAAGTTTTAGGACATTTTAGGAGTTGTTTATAATAGTAGAATTAAACGGAGACGTGGTTCAAGAATTGACTGTAGAAAAAAAACGCAAAAAAAAATAGTAAATTCATTTGACTTTGCAAATAACCTTGTTTAATTAGAAAGAAATGAAAATATTTAATTAATACAATTACTTATGGTACAAACCAAACCAGTTTAAAAGTAAAAAATCAGTAAAAAATCGTATAATTTTACATTGTCACCAATACTCAAGATCTTACCTCACCGAGTAAGCGCCATGCTGTTTGCGCGTGACTTGAAAATGGTATCAGTTTTTTTCGGGTTTTTCTCACACACAATCCCATCATTTTGTATTCATGGCTGCCTCTCGCAGTTCCCCATCTTGACTCGATAGTCTTAATACGTGGAATGGTTTGTTACCAAATTTTCGAAGAACAGGCCTGGTGGTTTTAACCAAATTAGTGGAGCTGGTGTCTCAAGGCCGGTTTCTTGAAAGAGCTGCGAATAGAAGTCTTAGACAATGTGTCGCATAACTTTGCTAAATCATCGAATCAAGCACCTTCATAGAATGGAAGTGATCATTAATGAGCTTTAAACTGTTTTCAGAAAATACCTGTCTTCTTCCGTTTATTTGGAAATATTACTATTATTGTTTGTGATTATGATTATATAAGATCGTATACATTCTTTATTTCTTGTTATTCTTCTTCTATTGCAAGAATTCTCAAACTAGTCTCAAAAATTTACTTTTCATGGTAGCGCCAGTAGAGCTTGGACCTAATTTTCTGCGCCCGCGCCGCCGCCGCTGTCCCTTCATCGGACGAGACAAAAACTCTCTTCGTAACTCATAAGTTGGTATCGCGATGCATTCTTCGATTCCAACCAATAGCTTCGCCGCGGCTCCTTATACAGGGTGGTATTGAGTTGGAACAATGGGCGACATCAACTATTGCGAGGATATAAATATGGAATAGAAGCATAGACTCTTTGTTGTTGGCGAACTGATAAGTTATGTTGTATCGGTACTCAACTTCCACCGTTCGCCTACCAAGTTAAAGACAATACCTACACAGCTATACATTCCATACAATGTTTTATAATACCGTTTGCTTCCACAACTCTTTTAGCCTTGTATACATGGAAACTTGCTAGACTTACAAATAACTTTTGTCTTGATATTTAATGTAAGAAAGCATCCTAACTTTAAATTAATGAGTTCATAACATGATTTTTCCATATTAATTTACTTGTTACTGTTATAATTAAGATCAAAAGATAGAAACATCCGAATTCGAATTTTTTTAGAATCGGTCTCCTTGTGTCCCGAAATGATATCACCCTGTTACCAAGTAAGGCCGCGGATCGGTGGCGCCGTCCCAAAAATTCCCGCTGAGGTCTGCGATGCGACGACACGATACATGTATTATGTATAACAAATGGGAGACAAGCAAAATAAAGCATTGGGACGGCCCTTTACATTCGTCCCTGAAGTTGGGCAGCCACGTGGGGACATGCTTAACATTTCGTCTTGGCGTAGACATCGCTCCGCAAATGTTGCCCCAGTGACTTAGGCATTTTATGATTTATTACAAAGCGACAAGGATGGGACTTTTAGAATGACATCGAGTTGTGGATTGGTATTCTTTCTTTTTTGGCTCGCGACTGGTTTGCTTAAGGTTTTTTAAGGGCTAAATAGTTGAGCTAGGTTTTAAAGATTTCGTTTCGACTGCTGATGACATGTTTGTATTGTCATAAACTACTATAAAAAGAACACCTTTTCTTTTTCTTTTCAGTAAGATTTTTATTAAAAATAGCGTATGTGAAATTTGCTATTAAAGTCACTGGCCTCGAATTTTTCTAAACCACTACAGACAATCTATTATGAAAACACACCACGAACAAACTATTGAATGAATGTTGAACATTACTCGTACGGTCTGTTTGTTTCTCTTTGCAATAAACGTTATATATTGGGATTTCGAAATTAGAACTTGAGAATATACTCCACACTACTCAACTTGCATTTGTAATGTGCGAAGTGATTAGTGTAATTTGTTTTACTTACAAATTGAGCTGAACGATGTTTGATTAACATACGTAATGTTACGTGCCGACCAATAAGACACTTTATATTCAGGCTGAGAAGGTTCAAGTTGATTAAAGAGAAAAGTTTTACTGTTGTAACAAAGATTAACAAACAAATCATCAGCATTTACCGAGCGGATTTCTTTTCCTTTCTCTTTCATTAATTCGTTAAACTGTGCATCTATCTGTATTATCCATTTTATTTTTACATTGGTCTGTGACATCATTTTAAAAACAAAACAGAAATTTCAATTTAAAAAAGTTAAAAGTAAATAAAATAAAACATTTATAAAATATATAGGTTTTCGAAATATTTTTCGGCCCACTTTGGGGCCGGCATCAGTCGAATGAATGACAATATAATTATAAGTATGACATAAATTATATACATAAGCTTATGTATGACAATTATAAGTATGACATAAATTATATACATAAGCTTATGTGTATAGTTTATGTCATACTTATAATTGTCATTCATTCGACTGATGCCGGCCCCAAAGTGGGCCGAAATATTTAATATTTAATATTTTTATTTTATTTACTTTAACTATTTATATAAATGAAAAGCTCACTGCAGCGATATATGTATATTTCAAATTCAAAAAAAGAGAACACGAATGCCATTTACCAGAATCAAATGATGAGCCGAAGTCATCATTCCAAGAAACACCAAAACATCCGAGTGGAGATTGTTCATCCGAATCGTCCGTCATTATCAGATGATCTTCAAGGAGACAGAACATGACAAGGACATCATGTCACATGTCGTTGTCGACTTTTTTGTCGGTCGTCACTAATCGACACTTGTCGGTGACTGTCGGATCCTCCAGTGGCGCAAACGCAAGACTCCGATCAAAAGGACCGATACGATTTGCCTCAGCTTTTTATACATCTTTCTCGTTTTTTGAGCATAAGGATTGAGAAACCGGTGATGACATATTTGTAATTGATTACGTATTCAAATTGGATGGTTGATATAATTGATGCAGGTGATAGTAGAAGGTATTTTAAGTATTCAGGAATGTACGACAATGGAATGCTTTTTGACATCTGTCTTACATTCCAATCTGTAAAATCCGTTGATTCTGTTAATTTTATTTTTATTTCGTTAGTAGCCATCCAGAATCGAATAACTATACGCAATTGGGGAAATTGACCTAAAAATATTTACGTCACGGGTAATGTTACAAGAATGGGTAAAACTAGGTTTACCCGGCTAAACTTAGAATCACCTAAGCTCTTTTGGGTAAAGTTCTGAAATTTCGATTATATTCGGATACACCTAGATTTACTGAACGCTTGTTCGATAATGTTAGATTTATGGGGGAATTAAAAAAACCGGACAAGTGCGGGTCGGACTCGCCCACCGAGGGTTCCGTACAAATTAGTAAAAGTTCAAAAAAATCTACAAACAGATTTGTTCACCCGTACAATTATGACCGCACATACCTTTGCTTAACCTCGATGATTTTTTAATGATTTAATTACAAATGTATAGTTTTAATTTAAGATTTTTCCTATACTTGTAGACGGTATTACTTGCCAAACTTCACAGTTCTAGATCATCGGGAAATACCCTATAAAATTTGATTCCCTTGAGAGAGTCTAAATGTAGGTTTTTTGCGGCATAAACGGCCGTATCTTTTTTTTACGTTAATTTAGAAGTTTGATTTTTTCACACCTTCAAGGGACTGCAGACTTGAGTATATGGTTTTAATTTCAACTCGATATCTCCACGCGTTCCCGAGATAAAGGGTCTTGACAAACAGACAGACGGACAACAAAGTGATCCTATAAGGGTTCCGTTTTTTTCCGTACGGAACCCTAAAAACTAAATATGTGTCAAAAATAGGTGCGATGACGAGCGAAGCGGAGGGAGACGACCCTTCCTCTCAATACCTAACATTGGTTGTAACTTTACCTAACAATATCCAACCAGACCTAGTAGGTCTATCCGGATAATTTTCAGCTCAACACCGAACATTACCCAACAAGCATTGGGTAGACCCAGGCTTAACCGTGCAAACCTAGTTTTACCCATTTTCCTTGCATTAAAATAAAATAGAATAGAATTACCCGTAACATATACATGTGTAAAGTAAGTTTAACTAAAAAGGTCAATAGCAGTATGTAGTAGGAAAAGAAACATCTTGTGTGGTTTTACGATGGTATGTCAAAAAAAAACTTTTCCTATCATAAATACGTAACTTCTATTGTTTGAGATGGACAATAAATTGAGATCCTTCGCAATAAGTTTGTACATACAATTTCCAAAATATTTATCTCGTTTCAGAATGACCGCTGAAAAATCTTTATGAAGTGTGACTCATTATAGCTACAGTTCTACACTTCAGTTTCTAACAAGTACCGCTATGACCTAACTCTTATTGACCAGTAATAGAGTGTATTTTTGATAACCAAATATCCAAGTTTCTTAGTATGATTATATGAGGCTAGTCCGCCTAGTGCTGTGCAGTAGCTTGTAGTTCGGGAGTTCTATTTAAAAATCATCATTAACACTATTCGTATTGGGTTCACTGTTAAGATTATAACTTATGATATTAACTTCTGAAACATAAGATCTCTATTATCAATTGCTATTTAAGCTTTGGATTCAAAGTCCAAATAATGAATACCTGGAAGCGTTGAATTCTAAGTGTAGATTGTAGGGTTCCAAGTGAAGATTGCACACAGTTTAAATTGCCAACAAATGATACCAAAATTTTTATACTTTTGTTCCACAAATCATAATGAAACATTTAAACATTAATAAAAATTTAAACCTTAAACTGTGACCTATTCTCGTGCAGCGAACCTTAAATTTAGAGTTAAAAAACCTAAAATAATACAAGCTCATTTAACTTTTATCCATCTGCGTTAAAGCCTATTTTGCAATGAAAAGTTGTAGGTTATGGCAGCTCTAAATCTAATATTTGCTACATGAGAATAGGTGTCATTGCCACTTTTGTAAACAACATGATCTGGCCAACAACGATAAAATTCATTTAATTTTAAAAATATATACGTACAAAACTGAAACCTAATTGGCGTAACCAAATTAAATCGTATTTAATTCTTCCAATCGGACATAACTTTAATTTTTGGCAGATAGACTGGTAAAAAATGTATGATATGTTTTTCGTTAGTTATCAGTTCAAGCATATTTCGGTCATTGCCACGTGACGTGACGTTTCAGATCCTAGCTCCCGGACCATCGAGGGCAGTGCGAGGAGGCCACCCTGTGCGGTGTCGGTGCCGGCTGAGAGCTGTTACATCACCAGCCCTTATCTACATCTTTAGAAGAGCCGTGGAGCTGTCTACTAAAATTCTATTGCTCATTTTTTTAAATAAAATATTTATTATTTTGAGTTAACATCTACCGAATGAATAAGTAATTGTTTTAATTATTATCAGCGTTTATTATGTCAATTTAGAGTTTTTTATTTCTGATTTACATTTCTTTGCATTCTGTGTGAAGGAAGAATAATTTATTCGTAGCATTTCTGCGTAGGTAAGACATTGTCACCAAAGAATGGGTTCCGTCGTCCCGTTCCTGAAAATATAGTTCACTTGAAAATACGCTTGATTTAACAGCCCTCTAAAAAAGTTTTTCCAATATTCCCGGAGCCGTAATTTCGCATGGGATGCGTTTCAGCTAAATCGGCTCAGTAAATCCCGGGTGTAAATGGCCGGGTAACTTTTAATGATCACATATAATGTACTAATCAAACTGAACAACTTTCCAAAATAAATATATTAAAAATATCACGTTTCCTTACAAATTTTAATAACATACTGTGAATTTTGTAAGGGTAATTTCTTTTTAGGGTTTCGTATCCGAAGGTTGCCAAACGGGACCCTATTACTAAGCCTCCGCTGTCTGTCTGTCGGTCTGTAACAGGGGTCTACAGCTACAACCGTAATAAGTAGAAAATTGAAATCTTCACAGAATAAAAAGTTAAACCCATTAAACCTCGTATTAACCATGGCGCCATCTGAGATGACTTGTTTGACAGCTTTTATATAGGTTCATTGATCAGATGATAGATGGCGCTAAGAGTGGCTTGTCAACCTTTTTGCACCGTGGTTCATTGGTAAGATGTGATTTTGGGTTTGTGTACCGGTAATATGTAGTGGTATGGAATTCTTTGTGTGCGACTCGCACTTGGGCATTTTTTTTCCATTTCCGTGGTTATATTTCCTTGGAAAATTATTTCAGTATGATCAGCAGATCATGTGGTTTCACATGAAGGTCCTTGTCCGTTTATGCCTGGTATACTTTTTCAAATTTTCAAGTTTTGTAAATGCTGCTGACAGCTCCACAGATTTCCCTGTCTATCTCCGGCTACCGACCGACAGTCGACCGCAGTGCGTCGATAAGCCCTTACAAACGAGATGACACCGGTGTTTTTGTTTATCGTAATTTATACCTTTTTTTTCCTTTTACTATACCTTTTTAGGCTTCTTTTGGCTCAGAAACAAAAGGACCGGCAGTTTCGAGTTTAGATAATAAGGCATTACGCCGCGGCAATCAATTTTTGGAGGACAATAATCGTAGATTAGTTTTTTTGGATTCGGTAGGCTTTAAGAGACCTTTCCTCAGAGGTGGTAAATGAAATCTTAAGTGTTTGTTAAAGCACATTAAGTTTTCCGCTTAATCTAACTAGAATGCTTAACTATGGAGGTTGTCTTGGGAAAAGGGTAAAAGACTCCTGATCTTATACTTAATTTCGTACCAAAGAAGATCGATTTGCTTAGTCAATTTGTATGCGGTTTTTAAATTTGCAACTGCTATTTTAAATGTGCACACAGTTTACGAGATCTATATCTGTATATATACTAATAATTGTAGTCAGAATGTCGTGTCTATAAATTGAATATTTTTTCGAAATTTTAAAAGCAGAGGGTTGCATCGTGCTGATGCCAAAACCACATTTTTTCATTTTTGTCTGTCTGTTTGTCTGTGAATCTGTATGTATGTTCCGTTTTAACTCGAGAACTACGACTTTTTTTATTATCAACGTAGTGACCCTGGTCAACACATAAGCTATAAGGGGTGTTAATAAAATTACGCCCAAGGCGAAAACGAGGCAAAGTTTTAATAAACACTTTAAACCCGAGAACCACTACTCAACAGATTTTGATGCGTTTTTCTTTTATTATCATCGTAGTGTCCCTGGTCAACACATAGCTATAAGGGGTGTTCATAAAATAACGCTAGAGCCAATAACGGGGCAAATATTGAACAAACGCGGGCGAAGCCGCGGGCAAAGGCTAGAATATAACCCTCCGTTAGCTAAGCTCTATTTTGTATGGGCCTTCGACAGCCTGGGGGCATATAGAAATCCAAAGGTAATACTTACTAAGGTACATAAACTCTATCAATGAATTCGAAGAATCGAACCTTAAGAGGATAGGTTCCGAAAAACCATATTTATTCTTCCTTGTTTGAAGAATCTAGCAATATTAGATATTTGAAAAAAAAAAACGTACTTCTATCAAGAATAAAATGCACACTCTTATCGAAACAGAATTTACAGACGTCATTCCAACATTGAATCATAAAAAATCAAAAATGACTCCAAAAAAAGTTTTCATGTGGAGTTTTAACATTATTTGAGCATAATCAAATTATATTATTTATGAATTAAAATTATGTATAAACTTCAATAAACTCTACACAGAACAGGTATTTGATACAAACTTGAGTTTTTTTTTTAATAATAAAATTCGTGATAAATGTCCTCATTATGATTTTTTTCCAGAATTCGTCCCTCTCGCTCTGTGGTCTTTCCGCAGCGATCATTGCAATCGGAACCTATTCTCTTGAGTTTTGTTTTGGATACCAA
Source organism: Ypsolopha scabrella (assembly GCA_910592155.1). Lineage (NCBI taxonomy): Eukaryota > Metazoa > Arthropoda > Insecta > Lepidoptera > Ypsolophidae > Ypsolopha > Ypsolopha scabrella. The sequence goes on from OU342980.1 coordinate 15,521,682, forward strand.
CTATTTCCCTTCTCATTTACAGAACCACGAGATCGTGTGAATCCTCTTCACGTTTTTTTTGAGGTTCCATTTTTCCGTCCCATTTATAATTAGTCACACTATTGTTGATTTGTCGAAAGGCATAACAACCGTTTTATTTCCACATTAACCGTGCTATAATGAGCAATTGTTACCGTACGAACATATATTAGACCTTGCAATTTATTATGTGTTTCTTGCTCGTTTGCCTTGTCTTATAAAACTGAATACTGTTACTATAATACCATGAGATGTGGACACTTAAGACTACCGAAAAGTGAGCTATATTATTTGTGTACATGTCACCGTTAGATTGTACGATCCGATAGTTTATAATTTCACTAGAGAGATTATAATCTAACGTTAGCTTTTTGTGAGGTAGTTTATAAACTAACCTAACCTAGTGAAATTATGAACTATCGGATTTAAAATGTTACGCTCACTTGTACAATACCAAGCACCTAAAATAGCTCGGCGTTTAAAATTTTCACTTAATAGTGTTGCCATGGCCATATCGCGACAAATAATAAAATAAAATAAAAGTTTAAACCACGGTCCCCATACATCGTAATATAATAATTAATAACCATAATAACTAGCTATTTGAGATGACTTGTAAGACAATTTTTACCGAGGTAATAGATGGCACTAAGAGTAGCTTGTCAACATTTTTGCACCGAGGTTCATTAGTAAGATGATAGATGACCCTAAGATCTTAAAGGCTGTCTTTAAATGAACACAAACAAATTTTGTTTTGTACTATAGTGTTTTTAGGGTTCCGTACCCGTAATATGTGGTGATACGGGACCCTTTGTGCGCGCGTCCGTTTCCTACTTGGCCATTTTTTTTAATTACTCAGATTGTGATGATTTTTATTACACTTTCTTAGGTCAGTATTTTACTAAAACTCATTTTGTGAAATTTTCTTATTCGGTCTTATGTACTAATTTCGTATTCGGTCGTTGTTCAGAAACAGTATGAGTATACTTAAACAGACACTCACGTATGCCTCGAAAACTTGAAGATAGAAACTACAGATTTTCATTAAATATCAAGAGATGGCGCTGCTAACAGATTTCTATGGAAGCTCGTGATTTGTACATAATCCTGCATCATGATGCGTGGCATCGCAAACTGTCGGTTACTGTAATTCCGATTTATAAAAAAACTACTGTAGCATATTTGTTATGTTTGTATAAAGCAGGTGATATTTTTTGCCCCCCTATTAATAGTTGTTCGTATGGAAAGGTACTTCACCAACTTGTGATACCAAAACCAATGAAATTTCTCGGTATATATAAGTAGACTTTCGTTTATATAACCAAATTCATACAGGAGACTCGGTAAGTGGTCAGGGTCAAGATTCAAACTAAAGCTGCGTGCCAAAAGCACTTATATTAAATGGCGTCCCAAATACAAAACTAAACAATCATTCTGTAAACAAAATATGAATGACTGATGTTTCAAGTGAAAAATACATACATATACACACGCCTGTCTCCTAGAGGGGCAGGCAGAGACTACAGATTTCTATCTGCTACGACGCTCAGACACCTTTTTTGCTTCTTTTACATCTTACTCTTTACTTTGCCCTTCTTCAGTACGTCGCCTATTTATTTGGTCGGCACACGTCCTTCTAGGGCGGCCCGGTCGAGTTTTACCTTCCACCTGCGCAGCATAAATTTCTTTCGTCACTCTCTTGAATTCATCCTCTCTGTATGCCCAAACCACCGAAGCATTCCTTTTTCTATTCTATAGTCACTATATACATACATCTTCTTTCAGGCCGAGTGAAAAATAATTCCAGAATATTTTCGCACTTGCCAGAATAGCCGTCCAGGTGTTTAAAACTAATCTTTTAGTAATTTTACTATTTTTAAACCTCAACAAGCACGCGATACTATTTTTTTTCTGTAGTCATATTCCAAGATTCCATATATTTTATTAATTAGTAAAGGTGGCGGTCTGGCGGAATTCCGTATATCTTTAGTGTCGATCGTAGGTTGTAAATAACGAAGGGGCGTCCTCCGCATATGCCGTCAAAAATGTTACTGAACACGCTTTATACGTAATTATTACTATGGAATTTTAATTTAGAACACGCTGTATGTAGAATGTTTTGTACGGAATAGAAAGTGAATAGTTATGCTGCGATTAGACTTGGTTTAGAATAAGTTTTTATCCGTTGAAATTATCAATATTATGTATTTATGTAACTGTGTACAAAAAATAGGGCAACCTACTTTTTACTTTTAATTTAATTAATTTCTTCAGCCACGATCGTTGCGGAAGTCTATTTAAAGAAAAAAAGACACTGATTGCTGCAGCAGACACATAGAAAGATATATAAGGTGACTTTAGTTTATATAGCCAAATTCATACTGAAGACTCGCTAAATGGCAGGACCAAGTTTCAATGACAAAAAACGTATATTTCGACACTCTCAAGGTAATCAAAATTTATAGGGTACATCACGTTGGCAAGTAATACCGTCTTATACTACAAATATAGAGAAAAATCTGAAAACTACATATTTGAAATTAAATAATTGAAAAAATTATTAATTAAATTTCATAAATGTACCTACAGATTTGTACGGAACCCTCGGTGGGCGAGTCCGACTCGCACTTGCCCGGTTTTTTTCATTAATTATTCTAAATCTTTGACGGAATTACTGGTGGAAGGCTTCGGCCGTGGCTCGTCCCCACTCTCATGACGTAACCGTGCCGCCAAGCGACTCATGTTCCGGTATGACGTCATTAGTAGCCGTGGGAAGTGTGTACTTGCAGTTGTATAGTACCAGTGTTTCGTCCATACCAACTTCCGTAGATTTTTGCGGAAATCCCTGGAAAGACTGATTCACGCCTCGCTTGCTGTCACTCCCCCAGTTTCTGGGCGGGCGCACTTGGTCTAAGTTATTATCGACAGTTTCCATCACGCACGGTAATACAGGTTGAAAATGAACCTTCTAACTTTATTGAACTCTATGAATCAGAATCACTAATAGAATACAAAACCGTAAAAAAAAGTTTTTTATTTTATTTTGAAGAAATGTCCAACCTACGCAATGCGACATGTGACTGACAATAAACAGTATATATTCCCGGCGGTAAATAATGCACATAGGCCATGTACACATAGGTTTTGTAGAGCTTCGTCTCCATCACCGGAGTATTTAGTGCTTCTTTGGCGGTCGAAATCTTTTTTTTAAATTATGAGTTATGAATTCAAGACAAAAGTAACAAAACATGTATTTTTTATTTCGTACATATACACTCAGTGGCACAATTAGCGGAACAGAGCAACATTTTCATATAATTGTGGTAATTTCGAAGCCTCGGTTCTCCGTCAGGTAATGATTCGGATGAGATCTGATAGGAGCTATCTAGAGCACGGATGGACGAGATCCAGACCGCCTAAGGAACCCAACTGATCAGACAAGCCATTTATACCACAGACTGTGTAGAGTTTTGAGGGTTCGGATTTCCATACAATTTGATACCATTTATGAGGCTGTTTGTTTCATGGATAACTCTTATGTTAACTGTCGGTTTGATGAGGTGGGTTCCTTAAGCAGTCTGGACCTCATCTATCTGTAGTCTAGATAGCTCCTATCAGATCTCATCCGAATCGTTACCTGCCGGAGAACCGAGGCTTCGAAAGGACCACATTTTATATGAAAATGTTGCTCTGTTAAGCTAATTGTGCCGCTGAGTGTAGTTTCCTTTGTTATAGCTAGAGCGGTCATTTTCAACCGGTATTTATTGCTAAGCGTTTATTATTCCCTGCAAGCCCACTGTATTTAAAAAGAAATAAAGAGCTATCCTTTTACTTCCAATGATTTTACTGTAAACTGAGAGGTGGAAACTATTTATGCAACAGATTATCTCATTTTAAATAAAATCAACGCTTAAAAGATCAGATGTAAGCAAACCGAACTAAACGGGAAAAGAGAGATCGGGAAAATGCTTCGAAGAAAAACTACGCTCCCAATTACAGACAAAAGTAAACTTTGCCCTGGCAAAGACATAAACTTCTACTGGAAACTGAAAACGATATCTTATTTTCGTACTGATAGCGCCTACTTTTGTTTGAGCTACGCCAGTTCAGTGCTGTATTCGCAAAATCGCTCGTGAAACCTGAACTCCCGTACTGCGTTCAATGCAAAATGAACTATATGTATATTGTTTTAAAGCAACAATGAGTGCATAGAACAATTGGTTGGTCTGCTAGATAGTAAAAATGCAGTTCGTGGGTATGTATAGTGTGATAATGTAGTGGTGTCTGTGAAAGGCGAGCAGTGTCAATGACAAGCGGGACTGGGCCGGAGCCTAGTTCATCAACTGACGTTTACTGAAAGCAAGTGTGTTGAAACACGTCATACCAAAACCAAAAGTTACATTTGATTGTACAAAATACACCTATTTATTAAATTGAACGTTTCACACAGAAATATTACTTTTGCTATGGGGAAATATCGCCGACAAGTACATTGGTGGGACAAAAAAAAATTCCAGAGCATTTTCACTTTCAGGATACTGATTTGAATACTTTCCATTTATTAGATCACACAATGATGCTTTTAATTATTAATATGTATACGTTACGACAACATTTACAATCGCAATTTTCAGCGCCTGCCATGGCGGTTTCTTATTTGAAAAAATCTCACAAAATTAAGGTGACATGTGAGTTTTTGATAGCACTGTCAAAAACGCGCACTGTTAGGGGTACGGATTTTGGGCGACAGAGCAAAAAATTGTTTTTTATTTATATAAAAAAATAATTAAATAGCTAATGAAATTTCCTTCAACCAAAGTCTAAGTATAGTTAAAACCCATCTAATAAAATACATTTGAGTACTGTACATAATTCCTGTTCCTCTACATGGAGAAAAAGTGTGTATGAATTTGAAGACCTCATTTCAATTATAATTTCTATCAAGTGAAAGCTTTTTGATCGCGTTTGGAAAACGTTTCCAAAAATATTAAACGTAGCTTATTAAAAACTAGCTTCTTCTTGAAAGTAGTTAAAAGACTCAAAAAAGTGACAATATTTTCGCGATAGCCAATCACAGCGCTGCATTTAATACCTAAGCATCATACCTCAACATGAAATTCTCAAATGTTAAATCAGGGGTATATTATTTAATTCCTCAGTCACCACATGCTATTAGCCACAAGCAAACAAACAAAAAGACAAAACTTCGATTGCCTTCATGACCAGCGGCAGTTAACAAGGGATCAAGTTAACTGACAGTTAATATGTGCAATGTAACCGGCCACCACCGCATTGCGAAGCCTCTAGAATGCGTCAACGTGTGATGTGAGCAGATGCACCCTCGCCCCGCAACCCTCTCGCAAAACACCCCGTCAGCACTCCCTTCAGAGGTTACCATGCTTAACATGAGGAAATTGGTGACACAACTGCTAAGGGTCAAAATTTTATATCATGCGCTCTCAAACAATTATTTTTAAAACTTTGAATCTTTATGGGTATCGTGTTTTCACAGTTTCTCATTAATATGATCTATTTTTCTTCACTTATATGGCAAAACTTAATAAGCATCTATACTCTATTTCATATAACATTAGATAACAGATGCAGGGATTTGAAACTATTTTATACCATGCACATTATTTAATTTACTAGAAACACTACGGAAAACCTATAATTTGGCTTCACATAGATACTTCTTTCTGCAGAATGTTAATTATTTTACTATTTATGTGCACAAATATAGAGACGAGGCAAATTTATGAGACGTTCATACTTAGTACAAAGAGAACATTTTAAGTCACTCACTTTTGACTCATTAAAAAGTCAACATAAATTAACAACAAACCGTATTGCTTAGCAACGCATTTCATATAAGACTGCGACACGTTAATCGGATAAAATTAAAACGTTATACTTTTCCCGATTGCCACGTCTAATGCCACGAATTTTTAATTGAATGCATTATGCTTTCTTAAAAAGATTAGAGAACCCTGCTTTTTTAGGTCTTTCAACAGGAACATTTTGTAATTCTGTTGTTTGATATAAAATATCGTAGCTTGGAAGGTCCTTTTCATTATAATAAGTTAAACATAAATCATTATGTTAGGTCAGGTATTTAATAAGCTTTTAGATGGTTATGCCATGCAGACTTTTACACGTAAAATGACACAAAACAGTAATGTTTAACGTTTATTGCCACAATTTCGTCGAAGTGTGCACCATGAAGAACCTATTTTTCCTTCTTTCTAATGTTATACGAAATACAGTATAGTGTCAAAAGCTTAACAGAACTCAATTAAGTCTTTCCTTAGTTGCTAACAAGAATCTGAATAATATTAATATTATATTTGTAACTTAGTGTCACGGATTGTTGACACTTTTTGCTAATTTCGCAAAATAGTAATCGATTTTTTTTTTGAGAATTTCCCAAAAATTGTCATCGAACCTTGTTAACGAGCATTTAACGAGTCCTCAGCATGAATTTGACTACATAAATCAAAGTTACCTTGTATAACGCGAGATTTATACTTACTTGTTCAAAAATAACGCCAAGGTCTGCCCTAGACGCACCTGTCATGTATAACAAAACCTTGACCACCATTATTTCCACGAACTCTTGACCGCCCAATATGGTCACCCTACTTTTACGAATTAACGGCTTGACATTCCGATTACCCACAAACAGGCGTTAATTGTGAACTAATTAAACTGGTGTTTAACGTAGACATTGTTTAAGGCGACGACGCCACGAAATTTTGGCGACATGGATCTCCATTTTTCTCAGCAATAAAAAAACATATGTAGAATTACCAATTTTTAAACTAGATTAAGCATTTCATTGACATCATTCTGCCCGAAGATTTAGTTGATTGATTAATTTTCTTAGCAGAGAAAAAAATATTTAGAAAACCTCTTTTAAAACAGAGATTTCTATTTTACTGACAAACGGGAGCGAATGAAGCCTCTAAGTTTTTTATTTAAATTAGTCTACAAATACACTTCAATATGGCCGATTGGATTTAATAAATGACTTATAGTTGTCATTTTAAATGAAAAGTACTGTTTTGCCGCAAACGACCTCACGGCATAAGCTAGTTCATGAGCGCATATTTGTATGGAGTAAGTCCCCCTCACTCCACTCCCATAAGGCGCCGATGTTTGAATGCCTCGCCTTAACTGGGCCGTTTTGAGTAACCATAGCAGACCGCCGACCGTCTTCGGATGTTGTTTTAAATATTAATATTATTTTAAACTGGAAAAGATCAATTGAAACAAATTTCAAGTGAGAAAAGTATTTTGAAAATTTTTAAATTTGTTTCAAGACTAATCTTCAGTGTGTAATGCACTCTAAATAATATTTAGAGTATCCAAAGCGATGGATTTCGCAATACATCATAAAATCAAAACGGAAATTTCCTAGCAAGATTGAAGAATCTTCATGCCTATCCAAGCTATGTGAAAATATGAAAGTTAGTCTTTTGTGTTTATTTCTTAGCTTATTTTATTATGCAACTAACAAATCAGTCCCAGTAAAACTATGGCGGGGGAATAGAATGTGGCAAAGGGGATCAATCTGTATTATGTATTTATGTATATTTGCTTACAAATACCTACCGTCTGTCTATTCGTATGTATGTTTGCTTACAAATACCGTCTGACTATCCGTATGGATGTTTGTTTACAGATACCGACAAAACAATAGTTTAACATTAGATTGCAGACAAAATCGTTGCTCGAATCGATTTTCCATTGGACCACTAAACACTTTTAAATATGGTTTTTACTGTTATCCAAGGCGTCTTAGGATAAGAATCATTAAGCTAAAACAATTTAAGTACATAAAACTCTAAAAAGCTTCAGAGACTTGATTGATAAAATAACGGATCGCAAGCAATTTAGCCTACTGACCTCCAAATTTCATTATGAAGATGGCACCTAATTATGATGATGATGATATGATATGATGATGATGATGATGATGATGATGATGATGATGATAATTATGAAAACATATCTGAGAAGAACTACGATATTAGAGCGTTTCTTTTAGCGTGGGTGAAGTAGCGGGTGAAAGGCTAGTGTAAACAAAACAAGTAAATTATTTACACAACTTTACGTTACGTTATGCATTTCAAATAAAAGACTTAATTCAAGCTATAAGTAGGTGGTAATGTAATGACAATGTATAAATTAAAATTTTAATTGCTACTTAATGATAAATAATGATTATTGACACCTGCCTTTTCATGTTAAGTACGTAAGGTAAAGTTCAAGAATACAACATTTTGGCACATGGTATTCTATAAGTAATCAGCGGTTTAACAAAACGTCTGAAAACAGCTCCGTTATGTAAAACAGCTTAACGACGTTTAGCTAGATTATGTCATTGCTTTACGTTCAACAAAACCACTACCCACGTTTAGACATAGTGCAAAAAGTCTTTCAACAAAAAGTACAAATATAGATGCGATGACACATTTGCTAACACATTTCGCTCGTCAGGTTTCTGATTATCATAAATTCGGGAGCCGAGCAAAGCGGAGAACAGCGAGATGATCCTGTAGTTAATAACAAAATTCAATTCAAACCGCTAAATGTTGACCCACCGCAATAATTAACGCAAAGCGTTTATACAAATCCTGGGTGTTATTTCCTCAGCTGTTTTACATAACGGAGCTGTTTTGTAAAACACCTAGTTATGTATAAAGGTTGAAATTTCAAATTAGATTCAATCCAACAGCTGATAAAAACGAATAGATAACTAAAATATACAACGTCACGACATGAAATCCGGAGGGGGTGACAGAGGTGTTTCTGAATCTGAACTGTGAAATGTTAGTTACAAACCACACCCGTTCACTCACATTTCACCGAAGAGTGTTACATCCCAGCGTGCGTGATGATAGGTACTTAAGGCATGTCGCCGTAATTCGGGCGCAAATATGGACCCACAACGAACCACTCAGTTCGAACACAAATGTGCCCATATTGGATTCGAATCCGCGAACTTTAGATTCGTGATCGTGTACTTACTAGACAACAGAGGCGACAAAACGGATAAACCTATACTAGAACAAAAGTCGGATTACTATTATTTATACTGCGAACTTTAGATTCGTGATCGTGTACTTACTAGACAACAGAGGCGACAAAACGGATAAACCTATACTAGAACAAAAGTCGGATTACTATTATTTATACTAAAGCCAAAACTACCATTTTTAGAATTTTGTCTGTATGTCAGTGGCGAAGCGTCCATATAACACGATTCACATGGGCTTGTTTAGGAAATAGCATCCATAATACATTTCTTTATTCCGTGCTCTTCGCTTTGTCAAACATTTCCATAAATCTCAATACTACAAATACACTTGTACACAGACAGGGAGTTGCGAAGTACAAAAACAATGTTTTCCTTGGTTGCTTTTCTGAATAAGGCGATTTTTTTGTCCGGCTTCCCTTTTCAAAATGGTCACCTTTCACCACTGTCCGTCTGTTGTATGTATGTATATTCCGTTTTAACTCGAGAACCACTTAATGGATTTGGATGCGGTTTTCTCTGTTATCATCGTACAGACTATAACAAATGTTCATAAAATAAAGCCGAAGCCGAAAACGGGGCATAGATTGAATAAACGAGGGCGGAGGCGAGTACCTAATATGAACAGTGGAAACAACCAAATCAGTATACTGTTTCAAGGCATAAATCGCAAAACGATCCAGCGAGTTCGTGATACCGCGCATTAAAACTATCAATCATCAAGCTAATTAATCACAACAGCCCGTTGTTTCACTTATCATAATGTATTTTGAATTATTTATTGAATTTGTTCGAACAAGCCACCATTTTGTTACGCTGATTAAATTATCTGTTTATTTCTGCATTAGCAGAAAGCTTTAGTTTTACTAATATGCGTCACTTTAGAAATTACTAAATTTTAATCAATTCGAGATGTATAATAGACATGATGAATAAAAAAATTGTATTAGAGCGTCAGTTAGATTATCAGAAAATATTGGACACGTATTTTTTCTTTTTTCAATTAAACAAACAATGATGAAGATATAGCCCGCTGAAGTTCCGCGTGACGTCACATCTAGGTACAATTTTACTTAGAAGTGACGTCATTTTCCCCCACTCCCAAACTTTGACGCGTTTTATCTCTGTGATTTTTTGTTTGATTGACAAAAGAAATAATACGTGTCCAATATTTTTTGATAATCTAAACGAGGGACTAAATAGAATAATATTTTGTTTACCCTATGTACAAGACTATTATTGAGAAAGATCTGAATATTTTTGAACGACCTATCCAAACCCATACCAAGGAAGAGACGCGAAAAACAATCATCCCCTCTTTACGTGTACGTTAAGTACACTAAATGTTTTTTTTTTTTTTTATTTTACCTCTCTACTGTCTATGTATGTTCATGTGTACATCTTTTAGTACTAATAGTCTCTGAGCTAAGCCGCGGACATAGAGACAGACGGACGGACATAGCGAAACAATAAGGATTCCTTGTTGACTACGGAACCCTAAAAAATTAATTCTTCTAAATGAGATTGTACGAATAAAGTCATAAACCCCACATAATATGTCATTCCCATCGATAAAAGTCGGAATGATAAAAGGGTGCGTCAAACCAAAATTCAGCCGAAGTTAGTTAATGTAAAATTTATTACCAAATTACACAAAGCGTGTGTGGTCCAATTATAACCCGAAAATCAAGTTTTTGTACAGGATGGCCCCGCAGGATCGTAAAAGTTGCCAAGTCTTAGTAAATCATAGAAATAAATCTGCTTCACACGCTTAATTTGGTCAATAAAAAGTTTCAATGCTACAGATGACGTGTTTATGAAGTCGGGTTAGCGAATCTCATTTTTGAACCATAAACTTTAATTTGTGTACTAGTCTGAGAAAAGAGTTATGTGACCGTAACGAAATTATTGAGAATTTGTCTCGTGTGTCAAATGTTTCTCATTGTAAACCGTTTGGGATCTATCCTAACTCTATGTTGTAAACAATATCCGAATATCGCAGGCTTAAAACTGTGGTTACAGAAAAACAAACTTTCTGATTAAAAAAAAAACAAAGGAACAAAACTCATTCTCTTTCACACTAGTGCAATACACAAATAAAAATCCTTTTGAAAACATAATCCACTTGAAAATTTAAAGGTTATAATATAACTTATAAGCAAATAGTTATATGAAATGTAGAGAAGAGATAGAGATAATATATAGAATTATATAATAATTATGAATCTTTATAACACATTATAAAATGTTATTTTGGTATTAACATAACTGCTTGTTATAAACAAACACTTATTTCAACGCAGGAATACTAATCCCAGTTTAACCGCTTCTAAGTCTTTGAATCCGTGTCCTTTTATATTCGCAACATGGCGGCAACGACACTACATCCATCAGTTGGTCAGAGACATATTCCACATTTAAATGTCACGTAACCGACGTAAATCCTGCTGGTAATGACTCTAGAAGACCTTTGATTATTTTATAAATGGAATACAGTGTAAAACAAGCATGTGATTTCGATGCAACAGCTTTGCTAGGCAAACCTCTGTTTTGATTTGTATTTTTTGGTGTAACAAGCAACGAATAATCCTTATATTCTTTTTGTTTTATGTGTATTTCAGCTTCAGTAAATTAAATCTATTTCTATTTTCTGTAATGGGTTCGACTCCTATCATGATTTAAGATTTTATTGTTTATTTTTGCAAGAAAATTTTTTCTTGCATTTTTTAAGAATCCAGTAAAAGAAAATGGATTATATTCCAATTTACAGACAAATGTTCCCACAAATGAAGTTCCGCGTGTCTGGACTGGACGCGAAGGCCAAGTACATCCTCTTGCTCGACATCGTCGCCGCTGACGACTACAGATATAAATTCCACAACAGGTAGCACGAGTCCATTGCTCGTTGGGACACCTTCACTGTCACTGTCACTCGTTGTCGGCCATCAATGTACGATGCCACTTGAGAATCTGTCGCTTCAACAATAGATTCTCAGGTCCCATCCACCACTTGACCATCATCGTTGATTGGAGATTCCATAGATACCACGCTTCTTTTCATTAAGCTTGTGTTCATCCGTTGCACCAGTTCCCAGTCAATAAAACCCATTTGAAACAAACCATTCCAATGCAATCCTCAAAGTTGGTTTAACAATTTGTACCGGACAATGTTCGCTTAATCTGTAGGGGCATCGACATTGTAGGTACCACACGTCAACACCGCACGGAATGACCAGCGTTTAAGGATTCACCTCGCATCCGATGGGTAATATCATTAAAATATCTTTGTCTTAAACGCCGCAGCGGTTGAGGTAAAAAGGGCCGCGACATAAGCCGACACCGAAGGTGAGAAATACCAACGCGATCTCCCACTTCTATTAAATCAACCAAATCGGGGACAAACTCGGCAAACCACAAACTGATCCAAATGAAAAATACAATGTTATCTTCCGGGACTCAGTCGTTTAGCGCGCATCTTCAGAGGCGCAGTCGAGCGATCAAGATCGATAATCTATCTATTTGATCACGTACATTGTTTGATTCCTGATGACAAGCGGTGATAAGGTTCGTCAGGCGTCCGCTTTATGTCCGGATCAAACGATCCAAGTCGAATATCAAAACCGCCGACACGCAGGTTTGGCAACATCGAGATGCGTCCGATAAAACTCCGATTTAATATCCGTTAATTAATACTGGTCGAACATTCCGGCAGAATATGCGACTGTGACTCAGACGTAAACCGATATCGACGCCGACAAAGGCTTTAGGACCACCTAACGCCGTTAATACGGTAATTAATTATCAAAAATTATTTGAAGCTAAATTGTTTATCAATTACTGCCGGCGATTCATGTTTCTAGTCATGAAAGACGCGTCACATCTCCGCAGATATTTTTGTCGATGCCGTGTATAGTGAGTCGGACAATTTGATGTTGAAATTCAATTCGCGCTTGTTAAGTTTTCGTGTAAGAGCACATTTGCTCACGTGCGCTGGTCACGTCACGATGTTCCGCGACCACGCAAAGCCACACAATGGGCACACCTGCCGTTTTTGGTCCTCTTTGACAGAAACATGGCCTTTTTGCTCCTCGCGAATACCTGGTAACACCCCATTAAAGTAGCGCTGATTGCGTGTAGATTAAAACCTAAAGGAGCTCTTGAATTTAGAAAACTTGTCTCAAAACTGCCCGTGAGATGACAAGAAAACTGAGGCATTTTAACACGGGTATTTAATTAGTGCGGTGTATGATCACAAGCTAAAACGATCGTTTCTCGGGAATCACTTAGTAGCGCTGTAAAAAGTGAAACTAGCTTCACAGCATGTCTCCCCAATCGACGTGATGTCAAATCGTTGTCGCAAGAACGAGTCCCAACTTCTGTTTTTCTCTCGTATTGCTTGCAGACGTATGTTTCCTGCCTACAAAGTTCGCGTTTCTGGTCTTGATAAAAAAGCAAAATACATTCTGCTAATGGACATCGTAGCTGCCGACGATTGCAGATACAAATTCCACAACAGGTATAAATCAATAAAGAACTGTAGGAATTAAATTAAAATAAGAATGAGACCGTAACATTCTGAGTAAACAATACTGATCTTATTTTAATGTAATTCGTTGATATTGACAGATGGAAAAGGCAAGAAGCATGCGTGTATACATTTGCGTAATGTTGAAAGGATAGAGGATCTGCTGTAGATTTTAATTCTTCATACGGTTCGGAACTTTGCGTTCGTCTTAGGGACCATGAATGAATTCTCGCGCTCTAGCATTTTCACCTTTTTCTTTTCCTAAATGCAGATCTCTTTTCATTCACATTGTGTTTTTGTCCTAGTTTAGTGGCTGCCGACATCGCTTTAAGAGTATTCTGCATGAATTCTGCTGTTACTTCGTATTTTGTTGCAAGCGAAACTTTGACTGCTTTGTACTATTCAGAGAATCATTTAGGGCTAAAATTAGTTCTCTTTGTCCGTTTGTGACAAACTTAGAGATTTCGAATTTTATTTTCATTGCATGTTTTGATTCAAAAACTAAGCTTACAATTTATTTTAATAAAATATTTCTTAAGTTATTCAGTCTAGTGCACAAGTTATGCAATTAAAAGCTTTCCTCTATTAATTTTAAATTGGGTTATTAGCTGAGGAACACAAATTTAAACAGCGTTTTAATGATATCTCCACACTTTAAATTGCTCTATTATAATAAATTCTTACTTCATAATTATGAGAGCTATAATCTAACTTTAGCGTAATTATTTTGAGTTTTTTGGTAAGATTTAGTCTCACTTCGAATTCCTTAGTCAAATACCAAACCTTGAAATTCACTATATAAATCGGATATCAGATACTTGAGCCTTTTTTTTTTATTATGTTAATTTAAGTTAATTCGAAGTATTGACATTTCTGTTGTCTATCGGCTTTAAGAATCATGTTGTTATAAGTACTTCACCGCTTTCAAACTTATCTGCTCCTTTTTCAATCTCCTACATTACATGTTTGTCTGTTCCCATGAGCCGGTGGATGGTTGCCGGCAAGGCAGATCCGGAGATGCCGAAGAGGATGTATATCCACCCTGACTCCCCATCAACGGGAGAGCAGTGGATGCAGAAGGTGGTCTCCTTCCACAAGTTAAAGCTGACCAACAATATCAGCGATAAGCACGGATTTGTGAGTGTTTACTTCTTTTATTGACGATGGGCTCGATTTTGTTGACGTCTTTGTTTTCCTGGTACTTCTTTTATAAGATAAAATATCTATTGTAAGATTGTAATTCAAACAACATAATCGTGCTCTGGCTACATTTTACTTGAACTGGAACCGGTGAAATGACTGCGTAGTCAAATTAGTAAACATTCATTCTTTGTTTCTTGGAATTGATTTTTTGACCTTACTTACCTTTCACTGGTTCTTGATCATATCAATCTCTTTAGTTCACGTTCTTTACGTAATTACAACGGTTTAAAACATTGTACAGGTAATTAAAAATGACAAAAACACTCTGGCATAATGTTATGCAAAAAAACACCTCAGAAAAAGGTAGCACTATGCTCGTGGCTGTCAGTTTTTGTGTACACTTTTTCATTACGACAAAAAGTTTATAATGTGGGTGATATTATAATTAAAACGAGGATCGATGGGTGACCCCCTGTCGGTGAACTGTGGGGAGCTATTGTTGTTCCTTCTAATAGCTATTTACTTTAGGCACCTACAAGCATAGCCATTACTAGCGTTTTTGACGAATATTATGATGGGCCAACAAAAAAGTTAAGCTTGCGTTTTGTGTTAAAAAAAAAGAAACAGACAGATGATGACTTTGATGATAGTAATAAAGGAAATTAATATTTTTCAACTGTCGTTAAACATTATTTTTAATTCTTTTGTGTATGGCTGATAACCTTATCAATTTTTTTTATAAACCTGATAAATTAGCAATATTAAAATAAATAACACGAACACGATTCCTCTGTACAACAGTTTTAATAATACAGCTGCCAATTTGTTGACCATATTTTGTCCTTTTTCCAAATTAGCAATGACACATAAAGCCTTTTTATCTTGTTCACTTCCCTAATGTCCAACTTTCATGTCCATTTCGTTAACATAATGAAGCAGGTTGTAACCTTGTATTAATATCAAATAATCATGACCGACCTCTTTGACGGCTGTTCTTTTATTAGCGAAATGAAGTCGATGAATTATAATGCCCTTGCAAAAATTGGCTACATTTATATAAAAATGAATTCATCCTTTTCATTAAATTTTATGTTTGGCGGTGGCGCCTTAATATCCTTCCATCAAATCTGAGACACTTAAATGTCCTCGCAAAAGAGACCCACACGAATTCTCATTTACAGAGAACTATTACAAAAACGCATGTCTCGATTTCAAAAAGCTACCGAAAAGAAAGTCGTTTCTTAACATATTCACTCGAACGAATTCAACATGATCGCTGATCCAATCATAGATAACGCTATTGTGGAGTTTTTGTTTACCTTTTTTGTGTGGTAGTTTTTTTGAGGCGTCAGGGTCTTTTGTTTTTGATGAGGGACTTTTATAATTGAAATAACGACGTCTGAAGTTATGCATAGAATTTTTGAACACCTTGCGTTGGTTGGTACAGTGTAACGTGTAACGCAAACCTGTATTGTATTAACACGGCTACACATCCTTCTAAGCTTCTTTGTTGCTATCTTTATTTTCTCAAGCCCAGATCCTAATGATCAGAAATAACTTTCAACCGCCGTTATTATTAAACTATAGATATATAAAATCAATAATTCTAGAATATTATCTTCGTTGATAGAATTTTTACAATTTGTAACTGGCTTAATTTCTATAACAGAAATATTAACAAATTTGTAGTCATTGCAGACTTTTTACCGTTTGGTTTTGTAATCTAGATATTTTTTAACTGTAAGTCCGATATTCTTTTTAGTTTTTTTTTTAAATTACCCTTTTTGACTTTAGATACGAGTAATCTAATTAAATTCAGAAACTCTGACAAAGTTAACATAAGTTAGAACACCGAGGTATTATGGTTATGATAACAGGTCGTGTTCGACATGAGAACAGGTAGATAGATCGGAGTGGAGATAAACATGAGCCATTTGTTTTATTTTTTGGTGTTCGAAGCGCCATTCCGTTTGGGGAATGCCGATTTTGATGTCCTGTCGATTTTTCAAACGAATGACCGATGTCTGCTTCACATTAAATACTGATGGATTTTGGCTAAAATTTATCAGATTCTCAAGGGATATTTCAAACGAAGCTAATATTTTTTGTCGATGTAATCGTATCAGCTCTAGTTGTAACTGTAAAAGTAACTTAAGATGCCCAAAGCAATAAAGTGATATCAAAGCTATAAAGCTGTTGCCGCCTACTGAGTGTTTTAGGACCACGACGCGGTGAGACACCGCGCTGCATCGAAATTTATATTTGCAAACTTGGACAATCCAACTGAATCATTTGCTTGCCCTTTTACGAGTTCAAAAAAGTGATAACGTCCGTCTGTCCATCAGACGGTCGTGAATCTTACCGACGCGGAGTGAATGCCTCGATATATTGATGGCAATTGTAAAAATTTACTGCACCCTTAAGAGTGGACAGGTTGCGAATCGTTTACGACCCCGATAACAGATCTGTATTAGCGTATCGTCAATTATAATGGCTCTCGAGATCAATCGCTTAAATGAAGCTAAGTTTGTCTTTAATTTTGTGAGCGTCTATAAAGCACGATACCCTTGTTATTAGTACCATTAAAAGGAAAATAAACAAACTCGATAAACAGACAGACAGGCATAAAATCTTTTTAAACGACGACGCAACTGCATCTAATCGCAGCCTCTACAACCTTTTGAAGGGTAATTTTTATACAAATCAAAACATCTTGTGTCGACAAAGGTAGGATTCGTCTCGGTCGCCGCCGGGGGTGTATTCTTCGACCATTTTAATACGTCGACAATCGACGAAAAGCGCCCGTCTGGCCTCCTTTTAATTGTGAAGGGCTAATCTGCACCCGGAATCCTTCAAGCGTCTAACTCAACTCAAGTAGCCCATTGTTAGCTGTTTCGTCGCGGTTGTATCTTCATAATGTTCATAAAAACAGCTGCAAATTGCCTCAAAAAACTTATTAAATACTTTAAAACTTTGACGTAACGATTTGGTACCTGACCTCCGGAATTTTAATCAATTAGGTAAAAAACTTTCCTTACCTTGAACCCGACAAAAATTAGGGAAACTTCCAGGGCTGCTTTTGCAACACTTCTCGAGACAAAAGCGTCGATACTTAATGGACTTCCGCGAATTCTTTCGTAACTTCCTTTAGTCCGGGGCGAAGTTTATGCTGCTTTCTCTCTACGATAAATAAATATGGCGTATAGATACAAAGGACGGCGAACCGGTGCGCTTCCTTGAGCAGGAAAGGGCATATGCTTCGTAATTTGTATACAGTTATTGATCAAAAGGTGATGTCCTTTGGAGAGCACCCAGGCGTCCTGAAGCTCGGCGGTCTGCTCCCTTCACAAATTGTTGTCTATTAAGTAGGGGTGATAAAATCTTCTCGATAAGTGGGCGAGCCAGGTTATCGGCATCTTCGGTTCATTGTAATAGATTAATTATCGAGTCTCGTAACCGCTATAGCGGATGAATCCAGAGTAGGGGACCTGAGTGTGGCTAGACCACAAGGCTATTCAGTGAATTTTAGATAATTGCGTTACTTAGCTTTTGGGATAAATTGTGTAACTATGTTTGTAAGTTTATACGTTTGTACAAATGTATGATTAATGAACTATTTTTATAGCACACCGTGCGTAAAATGACCACTTTACGCACGCTGCGCTTGCGTAAAGTCGGCATTTTCCGCACTTTTGCTATAAAATATTATACGAAACTCGTGCGAGAAACTTTTTCTCGACTCGTGTGATTGCAGCACTCACCTTCGGCTCGTGCCGCAAACTCACACTCGTCAGAAAACGTTTCATCGCTCTCGTATCGTAATGTACTATTGTAATGCCATGTTGTTTTGCTTTTATTATTATTTCCATAATGACAAGAACTAATAGCATCGTTGCTATTTGATGTAATTTTTCTTTATCTTCAACCCCTATCATAAGTATCTTTGCCGACTTAAAAACTTTAAGAATATCTTAAATACCTTTCTCACCAGCTTTAACAGATCGTTTGCCTCTTGAAATGTAACAAAATGGGATCCCTTCCACAAATCACCAAAAGGCTTCCGCCTTCTACTTATCTTTGGTTGTCACTTGAGGTGTAAATTTAAATCCTTTTTTGGAGACTCTTGACTGATCATAGCTTAAACCCTTTATTGTTGTGTTTAGGCGCCGTACTCTTTAATATCTGTTACAAGATTTTGTGTACAGTTTTTCTATCTTCAGTTTATTCTTAAGGAATTTTATATTATTATTTAATAGAGGCAATCACATTATATAAAACTCGTTAGATAGCAGTTTTTTCCTTTTACTTCGTGGTTTGCAAGAATAGCAAGCCATGGAGTTCGTCTGTCTGTTCATCCGTGACTTCACTGATTGAGTTCAAATTTTGTATACCTCAAACCTTTAAGTGCTTTGACGTTTCTAGGACTATCAAGAAGAACCTTTATATCGTGTCTCTCTGTCTTTTTCATCTCCCTGGTAATATCTCCAACACAGTACTTAGTACCCCATGGCTATTTTTATTTGGTCCTTTTGAGGGTTATAGGTATATAGTCATAGTTTTCCAAAACTATACATTTTCATGTTGTTTGGATTGGGTTAGAATCGTTGTATTTATTTATTGCGTACACTTGTATATAAGGTTACTGTCGTTTATGTAGCCAAATCCATACTAGAGACTCGCTAAGTGGTCAGGACAAATGTTCAATGACCCTTTCTGCGAAATACTCAAAATAAAATTTAGACTTCCCATACTAATTGAGTCGAAGCTGTTCATAAACAAATATAGAGGCACGAATAAATATTTTCGTATTTCGCAAACAGGGTAATTGAACCTTGGTCCTGGACACTTACCGAGTCTCCAGTATGAATTTGACTAATAAACTAAAGTCACCTTATAATTGCATACAAATATTAAAAGATAAAATAAAACTAAACTTCATTATAATAAACAAACAACGTTGCATGCCGTATTGCTAATAGCAATAAAGAGTTTTCCCTCTGTTAGTTGAATTTAATTAGACAACAGCTTAAAGAGCTAGACTATCAAGATCTTCCCCTCTATTTGTTGTAAATCAACGCTTGTATTTATCTTAACCCCCAGTTTGTCCAGTTAGGTAAACAGACTCAGTTACAGCTTACATAAAGGTCAAGTGACAGGATCCGATTAAATATCAACAAATTCAGCCGCTGTTGGGGTCATATCTATTTATTCAATCAGCGCTACAAATCTACAAGAGTTTCAACCATAAACCATTGAATCAATAAATAAATGTATTCAAATATTATGGCTGTATGAGTTACTAGCTTTTGCCAGCGGCTCCCCCCGCGTGTCGTTCGGTTTAACGACATGCGTTTTTCCGGGATAAAAGTAGCCCATGTGTTAAGTTAGGGTATAAGCTATATACATTCTAAATTTCATCCAAATCCGTTCAGCCGTTTCAGCGTGAAAGAGTAACAAACATACACACACACACAAACATTCGCATTTACAATATTAGTGTGAGTGTGATAAAATTTTTGGCCGCAACCTTGCTCGCTTGTTATTTGTATCATTCATAATATTCCATGATTAAAAGTATCCCTATTGTTGGCCCACGAGAATATTATTTACTATCCTACAGTAAGTTTGAACGTAATCGAGTGATGGTCTGCAAAATTATCAAATTATCAGGCGACAAACGAAAATGTCAACGCTTCTAATTTTAGCCGGTTAATTCCAAGAAGATAGTATTTCGAAAGCCTTAGAAGGATATTCAACATATCAACAATATAGATTCATAATTCGTATTAAACCGGAGATCGTTCAAATAAATCGTACCGTGTACGTAGAAATAGGATCGTACTTTCTAAGGAATAGAATCATACTTTCTACGTAACAGGATTTGTTAGGGATGCATCCGGCAGTTCCCACGGGAGGCAAATGTTTGCGATGCATCGGGGCTGGATCAAGTGCATTTGAAAACTGTGGAACGAGACATTCTCGATGATGACACGATTTTTTTTGCACATTATGGGTTTTGTTGCTCGTAAACTTATTCGAAAGTGTTATGAAGTCAATGGTTTGTGTACTTAAATTGTTAATTAAATTTAAAGAAAGCACAGTAGTCGCATTCTTCTCAAAATATTAATCACTCACTCGTACACAAAGTGCATGTATGACGTGTTTTAAGACTTGAACTTCATGTTCTATTAATTAAACCTTTATAACATGATTTTTTTATTTGTGCAAAAAAAAAGGATTTTTACTCGTTATTTCTAAGGTGGTTCTTCACCCGTAAGCATGTAATTACAAAACGTTTTAGACGACCCCGAAATAGACGAAAGACAAGAAATCTTACAAAGGAGGTAAAGTTTAGTTCGAGTTTCTGTGGTGGCACATCTAGTTCACTATTTGCTAACATCTATTAATTTTTAGTTACTTTGTAAAAGTGTCCAATAGTTTTAGTGAAGCGTCAGTTGTTTGATGTGGTTGTGACTTATATTTGCGTTTCGCACCTTAGTTTGTTTGTTGAGTTTCGTTGCGAGTTCACTTAACTTTTTGTGTCCGATATTTTGGTCCAGTTCGTTGTGTTTACTTTAGGTCTTGAAAAGTTACTGTTAATAATTTTTTTTTAGTTTCTCTTACAGTCTCTTGGATTTACACAATACTTTTTTCAAACAATTCGCTGTACTACGTAATTTGAAGTACTCCCATACCATATTTACCTTTACAGAGTAATTGTCTTAAATATCAGTCTAAAAATTCCTGTCGTCTGCAATGCAATATTACTTTTCACGGCTGCTCATGAAGTTTGCGCCAAATTCTTTCACATTTAGAATTCATTGCGAAGGTGAAAGGAAACAAAGAAATGTGAAGGAGAATTTTCACAAAAAATATGGCTTTCAAATGTAACTACATATTCGTTGTGGAGGTTTGGCTGTAGGGTTGTCACCTGTTGTCAACGAAATAAGCATTAGAGTCCTGAAAGTAAGTATAGAAGTAAAATGCACATGTCTCTGCCGACGTTTCTTGAAATTTCAAATAAAATGTCAAAAGTGTGTATCAGAATCATAGCAGATGTAAATATCTGCCTACCCCTGTGGGAGAGAGGTGTGGGTACTGGGTATATGTATGTAACATCAAGAAACAAAAATATGTGTGCCGTTCATTGGGCGCTACTTCATGGCATGTGGACCGAAGTTGTTTAAATGTTTGAATGGGATTTGGACCCGTGCCCTGCGAAATCATACCACTAGTACACAGAGGCAGCCATTTCTTTTTCTAGGGAAATTGGTAACCCTATGGGGGGAGGGGGTGTATTCCACCCCATGC
Source organism: Ypsolopha scabrella (assembly GCA_910592155.1). Taxonomy (NCBI): domain Eukaryota; kingdom Metazoa; phylum Arthropoda; class Insecta; order Lepidoptera; family Ypsolophidae; genus Ypsolopha; species Ypsolopha scabrella. The sequence continues at coordinate 15,543,719 of OU342980.1, forward strand.
GTGCGGTACAGGCGTCGGGTGCGACACCTCCCGCGTTCGAACGGCCAACATGGAGTGTTGAAATGGCAGTATATTACCTTTGCGCTGCCAGGACCGAAATGTAAAGGCTGGCTGATCGAGCAATAAATAAAATACCTACTAAGGTTTGCTGAATCTGCGATCGGGGCACGTATGGTTTCTAACACTAACTTTGTTCTTTGCAGCCACGTATATTGACTGTGGCGGATTATAAGACCTATTTACGTGTTCAACACGTTCTTGCAGATATGAATTCAGGTAGTAGCTTAGTTCAAACAGGTATAAGTTCAAGAAACCCAAACAATCAAACTAACAATATCATTTTCTGTGAAATAAGTACCCTTTTCACAAAAATTATTATGTTATCGCGAATAACAGATCCATGAAATTATGGTTTTGTGTTTTTTTTACACTGTTTAAATATATTTTTACTATTTTCTTATAATCTGTCACCACATCGCGTGTCGCACCTCGCCTGAGCTGCCGCCATTTTGGTGCCTGAAAATTGGCGGGAAAATTAAGAAAGCAACACTTCCAAAGTCAAACTTGCCTAGCCTATACAGTTTAGCTGCCCCATAAACGCACGCTCACACCAAATAATATGCTAACGACCAAACGCCGCGCGTTCCTTTGCCAGTTTTGACGGAAGTATTAAAAGAAACTAGATCAAATCGCTCGAGAATATTTAGAATAGTATCACAAATCGATACCTAATTCGAATAACCTTAGAATAGTTTCGAGTAAGTATCTCGATTTTTATTGCTGCCATAAAAAAGAAATTCGAGTTTGAAGGCTTCAAATTTTTACTGCAGTTTTCCGCTTGACATTTCCTAACTTCAACTCTAAAACTAGTTCATGGTAAATAACACCTAATTGTAACTTCACGCACCTCAATAAACTCCCTTAAAACCACACTTTCGAAACTATTTCCATCTTTATTTGGCTTTTGGCTAATAAAACCGTCACTCGGCTATACTTCCTCAAAGTTAGACCTCACATTTCAAGTGAAACTGCGGCTGTGTGACAGAAAATGGGCCTAGCACAAGTGGCATTAGGCTCGAAGCTTTAAGATGGACTGAAAACACGCACAATCCCCCTACCACTGTAGTTTGACCTACCCTGCCTCTTTCAAAGCGTTTTGCCCTTTATCCTGTCCGGGGATAGTTGGATCATTGGGGGTCTAAGAAAACTGGTTTAGTTGCCCCCATATATGGTAGAGCCAATATAAATAGGTGAGGGAGGGGGGTAAATTGCCTATTATTAGACAGGGGTGCCAAAATAACGGTTTCACGTGTTGTTCTTTTTTATGTGTTCCGTTCTGTGGCACGCTTGACTTAATTTTCTTGTTAGAACATTTTAGTGTGTTTTCATGAGTTTTTATTTTCAGTAAAACGCTGATTTTGATTTGTCATTTTTAGGTTTATTAGTTGCTTACGGTTTTTATAAGGTCCTTAAAATGCTGCGGTCCGTTTATATTTTATATTACGAGTAAAACTACAGAATGTCTGTGTTTTTAGCCCTATTTACCAGCCCACAATTTATTTTTTATCTGTCACTTTATTAAACGAGAAATCCAGGTGCAATATATTATTCTTCGACAAAAATGACAAGGCTGACATTGCAATGTCACTATGATAAAATGTAAAACACGACGGTGAAGCTCATCCATTTTCCAGCTCATTTACATGGAATTGTCATAAAACTGTCACTTTTGACACACCTATGCCAAAATCGATACGATATTATGACGTGTATGTACTCCAGACTGACATCAAAATGGTATTATTTCGGGTGCATCTAATGGAGGTATTATACGAATATGTACAATTTTGTATGGTTTTATCCGGTCGTTTAAATTAATTTCTAAAAGTATCGTTTTTTTATTTCTCTTGTTAAGTGAATCCATCTTAAACTGTCTGTCATCTTAACCAATTAACCACAGATTATACAGCACCCTGAAAAAAGTGGGAAAAGGTAAAAAATACATGTTGAAATCGTAGTAGATTAAGATGAGTTATTTCTGTCTACCCCTCTGAGAGACAGGCGTGAATATATATACTTAATATAATACAGGTGTAATCGGGTAATATTTTAAGAATTTTACTTTTTTAATTTATTTACTTTGCTAATATTGAGTATTCCATTTATTCAACTTTTCATACGACAAGAATTTTCACGAAATTTCCTTAAATTACGTGATTTGAATAATATTTCAAATAAACTAACTTTCTTGTTTTGTCAGATGTTTTTACACCTCGAAAAAGTTTGTTGCTATAATAAAATTACCTCTTGTAAACTTGATTTTTATCTGTAAAACCATTACTCTATTCCTGAGCAACGTCTTGTACCATATTGGTAAAATCAGTACGAAATACCTACCTTTATAATAGAGTACATTTTGAATCTATTGAGAAATGGTTGATATTTCGGGTCGCAACAGTCTGGACGAGAAATATCAACACTTTCGCACTAGATTCAAAATGTATAAAAATTACATGAAACATTGAAATATAAGCAATTTTGTTGCTAATCAAAACAGATACAAGTCGACAGAAGAAAGCGCAGTGTCTGGCTGGCGCGAATCTATACTACAAAGCCCGATATCTCTTTCTAAAATCTTTTTAATAATAAATTCTAAGATAGATAGATAGATATAATATACTACTATACAATAGAATATAAATAATGACGTCTAAAATCGTTTTGAATTAGTTAAACATCTTTTACAATTTAACAATTATAATATAATATATTTCATAATAATATAAAAGTTTGAAAATACTGATCCTAAACAGTTTTTAGTTTATCCGGTTACTTCCATAAATACCAATAAAACGACAAGTAAAACATGGTTTATATACTGCTTACTAAATGATTTCGCCGGTTTCCCCTAGATGGCGTTAGTAGTAAAACAAAAAACACTATTGCGAAACAGCACATTGAACAGGCACGTAATCTTTCATATTTTGAGCAGGTGTATTAAAAAGTATATTTTTATTGCCTTGTGGTACTGAAACAACAGTCTCTTAGCTACATTCAATGAAAATATACAGCATCTTTAATAAGGTATTTCATACATATTGACTTAACTTATCAAAGCGATTAAATTTTGAAATTTGGCACCAAGGAAGTCACATAACAAAATTAAGGAAAAGAAAATTGTCGGCAAAGTTATACCCGAAAAACTTAATTTTCATTTACTTTTGCCATTACTACGTTGTATTTAATTTCAAATATCGTTGAAACCCTTCGTACACGAATCCTACATGCACTTTTCCGTATTTTATTATTTATAAGGTCTTACATTCAAAGTGATTTTTTTTCCAGATGGTAGAGTATCCCTAATAGAACTTATTTGAGCAAAAAAATTTTTTCCTTCCGGAATATGATCAGTTAACGATACAATGATCTACCCTAGAATTATTTTCACTTATTATTGTAAGACTATAAGTTGACTTTTGTTTAAGTGACATTTAAATTTTTTCATATCTTTTGTTATTGTCAAACTTGACCTTCTCATTGCATTTCCAGCAAAAAGTTCAATGCACGCCACTGTCTTTTATAAAGCCAAATTCGTAGTGAAGACTCGGTAAGTGGTCAGGCCCAAGGTTCAATGACCGTGTTTGCGAAATACGAGGAATATTTTTTTGTACCTCTATAGGTACTTGGTCAAGAACAACCTCGACCCAATTGGTATTAAAAGTCTAAATTTTATTTTGCGCACTTCTCAGTAATGGTATTTAAACCTTGATCCTTACCACTTACCGAGTCTCCAGTATGAATTTGGCTAAATAAACGAAAGTCACCTTATATAATCATGAAAAAATGTTGCAAAGGCAAATTAATTTCATCACGTAATAAAAAAATTAAACCGACTTCAAAATATTGCAATCGCAATTTTGTAATGTCATTGCGTTGTGTATCTGTTTTCCTTTACCAAATTCTACACCCCATTATTTACCACCAAGTATTTCAATTTTAAATTCGTCTTCGTGTCAGAAATCATAAGGATTTTTTATTTCTTTCACTTTTATTTTTCTTTTTTCGAGCAATAAAGAAATATTTTTCCTTCATGCCAACCTTCTAGCGCTATAAAATATGCTACCGGTTCTGGTCCTTTCTTACTTCAACAGTTTTCGTAACATTCATAAAATACTAAGTTTATTTATGCTACTACTGGAACCATGAAAAAAAAGTTCTCGTTCATATTAATTTCAGTGTATACCTATAGGTATATATTTAAAATTAATGAGCCACTATTTTTTTTAATTACCCTCTTCGTTTATTCAAAGAACTTGTTCAGGTATGTTTTTGTTCATGAGTACGTTGTTTCAGTTAATGTTGGCAGTATTTTACGCGTGGTATAGTTTTTAGCATCTTGGATGATTTGATGCTTACTTGCCAGTTGAATGATTTGTGATGGATGACCAATAATCTATGAAATATCTTGTTATGATGGTTAACCACATGCCAAAACGTTTATCAACACGCCAATCTTGCGCTTTGTAATGTACATTCAGGCACATCATTTTTGCGCTGTCATAGTAAATAATTTTATAAGTAGGTGCGATTGTGGATCGTATTCACAGTAGACAAAGGCATAGGTTCTATAATGTACGTGATATGCTTTCACGTTTATCCATGTAGGAATTTAAGTTAGGTGTATTTTCTCAACATAATTTAATGATTAATTAAATTATTTAATTAATTATTGAACATAATTTCTAAGGATTCTTATTTTATTCTACACCTTCCATCCATGCTATCCAACAAATCAGTGCATTAGTTTTTGAGCTATGGCGAGAAAAAAACGAAAATGAAAATTTTTTTTCTTATAATGTGACCTATTCTCGTGCAGCAAACCTTAAATTTAGAGTTGAAAAACCTAAAATAATACAAGCTCATTTAACTTTTATGCATCTGCGTTAACGCTTATTTTGCAATGAAAAGTTTTAGGTTATGGCAGCTCTAAATCTAATATTTGCTACAGGAGAATAGGTGTCAATGATTGTACAAGTACAGAATACAGAAACATATTTTCTACTTTTCTTCTGTGTTTTGTGATTGTGTCGTGTTGGGAACAACCCAACAGAGAATCTTCGCCCTAGCACCTGCTCCGTCACTCGTGAAAACGGCATTTTTACATTTTCCACATTTTTGCCGAAAAGAGTGCGATTCATATATATTACCTACATATTTTCCGGAAGTGTCTCTTCAGAAGGACTCGAATAAAGATGTTTTTCACTTTTCCGCTTGTTAGAGCTGTAACTATCGACACATATTGAAGGATGTTTGATGTTTGGCTTTTTACTTATAATAGTGATTCACTTTTTACTAAACTTACATACATTATTCGCCATAAAGACAATGTTGTGATCGAAGCTTCCCAACGTTAGTAGTCGTGTTTTGTTTTCGCTAGAGGACTCTTTATAATTACAGCATAACAAAATCAAGTGTTACAGATTAGGGTAGTACCTACGACGAAATTATAACTCGTTGGGTAGTACAGAGTTATAGGGAAGAAATGAAATAGTTTTGTGTTTTTGATTGGTAAGCATATCAAAATGTGTATAACCATTCGGCTTTTCTTGATGATGATAATAATAATAGATATTCATTAAAATAAACACATGAATAAACAGATGCAAGATAAATTTCGAGCCGTCTACTATCGGGTATACCTATACATCAAATTTATATTATGACATGAATATAAAGGACCAAAGAATGAATCATTTTGATTAGCAACCAGTGATAGGAATCATGTTTATCTCCAAAGCTTTTTTGCGGCCAATAGTACACTTAATAAACATCAGTAACGACATATCGAAATAAAGTAAAAAATAAACATCATATCATCATATTCGAAACTCCGAAGGGGTGTCAGAGGTACAACTATGAACTGTGAATCGCAAGACACAGTACACACTTGGTACACCCGTTTTTCACCGACGATTATTACGTCCCAAACGTGATCGGTGGTGAGCTGTATCGCCGTACGTCGGAAACAAATTGACGAAGCACGCACAACGAACACAAATTGACGTGCACCGCGGGGATTGAACCCACGAACTCTGGGTTAGCAGGCGAGCGCTCTTCTTCTCAGCCACAGATTTAGAAACATTATGATTGCAGTACCGAAACGCATAATAAAATTCCCGTTTCAGAGCTCCTCTCGTCCAGATTTACTGTTCTTCTGTGTTTCCATACCGCAAATATATAATATTAATTTCTATCTCCTTGCGACAGATAAATAGCCAAGAGTTTAAATCACAGAAATGAATTTCTATCAAAGTTACAAATAATATTATTTTAATAACTCGTCATTACGTTAAACACAATTTTATCACAGGACTGTTACAGCTAGAACATTCTAATTTGAAATCCTACCGAAAGCAGCTCAACCTCCCAGCTCATGATAACCAGCCTCTCATCAATCAATGCCTCCCCCTGGAGGGCTGATCCTGTAATTTGTCACTTCGGACCCGCCCTCCCCCCGCTTTCCGCTGAAATTACCCCCCCTGAAAGTGACAACTGCCCAACCATATTTCAGGGCGACCTTTTATTCAAATGAATGCCTTTTAGGCCTTGTAAGGGTATGTTTTGGAAGTAATGGGTTGCTTTTTTTGGTTTTTGCTCATTGTCATTGTGTATTTATATGTTTTGGAAGAGGGTAGGCGGTTTGGGTGATGTTAGTTGAGGATAATAAAGGATGGAATCAAATAGAACAGACCAAAAACGAGAACTTTTGTCCTTCATTCATTTGTTTTTATTTTTTACTTGTCCTAAAACTCAACATTACGGTCATTGTTGAAAATCTTGCGCTTTTTCTTCATAAAACCAGTTCAAAATCTTTCATATTAACATCGTAAAGAACCTTAAATCAATAGGAATAGAGATCAATATCCTTATATGTAAATCGGTAGGTATAATTTCCATTTAGCGATTTAATTTTTGCGATCTTTTTAAGCTTGGTTTTATCTTATTAAGCTCACTTAAAACGCTACTGGGCTTAAATAAAGAAGGATATTAAAGTAAATTTTATATCTATTGTATCAGATAAAAAACAAATGGATATTTTGATATTTTTGTATTTACTTTTTTATTTTTGTTTGATACTTTCATTTGGGATATTGTTGATTGTTATAAAAACTAATAAAATACATTTTTACTCGATATATTTAATTTCGACTGATGATGGCCCGTACCGTGAATTACCGTGGGCCGAAATATATCGAGTAAAATTGTATTTTATTGAACTATCAACAAGTATCACACTAATATTATAAATGCGAAAGGGTGTGTGTGTGTGTATGTTTGTTACACTTTCACGCTGAAACGGCTGAACGGATTTGGATGAAATTTAGAATGGATATAGCTCATACCTCAACTTAACACATAGGCTACTTTTTATCCCGGAAAAAAGCATGTCGTTAAACCGAATAACACGCGGGCGGAGCCGCGAGCAAAAGCTGGTCCTAAATAAAATAATAAAAATAAAGCAAAATATATCTTCATTCATACTTTCATTTGGCGTTACTTACAAGTAATATCACATGAAAAAATTAAACTTGGTGAAAATGTGGTATTTAGTGACTAGTCTTCTTCTTTGTCATATGGTATAGCCAACCTAAGGCCGTAGCATGAAAACACCATCGCTACGTTATAGTTTGCGTTCACGCTAGATGTTGTATGGAATCTAAGAAGTTCCGCTGCTCCCCGCTTGCGGTTGTTATCAGATTCCCTAGGAAATACAAAGTGAACGCAACAATAACGTAACCGTGATGTTTTCATGCTAAGGCTTCTGACTATCACGTATCGATATTCAGCTAGGACAAACAGTTTTACGTGCTATCCGAAACACAGAGGGAAATTACCAACAGTCACCCATCCAAATGTCTGACCATGCCAAACGTTGCTTAGCCGTGCATCGTAACGGATTACACGGCCGCACGCTGCTGCAGGCTTCCCACAGATTAGATTCATCTAACAATCTGATTAATTCCGCGACAGACCAAAACAACGAGGGTTTACCGTCTCTGACGATACCCTAAATCTCATTTCGTTCGACAGCTACTTGTAAAAACCAAAACAGGTACTCAAAGTGCAGTTATTCCCAACCAAACATTTGCTTTTTACCGTCTCAGTATTTACCACAATTTGTTATCTTTACATCGATCTCGATCCGACTCCGTTCGATTTACGAACACAACAAGAAATAAAACTGAAGATATTCAGCACAATTCATATTACAACGGCGATAACGCGACAATTTAACTTTTATACTTTGGAAGAAACATTCGAAGAATTCAAAATCTTTGCGGAGCATTCAAATTCATTAGAGTTCCGTTCCTTTAAGTCATTATGAAACCATTTGTGTAACAACGGCTATGTTTATTTCAACTTTTTGGTTTATAACAAAAAAGCATCTTAAGGAGCTCACCTTTTATTTTAAATGCATTTTTTATATTTACAGCTTTGCTAAAAAAAACCTGTGCATACCTAATTATAGTTAATAATGTGTTACTCGTATTATCTGATGATCTAATAAATATTTCAGGTATTTCAATGAAACAAAAAATATCAAGCTGTAACTACAGAACCAAAGCCCTCTCAACATCTTTCCACTTGACTTTGCTAAAAAAAAAGCCTGTGCATACCTAATTATAGTTTATTAATTAGATATATTTATACACGTGTGAAAATGTGTTATTATCTGATGATCTAATAAATATTTCAGATATTTGAATGAAACAAAAAATATCAAGTTGTAACTACAGAACCAAAGTCCTCTCATCATCTTTCCACTTGACCTTATCATTTCACGTATGTGAGAGTGACTGAGCATTAAAGTCTCTGATAAGGTTCAATAATATGTTGAATTTAAATACAAATATCTTATCTTGGAGCCTATTGGTGGTCGGCCCTTAAGTTGTGGAACAAAGAAGGTGTAGAGAGGACGCAGATACTCCTCGGTAAGAATACTTTAGTTTATAGAGTATTATTTTGAACATTTAAACTTTTTACCGAAAGGGAAAAATTACATACTGCGAGATACTTTTTTTAGTTAAGAACTGTTTTGGTCACCTCAACCATTCTGAAGAGTTTGTAGCGATTTGTCTCTGATACTGTGCCGCCATTTGAAAACACTTGACCTATAACAGAGCTTTTCAAACTTTTTAATCTCACAAGAGAACGAAGAGAAAAATATTACGACTACGACGATCTCGATCGTAGAAGTCTTCCTAAAGTAAAGATATAGTGTTGAACAAATAATTTATTATACGACATATTTGTCGCCGACATGATGGCCGTTGGGGGCGAAAGGCCTTAGAATGGAGACCACGTACAGCAAAGCGTAGTGTAGGCCGACCTCGTGCCCGCTAGACCGAAGACCTGAAGGACGTTGTGGGTGGCGGACGGAGGAGGACGGAGGACCGACATGAGTGGCGAAATTTGGGAAAGGCCTATGTCCAGCAGTGGATGAAATCGGGCTAATGGATGGATGGATGGATGGAATAATCTAGAGAACTCCTTTGTAAGAGTTTCTTGGTAATTCTCATTCTTTATTGTTCACACAAAATACGGGCTAATGGATGGATGGATGGATGGAATAATTTAGAGAACTCCTTTGTAAGAGTTTCTTGGTAATTCTCATTATTTATTGTACACACAAAATAAATAATTAGTTATTTACACAGGTAAAACTTTAAATTAGTGTACGACGGCGAGCTTACCTCTATAAGAGATTTCTTCCAGCAAACCGAGAGAAGATCAGAACTACATAATAGAAGGAAACATTAATCTTAAGAGTACATACTTAAAATGTTTCAAACATAACTACTATTTAACAATAAACAAAAGGACTTAGCCCACGAGCAACTATATAATACTTTAATACATAACTAATATTGCATACATTTATGTATATAATTAATACAGGATAAATCTTGTCTTTTCATTGACTCGCATAACCTCTATGTATTTGTTAGAATAATTTCTTTTAATTTATTTTATTAAATTTCTAAACAAATAGACATAAAATCTACCTATTTATATTACTTACCATACATATCCTCAAAGAGAATGTTAAACCAAGCAGCATATCTTCAATTCAGTGCAGAAGTGACTTACATTTAAGTACCGCATAAATACCGATTTCGAATCACAGATGTTACTTGAAAAACGACCTTAAATACGTAGCAATACGAGCATCTAGTTATTAGGTATTTCAAGATGCTTCCTATCTAAATTCGAAGGCTACTGCGTGGTCCGCGGCAAGATAAAAGGGCTAAGAAGATAGCGCGTTAAAACACTCATTTGTTTTGTCGCCCGACCACCGACTAATGTGTCCCCCCCGCCCCTCTCCACGTCCCCTCATGGCGGAAGCAGCCTTTGACAGGTTTAGATGGGACATCGAGAGATTTGAAAGTTTTGGATATGGCATAGTAACATTATATTAATGAATATGGTATGTTTGTAGCTCATTTTGATTAATGTGGAAACGAAAGAGGTGTGTTAGGATCGTAGCTGATCGCCTGTACTCTATGGCAGACAGATGTGAGCAGTTCTACAGTTGGTATGCATTACGGGTTACTTCGTTGCTTATTGCACTTCGTAAGAGATCCTTCAGCCTAGATGGAATCTGCGTGAAAATAATCTTTTCAAACGTCTCCGATGAATTATAAAAATGTGACGTCATCAGAGACTTTTAATATTTGTTTCGGGGTGCCACATTAATTCTCCGCCTGCATGTTCAATTTTAGCTGCCTTATTCTTGGGTTACTGCGCGGACAGACACACACAAAGACTTACGGACAGACTGACATTACAGCTACAAAAATATACTTCTTACTTTTATTTACTGGAATAACTATGTACAAAGAAATTAAAATTCACCTTTGAACTTTGTGAACAATTTACTCGATAGCGCCTTAAAAATATTGTTAATTTATTACTCATGCTACGGTGTAGTGGATCTACGAAATCGTAGCGGTTGCTACGCCGTAGTAAATCGTGGCCTGTAGATCGAAATTATTTTAAATAAAAAATAAATAAAATAAAAATAAAATAAAATAATTTTAGAACTCAAATATCGGTTGTGCTCTACTGACCATGGTGAACAACTTTTCCAAAGAAATGATCAGGTTTTTGGCAAACAGAAAAATAAGTTTATTATACCTAGTTTAGAATAATGTTGGCTTGCCGTTTACTCACGATGGAAGAGAATCCGGGATTAGAAAGTTCTGTCGCATCTTTCAACATGAGCAAATTATTCGACATTTTAAACCGCCACAAAAACAATATGTTAATTGTAAATATATTTTAGAAAAACCTGATATTGGCTTTTAATTTATAGTGAACTAGCTTTTGCCCGCGGCTCCGCCCGTGTGTTATTCGGTTTAACGACATGCTTTTTTCCGGGATAAAAAGTAGCCTATGTGTTAAGTTAGGGTATAAGCTATATTCATTCTAAATTTCATCCGAACCCGTCCAGCCGTTTCAGCGTGAAAGACTTACAAACATACACACACACAAACTTTTAATATTAGTGTGATGTGTTTTTTAATAAAAGCAAAGAAAATTACAGTAAAATGCGCAATATTTTGACCTCTCCCCTGATGATGACCCCACTGAGGGGTTGAAATATAGCACATTTTACTGTAATTTTTTTAAGCAATATTTGTAACAAAATAGATCGCCAGATCGCAATCTTGCAGATTTAATTTTGATTTTCCAGTTTATAAGATTTTATTCAAATATTTTCTTTGATGAAACCTTAATTTAATACCATTTGTTGATCTGGTATTAAAACATAATTAACGTTGTTTTAAAAGAATATTTACAGCAAACTACTCGTAACGGAAAGTTGTTTTATTAAAAAAATCTCGTTAAGATATACTTAGCCAATCACATTCTCAAATTCTCAACTGTGAAATCTGGGATAAGTCTAATGAGAACATCAAAATACCACATCCAGAAAGACCTCTTTTGGTCTGCAAGTTTCGTCGGTGTCCCAAATATGCGCCGCTTTTGAGAAGAATTCGCTTAAAAGTTACCCTTTGTTACTAATTTGTCTGAGACGGTTAATGTTCACTTGCTTAGACGGTTAATTGTTCACCAATATTGAACAGGAACTAGGCTTTTCCCCGCGGCTTTGCTCTGGTTAAATTGGAGGCTCTACCCTCGAAAATGACTTCAAGAAACACATACAGTTCCTTTGTTCGACCTGAATATATTCGAGGATAAATGTTAGGCAACGTTATACTTGATTGTTTTTACAGTGTTATTAGTCTTTTTATACGAATAAATTCCCATAAATTCCGATTACGGAACCTTTCACGTACATTTTATAAACTTTTCTTAGAACAAACTTTTTACTTTAGAAAACCCTCTAAATAAAGTTATTTTAACGCACCTTGCCTTATCTATCGCCACTCTCATCAGTTGAAATTTAAAAACAGTAGCCGTACTTCTTAGCTAATCTTCACGTACGCATGTCACTCGCATCGATCAATAAATAAAGCGGGGCATAAAATTCACTGATAAGACCACGTAGGCGGTCAGTTGAGTGTTTTTACCTGTTATCCCAAGATTATAACGGAGCCCATTGAAGTGTCGATGGAATTTGTAATCGACAGCCGGTAGCTGTTTCATCTACATAAACGTAAAGATATTATGATAATACGGTTGTTCTTTAAGAGTTTCGCGGCGAAATTATGCGGAGTATTGTATGTTCGTATGTTCTAACTAAAGAATAACTTTACTTTTATGTAGTGTATGACATACATACACTGTATGTTCCTATGTTCTGCATTAGAGAACAACTTTACTTTTGCATGGAGTGTATGTATGTTCCTATGTTCTACATTAGAGAACAACTTTACTTTTGTATGGAGTGTATGTATGTTCCTATGTTCTACACTATAGAATAAATCTCTTTCGACTGGTTTGACAAGAGTCGGGGAGAAGACACTATTGAAACATGAGATAAATATGCTAAACACATACTAAAATACATATTTTAAATCTTTATAATCTCGCGCATCAAAAAATGATATCAAAAGTTTCTTCAGCCGCAGCTTCGAAATGTAATCGAATCCGGCGCAAAAATTGTATAATTAAGAACCTTTTTTCATTGCCGACTCCGTCCCCAGACCTCAAGTAACCTGACCGAACATTGTGCTTAATTGAAACGCAATAATAACCGCGTGAATAAATTTCTCATAACGCCGATAGCAGGCATATAAAGGAGTCTTTATGCCAAACAAATCGGCCTCTTTTGAACTTCACAAACGTGCCGCGAGTCCAAAATGGCCGAGTTATTCTGTTTGTCCCTATTGCGTCGCGAATGTACTGCTCGGGACAGTAATTAGACTATTAATCAACATGAATCTATAAAATTTTGTTATAGATAAAGCCCGTTTGTATTTTTAAGATGAAAGTTTTGGCAATCTCACTCGTAATATAATACCGAGTCTAGATAAATACGTACACAAATACCTATGCATAAGCTATGGCTGATAAAGATTTTGTTAATTGTTAATAAATTGTTGTTGTTCACTTCTAAATTCTATAACTTTTAAGGCGAAGTTATCCAGAGAAATCTGTCCTGCTCTAACGATTTCATTTTACATTTTCTATCCTGCTCAGTGGGAGCGGGCCACTTAGAAAACTCGCGATTTCGAGATGTTTTTATTTATTATTTTGGAATAAAGAGGATGGATTTTTAATATGACGGCCGCTTCATATGACATGTCCTACGACGTTTATTTTAATATAACTTTTAATGTTTAAAACCCAGCTCGGAAACTTCAATGAATATTTATATCATAGTTTAGACCTATCTTTGCGATTTTATTTGATTTAGTAAAATACAAGTTCAAATAGTGAAATAATATGATATATTCTTTTTCAAATGCTGTTCTTACAATTTCACAGTTTAAAATGTATTTACAAAGAGAAAATATCGGGATAGCCCCCCTTAACCGTAGAAAGATTAAAATGTGTATTATAGTTATTGACCTATTTTAACACTATACTAAACAGGAATTTACTGTTCGCTCAAGTTTTTCACTATGAAGCACAGATTGCGAAGGTTGAGTGCGCCCGCATCATACAATCTCAGTAATACTTAGAAACGCATTTTCTCTTCAACAATCGTACCTATTACTAGTTAATAAAAGTTAGCCACTTGTCTACATGTTTTGGTGTAAAGGTGAAACCCACGTGTGGCTCTCTGTCTCTATATTATGGTGTTTGTTTGCTGTAGATTTATAACATGCTATAAAGAACTTCTTAGATAAAATAAAAAATACTTTTATTTAATGCCATACTTAAGGCAATTACAATATCAAAATACGAGTAGTATGTACTACTGTGGTGCAGTTAACCCAAAAAACGGCTTACCACGACATCCAAAGTAAAAGTATCATTCCAGCTCCAAATTATTCTATATAGTCCACATATTGTTTGGTAAAAATATACACCATTTTTAGCGTCGGGTTTGGGGGGAGTAGTGTTTTTTTCAGTTTTTATTAAATATTTCGATAACCATGCGGTTTAGTGCCAAGGGCAAAAGTAACTGATATTAAATTGCAAACAAAAATGGTCTTTAGCATAATCTTGCTAAAGTGAACGGTTCCAGAATTACGGAGGGTGTAAAGTAGCAATTGATCGGTTTTTAAGATAAACCCGACGCAAAAATGGTGTAACTTTTTACCAAACAATATGTGTATAGTTTTGTATAGAACAATTTGGAGCTGGAATGATACTTTTACTTTTTACTATACGTTGTTTGTGAATATCGGTAAAACCAATGTGATATTGTAACTCCACGTTTCTGCGCTGTGATTGGTCCAATTTATTTTAACACCTCCTAGATATGCAATTAGCGACTAATATTTCTTATTAGGGTTCCATAAAAGGAAAAATTTGACCCTTATAAAATCACTTTCGTCTCTGTCCGTCTATCAGGTTCTCCCGGTGCACGTATATCGCCAAAAATAGATGAAAATGGGGATCAGATTGGTCTAAGGAAAATAAAAGTTACAATTAATATATCGATGTAGGTACAGCTTATTTTGAAAGAATATTGGATGGATTCGATTGATGGTTCTTGGTGGAATATCATCTTGAATAAATTATACACAAATTCTTGTACTTTTATTCCACATATATTTATTTTTATTCTAACTTAGGCTACCGGTTTCGTATTACACATCATCGGGCCAACAAATTATTAATTATTTAACATGACAGAAAGAAAACAAAAGAAAACATTTTTTTTGCTTGCTTGTTAAAAATGTTTTCTTTTGTTTTCTTTCTGTCATGTTAAATAATTAATAATTTGTTGGCCCGATGATGTGTAATACGAAACCGGTAGCCTAAGTTAGAATAAAAATAAATATATGTGGAATAAAAGTACAAGAATTTGTGTATAATTTATTTTGAAAGAGCTATGGAATCTAACATTATTTTTAATAACTTTTGTTCCAGTGTTTTAAATAATACAGCTAAAAAAAATACTACGCTACTAAACTACTTCGCCTCCCCCTGATTTTTTAGGTTTCCAAAGCAAAATTTGGGTTTTAGTAGGGTCAGTAGATATGAAGTCATAGATTACTATAAAAACTACTGGTTTTCTTAGATAGTTGCTAAAAATAATTATTTTCGTTGTTAAAAATGTTTAATTGGTCTGTTGACTGCTCACTCACTGTCCACTAATCCTAATTGTGCGAGTCCGACACGCTCTTGGTCGGTTTTTTAAAACAATGTTCAGCGGAATATTGCAAATTATATTAATATATCCATAAGTTAGTGATGGACTTCCACAAGGTAACGGCTATTTACTGTAGTTAGCCTCTTTTAAGCTTAACTTTGTCATGTTACAAAATAATTTATCAAAGCAGTTATAGTTCACAAACCACTTTATTGCTAATTTTTGTCTGTTAACCGCTTTTGAGCTTATAAAACATTTAAAAAAGGTGCATTTAGCCGCTGGCCACTATCTGGTATCTCGAAAACTATAAGCACTAGGGGAACCGTTGTAAGACAGGACGATGGGTTTTTTTTTATTAATATGACTGTGACATAAAGTCATTTTCACAGAATTGTCACTTAGCCGCTTTCTTCCGTATGATGGCAGTATATCAATCAATTATAGTATTCCTGAACATACAACTCCTGTTACTTAACTCTGTAGATCGCTATTTTAAATAATCAATTAGAATTATGGATATAATTAAAACAATTCCCAAACACAGTGCACTAAGCAGTAAATTAAATAACAACTTAAACCATCTGCTTATTAATAAAAAAATGGAAAGGCTCTTGTAAATGACACCTGCATCCAGGGCGACTGACCATAAATAATGGTAAAAATATAACTACCCGCATGAAACCTATTTAACTTTGATGTGTAATTAACTAATTAATCTATACTAATAATAAAGTAGTGTCTGTACAATTAATATTTTTAATTGAAATGGGTTATTAGTATTGTACTGAGGCCAAAACTAATTTTTTTTTGACTTTTTACTGTCTTTATTTTTTTTATTTTTTGCTGTCTTTTTGTATGATGACTATAAAGCTCTACCTCATTCACATTGGAATGTATAATCATCGGTGAGAAAAGGGTGTACGATGGTTGACATTTTTAGTCACACTCGAATATAAATCTGACACCACTGCAGTGATATGTCGTGACGATATATGTATATAAGGTGACAATCAATACAGCCAAATTCATACTGAAGACTCGGTAAATAGCCAGTACCAAAGTTCTCAAATTCTTTTTAGGAAATTCGTTTTTTTTTTCTTTTCGGTCTCTATATACTATGGTTCTATATACTATGGAAAGTCTAAATTTCTAATGAAGGAAACAAAAATGATCCGTAATACTCATAATATAACTTAGTATAATGTAAGCCTCCAGTATGAATTCGGCTGAATAAATTAATGTCACCTGCCAATAGGTAATATCGTATGTATGAGTATGTAATAATTAATTTGAAGGATGTAATAAATATTTTTTATATCTGGCTAAATGTTAGTGAGAAGCGAGTTCATAAAAACACACGAAACGAGCAATAAAAAGTAATTAAGCATAGGTTTTTTGTCATCGTAACAAACAGCCTAATAGTCCAATAACATTATCTATTTTAGAAACAAACCAGTCAAGTGGGAATAGGACTCGTGCGTTGAGGGTTTCATACATACCGTTTAAAACACAAACTTATTCCACGGGCAGTTATGAAAGAAACTGCAAAATTTAGTTGGCCAAGTATTATACCGCACTGAATTAGAAATTATTTGTTTTCTGGTTTCACTTGTGCCAAAAACGTCCCTCTGTAACAAATTTCAAAAATTTTGGTAGCCAAAAAATATCCTATACCTAGCTTTTGATGATATAAGTCAGTGAGTAAAATTTTCAGTATGAAAATGCGCTTTAAAAGAATAAAGAAATTTTATTATTTAATATTATTTTGTATTTTTGTATTGTATTTATATTGCGTTAAACTCGAAACTTTTTATAGCATTATGTGGCTATAGACTGTTAGACCTTAGTTTCAAAATTAATTTTAACTGATGCCTCAATCCAACCCTAAAAAGAGCGAAAATGGTATTACGGACTTGGCTAATGGCAACTTAGGTACCGTTAGAGCGTAGTAATAGAAATAAAAAAAGATTACTTAATGCTATTGATAATATCAATACAACAGTGATAAGATAAATGATAATATTGTTGAAAAAATTGCAATTCTTTGAAAAAATAATTACACTCTGTTAATATAGGTTTCCTTTCCATACATACATAGATAAATACTCACATCTGTCTTCCAGAGGTAGACGGAGACTACAGTTTTCCATTTGTTACGATCCTGAAACACCTCTTTCGCCTCTTCCACATCCACAATCTAGTCATACAAGCTCTTATATTCCGGGTACTTTTAACTTTGCCCTTCTTCAGTATGTCACAATTCAATTCAATTTGGTCGGCATATGACCTTCTAGGGCGGCCGGTCAAGCTTTTTCATACATAATATTCTTAAATAAGTATATATAAATATATTATTCTTCTTTGGAAAAACCACATTCCTTTAATTTAATGAAGAAAAGATTCAGTAAATAATAATGTCTTTTTGATACTTGATGCGTGGATCGGAACGCTAATCCATAGGTACTGACACTACATAATCGAAAATACATCGATGAATCGAATGAGTGCATCTTGTATGCGGTTTGTGTTTTCGTTGCGGTTGCTTTACGTGCTATTTGTTTTGACGTTTGTTACGGTTTTTGTTGATTTTCTGTTGGTTTTGGTAAAATCCCGAGAAAAACAAAAAATAACTTTGAACTCTCAAGGTCTGGGGTTATTGGTTCGTTTAATTTAATTAATTTAGTAATTAATAAAAAGTAGTTTGGATAATCAAAGATGAATCAAATAAAAAATCGATTTGATTGCCCTTGTTAACTTTCTTGATACTAAAAAAAAAACGATTATATTTCGTTAAGGTACATCACTGTAACTGTCAACTTTGAACTGCCACCCTTATCATGATATCTCGAGCAGCCTATAGGTTTCTAAAGATGTTTAAGTAAAGCGTGCTCGTCATCGTGCGAGTATTTTTCCCTGTGTTCATATTAATTTAATTGCTACAAAGGATTCCGCTTCAAATTTATACCACCACTTTATCAAAAAGCATTCAAACTAACATCTACAAGGCACAAGTCAACCTATCGGCGCCTATTCATCTCTATTCGTACAGAACGTACTCAGGCTCTCTCAAACGGCATCGAATGTCTCTCGGACGCGGTCCGTTTAGTCGAATGTCGCAACATTATCGACTCATGCTAATCTCGCCCGGGCGGTCGAAACGCGGCTCAATTAAACCGATGCGTGTTCCACTCCGGCAATTAGACAGATAAAGCAACGCTACCGGTGGTCCAGAAGCGGACTAGAGTAGCCCAGTTAGAGAGGAAACGTTTATAACATAAAGATTCTGTGAAATCGTCTCTTCATTAATACTTCGAACAACAGTTTTCAAATTGACATTACTTACCGACTTACAAAAGCCGATTCAAAAATATAAAAGAGTAAAGCCGATTCTGAAAGCTTTAATTTTAGTTTTAGTGCTGTCAAAACTAAATTTTCTTAATTCCAAAATAGTTATTTAGTATTAATAATAGACGCTATATTACTTTGCACTTTTTTTAGTTTTGACAGCACTAAAACTAAAATTAAAGCTTTCAGAATCGACTTTACTGTTTTATTTTTTTTGAAGTGTATACTTCTTTGTTCGCGTCTCGTACGGAGGGGCATGTTAAGGTGAGGTTATCCAGAAAAATCTGTCCTGATCCAACGCTTTCATTTTTCACATGTTTATCCTGTTCTGCGGAAGCGGGCCGCTCAGAAAACTCGCGGTTTTGGGGTATTTTTATTTATTACTTTGGAATTAGAGGGATAGGTTTTAAAAATATGACGGCCGTTTTATATCACATTTTCCGCGACGTTTATTTAAGTATAACTTTTATTGTACAAAACTTAATATAGCTCAAATGAAATGATATTTAGATCGTAGCTTAGACCTATTATTGTGATTTAATCGGATCGAGGAAAATGTAAGCAATCGTGTATCGACCAGCCGAAATATTAAGATCGAAGAGTGAAATATACTTATATTTTTTTTTTATTTTAAGCGTCGCTTTTTATTGGCTTAACATTAATTTAAAAAAAACAAAGTCTGGATAACCCCCCCCCCTTAAGAACTTGTACGTCACTTCCGAAACGGCATGTTTAAATGATAACTACATTTTTGATTATAAATTATGACGTTTTTATTCGTTTTAATTCATGATAATTATGTTAATGATTATTTCATCGGTGTGATAAAGAAATGGCAGAGTAAGCGAATGCGCTGCCATAACAGACATATTATTATTGATACAATCAATCAATGCAATCTTTGCCCCATTTTCGGCTTGGGCGTTATTTTATGAACACCCTTATAGCCTATATGTTGACCAGGGTCACTACGATGATAATGAAAAAACCGCATCCAAATCCGTTAAGTGATTCTCGAGTTAAAACGGAACATACATAACAGACAGAAAATAAATACATATAAAAAATTGTTTTAGCCTCAGAACAAAATCATTAACCCATTTCATTTGAAATTTCACAAAAATACTCAATATATTTTTATTAGACACGACATTTTTACTACAGTCTGTCAAAAAAGTGTTAAAATGAATATTGAAGAAAGTATTTTTCTTTCGCCTGGTTACATCAAACAAACAAGTACAAAATCTGTTAAATCGAGTTAACCGCGTTGTTATTTCATAAATATATGACCTAAATTATGTGTGTATAAAGTCCAATAAAGTTCATTAAAGTTTCATTTTCAATTCAACACTTTTTTGGCAGACTACACTTAATGATCAGTTTTCGTTAGAACTTTTACCTAGTATATTGCGAAGATACACTCGTTTCAGTAAAATTCGGATTTTCATATAAAAACTACAAGTTTTCATTGATTTTCAAGCATTACTTCCAATGCTAATTCTTTTAATATGTAATAATAATTCAGCGGCCATTACAACTAGGCGTGACGTAATAGTTTAAGCCCCTTACATACTATACCCGTCGGCACTAATCCCCAAGTTTGTCTATTGTGTTGTCACCCTAACATTGGCACCCTTCTTCACTGGTATACCGTATGGGGTCACATAATAAAATCAAAATCTGTAATAATAATATCATTTTGTAACGAGTTTATAATAATTTTAAAAGCTGTGATTATGTCATATTGTTAGGCTTTTAAGTTTTAGGTGTCTACTTTTTCGGTTAGATTGTGGAAAGTAGGTAGAGATGGTAAACGAATAAGAATTTTTACTAATTTATTAATTCATATAATTTGTTATACAATTTTCCCCATTTATTTTAATTTTAATTGATACATTATTATAATTTAAAGGCTTCGTTTATGCAACCAAATTCACACTGGAATCTCTGTTAGTGGTCAGGACCAAGATTCAATGACCCTGTTTGCGAAATGCGAAAAATATTTTTTGTGCCTTTATACTTGTTCACGATCAACCTCGGCTCAATTAGTATAGGAAGTCAACATTTTATTTTGCTTATTTCACAGAAAGGGTCATTGAACCTTGGTTCTGACCACTTACTGAGTCTTCAGTATAAATTTGGCTGCATAAACGAAAGTCACCTTGTATGATATTGTAATGTTGTAGAAAGAAAAATTCAATTTATACAAACATAAATATACCGTCACGTCACGACATAAATCTCCGAGGGGGTGTCAGAGGTGTTCCTAGGTTTGCAGGCGAGCGCTTTACTACTTGGCCAAGGCAGTCTCAATTTATTTTATATTTTATTTTGTAATAAGACCCAAATAGGAAATTACTTATTCCACCAATTCTTATCAGTAGAAACTTCTGACGCCATCTGTCGTGAATCGCCAACATCATTCGCATATAGACAAAGAGCTGACGAAGGAAACATTTTTTTACAACTTCCTTCACCGTTTATTCAAATGTGAAATATAACTTATCCAACGTAATTCAAATGCGAAAGCTTAACCTTTTCAGTGGACTAGTAAAAATCCCGAATAAAGACGAAATCTAACATACTCAGGCACTTTTTGAATTGTTGCGATGACAGCTCCTAATAAAAAAATAACGAAACCTTCAAAACATAATTGTAGCAAAGAGCTAATAAACACGTCGTGGGTCCCACGCGCCGCGCCGCGGTCCGAGACGGGTCGGCTAAATCGGTGTTCAACTCGTTACTAAAACCAACAAACCGCCTCGCCTCCGTCTGTCTGCGAGTCGTTATTACGTGGATCGGACCGCAAATGTTATTTTGCTGTTTCTTTTCTTCAATACAAGTATTTAAACGTTTTTTTCAAACTAGGGCGGTATAAATAAACTGCTAGAATAGGCATGATGACAAGAAAAAATTATGAGTCCGTCAGTTAGATTATCAAAAAATATTGGACACGTATTTTTTCTATTTTCAATTAAACAAAAAATGATGAAGATATAGCCCGCTGAAGTTCCGCGTGACGTCACATCTAGGTACAATTTTACTTAGAAGTGACGTCATTTTCCCCCACTCCCAAACTTTGACGCGCTTTATCTCTGTCATTTTTTGTTTGATTGACAAAAGAAAAAATACGTGTCCAATATTTTTTGATAATCTAAATGACGGACTAAATAGAATAATATTTTGTTTACCCTGTCTACAAGCCTATTCAACTGATCATAACTTTATAAAAAAAACATTTTCAATTTTAATTATCAAATCAACATTAAAATTGTGATTTTTTTAAAGCTGGTCATTTCATAAATAAAATCTTGCAGAAATATATTGAGGTTCCTCGAATTTTTCATTTTATTTTGAGAAAATCAATGTTCACTTAGATTCAGGAAAAACAGGTCGAAAGCGTGTAAATTTTTTTGATATCGTCATAATTTAATATATTTAGGCCAATTCAAAAGCGCCCGAAATAGAATTACTTTGTAAAACTCGACTGGTGGATGGTGAAAGAAACAAAAAGGAGTATCGGTGTCTTAGAAGATGGACATCGGTGGTCTCTGCTTATTCCTTTAGGAGGCAAGCGTATGGTATGAATACGTATGAAAATAATTGCATGTTTTGTAGGTACTCACGAGAAGGATATTTATAGATATTTATTTTATAAGGCTAGGAAATTTAATTCGTGTAAGACACGCACTTGGCCAATTATTATCTAATCTCGTCATTTGTGCCCCTGTTTGTTTTTGTATCTCTCATATGTAGTCTCGAAGAAACACGTTCCATTTAGTTCTGAGAAAACAAATTTCGACAGCGGATCCGTCATCTTAACAATCTAGACGCAAAAAACTTTGTAGTCTAGAAAGTTCGTTGCGCATTCCCAACATTGCTGGGGGCCTGGAGCCTACGACCATAGTATATAGGGAAGGTTCAGACGCATAACCCACAACAGTTTGAACTGACCACATCGATATTACACCAAGGAGTGGCTGTAGGAGTAAAGTCCGGGGAATGTAGCCGTTTCACTGAGATTCTAATCAGTTATATGGCTGGTAGTAGTGACGGTGGTATACAGGAGCCCAGGATATTCGTTGTGCGTAGGTTGATCTTGTACCCAGTGGAGGTGCAGTAGCTCCCGTGTCTCGGGCCAGGGTTAGGGCCACCGCGGTCCGCGTAATTGCTCCCTGGCGCCCGTCTGCTCATCAACCATTTATTCCTTTTTGTTCTCTCGTTCACGTTCTTCGTCGTTTTGCTCCTCGCTTGTTGGTTTTGGGAATTAGCATGTCTTATTAGCATGACTGTTTGATAACACGTGATTGCTATTTTAGCGGCTGAACGATGGCTGGCCAATTTTATTTTATGATTGCATAAGTAAGCAGCATCATAAATCAACGTTAACAGTTTTAGTTTTAAGCTAAATCCATTCGTTAAAATGCAATCAAAGAGTCCAAACCGAAAGGCAATGTCATAATAGCAATTTCAATAACACGACGCCTGTCAAAGTTATCGTAGAGCTATAAATCAGCTGACTATATTCAGCGGAGCGCGTGTAGTCAGACCTCGCTAAAAGGACGATGGTTACCGAAAGGCAATGTCATAATAGCAATTTCAATAACACGACGCCTGTCAAAGTTATCGTAGAGCTATAAATCAGCTGAATATATTCAGCGGAGCGCGTGTAGTCAGACCTCGCTAAAAGGACGATGGTTACCGAAAGGCAATGTCATAATAGCAATTTCAATAACACGACGCCTGTCAAAGTTATCGTAGAGCTATAAATCAGCTGAATATATTCAGCGGAGCGCGTGTAGTCAGACCTCGCTAAAAGGACGATGGTTACCGAAAGGCAATGTCATAATAGCAATTTCAATAACACGACGCCTGTCAAAGTTATCGTAGAGCTATAAATCAGCTGAATATATTCAGCGGAGCGCGTGTAGTCAGACCTCGCTAAAAGGACGATGGTTACCGAAAGGCAATGTCATAATAGCAATTTCAATAACACGACGCCTGTCAAAGTTATCGTAGAGCTATAAATCAGCTGAATATATTCAGCGGAGCGCGTGTAGTCAGACCTCGCTAAAAGGACGATGGTTACGATAAAATATGCGTCTGCGAGCGCGGTCACCAAAATGGTAATATTGTTAACAGGGAGTAAAATAACCACACAGGAAACCAAAACGAGAATTATGCATCATCTTGAGAATTTCTCAATAAGATGTGGTGTGCGCGTGGGGCCGGCGCGGGCGCCGCCCCGCGGCGCGCTGGTGGCGCCTCCATCGATTATTTCCCCATCCCTGTCGGATGTAGCGCTGCGTCCTGCTCGAGCGGCGCGGGTGGCGGCGGCCGCCGAGTCATTACGGGCAGCAACGTACACGCTCACGGTGAACCATTCTCTTAAAGATTTTCGTTTAAATACAGCCCTCACAGGCTATATCATTAATCTATTACGGGGATCGTAAGGTTGGCTCGTGTATGTGAGGTAATTCCTCGTTTTTTCCTCGTCGCAGGCGCCGCCCGTCTCGGTTAGAATTTGTTGTCGACCGGAGACGGTCCGGTGAAAGGTAACGATGGTATGAGAACGATATTCGGTTTTATGGCGCTTAATTACCGTTGATCTTTCACTCTGTCGGCACTCGTCTCGAGGGATCGCCATATAAGTCTCGCTTCGCCTTTATTGGCCAATATGGCCTAACAAGATCGTAGATACTTCAATGGATCCCTGAATAAATGTCACACTGTCTCTTGAACCTGATCGGGACCGATAAATATGCTGGTCAGATCGCATCTTAAGTAATAATACAACAATACTCCAGCAGTTTATGGTTGCTACAATGTTTAAAGCTCGTTTTGGGTGAGCTTTAATACAATATTTTCTCAATATTGATGACAAGATTCCATATTTAGAAGATCTCTGACGTCACGGTGCAACGACGACAAGTTTATGGTACTCTGTGGAGGCTCGCAGCCCGAGGCACGCAGACCACAGTTCGGACCAGAGCGAGGGCGCCGCGCCCGGCTCCATTCATATTTGTTTAACTGACCACTAATTACAGCCCACGACGCCCGTTTCACTCTGATCCCGTCGTGATTAAGTTCTTGACATTATATTATTTCGTCTCAAATAATTACACGGTCTCATTCGAACGGGAATTCATCGACGATTGAATCGATAAAGTTCGACCGAGATTTGTTAGTGAAGGATATAATTTATGGTTTTGTTCGAGCTTACAATGGGTGGTTCTTACTAAGTAGGTGGCTTGAGAGAAAATTACGGAATTTATGGTGTGGCTCGTGTTTTGTAGCTAGAGCTGACCAGGGTACGCATTACTGCGAATAGAGGCGACGACGGCCAATTTACCGTAAATGCTGCTCAGCTGGTTGTACATTAAATTTTGATGTCGTAGAATTAAGCCAACTATTGGAGAGGTTTGGTTGCGGAAAACTTTGTGCCTTATTTTATTTATTCGTACCTATAATTGTTTTACGTGGACGAGGCGAAGGTGTGTCAGGATCGTTGCTGATAGAATATGCAGTCCCTGCCTACCTCTCTAGCTAGGAGACATCCAGACAAGTGAGCTTAAGTATGTATGTTGGTTATTTTGAGAAGCTTCAATGCATAAAATTCTTCTCTAGCTCCTAAAGTACTTTGGGCTAGCAAACTCTCATATTCATTAATCTAAATGTATAATGTCGCAGATAATCGTAAAAAACCAAATACTTCTATGTATAAATGGCGTACTGCACTGAAAAATTGCTCATTTTGTTGTGGCCAAATGAATTTGGAAAGAGAGAAAATTGGAGTAGTCCCCCCCTGATGAAATAAAGGGGTCGCCTCGCTTTGCTTGGCTCCAAAATGTATTAACATGTAAACCCTATTATACGCTCCTCCTCGTTCCGCTTCGCTTTGCTCGTCGTCGCACCTGTTTCTTAGGGTTCCGTACCTCAAAATTAAAAACGCTTTATTGTCCGTCTATCTGTCTGTCCGTCTGTCAAGACCGTTGTTCGTTGTTTGTTTTCACCTTCCGCAACATCATCTTAACAATTTGAAAATAAGCCTTAGTAAAGAGTTTATTATTTATTAATAAACTATTTCCGCAAGTTGCTTTAAAACACATTTATTGCATACTTTTGATTCAAAAGTAATGAAAACAATATTATGATGTGCATTTTGTACCGAGGTAAAAAGTTACCACCTTAAAGGGTAAATTTTTTTGCTGGAACTAATCATATTTAAATTCTTATATTAATTTGATCGCTTGTAAACGAATGACGTTTTAATATACTCGGCAAGAGTAACTTGTTATTGGTAGCTTATTTTCCTGTCACGACAATAAGTATTTAACTCCTGATGTGGTAATTTGTTAAGTAAAACTAACTTGTCATAATAACACGTTTTGTTGTAATAGCAAACTGTTCTACAATTGTTGATGTATTCAATTTCCATAGAATTTCTTGGTTTATGCGGCGGTTGTTTTATCGCGTTAAATTGCTCACGATTTGCACATAAACGCATGATCTATCAGTGCCGATTTTGTGAATCGTAGCTGTGAGAACTATCCGAACCGATTGAGTCATTTGTTAATTCACCACGGGCTTAATCAAAAATAGATAAACAATTAATTTGTGAACTATTACGAAAACATCAAAAGATTTTTTTATGATGAATAGGATTTGAAATTACTTTTAGATTGATTTTTTTTTTCTTTAAGCGTGGTAACGTTTAAAATTCTATGTGTTGTGTTAAATGTACGCTTTATTTTACTTTTTTTGTTTATTATTATATTATATAACATATCAATATTAATTATAAAAAATCGTAATGCGCATTTTTGTTCAATCAGATTTTTAGGTTTCCGTATCCGAAAGGGGCCAAGCGGAATCCAATTACTAAGCCTCCGATGTCTGTCTGTCCGTCTGTTTGTCACAAGTTGTTAGGGTTCTGTACCCGTATTGTGTGGTGGTACGGAACCCTTTGTGCGCGAGGCCAACTCGCACTTGGCCAATAAAGAATATGCATGTAATTTTTTTAATGCACTAATCGTTAATATATGATCAATTTAGGGTTATGAATAAGAATTTACAACTAAATTATCCATATTTCATAGTTATAAAATCAAAATAAGTTTCATAATAATCTTCTACAATTCAAACGGCTGCCATTTTAGCGCGCATCCAGTGACGTCACATGATACTGCTCTTGCTTGCGGTGTATGGCGAGTGGCCGGTAGTAATTCATTATTTTTGATTATAACAACCTATTACAAAATATTTGAGGGTTTTATTTTACATTTATTAATTTTGAACTTAATATTTTATAATGAAATGTACTCACTTTGTCACAAAAGGCAGTAGCCAATGGTGACGCGTTTTGCATTTGCGTTTCATTTCATCAAAATGTTGTATTTTTTAAATGGAAATAATTACAAAACTATGACATAAAATAGTTTCCCATGGTCATCATTAAATTCTACTAAGTAAATAGAATACAATTAACGCAATATATTACTTATTTAATCGACATGCATATTCTCTATTATTGGTTCACGCCTAAAGACTGCGCCAAGAAAGAAGTCCCTCGGATTAAGGCATTCTCGTGATTGTGGGCTCCTTCGCGATCTGTAGTGGAGATTCTCTTGTTATACTTTTTCAGGGGAAATAAGCCGTTTTATTACCGTAAGAACACTGTATAAACTATCACTTTCTAACAAAATAACATGAATCTAATGTTAATGCTTTACTGCTGCAAAGATCACATCATCAAACATTTAATAAGTTCAAAGATGTTATGCCCATCACACTGTACTTAAACGTAATAAACAGATAATCAACTTAATACTTAGACATTATGAAAAAAAAACACAGTGCTAAAACAATAAAATATCCCGTTTTAAGTTGTGTGGTTTGCGAAAACATTATTAAAGGTAATTTAACACTGTCTGTTTTGAGACTCGTTTAGATTTAGTGTTGCTAGCCCTAAGGTTTTTTGGTTAGTTCTGTGGTTTTTTAATATATATTATGCACTCGTTTACATACATACTAGGTATATCGTAATAAAATAATTATCTCTTTTCTATACAGGTTAAAAATTAACCCTTTCTATTAAAATGTATGAATCTGAATCACTAGTAGAACACAAAACATCAAAATTAGGTTTTTCTTTTTGTTTCCCAAATTTTGAATGAATGGCCTAACCTACGCGACGCGACTTGTGACTGACAATATACTGTACATATTAGGCTATGTAGCTTCGGCCTCGTAGAGCGTCGTCTCTGTAACTGGAGTATTAGTGCTTCTTTTGATGGTGGTTGATTGATATTTTTTTTAAATTATGAATCATGTTTTTCATGACAATGGTATCAAAACATTCTCTCTATTCTTTTTGCTGGAATAAATTGATTTTTACGAGACTAAGAGTGTTGTATGTAAACGAAAGAAAGTTTTTGAAAAGTTTGGCCTTTTGAAGGTTTTGTACTAAAGAATAAAAAAACTAAACCCTTATAGGATTACTTTATTGCCCGTCTGTCCGTCGCACCGTTTTTTCTGTAAACAAGTAATGAATATTAATACAAAGTTCTAATAAATCTTAGTGTTGTAAGAAAATCAGATCTCCAATTAAAAAAGAAAAGGTTATTACCATTCAAATCAAGTTTTTGCTTTTGCCAAACAGCCAATAATTGAGTTGGTCGGCAGTAAATGCAGTAGTCTGCAACTCCTGTCTGCAAGACGCAACTGTGTTATGTGTAGATTGTGTAGGCATCTAGATAGAAAGTTTTTGTTATTGTTCATGTTATACCGGGTGTAAAAGCAAAGGCAAAAATCCTTCAAGGGTGTGTTAGTATGATCGGTAAAGATATTATTTTAAATACTGGGATCTTTAAATAAAGTACCAGTACCTCATAATAAGACGATTTTCTTTACTCAAAATACACTAATCGCGCGGACACCCTCACTGGTCGCTGGCCACTCGAATGAGGGGTGCGGGTTGCGGGGTGCAATTAGGTATGTGCGGAGGCCGGTGAGCTACGTAGCCATAGTTTAGGAAAATGATGGAATTTTTGGTGAAAATTCAAGGTATAATTTTTTTCTCGTAATGACATCAGAATCGTGTATACGATTACCATAAAGGGATTCTTGACTGCATTTACACCCTGTAATGTTATGTACTTGCTAATCGGTGGTAATAGGTGGTAGAGCTGATGCCGGGCTCGACTGTGGAGGTACCACCATCTTACTCGCAAATCGCCCCTGAAGTTATTCGGGGGAGAGTAAGAGAACAGCTCTTAGGCAAAACCAGGCGGCTCACCATTGCCTGGGACCAATGGATGGCGGTATATCCATCCCCAATTGCCGGGGCTTACATAAAACAGACTGGTAACGGGCAGCGGCGTCACTGATGCAAGGGTTTCGGCACCACGCTCACCAACCCGCCTGCTCAGCATGTGTGAGTATGGGCATTTCTTCCAGCAGGACCGCCAAGAGTGGCGAAATCCTGGAAAGGCCTATGTCCAGCAGTGGACGAAACAGGCTGGTGGATGGATGGACTTGCTAATCAAACGTTAAAATAGCGTTATAAATTTAAAACTTTATTGAATTACAAAACGATAACAAAATTGACATTGCAATTAAACGGCATTTACTTAAAGACATTATTTCGCCTTTATTTGATTTTGATATACTTACATTTTATCGTTATTATTAACGAAATAGTTCTCTCACCTGACCGTATTTTTTAAATTTCATGATCATTGAACTGAGAAACAAAATACCTAGCTGGCCATTTATTCAGAAAACCCTTTCGATGTGCTAATGAAAAATTAAATTTACGGTTTGCTTTTCTATGACTAAATATGGCAACACTAGGCCTGGTACTCAGTTGATTATGTTTGTTTTACTTGCGAAAACTTGGCCCAACCTCTTATTACGGTCTAAATGTACTTTTTGCCTCCCAGTTACAGCCAACATTTGGCTCTCCGGTCATTTACAAGGGAATAAAGCAGAGTTGGAACCCAGGTATTTTTTTAATTGTTTTCATCGGTATTCGGTAAATTGGCTGTGTTGAATTGGGATATTCGGAATAATTGAGATGTTATTTTCAATAAGCCGAAATTGTCTGATTGTTTTTATTTGTATTCTTTTTTGTTTTTAACTGTGGCGCTTCAAAGTTAATATCTGCATGAAAATGTGAACATGATTATTTGACCACATATGTGTTCTATTGGTTCTAATACTCGGCCACTTACCTGTAGGTAGCTGGTTCAAATCCCTTAGGGGCACATTTGTTTGCGTGCTTCGGAAGGCACGTCAAGCTGCGAGTCCATTTTGTTCTCGAAGTACGGTGACAGCTATCACCACCCATCATGCTGGGACGTAATAATCGTCAATGAAACGTGGGTTCACGAGTGTTTACTGTGACTAGCATTTCACAGCCCATACTCGAAATCACTTCTGAGCATCCTTCTTATCAATCAACATGTCGTGAAGATATATGTGAACAAAAATTGAATTATTTTTATCCACGATGTAGTTAATCTAAGGATATTTATTATTCCCCTATTATGTTTCAATTTACTCCGTTTAATTTAGTTTATGGCCTTATTCATTTCTACTTGTTGCAAAATGTGATGCTCAAAACCTAAGAGTTGACAACCCCTGTCCATTTCCAACAGTTCGCAATTTTACTAAAATGATATTCCGTTTCGTTTTGCTTGAAAGATGAGCCCATCATTACCCAAATTGATTTCCTTTACCTCGTTGCAAAGATCTGTCGGGAATGAACTCATCACCCAAGGTTGCGGTCCCCTGACTCGTCGGAACGAGCCGGGGGCGCCTGCGCATGCGATGCGGTAAAAACATGTTATTATTATTAATAATTCTACCCATTCACGTTTTTATCGAGTCTTGTTTTTGAACTTGCGAAATATGGGCGAAAAATGGCGCACTACTTTTTTGTTAGACATAAAATAAATTGATTTTTAGAAACAAAGCGATACTCCTTAAAATTAATTGAGGAGCACACCAAAATATTATATGATACTTATTTTAAGCAAAAAAACAATAAGACTACAAAAAAATTAAAAATAAAAACTACGACCAACTAGTGCATGATATGAGAATGGAGTATTTCCGCCAATACCCCACTTAGGCATTAAAATAAGCAGCCAACTTCTCGTAGTCAGACATTAGAATAGGCGCTAGTCTTTGCCTAGCCAGGTATTAGAGACCGGCTACGTTCCCGTGGCACTAACCAAACGGAGGCGTCATGTTATAAAGTCGGTTATTACGTTACAATATACCACATGCACGCGATCTGCAGTTTTTTTTTCTGTCAGCAAATGTGAAAAGTGGTGTATTTTTTAACAAATTCGAAGCAATTTAGTTCAATAGACTGTTATGTATGTATGCATAAATGTATGAAAATTATTTTAATATGGTAGTAAAGTGCTAAAATTTGCTCAATTTGCTTTTCGCATCCAGCCTGTATATAGAAGCTAAGAACTGGGGTCATTATAAAAAAATGAGGGAGTATTGGAAATGTTTCTCTGAAATTTTACAACTGAATTTTAATGCAGTTGTCGTCCCCAACCTATTGAGCTGAAATTTTGCAGACATGTTCGGTTTTGGTGACAATGCACGATAAGCTGAGTGATGTCATTCTAAATCCAATATGGTGGACGTGTCAAGGTGGCGATTCATTATTACTACACCAACCACCCTGATATGGATACATAAAAAAGATTTGATGAGGGAAATAAGAAAAGCTAAATGACGTCATTTTAAATCTAATATGGCGGACGTCCCAAGACAGCGAACCAAATTTCCGTAACCACCTCCATGACATGGGTATCAATTGCTAGGGTTTGCCAAGCAAAATATGTGATGTCATTTTAAATTCAATATGGTGGACGTACCAAGATTGCGAACTCAATTTCTTTTACCACCTTCTTGACATGGTTAAATGAAAGGTTTTGACGAGCTTATTAAATAAAAAGCACAAAACAATCAATAAATAAACCCTTTTTTTAAATAAGCTTTTATTAAAGCCATATGCAAAAAGAAATATAATAAGTTAAGACCTCTGAAACTGATTTAATATTAAATTTTAAATTATTTTGTTTTAAGACAGCTTTTCGCGTGAAATGTTCATAAAAGTAGGAACTAATTAATGTTTTTGATTGTTAAGAAAACAACTAGTACGGCGAGTGGGTTTTCACTCGTGTTGTCAACCCTGAATTTTGTGCATAAACAGATTGATTTACATTTTTTTTTGTTTTTCGATTGTTTTTCTTTTATTTTGTTAATAATTTAATAAAATGCTTTAAGCGTAAGTTTACATTGTTATTTATTTGTAGGTATAAATAGTTTATTTTAGTTTTTATTCTAAGATGTAATATATACCCTAACAGTAAATTATTTAATTATTAATTCATTCATTCATTTATTTATACGAATAAAAAATAAACAACCGCCAATACATTTTAACGATTTCAAAAACCTATGTCCATATTGTCCATTGGCGCGATACATTTTACCCTACGATGAATAGCTCGTTGATTTTACCTGATTCAACACCTAAGGTAGGACATTTATTTTTGAAAGTAATTATATTTTTCGTTTATAACAAGACATATACTAAATCTATTTCTAATGGCACTCAAACATTATGAAAAACCTTGGTTGGTTTGGCCAAAAACTAAAACTTCAAATATTTATTTTCGCTCTCCTTTAAGTTCTAAGATTATTAGAATTTGGTATTCACCTTCGATATGAACAGCGATTGAAAAGGTTGCCATGTTTGCCATACGCATTCGAGCGACCATCGAAAGTTGTTTTAATAAGTGTAAGTTTTCACACTTAATGGAAATACAAACGAATGAAATTCGGCGGGCGCCGAATGAATATCCTATAGGTCTTATCGAATCTTTCCTTATTTCTATCAGGATCAATGGTCAAGCGTTAGCCCATAGTGAATAAAACGAAACAATATATTGTAAATTTTTATTTTTCTTATAACCTTACCATTGAATAGATTTTTTAAAGTATTTCCATTTTTTTAAACGTCTGTGATACAAGTATATGTTTTTCCTAGGATCGTATAATATGCCCGATGCTCTTTTTTAGAACCTTTCCGTGGTTTACCCGGATTTTCCTATTTGAAAACTAAAGTTATTTTTTCTCTCCTGTTCGTAGGAGCTCATCTATAGCCAAAGTCAACGGATGTTGTCAAAGTTGCTGTGGCCCAACCCGGCACCTAGTGCGCCAAGAGACCCCCACTCAGACCATTTGGTTAGTAAACCTTTTTTGTTTTATATTAACCTCTTTCCTACTTGGCTGTGCAGACTTGATTCTATAGCATTAAAAAAAAAACTCTATTCCCGCTCCTATTTTTTTCTTTTCCCGCGCAAAGATTGCATGCAATACTGCCATGTTGCATTTTATTTTATGTTTTTGAATAAATTATGTCTATCTATTACAAAAACAAACAGAATAGCAATTTGATAACCGTCAAAACGACATAACACGTCATTTTCCGGAGACGCCCTCCACAAAATTGAGCCTCAAACTAGGCTTCGTTTGTTCAACAGCTTTTTTGGCGGCAAAAAATTGATGACCCAAATCGTAGAGGCAGATGTTAATGATTCTATTATTTATGGTTGAACCTCGCCTATTATACCTTCCTTTTTACTTTGGACTCGTTTCTAGTTGTTCTTTTTTATCGATTAGTTTTTTTTAAATAACGAGGTGCGTTAGTGGGTATTAAATCAGCTGTGTAATTTTTATTGTTAATAATTACAAGCTATGAATATTTATCAACGGATAGTGATGGTCATAAATATGATCACCTTATGCTACTTATCCATACATTTAAAATTATTAACCTACTTTCTATAGAACTGATAAATAACATAACATAAGTTAATTGAATTTTTACCATTGGAAATTATATTCTGAAACAGCAAGTCAATGAATAATGAGCACTTTTGGCATGTATATACAATACAGACTGCATGCATACCAAATAAAAGCTTTTAAGAGGGATATTTTAATGGCAATTAAAATAATGTTATTTTGGTTTACTGTACTTCACAATACCTCTCCGGTACTTCATAGCCTTGTTGCCATAACAACGAATACTGTTACAAATGCTTATTTTTAGGATAACCCAAAAATATATCTTTCCTCAGAAACATTACCAGCTAGTTATAGACAACGGTTAGAAAGAATATTGCTGAATATTTGATAATCAATTGAACCTTGGTCCTGTCCTGCCACTTACCAAGTCTCCAGTATGAAATTGGCTCTAGGACTTACAAACGTCAACTCGTTTCTGATATCCATCCATCCATCAGCCTGTTTCGTCCACTGCTGGACATAGGCCTTTCCAGGATTTCGCCACTCTTGGCGGTCCTCCTGGAAGAAATGCCCATACTCACACACGCTGGGCAGGCGGGTTGGTGAGCGCGGTGCCGAAACCCTTGCACCAGTGACGCCGCTGCCCGTCACCAGTCTGATTTATATAAGGCCCGGCAATTGGGGATGGATATACCGCCATCCGTCGGGCCCAGGCAATGGTGGGCCGCCTGGTTTTTTTGCCTGAGAGCTGTCCTCTTACTCTCCCCCGAATAACTTCGGGAGGATTTCCGAGTAAGATGGTGGTACCTCCACAGTCGAGCCCAGCATTAGCTCTACCACCTTTATGATATGATATATGTTTCTGTTTCTGATATGATATATATCATATATATATGATATGTTTCTGATATGCTAATATCCAACTTATATGGGAGATATACGAGTTTATTATATTACCTATATATGTATAATGAGAGCATTATTGACCCCTCATAAACAACTAGACACACAGTCTCTAAGAAAAGTTCGTCAGAAAATATCCGAACGTGCGACGTGCAAAGTAGCAAAAATCTTCAACTAAATTAAAACGTTGTCGTTAACATAAGATGCAATGTCAGTTGTATGCAATCGTTATTCCAATTTGCGGTGACAAAATGCATCGCGGACACTTTTTGAGCGAGATTGTGAGTCTAGTTGTTTATGAGAGGTCAATTAATGAGAGATAAAAATATAATAACAAAAGCCTATGTTATGTTGGCAGTATTAGTCAGTTTGTAAAAAAAAGTTGAATTATTATTATATAAATTACTTTGGGGAGGTCAACGGGGTAGGTATTGTAAGTTTCACTGACGTCACTTCTTTCTTACACCCTCAAAACTACCAATTGTTTATATTTCAATGTTTGTCTTTGTCCTGTTGACAGAACTTTAAGGAGGTTTTTTATAAAAATGCATATTTATGCCAGCCATAAATAAGCTCTGGATCCATAAAATTATATGATCCATGGATCAGCGGTGCGGGCACTAACGCCACCTGCCGTGATCGAGACGCAACTGTTTGTTTTATACAAACCAACGCAGCCAGATGTAATTGTTGTCCGACCACCTTAAGTTCAAAGCTTGTACAAACAAATTGCGACTCTATTACATAGCAACAAAGGCTAATTCAACGGAATTATGGTATTGGGGTAGTTTAGTCAGTGGCGCCGCGCCGATTCGAACTGAATTTATCAAGTGAAAATTGCTACTTGGCGAACGCAAGACTGATTTCGATCTTCCTTTTTCCTGATGCTCTTTTGTTTTTGCAATATAAAACTGGAAGTGATTGTCTGAATCATCTTGTTTGTTTTAGTGAATGTAACCGTATTGAAGCACAAAGTTTTTTTTACATTCCATTTAATCGAAGTAATTATTAAATATTTTTAATTGTATAAATCTATGACTAGTAGGTAGTCGTTGTAGAAAAAGCAAATATTTCCCGAAAAAGCGAAATTAAAACAGTTACGAAAATCTTTAAACAAAAACCCAAAAATAAGAGCGACGACGAACAAAGCGAAGCAGAGCAAGGAGGAGCATGTTAGGTTTACATGTAAATCATGGACGAATTTCATTAATGATGAAATATAAATATGATAAAGGTGAGCCGAGCGAAGCGGAGCGGAGCGAGTCAACCCCCCTAGTTCTAACGGAAAATTATTTCGTGTTTACGCCATAATACGGTTTTTCATCACCATGCGACGACATAATGTACCAAATAAAACATTACGCATTCGACTGTACATTACGCACATTGTTAAAAAAGATTTTCGACTTAGATAAAACTATCGACATTGATTTAGCTCGCAGTCCAGATCATGACACGGATCCAACTTACAAATGAACCTGTAAAATCGATAATTACACTAAAACAAGATCAAATATAATATAAACGTATGTGTACCCAACCGTTCATATTGTTTATATGAAAATCTTAAATGTTTCACCAATAATACAAACTCAAGTTATAAACATCCTCCAGGAATTCCAGTATAAATTGCTTAGCCTTTAGCAACACTTCTCAATTTCACCGCTTTACGACGTTCCCTCTATCTATCACACACCGTGTCAGATCCCTCGGAAGGGTGGCTGATCCCTGGCTTCAGCAAAAAGGGATTTACTATACCGATTGTAATTGATTGTGCCGTGATTGATCACCGAGATGACAAGTTAGAGGTCTTTGAACTTCTGGTGCTGTTGTTTTTGTATTTGTTTTAGATTGAGGTAGTTTAGGAAAGGTTTGAAATTGGGTAGTCTGTGATTATAGATTCGCTATGGACGCCTTGGGCTTCGGACTATGATGATGTCAGGTTGAACTGACTACATCTGTCGGTATTCTGATATTATAGGTTATAATAATATAAACTATGGGATATTAAGACGTTGGGACTTGTCTTTAGAAAATTAATGTACTTTAATTACTCACTGGCTGAAAATAATAACTAATCAAATGCTTTTGTGAAACCTCCTTTTAGAATTTTCAAAACACGAACAAAAACAACTTGATCGAGAGATAATATTTAAATTGAGGATTAAGGACGCTATTACAAAATGTGAAATTTTTCGATGTTTTTGGCACTTTTTCGGAACAGTTTCCGACCAATACATCAAGTTTTGTCAAATGTTTTGTGTACCTGCAGATAGCGTATTTATTGCAAATAACACTGTTTTATACAATAATATTAAATTTCTGTGAGTATCGGTACAAATATCTCAATAACTGGGGGACTTTGACCAAAAACAAAAATACTTTTTATATGAAAAAATACTATATCGTATGTGTAGAGTTAAAGAAAATATTAATAGTATAAAAACATGTCGAAAAAAACTTCAGTTTGTTTGCTACGTCACGGCAAGGTTTGGTTTACGTAATAGTGTTCTCATATTTGTGTCTAAACTTATGATAGTTGACCACTTGTCGCGGTCATTTCGTCATTTTGTATCAGCGTCCTTAAATCCATCCATCCATCCATCAGCCTGTTTCGTCCACTGCTGGACATAGGCCTTTCCAGGATTTCGCCACTCTTGGCGGTCCTCCTGGAAGAAATGCCCATACTCACACACGCTGGGCAGGCGGGTTGGTGAGCGCGGTGCCGAAACCCTTGCACCAGTGACGCCGCTGCCCGTCACCAGTCTAATTTATATAAGGCCCGGCAATTGGGGATGGATATACCGCCATCCATCGGTCCCAGGCAATGGTGGGCCGCCTGCTTTTGCCTGAGAGCTGTTCTCTTACTCTCCCCCGAATAACTTCCTTAAATATCCAAACCCAAAACAAGTTTAATTTCCTCAGTATTTCGAAACTTCCTAGTAGTAGTTTACTACGAGTATCACATTCTTAATGGCCAAAACATATGCCAGAACGCAGCAGCTAATCCACGAAAAGAGACGGAAGTTTCGCCTATTACCAATGTCTATATTGCCAGCTGACGTCGATAACGACAATATAACTATTTATAACCCTAATTAACTAACAAACGCCTGTTAGTTTTGTCAAAACGTAACCCCTAATCATATTGTAATTAAGTCCGTTTTTACGCCAATCTTCTACCTTTTTTTCTGACCGTTCCTAATACATCATCTTAGTAACGAGCTGATGTTGTTCCAATTGAAACGAAGCTCTATATTTATCGTGTTTGGGTGTGAATTTGATTGAAGGGGCGAGTGGGATTTAGTTAACAAATATTTGGGTTTCTGGTGTGTTTTTCTGCTATATAATTAGGCTACAGACACCTTCGTGCAGTGGCCGTTGGCGCCTAAGGCTGTATAAGTCAGGTGTCCAAAATGTTTCGTTACTGGTCTTAAAAATGTAAAGTCTACTTTTTATGGGTAATAAGTCTATATGTATTTACGTATAGTTACGAGTATATACTATGCTTTATTTTGAAGAAAAAATTAAGTAACGTCACAATTTCATTTCCGGGCGACAATAGGTAAGAGAAAAGAAAACGAAATTGTGAATTCAAATCAAGTCATGCTTACTAACAAATTCATTGATTTCTCATCATTTATTTTCCCACAAAAAGTGAAGTTAGAATAGTCGAAAATTAACATTTGAAAAAATTAAGCTATTGTCACCGACACCAAGTTTTTGTTTAAATATACGTAATGTTTACGCTGTTGGTAAAAAGATCTAGTAAATCGTGAGAAAGTTAGTCGCGGATAGCCAGTACCAGCAGAGATATTATTTTATATTTCCCGTTTTTTTTTCTAAAGGTTACATACGTAGATCGACCTTGATGGCGACATTACACCGCCAAGTTTTTATAAAGTCAACTATTTACTAGCCAGGTGTCATTTACTGATTTAATCAATGTATATTTACTAGTCTTTGCCCTTATATAAACTCAACAATTACACATAGTTCAGCTAAGTTGGCACTATTCTGACAAACATATGTTTCAACGTGTCTATCAGAAATTCTTTCTGTATCGTTGCTTGCTTTGATTGATTTATTGATCTCCACACTATTTATGTGAGCTGACAAGTATGTACTCGTAGCTCAAATTTGGCGGCCATCTTGTGCCACTAAGTGTGTAATAAAATAAATATTCAAACAAATAAGGATGTGATTGTCTATCCACACCATTTATGTGTTGTTTATCTACATTGTTACACTTTGTATTATCAATCTATCATACCATTTTTGGTGTCTGACGACTAATAGAGATCACATATTTTAAAGAAAATATTATTTTAAATCGACCTAATATTTATTTGTTAAAAATATGTCTGCTCGGTTTAAAAATATATATTATATTCGACAAAACTTGAAATATTATTTTAAGCAATAGATTCATGGCCACCCTAATCTTGATTACAAATATCCACCCCAAAACCAATATGTTTCTTATTATCTTGTTAATAAGATATCCAACATTCATAAACATATAATTTTCACGGAATGTGTAAAAAATGTTCCAGAGGCACTTTATAAAATCACCTGCTTTGTGTGGGAGAGCCTTGTTTTTGGAAGAATTACGAAAATACAAATGTAATGATGACACCTTGAGTCATACATGATGATTGTGTCCAATTAGGCTCAGAATCACGAAGTAGCAAATGAGGTTATTACTCCAAAAACCATCAAAAATATCAGCAAGATCTGCTTGTTATACCTTTAAGCTAAATCTGATGAAATCTAGATGAAGTTGTCGCTATAACGGTACAGTCAGCTCTAGACGTAAGACTGTTTAATTTTGAAACTTTTATAGACAAAACGTTTATTAGACAAGAAGATGACTATCATATACAAAGAAATTAGAATCGGAAACAATATGAAACTTTATTTTCCATGAAGC
This sequence comes from Ypsolopha scabrella, assembly GCA_910592155.1. Taxonomy (NCBI): domain Eukaryota; kingdom Metazoa; phylum Arthropoda; class Insecta; order Lepidoptera; family Ypsolophidae; genus Ypsolopha; species Ypsolopha scabrella. The sequence goes on from OU342980.1 coordinate 15,583,483, forward strand.
GTACGCTCGAGTACTCACTAATAACTTGATGTAACCACGCATTTTACAATGTGGAACAGATATCCTATCCACAAATGACGTGGCGCCTTCTCAGCTATTAAATTAAAAGCGGCATCTAAAACATGTATCCCCCAGTTTTATAGGTCTCTAGTACTTCTTTGAATATATATATATCTTCATCAAGGATCGCAGTTCAAAGTATACTGGCTAGAAAAGAATGCCTCCCGCTATTTTATACTTGAGCTATGACGATTAATGCGGCTCAACTAAAAGGTTTTATAGTTTTACGCATCTATTTTATAGTGTTATATCGTGAAGAGGTCGTATAGACCTCAATAGTTCTCCAGCTGTAATGAAGTCTGTTGAGATTGCTGTTGCCTTGGTAGTCTGTGCTCGGTTTTACAGCAAAAATATTGATTTTTAATCGCATTTTACTCAATAAACATGTATTTGTTAACAATTAGAAATTTCTTGTATGTATGTTAATAGATTCTTTTATAGATTTCTTATTTAGTAAGGTTTTGCTGCTTTATATTATAACTCTTTCACTATGTCGATATCTTCTGGCTCTTTATTTACGCCAGGAAATATAAAGCAAAATCAGTAAAGCATAATTTAACGGATTCTATAGATTGTTGTTCGTTATGTTTAGTTAGGTAGCCATGTTTTAAAAGTTGTCTCCATCCATCCATACGTCAGCCTTTGTTCGTCAACTGCTGGACATAAGCCTTACCCAAATTTCGCCACTCTTGGCGGTCCTCCGTCTTCCTCATCCAGCCACCACCCGCAATATCCTTCAGATCGTTTTGTCGGTCCAACGGGCACAAGGTCGGCCTACACTACGCTTTGCTGTACGTAGTCTCCATTCTAACGCTTTTCGGCCCCAATGGCCATCATGTCGACGACAAATATGGCCTGCCCATTGCTACTTCAACTTGACGTACGTCCTAGTTTCGGATTCTATCCATCAGAGATACCCCAACTATAGCTCGTTGAGCAACCCACAAATCGGTAAAAGTTGTCTAATTTATAGTTGATGCTTGTGATTGTTGGCACTTGGTGGAAATTAATACAAAATACTAAATTAAACATAATGTTGTCTAATTCATTTCAATTGTATAAAGCTATGTATTAACTTCTTTTACTTTTGTGAATTGACATTATATATTTATTATCCTTTGAGATTTTCTTTATTTGGACTTTCTTCTATAAAAAATAATTTCCAGTTTGATATTATTAAGTATTCGTAGATCAATGTCTTGACTTTTCTGCCAGACCATTCATTACCATCCATCCATATACGCTCTTACATTCTCATTGACGCAATCCCTTCCTCATTCAGCCTCTTATTACATACCTAGATCTTTTTATGAATGGCATATCGATTTCAAAGCCCCTTAACTAAGCAGGCTCATCCTACCGTTTGTTTAACCATCAGCCAAATATCAACACTTCTGTACCAAAACCTTTAGAACCTGTTCCTAATACAATCAAAGCAAAGGTGTCCGATGTCATAAACCTTCCTTTATTGTTGCTTTTATTGCCTGTGTGATAAGGTTCAAATTGTTAGTAAAATTTGGATGATTGAAGTGTGTCTGGTGCCCAAAAAATAATATTTTAAAGTAGATAATGGTAAATGTGGTGTTTATTTCCTTTATTCGTAATAAAGACTACTTAGCGCTTCCTGTTACAAACGATAATTTGGTTCTAAAGCAACATAATCTTTATGGTCTCATTTAGAGCTTGGTATAACTTCGGTTGAGTTCCGTGTTTACATTGTGATGGATTTTTCCTATGCCTTTATTTTTGAGATTATTTTCAGAGCATTAACTTTTACGTTGAGAATATGACCATAACCATTGATAAATAGTAGGAAACTAATAAATTCTGAAACGAGTAATACATTATCTTTTACTACTACGAAATTAGCATGTACCCATAAAGGTGATAAATTGATCAAAGTTTAGTTAACATGACGGTACAATTAATTTTGATAAATTCAATCATGCATATCATCTACACCTTTTTGTTGATATTAATTCATCTTGTTGATGCCAATGTCCACATACACTGGATCAAAAATATAAAAATATTACTGTATTTTATTTTTGGAGACAGTTCGTAGGATAAGTAATATTCTTGCATTTAATTTACGGCCTTAGAATGATTACACCATCTCACGGTTTAATCTCTGTGGTGGTCCTCAAAATTTCTTATCACAAACGATCACTTAAGTGATATCTAGCACGATCAGTTTATATCAAGTATTAAGAAATACTTTGAATAACTTTTTATGATGATTAATGAGTACTTCCGTTTGCTATTAGTTTTGTTAATGTATCTACTAATTCAAAGTTTTCATTGGGTTCTCTGTTTTATAAACTATTTTTATCCTAAGTATCTGATTGCCCCAATCTACTCCATGTGTTTCAATTCAATTGAATCTGTTTTACATACAATTATCTACGTACTAAATTAAATAATACGTTTACGGGTATAGAGAATATAGTTTATTTCTATCTTATCATCATCATCATCAAGTTAGTGTTAGTGTAGCATCTTCCATCGTTCTCTGTTTAGAACCAAATCCTTCAGCTGTTGGTACCGTGTGACACCTGCCTTTGCCGATTATCCTTTATTTTCGCCTCAGCTAAGACTTTTATCAAAGTACCGTGTTACATTGGTTCATCAACTAAATTTCCCAAAACCCAATATGCCCAAACATGTTCTTTCTCCTGATATCATGATAATAAATATTTTTTCATTCAGTTCAGGTGTTTTATTTTTGTTTAAATTCTATGAGTATTTTATATATTTATAAAGATGGTACAGAGTTATATTAAATATCGTACACATCTACCGCGTGCACTTGTTAGTTTATCATTTGTACATTACCTCTTCTCCTTTGCGTCAGACTAATTGATTTTTAAAACTGTTTTATTTTATGGAAAGTACGAATGGATGCATATGGATGAATAAATCTATATCCCGGACAAGAAGTCATATTTCGTTCATTTTTGTCGTGAAGCGTACTTGCGACTCGCGAGTCGCGGCTGAGCGGCGCGGGCGGCGCGTGTGTCGGCGTACATGAAAGCGCCGCAGCTTTGAAAGCAAGCGCACGCCGGCAAATATTTATTGTAATTTAGTGCGCGCCGCCGATCGCTCGTTAATCGCTAATGGATCGACTCCTGCGCATCTTTTGTTTCTAATTGAACATGTATTTCGGACATGGTTATCATATCGGATAAAGGTTATGATTATGGCCCCGCTAAAGAGATTCCAGCTGTTTATGGGCTTGGTCTAGCTTTAATAGGCTTGAGATATTTCCTAGTCTTTTAGGTGTGTCCGATTTTTTTACTTGAACTTGTTGCATCATCAGGTTATAATTTAAACCTAGTACTTCACAACTATTCAACATTTCTAGTTGATTCTACCTACTCTGCATTTGAGAAGGATCTTCCTCCTTCAAACTCTTCAGTTATATTTCCAGTCTTCACAGACACAGGCCATATCAGTTCCTAAACTAAATTCCAGACTAGATCAATATGTAAAAAACCCTATCCATTTATCAGTCAGGTTCTATGTAACAACGTACGAATACTAATGTAACAATTCATTATAGCAAACCATAATTTATTGTTGGCAATGGAGGAACTTATGTCGATCGTGATACTCCACAATTTCGGTATGACATTCGGTAAATGCAAGTTTTCAGTGAACTGGGTTAGGTTTCAAGTGATGAATGATAGGCTATGGGGGGTCATATATCAAATGGTTGCGTGATTCGAAGCTTGTGACATTAGAATGAATCAATGGGACTGTTGGGGCAGGTTTCCGATTCGATTTTTGGTTCATAAGTAGATGACATTGTAGTAACTTATGTAGGTATTGTATACAGTAAGGCGACCAATATGGAGACTGACTAAAAAACGATAAACGATAAAAGCTCTTGCAAATTGTTCGTTCGTTAAAAAGTGATATAATGGATAGACGTTTGTGAGAGTTTACTGATGGTGTGGAAAATGCGAAAAGAAGTTCAGATGAAAATAATAATATATGGTTTTTGTTTTATCCTCTAGAAGCAATTGTCAGTATGCTACATGGTATTTTATTTATAGCAATACCTTAAGCATTTAAAACTATACATAAGTAAGGAGTTGGCCGCTGTTGGTGACATTCCTGTACAACGATAGTGATACTAGATAGGTTTATTGTAAATTATTATATTCTTTTTCATTTTATTCCTATTATTCGTTAAATTTTTCTTTCTTTTAAGTGTCTTTGGCTCAATCTTGAGCGCAGTCTACAGACTAAAATATTTTCTAGAGGTTTTCGTTTTGTAAACAGGTACAGCCTTAATTAATAAGTATCGTACACTTATCTACTATTTAGACAAATTCTATTCAATTTTTTTTATATTGCCATATTCTCTTACAGGAATTCCATAAATAGGTAGGTTTAAAATATTAAATTCTTATCCTATAAAAATATACGTAACCTTATTATAAATTATTCATATTAATTGTAATATTTTTTTAAATAATTTGGTATGTTGTCACAGACGTATAATACCTATATACTTAGTAATAATTATATGTCTGTGTATGTTGTTACGAAAAGTATGCCAATATTTGAGTTTTTTATTTTTTTACAATAAGCAAAAGGCTTTTTCTTTAATACATCTAGATCCATATTATACTACTATGTTTTCTTAATTAAATTTTTAACTTTTATTACATTCACAGCAAAATAGAATGGACACAATAAGTTTTCTTAAGATACATTATAGTTTGGTAAACTAAAATACTTCGTTAACAGAATTGTACTTGGTATTTACCGTAGACATCTTATAATATTATGTGGTATTTACCCTGGCCCGCGGTCCAGTCACTGAGGTAGTGCCGAGTGAGTGCTGCAGGTGTCGCTACTGAGCAAACACGCTGATTGACTTCTCGTGTATCTTTGTACAAAGACAACCCGTGTGAGTGGTCAGTGTGAGACACTTTACACCGCGACTGTACTTAGCGTTTAAGAAAGAAAACAAGTTACGTGTTATACAGTTATAGTACTACTTGATGCCTTTCCTATTAATTTTAATAATTATTGAAAATATCAGTCAAGTGTACATCTATCTTAGTATATTTTTACTTATAATAAAGTAGTACACAAAAGTCGTGTCATATTGAAAAAATTGCGAAATTTTATTGAAATGAGGCGAAAATAACAATTTTTCGTTTTTTTGTCTGTCTGTCTATCTTTACCTATAATGTATGTATGTTCCGTTTTAACTTGAGAACTTAAAGATTTGGATGCGGTTGTCTTTATTATTATCTTACTGACCCTGGTGAATAAGGGATGTTGATAAAATTAACGCCAAACCAAAAACTGTCGAAACTAGGTACTCAAAGATTGAAAGACTAGTAGACAATGTAATTCATCTGAAACCGCATATGCTCTTTCAAAATATAATGTGTTATATTTATAAAAATTTACTTATATTTTACAAGATTTCTTTCTGAATCAGCCTAACCATTTTTGAATTATAGACCCATCCTGGTATCTTACAAGGCCGAAGACATACAGATTGATGAAGAGATAGACACAGGCTACGCTATAAACTTCTTAATCGAGACTTCATACGGAAATTCTTACCTCTTAAAATTGTGGGTAAAGCCACATCTAAAAAGAATAATGTCTTGTCACCGTATGTCCACTATGGATGTATTAAAAGGCGAATAATGAAAAGGTAAGCCAACAGTCTATGTCTCTGTAGTATTGAGGGTCATAAGCAGGGATAGAATATTCGGATCGATAAACCTAAAATTGAAAAAAATGCCAGAAAACGTTTGCAACTATGGAGTCGGCTTCTTAAAATATTTTATAGCACACCGTGCGTAAAATGACCACTTTACGCACGCTGCGCTTGCGTAAAGTCGGCATTTTCCGCACTTTTGCTATAAAATATTATACGATACTCGTGCGAGAAACGTTTCATCGCTCTCGTATCGTAATGTACTAATTTATTTAGATAGTGAAAATTACGGAATTACTTCAAACGTTACGATCATGTACCTAATACTTATTCTTATTCTTTATTGTACACACAGAAAATAAACATTTACAAAACATATAAACAAATTAACATGTACAAAGGTAGACTTATCTCTAAGAAGAGATTACTGATACTTAATAGATGTTACCGTAAATGTCTGTATATTTTTCAGGCATTGTATAAGTACAATTCCTAGGAAACTTTTAAAATGACAAACAGATTTAGGTCAAACAACGTAGAAGGTCGAAGTATAGACTATATATCTTCGACCTTCTACTCTGTTCGAAATAAAACTGTTTGTCATTTTAAAAAATCTTAGGAATTGTAAACAATGCCTGAAAAATATACAAACATTTACGGTAACATCTATTAAGTATTAGGTACATCATCGTAACGTTTTAAGCAATTCCGTAATATCCGGAACTTTGACTATCTAAATAAATAATATTTTAAGAAGCCGACTCCATAGTTGCAAACTTTTCTGTATTTTTTTCAGCTTTAGGTATATATCGATCCGAATATCCTATCCCTAGTCATAAGGTCATCGGATCTTGGCCCCGTCTGCAGAGACGACGTGTGTTCCTATTTACTAGTGGTAAGCTTCGGCTGTGGCTTGTCACCGCCCTCATGACGTCACCGTGCCGCCAAGCAACTCGCCGTGTTCCAGTATGACGTCATCAGTAGCCGTACCGGGGGAGTGGTTACAGGCAGTCCGTTACCGACTTCCGTAGATTTTTGCGGAAGTCCCTGGAAAATCCCCACCTTTTTAGTTTAAAAATATTTGGTATTGTTTTGACTTTTCATAGGACCGGACTAGCTACCGCTCTACTTTTATTGTTCCTAGGTGTAGTTCCGCCACTCGCCGCATCGCCCCCGTGGCTCTGGCGTCGCTGTTTACCAAACCTTTTTGTTAGTAAAAAGGGCATTAGTGAACCCTTCTATTGACACTCAGCTAAGACGGTTTGCGTGTCAACTGATTGAACAAATATTTGCCGATCGGCGGCTCCTCTGACTAACGTAATCCGTTTTGAGTAAATCTTTTGCCGCCGCATCTTTACATTTTTTGTTTCGTTCTACAATACGCAATGGTATCGAGTTCTTGGGAGAAACGGGTAGGAAGCCAGATAATTTCGTTACGGTTTGATAGATTGATTAACAGTAGGTAAAATGTTTCGTATTTATAAATGCAAGATAAAATGTCTCTCTCTACAATCATTCAGTGGCCGTCATATATTTTTCTCTATGCTGTCGTTCTATGTAAATAGTTGACAGAAAAGAGTTTCTGAACGCACTTTAGAAAAGGAAAAATATAATGAAACATTAGACTCGTATTTATGGTCATATTAAATTAATTTCACAGACGTATGTCTGTGATAAATTTCAACGAAAATATAATCACATATATGTTTTTTTGGGGTTCCGTATCTTAAAAGGAAAACTTAACCCTTTTGTCGTCTCCGTCCATCCGTTTGTTTTCTTGTAACGTAGAAATTTTAATTGTTAGGTTTTGATGACTCACACAACTATCTAGACAAAATATATTTTACATTAAAAAAGGTTTTACTATGGCCAAGGGGTTTAAAAATATATATATATATATATATCGTTTAAGTTACCATTTGAAAAAGATTAACGAAGGATTCTAAAAATGTATTATTCATAATTTTTTGTCCAAAATTTGCTAGAAATTACGTTTTCTCTCTGGTATCCTAGGTTTCTGAAGCAAACTATTTTAATAGTTAGATACTGAATCATAGAGTAAAAGTTGCTGAAAAAAATAATAATTTGTTCTATTGATTGGTAATTGTAAAGTATTGGTTAGGAACCATAACTGTGCGAGCCCGACTCGCTCTTGCCATGTTTATTATTTGTATTTTTTTACAAACCAATATTATTTTTGTTACGAGTGCCAATTAATATTTAAAAACTAAAGATTAAGGTTAACGTAAGAATAAGATCAGTCTGTACTGGATAACGCAACTTCATACAGGTGATGGTGATTGGTAATTCCACCAATTTCTTGAAGCGGATTAATAACGTCACTTATTTAATAGCCATTAGAAAAGCTTCTGGTTAAAATTCGGAAACCAAAACTTTTAATAACTTATAGACCACTTATTTTAGATTCCGATTTATAAGGTCAAAATCGTTGCAAAATAGTTGTAGTATACCTAATACCTTTTAATAAAATAGTTAAAATACCAATTAACCTGTACAGAAAATCATGCACCAGCTTTCATGTATAAATATAGCCTTAAATTATCGCAAATTAAAAAGGATGATGAATGTCACTCTTAGGTTTGACCGCAATGTCCAGGATTTTCTCATAAAAATCAAAGTGAGTCTTAGCTGTATTAACTATTTCGTAATGGTTGCCACTCACCCTAATTTTAATAATAATTATAATAAAAAAAAAGTTTATTGAACCAAATTAATTATAGAATGGAATGTGAATAGAAAAATTATCAAATTATCGCAAATCAAAAAGGATGATGAATGTCACTCTTAGGTTTGACCACAATGTCCAGGATTTTCTCGTAAAAATCAAAATGAATCTTAGCTGTAATAACGATTTCGTCACTCACCCTAATTTTAATAATAATTATAATAAAAAAAAAGTTTATTGAACCAAATTAAGTATAGAATGGAATGTGAATAGAAAAATTATCAAATTATCGCAAATTAAAAAGGATGATGAATGTCACTTTTAGGTTTGACCGCAATGTCCAGGATTTTCTCGTAAAAATCAAAATGAATCTTAGCTGTAATAACGATTTCGTCACTCACCCTAATTTTAATAATAATTATAATTAAAAAATCATTAATTATTAATAATAATTTGGCTAAGTGCGAGTTGGACTCGCGCACAAAGGGTTCCATACCACCACACAATACAAGCCCAAGTGTACAGAGAGGGTAGGTGCACTGTTCGTACTTGGCAACCTTCCAACTTTATCTGACACTCCACGAAAGGCAGGAGGTTTATTTTTCTTGGAAATGGCTAAACGAGACTTTGTTCTTGAAAAGAGTAGTATTAGTCCAGGGCTGCGTTCAGTTTGATCGCTCGCTCATCCATCACTGACAGCAGTAGCCTTAGCATCAGTGTTGCCGCTAGAAAAATCTAGTTTGTGGTTGCTTAAATTAAAAAAGTGGCTAGTTTTGTTTAAAAAAGCATTTCAAAAAGTGGCTAGAAGTGGCTAGATATCATAGTAATATCCTATTACTATTGATAATATAGTATTATTATTACCTATGTAGGGATAGGGATAAGTGAGTTTAATTAAAACAGTGTCTAATTTAAATAAAAAACTGGTTATAATAAAGTTTACAGCTAGTTTAAATAAAAATAAAAAAACAGATTGAAAGTCTACACTGTCATCTGGTATTTCTGTAATGTCTTCGTCAATGTATGATTGATGATGTAGATTATATTTCGGCTTCTTTTATTGTTTTGACAATTTTCGTGTTTTTGGTTGTAATTTCAGCTGGTAAAACGTAGATGCGGCAATATTTTTGAATATTTTTAATTGGTTTCTAATCATACCTAACTATAGAAGTGTCAATGCACAAAATCTGTTTCTTAATTTATTTTTCACTATATTCATGACACTATATAATAGCCTTACGGTATGGACCGTGGTGGTTTTGCTTACTCAGTTATAGGTGACAACCACAAAATTCATTAAAATCACTAAGTAGCTGATAATAAACGGTTTACTCAGTAGACTTTTAACAGTAATAATATTAAAAATTACCAGAAATGGCTAGAATTTGCTAGATTTGTTTTGGTGGCTAAAATAGATTAATTTCTAGATCTAGCCACAAAGTAGTAGTTTTGTAGCCAAAACGGCAACACTGCTTAGCATGAAAACATTACGGTTACGTTTAGTTTGAACGTAACGCGGTTTTGTATGGAATTCTGATAAGTTCCGCTACTGACCGCTAGGGGCGGTTATCAGATTTTTTAGCATATTTACTCTGCGATACTCAACAGCCACATCTTAATTTTTTTCACTTTGAGTTGTAGGACCTTATTAACCTATTATAGGTATACTTTGTATGATAATTTAAAGTATTTTTACGTACAATGTGACAACAAAGTTATTATGATCTCATATTCTAATATAGTTCAGCGCATCCTCTCAAGTTTAGTAATAACATCATAACATTTTATTTGGCTAAGTACTACACTTTTAAATTAATTTTAAATGTTCAATGCCGGTATTCCTGGTTATTTGATTTTTTTTCGTCCTCTACGCGGCGCGTAGCAAGCGTTACAACACAATCGTTTTACCGCTTTGTCCAGCCCAGCGGTAGTAAACTTGTTGTTTAAAAACGTATATACTTATTTTTTTTTGATAAAGGCACTGCTTCAGCGGAAGTCCCTGGTTCAAATCCCGATTCAGAGCTCCACACGTCCAGACTGACTTTTCTATTACGCAATGATATTGTTGATTTATTTGTATTTATTTATTTATCATCTTTGTTGTATTTATTGCATTTAATTTATTATTTAATAAGGTGCTATCAAAATATGTGCCACGGCTGCAATGGGAGAGTGTATTCTGTATATAGATTACAATAGTAACGATATTTTATTGTTCCAACGTCATACATTTTTTCATACGAAAATGTGCGTTTAGATTAGAATTGATTTATATACTTGTGTAGAACCGTCCCGTAGTTCAAAACAGTTAATTGGGAAACGACACCTGGCGCGTAGTTTGTGAACCACGTTATACAGAATAAAATAAATATTTATTTATTTACTTTATTTTCTCAAATTTATATAACTTTTCCGGGGTACATTTCCTTACTATTGTAATCTATATACACAATACTGTCTCTAAATTTAAGTAAGCCAAACTTTTATTATATTTTAAATTGTATTTTTTTCTTCTTCTATTTTTTCTTTTATTTTTACTTATAATTCGTATATATATATTATGTACCTATATTAAAGAATATATATACTTCGTTTAATTTAATTAGTCAACAATAACATTGACTTGAAATCTCATAAAATGCATATCGCGAATTAAAAAAACATATTTAATAAAAATATCGAATTTTAAAACAAAACAAACGACATTTCGAAGTAAGCAATCGATATCGCACAAGCATCCTCCTTAGCCGAAATCCTGCCCTAACTTCAACGAATTCCGAACATTTGCAATAAAAAACTTCTCCTATAGAGTCAAATCACGTTTCGATGGCGTTCTGAGAATTAAAATTACAAAAATCTAGAGAAGGACGACATCGCTGCACCTTCATACGAGAGAGCGAGTCGCAAACAATGCGACATCTCACCGCATCCACGCCCCTGTAGGAATAAAATTCAAAATAAGATTTCAAAGGAACTAAAAGGAAAAACAAACATTGCCTCGTGTTTTTCTACTGCGCTAGAGCGGGACGGATACACTTCTGTTGATTCAGTCGTCGTATTGGTGAGCTGATATGAGTTATGGCGCGTATGTTTCCCGCGTAAATTACCCACTTGGCGCGAACGTGTGGGGCGACGCCCGTTGAGGTCTCGCCGGTGACGCGAGTGCGTTCCTAAACCTTAATCGAATGCGTGCCAATAATTAAATCTTGTAGATTGCTTGCTCTGCGTTTTTCTCTGATATTATTTGCACTGAATTACAGCATAATTAATTTTGTACGTACGAGTTATTGATATGATTTAGCTATGCATTTCATAAATATTATTATTGTTTCTCATGCATTTTTTTTAAGAAAACTGGATATTTAACACTATTAATGCGTATCTTTTAAGTTTAATGTAACTACTGAATAAATACGATAAAAATAAAACTGATATCACAATCAGTTACAACAGTAGGTATTTAAATACATTAAAACCGTGGTTACAATTCAACGCATAGCGCCATCTGTCGGTGAGTAGCGAGTTTAATCCAAATGTATAAAATGTCTTGGGCACTTCTTAGGCAAGTACCTACTATTATTTCCCCAGGTTAGAATTATTTAATAAATTTTATGTTTAGTTAAATTGGTACATACCTATTTAATTCGATATATTTAATTTATTACAATGCGGGGACAGACAATCATCTAATTTCGCGGTAAATACCCACCCAGACTGCACGACGACATACCACAGAGAATCCAGAGACAAGACAAACGAGGTACACTCATTAGTATATCACAGGCTGTGACACGAGTAATTATTTATAATCGATTACTGATCGTCTATGCCGGCGCCGGACCACCGTGCGACTTCATTTCCATATTAATTTGTTGCCGGCCGTAAAATAAAGAAATTCGACGGATTCGAGTTCAATAATTAAAGAAGGCGCGCGGTATCCGATACTTGTAATTTTTATGTTATCGCTTTTCGAATAGCCTTCTTGCAGGAGCGCTCTACACGGAGCGATCTGTTGGTTGTAGGATGAGACCAATGAATCTTTTCTGTCATCTCGGTTTTTTATGCATTGACAATGAATTAAAATTGCTATTTGCTTTTCTGAAAATACTTAGTCTTCTCGACATTTTATTGAATTTTTATTCAAAGTAATAAATTGAAAATAATCGTACATGAAAGAATTTAATTGATATGTTGTTATTAATTGACCTAAAGAAATTAATCGAAAAGTTGTGTGCATAGGTGTAGAGTAATATTTAAAAAATACACATTTATGCAAATAATTATTGTTAATATATGCTTTAATTTTTAATGCGGCATGGCAACTAAACTCTACACTATTTGCTACGGCGTAGCATGCAGCTACGATACAGAAGCCGTAACGCTAGCTGGCGTTATAAATGTTTACAATATTAAGTGTATAAGTTATCCAGAGAAATCTGTCCTGCCTCAACGTTTTTATTCTAAACCTTTCTATCCTACTCAGTGGGAGCGGGCCGCTCGGAATTCCTGTATTTCGAGGTGTTTCATTTATTAATTGGAATTAGGACAGTCGTTTTGTATCAAATTTCTTACGACGTTTATTTTAGTATAAGTTTTATTATCTAAAATCTAATATAACTCTAATGAAATGGTATTTATATCGTAGTTTAGGGCTATCTTTGCGATTTTATTGGATTCAGTAAAATTCAAGTGATCTAATATCAAGTGGCCAAAATATTAAGTTCAAAGAGTGAAATATAACATATATTATTTTCAAATGTAATTATTATAATTTCACAGTTTAAAATTAATTTGCAAAGAGACAATATCGGCAGAACCTTTGAGAGGTTAGAGAACTCTACAAATATTACTTACATACATGTAAGCGATTCGTACAAAACTCTCGACCAAGATTAGCCGTGTATAGACCCAATGGAGAAGATTTTATGAGAAACACCGCGGTTCGTTAGCTTACGTAGACTCTCTTCGGTGTCATCGTATAAGTTTTAAACGACTTACTGATTATGTGTTTCGTGGATCAAAATAGAGCCGTAACGAAGAGATTTATCCCTTTCTTACTTTTCTGAGAAGAACTTGTTTTGGTCGAACTAAATTGCCTATTTAGGCGGTAATAGCAGTTATTATTAACTATGAAATAAAGAAATCACTATATTTCGCAGGTAAATAGGAAAATCTGGTTTACTAATTAGCGGCTTCTTTAAAGTTTGATCGTAATATACTAACTGTACCTAACTATAAATAAATTATCGTTTTGCTATTGATGTCACCGCCATCCTTAAGTTCGTTTTAAGTTTTCTTAACATTTTGTGTTTAATACTACCTATTAGAGATAAGAAGAAGTAGGGAATTTTATGTTTACATATACATGCTATAAAAACATATTCATATGAAAATAATTACGCCTGTATTTCGAGGGGTACGCCACTACTACGGTTTTGATTAAGATTTTCAAATTGTTTGTTAAGTTTTGGTACATGGTATAAATCATCACAAAGTATTTCTAGTCCAACTTTGACTGTGGTTTAATTTATTTTGCGCCTAAATATATAATTATTTATATATTTACTGTACATGATCGTTAATATTTGTGAGTCTGGTAATAAATGATTTCTTATTATTATTATAATAATAGATAACATACATAAAAGTAAAGTGATGAAAGAAATTTATTGGTGCCCAAATGGAAAATAAAATTTGAAAATAAAGTTTGAAGCTGAAAGAATGAATAAATAGACACTTTATTGTACACACACGAAATAAAAATAAAGAATAAAAAGTAAAGAATACACAGTATTGTACAAAGGCGGGCTTATTACTAGGAGCAATTTCTTCCAGCCAACCTTTGGGTGGTGAAGAAATAATTATTAATAAAATGTACAGGTGGGACAAACAAATAAATATTTGATAAAGAAAATAATAACCAATAAAGTGAATCTACATAACTAAATCTACATCTTACTACTTCTTATTTACATATTGTCAAAATAATAAATAGGTATACATTATACGATTATACGACTAGATTAATGGATGTGGAAAAGGCGAAAGAGGTGTGCCAGGATTGTAGCAGATGGAAATCTGTAGTCTCTGCCTATCTCTCTGGGAGACAGGCGTGAGTATATGTACGAGTATATAATTATCATTCAAAAATTGTCTTTTCGAAATTACATAGATGTTTCGATACTGCGACATTTTATCTTTTGGACACCTGATCTTTCTGATAGCACAGTCTACCTATATAGTCTTATATAAATTAGCATGAAAATATCGCGGTTGCGTTATAGTTGAATTCACGTTAGATTTTGTATAGCATCTGAAAACCACCCCAACGAACCGTAATGGAACTTTACTATGGCTGTTCATAGAGACAGATTTATTCATGTAATTTGAAGTGCAATATGATTATAGTAAGTAAGGTTTGTGCCTTTGCGCTGTCACACTCATCGCACATAACTATTTAATGGGAACAGTAGTACTTTCCCTGATGGTACCTAAATCATATTAAACACAATACAGTGGTACAGACGACAACATGGCCTGATTCAATAAAATAAATCAACTCGCAGCCTGGCTCGCCCAACGGAAACTGTCCTCAGCTAAATGATTTGATCCAATTAAAACTAATTTAGTTTTATAGGAGGCAGACGTCTGCGCAGCTTTGATTTGTCCCTTTCATTGGTGGACTCTCAACACCAATAACTTTTCTGTAAGTACATTTAGTATACCGTTAAAAACGAAAACCATTATATACTTTCGTTGCATTTAAAGATGGTTTATTCTTTCTTCGGGTTTTTCTCGTACAACAATTCCACCGAAAGGTTGTCTGGGAGAAATCGCTTTCAGCAATAAGGGCGCAAATTGCTATCTTCTTTCGTGTTTTTTAATAAGGTGCACCATAAAGAGAATTTTGTTTGCTTAAAAAATAACGGCTTAGAATAAGCTATTAGTAATTCCGTGCTAGTTGTGGTGGCTTAAATTCTTAATATTTCATCAACCAAACCCCTAAAATTGCTAAGCGTAAGCATATGGATGGATTGTACGGCGTATGATGGATTAGAACCATTAGAATTAGATGATGAAGATTTTTACATGTCACTTGTAGTTTTAAGAGCTGTTAGTCTATAAATATACGAACGAGCTTTTGATGAGGTTGCTTATAAATAACCTAATATAAAAGAAAAATTGAAAAATTTTAAATTGTTCAAAATATTTCCAATACAAAAGTGAGAAAAATAAATACCTAAAAATACAATATGGGTACCGAATTGTAGATGTTAATGAGCTGATTGTAAAAATACATACTTTTACTATATTTACTGACACCGATTTCGAGAAATCTTTGAAAAACCCCAAAAAATGCATGTCCCCCCCCTACCTGCGGTTTTTTCACTGTTCCTAGGGTTAATCTGATTTTCCTACATCGAAATATTATCATTATTTATTCCTTTGTACAGAAGGGTAACTTTTACAGCTTTAAACCCAGTCCCCGTTACTGCCGGAAAGTTTAATACAAATTTTCAGTTCCCAATTCCTACTGCGAATATTCTTCGTCACAACGTCTAAGTTACACGTGCAAGATCATCATATTTTGTCACTTCGTGATGCTGTTACGTGTTAAAACATAATAATATTAATTCTTAATTATTCAATTATAAACAAAAGGCAAACAATCGCGTAACGTTTTTCTGAAATGATTTCTGTAATTGTAATGTCTTGTTGTAACGCCACTTTAGTATAATTAAGTAATGATTACAGTATGAGGTACTTTGTCAATGAGAAATTCCTTTAGTTATATTTCTCAGGATTCCGTCGAATAATATAAACCCTTAACGCTAAGCTGTCTGTCTGTTCAAACCATACCCACTCCAAATGAAGCTAGATATTCACATAAATGTTTAAAAGTTTCTGTTGTTAAATTAAGCATTTTTTCAAGAAGATAATTTTCATTGGGTGGGTATACAAGGTGATATTAATTTATGCAGCCAAATTCATAATGAAGACTCAGTAAGTGCTCACTATCAAGGTTTGACGACACATTTTCTAAAATTCGTTAATAATTTTTTATGACCAAGTCTGGAGTCAATTCTATGGGAGGTCAACATTTTATTTTGCGAATTTAGCGAAAAGTTTTATTGATTCGTGATACTGATCACTAACCCACTAACCGCCGGATAAATTAATGTCACCTTATACATATAAGCATAGGAAGTCTAAATTTCATTTTGCGTATTTCACAGAAAGGGTAATTGACCAATTATCGAGTATTCAGTATGAATCTGGCTTGGATAAACGAAAGTCACCTTTTTTTTGGAAACCGCTTATTGTTGCGAAGTACTGGTACATACGTTTGACAGACATTAACCCTTAATTTAAAGTAATTTTCTCTGTAATTTTCAATAACAATAGCGCCATGGCGCCTTTAAGGGGTAACGTTTCGAGCTCAGTGCAAAGTGCATAACAATGGTTTGTTTACCTTATTTTAAAATAAAATGTATGAAATAAAATAGTTTCATCTTATTTTGCGACTATTGTTGAATAATTATCAGGGGTTTTTAGCAGAATTGCGTCATTTTATGCATTACGTTGTAAATGAATGGGTATACAAACTTAAAAGCGTGTTTTAAGTTTGTATGCCCATTGATTTACAACGTAATACATAAAATTACAAAATTTTGATAGAAAATCCTAATTGACACTAAACAATGGTCGCGAAATGCCATATATCACATTTATTTAGTACTTTTTATGCAATAGTAAGAAAAACAATCATAAGTTGTGCATTTTGCACCGAGCTCGAAACGTTCCCCCTTAAAACAGGCAGGTTAATGAAATTAGGCAAGTTATGGTTAAAATTGTCCGATGACAATAAATAAAATAAATAAGTGACTGAAGGACAGAACAACAAACAAATACTTCCAACTTTGTTAGACATGATTCTTACAGGATTGTGAAAATGAAACGAGATTAAATAGATGAAGAAACGATCCGAAGCATTTGAGTTTCAACGCCAGGGAGTGATAATTTTCTTACTCTAATTAAAAACCTGTTGTCTTGACGTAGTAGCGAGAAGTATCGTGTGAGAAAACTTGTCGGCATAATTCGTATTTTGCAGTTTTTCACTCTAATTAATTTAGTTTGTCTCTGTTATCTGGTGTTTTCCCCTTCGCCTTTCGTATAATTATTTCAATATTGTCTATCCCCATTTACTTTTGTTATTATATTTTTTACGACCCAAAGATTGGCTGAAAAAAATCGCTTCACGTGTTAAGACCGCCTTTGTACAACATTATGTTATCGAAACTGTTTTCTTATGTCTTTTGTTTGTATAATAAAGTGTCAATTTATTCATTCATTCAGAACATAGAACAGAAATGGCACAAGTTAGAGGCAGCATAAAAAACTCCTTGGACAGTTGTTAGAAAAAGTCTTTCTGTTATGCATTTGTTTTTTAACGGTCTATCTCGCTCTGATCAATTGCCTTGCATGCAAAACCTTAGTTATTTTGATCTTTTTTGCAACATTTTTGCTTAGTGCATAACTTAATGTACTATTCGTATCGGAAAACTGTTAACTTTAACATGTTTTTTGATGTGTCACTATGGTTTTGAAATTTTTGTCATTGTTATTTCTCTAATTAAATCACAAAACTGATAATATGGCAATGCTATTCGAGAGTTTTTCTTTAAATTCTTTATTATTTTCTGAAGTCACTATAACATTTTACAGCAATTTTTTTATGATCTTGTACCATCACTAAGTCTCCCACCTATCCAGTTTCAAAACCTAATTGCTTGCATGTGGTGATCTCGGCTAGCCCCGCCTTTTATTTTATTTACCAATTAGAGTTTATGAGAGACACCTTTTTATGGCGTTTTGGGTCCATCAAAGTCCATCGGTCACTTAGTCAGACTATTGGTAGACAAACACTAGCAGGGGGGGACCTAGCGGAAGTTGCCGCCAGCTACTACACACTAAACTGGCCCTTAAAGTGGTCAGGTGGGAACCTTGCTGAGTCAATGCTGACTGTACTTCATCTTATAGAGTAGTAGGAGGTAGATATTTTGTTCAGAAATTTTAATATTTACTATCATCTAAAGTGGAAATTCCACACCCTGTTTTTTCCGACTCTTACTTAAATTCCTAAAAATATTGTTAAAAGAAGTTTCGTCAGAATAAATTTAATTAAAAATAACTTCCATGTCACTATAATTATAAAGTTGTCATATTTCATTGAAAGCCGCTACTAAGCATTATTATCGCAAAGCTGACAATTTAAAAATAATTGCAGTCAATATATAATTTTTTCCCAACGCTTTTAACCTCATATATCAAAGAATTACCGTGTGCCGCAGGACATGTGGTGAGCATTCAATTTTACTTTAAAATTCAAGACATCGCGCCATATTAGTTGTCCCTAGAATAAGGTCATTTAGAATGAAATGTGAGTCTTATGAGGGGTTCACTTAGGTGGCTCGATGTCAAGATGTCGATTTACATAGTACCACGACTTTTCGAGTCTTGAGCTAATCAAAAATGGTTATTATTACTACGTGATAAGAGCAATGCCGTGTGCCTGAAGTCAGGCGGGTGGTGAGGCTTGATCGCACATGTGATAAATAGTGGTCGGATGGGACAGGTGTAGGCTCATAATTTAGAACTGTTTGCGACCGATCTGCGATAAGGCGACGAATTTGGATCTTAGTGAAATAATTTTGGCTGCGACATTTTACGTGATCCCCCATTATAAGTATCAAAAATTATTCGGTCAAAATATACGCTAATATTAATTCAAAAACTAGCTTTTGCCCGCGGCTTCGCTCGGGTGGTATTGTCACCGTTTCTTTTTCGGCTTGGCAGTTTTTTATCTACACTACACTCCTTATAGCCTATGATGAGTTGAACAGGGTCAGAACGATGATAATAAAGGAAAACGCATCCAAACCCGTTGAGTGATTCTGGAGTTGTACTATGTCCAGGCACGACTTTATTGCTACTTTATTATTATGTTAGCATACATTTACATAAATGATCCACTCGATTTTTTTCTCAGTTACCGTAATATTAAATTCTGCATCGAATCCAATCTAATTATTCGAATCCATCGAATATTAGTACAAAAACCGTTAATCACACCAATAGTTTTTATTTTTATGCGAAGAGGACACGGACATATGTTTTCAATTGGGTTTTGTGATGGACGCATTCCAAAAAAATAATAAAACTTCGCTGGTGATACCGAAGTCACTCACACAAACAAACCTAATTAATCGCATTTCCATAAAAAGTATCGACAAGAAGGGTGTTCCGTCATAAAATATGAACGTCACCCTTAGGGTGGCGCATTATGGTTCATTACACACGAACCGATCAACTTTTTCTGTTTATCACAGTATTATAGTCCTTGTTACCAGACTATAAAGGCTTTGACAGGACTTCGACTTCTGAATCATGGATGAGCTGGTCGCGATCTCCTGGCACTTTTTCTTGAGGAAATGGTAGAGAATTAAAGGTAATCGCATGCGATGAGTCCAGGCTATAATTGATCGTAAAGATAGAGGTCTTTTTGTGACTCATGTTCTCTAGGTATTACAATGTCTCTATGTAAAGGTACTCGTAGATGTACAATCGCCTCCAGTTCAAGTTACGCCTTTTCGTACGATTTTATTAGCAGTAAGATTTGGTTGATCTGTGGGTGAACATACATAAAGGACGTTAAGTAAGAATGTATCAAGATTGTTTTGTAAATTGTAATGTCACTGCGTTATTAACTACTGGTTTTTGCCTGCGGCTCCGCCCGCGTGTTTTTTGTTATAACGACATGATCTTTTCCGGGATAAAAAGTAGCTTTTGTGTTAAGTTAGGGTATAAGCTATATCTATTCTAAATTTCATCGAAATCCGTCCAGCCGTTTCAGCGTGAAAGAGTAACAAACATACATATACACACACAAACTTTCGCATAATATTAGTGTGGTAGTATGATTGAGAAGTACCAGACTGAAAACCAGCGCTGTGCAGTTGCATAAAAAGCTCAGGGTACTTTTTTTTTGGTAGTCGCTTGAGAAACTAGTTTATTTTTATTACATAACATACATACGTACATATACTCACGCCTGTCTCCCAGAGGGGTAGATAAATCTGCTACGATACTGACACACCGCTTTTGCTTCTTCTATATCCATCAATCTAGTCATGCAAGCTCTTCTATTTCGGGTACTTTTTACATTTACTTATATTGAATGTGTCTAAATAATTTTAATCTAATTTTGATGTTACAAATATGGATTTTTATCTGAAATAAATTATTTTGATTTGATCTACTTTGCCCTTCCTCAGTATGTCTTCTATTTGGTCGGCATAGGTCCTTCTAGGGCGGCCCGGTCGAGCTTTACCTTCCACTTGTGCAGCATAAATTTCTTTCGTCACTCTACTTTCATTCATCCTCTCTACCTATATATGCCCAAACCATATTTATTCTGATTCTCAAACTAGGTTACTGTATTATTTGCGAACAAAATCTTTTAAACTATGTAGGGCAAGGAATCAATTTATTATTTAACCAAAATAAAAATATATTCAACAAAAAAGGTCTATTAAAATAACTTGTACATTTATCGTTTATTCTAAAACATTGCTAGAAAGGCCAGTAACCAGTGACAAAACCATGTCTTGCTAATGTTTATGGGCACATTGGTACTGTAATTAATGTACCCTATCTGTCTGTAACGGCCTAGCAAATTATGCGGAAAATTCAATTCTATGCTAGAGTTGATCCAGAAACATTTCTTTTGGGATCGATTGCAATCAATTACTAGAATATATTGAATGCATATCAAACTTTACCCCCTAGTATTATTATCAACAGAGCAGAAAAAAACAAACAATCCTTTTATTTCATTGATGAAATTTACTAATAACAAATAAATTAAATAAGTACCATATTGATATAAGAAACCGGTAAACCTAAGAGTGAGGCTACAAAATTAAAAGGATACCTAAATAAAAATGTTGCTGCTGTAGGGGTGTCAGCAGACTGCCGGCGTCACCCCGTTAGATTGAAAATTAATACTTTTAGTTACTTGATCAATTTAGTTTTTAGGGTTCCGTAGTCCGACAATGAACCCTTATATTCTAAATTCTCATCTTAACCGTTACTTACATGTGAAATGGTTAATAAAGTTAGTTAAACTTAAGTTGTACTAAAATTAAAACCTTACCTAATAAACGAAAAAAAACATTGGGATGAGGAAAACCAAGCCAAGTTTGACATCCAAGAAGCATCACAAGCCATTTAATATTTAAATTCTTATGGGTGCCCCCACATTACGCGATATACAGTATTATTAGCCAAGTGCGGGTAGAATCGGGGTTTTTTCAACCGTTTTTGGTTAGATAATGACAAGGTGTGGTGACCCTAGCCTATTGTTACCAAATTACAGGGCATTAGCTGCTTTAACATGTCTCGGAGACCTTGGGTGGACGTTCGCGTAACCATTTTCGGACACGCTTTGTGTGGGCTGAATTGTTAAAAATGTTGATGGAAATCTAAGTGTCCATAGCATTATTGGATTTTTGATGTTTCTTTATCTGGTGTTGGTTAAGCCTGACAAAAAGCTCTTAAATCTTCTTCGTATCTTCTTTTTATTGTAATAACTAACCTTCGCCCGCATTTATTTAATCTTTGTCCCGTTTTCGGCTTAGGCGTTATTTTATAATAACCCCTTATAGCCTATGTGCTGACTAGGGTCAGTACAGTCAAATCAAATCCGTTGAATTGTTCTTAAATGTTAAAATTTAATTTACGCGAAAGTATTTTATGGACAGACACGACCTTTTTACTACTTTATTATTAGTGTAGATTATGTCGCCTTGATGGTCACCCTGGTGACCAATTAGTACCATACCACATAATGTTACTAGCCTTTTACTCGCGGTTCCGCCCGCCCAGTCTGTGTTCAGTTGCCTTTTGTCACAACGCAACTCTTCTCAGCATAACTCCGATAGGACTTTTAATGTTTTGTTAAACATTAATTCTTTGATACTTCTCAATTTGGTCTTATAAATCATTTTCGTGCAAATCCCTTTCACAATAGGCTTGTACACAGGGTAAGCAAAATATTATTCTATTTAGTCCCATTTAGATAATCAACAAATATTGGACACGTATTTTTTCTTTTGTCAATCAAACAAAATATGACAGAGATAAAGCGCGTCAAAGTTTGGGAGTGGGGGAAAAAGAGGTCACTTCTAAGTAAAATTGTACCTAGATGTCACGTCACGCGGAACTTCAGCGGGCTATATCTTCATATTTTTTGTTAAATTGAAAAAAAGAAAAAATACGTGTCCAATATTTTCTGATAATCTAACTGACGGATATATAAATTTTTTGTAGTCATCATGCTTATTGTATCGTCTTTTCTGATTGTCTTACAACATGGTTATATAAATCGATATCCAGCTATCGATTCTTGGGAACACAATTATTTGTCGACTTTGTCAATGTAGGTATTACTTATATCAATAAAAATTAAATAAACACACAATTTTCAAAATATTTCGGCCTCTTCTATGAGGCCGTCATCAGTCTCAACTGAATAGAAGAGGCCGAAATATTTTGAAAATTGTGTGTTTATTTAATTTTTATTGATATAAGTAATATTTAAAGAAAATAAAAGGCTAAATATAGCAATTATATCTTTATTTATATCAATGTAGGTATGTTTGTCTTTGTTGCGGGAGTCATATTAGAGATTTCAATGTCAAGCAACCTATTGTGGCTAGCAAGGCGTGCAATGCAAAAATTTCATTTGTATGCAAAATCTGTGTTCATAGGTATTCAGTGAATCAAATTGTCTATAGTCTGTACTGATAAATAAATCAATAGTTAATACAATGAGGTTTTGTTTGTGTTGTCTTTGAAGTCCGTCAGACATACGGGTTGGTAGCTTAAAATTTACAATATGAACGTAAAACGTTAGGTATTTTTTAATAATTCACCCCTGAGCACAAGAATGGAATGAAACTCTATACAAAAAAATAGGGAAATCCTTTTGTCTTGGCCTCACGGTAGTCCGGTAAAAATAACTGACCGCACCTGCTGAAGATGTGTTAGCTCGTAAATAGTTGTATATTTTCGCAGAAAGGAGTTCCATGCGTTATAAATTATATGAGATCCTATCTAAATAGCTCTAACATCCTCATAAGCAGTTTATCTGCTATAACGAAACCGTTTCCTAATTTTACTTGCTTTAATGTGAATATTATTCAATTAGTATAACTTACATCTATTTATTACAGCTTTTTAGGGTTCTGTACCCGAAGAGTAGCCAACGGGACCCTATTACTAAGACTCCGCTGTCCGTCTGTCACCAGGCCGTATCTCATGAACCGTGATAGTTAGTTGAAATGTTCACAGATGATGTATTTCTGTTGCCGCTACTACAACAAATACTAAAACTGGCCAAGTGCGAGTCGGACCCGCGCACTCGCACACAAAAGTCATGATTTTTTTGCCGTTTTTATGGACAATGGTACGAAACCCTTCGTGCGCGAGTCCGACTCGCACTTGGCCGGTTTTTAATACGCATTCGTAAAACTGTTGCAACTTTACAAGACGTTCAAAACGAAATTACCAACAGTTTTGTTTACCATGCTATACTTACTGGTCAGGTTCAAATCCTGCCGGAAATCTTGTGTTTCAGAATTTATTTTGTAAGCACATCACTAATTTTGCTTCGCCATCCTCTTCGAATTGAAGATCCTAGTTAACTCGCCCGCTAAAAGCCCGTTAGCATTAAGTGAGAAGATCCTAGTCAACATCCTAAGCTATTTGAAGTGTGTCACGCAGACGATCCTGAACTCGATGCACAAGTACCAGCCGAGGTTCCACCTGGTGCGAGCCAACGACATCCTGAAGCTGCCCTACTCCACCTTCAGGACTTACGTCTTCAAGGAGACGGAGTTCATCGCTGTCACCGCCTACCAGAATGAGAAGGTGAATACATACATACATATACTCATGCCTGTCTTCCAGAGTGGTAGGCACAGACTACATATTTCCATCTGCGACAATGCAGAGTGTGTTGATAAAAAGGTTGACCTATTTGTTTCTTTACTTACTCATGTATTTGACATTTATGCTCCTGTCAAACCCATCAGAGTTAAACATTATCCTGCTCCCTGGCTTTCAGAACCTATCAAAATTCTAATGGCTAAAAGAGACAGAGCTAAGCATAAGTGCAAAAAGTTTCCATTACCAGAGAACTTCCTCGCTTATAAGAATCTACGCAATCGATGCAATAGATTGTGTAGAGATGCGAAACGTCGTCATATCCATTCAGCAGTTGAAGACCTTTCCCCTCCTCAAGTATGGAAGTTTCTAAGAACGTTAGGTGTGGGTAAGTCTCCAGCCCCTATGGATAATACCAAAGATCTCAACGACTTAAATAGTCATTTCTCTACTCCTCCTGTTAATCTTGATAGTTCAGTTAAAACTTCTTCTCTCTTCGATTTATCTCAAAAAGTTCTACCATCCTGTGATCCATTTGTTTTCTGTGATGTTACAGAGTTTGATGTTAGGAAAAGTATTTTATCTTTTACAACTAAGGCAGTGGGTAGTGATGGCCTCAGTCGTGACATGATATTACCTATTGTGGATGATGTTGTTCCTATTATCACACACATTTGTAATTTCTCTTTAGCCAGCAACGTCTTCCCAACGGCTTGGAAAAAAGCTAACGTCATACCCCTGCCTAAGAAACCGAATCCCACTTCTTACTCTGACTTTCGCCCAATTTCAATTCTCCCCATTTTATCCAAAATTCTTGAAAATGCCGTACATAAGCAACTCTACTCGTATCTTCTCAAAAACAATCTTCTTAGTCCGCTTCAGTCCGGCTTTCGTCCTTTTCATAGCACTGTCACTGCACTGTTGAAAGTCACTGATGACATCAGGCTAGCAATGGATAACAAACAGCTTACCGTGGTTACACTACTTGACTTCAGCAGTGCATTTAATTCCGTTGATTTTGATATTTTGCTTGGTATCCTTCGTTGTAATAATGTGTCTTCAACCGTTATCCATTGGTTTAGCTCCTACCTTCGTGGACGTCAGCAATGTGTCTTCAGTGATGAATCTTCATCAGATTGGATTGATTTAAGTGCTGGTGTTCCTCAGGGAGGTGTTCTTTCTCCCCTTCTCTTTTCAGTTTTCATCAATGAGATAACCCGCACTTTAGTCTCTAATTATCATTTATATGCTGATGATCTGCAAATCTATCGTCATTTCGATGCAGTTAGAGCTGAAAATGATGTTGGTGATGGTATAAACTTGGAAAATGCTTCGGCAGCTATTAATGCCATTAATGATGATCTGACTTCAATTTTGAGGTGGGCGCAAGACTACGGTCTTCTTGTCAACCCGAAAAAATCTCAGGTTATCATCATTGGTAGTAAGCGTTTGAGAGATACCATCACCTTCGGAACTTTACCATGTGTGTCGTATAATGGTGAAATAATCCCCTTTGCTGACAAGGTAAAAAACCTTGGCGTCTTCATGGATGGCAATTTATCATGGCAAGCGCACATCAATGAAATTAGTAGACGCATGCACTTCTCGTTCCATTCGCTTAAAAAACTCCAAAATTTCTTGCCTGTTAAAACGAAAGTCATGCTTGCACAAACTTTGTTATTGCCACTATTAGATTACGCTGACGTGTGCTTCATGGATGCCACTGAGGAACTTGTCAACAAGCTTGAGCGTCTCCAGAATCTTGCCATACGTTTTGTCTTTGGTCTACGCAAGTATGATCATGTTACAGAGTACAGACGCAAACTAAAGTGGCTATCAATTCGCTCTCGCAGAAATATGCACATGCTTAGCGTCTTGTTTAATATTTTACACAACCCCTTTGCCCCTCCGTATCTTCGCGAACGTTTCGGTTTTCTTCCCCCTCGTGACAGGCTTCAAAGATCGTGTGACCTCAGGACCTTGCAAGTGCCTCCATGTAATACAAAATTTTACTCTAATTCATTTACAGTGCGAGCAGCTCGAATGTGGAACACACTACCTAAGATTCTGAGAGATAGTCCGTCAATATCTTCATTTAAACGTAAATTAAAAGAGCACTTCCTCTCGTATGAGTAATATTTAAGTATATATTTTAAATTATTTAAGTATATATTAATATTATATTTGTATTGATTCATTTGTATCCATTATATTTATATCTATAATTTATATTTTTATTATTTTATTTGTATAGAATAAGTTGTTATAATCCTTCTGTATGCTTGCTGCCAACCTATTTAGTGTATTCTTTCACCCCAGTACTGGTTGGCTGGAAGAAACCTCTTGAAGAGGTAAGCTCGCCTTTGTGCATATTTTTTACTTTTTTTGTTATCTTAGTTTAAGTTTCTGTGTGTGTGTACAATAAAGGATATAATAATAATAATAAATTCTGACACAATTCTTTTGCTTCCTCTACATCTATCAATCTAAATAGTACAAGCTCTCCTCTTCCGGGTACCTTTTACTTTGCCCTTCTTCAGTATGTGTCGCGTATTTGGTGAATACATTTTGTTTTCTTCTGTGGGTTTTAAACACCGACGATCTCAGTATATGAAGTTGAATAATAAAATCTGATAGCAAAGTCTCAGTATTTATAGATAAGTCTTAAATAAGCTGAGCCGATAAAGGATTTGTAAATTGAAATTTAGTGTTGTAAATTGTATAAAAAAATTCAAGAGCGTATAATTGTATGCAAATACATTTACAACAATTCATTTCTTGGAAAATTTTAGCGTCACAAAACAACACAAACCGAAACCGATGAATTTAATTACTAAAATGTATCCTATAAGATGATATTAATATCAATCGGCCTTGTGATGATTCAACTAATACCTACATACCTACTTCAGCTAAATATGTTGCTAATATAATAATCTTGCCTGCTAATATAACCTCAGAACATATAATTATATTCCTTGACTCTTATATAAGCGATAACGAGAACTCAACAGGTTAACACCAATACGAGCACCTCTTAAAACGGTTTTCCTCAAACAAAAAAGTCAAATAGATACATATAAGTTTTTTTTTTTCAGATAACTCAACTGAAAATCGACAACAACCCCTTCGCGAAAGGGTTCAGAGACACGGGCGCGGGGAAGAGGGAGAAGAAGTAAGTATCTAACCTTTGACGTGAGTTTATTTATGTTAGGCTGAAATCACTCCTACTAAATATAATTATGTAACTGTGTATTTATATGAAAGTTGAAGGTATTTATCAGAAGAAATAATAAGCTATTTCATTACATGCTAGCATAGACTAATATTAGTCTATGATGCTAGTAATACGTTTACGTCCTGTTATTAATCAAACAAAGGCATTTTTTATCTCGCAGCCTCTCTATATCTCTATAGCCTTTGAAACAATTTTCACTAAATGTAGATTCGTTTTCAAAACGAATGGCGGCAGTAATTCTGAAAGAAGAGAGGGTAAGATTAATGGGCGGCATTTAAAGAACCCGA
Source organism: Ypsolopha scabrella (assembly GCA_910592155.1). Classification (NCBI taxonomy): domain Eukaryota; kingdom Metazoa; phylum Arthropoda; class Insecta; order Lepidoptera; family Ypsolophidae; genus Ypsolopha; species Ypsolopha scabrella. The sequence goes on from OU342980.1 coordinate 15,611,454, forward strand.
CTATTTAAAGAAAAGTTAACAGCTAACGAAATTAGCGTCCTATCTGAGGATCTCTCCAAATTAATTAGACCACGAGTGCGGACATTTCCGAACGCAGCCGAGCTGCCAACGCCCGGCGCCGTTCCAAATTCAAATTAAACCAATCCGGCGCCTCCTTATTCGTGTTCCGAGTTTAAACATGGCTCAAAATGGCGGAGTCATTCGACTTGCCGCTTTTTTCCAACGTCTTTTGGCGTGCGAGGGAGAAAATTGGATTTCCGTGATAAAATCGGCTTTAGTTTTTTCGCCAAGTTAATTTGGTTACGCCGCTCCGGTGGGTAACGCTTCCGCGAGGGTTTTGAAGTAGAGTCGAAGTAAATTAGTACCAACTAAGTTTTTCTTTTCAGCGCCATTAGTTTGTTCTAGTTTTTCTTCTGACTTCATAATTGAGTTGCCTTTTTTGTCAGCTTAACGAATAAAATCGACGTTGACTTTGAAACTATCGTTTATTTTTTCTTGTGAAATATAAACTTTTTTAATCAAGTTTCATTTTAGAATTTTCCAGTAGCCTTTTAAAAGGGTTCACTAAATCCGATATGCGGATCAGGTTCGCTGAAACGTACTGGGGATTATTCTGTGAAATATCTCGTTGCTGTTTAAATAATAAAAGGAATTCTTAATTCGCTTACAACACAACATTTTGCACCGGAAACGCATGAGCGCCACAGCTTCCGAATTTTAGACCGCGGCGGAAACGCCCGGCCGGCGGAAACGGATCTTTTCAAAATGGTGGCCAGACGAAAAGGCGGGAAACGTGAGCGTTTTGACAAACGCCACGCTCGGGAAAAACGGGGACACATGCCGCGCATATTTGATTATTTTCCTTTGTAATATCGCGGTACTATTGTCTAGCTGATACAGTCTTCCTGCAATGTACGTCGTTCCTGCGAAGTCCAACACTTTGATAATGTTCAACGCTCCGTGAACGTGTCCCTTTATGTAGCCAGAGATGTTGCTAATTAATTCTATTGTTAAGGGGGATTTTATTCAAATTTCTTAACTGTAGTGTGTTCTGGTGTTTAAAATTTACCCTTATAAAAACGTTTCAAGCTTGGTTGTATGATACAATCAACTTTCCAGTTTTTTGGAAAAAAGTTTTGGTCCGGAACAAATGGGACAAAGCGTAAGCTTTTCCATATTGTAAATGTAAATTGCAGAACAAAAAATCTTATGAAAGTTGACAGGGTAATTAAATAAGTAGCTACATTTATTTACACGTTAAAAACCAAACAGCTTGCAAAACGTGTTACTTTAATTCCCTGCTCATCAAAAGGGGTACAAAAAGCTGCCAAAAATAACGAAGTTATACTAAAAATAGCTTCAAAACCTAGCATCCCCAACGAAAAAACACGCACTAAAGAGAAAAAAATAATCAAAACATCTCTTTAGTAACCAGAGCATGTGTCCGAGCAAGAATAGCGTCAATAAAAAGCTTCCCGAGGGTAGACAGAAGGATAAAAATTTGGGCAAATTACAAGGAGGGCCACCCCTACGGAACCACGAACAGTTTACATTGTAATACGAACCCTAATGTGTGGAATTCGGGTTAGGGTTGACAAATGGACAACAATGTTTTACGATATTTCGTTGTGACGAAGTCTTGTTTTCACTAATGTTTGTGCTTTGCACAACCCAAAGCTTTATTGGTACAGAAAACAAGTAAATTTTGTAAAATGGTCGGAAACACTCTCGGACTCGTATAGGTTGGAGTGCGGTGTGAGGCAGGGGGGGGTCGCCTCACCCAAGCTCTTCAACCTGTACGTGAACGGACTGATCGAGGAGCTGAGCAGGACACATGTTGGATGTCACATCGATAACGTGTGTGTTAATAACTTAAGCTACGCGGACGACATGGTCCTCTTGGCTCCTTCTGTAAGTGCTCTCCGAAAATTGCTGAAATTGTGTGAAAAATATGCAATTAGCCATGGACTGAACTACAATGTCAAAAAGTCTGAATTCATTGTATTTAAGGCAGCAAATAAAAAACCTAGTATTGTTCCCCCGATTACGCTGAATGGAACTGCTCTGAAAAGGGTCAACTCCTTTAAATATCTGGGACATATTGTAACAGAAGACCTTACTGACAGCAAGGATATTGATAGGGAACGCAGAGCGCTGGCGGTCCGGAGTAATATGTTATCACGTAGGTTTGCTAGATGTACAGAGCAAGTGAAAATAACATTATTTAAAGCGTATTGTACATCCTTATATACAAGCAACTTGTGGATAAACTACACACAAAAGTCCATCAGCGCTCTGCGGGTACAATACAATAACGCGTTCAGGATGTTGTTGGGACTGCCGTGGCGCTGCAGCGCGTCCGGAATGTTCGCCGAGGCGCGTACTGACTGTTTTCAGGCAATATTGCGCAAAAAAACAGTCTCACTTCTGAGCAGAGTTCGAGGCAGTGACAACAGCATTCTGAGGGTGATTGCTGAAAATACGGAGGGTCCTATTATGGAGCATTGGGTTCAGCGTATTAAACATCCCAATTCTTTATACGGGCTAATGCGTTGACTTGTCTATGGATATTTAATTTAATTTAATTTAATTTTTATATTGAATGTGTAATTTAATTGTATTGAATGTGTAACTTAATTTTTGTATTGTTTGTCTTATAATTTTAATGTTTAAAATATGGATTTTTATCCGAAATAAATTATTTTGATTTGATTTGATTTAGGGGCTTTTTGTTTCTTTTGTCCAGCGTCATATTAAAATTCATATGTTATTGTCCAGACATTCTCCTTATTTTCATATTATTAACTAGTTTTGTATAATTTTTATTTGTCAATAAACGTTACAAGTCATAAAACGAATCTCTAGGTATTAAATAGATTATAAAAGAACTCTATGTTAAAACATTTATGGGGCTGGTGTGTCGTTTTGATAACCCTACAGTTTTAGGGGTGGCACAAATTAAATTATATCTGTTCGCGATGATGAGACGACTTAATAAAATAAATCTACCGCGGAACCCTAGTTTGGTAATCAGCACCCCGTTTTGTTCAAATGTAGACGCTTCTAAAAACTATGGAGTTTTTAAGTTTTGGATTCTCTTTTTTGGGATTAGCAAAAGATATTTATACCGGGTGTAAACAGAGTGCGACCATTAAATAAAATCACATACTATTCTGATCATACTGAACAAATATTAAAAAAAAACGTGAAAATCTTCAGAGAAAAAGATATTCAACTGTAACTCAAAGACTTTATCTCGGAAGAGGAAAGTCTATTTTAGAACGCTGCAACGTAACAGCTGTTTGACGGATGACGCTCTCTCTAAACTCGCCCGTATCTCGGTGCGATAAGGTTCACGCATTTTTGTTTTGAACTCAATTATTTCCTAAACTAAGTGTGTCTGCGGGTATGATTCTTGAGAAAAGTGGTCCAGTAGGGTCGGTAGAATATGTGGTTTCATTTAATGGTAGCAGTCTATTTACACCCTACATATTATATTACCCATAAAATTGTGACAGTGAAAAAAAAACAAAAATTAATAAGTTTCATAAGATTGCATGACTTTTTAATTTTAATTTTAGGTGTCTGAATTTAAAGAAATTGGACTATTAAGTCATCTACTATAATATAAGTTATGGTTCATTAGAATGTGTACCACTTTTTATTAAATTTTACAAATGAAAGCATTTTTCACCGTCAAATTGGCTGTTATATTCAAAAGGGCAAAAGATGTGCGTTAAGTCAGCAGTTCCACACTACGCGTTCGGTTTTTCAGCAATATCATTAGGAGAAGATTAACCTTTGCGGCGATCGAGGGTCGTGGTGTCATTACTGCCGAAATGTCAAACGTTTGACACCCTCGCTAATAGAAGCGTGACAATAAAGTGCAAAGTTCGTGTTTTAGGAAATTAGTTTTTGAACGCACCCTTACCTAAGAATATTGGCTGAATCCAAACAGATATTTGTAGAAATAAACACAAATGGATCAAAAAGGACCTGTAATAGTTGAAATTAATAAATATGGCGTAATTGACTACATACCGAAAGTAATGGAATCGGTCAGAGCATTTTCCGCCCAATTCCACGTTTTGCTTTTAAAATTTTGGGTCAAGATAATGTTCAAAAACAAATTTTGTTTTTTATATATTAATTTTAATTTCGTATTTTGTTAATACATATTATGTTTTTATCTTCAAAATATATATATCTTATACGACGACGACGCGACGTTCTGTTCTATGTAGGTATGTGACGGTACATGCCGTCTGTTTAGGTATGTGCAGCTTGTTTGAGCACCTGTTACCTCAATTATCACTTTTATGGTCATCGTAATAAGACCCCGGGTGGTCTAAATCTAGCTTTAGGTGTGGCCTGTCGCAGTGGGTATATACCTACTATTAAACATACTATTAAATTAGCCTTTCGCCTGCGGTTCCACCTGCGTTTATTCAATCCCTGCCCCGTTTTCGGCTTGATCATTATTTTATCAACATCGTATATATTGGTCAGGGTCACTACGATGATAACAAAGATAGCCGTATCCAAATCCGTTTAGTAGACAGGAAGACAAAATATTCCAAGAATTTTAGTTTTGGCTTCAGTCTAATATAATAAACCATTTTTATCATTTTTTTTAATATTTAGTGCACTGACACGATTAATTTACTACATTATTACTTGTATAAATAGATAGAAGGGTTACATACTGGATACAATCGCGTGTAATTCGAAAAACCTTGCAACTGTGTAAAGGCGTGATTTCGTGTTGTTAACTGTTTAAAATGATAATTGACTCAGTCAAATTAACAAAAGTACAACCCCAATAACCTTTTCATGTACATATATAAGACTATTATGTATCAATGCGTCGCAACAATTATTATACGTTTTTAAAAAATTATTTCAGTTGTATTTTGAATTTGGAAATTAACATTTAGAGTGAAACTTTCCGACTATAGAAATCAGAAATTAGTACGTCCATTTAATAAAAATCATCTGCAGGCAAGGGCGGATCCAGGATTTATTTTTGGGTGGGGGCACAAAGGCCAAATAGGTATAGATATAGTGTCCCGCATAGTTGGGACTCTATGTCTGTTAGTCCTACCGGTAGGCCAAAAAATGCTGCAAATGTAGTTAATGGCATGAATCAAAAGAAACTACTAATACGTGACCCTGTGCCCCCCCCCCCCCCCTAGATCCACCCTTGTCTGCAGGTTACTCAAAACTGTCACTCCTCCGGTGTTTTGTAACAAATGATAACATTCGTAGTTTGTCCGTGTACCGCAGGCAAGCGCTGCTGACGGCGCGGTCTGACAACAGAGACGATGATGATGAACGGCCGCTGGACGTCGGGGGGCCTTCGAGTCCACCGCCATCTGCGTCACACACCTCACATCATAATAGCAGCTGTAAGTCACTTATATATTAAGAGAATAGGTTCCGATTGCATTGATCGCTGTTACTCCATGCGAAAAGACCCGCAGCGCGAGAGGTACGAATTCTGGAAAAAATCAACATTACGACTTTTATTACGAATTTTATTATTTTAAAAAAACTTAAGTTTGTATCAAATATCTGTTCATTCAAATTTTATACAGATTTTATTTCATAAATAATATAATATGATTTTGCTCAAACCATGATAAAATTCGACATGAAAACTTTTTTTGGAGTCATATTTGATTTTTTATGATTCAATGTTGGAATGATTCTGTTTTAATAAGAGTGTGCATTATATTCTTGACGAAATTCCAAATTTATTTCAAATATCTGGTATTGCTAGATTCTTCAAACAAGGAAGAATAAATTATAGTTTTTCGGAGCCTATCCTCTTAAATCTGTTTGTTTTCACATTTTGTTGATTATTATAAAAACTTTGATAATTTAAAAGCTTCTGAGTTTTCATGTCACCTAAATTTACGAATGGCCTTTAACTGTATTTTTGCCTGTTTTTAATTTTTATTCACTGGATAGAACACAGTAAAATATTAACATGATTCCAAGTAAAAAATAAATTATTTCTTGTTACAGCTTGGTTTAGTTCAAGTAGTGGTGGTGGAGGGGGTGGAGGCGCTGATTCTGGTGCCGAAGAAACCATGGAAGCCGGTTCAGACTCCTCATGTTCAGGAGACAGAGCCAGAGCTGCCTCACCTCCCCCGGGACCTTCTCGCCCGTCGCCGGCGCCCGACGTCTCTCTAGGACCTCCTGTGCAGCCCCCACTACTGCCATACCTCTACCCGCCATCGCTATACCCGCCACCGTTCTTCCCCCCGCATCAAATGCCGCCAGGTTTACTCTTCAACTTACATCCACTGCTGCAGCAATACTCGCTACCCCCACCGCCAGCTCCACACGGGCCGGCCCCGGGACCACCTTTAAGCAAAACACACAGGTTTGCGCCGTACGCTTTACCGGGGCTGGGGTCGGCGTTTGAGCAAGTGGCACCACGAGCGAGGAGTCTCAGTTCGTCTCCTGCGAGGCCGAGAGCAAGCTCGCCGCCCACTCGAGCGGCATCAGCTGAGCCTCCGCCGGACGCTCCGACTTCCACGTCGACGGCAACTACGCCGCCCGCGTCAGACCTCAAGAGCATCGAGCGCATGGTGAATGGGCTTGACGTCGAGACCCAGGACTGACTCGCGACGTAGCCGCAGCACTGTACATAGCATCTTGTATTTATATCAAGTTGAGCCTTCGTCGTCGCTCCTTAGACGCTCGAGGAGGCTATGCAGGGAAGCGACGAGCTGGCATCGTTTTGTATCGTTCCTATTTTTTTTCTATCGAGTTCTACTCGGGTCGTTCGTATACAGACAGACTTTGTAAATAGCTAAGCTTAGCTGATAGGCTGTTGTTATAGACACCTGTAAGGAAGTTTGATGTGTCAGAATGTCGTCATCAGACGGTCAATTCTCTATAGTTCAAATGCAGCACCCATCATGAATAATGAATATGGATAGCTGAATATGAATGCATGTAAATGTATTATAGTTATGCTACTACGAAAATACAAAACTTAGTATTTATCTATGGTGTCATCTACCTATTCAACTTTTTACTGAAACCTAATGAAATCTGCTCAAATGATAACAATCGTTACTGTATAACCAACTACACAAATGTCTTAAACACATTAATTATACATCATAATAATTAACAAAATAATAATAAATTTTCCAAGTATTCGTTCGTAGTGTCATAACTATCTTGCTCCTATATCACCTGACATTTAACATTGAATGTACCCCCACATAGTAACAAGAAACACAATAGCTCATAGTACCCACTGCAATAGCAATAGGCTTGCATAATATAGCTCTTTCCACCATTACTGTATAAATGAGTGCATATTTCTGGTATGTGAACCAAACTTGACCGCAAGGGTGCATTAATCATATGATGCCTTCGCACATACATAGTTTATTGAAACATTTATAAGTTCTACCGTAACCAGGAAATGCGAAAATTGAAATTATAATAATGATGAATCGAGTGTATATTATTGTTAACTTTTTAATTTCACACTTTAGTAACTATACCTAAAAGTATATTATGATTATAATTGCTTTATTTTGTAAATACAATTGTAAGGTATATTTACGTGTTTACTTATGTAGAAATAATTTTTAAATTTTTTGTCAATTGTGCTGTGAAGTTAGTGTGTCCTATATTGTTGATTTCAAATTGTTATATTATATTTATTTATTACTTTGTATAAAATACAAAAATTTGGGAATTTTATCTTTATTGTCGAAGTTTTTATAATTATGACAAAAAATAATGAAAGGATATTTGTATTTCTATTATTTTTGAAAACAACAATGTAGTACACGCAAATATAAACGATTGATAAAGGTCTAATTGTAAGTTAAAAGTCTGTAATATATAGTTGATAAATATTGTAGTTAAAATACAAAATATATTAAAAATGAATATAATTTTCCATTGAATTCATTAAATTTTAAGCGCAATAAATGTTTCATTCAAAACAATCGAAAAATCATTTTTGTTTTGTACAATATACCTTGGAAAATGAAGGAGTGGTATCGCAAAAATACTTCAGCCATTTTTCTATAAACGAAATATCTGCTTCACGGATGTTTGGAACGGTTAATAAGGAGTGCAAATTGTACAACATGCTGTATTGAGAATTATTCATTAAAATATATATAGATAAATCTATTGACAAAATTAATAATTGTTTTCTTTACAAACCCAACAGTTGAAGAAATCTTTGATAGCGTCGGTTCTGCTAGCGTAACAGACACGAACTTGTTATTAAAATAACAAAATTAAATTAATATAGTATAATTACAAGGTTATACTTTTTTAGGGACGTAAACATACACACATATTCCGAAGCTTTTTCCAGTAACTATACTCGTAGATTTACATCGTTTTCGATACTGCCACAACTAATATTTTTTAAATTACTTGAAATCTGCTTTAAAGATTCGAATAGTTGCCTTGAGATTACAGATTAAAGGATTTTTTCATGGCAGATACATAGACGAACTGGAAGAAAAACTAGTTCATAATGAAACCTTTACAGATTACACTCAAACTGCCAATTACAAAATGATGTCTTAACCTTAACTTTCCATAGTTAAAACAAGCGCACACCGAGCCATAACCCACTATAATTGGAGAGGCTCCCAACACTAAGGCTAAGTACATCAAATCAGATACAATCCAACCAGAAAAAATCCCAAGATGAAGAACCCTACTTACTGGTAATAAAGGCGAATATGGAACAGTTAATGTGTCCCTCTACCATGGTATTCAAGATATCTATCAGACGCAGGAAAGGTGTCACAGTGTCACGTACGTAATTGCAACGTTTCACGCGTACCATGGAAATAATATCACGCAGTTCTTCCACCGTAACGTATTTGCTATGTGACTGTGGCCTTGCCAGCAGTCTAGTTGTCTTGGTCGGTTTGTGGAATCTGATCTCCGGGTGACTTGCTTGCCTATCGCACGTGCTAACTCGCCCACTTGACAGGTTGGCAGATTTGGAAGACTAGCATGAATTTAGTGCGTTTTACTCTTACAAGAATTGTGTCTTTATTTTTTATTTCTGAATGAAATAATCCAGCATCTAGAAGGTGACATTAATTTAAGCAGCCATGTTCATACTGAAGGCTTGATAAATGATCAGTATTATGGATCAATAAAAATTATTGCAGTTTTAACAATGATGACTTTCCTTATTATTGACTTATACCGACTACTTCAGTATGAATTTGGCTGCTCAAATTAATTTCACATATATGATTGAAATTACTCGTTTTTGTCGAAGGTTGCCACGTTAACGCTTGCCAACCTCAAACTCTGTTATGATTTCGATTACTAACATAATTTTCTAAGGAACAAAGACAATGCTATATAGAGCGATGTCTTTATCAAAAGTTTTTGAGAAAATGGCCTTAGAGGGCTCATAAAATACTCATTCACTGATTAAATTCAGTTGAGTGTTGTGGTAAGTGTCTCGTCAATCTTCTTTTCGTAACGTCGCTCTCAGTTAAATCCTGTAATAGCACTTACGCAAACTGTATTAATATATCAAAGTTTGATAGATCTTTGACAAAAAAAAAGGTAGCATTCAACATGACATACGGAAAAAATATTGTATTTTTTTGAGGGAAATGGACAGATTTTACTGTTGGATATTTGACCATTCCTTATTTTAAGTTTATTCTTTCTAAATTTCGTTCTAATCTTTGTATTTTTTTTTTTACTTATTTTTTTATGGTCCTTAACTACGTTTTGTAAGACAAGTACGAGTATTAGTCCAATGGGGGACCTAGCTACGTTTTTTAAGACAGCTATTAGTCCAACGGTTATATTCTTAAAGCTTAAACAAAACAAATATGTCATCATCAGCAGCTAGAAAAAAACCCAGAACAGACTATCCATTCCATGCTAGTGACCGACAGATTGATATGCTAAACCAGTTTTATATGACAACTGACTCAGAAGCAGATAAGCAGAATGATAATGAGGTGCAGCGCAAAACGTTCTGAAGATGAACACTGATAACTTTAAACTAAGGACCTGCGTCACCGTGTCTCCGTGTTATAGTGATTTACTGCTTAGATAGGAAGCTTTAAGTACGCTTTTTAGGTTCATTCATAATCTGTGACCAACAATTTCTTAATGCCTTCTGATGTCGGGTGGCGAAATAGACTCTTTTCATTTTAAATTGGTCGCCATTTACCTTGACTCCACAGTCCGGGGTCCCTTAGCTGAGTTTTTCCAAGTTATTCTTCCAGTCGGTTTCGTCCCCAAATCAATGAGTTCAAGCGCCTTTATACTACTCATTGACCTATCCATCCAAATCAGTTGCAGGGCTTTCTGCATGAGCTAAACTTGCAATCTACGGTGACAGTCGGCTTTGCTTTTGGTGCAAATATATGTACCCTGGCAAGTAGGTACTTACGTAACTAGATCAGACAGATTAGTCGTCGTAGACTGCAAGAACTTATACCGATATTTCTTTGAAAACTACTGTAACAAAAATCAACTTCGTTTAAAATTATCTCAAAACTTTTAACGTAATGCAATTACACATCTCATCTAGTTGAATGGTTCTTTACTTACAGATCACGTATAAATCTGAGCCATCTCTTCAGCGTGAATAGGTTCCCAGTACCAACTGATAACAAACTAGTCGCACTTCTAATCTTATCCCTGTAGTAGTAGAGATCAATTTTGTTTACCCATGGTTGCGTATCCAGCGGTGGTCAGTTTGTAAGGTGCTCTTCGTGCTTGTAATGTTGCAGGGCGAAGTTTGAAGGTGATGTTTCTGTTGTATCACATCAGAGATCGAAACCACGTCGCGTCGCCTTTCGTGGCGTGACTAGAGCATGTGTACAGACAGAGTAAAGCAAATTACTTATATCGTCACGACTTGTACTTGGGAAAAAGTGTCAGACGTGTGGCCGAGAGTTATGGTGTAACTTGAACAGCCTGTGCAGTGATTACAGGAAATAACTTAAATCCATGTCACAATTTAAAAAACCACAAAGTTCATTTTCTGCCTCGACTAAAATACCGATTTACAATCAATTCTGCTGTAAAACAATGTCAAAACTCTTCAAATATTTTAAACACTTCGTCGTTTGTAAGTAACTTGCATTTGAGACGTGCAGCAAAATTTAAACCGGCAATATATACTGAACAACGTTTGGTAAAGATTTTCTAAATTAAAATGAAAAGATTTCACTTCTTATACAAATTTATAACTTTTGATGTAAGAAAACAAAAGATTTTAACTGTATAATTGAATACAGTTTTACAGGAGGTCATTAACACACTACTGATCACCTATAAATTTTTAAATATAACGCAATCTTTCGAAATACAAGTAAAATGAACGACCTAAATTAATCGCTCTCCGAAGATGGTAGTGACAGGTTAACGGACACAATATAATGCAGCTACCCCACAAAGGGAACGAATCTTATTATTTCGATACAAAGTTTATCGCGGCAAATAAATCGCTCAAAGTTAACTCAGTTGTCAATTTTAAATTCGGTGTGAAGGTGAATTTCAAGAATGCGAATTCTTTCCACAAAGACTAAAAGAATGGTCTAACAAGCGATAGGTTGTTGTTCCATTATAATTAATCGCTTTGACTTATTTGGTGTAGCGCTATCTCTGTCTTTCTTCTTGGTTTTTTGTGTCTGTCTCTTTTTCCCGAGGACTCGAAGTCACTTATCACAGGAGACAATGAGAAGACATATTCCGACAGTAGCTGGTGCCGCCCATGGATGTAGTAACCGTGGATAAGCATTTAATGCAATGCGATGAATTCTGTGCCTCCGGTGAAAAACGATTTAATCCAAAAAACCCAACTTTAACGCAGAGCCGAAAAACAAATCTTTATGCACAAAAAATATTTTTTTCGCAAATCATTTCATATTTCTTACACAAAATCAAAGTGTCATGTATATAACATTAATTTCCATTTCTTTGTATCCCGTCAACAAACATACTACTTCAGAAATATATCGTTCAGAAGCTGTAAACCATTTGGCACGAAAACAAAATATGCATTGTTATCATTGACCTCTCATAAGCAACAAGACACACAGTCTCTAAAAAAAGTTCTTCAGAAAGTGTCCGAACGTGCGACGTGCATAGTAGCAAAAATCTTCAAGCAAGTTAAGACGTTGTGTCGTTAACATAAGATGCAATGTCTGTTGTACGAAATCGTCATTCGATTTTGTCACTCCATAGCGGTGACAAAATGAATCGCGGACACATTTTGAGCGAGATTGTGAGTCTAGTTGTTTATGAGAGGTCAATGATTGTTAAATAATGATTTAAGTTACAAAGTGACAAATAAAGAATCGTGAAAATCGATCTAATTAAAGTTACATCTAATTTCACAAGATGTGATGTTTAAGTATGCGAAACTCTATTACAAAAAATACTTGAACTATTTTGTCATGTCTATCTCCGGTGTTATTTATAAAAGACATTAAAATTCTAGTTAGACCATTTTGTAGAGAGAAGAAAAACGTGATGTTTAGATATGCGAAACTCTATACCAAAAAATACTTAACTATTGTTTCATGTCTATCTCCGATGTTATTTAAAAAAGACATTGAAATTCTAGTTAGACCATTTTGTAGAGAGAAGAAAAACGGGGCAAAGTGGTAAAAAGTCATACTGGACCTAATTCGAGTTAAACCGATATTCACCGGAGCCACAGAATTATAGTTTTGGGTCAATGTAGAAATTGAAGACGCTTTGGTAGTGAAGAGAGTCAACCCACATTTTATGCTTTTTATGCTAATTGAGTTAATAGCACAATTAGAATGAGAATAAAATATAGAGACAACCCACCAAAGTAGTTATTAAAATACTTTGGTGGGTTGTCTCTATTCACCAGCAGTTAAAATATTTTATTCTCATTCTAATTGTGCTATTAACTCAATTAGCATAAATGTGGGTTGACTCTCTTCACTACCAAAGCGAATGTGGGTTGACTCTCTTCACTACCAAAGCGACTACATAAGTTAATCATCGAGACCCTCCTTACAATGTGACCACTGTTGAAAAAAGTGGCGGTTTGCAAATGCTGTTCACATTTGTCCAAGGCTCTTTTGTAATCTCAACCGTAGCGATATTTAAGGTGCTATGTCCAACACTTTGCACGCCGTTCACGAGGACCATTCGGTACGTTCACGAGGACCATTCGGTACGTTCACGAGGACCATTCGGTACGTTCACGAGGACCATTCGGTACGTTCACGAGGACCATTCGGTACGTTCACGAGGACCATTCGGTACGTTCACGTGGACCATTCGGTACGTTCACGAGGACCATTCGGTACGTTCACGAGGACCATTCGGTACGTTCACGAGGACCATTCGGTTCGTTCACGAGGACCATTCGGTACGTTCACGAGAACCATTCGGTACGTTCACGAGGACCATTCGGTACGTTCACGAGGACCATTCGGTACGTTCACGAGGACCATTCGGTACGTTCACGAGGACTATTCGGTACGCAGTTTTGCCGCGATTTCGCCGGCCATTTAAATAACTGCCACGCGTAATTCGCCGATCACGAATACCACTCGTTACACTTTTTTTTTAGAGTCGCGGATGACGGATAGTACTCATGATCAGATTCCATACCTGTTTGTATCAAAATAACGAACACTGTGATCCGCTTGATAGCAACGTACAGAGGAACGCTTTAGCTACACGCACACATTTATTCATTAACTTATGTGGTTGGAGAAACTATTTTTTATTATCCTGACTGTTTAGTACCATTATGTAATTACCCTTGCTTCAAAAAATATCACACACGAAAAGATTATACTGTATAACAGCAAGAATAAAGACAAGTTAGATTTTTTTTTCCAAAAAACGTGTTTGCATTTCTATAGTTTTAAAATAAATATATAAACACATTGTTTTATTTTTATCCTTAAAATATATGTAATCACCTTCCAAATAAAAAAAGAATTGTTCCTATATATATGTTTATTATTTTTTTATAATTCTATATCACCGAAAAACGCCGGCGAACCACAGATGACGCTTTAAAAAACACGCGGCGCAAGAGCATCACGAGTGGAGCTCGTGATCGGCTGTCGGAGTGCGGCATTGGATCATATATCGTAGGCGTGCAATGTGTTAAAATTAGAAGCTTAATTAGACAATAATCAAACAAAAAAACGAATAATGGTGTTTGACGTAAGACATTATATTGTATGGTCAAGAAGTCGATACGGTACACTATATTGGTTTTTATTTCATGATGATTTTAAATTAAACCACATATTTACAATTATTATTCATTCGTGTCAACTAAGAAGGAGCCTAGTTGTTCTAATAATTTAGCCCATTGTTAAGTTATCTCAGAATTTCTCAGAGCTTCTACGAGGAGGGGTGAAATATTACCTGCAGGATATCTATCTAAATGATACATTTATCTACCAATATTGAATACCAGAAAACATATTTAAAATAATAAGTATAAAATTAACAACTTAACACATTTAACAACTTAACACATTATTTGAAAGTCTTTATGCAGTATGTCACAATGGGCTGCACTTCTGTCAGCTAACTTTATACCCGCCTTCTTGGGCTATTTCGATAAAAAATGCACTTTTTGAAGTTATATACCTGCTTTTCAGATGAAGCCACTAATTTGATAAATCAGTATATAAATTTCGGAACCTTTTTGTAGTTTTCTTCAGTACAGAAACGCGATTGCGTAACTTTCGCTCGATAGAAATAATTATTGAAATGAGGTCTTCTTCTACACTTTTTTTTCATAGTATGACAAACAGGAATGACATACAGACCCGAACGATATTTTATTAGATAGATTTTAACGATATCTAAATTTTCTCAGTTGGAAATTTTGATAGCTATTTTAGTACATTTTATATTAATTTAAAACGGACATTTTATTTTTTTCCGGAATCCGTCCCTCTCGCACTGCGGGGCGTTCCGCATGGAGTAACAGTGACCTTTACAAGCGTGACATATCCTCTTAATGCGAATTGTGTATAAAAGCTAATATGTTAGTAGCTCATCCAACAAGTTTGTGTTCCATGTCGTCTCGGAGCGCGCAATGTCACCATCGGAACCACAATTAATCTTTCTCGCTTCTACTGTTCGAGGCTTCACACACTACATTCCTTGAGCTTCACCTTGAAAAGGATATTTCTGTAAAAAAACATATATCTTTACTACATGATATCTATATCCCCAAAGGTGAAGAGTTGTTTCTACGGAAACAGTCGACACTCGTTCACCCTCTTTATACCGACGATGAAAAGTCGGCATTATTTGGTGAGTGAATTATGAACTTTTCTGTTGTATAAGGTCCTACAATTCAAAGTGAAAAAAAAAAAAACAGATGATAGAGAGTATCCCTAACAGAGACCAATCCACCGAAAAAAAATTTTTTTGCGTGCACTTTTTTTTTACCTTTCCATAGTAATTTAGTCAGCTGATTGAACCACTTGGTACTGGGAATTGAAAAAATTATTTAAGCAAAAAATTTTTTCTTCTTTTGGAATTTGATCAGTTAACGATACATGATCTACCCTAGAATTATTTTCAGTTATTATTGTAGGACCTTATATATCAAATAAGAACGCCAAGAAACATAACTTACTAATCTATGTAACTAGCCGAAAATTCTTTATCTCATTGCTATCATTACCACCAGGTTAATCGGACCAAAATCACGAAAAGAGAGGCGCCGAAAACAAAAAGCTAAACCCGTAAAACGAACCGTTTTCTGTGATTGAAGACAACGTATTACAATCAAATATATCAGGACGTCTCTCGTACAGCTTTTTGGTTGGTAAAAAATGACAGTTGCTTCGTTTTCGCGACGAGGTATCCTGTGGCAAAAACTTGTGCACTTTTGGACATTTTCAACGTCGGTGGCTATACCTTGTCTCACCTTTTAAATTTTAAGATACATACACGAAAGATAGTCAGCAACTAATCACCATTTTCATATAATTTTGCTTCCCATAGAATATATTAATATTTTATCGATTAATGAATAATACTCAACATGTATTTAGTCATTTAATTACACTAGTTTTAAATGCAAAAATCGAGTCTCGAATGGTTGCAATGTCTGTCCTACGATTAGACGGAAAACCTACTCTCAGTGGTAATTTAGATACAATTACTATGTTTTAGTTAAATTATTTTAAGTGTAACATTTCAATTAATCTTAAGGTTTTATATTTAATTGACTTCTACTTTTATTTCAAACATTTATTTAATTTTTAAGCTTACAATTTGTTGTTTTTAAGTCATCTTTACATTCTGTCCATTTTGTGCCTAAAATACCTACTTTTCGTAGTTTAGTTTAGTCAAAACTGTGTGTAAGTCCGTAAGATCCTATTTTTGATTGTTCTTTTACGCAAATAAATAAATATTATTATTATTATTATATTGCACAAGGAACTCCAAGCTGAACTTGTGCCTGTAAGAAGAAATCACATCACCACCTACCTTATGTTAGTTATTGTATTTTTTTATATTACCAATTAATATATTTTTATTTTTAGGTGGTTTAATAATAATTAATAATTTTAGCAAATGAATCACTGATATCTAATGGCAAAACATTTCATTTGCTACCTGCACACTATTTAGTTACAACTATATTAAGAAGACATCAAAATTGCTGCTAAAACTTGCCGATAGAGTTGCTCGTGTAAGACCTGAGAATTTTACCGAATATTCATTGCTGACAGATTTGGGGTTCTGTATCAAGTTTTTATAATTTTCTGCTGATTTATTGAGGAAGTCAGTGCCTGCTTTGTCTTATTGTGTAACGAGCGTCTTGCGGGGAATCGATGGCCCGTGAAATAACAGATTGTCTTGTTACTAATGCGTGAGTAAGTGAGGTGTACTAGATTTTTATAATTTTCTGCTGATTTATTGAGGAAGTCAGTGCCTGCTTTGTCTTATTATGTAACGAGCGTCTTGCGGGGAATCGATGGCCCGTGAAATAACAGATTGTCTTGTTACTAATGCGTGAGTAAGTGAGGTGTACTAGATTTTTATAATTTTCTGCTGATTTATTGAGGAAGTCAGTGCCTGCTTTGTCTTATTGTGTAACGAGCGTCTTGCGGGGAATCGATGGCCCGTGAAATAACAGATTGTCTTGTTACTAATGCGTGAGTAAGAGAGGTGTACTAGATTTTTATAATTTTCTGCTGATTTATTGAGGAAGTCAGTGCCTGCTTTGTCTTATTGTGTAACGAGCGTCTTGCGGGGAATCGATGGCCCGTGAAATAACAGATTGTCTTGTTACTAATGCGTGAGTAAGTGAGGTGTACTAGATTTTTATAATTTTCTGCTGATTTATTGAGGAAGTCAGTGCCTGCTTTGTCTTATTATGTAACGAGCGTCTTGCGGGGAATCGATGGCCCGTGAAATAACAGATTGTCTTGTTACTAATGCGTGAGTAAGTGAGGTGTACTAGATTTTTATAATTTTCTGCTGATTTATTGAGGAAGTCAGTGCCTGCTTTGTCTTATTGTGTAACGAGCGTCTTGCGGGGAATCGATGGCCCGTGAAATAACAGATTGTCTTGTTACTAATGCGTGAGTAAGAGAGGTGTACTAGATTTTTATAATTTTCTGCTGATTTATTGAGGAAGTCAGTGCCTGCTTTGTCTTATTGTGTAACGAGCGTCTTGCGGGGAATCGATGGCCCGTGAAATAACAGATTGTCTTGTTACTAATGCGTGAGTAAGTGAGGTGTACTAGATTTTTGGAGATACGAAAAATAAAGAATACATTGGGACTTTGGCACACAAATCCTTTCTCCCACCAAAAATTAAATATATGCACGTGATACGGAAACACTTTGTCACACTATTAACAGAAGAACAATTTTGCTTCAACCATGAAGTTGTCCGTAAAATGTTCATACGTTCCGTCAACTTGGAGTTCATCTATCACAACATGAATTTCCAAAATTTAAAGCTGTCATCGAATAAATTCCGTAGTTGTCGGAGGTCTCCAATTAATTATTTCACATTCATGCCAAATTTCAGCTCAATCGTCATTTTTAAGTTGTACAACGGACAGGAATTACGGTGTGAGTCCCATTTTCAAACGAAAACCTAAAAAGGTGTAACTTTAAGTGTGGCCACACAAATAATATGCGACGGTGGGGAAAGAAACCCGCTGCGTGAGACAGCCAACCGACTGCGCCACCGGCAGCTCAGACACTTGGTATGAGAGAATATAGAGGTCACATTTATATCATAGAGGGCACTCGTGACCTGATGTTCTATCTCCTCACGTCACGACAGATGGGCGCGTGACGAGGTACCCATATCTAAGGACCATCGCTCTTTGTATTTCCCATCACTTTTTGGCTCCTCTCAAACTTTACGTGGAATGGCTTCACAATTCTACTCGGTGTACTTGTACTTCTGTAATCTGATGAGTTAATATAGTAATATCTATCTATCTATGTAAAGTAATAATAGAGTAGTAAAAAGTCGTGTCTATACATTGAATATTTTCGCGAAATTTTAAATGAAATGGGTTATTAGAATAACTGAGGCCAAAAACACAATTTTAGAATTTTTGTCTGTCTGTAGAACCACTAAACTGATTAGGATGCGGTCTTTTATTATCATCGTAGTGACCTTGGTCAACACATAGGCTAAAAAGGATGTTCATAAAATAACGCCCAAGCCGAAAACGGGGCAAAGATTGAAAAAACGCTTTTAACTTAACTCGAGAACCACTTAAACCCTTTATGAGGCTCTGGCCATAATTGGACACCATATTTTAGCCTAACCTGTGAAAAAAATCAATAAAAAAATTACTAGTAGGTAAATTATCATTTTTATTTCCAAGTTGAAGAAAAGTCAGATAAACAAAAAAACTAAAGATCAAAAATAAAAATAAAAATAATATAACTAAGAAACTACTCTTTTGGTCATATTTTTATCATTCCTCTGTCAATTTAAGATTTTTTTACCTCATTCGAAAGCTAGTAAAATGCATATGTTTTCAAGCTAATACGCACAGAAAATTGGATAGAGACTTTTTGTTTTAACCCAGCTTTTTTGTTTACTTTAGAAAAAAATCTTAAATTCGATATATCTCATAAATGGTTCAGTTTTGCATAAGGCATTATATAGTCGAATCGACTGCAATTGTTCTCTTCTACAACCCCTTCAAAGGATTGCATCTAATTACCAATCATTCTGCAAAACTCATGGTAGGCCTACCCGTATAATTATATTTGTTTCATAATATTCTATTGTTTTTATAAAGATTAAATTTGACCTGCAGAAAGTATACTTTATGTATCTATTTTACAAAATAAACTGGATTAAATAAATTAAATATATGTGTTATTTTAAAAGAACTACGTTTTTTTAGAACAACGGGTTAGCCCTTCACTTGGGGTTATCAGAGCAAAAAGGTTGGTTAGAAACTAAATTTGAGAAGCCTTATCCTTCGGTGCACAGCAGCTTTGCTACTATAACCTAGATAAAGTTGAAAACCGGTTGCGCTGAAATTCGCGCGAAATGATTCAAAACTAGATTGAAATTGAAATATTGTTTTCTTTTTTAGAAGTGATAAATAACAAGATTTTCGTATTAATCGTGAAATACGAAACATAAAGACCAAGCAAATAAAAAAAAAATACAAAAAAGAGATAATTTCCAAAAATAAAACCTTTCATATGAAAGTTTTCCAATTAGGTAACGCTATTTACAGCCGAAAATAAATGTGTGAAGAAACATATATATTTCACATTAACTGGGTATGTAGTAGACTCAATATGTGATAATGCAAAAACTCTTCCAAACAAAAGGCCTCCTCTTAACTGATTTCCTCCACAAGACCTTCACAAAGAGCCTCGCAGAAAGTACTAAAGTCTACCAATGGTCTACCACATCGAGGATCATACATATTTGACTAACTTTTTAGAGTCATATTCACTAGAACTCTGAAGCAGTTCTGCCAAGTAATTCACTTCCCATCAACCGCTGTCTGCGCGGAAACCATGGCACAGAATTTTAATACACTTTTTGCACAGATTTGCCAAATTGCACCTCTACAGAAAGCTTGATGAAAATATTACCTTGCGTATCGGCAATAAGATTGGTTTTGGTGTTATTCACAAATGAAAATGCAGTAGTTGTACTTCACAAAGAGACCAGAGTACAAGGCTTTTTAAAACACTAATTAAAAAGTCGTTCAAGTCAAGTGTAATTCATAAATAATCAAATGTACGGATTTCGTCAATGTGATGTAATTTGCTTGAAAATACAAATGTTACAATTCTGAAAATTCAATGTTTGTTCTCAGTGCAATGGTGATAGATAACCCATTTCATTTGAAATTTTCGCCTATCGCTCGAGTTTCAAATTGTCCTCGTAAACTATTGCCTTCTTACCGCACTTGTAACATAAACTACTATTTTCTTTTTCTAAAGATGTTCAGTATGATCAGCAGCCTAAGCAATTAAATTAATATATATCAATCCCATTACATACAACCATTATCCTTGAAACATTATTGTACTTGTTGTTTCATAATGTTTCATATCATAATGTTAATACACTGTTTCGGTTTGTTGAAAGAGATGATGAAGCATTTGATGAAGCGCAATGACTTTGAGCAGCGACTAAACAAAGCAACTAATCGTCCAGTAATTTAGATAGACATCCTTCGTGGTTCACAACAATGGAGATCGCGCCATGCATTATGCAGAATCGGGAGCAATTTTTGGAAATTATCCGTGTTGCATTGTTTTAGGGATCTGTAACTCAAAATGAAATTTCTTGTCCGTCTATCAAGACACTTTTTCTCGGGCAGATATCAAGTTGAAACCAATACCTTCCACAGAAGTCTATGGCCCATTAAAAAACCAGGCGTCTATAACAACGCGAAAAAAGTTATTACCCTTTACCTAATCAATTTCATACAAATGTGTCAAGTTAAGGAGCTATTTCGATAAAAATGGCACTTTCACCTGCTTTTCAGATGAAGCCACTAATTTGATAAATCAGATTAAAAATTTCGGAACCTTTTTCTAGTTTTGTTCAGTACAGAAACGCGATTGCGTCACTTTCGCTCGATAGAAATAATTATTGAAATGAAGTCTTTTTCTACACTTTTTTTCATATTATGACAAACAAGTATGACTTACAGACCTGAAATATATTTTATTAGATAGATTCTAACGATATCTAAATTTTCTCAGTTGGAAATTTTGATAGCTATTTTAGTTCATTTTATATTAATTTAAAACCGACATTTTGCTATTTTTTCCGGAATCCGTCCCTCTCGAACTGCGGGGCATTCCGCATGGAGTAACAGTGACCTTTGCAAGCGCGACATATCCTCTTAAGTTGGTCTATAATAACTGCTCGTAGATAAGTGTGTGATTTAGACGGTACTTGCACTTGGTCAGTTGTTTTTTCCTCATCTACCTAAAGAATTCACAAACTGGTTGGTATTTTGTTGCGAATTAAAATCGAGAAAAGAGGGCCAGTTTCTGCGTTAATAAAATCTGGCCAAGAACTACTTAAGCGACGAATCAGCCAATTACAGCGCTTTTTTTAAATTTCAAATGTTGTATGTGAGTTAAGTCAGATGGGAACAGTACCTGAGGTCGACGCCTTTTACATATCGTCACGACATGAATCCCCGAAGGGTTTTCAGAGGTGTTCCCGAGCGTGAACTGTGACTTACACCCGGGTTTCACCGACGATTATTACGTTCCAACGTGATGGGTGGTGAGCCCTATCGCCGTACTTTGGGCACAAATACACGCTTTTTGGGGCATGAGGTTTCCTCGCAATGTTTTCTTTCACCATTTAGCAAATGGTTAAAGTATTAGGTAAGAACAATTCCGAAAACCTCATTAGTGCATGGACTCCGGGGACCGAACCTGGTTCTCAATATCGAGAGGCCGCCGCTTTTAAAAGAAATTGAACTAGTTAGTATTAAGAGTCATTTTTAATGGTATATTATTTATATTTATATAATCTGCATGGAAATACATTTTATTCATGTAGTTTTGACATGAATTATCAAAATAGTACCTAGTCTAAGATTTTTCTTAAACAGTTTTTAATATTCGTAATACCGTGTGTTATGTATGCATCCCCTATATACCCTCAAGATTTGCTGATTCTGCAGACACCGGCCAGCGGCGTCGTCATCCGAGTTCACGTTAGTTCCAGACATACATCGCTAGAGCTCAGACCTTTGTGCTAATTATTATTATAAATGTAATTGTTTTTCGATAATTAAAGTTCTACGTGAAAACTGTGAAAATTCATTTCAAAAAAGCTTTTCTACAGACTTACACTTAACTCGTGGGTTTCCCATAAAGATTTCCATTTTTTATAGACCTCTATCCCCTAACAATATATATTCTATTTTTACACGTACTTATTTCAATGTAGTGCTAGAATCAGTGCTTATAAGCTATTTAAATACAGTGGCCACGGCGCGGCGGTGGGCGATCTATTCCAGGCTTACCGAGAAGAGAACCGCTGCACTGCCGAGCAGATCTGCGATACCCTGGATTAATGTCGTTCTGGACCCCGATATGTATCAGACGAGTTTATCATATCGGTGTTGATTAGATTTACTTTGTTCGTCACATAGACTGGGTAGATAACTGTCTCTTGTTTTTTTTTGTAGAGTGGCAAAAGAATTGTGTCTGTATATTGCATAATTTTGGAAATTTACGTAAATGGGTTTTTCCTATTTTACTCGGGATAAAACCACAATTTTTATTATTTTTGTCTGTCTATATGTTCCGTTTTAACTCGAGAAGCACTCAACGGATTTGAATGCGTTCTTTTTTCATTTTAATATCATTTATTATTATATTTTGGAATTAAGAGGATGGATTTTAATATAACGGCTACCACACTTCTTACGACGTTTATTTTGATCTAAATTTTATTATCTAAAACCTAATGTAACTCGAATACAATAGTATTTATATCAAGTTTAGAACTATCTTTGCGATTTTTTTGGATGAGTAAAATGCAAGTATTCGTAGGTATATCAAACGGCCGAAATATTATAAGTTAAGTTCTATGTTTTTTCAAATGAAATTATTACAATTTCACGAATTAAAATGTATCTGCAAAGAGACAATGTCAGTATTAAATGACACAAAACCAATTGACTGACGTAAGCATAAATAGGTTCCGTGTATGCAATAATCTGATGTATCCTCAATACGCTTCCTTTGACACTCTAATAGTCCGGGAGGTACCGCTGCAAATTGAAAAGTCATAGTAAGCCGGCTGATAATGACATCGATCGTAGATGTGAATCGACCGTCAGCTGCTCAAGTATGGGTTCGGGTGTAAAAAGTTGCGAAAGAGGTAAAAAAAAAAGTAATAGTACGCCGGCTGAATTTTTTCTCAAATAGTCAGCTGCACCGTGGAGGGGGGATGATGCGTCAGCTACTCGAATGAACTTGTAAAAAAACACGTAAAATAAAGTAGGTAATAGTACGCCGCATAAAATTTTACTAGGCGATTCTTTAAATAATTAAAAGTACGAAAACAACAATCAGCTGCACGGGTAGCGGTGGAAAGGCCGTCAGCTGACGCAGTAAAGTTAGAAAATATTGGAGCATTTTCCCTTTAAACGCATATTTTGAGATAGATTCCGGAACTGCTTGAGCCCATAACACGACCTTCGGTCTACCTGGGCCTCTCGCCCTAAAATTTCAAAGAAACATCTGCGCGTGCGTCTCTTTGTAGTATTATGTGTAAAACGGGATTAGTATATTTAATCTGTATCTTTATTGCGTCAGCTGATGGTCTTTTCACCGCTAATCATGCCACTGATTGTTGTTTTTGTACTTTTAATTATTTAAAGAATCACCTAGTCAAATTTCAAGCGGCGAACTTTATTTTACGTTTTTTTTACAAGTTCATGCGAGTAGCTGACGCATAATCCCCCCTCCACAATGCAGCTGACTATTTTTTTTCAGCTCAGTTTGATGTCAACTATCTGTGAGAAAAATTTCAGTTGGCGTACTATTACTTTTTTTAACCACTTTCGCAACCTCCCACGCCCACCGCGGATGCATCATCTGACGCTTGGTTCTGTTATTAATTAGTAATTCCAGATCTATTGAAAAAGATGGAAATTTATCGGCGTAAAATCACTACCTAAAATGCAACGCTACCGCCCGGGCTATAAGTGTATTGGTGGTGAATCAAAGGTTTTCTTGTTTTTTCCAGGGTCCCAGCAAATTAGCTTCACTTACATATAGACACGTAGAAAACATGTCGATAAAATTGTATCACTGTTATAATTGATATTGGTATCGATTCGGTGTAACACGACTTAACTTATTTGACAGGACTAACCTTATTTTAAGCGTCCTGTCTGTCCTTGTCTTATCGATACAAAAAGAAAATCTAAAATTAGTTAAGTCGTGTTACACCGAATCGACACCATTATATATCATAAGATATTTTAAACAAGAAATTCTGTCATCGTTCAACCTGCTTAAATTCTATACCATGTTACCAAGAAGAATTAGGTTCTAATGCTTGACCCTTTCCATCGGCGTCATAAAAATACAGGTTGTTTTTTAATTTGTCCGGTTTGAACCCGGCTTTGGTAGGTGATTTTTTTAAATTCATTGTATGCAGTTTTCCTTAACTTTAAAGATAAAATAAAGGTACACTTAAATAAAATTTGCTATCTTTAATATTTAAGGGCTTGCCTTTCGTCTTTCAACAGTTTTTGTTTTAATATGCTGAGTCAGCCACCTATCTGATCAATGTAAAACTTGGACACGTGTTTTTTCAGATTTTTGTCTTTCCATTCACTCTAGATTTTATTTTTGAAAATGATGCCTTTTTAAGTTATTAATAATTCGTTTCATGTCTAAACGGCTTGAGTTTTATGTCTGAAAGAAAACATGGTTTATTTTCCGATGTCGGGTGAAAAAACTCCTACATCAAATACTTTTTCGTAAAATCCAGAAAAACCTCGAAAATTCACTGATTTTGCGTGCCGGCAGCGCGCAAAGCGAGCGTTCTAATGTAGACTTTCTGACAACATACTGAAGTTCAAAATCACTCACTTAGATTATCGTGCACCAGGGGCAAGGCCTTAAGGTAAAGTACTTCCAGGGGGCATTCGTTTGGTTCAACCTGTATATATAGTCATTATCACTTAGGTGCTTTATTTATAGCCATTTTAAATTGAGCTTCAATCAAAATAACTTAAATGTCAGACAAATAAGTACCGAAACTTAACTACAAGAGTTCCCATTTTTTCCCTGTAACTCTTGTATTAAAGTTTTTGTACTTAACGAAGCTATAACATACGGTTCCTAAAAATATGAACTGCAAAAGAGAAATAAGATCATGCACGCATCGCGCAAATCAACATAACAAAGAGATGTAAGTACTTACGCCCTGACGAACGCAAAACAGCAGAAACGAACCAACCCAGTCCAGGCTCGTCACAAGAGACAGATCAATGTCCTGAACCATTTGATGAGCTCGGCGAAAATTCAACGCAAATCACTTAACCCGTGACACGGGCAGCGCGCCAACAGATCGTGTTGCGAAAAAACAGAAAGTAATTTTTACTCCAATCAATCACCCGAAAAAACTGTCCGTGCCCATCGGGTAATTCGCTAGAATTCCAACCGAGATTTAGGGTCGCGGCTCGTGCTAAACCAGGACAAAATAATGAGCGGCGACTCAGCCTCATTGTCCCGGCTTAAAAAGAGGAGATAAATAACCAAATGAGAAGGGAAAAAGGGCAAAAATGGTAAAATAAAGGAAGCTTCAATTGGACAAAGGCGCCGAAGAGGGATAATTCGTCGAGGATATGCACCAATTGTCACTGTTTTGGTCGATTTTTTGCGGCGGCTCCGGTTGACAACGCTGGGAACCGGGACGGCGGCGACGGGAAGACGAAGAATTGCGATAAAATTATCACTCTAACTTTCCACCTCTGAGGTGAAGTTTAAATTGATACAGAGATTTCGCTAAGATCGTCTTATAACCTGCTCTCAAAGGTACAAGTGACAAGAAAATGTTATACGAATGACCGTTCTGGAATCATGGAGATTGTATCTCTTGTTAGTAACTTTTTTATTTCAATTTATTATATGTTGCATTAACTTTATTCCTTTGTTTTTATTTATGTTAGTGTATTATCTTGTTGTGTTCAAGTAGGCCCAAATTTGATTTTATTGTATTTTCCGTCATAATGTGTGGTTTAATTTTTACAGTAAACAGTGACGTGTATTATGTGTATATATAAGGTGGCTTTCTTTTATGCAGCAAAATTCATACTGGAGACTCGGCAAGAGTTAATAACCAAGATTAAAAGGAGCGTGTTAGGTTTGATTGTGATTATTTTTAGAAGCCGAGCGAAGCAACCCTTTTAGTTTTTACAGACTTCATTATATTTGAGCAGAACATGAAATTCTCGATTCTACGATTATGGCCACGCACGACAGATATATGTATAAGGTGAGATATAATTTATACAGCCAAATTCAAACTGAAAACTCGCTATGTAAACGGTATGACCCTTTTTAGTAATAAAAACGAGTTCTTTTCCTTTTTCCTGCAAACGCAACAGCCCCGACTCAACACTGGAAAGTCAAAATTTTATTTTTCAAATTTCGCAAAGTGTTATTGTTCCGTTATACTGATCACTTAGCAAGCCTCCAGTATGAATTTGGCCAGTATAATGCCACCTTGTATGTCGTAATAAAATATGTTTTTATACGGCCCTACATTTTTGTGTAACTAAGCGTCAAATCAGATTAATTTATATTATTAAAAAATCATAGAACATCTTCCTGTTTGTTTCACTTTGGTCAATATCAAACACAGCCCCTCCAAAAGTAATCGAAATATTGTTTATAACCGAAACTAATGGTCGGACAGGAGATATCAAATAAAAATAACGTTTAATATTCGACACCAGGCGCCACTAACAATAAATGTCCAAGTATTTGTCACACGGACTTTGGTGAATTCAAATAAAACCGTAACTAAATGCCGTACTCAAATCCCTAGAGATGGGTCAAGCTTAGGGTTGCCATATCCGATATCACGTCGGGACACTTCGATTGAGGAAGGGAAATTTTAAAGGT
The DNA here is from genome assembly GCA_910592155.1 of Ypsolopha scabrella. Lineage (NCBI taxonomy): Eukaryota > Metazoa > Arthropoda > Insecta > Lepidoptera > Ypsolophidae > Ypsolopha > Ypsolopha scabrella. Next base: position 15,638,616 of record OU342980.1, read on the forward strand.
TAAAAATATTTATATACGTAGTATATACGTGGTGTAAATAGAGTGCGACCTTTAAATAAAACCACATACTCTACTGATCATACTAAACAACTTTCTGAAGAAAAAACCCACGCAAATCTTCAGAGAAGAAGATATTCATCTGTAACTTAAAGACTTTATTCCGTGGGAAGAAGGTCTATTTTAGAACGCTGCACCGTAACAGCTGTTTTACGGAAGATGCTGTTTCAAATAACGCCCCTATGTCGGTGCGTTAGAGTTCACGCATTTTTTGCTTGAAACTCAAATATTTCCTAAACTAATAGTTAGCGCGGGTATATTTCTTGGAAAAAGTGGTTCCGTATGATCCGTAGAATATGTGGTTTCATTTAATGGTAGCACTCTATTTACACCCGATATAAGGTCCTACAATTCAAAGTGAAAAAAATGATAACAGATGATATAGTATCCCCAATTGAGCACATTACACCGAAAAAGAATTTTTTTTTCTTGTAGTTTTTTTTACCATTCCACAGAAATTAAGTCAGCTGATTGAACTACTTTGTACTGGAAAGTGAAAAAATTATTTAAGCAAAAATTTTTTTCTTCTTCTGGAATTTGATCAGTTAACGATACAATGATCTAACATAGAATTATTTTCACTTATTACTGTAGGACCTTTGTGATTTTGTGTGTATTTGTGAACTAACAATCTAAAACTTAAATAACAATTTATGTATATCTAAAGTAAATCGTTTCAAAATTAAAATTAACCAACAATAAAATATTATTAATAAAAAAAATGAAATATAAGATTTCGGTCACCTATTTAATAAAATATTTATAAATAAATCAGTAAGTCTGAGATGCAGGTATTTCGTTTATATTTATCAGATGATTCATCCTACGCCGATAATAGTCGTTGCCTTTAAGAATTTAAACTTTACACTGAACAATAACTATGTCGACTCCCGAACGACTCAAATCTCTTTGAGAGATAAGCTCGCCGCTGTACTCAAATTAATGATTGTACTCTAATTTTTTGTGTACAGTAAAGAATAAGAATAAGACTCCTAGAGTCTTAGCGTACGCGATTCACCGTCAGTAAATTATTATTTATCGGGACATTTTATTTTTTGTCGGGACGTCGCGTCGGGACAATACTGTTATTAACGGTGACATGTCCCGACGTATCGGGACGAATGGCAACCCTAGCTTAAGCTATCACTTCTACCAAAATGCTTCAATATCAACCTTAAGATCATACTAATAGGTTCCAAGATCGTAGCACCCATTGCTTCTTTGACTTTCTTTACAAAATTCTGTTCATGCAATTTTGAACTCCAAAGCGAAAGAAAATCAGATTACTTTTGCCCTCGACTTTCTTCAAAAGACTCTACTCATAACTTTTTCAAAATGAACCCTCTGCCTAAAGTTACAGGGTTGAAAATAGAAGTTTTCGATAAAACGGTCAAGTCCTAAGCGCAAAGATTCGCTCTGGCTAATATTTTTGCGGTATATTGGCTAGTATAAGTCGGTAGATAAGATTTATTCTGTCTCTTACGATTTAAGGGTGGTCGTCACGGCGGATCCCATATCGAAATTAAATATCTGACTGAGGGTGGGAGAGGAATTTGTTTATTGCACTTTGGGTGGGGATATTTATTGTTATTATTGTTGATCTCCTGGATGATTGAGCAAGTGGTTTGTATTTTTACGTCTAACAATGACAATTGATGACGAAGGGCTGGAAACACTTTGGACAAACACAGTTTACAAATTCATACAGTTTGGACAACAAGGCGTCCGGACTGAGCGGGTGTGCGGGGCGAGACTCCGAACTGATTGTTCGAAAATTGTATGTAGCTCGGTGGCTTACCTCCCGCGTCTCGCCCCGCAGCAGGCCCCGCACAATTGGCCTGTTTTCTTTTTTCATTCATATTTACGATTCTAAAACCATTTCGAGGAATAGCTTTCCTTAACTGTTTCTAATTTACAGATTTTAAAATAAGCGTGCGTATCCTTTATAGGTGGTAGAGCTGATGCCGGGCTCGACTGTGGAGGTACCACCATCTTACTCGCAAATACTCCCGAAGTTATTCGGGGGAGAGTAAGAGAACAGCTCTCAGGCAAAACCAGGCGGCCCACCATTGCCTGGGACCGATGGATGGCGGTATATCCATACCCAATTGCCGGACCTTATATAAATTAGACTGGTGACGGGCAGCGGCGTCACTGGTGCAAGTGTTTCGGCACCGCGCTCACCAACCCCCCTGCCCAGCGTGTGTGAGTATGGGCATTTCTTCCAGGAGAACTGCCAAGAGTGGCGAAATCCTGGAAAGGCCTATGTCCAGTAGTGGACGAAACAGGCTGATGGATGGTGCGTAACCTTTAATAATTGAAAAAAAGTGATGTATTTCATTTGACCTCATTGACGTCATCTCAACACATTTCGATACGGAAAAAAAACATTTCTTGAACGCATTCTAAAGTTTGGCAAGGATCTGACATTAAACCTAATATAGTAAGTAAGTAAGTAAATCATTTATTTGTCACAGAATTTGGGTACATAAAAGATAACATAAAAGATAAATCCCATCAAATTCAACCAGAAATTTCCGTACAAATATTAAAATAAAAATCATTTTTTTTACAAACACAAGTTCAAAAAGGAAAATATATCTATTATAATGTCTTGAGCTTAATATTTCCAAAATTAAATCCTTAAATAACTAAAGTAATCAAACGGTATGTATACGTATATGATGACGTAGTTTCTTGTAAAAACTAAAATGCTTATAAAATTGGTTTATAAGGACGAATTTTTTATGTATTCAAATCACATTCCTAAATTGATCTATTTATTCCGAAAAGCAGACAAAAATAGCCGTCGATGTTTAAAAAAACAACCGAAATGCTACCTACTGTATGGATTTTTAGACTGTGGTATAAGTTTGGCTATTCAACGTGGCAACAACGCCACCAGCCTTTTCGGCACCCTTCCCAACGACCGACGGCAGTGATCTGGGACGGCTATACTGGCTCGTGCGGAAAAATTTCCAAGGCAGATTTAGTATATGATGTTGATTTTTTATTTAAAACTTCGTTCTCTAGGTTCCATAATAGCTTTTATTGTATGAGATTTAGTAACTTCACTTTACATTGAATGACATTTATCACACTGTAAACAAAAGTGGAACGACCGATATTGTGAGTGAAAAATAATGTCAGAATGGGCGGCTATTCCGACATTATTTCTCAAACTTGCAATATCAATCATTAGATATTTGTTTAAAGTTTGTTAAATGCCATGCGATGAAAATTAGAGTGACTAAACTACATCAAATAAAAACTATAGGATGTAAGGAATGGTCATTAAAAGTTTTCAATTAAAAAAATCAATGCCATATCCTTACAAAATCTATTTTAAAGTCACCCGCAATCTGCTTTCGCAATTTTTGCGCACGTGCCAGAATTGAGGGCAGGCCAGCATTTATTATAAATATTTCAGATTTTAAGTTTACCTTGATTAATTTTTATTTTAGGTTCCATTATACTTAAATAATTTACATGACTCGCTGTGATTTTGTTGTCTTTTATTTATTTTAAATTTACTAATGCAAGAAAAAAATAAAGTTGTCAAGAATTATAAATTGCGAGTGTCGTTTTTTTTTGGGTTCCGTACCTCAAAAGGAAAAAACGGAACCCTTGTAGGATCACTTTGTTGTCCGTCTGTCCGTCCGTCTGTCTGTCAAGACCCTTTATCTCAGGAACGCATGGAGGTATCGAGTTGAAATTAAAACCATAATACTCAAGTCTACAGTTCCTTGAAGCTGTAAAAATTAAACTTCTAAGTTAACGTACAAAAAGACACGCCCGTTTATGCCGCAACAAACGTGTATTTCGACACTCTCAAGGGAATCAACATTCATAGGGTACTTCTCGTTGACCTAGAACTATGAAATTTGTCAATTAATACCGTCTAATACTGCAAGTATAGGAAAAAATCTTAAAACTATACATTTGTAATTAAATCATAAAAAATCACCGAGGTTAAGCAACGGTATGCGCGGTCATAATTGCACGGTAGACTAAATCTTATTGTAGATTTTTTTTACTTTTAATAATTTATACGGAACCCTCGGCGGGTGAGCCCGACTCGCACTTGTCCGGTTTTTTCTTCTTTAAGTACTCTATACTTAGTTACAGAACTTAAAAGTTGGAGGCCTTATGTACCTTAAACAAATATTAGTTCGAGTAAATATGTAGTTAGTTAAGTTTAGCAATTGTTTACTGATTTGAAGTTTTTTTTCGACGTTGCAGCTATTTCAAACCATGAATTACACAAATAAGGGTGCGGCTAAACAACGCGACGGCGGCGGCGCGTCACGGCCACTACGCCGCACAATGCGACAATTTTCACGCGCGACCGACAACGGTCAGCCGCCTTCATATTGTGGCGAGCGCGTCATATGAGCATGCATCAATGGTTTTGTTGGCGGCTAGATTTGCTGTGTGAATTTAGTTGTGTTGAATTTTTAGGGTTCCGTACGCATAAATTAAAAAAGGAACCCTTATGGTATGACTCGCGTGCCGGTCTATCCGTTTTTCATGTCTGTCACAATCACTTTTATTCTTGACTGATAAAGCTATCAATTTTTTGCAGTTATAAAGCTTATTTATAAACAACGAGTTAAGGGTTTTTTCTTTCAAATATATTTTTTTCTATTTAGGTATGGGAGGCAAAATATTAGAAGGCAAAAATAAACTTCTTTTAAGACCAGCAAGGAAGGTATCATTTGAAACAGTGTAACTTAGAGATTTTAAAACTTTGCATTGTTATTATTATTGTTCAATATGGCCGCCTTTGGTTCGAATTACGGCATCAAGTCTTCCAACAAATGCTTCGCACGCTGCACAAAGATGGGCTTGCGGGATTCGGTTCCATTCCCGACGGAGTGCTGCATTCAAAGCTTCCACACTTTCATATCTTTTTGTGGACACCCTAGCCTTCAAAATGTATCATATGGAATAGTCCATCGGATTTAAGTCTGGTGAGTATGGAGGCCACTGTTGTGAAGAAATAAACCGTGGAACGTGATTTTGTAAAAAATGTTAAGTCTGCCAAGCTTTAAGGGACGGTGCTGAGTCCTGTTGGAAAGTCCAACGGTTTGTACCGAATAGTTTGCGTGCCCACGGTATCAACGCATCGTTTAAGACCTTTTCTTGGTACACCTGCTGGTTCAGATTGACACCCTGGTCAATAAAAACGAGTGGAGAGCGACCATTTGCGGTTACTGCGGCCCAAACCATAACAGAAGCAGAAGCTTGCTTTCGAACGGCTACTCTTTCGTCCAAATTCTCATTCGACTTACCCCGCAACCAAACACGATCATTTTATTCGTTTACGTATTGTTGTACCGTAAAAATTTTTTCATCAGAGAAAACCATATTTTCGAGATCGCCGCTTGCGTGCAATGCTTTCACCGCCCGTGCTCTTTGAACACGAACTGCTTTTTGTACCGGAGTTAAATTTTGTACTTTTTGTATGTTGTAGGTATACAATCGCAGTTCAGTTTTCAGTATACGTCGAATACTCGAATCGGATACGTTCAGCCTTTTGGCCAATTTTGCAGCACTCTGGCATGGATTTCGTTGAACTCGGACCTTCACCTTTCAAACCATTTCCCGTGATGTTGCTATTTTTGGATGAGAACCCCTATGCCGTTTAGCAATACTTCCAGTTGCCTTGTAACGCGTTATGTTGCGATACACTAACATTTTACTCACACGTAAACGCTGAAGCTCGCGAACGACGGTAGGTTGTGATTTTCCAGCCAAATACAAGGCGATTACACTGTTACGTTTACCATCCATGATGAAAATTTATTTTCGAATTCGACTCTGTTTCCGCTCTTTCCTCCTGCTTCTTACCAACTTAAAAAACTGACGTTTCACCAAATTTTGGTGCGCTGTCACTGTATGTTTCACACATGCAACAACACGAAGCTGGTAACACTTCGAGTGACGGACTCTGTATAAAGTATCCTGAAAATAATCGACAGTATAGATTGGCATCAGAATAAATAGGGAAATTAATACGTATAGTACGGAACCTTCGAAGCGTGAGTTTGACTCTCACTGGCAATATGCACTCCCTTTTTTCAACAGGTGACTGACAGGCACCAAGCTCTGTATTAGCACGATATAGCCAAAATCTGTGGAAAGTTTTTAAAAGTTACCAGTCTTGCTGTTGTCGTAAACTTTTCTACCAGAGAATTCGGTAGTTAGGAGGTTTCAGTTACTTAGAGCGTATTTGAGCTGCTCTGATCCAAATTTCGGATTACAATCACTATTTACAAATTGAAACATCTGATATCTGGACATGGATCGTGGCAGGTACAAATTTCACACACTAAGTATACGTTTTGCGTTGTTCATAATTTCCGTTGTATTAGTAACACAAAATTATAGACTTCTGAGTTGTATGGAATTATCTCACGCTTCAAGTGTTAAAAGTTTTCGATAGCGAGATTTTTCCGTAATTACCTTCACAACAATGTACTCTTCAAAGAAAAGGAAGCCATCACAGTCATTAGCCGCACAATAAAAATCATTTCACAATATTCTCTTTCAATCCAAGCCTGTTGTTCCAAATGAAATTACAGAGCTGGGTTCACACGCGTTCGTTGCATCGTGTCATCGGAGCGGCGACAGATAGCACTAATTTAAATATTAATAGTTGCAGCGAGGCGTGAAAACTGACGCTGTCGAGCGCGACGGGTCGGCAATATGGCCGCGCCCTTATGCTCCTATAAATCTAATGCTATTTTATGTCAATTGTATTTGAACTTCCTGTTACACTTGAATGTTTATTTTGAACTTCATAAATCGATTTGAGTGATGCTATCGGGGTTATAACTTTTTTAACAAATTCTCTCGAGCCATGTTTTCAAATTCTTGTCTTTACATTTGTTTCTAATTTATATTTTCTAGTTTCTAATGCACTATAATAATAATATTTTGATAAATAATATTCAGACGGAACACTTGTGACGGTATGTTTATATATATTTATTTAAAACTAGCCTTTGCCCACTGCTTCGCTCGCTTAGAAGTGTCTTTCAATCTTTGTGTAGTTTCGACAGTTTTCAGCTTGGCGGTTTCTTTATCGACACCCTTATAGCCCATATGTTGACTAAAGACACGAAGATAATAATGATAATAAAAATAACCGCAACCAAATCTGTTGAGTGGTTCTCTGGTTGAAACAGAACATACATATAGACAGACAGACGAAAATCCAAAAAAAAATAGTTTTGTACTAATAATCATTTCAAATTTCGCAAAAATATTCAGTTTTGGTGGTAGAGCTGATGCCGGGCTGATGCATCGACTGTGGAGGTACCACCATCTTACTCGCAAATCCTCCCGAAGTTATTTGGGGGAGAGTAAGAGAACAGCTCTCAGGCAAAACCAGGCGGCCCACCATTGCCTGGGACCGATGGATGGCGGTATATCCATCCCCAATTGCCGGGCCTTATATAAATCAGACTGGTGACGGGCAGCGGCGTCACTGGTGCAAGGGTTTCGGCACCGCGCTCACCAACCCCCCTGCCCATTGTGTGTGAGTATGGGCATTTCTTCCAGGAGGACCGCCAAGAGTGGCGAAATCCTGGAAAGGCCTATGTCCAGCAGTGGACGAAACAGGCTGATGGATGGATGGATGGATTCAGTTTTGAGTCACGACTTTCTTACCACATTATTATTAGTATAGATAGATAAACACCCTGCTACGTGCACCTGCGTACACTAACCACCATTTATGTATATGTGCCCGAAGATGGGCCAAAGAAAGGACGATAGAATTTTCTCCATATCTCAGGACGACATCGCAAATCCTAAGGAAACGTTCACAATTCCGACGAACAGAGGACTCAGTCGGCCGCGACCGCTCTGAACTGGCTGCGTTTTTACAATCCCCCATTTGACGCTAACCGGCGGGAGACAACACTTTATAACCTCTAATTGTACTGTATTTATTACTGTTGCTGTGACGCACTGCGACTGCTGTGGAGTAGGCTTTTAAAGTTTTGAAATCTCATAAAATAGTCGAGGAATTAAACCCACGAAAAAGTTGTAACTTTATTCTCAATACAAAACTTTAAATTTTTCATTATGATACTTATAGACTTTCGTTATAGTTGGTGTCAGGTTAAAAGGCCGCTGCGCGAGAGTGGGAGGAGACTATCTGGGCATGGGTAACAGGCGCGCAAGAAAGAGACCGCCTGAGCTTCCCCAGCGGTCATTTTACCTGACGCAAGGTGTATTCTTTTGTAAGTCTTCAGTTTGAGAGATAAACCCAACCAAAGCCTGCTCGAACAAAACATTGTACTAATTACAAAACACCATAGATATATTAATAAATTAATTAAATATTCTGTGATTACTGATTACGGAGGTAGTAATATTTTACCAGCCTTTTGAAGATTGGATGGAAAAGTGCTTTTCTTATAGATAGAACAAGATCAATCCACAATCGGGCTGCTTGTATTGACAAGTAGGCCTACCATGAGTTTTGCTTACTATACACGTTACCGTCTGCGTAAAATATATATATGAGAAATTGTGCAGCGCCCCTAGCGGCTTACTACAGGAACCAGCATTTCTCATCCTACTAATCCAACTATCTTACTTCCTACTCCTACTAATATTATAAATGCGAAAGTTTGTGCGTGTGTGTGTGTGTGTGTGTGTGTGTGTGTGTGTTTGTTACTCTTTCACGCTGAAACGGCTGGACGGATTTGGATAAAATTTAGAATGAATATAGCTTTAGTATACTTCAACCTAACACATAGGTTTCTTTTTATCTAGGAAAAAAGCATGTCGTTAAATCGAATAACACGCGGGCGGAGCCGCGGGCAAAAGCTACTACAAAATATTTTACGCAGACGGTAACGTGTATAGTAAGCAAAACTCATGGTAGACTTCAAGGAATTAACGAACTGAGGAGTACTTAAAAAACTGTATTTAAGCTACAAAAGTACACTAAAGACTTTTTAAACATTTTTATATAAAGTTTTATTTAAACTCTGCTAGCAAGAAAACATTTGATGCACATGAATTATTTTAATAAATAACAAGAATTTGTCTACTCTACCTATTTGCCCACTATTCAGTTAGCAGCATAATGCGGGCATCCATTGAAAGCTATAAAATATCCATTGCAAATTTATTGAAACTTGTATTCATACTTTTTATACTTTATTCCTAGTTCCTAGAAATGTTGCGAAGTTCTTGAATTGAGAAAATTTTAACAATTCAATTGTTATTTTATTACCTACAAGAAAGTAACCAGTATAATACATAAATTTAAGAATATTTTAGAAACTTGATAAATATTAGGTTAATACCCATTCGGGACTTGGCTGTACACATGTCAAAACGTCCTACAAGACAAATCGCCTTAATGTTAAAATGTACAATGTACAGTGGAGCCCGCATCAAGCTATACACATTGAGTATAAGCTGACCTCTCATTGTACGGGAAGCTTATACAATGAGAGGTCAGCTTATACTGAAAGTGTTTAGCTTGATGTGGGCTCCACTGTACAATGGTATCACAACCAAACCCATACTGGAAACTCGGCAAGTCATCAGCACTAACAAGGTTCATGAATCTGCGCGAAATTCTCAAAAAATTGATTCCCTTCACATATTGATAGAATCGGGGTAGAGCAGAAACAAATTTACAATTGAAGGTTGCAGGGGAAGAACAATGAATGTCACATAGTTTCAACTTTGTTTTTTAATGTGTTTTTCTATTTAACTCTTATTTTCAATCACAAAAAACTGAAAGTACGTTTTTCGATTGGCCTGAATGTGAAATGATCGCAAATTTTATTTTTATTATTTTTTAATTTACCATGTAATAAATTAGTGAAAATATAAGAAAATATATTTCATATTAAGTACGAATTTATTAAATATGTACACTTTCAATTGTATTTAGTATCATTAAAAATATTTTCAAAGGTTTAAATGCGTTTTTCTCGAAATGTACTGAGATGGACATTCCCTGTTCTTTCCCTGCACCCGTCAATTATTACTGATCGCTCACCGATTCTCCAGTATAAATTGGCCTAAACCAATCAAGTCTGCACACTCGTAGTCAGAGAAATCTTTGTGAATCTAATTCCATTGAGACTTAATAAAAATATGTCAAGATTCAAAATACATTAAAACAAAGGTTGTCTGGAAGAGATCGCTATAAGCGATAAGGTCGCCTGATTGTACCTACGTTATTTGGCTATTGTAATTTATATTATTTTTGTTTCCTTCTGTGTGGCAAATAAAGTTGTATTGTATTGTATTGTATTGTGTATTAAAACCTACGAGTACCTAGGTATGTCAAAACTTATTTTAAAAACATATCAAAATTAGAAATGTTTCAAAGATATACAGTTACATTTGAAATAATTGTGCCAAGTGCGAGTCGGACTCGCGCACAAAGAGTTCCGTACCACCACACAATACGGGTACGGAACCCTAAAAACGGGACCCTATTACTAAGCCTACACTATCTGTCTGTCTGTCTATCACAGTTTTCTACAGCTTCAACCGTTATGGGTTGCCAGTTGAAATTTTCACAAAATACCATGGCCTTTACCACGGAAAATAATTAAAAATTAAAAATCCAAAGGTCCAAAGGTCCCCATACAATAAACCTCAAAAAATTTCCATTTTTTAAAGTTGTTTGCTCCAGCTCTTTCAACTTTAAAATGTAGGCAAGTTGTTGTACAGCGGAGCCCACATCAAGCTAAATACTTCCAGTATAAGCTGACCTCTCATTGTATAGGCTTCCCGTACAATGAGAGGTCAGCTTATACTCAATGTGTATAGCTTGATGTGGGCTCCACTGTACATACTCATACAAGTAAAATAAAAATTAGGGTTCCGTAGGTACTCAGAGAGTGCTGAGTGTTTATTTATTTTATTTTATTTTATTTATTCTTAGGGAAACAAACAGTTTATAAACGAATAATAGTAACTTAAAACTAGAAAAATTGGTACCAATAAAGTTTCCACTGACAGTAATACATATTGTTGACTTACATTGATAAATAATACAATTTTAAAAATATGACAAATTTCTCTACTAATGCCGAGCCCAGAAGGGCCCGAAATTCATGTGCATTAAATAACAAAAACAATAAAAAATAATAATAATAACAAAAAGACTATAAATGTTATACAATTTGTGAGGACTTAATAAATACATTCCAGATGATACATGATAAAAATATTTTCATTTGTGATCTTGCCTTATCATATTATTTAAAAGTTGTTTAAAGCTAGAAAGTGAGAGATGGAAAATATCTACTTCTTCACTGTGTTTGTCAGACGCTATCATTTTAGCGCCTTGTTTTTAGTCGTCTTAATGTTTCTATGGGATATTTGTTGTGTTATGTACCTTAAATTGTTTTTAGGATTTCGTACATGTATTGTATGGTGGTACGGAACTCTTTGTGCGAGTCCTACCCTCACTTGGCCAAGTATTACCTACATCTAACTCCGATTAAATCTGCAAACATTTTTTATTCACAACGATGTGATTGATCGATCAGTAGGTATAATCAGATGTGGGAAAAATTACAAATACCAATAAAAGCTGTAATTGTTTGTAAACAATTTGCCATTTACAATTGTAGCATTCACATCACACCACATTAACAATAGTATTTACTAAGGAATTAATGCCGACCGACACGTTTTACTGCGTGCTCCTTTGATAACAGTTTTCCCATGAACTACTTACATACAGCACCCGGATTAAAAGAGCTTGTATAGTGCAGAAGGTGAGACTGGAGAATTGCGATTGTGTGCGTGCAGACCATTGACATTGCGGAAAAGAACTCCTAAAGCAGTCCAGGCAAGGTCTGTTTTCAAAAAAATATGGTTTGACTTTTATCTTATTCTTCTTTTGTTCCGATGAATACTTTATGTTTCCATGATTTTTCAAAAATAGACCTTGCCTGCACTGCTATAAGAGTTGTTTTCCACAATGTCAATGGTGTGCACGCACACAATCGCAATTCTCCAGTCTCACCTTCTGCACTGTATTACTCGACTGATGAGTGTAGGACGTTATCAAATCAGGGTACCAAGTACGAACTCGACAACAAAACTGTAGCTCTTTCTTATTTCATGGCAATAAGAGTTGCCGTTTATAATTTATCGAGTTTATCTGTCAAGTTATCGAATCTATGCTTACGTACTTGTTTTGCAGTTTCATAGTCTAAACTAGCATAATATATGTTTAGTTGATGAAACAGTGTAAAAACCTAATTTATAAGTGACTGGTGTTTAGGAAAGAGGTAAGGTGGGACATATAGAGAAGTTAAGGTACTACAATGTTGGTCAATAGCACTACTCAGCTCTTATGGAGGGCCTTTGCCCACGGCTCCGCCAGCTTTTTTTCCAATATCTGCCCCGTTTTCGTCTTAGCGGTTATTTTATGAACACCCCTTATAGCCTGTATGTTGATAATAAAGAAAATCGCATCCAATCCGTTAAGTAGATTTCGAGTTAACATACACACATAAAAATTCAAAAAATTTTAGTTTTTGCCTTAATACTAATAACTTATTTAATTTTGCGCAAAAATGTTCAATGTAATTATTATACAGACCCGACACTTTCACTACTTTATTATTAGTATAGATAACACTCTTTCTACTGATATTATTGATACAAAACTGGCTGAAGCAAGAGAGTACTAGGATGGTAATTTTGACATATGCGTAAGTTTGCGAAGGTAGAAGGAAGGCGGGTGATTGTTAGAAACTCTTTATATACAGATGATGGCTCTTATGATAAAATCTTTTGCCTGGATTCATAACATGTTTTACATAATATCACACTTGCATTCACATTGTATTATTCAATTATAGTATATTTATTGTTTTATATAGGTATGTATATATTTATAATTATTTTTGTTTCTGTTTTATATAATAATTTCAAGCACTAGGTGCCTTGTGGCGAAAACCCATGATACGGAGGACTCTAGTCTGGGAGCCGATATAATTCCACCTATATTGTGTATATTGTTAGTTTTTGCGAGTGTTAAAATTGTTACAATAAATTATCGTTCTTTTGTATTGTACCAACCTTAGGTTAAGTTTTTTTTCCACTTTGTAATACTAACCATGTTAATGAAATAAGTTGAATTGAATAAAGAGTTTTACTTAATAGAATCAAAGTCGCGTGAAAAATAAAACACCACATCTCAGCTGCACGCATGAAAAACGAAGATTATTTCAGTTACATTCCAATACAGTAGGATTTAGAGCATACTTCACTATGTTTTTCTCCTAAGCATACAAATGGGAGTCCTGGTCTAATATCCTGTTCATAATTCCACTCTCATTTTAATCGTCTAACAGCTACTGAGTGAAATATTAATTAATTGAATTTAATATAAATAAAGGAATGAAGGGCAAAAAGTTTATAAGTGCAATAATTTCAGTTTAAAGCCTTTAAATTATTATTATTTGTTATCAACGTTTCTGCAAACTATAAGTATTTGATATTAATAAAATTCACCTTTTATGTGGGAATTTTAAATTTTAAAACTGGTGGCAGATCATAAATTTGGTTAAAATAACAAAAACAAATATTATGCAGTTTCGGCTACACCGAGCATAATAATAGAATGGCCGTGGTAAATCAGAAAAACACAAAAAAATAATCACCACAATGTACTATGCAGGTTTTCACTGGAGAAATTACAATTCGGTACTTAGCATCTAAGGAGTAACAAACAGGCTTCAAAACATGTTATATATTTATAAGCAACGTGGATGCACCAAAACTAGATGAGTCGCTAGAAAAAGGGATGAGGTCGACGTACCGTAGCTCCGTTGGAACAAACGTGCAGCGCGCAACAGGACGCTATAACTCCACGTCGCGCATGCGCGATCGACTGGAACTATACTACACTTATACGATAAATCCTCCTTTGTCGAGTGGCAGAGCATTTGGTTAGGAAAGATAAATGGAAGCAGTTTGGACTTCCTTTCTTTGAATTGGCGAGCTGTTCCGTAGGACTACGTACATACTTACATATTCCATTACAATTAAACGAGTAATATTAACATTTGCATTTGGGAAGTAGCGTCACATATTTACGTCGTCAATACCGCAGTACATCATCAAGTATTGGAACCCACCCATGTTGAGCTGAGACTAACTGTTTATTGAGTACCCCCATATTTCTTACCTACATATCGTCATCTTCCTTCCTTAAACAAATAAGAAGAAAGAAGAAGTTAGGAATTATACAATAAGAATTGGGCTTAAATTAAATCGGTACATTAAATACAAATTATTGCGATAACGTTTTAACATAAATAAATTAACAAATTTTAAAACATGCAATATTTATGGGACCGTAGGTTCGGATCCTACCGGCTGCGCCATGTAAAGTATGTAAGGAAAGGGACGTCAATCAAACACGGAGTACGAGCTGAGACTAACTGTTTATTGAGTACCCCCATATTTCTTAATTGGGCTTAAATTAAATTGGTACATTAAATACAAATTATTGCGATAATGTTTTAACATAAATAAATTAACAAATTTTAAAACATGCAATATTTATGGGACCGTAGGTTCGGGTCCTACCGGCTGCGCCATGTAAGGTATGTAAGGAAAGGGACGTCAGTCAAACACGGAGTACGAGCTGAGACTAACTGTTTATTTAGTACCCCCATATTTTCTACCTACATATCGACAACCCACTTTCATCTTTATTGCAAAATAAATGTCAAGCGAACTCTCCTTGTTAGTACAAGGACCCTCAAATCATAGAAAAGTGGTTCAGTATGATCAACAGCTATTACCTGTTCATTGGGTTGCAATGTAATACTTCCAATGTCTGGTGGATGCTCCAGGGGACCCAAGAGCTGGAGCTTATCTCGGGCAACGCCTTGCTATTTATGTATGTCTTGACATCTTCAATAAAGTATTTTATTTAATTTAACTTTCATTTATATTTCTATTATTGTGTTAAGTTAAGTTTCTTAGAATGTAAATTCTAAAACATTACTATTATAATTTATTGTAATCTTTAATTATTTGTAATATGAAACAGATATATATTGTTTTGACAATTTCTCAATGTACGATGTTATTTGTCATTTCGTAGTAATTCGTAGCATGCTGCGAGCGCGCGCTCGTTGATGTCTTTAGTTTTGCGCTACGAGATTATTTCGTAGCCGTCACCTTATTAAACTCCATAAATATAAACATGTAGTTTTGTTTGTAACCATCTGCCATCTGCAGAATTATTAAAATCTACAAGAAGTTCCAGGCTGGTTTAGCAGTAGCGTTATGGCTGACGCCAATAACCTTTTTCACACTTCGATAATATCGGCGATAAAAAAAAATCATTCTTCTCCTTTTTTTCTGTACATATGTTATTAATTAATTTAAAATGATTTTTTTTATAATATAATAAAATGTATATGTTACCCTTCGGCTTTTCTTTATAAATATTTATATATATATATTAATTCTAGTTAAAATATGCACATAAATAAATTAGCAAGATATATTTCGAGTTCTTCTGGACTCGGCATCAGTTGCAATGACAAAGACAAATAAATATAAATATAAATATGACAGGATAAAAAAAAAAAAAAAAAAAAAAAGGAAGAAAATAGTAGTTTTGTGTGCCTGCTACACAGCACAAGAAGTTTAGATTTGGCTCGAGAGGTTAGCTGTGGTTTGATTTAATGTTGTTTATTGAGGCCTGGTCCAAAGTGGGCACCAAGCGACCAGATGAATGAAGTCTCCCATGTGCGAAGCTGGATGTCTGTGAGAGCTGGATGGAATGACTTAATGACGCGAACTGTGAAACATTGGTTGAAAGGTGAATTGTGAATACGTGTGTGGGTCGGTACTGGTAGAGTGTTGTTGTTTATGGAGTCACATGTATGGCGATGCTGATTGATGCGGATGTGGAGTGCGTTTTTTGTCTCACCTACATAAAAAGCTGGGCAATGTCGGCATTCTAAGAGGTAGATACAGTTGCTTGTCTTACATGTTGTATTCGGTTGTGCATGGAGGGGTTTTTGTGTGTGGTGAGTATTTATGAGTGTATTTGGGTTGATGATGGCGCAGGTTTTGCATCGTGGCCGCTGACATGGTGTTGTGCCCGGGCTTGTGGTGTTGGTGGTTGGTGCTGTAGGTTTTGTTTTAGTTAAGATGGATTTTATGTTAGCATTTTGTCTATAGCAGATTGGTGGGTTCCGTGGTAGTAAGTCTTTTGTTTCATCGTTTTGGTTGAGGATAGGGAGACTGTCCCGGATTAGGTTTTTTAGCTTATGGCTGCCATCGAAATATGAAGTAATTAGTTTTAGTTGGTTTGTGTAGTTTCTGTGTTGAGTGTTGTTGTTATGGTATCTAGGTCTGTGATAAATGTGTTTTCGGAGGAAGTTGTCTGGGTAATTTCGTTTTAGTAATCCTGTGTGAATTTTGTTCTGGAAAGAGTGTAGTTTTTCTTCATTGTTGCATATACGGTGGCCACGGAGTGAAAGTGCATACGGGATGGATTGTTTGATATGAGCGGGATGGCAGCTGTTGTAGTGTAGATATTGTAGTTTGTTCGTGGGTTTAAAATGGACAGAAGTGATGATTTTGTTTTCGTTGCTGAGAGTGAGGTCGACGTCCAGAAATGTTATTTTGTCTGATGATATGGTATGAGTGAATTTTAATGAGCTATAGTTATTGAGTCTGGTGATGAAGTCTGTTAGTAAGTCGTGTCCGTGTGGCCATATGATGAATATGTCATCAATGAATCTTTTCCAGATCAGAGGCTTGAGGCGTTCAGATTCTAGGAAACTGCTTTCAATGGATGCCAAAAATAGGTTTGCGTAACTGGGGGCCATTCGGGTCCCCATTGCGGTTCCTTTTATTTGATGATAGTGTTTGTTTTGAAAAGTGAAAAAGTTGTTTTTGAGAATGATTTCTGCCAGTTCAACGATGAAGTCAGTTGATTGTTGATGGGGTATGGGGCGGTTATTTAGATGAGTTCGTAAAGTGGCAAGACCAGCGTCATGTGGGATATTGGTGTATAATGAGATGGCATCTATGGTGACAAGAAGGAGTGGTTCGTGATGAGGCAGTTGAAGGGACTGAATAATGCCTAGGAAATGGTTGGAATCTTTTATGTGAGATGGAAGGTTTTTTACTAAAGGTTGAAGGATATCATCTACAAAAGCTGATATTCGTTCTGTTGGTGCATCGTATGAGGCTACAATTGGTCTACCTGGATTATTTGTTTTATGTATTTTTGGGAGCATGTAAAAATGGGGTGTTTTTGGATGGTAAGGCAGCATGAGAATTTTGTCAGTTTCCGATAATCCCTCATTCGTGCCTTTGGTCTGGAGTAGATCATTGATGGTCTCAACGACCTGGTTGCATTGGTCGCTTGGTATCGGTGAGTAAAATTCCATATTGGACAGTTGTCGCATGCCTTCTGTAACATAGTCACTCATATTTTGAATTACTGTAGACGAGCCTTTATCTGCAGGTAGAATGATTATTTCTTCATTTCTTTGTAATTTTTTAAGTGATTTTTGTTCTTCTTGAGAGAGATTTTTACTTTTTGACTGAAGATTGTTTATATAATTTTGGTCCGATAATTTAGTGAGTATTGTTTTCATAAAAATTTCGATTGGATGCCAGGAGGGTAATGGTGGGGGCTCATTATTACTTGGTGGCTTAAATTTTTTGAGTGAATCATGTATATTTTGGTTGGTAGTTGGTGTATGTGATTTCCAGTAGTGTTTCCACTTAAGGTTTCTTCCAAAATTAACAAAATCATTTAGTAGTTTAATGTGGTCTAATTTTTTGGTGGGACAGAATGAAAGGCCTTTGCTCAACAGTTTTTCATCTGCTGAGGTGAGTTCCAATGATGACAGGTTAACTACAATGTTTTCTTCAGTATCATTATGTACGTTTTCTGTGTTACGGATTAGTGGTGGGGGAGGGGGGATGCAGAAAGGGTGTATTAAGTTTGTTGGAGCCAGGTTAAGCTCGGTAAAACTTTTGATTTGATGGGTAGTTATAGGTAAATTAATGTTCTTGTTTCTGTAATAAAATCTAAGATTTTGAAGTTTTTGTGATAGTCTGTCATCTTCTCGCTTTAGTTGCATGTTAGCAACTAGAATTATCTCTTGGATTTGTAAAAATAGTGTCATATTTATATTTATTTGTCTTTGTCATTGCAACTGATGCCGAGTCCAGAAGAACTCGAAATATATCTTGCTAATTTATTTATGTGCATATTTTAACTAGAATTAATATATATATAATTTTTTTTATAATAAACACACATAAACATGTAACATTTTATGATACTGTACTGCACATGTATTACAATAATAACACAGTTTAAATATATGTTACCGGCAATCATATCACTTATCACTTCATTGGGTTACGGACTAAACCCCTTTCTAGGACAAAACAGATTTGCCTATGCCAAACTTATTTCTAACTGGAGCACTAAAATCTACTTTTTTTCGTATTGAATATTGGATGAATGTAATAAGTTTGAAGCGATCGATATAATAAAACTCAAATCCACCCTATTATATAAGGTGCTCTAAAAATATCTGCCACGGCTGCAATGGGAGATTGTATTGTGTATATAGTTTACCCCGAAATAGTTATATAAATTTTAGAAAATAAAGTAAATAAATAAATGTTTACTTTATTGGCATAACGTGGTTCACAAACTACGCGCGATGTGTCGTTTAATCAATGAAAATAATTTCTATCTCTTTCAAACTGTTTTGTGTTACTATGGGGCGGTTTCATAGAAGTAAATCAATTCTAACATATACGCACATTTTTTGTATGAGTAAATGTATGACGTCAGATCAATAAAATATCGTTACTATTGTAATCTAGGTACACAATACACTCTCCCATTACAGTCGTGGCAGATATTTTTAGAGCACCTTATATATAGGGGTCGCTCCTGCGCTGAAGGATTTCCGACATTTCCGAAGAACTCGTTTGGCCTAGAGGCCAAACTACATTGTCTTAAAATGGAGTTTGTCCGGTAATATGTATATCTATGTATATATTTAACAATTTGTTTCAGGAAAGCAAACACTTGTAAAGGTTTGAAGCCATGCTAATAAAACTCACCCGAGTTATTACCTTCAAAACTAAATTTTACATGCCCACTAACTATCTTTATATCTTTAAAATAAAGAAGTGTGTTTTATTTAAGAGCAGTAAGATAAACGGTTGCCTAACTAAATAAATTACCGTTATAATAATTTTAATTCCTATTTTGAAATAGCGATATTTCTACAAATACAAATATAGTTGCTGGACCATAACTTATTCGCAATCAGAGAGCATATTGTCTAATCCACTGATAAAACTTGTCGTGCAATAACTGACCATAGAGCATAAACTTTATAGTCTCCAGTCCCCAAGGAAGTATCAAATATATCGAAACTAAATTAACACGACCGACCATGAGCCGATTCAGCTATTCAAATATAGTCTTTATTGCTGAATAATAAGAGTTAGCTTAGTGTCTTTAAGTCTTCAAACATCGATACCAAAATTACCAGGAACATAAGTCATCAAAAATAGTATCTAATGCAAGTCGGTAAGAGTCAAGATAAACTTATAGAAGTCGCAGTGGTAAGCAATGTGCATTTGAAACAATTGATAAGGATCAGCGAGAGGTCGCGGGGAAGTGATCCTCGAATCAATATGGGGATCAAAACTCCTTGTGCGACCAGTAGCGGAATACAAGGAGCGGATAGTACCAACGCCTTCAAAGCACAATGAGAGTTTAAGATTTAGGTGTATTTGCGCACTCCGTTTTTCCACTCCTGTATCTCTCGGAACTTCGATCAAAATTTGATGAAAGATGTACCACTTTCAATCAGTTTTTTTTTTAATGGTTAGTTAGTGTTATCTCAGGAATAGTATATGGCTAACAGTTATTGTTTCTGCGCTTCCTTAGTTTTAATTTTATTCGACCGCTAGGGATAGGTCGTGACGACGAGCGAAGCGTGGAAGAGCGGTTAGGCTGACATGTAAGTACATATTTAGGAGCCGAGCGAAACGGAGCGGTGCGAGGCGACCCCCGTTGCTTTAACAAAATTCGTGATATGGAGAAAAAACCATTTTCCGAGCACTTTCCGATGATTTACGGTTCAATAATTTATAAAATAAAGGACCGCTTCCATTTCCGAACTGCTCATTGCAAATTTAACTTTATTAGTTCGTGCTAAGGAAGATATTTCAACAGCTAAATAATGACTTGCGGTTCAATAATTCTAAAAATCAAAGGACCGCTAGCGGTCCCTTAGTCACTTGCAATAATATTTAATTTATCTTTTAATATCTTCGCATCGGCAATGTCGAGATATGGCATTAAAACTAATAACGAAATAAGGAACAAAATGGCACATTCAAAATGGCAACCGAAAAATTTCTGCTCCGAACGAGCTGAAAAATCCGTGAGCTGGAAAGTATGTGGTTGCAGGTAGTGGCTGAAATTTTGTTATATAGACCTGAACCATCTGATCAAAAGTTTAATGAGTACAATCACCAAAAGTTTCAGAATTGCGATTTTTGAAATTCAGAAATGTGAATTTCAGAAACAATTTCAGTGTTTCACTCGTTCTTGTATTTTTAGTTTTTATTTAGGAGTACAACAGTTACACGTACAAATTATTTACAATGATAGAGTTCGATACGTAAAATAAAATAAGGAAATAACAAATAAATTGTCTAACGTTTGAATTTCGTAATTCTGTAAGAAAGTCTAAGTAGTAGTACCGACAGTAGTTGAAACTCTACTAAGATCACCAATTCACCCTTTTCAATACAAAAACACGGAACAAACAGTAATATGCAATAGTATTATGAAGTGATTCATACTTGCGATTGTCGGCATTTAGTGGAACTTGAATAGGATTTTGTAATAATGAATACTTGTACTAGTTTCACCATAGATTGAGTTTATGGAACATTTTAAGCAAGTTATTTATATTGTTTATTGCACGAACATCTAGCCACACAAACATTGTAAAAATATGTAATAACTTTAACTTAAAAGCCCCTGACGATGCTCACATAGTGAAACCGGTTGGGTAGTGTAATCCATCCATCCATCCATCAGCCTGTTCCGTCCACTGCTGGACATAGGCCTTCCCAGGATTTCGCCACTCTTGGCGGTCCTCCTGGGAGAAATGCCCATACTCACACACGCTGGGCAGGCGGGTTGGTGAGCGCGGTGGCGAAACCTTTGCACTAGTGACGCCGCTGCCCGTCACTAGTCTGTTTTATATAAGGCCTGGCAATTGTGTAATGTTTTCATCACAACAATGTCTTTTAAATTCCACCAAGTGCCGACAATCTCAACAATCAACTTCCTTATGGA
Organism: Ypsolopha scabrella; assembly: GCA_910592155.1. Lineage (NCBI taxonomy): Eukaryota > Metazoa > Arthropoda > Insecta > Lepidoptera > Ypsolophidae > Ypsolopha > Ypsolopha scabrella. Next base: position 15,660,082 of record OU342980.1, read on the forward strand.
ACATTGTTTTTTCACGTTTCATTCAACATTTAAGGGCACTTTATTCGCCTGAAGTTCCATACTAGCGCAGTTCGCTGATAATATCCTTATTTATAGATACATGCTTATTATTTTTTTCTTTTTCAACATATATATATATACCTTACAATATCCATGACTTGAACCTAAAATATTGATCAAAATCAAATACATACAAAAGTTACAAGCGTATAAAGTCCTGGATTTTACACATATTTTGATGAATGTTTATGTACCATAATGTCCTAGAAGCGATACAACAAATCAAATAATTAAATCAACAGCGTGTTCGGTTAGCTCCGTACGAACTCTGGAAATAAAAGTTCGGGCCAACCAATAACAGTCAGTCAGTGCTCTATAATCCGAAGTTTATTTAGAATGAAACAGCAAGCATAGCGACCACCAATTCAAGCCACCGACTACAGTGCTCTTAAGAACTTATACAGGTTGTTAAGATAATAACGAGGTATTAGCATATGAAAAACTTGTATTAGGGGGCCAACTTGATTTTCTGAAAAAATCTGCTTTTCATACATTTTGAACATCTGATTATTTTCGCTATTCTGGTGTTGGCATCGTCAGGGCATCATAGTAAAAGTATTCCATATTCATGGGTAGAACACCCGTTTAATGGAAAAAGATTATAAAATTAACATCCTGTATATAAGGTGACTTTCGTTTATGTAGCCAAATTCATACTGGAGACTCGGTAAGTGGTCAGGACCAAGGTTCTTTTCTGTGAAATATGCAAATTTAGATTAAGACTTCCTATACTAACTGAGTCGAAGTTGTTCTTAAACAAGTATAGCGACACATTTTTTTTCTTTTTGGATTTCACATACAGTGTCGTCGAAGCCTTGGTCCTGACCACTTACCGAGTCTCCAGTATGAATTTGGCTACATATAAACGAAAGTCACCTTATATTCGTATTGCATACACGCGGTGGTATTATCAGCTCCAAGTCCATACGTGCTGATCACAAGAATCCCCCATAAGAAATCGGTCCGACTCACGAGATAAATATGTAATCTTAATATAATTGCAACTCGCCAAACAGATCTTTGTCCGTAAATAAAATTTCTACCCTCTTTCTACAGGCTTGCTCCTCGTTTGACGAATTATTTCGATCTACAAACAAACTTTTAACAACTTTTAATCACTTCTAAGATTAATCAATCAATCAATCAATGAATATAATTTATTTGTAATAATTATATTATAATTAAACATGTCATTTACATGGAAGCTTTTAAGTCTCAAACAAAAAACACACAATAATTTTATGTTAAAATTTTAAAATTATGTATACGATTATACCTAACCTACATCCTTTGTTTGATTATAAAAGACATTATAACATGTGCAGATAAAGAATAAATGCAGCTTTACGTTTCTGAAGTAGAGTTGATTCTTTTTTCTTCCAGGAGGACCGCCAAGAGTGGCAAAATCTTGAAAAGGCCTATGTCCAGCAGAGGATGAAAGAGGCTGATGGATGGATGGAGTAGAATTGGCGATGACCTGCATTTATTTTACTTGAACTAACGAACTGGAAGCCATTTTCTATCTCATTCTTATATACAAGCACAGGTGCAAGGAATGGTGACAATGGCAGTCACGGCCACGGAAAGGGCAGTTTTCTTTTTTCAATCACACTATCACACTCACACTAATATTATAAATGCGAAAGTTTGTGTGTGTGTGTATGTTTGTTACTCTTTCACGCTGAAACGGCTGGACGGATTTGGATTAAATTTAGAATGGATATAGCTTATACCCTAACTTAACACATAGGCTACTTTTTAAACCGAATAAAACGCGGGTGGAGCCGCGGGCAAAAGCTAGTATCTCTATAAAAATGCAAAAAAACTAATGATATATAGGTAGGCAAGCTAACTGACTAAATTTCCCTTGGGTTGAATGTACGGTCCAGTCGGTCCCTTGCCTCATTCCCAGCCCTTATTGACTCTCTCGGTCCGGCGAGTTCTTGTTTCGGTCACATGTTGAAAGCAGAAGATGTCCACGAGTGGGGTGTCTCGGGTGATCGGTCTCGCTAATGTACAGCTCCTGGTTTGATTCTTGTCACCCATACTGGAAATAATGCGTAAAACATGCACGAAGCATTCACTGCTACGTGACGATGACGATATATTAGCTGAACAAAAGGACCATGAACAAAAGTCCCAAAAATGAAACACTGACTGAAATATTATGCGTATATTAGCAGGTTTTTGGATTGGTTTACAAAATTTAAACTTAAAATATCACATTGTAGCAAATATAAATCTATACCGCGATGTAACTGACGGCAGCGCCATCTACCTGTGACTAAGGTAAACTTAAACTACACAAAAATGTATTCGTACAAAAAATGTTCCTATTTAATATTCAAGAGGTTGGACATTCTGCCCACCAAGGACAAATTTCAAATTTTCCTGACAATTGTAACACTAAAACTAAACAAAACAATCAAACAAAATCAAAATACAAAGGATACATAGGTTAATCCACATGAATCAAATATTAATTCCATTAGGAAGTACTAGGTAAAAAACACAATTTACATATCGGTCGTTTAATAGTATTATTGTTACATTTCAAACTGACCACTCTAGTAATTCCGTCCAATCCAGGATGCTTGCCCACGATAACACCGTACAGCCATCTGGCTGGGGGAAGATCATCTTCCATTACTAGCACTACGTCTCCAATTTCGGGTTCGGGAACTTTGTGGGTCCACTTGTAACGATGGTGGAACTGAGTTAAGTATGCCTGTGACCAACGACGCCAAAAATCTTGAGTCATTTTTTGTGTGAGTTGCCATCTCCTGAGAGTAGAACCGTTTGCAGTATCATAGTTCGAGTCAGGTGCTAAGACCAGAGGTTCACCTACTAAGAAATGACCTGGTGTTAATGGAGTTGGATCCCCAGGATTGTCAGTAATTTTTGAAATAGGCCTTGAATTTAGACAAGCCTCTATCTGTGATAACAGTGTAGTCATTTCTTCAAATGTTAATGTTGTGTTTCCAATGATGCGCTTCAGATGGTGCTTTGTTGCCTTTATACCGGCTTCCCAAAGGCCTCCAAAATTGGGACTATGGGGAGGGATAAAATGCCAGTTTGTCCCATTCGTAGCAAGTTGATCAGCAATTTCTATTGCTATGCTCGATTTTTCTTCAAGAAAAAATGTCTTTAATTCACGTGCAGCACCGACAAAGTTTGTTCCATTGTCACTATATACATCTGCACAGTGACCACGGCGAGCCACAAACCGTTTGAAAGCAGCTAGGAACCCTTGAGATGTAAGATCGCTTACTGCTTCTAGGTGGATCGCGCGCGTTGCCATACAGATAAACAAGCAAATATATCCCTTGTATGAGTGGTGGCCTCTACCCTTTGTAGTTCTGATATTAATAGGTCCTGCATAGTCAACGCCACTTCTCAAAAAAGGTCGACATGCACTTGCCCTTACTGCTGGCAACTGTCCCATCAATTGATGTCTGATTCGGGCTGAATGTCGTACACAATGTACGCATTTGCGAACGAAGAGTTTAACTAGCTCCTTAGCTCCGACTATCCAATATTTGGATCGTAAATAGTTTAACATCAATTGTGGACCACCATGTAATGTCTTATCGTGAGCATCAGCAACGATTAAATCTGTGAAGTGTGATATTCGAGGAAGTATGATTGGATGTTTCATTTCTTCACTGATTAAAGCATTCTGTAGTCTGCCACCGACTCTTAGTATCCCGTCTTCATCAACAACAGGATTCAGGGAGGTAAGTTTGCTTTTATTACTAATTTCTTTTTTCTTTTTCAGGTCTGTCAATTCTTCGTTAAAATATTTTTCTTGACATATTTTAATACATATTTTTAGGCTTTCTTTTATTTCAGTGCTGGTGTGCCAATTTTCAATTTGGTCTACATTATCCTTTTTAGCACGTTTAGCAAATCTTTTGCAGATAACAATCACACGTATAAGCCTTCTCAGCGAAGAAAACCTAGAAATTATCTCTTCAGCTGGATCTGATTCTTCATCATTGCAGGTATTTATTAAACAAAACCTGTTTTTTTTCTCTTCTAAATGTGTTTCTTGAACCTTATCACTTTTATAATTAATTTTCTTTTCTTTCAGCCACATCGGACCTTCCTTCCAAAGTCTTTCATCCTTGCTCGGTATGCCTCGGGATGCGCAGTCTGCAGGGTTGTCTTTTGTAGAAACATGCGACCATTGCTGAGGTTCCAGCGAGGTGAAGATTTCGGACACCCGATTTGCAACAAACGTCTTCCATCGCTGTATATTACCCTTCAGCCATGCAAGGACCACTTGGGAATCTGTCCATGCATGAATGGTGTGTTTGTCAAGACTCATTACTTTCGACACTTCAAGCAATAGTCTTGTAAGCAGTACGGCTCCGCAGAGTTCCAATCTTGGGATAGAGATTTGCTTGATAGGAGCTACCTTGGTTTTGGAAGCAATCAATGAAACATGAACCTTTCCTTGGTTGTCTATTACCCGTAAGTATACTACCGCGGAATAAGCCTTATTTGATGCGTCGCTAAAACCGTGCAATTCCTGAAGTTTATCATCTTTGCTTGTATTGATCCAGCGTGGGACGCTGAATTTGGTAAATTCATTTAAATCAGCTCTATACTTTAGCCAGTCTTTCAGTAATTTTGGGGGAAGCTCGTCATCCCACTCAATTCCTGATAGCCATAAACTCTGTATAAAGATTTTGGCTGAGATTATCACTGGCGCCAGCCATCCGAGAGGGTCAAATAACCGTGAAATATCAGATAGTACCTTACGTTTAGTTACTGGTGAGGTGAGAGCTGGAAGTTGCACTGCGTACTCAAACTCATCAGTCTTTCGGTTCCAGGTAAGTCCAAGGATCTTGAAAACTTCATCTGTCTTTAATTTAAGGTTTCCTTCTTTTACAGTGTGCTTTTCATCAATTTCTTTAAGCAATTCTTCGCTATTACTGCTCCACTTCTGTAGTTCGAAACCACCTCTCTTAAGTAATTCTGTGATTTCCACATAAATTCGTTTACCTTCTTCCACGGAATTACAGCCCGTCAAAAGATCGTCCATGTAAAATTCTTTTAGGATGATTTCAGCAGCTGCAGGTAAATCTTTACCATCATCGTAAGCGACTTGAAGTAAAGTACGCACAGCCAGATAAGGTGCGGAAGCAGTTCCAAAGGTTAACCTTGAAAGCTTTAAATGTTGAAGTTCTTCACCCGGGTTATCACGCCAAACAAGACGCTGAAAATCTGTATCAGGATCTGATACCTTCACCTGTCGGTACATTTTTATAATGTCTGATACTAGACAAATTGGGTAGGTACGCCATCTCATAATGATGTGACGCAAGTCATGCTGCAGTGTTGGACCTACTAATAGGTCATTGTTCAACGAAACACCGTTTGTGCCTCTACACGAAGCATTGAATACTATTCGTACCTTTGTCGTATCTTTATCGTCTCGAATCACAGCATGGTGAGGTAAGTATACTGCGTCTGGTTTATGTACTTCTTCTATCGGTACGACTTCAGCATGACCAAGTTGTTTGTATTCATTTATCACAGAAGAATACTCAGCTTTTAGCTTAGGATCGTTGGTTAGCCTTCTTTCAAGCTGATAGAATTGTTTTATTGCAATCTGTTTTGAGTTGCCATATTTACAACTGGGATCTTCGTTACGGAATGGTAATGTGACAATATAGCGTCCTGAATTATCTCTTTTGGTAGTTTCCGCAAAGATCTGTTCGCACTTTTCTTCTTCCTCGGTGAGTTGGGTTTGATCATTAATCTTATTATCATCTTCAAGCTCCCAGAATTTCTTCAGAAGCTCAACTTCATTAGTGCTATGGGCATGATGACACAAAATTGTGTTGGATACGGTATTGTTTTGAACTGGACCTGAGAGAATCCAACCCAGTGTGGTGTTTTGAGCAATTAGTGCACCGGGTGAACTCTTGATTATACCGTCCAATAAAATTTGTCCATAGACATCCGCTCCAAGGAGCAGATCAATTTTATTTGGAGTACCAAATGATGGGTCTGCTAAACTGATATCAGACAACTCGGGCCAAAACTCAACAACAATACGTCGTTCCGGAAGTACTGATGTGAGCTTGGGGAGCACAAAAGCTTCAAGGCAAATTTTGAATTTGCTATGAAGTGATTTTAGTTCGATCGAAACTTTCGCTTTTGAGGTTACCGAACTAGATGAATCACTTCCAAGACCAGTAATGGAGCTTTTGTGTGGGTTCTTTTTAAGCCCAAGGAGTTGAACCGCAGATTCCGATATAAATGAGCCTTGAGAACCTTGATCTACAAGGCACCTGAGTGTTACTAGAGAGCCTGTGTGAGATTTAGCATTTACTAATGCTGTGGCAAGTAAAACTTGACCATTGGGTTTAGAAAAACAGGCTGTGATGTTGCTTGTAGGCTCTTCCTGCTGTGATGTAGATGGAGTTGCTAGCGCAACACCCTGATCAGCTGAATGATAAGGTTCTGCTGAATTAGTGACATTTTTGGAATGTAGTAATGAATGATGCTTCTTTTTACAAAGACGGCATCTAGAGGATTGGCGGCAAGCATAAACTGTGTGACCAGAACCGAGGCAATTAAAACACAATTTATTGGATTGGACGAAACTACGTCGAGTATCAGTGTCGTCCTTTGCGAACTTTTTACAGTTACAAAGACAATGATCTTCAGAGCAAAAGATACATGACAATTTCGCTGCATGAAAAATTTTAGGATTGTTGTGTGGAGTGACATTTATATGTTTTGGTGACATAGTTTGTTTGGCCAACTTAGGATCTATGAACTCCAAAGCACGATATCTGGTTTCTAAAAATTCCTTTAATTCAGCAAAAGTTGGTAGTTCTTTAGATGATTCACTGACCCTAAGTTCCCATTGCTTTCGGGATTCACCATCTAGTTTTAGACATAGAATATAAATAACAATTGTATCCCATGAACTAACGTCAATAGATAAATTTCTTAAAGCAAAAAGGCATTCATTTGTAGTATCTAATAATTCTCTTAATGCACTTGAGGACTCTGTCGTAATGTTTTTTTGGCTCAGAAATCTCTTTAATATGCAATTGACCAGATATTTCTTGTTATTATATCTTTCTTCTAACTGCTGCCAGCACAGCTTGTAATTCTCTCCTGTTATTGGGACATGGCGTAGGAACTGCTCTGCTTCTTCAGTCAAATGGCTCTTCAGATAATGCAACTTTTGTACTTCATCAAGTTCACTGTTATTGTGCACTAAAGATACGAATAAGTCTCGAAAGCTTGTCCACTCTGAATACTTCCCCGAAAACGAAGGAATGGTAATCTTTGGTAACTTAATGCTTTGCTGTTTGCTTGTCCCTCCTCCGGTCGCAGAAGTAGCAGACTGTACAATTAAAGGCTTAACGATATTGCTGAGTGCGTCTTTTAACTCGCACTTGTAATCCGTGTATCGTTCCTCACAATCATCGTACACATCGGTTGTGACATAATCAGTAACTTTTAACTTGTCAACATCAGAGTCTTGAACAATCTGATTATGAGTTAAATTGAATTGAGACCACAGTTCCTCCAACGTCTCTAGTCTCGTACTTATGTATGAATGACTGGACAGTCGATCTTTTGGTGACTTTTTAAAATTGGCTCTAGCTTTCTTTATTCTCTTAAATACGTCATTTTGTACATGAATTCGTGCTTCCATCTTTGTTCAAATATAATTATAATTTCTGGCTGAGCATATAAGTTTTTTACGAAAAACGACAAGTCCAAATTGAATCTTCAAAAATTTTCTAAGTGTTTGAAAGTCTATCAAAAGTTGGGCATAGGTTCCCCGTCTCAACGTTTTTAAGAGAATTATTCTAAGTCTAAAGTATTTATTTTAAAAATTTTACAAGTCCAAATTTTACTTTAAAGTCTATGTTCCAAATTTACGTAAAGTTAGAATAGAGTACTCACAGTTTAACTTTTTCACTCACAACACTTTTTCCTCGGCTGCGTTGACGTCACGTCCTTCCTGTGACGTCACGATAGGGTCCACAGCTTCCGTCCAAGAGACCGATGATCTCGTACTTCCTTCCTTGGCAGTGGCTCCGTGAAGCCAGCACCATCAGCGACAATCGGCCACTGCGTCGGCACTCGTGGACGTACTTGCTCCAATACTCCTTGCGCCGTTTAACCGACTCAAAGGACCATGAACAAAAGTCCCAAAAATGAAACACTGACTGAAATATTATGCGTATATTAGCAGGTTTTTGGATTGGTTTACAAAATTTAAACTTAAAATATCACATTGTAGCAAATATAAATCTATACCGCGATGTAACTGACGGCAGCGCCATCTACCTGTGACTAAGGTAAACTTAAACTACACAAAAATGTATTCGTACAAAAAATGTTCCTATTTAATATTCAAGAGGTTGGACATTAGCTGTCTTATACCATCATTTTTCCGACGATCTCTGTATCCAACACGTGATAACGGAGGTATAGTTGATGCTGTGAGCTTGGCACTTTTCTACACTTTATCTATACTATTATGAAAGTAGTAAATAAGTCGCAAATGAAAATTTTTTCAACGTTTTGATTGAAATGGGTTATTAGTACAAATTGTACAAAAGCAGGGAAGAGCGCTAGACTCCGCGGCCATACAAAATGAAAAAGCTTCTCATTTGTACGCTAATGCATTAAATCACATAAAACTTTAAGTAACTTCATCTTTTGCACAACCTACATGTCCTGTTTAACTTTAAATTTCGGATAATAAACACGCTTAAGAAATACAAGCACTTAAAAATCTGTATTTTAAGCTCCAAAATGTTCCATTTTCACATTCGATTTTCTTGACCATTTCTCAACTAAAAACAATTTTGTTTGAATTTTGGACTCGAGTTAGTTCGTCAATATTTGTAAAATGCAATCATTTTGTATGTGGTACGTATAGGATTTCAGTAAATAGCTATCTTCTACCGTTCGACATCACGGGCGCAAATTACATAAATCCGGCATCGTACTCCGTCGCATCACGGGTGGCGGAGACGTGCGGAGGGGGATCACGGGACAAGCGATAGGTCACTCGTTTCACCCACCTTACTCGCTTTTAACAAAGAGTTTTTACGTGTAGGCTAGTGGAAAAACTATTGAGTGTGGTGGACAGAGTTTTCTTGCAAAAATGAGTGAGTACTTACTATTTCATTTTTTAAATAAAAAAGAACAAGCAGATGGGCAAAAAAGGTTCAGTTTTTTTCATTCTAAGACAAGGACCCCTAAAAAGTATTTCATTTCACTAAGCCCCTGGGTATTATAAAAACTGTTCAAATCGACGATTACTTTGTCTGTTTTAGGTTTCCAAAATAATTTTACCTTATACAGGGGTAAAAATAATTATGTAATTCCTTCATATTCTAAGCGATTATTCTATGGAACTAATAGATCACATACTAAAAGTGAACTGCGGAAATAAAAGTAAGGGGCTAATTTTAATAACTAGGTATATATTACGGATGATCGGCAAAGTTCAAAAGTAGACCTTCATTTATCTGCAAAACAAAAAAAATGTATAAATGGTAAATAAAATTATGATCATATCAAAATATTAAATATAAAATAATAAGAATAAACGAAAAGTTTGAATATTAATTTTACATAAGGGCACATTATAATTTGACCCTATACAGAAGTTAAAATAGTTACTTATGTCGTCGCTTTTGAGAGATTTTTTCTGTTAAATCAATAGACCAACACAGTGAACTACGGGAACATAAGTAACATTCGGATAATAAATAATACTGGGACTTATTTCATAGCTATGTATTTCAGATGATTATTGTCGAAGTAAAAAAGGAAAGCTACGATTATCAGCAAAACTAAAAATAAAAAGGTGTAAAAACGGATAATAAAATTAACAAGTGAGTATAAATAAAAATAAATACTAGGTGAAATTAAATTAACCGACCAAATTCATACTGGAGACTCGGTTGGTGACCAGAAACAAGCTTCAATTACCCTTTTGGTGAAATTCGATAAATACATTTTTTTGCTTCCTTACTGACTGGGCTAGGAATTGTACTGAAACTAGTCCAACCAGTAAGGGGGCAAAAAAAATATTTTTCGAATTTTGCCAAAAGGATTACTGAACCTGGTTTCTGATTACCTACTAACCGAGTCTGCAGTATGAGTTTGGTCAGTTGATTTAATTTCACCCTATATGTATAATTGTGTATTATAAAATTATAATACGATAGAGTTCTTTAAACAAAACGTCGAAAGTTTTTCGTCCTACCGATCAAGCTTTTGATGCGAATACCTAGAAACATTTTTTAACGCTCATCACATTGAATTTCAGACGCATATCAAAAGAAAACTTAGAACATTCAGCAGTCAACCGAGGCATCGTTAGGCCGATATTGTAACATTTAGTTAAAAATATTAACAGATAAATATTTATTAGGTAAATACGCAGGTAAAATCTAAGATAAAGATTTAAATCTAATATTTATACTCAAGGAATTTAACATTTAGGTAACATTTTTCTTTTGATATATATTATTATCGTATGTTTCAAGTATTTATTCATTTTCAACGTAATTTAATTGATTTGGATTGTATTAATTCAATTAAAACCCATGGGTTTAACATTTTACATTCTAATATTCTATTTTTTATATCTCATACTACATAAAAACATTCTACTGCAGGGTGACCTCTTTGATATTTGTTTGTAATTTTTTGTTCCTATACATTAATATTAAATAATTTTCATTCTAGTTCATTTAACCACGAAGAAAAAGTGCTTGAAGATGGATGTATAAATTACGAAGATAGTATTTCAAGTGATTTATCGTCATCAAACTTTAAGTTTTTTACTGAACTGGAAAATGAAGAAGAAAATATGACTTTAGAAGGAAGAAGAATTGTCGATATCAAGTATTTCATCGACAGATTTTTGAATTTTAACCATATATTCCTGTACACCAAAATAGCCTCGGACATGAGTCCTACAAATGCAATTCAAAAGGGATTGCTTGCTCACATTTTGTAAGGTGACGACTCAAGGCATAGAACTGAAAACGGAGCATTACTGTTATTATCAGGTTCAAGGTCAACTTCATGTGACGCAAAGGGCTTATTGCTATTTTATTGTTTGGAGTTCACATGCGTTGCTTTACCTAAAATCAATAGAAAAGACACATTTTATCAATACAAAACGCAAACACCTGTATGAAACTTTTACATGCATTGTGTTTTCCAGAATCGATTGACCCTAGAGTAGGTACCTAGAATTATGCCTGCAAGAGAAATTATTACAATTAGTTAATTTAAAATAGAAAGTAAAGAAAAAAAGTAATCATAACATCACATATTTTAAGTTATATATATCATATATTATGTTATCCTTGTAATTATTGTCTGCACTTGTTGGAATTTACACAAGATCTTTGAGCGAATCTAGCTTTTTAGAGTATTTTAAAAATTACTCCAACAAAACCTATGTAGATTACAACTTACGTAATAAACTTCAAAAATACAACATCAATCTGCTCATTGTTACCTAAAATTTAAGACCCATATTATTACCTATTACACCTACTGATACAAATAATATTTATATAATAATAAGTAAATAAAATAAATATTTTGTTGATATTACATACATTACATACATTAAAAAAGGTATACTGTGTAACGTTTACTCTATTTTATACTACGCCTTACCGTTTAAAAAAGTAAATTATATGTACATACTTTACATAACCTTTATATTACTTCTTTTATATGAGTTTTTTATAATATTATAGTACATACACAAAACAAAAAAAAATTGGCTATAAAAGTTTATATACATTTATTTCCTTTTATATAAATAATATATAAATTACATAATAAATTAAATAATAAATAAATGACAAGCAGATCTTGACACGAAACGAGACCAACTTAAAGCTCCACCACCCGTGGCTATTGACTACAACTACGAGAACGGAATCCTCAAATGTGGCATATGCGGCCGAATTTTTAAAGCCAAGATTGGTTACGTCAGCCACATCCGGGAACACCAATGAAGCCCTTCATGCCAGCAGCAGTCGCCGTAGCCGTGTCGGCATGGAGACCATCATCATCACATATTACTTTACTATACTTATACATACTTATACTTCACTTTTACTTCTGTCAGCGGTCAAAACATATATGGGAAGTACATTATTAAGTTTACGGCCTGTATAATTCTCTAGAGAAGAAGAGAACAAAATACGCGGTGAAATGGTTTTGGAAGGAAACGCAAACTGGTGATAGTACTCGTCTATATGAACTACTTTTACTATGGGAACAACAGTGAAATCACAAAAAAATTAGGTATTCCATACAAAAGATAAATTACCTACTCGCCCAAAATGATATTTTTCGTGATTCGAGGATTGGGTCTATAGTAAAAATTGTTCGTTAGAGGAGTACTATCACGTAATTATCCATTTAGTTACTCATTTGACCACACAGTAATCCTCCAAAATATTTTACATATTATAGTATCCTACATTCGTCCGTTTGATACTATTATATTGTACTCTTTAGACAAAGACAAATAAGAGGTCATTCATTTTTAATTAATCAATCAATATCACTAAAAACGAAGGTATGAAAGGATGTACTGATCTGAGTCCAAGCTGTGGGTACAAAGTGAACAAGTGCGGAGCGCGCGGGGAGGACGCGCTCGTGCCGGCCGCGAGTGACCGAAACAGCTATAACAATTGTGAAAATCCAAATCTCGCGCGCGAAAGATTTACCGTCTAGCCTTAATTTTTAGACTGTTTGTCTATCTGTATGTATGTTCCGTTTTAACTCGAGAACCACTAAACTAAAGGCTTAAAATTAATTAATATGTAAACTTACTTTGTAAAAGGACAATAAGAGACGGATTGACTAAGAAACATTTTTTATAATGACATAATTCCTGCAGTCTTATATTTTTTATGCCTTTACTTAAGTAGGTATCTATATGATTTTATATCATATGTTTTTTTTGAAAAAAGGAATGTTTGCTAAGTTTCTTGCCCTTCTTCTTAGCAATACTAATCGAATGGTGCAGATGGTTAGGCATTATTTTTATTTATGGTTTATTTTGTTCATTTTTCAACACATTGTTCATTGCATTATGTATGTATATATAATATTTTTATTCCTATATTTATATATTGTATGCAGGTGTATTACTTTATTACATTTTACCTTCATATTTTTTGTATGTATTTCCCGTATTTATGATATTATATTTTTATTCATGGATTCCTCTATTTTATGCAGGTGTATATTTTATTTCCCGTATTATTATATATTTTCTTATATTCGAAAGATATATATTGTTAAAATTAACTTTGACTTGTAGAAAGTATACTTTATGTATCTATTTTGCAAAATAAATATTTTGATTTTGATTTGAATGCGGTTCTTTTATTATAATATAGTAGTGACCCTGGTCAAAATTATAGCCTACATATACGGGTTATTGATAAAATAACAGCTAAATCGAAAACTGTTAATAGAGATATATTGATTGAAAGACACTTTCACGCAAGCGAAGCCGCAAACAAAAGCTAGTTTATAATAATACCGCATCATAGGCGTTTTTGCGACAAAGAAAAACAAAGAGAAATAAAAAACATAAAAGAGCATTTTAACACAAAATGACGATTTCTTTTGAAGCTCATTCGAGGGTTCGACAAAAGGGACACAGTGTTTAGTGTTAATCGTAATGCTCGGACAAACGGACCGACCGTCTAAATTGATATTAATGTGCTACAAGCACCTGGCTACTGATGTCAAAGAATTGGTGGACTTACATGGAGAGTCGAGAATGAACGTGGAGATGAGTATGCTGTGAGGACAGTCTGCTACAAGAGTCCAGACTTTGATCTTTAGGAAATTTGCATAGTTAATAAAACCGGTCAAGTGCGAGTAGGCTAGGCAACCTGTACCATTAAAATAGTTTAACAGACTTCTATCCATCCATACATTCATCAACCCGTGTTCGTCCACTGCTGGACATAGGCCTTTCCCAAATTTCGCCACTCATGTCGGTCCTCCGTCCTCCTCATCCAGCCGCCACCCACAACGTCCTTCAGCTCGTCGGTCCAGAGGGCACGAGGTCGGCCTACACTTCGCTTTGCTGTAGGTACACGGTTAACCTAGAAAATGTATGAAACAAAACTATAAGATTAGTATTCGTCCACGTAACCCTAAACCTGTATTAAAAACCGGCGTTTTCATTATTTGTTGTTTAAATGAAGTATATGGCACATTATAAACAGAAAATTATAAATTCCTAACTCGTTTAGAAGTTAAAAATGGTCTAAAACTGACAACTTTAATAGCCCGCCATTTCTTTATTTTTGGAGAATAAAAAAAATAAAAGATATATTTCTACTCTACTTAATGAGTTCTAGACAATGACAGACATGTCGAGGAAAGAAAAAAAATGACTTTCTTCTCCATTTTCCTGTATAGGACTCCCCCTGAAAATAATTTAATTTAATTTTCAATTCAATATTCGGTTTTGGGCCAACATTCTTCACAGCTCATCCAAATTAACAACCCCCAAGCCATCTCCATGTGAACCCATCGTTAAACAAACACCACTTCTAACCTTTCAAGTAGCGATTACTCGTTATCGTTACAACTACATTTCAATCGACACCTGATGCCAAGTTTTATCATCATCCACGAATACGTGGCCCTCGAACAGATCTTCCCTCCTTATCATAAGCACCAATATTCCTTGGTGAATTAAACAACTTATTGTGGTTATAAAATGTCACTTTCAGCAAAAAGTGTGTATTATTTTGTCTTGGAGCTACTAAGTAGCTATTTAATTTTATCGAAGTAAAACAGTTAATGGTTATGTTAACATTAAATTAATTTGCAATAAAATTATACCGTAATTTTCTTGTGTCTAGAAAGTTTTTGTTGTTGTATGGCTCGCTAAAAATTCATTAATATGAAGTAATTATTAACTATTATACTTTAGCTTAGGCACCGCGCTTATCAACTTATCTGCCCAGCTATCGTGTGTGAATGGGTATTTCTTCCGGTCCGCCCGGAGTGGCGGAATCTTAGAAAGGCATGTCCCTAGTGGATGAACAGACTGATGGATTGATGGATGGAAGTATAGTTACTAAAAATTATGATAACTTGCTTAAACTCTGAAAGCCATATGACGTTACATAGCTTATTATTAACTATTGTCATATTATATCGATAACGATAATGAATATAAATGTTTAAGAAATAAGACTTTATTCTCAGTACCTACTTCACAGAGTAACGTAGGCTGTCGAAGCTGTCGCCCCCTGCGAAGAATCTGCAGCTCCTACAATAAAAAAATCCTTAGCATAGACATATTTAATAACAGTAAAATCAAATTTAAAAAGGAAGTTAGACAAATTTTGGACACCAAACACTAATGTAAGAAATTGAAAAATACTACACAAATATAATATCAAATTAAGGCACGTGTGTGTGTATGAATGATAATATGTGAGATTGCATGAATGTGTGTAGCTGTGTGTATGAACGCTTATCTTAGTTTTTAATTTAATTCCATCGCTTTGTGAAGAACATTATTTTTTTACATAATTAGTGAATGGTTCAGAAATGTCACCAAATTACTCCCTACAAAAATAACGTATTTGAGAAAGCGTAGAGGAAGTAAATTCAACAAACCATTTGTTTATACTTTAACGTTTCTATGTACATAGTTTACTTCTGTGTCTTTTCCATGAAATAAATAAATAAAAGATGTGTCTCAGAATCACAGAGCTTTGAGACTACTTCCTTCGTGTCAATATCTACGGTAGCCTCGTCCTAGTGCTCTGTGGTCTGAATCGTAGCACATTAAGATTTGCATTAAGCCTCAAACGTGAGCACAATAAGTAGGTATATGGATACTTAATGATTCATTTGTCCATCGGCAAGTCAGTAAATAATACTTGTTAGAACATAGAGCCGTTTCAACTGAATGTAGTAATGATTTTTTTCTTTTACACGTGCGAGTAAGGTGATTTTGTAGAGATAAATTCACCCTGGAGACTCAGTAAACAATCAAAAATAGGATCTCATAGTAACATCTACGTATCTTGGAGTGCATAGCAAGAACTTTGGTGTATAGCTCTAGAAGAACATACGCTTCGGCTTCGCTTGATTCGTCTTCGAGTTTGGCTTGAATGGACGCTTTCGGTTGCTAATTAACTGGTTGCCAAATATCGAAAATATAGGTGCTATCGAATTCCAATGATTTAAAGATACGTTCGTGCTTTAAGTGACGTCACAGTTCGTGAACAGTTTCAATTTTAATGTTCAGTTTTATCTATGTTTTTATTTTTAGCAACCAGTTGGCAACCGAAACAACTTTACATAATAGGCCTGCTGGACTCCATCTCATGGCAGTTCTTATTACTGTGTCATAGCCGTCAAAATCGTTTACAAACAGGGAGCTGGAACTGTAAGCGTCTGTACAATGTACATGTATGGGAACAAAAAGCAAATTGTATTCAGTCCTATGGGATGTCGTTTCTTATTTATTAACTGTCTAGGAAGTAATTTTGTATTTATTTATTTAAATAGATCCACATAATATACACCTGTCTCTAAGAGGGTTAATAGACCAAAGACCAAATCATCTCCATCTATCCATCCATCATCCTGCCTGGTTGGTCCATTGCTGGACATAGGCTTTTCCAAGATTTTACCGCTCTTAGCGGTTGTCGTGGATGAAATACCCCTACTCACACACACTGGGCATAGGCGGGTTGGTGAGCGCAGTGCGGAAACCCTCACACCAGTGACGCCACTGCCCGCCACCAGTCTGTTTTATATAAGGCTGGCAATTGAGGATGGATATACCGCCATCAATCAGTCCCAGGCATGGTAGACCCCCCTGTTTGAGAGCTGTCCTTTTACTCTCCCCCAACAACTTTGGAGGTACATATAATATGCGAATAAGATGGTGGTACCTCCACAGTCAAGCCCGATATCAGCTCTACCATAGAGATTCACTTTATGAATGAGATTGTGTCTCCACTTCACACAATTAAACACACGGTAGTGTATGTTTCGTGCCAACAGCACATAACGAGGTCACGTCGAGGGGCAGCCGTCAAACTGATGGGTTCCCGATTGTGAGGTGACACCGATCTATTGAAGTGCACATTTGTCCTCGCTAGGGACACGATGATGTTCTGTGGAGAGTGGGACTTTGTAGCACAAACTCTATGAAAGGTATCAGAAGCAGCTTGGCACCACATTTTTAAATATTCTAGTTATAAATGTTTTATTAACGGATAGGGCAATTTTTTTTACTGTGAAGGGAGGCTGAGGTCTAGTTTTTTATCATCATCAGGAATCTTTGGGAGTTAAGGCGTGCGCGGCGTCCAGTCACGTACTGGCTTTTAATGAAAGTATTTCAGTTTTCTTTTTTAACTCATATTATATGGAAGATTTTATGAAACTAATTTATGAAATCGTCCAAAGTGACTTTACACTTTTAACTAGTTGGCTGCCCAGTTAACTGGTCTACTATTTGTCCAACCACTTTAAGCTATAAGTTCTAGTGGGCCATCTTTATTAAGCTTAAAGTTCATGTCATCGTGTTCGTTTTAACATAATTTCGCTCACATTCGTAGTCAAAATTCATGTGGTGGAGGAAATTTTAATAAAGTCTACTATGTTATATCGATTTGTTTCCAGTCCCTTGATTCTGTATCGTAAAATCAGTTGCCGAACCGAGTGCCTATCCTATCGTCGAAAACATACATATCCGCTTAACTAAGGATACGTTCGCACTTGAAATGACGTCACAAATAGTTCAATACCCATTAAAGATGTTTTTGGAAGCTTATTTTTATCTGTTTTTGGTGAATAGCAGCTATAGATGGCATCCGACACTGAGTTACATCATAATAGGACCGCTCTGGTATCCCTCTTTTATGGCTTAGTGTTAGTTTTGGTGTTCCACCATCTTGTAGTTAGGCAATGAGGGGATGGTTTCACCCTGGTTATGTACTTACTTTCTTCAGTACCATCCTTATACGACTTATAATAACTTACTTCGTACTCTAAGCCCTCCTTCAAGAGAAAAATTACCAAGAATTGGAGCACCAAATCAGGTCATTTACCTTTTTCTACATCTTACATGCAACACCAATAGATATTCTGGGCAATTTCCGTCGCTCATTGTGATATAATGATTTGTTATACGGCATAGACTACAATTAATAGGGTTCTGTAGTCGGTACACAAAAAGATGGATAAGATTATTTTAGGTGAAAAAGAGCAGGATTTTCACATAGCCTGAATATATTTTTAGGTCTGAAATAGCATAATGGTTACCCTACAAACCGCTCTTTTCAATACAATCGAAATCTTTATTTAGCCACCAAATGTGTTATGGGGGCGTTGGCCACTATCATTGTTTGGCGCCTTTTAAACCCAATTATAGGATTGCCCAGTGCCATTCAGTTTAAATTTAGAACATGTATTGTATCTGCGCAATGCCATCAGAAATTGACTAAATAATGGCTGTGTGGGAGCTTTAATGGAAATGGTAGAATAGATCCCATTATGGCCAACCGTTAAGGTTTTCTTACGAATTTAATGACTGTAACTTACCACGTTTTGTAAGCTTACCCAGCATCTCTTAAGAAATATGGCGATAGACGTCTCCTCTTATCTCGTTGGGACGTGAAAACCGTCGGTGAAAAGAGAGTACGAGTGTTTACTGGTTCACTGAATCCTTCGGAGATACATTCCCGAAAGCGCAGGAAGAAAAACCTACCAATAGATCACCGCAGGGTGACCAATCTTAAATACAGAAAAATCGCTGATTCAGGAAATCTAATCGATTTAGTACGAACCTTTGCATTTTTTTTTAATTCAACGCGGAATTAATACGTGTTCTTGGAGTTCCATACTATCATTTTATTTACCCAAGAATGATAATGTGACCTATTCTCGTGCAGCAAACCTTAAATTTAGAGTTGAAAAACCTAAAATAATACAAGCTCATTTAACTTTTATCCATCTGCGTTAAAGCCTATTTTGCAATGAAAAGTTTTAGGTTATGGCAGCTCTAAATCTAATATTTGCTACACGAGACTAGGTGTCAGTATATCTGTTTGTGGTTTTGGCGTGAGTAAAGTCTGATTTGGACAAACTTTACCACAGACCACGATAGGTTTCGACACAGACATAAATATAATTATTACTAAGGGTGTAGACATACCTACTGAGGTTACCAAAAAACAATTGAATTATTTGTCAATCTCATTATTCTACTCACTCCGCTATCCACGTCAAAGAAAAATAAAAAACAAAATGAATTTTCCGTGTGGAAAACACCAAAGGCGTTCAGTCACGTCAAATTATCTGATGATGGGACATTACATTATCAACCGGCTGTGATTTAAACTCACGCATCGAGTTTGAAAAATAACAACTAATTTGAGGACAGGGAAACTACAAAAACACAAAAAGTTGCGTGTAGTGACACGCTTAATATAATGAGATTGTGATTGTTTTTCTTTTTTTATGGGGGCGGACAACTCGTTAGAGTTTTTAGGGATCCGTGAGAAATAGAGCTAATATTTTTGCAGGTGGTCGAGCTGATGCCAGGCTCGACTGTGGAGGTACCACCATCTTACTCGCAAATCCTCCTGAAGTTATTCAGGAGAGAGTAAGAGAACAGCTCTTAGGCAAAACCAGGCGGCCCACCATTGCCTGGGACCGATGGATGGCTGTATATCCATCCCCAATTTCCGGGCCTTATATAAAACAGACTGGTGACGGGCAGCGGCGTCACTGATGCAAGGGTTTCGGCACCGCGCTCACCAACCCGCCTGCTCAGCATGTGTGAGTATGGGCATTTCTTCCAGGAGGACCGCCAAGAGTGGCGAAATCCTGGAAAGGCCTATGTCTAGCAGTGGACGAAAGAGGCTGATGGATGGATGGATGGATTTTTGCAGTCTTAAACTACAGCGTAAGTTCTGTCTAAGTCTTTTTTAGGGTTCCGTACCCAAAGGGTAACCAACGGGACCCTATTACAAGACTTCGCTGTCTGTCTGTCCGTCTGTCACCAGACTGTATCTCATGAACCGTGATAGTTAGACAGTTGAAATTTTCATAGATGATGTATTTCTATTGCCACTATAACAACAAATACTAAAACGGTCAAGTGCAAGTCGGACCTGCGCACTCCCATACAACAGATATGATTTTTTTGCCATTTTTATAGATAACTAGCTTTTGCCCGCGGCTCCGCCCGCGTGTTATTCGGTTTAACGACATGCTTTTTTCCGGGATAAAAAGTAGCCTATGATTTAAGTTAGGGTATAAGCTATATCCATTCTAAATTTCATCCAAATCCGTTCAGCCGTTTCAGGGTGAAAGAGTAACAAACATACACACACACAAACTTTCGCATTTATAATATTATTTGTGTGATGAGTGTGATGGTACGGAACCCTTCGTGCGCGAGTCCGACTCGCACTTGGCCGGTTTTTTATATTTACTTCAATTGAAATTGATTCAAGCTAATCAGAGCAATATTTCAGATGTAGGATGTATTATGCTTAAATTTATGTTGGATTGGAACCATGATGGTATTTAAAAAAAAGGAGCAGCGCAATTTTTTCACCTTGTGACTTTTCATTCACCTTTTAAACAGGTACCTTTTCCCCGCCACTCAATACAAGGGAAAAAATCTCATTACCTACGCTACTAATACATAAGCACCAGCCTGTCCAACCCAGGAGCTACGGGACGCGAGTGTTTCCTCACGTAGGAATGGTTAATATTCTTTGCTTTATAGCAATATTCAAAAGAAGTTGTTACTGAAAAAAGTTGATCACTATGTTCAGTAGAAAAGGGTTTCAGTAAATATAGCATACTTAGTTACTTTGTATTTTTCAAGCATTCATTTCCCAGCTACGGATCCCACCACGTCGAACAGCCGCACCTCTACCTATAAGTAACTATTTTCACCAAAAAAATCCCAGTGATCACTCAAGCCGGTAAGTTCTGTGAAAAATAGCGAAACTAAAAAATTCGTGTCACGAACTAACGAGCCGCGTCTTTCAGCCGTCCCAACTTTTATTTTTAAATGAGCCGAAAACGCATCGACCATTATCCCTAATGTTAGGGCGTTGTATAGTTGGCCCACACTATTACAAGTCCTACTTTATAGATACAAAGGAAATTTCATTTTATTTCAAGGTATTAGATTCCCATTTAGAATATAGTTCGTATAATAGTAGTATTTGACATCTGCAGCTTGTTTCTTTGACGGAGCTAAGTACGCTAGAATTGCTAAAGTAAGTTTATTACCTGGTTCGGTAATGAAATTACCATAGAATAGAACAATTTTTACTCTACGTATGTAGAATGCAACAGTGTTGTAAGTATTATGGAATGACTACGTATTTACAGTAAAATGATAATTTATTTGACTAGATAAGGAGGTCCGATAACAGTCAAGAGTGGCGAATTTTCGGAAAGGCCTACATGGACGATGGGAGGCTGATGAATGGATAATTTATTTCGGCTATAATAGAATTCGTCAAAATATTCTCGGACTAGAGCTGGTGTTATTATAAAATCAGTGCCTTTGCATTGCTGCTATAGCTGCAAAGCGATAATTGGATTTATCATTGTTGTGAATAAAAATTCCTAAATTCACAACTATAGTAATTTCAATTATTGTAAATCTACTCTACGTAACTATGATAGAAAAAAAAAATATTTTAAACGCTTGGCGATTTATCCGCGTTAGGAGATAATAAATTAAAATAAAATGAAATAAAATACGTAAGTATGCTTTAATTATTTTGGATGTTGTCAGCGTAAGATTGTAAAACCTGGTTGTTTTTTAATTCAATAATTTAAGCAACCAAACAAAAACCTACCGTGAAACTTTAAATTATCGGATTTTACAATGGTACGGTGACATACTCATTGTTTTGGGGCGTTGTCAGGTATTTTAGTTACAAATTCGGTCATTAGGAGGTAATCCAAGAATGTCATTGCAACCCAAACAGTTAGGGAAGTTGTAAAAAGAACAGACTAAAGACTAACCAACTGATCAGATACTAAATGTGGGACGGGCTCTGGACAAACAACCCATGAATCGTGATTGAGAAGGGAACGTTGTTTTCCAACGATTCTCCTGATGCGGGTGCCATAAAACTTTTTACTTTTACGCGTGAAAACTTTGATCAAACACTGACCAGTGGATGAACGGGATTCGTAAAAGGAAGGAGCTTTTAGGTGGTACGATATGCAGAAGATTTTACTTAGTTTTTATTTGAATTTTGACCGCCTTTTTAGTTCAGTGGTTTGAGTCCTAGATTGGCAATCTGCTGGCCTATTCTTATTCTAAGATTATGTTTTTTATTGCGAAATCCATCGCTTTGGAACACATATCGTAGCGACGACAGCGCCATCTGTTCGTAATAACAAGGCGTGAAATCACATAACGCCCAGTGAGCGTTCAGTATGTGCATTACAAGCTGGTTAGATCAAATAGTTACAAAAATATTCGGTGGACAAGTATGGTGGAAAAATTCAACGGTCTAGGTAAGTACCTCGGTGGCGCAGTCGGTAGCGCGCTTGTCTTGATAACAAGAGGTAGCAGGTTCGAATCCTGGCCCGAGGAATTTTTTCAATTTCTTGTCTTTGCATTTGTTTCTAATTTATCTTTTCTAGTTTGTAATGCACTCTAATAATAATATTCTTAATCTGTCGAATTAGCCTTCTCGACCGTAAAAACCCATTTTCTCACTGGAACTCCATACATTTTATGATCTAGTTTTAGAAATCTCGCTTCGACTGTTTCGACGGAATTGCCCCCCTGGAGGTTGCGTCGGTAGGGGCACGTTTGTGTTCGGTCTACGCGCTTCGGGACCCGACGTATGGCGATAGGACTCACCACCCACCACGCTAGGACATAATAATCGTCGGTGAAACGTGGGTGTAAGAGTGTGGACTTTGAGTTGCATCTCTGACACCCCTTCGGTGATTCATGTCGTAACAATGTATATTTTAATAATCTATTCGTTTTTATCAGCTGTTGGCTTTCTCCTTTATTGAACTACGTTTGTCTGAGGCTTTGTTTGCAACCTAGTTCAAAAATGGAGGTATTCGAATCATGTACTACCTATATATGTACCTGTATACTATACGAGTAGTACATATAGAATATTTTTTATTTCGATTGTATGGAACAAAAAAGTCAAAATATAGGTATTTTCTGTAGAAAGATACAAGAGTTCACTGTTTAGTTTAACATAAATATTTAGTTTACTTGTTACATGGAATATTCTATACATTTTACCTACTGACTAAGATTAACTTTTTTTAATGAATGTATTGTTAATTTTTTTTAATTTCACAGCGTATTTCGGATTAGGTAAGTAGGAGCTTGTTTGTTTACAAAGTCTCTATGAATGAACTATTTATTTCGGATTAGGTAAGTAGGAGCTTGTTTGTTTACAAAGTCTCTATGAATGAACTATTTATTTCGGATTAGGTAAGTAGGAGCTTGTTTGTTTACAAAGTCTCTATGAATGAACTATTTATTTCGGATTAGGTAAGTAGGAGCTTGTTTGTTTACAAAGTCTCTATGAATGAACTATTTATTTCGGATTAGGTAAGTAGGAGCTTGTTTGTTTACAAAGTCTCTATGAATGAACTATTTATTTCGGATTAGGTAAGTAGGAGCTTGTTTGTTTACAAAGTCTCTATGAATGAACTATTACTGAACTACTACTTAAATGAACGTGGCCATAAGCAGAACTAAACTTTTTTTGTGTGAAATAAAACTCACAGCCTAGAAAAAATTACATTATAGTTTACATAAACAGTTCACGAGTCTACGCTAAAATTGTAACAATTGCATTTTAGTTAAATAGGTACCTAGGCTTTTTTTCAGTAATTTACTTATATAAGGACTTTCGTTTATAAGCCAAATTCAAATTGTAACCTCGGTAAGTGGTCATAGGACCAAGGTTCAATGACTCTTTCTGTGAAATACGCAAAATAAAATTTCGACTTCCTATACTAATTGAGTCGAGGTTGTTCTTGAACAAGTATAGATGCACAAAGATTTTTTTTCGTATTTCACAAACAGGGTCGTTACACCTTGGCGCTGCCCACTTACCCAGTCTCCAGTATGAATTTGGTCACATAAACAAAAGTCACCGTATATTGGCACCAATTGGGATGAAGTTATGCACAAATGCAGTGCAGAATCATTTGGAGATTCCAGTAAATTACGAAAGTTTTTCGAATACAAGCTTTATTGTGATGTGCATTATGGTACAAGCAGTAGTGATATGCAAATAAATGCTAATTTCCCACATATAAGCTTATAATGACCACCACCCATTAAGCTTATTTACAAAAGGAAGCAATTTTTATGCTGAATTCTTTTTCTGCGTGTAAAACGATACAGAAACTGACACTATTCAATATCATTACAACGTTTTAACACGCACATTTACCTTGTTTGATGCTCAGTACATCTATTGCGAATATTAAGAAGTTATACGAAAACAGCCGTTTGTAAAATTGCTGAAAATCAACATAATCACATTAAGTAACTCGTCGTTATTAGGGTTCTATAGTCAACAAGGAACCCTTTTAGTTTCGCCATGTCCGTCTGTCTGTATGTCTGTTTGTGCGCTGCTTATCTCTGAGACTTTTAGTACGAGAAAGCTGTAATTTGGCATGGGTATACATATATTAATTACCCCGACAAAATGGTAAAATAATGTGTTTTTTTTTTACTTTAATGTTTTTATCGTACCTTATACTCGTAAAGTGTGGACGAACTTTTTTATGCGGTTTTAGTGACCATGCTCAACATATTGGCTAGAAGGGGTGTTGATATAATAATCGCAAAACCGAAAACTGTCGATAATAGTTTCTATCTTACGCGCCAATAAAATATACATTGATTGAAAGACACTTAATTCCACGTGATCGAAGTCGCAGGAGGAAGCTAGTGTATAATATGCCGTTACGAACGATACGCGACCTAAAATACGGAACCCTAATTAATTTCATAAAACAGACCTACATGCTGAAGAGTAAAAGACCCATTTAAGCGTGTGATGGGGTGACCAAATAGAGATAATTATTTTATTTCTTGACAAAAACGTTTCATCTATTGATTCTTATCGAGTACCGCTCGACAAACTCATCTGTTCAGTTGATGTGTACTTTGTTGCAAAGGTAATAAGACTCAACTTACTGTAATAAGGCTGAAAAGAAAGGGACCTACAGGGAAGCGAGCAGGTGTTGCGTTCCGTTTCTGTATCTTGGCTTGTCTAGTTACTGGTTGCACAGTACGGTCACTACAGATAAACCAAACAACAATTCAATTCAATGCAATTCGATTCAATTCAATAATTTATTGGTAAAATAACTGAACAGGTCAAAGTTTATTGTTCATCGCACAAATGAAATGCTTACATTCTTATAACACACATTTTGGCTCACAGTAATAGGTGATCGGTTTAATTTTCATGGATTCCACTGACGTAAATAAATGGCATGATGAGTATTCATGAGTTTTAGCATTAGAAGAGATGCGTCTCTCATTTGAAAAAAGTTCTCAAATGCAACCTCACCAAAATTACTTTTTTGAAAGCAGACACTTTTAGGTTTGCCATCAAAAAACAGTACTTAACAAACTTTTGGTCAAGACCACGAATTTTAGAGGCGGCCCTCACAACATCCTTCAGGTCGTCGGTCCAGCGGGCAGGAGGTCAGCCTACGCTACGCCACAGTGTAATGGACTTTTAAACTATGGCTACGCTTTGCTGTACGCGGTCTCCATTCTTCACCTTTCAGTCCCAACGGCCTGCCCTCTGCCACTTCAACTTACTAGTTATTCTGCAGGCTATGTCGGTCATTTTCGATCTCCGATGAAACTCCTCGTTACGGATTCTATCCATCGGAGATGCCCGAAGCATCAGCCCGCTCCATAACTCACTGAGCGACCTTAAATTGGTGGCTCAAGCCCTTCCTTTTTTCATTGTGTGTGTGTGTGACCACGTCTCATGCCATTAAAAATAATTCTGCCTTATTTTAATAAGAGTTCTTTTACATTTGGCGTGTGTCCTTACTGTTTAAAAAACAACATAAGCACAGTAGTCATTCTACAAACGTGCTACACAAAATACCGGCGAGAATTTTTCCTTCGTGTTATTAAAATTTACTCGGAACTGTCTCAACAACATTTCAAATTGAGGTCTAGTTTTTGCAGTTGGCATCACTGTCGCAGATCGACTAGTTTATAGTGACGTGATGGAGATCCTTCCTTGATAACCAGTTACATTACGAATCCCAAGATGTATTGGTATTTAGCTTTTGTCCGTGGCTTCGCTTTTCAATTAATGTATCTTTTATTTGCGCGTAAGATAAAAACTAATATCGACAGTTTTCAGCTTGGTGGTCATTTTATCAACACTCCCTATAGCATATATGTTGACTACGATATTAACAAAGTAAACCCCATTCAAATCCGATAGAGTGGTTCCAGAGTTAAAACGGAACAAAAAAAATGAACGAATTCTTTTGGCCTCAGTAAACATACAATACTAAAAACCTACTTAATTTAAATTTTCAGATAAAGGCAGGACTTTTCACTACTCTATTAATTAGTAACGAGACAGATACTTTCATTTAAATGTAATGAACTCTTAATGTAAATACCCACAAGTTTCAATTTAAGATGAAACAATTCGAAAATTCAAACATGTCAGTCCTTGTCTAGGTTCTGTCTGTATCGCATGATTTAGTCCAGGGTACCTAGCATAGTAGACCATATCGAGCTTTGACAGCTCGATATACACTGTCTGTCCTTCTATAGGTAGTTCATCAGAGTGTATCAAGCGCTATCGAGCTCGATATGGTTTGCTATGCTGGACTAGCTGGGGGGTTATTCTTAGTCTGTCGAATTAGCCTTCTCGACCGTAAACCCTTGTTTTGTCTGTTGTTTTATCTGTCGAACTCCATACATTTTTAGCTCGAGTTGTAAAAATCTCATTTCGACTGTGTCTCCGGAAATGCCCCCCGTGATATATTGGATCGTTGGATGCATCGACTATAATGTGGATTGGGCATTTTCGTCACAGAACTATCAAGAGCTGCTTGGTTAAATGTCTAGAATTAGACAGTCGAGCTATGAACAGTTTTAAAAATAGCCCAGTTCTCCGATGAGCTAAAATTTCAACTTTTGCCAGAAACGGCTGCTTTTATGAGTAGGTAGCATAAGTTTAAATTTTAGATTAAGCAAACTCTCAATAATTATTATTTTTACTCTTGTGAAGACGCTTTATAGCAACTCCTAACAAGAATTAGGGATTTATTGTTTCGTGGCGCGAGCTTTGCAGTCAAATTTCGCGGTCCCTAACCATTTTCCATCAGGCTGTCGGATGCAACGGATGACCGCGACAACTCCACAATCTGTCCGATTCATTTTGCGCGTCCGTGCGTGTGTATTCTTCCACCTCTATCTCTACGGTAATAGAGGTGAATTTGGTACTTACTTGGGTCTTCACCGTGGGGTGCGTGCCCTTCTTGTCAGTGGAACTGTTGTACCGTGTGATGTGAGTATTGCTACACTAAATGAGCAAACTTGGAGCTTGTGCTACCAAAGAATTATCGCGAGGAAGTCGTTATTTTGGAATTTGAGCGAAAATTTCTTAATCCGGGGACTTCTTCGGTGGCACGAGCTCGAAGCAGATTAAAAAATTTTATTGCAACAGTATTTAAAATTATATATTTGAATACGATGTTTTTAATATCAAAATGTTTGGATTTCTGAAAGGCTGAGATGCAACCTGAAACTATTCCAAATACCTAGACCCTAGACTTAACTGGACCAACACAAAACTAACAAATCCGTGGACTTTTTCCTGCTCTTACGCTTTTGTTTATTAACTTTTTTGCAACATTTTTACGTAATGCAAAAATCTATAAATCTTATCAGAAAGCTGTTTTTTCAATGTTTTTCGTTGTGTTGTTATAATGGTTCTGAAACATGTTTTTCCACTGTGATGTCTCTAATTAAATCACAATACTGAGAATGCGGCAATGCTGTTCGAGAGCTTTTCTTGTAATGCATGATTATTTTCTGAAGTTACTTTACAGCAATTCCTTTTATGATCTTGTTCCTCGTTTTATGGTGTAGCAAGTGGTATTTATTTTATTAAAAAAAAAATATTTACTATTATTTACTATTAAAAGTGAGAATACGAGGACCCTGTTTTTGCCCGATTTAGGAACTCCAACCCTTTACTGCCACCATCACGAAGAAACCATGCCACCAAGTGACTCATCGTGTTCCGGCATGACGCCATGGAAGCCGTACCGGGGGAGTGCTTACAGGTGGTAGAATTTATGGAGATCCCTGGAGAGATCAGTTAATGCTTCACGCTGCTTTCACTCTTTTCCTGGGCGAGGAGCGCTCTTATCCCAGATTTCGTCGACGCTTTCCACCAGGTGCTGTAGAGTACTGAGGCCAAAACCAATTTTTTTTGAGTTTTTGTCTGTCTGTCCGTTTTCCGTTTTAACTCGACAACCACTCAAAAGATTTGGATGTGGCTTTTTTTATTATCATTGTAGTAACCCTGGTCAACACATGCTATAAGGGGTGTTTATAAAGTAATGCCGAAAACGGGAAAAGATTGAATAAACGCTTTTAACTCGATAACCACTCAACGGATTTGGATGTACATAGTTTTTTTTACTATCATCCTCGTGACCTTTGTCAACACATAAGCTTTAAGGGGCGTTCATAGAATAACGAGCCGAAAACAGGGTAGAGATTGAATTAGCGCGGGCGAGGCCGCGGGGAAAGGCTAGCTACGTATAAAAAAAAGAATAGTGTCTTTATAGTCCTCAGACTACTTCATTACACCACACAACTCTACTTCCTGATAAATTCTCTTGATAGTTATCTCCAACAGTCATTCTGCGCCGAATTACGGGTGCCATCCTCTATTAATGTTTTAGGACCTTATAAATGAGTGCGATACCAAAACTTTCGCTATCAAATTAAGTGGAAACGCAACTTAGATGACTCCCCTTACGCTATCTTTAAAAACACTTTTGTGAGAAGGCAATAAGAATCATTTTCCCTTAGTAACTTCTTCTTTGTTGCATGCTTTGGAGACCACAAGGTGTGCCAGCTCAAACTCTTAACTCAAAGGGATTAAAACTATAGTGCAATGGTAAATGTTCAGGGTGGTAAAAGAGACATACGCTGATAAAAGTGTGCGACAGATAGTGGAGAACAATAAACCATGTCAATAATTGGTAGGGACGCACCACTGGAGCCGCGAATGTTTGGGTGTCCAAATTAGACCACTTTTACTAGTAAAATATAGAGATCAAGATAAACTAGCTTTAAGGCGAGTTTATCCAGAGAAATCTGTCCTGCTCCAATGGTTTCATTTTACACATGTTTATCCTGCTCAGTGGAAGCGGGCCGCACATAAAACTCTCAGTTTCGAGGTGTTTTTATTTATTATTTTGGAATTGGAGGGAGGGGTTTTAATATGACAGCCGTTTTATATCAAATTTTCCACGAGGTTTATTTTAGTATAACTTTTATTGTCCAATACTTAATACAGCTCAAATGAAATGATATTTAGATCCTGGTTTAGTTTAGACCTACCTTTGCTATTTAATTGGATTGTGCAAAATGTAAGTAATCGTGTCTCGAATGGCTGAAATCAGACTAATCACATCACACTAATATTATAAATGCGAAAGTTTGTGTGTGTGTGTGTGTTTGTTACTCTTTCACGCTGAAACGGTTGGACGGATTTGGATGAAATTTAGAATGGATATAGCTTATAACCAAAATTAATACATAGGCTATTTTTTATCCCGGAAAAAAGCATGTTGTTAAACGAAAAACACGGGCAAAAGCGATATCAAGATAAAAGACTGAAATATGACATAGGTTGGGGAAAAACTCTTTTCGCAAATAGTATGTATGAACTTATAGTAAAATCTCTTTGGCTATACCATTTGTATCTGGCTGGTTTTGGTATTATTAAAAAGTTTAAATAAAAAAAAACCAAATTCAAATTAGGTAAAATGTGTGATTTTCTTTTGTTTTTCTTACTGTTAAGATGAGTGAATCTAATGAAGAAATTCAATATATTTTAAATTTTTACTACAAAAAAGGTAAAAATGCAACGCAAGCCACGAAAAAAATTCGTGATGTTTATGGACTTAGTGCAGTGTCTGTGAGAGTAGCACAAATTTGGTTTAAGCGTTTTCAATCCGGAAATTTTGATGTCAAAGATGCACCTCGCTCAGGCGCCCTGTTACGGATAAAATGGATGCCATTTTTGAAAAAGTGGAGCAAGATCGGCATGTCAGTAGTTACGATGTAGCCGAAGAACTGGGGATCGACCACAAAACAGTTTTGGCGCATTTGAAAAAAGCTGGGTACACATTGGGTGCCTCATGAGCTTACTGAAAGAAATTAATGAACCGTGTACTCATTTGTGATTCTTTATTACGACGTAATGAAACCGAACCATTTTTGAAAAACCTGATAACTGGTGATGAACAGTGGATCACGTACGACAAGAACGTGCGAAAAAGGTCGTGGTCAAAGGCTGGTCAGGCTTCACAGACTCTGGCGAAACCCGGGTTATCTCGCAACAAGGTAATGCTGTGTGTATGGTAGAATTGGAAGGGCATTATTCATTATGAGCTGTTACCGCCAGGCAGGACCATCGATTCTGAACTCTACTGCGAACAACTGATGAGATTAAAGCAAGAAGTTGAGAGAAACCGGCCGGAATGAGTCAACAGAAGGGGTGTGGTTTTTCATCATGATAACGCTAGACCTCACACATCTTTAGCCACTCAGCAAAAATTAAAAGAGTTTGGCTGGGACGTATTAATGCATCCGCCGTATAGTCCTGACCTTGCACCTTCAGATTTCCACTTGTTTCGGTCTCTTCAGAATTCTTTAGGCAGTGTCAGGTTAACATCACGAGAGGACTGCCAAAACCACTTGTCGCGGTTTTTTGATCAGAAGCCCCAGAATTTCTATAGCAATGGGATCATGTCTCTACCTACAAGATGGCAGGAAGTTATCGAACAAAATGGCACCTACATACTTTAGTTAAATGTAAATAAACTTTATTAAAAAATGATTTTAATTTTCATATAAAATGCTAAGAAACTTTTTCCCCAACCTATATATTTCTTACAAAATTTCATCATCGCTATTCATTGGTTTAAAATTAATTTTTAAAAGGGACAAAATGGGATAACTCCCCCTTAAGAGAGATTTTTGAGTTCGAAATTAGTGTTTTCAACTATCGAGTAGCACGGTCTATTCTCAGCTTATTTCCAGTCAAGTAGTGTCCAGAATCTAGCATGGAGGACCATATCGAGCTCGATAAAGTGCTCTGTTTCACTCTGTTGATTTACCTAAAGAGGGACAGACAGTGGTATATATCGAGCTGTCTGGTCTCCAGTATGATTCGGCTATATCAGTCGAAGTCACCTTATATGTCGTCGACAGATTGTAGAATTGGGCATATCATGATCTGCCCAGGCATATCGTATTTCTGTTAAAACTAATGGTTTCGTCTCGCTCCGCTCCGCTTTGCTCGGCTCCCTAAATTTATGATCACAAGCAACCTAACACGTTCCTCCTCGCTCCGCTCGTCATCGCACCTATTTTTCACTTTTGGTGAAAGATTTTCGATTTCATACTTTACGATCTACCCATGACATACACAATATATGAGGCGACTTTAATTGCAGCCAAACTCATACTGGAGGCTCGGTAAGTGATCAGTACCACGAATCGATAAAAAAATTTGCCAATTTCGCAAAATAAAATCTTGACGACCCATCATAGTAATAGACTCGAGGCTGGGAATTCGTTTGTAACACTGATCTATATAGTACTAGAATAATAGTATTAAGATACCTATGGTTTGTAAGGAACACGAAAAGAGTAATTTACGAATTTGACTAAAAGTGTCATCGATCCGTCTTACTGATCACTTACCAAGCCTCCAGTATGAGTTTGGCTGTATAAATGAAAAAGTGAAAAAAATTGAACTAATAGACAAAACAGCACTGCCGAAAAAAAAACATTTTTGGTCCATCTTTTTTTTTGCCTTTCCATAGAAATTTAATATAGTCAGCTAATTGAACCACTTTGTACTGAGAAATGAAAAAATTATTTGACCGATATTTTATGATATTTTTGAATGTTGTCAGTTAACGATCATGATCTATATACCCTAGAATTATTTTCATTATTATTGTTGGAATTATATTTCATGCTTTTTACGATGCTAGTAGCGTTTTTTCAGTTGTACGCGTACGTAAACTAATCTGTTTATTTATTTATATTTGGTAAAGGTGTCAAACGAAAACCAAACCGTACGTAAGTAACTATGTATAATGGCGTGCTGAGAGTGTGGTCTGTGGGTTTGTAACTTTGATAATTACGAAACAAGAGCTATTTCCGAAACAGAAGAAACACTTCGGTTATTTATTGTGTTTTAGTGCAGGGGCCCCGCAGTGACACATGACAAAATCCAAATTTATTTAATATGATAGTCGGATCAACCCCTAAACACAAGAATGGGGAGAAGGGCTGTGTCTTCGCACAGTAATTTATGACATATACCAATTTGTTGGAATCGCATTAAAAGGCAGACGTAAACTGTTGGATGGCCCGGAAAATGGGGTGCCAAACTAGACTGTTTTGCTTAACACTTTTTAGGGTTACACTTACAAAAGTACATTTTATTTTGTAAATAACAGTCCCGATCCAAATCCGTTGAGTGGTTCTCGATTTAAATTAAAAATACATACAGACAATCAGACAAAAATTCGTAAAATTTTAGTTTTGGCCTCAGTGCAATACTTTCTATGTACACTGTACAGACACGACTCATTTACTACTTTATTATTAGTATAGCTTTTATATCTTTCTTTGGCATTTACCTCCGTGAGGGAAATAATTACGGCTATGGTTTGATATGAGTACCCAGGGTTTTGATATTTAGTGTCCTATACAAGAAAAAAATTAAAAGTGTCCGGTAATATAGGAATAATTACAAAATGCGAGCGGTAGAGACGACTCTTCCGTGCTTTTTTACAAGGACCGAAAACCTATTCGTATAGCGGTTCCGGTTGTTATGAATTTAGGTCAAATTTTTGGTTTAGGTGACCTCAACAAAAAGTAATTCAAAAAAATACCTTTAAAATATACATGTTACCCTCAATGTGTAACCGTTTTCATAAATTTGTTATATAAGGTGACTTTTGTTTATGCAAATACCCTGTTTCCAAAATACGATAAATATCTTTTTTTAATTTGATTCGGAATGTGTTTATTTATATGGCGTCAAACGAGCCCTACGTGTCTCGCAGTAAGAATCGCGAACAAATGAGTTGTAACATGCACGCGTTGCCACTCTGTGCATTGCAATTTTGCATCAAAAAAGGTAAAAGCAGTCGGTTACTGCTTTTTAAAAACCGGTATCGCGGAAAAATAAATATTAATTATTTTGGGGGTTACCACAATGTAGTACCGGTTGTAATAAAGGTTGTAGTACATGTAAAATACCAGTATCTACAACATGTACCAGTTTCGGTCCCTGCTTTTTTACACAAAATTACAAACTACTCGTACAGTGGAGCCCACATCAAGCTAAACACTTTCAGTATAAGCTGACCTCTCATTGTATAGGCTTCCCGTATAATGAGAGGTCAGCTTATACTCAATGTGTATAGCTTAATGTGGTCTCCATTGTATCTTAAGCTTAAACTATGAACTTATCTAGCAAAGAAAGATACTCAGCTGAAGTTCTTAGAATTTAATGGTTTGTAAATGTTGAAGGCAACTTCTGATAAGTGCCAAACAAGAAAATTTCTTCGCACTAACTAATTGCTTTGGTTTGGCCTCAGCGAGTAGTGTCGAGATATAAACCAAATTATAACGCGCCATAACCTCAGACAACTGAATCGTTTATGCGGATGGCGCCGAATTTTGGGCAACGGCGACACTCCAAACAGCCTGACATTTTGAGTAATGCCAACATGCGTAATGGGGGGTGAACAATAATAATACATTTTATGCATTTTTGTGAATGTCCCGTATCTAATTTTGTAATTGAAACTTTCTATAAAAGATCGAACAATGACGCTGGCTGGAAAACACTCTTTTCTTATTCTTGATGACAATTACGATATTATTTTATTTTGGTACAAAAGTCAAAAACTGCCAACATCAAAACACCGAAAAAAATTGTTTAGAAAAAATTGCCGTACAAATAATAAAATATCCAAAATGTGTTGGATAGCATGGGGAATGGCAGTGTCTTTGTTGTCCTACATACTGATGAGTAAACCAGCTTAAAGTAGGTGGGTATCTGCTAGATAAGTTCGTTTCAGAGTTTATGCTCCTTGGCTTGGAAGTTATAAAATCCTTGAATGCTTGAAACAGATTTACTATCAACGAACTACTTGTAGCTGGTTGGTACTTTTCGTGTACTTTCAGACTTATTTCAAGATTAACAGAACGTTCAAGATTTTCATAAATATTGGCTGGCCGGCAATCAGGGGTCGGCAAATAACGGCTCTTCAGCCACTTGAGTATGGGTCTACAAATTTACTTTTCTTTGTTGCAGACATGGAAATCCACCGAGGTTCGAAACCCAAGAAAATTACCCTAAAAATAAGAATAAAAATGTGACTTGTAAATTATTGTGGAAAAATAAATATTTGTCGTCTATAGGATTGTGTCAATATGGGACGAAATCTCCTCGATTACATCGAATCGCTTATTTTTAAGATAAAAAATCAAAACAAACATATCGTCATGAGATGACATTTAGCCCCGAGGGTGGGTCAGAAGTGTCCCTGAGCAGAGGAGTGTACCTGTCTCGTAAGAGCACTATTTAATAAGGTTGCATGACACTAGAATGAAAACTTATGGTTGAAAGTCTATCTAAATTATTATCACTTGTCATCTCTCTCTTTTAAAGTGTCAACGAGTAAATACTAAAAATTGTGCAAAATAAAACGGAAATATTAACTGTGCTGTACCTATGTGTTATCTCAATCAATCCATAATAAAACCTACATCTCACTTCTCATTCCACATCCGTGCATCGTAACCACGCTCTGCTACAAATAAATATAACAGGTTCTGTGCCCCACAAGAAGAAGAGAATAGGGTAACAATGGATTTTTCAACAAAAATAGATATTGGGAAACTAATAAGGTTGCATGACACTAGAATGAAAACTTATGGTTGAAAGTCTATCTAAATTATTATCACTTGTCATCTCTCTCTTTTAAAGTGTCAACGAGTAAATACTAAAAATTGTGCAAAATAAAACGGAAATATTAACTGTGCTGTACCTATGTGTTATCTCAATCAATCCATAATAAAACCTACATCTCACTTCTCATTCCACATCCGTGCATCGTAACCACGCTCTGCTACAAATAAACATAACAGGTTCTGTGCCCCACAAGAAGAAGAGAATAGGGTAACAATGGATTTTTCAACAAAAATAGATATTGGGAAACTTGAAGGCAAGAAAAATTGGTCAACATGGAAGTACAAAATTTCTATAATGCTAGAAGGTACAGAAGGTGCCTTAGATGCTGTCCAAGGGAAACTTCAAAGACCAATACTTGCTGCGGAAGGAGGTGACGCTGCGACTAGCGCCTATAACGCCGCAATGGCAAAGTATAGGAGGACTGAAAGCGGCGCTCTGCTGATGCTGACCACCAATATGACAGAGGAAACACTACAAAAAGTTATGAGGTACAGAATGGCAAACGAGGTTTGGCAAGAGCTCCACAGACTTTTTGATGGACAAACAGATGATAGAGCCTATAATTTGTGTCTAGAATTCTTTGGACTGCAACATAACAAAGAGGACGATATACCTACTCATATGTCAAAGTTAAAAAATTTATGGAACGATTTAAAAGTTGAAGTATCAAAAACTGACACAACGGCGAAGCTACCTGAACTCCTTCTGATTTGTAAAGTTTTGGATACACTTGATGATAGATTCTTCAATTTCAAATCGAGCTGGCTAATGCTGAAGCAGTCCGAAAGAACTATCGATAGTTTGACGAGTCACCTCTGCACATTTGAGAGAGATCTGGGTAGTCAAGAGAACTCACAAGAGGAAACACTAGTGACTACGCCCATATATGGACAAAATACGCATAAGAACGATGACCAGTTGATATGCAACTATTGTTCTGGAAAAGGACATAGAGTACGCAAGTGTAAGAAGTGGATTAAAGATGGGAGGCCACCTAAACCAAGCACCTCATCTTCTGGGTCGAAGTCCAAACAAGTACAACAAATTTCGTTGATGGTAAATGCATGCTCAATCAGTCAAATCCAAGACCAAGAAAACTGGTATGTCGACAATGGAGCAACAACGCACATTGCAGTAAGGAGGAATGTTTTCAACGCTTTTCATGAATTTGACTCAGATCACACCGTAACAACGGCAGACGGAACTATCATACCTGCATTGGGAAAAGGTTCCGTAGTGGTTGAATCAAATGTCGGTGAACACAAGGAGAAAATAACCCTCAACGATGTGTGGTTAGTACCATCTCTAACAAAAAATCTATTTTCGCCATTAGCAGCGCAAGATAAGATGCAGAACAGCATCTTTATGTCGACGACTAGAGAGTGCAAACTAGACATAGCAGGCACGACTAGGGTTGTTGGGAGAAGAGTCCCGCATGGTGGACTGTACAAGTTGGATATGAAGACAGTCATTCCAACAAAGCAAGTGACAATAGAAGTCAATGCTGTGACAGGCTCGAATATGCTGCAGCTATACCATGAACGATTTGCTCATCAAGACAAGAGACATGTCATTCGCGTGGTAAAGCGTGAGTTAGGCATTCAACTAAGTCCAGAAAAAGTAAAGTGTGAAGGCTGCATATATGGAAAGTCACATAGAAAACCGTTTGGAACAAGGGAAAGAGCAACAGCAGCTGGAGAGCTGATACACACCGATGTTTGTGGTCCCTTTGCAAAAAGCATCTCGAAGTACCAGTACTTTGTACTTTTCAAGGACGACTATTCGAGTTATCGATTTGTTTATTTTATCAAAGAGAAGTCGGAAGTGAAAGAAGTGGATTAAAGATGGGAGGCCACCTAAACCAAGCACCTCATCTTCTGGGTCGAAGTGAGATGTAGGTTTTATTATGGATTGATTGAGATAACACATAGGTACAGCACAGTTAATATTTCCGTTTTATTTTGCACAATTTTTTAGTATTTACTCGTTGACACTTTAAAAGAGAGAGAGATGACAAGTGATAATAATTTAGATAGACTTTCAACCATAAGTTTTCATTCTAGTGTCATGCAACCTTATTACTTTCCCTCACTAGCAGGAAATACTTTGCAGCCCCAAGTCAGCTCTGATTTTTACCAGTCTGGGTTTAGGAACTGCCTTTGTTAAAAGATCAGCTAACTGTTCAGCAGAGCTTGTTTTTTGAACGTTGATAAGTTCTTCTTGCACTGTCTCCCGAACGAAGAAATGTCGTACTCGGATATGTTTAGTCCGCTTGTGGAATTCGGGGTTATATGCAAGACGTATAGCAGCTTCATTATCTACCTTCAATATAGGTATTCCTTCCAGGACCGTTAATGAACTGAATATCCTTTGAAGCCACACTAGCTCACGTGCGCCTTCGCTTGCGGCTACAATCTCTGCTTCCGTTGTTGAGATTGCAACAGATGGTTGTCGTTGACTCAGCCATGAAACGGCACCTTGAGCAAACAAACAAATAACTCCTGTAGTGGAGCGTCCAGTCTGGTCATCACCGGCGTGATCTGCATCACTATAGCCATCTATTTTTCCACTGGTAATATTTGCGTTGTACATAATGCCGTAGGATACTGTTCCTTTTAGATAACGAAATATCCTTTTGACTTTTAACCAATCCGCTTCTGTTGGATTCTCCAACTTTCTTGATACTACCCCAACAGCATAAGCTATGTCGGGGCGTGTACCCGTCATGAGGTACGCGAGAGCACCTACAGCCTCACGATATGGGAATTTCTTCTCTTTAGGGACTCGATCTTCGACTTTCCCTGATTCTGAAGTCGGATTCCGGTCGATAGGCGTTGAGACTGGATTGCATTCTGACATACCGAAACGTTCTAAAATCTTTCTCGTGTACGACTCTTGGTTAATGAAAATAGAACCATCTTTCGAACGTGCAATTTCCAGACCTAGATAGTAGGATGCTTCCTTAGTCGTAATTTTAATCTTATCTCCCAATTCTTTGAAGAATTGGTTTGCTAGTTCTTCATCTGTTGTAGCCACGAGTCCGTCATCTACGTATAATGTGATCAGAATCTTCTTATCTCCCACATTCTTCGTAAATAAACAGCAGTCGGCCTCATTCTGAACGAAACCTTGGCTTAGCAGTATGTCTTCAAAACAAGAGTTCCAACATCGAGGGGCTTGTTTTAATCCATAAAGGCTTCGTTTCAGACGATAGACTTTGGTTGTGCCATCGCTGAATCCTTCTGGCTGCTTCATATAGATCTCTTCTTTTAGCTTGCCATTCAGAAATGCAGTTGACACATCAAATTGTGTGACATGCAATTTTTCTTTAGCACTGACACTTAACAAGGCTCTGATAGTTGCCATTCTCGCAACGGGACTGTAAGTTTGTTCGTAATCTATTCCTTTTCTTTGTTTGAACCCTTTTACTACCAGCCTGGCCTTATATTTGTCAATAGTTCCATCTGGGTTGCGCTTAATTCTAAAAACCCATTTGCATGGAAGCGCCTTTCGATTGGAAGGTAGCTCACACAATGTCCAGACATCATTGTCTTTCAGAGACTTTAGTTCACTTCTCATGGCTTTCTGCCATTCAACACCGTCATGTCTCTTAATTGCTTCTTCGTATGTTACCGGGAAATCGTCAGAGCTGACGATGCATACGTAGTCTTCAAACTTCTTAGGACGTGCGGTATTTTGTCGGTCTCTTAAATAATATCGAGAATCCGCTTCTTGCAGGGGCTCAATTACTTCTAATCGCTCATTTGCGTCGACAAACTCATCGTCACTATCATTATTGTATTTGCCCTCAGCTCTGATAGTTGGACCTTGATCCTCTTGAACTTGTTCTCCATTTGTTATATCTCCCTCTAGAACATGTTCAGGATTGTCTGGCTCTTGTACGGGAACATTTTCATTATCGTTTATGCCTGTTTCTCCCTCTGAATAAATAGGGAAATTTGTGGTAATCTTAAATTCGACGTCAGTTTTGAAAGTAAGATCCCTAGACCTCAATGTCTTGTGACCATCCCAGACACGATAACCATCATCATTCTCGTAGCCTATAAGAATGCCCTTAATAGCTTTCTTACTCATTTTATTCCGCTTTTGTTTGGGAATATGGGCATAGCATTCACTCCCGATTATCTTGAGATGACTAATCTTGGGTTTCTTGTCATGCCATAGCTCGTAAGGCACCTTGTCCTCCACTCTAGTGGGACCTGTCCTGTTGAGTACATAAGCAGTTGTATTGATCAATTCAGCCCAGAGTACTTGTGGCATTTCCCTTCTTGCATACATTATCGATCTGGCAGCTTCTACCAAAGTGCGGTTTTCTCGCTCACTACAGCCATTCTGTTCTGGCGTGTAAGGCATCGTCAATCGGTGTTGAATTCCGTGTTTCTGTAGTATCTTACGAACAGCCGCATTGTCGAATTCGCCTCCATTATCACTTAATAATGTTTTTATAGTATGGCCAGCATTTTTCGCTTCTTGTAGCATTTGCAGAAGATAACAAATGGAGAACAAGTTCAAGAGGATCAAGGTCCAACTATCAGAGCTGAGGGCAAATACAATAATGATAGTGACGATGAGTTTGTCGACGCAAATGAGCGATTAGAAGTAATTGAGCCCCTGCAAGAAGCGGATTCTCGATATTATTTAAGAGACCGACAAAATACCGCACGTCCTAAGAAGTTTGAAGACTACGTATGCATCGTCAGCTCTGACGATTTCCCGGTAACATACGAAGAAGCAATTAAGAGACATGACGGTGTTGAATGGCAGAAAGCCATGAGAAGTGAACTAAAGTCTCTGAAAGACAATGATGTCTGGACATTGTGTGAGCTACCTTCCAATCGAAAGGCGCTTCCATGCAAATGGGTTTTTAGAATTAAGCGCAACCCAGATGGAACTATTGACAAATATAAGGCCAGGCTGGTAGTAAAAGGGTTCAAACAAAGAAAAGGAATAGATTACGAACAAACTTACAGTCCCGTTGCGAGAATGGCAACTATCAGAGCCTTGTTAAGTGTCAGTGCTAAAGAAAAATTGCATGTCACACAATTTGATGTGTCAACTGCATTTCTGAATGGCAAGCTAAAAGAAGAGATCTATATGAAGCAGCCAGAAGGATTCAGCGATGGCACAACCAAAGTCTATCGTCTGAAACGAAGCCTTTATGGATTAAAACAAGCCCCTCGATGTTGGAACTCTTGTTTTGAAGACATACTGCTAAGCCAAGGTTTCGTTCAGAATGAGGCCGACTGCTGTTTATTTACGAAGAATGTGGGAGATAAGAAGATTCTGATCACATTATACGTAGATGACGGACTCGTGGCTACAACAGATGAAGAACTAGCAAACCAATTCTTCAAAGAATTGGGAGATAAGATTAAAATTACGACTAAGGAAGCATCCTACTATCTAGGTCTGGAAATTGCACGTTCGAAAGATGGTTCTATTTTCATTAACCAAGAGTCGTACACGAGAAAGATTTTAGAACGTTTCGGTATGTCAGAATGCAATCCAGTCTCAACGCCTATCGACCGGAATCCGACTTCAGAATCAGGGAAAGTCGAAGATCGAGTCCCTAAAGAGAAGAAATTCCCATATCGTGAGGCTGTAGGTGCTCTCGCGTACCTCATGACGGGTACACGCCCCGACATAGCTTATGCTGTTGGGGTAGTATCAAGAAAGTTGGAGAATCCAACAGAAGCGGATTGGTTAAAAGTCAAAAGGATATTTCGTTATCTAAAAGGAACAGTATCCTACGGCATTATGTACAACGCAAATATTACCAGTGGAAAAATAGATGGCTATAGTGATGCAGATCACGCCGGTGATGACCAGACTGGACGCTCCACTACAGGAGTTATTTGTTTGTTTGCTCAAGGTGCCGTTTCATGGCTGAGTCAACGACAACCATCTGTTGCAATCTCAACAACGGAAGCAGAGATTGTAGCCGCAAGCGAAGGCGCACGTGAGCTAGTGTGGCTTCAAAGGATATTCAGTTCATTAACGGTCCTGGAAGGAATACCTATATTGAAGGTAGATAATGAAGCTGCTATACGTCTTGCATATAACCCCGAATTCCACAAGCGGACTAAACATATCCGAGTACGACATTTCTTCGTTCGGGAGACAGTGCAAGAAGAACTTATCAACGTTCAAAAAACAAGCTCTGCTGAACAGTTAGCTGATCTTTTAACAAAGGCAGTTCCTAAACCCAGACTGGTAAAAATCAGAGCTGACTTGGGGCTGCAAAGTATTTCCTGCTAGTGAGGGAAAGTAATAAGGTTGCATGACACTAGAATGAAAACTTATGGTTGAAAGTCTATCTAAATTATTATCACTTGTCATCTCTCTCTCTTTTAAAGTGTCAACGAGTAAATACTAAAAAATTGTGCAAAATAAAACGGAAATATTAACTGTGCTGTACCTATGTGTTATCTCAATCAATCCATAATAAAACCTACATCTCACTTCTCATTCCACATCCGTGCATCGTAACCACGCTCTGCTACAAATAAA
Organism: Ypsolopha scabrella; assembly: GCA_910592155.1. NCBI lineage: Eukaryota > Metazoa > Arthropoda > Insecta > Lepidoptera > Ypsolophidae > Ypsolopha > Ypsolopha scabrella. The sequence continues at coordinate 15,702,057 of OU342980.1, forward strand.
TATAACACTATTCACCGATGATATTAACGTCCCAACGTGATAAGGGCTGAGCCTTCGGTAGTGGCATTTTCGGTTGGCCAAGCAACTGGCCAACAGTGGGGAATCCGTAGATGTTCAATGCTGACCATTGTCCAACTAACGCGTGCATGTGACCCAACCCAAACGAATGCCAACAATAAATTCAGTGGCCATCCGTAGGGAATTCTGCAATGGCCCATACAATGGTTGTGGCCCAACGTCAAGACCCAATTACTAAGTCTCCGCTGTCTGTCTATTTGTCCATTTGTCACAGGGGTCTACAACTTTAACTGTAATAGGTAGGCTAGGCAGTTACAATATTCACAAAATACGTGTAGCCATGGATTCTATCATGCATGCAAGACAAATACATATAAAATAATTAAAAATAAAATTAATTCCAAGGACCAATCAATACAATAATCCTCGTGTTAACCACAGCGCTATCAGAATTGACTTGTTTGTATAGTCCATTCAGAAATAGCTGGCATCTTTCCACTTGAACACAAACAATAGGGGTAATAAACCAAACACTCATAGGCTGAGATTCAGAGTGCATTTTGAGTCTGAACTCAATCTTACAAACGTCAAAAAGTGACGTGATCTCATACTAGAGTGACGTTCGTAAGATTGAGATCCTCTTGAGTTCGGACTCAAAATGCACTCTGAATCTCAGCCATAGAGCCCATCCATTTTTAAAGCAGCCGTTTCGGCCTCATCTGTTTTGTTGCAAACCAACCAGTGTTGATACTTTCCACTGAACTTCGAAGTTTCAAAAACAACGGAGTGGTATTTATTTTTCCTTATATTATTAAAGGGAAGATAACACAAGGAAAGTATCAAACACGTTTGAAACACCGCCTGCCGCACGTGTTTTACAAGTGTTTATTGTTCCGTTCAGGCGAATTCCCCCGCCACGACTTAATCCTATTGTTATTGCTAATGACGGTCTCAAGTGGAAAGACGCCAGCTAATTCTGAATGCACTATAGCTTGTTAACCTGTGTGTACCGAGGTTCATTGGTAAGACAAAGAATATAACATTGTATTATCCATATAAATAACATTAAGAACATAATTTTAAGTTAGGTTAGATTTTTTCGTTTTCTTCACCCCATACAGCCTGTCTGAGGTTATAGTAATATCTGTTTTTTTTAATATCCTCTTCTACTGCTTAGGATCATCTGAAGGGTCAAATCAAGTTTGGGGTTTTTTTCTGATAAACGTATCCTTTTGGGGAAAATATTTTGAACCTGGCGAAATTTCAGAAATCACATTTGACAAACCTGTTGTTTTGTTTGTTTCGTAGAAAGAGAATGCTTGACGTCTTCCTTTTCACTCACAGAAAAAAGGGAAGAAAAGAGACAGAGCGTGACATTTTTTGTCCCTTATCGCGTGCCGGTTTTTTTTAAAGGTCAGCACATCAGTGCTAAACAAAGTTTGACGTTTGTTACGCGTTCGACGTAGGTTGCCGATAAAACGAATTGAATTTTATTTGTTCAAGCCGAAATATAAGGACTATTTGTTTCAATTTTTTTTTTTTTTTTTTTAATTTTTTATTTAACACACAGGTAATTTACTTATACTAGGTACATAAATTTCGCAAAACTTTGCAGTTTGTCTGCGAAAACGTAGCAGCTTTAATAGTTTCTACTTAAATTAACTCAACCCTAACTACTTTTGTCCTTTATGAACACACCTTAATTTAATTTAATATTTTAATATATATAAAGCTGTAATACGGTGACTGACTCACTCACTGATTGACATGGTTGTTTTAGTGGAAGGGGAAGTTTTACACTAATATGATGTAGGGGGGGGTGTTAGAGCATTTCATTCTGACTGGGGATAAAATCGAAAATTTTGACTTTTTTTTGTTTTAGGGGGGGGGAATCAAGTTTTCCCAAACCCTGTTTTGTATAGGATTCTTGTATGGGATTTGGTTTTTTCGAGCTGGCGCAGCCAGCGAGTACAAAATTACTACCGGGGGGGTTGGCGGGCTGGCGCAGCCAGCTCGCCCACCCCCCCGGTAGGAATTTTGCCTATCGCTGGAAGAAATTCATACTGGCTACTCGGTCGTTTTTTTTTTAACCCCCACCCCAATGTTTGCTACCATGTATGGGGGTCAAAGTTAATGTATGAAAACTAAATTCATACCGAATATTCGGTAATTTTGGAAAATTCATACTGGATATTCGGTGGTTTTTGACAATTCATACTGGATATTCGGTCGTTTTACGTAACCCCCCCCGCATTTTTAGTACTATCCATGAAAGTTGACGTATTCCTATGGGACAAAATTCATACTGTATATTCGGTCGAAATTTTCGTAACCCCCCCCGCATTTTTAGTACTATCCATGAAAGTTGACGTATTCCTATGGGACAAAATTCATACTGGATATTCGGTTGAAATTAACGTAACCCCCCCCGCATTTTTAGTAGTATCAATATGAGTTGACCTATTTGTATGGAACAAAATTCATACTGTATATTCGGTCGAAATTTTCGTAACCCCCCCCGCATTTTTAGTACTATCCATGAAAGTTGACGTATTCCTATGGGACAAAATTCATACTGGATATTCTGTCATTTTTATCGAACCCCCCCCCGCATTTTTAGTAGTATCAATATGAGTTGACCTATTTGTATGGGACAAAATTCATACTGAATATTCGGTCGAAATTTACGTAACCCCCCCCCGCATTTTTAGTACTATCCATGAAAGTTGGCCTATTTGTATGGGAAAAAATTCATACTGAATATTCGGTCAAGTATGACATTTTCGGACCCCAAAATTTTCGGAACGCACCCCGGGGTCCGAAAAAAAAAAAAAAAATTATTTTAAAATGTTTAAAATTTTTTTTTCTTTTAGCCATATCTCCGCAATGGTTCGTCTTGGAACCCCCAAACTTGGACCCCGGGGGTCCGAAAAAAGTTTTCTTTCATTTAAAAAAAATTTTATCCGAGGCGCGAAAAAATTTTTGTTTTGGCCATATCTCCGTGACGGTTGGCCTTGGAACCCTCAAACTCGGACCCCTGGGGTCCAAAAAAAAATCTCTTTCTTTTCAAGGGGTCCATTCTTTTTCGGCCCATATCTCCCAAACCAATGAAGATAGACCCCTGTTCAGGGGGTCCGTTTGAAAGGGCTCGCCGAGATCTACCCGAATATGCAAAAAAAAATTTTGACATTTTTGACATTATTGACATTATTGCCATTATTTCCCAAACCAATGAAGATAGACCCCTGTTATGGGGGTCCGTTTGAAAGGGCTTGACGAGATCTACCCGAATATGCAAAAAAAAATTTTGACATTTTTGACATTATTGACATTATTTTTTTAAATTGCTATAACTTCGGAACGGTTGGTGCTACAGCTACGCGGTTTTCACCATAGTGAATGGCATCAAAACGGCCACAATTTGGCAAAAAAAATTTGACATTTTTGACATTTTTGACATTTTTTTTTTAAATTGCCATAACTTCGGAACGGATGGTGGTAGCGCTTCCGGGTTTGCACTCGAATGATTAGTATCACGGGCTCTTCCCGACCGATGACATTTTTGACATTTTTGACATTCTTTTTTTAAAATTGCCATAACTTCGGAACGGATGGTGGTAGCGCTTCCGGGTTTGCACTCGAATGATGAGTATCACGGGCTCTTCCCGACCGATGACATTTTTGACATTTTTGACATTCTTTTTTTTAAATTGCCATAACTTCGGAACGGATGGTGGTAGCGCTTCCGGGTTTGCACTCGAATGATGAGTATCACGGGCTCTTCCCGACCGATGACATTTTTGACATTTTTGACATTCTTTTTTTAAAATTGCCATAACTTCGGAACGGATGGTGGTAGCGCTTCCGGGTTTGCACTCGAATGATGAGTATCACGGGCTCTTCCCGACCGATGACAAATTTTGACATTTGACAACTGTCAAAACAATGTCAATCGCGTTTATTCAACCGATCGCCCTGAAATTCAGTTTCCACACGTTTTCAAGGTTGCTCTTTGTATTACAATACGTTGACATACTTACTCGGCCGCAGGCCGAGCCCGGAGGAAGCGGGCGCGAAGCCGCAGGCTGAGCGCACGCTTCCGGAGGTCAGACATTCCAGAACTATGACGAGGGTGCGCACCGCAGGTGCGCGGCCGAGTCATAAAGTCAAAGAAAAATGACCCTACCGTTCACCGAGGGACGATGTCGCGCACCGCAGGTGCGCGGCAGAGTCCAACAAAATGCCCAATGACTCTTTTTCACACATCTTCCAACCGATGACAGGTTTTGACACTCGACACACATCCCATCCTCTGTCAATCACGGATTTTATACAGATTGCCAATACTTCACTGTAGTACAAGTCCAATAAGTCACTGATTCAAAGAAAAAAAACGCAAATAAAAAAAAAAACAATAGGCATAGACAATAATTGCACCACGCAAAACACTAGTACTTAATATAAATATAAATAATACTTGGTAACTGATACATAAGTTTGAAGTTAATTATGACAGATAATACTTTTTTAGCAAATCTTTAGCTTTGGAAAGCTTTCTCTCATTTACTACACAATCTGGTAGCTTATTTATTAAGTTAATAAACAATGGTACTTTCAACCTACGACCGTAATAGTTGTTTACCGGCGGGCGACAGGCAAGCCAACCGCTGCGCCCCGCTCCCCTTTCCGCACGGCGCGTGACTTGCCCCCCGCGGGCCGGTTCTCGCTTATACGTGGCATAGTTATGAAATTCATTCTTTATTATTAAATATTCAACTTTTTTACAAACTGGCATTACATTACATATTTTAAACAATTTTTGATAGTCTCCTTTACAGTTTGCCTTGACTTTTCTTGTTATTTGATGAGGCTAGACCTGCAAAATGGTGCGGTGCAGTGTTTTGGGCTGCAAAAGCGATAGCGGTACGAAAATCGACGGATTGTCCTTTTACTTGTATTGTAAGTAATTGAAGATTTTATATAATCGAGATATTAGATACGATTTTTCACATCTTGTGGTTCTTTACGGGTTTATATAAAACATCCAAACCTGTTTCAAGGTAAAATAAGTGCTCTTTTATGTATTTTTATTTGATGATTTTATATAACCTTGAAACTCTAGTGCTGCCATTTTTTTCCGCGAATAATACCCCATATGAGGGGTAAATAGTACGCTAATGAAATAAATAAAGTTAATCTTGGATCTGCTTACAGATTTCCCGACAAACCAGAGTTACTCAATTTATGGATTGCAGCTACCGCAGAAATAGTTGGATACCTAAAAAGAGTTCAAGTTCAAGCTTTAAAACGTATCGGAACGCGGTTAAGGTGTTTATTTTATTGATATGGCAACACGCGTTGTCGAACTGTCAATTGTGGCGTAGACGTGCTTCCGTTTTTACCTTTGAAGACAACAAGAGTTGCGAGAGGTTATATAATTAAGATTTCTAGGATATCCTAGAAAAGTGTGAAATAAACCAGTTAATTAGTGTTAACTGTGGTCTGAAACCCATACGCGAAAGGATTCGTGAATTCAATAATTGTGAAAAGTGATGTAACTACATTTCATCAACCACGTTGTACTGAAATAGTGCTGTGAAATTATAAACTTGAGTTTCTTTGGGAAGGCTAGCCTTGGGGTTAGATATTTGCGTATAGGATACGAATCTACATCTGCAAACTGCTGGCTGGGCTGGTCGTTTGTCAGAAACCCGTGCTGAGAGCGACGACAGCAACCAACTCCAAAGGAAAGACGAGCACGTCCATGGGATCTGTGCTTTCCTCTGAACCAAGGTTGAGTCGCGACCTTGATCGAGCGCCGAGGTCCCGTCAAGGACAGGAAGGTGAACATTCCTACAGAAATGTGAGTTTTTGAACCGTTTACCCATATAACTGGGTTTAGTATATAAGTGTCCTTGTTTTGGAGACCCCCTTTCTAGTAGGGTTTAGATTCTATTCAACACGATGGGCCCAGCACACAAGATCTAAACTGTACCTGGCTAGAGGGGGGGTTTATCAAACAAAGATGCTGTAAGCTTTTTGAGAAAACTGTTCATGAAAGAAGGAAATAAAACATATCTACATTCCAAGGTTGTTCATATTATGGTAAAATTGATGTTAATTAGTTATGTAAATTTCTCTTGATATAATCTTTATTTAACAATAAATAAATACAACAGTATGCACAGAAAGACGTATAGTGACCAAATTGGCGACATACTCAAGAAGGGTAATCTCAAATGTACCTGGAATAGAAGAGCTGGTATGAATAAATTTATGGATGTGGAAGAGGCAAGAAAGGTGTGTCAAGATCGTAGCAGTTAGAAATCTGTAGTCTCTGTATATCCCTCTGGGAGACGAGCGTGAGTAATATGTATTTATGTTTGTAAATTCAACATTATTTTGCCTCAACCAAATTTTTTCTCTTTGCACTTTTTTTACAGAAGGTGTCGTCAGTTTTTAAATGCTTTCGGCTAACTTTAAAATGTCCGCTGTTTTAAAAATCGAAAGTCTTTCACCAAAAGAGAAAAATGTTGACTTGTAAGTACATATTGGGAGCAGAGCGAAGAGAAGCGGAGCGAGGCGCAATCATTAGTTCTAACCGATTACCGAATTATCTACTATCTGATGTGATGAAGCAAGATTCGTAAAATAACGAAGATAAAATGACGAAGCTTCGTAAAATTACAGAATAGCGAGCGAACGTTTGTATGTGGCGCAATTTTACATTTTGCCTGCGACATAGAAATGTCCATTATGAAATGAAATTTGATTGCAAACATTTCTTCTGCATATTTTTTAGTAGGTACTTACAGTTTGGGGCAAAGTTATTGGCGGCTGAGTGAAGTTAGCTCCAGCGAATCGAATAGAGAGAAATAGATGACGGAGATATATGAAAGAGAGAGATAGACGGAGACATAGATGAACTTTTCAGCCGTCATTAGGTTTGCCCTTTACTGTACTATGTACTTACATAAAAATATTCACTTAATGTTTGAGTTGTGTTTTATTTATTACATTCGTAAATAAATCATTGTTATTAAATTTTCAATTTATTTACTGTTTGACTTTTACAAGTTTATTTTAATATTCATCATCATCATTCAAAATCTGAAAGTTGTTCAAATACAAGAAAACTTATCTAGAACATCAAACATAAGAATATATCAGAACTGATATTTAAATGCATCATTCAAATATTTGACTGAACGGGAATCGAAACTGATACCTCCTCGTCTCACTGCAGAAGGCAGTACCAACTACACTATACGGATTGTCTCATATGACTGTAGTAGTATGAGATCCGGGGTAAAATTACATAAGAGAGGGCAACCCTAATTATTCATGTACTTCACTTTGGGTCTTCTGTCCCTTTCGCTAACACGCTAGGCCGTAGTCTATAGTATTCTATGTCTATGGTTTGTTTGTTTTGATGGCCTAAAGGTCGCTGTAACCAGGCCCTGAAATACACAAAAAAAATGTTTGTTTTGTTTGTTCAGTGTTGCCAGATGCACCGCTTTTTGTAGGTACCGCCTTTTTGACAATGAATCCGCCTTCCGCTTTTTTCGAATCTGTTCAACAACCCGTTTCTTCTTACTTAAGGCGAGGTTATCCAGAGAAATCTGTCCTGCTCCAACGCTTTCATTTTTCATATGTTTATCCTGCTCAGCGGAAGCGGGCCGCGCAGAAAACTCGCGGTTTTGAGGTGATTTATTATTTTGGAATAAGAGGGATGGTTTTTTATTATGATGGCAGTTTTATATTACATTTTTCATGACCTTTATTTTAGTATAAGTTTTATTGACCAAAACTTAATACAGATCAATTAATTTAGGTAAGTTTTATTTATATTCTATATTTTAACATTATGTGTGTTAATTAAATAAATAATTATAAAGTTACATATTTTTTTTGTAATAAAGTTACATATTTTATTTAGCAAGTATTCTGTGTTCGTTTCATAATAATTGGTTTTGAAATATGAAAGTAATTATATGATTAATAATAATAAGTAATTCAATTGTAAGATTACAAACGTAAGTATATGTATATGAAGTGTAATTAATAATAATACAGATCAAATAAAATGATATTTAGATCGTAGTTTAGACCTATCTTTGCGATTTAATCGGATCAAGGAAAGTGTAAGCAATCGTGTATCGAACGGCCGAAATGTTAAGATCAAAGAGTGAAATATGACACATATTTTTTGCAAAATTTAGTCGTCGCTTTTTATTAGTTTAAAATTAATTTGAAAAGAGACAAAGTCGGGATAACCCCCCTTAAGGGGCGGTTACACTAAGGCACTAGTTTCACGTCACGTCGAGAATAAAAAACTGCGTTCGGTTTGATCGACAAACGACGACAACCGATGACTACCACCACCGGATTTACGAGAGATGACGATGTAAATTAAAAAAAAAATAACATATTTCCGCTTTTTATGTTGAAAATCCGCGTTTTTGTAGCACTGTTATCGCATTTTCAATTTTCTCATCTGGCAGCACTGGCTTTGCTTGTCAATCTTAGGACTTTTTGGCGGGCTTTTGAAACGTAAAGGCGGAATTGTTAAGAGTTTTTTCAGAAAATATTTTTCTGCTGTAAAACTGTAATATTTTAAGTTGATAAGTGTAAATAAAAATTGTACAGTGCATAGAGTTTTTGTAAAAATGAAAGAGCCTAGGGGGGCTGAGCCCCCTGGGCAAGATTCTTCTTCAACCCCTACGGGAACAAAGCGTGGTAGAGGTGATGATGCTTATCTTCAAGGTGCTCAGAACTCTCAAGATAATGAAGTTTTCTACAAACCATACAATAAACCAGGTTATAAACGTATTTTCCCTGAGAATCAGGTGAGTACTGAATACATTGTTTATGTCGAAAGTACCAATGAAGGTGAGAGACTAGGGAACAAGAACCCAGACATGATTTGTACCTTATTCAAAAATGAAATTAAGGGCGTGGTGGGTATTAAAAGAGTCAACGCAAATAAATTGGGCATTACGTTTTCACAAAATATTCATGCCAACAATTTTCTGTGCAATGAGAACTTTTTGAAAAAATATAATTACAAGGCGTACATACCAGCTAGGTCAGTGGAAATCATCGGCGTTCTGAGGTTCGTGCCAACGAATATCAGCAACGAGGAGTTATTTAAAAAACTCTCATCTCTGTACGAGATCATAAATATCAGACGTTTTACCCATAAGGTGAATGGCACAATAGTGCCATATGGATCTGTAAGTGTTACATTTCTATCCCAACAATTACCGGACTTTGTATACCTTGATCTATATAGATTCAAGGTCTTTGAGTATGTTGCTCCATTATTGCAATGTTACAAATGTTTTAAATTCAATCATGGAGCTAAATTTTGCAAATCAACCCAAAAATGTTCAGTGTGTGCCGGAGAACACCATTTCTCTACATGTGATAAGGAGGCAATTATAAAGTGCATCAATTGTCAGGGCCCTCACCTGGCAATTTCTAGAGATTGCCCTATCAAAAAAATTAAAATAGAAGAAAAATATAACAAAAAGAATTATGCTCAAGTAACTGCCTCCTTAAAAAATAATGGAAACCTCCATCCTTCTAATTATAACACCAATTTTCCAAAGTTGACAATGACAAAAGAAATAAATAAGACAAAAAAAATGTTTGAAAATGATGTAATTAATAAAAACTCTATTCAAACCACTGAGTATGTAAAAGTTCAGACTGTAGACAGACCGTCTACCATTCAGACAAACAAAAATACAAAAACTGAAATAAAGAAAAATGAAACATTAAACACAAAAGACTTGGCAGAAATAATTTTGAAAAATGAAGATATTATAACAATTTTGGTAAAAACTTTAGTTCAGCTGGGTAATTCAAGTGATGCTGAACCAATAACATTTAATAGCATAAAAGAAGTTCTGAAAAAATCTCTTGTGTTTAACCATGGATAAACAACATATTAGAATATCACAATATAACATTGAAGGCGCATTAAATAAAAAACCCCTACTAATTAATTACCTTATTGATAATGATATAGATATTTGTTTGTTAAATGAGACGTGGCTGAGAGAAACACATATTTTCAAAATTCCTAATTATGACTTTATAAATCAAAATGGAGCAGATGGACGATGTGGAGTAGGTATTTTAATTAAAAGTCAATTTAAATATACAGTTGTTTCAACTCCTTATTACGACTTTATGCAATCTGTAGCTATAATATTATCAACTAATGTTGGTAATTTAACAATATTATGCACTTATAGTCCACCTCCCGATGATAATCATCGTCGACGGTTTCAGGGTAGAAGATTAAAACAAATAATAAATAATTTACCAAAACCATTAATGCTATCAGGTGACCTCAATGCTCATCATATTGCATTTGGATGCCTTACAACAAAGACTAGAGGCAACGATGTCTATAATATTTTAGATGAATCAGACTTATGTATTCTAAACACTGGTACACCGACCACAGTAGGCAGTCCAACAAAAAATCCTTCTGCTATTGATATTGCTTGTGTTAGCCCTTCTGTGGCTCCTCTTTGCGACTGGAGAGTGCATGATGATGCAATGGGTAGCTATCACTATCCAACAATTATTGATATCCACACCTCAGTAGAAAAATATGAAATAGGGAGTCCAACGGAACGTTTTATTTATAATAAGGCTGATTGGTCATTATATACATCTGCAACAGAAAAAATATTAAGTAAATATACAATAGATTATGCTAACCCTTTAAAAAGTTACAATGAATTTTGCGAAGGTATAAATCAAATTAAAAATATTACTATACCAAAATTAAAAAAAACCACACAATATGTTTTAAAAAAACAAGTCCCCTGGTGGGATAATGAGTGTTCAGATGCCGTTAAAAAAAGCAAAGATGCATTAAATTTCTACAGAAAAGATGCAACAATGGCAAATTATATTAATTATAAAAAACTAGATGCCCTAAAAAAAAAACTGCTCAAAGAAAAGAAAAAAAATGGCTGGACTAAGTTATGCGAATCCTTTAATAGATATACTCCAGTTAGCGTTATATGGAATTATATTAGAAGGTTTAAACGTGTTTCTTTACCTAAAAACCCTAAGAATGATGAATGGATTCCTTCATTCATCGACAAGTATGCTCCATCCTCTCCATCTGAAAAATACATAGACGAAATAGCTTTGAATGAAATTTTTTGTAAACAAGGAAATGAAAAATGTGCTTTTCTCTCTAAACCATTTACTATAGAAGAATTTTTAAATGCAATTAAATCTAGAAAAGACACAACACCTGGATTAGACGATATTCCATACAAACTAATTCGAAGTATGCACATAAATGCACAAAAAGTACTCTTAAAAATTTACAATTTGCTATGGGACACAAACTGCATACCAGAATCTTGGAAAACACAATGTATTATACCAATATTAAAACCAGGTAAACTAGCAACCGATTTTAATTCTTATAGACCAATTTCATTATCCTCTTGTGTAGGTAAACTTTTTGAATTTATGCTTAAAACTAGATTGGACCACTATATAGAATGTAACAAAATATTACCAGATCAACAGTTTGGGTTCCGAAAAGGACGAAGTGCAACAGAAAGTTTCACATCTCTTATTACTGACATCAAAAATTCCTTTCATAGTCACTCAGCTACAGTCTGTGTATTTTTAGATGTGCAAGGTGCTTTTGATAATGTTAACCCTTCAATCCTGACCCAGATAATGTCAGAAGTAGGTATACCGGGACATGTCTGTAAATGGGTGTTTAAATTCTTATATGATAGAACCATGTATGTAAAATTTAATAACATCCTACATGGACCTGGACAAGTGTATAAAGGATGCATGCAAGGAGCTACCATTTCTCCATTATTGTATAACTTATACACTTGTCAAATCAATAAATATCTGACTGAGAGAAATATTAAATTCTTACAATTTGCTGATGACTTGTTAATATACACTGTAAATAAAAATGTAAATATAGCAGTAAATAGTCTCAATAAGGCACTTATACAGCTTCATAATTATTATGAAAATAAATTAAAACTAAATATTAGTGCTGACAAAAGTAGTGTAATGATATTTAGCAAGAAATATGATGAAAGCAACTACTCTGTAAAATATGGTAATAATTCTTTACCATGGATGATTGAAAAGAAATTTCTGGGTATTTGGCTGGATCAAAAGTTATCTTTTAATGCTCACATAAACTATATTATTAAAAATGCCAGCAGAGGACTCAATGTGCTGCGATCGCTGGCCGGAGTGCATTGGGGCTCAGACCCAAAAATTTTATCAATGTTATACAAAAGTATAGTGCGTAGTCACTTTGACTATAGCTCACTGGCATACATGAATGCGAGTCTCACATTGCTACGCAAATTGGAAGTTATACAAAACAAAGCACTACGAATTATAACTGGAGCGATGTGCTCAACACCCATAAATGTTATGCAATGTGAGACATGCATACCACCACTGCATTTCAGACGCATATACATTGCTGAAAGATTTTGTTTAAAAATGATATCATCAGACAATAGATGTGTTTTAGATAGAGTTCTTCCACAAAAAAATCTTGAAATAAGTAATTTAGGATCCTATGTAAATAGCAATCAACTTTTATCTGGACATGTACCAGAGCTAATTAGAATAATAATTCACTTACAACAATCTCATGCTGCAAATATGTATATAGATAGCATGTGGCCATTATACAAGGTAGATTTCAACAGCCTTGTAAATAAAATAGCTATACTTAGACAAGATATTTATAATCAAAATGATCTACTAAAATTCCTAGATGACAATCATCTATATTCACTCTATACTGATGGTTCCAAAACCAATAATAATGTTACTTCAGCATTCTATGACCCTCAACTTAAGATTACAAAATGTTTCAAAATTGATACTAAATGTAGTATTTTTACAGCTGAATGCTATGCTATCTACAAAGCTCTTCTTCATGTAAATAGTCTAAATATAACTAATATAATAATCTTCTCAGATTCACTATCTGTATTATTAGCATTAGAAAATAATTGTTTTCGATACAATCTCAATTACTTAATATTTAATATTAGAAATTTAGTTGATACTTTAAATATGAATGGTACGGCAGTGCAATTTATGTGGGTACCCTCTCATAAGGGTATCACTGGAAATGAAATTGCTGATCAAGCCACCAGAAATCCTTATGATGAAGACCATTCCACAGACCTGAAGATACCATTCACTGACCTACATGTACACTTGTCGCAGAACCTAAAATTATTATGGTGTGAGTACTGGAAAGAAACATGCAAAGAAAAAGGAAAATGGTATTTTAAGATCCAAGGAAACCCGCCCGCCCAACCTTGGTACAATAGAGATAAAGCGGCTAATTGCAGAAAATATATAACTACAATTAACAGAATGAGATTTGGTCACTGCAAAACCCGTACTCACCTGAAAAGACTTAACCTGGCTGAAGATTCGAAATGTATTTATTGTGGACAAGAAGAAGCAGACCTTGAGCATTTGATATTCAAATGTCAACAATTTGGTGTTAACAGATTAGTGTTAGCTTCTGAAATACAAGAAATAGATTATGATGCACCAAAAGAACTGCAAAAACTATTGTCTGACAAAAGATTTTATCAACCTCTATACAAATACATTTTAAATACTGTAGAAAACGTATAAAAGTGAAAATAAAAATCTGTATAAATGGGAAAAAAATAATATCAGACTGGCTCAAAAGGACACCGAATCCAGGGCCGTAAAACACATTAAAAAAAAAAAAAAAAAAATTGTCAATCTTATCTTGTCATCGTAAAAGCGGTTAGAGTGCATAAATAAACAATCATTTCGTGTTTTTTAACTTTATAATTCATGAAACTAATAAAGTAAATATGCAAACGTATCTACAGCAAGTGATACAGACAGATCCTTTGAAAAGTAAAGATAGGAAACCAGGTTTTGTAAATACTATTTTGTTATCAGTTAATAACCTATAAAATGGGATCTTCGCCGGAAATAACTGACGATGACGACAGTTTTGAGCAGCAACGGTTTTCAACGAGAATTAGAAAAAAGAAACAGGCTACCAGACAGCAAAAGACTGTCACCACACCTAAAGACGATATCATTACATTGAGCAGCGACTCTAACAAAACAGTGTCTTACGACGAAGTGACTTCTGATGAGGATGAACTTCCAAATGTTGAAATTACTAAGAAAAGAAACAAGGTAGTAAAGAAACTATTTCCTGGTGCCAAGAAAACGCAGAAAAACCCTACCAATAACTTCTCAGCTGGCCCCTCAAGCTCTAACTTTAATAAATGGCAGCCATATTCTTCAATTTCCTCTCCTCAAAAACCTTTGACATCAGTAGCAGCACCGCAAAAACCACAGGAAATACCAGGGCATGTGAAAACAATTGGAGGTGTTAAAGTAAACTTCCCTGTGCCGCCATATGGAGCCCAAATTGCTCTAATGTCAAAGGTAACTAAGCAATGATAACAATATTGATATTGAAAGGGCTAGTCAGATTTCTGATACTGATGAAGATACTGCTAGATTAGTATATTTCAGTTATTTTCACAGCATTATGTCATATAGCATAATGTTGTGGTGTAGAGCCGTGGATATAGAAGCAGTCTTTGTCTTGCAAAAGAGAGCAATTCAGTCTATTTATAATATGAAGTACCGAGATTCATTAAGAGAAAAGTTTAATTAAATTAATATTTTTATGGTCCAATGTGAATTTATTTATCAAGTTTTTAGATAGGTATGTCAGAAAATATATTGATAATTTCCCGAGGCTTGGTGTGCACCACTGTGTTGAAACCAGAAACAAACTAAACTAGCTTTTCCAAAATTAAGACTTGCCAAAGTAGGTACCTCTTTTGTAGGACATGGTATACGATTTTGCAATAAGCTTCCAGAGGAGGTCCTTAGTTTGCCTGAAAATAAGTTTAAACTATATATTATCAATCAATCAATCAATCAATCAATCAATAAGCCCTTTATTCTGAACTAAGAGTTGTGATTTTTGAGTTTATTTCTGTATTTATAGGATATCTCTTAGTTCAGTGTGCCTCTTGGCAAAGGCCTCCTCTAACATCTTCCATTGTTTCCTGTCTCGAGCAACTCTTCTCCAGTTAGGACCGGCTGTCAGTTTTAACTCGTCTTCCCATCTTTTTTGTTGCCTTCCTTTGCTCCGTTTGCCATCTCTAGGGTACCAATCTGTGACAATTTTGTTCCATTTATCTTGGGTAGATCTTATCATGTGACCTGTCCATCTCCATTTCTGTTGGTCTATTTTGGAGAGCACGTCAACAACTTTAGTTTTTTCTCTTATATGTATACTTTGTACTCTATCCTGTTTTTTGATACCTATCAGACTTCTTTCCATGGATCTTTGGCAATGTTCGATCATTTCTCTGTGGTGTTTGGTGAGTGACCACGTTTCGCAACCATATGTGATGCAAGGAAGTATACATGTATTGAACACTTTCCGTTTTACCCCAATACTTAGATGTGTAGACTTCATAACTTCTTTCAATGACCAGTACCTTTTCCATCCATTGGCTATTCGTCTATTTATTTCCTTAGTTGTTTGGTCTTTATGAGAAATGAGCTGGCCTAGGTAAGTGTACTCGTCTACACACTCAAGTGGCTTGTTGTTGATCTTAATTTCCATGTTTACAGAGTTTGTCAGTAGTTTTGTTTTGTCTATATTCATTGTCAGTCCTATTTTTTCGCTTTCTTTGTTTAGATCTTGTATCATTTTCCGTAAAGTTTCTGGGTTTTCTTCAAATAAGACAATATCATCTGCAAACCTGAGGTGGTTAAGTTTTCTTCCATTTATGTTAAGACCAAATTGATCCCAATCAAGTTTTCGGAAAATGTTTTCAAGCACTGCAGAGAATAATTTGGGAGACATAGGATCTCCCTGTCGGACTCCTCTTTTTATTTCAAAGGCATTGCCTAATGTTTCAAGTTGTATTTTTGCTTTGCTGTTACAGTATATGGTTTTGATTGTTTTAATGTATGTTGTGTGTATACCCTGTTTTTCTAGACTTTCCCATATAGCCTCATGGCTGATACTGTCGAAGGCTTTGGTGTAGTCAATGAAAGCCATGTATAGAGTCTTGTTATATTCATTGTATTTCTCAATAACTTGCTTCACGGTGTGTATGTGATCTATTGTAGCATAATTCTTTCTGAAGCCAGCTTGTTCCATTGGTTGGTTTTCATCTAATGTGGTGCTAATTCGTTCTAAGATAATTTTGGAGAATACTTTATAAATATTTGACATCAAGCTTATTGGTCTGTAGTTTCCTATGTCATCTTTTGCGCCTTTCTTATGTATAAGAGTAATGTGGGATGTTTCCCATTGTTCTGGTATGTGTTGAGATATTAAAACTTCATTGAAAATTTTTGTGAGTATAGGGACAAGTTCGCTCAAAGTTCCTCTTAGTATCTCATTTGAGATTTTGTCTGGGCCTGGTGCTTTTTCCATCTTTTGGCTGAGTATGGCTTTCTCTACTTCACTCGGTAAGATTTCAGGTTCTTGGTTGGTTTTAGTTACTTTGGTACTTCTGTTTACATGTTCTGGGTGTTTGTAAATATGGTTTGAATAAAGGTTTTGGTAGAATTTAGTTGCTAGTGTGTTCATGTCTTTTCTGTTTGTGATAGTGTCTTGTTTGTTTTTAAGGTTTGGTATCCAATCTTTGTTGTATTCACGTATCTCTTTCAGAGCCTTTCTTGTTCCTCCTGTTGTCAATATGTGCTTTTCTAGAGTTTTTAGTCTTTTAGTTTTACGATCTTTTCTAATGCTTTCTTTGATGTTTTTGCTTAACTCTGTTATCAGTTTGGTGTTTTCTTTTTTGAGGTGGCTAGTTAATATGCGTTTTCTTTCTTCTATAAGTTGGAGTGTCGAGTCGCTTAATTGATATTTTTGCTTTTCAGTTTTCCTGACTTTGTGGCATGCTAGCTGATTTTCTAATTTAGCGTAGGTAATTTTGACATCAATTTTGCTGTTGTCTGATAGCTCCGTAGTTATTGCCACCAAAGACTGAGCGGTGTCCTTATAATTTTCTTCATTTGCATCGTTCGCGTTTGAAGGTTTTATGTGTTTTCTGGGCTTTTTGGGTGGTTCTATTTTAAGTGATGCTCTGACCATACGATGGTTAGTGTTAAAATTTAGTTTTGATTTTGATATCACTGATGTGTTTGTAAATGGTCTTGGAAAGTTGCTTATAATGTAATCTATTTCGTTTTTATATTTTCCATCTGGGGAAATCCAAGTCCACTTATTTGTTTTGTTTTTCTTGAAGATACTGTTCAGGAGAGTCAGATTGTGCTCTAATAAGAAATCCACTAGTCGTTGTCCATTGACACTTCGTTTGCCATAACCAAAGTTTCCCAGTGGAGATTCATCTTTGTTCTTTTTATTTCCAACCTGGGCGTTGAAATCACCCATAAGGATAATCAGGTTGTTTGAGTATTTTCTTATTATTTGGGATAGATGTTTGTAGAAAGATTTAGTTTCCAGTTCTTCAGCTTGTTCAGTTGGTGCATAAACTTGTATTATCGTCCATGTTTTTCTATAGCTGGGTAGTTTGATGTTTAGGATTGCAATTCTGTCTGAAACTCCGATGATATCTTCTATATAGCTTTTCAAGTGCCTTTTTATTAAGAAACCAACTCCTTTTTGTCCTCCAGTTTCACCTTTATTGAATAGTACATAGCCTGGATGTTCCTCAATTGTTTCCCCTGCTCTTCGCATTTCACTTATTCCTAAAATATCCCAATTTATGTTCTTTAGTGATTCTTCTAGTTCTAATAAGGCTTCAGATGTCCTTAGTGATCTTGTATTGAGTGTTGCAATATTTAATAATTTATTGTTTTCTGTTAGAGGGTGGTGGTCTATTTCTCCCGCGGAGACCAGCCGTGGTGGGAGAGTTATTTTTCGTTGTTGTATTTGTAGCTTTGTTTGTTGTATGAATCCGGTTTTGGTTGTTAGTTGTTCTTTAGTTTCTCCATGTGTTTTTGTCTGATAAGGAGTAGGATTTTTCACGCATGACTTGAAATGCATCCATTCTTTTAATTTTGGGGTCCTGTTTGGTATTTGCATTTTGGTCTGGTTTGTTTGGGCTTGGTGTTTCAGAGTCAGGTCCTTTTCTTTTTACACTTTCTCGCTGTTGGTTTGATTTATCTCTGCGTTCTTGTAAGAATTTTTTTGGGATGTCATGAGTTATGTATGTGTTTGGTTTCATTTTCTTTTTGTTTCTCAATATTTGGATCTTCTTTTGGAGTGTTGTTGTTGAGAGAAGTATAGGTCTGATTTTCGAGTTGTTTTCCTTTTTGCCTAGACGTTGAATTCTGTTTATTTCGCCATTTTCTAAGTTGACACCTAAATCGTTAATAGTTTGTGAAACAAGACTTATCAAGTTATCTTCTTTCTCGTCGGACGATTCAGAAATTCCGTGTAGTAAAATGTTGTTTTTCCTGGCATTCAAATCCAAGTTTTCGATTTTTTTGTTTAGTTGCGTTATTTCGACTTTTAGTTTTTCATTTTCTTCTATCAAAGGTTGCATTTTTTCGTCCACTTTACTGAGAACTCTTGTGGTTATACTTTCAGTAATTTCATTCGTTTGCTTCTGAAGCTCTTCTTTTACTTTTTCGAAAAGTAATGACATTTCTTTACTTAGTTCGGAAGTCATCTTACAAAAATTGCTGAACGCAATTTATTTCGAAAACGTAATTAATGTCGATTTCGATGCAGGTCAGATGCGCAAAAAGGTACACAATCGCGTGCGTGAACGCAGCCAGTCATTCAATATGTTGAGTAGTTGGTAGCCCTGTTCGGTTCTTCTTGTCTTTGGTCCGTACTTGAGCGTTTGACAGAAAAGATAACCTAAAAAGGTTTCGCGTTTCTAACTGCACTGCACTTAAAACTTATTATTTAGTATCAATTTATAGTCAGTAGCACTCGCCGGCACCAGCAGTATAGGAATAAGTATGTTTGAACACTGTAAACTGGGATTAGACACACGATTCGTTTTTATTTGAGGGAGCGACTGACAACACGTCTTTAGTGCACGAGAAGCGGAACCGGAAAAGCAGGGATTAATTAAGAAAGCTTATTATAAAATCAATGATTATCTTGACAATAATGAAGCATGGTGTAGTAAATAATAATAATCTTAATCCAAAATGTAATTCATAATTAGCATATTTGAATACTGTATGATTCCTCTAAAGGCTTAAAAATGTAAACTGACTTTGTTGTTAAAGGTAATAGACAATATGAGACGGGTTGACTAAGATAAATTTTTTCTCGTGACATAATTCCTGCAGCCTTATACTTTTTATGCCTTTACTTAAGTAGGTATAAAAGAAAATGTAAATTTGTAATATGGTTTTGTACCACACATTTTTTTGAAAAAAGGCTTGTTTGCTAAGTTTCTTGCCCTTCTTCTTAGCAATACTAATCGAATGGTCCGCACCATGGTTAGGCATAATGTATATATAATATTTTTATTCCTATATTTCTCTTTTTTATGCAGGTGTATAACTTAATTACATTTTAGTAGCCCAACCTTATTATTTTTTGTGTGTATTTCCCGTATTTATCTATCAACTTATTTGTTCATTGCATCATTTATTAATATTTTTATTCCTAGATTTTTCTATTTTATGCAGGTGTATAATTAAATTTTTGTAGCCCAACCTATTTTTTGTATGTATTTCCCTATATTAGTATATATTTTTTTATATTCTAAAGATATTTATTGTAAAGATTAACTTTGACTTGTAGAAAGTATACTTTATGTATCTATTTTACAAAATAAATATTTTGATTTGTTCTGATTTGATTTGATTTCGCCTGACTAGTTTCACTGTATTCATACAGTTTCTTCGGAGGCAAACATTGTTGCATGGCGGTTCCCCATTTAACACTGCATCTTTCAGGGTGGTGGGCTCACTATAATAACAATGATAACCATTTCAATGACACACTCTGTGGTCTGTGGATTTGACATTTCAGCCTGGTGTACATCCTTTGGAACAAGAAAAGTATATTAGGAATGGCACCAAAAATATTTAATAAATTGCCTGCGGATTTAAGATGTTCTAAAAATATTTCAACGTTTAAACATAAATTAAAAAATTTATTAATAGAAAAGTCTTACTATAGCACGACCGATTATTTAGAAGATAATAGACTAAATGAATGTTTTGAACGTTGCGAACTCGGAAACGCGACCGATTTTTAGATGATCCATGACAAAGATCTAGGTACCATTTAATATCTTTGATCCATGATAGTACATAAATGACATTATTATTTAACCATAATTAATGACATTGTTTTTATTATTTGTGTTTCTTGTATATTGGAACCTTGTCGTGAAATGTGTTGTTTAGTTATTTTTTTGGTGTGTTTTCTGCCTTTTTGTGTACCTACCTAATTTATATACCTACCAAATTGAACTATTTTTTCTTTCATGCATGACACTAATTGTTGAATTTATTATTTTGGTAGCGTACCTAATTTAATGTAATCCTTTTTTATTTTTTAAGTTTTAAATATTTGTATGCCTTTACGGCGGAACATAGCGCACTACAAATTATGTAACTCCATCTTTTAACATACCTATGTTGGACAAATAAATTATATGGATATGGATTGAAAAAAAAAAAACATATGTTCAGCTGTAGGTCCATATTTGTGCCCAAAGTATGTAGATAGGGCTCACCAAAATATTCATATGCTTCCAAAGGTTTACTTCTTTTTTGTACAACAGTGTTAATTAATTAATTTATAATTTGTATGAGGGCTAGAAATCCATGTTTACAAGCTATCAGGTTTTAATAAAGAATAGAGTTACATGTGTGGAATGTATTGCGTGTCTTTGCATCCAGAATAATTAATTCTTTACAATATCTATCTGGTCCCATAGGTCATTAGCGGTATCAACAAAAGCCAGAACTGCTTGCTAGAGAGTCCCACCGGTTCAGGCAAGACTCTCGCCTTACTGTGTGCAGCACTTGCTTGGCAGAAGCAGGAGAGGGGTAAGTTAAAGACTTGAGATTTATTTGTAGTAACATTCTCTGTGTTTATACTACTTGAAAACATTTTGCTAATGTTTGTTGTTGATGCAAAATTTTATGAAGATACACCATTGGTATAAGATTTAATACATAAACATATGTCCAGTCAGAGGGGTCAGAGGAAGGCTGTGAGTACAGATCGCAAGCTCTGTCTTAAGAACGGAATTACATCAGATTTCATGTCATATTGTAGCACATAATCTGTACTAAAACTACAATTAATAAAATGTAAATACATTTAATAATTATAATAACCTAATTTAACGCTGCTGTTCTTGAGAAACCAATAAATTATGTCTCTATTGGAATAAATAAACATAGAAACCGATCTTTATAGAGATCTAATGTACTTGAAATTAGAGTATTCCTAAAATATCAATTACTTCAATTGATTTAAATTATATAAAAATAATTTCAGTAAAAAACGAAGTACAACCTCAAATGAAAGTGAAACTCAGATAAAGTCTAGCAAATGCAGATAGGCGTTACAGTATAAAAGTAAATATAAATCTATACAGGACTATACTATGGAAGTCTCATAGAGTTACTATGGTAAAATGAATAAAATGTGGGTTTCATACTCAAGAGGTGCCGAATTGCTTGTCTAGCGCTGTGATTAAGCGCTATGTTTCTTGTGCCTTGATGTTGCTATGGCATCTATATTGTTGTTATTTAACATGTTTTTGGGATTCCTTACCCGTATTGTGGTATGAAACCCTTTGTCTGTCCAGCTCATACTTGTATTTTTTTGCTATCAATCTCTTACTGAAATGTTTGTAAAGCCAGAATCTCCATCTTATTAAGAATGTCCAGATTGATAACATGTTTGACATGTCTTTTAAGGAGGTAGAGTTGGTAGAATTATAATCACATGGTATTTATCACACAATATAAGAGGTTGTATGAAAAATAAAGCATCTGAAAAATGTTGGCGCGCGTTTGTGCATCGATCTTATTCATGTTTGTAAAGCCAGAATCTCCATCTTATTAAGAATGTCCAGATTGATAACATGTTTGACATGTCTTTTAAGGAGGTAGAGTTGGTAGAATTATAATCACATGGTATTTATCACACAATATAAGAGGTTGTATGAAAAATAAAGCATCTGAAAAATGTTGGCGCGCGTTTGTGCATCGATCTTATTCATGTTTGTAAAGCCAGAATCTCCATCTTATTAAGAATGTCCAGATTGATAACATGTTTGACATGTCTTTTAAGGAGGTAGAGTTGGTAGAATTATAATCACATGGTATTTATCACACAATATAAGAGGTTGTATGAAAAATAAAGCATCTGAAAAATGTTGGCGCGCGTTTGTGCATCGATCTTATTCATGTTTGTAAAGCCAGAATCTCCATCTTATTAAGAATGTCCAGATTGATAACATGTTTGACATGTCTTTTAAGGAGGTAGAGTTGGTAGAATTATAATCACATGGTATTTATCACACAATATAAGAGGTTGTATGAAAAATAAAGCATCTGAAAAATGTTGGCGCGCGTTTGTGCATCGATCTTATTCATGTTTGTAAAGCCAGAATCTCCATCTTATTAAGAATGTCCAGATTGATAACATGTTTGACATGTCTTTTAAGGAGGTAGAGTTGGTAGAATTATAATCACATGGTATTTATCACACAATATAAGAGGTTGTATGAAAAATAAAGCATCTGAAAAATGTTGGCGCGCGTTTGTGCATCGATCTTATTCATGTTTGTAAAGCCAGAATCTCCATCTTATTAAGAATGTCCAGATTGATAACATGTTTGACATGTCTTTTAAGGAGGTAGAGTTGGTAGAATTATAATCACATGGTATTTATCACACAATATAAGAGGTTGTATGAAAAATAAAGCATCTGAAAAATGTTGGCGCGCGTTTGTGCATCGATCTTATTCATGTTTGTAAAGCCAGAATCTCCATCTTATTAAGAATGTCCAGATTGATAACATGTTTGACATGTCTTTTAAGGAGGTAGAGTTGGTAGAATTATAATCACATGGTATTTATCACACAATATAAGAGGTTGTATGAAAAATAAAGCATCTGAAAAATGTTGGCGCGCGTTTGTGCATCGATCTTATTCATGTTTTTGGGTCTATTTAAATGAAAGCATTAATTGAAGATCGTAGGTTGTTCTGTCATGAAATTTTTGTTGTAATTTTACACTTTATTCAATACAAAAAAAATCTTAGTTAACTGGCGACATTGATCAAGAAAATTGGCGTAAGGTTTACATTACAATTAATGTAATAAATGATAAATATTCTGCTACATTATGTGTCAACAAATTTATATGTCTGATGTCTTGGCAATTTGGATTAAAGATTGTTTGAAGTTCAAAATGTGATTATTATTCCGTAATGAGATGTGGGAGGTTATTCATTACGAATATAAAATATTATAAATATACATTATAAAAAGTAGCATTTGTAAATGTGATATATTTAATACGATATATTGGTATATTTAAATATGTATCCGTCCAATGGTATAAATATCTTTCTTAAGAAGCCGCTCCGTATTTTTCGTTTGATGCGAAGCATTATTATAATTATTTTTCTTGTCATTGCCGCGATGTTTTTGTAAAAATCACGGACGTACACCAGTCCATATTGGCCATCTAAATGAAAACCTAAAATTTATTTGATTCAATTGTTTCTTCTTTGCGCGTTATTTTGGTACTTAGATATTATGAAGAACGATTCGGAGTGGGCTCGTAAGTAATAAAATAACTCGCAAAAGAGAAACAATTCAATCAAATAAATTGTAGGCCTTTATTTAGACGGCCAATATGAAGTGGTGTATGTCTCTAGTTTTCCAAAAACATCGCGATAAAGGCCAGAAATATATTTAACATACTGTTTTTCGTCAAAGTTGTCGTCGTCGCGTACCGGGCTCTTAAGATAGTAAATTAGGCGCTCGAAGTTTTAGATTACTCGAATGAAAACGTGAAATGGCTCTCAAGGTAAAGTGGACATTGAGAAAACGTGCTGTGGGTGCAGGACAAACTTATCTATCTAACTTGCACTTTAAGGAAAAAAAAAACTTATCGTCAAAAGATGGACAATTATCCAAAAAGTATTCTTATCAAGTTTTGTAAATATACGATTCAAGTTACAGACATAAAAGGTGATAAGTTGAACTTTTAGAGGTCTCTAGATTTTTTCCATTCTGTGATAGTTTCAAATTACGTTCTTATGATAGCCAAAAAATTTCTGTATAAAGTTGAATTTCCTAACGCCTTTTTCGCCTTGAAATATATAAAGTCCTGAGAGTAAGAGTATTTTATATTCTAAGAGATTTAGCGTCTCATTTTGCATAAATCAGAACTGAACTCTAAGACGTTTCCCGCGCTCTTAGCCATGGCTGTTACGCAACCAATAAACCAGCGCTCACGAAAAACGGAGTTTTTAATCAATAACTCGGTTTGTAGCTTTAAAATATTCCAAGATACACTTACTGGCCATTGGCTAAATTATTTTTAACACAAGTTTCAAGGTTTCATGATTTTGGGAAGGCTTTTAACACTTTAAAAACAAAATTTCGATTTTTTTCTATCGAGTGGAAATTGAAGCAAGTGAACTTTTGTTAGGTATGCTTATCAGAAGTATATTCCGTTTTCTATATTATTTTTATTAATCCGAATAATCAAGTTACGTAATGTGTAATAAGCTGGAATAAGCTAAGCTTAACATAAAATTACCATGCTGGTCATTTTATATTAAGCTTAGCTTATTCCAGCTTATGGTGTAGCTGTGTGATATTATCTATCTGGTTATAATAACAAGTAATGTGAAATAGTCATCTGAAGTTGTGCAGTTGACACAGACCCTTAAAGTGGTAAGAAGGGAGGGGTCATGTTTAGACGTATTTTGGTCGGATTGTATGTATACCGGCGACATGCAGTTTATCACAAGTGGTCGCGTGACGTCATCACGTGAAGCACTGTACAACAGAACTGAGCTCATACCGGAGATACGTCAGAATATATTGAGGTTCATTTCATAAAAGGGCGGGCGCCGCGCCATCACAGGGAGTTAAATATACTGTTCAACAAGTAGATGGGTATACTAAAAATTCTAAAACCCATGTCCCGGGTAAGAACGAACTCGGATTCAGAGTGTTGCGTCCTACCGATAATTATTACTGTTGCAATTAACAGACCAAAAATGAGATCAAAATTGCAGTTTCTATACGATTATACTCACACACCACACAAACTCTTCGACTCAATCTTGGTATATTTACATAACATCTTACGTAGTCTTTTAAAGCGCCTAGGCACGCGACCGTTTTAGTACAAAAGATAATCCTTTTCTCATTTGTTTTTAGTCCTCCATCATCTGGTATTAAAAGGCACCATTTTGCTGAAAATTTGAATGTTGATTTTCTCTTAAAGATATCACGCTGGACGGATTTACATACAAAGTTGTTTTTTTGCCTTTAATTGTACCTATACCTATACATTTCAGCCAGCAAGTGACTTTGTAAATGCCTGTAGTAAACTATAGAGGTCTCGAACTGTCTAATTCTGTTGATCTAACTAAAGAGGGACAACAAACAGTGGTATATCGAGCTGTCAAAGGTCGATATGGTCGACCATGCTAGGTACCCTGGTTGGTATATTATATCCATCAACTAGACTGGATTTGGCACAAACATTAAATAACGTATCTACATAATCTCCAGCAACAACTCTCTCGTACCCATAAATCGTACGAACTGCGAATTTCCGACAAAACGGTAGGCTCAACACGAAAATTGCACTTCGTCGATACATGTACAGTACACTCAATTACCCAATTAAGTATCGTTCGACTCTATCCCATTGAGATAGAATCCACTTTACATTGCACTGGGTCCTTTATCATGGATGCATTTTTAGTGATGTGTACTGGATGCATATCGCGACGACATCAATAAATTGGGAGTTTTGGAGTTGAACTTTGTAGAAAGTTCTTTAAGTTTGTGAAACATTGCGAGTGTTGCATTACATTTAAAATGTATTACGATTAATATTGTATTGATTTTCAACCTTCGGTCGCATAAAGTCCACTTTATCAAAACGTCCACGGTATTTAAATTGTATGATGGATGATATGATATTGATGTGTCAAATGTGACACATGTGTCAAAAGTGACAGACAAAAAAAATCATAGATTTTTTGACAGATGTCAAAATTGACAGATGGAAAGTTTTTCATACATTTTTTGACAGATGTCAAAATTGACAGATGGAAATACGTATGTATATACCTCGTTGATTAACTATAATTAATAAGGTTTGGTTTCTGGATGAAATGTCAATTTTGAGATAAGTTCGCCACTGTGCATTATATTTAAGACAAACATTGCGAATAATTTATCTGTGTACAATTAAGAAATGTCTTCCTCATCGCTAGCCGAATTTTAGTTCATTATAATTTGCATACATAATATTGAGTCGTCTAAAAGCAGAATTCGGCCTGGATGGGTAGGGAGGGTTTCGTCATTAAAGGCCTAAGAAAAAACACTATTCGATTGCAATAATCAGTGCAATTTAGCACAGCCACAGTCATTTACGTTAATATAGTGAACTAAACGTAAACAATTTCAGACTTCTAAAATGTTTGTAATCATCATAATTTAATTATGTAAAGGATCCGTCCGCACTTGCACCGTTGTCTACATTCCATAAATGTAAAAAGAGTCTTACACCAAAACTTGCGCATACTCAAACTGAAAGCGGCTTTCCAGAATACTAAAATGTTTCGTCACGCACCAAGTTCGCAACTCGATAAATAACATAATTCGAAAGCGAAGAATTGGAAAATTCGGAAAGTTTCCACGTTTCGCAACTTCGAAGCGACCTTACTAGTGCAGCCATGCGAATTGCGACGCTGTAAGTTTCTAGTGATTTCTAAAAGGTCAACTTTTTCTAATTTAGTACTGCTTGACCTTCGTGGATCCAAGTGATTAGGTCATCCGTTAACCTAAAAGCCTGGTCGTAACTTAAATAAGAACTCAAAAAGGACTTAAAGTGAATGAGAATTATGAATGTGGTAGAAGAGAAAGAGATTGTCAGGATCGTAGAAGTATGAAAAAAACGTTATTAATTTAAAATAAATAATAATTATATTTTTTTTTACTTTGTTATTTATTTATGTTTCTATGTGACTGATGCCGAGTCTGAACGGCTCGAAATATATCTCACATTTATTTTACTGTTTTGTTTTTCAAGTACATTTAAATAAAAATATTATTTTAAAAAGAACTCAACACTTGTAACCATACAATACAATATTATTTATTGCACACCAAAATCAGAAATAAAAAAAAACAATTTTGCAATAGGTAGCAAGGTACAATCAATCGGTCTGATCAATCACTTAAAGCGATCTCTTCTAGACATTTTTTTTTAAACTAACATAAATAAGTAGAAAACCTGCCAGCCCCGCCGTGCACTTATCAAACTAATTAAAGTATCAACACGGCTTCGGTGACTTTTTAAAATTTTCCAAACTTTCAGTGAGAAAAGTTCACCGCCCGCCGCGTGGCACTGGCAGGTGACAGTTGGGTAAAAGGATTTTCGGTCACGAAAATTCGTGCCCAATTTTCCCCATGTCACAAATTTTAAAGACTCAATCGCCCCCGTGAAATTCGCGAAAATACTTCTTTTGACATCTACATTAAAATTAATGGGAAATGAAAATAGTTGTCTTTCCAACGGTGGCATCTTTAAACTGTTTAACAATTTGACATTTGCTTTCAGAAAATTCACGTTAAAAGTTACCAACATTTTGTTAAATTGAAAAACAAAGTTTTATTGCATTGCTATAAAACGTATTTTGCTGCAATTTTCACGGGAATTGAAAACGAGAATAATAAGAATGATACAAAAATAAATTCAAAATGTAATTTAACATTTCTGCAATAATCTCCAGTCCAACTGAATTGCACGCACGACATTGGCGGCGAATTTTCAGCTCTTTCTTTTAAATAAGGTGTAGGTACGAGATACCTTTGAAAACGAGTGTCGCAATACAGAAACCCCGAAATATCTCCTAATTCCTCAAAGTAAAACGCATCAATTTCCCTGCGGAACCGTTTCTAAAAACCTTACACAACAGTGTGACACGTCACCGCCCACAGACATGTCTTTGAAATTTGCGTCTCCCTCGCTTTTTAGGGTTCCGTGCCGAACGCGACCTGTTGTTTGCCTTTTATTTGTTTTGTTACCTTTATCTACTCGTATACTAATGATAAAGTAGTAAAAAGGTCGTGTCTTAACATTGTTATTTTATTAATTTAAAATTAATTGTGTTATTGGACTTATTTGTATTGTACAGAATTGAAATGGGTTATTCGTATTCTACTGAAACCAAATTTTGTCTATCTATCTGTATGTATTTGTTTTGTTTTAACTGTAGAACCACACAACACATTTATATTCGTTTTTTTTTATTATAATCGTATTGATTTTCAGGCTTACCACCTACCGTGGATTCCAATGTGACTCCCTAATAATTAAAATTATATAATTTGTACTAAATATAAGCCTCTAGATAAAGAAAACACACGCCACAAGCCTTATTGTCTAACTTCAATATCTATCGCTATCACTTTCAAATGTATCGTGATTGGCTATAAACTTAGACCATTTAACACGGGACCTGGCAAAGTGCGACTCTTAGTACTGAAATTATTCTGCCGTTTTCCACGGGAGGGGAGGTAAACACGCACAGCACACATTTACCATTTCACGCACACTCCTGCGAAAAATGTATATGTCACACTAAATCAGAAGCTGCAACACTAACACAAAACGCGCACACAAGCAAACTTACATGAACAAATTGTTCATGTACTTCGGCAGAGGGGGATAAGTGCGCTTGCGTAGTCCCGTGTTATATGGTCTAAGTATGTACCTGTAGTGATTGGAATAATGTGTTATGTATGTCATTTCTCGTCAATCACTATACATTTGATAGCGATAAATGATGAAGTTAGACAATAAGGCGCATGGGGCCTTATTATCTAACTCAAAGCGAGGTTATCCGGAGAAATCTGTCCTACTCCAACGCTTTCATTTTACACATGTTTATCCTGCTCAGCGGAAGCGGGTCGCTCAGAAAACACGCGGTTTCGGTTATTTTGAAATTAGAGGGATGGGTTTTTAATATAACGGCCGTTTTATACCACAATTCTCACGACATTTATTTTAGTGTAACTTTTATTGTCCAAAACTTAAGGGCTTGTATTGGGTCTTTCAATGGTTTTTGTTTTAATATCCTGAGTCAACTACTTATCTGATCAATGTAAAACTTGTCTTTCCGTTGTCAAGTCGGTTACCTAATTGGATACATTTGGCTCGATAGATTTTAATTTTGAAAATGACGCCTTTTTAAGTTATTATTTCGTTTTATGTCTAAACGGCTTGAGTTTTATGTCTGAAATTACTGCTATAACAAGAAAACATGGTTTATTTTCCGATTTCAGGTGGAAAAACTCCTACATCAAATAATTTTTCGTAAAATCCAGAAAAACTTCTAAAACTCACTGATTTTGCGTGCCGCCAGCGCGCGAAGCGAGCATTCTAATGTAGACTTTCTGACAACATACTGAAGTGCAAAATCGCTCAGTAAGATTATCGTGCACCAGGGGTGAGGCCTTAATACAGCTCAAATGAAATGATATTTGGATCATCATTGCAATTTAACTGGATCGAGCAAAATCGTGTATTTCGAATGGCCGAAATAAGAGTGAAACATGACATGTATTTCTTACAAAATTTAATCATCTCTATTTATTGGTTTTAAATTAATTTGAAAAGAGACAAAATGGGATAACCCCCCTATTAAACATCTATCGCTATCGCTTTTAAAGGTATCTTGAGGCCTTTGACTGTATATATACCCGAATTCGTTTTTAGGTATCGGATTTGGGCGCCAGATGCTATTTTTTTATGAGTCAGCGCTGATACTCCACGTAATAAAAGACGTCGAGCCAACAAGTTATACAGGATGTAAATGCAAAGCCAAGAATCCATTTAGGGTATGAAAGTATACACGATTTTGATGTCATTACGAGAAAAAAATATATACCTTGAATTTTCACCAAAAATTACATCATTTTTCTAAGCTATGGCTACGCAGCTAACCGGCCTCCCCACACACCTAATTGCACCCCGCAACCCTGACCCCTCTTCCGAGTGGCCAGCGACCAGCGAGGGTGTCCTCGCGATTAGTGTATTTTGAGTAAAGAAAATCGTCTTATTATGAAGTAATATCTTTACCTATTATACTAACACCCCCTAAAGGATTCTTGCCTTTGCTTTTATAACCGGTATTATAGTCGAGCCTATATTTAATATTGATGCGGAACTCCTAACACCGAAATCGAACTTTTACTTTGTTACTTTTTAGGGTTCCGTACCCAAAGGGTAACCAACGGGAACCTATTACTAAGACTCCGCTGTCCGTATGTCTGTCCGTCTGTCACCAGGCTGTATCTCATGAACCGTGATAGTAAGACAGTTGAAATTTTTACAAATGATGTATTTCTGTTGCCGCTATAACACCAAATACAGAATAAAATAAATATTAAAGGGGGCTTCCATACAACAAATGTGATTTTTTTCCTCGTTTTTGCTCGATATTGATAACGGCAACAGGTAGACGCTTGAAATATTCACAGAATATTTAATTATCCAGGCTGACTTTCAAACAAACCCCGATAATTTCAGAGGTTATTAAGGAACGTTAGTAGAACACATTTTAAATGTAAAAACAATTAAAATTAAAAGTCAAAATATTATGAAAAAATGTTACTTGGTTATAAAATGTATGGTTATCCTCGCCATTCCCATACGGAAAAAATAAATAGTCCAAAATTGTGGGATCAATAATAAAAATTACTTTCCGCGATCTAATAACTTATCTCTTCAGGTGCCCATGATTTCTTTGGACCTTAAGAAAATCCTCAAAGTGCTCAAACTTAAAAAAAAAACATGAAAATGATTTTGAATGGTTTTAATAAAACCAGTTTGTATTCTTCTGCAAAATACTAAATTATCGGGGTTAGGTTAAAGGTCAGCCTGTATATTCAATTATTCACTTTAAAAATAAATAATTAAATTAAAATAAAATTAATATTTAAGGGGGGCTCCCATACAACAGACATGATTTTTTGCCGTTTATATAGATAATGTTACGGAACCCTTGGTGCGCGAGTCCGACTCGCACTTGGCTGGTTTTTATTCAACGCGCGACGTTTTTCGCTTGGTAGCCGTCAACCCTTTGCTAAATCGAATTAGAGGTTTGTGACGCTTCGATTTGTAGGCGACGTTCCTTCTGTCGGTGTCGTTGCCATGAATTAATTCAAATAGACTTAGCTTTGTTCTGGCGTTCGCTAATCGATAGAACTCTGTAAAGTGTACACGATGGACGGGCTTCGTTGTACGAAGTGTGAATGTAGAATGAAAAAATACAGCACATGTGTATGTGACGCAAATTTCAAAATCAATTGTCATCGAATAGTTTCGGGTACCTAGCTTTAGTAAGTACTAGCTTTTGCCCGTGGCCTCGTTCGCGTAGATGTAGATGGTTATGAGAAAAATGTCTGTTTGGCTTCATTATAAAATAACATTACGTAAGTTTAAAATACGGTGAATTGTTTTTTAAATTTGGTGATAATTGAATAATATTATGCTGTTATTAAAACGTTTGAGGAAATAATCAAGTTTTAAGGTAAGTAACGCAAAATTATGATGACAGATCATCGTAAAATTGGTCACAGAAAATAAGATTTTCATTTTCGTATTACATCATGCCTTCCCCATAAAAGAGGTCCGTCACACTACGGTATGCTTACTGTCACCATAAAAGCTGTGACGGAGCGCATAATTCTATCTGCTTCCTACAAAGTCATAGTGAGAGTGCGTCGTATTATAACGTTAGCAGCAGCAACAGTAGTTTCATCGTATTTTGTTGTAATGTCCGTATGCTCCCTACTTTACGTGAATCATCATAATTTCAGCTGAATTCACTTTATTTTATGGTCTACCTTTGCCTTTTCCCATTTATTTGGGGTCGGCTCTCTTTGTTCTTCCCCATTGAGCACGATCTAGTCCTAGGTTTGTGTCAGTTATTTTTCTCCAAGGTCCTTCTGGGCCGTCGTCACCTCCCGGGTCCCCGTTTCATCGTTGGTAAATCCGTCGGGGCGTCTAAGCGCGAGGCCGTACCATCTTGATTGCGTTTCTTTTAGTTTTCCGACTATTAGAGCAATTTCTTAACTTCCTCTGACATACTCGTTTCTTTCTTTATCTAGAAAGGTAACACCGGCTGACCAGCGTAAGATGCGCTTTTCAGTTGTGTACTTGTTGAGGTGGTTTTTGTTGGTAGCCCAACATTCAGATGAGTGGTCATATTGCTGTTTCCCTTTAACTTTGAGAGACTTCGTTTTATCGTACATCACGCTTGTGAGTTGTCAGCCGGTTGTTGTTCTGTGAGCTACATCAGAGTCTGTCGTGTCATCATGAAAATCTCTATGTTAGCGGGGTCAGTTTTGCTAATCAAATATTTTATGCAAGACGTGTGCTCAGTCTTCTGTCTAATGATTTTGAGACCATTTTCTTCGAAGGCTATGATACAAAAGTTGAAAGTATTTAAGAGTTCTCTTGCTTGGTCGGATATAAGCACAACATCGTATGCATATAAGATATCCAAATATAATGGGTTTTGAGAAGATTTAGTCTATTTAGGTTCATGATGACGTTAAGGTGGTAACGGAGGATCTCGGTAGAAAATGCACATCATAATATTGTTTTCCTTACCTTTGAATAAAAAGTTCGCAATAAATGCGTTTTATAGCAATTCGCGCAAACTGCTTGTTAATAGTTAGGTGATCACATTAAAATTATTAAATTTTATGCGTTACATTTTAGTTGCATTACATTACAACTGTAAACATGCTTTTAAGTTTGTTAATGTAATGCAAACAAAATGTAATACATTAACGTATGTAATTTTTGTGAAGACTTTATACTATTATTAAACAATTTCCGCAAGTTACTTTAAAACACATTTATTGCATACTTTTTATTCAAAAGTAAGGAAAACAATATTATGATGTGCATTTTGTACCGAGTTGAAAAGTTACCCCCTTAGAGGGCTAAGTGTAGACCCTTGGTGCACTGCCACCTTAAGGTCGAACTATTAACTCCATAGGATCTAATTAAATTGGAAATCCAATTTCTTCTAAAATAATTAAACATCTGTAATTTTCAATCTTTCCTGTGTGCTAAAAGACCTAATCGTGTACGGAATTTCAAGTTTCTAAGTCAACTGTTGGTTTTCATAGTCGGTCTGTCGGTTCTCATGGTCTGCCAATTTGTATCAAATTGATAACTTAAAGGACAATAACTTTTTAGAAGCCAGATTGTTTATCAGCACTATGGGTCGTAGACTGTAGGAGGTATAA
This sequence comes from Ypsolopha scabrella, assembly GCA_910592155.1. Taxonomy (NCBI): domain Eukaryota; kingdom Metazoa; phylum Arthropoda; class Insecta; order Lepidoptera; family Ypsolophidae; genus Ypsolopha; species Ypsolopha scabrella. The sequence continues at coordinate 15,735,657 of OU342980.1, forward strand.
GCTTCAACTGGATTTCTTGACAGACGGACAACAAAGTGATCGTGAATTTGAGGTACACAACCCTAAAGTTGACATGAGTATTCGTGTTTACGAAGGAGCACTCGTTATTCAACCGACAAGGACCTTTACATTGACTGTGATAGCCCTAATGAGCCAAAGACCTGTTACAGAAGCATCATTTAAAGGTATTTTCAAGTCAAGGGTGTTATATCGAGCTATGCCGCGGAAAACCGACTTTCAAACCGACTACTGTTTCAGAATTTCCACCACAAAGGCTAACGATCCAAATTAATAGCATCGACTCACCCCAGGGCTCCTTCCGGAAGCCAGTCGAAGGGTATCATCGCACGGAATAAATTTGAATGCAAATGATCCGGCGAAGAGTTACATCGCGACACCACGTCATATCCGTCCCCTCCCAGGTTTAATGAACTTCGTGCTTATGCCTTTGAGATACGGTCTGGGTTGAGGGGTTGGGTCGGTAGAGTCGTAAATATAGTTTACGATGGTGAGACGTCGCCGCGCGGCAGCAACCCTTGCTCGGTTGGCGCTGCTGAGGGAAATTAACGCTCTCAGCGCCACGGGAGGTCTGGAACGGTTCGGTGACAACGTCGTGATTCATGGGCGATTTCGTTGAGCTTTGGCACGGGATCTTTGCGGTAAAAAGGAGAACTATTAAAAAGTACCTGGGCTTCGTCAAGATACCGGTATGCTTCGAAAAATCTACACAACGTTCTGCTCCAGTCAATGGAGTTATTCAACATATTCCGTATTTTTCCGGGTTTTTGAAGTGAATACTTCCATGTTCATGTTCAGAACTAGTACGTCACGTCCGGAAACTTTTTTCAACGATAGGTCTGTTATATGGTTTTAGATTATTTTGTTTTATATTATGCTTACTTGTACTTCATCGGAATAACAAAATGAAAAAATTACCATTATTACGATATGATATATGTGAGTATGTACATTGCTTCCAGGAGGACCGCTCCAAGAGTGGCGAAGCCTTGGAAAGGCCTATGTACAGCAGTGGACTAACCAGGCTTGGATGGATGGATATTATGACATCTTCGGCCGCCATTTCCTTCCTCTGTGATTGAGTAAAGAGGCCACATTAGAAGTATCCATTTAAATAATTTACGGTTGTATCTCTGACACAGCGCGCTATTTTTTAGTGTAATTTTTACCGGCAAGTCGAATTCGAGCTGTGTTCAGCGTTTTTAGACAGACGTACAGCCGAGGTTTCGCTGTAAGGGCTCGCAGAATATTTTATGAAAAAATAGAAACTACTGGGTAGTTTAAGCATAAATTGCGTTGGGATTCCGGTAAAACATTATGCATGTTATACACATTCAAACAATGATATACGAAAAAAGAAGCAGTAGATTTTCGATACGCCCCTTACCGATAAGAGAGTGCTGACTGACAGATAAGACGCGTACCACAACATCACGCCAGGGTTTCCAGATGGGTATAGTTTGATTCTCGTGCTGTAAAATTCCCGTACCTTCGTTTTTTTATTTACAAAATGTTATTAACAAGATGTGTTAGCACCTCATCTGATTCACGAGTTGGGGCATACAAATCAGCTAAGTGGTTCTCGAGTTAAATCGGAACATACAGACAGACAAAAATTCTAAAAAAAATAGTTTTGTCCTCAGTACAATACTAATAACCCATTTCGTTTTAAAATTCGCAAAAATATTCAAATATATACCTAATTTTTTACTATTTTATTATTAGTATAACTTTATGTCTGTGAACTTTACAATAGTAAACTGGTAAATGCTCCGTCCAAATAATCAGGAATGTTTAATTTATTTACCAGTTTTTGCAGGAAATTCTTTGTCATCGTTCTGATGAAGCAGACATGCAGATGGCGTGTTCTTGCAACTATTGTATCCAAATTGTATCGTATTACGATATCACATCGTATCTGAGACTTTACCCAATAAACTTCAGATTAAGGTTGGTTGTGTAGTCGTTCCACACAGATAACAAGTTATTTTTTATCAGGTTGCTTGATCCATTTCAATCACGTTTTTTTTTTATTTCAGTAATCTCAACTTAGAGCTGTGCTGGCAGGCATTTAGACCTGTTCAATCGGGACGGCTCTTTTTAATATGCTTCCTTAGAGCCTAAAGATTCGGTAATTTGGTTTTCCAGATGATGACAAAAAACTACGACCTGATATAAATTTAAATTACCAGTTTTTTTTTCTTAATTCTTCACTTCTACGGGATCCCCTAGCAGCCGAAAAACAACCCTGCTTTCTCGTTCAAATAATTAAGAGTAACAACTGTAAAAAGGCTGGGCTTGCCTAAAGTTACTCCATTTAGATTTTCCCAGCTCTCATACTAAAACAATAGTGTATGTACTACTATTCCAAATCCCAAACTGATCAGCAGAGAACCTTGAGAATCGAACAATAAGGTGAAACTAAACAGTTAAATTCGTTTTAAATTGGCAATCGTCCCCGTCATAAATATACGGAGGCAATGTGTCGCGCGTCGCGTGCTACAAGTTTAACCAAGATCCTGCCTTTTTGTGCTGGAATTCGATTGCTATTTTATACCTTTACCGTTTGATTCGATTTCGTGTTTTGTAAACTTCTTTTCATTATTCCTTTGGTTTTTATTGTGAAAAGTTTTTGTTGTATGATCTTAAAACTTTTCAATAAAATAATTTTGGTCCTATGTGTGTGTGGGGCTTATAATGTGAGCATTATACCATAAATTTGTCATTTGAAGAATTCAAACCGTTGTATCGTTTAGGTATTGCGCAGATGACACTATTTTCTGCGATCATGTTCTAATAGGTATGCGGCGCACTAAAAGTCCGTGGTTTATTTTTCACCAACTCATCGACTCTATTTACATTGTCTATACGAATTTAATCGGCAGAAAAGAAAAAATATCTTTTCCTCAGATGTCTTCGTTGTCCAAACCGAAGAGGAATAAACTTTATCCCATATTTTCTATCCAGATTTCTGCCATACTCTGCTCTCCATGCCGTAAGCAATTCAGTCTGTCTTTGTTCAGTAGATTTTTATCGTGTTTGTCACTTCATTTCCATGTTTTTCATTTTCACAGACAAAAATGTCCGTCACGGATCGTATCTCGTCTGTGAGGGGTCTTTAAGAGAATAGGTTCCGATTGCATTGATCGCTGTTACTCCATGCCGAAAAACCTGCAGTGCGAGAAGGACGAATTCTGGAAAATTATCAAAATGACGACTTTTATCACGAATTTTATTATTTAAAAAAAAACTAAAGTTTGTATCAAATATCTGTTCGGATATCAGTTTAATAAAGTTTATACAGATTTTAATGAATAAATAATATAATATGATTTTGCTCAAATAATGTTAAAACTCGACATGAAAACTTTTTTTGGAGTCATCTTTGATTTTTTATGGCTCAATGTTGAAATGACTTCTGAAGATTCTGTTTCGATAAGAGTGTGCATTATATTCTTGACAGAAGTCCAAATTTTTTTTAAATATCTTGTATTGCTAGATTCTTCAAACAAGGAAGAATAAATTATGGTTTTTCGGAACCTATCCTCTTAATTTTTGTCCAATCGACATGTTCAAAAGTTGCAACTGGATAATTAATAATTATGCTTCTTATTTTTATAAAATTTAACCTCTTTAATCTTATCTTATCGCTAAAACAATGAATCGCAGCCTTTGATTGACCTTGAAACGTGGATGTACGAGTCTTGACTGTTTCCAGTAACAGTAGCCTTAACATGAAAACATTACGGTTACGTTTAGTTTGAACGTAACTTGGTTTTGCATGAAATCTGATGCTGCCCGCGTTGAATTAGTTTTTGTGTACTCCTATAAAATCTGTCAATATTTTTCGGACTGTTACCTACTGTAAACATAGCTGGTGAAATGTGTGTTATGCGCCTCTGTGTTTCCCATTTCGTGTGTCTCTTTTATAGCTTTTCCATGGGAACTGATTTATGTGATAAAAAGTGCTTTTTGTCCTATTCTAGATATATAAGGTCTTACAATAATAAGTGAAAACAATTCTAGAGTAGATCAATTATCGTTAACTGATCAATTTCCAGAAGAAAAAAATGTTACCTAAAATATTTTTTTACTTCTTTGTTCAATCAGCTGACTAAATTTCTATGGAAAGTTAGAAAAAAAAGTACGCGCAAAAAATTTTCGTTTCGGTGGAATGTTCTCTATTAGGGATACCCTACCTATCATCTGATAATTTATTTTCACTTTGAATTTTAGGACCTTCGAGAATCGGTTCAATAGGTACGGCGTGAAAGGGTGATACATCACTTTTCTATAGAAACTTGAAACCACATTTTCATCCCATGGGAACTGATTTATGGGATAAAAAGTAGCCCATGTCCTATTCCAGGCCTAGAACTACATTCATGCAAAATTTCAGCCTAGTCGGTTCAGTAGATACGGCGTGAGAGAGCAACATTCATCCATACATCCAAACTTTCGCATTTATAATATTAGTGGGACTTCTTGACTATTCAAAATAAATCTTCTGCCCCTTCCGTATTCCGTGGCGTACACCACACGGCCACGCGCTACTATTTTTCGTACGATTACCACCTTTACTCAGTCGTATTAAGAACTGCCATGGTGTACAGTAGCTTTTTGGAGACTGTACATATTCATCACGCATCCGATAACGACCCAAATCGAACTTATTTGTCTTTTTAAATTGTGTTTTTACAATCACAATAGAAATGGTAATTTTACAGTTGTGATCACGTCAATCTATTAATTCTACGAATAATAAACATTGTATTTTCGGTTTCGTGACTTGTCGATCGTTTCGTTTACGAAATACTAATGTAGCATTCGTTTCTTGTTTTTTTTTATTTCGTTTTAATATATTGGCTTCATCAAATTGATGGTATCCGAAGATATTTTTAGGGGATGGGGTTTTTTTCGGTATTAGTTTTGTTATTGATTCGGCGCTTTTGTTTGATGGCATGATAATAATTCATTTATAAAGAACTAGCTTTTGCCCGCAACTTTCTCGCGTGGAAGTGTCTTTCAATTGACAACATTACAAATTAATAATTGGTGCAAAACTAAAAACCATTTCGAGATATGGGCTTTCTGAGCATCATATTTGTTTTTCAGTATTAAATCGTGATTAAATAAAGATATATTTTCAAAAAACTAAAAATATGGTAAACACAGGATTTTAAAAATAATTTCCTTTGCGTTTAAGTTCATTTTGTTTAAAAAAAAATCAACTGTCATGCCATGTGACAGCAGACATAGACATGCCAAGCTTTTTTTTTAATAAAATCCATTGGCAATGAACATCGACTTTTGAAATCCTCAGATGCGACTTACGACTTTTTAGAATGAGTGAATAAGAAAACATTAAATTACGCAGGAAAAACATAAAATGAAACAAAATAAATAATACATAAGATTCTTTTTTACGCAGACTTTCAATATAAATATTAAAAACATATAGTTAACTAAAATGAAATGTTGTCGATTATCGTCATTTTTCATTGGTGTTTATTTTATCAACACCCTTAATGCCAGACCATATTGACCGGGGTCACTGCGATGATAACAAAGAAAACCGCATTCAAATCCGTTGGGCGGCTCTCGAGTTAAAAGCGTTTATTCAATCTTTGCCCGTTTCGGCTTGTTATACGAGTAGCTATATGTTTTTTTTTAATACTATACCTATGTACTTTAGTATTTAACTATAATAAAACACTCACTTGTTCACTGCACCGGACATGGCCAATTATGTAATATTTTTGTTTCTAATAGATTTTATAAAAATATCAAGTATAACTGTAGAAAAAATCTCAGAAAATAGTATAGTAGTACGAAGAGTTTTTGTTACATAAAATGGCGTCGTGCGTCGGTCAAAAGCATAGTCAGCTTATGGAAGGATGGCGCGGGGCATCTCTCAGATCCGAGCAGAAATACCGAAGATATTTCAAACAATGCAATTACTTGAAAGTTTGATTTTGAGCTCAGTGTGCCATTTCATCATACGTAGTACGCTGACAAGATCAGCACAAGATTTTTCAATGCAAGTGCTGGTACAGACAGACGTATGTTATATGCTTCAAAACTGTTGCCAACTTTACCACACTAGTGATTTTTTTTAATACAGAAAAGATGCCAGTTTTTTCTTGTGTAGGGGAGACCGGGGCACAACGAGGGTCGGGGCACAACGAGAAAACAATATTTCTCGTTGGACTATGCATTTTAAGTCAACATAGTCTTTGCCATTTCGCTCATGCATCAGTCCCCCCGCAGCGGTCACGGGCGATTGACGTGTCACTGCGCGCAAACCGGCGGGAGCCCGTAAAATCGTTTTCGCGCCATCGTGGTATTTTATTGCTACCTGACCAAAGGCCTGTAGTCCGGTAAGTAATTTTTCCATCATTATGGTACTGGTTTTATTGTTGAGGTTTGATATTCGAATTTACAGATAACAACTTAGTTTTATTCCAGTGACAGAACTGTGGATTGTTTTTTACCACCCAATTAAATTTAGCACTCGGGGCAAAACGGGGTGGTATCCCATTTTGCCCCTCCTTTATTCCTGTAATCGTGTTTGTTTGTTATAATATAATTAATGGATTTTTATGTTATTTTTCAGGCAAAATGGTTCGCAACTACGTACGAAAGACCGATCGACAGAAATGGGAAGAAGCAGATATGCAAAGAGCGGTAGAAGCAATTTTAAATAAAAGAATGGGATATTTACGTGCAGCCACCAGTTACGATGTACCAAAGTCAACTTTAGAACGCCGGGTTAAACGTGCTAAGGAAAATCCGGAAAACCACAACTATGGCGAAAAAGGATTAGGAAATTTTAAGCCCGTTTTTAATAGCCAACAGGAAGAAGAATTGGCTACTTATGTTAAATCTATGCAAAGGAGGCTTTTTGGCTTGACCGGAATAGAACTTCGTTGTTTGGCGTTTGAACTTGCCAAAAGAAATAAGATAGAGAGCAGGTTTAACGTTGAAAATGGAATGGCTGGTGAAGACTGGCTCAGTGGTTTCCTGACACGCCATCCCGATTTGTCATATAGACTACCGGAACCAACTTCAGCTGCTAGAGCTATGGGATTTAACAGGGTGGCTGTTAACCAATTTTTTTACCTTCTCGAAAAAGTCGTAGATGATCACAAAATTACAGCGGATAGGATATATAACGTTGACGAGACTGGTATTTCTACTGTACCCAAATCTCACTCTAAGATCATTTCTCTTAAGGGCCTAAAACAAGTTGGATGCTTAACTTCAGCGGAAAGAGGACACACAGTTACTGCGGAAATTTGTTTTAGTGCAACAGGGGTTTACATGCAGTTCAACCCCAGTCTTCGAATTCTTTAGTTCGTTGCTTAGATTTGATTCCTTCAAGAATATTGGAGAACAAGAAAAAACTCCTGAAAGACAGACTCTATCAGAAAATAACAGTTCATTTGTAGTCAGTCCACAAGATGTTCTGCCAATACCAAAACAAGTAAGAACAACTGCAAGAGTGAGCCGTAAACGAGGCAAAACGGCTAGTATTACGGAATCACCCTACAAAAATAAGTTGATGAAAGAAAAGGAAAATAAAATAAAGAAAGTTACAACAAATAAGAGACCCAATCAAATCAAGACACATGTCAAAAAACATAACAAGAAAGAAAAACCCAAGAGCAGTTCTGAAGAAGATGATGACTGTGAATGCCTTTACTGTGGCTATCTATACTCACAGTCTGATGAAGGTTGGGTAGCCTGTAGCTCATGCAAAAGTTGGGCACATAATTCTTGCGCCGGCGTTGATGAAGACGACAATGAAGGCCACATTTGCAGCCACTGCCTCCGATTTTAGTATTATCTTCATTATGCCCCGTGTTATTTCCCGTTTTACCCCGATGACGGGGCAAAATGGGATAATTACCTTGATATAAAAAGGTTCATGTTGTGGTGATTTTAATGCTTATAAATGATTGATCTCAAGTAGTATGATTAATAAGAGTACAAAAAATTATTCTAGTTTATTTTTTCATAAATAAAGACTTTACTTTTTGATGTATGTTTGTTTTTCTGTTAGCTATCTCGTTTTGCCCCGGTCTCCCCTACCATAGATAGACTTGACAGAATGAGCCAAAACATAACGCATGAAACTGAAAGCAGCTTATTTCCGTCAGGTTGAGAACTTGCATACAAAGAAAAATAATGCCCGCTTAAAGTTCGTTTGGAGTATTTATTATTTGTTTGTTTGAAAAACGTAGTATGACACACGTGGGTAAGGTAAGGGCAATAACTTACTCATAACGTTTAAAACACTTGTACTTCAAATCGTCCTCGTAAGCTATTGCCTTCTTACCGTGCTTACTATTATCGATCACAACTGGAAAAGTCACATTATGATACGTTCGTAGGCTGCTTTCAGTCATAACATACCTTGCTACTGTCTTGCTGTCAGCCTACGGACGCATCAAAATGAAGCCAGCGGGTATAGAAGCACAACCGTTCGAGGCTCGTTCGTCTCGTCTTCGTCAAACGACGAAAGAGACAAATGTACACAAGTAAGAGAGACAAATAACAGGTATCCTGCTCACTCGCGTAAGTTTGTTCCTGTTGTCGTTTGTCGAAGACGAGTCGAGTGAGCCCCGAACGGCTTTACTTCTAGAGCCGCAGCTCATTTCTGTCAAGTCTACATATCTATAGTACACAAGAAAAGACTGGCAACTTCTTTCAATAAATAAAAAAAAATAAACATGAAACACTAGTGTGGTAAAGTTAACTTTGACAGTAGTTTTGAAATGGTCTTTACGAGCACTTGCATTGATACGAGGGGGCGTTTATAAGTTCGTGGAATCGGGGGTAAGACGTGGAAATAAAAATACAAGTTTATTTTTCCTTTTCAATATATTCACCTGCAACCCTAATACATTTTTCAGATCTTTCAATTAGCTTATGTATACCCTCGAAAAAAAATGTTTTTTCTTTGTCTGAAAAATAAGCTGAAACTGCTTCCTTCACTTCTTCATCGCTTGAGAACTTCTTCCCCCGAAGTTCTTTTTTCATTTTTGGAAAGAGATAATAATCACTGGGAGCCAGGTCAGGACTGTAGGGTGGATGAACCAAAATATTGAAGCCCACCTTATGCAGGGAAGCCAACGGAACACGGCTCTTGTGCACAGGCGCGTTGTCGTGCAGAAGGAGGACACCTTTGGTTAATTTTCCCCTTCTTTTTGCCTTGATTGCTTCCTTTAATCGCTCTAAGATTGAAGCGTAGTATTCTCCGGTTATGGAGACACCTTTATCTTTATAATCTATCAACATTTTCCGGAGTGGTCACCTCGATCGACCGTCCTGGCCGAGGATCATCTTCAAGTGAGGCCCTGCCTTTCTTAAAAAAGGTATACCACTTATAAACCACGGTTTTACCGGGGCAAGACTCCCCGTAAACGGATGACATCTCTTCTAGTATGGTTTGAACCGATTTACCTTGCTTGGTAAGGAACTTTATAACAGCGCGGTGCTCGATTTTCTCCATTTTTCACAATGTTCTTCCCAACTGAGTTGTTTGATCGACGATAATTCAAATAGTAATGGCCCGATTAAAACAAAACATTCTATTTATACTAATAATGAGCTACTTAACCAGTTACGACTAAGGAAAGTACCCTCATTTATTAATTACCTACCCATTCCGCGAATATAAAAATGCACCCTCGTATATTTTTTTATCATCGTATTTTTTTATCTCAGTTGTGGAGAGATTTGGCTTGTGGTCGCAGGTTCAAATCGTGGACCGAGATTTTTTTACATAATACATTGTTTCTTTTACTTAAAATTGTATTTGTACTGTGTTACGAGGCTTTTATTCTCATAAATCGTATGGGTAAAATATTTAGTTTCCTTTAACTTGTATTAATAATAAAAAAATATTAATTTTCGAAATATATTTCGGCCCACTATGGGGCCGGCATCAGTCGAATGCCCATAGTGGGCCGAAATATATTTCGAAAATTAATATTTTTTTATTATTAATACAAGTTAAAGGAAACTAAAGGCTTTATATAGCTAAATTATATATATTTATTTCATGGGTAAAATATATTATATAACGTATACTATTATGGCTCGACCACCGGTGTCATTTTATTACGACATAGTTCTTAGTAGTCTTACATCATAAGAGCAGATGAACTTGAATTTATATTTTTTAATTCTTTTATTGTTTACCCGTTTTTTTGTATACAAAATCCAGGCTAATTGAATGGTGAAGGAAAATTTTGAGCTTGTTTCGTGCCTTAAAAAGCGTGGACTTAAATTAGGCGTAAAAATTTTTTCTTATGGCGAATAATAATTCTGATACCCTTAGGAGTACGTGTTCTAGTCATGGACGTATGTACTACATACCTATAAGGGGAAGGTTTAGGAAGTCCGAACCCCTGTAGCAAACGCGGAAAAAAATATTCGTGTAATATTTACATTCTATGTCCGTTAGGGATTACCCGTATGCAGGCTGCAGACTCGGTATGTGCTTAGTATCAAGATTTGATGAAAATATTGTGAAAGTATTGTTTTTTTGTGTTCTCGCCCAGCCCCAAGTCAAGTACTAAGGAAGAGTGAACATTTTATTTTGAATTTTTGTGTCCATGGACCCTATGAGGAAGCACTAAATAATTTGTCAAAATCTTAGAATCGTACGTCGTAACGCCATCTAGGGGGAAGTAGCAGAACTTTTCGTATTGAAACAAAACATTGAGTTCTCCCATAGTCAAGAAAGGATCCTTAAAAAGAGCATTATGTAGAGCGTCTGAGAAAGCTGGTATTAAGTACAGAAATCTACTATTTTTATATTTTTTCAAGATGTCTCATTTCGGAAAGAATAGGCTTTAAAAGGTCGTGGTAAGTTAGAAGTTACATAAAATATGAAATATAAAATAATATATATATCGATCTTTATTTTTTGTTTGTCTCTTTATATATATTATTCATATAACTATGAAAGATGAAAGATAAATATAAAATATGAAAGATATTAAGGCGCAATATGTCCATCGCACAGCTGAAATCTGAAAAAGTACACGCCCGAGTAGTGCTGGGAATCAAGAAAAGATTGGATATTGCTGTTTCTAGTGAATGAAATTTAATATAAATTCATACGAGAGCTTTTAAAAGAAAACCGCAATACGATGTTTTAGATAATAAGTTTATAATGTTTACAACATTCATTATTGTTAGTTTTACTTTATTAGTTTAGATAAATTACTGTTTTGAACTGAAAAAACATTCACTTGAATTTTTTTTGATGCACCGAATTTTTCTCTATCACGTTCCTGGAAAAGGCCTCCTTTATAAAATTATATTTTTTTTCAGAACCCTATCTACTGTAGTATGTTCTACTATTTTGAAATCTCAATTTTTACTACCTATGTCGCCTTAAAGCATTGAAACTATACGAATCCCGTACATCATTTTATTTTTAGAGTTCTGTAGCCGAAGGGAGGATCACTAAGTCTCCGCTGTCTGTCTGTCCGTCTGTCATAGGGACATACAAGGGAAATACAAGAAACCTCGGAAAATTTGCATTATTTTAACGTTATTTGTTTTGTTAAAGACGGTAATATTTACATACGAGTTTTAAATTTTGTCCGATTCTAGGACATACTTTAAAGTAAAATAAAAAGTAATAGAAAGTAGAGTTCCGTACGGACGGATATCCGATACGCATACGGCGCTATTTTTTTTAGTCAGGCGCTACCATTTTGACGCCTTGTTCTTTGTAGCCTTGACGTTATTATGTCATATATACCTATAGGTAGTTGTTATTTAACATAATGTTTTCCGTACTCGTTTTGTGGGGTGATGGGGTGGTACGGAACCGTTTGTGCGCGAGTCCGACACACTTCGGTATGGTGCTGTAGCCAGAAACCAGATATAGACTGATATAAATCTTACACACATAAAAAAAAACAAAATAATTAATTTTTACACAAACACAAATATGTATTTACAAATCGTTAAGAGTATTGCCTTAGACACATAGTTATTTTAAATTTTCACATTTTACAATGAAAAATGCCGGGCTTGACTGTCGGAGACTCGGAGGTACCACCATCTTACTGGCAAATCCTCCCGAAGTTATTCGGGGGAGAGTAAGAGAACAGCTCTCAGGCAAAACCAGGCGGCCCACCATTGCCTGGGACCGATGGATGGCGGTATATCCATCCCCAATTGCCGGGCCTTATATAAAACAGACTGGTGACGGGCAGCGGCGTCACTGGTGCAAGGGTTTCGACACCGCGCTCACCAACCCGCCTGTCCAACGTGTGTGAATATGGGCATTTCTTCCAGGAGGACCGCCAAGAGTGGCGAAATCCTGGAAAGGCCTATGTCCAGCAGTGGACGAAACAGGCTGATGGATGGATGGATGGATGGATGGACAATAAAAGATAATCTAGTGGCCCCGGACTAAGTTACACTAAACTTGGTTAAACTTATGGTTACACATCATGAAATATTTCCATTTTTTTTATGACCGCCTGTTTTTTTTTGCTATTTAAATCGTACCTGAATTTAGTTTGATTTATGCTTGCAGATAAACGGGTTATATTTTACGATGTACCGGACAATCTTTGGCTTAGAATAGGTGTAGATATCAGTGATCGTTGGTTATAATTATAATGTTCAAAATTCACCTTTTAACATCTGTTTGCCACAATTTCTCATCATCGGTCATTTGCTTTTAAGAAACCCTAAAACGTTACTTTAGATATTATAACAAATTCAGTCATTTATTTATCTTTATTCCTAAAGTGTAAAATTATTCAGACTTGGGTGATTTTAAAACGGTGCAATTTTAATCTGCTCCGTCCTTTGCGCCTCTTCCGAAAAGCGCCATCTTTACCAAAACACATGAACTTACAGAACGCACTGCATTCCCAGCGCCATCTCTAGTAGGGTGCAGGCACTACTTCATTTCTTTGTGTGCTTAGTCAACTAGAGTCCGCGAAAGCTCGAGAGCTACCCTCGCATTGTAGTTGCAACCGCTATGTGCTGATGCAGAATGCTTTTCAGAGTGGGAATTCTACGTTTCCTTTCAGACATGGATTGATTACCAATTACTGAATTACTAGTTTTCATGGCTTCGTAGCCAAGGTAAGAAACCCTTATTAATTTGTCATTCATAATAAATCTTTGAATCTAATAATTAGGTTCTAAGATTTATTATTAATGACATTGAGCTCGTTCAATGGTTTCTAAAAAGTCATTTTGAGGTTCTTTGTACCATTTCAGATTTAAGGTTTTAAACCCCCCCCCCCCCTTCCTCCTCCCTTCATATCCTGGCGAAGTGATTTTGAAATCTGAACTGAAGGAAGTAGAGTATCAAAAAACTGTGGTTAGACAGTTGAAATTTTCAGAGATGATGTATTTGTAAACTTTAAACTTTCGCGATTTTCACACATTACTAACTTTGTATTGGGGCCTTACTCGCGATAACTAACAACATACCTTAATAGATACAAGTTAGCTACAGAGGCGTCGAAGCGTCAAGCACATATCTATTAAGGTATGTTGTTAGTTATCGCGAGTAAGACCCCAATACAAAGTTAATAATGATGTATTTGTGTTGCCGCTATGACAACAAATACTAAAACCGGCCAAGTGCGAGTCGGACACGCACACTCCCATACACAAGACATGATTTTTTTCCCGTTTTTATAGATAACGGTACGGAACCCTTCGTGCGGGAGTCCGACTCGCACTTGAACGATTTTTTGTTACATACGTATGTATCTGTTCCCAAAGATATTTGATCGATCGGAGCGAAGGATAATATCTGGTTTGCTGATATGGACTGATGGTGTCAGTATGCTTGTTTTTGCTTCAGAGATACCTCGAGCCTGTATCGAGTGGTCGACGGTATGCCAAGCATGTGCCTTATATTGAACACTTGGTACTTTGTTGTTGAGGTATTAGGGTTCCTTGAAACCCTTGTAGAAATCTCGGGTATCAGTAGTAAGTGGCACCTTTTACTACTTGACCCAAGCCAGAGGTATTTCTGGGGCAAGAACTAACATGCTAACATAAGATAAACATGATCACAACAACATCGATTCTCTTCTAATATAATTAGAATAACTATCCCAAAAAGTACGCAAATGCTGGTTTTTAGGGTTCCATACCCGGAGGGTGCCAAACGGGATTCTATTACTAAGTCTCCGCTGTCTTTCTGTCCGTCTGTCACGGGGATCTGCAGCTTCAACCTTAACAGGTAGAAAGTTGAAATTTTCACAGAGTACGTGTTACTATGGTCTCAATCTACCACGACTATTCACGATAAATAAAAATGAAAAAATTAATGTGTACTCATACAAGAAACCTAGATAAAGTTGCATTATTGAAACGTTATTGCTCTTAATACATACATGTTTTATATTTAGTCAGATTGTAGGAAATACTCTAAAGTAAAATAAAAAATATTAAAAAGTAGGGTTCCGTACAAAGACGGCGGCTAATTTTTTTGTCAGGCGCTACCATTGTTTTGGCATGTGTATATTGTTGTTTATTTTTAGGGCTCTGGTAGGGAACCCTTTAGGTGCGAGCAGGAACACATGAAAAATCTGGACGGTGTTTCTCGACACATGAAAAATCTGGACGGCGGCGATTATCGCAAAAATTTTCGCAAGCTTTGCTTTTCATACGCCTCTGTTTGTCGCGTCACAAATGCCGTGTGATAATAATTCTATCAACTACAAGTATAACTCCTAAAAAGACACGTAAAACATGTTATCAATATGGACAAAAGGTTTATATTTTAAAAGCTTGATACGTTTCTTTATAAAGAGCTTGTAAAAATCACCCGCTTTAGGCCTTCGCAAATTATAGCATGTGCGAGAATCGCTGTCCCGGATATTTTAAGGAGTTATAGTTAATAGAATTATCATCACACAGCATTTATGACGCGATAAACAAAGGCGTATGAAATTTTTGCGAGAATAGCCGCTCTGGTCTGTGATAGCATTCATGTTTAGGCAGGGTATCAAATAATGATGAAGATGCTTGCTAGCAGAGGGGTAGGCAGAGACAATAGGTCTCCATCTGCTACAATCCTGAGTCCTCTTTCGCTTCCGTGTTCATCAATCGAGTCATACCAGCTCTTCTATGGGTGCTCGATGAAACAGCACGTGTATATCCCATGCAAGGGTGCACGAAAGAACCTTCTCCGAGTGCGTAAATTGAGATAGACCGGTCTACTCTAAATACGCCAGGTGCACCTGGACAGTTAGACACTTCAATTGGTGGTGGCCTTGTCATCACGCTCATGACGAAACCATGCTGCTAAGAGTCTCGTTATGCTTCGTACGGGGAGAGTGGTAAGGTAGTAGCGTAGAATTAGTCATTCGTCCCTGTCTTCCGTAGATTTTTCCTGTTCCTGTACAGACTGATCTACGCCTCGCCTACTTTCGCCTACTTTTGGGTCTAACGCTCTTCATCAGGCGCGGTAGGATGGAAAATGGGATGGCGATTAACTGACTTTTCGCGAGAAAGCGCCGAATTATGGCGTTTACATACAGTCCCATTACGCTCCGCTTCGCTCAGTTCCTAAATTTATTTACATATAAACCTAACATTCTCCTCGCTTCGCTCGTCGTCGCGCCTACTTTTAACTTTTTGCTAAGAGACATCGTTACTATCGTTGTTACAAAATTCGCGAAAAAGTGTAACGATTTCGATCGCGTAATGGGTTTTTTACGAAAAGGCGGCTTTTTCGCTAAAAGGCAGTTTTCGCCATTTTACGGCGACATAATGTGATAAAACAATCCGAAAGAATCAAATACATTTACAGAACCCGTACACGGTATTACGTAGTACACGACGATACTATGTCCTACCCTTAGTTTAACCAAAGTATAAGTAACAAATAGTATTCTATCTCCATATAAGCGGGCCGAAACGAACCACCGCCAAAACATGGTTCAACTCGGTTTACGACAATCGCGGTCGCACCACGTACGCACGTTGTCTTTGTGAGGTTCCCGCGCATTTTCGTAAATTATAGCATGAAATTACAGAGTATGTTGTGCATTGCATGGTTGCTTAAATACAACTTTTATAATAATAATATAGCATTATCAAATACGTAAACAGTCAGTTGGCAGCCTTCGGGCGTGTTTTGGCGCCGAGCGGCCGTAGGTATTGATTTCAAAGACACCGCCTAGTTAAACTACTGTTGTTACCTATACTGTGATTTAACTATCATTAGTCCAATTAGATGCATTCTGTCTGTGTGTCCATTGTCAGCTATGGAACTCGCAGATCGCGCTATCTGTGATCTTCAGATCCTTTTATGATTTAATTTGGTTCTAAGATCTCTTGAAAAACTTGAACGCTTTCTACAGATACAATCTGCAATCCTGCTTTAATGGTTCCGTCAAAGAAACTCGAACTCTTTATAGCTAAAGTTCGGTGTCAGACTGGCAAACTCGTTTGGATGAAAATTTGCGTGTATAATAAGCAGAACTACAAGGACCCTGAGATAAATAAATAATATAATCTTTATTTTTCATTCTTGTTCTTTTTCGCAGCCATGTGTATTTATTTATAATATAGATACTTATCAAAATTTGTAATTATTTATGTACTATAGACATTTGTATTTGTACCTATTTTATCCTAAAAAATATATATTTCAAGTACAGTTTATAGGTATGGCCGATTTTCTTTTTTAGGTGTACCTAGTTATTAATTATACTAATATCCTAATTTAATTTGTAATTGTTAAGTTTTTCTTTTTCCTGCACGCACCTGTTTATTTTGTACCATCTCTAGGTTAATTGGTTGGCTTTTGCTTTATGCATTAAGTCTACCTGTTCGTACTTTTTTTGTGCAATAATGTATTTGCGATGAGGACGACGGAAATAATGATTATGAAATACGGAGGAACATCACATGAAACTCTTTGCTCACCCTACGCTACTACCGAGCCTTATTGAAAGCGCAGACCGTGGTAGAGTGAAGCAGACGAGGAGTTAGTCTATAACGTACAAGCCTGTGATCACTCCCCGGTACGGCTTTTCATGACGTCATGTCGGAAAACCACGGGTTTGGCATCAGGGCTGTGAAGTCAGTCGAAGCCAGCACCAGTTGAAGTGAATGGACTTGTCAGTAACTTGGATATTGGTATAACTATCCGTGATTAGCAGGGCGTTATTTTGGAATAATTCGCGGTTGTATCAAAGGTTACGTCCCTTGAGAAAACTTCTTTAGGCTCCCCGTGTGGCGTAAAAAACTCATTAAGGGTTATTTATATTTCGCGACAGGCGGGAGTGCGGGTAATTTCATACTGACATGTATGTAGCCGCCCGCACTCCCGCCGTGTCGCGTACTGTAGTTCTCTTTTTCAGTAGATTTGACAGATTTACTTATTTAAACTCTAAGATATCTAAAAACGCGGATGCAGTATGCATGATACTGTATTTTTACACGAACTTGAGAGATAATCTCCTGCACATACTAGCAGCAGTCGTGTCCTCTTTATATCATCAGCTTATTTTACCTTAATATCGCCAATTAATCATCAATACTTGGTTTGAAATAAATATAAAATATACATCGCAACAACGTGAAACCCTGTAGAGGTATCAGTATCAGGGGCGTTTCCGAATATGGGCTGTGAAATGCAAGTCACAGTCTACTCTCGAACACCACCTACGTTTCTCTAGCGGTTTTTTAATGGGAAGGATTGGCAGCACACTGTAGGTGGTGTTCGAGAGTGGACTGTGACTTGCATTTCACAGCCCATATTCGGAAACGCCGCTGATATCTCTTCAGGGATTCATGTTGTTACGATGTATATCTACGCCTACACTATTATATAAAGAGGAAAGATATGTTTGTTTGTTTGTTTGTATGTTTGAGGTAAACTTTGTAACCACTGAACCGATTCTAAAAATTCTTTCTTTTGTAAGAAGCTGCACTATTGCTGAGTAACATAGGCTATATAATTTTTTTATAAAAATAAGCTGTCAGCTTGAAAGTTCAATATTTTTGAATCAAGTCGGGAGAAAAGGCGCTGCTTAGCTGCTTTATCGGCCTGCCTTGACCAAATGGTTAGATATACGTGATAAAACCGTTTATTTTTCATACGGGTAAACTGTAACAAATTAATATGACCAAATATTTCGATCTACAACGATCCTGACACACCTCTTGCTAATATTAAGCTTGAAAAAGCGACTACAGCCAGGTTTAAGCATATAGACACATTAATACTATGGTTTAAGTTTTTATATAATTTTCAAACGAAGTATTGATGATTAATTGGCGATAATGAACTAAAGCGCTCTGGACAGCGCCAACAGAGGTAATTGTACGCGATTTTGAAAAGCAGCGCAAAAGACCTCAACGCCAAATGACAAGTTAACCATGTGTTCTCTTTAATTATGTAGACGGTATTCTCACATTATGCTCAGTGCGCACGGAGAAGTACATCGGCTACATTAGCCATCGCGCACCAGCGCTGTACCGACTGGAAGCCGAAATAGTCGCCATTACCGAAAAGGGGTCGGAGCCGATCACAGAACAATATTGTTCTTTGGAGCCGATTATCATCACCTTTATTACGTCCAATCATGATGGGTAGTGAGCCTTATTCGTACTTCAGGCACAAACATGGACGCACACCTTAATCTGCATACCAACATAGACCAACAACAAATGTGTCCCTACGTCGTTTGAACCCATTGTGAATTTCGGATTAGTGGTCGAGACAACAGCACAGAGGCATTCCAAAATAACCACAAGAAAATTATTCCTAAATCACAAACCTAGTACAAATAAAAACAAAGGAAACACTTCTAAGTTTATTGACGTCTAGTTCCCCTAACAAGTCATTTCGTCGGGTTTGTCGGCAATCCACCATATCAATTTCACAGCCCTATGTATTAATTACAAAGAACCCGCGTCCCCTACACTTTAGCACTGCTTTAAAATTGCACACCCCTAATAAACTATGCCAAAATTTTTAAATTGAACTTTATATGTTTGGTTTTAAGACTCAGATTCTTCTGCCTGCGAGACCGAATTAGCATATCAAAGCATCCACTCATATTCTATCTCAGAACTAAATTAAACTCTCTGAAAACGAATTAAAGTCCAGATTCCAGCAGAACAAGTTCTACGTGTGCTAGGGGTGTGAATTAAAATACATTTTCTAAAGGGGCATTTACACAAGGGCTGTCACCCGAATGGCGCTTAGTGTCAACCTCATGTGAGCCTTTGTTTCGTCACATGTAGATTATTCAGCTGAGTGGGCATTATGTTCTATCTATTTATTTAGGCCTTTTCCCCGAGGGTGTTCATGTCGTTTGATGTCCGTTTTTGATGTGTAACCTTATTATTTTTAAGTCGAACGCTGACTAAAATAGGCTTTATGGTGCCAGACATAGAATTTAGTGGGGATTTGGTCGGTTTCTGAGTTAAGGAAATCTCGCTAAACAAATACGTAAACGACGAATCAGCCTATTACAGCGCAGCATTTTATAATCAAGCACTGCTTAAATTGAAATTCACAACTGTGAAATCGTAAAATCTGTTTTGATAAAATATGAAAATGGCCTAAGTGTCATTTAAACCATTATTATCGTTGGGCTTGCTTGTATTGTTAGAAAAATAATTGTTTGTATGTGAAAACTGACCAATTTGAATTTCCAGTACTTTTTATAGATTTAGATGATAATAAATAAGTTCGGAAAAATATTGAATTAAGGGGGATGGTCCAAAGCTGCTCTCCATACAAACTTGTCGGAACCAACAACCACGACAAAAGCATTATAATTTCGTTGTGTTACTTTATTCTTCACGTCCCATCAATTCTATAGGTACACCCGCGAAAAACCTGTTTTTTTTCATACATACTTTTACTTTGCTTTTTAAAAAATGTATAAAAAGTATCAAATAGCAAAATTTGATTCTAAAAACTTATTTTTTTTGTGTAAAGATTGATTTATTCGCGGGTGTAGAATTCATTGAAGAAGTAGAAAAAAGTAAAAGAAGGAAATTATAATGCTTCTGTCGTGGTTAGTGGATCCCACAAGTTTCTATGGAAAGCGGCTTTGGACCATCACCCTTAACTTTGTTAATTGAAATATGCACCTACACAATAGTACTTTCTATATTATTATTTTTTAAGTTACTTAACGTATTATTTAATAACCAATTTTAAAGTCTCAACGGATGTCATTTATAAAAAAGTCCAACAATCAACCTCACCAAAGCAGGAAGTATCATGGAACTCTAATAAAAACTAGCAAATTTGCGATCACTTCAAAACATCAAAGGATTGTGCAATGACATCTACGAATACACAAATACTTCATCCTTTCATAATCCATGCTTCTAAGGCTACTTACTCATGGATAACAATAGTTTCTTATTCTCATAATAATAAAGGCTAATTTGCTGTGCTTTTGCCAGATATAAAGCTAAATCCAAAAATCCCTGCAGGCTTGAGGGTTCTTCACCAATTATTTGACGTCCGAGGTTTTTCGAGAGTCTTCTATTGTGACTCTCTATAGACACAAAGTAGGGTCTGCTATTGATAGGTTTTGAAATAAAGCTCTTTCGTCTTGCTTGTGCTTGAATTGTTGGAATTTGCCGAGGTTTTTGGACTTGTGTATTCGAAATTTTCTAGAAAGTTATCTATTGAATTTCCCTTTAGGAAACTTGCTTTGGATGTCTTTCTTTTGATTATACAGAAAAATAAAGCCGAAGAACTCTACTATCTTTGTTCAGATTTCCAAAAAAATATTCCACTAATAGTAAATACTGAAACTTATGTACGTAAGATTTAATAAATTTATATTTACTTATAAGGCTTGTGTTATTTTGTGTTTACTTTAAATATTCATGAGAGATATATTTCTCTTTTAGCTGTACCTATATTTATATTTTCTGCGCAACATTTTTTTGATACATCGTCTGGAACAGAAATAAGCCTTGGTAATTTAATCTTCCTGTCACAAACTAATCCTCAACCTTCATTGTAATTCAACAATCAAAGACTGTTCCAAACGATTCAGAAATAAAAGGCGAAAATAATATCAGCACACGTTCTACAGTTACACTTTTACATCCTATTGTGTATTTGATAGGATATATTACTTTTGCAACTTTATATTTACCTGCAACTTATGTCTTATTTTTATTAACTTCAAGGCCAAAATCATCTAGCAAATAACAAAGATCAAGCTGGAAGTTGTGGAATGTCACCAAGGAGTTTGTATTTTGACGTTTTCATCCTATTTTAAAGTATTGCCGTCAACCCCCAGGCTAATCGGTTGGAAAGAATGGGTTTTTTTTTCTATTTTGTCAGGATTTCATCCTGTTTTTGTATTAGATGTCGCATGCGATAGGATAGCCGGGTTATATCGATTGTTGATGCCACAAATTGTGTTCATAAGTGCTATTGTGCTGCTTGAATGGAGACAAAATGGTGACATAATACGAAACATTTGATGCAATTCCTTTTTTCGGTTGTTAGAGCGAATTGTTTGTGAACTTTCAATTGTTGTTTCAAATACAACCAATTGTTTGGGGTTCATTCATATAAAATATATATGTAGCCTTCCGCATATATTATCGCTTTATTCATTCCCTCATTTTTATCCCTCCAATGAAAACTACATATAATACAATCCAATGCAATACATTTATTTTCTGGCTTTCTTTCATGTTCAGGGTTCCGTACGTCAAGAGGAAAAAAACAGAGCCCTTATAGGATCACTTTGTTATCCGTCTGGCCGTCCGTCCTTCTGTCTGTCTGCCAAGACCTTTTTATCTCGGAAACGCGTGGAAGTATTAAGTTGAAATTAAAACCGTATACTCAGGTCTACAGTCCCTTAAAGCTGTGAAAAATTTAAGTTAACGTAAAAAACATACGGCCGTTTTTGCCGCAAAAAAACGTATATATCGACACTCAAGCTCAAGGGAATCAAAATTTATAGGGTATTTTACGTTGACCTAGAACTATGAAATTTGGCAAGTAATACTGTCTTATGCAGCAAGTATAGGGAAAAATCTGAAAACTATATATTTGTAATTAAATCATGAAAAATATAGTCTTTAACTTGTCCGGTTTTTCCTAATTGTAAATCTTTAACTGAAGGTAAATATCGAGGTGGGTATTTTCCTTTCTGCTTATTCAAAGAATCCAATATCAGTAAGCCATTCACAACCTTTAATTCGTTCAAACCATACGGTGAATATACATGAATTATCATTGCACATTTAAAAGTAATAATAAATGTGATACAAAATATTCATTTGATACACAAATATTCACCGCCAACATTAGAGATGAATAAGACAACATCCATACAGTACCTGATGAACAGCTCAATGAAAAGGCGCCAAGCATAAGCACCGACCTTAACAATGCCAAACATCTTTATGCCAACAGAAATAAGATTTAATAACGTTTTGTTACCCGAATGCTCTTTTTAACGAGCCTCTTTGTTAATGGTTTATTTATAAAGCTCACCATTTAAGGAAGGCCTAAGAACTTTTCCAAAAAGGATAGATTCTTCGCCGTTTTGTAGAGATTTAGAGGTCTAATTTTAATGGTTCTGTATCAAACGGTTTCTTCCGTCCGTTTTATTCCCTTTTGTTATTAATATTTTTGTTCAATTTGAAGCTCGGGGTGCTTTTGGAAGTTTGTATGGTACCGGTTTTTGAAGTGGATTTGAACTTCTGTTTTATCTATTATTTGGTGGGTTTATTTCTAAGTCTGGGGTTTCTGTAATGAGCACATCTGCATCTTCAATGAGATACTGAAGGTTAAATAAATACTTGAGACTGTTATAAACAGATAGGGAGGTTCTGCTTTTGCTTTTGGAACTTTACGCTATACGGCTCTGGAAGCGTTTGTCCTTTCAGTTGAAAAATAAATTTTAATTCTTTTACTATGCGCTGAGTCGGGAATCCGTCGCGTAAACCTATTTACCTCCGAAGAAGCTGTACGATTACAGTGAAACTAGTCAGGTGAAATCGGACTATATATGGTGTGTAGTGAAGCCGTTTATAATTATGATGAGATAAGCATAGTAGATAACTATAATCACGCCTTAAAGTTGCTGTGTAGGATCGTTTACAAAGTAATGCTTAATTAAAATAACACAACTTGGCTAGAAAAGCTTAACAGACATTAAACTATTGTCGGGTAGTGCCATAAATCACATTTATTGATTACTTTTATTCAAAAATTAAGAAAAACAATTATAGGTTATGCGTTTGGAAACAAATCCTGGTTCCCTTTTTTGGCATACTTTGTAGGTGTAATAGCTTTTCTTGAACGTTTACTAAATAAATACATTAATAGGAGTAACGTTTCAAATGTAATGTAATCTCTAAAAAGAGAATTTCACACACACTCGGTCCAAAAGAAAAATAAAAAAGGTTAGTGCCAAAAAAAAACTTAAAACTAAACATATCAAATTGCAGCCTCTAGGAGAAAAAAAGTTTTAAGCATTCCTGGCAAATGGCAGTATGCTCAGCAATGCTGCCGATCTATAGAGAGCGAACAGCACTGATTTTCAGCATGCTCCAGACATAATTAAATAATTTAGGAGTTAAAAGGCGCATGTAAATTAAAACATAAAATAAAAAAGAACATAACATAAGAATTGGTACATTTAAAGAGAAAAAATAATTTTCAATAAAGGCATCCGATATTATCAAAAAGTTGTAGTAGAGTGCGTGCAGTGTTTATAATAATAAATACGGACACTCACATATATTATATTATACATTGATTTCCGTAATAAAATAATGAATATTACTAAGTAATTGCCCTTCTTCTTAGCAAGATTAATTGAATAGGCGGATTTAGGCATTATATCTATTTATAGTTCATGTATCTATTAACTTATTTATTCATTGCATTATGTAGGTATATGCAATATTTTAATTTTTTACTTAATATTATGTTAGTATATATTTGGTTAGGCATTATATTTATTTACGGTCTATTCAGTTTATTTATTAACTTATTTATTAATTGCATTATGTATAATAATATTCTTATTCCAATAAGACTTTATTTTATGCATGTGTATAACTTTAGTAGCCCAACTTAAATATAGTTTTTTTTTTAAATATATTTACCGTATCATATTTGTTTCATCATAAAATATTATTTTTATACAGATTAGATTTGACATGTAAAACGTATACTGTATGTATCTATTTCACAAATAAACAATTTGAATCTTTGAATCTATATAATATATGATATATTATTACTATATTAAGATAGAAAGAAAGCACCTGGTATAATAATAATAAGATTTCTTTATTCGAGTAACAAAAAACTGTTAGTTATGTACAATGTAATGACTTAATAATCTAGGGTTAGTTTTTACAAAGTATATAAGCATAATTAGTTAAGTAATATTAAATATTTACATACATTAATTGTATACATTTTTTACAAATTAATTTATTTATTATTTTTATATTACATAAGTATTTCATTTTAAATATAGGCTGGAACAGTGCCTAAGATAGAATGTATCCAACCGGTTGACGAACGTGCTAAGGACGCTGTTGCAGCTGGCCCGCGCCCTGCAGAGTAGAGACGCACTGCGCCTGCGCATCGTCGCGTAAAAGCAATCTACGCTTGCCTCCGCGAACATGCCCGAGGCACTGCAGAACCGGGGCAGCCGCACCAACGTCCTGAACGCGTCGTTATACTGCAAGCGAAGAGCGTTATACTGTCTTTGAGTATATTTCGCCCAGAGGGTGCCCGTATAGAAAGATGTGCAATAAGCTCTGAAAAGTGTAATCTTAACTCTCCTCGAGCATCGAGCAAACCTCCGGGCAATCATGTTAGCCCTGACTGACAACCATCTTCGCTCTCGCTCTATGTCTGCATCGTCCGTGAGGCCAGAGGTGACTAGGTGTCCCAAGTACTTAAACTGCTGCACCCTATTCAATGTTACACCATCCAATTTAATAGGTGGTACATCCGTGGGACAAAATGACCCGGTCTCAAAGACCATGCATTCACTTTTGCGGGCATTATATATTAAACCGTGCGAGGCAGCATATCTTTCGCAGATCCTCAATAATTTCGAAAGACCACCAACTGAGGCGCTCAGCAGCACCATGTCGTCTGCGTAGCTAATGTTATTGACACAAACTCCGTCAATATGACAACCCACGTGGGTGCTGCTGAGCTCCTCAATAAGTGCATTTACGTAAAGGTTAAATAGCACTGGAGAGGTTAACCCACCTTGACGGACTCCACACTCCATCCTGTACGGATCCGAGTATGTGGCCGCCCAATTAACAATATTAACTTGGTTGTTATACCAATATTTAAGAACTGATGTTATTGCAGATAGAACATTAGTATTTCCCAGCTTTTCCCTAGTATAATAAAAGGGGAATAAAAACAATTTTTTACCATAATCATCACTTACTTGTCGGTTACGTTGGCTGGCTCAGATGTTTTCTTTTTCTGTGATCTTCTTTGTTTAATTTTGTATTTTGATTTTGCTAATACAATTTGTTTATCAAGTAAGGTGTATTTTAACTTAAATCTAAACGAATTATAAGTCATATTTTCTTTTAGTGGAGGTGGCAAGTCATTTCACACCTTTGACGCAGCAAATTTGAACCCTGCCCGTAAATTTGCCGTTCATTGTGTAGGGACGCACTATGTGTTGAGCCTGTCTTTCTCGAATTTGTTGAAACTAACAACAAGTAGAACATTCAATCAGAATCTCAACATGTTCAATACAAACAAACTTGCTCCGAGATAACCGAAATTTCGTCACGTCCCTCACGCACACATCGACGTCAAACCGTATTACTTATGCTTTTCCGCCAGAGTTTCCCTTGGTTGCTTAACTCTTAGAGCCTTCGAATAGAGTTGAAATTCATTTGGTTAGGGGTCGTCTTACAGTGGGTTTTTGGGTACATATTTGGGTGGGTGACTCCCTCCCCCTTTGTGGCGGGACAGTGGCGGCTGTGACCGAAGATCGCCCTCGGCGTCAATACTGTCGTCTGTCCAAACTAATGCTTTGAAGTACATAGGCTGTATGTGTGTGTGTGGCTGGGTATGTTCGGAATTGGCGTTCGTGAATAGTGTACGTGTTTCGGAGAGGTATTCCTAATGTAAAATGTATGATGTTTTGTATTGTCATAGCTACTCGTATCACTTATAAAGGAACCAATAAAATAAATGTATATAAACTTTACCAGCTTGTTCTTTTATTTTTGTTTTTTATTATATTTAAAACATACATAAGTACACAAAACATGTACACAAAAGAATTAAAAAAAAAAAATCAAGATATATTTCGGACCCTACTGGGCCCGGCATCAGTTGATATAATAATTTAAAGCTTTTTTATTATTTTTAATTATTATTTTTTTATTCTTTTGTGTACATATATACTTAAATATAATAAAAAACAATTTTAAGTAACCAAAATATGCTGTGATTTTTTTTTATAATCACGCTTTTTATTGACTTTGTTTAACTTCGTGAGCATTGTGACGCACTGTTAAAGGGGTAAGTCAAAGGCACAAGAAATAGAAAGAGGTATCGTATGGCCTGGCCATGAGTTTAGGCGGTGCGAGGTGCCTAGCGGCGCTTCTCGCGACGGACTTTGCCATGCCACGACTGGGGCAGTGGTGGCGGCAACCGGTAACCGCATCGGACGTATTCAGGATGGCGTCATTAAAAGTCGCACGATTCTATCTACAATCTTATATCTTTTTAGCTGAAGATATATTGAGTTTACGGCAAGGAGGGGATGTACACAATAAAACGAATCGGATGAATTAATTTTTTTATAACCCAAAACGACGTAAAGTTACGTTAAGTAACGTCGTTTCCCATTACCTCTTAATTATGTTTAGATTCTTGTGTTGTTGATACCTTGATGCTCTCTGCAAAACTTCTGCTACAAAAACAAGATTATTTTTCGGTACGCCCGACACTGAATTCGCCGGTTGCGCTCCTCTTGCGCGGCTTTGAGTTGTGGCCGCTGCGCTGCAAGCTAGTACTTATGTTTCCGCTGTGCGCTTCTGCGTGCACCGCGCCGCGCCGCGCCGGTCGTCGCCCAAGTCATTGCTTTTGCACGCCCTCGACTCCGCAAGGCACGCGGCGGCGGCTCTACATATAAGGTGACTTTCGTTTATGCAGCCAAATTCATACTGAACACTCGGTAAGTGGTCAGGATCAAGGTTAAATAACCCTGTCTCTGAAATTCGAAAAATATTTTTTGTGCCTCTATGCTAGTTCAAGACCAGCCTCGACTCAAGTGTAGGAAGTCTAAATTTTATTTTAGATATATCAAAGAAAGGGTCATTGAACACTTCCTAAGTCTCCAGTATGAATTTGGCTATTTATATGAAAGTCGCTTTATATATCTATATAATAAAATTTTGGTAATGTTGAGAAAATTGGAGTTGTATCGTAAGCATCAGAAAAAAAATTAAAACAATAGTACATTTCTGCTAAGACCAGGAAATAAGTAATCCTGGACGAGTACGCGAGGCCAGGATTACTAATTCATGGTCGAAGCAAGTATAGTGCTTTTCTCAAAAATAAAATGAGACATTTTCATGTTTTTCATGATAATGAGTTATAATAAACTGACTAGGAAATATTAAAAGTTACTTACTTGCTCATATTTGGGCGATTAGTCATGTTTATTATTATTGATTTCTTCAGCAAAGCATTTGTAGAGTACAATCTATATCAGAGCCCGCTTCTTTTGTAATTTATTTGCGCAAAATACTTTCAACTAAAATTTATAGCAACATAAATTCCCGCTCTTATGCAACTTGCCAGCTGAGCAAAGGTATTTACCGCCATACAGCCTTCTTCTAGCCTTCTTCATGGACAACGCCATCTAGAGGAACGCTAAGAACTAAGAAAAAAAAAAACAACGAGAAAAACCTCCTTAGTCTCTTATAAACATAGACACGGATAGTTTTAAAAAGAAAACACATGAAATATGTTGATGGTTGTGATTGTCGGCACTTGGTGGAACTTATTATACATCTTGTTAAATAAGACACTTGTACTTGTCCACAGGATTATATTTTCACTTAATACGCCCGACCGGTTTCGCTTATAAGCATTGTCTAGGGCTTTATTACATAAAAAATAACTTAAATAATATTTACATGTTTAATACGTGAAAAATATGTTTAAGTGAAAATATAATCCTGTGGACAAGTACAAGTGTCTTATTTAACAAGACACATGAAATATATTCTGTGAAGATATGGTATGTAATGGATTTTCATACGAATTTCCTGGACAGTTATTCAGATTTCCTGGACACTTTTAATAGCTCGCCAGGATGAAGTATTTTCTGGTAGGAGTTTACAGTATATAATGGTAATATCACAATGTCTTTTTGAGAAAAAAAATATAAAATACGATATATCTCGTGAACTATACATACTACGTAGGTTAAACTAGATTCAGATTATAATTATGTCATAGAACTACTACACAATGATTTGTAATAAAACAAAAACCTGAATGTAAGGAATTATGTTTTATAATTTTTAAACATCTTTTTATAATTTATTTTATTTGGTGTAAAATGATTGCCCATATTCTTTTTATTCCACAAATATTTATTACAAATACAAATATTTGCTTGCTCGAGATATTTTCTTTATATATTTTAAATCTTAAAATTAATAGTTTGTTGGCCTGAGTAGCCTGTGATAATAAAAATAAATATTTGTTGAATAAAAAGTACCTACATGAATTTGTGTCTAATTTATTGAATATGATACTCCACTGGGATCAATCAAATCCATCCAATAAAATTATTGTTAGGTCAAATTGATTTGTATGGTCTTAAGATCAATTATACCGAATTTCATGCTTTTATCACCATTTGCAGCTTTTTACGGAAAATTGGTATGTACCACTAGGACTATTGAAGTTGCGAGAGATACGAGTAGCAGAGGTGGTGAGCATCTCTTCGGAACGCGTTTTTGATATTTTACACTTGGGAATGAAGAATAAAAAACTGAGAAAGCAAGTTTTGCGCCAAAGAAAGTGAAAACGTTTTGTCGGCTGGCAAATGTCGACTTTTGTCTGGAACGCCCATGGTATCTGCAGAAAGGGAAAAAAATGGAGAGTACTACGCTGCAAAGATTAATCCGGTTTGAAAGATTTTCTTCCACCGTGACCTTCTCACATTGCACTTCGATGATTATTATAATAATGTATGGTTGCAGTCGCTAAGCCTATGCGACTGTCACTTGTTTCCAAATCCGAAGAAATAGTTAGGTGGCCAGAGATTTTCATCAAATCATGAAGTCACTGTCGCGTAAAAGAATATTGTGAGGGGTTAAAGAGGTATATCGCCATTGGAGATGCGGTGGACTAAACGTAGCGAAGTAGAGGAAAACCACGTTGAAAAATATATATTTTTGAAACAGATAATTAAAGATTTATCTTTTTCGTTTCGGAAACTTGTCAAACAACTCGGATATAAACATAACGAAAACATGCTTTTATTGGCTTACTCGCTAGAAAAATCCTTTAATTTAGCGTAGGTATTCGAAAACATAAGAAAACTTGATTTATGCGTACCAAACGGAGCCCCATGGATGTCACTCTACTGTCTGTCCATCCATCCGTCTCACATAGGTCTCTAGCTCGTGGACGGAATGAGTTACAGAACTGAAATTATGATATTTTGTTGTAGAATGTTAACCCAAAACCAAAAAAGTGCCAGAATAGCCGGTCTGATCATGAAATTATCAAATTTACAATATGGCCACGATATATACATAAATGTTAGGTACCTTCTTCATTCATAGTGGCAACACTCGCGTTTTGCTTTTATATTACAAATCCGAAGAATTCCCTATAACTTAGAGATGAAAGATCGGTTTCATATTAAATATTGCTAGAGATTTTTGTACTCTGCGTTGAAAGGTTTCGTGGAAAGTCTACGTTGACTACGTACTTCCCAATTTTCCCAATAAAATATTCACGTAAGTCAACCAGCTTCATCGGCGCAGTAGTTTTAAATCATGATTCATTGTAATAATAGTAAGTTTTTGATTGGACCCTAAACTTTAATACACCACCTTTTTTAATTAAGACGACCGTTGTCCAGGAAAAGTAAGTTCCTTGATAATTGACTTTTTAATTGTTAACGTCGTCACAAGGGTTAGTAAACAATCTTAGACCATTTAACACGGGACTAGGCAAGCGCACTTATCCCCCAGTTTGCTTGTGTGCGCGTTTTGTGTTTGTGTTGCAGCTTCTCATTTAGTGTGACATATCAATTTTTCGCAGGAGTGTGCGTGAATGAGTAAATGTGTGCTGTGCGTGTTTACCTCCCCTCCCGTGGAAAACGGCAGAATAATTTAAATACTAAGAGTCTCGCTTTGCCAGGTCCCGTGTTAAATGGTCGAAGACAAAAATACAATGTTTCCTTGAATGCAACTTTAATTCCTTAGGCATCTATTGAACTGTAGATGATGGGCGACCTTGATCAATTTTTATTTACTAAATTGCCTTAATTTAGTAAACGATCGAGGTACTGAACATTTTTTTTCTTATTGTATTTTCCGCAAATTCGCAAATAGCGCATCAATTAAAGAGTATAATAGAAACATAATGCGCTAAGTAGCTATTAGGAATTAAAATGAAAGCAGAATACAAAAAAGAAAACCGCCGAAACTCCCCTTAACTCCAAAAATTCTTAGTTGCTCGTATTTAGTTAATTATAACGTAAACCATCGCCACTAAACACCCCATATCCATTGCGTCCTATTTATGAGCCACATACTGGCGAGCCTCGACACAGGGGTGTCCCCCCACCCTTGGAGCCGCCCCTGTCGCAGAACAAACATGGCGGATAACAAGGTTTTGCGACCCTCGCCTCTCGTGTGAGCAAGTAACGTGAGTTAGGATGAGCTGTGTCAATATTTTGTACCTCACCTTCTATCCAATGCAACGCTTTAGTTTTAAAGCAGACATTTACATACAAGCTTTGAGGCTAGTTTTATCGCTTAGTTGAAATAAAAGGAACTTGGGTTCTAGGGAAGCTTTAGATTTATAGGCCCAATTATATTATTTATTCGGAAACTAACAGTTTTCTATCACTTCCACACATTAAGATTTATAGATCAATTATATTATTTATAGCTTTTGCTCGCGGCTCCGCCCGCCTGTTATTCGGTTTAACGACATGCTTTTTTCCGGGATAAAAAGTAGCCTATGTGTTAAGTTGGGGTGTAAGCTATATCCATTCTAAATTTCATCCAAATCCGTTCAGCCGTTTCAGCGTGAAAGAGTAACAAACATACACACACACACACACAAACTTTCGCATTTATAATATTATAGCTTTTGCCCGCGGCTCCGCCCGCCTGTTATTCGGTTTAACGACATGCTTTTTTCCGGGATAAAAAGTAGCCTATGTGTTAAGTTGGGGTATAAGCTATATCCATTCTAAATTTCATCCAAATCCGTCCAGCCGTTTCAGCGTGAAAGAGTAACAAACATATATACACACACACACGCACAAACTTTTGCATTTATAATATTAGTGTGATTTCACACCAATAAATCAAATTAAAGCGACAATTATTTTAAAAGTAAAAGCGGGTTACAATTGGCTTATCACTAAAAAGCGATCTCTTTCAGAATAGAGTTGTTAAAATATAAAACGCGAGTTTCGTAAAATTTAAACCAAAAACAATCTCCACATAAATCTGAATAGTATTTATGCACGGAATTATTTTACAACACAAGACAAGTGTGTATCTTAATACATACAGCAAATTAATTAAAACTACAGAAACCAGAAATACTTAAAAGAAATATAAGAAAATGCGCCTGTAAAATTTGAAATCCATCCATCCATCAGCCTGTTTCGTCCACTGCTGGACATAGGCCTTTCCAGGATTTCGCCACTCTTGGCGGTCTTCCTGGAAGAAATGCCCATACTCACACGCTGGGCAGGTGGGTTGGTGAGCGCGGTGCCGAAACCCCTGCACCAGTGACGTTTGAAATATTACTAGTTATTTTTTACAAATGTTTTAAAGAATCGACTCGTAAACTGACCTAGGGAAAGATGCTATATATGTAGTTGCTACTAAATACCTAGTTACATAGGTCATTTTCTAGTTTGAGAAAATCGTGCTAATATAAGCCAATCACGCCGTTCCGTTTGGGACTTAAACATTTCTTAACTAGAAATTTTCAATAGTTAAATCAGCGTATTCTCGAAAATTTGACTCGAATCGGGATTTGTAAAGAAGACACACTTATGCACATTTTCACTAAGCTCAGGAGACGCCTAAATCAAATGACTAATATTTAAGAGTTGTTGCCTGTATCCTAGTAGAATCAGTAAGTTGTACGTACAGCAAAGCGTAGCGTAGGCTGACCTCGTGTCCGCTGATCTGAGGAAGTTGCGGGTGGCGACTGGATGAGGAGGATGGAGGACCGCCAAGAGTGGCGAAATATTGGAAAGGTCTATGTCCAGCAGCGAACGATGACAGGCTGAGGGATGGATGGATGGATGTTGTCTAGAGCCAGTTGCTAACCAGTAGTAGGTCCAGAACTAGCGGGACTCTATGCTAACCAAATTTTTTTTTTGAACAGAATAGAAATAAGTTTATTTGCACTAGGTTTTGCCCGTAGCTTCGCCCGCATTGATTTTGTTTTTGCATAGTCCTATCGAATCTGTTGATTTTACATTTCGAAATACAATAAATATTTTTTGTGCCTCTATATTTATTTTATTTTATTTTATTTATTTGATAGGAGAAAAACAGAAATAGATACATGTTTGACAATAACAATGGTGATAACATTAGTTTAAGTATATCTATTCCCTTAACATTCTCACAAATTACATAAGAGATAAAAATGAAGCAGATGAAGAAGATAAATGGTTTATGACAATATTGGCTATAAACCCAAAGCCAAAAATACAGACTAAGCAAAAAACCTACAGCATGCACATGCAAACTTAAAATAAAAAATCATTAAAACTAAAAATTAATAAAGAAAAAGGTACATTTTATATTTACCTAAGAATAAGACATATATTTCTGCTTTACCCTATTTCTTTTGTTTTATTTCCTTTTTTTTTCTTTTATTTGAACAAGAACAACCTCGACTCGATTAGTATAAGAAGTCTACATTTTATTTTGCGTATTTCACATAGAGGGTAACCTTGGTCCTGACCACTTACCGTGTCTCCAGTATGAATTTGGCTATATAAACGAAAGTCACCTGTATTAGAATGTTAAACATATAAAAAGATCCATAGTGCACGAATCAAACCTTGATCCTCGGATTGAGACTATACGCATTACCATTGCTTGTAATAGTAACTTTACTCCTTCAAAATACCAATCAGTGCGTCCTCAATATCTTCCCGCAGTAAGCTGTATTTGTAATCCCTCTGAATACGAAAGGGCGTCACAATAGAAGCTTCATCGGCAGGTATCGATTGCAATTACAGCCGCCCTTTAGCCAGGGGGTCGGAATAAGGGATAGCATCCAGTGCTGATGCGAGAATTGGGATCTTTTTATGAATTCGTTCATAATTTTAGCAAAGTGTTGTCTGACCGAAAAAAACCTTCCGAGAAATACAAATCAGAACCAAAAAAACATACTGAAATGCGTTTTAATTTTAGATTGCGATACCCAAAGGGTTTACCGTTTTTCTTATAAGAATCTATCCCGACAACAGTGTCCTATAACAAAAGATTATATTATCTTTTTATACTTCAAATATTTATTATAAGATAATAAATATATTTTCTTGCAAACCAGGCATTGGCTTCTAATTTTTATTATTTATTGATAAAATCAAAGAAATACTCAATAAAATGCGCTATAGTTCGACCCTTCAGTGATTTGCATCAGGCAAATGGAACATGAAATTTATTTATTAATCAAATAATAAATTATATAAATTGGTAGGTCCCATGATGTGTAATACGTAACCAGTAGCCGGTAGGTTATAAAAATAAATATTTGTAGAATAAAAACTACAAGAATGTGTGTATAATTTATTGAAAACGATTATATTCCAAAAAGAGTTGGATAAACGATGTATTAAGGTTCTAGCAGTGACAGCTTGTTGTATAAAAGCGTTTGAAAATACATTTTTCCTCAATAGGATGTGGTGACTCAATTGTCTATCTCTGCGTCCGTCTGTACATACATATGTCAGTCAACAACAGCCTTGAACTTCAGACTGTAAAAATTACAGATATTCTATCTCAAGAAATCCGTTTGGGTATGGTTCTAGTAGTGCGAGCACACCACAGACTTATAACAGGCTTGTACACAGGGTAAGCAAAATATTATTCTATTTAGTCCGTCATTTGGATTGTCAAAAAATATCGAATACGTATTTTTTCTTTTTTCAATCAAACAAAAATGACAGAGATAAAGCGCGTCAAAGTTTGGGAGTGGGGGAAAATGACGTCACTTCTAGTAAAATTGTACCTAGATGTGACGTCACGCGGAACTTCAGCGGGCTATACCTACATAATTTTTTGTTAAATAAAAAAAATGAAAAATACGTGTCCAATATTTTCTGATAATCTAACTGGCGGACTAATAATTTTTTTTTAGTCATCATGCCTATTACTCGCAGACCTAACATTAATAATAAACGCATAGAGTTGACGTAAAGCAATTTTAGTTCAATGAGTTACGGGCTCTTTACGACTAAATATAAGTATTGCTTGATGCTTTTTTCCTATTTTTGAGGGATTAGGTGTTGTGTGTTAGGAAATGGGTTGTTTCGGCTGGCTTAAGTTTGAAACATATTTGTTAATACCTAAACTAACCTATCGTATTATATTTTGTTTGGAAACTAGCAATATCTATATCTAAAAGGGCCCGTAACTCACTGAGATAAAATTGCTTCAAGTCGACTCTGTGCGTTTATTATTAATGTTTGGTCTGTATGTCTGTGGTTTTTTCTAATATGCGTAACCTCGGAAGCGCTACAGAACGCACCACACACAACGTGTTTATCTGTCAGGTCACAACTAGAACAATACCCAAACGGACTTCGAGTAAAAATTTCAAAAAAGACTAGAATTTTACACAATTTGATATTACAGTTTTGCACAATTTTCCTACGTTTGAACTTGTATTTATCCCATATATAAATTTATTGTGCTCATATTCTGTAGCCGTAAGTCTAAGCGAAATAACATACGCTGGTGTTTTATTTTTATTACATCGCAACGCATCAAAATAAAGTCCAACTTTAGACGCAAAAACTTTATACGTGAAGAAGACAGAGAAACTAAATAGTAGATACTAGCTTTGTCACGATACCCATTTTACACAGCATTGTCTGTGCATTGTAATCAACATTCTCTGAAAACATTACCTAACTTCAAAGTTTATTCCCTCTGCCTACCCCCTCTCTGAACGCTGAGCCGTGAAGAGGGACAGAACGAATTAATTCTAGCAATTAATAGAGGGCTTAGGCCGCCCCCTAGTGGAGGGCACTTTCCCTATCTGGAAATTCAATTATTTATACTAGTGATGTGAAAGTATTTCATTTACGTACGAGCTGCCAGCGTAACATTGTAAAATCCGATAAGTGAGTGAGTTAATAAACTACCGTGAAATTATAATCTCACTAGTAGTGAGAAAAACGGCCAAGGGGACAAAACTATAAAACGGCTAAGGGCAGAAGCCTTTAAAACGGCTGATGTCATAATGACGTACGACGCTACTGAAGGAGCCGTGTTATTTTTGCTACGGCGTAGCAAATATCAACAAAGTTCTCGCCTCGTAGTCCCACCTCGTAGCATTAGTTAGATAACAAATAGATTGGACGACGAGAAGTAGAAAGAAACGTGATTTTACTGGATTGGACAATGAGCTCTTTAAAAATATTACCTTTTTTTTTTCCGTTCTATTTTTTATATCCATAGAACATGCCAATTCTAATTAAAATAAAGAAAATTTACTTCAAAATCGATAACGAGTCGCAATAATCAAAATATCATCCAACAAAATTAGTACTTGCATCAGTATATAATTTGACCAGCCAAATTCATACTGGACGCTTGGTAAGTGATCAGTATCGCGTATCGATAACACATTTTGCTACGAGTAACTTCACTAAGTTCGTAAAATAATAAAAAGGGCCATCGAACCTTGATACTGAGCACTTTGGCTGCATAGATAAATGTCACATTGCATATCCTTTTTAACTTACATGAATCGTACTTGTACGTGTAACATCACTACGGAACCAACGAAAAGCTTTGTGGGACCGATTCCACCCACTGTCACCCAAATTAAAATTGCATATCGGGCGGTACATGTTTTCAAATTGCTTCTTTGTCGCTAACAAGTTGTTTAATTGACTCGTTGATTTAATTTTTGCACATCAATTGGGTTTGGGGATATCACGACTTTAAATTTGAACGGCTTTGATATGACTGATGTGATCTAATGAGTGAATGCATGGACATGAATAAGGGGGGGTGCTTAGGGAGTCCACCCCTCCCCCTCCGTAGGACTGGTTTTGGTATAAATTTGAGTACATTTTATCATAAAATATTTAATTCAAAATCAGTTCATTTTGTAACAGGTTGTAAGACCTCCCTCTGTGTAAGTTCCTCTGCAAAATGTGTTGATATTAAAATAGTTTCAGTGGCAAAAGTGTGAAAGTTATATATAAGGTGACTTTCGTATGTATAGCCAAATAACACTGGAGACTCGGTAAGTGGTAAGGACCAAATTTAGCTATATAAAGGAGGGTCACCTTATATCGGTGCGGCTCACAAAAAATGTACCATAACACACGGAAACTTGTAAAACACTATAAAACTAGAAATACGCAACACACTTAAAGGTTAGTGCATTTGAAACAAGATATAGGATTTCAAATAGAAGGCTATTAATTGTGAGCAAATATTTATTTGTAGAGTTAAAAAATTATGTTGAAAACGTTTTTTTTATTACACAATCCATAAGACACGCAACACACGTGAACAAACACGCGTGAAAACTCAACCTTAAACTCGTTTAGTGTCTTCAAATGCAATGCAAATCAGCAGGAAATTACTTGAATCAATAAAATAAATTATCTGCTTGAACTCTGAAGACTTGAAACAAACAAAAATGTACCACAACACACGGGAACTTGTAAAACACTATAACACTAGAAATACGCAACACACTTAAAGGTTAGTGCATATGAAACAAGATATAGGATTTCA
The DNA here is from genome assembly GCA_910592155.1 of Ypsolopha scabrella. Lineage (NCBI taxonomy): Eukaryota > Metazoa > Arthropoda > Insecta > Lepidoptera > Ypsolophidae > Ypsolopha > Ypsolopha scabrella. The sequence continues at coordinate 15,772,935 of OU342980.1, forward strand.
AATAGAAGGCTATTAATTGTGAGCAAATATTTAATTATAGAGTAAAAAAATTATGATGAAAACATATTTTTGTCACACAATCCATAAGACACGCAACACACGTGAACAAACACGCGTGAAAACTCAACCTTAAACTCGTTTAGTGTCTTCAAATGCAATGCAAATCAGCAGGAAATTACTTGAATCAATAAAATAAATGATCTGCTTGAACTCTGAAGACTTGAAACAAACAAAAATGTACCACAACACACGGGAACTTGTGGTACAAATTCCCGTGTGTTTGGTACATTTTTTGTGAGCCCTACCCATATACGTGAATGATTAAAATGTATGATGTTTAGAAACAGGAAGTACAATAGACCAATATCTGGGGCCGACTGGTAATCTGTAGAAAATTAATTAATTGTTACAAATCTTTCTTATTTTATTTTAACATCATTATTGAGTTTTTAATACTATCCATCCATCCATCAGCCTGTTTCATCCACTGCTGGACATAGGCCTTTCCAGGATTTCGCCACTCTTGACGGTCCTCCTGGAAGAAATGCCCATACTCACACACGCTGGGCAGGCGGGTTGGTGAGCGCGGTGCCGAAACCCTTGCACCAGTGACGCCGCTGCCCGTCACTAGTCTAATTTATATAAGGCCCGGCAATTGGGGATGGATATACCGCCATCCATCGGTCCCAGGCAATGGTGGGCCGCCTGGTTTTTTTTTTTTTGCCTGAGAGCTGTCCTGTTACTCTCCCCCGAATAACTTCGGGAGGATTTCCGAGTAAGATGGTGGTACCTCCACAGTCGAGCCCGGCATCAGCTCTACCACCTCAACCGAGATCGAATTTATGTAACACCTTATATTGAAAAATAAGAAAAACAATCATATATAGGTATTGTGCGTTTGGGAAAGGGATCCATCGCAAGAACCTTAAGGGGCTTCACAAAGCTAAACTTCAGGCCTACTCTAACGCTTTAGTTGGTAGAGCTGATGCCGGGCTCGACTGTGGAGGTACCACCATCTTACTCGCAAATCCTTCCGAAGTTATTCGGGGGAGAGTAAGAGAACAGTTCTCAGGCAAAACCAGGCAGCCCACCATTGCCTGGGACCGATGGCGGTATATCCATCCCTAATTGCCGGGCCTTATGTAAAACAGACTGGTGACGGGCAGCGGCGTCACTGGTGCGAGGGTTTTGGCACCGCGCTCACCAACCCGCCTGCCCAGCGTGTGTGAGTATGGGCAAATCTTCCAGGAAGATCGCCTAGAGAGGCGAAATCCTGGAAAGGCCTATGTCCAGCAGTGGACGAAACAGGCTGATGGATGGATGGATGGAAATTCGGTCTATGGCAATACGCGACAATAGTTTAATATCCGTTAGGCTTTTCTAGCAGTTGTGTTATTTTATGCATTACTTTGTAATGATCCAGCACAACAACAATTTTAAAGCGTGTTTATAGGTATAAAACTCCCAACTGAAACTTGTCAAGTTAAACAAAACCTTCAAACTGTTTGCAGATGACAGCTATTTTTGTAACTTTTATTGTGAAAAGGTTCTGAAATCACCGAAAGTACTCAAGGCTATTTAAGTGGGAAGATTCTCGCCCTTCGCGCGTTAGGCTTCACGTCAGCCGTTGCCTAGCAACCGCCAGGGGTGTGGGTAACAGCAACGGTGCCGGGAAAAGGTACAAATACGCCATCTAATGTACATAGTAGGTATATAGACCTGCGCGAACAAAAGTAGACTGTAATACCTGGGAGTAGGGCTCAACGTTGAAGGGGTGCGTTAAGCTAGCTCGACAGGTGCGTGAGATGACGTAAATGGTAGAGATAGATTTGCTGTTGCGTAGCTATGAAAACGGGAAACTAATCTATTTCTATGTAGAGCTTGTTTTAGATGTAAAAGGTGACTTTCGTTTATGTAGCCAAATTCATATTTGAGATTCAGTAAGTGGTCAGGCCCAGGGTTCAGGGACCCTTTCTGTGAAATACGCAAAATTAAATTAACTTCCTATACTAATTGAGTTGAGGTTGTTCTTAAACAAGTACAGGGGCATATAAAATATTTTGCGTATTTCGCAAACAGGGTCATTGAACCTTGGTCCTGACCACTTACTGGGTCTCTAATGTGAATTTGGCTATATAATCAAAAGTCACCTTATACATATAACAGAGAAAACCGCATCTACATCAGCTAAGTAATTTTTATTTGACGAAAGTAAATGTAACTGTAATTGTTTTACAGTACTTCAGAAAGATAGTAAAAAGCTAAGCGTCTAAAACTTCAGACTACAGCGACAAAGTGACGGAATGAACGCAATATATCTACTAAGTTGACAACAAATATGAGAAAATACGAAACTAACTGGTATTTTTTCTTATTCGGATATTTTTGTTTTTCATAAAAGTCCTCTCGTTATTGAGATATACAGGAGGAGGGTAGAGAAATTTGATTTCTCTGTATTAAAACAGTGTTTTCTTTTAATAAAATAAGCCAGCATGTCATTGAAAGTTAAAGGTATATGTATCTACCCAAAATTGTATGTATTTGTCGGAAAATGTACAGAAAATGCGCCGAAAAACAACGAATTATTCATCATTTCGACCCGTGCTGAAAATGCGTCCTAAGCGTTCCTTAAACTCCACAACTTTGAAACTTCCGTCCAAACTCGACTTGAACTTTCCAAAGAATAATAAAAACTCGATTAAGTCCGCGATGTACTCAAACTCCTGGACTACCGTGTCCTCTAATTGCCTCTCAACGAACAACTACATCCAGTTTAACCTCTCTGGTAACAATTCAACCACCCAAGCGTCACATGCACAAGTTGGTAAATAACAACAGCGAGAGTAAGCTCGAGTGCCAATTACTCTGGTGGCTAACCGCTCGCTGGTACGGTGTGGGACGAGGGTTTACATGAAATAACGTATGTGCTAAAAGCTTATTCCAACGAATAACAACCAGGAGATTCTCATCGAAGCCTGTTAAGACAGAAATCTGCTTGAAAAACGACTTGATTTATTGCATTTCATATTCTTTATTCTACACACACAAAACATTATTTGTACATTTCATTTAGAGATATCATGTACCTACATGGGCGAGCTTATCTCTAAGGGATTTCTTACAGCAAACACTGATTTATAAAGAGAAGTTATAATAAATAAGTGGATAAACACACGTGTACAGTAAAATATAAAGGGTGTTTTTTTAGAGGTATAGAACTTTAAGTTGGCAACACTTTTTTAACTGGCGGCCATTTTGTCAGCTGTAAAGTGATTTATGTTTAGTTTGGTTTGGCATTTCAACATGAATAGACTGACGCCTGAACAATGCTTCCAAATTGTGCAAATTTATTTTGAAAATCATGGTTCTGTTCGAAAGACGTATCGCGCATTACGTCCAATTTACGGTTAACATAATCGTCCATCAGAGCAATTAATTCAATTAATATGAAACGTTTTTGCACCACGTTTACTCTAAATGATAATACGCATCCACAGAGTTGTCGTACAGTGCGTACAGAAGAAGTCATTGCTGCTATAGAGCGTAGCGTAGAGGAAGACCCGAATCAGTCTATCCGCCACCGTGCACAGGAATTGGATATGTGTCCATCCACTTTATGGAAGATTTTGCGATTTAACGCCACTTGACTATTTTCTGTGGGGATATGTGAAGTCGCAAGTCTACGCCGATAAGCCCGAAACGATTGACCACTTGGAGGACAACATTCTGGGAGTTATTGCCGATATACGGCCACAAATGTTGGAAAAAGTCATTGAAAATTGGACCTCCAGATTAGACTACGTCCGAGCCAGCCGTGGCGGATATATGCCAGAAGTCATATTTAAATTATAATGCCAGGAGGTTGTCTTTCGAATAAAATAAATTTCATATCAATAAAAAAAATCATCTTTGTTTTATTCCATTTCAAAGTTCTATACCTCTAAAAAAAACACACGGTACTTACTTATATCCTACAATTTTATAACTACAACTCACATACATAATATTTTTATAATAAATAAGATATTTAAATAAATAAACAAAAATATACATTACAATTATAAACATGTACTAACACCTGTCAAATTGATAGACAGAGACCACCAATATCGATCAGTTACGATCCTAACTCGTCTCTTTCATTCGCTTCCACCTTAACCCTTTAGTCGCTATTTTTAGATTTCCAGAGATTGATTTCGCTAAGTCATATTATGTAGTCTAGCTCGAATCGTCTGTCAGTTCCGGTTCCCGGGCGATGATAGATCAGTTAGTCACACGGGATATTTTTATTTAGTTTTTATTTATACACAGTTAAAACTTTAATATTTACACGTTCATATTTCATATATATTCATTCTCTTTATAATCATAACACACTCTCGGTGGAATTCGTGCACTCCTCTGCAGGCGACGGCAGAATAACAGCGTCGCGGATTTCGGTTTGCGACATATGCTGAGTCGAAGCCTTTTCTCTTTGCCGCGACACGCATACCACCAAAATGAATTAAAATTATTGTTTAAGCATTAGAAGTTAATTTGTATCGTTAGTTTTTTATTGTTTGTATGTTTTATCTATCTATCTAACTCATCGTTGATTTTGCTTCGTCATATAATAGACATCATGTAGAGATAGAGTTTGTACAGAAGGTACAACAGTCGCTGGTGGTCGAGTGGGGCCGCGGCTTGAAGCAAGCTAATTGCCACTACATCGCCAATTACTCCGACGAGAGAAACTAGAGACCACCTTGAACCCTTGTTTTTGTTTTCTTTCTTATTTACAGGATTTCTACGTCCTCTCTTGCTGAAGTCTCCTCATTCATGGATCGGGCTTGAATCTTGTTATCATAATACAATGCACAGGTCATGTAGTATTTCACTTCAGAACTTCCCATGTCAGAAACCCGTTTGTAGTGAAGACTTGGTCAGTCTGTCCGAGACGTAACTAAAAAATCACTTGGTTTACTTATGATTGATTTCTAGTTGTCAGTTCACCTAATATATTTGTACCTGAGACGGTTCGTACTTGACGCCTCAAGCATTACGTTCAATTCAATGTACAATAACAGAAATTATTATATTAAGTTCCTACAATGTCAAGGCATTAGGTTCAAAGCGTTCATGACGAGGAACCTTTGGTTATTTTGATAATATCGTGTTAAAAAAGTTTATATTCAAGCATTAAATTCACCTAGACGTCACCGAATAATAAATTAATTCAATTACCTCAAATGAAGGCAAAGATGAAGTGTGACGTCACAGAGAAATGCTTGGCACGAGCGCGGACTTGTGACTCGAGTACTTTTCATGAAGCTTGAAGCCTTCTAGGCTTATTGTTTGGCGCAAACGTACACTCACAGTTTATTATATTTAGCGCAACGAAAAAAATACCTTTACCTCTATTTCGTAGTAAAATATAAGGTGACTTTCGTTTATGTAGCCAAATTCATACTGGAGACTCGGTAAAGTCAGGACCATGGTTCAGTCTGGGTCAAACAGGGTCTGTTTGCGATATACGAAAAAAATTGTTTGTTTCTCTAAATCTATATAAGAACAACATCGACTCAATTAGCATAGTCTTAATTTTATCTTCCGTATTTCACAGAAAGGGTCATTGAACCTTGGTCCTGACCACTTACCGTGTCTCCAGTATAAATTTGGCTGCATAAACGAAAGTCACCTTATATGCTTTCTGCGCATAGAACTCGGTAGAGTCTTCAGTATGAAAGTTTAGCTATATAAACGAAAGTCACTTATTACACTTACATAATAAATAATTGCAAGGCAGCATCATTGAAAAAATTTGTTCAGATGAGAAGTCTAGCATAAGTTTTATTTAATGTTACGTGTTTATAACATCCAGTATGGTATGAAGCCAATTCTGAAATCGCGAAAAATAAATCAGCTGTTCCATAGAAAAGGTAACATACGCACTTGACCAAAATGCATATCGAAAAGCTGATAAATTATTAAAATATTGAGGTGAAATATTTAAGTAATTAAATTAAAAGGGATTGTGTTTTAACTATCTCTTATTCATGTATATTATAATTAATATATAGTAATACAAGCTGTATAAAAGTATATACCGGGTGTAATCGTTAAGTGTGACCAGCCGATTATTCCGTAACTATTACAGATATCAAAAAATTTTAAACTGATATCGAAAGTACGTTACCTAATCAGTAAAATGACATCAATAACTTTTTGAAAATCAAACGAGAAGTATTCAAAATTTTGGCTTGTAACACTCCCATACATTTAATTTATTATGAGATTAACAAGGATGTCACTTCGAACATCTGCTTTGAATACAAAATTTTGCCCTTACTAAGAGATAAATATTATTCAAGATAGTTTTATTACTTTGTTTGGTTAATACAGTTTCCTTTATTATCAGTACTAAGCTGAAATAACCTTTTAAAGTAAGGAAACTAAAACCTTTCTACTAATCTCATACTAAATGGATGGGAGTGTTTAATGTCAAAATTTTGAATACTTTTCGTTTGATTTTCAAAAAGTTATTGATGTCATTTTACTGATTAGGGAACGTACTTTCGATATCAGTTTAAAATTTTTTATAATCTCCTGGTCACACTTAACGATTACACCCTGTATATCAAGTTGGTTTATATTTAAACTAATAGGTAATTTCTCTGATGGTACCCGTACTTGTAATCCCGCACCCTTCACAATTAACATATAGACATGGAAACTCAAACAAAATCTACGACAACGCCACGCAACGCTGCTCTCATTAAACCTTTTTCCACCCTTTTTATATTAAATGGGAAAAATAAAAAGAAAACAAGAACGCAATCTGTAAAGTGTACGTGTTCACAAAAAACGGGTTCCCTTTTTCAATTATTATTTCGGTTTTTGCAGCACGAAAATTTTCAAAATATGACCTTATCAAAGGTTTTCTGTATTTTTCCCTGGGTCCCTGATTAATTTTTCCTCTATATATACTAGGTGAAATTAAATCAACCGACCAAATTCATACTGGAGACTCGGTTAGTCATCAGGAACAAGGTTTAATGACCCTCCAGGTGAAATTCGAAAAAAAAAATTTTTTTCCCGTAGAACCTGCACTAGGAATTGTACTTAAACTAGTCCAACCAGTACGGGAGCAAAAAAAAATATTTTTCGAAATTGGCCAAAAGGATTACTGAACCTAGTTCTTGATCACCAACCGAGTCTCTAGTATGAATTTGGTCGGTTGATTGAATTTCACCCTATATACCAAATTTAAGCTGAATTGGCTTAAAAATATGCCGCAGATAGACGAACAAACCGAGGGGTTTTCGTTTTTTGACAGAAACCTAAAAACCCGACTACGGTATTCTCAGACAATATGCTTATCTTCCCAGAGGGATAGGCATGGACACAGATTTAAATTTAAATTTGCCACGATCCTGGCACATGTCTTCCGTATCTATCAATTGAGTTATACAAGCTCTTCTATCCCGCGTGCTATTGACTTTGCCCTTCATCAGTATGTCGCCAATTTGGTCGGCAAACATCCTTCTAGATCGGCGCACAATAATTTCTTTTTTATAATTTTTTATTCATCCTTACTTTATAGTCTAGTCACAAAAAATGTTAACGTGATGAAAATTGTATATTGATTTTCTGTTTACTACAGCCTCCTAACAGTACACTTTTGTCTTTCTCTTTTATGTGATATCTATCAAACTGTTGTTTATAGCATTTTTTTTTTCATACTCGACAAAATAGAACATGTTAGTCACGAGACTAATATAAAGATGCCATATTCAAAATTGGTTTAACCGTTCGGCCTTTTTTGCTGGTGAAACTAACATACATACACATACGAACAGGTGAAAAGCGTTACCCTCTTTGTTTCGCCGTAGTCTGGTAATAAATATTGAAATGTTAAAATCGTTGTCGACGCTCGGAGCACCCTACAAGGCTGAGGGCCTCACCTGCATACATCTTGTATTGTTGAAGCACCCTTGACATGGCCCTGCTCTTATGTGCGGAATATATTATGTACATACGGGACCCTGTAGAATATCGTCCTTATGTTTTAAATTCCGCGTAGACTTAAAACGTAAACCTTTTCCTGTGTTTATTCGGATCGCAATAAATTATGGTGACTAGGAAAACATAACTACCTATAGATGTTCTATTTTAGCCGGAGAGTCTGTTAACAACGTCTAAGAACAACGCAAAAGTAAATTCACGCAGACAAAGCTTGAACTGAAATAGTAGTTTATGCTACAAGTGCGTAAAGGAGGCAATAGCTTACGAGCGACGGTTTGAAACACAAGCGATAAGCGAATGTTTTAAACGTTACGAGTAAGTTATTGTCCTTACGCACGTTTATCATACTACGTTTTTCAATGCATAGTGTGAGTAAATAAATGAAACGTAATTGTAGAAACAAACAAACAATAAATACTCCCAATGAACATTAGGCGGGCATTCTTTTTCTTTGCACGCAAGTTGCCAAATTTCAGTTTGATGCGTTTGAATTCGAAGGCTGCTTTCAGTCAGATGTAACATAAATTCGACTCCACCAGCTTATTCCAATAATGTAAACAACAATGACTGCCCGAAATTATCTATTTTTTAGATACAAAGAATGTTTTTTACAGGGAAGACCGATCGATAACATTGTATTTTTCTTAAATAATGTACAGAGAATGCAAGTGGCCAGTATCATTTTTTTTATTTTTTGGCATTATAAGCTACGTAAAGTTAAATAAACGACGTAAAGTTCCAAAAAGACAAAAAGTTCTTATTCATATTACTATTAAATGAGGTTACCTACCATACCAAGAAGTTTATTTTAACCAGATTCCTGTATTGATTAAGTTTCATCAGAATTTTCAATTTATAAAGTCATCAAACTGAACGCAGCCTACGATCGCATCAAACTGAAACCAGCTCATTTCTGTCAAGTATATATACCTATATATACAAAAGATAAGACTGGCAACTTATTTCGATAAAAAAAAACATGCCTCAGACCTCAGAACAATAACTAATACATGGCTATATAGGCTAAGTTTCATTTGCCTTCCCACTATGTGGTGAAAAAAACCAAAAAAAATGAAAAATTAAACAGTAGTGTGGTAAAGTTCACTTTGACAACAGTTTAGGCGCTTAGAAAATAGGACTTTACGAGCACTTGGGTTTCGTATTATACATCATCGGGCCAACACATTATAAAAATTGCAATTGCGGTTTAAAGTAAAATAAACATCTCAAGCAAATACACTGTGTACTGTATTATAGAAATGTTTATTTTATTTTAAATCACTAGTAAAATTAATTATTTGTTGGCCCGATAATGTGTGATACTAAACTGTTAGCCTAAAATAAATGTTTGTGGAATAAAAAGTACAAGAATTTGATATAATTTATATTTTAAGTAATAATCAAAATATATAAGTATTCATATCCTTCGTCCCGGACTAACTGATATATTAACACCTAGATCAAACAACTGGACCTAGAAACATGAAATTTGGACTGTGGGTTCTATGTATGACGTCAACATCCGCTAAGAAATCAGTTTTCCTCTGGATCAAGGGAGCAGAGCAGAACAGTAGGCGGTCCGCTAGCTTAGACCACAACAAACTTACCTTTTCCAAGAAACTCATCTAAACGATAGCCTGGAAATTGTCTTGTCTTTGTGATATTAAACGAGACTCGTGAAATCTGAATCATATTTGCATTATTTTCTCTAATACATTTACTCGAAATGCCCACATAAATAAAATCAATAACGATAGAACACGGATTATGAATAAACATGAACAGCGCAGTATCGCTGACAGATCCTTGTCAATAATAGATGAGCTACAAACGAGACGCCGCGCCGCCGTCTCTGATCCCTGTTTACAGAGGAGTGGTAGAGTCGGTGTTGCTATATCGAGATTGCTGAAAAGCCCACTAAATTATGTAAGCCAAGCGTTTAATTCTGAAACGTAGGCCTACCATGGGTTTTGCTCACTATCCACGTTACCGTCTGCGTAAAATATTTATATGAGAAATGCTGGTTCCTGTAGTAAGCCGCTAGGGGCGCTGCACATTTCTCATATAAATATTTTACGCAGACGTTAACGTGTATAGTAAGCAAAACTCATGGTAGGCCTAATGGTTGTCCTTATAAATAGATGCTAGGTGCATATCTCAACAGCTACTGTATCGTCTGAGCTGTATTAACTTGTGATGTGCATAGTTAGTTGGTGATACATGTTAAAAGATATTTGTTAAGCAACATTCTTTTTTTTTATACAACGAAGCATTGTTTTTTGTTTGTATGAATGACCGCATTTGTCAGAAAATATTTACAAAATAATTTTTGCCACTTGAACCAACGATATTCTTGAACTCATAAAACTATTCAAAGAGTAGAGGAACAAACAAATTCAAGAAAAATTTTGCAAAATTCGGGTAATTTTCCCAGTACCGGCAAGACTGTCAAAAGCTGGTAGGTATCAATCCAGGCCCTTCTCTTGTCGCAGAGGTTGTCCGAAACCCGTCCCTTTATTAAATTTTAGCGCGTACCAGCAAGCCCCCTTTGTTCGTAGAGTTTGGATATTTACGATTTGTTTACGATTAAGCAGAATCGTACAAAATGACAAAATGTTTCGCTAATAATTCAGCGACTACGGTCTTCAAAATACAAAATATGACACTTGAGATTATTAATTGCGTTGGAACCTGTCGTTTTTTTTAATTAAAAGTTTCGCTTTGAGGTTTTCGATTTTTTAAGGGAAATCTAAAAATAACCACTGTTAGCATAAAGGTCGAGTGTCATAATATGGTTCAATCAGAGTTTCTTACCCAAATAACGGTAGTTTTATCTTTGAAACCCACCTCGACCCCTTAGCTACAGTGATGACTACGTGATAGCTGTAGCTTTTACTATTCGCAGGTACTTGATTGGGAATTTGAATTGTTTGAGCCTTTCAGACTGAAAGTAGACATATAGGCTATAAGATTAGTCCTTCAATAAAGTCGTACAAGCGCTTCTATTTTTGTTTTCTTTTTGGCACTTTTTTGTGTCTTGCAAATCGTAAAATTACGATTAGTATTAATGAATTTCCAAGTTCCAACACTATCCCCCTCCTGATGAATTCAGCTATCACTTTACTATTCGCAGGCAGTGGATTAGAGAGATGAGTTTCCTGAGCTTCTCTCTATCGACTGAGATTATGATTGTGTCACCCCAGCCCCCTTGGGATATGTGCTGGTAGTCTTATCATGACTGGACGGAGTATCATTGGACATCAATTCGTTGAAGGGTAGCTGATTTCTGTTGATATACAGTTACGCCTACCACCCAGAAGTGATAGGCACAGACAATAGATAACCAATGGCTGCGATCGTCACACACCTCTTTTAGGTGGTAGAGCTAATGCCGGGCTCGACTGTGGAGGTACCACAATCTTACTCGCAAATCCTCCCGAAGTTATTCAGGGGAGAGTAAGAGGACAGCTCTCAGGCAAAAAAACCAGGCGGCCCACCATTACCTGGGACCGATGGATGGCGGTATATCCATCCCCAATTGCCAGGCCTTATATAAATCAGACTGGTGACGGGCAGCGGCGTCACTGGTGCAAGGGTTTCGGCACCGCGCTCACCAACCCGCCTGCCCAGCGTGTGTGAGTATGGGCATTTCTTCCAGGAGGATCGCCAAGAGTGGCGAAATCCTGGAAAGGCCTATGTCCAGCAGTGGACGAAACAGGCTGATGGATGGATGGATGTAACACTGAAGAACTATTTCGGAAAGAAGAAAATTTACTTTTGACAGCACTAAAACTAAAATTAAAGCCTTCAGCATCGGCTTTACTACTCGTATCTAAGCAGCAACATACTGTGTTAGTGTATTTATTCATTCGTAGGGTGTCTTGCACATAATTAGGCGCCTCCAGTAGATTTTGAATTATGCTGCTCAAAAACGGACGAAGAGACAATGCATAATAATATGTATAGTCTGTCAAAAAAGTGTTGAAATGAAAATGAAACTTTATTGAACTTTATTGGACTTTAAACGTTCAAGTAGTATAATTTAGGTAATATATTTATAAAATAACAACGCGGTTAACTCGATTTAACAGATTTTGTACTTATTTGTTTGGTGTAATCAGCCGAAAGAAAAGTACTTTCTTCAATATTCATTTCAACACTTTTTTGACAGACTGTACATTATATTGAATTCAATTTCCTAATCGATCCCAAAAAATACATTGCAGCTAGTGTCGACTTAAACAACGTTCTATATCGCCATAGTCCGAGGGAACGCGTATATACAAAAGCTTTTCTGTAAAATGAGGGTAGTGAAAGGAGAGGAGATTGCTCGTCACCCCCCAGTGACATAGGTCTGCGACGGACAACATGATTGGATGGGGTGTCAATCTTTGCTGATTAAGGGTGAAACCAGCTCTTTGTGACCAAAATTGAATTTCAGACCATTTTGTGATGGGTCTGAAGTTGTATTATTTAACTAGTTGCGGTCTATTTGGAAATAGGTGACTGGCTTTTGTCCGCGGCTTCGCTCGCGTTGAAGTGTCTTTCTGTAAAAACAATTATTCACAGTTTTTGGCTTGGTGGTTATTTTATCAACAACCCTATATATGTATATGTTGACACGCGCACGAAAACTTGTGATTTCGGTTATCACGCTTTTTGACGTGTAAATCTTGCTAAAATAAGCGATATTACTTACACTTCAGTCTTTCGTCGCGTCAAGCGAACATGACGAGTACGCTGTTTATGCGAGATGCGTGTGCGTGATTTCATTCTAGACAACGGAGTTCGAGCATGGTAAACACGCGCGCGACTTTTTATGACGAAATTCGACATTTCCTTGTCATATATAGGTATTTATCAACACCTCTCGAGACCGTGACTTACATAATATTCTTTTTAATAGGCTATGAATTCACTGTTAGCTTAAGTTTTTCTTACTTTTTGTGGATTGCATCTAAGCAATATTTTGCGTCATCCTGCGAAGTGATAGTCATTTTGTTTAACAGGAATTGAAGCGTAAAGAATAAATAAATATATAGGTAATTGTTTCACATGTTTTGAAGATAATGTTCAATTTTAATTGTTATTAGAATCTGTTAAAGTAGAGTATTTTCCTTTTTTCTTTTCTCATGCCTGAAATGCCATGATAGTTACTAAAATATACTAATCCAGCAGTATCTTTATCAGTTATTTGCCTTATGCGTCTAACAGCGTATGCGACTTCTAAGTCTATCACAGCCACAGAGGGCTTCTATGTGGGGGCCCACTGAAGACAAGAGTCTGTCTATAGTAATGCCTAAAAACTTGATTTCGTTGACTAACTCTAGCTTGGACCCCTGCAAAAGTAAATCAACATGTACTTGAATTACAGTAATGTATTTGTTTTATTTTGCCTCTGGGGCCGTTCAAGTATTACGTAAGCACTATGGGGTGGGGGGGGGGGTCTTTGTTTTGCTTATTTTCGATGACATGGGGGTAGGGCAGTCTAGATGATGATTACGTCATCGGTATATTTTTGCCCCTTACTCTATGTTGAATACTGTATCAGTAAAATCTAATCTCTATCCTAAATCTATTTTCTTATTTTTAAAATTATAATTATAACATTATAATATAAAAAATATATATTTATAATTGAAAAATGTTTACGTAAGCATGGGGGGAGGGGGTAAGAGCTTTGCTTACTTTTGCTGAAAAGGGGGATGGGGGGGTAAATAATTGTAATAAATCTGCTTACGTAATACTTGAACGGCCCCTCTTTTGCATTTAGTACTTAATTATTTACAAATACAAATACAAATACAAAATTTATTTATTTATACACAAGTAATTTATAAGTACTTTGGACCCCCCTTTTAAGCTAACAAAACCTGTATTAGAAGGGACAATTGGTTAATTTGTAATTAACCAATCAAGAATCACTGATAGAGTTGCATTCGCCTTATCAAGATTATCTTTATGTCTGTTCACTTTAAAAATAAGTGACGTGTCGTCTATTTACTCAAGTAAGTTTTTAACTAAATAAGGGTGGTCATTTATGTATATTAGAAACAATAAGGGCCCTAATATGGAGCCCTGTGGAATACCTATTTCAACCTGCATGTTATCGACAGCTGATTATTCAAGAAAAATTAACCAAGCAAAACCACAGTGTCTGCCTGTTTACCTACACTGTAGATCAAAAAAGCTACTAGGCTGATTGAACAAAACTTTGACATTTAGCATAATTTTGTCCTTACGAAGATCTCTTAAAATATTTGTTCACAATTTGGGTGGTATTTTTTCGCCTATCCATTCCATGCTCATCTAGATTTAACAAAAATTGTAGTAAGAATCTAATAATAAAAGCAATTTTAATCTCGGCATTGAAATGTTAATCGGTAGGAGAGACAAAATCTCCCCTATCACTATGTGCTCCGAGATTAGCCCACCCATTTACACACACGCCCTCGGGTGCCATGTTTTTCACCCTAAACCTACCACCATTCGTTAGACTATCCAACCAATTAATAAACAGCTCTACTACAAGCAGTTAAGAGTGTTAATGACGATGGTTTTACGTTTTCAGTGTAGATTGCAACGCCAGCTAACATAAACAGACGGGCGAGCGTACACCATAGGCGTCCATACGCTGCCAGCAATGTACGCTTTATACCCCTTTTGTTCGTGAACAATGCCTGATCGTTATTTTTTTAGGGTTTCGTAATCGACGGTCTAGGAGAACCCTGGGAGACGGGTCTGGCTGTCAAAAGGCTATCTTTTAGACCAAGTATTTGCTTATTTATACTAATAATAAAGTAGTTAAAAAGTCGTGTCTATACCATGAATATTTATTGAATTTTTTTATTAAAATAGGTTATTTTATTCGTATTGATTGTAATGAAGCCAAAACTAAACAATTTTAGAATTTTCGTCTGTCTGTATGTATGTTCCGTTTTAATTCGAGAACCACTCAACTGATTAGGATCCGTATTTTGGATTTTTGTCGCAATGACCCTGGTCAATCTGTAGGATATAAATAAGGGCTGTTGATAAAATAATGCCCAAGCCAAAAACGAGGCAAACATTGGATAAACGCGGGCGAAAGGCTAGTGCAACTATAAAAATTGATCTTCTTAAAGCTTGCACAGTTCACAATTGTCACAATCATAACAGTTTAAATGAAATGAAGTTTTATGATTGTGCTTTCTGCCGTGAGCTATAATACCTTTACATGGCGGATAACAAACCTAATACGTACGGTATTTTGGGCTATGACTTTAGAATCGAAATAAATATAAAACTAGGGCTCTTAATATTTTCTCAGAACTCAAGTTCCACAAAACGGTTGAATATTTTGATATCTTCTTCGCCTCATAATAATAGTTTATGCTACAAGTGCGGTAAGGTGGCAATAGGTGAAGACGATTTGAAACACGAGCGAAGCGAGCCCTTCTTCTTAGCAAGATTAATCGAATGGGCGGATTTAGGCATTATATCTATTTATAGTTTATTTATCTATTAACTTATTTATTCATTGCATTATGTAGGTATGTATATACAATATTTAATTTTTTTATTTATATTAGTATATATTTGGCTAGGCATTATATTTATTTATGGTCTATTCAGTTTATTTATCAACTTATTTATTAATTGCATTATGTAGGTATAATGATATTCTTATTCCAATAAGTCTTTTTATTTTATGCATGTGTATAACTTTAGTAGCCCAACTTAAATACAGTTTCTTATATATTTCCCGTATCATATTTGTTTCATCATAAAATATAATTTTTATACAGATATGATTTGACATGTAAAACGTATACTATAAGTATCTATTTTACAAATAAACAATTTGAATCTTTGAATCTGCCCTTACCCACGTGTATAAAACAATAAATACTCCAAATTAAGTCAGGCGGACATTCTTTTTCTCTGCACGCAACTTGCCAACCTAACGGAAATAAACTACGTTCACACTTTAGCAATGCGTTTATAGGATGATGGTCGGGCGACACCCACCTCACATGCCTTGATGCCATCAGTGGTAGGGCGGTGTCATCCGACGATCAAACGAACGAAACCGACGAACGCATCAAACTGAACGCAAGTCAAACCTAGCTATGAAGATAAACAAGAAGAGATTGCCAACATTTTTCAGTATATTAAAAAATATGAAAATAAAGCACTAGTGCGATAAAAATTACATTGCCTAGGGTTTTGATACATACTCTTATAAAATGGGTGTTTACGAGCATTTGCATTAAAAACTACTATTACAATTTTATCTTAATTAAGTAGTCTGAAATGGAAATTTTGAATTGCAATCTTTCTTTATTTCATTTAAATGGTATGGACGGAGCCCTCGGGCACGAGTCCTATTCCAACTTGACCGGTTTTTTAAACCAGCCCGTCCCATAAAGCACCGAATCGAACAGCCGCGGGCGATGCGGACGAATCACACAGTTAATTATTGACACATCCGTTTTTTATCCGTTCCTCTCCCGGCTATACGGCATTTCGAGTACCATTGTGGTCGCCTAATAATATTTCTTCTTTTATCCCCAACTGGCTATTTCCTTTACTTTGTCCTTACAGGGGTTTGGAAATACGCCTTTGTTGCGTTCAATCGTTGTGTAGATAATTACTGTAATTGGCGGGTATAGATTTACGCTTCCCGATCGTTGTTTGATGAAATCGTTTGTAGAACTTCTTTCGGCTGCTGTTGTATGTTTTCTTTTGATTGCTCTGAAATATTCAACCGTACAGATTGAGTGTAAGTTAAACGTCGACTGTGTGATTAACAGTATGTATAATCCTACTTCTACTTGCAGTATATGCACTAAGCTTTTTTTTTTTTTGGTGTGTTACCCCATAACTCTGTCAAATCTTATACGATTTGAAAAATTTTTTTTTGTTTGGGAGGTTTTGCTTCCAGGTAGGTCTCATTTTAGTTTGGTCGTGATCTGATGATGGACTTCAGAGATAGACAGCAGAACTCCTCAATGGATGACGGCATTCACTCGATATTGAGGCAAATATCTCCGGCACATCTTAACCGATTTAAATATTTTTTTTATTGTTTGAAAGAGTGTGCTTCCAGGTAGGTCCCATTTTAGTTTGGTCGTGATCTGATGATGGCCTTCAGAGAAAGGCAGTGGAACTCCTCAATAGATGACAACATATCACTCGATATGGCGGCCAACGCTTTATACTAGGATGCTGATTGCAGGATGTTACTTGAAAATTGCCATAATCCACCTGACCTTCGACACTGACCTCATCACCACAGAACTCCTGATGACAGCAATAACACGAGATTTCGGCAGTTACTTTGTGTGAGTGTGCTGATTCTAGGGTATGCTTACTGACCTTTGATTCTGGCCACATCACCATAGGACTCCTGAACAAATGACAGCACATAACTCTAAATGGCGGCAATCGCTTTGTGTTAGTGTGCTCATTGCAAAATATTACTTGAAAATTGACATTATACCACGGGACTTTTGAATTTGAAACTCCTCAAATGAGGCAATCAGAATGCTCATTGTGGTATACCCATTTTTAACAATGTAACCCGTCAACACTAAAAAGCGTGAAATAAATGAACTTTTAACGAAAAAAAAAACTAACCAACTTTAAATATTATAGCAGCCATTCGCTAAAAAGTTTAAAATAATTATATACTGACCGATGGTACCAAAATAACACTTTTGCCGACTTCTTTCTTCCTAAAACATATATTATCTAGCAGTTGGCGCGTTCTCCATATAAATAACACAAAAACCAATAGTAGAGCGCCGACTTCTAGAGAACATGTGTTTCAGGAAGAAAGAAGTCGGCAAAAGTGTTATTTTAGTACCATCGATCAGTATATATTTATTTTAAACTTTTTAGTGAATGCCTGAATGGCTGCTGTAAATTTATGCCTATATTTGAAGGCGGTTATAATTTTTTTGTTAAAAGTTCATTTATTATAGTAGATTGTTATACTAGGGAGGTAAGTTATCAATTGCACCTGAGATATTTAGGCGTACGAGCGAGCGAAGCGAGCGTGGATGCTTATAGTTCGAGGGTGCAATTGTTTACTTACGCCCGTGTGTAACACTTTACTTTTCATCACTAATGCGAGGAAATAAAAAACAACTTACAAAATTATGTTCGCAACAACGTTTTCAACAAGATAGGTTTACTGCCGCCATTTTCTTCTCATGTGACTTTTTCTTTTTTTTTGTGCGATCGTGTCTTACTGGCCAGCGTGATTGTTTTAAAAATAAAACTTATTAAGTTGTTGTGTACACTCGTAAACGTCTTTTTATCATTTTATTTTGCATATTTACAAGTAAATTTATTCCATAAGAATATAAATAATAATAAAATAAAATACAGAATAACAAAATATAAATAAAATACAGAATAACAAAATAAAAAGGAAATAGGCAGAAAAGATATTTTCCATTGCTATTTAGCGAAACGAGCGACTTAATTGTTAGTGACTGTAAAGGACACTCGTTCGCTTTTCAAATTTACTTACCTCCCGCATTTCGGGTTAAATGCGACTTACTTTCAGAGCATTAGTGATGAAAAAACAATTACAATGGCCAGTACGACACGAATGCACAAAAGTAGAATAGGTCATAAGAAAATATCGGTAGTAAAATTTTCTTGTTGAAAACGTTGATGCAAAAATATTTTTTTTATTACCCCTCATTTGTGATGAAAAGTAGTTCTCAATACGGGTGTAAGTTATCAATCACACCCTCGGACTATAAGCACCCTCGCTCGCTTTGCTCGCTCGTGCGCCTAAATATCCTAGGTGATATTACCTGTATTACTTGTATAACAATCTACTATTAAAAGCAGAGAGCACTTGCACTCAGATTAAAAGTGATCATTATATTCGCAGCGTCAACAACGAACTCATACCCTATTTGGGAAAAGTGAAAGTACTCGTAAAGAACTGCTATCGGCAAATTCAACCATGTTTCCTGTAAAACAAATAGGAATGCAATGCATCCGATCGTGGTGCCACACTGCAAACAAGCAGATGAGGCTCTAGCGATGGACTGTGGGCGGGAGACAACCAGCATAATATACCAATTAGGGATTATGATTTCACGAGGTTTTTCATTTCTCGGGTCTCGAGAATTCTCGACCTCGATTTTATTTTATTTTATTTTATTTATTTGGACCGCCAACGTCTAGTACACAAATTCATAATAATTAAATGGGTTTAAATATAATTTCTTAGTTTAATCTTGAAAAATGTCGGTAATACACATTTTTTTATTGAAACGACCAAAAATCAATTAAGTCTCTCAAATAACTTGAACTTAAATTAATAAAAACAAATATTTTTACACAAAAATGATCAATAATATAAATTCATCAAAACAGATAATTTTTAGCAGTAATAGTCAAATAAAATGGACTTTGGTTAGAAATGAAAAAAAAGAACCCTGTCTCAAACAATAATAATCATAAATCTAAGAAAACATATGAACTAAAAGAAATGATAAGACTGGTAGGAACTTTTATCAAACAAAAATAAAAGTAATCGAATATCTCTTACTACAAACTTAAAACTATTTACGTATGAATTCACTTTCAGTAATTCCTCTGATAGTAAAACCGTCTTTCGCAGCAAGTTTCACCCAAAGATTTTCTAGGTTCAACTTCGAATTTTGAATTTCGAGAGCCACCTGTCGCCCTGTCAAAGAGTGCCATCACCGCGCGGCCAAAGACAAAAACTCAAAGGGCAAAATAGCCGATATCTGGGAACTTTTTATAGCTTTATTGTAAGAACATAATGTCTCGCCGTCTCGACTTTTCTCGAGCTGAATTTCTCGGGGTCGAGAACAGCAAAATTCCCGGGAATATACTCTAACCAATAGACTATGGACGTGGACGGGCAGCAGCGGCGTCTGCGTCCGTGTAAAAAGTGTCACCGACCTGTGTGAACATCTTGGTGATTAGGGCAAATCCTTCCTTTTACGTCTCTTGCCTCTTTTCACGAGACGCCGAATTAAAGAGTTTTCTAGAGCATGAACACGTTGCACCAATCCTTAGATCATGGCAAACGGAATCTCTGCTAGGCAAGATTAGGTGTTAACAGCACTGTAGTCGGTGGCTTGAAGTCAGTCGCGCACGTGGTCGCTATGCTTGCTATTTCATTATACATTCAAGTTCGGATTATAGAGCAGTGACTGACTGTTATTGGTTAACAACAACAACAACAATAACAACAATACAGCTTTATTTGTACACCAAAAAAAAAAGGAAACAAAAAATAATGTAACACTTTGTTCGGTTTAAAAGCGTTCGGAACGCGCAAGTATGTGTCAGATTCTATTTTATTGAGATGGCAACACGGGTTGTAAAAAAGTGAAAAAAAATAAGTTGTTTTTTCCGGTTTACTGTCAATCTTGGTCTCGAGAGAGATGCGTGTTAAAATTAAGATCAACCAGTGTTGAAAGAATTATGGGTTTCAAGGAAACAAACGTTTAAAAAGTGGTAAAATAACCCAATTAATGAGCATTAATTGCGAGCCCTATTGTGTGTCCGAACAGTCTCGGGAATCGGTCGCCGGTGGAAATTGATGTGTTTGGATTTTCATTAGCACGATTCACGGAAATCGTGGTAGATGTCTGGGTCGAGCTAGCTCTGGGTCGAGCTAGCTCTGGGTTAGGGGTTGAGTTTAGAGAATTCCTCCGGAAGCTGCTGGCGGGGCCAGTAGTTTGTCGAAGACCTGTGACGCGCCAGACCGACGAGAGGACAACGCTGTCTGCCCAGACACCAAGATTGAGTCTGGTGGTTTGCATCCAGCGCAGAAGTTCAAGAAGTAAGGCTGCATCCGAATGTGAGTCTTTGAACCATTTACCCTTCAGAAAGGAGTTGTAGTATATAAGAACCCCCTTTGTATGGGAAGCCCCTTTCTGACAGGTTTTAACCTCTTTTTAATATTCAAATGGGTCCAGCACGCGAGGTTTAAACCATATCTGTAGAGAGGGGGGCTTTTCACATACACACTTAATGTAACATATTGGGTAAATACAAACAGGCGGCCTTATCGCTTAAAGCGATCTCTTCCAGACAACCTTTGGGTGGAAGAAACTGGTCAAGAGGATAACTCATATGGTGGTGTACTAAATTTGTGTATAGGTAATATATATATAAATATATTGAAAGATATATAAATGTATATTAATAGATATATACATACATATTGGTAAATATATATTGTTATGAATGGTAATTTACATGCTAATAATAATATATATACTTAGAGAGAAATAATATTTATGTAATCAGAGTGAAAGGTAATGATGTTTGACTAGTCTCTTGAAGACAGGCAGGGAAGAGGCTCTTCTAATAAGTAAAGGAAGATCATTCCACAATCGAACAGCTTGGACTGAGAACGAATTATTAAAGAAAGACGATGAATGCATCGGCGTGGTAAGAAGCAGAACGTTTATTCCCCCGGCTCGTATGGAACTAACCGAACAGGCTGTAAGAGGCAAGCTAACGCAAAACAAAATTCATCTCTTGGAAAAACTCGAGAATGATTTTGGTTCTTCCTATGATTTCAGAAGAAATATCCCAAAAATCGAAATGAAACAAAAATATTTTTGAATAGTATAAAATATACTATGCTATGAAACTAAAATTATTTGATTTGTTGTATCGCTTCTAGGACATTACGGTACATAAACATTCATCAAAATATGTGTAAAATCCAGGACTTTTATACGCTTGTAACTTTTGTATGTATTTGATTTTGATAAATGTTTTAGGTTTATGTCATGGATATTGTATGGGATATGTTGAAAAAGAAAAAATAATAAGCAAGTACCTATAAATAAGGATATTATCAGCGAACTGCGCTAGTATGGGAGTTAGGGCGAATAGAGTACTCTTAAAATGGATATTAGTCTTATTGCGTACGCGTCTAAGGCGTTCATCAAAAGAGGCCAAGCGGATTGCAGACTATTAAAGGCCGGCGATGATGAATTTGAAAACATAAACAAGAAATTAAAACTAAACTGAAAAACCCCAATCTTGATCATGCTTTTACGACATGCAAATAAGTCCAAGAGCGTTCGGAAGCACCGACAGCTTTTTTACGGTGGCATCTACTCGCCTCGTACCGATGAAAGTAATCGAATAATTTCTGTGATAATGAATGCAAATGTTCGTAGAATCGACGCGACGGGAATCTAACCCTTCATTCGATTATGGCCTCTATGTAACTGTAATAAGAAATGCAGTGTTGCATCTCTGTCCGTGTTAAGTGAGTATTTCGAGCGGGTACGACTGTCCCCATCTTGATAAAGGGTTGCTTCGTACGACCGCGACTCCGAGTGAATCTGATCGCTTTCCGATAACGTTCGTTAAGCATGAACTGTTTTAAAAAACACGGGAATATGAATGGTTTTTTGATGAGATTTATTTTTATGAGCGAGTTATTGTGCTGCGTCATGGAATGGTGAGGTCACGCTTTCGTCGATTTTTTTATTCGATTCTAATTCTAATTTCGGTTGTAAAACACTTTGATTGCGGTGAATTTAGGAAGCAATAAATTTACAGTTTTTGTTTTGTGTAGACAAAGGCATCATATTTAGGGTTCTTTTATGAAACCGGGATTTCTATAGGAAAACTCTGATTTTCGTAGAATAATTGGAGAATTACACAAAACACCGGAAAAAATAAGGAAAATTTTACATATCAGAACATCACGTAACTTACGGCGCATCGAATAAAGCTCAATTTAATTTGAAATACTCTGACGAAACCCGTATGTCGTGAATCTGCATGACACACACGAGACATATTATATTATTTTGCCTACCTGAAGTTCCATAACAAAGCACTTGAGTTCCAAATGAGACGTACAAAACCATCCATTCAGGTTTGATAAGATTGGCGGCGAAGCGCGGCGCTAAGACAAAGCTTTGATCCAACACGAAGCGCCGAATTGTAAGGGCATCGCATTACATATCACAGCCTTTTGGCTCTGAGAACCTAAACCGCCGATAGGATTGAATATAATAATCGAAAAACTGCTGTGGATTTTGCGCTCCGTCAAAAAAGCAAACAGTTCCCGGTTGGTTGTCCATAACTTAAAACTGCTAAACCGATTGAATTAAGAATTGCAAGCACTTCTAACAGACCCCGTTATGTAGTACTACGGGACGTCGATAGAAATGCAAATAAACTCCTTCGATTTTCGAATTTTCTTTTAGATTGTACATTTCGGCACAGACCCTGTTAATAGAAATCTTGAAAAATGCTCTCTCTACCCAGAATAAAACGGTTAATCTAAATAATCTTTCATTTCAAGTATTTTTTTCGGTTTATTATGTATAGGTAGTTGTACTATCTGTGACTTTATCACATGCTGCTCGAGGTTTAATTCATAGTTTTTGAAAAACTTTTGATAGTAATAAGTCGACTGATGCCGGCCCCATAGTGGGCCGAAATATATTTCGAAAATTAATATTTTTTTATTATTAATACAAGTTAAAGGAAACTAAAGGCTTTATATAGCTAAATTATATATATTTATTTCATGATTAACTACAACTACACAGTTTATTACTATCAAAAGTTGTTCAAAAACTATAGTCAGTCGACTGATGCCGGCCCCATAGTGGGCCGAAATATATTTCGAAAATTAATATTTTTTTATTATTAATACAAGTTAAAGGAAACTGTAGTTAATCATAATATTGCTGACCAAGTTCCAGGTTTTATTAATAGTTTTTGACCAAGTCTTAATAGTAATAACGTTATTTCTCTATACAGCTGCTATTATTGACAATAATCAAATTGATTTGATTTGTAGAAAGTATTCTTTATGTATCTATGTAAAATAGATACATAAAGAATACTTTCTACAATTCAAAGTTAATCCTGACAAAATATATCTTTAGAATATAAAAAATATATACGGGAAATACCTAGAGAAATCTAGGAAAAAAATAATTATATATACATAATGCAATGAACAAATAATTTGATAAGTAAATACGGGAAATACATACAAAAAATATTTAGGTTGGGCTACCACATTAATACTACTACATTACTACTAATGACATTAATTTGTCGACTATCTTTCGCAATCTCTTGACTAATTTCAATTCGCAAGACTAGCTCATTGTTAAGCCTTCAGCTTGACTCATCTTCATGTCCCTGTAACCAGCTGGAAGCTCATCATCTAATGGAAGCAGGAAGACGCTCACCTAATGTAACAAACTGAAAGCCAGATGTAACAAAACATTCATTTTCTGATGGCGGTATGTTGCCGAAGGGCGGGTATTGTTCGTGAGTTTTCTCCTCTAGCTACTTTTTTACGGCTCTTCCTCGAAAATAATAAAAATACTGAACAGCATTGTCGACGCCGTGCCGTGATCGCGCAAAAAGGAGCCCTGGATGACAACGAAATGACGGGAGCGTCCGTGGGTGGCCCCCCCAGCCTCCCTCTGGCAAAAATGTCGCCGAGGGGAGGGGCGGCGTGCCTGCGACAAGAAGGCATTTTTACACACACCTCCCAAGCAAAAGGCCCCTAGATTGTCATGCCAGGGCACACAAATCTGAACCTAAAGCTGTAAGGGTTTAGGAGCGGGTTTGACGTGCCTTCCAACTCTTAAACAGAGCTTTCCGTTCGCGATAAATCGATAAGTATATAGGTACACGTTAAGAGCAGGGTACAAATTGCACGGATTTTACAGTTCTTTGTGTTGACAAGGGGTGGGTGACCGTTTAGCTGCTGGGTGTTTTAGGAAATATGAAATTCCGCTTTCATTTAGCACTGGCTTTAATTTTTTTTCCTTTTTTGGCGTCTGCGTGCCTTCAATAGAGGCTGTCGTTGGCATTTTAAGCCCTAGTTGAAGTTCTTAAGTACCTCTCTTACCACAAGTCAGGAGTCAGTGAAAGTTCTCTAAGAGAAAACTTTCAATTTATCTGGAGTACGGTCATAGAAAACTTTACTCGGTTTTGTTTTAGTCTCTTCGGTTTTGCTGTCTTATGATTAGACTTATACTTTCACGATTAATGGAGTCGCTCCATATAAATGAGCTAATAAAAAACAGGAAATAGAAGTTGACGAGGTGCAACCATGCATATCGATATTCGAATGAAAATGATTTTTAATGAACGCATAATGAGTCTAATTTCGTTTGGTACAAGCTAAGGCGCTTATGATAAAAAATCCATAAAAATTACATAATTTTGCAGGTACGAGTGATTTGTATTTTTTGTGGAAAACTAAGCCTTATTTTAAAAAAGTGTTTTGTTTTGCATTTACCACCGTAGTTCTTGCTCACAATTCAGAGATCTCTGCTATGATGATGTCGGACAATTTTTTATGATAAAAAATTCATATAAATTACATTATTCTGCAGGTAATTTGTATTTTTTTTTTTGGAAGACTAAAGCCTATTTAATAAAGTGTTCGATTTTGTATTTAACACAGTAGTTGTTGGCCAAAATTCAGAGATCTCTGCTATGATGATGTCCGAAAATGGCAACTCTTTTCAAAGGGTAGTTTGCAATTGATTTTAATGATCATATTAAAAATCTTTTACCATCTCTGTTCGATTAATCATTTAGTTTGTTTTCTCAGCAATGCATATCATCTTTTGAGGCTTTGAGTCTGTTCAGCAACCTCACACTTGACGTCAAAAATTTCTAGTTTTAGGCAAATCGGGGTAGCACCTCGCCTTAAGCTCAACGGGGGCCTAAGACGTTTAGAGCACAACACATTGCAAGTTACAAATGCATCAGCAACTGTTGCCTTTTCCACGCCACGATCTGCGATATTATTATTGATTTCTCAATTCCGTGTGTTCTGTATTTAGTCTTGTCAATTACCTGCATGATTACATCTTCATCTGAACATGTGAGGTAGCAATTAATTCGTCTTTATTCAGAAGCTGATTAAATTGTTATTTCTTTTAACGAAATTGCTTCCATCGACTGCATAATCGCGTCTGGTTTTTGTTGACAAATTGATAAAAGTATTTTTTAATTGCAAGCCGAATCTTGCCAACGCAACATGCCAAATCTGTCCATACCGCATAGATGAAACGAATAGAAAAATGTTGTCTCTCGAAGAAACGTTCGACCATGGACAAGCAGGACGAGTCGTTTTATCGAGTCGATGATCACGTGATAAAGCTTGCGATGTCATTGGTCAAACGTTTCTTCGAGAATCAAAACTTGTCTATTATTTTCGTCCATGTCAGCTATGCTGATGGTCTGAAACTAACCTATATCCTATTTTTGTTACAGACCGCATCGCTACAATCCAAGCCCAACAATATGTCAAGGAGCACCCAGAACTTGGTGAAGTGAAAGATGCCCAAGTGACTATCGCTAGTCCACCATCCAGCAACACTGTGAACATCAACAAACTGTTCACATATCCTACGTTCGGTAAGTATGATTTGTCTTTGGTCTTTCAACAGTTTTTGTTTTAATATGCTGAATTGCTGAGCCAACTACTTATCTGATCAATGTAAAACTTGGACACGTGTTTTTTCAGACCTTTGTCTTTCCGGATCGGTTACCTAATTGGACACATTTCACTAGATAGATTTTATTTTTTTAATTCATGCCTTTTTAAGTTATTAATTCGTTTTATGTCTAAACGGCTTGAGTTTTATGTCTAAAATTACTGCTATAACAAGAAAACATGGTTTATTTTCCGTTACTTTTTCGTAAAATCCAGAAAAACCTCGAAAATTCACTGATTTTGCTTGCCGGCACGGCATCAGCGCGCGAAGCGAGGGTTCTAATGTAGACTTTCTGACAACATACTGAAATTCAAAATCGCTCAGTAAGATTATCGTGCACCAGAAGTAATGCCTAATAAAAAGGGTAATAAGAACTACCTTGAGCCATTTATAGGGTCCTAAAAAATTCAAAGTTAAAAAATTAAGAGTTGATTTTTTTTAGCGCGAATTTTTTTTTACTTTACTTGAGTCAGCCGTTTGGACCACTTTTTTACCAGGAAGAGACAAAGAATTATTAGAACAATTTTTTTTTCTATATACTGGTCCGTTTACGATACACGTTTGTTTTTACTATTGTAGAACATTATTATGTAAGTTGTCACCCGCAAATACCTAAGTAAAATTGTTAAAAAGATCACAAACATACTTTCGGTAAGTACGATTTTACTTGAACTATAATAGAAATAAATTTATTTATATTTAAAACTTGACTATTTATAGCAAGGAGATACAAATTACGATTTTTTTACTCTCTTTGGGAGTGTACGAGTAACAAGAACTGCCTTTAGCTACCTAAGTCACGTGACTTTAATGACGTGAAACAGGCTGATGGATGGATGGATGGAACTTCGATAAATCATCAACTTGGGATTAACTTTGTACGAAATACGCAATGTAATCTAACTCAATCCTCGTCATTCATCAGATCATAACCCTCCTTTTGGGTTTGCCGTGGTCAGGTATTTAATATCTTGCACAACTCCCAAAGGAACAGTTGCACAATAATTTTGTGCTAAACATTATTATTAAATAAAAATAACACCCGAAAAACGGTAAAATCAACGCGTACTCATCCTATCTCGCCCGAATGCCTTTCCATATTCAAATTATCAGATCTGTCGATCAAAGCGCGAACAAAACGCAACGTGGCATTATGCTTACTGTCGGCAAAACGTTTTGTTGTCTACAAACCTAAACAACGTGCAGCCACATGGAAAACTAGACCTTATTTCTTTAACATAGGGTCGGTGGTTGTTATAATGTAATGTTTGCAAGTGGATGTAAAATTAGATCTATTACAAATGTCCGCCATTGTTCAGGGTGATGCGCAAGCGCATCTGCTAGTGCTCGATTGTATGGAATCGGAATTAGATTTCATCTGAACGTGGATTGATGCGAGTGTTGTTTTTATGCGGTACAGCTACCGATGCGGGTATCAGATATAACACTCGAAAAGGTGCTGCTTTATTTCTAAACGTAGATCTACACAATGCAACTACTATGTGTTTGACCAGACGAGATATGCTGCTGGACGGAGTCTGATGCAGTTTTCACTCTTTTAATTTTAACATCCGCTGCAAATTTAAAACAGTTAATTGAAGCTGGATGTATTCTTACACAGTTTTGTTTTTAAATATAATTTACCCAGGGTTTCGGCACTGCACTCACCAACCCGCCTGCCCAGCGTGTGTGAGTGGCGAAATCCTGGAAACGAAAGACGCTGATGGATGGATGAAATTTACCTATTTTGAAAATGATCATAGAGAGAAGCTTAAAAAATAACGCTTTGAAAACATTCAGGACTTTTTTTTTGTAATAAACTCGGTACAGATAGCGCGCGAGTTTATGTCCATCGGGGTCAGAGGCGACGCGCGGGGGCAGCTCGCCCCGCCTTCACCCACCTCGCTGCATTAGTCGGCAGTCGAGTGTTGTCCTCGATGGTTGTGACGCGCGCTTATCGATACCGAAAATTAGTCGCTATTGAAAAGACGTACTAATGGAAAATACGATCGACAAATTCGTAATTGAAGTCAGCGACGGCGAAGATATTGATTCCGACTCTGCTCTGTCGGTTGTCTTTGCATCTGATAGTGACTAAATTGCATTTTAAAAAATATTTTTCTCTGTTAGCAATAAACAAGTACGTACTTATCACATTTATTTTATTTCAAAATTTGCAAAATTACCTTGATCTAAAATAAACCAAATTGGCAGCTGTTGACAAAATCGGTAGGTAGTAATTATCGACATTACCATAATTGATTAGGTCACAGCACTATCGCATTCCTCAGGATGGACATGAACTCGCGCGCTATCTGTACCTATTTCAGAGCCGTCTGAATCTTTCGAATCAAACTGTCGTCGACGATAATCATATAAATAGAAATCAAGCTTTATCAGATCTGTTTTCCTATATTTAACATAATAATAAGAAAAAGCCGGTCAAGTGCTCCTAGGACCCACGCTTGAGAGAGAGAGTTCCCTACCATTAAAATATGTTAATAAACTTAAATGATTTAAATAAAAATTACAAACTTGTGAAATGTATCAAAATTTCTGAAACTAAACTTTGAAATTAAGTTAGTCGATTATAACTCGTTAAGTTATAAAGCCTACTTAGTTTTCCTTTTAACTTTGTTATAGAAGGTCCTACAATTCAAAGTGAAAAAAAATTAATAGATGATAGAGTATCCCTAATAGACCACATTCTACCGGAAACAAACATTTTTGC
Organism: Ypsolopha scabrella; assembly: GCA_910592155.1. NCBI lineage: Eukaryota > Metazoa > Arthropoda > Insecta > Lepidoptera > Ypsolophidae > Ypsolopha > Ypsolopha scabrella. Next base: position 15,802,176 of record OU342980.1, read on the forward strand.
GCGAACTTTTTTTTACCTTTCCATAGTAATTTAGTCAGCTGATTCAACCACTTTGTACTGGGAAGTGAAAAAATTATTTGAGCAATTTTTTTTTCCTTGTTTATGATCAGTTAACGATACATGATCTACCCTAGAATTATATTCACTTATGTTATATATTCTACTGTCATGAATTTTTTTACATATCCAAAAATAAACGTTTGGCTAAACAAAAATTTACACTTTAAGAGTACGGCATAGGCTAGGAAAAAATGCTATTACACGTCCAACACAAAAAGGCCAATGTCAAATACTTTATTACCTTTTGATAGAGGCAATTATTGGTTAGCTAATCGACCTATTTGTCTAGGACGCGTAATAGTACTAATAATTACGCGCGAAACAGCAGATCGGAGGGTTTTTAGCTAATACTGAAATATTTTGTAGGGAAAAAATATTGGATTTAAGTAGGAAACCTTTATATTTCTATTACCTATTTTATGAAAAAAAAATCATGTCGATCTCTTAGCCGCGTTCTTGAAACGAACGTTAGAAAATCAAAAAATTGGAAAACATTTTTTTTTGACAAATGTATTAATCTTAGTACATTGTTTATGAGTAGATCACCTAGATAAAAGATCAATAAATCAAATATATTTAAATCAATATTAAGATAGTCCTAATTTCTACAAAAAACCCTCGAAAATCTGGCTTTAAGGCTAATATTTCGCAAACGGATCCCGGAATCAAAAAATTGAATTATACATATATCGCGGTAGTGAGCTTTTCATTTATATAAATTGTTAAAGTAAATAAAATAAAACATTTATAAAAGATTTAGGTTTTCGAAATATATTTCGGCCCACTTTGGGGCCGGCATCCAATCGAAAAATGGTTGTCACATACCCACAATATTTTCGAACGACTAAGGGATTGACGAGAAAAAAAAATCATACCCACTTTGCGTGTAGAGGAGGTAGGTACACTAAATAAATAGCTTTTTGGTTTTCTTTTTTCGCCCCAAAAAAGTTTTTTTTAGATTTTTTTATACTACTTTGTCGGCTTGATTAATATGTGCGAAATTACAGCTTTCTAGTACTAAGAGTATCTGAGCTAAGCCGGGGACAGACAGACAAAGGGTTCTTTGTTGACTACGGAATCCTAGAAAAGGTTATAAAGCTTGTTTATTTGTGTCGTATCGCCCCTTATTCACGATTTCATGAATGAAAAACGTTAAAAAAATATAGCAAAACAAGGATTTACATTATGAATAGATTTATTTCAATTTCATTTGCCCTGTAGGTAGTTGACGAAAATATCTGAGTATAATATGATTACGAACGAACCCTGAATATTATCGAAGAAGAAAATATTTGTTTTGTATCATTCGTGGGATTAGTCAAACCAAAATAAATAAAGCTGCTTTATTAAATACTAGCTTTTGCCCGCGGCTCCGTCCGCGTGTTATTCGGTTTAACGACATGATTTTTCTGGGATAAAAAGTAGCCTATGTGTTAAGTTAGAGTATAAGCTATATCCATTCTAAATTTAATCGAAATCCGTTCAGCCGTTTTAGCGTAAAATATGTAGTAACAAACATGCACACACACACACACTTTCGCATTTATAATATTAGTGTGATTGAAACTTACTGGTAGATCCGGTATGAGTTATTGATTCGTACAGGTTTTTATTTATAAAAATGAAAAATTTCACTGATGTGATAACCAAAAACTATACTGAACTATGATATGGCATTTGGCATTTTGATTCTGCAAAAAATTTAAGACCAAAATTAGAGTTATATGTAGTAATATTGTAATATGTCCTTTTACTATAGAGATACTCGCATTACACACCATACCTTACACACCCTTCATGCATACCCCCACATATGTACACTTTCACACACACCCTCATACACACACTTACACTCCCAAACTCAATATAATAAGTACGCACTAAAGATAAAAAAAAATAACTATAATAGATAAATAAATTTGCTCAAAGAACTATAGTCATCGATTTCGAAAAAAAACTGCATTCGAAGCTTTTTGAATAATTACCTATTTGCGTTATCTGGGAATCGAACATGCTCATTTTGCAAAAATAATAACATCCTGTATGGCATCATAGACTAAATAATTACTAGTATTATTTAGTCTATGATGGCACCACTCGATAGTTTTGCTAGTAGGTAAGACCCAAATCTTGCAGAGTGGCAAATCAATGGAAATACCTTATTTTTGTATTTGCCTGGAATTCATACTACTTTTTGTATTAGGTATTTATAAAATTATCATCTAGTATAATATTGTAATTCGTAATTACTATGAATAAATAATACAAATAAACACCACATGGTATGAATTCCGTTGACAGGTATTTTTTTCCGGAAGGCCTATCTAATTCTGCACCTTAGTAACATATTGGTTGAGTCGTTTTTGAGATAAGTTAACTTAATTCAAAGAAAAATGTCAATTCATGTAGGTTTTATAATAGGTGGTAGAGCTGATGCCGGGCTCGACTGAGGAGGTACCACCATCTTACTCGCAAATCCTCCCGAAGTTATTCGGGGGAGAGTAAGAGGACAGCTCTCAGGCAAAAAACCAGGCGGCCCACCATTGCCTGGGACCGATGGATGGCGGTATATCCATCTCCAATTGCCGGGCCTTATATAAATCAGACTGGTGACGGGCAGCGGCGTCACTAGTGCAAGGGTTTCGGCACCGCGCTCACCAACCCGCCTGCCCATCGTGTGTGAGTATGGGCATTTCTTCCAGGAGGACCGCCAAGAGTGGTGAACTCCTGGAAAGGCCTATGTCCAGCAGTGGATGAAACAGGCTGATGGATGGATGGATGTAGGTTTTACTGGTATTCATTGATTTTTCGTTAAATAAAGTTTTCGTTTAAGTATGTAGCTTCTGTGTATATTCGTGGCCCCATGGCCTAATACCAAAAACTGCTGGACTGATTTAACTGAAATTTTATCTAGGTGGAGATCAGATATGTATTCGCGACAATTTGAACCCGTACACATTCGGTGTACCTACATTGGTACACAAATAAATTTAACTTTTACAAGTAAAACAATTCACGAATTGTAAGTAAATACGAAAACTCAGACATTTTCTTAGATTTGAAACAATGTTTCTTTGCAACACTCGTTCCTTACTAATAGTAAGTACTACTAGTAAGTTACTAGCACCACTATCGATTGATGACATAAATACAAGCGTATGTTTTTCTAAGGTGCGTCCCTGACCCATATTAGCAACTCGATTTATGTCGGTACAAATATCGACGGAAAAGACATTGAAATAACGTTTATATCAGCTCGCACGGCAAAGTGGCTGTTACGACGATCGCTGCGTCTCCAAATAGCGCAAAATAGGCGAAAATATTAAAAGTTGTTCATATTTATAGGTAGAACACCCCGTTTCAAGGAAAAAGGTTATCATCTTAACAGCCTGTATACTACCGCGTTAAAGGGAAGCAAGAAAGGGCTTCGCACAGCATTTTGCTGGGGGACGCGCCTTAAGAAGAGCTGTTTTAGTTTCCGGCCAAGGTATGTCACATTTTTTAAAAAGGTTATTGCAGTTATTTTCTCCAAAATCAATGAGAGGCGTTCGAGAAAATTTATCTGTCTATTATAGTTTAGATTTTCCCATACTGCCCCATCTAACACGCCATCCTGTATACTGCGCCCATAGGGACGTAGGCCGCTTTTTCTTGAATCCCTAGCAGCTATATCGATTTCTGAATCCAGTGTAGCTAGCACACGCCAGAGATACAGCGTCTTATCTATCCTACACACGCTCACACGCATACCGCGTTTGTCGATGTGCGAGAGAGCAAGTCTGACGGGAAGACACTGTATCGACGGCTCGTGCTAGACCCCCTGAAGCTATGTAGATACATTACACGTTACTCGTAACCTACATGTTTATGTTGAATGCTCGCCGGCGACAGAGCCAGCACTCCTAATCCCCTGAAAATCCAATTCTGAAGAGAAAATCGAATTTTCTTCTCCACAGTCATCCCTCCTCGGTCAGTCATCTGTGTGGGTGTAGCCTCTCTGGCCAATCGTCACCTGGCGTGTGAAAGGTGGGCGTGGCCTCACACCCGTCGTGTCGGGATCCCACGCACACACTGACAATTTGTGACAGTTTTTTTTGCGTCGGCTTATACTCGTATGTTTGGCTTAGAAATGACATCTAGAGTATATGGGCCCACGAGAAGTACTGACCTCTTAAGATTAGGGTTAGAGCTTCCATTTTCAAAATCTCTGTGTATAGTCTGTCAAAAAAGTGTTCAAATGAAAATGAAACTTTATTGAACTTTATTGGACTTTAAACATTCAAGTAGTATAATTTAGGTCATATATTTACGAAATAACAACGCGGTTAACTCGATTTAACAGATTTTGTACTTATTTGTTTGGTGTAACCAGGCGAAAGAAAAATAGTTTCTTCAATATTAATTTCAACACTTTTTTGACAGACTATACATCTAGAGAAGAGCCAAGTCAAAAGCACCCGAAGTTGTATAACTTGGTTGAATTTGGAAGTATTATGTAAAATATGACGCAAGTTTTTTTAATACGCGCATTTATACATTTTGAGATCTGCGGTCTCCGTTATTCGGCTCGTACTTTAAATAAACACACTGTACATTGTTTTTATTATTAGCGTACAATTACTGTTCAAAGAATTTACATTACATGTGTAAAACACCTTATTATAAATTTTAATGTAAGCTATTTACTGCAATAATTCAGGGGGGTTTCCATACACGAAAAATATTTCGAAATGATTGTTTTGATATCCTCGCTTCTATGCTGTTTATGTCTAGAGCTCATTCAGTAGAGTACAAAAGTAATTTTCATTATTTTTCTACTTCAAATATCCTTCCATCCATCAGCCTGTTTCGTCCACTGCTGGACATAGGCCTTTCCAGGATTTCGCCACTCTAGGCAGTTCTCCTGGAAGAAATATAAATAAATTCAATTTATTAAATTTCAATTCATGAGTCAAAGTTGTAAGTTTTAAACCATTTATGTTACGAGGTCTATCTCAAAAACAAGACTTGCCATGAATTTGAAGTTTTTATGTATTATGTTGCATTTAAGTTATAGAACACGTTGAAATAATATATTGAGATATATTTCGGCCATTAGTATGGTCGGCATCAGTCACAATTTATAATATAATAAAGATTATGTGATAAATGGATTACAATTAACAATCTATGTTTCTATAGTATTTACAATTTTCGATATATTTCGGCCCACGGTATGGGGCCGTCGAATAAAGATATTTACATATTGACAAATAAAAAAGTAAAAAAATAAAAAAGTGAAAGTGCTAACTGTTATAAATAAGTTTAGAGCTATCTGATGTCGGTAATGCTGATCACTGCTCTTCTTAATTTTCATGTGATGGTAATGGTAGTGATGGTGGCTGTTTAGATTAAGATGTGATGTCGTTATTATTACTTGAAATTTTGAACAGTCTGGTTTGTCGGTATGATGAGTCATGTATGTCAGTGCTGTCTGTTGAGTCCAGGTCCGTAATGGGCACCAAGTGACCAGATGTAAGACGTTTCCCATTTTCTTAGATCTATGTCAGTCAGTGGTGGAGTGAATGATTTAATGATGCTTTCTATAGTATTAGTATCTTGGACCCGTCTGCAGAGAGGACGTGTGTGTGCACCTATTCACTGGTGTTATAGGCTTCGGCTGTTGTAAAATTAAGTTCCACACTAATTCATCCATTCTCAATTAAATTTCATTATTTTTTTTATATTTGTTGTTTAAATGCAACATAATGAAAGTAAAGAATATTAGACTTTTTTGTCTTTTATTTTTATATCATATTATATTTATTAAAATTGTGTATATACAAGTTAAAGAACACATTGAAATAATATATTGAGATATATTTCGGCCATTAGTATGGTCGGCATCAGTCAAAATTATAATTGAATAAAGATTGTGTGAATGTATTACATCCTCATATTACGTCCTCTCTGCAGACGGGACCAAGATACTAATACTATAGAAACATAGATTGTTGCCATACCTTTTTTATTATCCCTAAGTCGCCTTTTACGGCATTCACGAGAAGACATGAAGTGACAATAATATATTATTTTTGGATGACGTTGCCACACGCCATGTTTCATACATTTATACATTTTGCGGGTAAAATTATGAATCAAACCTGCAAAATTAAGTTCGTAACTTTTGTTAAAAATTTATTTAGGTCTTTTGTTAGAATGCTACGGAACCCTCAAGCAGCAAGACCCACTCGCACTTGACTGTTATTTTTGTTTTAACAGAGTTCTAAAATACCGCATTTTTACATAGTTTTGCACGTACTTTCATATTCCACAAGTCTTTGTTCACAACTTAATGTTTGAACTAACTTCAGCTGAAAGTGAGTGAGCATTGTTTTCGTTATCTGCGGAGCCTTTGCGAAACTCGGCTGAGAGGGGTTTCGTCAAAAATAGAAAACCTATGTTGTCCTTTTGTCTGTCTGTTGTCTGAAGTACCTAATTTATTTCTGCTTTACACTAGAATGTGACTTATTGTGATTGCACTAAATTTAAAGTGATGATATAGCAATCAATGGCGTTAGATACGTTAGAAAAACCCGCGAAATTCGAGTCGACGAGGTTTTCTGCTAAAATTCCATTACTATTTGAGCCTATTTACATGTATTGTAGTTGTGATCATTGCTATAACTTTTCTTATTTATTCACATGCCCCTCTTATACAATATTTTCAGTACTTTTGATCGTATCCTTTAAAAAAATGTAATTTATATGTTGTCTTGCACCCGTAGTATGAAGATGGGCGACTTCGTTTATCGCGCCTTTTATCGCGCACATAGACTGACTTAAGCGCTATGATGGGTCGATTGGTCGACGAGCGCGATAAAACGCTCGACAAACGAAGTCGCCCGTCTTCATACTACGGGTGCACTTGGTCACTTCGATGATAATAAAGAAAACCGCATCTAAATCCGTTCAGTGTTCTCCAGTTAAAATGGAATATCCATCCATCCATCCATCAGCCTGTTTTGGAAGAAATGCCCATACTCACTCACGCTGGGCAGGCGGGTTGGTGAGCGCAGTGCTGAAATCCTTGCACCAGTGGCGCCGCTGCCCGTCACTAGTCTGTTTAATATAAGGCCCGGCAATTGGGGATGGATATACCGCCATCCATAGGTCCCAGGCAATGGTGGGCCGCCTGGTTTTGCCTGAGAGCTGTTCTCTTACTCTACCCCGAATAACTTCGGGAGGATTTGCAAGTAAGATGGTGGTACCTCCACAGTCGAGCTCGGCATCAGCTCTACCACCTATATAAATGGAATATACTTAGGTCATACTGAAAATTTCTGGAACTGGCTAATTGTAATAAGCTATTATTTATTATAATATATAATTAGTCTAACTAATATCTCTGAACATTCTTCTAAAAAAACACATTTACCCTTACATTACTACGATGCTTGAACTCAATCAGCAAGAATTTTGTTCCGAAATTGATAATTCCGAGATATTTAGCACATATACACTAGATTGTCTTGAAGATTGCAAACCCTTAATTGATAAAAACTGCTTAAATATAATTACTTTTAATATTCGTAGCATCCATGAAAATTTCGACGATTTTTTGATAATGCTTCATAGGTTAGATATAGACTACGACATAGTCGTTCTTGTGGAGTGTTGGCTTCATACTAAATGTTATAGTCCAAGAACTATTCCAGGCTATAGTCTACATACCTCATCAATATATAAATTCAAGAGTGATGGTGTAGCAGTATACTGTAAACAAAGTATCGCCATTGATGTACAGGAAGTAGCAATTATTGATTCAAATTCATTATTAGTTAAAATCAATAACAATATTGCAATTCTGTGCATTTACCGCTCTCCTTCTTTAAAAAATGCTACTGACTTTTTAGACGCTTTAAATAATGAATTAGGCAAGGTCAATAAGTCATACAACAATTTATTCGTAACTGGGGATATTAATATAAATATTGCTATTGATGGTGATAGTGACAGTGACACCAATGCTATAGATTATGAAAATATTCTCATGACGCACGGACTATGTCCTACTTCGCGGAATCCAACCAGATTGAGAAACTGTCTTGACCATTTTATCGCCAGGCCAAAGAATAAAAATAAAATTAAAAGCCTTACCATTAGAACGGACACAACTGATCATTCATTAATTATAAATAGTATTGAATTGAATACACCACAAAAACATCGCTGCAATACTACTACAACCAAAATTGATTTCCAAGCTTTAACGAAAACTCTTAGCTCTACAGATTGGACTGATACAATCAAAGAGACAAACGTAAATATAGCTACCTACCAGTTTATTACAAAGCTACAATCGTTAATTGCATTGCATACTAGGACTATTGTTCGTCCACACAAACTCCGCTCTGTGAAGCCATGGATTACTGAATCTCTTGTTAAATCTATAATAAAGAGGGACTTACTTCACAAGGTAGCAAGACTTTCTCCTAACGACCAGGCTATTCAAAAAACTTACAAATCTTACAGAAATATTTGTAAGATTGCAACTAAAACTGCACGTGATCTATATTTTGGTAAGAAAATTGAAACAAATAAATTTGATTCTAGAAAAACCTGGAAAATCATAAAAGAGGCAGCAGATATAGAGCAAGGACCTAAAAAAACTGCAGTGTCTCTTCTTGATTCAAAAAATACCAACTCTGAATCTGTTAATAGAGTCAACAATTATTTCTGCAATATCGGTAGGAAACTTGCACAATCAACTCTTGAACGCCTTAATAAGACAGAAAATGAACTAACTAAAAAAAACATCCCATCTGTAAAACAGTCAAACTCTTTTTTTTTACTACCAGTTGACGCCAACGAAGTTCTTGGAGCAATCCAGGGATTAAAACATTCGAATGCTGCAGGTTGGGATCAAATTAGCAATGAAATTTTGAAGAAAATAGGATACCTTGTACTTGAGCCTCTAGTAAATATATTCAATTTAAGTTTTTTAAACGGCATCTTTCCAGACTCATTCAAATTAGCTACTATAATTCCACTCCATAAAGGAGGTGCAACCAAGAATGTGCAAAATTATCGACCAATTGCATTATTGCCCACAATCTCTAAAGTGCTGGAAAAATTGGTAAAGAGTCGTCTAGTTAATTATTTGGAAAAGCATAATCTTTTATCGGATCATCAGTATGGTTTTAGACACAAACTATCGACAAGTAATGCTCTAGATGATCTTGTTAGCTCTTTGGTTGATCAGTTGGATGACGGAAAACGCTGCATTGGTGTGTTTCTGGACCTGGCCAAGGCTTTTGATACAGTATCTATTCCAATTCTTCTTAGAAAGCTGGAAAGCCTTGGCATAAGAGACCTTCCGATGCAGTGGTTCCGTACTTATCTTGAGAACCGGCTTCAGAGGGTAATCATTGATGGCACGATCAGCGAGAGCATGCCAGTGGCCTATGGTGTTCCACAGGGCAGCGTTCTTGGTCCTATTCTATTTTTAGTATATATTAATAACCTGACAGATCTTAATACCGTTGACGGAAGAATAGTGTCTTTTGCTGATGACACTGCCCTTGTTTTTTCAGCTTCATCTTGGGATCTTGCTTTCAAAAAGGCTAATAAAGGTGTTGCAGTTGTAAAGGAGTGGCTTGATGTGAACCTTCTCACGCTCAACATTACTAAAACAAAGTATTTATGTTTTAGTAAAACAAAGCACACGGAAGCTGACTATGATTTTCACTTGAAGCTACACACTTGCAACAATCATCTGCAATCATACAGCACACAGTGCCAATGCGAAATAATTGAGCGAGTAACCAACATACGGTATCTTGGCGTTATTGTAGATGATAGACTCAACTGGCAAGCTCACATAAAGACCCTATCGGGTCGTGTAAGAAAATTATCGTTCTTCTTTAGGTCAGTCAGGAACATTCTCAACTCGAAGCTAAAATATAGTGTATATTTTGCAATGTGTCAAAGTTTGCTTTCCTATTGTATCAGCTCTTGGGGTGGCGCGGCAAAGACCCATTTTTTAGAAATAGAGCGAGCTCAACGAATGGTTATTAAAGTGATGCTTAACAAACCATTTCGTTATGACACATATCTTCTACATAAAGAAAGTGCCATATTAAGTGTACGAAGATTATTTATATCAAACATCATTTTAACATCTAGCACATCCTTAGAAATGTACGCTCCAAGCGTTAGTACACAAAGCAATAGGTCAGCAAGACTGGAAGGAAAACTTTCCGTCCCTAGAATGGGTAGTAAATTTGCACAGCGTTTCAAAAAGTTTTTGCATCCCTTTATTCATAACCAAATTTATAAAGAAATTAAGTTGGCAGACAAATCAAAATTAAAACTCCAATTAAAAAGAGAGTTGAGTTCTTGGCTTCTAGCAAAATCGTATGAGGAAGTAGAAAGTCTTTTGGATGTCATTCAGTAAACAATCATCTTATTATTATTCTATTGTTTTGTTTTGTATTTATTTATTAAAATTGTCTTAACGTTTTTGGTGTCACTTATATAAAGTAGCAACATTTTTTTTTTTTGTTAATTTAATACCTTCTTTTTGTTGTTGCTAGCATTTTATATATACTTATTTAAAATCATGTACACACGAATACACATTGTTAAATATTTATTTATTATAACATATATATTTATTTTATAAAAACATATTTAGATTAAAGTTTAATTTATTTAAGTTAGCACGGGTGGGCGCCTTCTGGCAAAAAACACTTTTGTGCATCCCATGAAACGGAGAATTCTGGTATGGGAGCACGCATATTCTATTCAGTGACGTGTATCAATTTAGTTTGTACAAAATTTTAAATATGGATAATATTTCATTTACTTAATGTGTATTTTAAGTTAACATCACATAAGATTTTTTTTAAAAGTTAACCATAGGCTAGTTTTTTTGTTTGTACCTACTAACATTTGAGAAAAATAAATTTGTATTTGTATTTGTATTTTATCTTCTTTGTCCTCGTCTCTTCCTGTTCCTGGATCGGCTTTCTAAATCTTGAGGCGCCATTCATTTCTGTTTTGTGTTCGCTGAGGTTCATGTTTTTCATGTGCTATTGAATAGTTGCTAACCAGGTAGCTTTTGGTCTACCGGGTCCCCTTTTTTCAGTAGTCATGGAAAGATTTTTTCACGACATGATCTTCTGGTCTTCGCATGCTGCACAGTGAAAAATTTAGGCCTGTTTCGGATCTAAATTTGATAACTTTTTTTATTTTCACAAATTTTTCGCGCTTTGTAAGTAGTACAGGACTTTATTTTATTATATTATTTTTAATAATTTTTCGTAAAATTTAAAAGGTAAAAGACAAAATAATTCTGTGATGCTTCTGTCTACCGCTTATTAAATATACATTAGAAAACGCTCTAGACAGCGATTCTCCCTTTTCTGACTTTCATCACATTTTTCCCAATAACTTCGGAATCCAGAAATATCAGCAGCTATTTTTATATAAATTTTCCTGTAATTATTCTAGGCTACAAATCCTCATTAATTGTTAAGTGTGGGCAAACGTGGGTAACTGTCAAAAGACTCGATGAACTTTAAAAGTTAACTTCCTTTTCTTTTTTTATTACTGAATTATAAAAATTAAAACGTATAGTTATTTTAAAATCTTTATAAGATGAGCTCTTCAGAAACGTATAATACTAAAAATGTATGAGCTCTTCAAAAACGTATAATACTTTATACTTTATTCGAAGTTTAACAAGAAATACATTTTCATAGTGATGAAGTGAGCAGACTTGGCCTGGACATTCCTAAAAGTAATAAACATTGTAGCACTGATTTTTTTTTATTTGTACACCTTGTAAAAAATCTCTCCTTTTAGTAAAGTTTGAATCATACATAAACTACTAAATTTTATTTTATTTTAAAAACTGTTATTCTGTGCACCGCCTATACACCTTTTCATTTTTAAGAGTTCTTCCATCCAAAGGTTGTCTGGAAGAGATCGCTTTTAGTGATAAGACCGCCAATTGTACCCTGTTAACTTATATTTTAAAATTTATTGTTTTTTATTTCTCTTTTGGTGTGCAATAAAGAATATTGTATTGTATTGTACTAAATAAAATGAAAAAATTATGTCAGTAGCGACATTGATAAAAACCATTTTTGATATGCCGTTGTTCTGTCGCAGGCATTTGGTTAAATCAGGCGTTTGGTTAAATCAACCAGAATGTTATGGTATGGCGTAGTGGTGTGACCGCCATACGTAACCTTCGTGGTTATTTTTTATGACCACCTTTTAAGCCAAAAGCTTGGTGGCCGGCCGTACCTACTAAAGCGTGACTCTACCAATTCGTCCTCCACCGCACCGGCCTGACTTTGAAACTGACTCCCACATAGACTGTTTGTGGCATTTTTCAAGAACGGCTTGGCCGCTTGATTTAAAATGTTATTTTCTGTACCCTTTTCTCAAAAAGTAAGAAAAATCTACGATTACGTGACATAATAAAAATATATCGGAAATTTGTGTCCTTTATATGTTACGGGTAATACTAGAAGATAGGGTAAACCTAGGTTTACTCGGGTAATGTTAAACAAAATTTCGGGGGTTGCCTTGCTCCGCTCCGCTTCGCTCGGCGCCCAATGTTTATCAACATGTCGATCTAACAAGCTCCTCCTCGCTTCGCTCGTCGTCGCACCTATTTTTGACTTTTTTCGGACTTTGCCTGACTTCGGGCTTTACCCGTAACATATCTAATAAAGTGAACATATATAGGTAACATCTGCGCTTACGGAATCTGTAAATTGTTTACTCTTTACTGTCTTTGAGTTTAATATACTGTTTCCATAGTGAAACTAAATCAAAAACTCTTTATAATAAAATTTGTTCAGCTTAGGTTGGTATTCATGGAGTTGAACATCAGAGCAATCTGGCACATTTCGAGCAACATCGGGAGAGGCGAGTAAATGAACAGGGGGTCTAAACAAAAGGTGCGATCCCCGCCCCCCGCGCGTCCCGACCCCTTCGTCCGGGGGGCTTGTTGTAGGGTCGCCATGATAAGGTCGGGTTGGGATTTTGTTGAAATACCTAGGGAAGTAGAAGAATCTAAATAAAATCTTTAAAAAAAAAGAACAGAAACTACTGTAATTCAACGTGAATTTTCAATACAATCTTTTCAAATACATGAAAACTGTTGTCAAAGTCAACTTTACCACACTAGTGTTTTATCTTTATTATATTTTATTGAAAAAATGTTGTCAGTCCTCAAAAATAAATCCGCTTGATCCGGTCAGCTTCAGGATGATGTCGCTTTTCCAAGGAGGAGTTTTTTAGGGGTCCAGGTCGACACGGATGTGAGTTGGGAAACAAGGCACAGCATTCAAAAAAAATTAAAATATTAATAGTTTGTGAAATATTATCACCCGAGTGTATTAATACCTAGTGCATTTTCATACTCCACAAGACAAGAGGTAGTTAACACTTCTTTTTTCAATCAATAAAATCTTGGTAACATTTTTCGTAAACGTTTCTTGATTTTGCTGGAAAAAGATTGTTGGTAATTTTAGTTGCTCAGTATCACCGCTGTCAGACATTTTTTCCCAGAAAAAAAAAACTTTTAACCAACAAAACACTGTAAATATTATATTAATAAATAACGTACCTAAATTATGGCCCCAAAATCCAGCAGTCTACCGCGCATGTTGGACAAGGGTCCGGGTCACAAGTAATACTATCATTCAATCAAACCAATCGCAGTCTTTAGTCACAAGTACGACCATCATTCGAACCATTCCCTATTAAAACATCAGACACCTCAGACATGGCAGTTTGATGTAAGTTCCCTTTGCCTTTCTAATTAGTGTAATTTTGAAATAGATATTTTATCTACACCCTTATCGAAAAATCCTAATTATGAATTTAAAAAATAATGAATGTCATATTTTATTTACGAACGTCTCCAATATAAAAACTACGTGTAGGTTTCTGAACTAAATAAAGCTTTAAAATATTTTTCTGCCATTAAAATACAATTACACTAAATAAAAATGCAATGGGAACTTAGCCCTCATGTGTGAGGTTTTAATATATAATACCAATTACGTTTTTGTACAACATTTTCTATAACGTACAAAATTGCAGCCCGAAAAATGAGGTTGTAATAATAAAAACGCGTTGAACTGATGGATTTTGGCGCCATATTTTACGGGGAAATTTAACGAAAATGACGTAGAATCATTTACCAGAAAAACAAAAACTTATGACATAATATATTTTATCAGGATTATGAAAATAGGTAAGTTACCACCTATTGCATTAGTTAAGATAAAGAATATATAAATAAAAAAATTTATCATCGCTATTTATTGGTTTAAAATTAATTTGAAAACAGACAAAATGGGAAAATCCCGTGGACGGTTGTTTTTTTACTCAATGAGCGCTTTCGCTCTTTGAGCCTGGCGTTGCATACTTGTATATATATTACATATCTTACTAGCTTTTGCCCGCGGCTTCGCCGGCGTTGATTTAGTTTTTGATACCATTTTCAAAATCGGTTCCGTAGTTATTAATGTCTGTGTCCCCAGGGAACTGCCCATCCACATAAAAAAATCTAAAGCTTATGTTCAGTTGAAAAGTCTAACCAATAAAACAGTGAAAGAATTTTCAAAATCGGTTCATTAGTTCTATACATTGCCCGTCTATCAAAGGCTATCTCCCTAGGGAACTGTTAGTCCCCAGGAAACAAACTATTGCCTATGTCCAAGTGAACAATCTAACCATTACAACTCTGGAAGTATTTTTAAAATCTGTTTAGTTGTTCCTAGGGAACACCCACCCAGGGAACGAACTATAGTCTATAGCACTCAAGAATAATGTAGCTTCCTATCAGTAAAAGAATTTTCAGAATCGGATGAGTAGTTTCGGATATTACCCCCTATATCCAAACTACCAAACTCGCATACACAAATACCAAAATTTTCTAAATATTGTGAAAATTCACGCAATGTGGTAAATAAAACGTACATTTAAGTGATCCATTGTGTGTGACGTGCGCTGAACATACGTATACTTTTTTCATAAGCATATTAATTTTAAACGAAAGAGGTGCATCACAATCATAGTAAATATGATTTTCCGAAAGACATGCATGAGTACAAATACGTATTTAATCCTAAAACAAAATCGTATGGTCACCCTACACAGGGTGGTTGTGCTTTTTCGCAGCGCGTGTCACTTGTGTGGTGGGGTACGGGCGCGGCGGCCGACACTGAGGGCGTCGGGATCCCGCGTCCGGGCGCCGGGTTGCCATGGCGACGACACCGCGACACCTCCCACCCCGCACCCCACACCCTGCTGCCGTCCTTGAACGAATCTCAACCTAGATAGTGAGGCTTTAGAGCTGAATGTTGAGTGCTAGGTTTCGGATAGGGTGACGAAATAGGGGGTGATACATAAAGGTCGTATACATACATAAGACGGTCAGGCGATGTAAATAACGCGAGATAACTTCGGGAGAGGGTCTAATGGAATAGGGAATCGCGTTGTCGAAAGTGCCCAGGAGGGTAGAATGTTCGGAGCTTGTTATCCCGGGTTGCGAACTTGATATGTTCGAAATTTGATTTTCTTGGGTCGAATTTGAATCAAATGCTCAATTAATCACATGATTTCGTGTTTGTAACAACGGTTGATGGTTGCTTGTTTGGGTGTTTTGATCATGGAAATCCAATTACAATGGATTTTAAGAGCTCGTCGGGACTAAATCGTAGTTTCGTATGCAAAGGCTCATCGGTCTACCATTGTTTTCTGTCACAAAGAAACAAACTTAAAAACCTATTAAAATAGTCAGCCATTAAAATATTTTCACTGGTACCTTAGCTATATATGAAATATAATATAAGAACTACATCTTTTTAATCCACAGGTTGATTACTTATTTGCTAGTAATATATTATAAAATTCATATAATATCCTATTGTCCAACTTCAACATCCAACGCGATCGCTTTTAAATCTCATCAAATTAAAACTATGGAATGTAAGGAACGCTTTCTATATCTTTTTAATTAGAATAATTTTTACATATTCATAGAAAACCCCTTTTATATCACCCGAAAACTACCAATTTTTCCGCACGTGCCAAAATTACCGGCCCAAAACATCAATGGTCAATCAATAAAAAACTGCTCCGTAGCAGTGTATTTGACATTTTGCGGTCCCTTTGATATCATAGCAACTATTGCATAGCCGATCGCACAATATTCAAAATGATCCAGATAGTCGTTCAAAAACTCACACTGGCTTGGGTTTCCTACCCGGGTTGCTACACTAACCAGTTCAAAAATCAACCCGGGTCGCAACAGTGACCGTTCAGAAAGAGCAGTGTCGCTACACCAGTGTCGAATTTTTCAACACCAACTCTGAGCAGGGTTCGCAAGGTTCGTATATAGAAAATTACAGTTATAAGTCAATAGCAACTCGGCCAAACCCGCTCAAAAACTCGGTGTTGCAATCACAGTGTTCCTAGTCTACCCACCCTAGGGTTCTTTAAAGAACGCACTTCAGAGTCGTTAAAACTGATCTGTCAAAATTACGTTCAATGTATATTTGTAATTATAGTGCATACAAACATCCAATCTATTAGCAATAAACTTCTAGATCTCGAAATGTTAACTAACATCACAAACTGTGATGTGCTTTGTGTAACCGAAACATGGATGTCAGATGATCAGGAACACACAATGAAGATAGATAATTACGAACTGGCTACATGCTATAATAGGAAAATGTTCAGACATGGCGGCACAGCCATTTTTATTAAGGATAATTTAAAGTACCGAATTAGAAAAGATCTCAATAAATTAAGTTTTGAGATGAACTGCGAACTAGTAGCAATAGAAATTAAATCACCTAAACTTGTTATTGTATCCTTATATAGACCTGATTATGATTTTACAATATTTGAAGATACCATGACTAAAATTTTACACAGATTGAGTAGAGAAGGAAAGAGATTAATCATAGCAGGAGATTTTAATATTGATATTTTAACACGGAACAAAAAGAACAATAAATTTATAAATCTAGTTGAAAGTTTTAATTGTAAAATCATAATCAATGAGCCAACAAGAATGTTTAATACAAGTGCAACATGTTTGGATAATTTTATAATAAATAAGGACGACTGCAAATCAGTGGGAAGAGTAATAGATAAACTTTCTGACCATAACGCAATTTTATTAGAGTATAATTATGAATTTGACCTTAAGTGTAAAAATACAATTGAATTTCAATACTGTAGACTCTACAGTGTAGAGTTATGTCAGAAAATAATTATAATTACTTTCATTATTTATTTAATAAGGAAGCCGAAAAATATAAACATGACTTATTATACACGACTGATCCTAATGAGAAAATGAACATTCTTCTTAATACTATTAAACATTGTTTTAACATAGCATTCCCTAAAAGAAAAATTAAGCTCATCAAAAAAGCAAACACATGGATCACAGAAGGAATAAGGGTGTCAAAAAACAATTTAGAAAATTTACAAATGTTACAAGAAATTAAACCTAGTGATAACCTAAAACATAAAATCAAAATATATAAAAAAACATTACGAAAAGTCATGCTTAAAGCAAAACAAATTGAGTACGCAAACAGAATCAATAAATCTAAAAACAAAATAGCTGAAACATGGAAAGTTATAAACGAACAAACAAATAAAAAACGGAAATCTCCAAACGATGTTGATACTCTTAAAGAAGAATGCGGTGATACGACTAAAGACGCTAAAAAAATTGCAAATATATTTAACAACTTTTACAGAAATATAGCTAAAAAAATGACAAACGGTCTAAAAACGGACATAAATAAGTGTGACGACTTCTTAAAGAAGTCAAATAGTAGTATAAATGTCACAATAAAGTTTTCACCATTGACTAAAAAAGAATTGCTTGATATAATTTCAGAAGTTAAAAGTAAAAAATCATTAGACGTTTATGAAATGGACTGTAAAACGATCAAAGAGCTTATTTTGAAAAATGATACTTTGATGTACTTATTGCTGATTGTGATTAATGATTGCATAGAAAAAGGTGTTTTTCCAGACGCTCTTAAGGCTGGTAAAGTAGTTCCTCTTTATAAAAAGGGAGAATGTATAGATCCTAGTAATTACAGGCCCGTATGCGTGCTACCTGTCATTTCTAAAATCTTAGAGAAAGCAATTAAAAGAAGAATAGTGCAGCACTTTGAAGATAACAATCTATTTGTTTCTACACAATTTGGTTTTCGTAAGGACAAATCAACCGAAATGGCCATTAGAAATGTGGTATATTTTGTATTGGAGGCATTGGATGGATCACAGAAATGCTCTAGTGTGTTCTGTGATCTCTCTAAGGCATTCGATTGCTTGAGGCACGACATCCTCCTGCATAAGTTAAAGCACTACGGATTTTCAGACGTAGAGCTAAACCTTTTGGAGTCATACCTACGTAATAGGAAGCAAGCAGTCTTCATTAATGGTCAGTTCTCATCTTACGAAATAAATGACATAGGAGTTCCACAAGGATCAGTTCTGGGACCGGTATTATTTCTTATCTATATAAATGACTTGGCTAGCTCTCTACCAGAATGGGCTTTCGTTTCCTTATTTGCTGACGATACTCATGTGGGTATAAAGGATAGTAGTTTATTAGGTATCGAACAAAAAACCAAATTAATCTTGGATAAACTGAAAGAATGGTTTGAAGCTAATGGTATTATTTTAAATAATGACAAAAGTATTATTATGTCCTATAAAACTAGAAAAAATAAAAATGACTTTATTCATGCTAAGGAGACTACTTTCTTAGGTTATATCATAGATTACACTCTGACTCACTCGGCCCACATTAATAAAGTCTGCAAAAAACTAGCAAGCGCAAACTACGCTTTACTAAAATTAAAGTCTCTTGTTAACAGAAAAACCCTCATTGCTGTTTATTATGCCTACATTCAATCTATTATAAATTACGCTATCACAGTATGGGGAAATGGAGCTGATATGAAACAAGTCCTAATTTCTCAAAAAAGGGCAATAAGAATTATAAACGGGCTACACAAACGTACGTCTGTACGAAGTTATTTTAAAAGAGACAAAATTATGACCGTAATTTCATTATTTATTTACAACTCTTTGATCGAAACTTATTTACAAAAAGACAATTTACCTAAAAAAATGGACATTCACAGATATAATACAAGAAATAAAGAGAAATTCATAACACCAAAAACTAGACTAAAAAAGACGCAAAAACAAGGAAAATATATTAAATTAATTATGTTTAATAAAATACCTACAGCTATTTCAAAGTTGCCGCTCTTGGAGTTTAAAACGAGGGTGAAACGTTTTTTGGAAAATAAACCGTTTTACTCAATTAATGAGTTCTTGAATTTAAAGCTAAAGACATGTTCATTTTCTGATTATACAGTTAAAATATAAATTTATTTTTAATTATGACATTTTTATAAATTTTTATAAATTACATTGTGTATGTACATTGTACATATTTTGTATTTCGTGTAAATTTCTTATGTATTGACAAACCTTTTATAACGGACATTGTTATATGGTGAATAAATATCTTATTCTTAATCTTATTGACCTCGTTAGCAACTGTGACGTCACTTCAGGTGCGTAGACAATCGGAATTCTATCGTTTGCACCGTTTAATAGTTGCACCGCTGGTCAGCATATACGCTGTAAAAGATGTTGATCAAATAATCACCAAGCCGAAAACATTTTACAGGCACATCCACGGGAGTAACGCTGCAGGGGAAAGCTAGTTTTTACTATGATCATCTATTAGAGTAGATATTTCTGCTCCGTCTCAAACTGGGTGTCATTATGGTATCGTGTATTGTACTCTTTCACTCTGAAACGGCTGAATGGATTTGGATGAAATTTAGAATGGATATAGCTTATACCCTAACTTAACACATAGGCTACTCTTTATCCCAGAAAAAAGCATGTCGTTAAACCGAATAACACGCGGGCGGAGCCGCGGGCAAAAGCTAGTAACTAATAAATAACCCATTTTATTAAAAATTCTGCACAAATATTCAATGTACAAACAAGACTTTTTACTTCTTTATTCTTAGTTTAGATATTGATTTCAAATAAATTCAATGATTTATTTATTTATTCATCTGTGGGAGCGTAAATCACACTTACACAAAGCTTCCTTCTTGAAATTATTTTTAGAAAATCCCATCTGACTACTTATCAGGGGTAACGTCATAACTTAACTCATCTCGATCAATTACCAAGTTCCCGAGGGATGGCCCGTATCCATGGACTTTCACCCCTTGGTTCTGGTGATCCTTGTAGAAGTAATTCGTTGGATTAATTAGTTTTATAATTAATTGTTCAAGCTTAAGCTACTTCGATATTGGTATTTCAAATAAGCCTCTAACAAATAACTAATCTTTCCACTTTACCGGAGCATGCCAAAGCGTAAGAAGTAATTTACCTCTATTTAAAATATCAATTAGAAACAAACTCATTATTTTCTAATTTGTAATGCACTCTATTCTTAGGTGATAGAGCTAATGCCGGGCTCGACTGTGGAGGTACCACCATCTTACTCGGAAATCCTCCCGAAGTTATTCGGGAGAGAGGAAGAGGACAGCTCTCAGGCAAAACCAGGCGGCCCACCTTTGCCTGGGACCGATGGATGGCGGTATATCCATCCCCAATTACCGGGCCTTATTTAAAACAGACTGGTGACGGGCAGCGGCGTCACTAGTGCAAGGGTTTCGGCATCGCGCTCACCAACCCGCCTGCCCAGCGTGTGTGAGTATGGGCATTTCTTCCAGGGGGACCGCCAGGAGTGGTGAACTCCTGGAAAGGCCTATGTCCAGCAGTGGACAAAACAGGCTGATGGATGGATGGATGGAATGCACTCTAATAATAATTTTATTTTTAGCCTTTTACCCGCGACTCTGCCCACGTTTATTCAATCTCTGCCCTGTTTTCGGCTTGAGCACTATTTATCAACATCCCTTACAGCCTATGTGTTGAACAGGTTCAATAAGATGATAATACAAAAACACATCCAAATCCGTTGAGTCGTTCTCGAGTTAAAACGGAACATACATACATGCAGACAAACAAAAATTCAGGACAAATAACACATTTCATTTGAAATTAAAAAATAGTACATTACGATACGAGAGCGATGCAACGTTTTCTGACGAGTGTGAGTTTGCGGCACGAGCCGAAGGTGAGTGCTGCAATCACACGAGTCGAGAAAAAGTTTCTCGCACGAGTTTCGTATAATATTTTATAGCAAAAGTGCGGAAAATGCCGACTTTACGCATGCCAAAGTGGTCATTTTACGCACGGTGTACTATAAAATCATTTAATATACAGACACGACTTTTAATGCTTCATTATTAGTACAGATGAAAGTGGTTGAGAATAAGATTAAGCCCATACTCAGGGTTGGCATTGTTTAAAACAAGTGTTTAAAACAAATGCAAATGTTTAAAACAAAAACACTGTTTTTTAGCATATTAATTATTATTTATTCCTTATATCCCCAATGTGTCGTCGTTATTACTTCTTTTTTAACGAATCGGTGCGATTAAAATTCCTTTACTGGCGGGGGTTTCCCCAAACATAAAGACGAGAGCGGGCGTTGTAGGTGTGTATTGTATTTTTAATCATTTCTACGTTTCGTGTTTATTGGGAAAGCACTTATTATTTTTCACCCAATAAATGATTAGATTATGATAACATTTAAAAAACGCTTTTTAATCAATTTTACATATTCATAATATACCAATACGATGCCCAAAAAATGATTTGAACATGTTTTAAACAGGATGTTTTGATCTTTTTTAAAACGAACTGTTTTTTTTCCATCCCTGCCCATACTACAGCACGCCGCTTTTGAAAACAGAACGAAAAACCATAAACCTGGACTTTCTTGCTCCCCCAGCCACTCCCCCACCTCCAACACAACCCGCAGGTCCGAGGACTTAGAGTATGTTTTCCTCTTTACGACTCTTAAATCCGACCCTGAACTCAAAAATCTTTATTCAAGCAATTTAATTTAGAGTTTCATTGACAGAAATATTGTTATTTAATTTGTAATTTCATGTTTAATGAACAGACCCGTAGCACGAGCATGAACTTGCTATCGACTCGACATCGATTAGATAAACAAAATGTACTTTTATTTCGTTGCAATACGGCTTGCCGTTTGGAATTTATCGATGGCTTTCTAAACAATCTAAACCCGCTACAACACATACATATTTATTTCCTAGAAATTCCTCCATGTTTCATATCACAATGCTACTTATTTACTGTGTTAGATGATCATGAAAGAAATTTTGCTGCTCTATATTATGATAAGTTATCAAGTTATCACTTATCATAATATAGAGCAGCAAAATTTCTTTAAGATAACCATGATCATGTATTACATTTTTAATATCTGTTATACTCTTAGACCATTTTACACGGGACCTGGCAAAGTGCGACTCTTAGTACTGAAATTATTCTGCCGTTTTCCACGGGAGGGGAGGTAAACACGCACAACACACATTTACTCATTCACGCACACTCCTGCGAAAAATTGATATGTCACACTAAATCAAAAGCTGCAACTTAGACACAAAACGCGCACACAAGCAACATACATAAACAAATTGTTCATGTACTTCGCTGTAAGTGCGCTTGCCTAGTCCCGTGTTAAATGGTCTTAAGGTTATACTTATAGGAATAATAAAAAATAAAGGATAAAAAAGGTTTATTGCCAAAAAAAAACTTAAAAGTAAACATATCAAATTGCAGCCTTAAATGTAGGAGAAAAAAAAGTTTGAAGCATTCCTGGCAAATGGTAGTATGCTCAGCAAGGCTGCCAATCTATAGACAGTGAACAGGGCTGATTTTCATCATACTCCAGACATATTTAAATAATTTAGGAAGTAATAAAGCGCGTGTAAATTACAACATAAAATAAAAAAGAACATAACGTAAGAATTGGTACATTTAAAAAGGGAAATCCGGAAATATTGAATTTAAAATTAAATTAATTTTCAGGGGCGTCCCATGAAAAAAAAAGAAGAATTTTTTTTTCATGTCCCGGCATGTGGGTTGTCATTGTCTAAAACTCTTGAGTGGAGAAAAATACATTTATAGCACACCGTGCGTAAAATGACCGCTTTACGCACGCTGCGCTTGTTGGCATTTTCCCCACTTGTGCTATAAAATATTATACGATACTCGTGCGAGAAACTTTTCATCGCTCTCGTATCGTAATGTACATTTATATTTTATCTCTAAAAATAAATAAATGACCAAGGACCAAGTTGTCACTTTAGACCATTTTTGTTACGGGGTCTATCTCAAAAACTGAACCATTTAGTAATTTTAATTTTTCTGTATATTATGTGCCATATTCTGTATTTAAACAACAAATACTGAAAACGCCGATTCGTTTTAGGGATCAGTTCTCAAATACTTGACCAACTTAATTTTGCAGTTTTGTTTTATAATTCTTTTAGGTAAAGATAATTTTGTTATTTAATTTCAACTTATTTAAGTGTAATAACTTATTTGAATGGCACGGAACCATCAGGACAGTTTAGGGTTCCGTACCTGAATACTCGACCAACTTAATTTGCAGTCTTCTTTCGTACATTTTGTAGGTACTGATAAGTTTGAAATTTTTATTAAAATAATTGAAGTCTATTAATTTATTTAAATTGGGAAGAGATGCCCATACTCACACAGAAATCTAGGCTTTAGAACGTACAGCAAAGCGTAGTGTAGGCCGACCTCGTGCCCGCTGGACCGACGATCTGAAGAAATTTGGGAAAGGCCTATGTCCAGCAGTGGACGAACACGGGCTGATGGATGGATGGAATTTATTTAAATGGTACGGAGCTCTCAGAGCGCACAACCTCGCACATGACCTGTTTTTTTATCACATCACATCTACATTGCTGCAACCCGCATTTGCTACCAGGTTAACACTTTATTTTCTTATATTTCCAGGGGAAAGGAGCGTCTACGACGCGCCAGGGGTTCAGAATGGCAGCGGGGGCTCGTCTCCGAGTTGCGCTGGTAAGCGGCAGGAGCCTGATTGTACTAGCATCGGTAGGTTCCCGAGGGAGCTCGGGAAAAATTTTACCCAATCTTAGACGTGGTATTTAGGACACACCCCTTTTAAACAGATCCAATTTTAAAAGATTTATTTCACTTCGTCAAACCTTATTAGTCAAACCTTTAAATGACAGCGAAATTTGTCCGGAACAGTCAAGGTATTAAAGGGCTTTGTTGGAACGGCGCCGGATCTTGGATCCAGGATTGTATCCTACTGGTTATGCACCAGCAAGTTTTTTTTATTTAATGCTTACTGTTTGGGTACTTAGTTATCATATCACTCGCGGAAATCGACAAACTTTCAATTTCCTTCACTCTTCAATGCCGCCAATTTGAAACGTAAGAATCCCAAGAACCAGCCTCAGCATCAGCTCATAGCATTCTTTTACACGCTTCGATTAGGTCAATCTTTCTCCCTGATCTCCCATTTCTAAGTATATTTAGCTATGTAGTTCATTACGTGTAAAAAAAGAAAACGGAATTTATTTAACAAAAAGACATTAAACAAACAAAAAAATTAATTATACTAACTCAAATTCTAACTAATTTACCACGAAGGTAAGTACCTAACAAAATTTAATGTATACTACACTAATTTCATGGTAATCATATCCATAAGCTAGCACACATTAAAACGACTTATTTGACAAAGGGTGCCACGCTCAGCATTTGCCGTTGGAGATGTAACAGAAATCCCTGCAGCGCTGATTTTCAGCGAGCCCCTTTCTACTTACAACAAATAGTTTAATTTTGTAGTAGAAAATTTTGCAGCGAGCGCTCTAATTAGGATATTTAATTACGTAATATATTTTACATTATATATTTTAAGGAAGCGTTTGATCGTCGTGCGATCATAGTGCGAAATTTCACTCGTTTATTAGAAAGAGACAGATCTATATATGAGCAAGAGAAAGAAAAATCTGGTTGCCCCAATCAGCTGATCCAGTGTGATTTTCCCATTACTCTGAAGCGTTTCAAAACACTTTTGTGTAACTGTCAGGTAACAGTTCGTTTACCCTCGGTTTAACTCGTGTCCATTTTTGAATGCTCTAGGGTGAAATTCGCATCACTGGCACGTTTCGAAATGGAACCTAAATGTATACAGGGCATGGACAGGTATCGACCATTAATTGCATACAGCTCGCGTCACCTATAATGTCGGATGTGAAATTAGCTTTCAGCGCAACCTCCCCTTTTCAATATCAGTATTTCATGCAGTTTCTTACAACTCTATGGTATAGATTATTGCAGTACTACAGATGTTACTTTTTCGGGATTCGATTCCATCCTGCCCCATCTCAAGGCACCATCCTGTAGATCTCGTAAAACAACCAGACGCTATTACTATAATTACAAACATACCTGCACAAAGTAAACTTGAGCCCTATAAAGCTAATATTTAATGTGAAAACTGTACATAATTGTGTATCTGCATGGTGACTTTGTAAAGTCCCCTCGTCTCTTCAACAAAAGTACTTCAAGCCGACAATTTTTGTTTACTCTTATTCATTCGAACCTGCTGCAGCGAAAAAATTTTGTAGACTCTGAAAATGTCGCTCATTTCAACAAAAATGTCACGAATTTCTTTATAATGCTTTTGTGTTAGCTGGAAACGTTTTTGATGGTTAGAATGGGCTGTAATTTTACGTATTCACATGACAGGAAATGGACAAGATTTCGTTTTAGAGGGGGGAGGGGGGGTCCAATTACACAATGAACAATTACATGCTCACTCTCATAAAAAAACAAAAGCTTGATAATTTTATGCCAGAGACAGTACTTATGGACTGAGTAAGTTTATTGGTCTGGCCATCCACCAGAGCTGTGAGTTAATTTAAAAAATCTACCAATAGGAACGCTTAATTTTCCTATCCCGCGCAATAAGTATTGCCAGTTTTCTCTCAGTTGTTATTTAGCTCAGCCCTACTTAATTGAAATCCAAGCGCAAAATTATAACGACCTTCTCTAAACGTATTCCATTGTACAACTTGTGACCCCAGAGTCGCCTCAAGACGGGCTGGTCTCAATCCACAAGAAGCGTCGGGTGGGCTCCCTCGGCGAATCCTCAACCACTCCCCCGGAAGCGACTCCTGAGAAACAAGTCGCGGCACAGAACGTCACGCCTCAGAAGCAAGCTATCTCACCGCAGCAACCAGAGACGCCTCAGAATGTTCAGTGAGTGACGTTTGAAGAGATGATAATATACCTTATATGTAGTTTAACTATAATTGTACCTATAGATTTTTTAAATAAATGTATGGTACAGATAGTGCGTGAGTTGAATGCAGTCGGGGGCTGAGGTGAAGGGCGGGAGCACGTCTCCCCGCCGTCCGCACACCGTGTAGTTCTGTGTGCTTAGTGTTATCTGATTCGCAAAAACGGTTTTCTCACAGATGAGTGAATGAAAGACCTTTTTTATTTTTTTTTATAGTAAGAATTTGCATGAATTTATAGTTAATTTAACTTGCTTTTACCCTCTTTCTTTTACCTGGTGGTATTCGAGACTTTATTCTGGGAACTAAATATATTTGTTGTTGGTGTTGTTGATGTTGTTTTGCTGTCGAATGAATACGGACCTCGATATTAGTGTATGCATGTTTGTTTAAAGCAGCTAAAACCTCAAAACAGCATCAAACGGTAGCGGGTAACCAAACAAATTGTTTCCAGACAACTCTACGCCCTGATCACGAGCCTACAACTGAGGACCTCCATGCTTGTTTCTTCTAGTGTTCCGATCATTTACTACGGCGCTCGCACCCACAAACAGATCCAGCAGGTGGTGAAGGAGTTCAGCCGAACGGCGTACTGCGGGGAGGCCAGGATGTCGATACTGTCGAGCAGGGACTACAGTTGCATCAGGGAGTTCGATAGGAGTTTGTACACGAGCAAGAATGACATGTGCCGGGAGTGCGTTAAGAAGGTCAAAGTGGATAGGGTAAGTAGGCTCTACCTATATACAAGTGACATAAATTTTACGTAAGAATCTGTAAGTGCTCACTATCAAGGTTCGATGAACCTTTCTGTAAAATTCGTAATTGTTTTTGTGTTTCCTACAAATGCAGGCCCAGCCTTGAGTCGATTACTTTGGGAGGTTAATATTTTATTTTGTGAAATTTGGATAAGTGTTATCGATCCGTGATACTAATCAAGAATTTGATCCTTATAAGCGACACTATCGGTGGTGCAGTAATATAGTGTTTTTTTTAATAACCGGTTCGATTCCAGGCTAGGGTTTCTTTTAAATCTAATGATGCAAATTTGGTTTTAATCCAAATCGGCTCCGAGACTCTTGACAAGTTTTCGCTATTCCCTATAGTTTCGGATTTGGCCACTCACATAAACTTGAAAAACTAAGCCTGTATAGTATTTAGCACTTTTAAGGCAGAGGAAGTTAGGTTGGCGTATGCAAAAAAGCGCGTAGTGCGGGCAGGCCAAGCTGTCAATACTAAGGACTCTAGGGAGCACAGTTGTATGAGTTTGACACGGGTAGGAATGATAGTGCAGGGATAGCGTTGTGAAGGTCAGTGTGGAAAGGCTATCTGAAGTTACATATAATATCTACTACATTATAATTATGAGGCTTTGGTGCGTATTGGCCACGAAAAAAAATATGTTATACCAATAAAAAGAATTACTTAATATTAATTAATATTATTATTAGACTGCATTACCAACCAGAAAATATAAATTAGAAACAAATGTAAAGACAAGAATTTGAAAAAATTCCTCGGGCCAGGATTCGAACCTTGTCTTTACATTTGTTTCTAATTTATCTTTTCTGGTTTGTAATGCACTCTAATAATAATATTTAGAGTATTCCAAAGCGATGGATTTTGCAATAAAAACATAATCTTAATTACTGTCCATTTGCAATTTTAGTTTAATACTAAATAAGGTTATAGAATAGAATAGAATAGAACAACTTTATTTGGTATATTTACATTTTTATATACATCTTATAACTAGGAACTAATAAGGATACCAAATAGGTCTCCACTCAGCATGTGTCATAAGCATAACATGTGCCATGACGCTGATTTTCAGTGGATGCCTACATATTATCTTAGTTATATAAATTGTTAGTAAAACTTAAAATTAAAATTCTAAATTATACAGGAAACACATTTGAAGTTCAGAGTTCAGAGTGCTACATAAAAATAAGAAACAAAAGACAAACAAGAAACAGTAAATTACAAATAACAAATTACAGTAAATTACAAACAACAACAAATCCCCAACAACAACAATTTTCAAATACAACCGCTACTATTTCAATATACTAATTAAATAATTAATTAAATATTGCTACGATATCGTAAAGAAGAAGAAGAAGGTAAATCTGGATGTTTGGCTGGTGTACCTAGCTGATATGCGAGTAAGTAATATTGAATTATGAGAGCATTTTCTGGAAATTAAGAAGATAATGTTTATAGTGTATCTTAAAAGAATTAACAGAAACAGAACTCTTTAAAGGAGGTGGTATGTTATTCCAGCACTTAGTCGCACGATAACGAAAACTCCCTCTGAAAGCAGCAGTTTTGTGAGTTGGACATTTAAGGCGATCAGAGAATCGTGGCCTATCAGAAAATTTTAGTTTATTATACAGGTACTGCGGATTTTTATGCTTAATGACGCCAAACAATAATACAGAAAAGTGGAGGTTACGTCGAGAGTCCATGTTCATTAAACTATTGCTATTAAGGTATGGCGTTATATGTGCTCTACGTGGTATCGGAAAACAAAATCGCACACATGAATTTTGTAAACGCTGTATGAGGTTCTTAGTGCGCACTAACATACAACCCTCCATAACACAGTCTGCATAATTTAATTTCGACAAAATGAGAGTTTCGCACAGTTGTATCCGACTTTCAACGCTCAAAAACTGTCGTATAGGATACAAAACACTAAGCCTATAATAGCAAGTCCGGACAGTATTTACCACATGTTTTTCAAACTTAAGATTAGAGTCCATTAATACACCTAAATTTCTGGCCTCAGTTACTTGCTCAATATCATTATTACATATTTTAACTTCCGGCTTATACATATTTATAGTTTGCACCTGCAACTTTGTGCCCAGCACTATAAATTTAGATTTGCTTGGATTTATGAAGAGATTATTGTTTTTCGACCAAATAGCGATTTGTTCAAGGTCTTTATTGATTTCATTTACAGCGGTTTCGGTTTCTATGGGTTTGAAAGTTTTGTAAATTTGTACATCATCTGCATATATATGATGGCCACTATGTAAAATACAGTCAGGCAAATCTGAAGTAAACAAAATGAAAAGAATTGGGCCCAATATCGATCCTTGTGGGACTCCTTTTGTAACGGAAACAGTGTTAGATTGTTGTAGTTTTCCATCACAATTGATTTCAACTCTTTGTGATCGACCGGTCATATAACTAGAAAACCATTTAAGTGTAGGGCTATCAAATCCATAGTAAACTAGCTTTGCCATTAGTAATGTTGAGTTAATGGTGTCAAAGGCGCGTGAATAATCCAATAAAACCAGAATTGCACCCTCGCCAACATCCCTCCCTGCAAGTATGTCGTCAAAAACATCCAAAAGAGCTGTGCTAGTACTTCTGGCTTTGCGAAATCCTGATTGCCTTTGAGGTAAAATATTGTTAGCATGTAAGTATTCAGTGAGCTGCATACATACAATTTTTTCTAAGACCTTAGATAAGATTGGTAATTTACTGATCGGACGTAGATCTTTTAACTCGGATGGATTATTGGTTTTAGGAAGGGGTACCACGACAGCTTCTTTCCAAGAATCAGGAAAGATTCCGGTTTCAATTGATCTGTTTAAGATGGAAGTAATTACACCTAACGTTCGAGGAAGTGTCAATAAAATCATATTTAATGATATACCATCAACGCCTTGTGCATCTGTTTTTATATTTTTTATAATTCGAAAAACAGTTGCTTCATCTACAGGTTTTAAACTAAAAACTTTAGAGCCGAACCTATTAAACCAGTAAAAACTTAATCGGTTCATGTCAATATCAATGTTATCAGGGAGGTCTAAGAAATGACTGTTAATCAGATGAGGGTTATTCAGATTATTCGGCAACTCTATATGTTTTTTATTGAAGTCAATTACATTTTTTTTAATGTTTTTCCAGAGTCTATGAGGATCTGTCAAATTATTATTTATGTTTTGTTGAAAATATGCCTTTTTTTCTGTAAACAAAGCTGCGATAACCAAATGTTTCAACTCTTTGTAGTACTTTTTGTGACATTCTAGTTTTGTTTCACGGTATTTGGCATGTGCCTTGTCCCGGAGATCAATCATTTCCCTAACGGTATGCGTTATCCAAGGGTAGTTTTGCTTTTTTATAAAAGTTGTTTTCATAGGTGCGTGTGTATTAAAAAGAAGTAATATTTGAGTATTAAAAGCATATATCGAGTCATTAACATCATCATATAAAAGATTTTCCCAATGTATTGCATTTACATCCATATCAAAACGCTTTAAATCTATATCCTTTAAAGGTCTGTATGTTATATGCCTTGGACTGAATTTAGGTTTCTTAATATTTAGTTGAAAAGATACAAACGCATGGCTACTGAGAGTGGGAATATAGTCTACTTTAACATGAGTAATTTTGGCACTACTACACACTAAATCTAGTAATGTCTCTGAATGATCGGTGAAATGTGTGGCCTGTGAAATATGTTGTTTAAGATTTACACACTTAAGAAACTCAAGTAACATTTGAGTATTACCATCACTTGTTTTTAGTAGATCTATGTTGAAGTCACCTAACAAGACAATATGATCCACTTTATGTAAAGAACTAATCGTTTCAGCTAAAGCATCTAAGAAAGTTTCCACGTTTAACCATGGAGGGCGGTATGCTGTACCTATCGCTAACTTGTATCCGTTCATACTGACACGAAGCCACATTTGTTCGACAGAGGGCGCAGCTGGATGTTGAATTAGTCTCGCATGAATTCCACTGCGGAGATAGTACCCAACCTTTACTTATGGATTTATTAATAATTTGCAATATTCCGCTTAACACTCTTATCATGCCATTCAAAATGCAGACTCATGCAAACATAAAACATGCACAAGCAAGCAATACGAGCACAAATACTAAGCTACCTTAAATCGTAACAAGCAAGAAAACTTATCGACACGTGTTTCGGCTCTGAACGAGGCATCCTCTGGATATGTTGTAAGGTGTAATGTGCAATGGTGTAAGCTCGCCTTCTCCGCAGCAACTGATGTGTTGCTCGCTCAGCCGCTCCGTATGATGTTTTTCGCCCGACAGCTCAACGGCAAGTTACAATAAATAGGTTAAAAAGTAATTCGAATTAAAGAGGAAAAAAATATGAAAAGTTCTTTTTAGTGTTCCATAGGGCAAAACAGAGCCCTATTAATGTTACTACAGTTCTAGCGCTAACTGAGTCTGTTCCTGGGGTATGGGAGCGGCACGGGAGGGGTGACAAGTAAGGCAAGGGAGACGCCCGACTGAAGTTACGCGTCGTTTGACGCTCCGTAAACACACCCCTCCCGTGGCGCTCCCATACCACAGGAACAGACTCGGTTATGCGCTAGACATGGAATCTAACTATAAATAAAACTAACCTTTTCAGTTCCTCTCTTTTGTTCCAGCTGGACCCCTCAATCCGACCTCAAAGCACGAACTGCCTGTACTACGAGAACCGTCAGAACCTCTGTCATCAGAGCCTTCCGCCTGCCTTCGACCTGGAAGACTTGGTCAACGCTGGACACGAGATGAAAGCGTGTCCGTACTTCGCTGCCCGGCAAATGGCTATAGGGGCTCAAATTGTCTTCTGCCCGTATAACTATTTAATAGATCCCGGCATCAGGAACAATGTAAGTCTACAATCAATACTAGTCATGAAATTCACATACCACTGCATTTTTTTACATTTAATTAAATTTTACATAGTTCATTGCGGTATCACACTAATATTATAAATGTGAAAGTTTGTGTGTGAGGGTGTGTGAGAGGGTGTGTGTGTGTGTATGTTTGTAGTGTGTAGCTTAGGGTATAATACGCGGGCGGAGCCGCGGGCAATAGCTAGTATGATATAATATTTAATTTGTTATCTCCTTGTGATGGATAAATCGCCAAGTGTTTAAAATATAGAAATTTATTTCAATCAATCAATCATCAATCATTTATTTATTTGTAAACATAGGTAACAATCATTACATTGATGGTGTTGGTGCTTAATACTAGAACGCTATGTTTGGCCCGTGGGGGGGCGTACAAATTCTTGAAATAACATTAGCATTTAAAATTTCTATCATAGTTTTTAAATTTAGGTTCGCAATAAGAAGAATAAATTATTCTGTTGTCTTTCTAAAATTTGAACATTGTCATTTTTAAAGTTACTCATATTTTTGGAAATACAACTCGAAATCTCCCATCAAACCATCCGTCAGTCTGTCTGCGGCTATACTCAAAAACTGCTAGACTGATTGAGTAGAACTTTAGTGTATGAGATGTCTATTTAGATGATCTTTCCTGGAAATGCATCCGTGAACGGATCCTCCTATCGCGTATTGATTTCGCTTCCTATTTTATTAATTGTCGTAAAACGACCACTATCTTCATTGGGACTACAGGCCCTCTATATTTTTAATAGCAAATATTTTTCATTATTTATTTTTGTGCTGCTCGTAGGAGCAATAATATCTAGATATTTCGATATAAAGCAGATTATATATTAAGCTGGATCAGGAACTATGATTTCCTGCATGGTGAACAAAAATTGTGTTTTTAAACATAGCAATGCCAGAAAAAGTATCGTACGTACCCAAAATGCTTGCCTCTAAACCAAACCATGAAACGTTTTATTCTTTTATCTTGCAATGATTGTTTGTCTCCAAATGGTAATTTATCGTCACTTTCAGATGAAAATCGAGATCCGCGACGAGATCGTGATATTGGACGAAGCGCACAACATCGAGGACATCTGTAGAGAAGCGGCCACCTTCACCATCACGCGGGATCAAGTGGAGGGTGCTTTGAAGGTGAACATGAGATAGTTGCAAAACGAGCGGCATTCCTTCTGGACTGGCTGTGTCGGTCGGAGTTCGGGTCTCGTATTTTCGTATTTAGGCTTCTAATTTATTCGTCCCGTAGATTAGACCTTAGACCTTAAGTCCCTTATTTATTATATTTTATATGAATTTCATTAGATTTGTTTCGGTTTATTTTTAACTAGCCTTTCACTTTATAGGTAAAATCTTTTTCCCGTTTTTGACTTTGTCGTTATTTTATTAACATCCCTCATAGCTTATATATTATGTTGACCAGGGTTACTAGGGATGATAACGAAAACAACCGCATCGAAATCCTTTTTGATTAGTTCTCAAGTTAAAACGGAATATACATACATACATAATGTTGGGTTAGAAGTAGTAAAGACAAGGCTGAACTGTTTGGAGATCATCTATCTCAAGTCTTCCAACCTTATGCACCTACTAATGTAGAAGATGAAGTTCACTCTGAGCACTTAGAAAAGAATGTAAGCTCTACCCATCAAATGTCCCCACCTATCAAACACGCTTCACCAGCAGAAGTTCGGAGAATTTTAATAACATTGAATTCAAACAAAGCCCCTGGTTATGACCTCATTACTTCGAAAATACTAAAGCATCTACCAAAGAAAGCAGTAATACTTTTAACATCAATTGTAAATGCAATATTTAGAACAGGACACTACCCTTGTCAGTGGAAGATAGCACAGATCATCCTAGTAGCCAAGGAGGGAAAACCAGCCCACAAAGTGACATCATACAGACCAATAAGCCTGCTACCAATAATATCCAAGGTTTTCGAAAAGCTTCTTCTTGCCCGAATAAGACCTTATCTCAATAGCATAATACCACAACAGCAATTTGGATTCCGCGAAAAACATTCCACTGTAGAACAGGTTCATCGACTTGTCAACCAAATAGCAAAGACTCTCGAATAAAAGCAGTACTGCTCAGCCGCCTTTCTCGATATTACCCAAGCTTTTGATAAAGTATGGCATCTCAGAGTCAAATATAAGCTTAAAAATTTGCTCTCTCACCCCATCTTCATTATACTGAGCTCTTACCTGTCTGATAGATGCTTTGAGGTTAAACATGAAGGAGAAAGTTCCGGACTATATGAAATCCACTCAGGAATACCACAAGGAAGCGTTTTAGGATTTGTTCTATACATACTGTACACATATGATATCCCAACTACTGAAACCATTACTATTGGTACGTTTGCTGACGACACAGCTTTCCTATCAAGTCACAGTGACCCTGACACTGCTTCAGAACAACTTCAAGCAGCAATAAACAAAATGGAATAATGGTGTAAGCTACGGCGAGTAAAAACTAATGAGACAAAATCTGTACACATCACCTTCACTCTGAGGAAGAAAACTTGCCCACCAGTATATCTTAACGGACGACAAATCCCTCAAGCAGATGAAGCCAAGTACCTTGGAGTCTACCTAGATATACGACTAACATGGAGGAAGCACATCTCAACCAAACGAAAGCACCTAGATATGAAACTTCGGTCGATGTACTGGCTGCTTGGTCCAAAGTCACAACTTTCTAAAGAATGCAAGATCACTCTCTACCAAGCTATCCTTAAACCAGTCTGAACTTACGGCATACAACAGTGAGGAACTGCATGCAAGTCAAGTGTAGATATCCTGGAAGGATTTCAGACTAAAACCCTTAGGTCAATGCTAAAGATACCAAAGTATATAAGCAACAAATACATGTACCAAGACCTGAAGTTACCTACAGTCAGAGAAGAGATTAAACAATATAGCAAAAACTATCAAGATCGACTTTGTTGTCATCCAAATGATCTAGCATCAGATCTTGTCACAAGCCATGGTGTGTGCTATAGTCGCTTAAAGAGAAAAAATGTTTTAGACCTGCCAAATAGTTAGCATAGCCCTATTTTATGCACTTATGCACTAGGAAGAGAAGCCAAGAGGATGGGGGTCGGTGGATCTCACTCTGCATTAATCACAACCTACAAACATATCCCTGTAGAAGACAGAAGAGTTGCTTATTGTAGCTGAAAAACTACAGATTGCAATGGTGCACAAATGAAGATAAAAGTAAAAAAAAAATGTGCATACACGACTTTTTTACTACTTTATTATTTGTAGAGATTAATAAATAAGATTAAATATTATGTTAAGGGGTAACTTTTTACCTCTGTACAAAATGCACATCATAATATTGTTTTCCTTACTTTCGAAAAAAAAGGGTGCAATAAATGTGTTTTAAAGCAACTTGCCGAAATAGTTTATTAATAATACACTTTTTACGAAAAAAATTACGTACTTTAATGTATTACATTTTATTTGCATTACATTAACAAACTTAAAAGCGTGTTTACAGTTGTAATGTAATTCAGCTAAAATGTAACGCATAAAATAATCTTCATGTGATCATCCAACTATTAACAAGCAGTTTGCGCAAATTGCTATAAAACGCATTTATTGCGTACTTTTTATTCAAAAGTAAGGAAGACAATATTATATGTCCATTTTGCACCGAGATCCTCCGTTACCACCTTAAGCTCTTCATGTCTAAGTTTAGTTATATTAGATATGTTTCCTAGTCAAGTAACTAAATTGTGTAAATTTTGACTTTGCAGGAGTTAGAGCATCTGACTACGTATACACACTCAAACCAAGACATAATGGCCGATGCTTGGTTTCTTCTTCAAGCACTGAGAAATTGGGACGATTGGTAAGTCTAGAGTAGTTTGAAATTGAAATCATAAAAAGCTTTCAAGCATCTAATCTAATCTAATTAAGCATTTCTGTTTTCAATCTTAACTCATTGTGTTAAAGTTGAAATTTGATACAAAAGAATAATCACCAAAATATTTTTGACAGCTGGCTGTTTGCAATTGCGTATCAGCAAAGTTGAGACGAGATATTTTTATGAACTGGGTCCTCCTTACGGGTTATTAATGTTATATTAATGTTATTTAGCCTGTTCAATGCCCCACTGCTGGGCAGAGGCCTCTTCTTTCCTTAGTCTACACATTTCAATCCTGTACAGCGAGCCGTTCAGGGTCATAACGAATAGAGAAATTTTGTCTCTCGAAGAAACGTTTGACCAATGGACACGCTGAGTACCTAGCATTGCAGACCATATCGAGCTTTGACAGCTCGATATACACTGTCTGTCTCTCTCTAAGTAGATCAACAGAGTGAGACAGAGCACTGTATCAAGCGCTATCGAGCTCGATATGGTTTGCTATGCTAGACTAGCAGGACGAGTCGTTTTATCGAGGCGATGATCACATGATAAAGCTTGCGATGTCATTGGTCAAACGTTCTTCGAGAGACAAAACTTATCTATTATTTACGTCCATTTTACCTATAAATATTAACTACGGTGTAACGCTTGGCCATTACGCTTGAAACCTTGAAAGAAACGCGTTCGCCCGTATATTTGGAGAGTGAAAATAGGCGAGGCGTTAATCAGTCTGTTTAGAAACTTCCGTAAAATCTACCGAAGTTTGTAACCGATGAACAACTGATACTGCGCAACTGCCAACTCTCCCAGTATAGCCGTCATCTGGCAGCCACTGAGTGGCATGTTTGGCCCAACTATCCAGGTATGGTTGACGTGACGAGTCCAGTTCTACTTCAACCTTGTAGTCTGTACACCAACGTCAGCTATTCCAGTTCTGGAGCGACTCACCTAGCCGAAATTGAGTAATTCCACGTAAATAGGCTTCGAAAATGTTAAATAAATCGCTATCCATAATAAGTTGTAAGTTATAGAAAGTTTATATCGAAATCCCTGTATTGAGGAACTCAATTAGAGTCCATAACAAAATAAAATCGATTCGAAAAATCAAATTCTCTTAGAAAAAAGGTAAATCTAAACGGGGCTCGAACGTCTATCGCGGGCCAGTGACTTGCATTTTTTTCAACACACTTGCTTATAAAGTGGCCGTTATTGCAGCGTTCTTAGGGTCATAATGCAGCATATTAAACACGCGTGCTTTTTACTTTACATTATCCCACTAGTGCTTTTTACATTACAGTTTTTTTTTTTATTTTAGCAAAGAGTTTTTATGTCTTGAGATATAGTAAAGTTTTTGCGAATAAATAGACTGTCTCGGTTAAAATATAATAAATAATCATTTAATTTCATCAAATTATTTATTTTTATCAATAAATTAACTCAAATTTAAAAATATTCAGTTTGTCAATATTTAATATTTGGCTGTTTGGCGAATGCGTCAGTGCCTCTATTTCTATCTGCGCAAAAAACAAAATCTCCGCCGCCATTTTTCAAAGAAAATTGTCAATTCACAGCTGTGGTTTCGATTATGTGGAAAAAAAGACAGTGAAATTTTATTACTTTTCCTCGCAAGTGTGTTGAAAAACGTCGTATGAAACGCGTGAGTATCAGCTCACTTGTATCATAATGTACTATTACCGTCCAAACCCGATTTTAGGACAAACTAGTTGGACCTAGGCCAAAGTGGTTCTGGGTTGTCATAACTAAATAACCACGAAGCAGTCGTGCCATTACGTGGCATATACATATACGTTACATAATATATGTATTATGTGTTGTTTTACTTTAGAATATGCATAACAATCTGAACATATTTGAAACTTGTATTACCGTCTTTACGATAGAGCTATAACAAATAACGTTGCAACAATCAACTTTTTCGACGTTTTTTATAGGGAGAGAATGATTTTTATACATTTTTATTAATTAATATTTACTAATATATATTTTTAATTTATATGAGTGTGTTGTACTATAATACTCGTATATTATATTGTGTTATTTTATATATATTATATTTACAAATGAACATGCACCTTTACTTTGTTTAGATTGTATATAGTTTTTAGATATAGTTTGTGCTAAAATCGGGTTTGATCGGCAACATATCTAATTTAGGATAAGTCATTATCTTATAATTTATTCATTATTATCTAATAATATTCACATGCAATTGTTAAATTTTAATCTGTTTCAGGTTCCACAACCAGAAAACTCTAGTGATGACCAAACCGTTAAACAACAATGAAGCTGTGTTCACGTGGAAGGTTGAACACTTCGCCAATACATTGAACAACCATAATATCGGAGTAAAGCAATTTTCGGGTAAGAACCATTATCGACACGAACGCATCAAACTGAAACCAGTAAGTAGCCTTAGCATGAAAACATTACGGTTACGTTTAGTTTGAACGTAACGCGGTTTTGTACGAAATCTGATAACCGCCCCTAGCGGTCAGTAGCAGAACTTATCAGAATTCTGATATATCTGTCAAGTTTACCTCTGCTACACAATACAAGACTGGCAACCTTTTTCAATAAATTAAAAAAATAAAGCATACCTCAGACATGGCTGAATGGGCTAAGTTCCATTTGCCTTTCCACTATGTGGGTGAATAATAGAAAAAAAAGAAGAAAATATAATACATAGTGTGGTAAAGTTTACTTTGAAAACAGTTTAGACGCTTAGAAAATAGGACTTTACGAGCACTTGCATTGAAAAATATTTTAAATATATATTTAAGCAGCAATATTGTTGTGAATGTTTCAGATTACAGAAGTGCTGCAGAAGTCTTCTGTCGCAAGCTCCAAGACGATCCGGCGGACTTGTATGGAGTGACATCTTCTACCGGGACTTTGCTAGAGAGTATTGGAACCGTGCTTAGTAAGCAGAACATATTTTACATTTTACATTGACAGGCAAATCGTCGCGACATTTATCGGGGATTTCGAGTGCAGACTGACACTAAAACAGTCAACACTTGAACACCCTCTTTTATCCGACGATTTTTATGTCCCAACGTGATAGGGGTGAGTATCGTATTTAAATTGCCAGGCAAAACTTCTAAAATCTTAGTGGGATAAATTGTAGTTTATTTTTTTGTGATTGTTTGGAATTGAGTATAAGATAAATTCTACAGTAAATTTGTTAAAATGACAAAAACGCCTCTGTTAAATTTTGGGCTTACGTTAGACAGTTTTGCTTTGTAAACAATAAATAATTTTTAATTTTTGCTTCGGTTAAACTGCAGATTTGTGATACAAATGTGTATTTTGTTATATTTATTAATGAAACATTATTAAAACTACCCCTTTGACAGAAGATCTTGCCTATTTTTCCGAAACTCGCAACTTCTTTAACCACTTAAAGCCTCATTTGCAATGCAATAAGAACAGTGGCGAGTTGAGTTACCCAAGAGCAGTGGCGGTTTGTATTAAGGAGCGTTGGAGCGGTGAACTCCCACATAAAGTTATGTGAATACATTTTTACTTATTAAAATATGTATGTATATTATTAAAATCTTAAACCATGACCGCAGCAATGTTAAAAAAGTAGTAAGTGGATACTACGCTTATCACAAAGAACAATGACATAAACATAACTGTGTAAACAAACCCATAATTTGTAAGTTGTCCGGCCCGAGTAGGTAGAGCGTGCGCTCGGGACTTGCGCTCATAAGGAAAAAATGTCCCATACAAAA
Organism: Ypsolopha scabrella; assembly: GCA_910592155.1. Taxonomy (NCBI): domain Eukaryota; kingdom Metazoa; phylum Arthropoda; class Insecta; order Lepidoptera; family Ypsolophidae; genus Ypsolopha; species Ypsolopha scabrella. The sequence goes on from OU342980.1 coordinate 15,841,893, forward strand.
TCTGTACGTAGAAAAGAAAGAGAGGTACTGAGGTCCGTAAGCGTGAGACGGGGCATTTTGTATGAAAATTATACTGAATTCGGTGCGGTGCTCTTGGCACGGTGTAGCCGAACTTAGACCAACTGGGTCGGAGATCAAAGAGCGGGAGGTGAGAGGAGCCCTTGACCGTTGTTTGTTTTAATTATTTTGTTAGTGTTGCGTCATATTTGAACTGAACTGCATTGTTCGGTGACATATTAGTGCGCGAAATCATTACTATGGCGAAATAAAAAACTGTTCGAATGAGCGCTTTGTACGCAAGGAGCTTCTCGGTACTAATAAATATGGCATGTAGTGTTCAATTTATTAAAAATAGCAGTGAGACATTTGAACAACGTTTCGGTATTAAAAATAAAGGTACAGGAGTGTCCTTGGAAAACAAAAAAAAATTAAGCGTTCTTTAGGTGTATAAAAAATAGGTGATAATGTGTGAAGTGAAGACGCTTTGTTTGTGTATATAATGTGAATTATTTGAAAATTATAACTATGAAAAGTGCAGACAATAAAACGCAGATTTGCAATGTAAACTTGTACAATAAATACACTCAGGTACCTAGCTATAAACAGTCACGGAGAGAGTATGTTGCAATCCCTGTCAGTAACTGAGACAGGGAGTGAACCTCCAGTGTTAAGACCCACCAACCGCCACTGCCCAAGAGTACAGTCCGCCTTTATTTCAATTTACCCTGCCCCGAGCATAAACGCTGAATAAAATGGCTATTCTATGGATATCCTTCAACAGTTTAAGGCATCTTGAGACAGCGTACCGTTGTCGGGGTGTGAGGATAGTTTGTTACTGGCAGCCGATTTACTATGCAAATGTATGAGAGACGCGACGCCAATTTAGGTGTTAGCAAATCACAATTGTAGCGCCCCGACAATGCTGCGCTTTCTGTCTGACTAGACCATACACCGTCGAAGGCTCTCCACAAAGTTCAGCTGTTCGTATTTCCCAGGCTACCTGTTCCGCGACGAATGCAAACAGATGGACGACTTCAAACCGGCCCTCATACGCACCGTGCAGCTGATACAAGACAACTTTCCCGACCCCAGGGGCTGGCGGACTACGCAGGCTGAGAGAGTATATCACTTTTGCTCCTTTTTAGGATTCCATATAAAAGTAGAACGTTATGTAAAAATAATGCTTGGAAAACTTTTTTAGGTCTGAATTGAAGTAAGAGAGTGGGTGACGTTCAAATTCCCTCCTTAGGTCTCAATTGTAGTAGGACAGTGAGTGGAGTCTAAACTCTCTCCTTATATCTGACTTGAAGTAGGAGAATGATTGAAGTTCAAACTCCCTCCTTAGGTCTGATTTGAAGTAGGAGAGTGAGTGAAGTTCAAACTCTCTCCTTAGATCTGACTTGAAGTAGGAGAGTGTTTGAAGTTCAAACTCCCTCCGTAGGTCTGATTGGAGTAGGAGAGCGAATGAAGTTCAAACTCTCTCCTTAGATCTGATTTGGAGTAGGAGAGTGTGTGTCAAGTTCAAACTCTCTCCTGAGATCTGAATTGAAATAGGAGAGCAAGAAGTTCAAACTCTCTCCTTAGATCTGATTTGGAGTAGGAGAGTGAGTGAAGTTCAAACTCTCTCCTTAGATCTGAATTGAAATAGGAGAGCAAGTGAAGTTTAAACTTTCTCCTTAGATCTGATTTGGAGTAGGGGAGTGTATGAAGTTCAAACTCTCTCCTTAGATCTGAATTGAAATAGGAGAGTGAGTGAAGTTCAAACTCTCTCCTTAGATCTGAATTGAAATAGGAGAGCAAGTGAAGTCCAAACTTTAAACCCATTTCTTTGGTCTGAGTGGAAGTGGGAGAGTGAGTGAAGTTGAAACTTGAAACCCCTTCCTTAGGTCTGAATTGAAGTAGGAGAGTGAATGGAGTTCAAACTTCTTAGGTCTGAATTGAAGTAAGAGAGTAACTTAAGATGCAATGAAACCATCGAACATTTTTGACATTCCCACCAAACCAAGGTCCTCCGCCACCAAATAAAATGAGTTTAAATGCAATTTGCGTCAGTAAAATCCACTTCCTAAACTTTAAAATTTACGCCATTTCAATACCTTCCAAAAACAACCCGTATCCATAATAACACTAAGCTTCTTTTCCAGAACGTAGAAAAAGAAAGCCTATCTCTTCGGCTAATGTGCATGAACCCTGCCGTGGTGTTCAACGCACTGCGTCCCGCGCGCTGCATCATATTGTCCTCAGGGACGCTAACCCCTCTGATCAGTCTACATTCGGAGCTGGGATGTAAGTTCCCGCTCCAGGTCAGCCCCAACCACGTGATACCGGGGGATCGGGTAAGTGTTCAACGCGCTGCGTCCCGCGCGCTGCATCATACTGTCCTCAGGGACGCTAACCCCTCTGATCAGTCTACATTCGGAGCTGGGATGTAAGTTCCCGCTCCAGGTCAGCCCCAACCACGTGATACGGGGGATCGGGTAAGTGTTCAACGCACTGCGTCCCGCGCGCTGCATCATACTGTCCTCAGGGACGCTAACCCCTCTGATCAGTCTACATTCGGAGCTGGGATGTAAGTTCCCGCTCCAGGTCAGCCCCAACCACGTGATACCGGGGGATCGGGTAAGTGTTCAACGCGCTGCGTCCCGCGCGCTGCATCATACTGTCCTCAGGGACGCTAACCCCTCTGATCAGTCTACATTCGGAGCTGGGATGTAAGTTCCCGCTCCAGGTCAGCCCCAACCACGTGATACGGGGGACCGGGTAAGTGTTCAACGCACTGCGTCCCACGTGCTGCATCATACTGTCCTCAGGGACGCTAACCCCTCTGATCAGTCTACATTCGGAGCTGGGATGTAAGTTCCCGCTCCAGGTCAGCCCCAACCACGTGATACGGGGGACCGGGTAAGTGTTCAACGCATTGCGTCCCGCGCGCTGCATCATGCTGTCCTCAGGGACGCTAACCCCTCTGATCAGTCTACATTCGGAGCTGGGATGTAAGTTCCCGCTCCAGGTCAGCCCCAACCACGTGATACGGGGGACCGGGTAAGTGTTCAACGCATTGCGTCCCGCGCGCTGCATCATGCTGTCCTCAGGGACGCTTACCCCTCTGATCAGTCTACATCCGGAGCGGGGATGTAAGTTCCCGCTCCAGGTCAGCCCCAACCACGTAATACAAATATGACAAAACTGAAAGCTGAGTGTGTTACGAAAGACGAGCTGCAGGAAGCCTTGAGTTCCAAAAGGCAGGCTGCATCTCCACAATCACAAGGTACGTCCCCGAACCAGTCTGATCCTCTCTTTGAACCGGAATACACACACATGAATGTTAATACTAAAAGAGGCGCTTATTTAGCCTCATATCAACTAGACAGCGGACCGTCTGGCATAATTAATGTTGATGAATCCCCTCGGAACACTAGTGAGGAAACTATATTAAATCGAAACAATAATATATCGTCGACGCCTATACATAGCTGTGCTTTACAAAATAGTGATCAAAAAATTGTCGACCACCGGATCAGTGCAAAATTACCGACACACCCGCAATTATCGCCACAAATAAGCAAGCCTAAACAACAACCGACGACGACGGAGCTAAGAGCGGGCGCGGCGGGTCGCAGCCGACAAACCGGTTCCGCTGTCGCTACTTGCCGGAGCGTTCCGCACTCGCTGCCGCCACCGCCGCTACAGCTGGCTGATGTAAACAATAAGCAAAAATCACAACATGATGTACTGGCGAATGGGATTCTCGGTAAACAGAAGAAGAGTTTAGCTGAAATAGTTGGTGACGGGACTCAGTGGAAACCTGAAAAGGTGGATCCTGCATGGATACAGGTACAGCGAAAAAGGTTGAGGAATCATTTTATAGGAAAGACAGGCAGTGCACCAAATAAAACGGGAAATTTCAAAGCCGCGGAGACTAAAGTGCCTTTGTATATTTATAATGTAGCTAAGGAGGTCACGGACGCGGATATTAAGGAGTACATCTATGGCAAGACAAAAGAGCAAGTTTCATTGTATAAGCTGAAGATGCGACGTGAAAAAAGCTATGATTCGTATAAGATCTTCGTATGCAAAAGTAAACTGGCCCTTTATCTGGATGATAAGCTGTGGCCGGCCGATATTAGGTTCAGGCAGTTCATTAACTTCCGAGAGACTGTAAGCTGACTGTTATTTTATTAGATAATTAAATATAAATATAATAAATAAAACGAATTATGAATGATACAAAGTTAAGACTTGTTAGTTTTAACTGTAAGGACATAAAGAAATCTATGGAATGCGTTCGAGGGCTATGTAAGGAGGCTGATGTGATAGCGCTACAGGAAACATGGCTGCTACCACACGACATCCCACTGCTGGGCGACATCGACTCCGAGTTTAGTGCGACAGGGGTGTCCGCGGTGGATACGAGTACAGGGCCACTGCGAGGGCGGCCGCACGGGGGTGTGGCTCTGTTGTGGCGGCGTGCCGCCTTCTCCCACGTGTCGGTAGTACAGTGCAATCAAGAAAGGATTTGTGCCATTAAGGTTTCGGTGAGTGATCGATCGTTCCTAGTAATAAGCGCGTATTTGCCGACAGATTGCTCGGAAAATCTGGTACTATTCACGGACTGTATAAGTGCGATTAGTGCTATTGTAGACAGTGTTGGTGAGGAAAGCGTCTACATCTTGGGAGACTTTAATGCCCACCCTACAAGACAGTTTGGTAACGAACTACTGTCATTTTGTGATGAACAACAGTGGTTATGTGCAGACGTGGAGAAATTGGGTCTTGACTCTGGATGTTATACATACGTCAGTGAGATACATGGAACGCAAAGTTGGCTCGATCATTGTTTAGTAACTCAAGCGTCATGGGAGTCTGTAGTAGATATACATATATCGTCCATATACTGCAAATACCGACTAACTGGAATATTTGTCATTTTGAGTAAATGCGTTTTGAAAATTTGCACACATATATTATAAAGAATTTACAAGAATATGCTAAACTTGTCTATTTTATTTCATAAGTTATTTAATGCGTTTCGTCATTAATAAGAAAAAAAGCAACAAAAAAACAAATATGTAGGAAAAAACTACAATTACTTGGAAGGGAGAGCACATTTAGTTGGCTTTAGCTGTAAAATGAATATTTATGAATCTTAGGATAATTAGTGATTTAGGGTGATAACAATCATAATAGGGCAAAACAATCTATTATTTATTCATGTAATGTATCAGGTCTTTTAATTAGGATTCATTATAAGGATTTAGGTAATAAAACTCAGATGTATCCAATCATTTAAACTTTTTTACCTGTAGCCAATGCATTAATGGACATTTCCTTTTTTTGTTTGATACAGTTTTGTTTATTTACATTAATTTTATTGATTTTCTAATGGCTGTTTCATGTAAAATTTACTTACTACAAAGGTTGTCCAAAGTAAAACATCATTAGGTTTACCATTCTTTATTAATCAGTTGAAAATGAAAAAAGCTATTCCTCTTCACTGGTTTCGGAAACGGCCACATCCGGTAAATGGTCGATTGTGTTCGCACATGGTAAAGATTTATACCATCCATGGTATTCTTCTGGTATAACACCCTGGTCACACAATTTTACCAAATCCTTCTTTTTTGCTGCACTAATGGGTAGTAGATCTTTGTACAATTGTATTAAATCTGGTAATGTAAATTCCTCTATTGGTGAGTCTACAGGGATTTTTGATTTTTGACTTTTTCTTGTACCGTAACGCCTTCCTAACGTTTCTGTTGCAGCTGTAACAGTTTTCGTTTCAGATCTAACATCAAAGAAGAGGAGTCTGTCAGACATGTCATAGTTGAAATAGATTTTCCATTCTCCCTTCACGTATCTCATTATTTTTATCTTCAGCCATTTAATTTTATTTCCTTCGTTATCTTTTGTTCTGTTTTTTAATACTGTTTCAGATAATTTTTTTAAATCTTTGAACTCGTAATGCTTAAACTCTTTAACCTTATAACAGTCCTTCTTTACCTTCTTTTTGCCAACTTTGTAAAATCCTTTGGACCGAGCTCGTCTAAAAATATTTATCTAGTCTGTGATAGAGTTAATATATTGGTTCTTTCTTTCCGTTTCGATGCTGCTTTGCATGGAATCAGCTTCCATGTAGGTATGTCCTGATTCTAAGAACTTCTGTTCAATAACTTCAAGATGATCGATTTTATTGACAGCCCACAACAATATTGCAGCAATGTTCTGGTTTCTGTTTTGTCCGCCGCATGTATCCGAAAATAGAGATACTTCAGTAACTCTAGATGGAATACATTCGGTTAAATAATGACACAAAGTGGAACCAATCTCAGCACTTCCCTTTTTCCCATGTATTTCTGACCTAGTAAAACAATAGGCATCATTGGGTAAAGCACTTTCATAGATAGTCAAGTTGTAAATCGTAAGTTTACGAACATAATACAATACACCAATGTCTGAACTTGGTATCTGCAAAATGGCCTGCAAGTCAAAAGTTACAGAAACGAAGGTTTTGTCTTTCTCTGCTCTTTCTTTATCTTTATCCTTCTCCGCATTGCAAAGCCTTTTTCTTTCTAGATGCTCTTGGGTTATCACCTCAAGTTTAATTTTTTCCTCCTGGTCCGCGCGTTTATACTTATTGCACAAGAGACATTGATCTTTTTTAGGTACGAAAAAGCTATAATTAAATTCTTTTGCAAAGATTCTGCGATAAGTAATATCGGATACAGGATTATTGTTTTTGTATTTTGCATAGTAAAGCTCATACATTTTATTGATCGATAGATTGCAATCCAAATATTTCCGTTTAGATTGCATCCTAACATAATGTCCTTCCATAGTTGGAAATGATTTTATATATTCAATGACTTCTTGAACTTTTTCTGGAGGTGTCTTGTTTTGTGGCTCGTGGTGCCCACGTGGATCTTCATTTTTTGCATAAAATCCCAAATCATCTCGGTTTTTCACAGCATCTTTTAAAACGGAGGGGGCAATGCTTAATGTAAAGCAAAAGAATCTTTGACATACCTGTTTTCTTTCCAGGTCTATATCAAAATAGCATTTCGTACTAAACGATCTTTGTGAACGTTTTCTGTCAACTACTACCTTTTTTGGGGGCGTTACCGTGACGTGAGAGAGAATAAAGTTTTTTTTATTGACAAAATCCTGACTCTAGTATATCCTGCAAATTTTATTGCGATTTTCTTCACTGAAATTGCTTGTGCATTTGTACTGACAAGTCGAACAGTCAATGGTTTTTGGAACCTTTGGTGGTCTGATCTTATTTCTTGTGACATAGGGCAAACCGTCAGTACGTCTTTTCTTCGCCACATTTTTCTTCCATTTGCTTGGTTCAGAACTGCGCCAACGTTTTAATGGTTTCGTCGTTTTCCAAACTAACGCAAGAATATCCATTATAATAATTGAGGCTATAATTTTGCTTTCATTACGATTCTCTTATTTCTGGTTCCTTGTCTTCGGTCTTGATGATGCGGAGTTTCCATTTGACCCAACGTTCAACTCCAAGTCTTCTAACGTATTAAAATCATCTGTTTCTGGTATGTAGGTGGCATCATTGTCTGAAAAATCGCCTGGAAACAGCGATTCCAAGTCAGAGTCTGAAACTGAAAAAAACCACATAGCCTTAAAATTAACATCGTTTCACGAACGCCTGTTATGATTCTACCAGAATGTAATTCAGTACCTACATAATAATTAAATGTCTGTTTCATAGGCCTAGTAGATAGACCCAACTCGCATAATAAACAAGGATGTCCCTCTATAACCTTTTTTAATAAATAGTCTATATATGTATTTAAATTTGTGCTCGTAGCAAGGATTTATAAAGATTTTTTGAGAACGATATTATATGTCAACATAACCTAAAAATGTCAAGTAAATAAAAAATTTACTTACTTTTCTTTGGAGAATGTCCATCTCCCATCACCATAGCAAGTAGCTTTTTACTTCTGTTATTTTTCACATTCATTTTCACAAGAACTAACACCAAACCAAAGCCAAACCAAAATTTAGTTACTTGGGCGCGAAATCAGCTGCGTCCTGTACGAGTCACAACGTGCATGCAAATGGCGGCTGTTCGTCGCGTCGCAACATGTCAAGTAAACACACACCTCAGTTAGTCGTTTTTGCCTGTATGAATTTTTAGCATTTCAATAGGAAAGCAAGCAAGCAAAAACTATTATAGGCGCATATCATATTTATGCTGCTGGCAATCAATATAAACTACTTTGTTTGATCAACAGACAAAAAAGCCTAAATATATTTAAGTTATTTTACCAACATAATTACGAAACTGCTCATGCAGTTCAGTTGTTTGCAAAAAACATTTAAATGCTTATATTTGGTTTTAGAAACACATTCAATAATTATTTTTGTTAAACTTTAGAATGCAAAAAAGACTTAAGGAACTCTAAATGCTTTTGATTGGAGGTCAAATGTAAATCTACTAGACTATATAAACTTAGTTGCTGCTGTCAGTATTATGTATCGCAACTGCCTGCATTTAGTTGTTTTTATCGGAAGCTAAATCTCAGACGAAGCTACTTAACACTTAACTGATTTTACCAGTAGATAGAGCATGAAAAACTGATTTTGCTGGTATTGATAAGTCGTTTTTGACAAAATTGACAGTTAGTCGGTATTTGCAGTATATGGACGATATGTTATAATGTTTACTGGTCGGATCATTTTCCATTGCACATAAATTGTAATTTAGATGTACTGAGATGCAAGTTAGACGCTAAAATTAAATGTAATAATAATGCAATGTGGGGTGAGCGGGATATAAATCAAATTAAGGAATATTATACAATATGTCATAATAAGTTAGGTAAATTAAATTTTCCTGTCGAATGTGAACGTTGTGGTGATTCTATGTGCACGAATAATGACCATAAAGATGTAATTGATAACTTGTACCGTGACTTGGTTGTCGTACTATCTGACGCAGCCATTGCGACCAATACTAAGTGTGATAGACCCACCAAACGCCCGAACAAAAAGTCGTACGTCGTGGGGTGGAATAAACACGTCAAATCTCTGCACGGACAGGCGCGGCTTGACTTTCAAATGTGGCTTTTATGTGGGAGACCGAGAAGTGGAATATTTTACAATAATATGTGTGATAGTAGAAAGAAATTCAAGGCTAAATTGAAGTGGTGCATTAAACATGCAGAACAGGTAAGAATGGATATTTTGGCAACAAAACATAACTCAAAACGATTTAGTGAATTTTGGAAGGGAGTTAATAAACTGAACAGCAAGCCGCGCCTGCCCGTGAGTGTGGATGGGCTGAGTGAGCCCGCAGCCATTGCCAACTTATTCAAAGACCATTTTAGAGTACCGGCACAACCGTTAGTGCAGGCAAAGGACCCGAATGCTGTTGCTGGTGTAGAGAAGAGCAAACCATCGTGTGTGCGGCCGGTGCTAGTTACAGCTAAAGAAGTTGGGAAGGTTATTGCACACATGACCAGGGGAAAGTCTCCTGGTCATGATGGACTTAGCATAGAACACTTTAAACATGCGGGAGCTCACTTACCTAGGGTTTTGGCGCTTTTGTTCAACCTCTGCATACGACATTCGTACTTGCCGCCAGACTTGATGAGGACAATTGTGGTGCCGATTGTCAAAAACAAGACGGGAGATTCATCTGATAAGACCAACTATAGACCCATTTCGTTAGCTACAATAACAGCTAAGGTACTCGATGGTGTGCTTGATAAGCGCTTGGATGAGCATATTAGTCTGCACGATGCTCAGTTCGGGTTTAGGGCAGGCTTGTCAACAGAAAGCGCCATCTTGGCGCTCAAGCGCACCGTCAGGTACTATACGGACAGGAGCACGCCAATCTATGCATGCTTCTTAGACTTGTCCAAAGCTTTCGATTTGGTGTCATATCCAGTGCTATGGGACAAGCTGGATGGGGTGAATCTTCCGTCTGAGCTCACTGGCATCTTCAGGCACTGGTATGAAAACCAGGTGAACTACGTCCGATGGGGGGAGGAGCGCTCGGAGGAGTACAGGTTGGAGTGCGGGGTGAGGCAGGGGGGGTTGGCCTCTCCCAGGCTCTTCAACCTGTATGTGGACCAGCTGATCCGAGGGCTCAGCAGCATGCATGCGGGATGTTCAATTGATGGCGTCAAAGTCAACAACATCAGTTACGCGGACGATATGGTCCTGCTGAGCCCGTCGATCAGCGCACTCAGGAAGCTATTGCACGTGTGTGAAACCTATGCACAAACTCATGGGTTGAAGTACAACACCAAAAAGAGTGAGCTCTTGGTTTTCGCCGCGGGCAGCAGCTCTCCACAAGATGTACCCCCAGTAACGCTGTACGGGACTGCATTGACGAGAGTCAAGCAGTTCAAGTATCTGGGCCACATTGTGACAGAGGACCTGAAAGATGACCAGGACATTGAGCGCGAACGTAGAGCGTTGGCGGTCAGAAGCAATATGCTCGCCCGTAGGTTTTCTCGTTGTACAGAGCAGGTAAAGATTACACTTTTCAAGGCGTTCTGTCAATCTTTTTACACGAGCGGCCTGTGGGTGAGATATACGCAGAAGACCTACAGCGCTCTACGGGTGCAATACAATAATGCTTTCAGGATGCTGTTGGGGCTGCCGTGGCGCTGCAGCGCATCCGGCATGTTTGCTGAGGCGCGAACAATGGATTTTTACGCAATTATGCGCAAAAAAGTTGCTTCTCTCATGCACAGAGTGTGCGGCGGCCACAATACCATTCTGAAGGTAGTGGGAGGCGGGTGCGGGTGTCCTATCAGCCATCACTGGACGACACTACATGCTAATAATAATCATAATATTTAGTAATCAAAATTATATCGTTTTTATTACCGCTTTATTTTAGTTCTATTGTTAATTTTTATTTTTTTTGTGTGATCATATGGAACCCAGTTCTGAATTAAATGATTTTTATTTTTATTTTATTATTTATTTAATACGGGGGATCGGGTAAGTTTTCAACGCACTGCGTCCCGCGCGCTGGGTCATACTGTCCTCAGGGACGCTAACCCCTCTGATCAGTCTACATTCGGAGCTGGGATGTAAGTTCCTGCTCCAGGTCAGCCCCAACCACGTGATACGGGGGATCGGGTAAGTGTTCAACGCAGTGCGTCCCGCGCGCTGCATCATACTGTCCTCAGGGACGCTAACCCCTCTGATCAGTCTACATTCGGAGCTGGGATGTAAGTTCCTGCTCCAGGTCAGCCCCAACCACGTGATACGGGGGATCGGGTAAGTGTTCAACGCACTGCGTCCCGCGCGCTGCATCATACTGTCCTCAGGGACGCTAACCCCTCTGATCAGTCTACATTCGGAGCTGGGATGTAAGTTCCCGCTCCAGGTCAGCCCCAACCACGTGTTACGGGGGATCGGGTAAGTGTTCAACGCACTGCGTCCCGCGCGCTGCATCATACTGTCCTCAGGGACGCTAACCCCTCTGATCAGTCTACATTCGGAGCTGGGATGTAAGTTCCCGCTCCAGGTCAGCCCCAACCACGTGATACGGGGGATCGGGTAAGTGTTCAACGCAGTGCGTCCCGCGCGCTGCATCATACTGTCCTCAGGGACGCTAACCCCTCTGATCAGTCTACATTCGGAGCTGGGATGTAAGTTCCCGCTCCAGGTCAGCCCCAACCACGTGTTACCGGGGATCGGTTAAATTCCCGTAAACATTAAGGTGGTAGGTCCAAGTTTCGTATCCAAAATTAGCAGCTGTAAACACGCTTTAAAGTTGTTGTGTAAGATAAGTAATGGAAGAAATAACACAACTTAGCTAGAAAAGCTTTATTGACATTACACTTTGTCGCATAGTGCCATAAACCAAATTTATGTAATATCTACTTTTCATTCAAAAATAATAATAACAATCATAAGTTGTGCGTTTCGGAACGAGACCTGCCCCCTGATTCTGTATCGTTAAATCAGTTGCCAACCGAGTTGCCAACTATCGTCGAAAACATACATACAGGCTGGTTCAAATCACTATTTGACTACGTCAAAGAGTTTTTTTATAGATTGAGATTATGTTTTTATTGCGAAATCCATCGCTTTGGAATACTCTAAATATTACTATTAGAGTGCATTACAAACCAGTAAAGATACATTTTATTAGAAACAAATGTAAAGACAAGAATTTTAAAAAATTCCTCGGGCCAGGATTCGAACCTGCGACCTCTTGTTATCAAGACAATTTGTTTGTTTGTTTCTAATTTATCTTTTCTGGTTCGTAATGCACTCTAATAATATTTTTTTATAGATTCCTCACACCTAGGTGTATCCGAAAATATGCCATGCATGATCCGCGATTTTCGGTAGTTTAGAAGTTATGATTTTTCTGTGTATTTGCGAATTTTCTACCGCAGCAGCTTAAAAAAATCATAACTTTTTTGTGGTATGAAATTTGTACTTTGAACTTTTTTTGGTAACTTGTATGGATTTTTGTAGCTGTTTATTTTACGTAAGGAAGAGTGAACCAAGACAGTTATGCTACAAAAAAAAATGTAAAAAGTTCTTAGTACAAAAAAAGTTATGATTTTTTAAGCCTCTGCGGTAGAAAATTCGCAAAAACACATAAAAAATCATAACTTCTAAACTACCGAAAATCGCGGATCATGCATGGCATATTTTCGGATACACCTAGGTGTGAGGAATCTATAAAAAAATCTTAGACGTCACTACGTAATAGCAACCACCTCAAATACTTCGTCACGAAATATATCCCCGAAGGTGTGTCAAAGGTCTCTCTGTATGATAAATAACGTCTCAATTGTATAAGTACCTTACAAAGCACGCTGACCGAACAAATGTGTTTCTACCGGATTTGAACCAGTGACCTTAGTTGTCGAGCGGTTCGGATCACTAGACCACAGGCGGTCATAAAATACCAGAAAAGGCGATACCCAATATCGAGCAGCGACAATCTTGTTCGCCCGATGATGCGTAATTAATAAAAAGCCTGTAGCCTAAGCCTTAGGCCCTAAGGTGTAATAAAAATGAACTTTGTAGAATAACTAACTATGTATAATTTATTAAACCTGCATCCCCTACAAAGGGTATATTTGTGCCCAAAGTTCAGCAATAAGCTTCATCTTCTATCACGTAAGGACGTAAAATCGTCGGCGAAAAGAGGGTGCACGAGTGTTGACTGTTCCAGTCACTTTTGACACCCTTTCGAGGATATTTGTCCTGACATTAGGTTTTTTTGTGTCAGTAATTTCGAGTGATTGTTGTGTATTTGACTACAGATCTTCAATCTTGAACCGCAGGTCTGGATCGGCACCCTCACCACTTGTCCGAACGGCAAACCCCTAGAATGTAAATCTCAGTCGGCGAACCAAGTCGAGATCCAAGACGCTTTGGGCGATGCGATAATGTGGACTTGTCAAGTGACGCCGAACGGAGTTCTGTGCTTCCTGCCTTCCTATTCACTCATGTATAAGCTGCAGAACCGGTGAGTTAATGAGTTTGTGCCTTACTGCGTTAGGAATAAGATATACAATGCAAAGAGTAGTTTACAAACCAAGCTTCGTACTTTGTACTTTCGAATGTTGATACTATTGATTGTTGGCACTTGGTGGAACTTGGAAAACATAATTAACAAAAAATCACTTGTACTATTCCACAATTTATAAAATTATTAATTTCCTGACCGGTTACGCCTTTATGGCATTTTCAAAAGCAGAAATATTCCCTTAATAGTGGGGAAAAAGTTAGTCCTATGAAATAAAAATAGCTAGTAGTTCGCCCTGAACTGTGAACTCGCACTCGCCCCATTCGCGCTTGACCGATTTGGCTCATAACATAAAAATTCTTTTTGACTTATTTACTCGCCTGTCAAATTTCATGACATTCCGATCAACGATACTCGAGTTATCGTCGAACAAACATTCACACGTACAAACACCGGATTGTTCAAGTAAACTCGGAGAACTCGCTCGCTCGTCTTTAGGATTGTGACTTAATAAAGTTAATATAAGTGATTCAATAAAAGTGTATTTATTAAGATGTTAATTGTAATATGTTTCACCAATTACCGACAAACGCAAGTACACATGAAGAATTAGGTTTATAATTGGTTGCTTAACGCAAGTGGTATTTACAGATGGCGTGAGACCGGTCTATGGAGAAAGTTAGGTGACATCAAACACGTGTTTATGGAAAGCAGAAATGTTAAAGATCATAGTGAAGTTATGGATGTAAGTAACAGAACAATTTAGACTTATAATTAAGGTTTGGGGTCTAATTTTGCATGCAGTCAAGATTATTCTGGGACCCCAAAAGTACAAAGCTTCTTAGATGACGTCACTTTTTCAAATATTTGGTATTTCGTGTAGGGTTTCTAGTAAAGCCACAGAAGAAATAACAGTACAACAGAAGATCCACTCTTCAAAGACATGAATAAAAAGCTGCTCTCGCTATGCGGCAATAAAGTACAATTCAGCTCGCACAGCGCTGCGTGGCTGAAATAATAGCATTTCGAAGCGCCTCTCTTTCTATCGCGTAACTCTATCCCTTCTTAACTTACTGAATAACCCGCCCGGGCGGGTCGCCGATGTACTTGTAGCCTTGGCAGTGGAACAGGCCTGATACATCATTATTTTCAAACAAATCACATCCATGTTGACCGAATCGGAACTCGTATATTTTGTACAACATACGTTTTATATGGTTTTATAGAATTTTTCAAACTGAATAGGAAACTGTAAGAAATTTCTGTTTTCATAATGTCTTATACCGCAGTTGATCCTGTATAGTTAGCATAGATGACAAGAATAGAGAAATGTTGTCTCTCGAAGAAATGTTTGACTAATGGACACGCAGGACGAGTCATGATCACGTGATCAACCCTACCTGCGTTTGCGTGGGACAAAAATTCTCTATTATTTTCATCCATGTTAGCTGTACTCAAGTAAAGCCATTGTTCCAGGATTATTACGACCAAGTGGTGACTGATAAAGGGGCGCTCTTGTTCGCGGTGTACCGAGGCAAGGTGTCCGAGGGAATGGACTTCAAGGATAACCAGGCGAGAGCTGTTATTACTGTAAGATCTATCTATTACTACTGTTTTTAGGTGTTTCATGAACCTTTATTGTATCGAAATTGTAATTGTAACGTAAGTCTTTCCAGATGTTTTGTCGTAAAAGTACGTTTCCTTACTCCTTTTAAATACCTACCTCCTGTGAGTTTTGTTTAAGTATTTCCCATCTTTTACTTTGCATGGGATTTTTTCTTTAAAAAAGTTGTTTGGTTTGATTTGTAGATAATGTAGTTTGGAGTTGATGCTCGTGATTGTTGGCACTTGGTGGAACTTTTGAAACATTTTTTTCTTGATAAACAAAAAGGTTTATCAAACCTTTGATAATGCTTTAACAGCGAAACCGGTAAGGGAAATTAATATAAATAAGTGGACAAGTACAAGTGTTTATCAAACAAAAAATAATGTAGTTTCATTAAATTTTTCCTGTCTACTTACAACTGCAGGTGGGTATCCCGTACCCGAACACATTCGACATGATGGTGAAGGAGAAGCTGCAGTATAACGACCGACACACGCGGGACAAGGAGCTACTGTCGGGGAGCGAGTGGCTCAGAGTGCAAGCTTACAGGTATGAGTCATTACTCTCATATACATACAACACAACTCCAGGTGGGTATCCCGTACCCGAACACATTCGACATGATGGTGAAGGAGAAGCTGCAGTACAACGACCGACACACGCGGGACAAGGAGCTACTGTCGGGGAGCGAGTGGCTCAGAGTGCAAGCTTACAGGTATGAGTCATTACTCTCATATACATACAACACAACTCCAGGTGGGTATCCCGTACCCGAACACATTCGACATGATGGTGAAGGAGAAGCTGCAGTACAACGACCGACACACGCGGGACAAGGAGCTACTGTCGGGGAGCGAGTGGCTCAGAGTGCAAGCTTACAGGTATGAGTCATTACTCTCATATACAAACAACACAACTCCAGGTGGGTATCCCGTACCCGAACACATTCGACATGATGGTGAAGGAGAAGCTGCAGTACAACGACCGACACACGCGGGACAAGGAGCTACTGTCGGGGAGCGAGTGGCTCAGAGTGCAAGCTTACAGGTATGAGACATTACTCTCATATACATACAACACAACTCCAGGTGGGTATCCCGTACCCGAACACATTCGACATGATGGTGAAGGAGAAGCTGCAGTACAACGACCGACACACGCGGGACAAGGAGCTACTGTCGGGGAGCGAGTGGCTCAGAGTGCAAGCTTACAGGTATGAGTCATTACTCTCATATACATACAACACAACTCCAGGTGGGTATCCCGTACCCGAACACATTCGACATGATGGTGAAGGAGAAGCTGCAGTACAACGACCGACACACGCGGGACAAGGAGCTACTGTCGGGGAGCGAGTGGCTCAGAGTGCAAGCTTACAGGTATGAGTCATTACTCTCATATACATACAACACAACTCCAGGTGGGTATCCCGTACCCGAACACATTCGACATGATGGTGAAGGAGAAGCTGCAGTACAACGACCGACACACGCGGGACAAGGAGCTACTGTCGGGGAGCGAGTGGCTCAGAGTGCAAGCTTACAGGTATGAGACATTACTCTCATATACATACAACACAACTCCAGGTGGGTATCCCGTACCCGAACACATTCGACATGATGGTGAAGGAGAAGCTGCAGTACAACGACCGACACACGCGGGACAAGGAGCTACTGTCGGGGAGCGAGTGGCTCAGAGTGCAAGCTTACAGGTATGAGACATTACTCTCATATACATACAACACAACTCCAGGTGGGTATCCCGTACCCGAACACATTCGACATGATGGTGAAGGAGAAGCTGCAGTACAACGACCGACACACGCGGGACAAGGAGCTACTGTCGGGGAGCGAGTGGCTCAGAGTGCAAGCTTACAGGTATGAGACATTACTCTCATATACATACAACACAACTCCAGGTGGGTATCCCGTACCCGAACACATTCGACATGATGGTGAAGGAGAAGCTGCAGTACAACGACCGACACACGCGGGACAAGGAGCTACTGTCGGGGAGCGAGTGGCTCAGAGTGCAAGCTTACAGGTATGAGACATTACTCTCATATACATACAACACAACTCCAGGTGGGTATCCCGTACCCGAACACATTCGACATGATGGTGAAGGAGAAGCTGCAGTACAACGACCGACACACGCGGGACAAGGAGCTACTGTCGGGGAGCGAGTGGCTCAGAGTGCAAGCTTACAGGTATGAGACATTACTCTCATATACATACAACACAACTCCAGGTGGGTATCCCGTACCCGAACACATTCGACATGATGGTGAAGGAGAAGCTGCAGTACAACGACCGACACACGCGGGACAAGGAGCTACTGTCGGGGAGCGAGTGGCTCAGAGTGCAAGCTTACAGGTATGAGACATTACTCTCATATACATACAACACAACTCCAGGTGGGTATCCCGTACCCGAACACATTCGACATGATGGTGAAGGAGAAGCTGCAGTACAACGACCGACACACGCGGGACAAGGAGCTACTGTCGGGGAGCGAGTGGCTCAGAGTGCAAGCTTACAGGTATGAGACATTACTCTCATATACATACAACACAACTCCAGGTGGGTATCCCGTACCCGAACACATTCGACATGATGGTGAAGGAGAAGCTGCAGTACAACGACCGACACACGCGGGACAAGGAGCTACTGTCGGGGAGCGAGTGGCTCAGAGTGCAAGCTTACAGGTATGAGTCATTACTCTCATATACATACAACACAACTCCAGGTGGGTATCCCGTACCCGAACACATTCGACATGATGGTGAAGGAGAAGCTGCAGTACAACGACCGACACACGCGGGACAAGGAGCTACTGTCGGGGAGCGAGTGGCTCAGAGTGCAAGCTTACAGGTATGAGTCATTACTCTCATATACATACAACACAACTCCAGGTGGGTATCCCGTACCCGAACACATTCGACATGATGGTGAAGGAGAAGCTGCAGTACAACGACCGACACACGCGGTACAAGGAGCTACTGTCGGGGAGCGAGTGGCTCAGAGTGCAAGCTTACAGGTATGAGACATTACTCTCATATACATACAACACAACTCCAGGTGGGTATCCCGTACCCGAACACATTCGACATGATGGTGAAGGAGAAGCTGCAGTACAACGACCGACACACGCGGGACAAGGAGCTACTGTCGGGGAGCGAGTGGCTCAGAGTGCAAGCTTACAGGTATGAGACATTACTCTCATATACATACAACACAACTCCAGGTGGGTATCCCGTACCCGAACACATTCGACATGATGGTGAAGGAGAAGCTGCAGTACAACGACCGACACACGCGGGACAAGGAGCTACTGTCGGGGAGCGAGTGGCTCAGAGTGCAAGCTTACAGGTATGAGACATTACTCTCATATACATACAACACAACTCCAGGTGGGTATCCCGTACCCGAACACATTCGACATGATGGTGAAGGAGAAGCTGCAGTACAACGACCGACACACGCGGGACAAGGAGCTACTGTCGGGGAGCGAGTGGCTCAGAGTGCAAGCTTACAGGTATGAGACATTACTCTCATATACATACAACACAACTCCAGGTGGGTATCCCGTACCCGAACACATTCGACATGATGGTGAAGGAGAAGCTGCAGTACAACGACCGACACACGCGGGACAAGGAGCTACTGTCGGGGAGC
Organism: Ypsolopha scabrella; assembly: GCA_910592155.1. Lineage (NCBI taxonomy): Eukaryota > Metazoa > Arthropoda > Insecta > Lepidoptera > Ypsolophidae > Ypsolopha > Ypsolopha scabrella. Next base: position 15,860,659 of record OU342980.1, read on the forward strand.
GAGTGGCTCAGAGTGCAAGCTTACAGGTATGAGACATTACTCTCATATACATACAACACAACTCCAGGTGGGTATCCCGTACCCGAACACATTCGACATGATGGTGAAGGAGAAGCTGCAGTACAACGACCGACACACGCGGGACAAGGAGCTACTGTCGGGGAGCGAGTGGCTCAGAGTGCAAGCTTACAGGTATGAGACATTACTCTCATATACATACAACACAACTCCAGGTGGGTATCCCGTACCCGAACACATTCGACATGATGGTGAAGGAGAAGCTGCAGTACAACGACCGACACACGCGGGACAAGGAGCTACTGTCGGGGAGCGAGTGGCTCAGAGTGCAAGCTTACAGGTATGAGACATTACTCTCATATACATACAACACAACTCCAGGTGGGTATCCCGTACCCGAACACATTCGACATGATGGTGAAGGAGAAGCTGCAGTACAACGACCGACACACGCGGGACAAGGAGCTACTGTCGGGGAGCGAGTGGCTCAGAGTGCAAGCTTACAGGTATGAGACATTACTCTCATATACATACAACACAACTCCAGGTGGGTATCCCGTACCCGAACACATTCGACATGATGGTGAAGGAGAAGCTGCAGTACAACGACCAACACACGCGGGACAAGGAGCTACTGTCGGGGAGCGAGTGGCTCAGAGTGCAAGCTTACAGGTATGAGACATTACTCTCATATACATACAACACAACGGGCTAATTTGCTTAGCGGAATAGCCATAAGACAATCGAATTTGAATATGATTGTCTTACACAAAGGCACGCACCTCAGTTATATAAAAAAATGAATAATCATACAAAAAGATTTCTATTATCAATAAATAGCTATGAAATAATAAGAAGGTACTAAAAATATATATTCAATTAAAACTATGATAAAAAATGCTGCAAAATATTTAGCTTTGCAGCACTAATTTTGGAATAATACCCATTACGTAACATTTGATTTTGATACTTTATAAACAACATAATTTATGTCCGTAGGGCATTGAACCAAGCGGTGGGTCGGTGTGTGAGACACCGCGGCGACTGGGGCGCCGTGCTGCTGGTGGACTATCGGTTCCAGCAGCCCTACTACACCGAACACTTGTCCAAGTGGGTGCGGAATTTTGTGAGTATCACTGTCTGCGTAGGTGAACGTTCTGTGAGATACCACTCCCATAGTCCAAAATTTTTCAACTTTTTTAGGTTTCCGTAGTCCGACAAGGAACCCTTAGTTTCGCTATGTCCGTCTGTCCGCGTCTTAGCTCGGAGACTATTAGTACTAGAAAGCTGTAATTTGGCATGGATATAAATATTAATCACGCCGACAAAATGGTAAAATACAATTATCGAAAAAAAATTTTTTTAATGGTACCTCCCATTCACGTAAACGGGGGTGAATTTTTTTCTCGTTCAAAAACATTGTGGGATTGTGAAAACCATTTTTCGATTTAGGGATCCGTTGGCGAAATATTAAGCTATACAGGATGGAAAAAATTTAAGGGCCCTGGAGGGGAACTACCTTAAATCCTTTAGTTAGCTCATTCTACTGAAAGGAAACATTCCTTTATTTTTTAAAAGAAACAAAACTGCATTCAAAGATCTTCTAAAATTCGCTTGTCTCACCCGGGAATCGAACCAACGAAAAATAAACCCTCGCTATTTTATCATACGAATCGGTTGAATTATTGTTCAGGATAAAATTTATCTAATAAAAATTTGGTCTTACACTCATTTGTTGTACGAGATACCCATGAAATTTAATATTCATTACTAGTTCTTTATTAACAATGCCTAGTACTGTTCACTTGTAACAAGTAAATTACACGTTATAATTTTCTTATCTCTCTAACATCCAAAGACATATTATGAACTACACGCTTGCTAATGTTATTTACCTCTGAGTACCTTGCTGAAGACTTCGATAAGAAAATCGTTAAATGGTAATAATAAATCTATGCACAGCACAATTCCTTCTTACACTAGGCGTACTGACGAAAAGTTTAAAAATGGAACGTATTTTTTTTTGCAAATAACGATAACAAACATCATTTTTAAAATCGATAAAAGTATTCGCTGGAATATCAAATTTTGTTTCGTTTTGCTTTCATTTGTGCTGTCATTGTGTAATAATGGCGTATCAATAATCGTTGATAACGAACTTGTTATAAATATTCAATTTCATGGGTATCTCGTATAACAGATGAGTGTCAGACCAAATTTTTACTAGACAAACTTATCCTGAACAATAATGTTACCGATTCGTATAATAAAACAGCGAGGGTTTATTTTTTAATTTTTAGTTGGTTCGATTCCCGGGTGAGGCAAGTGAATTTTAGAAAATCATTGAATTCAGTTTTGTTTGTTAAAGGAATGTTTCCTATCAGCAAAATGAGGCCAACTAAAGGATAAAGTAGTTCCCCTCTGGGGCTTCTAAATTTTTTCCATCCTGTATAGTGCTAATTTTTGTTAGAGTCAAGTGCCCCCCGTCGGCTAAACGGTTGTTTATGAATATGTGGAAAAATTCACAGAAGTAGTTTAAATACTGAAGTTAAAAGGAAAACTATCACAGCCAAGTAGACTTTACAGGTTTACTAGTACAGGTCGCGCCAAACTTTTAGTCCCCTCTAGACACGATAATGCTGTCTTCAGGAGATTGAGTCTTAAATACCGCGAAATTACTGAGAAGATTCACTGATGAAAAGAGATTTCGTAAAATTAACGCTCTAGTTAACCCCTGACAAACGCAGACTAGAAACATGGCAAAATTGTCTATACATACATATCTAATCTATGGATGGATGGATACATATCTAAAATACGATCTAAACACCTTCGTTTCTTTCATGTAAATACTAACTTATTTTAAATGTCCTGTTTCAGTTGGGCAACAACCATCACACATACGAGTCCTTAGTAAACAGCACGAACAGCTTAGAATCCTTCATGCAGGCCATGGTCATCCGGGAGAAGGAAGAGGATGCATAGCATAAGATAAATAAATAACTAAGAGCTAGTAATGACAGACTTTAGAAGAGACTGTAAATTTAAGCCCAAATTCTCCTGACACATTTTTACTGGTGCCAAATTCTTACTGGAAACTCGACTAGTGATAATGATAATGGATAATCATATTATAGTGCCTCTTTCTTTTGCATTGCACATACCTACAGTTCGAGAGATCTATTTTAAACCTTATGACAGCATAATAAGAACCGCCATTTGATGGTGCTGGCTGACCATCAAAGAAAGATAAAATAAATAAAAGAAACTGAAATTTTCCGCTTTTTTTTTTTGTTTGATAAACACTTGTACTTGTCCACTTATTTATATTAATTTCCCTTACCGGTTTCGCTGTTAAAGCATTATCAAAGGTTTGTTTGGTTGTTTACGTACAATATATGAATCGCTTGGCATGCAGGTAGGACAAACAAATTCTACAACAGAAACATTTGAGTATTTTAATTTCTTAATATAACGTTGTATAAAATACTCATAAGTTTCCATAGATACACTATCCTAAATATCCAACGTTGTGGCAAGGTTTGGCAATGGTAGAATTAGTTATGGGGTTGTCATATAACAAAAATAAAGTTAACACGGTAGAAGAAAGAAAAATATAAATATCTTAAAAACAAAAATAAGGATTCAATATGCTAAAATGTCAGTAAATGTTGATTTTTTAAATAAAATAAATGTGTAATTGAGTGTCAAGTCAGATAAATGTCAAACGATTCAATCGTGTTTCATGTCAAATAAGAGCCAATGTCAAAATACAAAATGAGCTATTTAAAATATTGAAGCAGTGGTGAGTTATTAACGTCTAATTGTTTATTTAATATTTGGTTGACATTGGAATGGCATAATTTATTTATTTCGAGTGCTTCTAGGGCTGATAATTTTCTGCCTTTATCGCAAACATGAAGGGCTTTGAAATTTAATTTGGAGTCGAAAGTGTGGTTTTCACTGATAAGGTGTTCCGCGAAATTAGAATCAGTGCGGTTCAACCTCCAGCTCCTGACATGTTCGTCAACCCTTGTTTTGAAGGCCCTTCCAGTTTGTCCCACGTATTTCTTATCGCAATTGCTGCAGGAGAGTTCATAAACTCCATTCTTTTGTCCAATGTCTGTTCTACTTTTATTATTACATAGAAGTCTTCGCAAAGTTCTGTGCGTGTAAAATGCGGGTTTACGCTTTTTACGCTCATTTTACACGCACAGAACTTTGCGAAGACTTCTATGTAATAATAAAAGTAGAACAGACATTGGACAAAAGAATGGAGTTTATGAACTCTCCTGCAGCAATTGCGATAAGAAATACGTGGGACAACCTGGAAGGGCCTTCAAAACAAGGGTTGACGAACATGTCAGGAGCTGGAGGTTGAACCGCACTGATTCTAATTTCGCGGAACACCTTATCAGTGAAAACCACACTTTCGACTCCAAATTAAATTTCAAAGCCCTTCATGTTTGCGATAAAGGCAGAAAATTATCAGCCCTAGAAGCACTCGAAATAAATAAATTATGCCATTCCAATGTCAACCAAATATTAAATAAACAATTAGACGTTAATAACTCACCACTGCTTCAATATTTTAAATAGCTCATTTTGTATTTTGACATTGGCTCTTATTTGACATGAAACACGATTGAATCGTTTGACATTTATCTGACTTGACACTCAATTACACATTTATTTTATTTAAAAAAATCAACATTTACTGACATTTTAGCATATTGAATCCTTATTTTTGTTTTTAAGATATTTATATTTTTCTTTCTTCTACCGTGTTAACTTTATTTTTGTTATATGACAACCCCATAACTAATTCTACCATTGCCAAACCTTGCCACAACGTTGGATATTTAGGATAGTGTATCTATGGAAACTTATGAGTATTTTATACAACGTTATATTAAGAAATTAAAATACTCAAATGTTTCTGTTGTAGAATTTGTTTGTCCTACCTGCATGCCAAGCGATTCATATATTGTACGTAAACAACCAAACAAACCTTTGATAATGCTTTAACAGCGAAACCGGTAAGGGAAATTAATATAAATAAGTGGACAAGTACAAGTGTTTATCAAACAAAAAATGTTTCAAAAGTTCCACCAAGTGCCAACTATCACGAGCATCAACTCCATTGAAATTTTCCGCTTTTAGCCGTACCGAACTCCTTCGTACAGAGCGTTCACCATAAGAAGTCCCCTGGCTAAGGAAATGGTAGCACTGCATATAATGTTGCCAATGGTTCACGTAGCATTCACCCTGCTACACATTCATAATATTTAGTTAACTGCGTATTTTTAAATATTAATCAGACTACACTAAATGAAAATAAAACGTATAGAATGAGAAAATCAAAACAATTTATTGATTTGTATTTCGCAAACAATTCGTGTGATCTAATGATATACCTATAATAATATCTCTCTACTGTTTTTAGGGTTCCGTACTCAAAGGGTAACTAACGCGACCCTATTACTAAGACTCCGCTGTCCGTCTCGTCTGTATGTCATGAACCGTGATAGTTAGACAGTTGCAATTTTTACAGATGATGTATTTCTGTTGCCGCTATAACAACAAATACTAAAAAACAATAAAATAAATATTAAAGTGGGCTCCCATAGAACAGACATGATTTTTTTGTCGTTTTTATTGATAACTAGCTTTTGCCCGCGGCTCCCCCGCGTATTATTCGGTTTAACGACATGGTTTTTTTTCGGGATAAAAAGTAGCCTATATTTCAAGTTAGGGCATAAGCTATATCCATTCTAAATTTCAACCAAATCCGTTCAGCCGTTTAAGCGTGAAAGGGTAACACACATACGCACACACGCACATACCCTCTCACGCACACACACACAAACTTTCGCATTTATGATATTAGTGTGAAGTGTGATGGTACGGAACACTTCGTGCGCGAGTCCGACTCGCACTTGGCTGGTTTTTTTATTTTTTATTCGTTTATTCTAAATCGTCGAGCTACCCTTTTTTACGTTTTTGACGATTTTTTCCAGGCAACTTAATTCGAACGCTTTTTTCTGATATGCCTGCAAAATTCAAGTGAATAGGTAATTATTATTTGCCCATAAAATTGGCTCTATGTTTAAAGCTGGTATCCCTATTTTACTAACCCATCATGGCAGTGACACAAGATAAGATCGAACCTGATCAAGAGGAATCAACGGTTCATTGTTTGCATTTTCCCTTTCACAAAACGCGTACCTTCAACACAATGTCAATAATAAATAAATAAATGTCTTTTGCACTATTGTTCAACGGTTTTGGCAATAATAACTATTACATAATTTATCAAATAATTTTTAATAATCTGACTGACAACAACATGACAGCAATAGCTTGACAAGCAGTGATGCCAACATGACGGCAAAGGACATTTTCACAAAATAGATAGGTACAGAAGGCCAGCTATGACTGACCTTGATTTCAAATACCTACTCATCAAATCTATCGCAAAGCGCATGCACTCGTGACTAGTCGAACTGGCATTCTACCGAATCCTACCGAGATCGTCGTACGTACACGTCTGTGTGCGTGCGCCCGGAATTGCTGGTTGTAGGGAGCAGGCCTTCTGTACCTATCTATTTTGTGGACAAGTTATGATGAACGGTCTGTAAGTCATCCATTTTAAATGCTATATCTGCTTAAATTGATAAAACTGCTAAAGCTGAAACTTTCCTGGCTCATTATGTTTCTTAGATATTGTTTTATTAGTTTTAATTTTAAATAGCTTCTTTTAGGGGAGGGTGTACTTATAGGTATTATTTAAAAGATCCAAAGACAATTTAAATAGTCTTAAATAGGTTTTCTTTTAACTTATTTTCTGTTATGTACTGGAGCAGCTGTTTCACATCTTTAATGAAGTTTATGACGAGTAAAAGTTTTTGGTCGCGTTCACGACTTTTTTAAGTGTAGAAACCTTCGAGGCGCGAGCCCCCTCGGTCCGCGAGACCATAGGCTGTGGCCCACGTTCGTCGGCTGGTTTCTAGTATAGACGAAAGAATAGTGCTATAAAAATACAGAAGATCCACTCTTCAAAGACACATGAATAAAATGCTACTCTCGATACAATTCAGCTCGCACAGCGCTGCGTGGCTAAAATTTTATTTACCTACGAGAAGCCTCTTTCTGTCGCAACACTATCCTTTCTTTACTTACGGAATTACCCAGCGTAGTGTGTCGCCGAAGTAGCTTCTTGTAGCCTTCGCAGAATGAAAATAGGCTTGGTTGCTAGTTTGAATTTAACTTTATTAAAAAAATTACCTTATATAGCGTGTAACAGAAACCCAACCTAGAGGTAAGGTTGGTAGTACAATTGTATGGAACATCACTTTTTTGGGATTTAAGGTTGGCTCCATAGTATAAGTTGTTCGTATGAACCAAAATTTGTTAGATTGTTATATAAAATAACACTGGTCAACAAGTTTTCTGCACAGAAACGATATTTTGAAATTCTTGCAGAAAACTGTGTGCTGAATCCAAATCTGAACTCAGATTTTTTCTATCAGGTCTCAGTTTTGTGAAATCAACTTCAAGGTATTGAAATTTACCGTTTCTTTAATGCTTCTGAACAAACAAACAAACAAACAAATTTATTTATTAATGCCATAAGCCAAAAAACCAAAAACAAACAATCTAAATTATAATAACTATAGGGTTACCTAATGATAGTGATGTTAAGTACTTATCAAACTTAAAATAAAACTAAAACATTGTTATAAACAAGATGAAAAATTTAGAAAAACGAAGGTAAAAATTTATTCTACATTTTAAAATGGCTGTGCTAAATAACCGAGCTCTGGCCCATAAAATAAGTATAAAAACTTGTTCTATATGGACCAGCCTCTTTCATCGCGGCGCGGTTAGAAAAATAAATAAATGAATAATCGAAGCGATCGTGTTCGTGTGTAAACGAGTAACTGAATAAGTTATATATAACTAAAATTTTGGTAATAAATATATATATATATAATATATATTAATTATTGTAATACATTAGATAATAAACTTGGATAAATATTTATTATGTAATATATATTTATACATTAATAAAGTACAGATTTAATAAATTAAGGAAATAATAATTTTAATAACAAGACGTATGAAGGAAATCAACCCTAGAAGAACATTGCGTAGAGCAACTAAAGAATCAACTACAAAAACAAAAACAAAACAAAAACAAAGCAACAAAGTAAAAACAAAGTAAAACAACTGAGAACTATTTAGGTATGATAAGTAAATCTTCTGTTTGATCATAATTTAAACTTAGAAGCCAAGCGGTTAGGATTTGTTTACATTTGTATTTACTTAAGCTGTTAACTGAAAGGATTTCATTTATTTTATTATAAACATAAGGGCCCCGAAAATAGCGGTCATTTTGTGATTTTGAAGTTTTACATTGTGTTGAAATAAAAACTTTGTGTTTTCTTCGACTATTTTCGTTGACAGGGGCTCGGCCAATGGAACTAGAATGTTGCGCAATACATAGCGAAAGTACATAAATCTGTCTCACAGTTAGAACATTGATCAGAGAGTACAGCTGCTTGGTAGGGAACAAGGTAGGCTTAAAGTGAATAGAAGTCTTCGCAAAGTTCTGTGCGTGTAAAATGCGGGTTTACGCTTTTTACGCTCATTTTACACGCACAGAACTTTGCGAAGACTTCTATGTAATAATAAAAGTAGAACAGACATTGGACAAAAGAATGGAGTTTATGAACTCTCCTGCAGCAATTGCGATAAGAAATACGTGGGACAACCTGGAAGGGCCTTCAAAACAAGGGTTGACGAACATGTCAGGAGCTGGAGGTTGAACCGCACTGATTCTAATTTCGCGGAACACCTTATCAGTGAAAACCACACTTTCGACTCCAAATTAAATTTCAAAGCCCTTCATGTTTGCGATAAAGGCAGAAAATTATCAGCCCTAGAAGCACTCGAAATAAATAAATTATGCCATTCCAATGTCAACCAAATATTAAATAAACAATTAGACGTTAATAACTCACCACTGCTTCAATATTTTAAATAGCTCATTTTGTATTTTGACATTGGCTCTTATTTGACATGAAACACGATTGAATCGTTTGACATTTATCTGACTTGACACTCAATTACACATTTATTTTATTTAAAAAAATCAACATTTACTGACATTTTAGCATATTGAATCCTTATTTTTGTTTTTAAGATATTTATATTTTTCTTTCTTCTACCGTGTTAACTTTATTTTTGTTATATGACAACCCCATAACTAATTCTACCATTGCCAAACCTTGCCACAACGTTGGATATTTAGGATAGTGTATCTATGGAAACTTATGAGTATTTTATACAACGTTATATTAAGAAATTAAAATACTCAAATGTTTCTGTTGTAGAATTTGTTTGTCCTACCTGCATGCCAAGCGATTCATATATTGTACGTAAACAACCAAACAAACCTTTGATAATGCTTTAACAGCGAAACCGGTAAGGGAAATTAATACAAATAAGTGGACAAGTACAAGTGTTTATCAAACAAAAAATGTTTCAAAAGTTCCACCAAGTGCCAACTATCACGAGCATCAACTCCATTGAAATTTTCCGCTTTTAGCCGTACCGAACTCCTTCGTACAGAGCGTTCACCATAAGAAGTCCCCTGGCTAAGGAAATGGTAGCACTGCATATAATGTTGCCAATGGTTCACGTAGCATTCACCCTGCTACACATTCATAATATTTAGTTAACTGCGTATTTTTAAATATTAATCAGACTACACTAAATGAAAATAAAACGTATAGAATGAGAAAATCAAAACAATTTATTGATTTGTATTTCGCAAACAATTCGTGTGATCTAATGATATACCTATAATAATATCTCTCTACTGTTTTTAGGGTTCCGTACTCAAAGGGTAACTAACGCGACCCTATTACTAAGACTCCGCTGTCCGTCTCGTCTGTATGTCATGAACCGTGATAGTTAGACAGTTGCAATTTTTACAGATGATGTATTTCTGTTGCCGCTATAACAACAAATACTAAAAAACAATAAAATAAATATTAAAGTGGGCTCCCATAGAACAGACATGATTTTTTTGTCGTTTTTATTGATAACTAGCTTTTGCCCGCGGCTCCCCCGCGTATTATTCGGTTTAACGACATGGTTTTTTTTCGGGATAAAAAGTAGCCTATATTTCAAGTTAGGGCATAAGCTATATCCATTCTAAATTTCAACCAAATCCGTTCAGCCGTTTAAGCGTGAAAGGGTAACACACATACGCACACACGCACATACCCTCTCACGCACACACACACAAACTTTCGCATTTATGATATTAGTGTGAAGTGTGATGGTACGGAACACTTCGTGCGCGAGTCCGACTCGCACTTGGCTGGTTTTTTTATTTTTTATTCGTTTATTCTAAATCGTCGAGCTACCCTTTTTTACGTTTTTGACGATTTTTTCCAGGCAACTTAATTCGAACGCTTTTTTCTGATATGCCTGCAAAATTCAAGTGAATAGGTAATTATTATTTGCCCATAAAATTGGCTCTATGTTTAAAGCTGGTATCCCTATTTTACTAACCCATCATGGCAGTGACACAAGATAAGATCGAACCTGATCAAGAGGAATCAACGGTTCATTGTTTGCATTTTCCCTTTCACAAAACGCGTACCTTCAACACAATGTCAATAATAAATAAATAAATGTCTTTTGCACTATTGTTCAACGGTTTTGGCAATAATAACTATTACATAATTTATCAAATAATTTTTAATAATCTGACTGACAACAACATGACAGCAATAGCTTGACAAGCAGTGATGCCAACATGACGGCAAAGGACATTTTCACAAAATAGATAGGTACAGAAGGCCAGCTATGACTGACCTTGATTTCAAATACCTACTCATCAAATCTATCGCAAAGCGCATGCACTCGTGACTAGTCGAACTGGCATTCTACCGAATCCTACCGAGATCGTCGTACGTACACGTCTGTGTGCGTGCGCCCGGAATTGCTGGTTGTAGGGAGCAGGCCTTCTGTACCTATCTATTTTGTGGACAAGTTATGATGAACGGTCTGTAAGTCATCCATTTTAAATGCTATATCTGCTTAAATTGATAAAACTGCTAAAGCTGAAACTTTCCTGGCTCATTATGTTTCTTAGATATTGTTTTATTAGTTTTAATTTTAAATAGCTTCTTTTAGGGGAGGGTGTACTTATAGGTATTATTTAAAAGATCCAAAGACAATTTAAATAGTCTTAAATAGGTTTTCTTTTAACTTATTTTCTGTTATGTACTGGAGCAGCTGTTTCACATCTTTAATGAAGTTTATGACGAGTAAAAGTTTTTGGTCGCGTTCACGACTTTTTTAAGTGTAGAAACCTTCGAGGCGCGAGCCCCCTCGGTCCGCGAGACCATAGGCTGTGGCCCACGTTCGTCGGCTGGTTTCTAGTATAGACGAAAGAATAGTGCTATAAAAATACAGAAGATCCACTCTTCAAAGACACATGAATAAAATGCTACTCTCGATACAATTCAGCTCGCACAGCGCTGCGTGGCTAAAATTTTATTTACCTACGAGAAGCCTCTTTCTGTCGCAACACTATCCTTTCTTTACTTACGGAATTACCCAGCGTAGTGTGTCGCCGAAGTAGCTTCTTGTAGCCTTCGCAGAATGAAAATAGGCTTGGTTGCTAGTTTGAATTTAACTTTATTAAAAAAATTACCTTATATAGCGTGTAACAGAAACCCAACCTAGAGGTAAGGTTGGTAGTACAATTGTATGGAACATCACTTTTTTGGGATTTAAGGTTGGCTCCATAGTATAAGTTGTTCGTATGAACCAAAATTTGTTAGATTGTTATATAAAATAACACTGGTCAACAAGTTTTCTGCACAGAAACGATATTTTGAAATTCTTGCAGAAAACTGTGTGCTGAATCCAAATCTGAACTCAGATTTTTTCTATCAGGTCTCAGTTTTGTGAAATCAACTTCAAGGTATTGAAATTTACCGTTTCTTTAATGCTTCTGAACAAACAAACAAACAAACAAATTTATTTATTAATGCCATAAGCCAAAAAACCAAAAACAAACAATCTAAATTATAATAACTATAGGGTTACCTAATGATAGTGATGTTAAGTACTTATCAAACTTAAAATAAAACTAAAACATTGTTATAAACAAGATGAAAAATTTAGAAAAACGAAGGTAAAAATTTATTCTACATTTTAAAATGGCTGTGCTAAATAACCGAGCTCTGGCCCATAAAATAAGTATAAAAACTTGTTCTATATGGACCAGCCTCTTTCATCGCGGCGCGGTTAGAAAAATAAATAAATGAATAATCGAAGCGATCGTGTTCGTGTGTAAACGAGTAACTGAATAAGTTATATATAACTAAAATTTTGGTAATAAATATATATATATATAATATATATTAATTATTGTAATACATTAGATAATAAACTTGGATAAATATTTATTATGTAATATATATTTATACATTAATAAAGTACAGATTTAATAAATTAAGGAAATAATAATTTTAATAACAAGACGTATGAAGGAAATCAACCCTAGAAGAACATTGCGTAGAGCAACTAAAGAATCAACTACAAAAACAAAAACAAAACAAAAACAAAGCAACAAAGTAAAAACAAAGTAAAACAACTGAGAACTATTTAGGTATGATAAGTAAATCTTCTGTTTGATCATAATTTAAACTTAGAAGCCAAGCGGTTAGGATTTGTTTACATTTGTATTTACTTAAGCTGTTAACTGAAAGGATTTCATTTATTTTATTATAAACATAAGGGCCCCGAAAATAGCGGTCATTTTGTGATTTTGAAGTTTTACATTGTGTTGAAATAAAAACTTTGTGTTTTCTTCGACTATTTTCGTTGACAGGGGCTCGGCCAATGGAACTAGAATGTTGCGCAATACATAGCGAAAGTACATAAATCTGTCTCACAGTTAGAACATTGATCAGAGAGTACAGCTGCTTGGTAGGGAACAAGGTAGGCTTAAAGTGAATAACTTTCAAAACCGCTCTCTGAGCTACTTCTAAGGAGAGCATAAAAGATTTTGCCGCACCACCCCACGCTGTGCAGCAATAAGTTAGCAATGACTGACATAGAGAAAAATATGTAATTTGGAGCACTTTTGGATCAGCAGCATGTCGAAGATTTTTGAAAACAAAAATGAGACGTCTTATTCTTCCCGACAGTGTTACTATCTGTTTTTCCCAAGTTGTGTTGATCTATGACGATACCTAGGTATTTGATATCATGCACTCTTTGCAGAGGGGCGCAGGTGCAAGTGACAGGACCTTGGAAAGATGGTATATTACATAAATGGGCTATAATTGAAAAATCACTTGGAGGTTGTTTGTAGTTTGTTAAAGTAAAGGTGAGGTATTTGGTTTTTTCTACGTTTAAGGTAAGAAGATTTCTTTGCAGCCATCCTAGGACAAGCCGTGTTCCTGACTCCGCACTTGATTTCGTATCTTCCCAAGTTTTACCTGAGAATAATAGATCTGTAGTTTTTTTTAAGTTTTTTTTACTTATTACAAATGTATTTTATATATTTATTTTTCATAATTACAAGTCCTTAATCAATACTTATTAAGGTGAAAATAACATAATTCGCGATTGAACCTTATTTTTCAAAATAAATAATATTTTGTGAGAGCTTGTTCGGTCCATACATTTCATACCAAGTTTTTACTATGAAACATTGGGTGTGATTGTTTTGAGACATTTAATCGAAAACTAGGCTTGGTTACGTGAATCTTTTTATCATATTACTAAAAAGAACCACTAAGAAGAAGTATTATTGAAAATTAAAGCCGAAAAACTAATTGTGCTAACCGTAAAGCCCCACCAGAAGTAGTAAAAACACGCGATTTTTCAAAATTTAGTCTGTCTTAGACAAATATTACGACGTGATAGAGAAAATCTGAGTTTATATTCGGATTCAGCATACAAATTTCTATAATAATTTCAATAAATCGTTTCTGTGGCAGAAAATTTCTACAATTTTGTTGACCAGTGTAATTGAAAGGGGAACGGAAATTCTAATTCTTTATCTGTGATCTCTATCTTTAAATATAATAATTCAGTTCCAAAATGTTTGTAAAAATAACTGCTTTTGTAGATATTTTTTTTTTAGAATTAGTAATATCAAATTTTTGTGCCTTCATATTCCATAAGTTTGTTAAGTTAGTAAATAATACTTGAAACCGTTTAGGTATGGAAACCTAAAAATAAACAAGCGTTAATAGAATTTAAGAGCAATCATATGCTCGTTTCTGGATTTCATTACATTTATTTTAGTTTTAATCGCTGTATTTTTACTAATTATTAAGGTAAATAAACAATTTTTATAATAGAACGACCTTTTTATTCAAAACTTAGCTTAACAATAAAATAGGTATCACAGAACTTTATAATACACGTGTGAGTTAAACAGGAAAAACTAACTTTTAGATTCAGAGTGCATTTTGAGTCCGAACTCATCTTACAAACGTCAAAAAGTGACGTGATCTCATACTAGAGTGACGTTTGTAAGATTGAGTTCCTCTTGAGTTCGGACTTAAAATGCACTCTCAATCTCAGCCTAAGACTATCGTAAGGAAATGAAAAATAAATAAAACATTATCCACCACTTAAGTTATAAATTAAGAAATATAATAACGAATTATTCAATTACAATGACCTGTCTATCTGTATTGAGGTAAGGCTTGTATCTATTAGGATTTCTTCAGTCTTTTCGTGATTTCTTTCTTCATGTTTTTAAGTTTGATTCTGCAATAAAAGATATTAACTCTTGAGATAAATTAATTAAATAACGTTTTTACAAGTAAATAAGTACTTATGTATTTGGGAACAAAAAACTTATTTGGGTATGTCTGAAGACATACTCAAAACTCTAGAATAATTATTAATATCAAAATATTGAGATATACAAATTGGAACAAAGGATGTTTTGTTACAAGAGCTCGCAATAACTAAATAAAATGTACTGTAATGGCGAGTCCACACGGCTCAAACTTATGTTGGCAAAGCTGTCGAGTTTTTCCATGTGAACGAAAAAACATTTTTATGTTTAAATCTGACAAAAATTGTCAAAATGAGCGAAAGCATTAATATTATACCGCTTTTGAAATCTGTCAAAAATCAACATTGACTTTATTCCTTATCATGATTGCTATAAGTATGTTCGAGTTAGCATGATATGGGTGACAGGTCGTAATTTTCCGTTTCACCTATACTACTCACACCATACTACATACACCCAGGTACAAAAGAAAATATTAGGTTTTTGAAAGAATGTTTATCATTATTGCAAAAATACAATAAATTATTTATCTATAATTCAAAACAATAATTACAGTGTATTCGTTAAATTTAACGAAAAAAGATTCAGAAAAGAAAATGAATTTTCGCTACTTGATGCGTGGATCGGAACGTCAACCCATAGGTGCTGACACTACATAATCGAAAATACATCGATGAATCGGTGCGGCCATCTTATAGGATCGCGTCAGTATGAGTTCATCTTGTATGCGGTTTGTGTTTTCGTTGCATTACGTGCTATTTGTTTTGTTATTGTTGTTTGTTTTTGGTGAAATGTCGAGAAAAACAAAAAAAAAACTTTGAACTCTCAAGCTCTCGGGCGTTATTGGTTCGTTTAATTTAGATATCATCAGAAAACAGTTTGCATAATCAAAGATCAATCAAATAAAAATCGATTTGATAGCCCTTGTTAACTATCTCGATACTAAAAAAAATCGATTCTATTTCGTAAGAGCACATAACTATAACTGTCAATTTTGAACTGCCACCCATATCATGATAACTCGAACATACTATATTTAGTGCTAGATGCTGTTTGTTACATTTCAATGCTAGGCACACACATGAAAATACCGAAAGTGCGAAGTTGTCAACACTAAACTGTACTTGTCCAACTAACCGTCTAGTGCAGTCCACTGTCCTGATGTGCCGCTTCAAGTGAGACACGTGGGGGAAGCGGAAACCGCAGATGTCGCAGGTGTATGGACGCTCTCCCGTGTGGTACCTGCATCACATCAAGTATAAAAATAATAATAATTAGAGTGCATTATAAACTAGGGTTCCGTTTCGAAACGAGCGAAAATTACTCGGAGTGATGCGAATTTCAACCTAGTGTTCAAAAATTGACCAGAGTTAAACCGAGGGTAAACGAACTGTTACCTGACAGTTGCACGGAAGTGTTTTGAAATGCGGAATTTCACTCGGTTATTAGAAAGAGACAGATTTATACCGGGTGTAAATAGACTGCTACCATTAAATGAAACCACATATTCTACCGACCCTAGGAAATAATTGAGTTGAGTTCCAAACAAAAATGCGTGAACCCTAACGCACCGACATACGGGCGAGTTTAGAGAGAGCGACGTCCGTCAAACAGCTGCAGGATTATTTCCCAAACTAAAGGTGTCCGCGGGTATGATTCTTGGGAAAAGTGGTTCAGTTGGGTCGGTAGAACATGTGGTTTCATTTAATGGTAGCAGTCTATTTACACCCGGTATAAATCTCTCTTTCTAATAGTCGAGTGAAATTCCGCACTACGATCGCACGTTTTGAAACGCTTCTTAGAGTTGAATAATAAAATGTTATGTTTAATACCAAGTGGTTTACGTTAATACCAAGGTTTTGAGTAAGGAAACTTATATTGTAGCGAACCTGAGATGAACAACCAAGTCATGTTTCTTGAAGAACTTCTTGCCGCAGTCCTCTTTGTCGCACGCATGACGCTTCACGTTCTTATGATCGCGTTTCACGTGGTCGTTCAGCTGGAAAGAGTAAAACAAGCTAATGAGGAAGAAGCAATATGTAGACAATAACGCAATTTCGCCCTCAAAAATTGACAACGATTTTGGGGTACGCGGGGTAGAGCAACGCTATACTTGGTTCGTTCTTTCTCACTCTATCATATAGATGCGTCATCAGTTCATACCATCAATTTCTCATCCCATATGAGTCTAGTAATCTAACAGTCTGTCTAAAATGTAATAATACGGCCACATACATTATCTTCCGACTATCGCAGTGCTAGTAAGATAATACACCACGCCTGGGCTCCGAGCCGTATTGTCTAATTTCAACATCCATCCGCCTTCCGCGCTGTGATTGGCTATAAATGACATCACACATCATTCTTGGCCAATCACGACGCCACAGTATAGGTAACAACTACTTAACTAGGCGGTGTCCTTGAAATCAATACCTACGGCCGCTCGGTACCTAAACACGCTCTGGGGCTACTAACTTACTGTTTACGTATTTGATAATCCATTAGCCTGTTTCGTCCATTGCTGGACATAGGCCTTTCCAGGATTTCGCCACTCTTGGCGGTCCTCCTGGAAGAAATGCCCATACTCACACACGCTGGGCAGGCGGGTTGGTGAGCGCGGTGCCGGAACCCTAGCACCAGTGACGCCGCTGCCCGTCACCAGTCTGTCTTATGTAAGGCTCGGCAATTGGGGATGGATAAACCGCCATCCATCGGTCCCAGGCAATGGTGGACCGCCTGGTTTTGCCTAAGAGCTGTTCTCTTACTCTCCCCCGAATAACTTCGGGAGGATTTGCGAGTAAGATGGTGGTACTTTGATAATGCTTTATTATTATTATAAAAGTTGTATTTAAGCCATAATTTACGAAAATGCGCGGGAGCGTCACAGAGACAACGTGCGTACGTAACTGCGCGGTACCGCGACTGTCGTAAACCGAGTTGTACCAAGTTTTGGGGGGGGGGGGGGGTCGTTTCGGCCCGTTTGTATGGAGATAGAATACTATTACTTATTTAATACAATGACGACGCTTTTGAAGGCTATAGCGATAGATATTAAAATTAGACAATAAGAGGGCTGGTTCGGAATCTTTTTTTGTACCCAAGACGATCCAGCTCATCTATAGTCTGTGGTATTTAATCTAGCTGTAATGCTGGCTAATACAGACAGATTCTACCGAGAGCAGGTGAGGTTGAACTTGGCAGAGACTAAACATCCTTACCCCGCTAGTAAATGTACCAAAACTGAACATTCTCACCATCCATTTATGCGTGTACTTGGCATCGCACTGGTCACACGCATGTTTCATCTTCTGATGCACTGTTATTGTGTGCTTGTTCAGCGACGACCGGTAGCTGAAGCGTTGGCCACAAACCGAGCACCTATGCCGTCGGAGAGATGCGTTGTGGGTCGCTGTTACAAAACATACACACATTTGTTTTATAGCTATTAGCTTTGTAGTTAGTAGTAGTTTCAATGTTTTTCAAGTTGCAATCTAAATTATAGGAAAATGAATAACCCATCTTGAACCAATCAAATAAAATTATATAAAAGCGCTCGAAATATAAAACTCGATAAATTGGCTATTTTAAAAGTATATTTCCTGGCTTTTTTTTGCATGCCGTTAACCATTATTAGATTTCTCCTTACTCTTAATAAGTGTTCGTATAATGGTCCAATGAGTATAAAGTAGAGGAAATTTTGGGATATATTTTGTACTGCCGATACACTTAATTAAGATGTAAGAAAACCGTCAAGCGCGAGTGGGGCTCGTGCCGAGGGTTCCGATCTTACTGTTAAAAACACAAACTTATTTCATGAGTAGATAAGCGAGCAACTTAACACTTACGATGTATTAAACTCTATATGACCAAAAGGTCTAATTAAGTTCGTCTCTTATTCCTTCGTGATTAATAAAATATTGATGGATCCGTTTGATGGTTCTTGGTGGAATATCATATTAAATAAATTATACACAAATTCTAGTACTTTTTATTCAATTCTGTTTACATTTGCTTGCTTGCGATGTTTTCTTTCTACACTTTAAATCGTTATTAAAATTAATTATTTGTTGCCCGATGATGTGTGACAGTAAAATGATTTCCCTTGATTATTTTTGAAGAATTTTGGTTATAACTGTATTAATTACGTATATTTAGGTATATTTTAGTGCGTTCGCAACTTGATTCCCCGTCGATGAACGGAGAGATCAATACGGGACGAGTCGGCGAGTGAGTGGGACGCACGCACCCGGTGTCACGTAATTGTCGCTTTAAACGTCTTCGCTCAACAATATAATAGTATATTGTGCAACTGTGGCATAATGAAAGCCACTGCTCGGGTACTTGGTTACGAAACGAACGAAGTAAGTATGGGTTATAGAAAATTAATTAATGACGTTTTGAACAAAGTAAAACTTACCTAAATGTGACCGCCAATTATCTTTCTTCCTAAATACTCTGTTACAAGTTCTGCAAATAAACAGAACCTGCTTTTTTAATTTCACTTTGGTCTTCGATTTTTTATCTCCGGGCGTAACATTTTCATCTGCTTTTTCTATTTTTATTTCCTTAGTTACAGTCTCCGGTATTGTCAATACGATCGAATTTTCGTTTTGTTCTTTAGCATTTAAATCCTCATTATTTGGTGTAAAATCATTTTGATTATCAATCTCTTTGTTGCCGTCGACTAACTCTACACCAATTTTTAACATGTCTGTCAACTTTTCTGCATCGATACCACTGTCTAAACTAATAATAAATGTATCATCATCTTCTGTAGAAATATATTGAACACTATTTTCGCCGATCAACTGATTTAGATTCATCGCTAAATTTGTACTTGCTTCCAAATCGACGTCGCTTTCAAATATAGTTGCACATTCACTTACTGACACTGGATTTTCAGCTTTAATTTCATTTATTTTCGGAACTAATTCTGCATTTTCCTCCATAGCGTTTAGTAGATCGTCTGGTAAATTTTCACCTTTTACTTGATAAAGAGCATTCATCAAATCTTGGTCTATACTCCTTACATCGGAAAAATCGAAAAGCACTTCATTTCTTTCTTGAGTTCCATAGTCTTCATTTGTATTGAATTGATTGGGTTGAAAGCTATCAAAATCGATGTCATTGTAAAATAATTCATCGTCCAAAGAGTGCAATTGATTCATATCCTTTAAAAATTCTATGTGCATTAAATTGTCAGCAGTGTTTCCATCATTTTGAATTGCAAGATTTTGTTGATCGGAGTTAGTATTGTTAACTTTAGAATATTCATCTTCGACTGAAAGTATGTCATTAACTATAGTATCGACGGTTTTACTTTCTGTATTGATTTGGTGTTTCTCCTCTTTATCATTATCTTTTTCGTCACTGCTCGAATGTGTCCTGTAAACAGTTATTGTAGCAGTATCAGTACAGTAGCAGTATCGGAAGATACTCTTAAATATTAAGGACATCCTTAGCCAATGTTTAGCCTGGGCTCATAATCTATTTAAAATGTTGCTATTATGAAAAATAAAATGGACTCGGTTAGTCATTTCCGGCTTATTTTACCAAAATGGAGGGTATTATCTTTAGTCACAGGACCAGGACAGCATTGATACAATGAAACTTCTGCTGCTGAATTCGTGAATGCAGAGGAAGCCATGGTTTATATGAGACAAGTAAGTTTGTATCCATTCCTTCCATCCATCCATCAGCCTGTTTCATCCACTGCTGGACATAGGCCTTTCCAGGATTTTGCCACTCTTGGCGGTCCTTCTGGAAGAAATGCCCATACTCACACACGCTGGGCAGGCGGGTTGGTGAGCGCGGTACCGAAACCCTTGCACCAGTGACGCCGCTGCCCGTCAACAGTCTGTTTTATATAAGGCCAGCAATTGGGGATGGATATACCGCCATCCAGCGGTCTCAGGCAATGGTGTGCCGCCTGGTTTTGCCTGAGAGCTGTTCTCTTACTCTCCCCCGAATAACTTCGGGAGGATTTGCTAGTAAGATGGTGGTACCTCCACAGTCGAGCCCGGCATCAGCTCTTCCACCTATACCACATATATTATCTATATATTATATTCCTTACCTGCTACTATGTTCAATAGGAGTACATTTGGATTGCAGCTGTATGCCACTGAGTCTGCAGGGCTGACTCTGTCGGGATATAGACGTGTTCGCTGTGTTCTGAGTCATTTGGTACCGAGGGCATGATTTCCAATGACGCTTCAGGGATGGCAGCTGGAACATTACAAAATATTTTAAATAATCTTAGTGTTAGATAAGTGCGAGTAGCACTCACGCACCGAGGGTAATATAATATACTTGAAAATATAATTATATCGACGTATTTTACAGTTAATGCCATCTACTTTCTTATTAGACTTTCGAAATGTATGCCGATGATATTTCATTATCAGCTATTTAACGCCCGCAATTCGATAGCGATAAATTATTTTATATTTCAATTATAATCGTCGGTGAAACGCGGGTGTACCGGCTGTGGACTGTGACTGGCATTTCACAGTTCACACATCGGGATTCATGTCGTAACAACATGTATGTTATTTTAGAGTTATCTTCATCAGTTGCATTAACCTGAGCAATTTAATTTTCATCCAAATTTTATTTAACTTCATTAAATGGGTAAGTTAATGCTACTTTTGGACCAAATTTATGATACACATACGGATGGATAACGAAGCCCCACCATGTTTTTTTTATCCCTTAAGTACGAAAGCATACCTGCTCAATTAGCAGAAAAGTTGTACCTAAACATTACTGGACTCTCATTCTTCTGACACCCCACGCAATAACATTTCTTCACGAATTCACTAGAATTCACGTTTTTCCGTTTACCGGCACGGCTAAGATGGAAGCAAAAGGAATCAAATTTTATGCACGCGTTTTTCCCGCACCGGCACGTTTCCATACATTTTTGCCTCCATCTTGACCTTGCTGTCGCCGTGCCGGTGCCGTGCTAGAAATGGAAAAACGCCCATTCTTGGAGATTTTCAAGTACATAGTCAAAAAGACGGAAGGAGTAATATTACCTGTTTGAATCTTCGTCTACAGGCGGAGCATGGGAAAGGTTTCTCATCATTATGTACCGCCATGTGTCGACCGAGGTTGCATTTGTCTTTGAACTTTCTTTCGCATATTGTGCAACTGTGCTCTTTTAAACCTGTCACAGAGGATATGGCTCACGTAATATGCTATAGTCTTAAAACGCATCTTTATAGAAAAGTAAAAAAAACATTATTGATAATTCAAGAACCTAGCTTTGATGAATAGAGACTCTGACAATGCACCTTATTATTGCTACCCTAAGAACAGATTAAATTCTAACTACATCCTTAGTACACTAGTTATTTTAAGGTTTTCCTTTAATCAAAATAAGAAGCATCAGAGTGAAACATTATGATACGGAATCTTAAAATTACCAAAATGCACAGCTTGGTGTTTCTTCAAATCTGACAGTTTCGGAAACGCCTTCTCACACATGTCACACTTGTGTGGTCTGGAAGAATAACCAAAATATCTTGGTACAGTAGTACAATATACAGTACAGATAAAGCGCGAGTTGAATGCAGAGCTAAGGAATGCGTTGTATACACACACAGCCGTTCTGTCCACACACACAGCAGGCGTGCGTGGGAGGTGAGCAGACCGTGGTGGGACGTGCTCCCACCCTTCGCCTCAACACCCCAACCGCATTAAACTCGCGCGATATCTGTCTATAGATATACAGATATATTATATCCATAAATGCTTTACCTATAGTTAAGGTGTTTAGAGAAGAAGTGCTGCTGCATTCTCCAAAGAGCCTCAAAGACCATGTGACACTGCTGGCATCTCCAGACCTTTTCCAGCGGCTTGTGTGTGAGGCTATGCTTCATCATCTGCTGCTTTGTGGAGAACTTCAGTCCGGGGCATTTATCTGGAAATTTGAAAGTTACATCAGTAAATATTACAAGTTTTGATAACATGCAAACTTGTGGGATAAACATTGGTGTAACTAAGGGAGAGAGGGCTGGCTGGATGGGTTGTGTATGTGATAGGTAAAGGGGTAGTTTAAGTAACAAATAACTACTGTAGTTATCTTGTAACAAGAGTTATGAATATCCATCCAATACTATAAAACAAGCAAAATTTGATTATAGGTATAGATGTTTGAATTTAGATTCTCACTTCTTACATGAAGGACCATATCGAGCTATAGCTATTGCAATTTTCTTTCTATAAAGCCAGTGGAATGTGGAACAATAAAAAGAAAAAAAAATGGTGTGAAGGGGACATTATTTTAAATTAGTTTCATTTAAATCAATCAATCAATCAATCAATCAATAAGCCCTTTATTCTGAACTAAGAGTTTTTTATTCTGAACTAAGATTTTTGAGTATATTTCTGTTTTTATAGAATGTCTTAGTGCCATTGGTAACAAAGAATATGCTCTCGCGTGTTTCTTCGATGTAGAGGGAGCATTTGATAGGGCAACATTTGGAGCAATAGAGGAATCACTCAAAAGAGAAGGAATTGGTGAAGCAATAGTAAGATGGGTGTTAACAATGTTAGAAAAAAGAGTTATATCTGCGCATTTAGCAGGGGAAACCTACACTATAAAAGCAAAAAGAGGGTTTCCTCAGGGAGGGTGCCTATCTCCTCTAACGTGGTGCCTCCTGATAGATTCAATAATAACCATCGTTAACAGAATGCACATCTATCTACAAGTGAACTCGGATGATGGAGTTATAATGATAGTAGGCAAAGACTTAAGTACGGTAAGATCTAGGATGATAACCGCAATAAGAAAAGTATTGGACTGGTCTGAAGACAAAGGACTTGATCTTAATCCCAGCAAAACAAAACTAGTTCTCTTTACAAATAAGAGAAAGCCCAAGGAACTACAACCTATCAAGTTAAAAGGCATAGTTCTGGAAGAAGTTAAAGAATTAAAGTACCTTGGTGTGACTTTTGACAACAAATTGAGATTTGATACTCATGTTAAAACTCAATGTAGTAAGGTAATTAGAACTCTTTTCCAATGTAGAAGGGCAGTAGGCAGTAAATGGGGTCTGACGCCTAGCATTATGCATTGGATATACAAGGCCATCATTTTACGGCGACTGCTATATGGAGCAATTGTATGGTGGCCAAGAACAGACATACAATCCACAAGAAAAGAATTAGACAAGAGATTGAATTTACAGAGATTGTCAGTAGTTTTGTTTTGTCTATATTCATTGTCAGTCCTATTTTTTCGCTTTCTTTGTTTAGATCTTGTATCATTTTCTGTAAAGTTTGTGGGTTTTCTTCAAATAAGACAATATCATCTGCAAACCTGAGGTGGTTAAGTTTTCTTCCATTTATGTTAAGTCCAAATTGATCCCAATCAAGTTTTCGGAAAATGTTTTCAAGCACTGCAGAGAATAATTTGGGAGACAGAGGATCTCCCTGTCGGACTCCTCTTTTTATTTCAAAGGTGTTGCCTAATGTTTCAAGTTGTATTTTTGCTTTGCTGTTACAGTATATGGTTTTGATTGTTTTAATGTATGTTGTGTGTATTCCCTGTTTTTCTAGACTTTCCCACATAGCCTCATGGCTGATACTGTCAAAGGCTTTGGTGTAGTCAATGAAAGCCATGTATAGAGTCTTGTTATATTTATTGTATTTCTCCATAACTTGCTTCACAGTGTGTATGTGATCTATTGTAGCATAATTCTTTCTGAAGCCAGCTTGTTCCATTGGTTGGTTTTCATCTAATGTGGTGCTAATTCGTTCTAGGACGATTTTGGAGAATACTTTATAAATATTTGACATCAAGCTTATTGGTCTGTAGTTTCCTATGTCTTCTTTTGCGCCTTTCTTATGTATAGGAGTAATGTGGGATGTTTCCCATTGTTCTGCTATGTGTTGAGATATTAAAACTTCATTGAAAATTTTTGTGAGTATAGGGACAAGTTCGCTTAAGGTTCCTCTTAGTATCTCATTTGAGATACATTATTTTAAATTAGTTTCATTTAATTATTAATCTATTATTTAGAAAAGATTTTTTTATGAGTATTATGTTTATAGTAATGTTTATGGGTTTTTATGGTTTATGGTTTGTTTTGGATTTGCTATGCAACATTATATTCTTGAGAATCATAACAGATTTTATTTCAATATAATATACGGGGTAATCTATTATATACAGAAACACACTTTAATCCTGTTCTGTATGGAAATAAAGCAATAATAAATCAACTTAGTTAATTAACACTGCCGTTTTTTTTATCTTGACCTTTTTACCTGACTTTACACATAAAAACAAAGTATAGAAAGATGACTATGTTATCAAGGCAAGCCTGATTTCAAATCATTTAAGTCATTTATTAGAAAAAATTCAATCATGAAAAAAATTTATAAATGCAAAAGACTGTTATCAACACACTTGTGTTTAATTTGGTTCTCATCGCAAATGTTCAAGCGTTGGCTGCAGACACAAAATACCTATTTTCACCTGAATCAAAATCGAATGAGGCGTCTTAAAGCTTTAACTTACCACAGGCCCACAAATTATCCTTGGAATGCACCCTTAAATGCCCATAATACTTCTTTGCATTATCAAACTTCTTCTGACAGATCTCACAGTGCAGTGTGGTTGGTCCATTCAAGTCTGGTTCCTCAAGCGGGTCATCTGCTGAGAGGAACTGCTCAAGGACATCGTCTGTTTCCAACAAAGACCCAGATGGTAGCGTGTGATGAAACTCAGATTTGGGTGCAAATGGTATGTCTCCATTGTGATGCAGATCTCCGAACTAGAAGAAGTATTTAGTTAGAACTAAGGTAAAGAAACATTACCATTACGCGTAAGAGTAAATAAATATAAATTCTTTTGGAAGTTAAAATACATTTATTTGATATTACGCACCGGAAGACTAAAAAATGATAAATTAGTATCCATTTCTGAGTAAAATCGTTCTAAATAGATAAAGAAATCCACAAAATAAATCCATCCACCATCGACCCCAGCTGTTTTTTGACATATACTGACCATTGCCATTGACCAATCTGACCATAGCCAAGCCAATCAAGCCATAGACTTCTATCCTAAGTCTATGATACTGACTGTTCCGTTTTCTTTGCACATTACGATCATAGCCTTCTTTCACTGACCTCTGAGTCTGTTCGTGGTTAATTAATACCACCTTCTTTGCTACAAGTAGAAATGCGATTCCACCCGGAATCATTCTCGATTTCTGAAAGATTCCCATTGAAACCCGTTTTTCACTACTTTTACGTGGTAAATTAGGAGTTATCTCACTGTTTTTATATGAAGCTAGGGACCATCTTAATGTACCTATTACAGTTCATTATCACGCTGAACAATAAATTGGAAAATAAAGTCATTTATGTGATTTGTGGTAAAAATTTACTACAATCAGTTTGTTTCAATCTGTTTTTTTGTGATTTGTCAAAAAGTAATCTAAGTCACCCATCCCTAAAATAAACTAATAATGAGTGTAAGTAAAGAGATTAAATAAAAACTACAAAACTAAATATTTAGAGTCTATTACGTATCAAGAACTCATTTTATATTTGTTAATTTATTTAGTTACACTAACTATGATTTCACCTGCATAAATACCTACCCATTTCGGGTTGCAACCCGGGTTGCAAACATCGACAGTTAATCGATAGTATATTCACTATCGGCACAATCGATAGTCTGGTAAAAACAATGGATAGTCATTCAATGTTTATTTTGGAACGCGAACTTAATAGTCTTTGATAGCATCTTTATATAAGATGACTTTAATTTATGCAGCCAAATTCTTACTGAAGACTCTGTAAGTGTTCAATAACTATTCTTTTCGTGTTCCTTACAAACCCGAGCCCAGCCCGGAGTCAATTACTATGGGAAGTCAAGATTTTATATTGCGAAATTAGCAAAAAGTGTTATCGATCCGTGTTATTGATCACTTACCAAGCGTCCAGTGTGAGTTTGGCTGCATAAATAAAAGTCACCTTATATATATTATGCCTAATTTTTGTGAATAATGTCTATTTATAAAATTCCCGGATTAAGGCATTTTCGTATTTAGTCATTTACAATAATTTTATTAAAAAAGGGGACTTTTTTGTCGCGTCTGAGATATGAATTTTCTTATAGTGAACTCTTCGTTAAGTTTATCCGTCATGTATGTTTTGATTTAGATAAAAAATGATTATACTCTTTGTAAAGTAAAATGACAAGTTATTTTTAACCAGCAGAATTATTGATTTTTGATAACAATCTGATTTACAGTTGACTTCCCGCACCGTGCCTCCTACCGTTTTAGTGTTATTTTGCAATGGCCGCAGACTTGGGACTAAATATGCGAGTGGGCGTGGCTTCTGCTCGCGCGCCTCCAACTATAGAGAGTTGCGCAGGAAACATCGAGTTTGAATTTAATCGGAGCTTAAATCTTTTTACATAAAAATATGTATACCTGAATGTATGAGAAAAAGCAACTGCTTTATGCCATAATGTATTGGGAACATCAAAAAGTGTTATTTATATGCTGTGGTATTTTTACACTGAGAAAAATTTCGTTTTGTGATGACCAAAAAATCATTAAGATTATGTTTTATTGCAAAATCCATCGCTATGGAATACTCTAAATATTAGAGTGCATTACAAAGTAGGTACCTCTTTAGTAGGACATGGTATAATATTTACAGAGGAGGTCCTTAGTTTTCCTGAAAATAAGTTTAAACTATATTTTAAGCAGGGACTACTTAAGAAAGCTTATTATAAAATCAATGATTATTTGGACGATAATAGGCCAGTTTCTGAATTAAGAAAGTCTCGCTAAGTGGATACATAAGTGACGAATTGACCAATCACAGCGCAGCATTTGAAAGTTAAGCACTACTTACTAGAAATTCTCAATTGTGAAATCGGGGGAATTGTAATTCATAATTAGCATATATTAATACTGTATGATTCCTCTAAAGGCTTAAAATTAATTAATATATAAACTTACTTTGTTAAAGGTAATAGACAATATATGAGACGGGTTGACTAAGATACAGTCTTTTCTCGTGACATAATTCCTGCAGTCTTATATTTTTTATGCCTTTACTTAAGTAGGAATGTATATGATTTTGTATCATATGTTTTTTTTTAAAAAGGAATGTTTGCTAAGTTTCTTGCCCTTCTTCTTAGCAATACTAATCGAATGGTGCAGATGGTTAGGAATTATGTATGTATAATATTTTTATTCCTATATTTCTCTATTTTATGCAGGTGTATTTACCTTTATTACATTTTAGTAGCCCAACCTTAATATTTTTTGTATTTATTTCCCGTTTTTATTTATGAACTTATTTGTACATTGCATTATGTATATATAATATTTTTATTCCTAGATTCCTCTATTTTATGCAGGTGTATATTTTATTTCCCGTATTATTATATATTTTTTTATATTCTAAAGATATTATTATATTGTTAAAATTAACTTTGACTTGTAGAAAGTATACTTTATGTATCTATTTTGCAAAAATAAATATTTTGATTTTGATAATGTATTATATTTGCAAATACTACTTTATATACTTTGTGGTGATTAATCTCCTATACTTCGTTTAGAGAAAAATAATCACATTATCAACTTCAAAGGTTTAATTTTAGTAACTTTGCTGAAAAATATTGCTGAAACATCAGAAATATGTTTGAAATGGTTGGTTGTAACATATTGTGCGGGAATTTTTATTATGTATCACTTACTGTTGAAAAAAAAATACTTCCGTAAATTTTTCTGATTAATCTCGCCAGTTTCAATTAGACAATAGTTGTCATTTGAGTCTTCAAATTCGTCAGAAAGATTCGGTGATGTGTCGTCATTTTCCTTGCTGAAAAAAACATTTTATTACAAAAAATTCAAGTAAATGAAAAATCAAGTTAATTTATAAACTACGATCCTTTACTGACGGTACATTTTTTTTGTACGTAATTGTTATAAGAATTAATTAGTACAAGTTTTATTTGCATCTTATGCTCGCTACCTTTTCAATTAAGGAGATGTAGATATAACAGGTGCCAAAGTTTCACATTTGTTGTCAGTAGTCACGCCTAGCCCATACAGGTTACTGAAAAAAAAAACATTTTCTCAATTTAGTTTATATGAATATATGGATATCTGAATATAATTTGCAACATTCCGCTAAACAATGGACTTCCGCGAGGTAACGCCTAATCAATTGATCAATAAATCAATTATCTTAGTTTATAGGGGTCTTTTTTAATAATATACTGGATGATATTGTGGAAGCCAGATACTGGCGAGAGTACTCGTCCATACAAACAACTTTTAATATGGAACATTTTTCCGATTTCTCAATTTATCTCAAGTTTTTGCGTGATATAAACTGTTACAGATATTTTATCTCATGAATTCCTTTTGGCTATGGTTTTAGGTATAGCAGTGTATGCAAATGCTTTTTCTTTCTAGTCTGCGTAACCTCGGAATAGAAAAAGAATATCTGTATAGAGCACCTTTTTGTTTTTCACACTTTGTACCCATCTTCTTCCTTCTAAGTTATAGTGACAACGTATTTTATTTATTTAACCTTTTCAATGTCCACCTACAAGCCATTCTCGGTAGGCCAGAATGTCCAGCTATAAATCGAAGGAATTCTTCCTGCCGACCCGGTTTAGAAATCCATGTATTTCGTTATGTTAGGTTATATTTTAGGCATTGTGTTATATATCAGAAGACGCGCAATTAAATGACTAAAAAGAATATGTATACCAATTACCTCAAAAATAAAGATGAATAGACATTTTCGTCGATTGCATTTCACATTCACAAAAATTTTCACTACATCACCACACAATTTGATTCATATTCACTGATTCTCATATTTCACAAACAATAAAATATCACTAGAACACTCCCTAATATATTACGCGGTTACTACATGAATTATTTTTATGTAAATATCACTATTACCTTCAAAAACAACAAATAATTGCAAGCGTAAAATCTAGCAATTCATCCGTACGCCATTTGCCCGCAAACTGCAATAAAAGTAGCGTTCGCAAACTAAGTCAGAACGCGATCGTAATTTTACATTGAGCAGATGAAATAAAAAAAATTATTTATGGTTTACGAGTTTGCTGTGCATTTTTTATACAAATATAAATTCCGTATTATCATATTATTTTGTTATATTGTACATGTCCGTAATTGCAGAATAAATATTTACATGAGAAAACAATGTGAAAATATTTTTATTTACTTCCTCACTACAATTTAGACAATTACAACACCAAAAATATATGTTTACGAGTTTGCTGTGCATTTGTAATATAAATATAAATTTCGTGGTATCATATATTTTTTATATTGTTCATGTCTGTAATTGCACAAAAATATTTGCATGAGAAAACAATGTGAAAATATTTTTATTTACTTCCTCTTCACAATTAGGCAATTACAAAACCAAAAATATATCATGGTCAAGCAGATTGGAACATATTTATTGTGAGTACATTAGACAGGTCTGCTGCCCTTGTTTTATTTTACATTAGTGAGCAGAGCATGCCGCCATAGCCAAGTCGACTACGTATAATAATTGTACTATATGCGTCGACCACTGAATACACAGAAAAATTTCAACCTATAATGTTTGACATCTGCCTATGTTATTGATTTTTAGATTTTAGTGGGATTCGAACCTGAAAATTTGGTCACTTGTTAGGTCTGACAGTGCTGAGTGCTAATGACCTTGAAAACATGGCAAAATGCTGTAGCATTTTTCCATTGTGATTTCAAATGTTTGATACTAACCTATGTTATTGACTAGAATATAGAGGGAATTTTATTAGGCAGTGAGATTTGAAAGGAATGTAGGATTTGGAAAATAAAATAACATTTAAACAAAAATATAATTTATTCAGAAGCGACTTCTTTGGGTTTTAGCGGGATTCGAACCTGCAAATTTGGTCACTTGTTAGGTCTGACAGTGCTGAGCGCTAATGACCTTGAAAACATGGCAAAATGCTGTAGCATTTTTCCATTGTGATTTCAAATGTTTGATACTAACCTATGTTATTGACTTTAGGATATAGAGGGAATTTTATTAGGCAGTGAGATTTGAAAGGAATGTAGGATTTGGAAAATAAAATAATGTTTAAACAAAAATATAATTTATTCAGAAGCGACTTCTTTAGGTTTTAGCGGGATTCGAACCTGCAAATTTGGTCACTTGTTAGGTCTTACAGTGCTGAGCGCTAATGACCTTGAAAACATGGCAAAATGCTGTAGCATTTTTCCATTGTGATTTCAAATGTTTGATACTTACCTATGTTATTGACTTTAGGATATAGAGGGAATTTTGTTAGGCAGTGAGATTTGAAAGGAATGTAGGATTTGGAAAATAAAATAACATTTACACACAAATATCATTTATTTAGAAGCAACTTCTTTACAAAACCAACCATCGTATGTGTTTTCTAATATACACAAAGAAAAGGCAATTCACAAATACATTTTTATACATTCATTACTTGTCATTTATTATTTTTACACAAAGAAAAGCCGATACACAAAAACAGTTTTATACATCAGTTACTTATCATTTATTATTTTTACACAAAGAAAAGGCGATACACAAAAACATTTTTATAGCACAAAAACATTAATAAAATTTTTTATACAACTATGACTAACGACCGTTGGGTGGTTTACTTTCGTGCACTCGACATAAAATCAACCCTCTGATGACGTGACAGTTTTATCACCTGTGCTAGAAATTGGGCTTCATTTAGCCGCATACTTAGATTTTTACTCAAAAAAGCATTAAGTTCTGGAGTCCAGTCCTCGAAAAAGCGGTTTTATTTAAGTCAAAAAAATCCAAGGTTATGACGAGTGATCAAAAGTAAGCCACTGGCCATAGACGAACACTTGAATCTGTAAGAAATAGATGGTAAGTTGCCGGAAAAGTTATCTAAACCGTTGCAATATGATCAATTCGAATGTCAGGGTATTGAAAGAAACGTATGCACAAAAAAGGTAAAAAGTCAATTGTATACCTTGATGAGACTGGTTGTACGAACATCTTACATGAATACTATGATCATCACTACGATGATCATCAACATACTTACATACAGTTTATTATCATAGGATCAAAAGCCTATGGACCCGAGCCCTTCCCCAAGAATTCTGCCTAGTACAACTCAAACCATAAGCAAATTATCTGGTTTTTACAAACGGTTTCACTGGTAATTGCCCTGTTTATTGAAAGAAGATTATTTGAGTACATTAGACGCAATCACAAAAAGTACAAGCACATTCAAACCCCGCTAACAAAATAACCTTTTATTCATCAACTCGCACGCTCAGATTCCGTAAAGAGGCAAATATTATTTGCGTGGCTTCTTGACGATATCTCTGCCCGGAAGATGTCGGAGTGAATGCCAATTAGCCCAACAATCCGGTAGGCAGAGATACACGTCACCGCAGGTGACACAACTAGTTTTTGAATCCTTGCGTAATCCTAGCCGTTGGTGCAGGTGGCAACGCTTTCTTTGCTGACTACGATGCACCTCAGGAATGTGCACAACATCCCTTCTGAGACGCATCTCGCTTTCCACGATGAATGCAGAACAATCTAGTGGGGATTTATGGTGCTTCTTCACCAGACTTTCAGCCAGTTCTTCGCGGAAATCGCGATGCGTCATCAGAGGCAGTTGACGACGCGCCCGAGATGCATTCAGCATAATGAAAGCATTGTGCACACTGACATTCAGCAACCTTTTAAAAATTTTCATATACCACTTCAGGCATCTCTTTCTTTCCACCAAATACATTGAGAGTTTTTGATCCTTTAGATCAACCCCTCCCATTGTATTGTTGTAGTCGTTGACTACAACTGGCTTCGTCAGGTCCTTTCCAGCCTTTCGACTCAAGACGGTTTCCGAATCGTGATAGGTGGAAATCATGTTCACCATTCTGGAGTCCTGCCATGAGATACATGCCACGTCACCACAATGGAGAGCAGTAATTTCCCCCTTTTGCACCTTTTTCGGAAGCTTCTTGAGTTTTTCCGGTACATTCTTGCGATTAGTACGCAACGTCCCCAAACAATCGTATCCTAAACTCTTGAGGTACCGTGCTAACGCTGGAGAATTATAATAATTGTCCATCGTAACACAGTGACCCCGATTTTCTAGACCCTTCAATAAATCGAGTACTACTTGAGCACTCTTGCCAGCCAAGTCTGCACTAGGATTTACGGCATCACCGGTGACAGCAGAATTCTTCCCCGTGTAAATTTCGAATCGATACAAATACCCACTCCTTGATTCGCACAACTCGAAAGATTTAATGCCAAAACGCGCAGCCTTTGATCTTATTGCTTGGACCCAGGACAAGCGGCCTTTGAATAAGGTCAATGACTCATCGATCGCGACGTCCTGTTGAAGGTTATACAAGGACTCGAATTTTGAATTTAAGTGCGCAAGGAGTGGCGCAATTTTCCGCAACTTCGCAGAGAGCGTTTTCCCTCCAACTTGCGGCAAATTTTGACTCACATCAGAATTGTCCGTAAAGTGAAGGAATTTGTTCAGCAAAATGAAGCGGTTGAACGCCATGAGCGACCTGAAGTAGGGCAGTTGCAGGAGGCCGAGCGTCTTCCAGTATTCATGCTGAGATGTCCGTTGAGCAATTCCCATCAAAGTATACATCGAGATAAGCACCCGAATCTCATCTGCATCGGTGTCAACCCACCTATGCAAACGAGATTTCGGCTTCAGTTTACCTTTACTGCGTAGCTCGTCAATCGACTGGTGAGCGTATTTATTGGTTTCCCTAACCATAAGCCCTATGATGTCGTCGTCCCAGATGTCACAGAAGGCCTCATAGGGCGTATCATAGTCCTTGACAGGTCCAGGAGTTGGACCGGAAAAAGTTTCCTGAACACCCCTGAAAGTGCCAAAGTCTTCCTGCCAATCAAAACCACTAGATTCGCCCACAAGACGGTCGATAGCAGCATCCATTTCTTCCTCAACCGAACAAATCAAATTGCGAACGTTCTCGTCTAACTCATCGTCGTCAGGAATAGCCCTGCGCGTGCAATTACGAGGGGTAATGATCTCGTCCAGATCGTATTCATCATCGTGATCCGAATCGAGATCACTGCCTTCGTTTACCGGTTCCGCAGGATGTCTGTTGGAGGATCCTACCGTCGTCCCTGAACACGATGGAGTAGCATCCACCCGCTCAACAGAATGTCTTGCTGACCTATGATCACCGCTAGTGCTAGGTCTCGGTTCAACAGGATTAGCACTAACGGTGACCGACGGCAGGTCAACAAGATCTCCCGCTGGCCCAGACATGCTGCGTGAAGGGCTCACGCGCTCAGGAGTTCCCGACTGCAACTGTACCCCCCATTTGCTTACATGCTCCAAGTGATCCTCTGTAGCCTCCAACACGTCCTCCTCGTCCAGGCTGCACTCCGCCGCTATCTCCTCAGGCCGTAGACTGTAAAAAATAAGTAATAATTTGTCAAATCAAATCAAAATATTTATTTTGTAAAATAGATACACAAAGTATACTTTTTACAAAAAGTTAATCTCTACAAAATCAAAAGAATATGAAATAAAATAATAAAACAGGAAATACATACAAAAATATTTAGGTTGGGCTACTAAAATGTAATTATATTATACACCTGCATAGTAAAATAAAGAAATAGAGGAATAAAAATATTACATATATTAATATAATTAAATATAATTATACATAATACAAGAAAATACATAATGAAAATCATAATGTATATATAAAAAGTATTTGCATAGTAGTACTTGCTGAACAGTGAAGAAAACACCGTAAGGTAAATCTCATGCCCTAAAAAGCGTGTATTTGTGCCCAAAGTACGGCAATATGGCCCACCCTGTCACGTTGGGATGTAAAAATCGTCGGTGAATAAGTAGTAACCTTTATAAATAAATAAGCACTTACAAGATCGACTGCTGTAGCTCCTGCTTGCGGCGAATGCGGCCGCCGGGAGTTTTCTCCACTTGGACAACCCCGGTGACTCTAAAGGAGCCTCCGGGGGTCACGTTGACGTCGAGTGCTTGAAAAGACGGGGCACTAAAAAAAACAAAAAAAAATTGTTTCGGTACTGTACAATTATTTTACTGGCGATGAAGTTTTTGTGTTAGGACCTCGACATAAAATACTTACGGAACAGGTGGTCTCCACATGCGTGGCTCCTCGTCGCACTCGATGTCACGCTCACTGGACGCCCCGGCTGATACCAGTCGAAGACAACGCCTGGCCCGCTGCTCAGATTCTTGGGTGCGGCGCTTCGGCACAGGCGTTGTCGACCTGGACCGGGACGACCCGCTGGAATCGCACGACCTCAATCTAAAAAGAAAAAAAATGTAACAATACTAAATTTATTTTTGTTGTTCAGTATGAGCACTACTTTTGATGCTCCCATTAGACAGATTCAGTGTAAAGACGCCTTTTGTCACACACATATTTTTCTCTACGGTTGATAGTTTGGTCGTTTGAGTACTTCTAAAAATTTATTTATTTATAATCTCAATTTATTCTAAAACTATATGCCGCAGACCAAAAACATAAAGAACAAAAAGCATGTATCTACACTCAATCTGTCTATTGAGAGCATAAAAAGTAGTGCTTATGGTGGTGGTGGTGCTTATGGTATACAAAAATCGTCAATTTTACCTAGAAGATTTTGAGCAGCCAATATTTTGGAAACTATCACCCGCAGGGAAAAAGTTATAAGAATAAAAGGTGTTTATTTAGACTCGGTCTATCGAATACAAGCATCAGAATAATTGATTATAATGAACCAAAAAAAAAAATAAAAAAAATTTTTTTTTCTTATTTGTCCACTTTGTCGTTTATTCACGTTCTATTGACACTGTTACGAAACGAAATACTAAATAAAAATAAAATAAAATAACAGAATTTCGAACACAGCAAATAAAATGTCGTTGGCAACGGTACTTCACGCGGAATTTGGGCAAGTTTCGACAAGAATACCATTTGCCAATTTTTACAATAGAATGAATAAAAACTAACATGAAAAACTAATTCCTGGATAAATTACGAACAAACTTATGTTTTTCATTTATGATAATTGCATCAGATATTGGAAATAACAGCCAACGGATTTTTTACATCACGCCACGGAATGGCGTCGTCCAAACTTTCGAGGCTTTTTCACAAATATATTTTACGAATTCACTAAAACTAACACTTGAAACATATTCTACACTAAATTCTGAGTATTTTGATATATAATATATAACATAAACACTTACCTCTTCAAATTTCTCGGCATTTTCACTGAACGAACACACTCTCACTTTGCAGCAGAAACAGAAATGGGCGACCGCCGCTGACTTTTTCGACAATTTCATTCATTTCGACTTCACACCATAGATTTCGACCAATCACATTACACCAACTGATTGCCAACAGTATAACGAAACGTTTTGTTTTTGTAGTACAACTATGCGCTTAATTTCGTAGAACAAAACTTGGCTGTGAAAACCGGAACGTCTATACGCGCGAAGTCTGAGCTTTTGTCACTACCGGACTGCAAAATCCAAAGCCCAGACTGCGCGCGTTTGACATCGAAAAGGTTAATATTATGGTTTGAAAAACAATATAAGGTGACTTTTATTTATAGAGCCAAACTCATACTGTAAGCTTAGTAAGTGATAAGTAACACGGATTGATAACACTTTTTGCTAATTTTGCAAAATAAAATCTTGACGTCCC
Organism: Ypsolopha scabrella; assembly: GCA_910592155.1. NCBI lineage: Eukaryota > Metazoa > Arthropoda > Insecta > Lepidoptera > Ypsolophidae > Ypsolopha > Ypsolopha scabrella. Next base: position 15,897,322 of record OU342980.1, read on the forward strand.
ATAGTAATTGACTCGGGGCTGGGCTTGCGTTTGTAAGGGACACGAAAAGAATGATTCACGAATTTCACAAAAAAGGGTCATTGAACCTTGTTACTGAGCACTTACCGAGTCTTCAGTAAGAATTTGGCTGCATAAATTAGCCACCTTATACAGGATGAAATTCAGTCAACAGCCTAAATTCATACTGTAGACTCGGTTGGTCATCAGGAACAATGTTTAATCACCTTTCAGGTGACAAATTAAATTTATATCGAAATTCGAAAAAATATTTTTTTTGCCCCATAGTGAACATAGTCCACTAGGAATTGTACTTGAACTAGTCCAAAAGTAATGGGAACAAAAAAAAGTTTTTTATGATTTCGCCCAAAAGATATTTGAACCTTGTTCCTGGTCACTAACCAAGTTTCCAGTATGAATTTAGGCGGTTGACTGAATTTCATCCTGTATAAGGTTTCATCGAAATTATTTTACGAAAGATCCTTATTTTTACGTCATTCACCACATGGAGTTTTCTCAGTGTAGAGCTAAGGAAGAAGAAAGTTCGTTACAAGTACAAAAAAAATGCGTTGTACTGTACCTATTTATTGGCGATATAAAAAGCTACTTATTAGTCAATCGTTCGATAGTGACTGGATTACAAAAACAAATATTTAATCCACATTAAAAAAAGTTTAAAAGTTTACATACTTACGACATTCTTTGATTGCTTTATTTCTCGTTGCGTGAGCCTTTTTCTTTTATCATGCTTATTGCCCATTATTGGAGACCAGTGAACGAATTATTCGCAGATGCAGACCAAAACCTCGTCAAAACTATAAATACGACGCGACGAATTGATGCGACGACCTGTGACACAGCCTTCCCGTCTTGCTTCACAGGCTTGCAGAGCGGGGTTTGGGTAAAAGGGAATGAGATGGAGAGGAAGATGGAGGTAGGAGAGAAACAATATGGAATGTGGGCTTACTTGGTCTCTTCCTTGTCTCCAAAATGGCCGCTAACTTGCGGCGAGCCGACTTTCTGCGCTGGTGGTTTTCTTCCTGCTGGAGCTGATGGAGTGTGGGACATAAATCCTTCACCACAAACACACAAGGTAATGTTCAAAACGAGTGCACAAAGAAATGTTCATTTGGTGCGGCGTGGCACTGCGTAGGAAGTAGGTTTGGATAGTATAAACATACAAACAAACGTGAAAACAACCACTGCAAAAGTGAACCTACGAAACAAAATGTGGGTATGACACTTATAAGCACGAATCGAAACGTACGGGTCTGTTCACAAACAAAAGATTTTGATGAACCAAGCAAACTGTGATGAAGGCATAAGAATAAAAATTTCACTTTTTCAATATCACCTCATAGTGGACCTATATAATATAGGTACAAGGTTACATTACAAAATAGACCACGTATGTAAAATGTCAAAATAAAGGGCTTATTTTAAATATACGGGAGTAAGGTTGTTTTTATAGATAAACGGCACGGGTTGAAGGTCAGGGCTGAGCGTAACCTTGAGAAATGACATATCTGGTTTGGGAAAAAGTTTCTTCGCATTTTATATGAAAATTCAAAACATTTCTTTTCAAAAGTTTATTTATATTTAACTAAAGTATGTAGGTGCCATTTTGTTCGATAACTTTCTGCCACCTTGTAGGTAGGGACACGATCCCATTGCTATGGGATATTGCTTGGGGCTTCTGATCAAAATACCGCGACAAGTGGTTTTGGCAGTCCTCTCGTGATGTTAACCTGACACTGCCTAAAGAATTCTGAAGAGATCGAAACAAGTGGAAATCTGAAGGTGCAAGGTCAGGACTATACGGCAGATGCATTAATACGTCCCAGCCAAACTCTCTTAATTTTTGCCGAGTGGCTAAAGATGTGTGAGGTCTAGCGTTATCATGATGAAAAACCACACCCCTTCCGTTGACTAATTCCGGCCGCTTTCTCTCAACATCTTGCTTTAATCTTATCAGTTGTTCGTAGTAGAGTTCAGAATCGATGGCCCTGCCTGGCGGTAGGTAACAGCTCATAATGAATAATGCCCTTCCAATCCCACCATACACACAGCATTACCTTGTTGCGAGATAGCCCGGGTTTCGCCAGAGTCTGTGAAGCCTGACCAGCCTTTGATCACGACCTTTTTCGCACGTTCTTGTCGTACGTGATCCACTTTTCATCACCAGTTATCAGGTTTTTCAAAAATGGTTCGGTTTCATTACGTCGTAATAAAGAATCACAAATGAGTACACGGTTCATTAAGTTTCTTTCAGTGAGCTCATGAGGCACCAAAATATCGAGCTTTTTTCTGTACCCAGCTTTTTTCAAATGCTCCAAAACTGTTTTGTGGTCAATCCCCAGTTCTTCAGCTATATCGTAACTACTGATATGCCGATCTTGCTCTACTTTTTCAAAAATGGCATCCATTTTATCCGTAACAGGGCACCCAGAGCGAGGTGCATCTTTGACATCAAAATTTCCGGATTGAAAACGCTTAAACCAAATTTTTGCTACTCTCACAGACACTGCACTAGGTCCGTAAACATCACGAATTTTTTTCGCGGCTTGCGTTGCGTTTTTACCTTTTTTGTAGTAAAATTTTAAAATGTATCGAATTTCTTCATTAGATCCACTCATCTTAACAGTAAGAAAAACAAATGAAAATCACACATTTTACCTAGTTTGAATTTGGAATTATCTTTTTTAAAATTTAAACTTTTTAATAATACCAAAACCAGCCAGATACAAATGGTATAGCCAAAGAGATTTTATTATAAGTTCATACATACTATTTGCGAAAAGAGTTTTTCCCCAACCTATTATATGCAAAACGGGACAGAAAAACTTGGGAATAAAGAGCTGATTATTATTATATACACAGGGACGGACTGATAACCAAAATGTTTCAATTTTTGGCTCCTTGTCTATAAAAGTATTTGATGTACAATAAATAAAAGCAGTTGCTTACGCTCACTTTTTTGTACCTACCTCAGTTATATGAGTTTTGTACCGTACCCACCCACAGACGTCCAATATATATCTGTGACCGTACCCACGATATCATTCGTGTCGCTTTTTGAACGCTGTGTGGCGAAATTCGCTCACTCTGAGTAAAAATCCTCGTTTTGAAATGGCACCTAATTCTGTAAAAATTATTCATGATTCACGCAAAACTGAACACGACCAAAATGTCAAAATTTTAACAGCTGACTTTTATTGTTTTTCTGTGGTTAAAAATATTTCATGGTATTTCTTTTCCGTATGTATTTGATTTACAAATTTATCATATTATTTGGATTGAGCAGGCAGTTTTTAAACATTGATCCAGATCCTAGAGTCATTATTTCGCCAGTATATTTGTGAAAATGTGCATAGTATTCATCTACTCTGGAAATAATGATCAAGAAAGTGATTACAACTTAATTATAGCTGCTAATAGAGACCTGTACTATGATAGGCTTGCACTTGATGCTGCTCCCTGGGATGAAGATCCAAAAATCATTGGAGGTAATAATACAATAAACTGACAGCAATTTTTTCCTCTATTTGGTTTTGCAGGTGTTATACAAATAAGCTTAATTTCAGGTCGTGATATGGCAACTGGTTGTGAAGGAGGGACGTGGATGGCATATTCCCTGCGGCATAAAAAGCTTGGACTTCTTTTAAACCTTCCGGGGAACAGAAAAGAAGATGCTAAAAGTAAGTCAGTTTTTTTTTAGTTTCATGTCATGAGGCAGTTCTCAGTAATGTTGTTGTATTCAAAATGTTTTTTTTTCCTGTTTTAGGTAGGGGAAAAATTGTAGAGGAATATGTGAAAAGTAACTCATCAGTAGAGGAATATATTGAATCCATAAAAGCATATGGTAAAGAAACAAGTGATTTTGCCTTTGTAACAGTTGATTTAAGGTTAGGATACAATCTCACAAGTTTTTCTTTGTTATTTCAAAACCTACATTACTTAAATAAATGATTTTCTTTCAGTAAACAAAATGTTCAAACTTATAACAATGTGAGTGGAAAGTTAGAAACCTGGTCTGACACATACCTAGGGTTCAGTAACAGCACTCCTGACACCCCTTTGAAAAAGGTTGAAGCTGGAAAAATAAGATTTGAAGAAATATGCAATAAAAACAAAAAAACTGACAGAGAACCTGATCTTATTAATGAATTATATCAGTTGCTGCGATGGGACAAAAGGTGCAAGAAGTTCAAAATTTAGCTTGAAACCGTCACTCCCTGCATTTAGCAAATTCTTTAAAATATTGTTATATTCTATTTTACTATGATCCATCTATCCATCAGGCTGTTTTGTACACTACTAAACATAGGCCTTTCCAAGATTTCACCACTCTTAGGGGTCCTGAAATGAAATGCCATACTCATACACATTGGGCAGGCAGGTTAGTGAGCGCAGTGCCGAAACCCTCGTACCAGTGATGTTGCTACCCATCACCAGTCTGTATTTTTTATAAGGCCCGACAATTTGGGATTGATATACCACCATCAATTAATCCCAGGCAGTGGTGGGCCACCTGGTTTTTATTTTACTTTACTATGATGCATTCAAATATAACAATCGGCTCTTATTTTTCATATAAAATTATCTGTATAATCTTGTTTCCAGACATCTGCCTGATGAAGAGTTGAAAATGAAAAATCCTCCTAGTATATATGAAAACCTGAGTGCAATATTTGTGGACATACCTGAATCAAAATATGGGACAAGGTGGGACCTATACATATATACTATAGCTTTTGCCTGCTGCTTCACCCGCATTGAATTTGTTTTTGTGGTCTCCTTTAAAATCAATCAATATTTTTTCAAACTGTAATAGCTGGTGAAATGTGTCCGTTTCCCATTTTGTATGTCTCTTTTATAGTTTTTATATAAAATTTACATGTTCTGGAAAAACATTTTAAAGGATTATACATCAATATATAGCTTAATATTCTTTCCATCATCATGCCATTGTATTACATAAAGTATTATGTTAACGGCCAAATGTGATTTTAGTTCAGGGTTTTAGTTCACTGTCTTCAGAGTTTAAAAAAAAAAATAACCATGAAGGTTATGTATGGCAGCATACCTAATTTTTCTTTTTTTACTCATATTTACTGAGCTTTTTTTGCCAATGAATCTATGCATAATTTTTCTTACAATAAATGTTACTTGCAGGACACATAGTATTTTCCTACTGAGCAAGACAGGAAAAGTAAGATTTATTGAAAATACTAGGAAACAACCAACACATCCTGAGGATCCTGTAACATGGACAGAAAACGAGTATATTTCAGAAATGGAATATTTATGCTTATAAATTAATCATCATGTAGAATTTAACTCCTAATTACAAAAAAGTAGAACAATTATTTTATGTGATGATGTGATGTGATGAGTTATTTCACAATAAAACTAAATTATTATAAAAACAATGGATTTATTTTACAGTGGAAACTATGATATAATATATATATATATATATTTCACAGTAAATATTGTAACAAATTACAGAGACCATTTATCTACATGAAATTGTTTAGGCAAAGTGAAACTACCGTCTTGTTCCAAAACACATCCCAACAGTTTTGGTACATTTAAAATTGTGCCTGATAATATATGGGGAAACCTACTCTCCTTCTTATCAACATAGGTAAACATAAGCCTTTTGCTAATGTAGTCACCACTTACTGAAACATTTCCAACTTCTACATGACTGTTGAGAGATGTTGAAAACATTTCAATACTTAACCGCAATGACTCCCAACTCAACAACTCATTTGCTGCTACAAAACTCAAGCGAAAATGGAAGCCAAGCTGAGTATAAGCTTCTTTTATAACTTCTGTAACATGGTTTAGAACTCTGTCCAATTCATTGAAATCTCTTGATGCTACAAACAACTGAATAACAGAAGACTGACTGACATTGAACAAGCTATCTTCATCAGATGGTGCCGGGATGTATTGTCGACCAATTGAAAAGTATTTTAGAGGCAAGTTTTTAGGATAAATTATGTTTTTAGCATGATAAGCCATATAAGAACTTAGGGACCCTCCACCAGTCAAATGCAAGCGGCTATCCTTATTGACTTTAGCATCCTCATCATGATGAAGAATGAAGGTTTTGTCAGGATTTGTGTGATCTTCACCGCATCCTTCCAGGATTACACTTTTAACAAAATCTGGATTAGAAAATTGGACAAATTTATTCTTTTTCAGAATATTACTAAAGTAAAACTTTGCTCCCAGTTCAAAAATAGCAGCATCTCGTTTGAGATAGTAATTTTCATTCTTCTTAAAATGAATAATGTTTAGATTATTTGCAATCTTTAAGTGATCTTTTTTGTTAGAAGGAGGATTGAGATGTGTATGTATAATTTTGTTAGCTTCATCTGGTGTAAGATGATGAATGCTGTTAGGTAGTCTCAAAGCTTCAACTATTGCAGTTTCCTCAGCTGACCACAGAGGAACTTTCAATTTCTTGATGTTATCCTTTAGTAAGTCACTCTGAACTTTATATTTTTCAATAGCTTTACTGTCTGGTTCATTTTTTATCAAAATACCAAGTTCTCTAGAAACTTCGGCCTTCTTCTTAACAAAATCTGACTTCCTTTGTCTCAGTTCTTCGTAAACTGCCCATAAGTCTTCTAATTTACACAAATCAAAATTGCTTTTCCTTCTTCTTAATTCTTCTTGAAGATTTTGCTTGTTTTTTACTCTATCAGGAAAGTCAATATGTGGATTTAAATAAACAAATGTCTCTGTAGCTTTTGCACCATTTACAAAGAGTGCTGAATGTCTTACTAGCAACTTTTTAGATAAAACAATTTTTAAGCCAGTATTCAATGGCTTATGTAGCATCTTCGTCTACCTTTTTCTTCTTATTTGGACTTATATCTTCAACAATTGTATCTCCGTCTTGGTCAGTTACTTGTGCTTTTTTGGTGTTTTGAGTGATAATCTTCCTTTTTTCTGCCTGTTTGAAGTTGCCGTACCCGGCAGCGCGTTCAGACTCCTCTATACTATAAGGCTCGAGCTCGAGAGCTTTCAAACGCCTTTTGTGTACTTTAGTTTTGAAATGCGCATTCAATGCTTGGTCATCAATGAAGTATTTCGCACAGTGAAGGCAGTAGTGCTGAGCTGCACCAGGCAGATCGAGATCAACGTTTTGATTCAGTAGCTTTTCAGCATTTTCTGCAAGTTTATGGAATATTAAGACAGAGACATTTTAACCTTAAAGTTACATGTGAATGTGAATATGCTGTAAACATACCTTCCTTCAGGTCGACATCGATTTCATCAAGATCCTTCGTCCTGTTACGCACCCTCCAACGCCTTGCCAAATGCGTATCACCGTTGTGGTACTTTTTGCGTTTGTATGGCATAATAAAATAGCACACTAAATCGAAGAAACGAAATGCCTAGGAAAAAGAAAACTGAAATTTTTTTTTTTTTAATGTGTTTTACGGCCCTGGATTCGGTGAGAAAACTGAAAATGTGACCAGTGTGACCAGATAAAATTTTACGAAAACACCGGGGCATCTCATAAATAACTGAAATATTCAGACTATAATTAAGTCATTCTGGAAAATCAATGTATGGCGCATACGGCAATATTTATAAAGTTTTGAAACTACAGACCATTCATCATAACTTGTCCCTTGCAGTCCACAGATCATATAAATTTGCAGTCATGTTGGCATCACTGCTTGTCAATATTTTGCTGTCATATTGTTGTGACTCAGATTTCTCAAAATTATTTGAAAAATTATGTCTCTATTATTATTGTCAAAGCCGTTGAACAATAGTGCAAAAGAGATTGTGTTGAACGTACGCCTTTTGTGAAAGAGAAAATGCAAACAATGCACCGTGATTCCTCTCGATCAGGTTCGATCTCGTGTCAGTCAGTGCCATGACGGGTTACCACCTTTAAACATAAAGCAAATTTTATGGGCAAATAATAATTAGCTATTAAATTTTGCAGGCATATCGGAAAAAAGCGTTCACATTAAGTCGCCTGGAAAAAATCGTCAAAAACGTAAAAAACGGGAGCTCAACGATTTAGAACAAACGTAGACTTAAAGCAAGAAATAAAAAATACCATTTTAGTACAGTTATACATGTTTAGATATTCATACCATTAGTTCATACGTATTGTTTGCGAAACACAAATCTATACATAATTGATAATTTTGATTTTTCATTCTGTACAGTTTATTTTCATTAATATATAAAAAAACGCAGTTAACTAAACATTATGAATTATGTGTAGTAGGGTGAATGCTTAGACCATCTAATAATGTCGAGTGCGTTTTTAGTTGTATGTTACAAATTGATCACTTAAGACCTACGTCTTAAAATTCTTTTAAAATAAAAATTATAATTTCTTACCAGTATTATTCATTTCTTCTCCAATTTCTTCCCATGTTGTCCCGTCTTTGCTGGTTCATATAGTAGGTGTAACGTACCTATAATAAATATAACCACGCATGCTGGTGAGGAGGGCGGGGGAGGAGCGCGGGGGGGACGACCCGCCGCGCTCTCTCGATCCGGGCGTGGCACGAGCATCGTGTGTGGTACCGAAATTGGTTGTTTTTGTTGAAAATCTGAACCTGTACAAGTGGCGATCCTGCCAGTGACTAAAACTATCGAGGTATGTACAAAGATAGTAAATAAAGTGTTAAATCAATGACGCAATGAGATCAGTTTTGTTTTGTTTTATCAAACATAACCTAAAATGGTTATGGTAAATCGAATGATCCAAATCGCTTTTAATTTAGCGCTTCGTTTTATATGTGTTTTAACATGTCAATTACAATAAATCCAAGTACTTGCGTATTTTTGTAAATATTGTGGCATGTGAAAGTACCTAGGTACGTTTTATTTTTTTCAAAACAAAGCTGGTTCCCTGTGAAATTGATTGGTACCTACCTACCTGCTTGTAAAATGTTACAAGTTCTAACGTTATGAACGTAAATTTACCCATCAGCAAACCCTGTATTGTTGTCAAAACGGAAAATTTTTGTTTACCTAAAGTTTTCAAACTTGCATTGTTCTATTTACGAATAGTTGATACCTATCTACCTGAGTAAAATTTTTTATTCAACAGTCACAGAGATATAACCTAATAATCTCAATAATCAGATTAAAATTTCATAGCCGGCTTTTAATCCGGCCATCCTCTAAAATTCATATGCTTCTCGCAGGTAGTGATTTCTTGTATTTTTCATAGTTTACAGACTTCAATAGGTATTTACTTCAACAAAACACCATGATTTTTCCTGAAAAGTGAAATTACCTACACGATGACAAATGGCTGTTTCTTCATTACAATTTTGAATAGGTAGTTGTTACCTGTTAGTCTTTACCGATTCCAACTAAAAGTTTGTGATACTAAAACTGATTATTGTTTTGTGACTATAGGCACCCTCATTTTATTATTCTTGTAACAACAATTGTTTATTTTGACAACAATAAGATTTACGCTGGTTATCAGAGATAGTTTGAGCAACCAAACGGTATCTAAATGATCATTTGTGTGTGAAATAAATCACATGAAAGGATAGTTGACGAAATTCAACAACACAAATAAAGCAATAAGATCAAGAGGTAGTTCGATTAAAATCGGAACGGTACCTAAAATTTGCGCATAAACACAAACAAATAATTATTTACAGGTAGTCCCAAATAATGTCGCAAATACCACCGATGGAGTCTTTGGACTGTGAGGGTGAACCAGCTTCGGTTGGCTTACGCTGGGAAAAATGGAAACGTGCGCTTGACATATATTTAATAACCACCAAAGTTACCACGCCGGAAGAAAAAAAGGGCAATGCTCTTGCATATGGGTGGCCTAAACTTACAGGAAATTTATTTTAACATTCCTGGGGCACACGTAGAAACAGTTGTCGATGGCGAAGACGTTTTCACGGTTGCTGTTAACAAGTTAGACGCATATTTTTCTCCTAAACAGACTCGTGTGTACGAACGTCACTTGTTTAGGCTCATTAAGCAAGAAGCTGGGGAGAAATTTGACAAGTTTCTAGTCAGACTTAGACATCAATGTTCTAAGTGCAAGTTCACTGCTTCTGAGGAGCACATGATCGACCAAATTACTGAGAAGTGTGAGTCAGCTGAGTTACGAAAAAAAATCCTAACTCTTGGAGATAACGTCACACTTGACAAAATAATATATGAAGCGAATGCTTTAGAATCTGTCGACCGGCAACTAAGTAATTTTAATTCAGTCGGATCTAGTAAGGATGCATCAATCAACCGAGTAGAAATTACAAAAAATAAAGTAAACCATACGGTAACATGTTCCCGCTGCGGCGGCAGTCATTCTAGCGACAGCAAGATTTGTCCAGCACGAGAAAAAAAATGCTTGAAATGCGGATTCATTGGACATTTTCGTAAATGTTGTAGAACTAGGGCTAAGAAACGCAAGGTCGATGACGTTCCCTCAAAAGTTATTAGTTCAACAAAAAAATCCAAAACTGTACCTGAGAAAGTGGACTATATATTTCATCTCGATGGTGATGATAGTATCAAATGCACGTTAGGGGACGTAGAAATTAATATGATTGTAGATTCGGGCAGTAAATGCAATATCATTAATGACACAACTTGGGAAGAACTAAAAAACAAAGGTGTTCAAATTGAAAATCAAGTAAAAAATCCAGACAAAATATTTATGGCTTACGGAAGCCTGATTCCCCTAACTGTCTTAGGATCTTTTGATTCTTTGATAATGGTTGGCGATGGGCGTGAAGAAAAAGCCACTTTTTACGTTATTAAAGATGGTGCCAGAAATTTACTCGGAAAAGACACGGCGACCAAACTTGGAGTGCTAAAAGTAGGCTTAGGAATAAATACAGTCACTGGTACGTTCCCTAAATTTAAAGATGTTCAAATTTATATCCATATTGATACATCCGTCAAACCTGTCTGTCAACCTTGTCGAAGAGTTCCTATTCCCCTTGAGTCTAAAATAAACGAAAAAATTCAAGAGCTAGTTGATATGGACATTATAGAGCCTGTTGATGGTCCATCTGATTGGATTTCACCTCTAGTACCGGTACTTAAGGGGGATGGGGATATTAGAATTTGTGTAGACATGAGGCAAGCTAACCGAGCTATTATCAGAGAAAAACACCCCTTGCCCACTATAGAACAACTGATTCCCAAGTTTAGAAATGCTAGTATGTTCTCTAAACTAGACCTCAAAAATTCTTTTCATCAACTAGAATTAAGCGAGGATAGTAGAGAGATAACAACTTTTATCTGTAGCAAAGGTCTGTTCAGATATAAACGTCTCATGTTTGGAATCTCATGCGCTCCTGAATGCTTTCAAAAAACCTTGGAAAGGATGCTTTTACCGTGTGAAGGAGTAGTAAACTTTATTGATGATATCGTAGTGTTTGGGAGCAATGAGTCTGAACATGAGAGTAGACTTGGAAGAACTCTGCAAGTTTTAAAGAATAGCAATGTCCTCCTTAATGACGCCAAGTGTGTGTATAGAGTCAAAGAAATAGAATTTCTTGGACACCATTTGTCCAGTAAAGGTGTCAAGCCTCTCGACAAATACGCTAAATCAATCGAGACATTTCGAGAACCTGCTGTTATTGAAGAAGTACAAAGCTTTTTAGGCCTTGTAAACTATGTAGGCAAATGGATTCCTAACCTAGCGACATGGACTGAACCACTCCGCGAATTGTTAAGATTAAAGCTAGGTAAGGGTGCAGATATTACTTCTCACTGGCATAAGGAACAAGCAACAGCATTCAAAGAGTTAAAACGAGCAATGACTCAAAGGCTACTACGACCCAAAGGACAAGACACAAGTTTTTGCTGATGCTAGTCCTGTGGGATTAGGGGCTGTTCTCGTCCAACATGGCACAAGTGGGCCGAGAATAATCGCGTACGGGAATAAAAGTCTTACAGATCGCTAAAAACATTATTGTCAAACCGAAAAAGAGGCTCTCGCGTTAGTCTGGGCGGTTGAACATTTTGACATGTACTTGTCTGGAAAAGACAGTTTTGAGCTTGTAAGTGACCATAAACCTCTAGAGGTCATTTTCGGACCCAATTCTAAGCCGTGTGCGAGAATCGAGCGTTGGGTTTTACGGTTACAGTCATACAATTTTAAAATCATGTACAGCCCTGGAAAGAAAAATATCGCTGATTCACTATCATGGTTGTGCTCTGACGACCAATAACCGCGTCCGTTTGATGATGACAATTATGTGAATTTTGTTGTAGATCAGGCTTGTCCCACTGCTATCCCTTTAAGTGAACTGAAAGGTGCTTGTGATGGTGACCGAGAAATTGAGTTAGTCAGAAACGGTTTGTACAGCAATAGCTGGGACCAGAGTGTAAACAATTACAAGGTTTTTGAACATGAACTTTGTTTCCAAGACAATTTACTTTTACGTGGGAATAAAATTGTTATTCCCTCCAGCTTGAGATCAAAAGTTTTAGCAGCTGCTCACAAAGGTCATCCTGGAATAGTAGCGATGAAAACTCGACTACGTTCCAAAGTGTGGTGGCCCAAAATTGATAAAGACGCGGAACACTACGTGAGAGCTTGTAAAGGTTGCACTCTGGTCTCTGCTCCAAACCCTCCTAACCCTATGCGTAGAAGAGAACTTCCAGTACAACCATGGATTGACGTAGCCATCGATTTTCTTGGGCCATTGCCTAGCGGACATTATCTTTTGGTGATTGTAGACTATTTCAGTCGCTATAAAGAGGTAAAAATAACTAAAAGTATTGACGCTACACACACCATAGGTATACTTAAGGAGATATTTTCACGGTTAGGAGCTCCGGTAAGTATCACTTCTGATAATGGCCGGCAATTTACAAGCTCAGAATTTTCCAATTTTTGCAAAGAATTTGGCATTAGGTTATTCCATAGTATTCCATACTGGCCTCAACAAAATGGCGAGGTTGAGAGACAGAACCGCGATATACTTAAAAGACTACGAATAAGTCAGAGTCAAAGGTCTAATTGGCAGGATGATTTACTTAAATATCTGACTATGTATAATAGCACACCCCATTCAGTTACTGGTAAATCTCCAGCCGAGCTCTTTTACAGGCGCCAATTCAGAGACAAATTACCATCTGTTGTGGACGTGGAATTTGCAGATGTAGATCTAGAGACAAAGGACAGAGACACTGAAATGAAAGCGAAAGGGAAAGAATACGCGGACAGAAAAAGGCATGCAGCAGAATCTACTATTGGTGTTGGAGAGAAAGTGTATGTAAAAAATATGATTAAGGAGAATAAACTATCCACGACTTTTAATGACGCACCACATACCGTAATCAACAAAAAAGGAAATGACGTAGAACTGGAAAATGATGATAATGGGCAACGACTACGTAGAAACATAGTACACCTGAAACGAGTGGAAGGTCAGTGGAAAGTTTGTACAGATGAGGATAATTCTGATGACAATAATGATAAAAATGACGCTCTTTCTGAATAGTATATTGAAGATTAAGCTTTTGATTCTAGAAGCCGTTATTAACAAATCGTTTATTTGAAGTTGAAATTAGAACTACCTAGCGAGAATAAGTTCCGAGTTTAAATGTTGATTGTTATATTATTGTTATTAAAAGTGAAGAAACATTTATAATTTTATATTTTTGTAAAAGGTAGATGTAACGTACCTATAATAAATATAACCACGCATGCTGGTGAGGCGGGCGGGGGAGGAGCGCGGGGGGGACGACCCGCCGCGCTCTCTCGATCCGGGCGTGGCACGAGCATCGTGTGTGGTACCGAAATTGGTTGTTTTTGTTGAAAATCTGAACCTGTACAGTAGGGATGTCGTAAATTATACAACTCTTCATATTGTTGTACAAACAATATTAAAGCCATTTCGTCCATTTCGGACGTGTAGGTACGTTCAGTACATGCAAATCGTTCAGCTCTTCGGAACCGAATGAGGCAACACTGAGTGGCAGCACGCGCCGCATGCGCCCCGTACGCGCCGCGTTATATGACTTCGGAGTTCGGATGCCTACCGTATTTTACGAAATGCGGCGCGTACGGTGCGGATAAATATACGAGATTTCATATAATTGCATACAACGAATTCTAAAATGCGGCGCGTGCGGCGCGTACGTTACTGAGAAATGTGCGATCACCTTAACACGGACGTGGTATAGCGCTACTTCTAGTACTAAATTCATTCTGCCATTTTTCGCGGGGGGTGGAGGGAGGTAAACACGCACGTCACACATTTACTCACTCACGCACACTTATGCGAAAAATTGAGACGTCTCCATTAACGCACACGTAATAAAATACTGTAACACAAACGCGAAACAAGAACACATACAAATAATTACTGTTACTACACGAGTGTTCAGTTCAAAAGCACACTAGCGCAAAAAACTAGTGATGGGGGCATGTGAAGACCGATCAAATTAATGACGAGGTAGGAATGACTGAAATCATGTTTAAGGTTATGTATGATCAGTTAATTTGTCTTTGTATTATTTTAGCATAATATGTTAGGACTTTATAAGTATATCGTTTCGAATTTTTTTTTAGTACTTGTAGCTATAATAGTCGATTCACAAAAGCTAGCACGAACGATTTCAATGATAAAAATGAAAGTATATGCGTAGGTATTACAAAATGGTTACTGAAATATTTAAACATATCTTAATATATATTAATTTCGCTCAGTTATGGAATGAAAGATCTGAAAAATGTGATATTATTTTTATTGGTTTTCAAAATGGATCAGTTTTATTATATAAGGTGACTTTAATTTATGCAGCCAAACTCCTACTGGAGGCTTAGTAAGTGATCAGTAACACGGATCGATAACACTTTTTGGTAATTTTGCAACATAAAATCTTGGCATGCCATAATCAATCACTCGGGGTTGGGCTTGCGTTTGTAAGGAACACGAAAAGAATAATTTACGAATATCACAAAAAGGGTCATCGAACCTTGTTACTGAGCACTTACCGAGTCTTCAGTAAGAATTTAGCTGGATAAATTAAAGTCACCTAATATTAAAAAAAACACTATTTATTAAACCATAAATCATACAAAGTTTACAGTGAGACCCTGATAAAAGTTAAGTATAACCTGAGGTTCAGGAATCTCGCACTTCCTCTTGGAAGTTACAATATTATTTACACGTTTAATTAAATATTTAAACAAATAAAACATTAGATCCAATAGAGAGGCTATCCGACATCAATAAAAAGCAAAAACAAAAACAGGAAATATACAAAAATAAAATAAAGAAATTATAACCAAATGTTTGTGTGATATGTATTTGTGTTGGTGAGGGGGAGAGGGTGTGTGTGTTTGTGTGAGGGTGGAGGTGTGTGTGTATGTGTGAAGAGGGGGGAGGGGTGTGGATGTGTATGCCTATGTCTGGAATGGTGTTTATGCATAGGAAGTACGTAAGCTTTGTGAGAGGAATTTGGAGATTTATATTTCAAGTTGTTCTTTTAAGCAGAGCTTCTATTTCCTCATAATTTAAATTTACTAGCCATTTAACTATGGTCGATTTGCACATATAATAGTTCAGGGGGAAAATTTTTAGAATTCTGTTTGCAATATTGTATAAATATGAAGATTGAATTTTAAATTGACTTCTAGCAAAACTCGTATTAAGTTTGGTTGTATAACTTACAATATCGGAACGGCGTTTTTTTTTGTAGGGACGGGTCATAGAATAGACTTCGATGCCGTCTAAGTTGACTGTTATTTGCGGAATATAAAGTTGTCGAAAGGTAAGGATTTGGTAAAATGTGTGAAGTTCATGAGTCGGAAATCTATATTTCTTAAAAAACATTACTTTTAGTAATGATCTCTGGGCCCTCTCTAGCTCTAAAGATTTAATTTTTGTGGTACCTCCCCAAACTGGAATGCAGTATGTTATTATGGACTGTCCTAGCGAAAGGTAAAGGGATTTTAGTAATTTGGGCTGAGCGACATGTCGGAGGGTTTTGAACACCCAAATCAGCCTGCGGATGCGTTTTTTAGTTTCGTCAATTTGTGGATGCCAATTTAAATGTTGGTCGATTAAAATGCCCAAATGTTTGACTGTTGATACTTTGTCAAGTTTTTTGCATATACAGGTTCCACTCAAGATATCCATGCATGTGTGACATTCGATGGTGAAGTCAGTTGGTGGTTGTGTGTTACCACGGATTGAAAATGTCAAATAATGAGTTTTGGAAATATTAAGGGTGAGTAAGTTGTTTCTTAGCCATTTTGCATCTGTGTGTAGTCCAGTTTCTGTTATTAGACGAGCTTGGTTCTAGTATATATCTATGGTTTTGTTTATGATAAAATGTTACAATGACGTTTGTCTTGAATAAAATGTAATATCTTATGGATGTAATTATTCTTGCAAATTTGGAAATTTATTAGGTTCCATGTTTTTCCGTGAAAAATCAGTGCTGTGTCATCCGCATACGAAAATATATGGCAGTTTTTTAGGGTTATATTACACAAGTCCAATTTGCGTATCTGTATACTTTTGCATAACTAATCGTCCCTATTGCATAATGTGATTTACAAAATCATTGTCATAGACGTGCCTGGATATATTCGGAATAATATCCTTACCCTGAAAACTGCTCAATGTTTTGAAACGATGTATGTTGTAGTCACTGTTGGTTTTGCTCTTTTACTTTCGTCCAAATTTCTTCGTATTAGAATTTCGCACTGTCTACACAAATCTATGACATCTGTTGATGCATGAACCAGTCGCATCTGTTAATGACGATTAGGCCATACTCAGGTACTTCTTAGTTCTGAATTTTTGTATGAATATAACTATAACGGTGTCGCGTAATTTCACTGGAAAATATAATCAAATGATAGTACCAAATACGTTATATACCACTTTCATAACTTCTAAACTAACCGTATGATAAAAATTATTATCATTACCTAGAAAATGTATGAAACAAAACTGCAATATTAATTTGGTATTTTCGCCGACAAGCCATGATTCACATGTATATTCATGCCAAATTACAGCTTTCTAGTACTAAGAGTCTGAACTAAGCCGGGAACCGACAGACAGACTGATGGACGGATATATATAGCGAAACTATAAAAGTTCCTTGTTAATACGAAACCCTAAAAGTCCGTACCTCAGTACCTCAGAAAATAATTCATTCATTCATTCATTCGTTCCTTCATTGTCACATCACTAGTCGAGCGGGCTCGACTGGCCTTTGTACCACGATATCACCTATCGCTATTTTGTGGTTATTTTCATCGCAAATCTTGTTCATGTCTAATTGATTTTGTGTTGAAAATGTGGTTTATTTGAGTGGAAAATGACATGTATGATAATAAACTCCGTTTTTTGTTAAATTTGATGTTTCTGATCGCCGCTTACATGTAAAAACTGCACAACTAACCATTTTCACTGAGATGTGTTTAACGACAGGGTTGATAGCAAAATGGCGAATGATCGCCGCGGTTAACTAGTTTTTATAAACGGAGACGAACGATTGTTCATGTACTTTGGCAGAGGGGAATGCGTGCGCTTACCAAGTCCATGTTAGATGGTCTAAGGGTGAATGCTACGTGAACCATTGGCAACATTATATGCAGTGCTATCATTTCCTAAGCCATGGGACTTCTTATAGTGAATGGTCTGTAGTGTGATTCGATAGCCGATAGCTTTGGATTAGGTCTTCAAAATTCACAACCCTCCGTACCCCTCCCTAATACGCATCCCTCCCCTTCGCCCTAAAATATGTCCCAGGCTTAGAATCTAAGGTCCTAGTTCACGGTTTTTTAATTTTTTAAAGAAATCTATAAGAGTTACAAAAAAAATCGTCTATGACAGAAATAATTCTTATTAAAGGACATCATTCAGCGTTCATACATTTTTGGGCTAAATCTGAAAGTGCCGGTCAAAAATTATACTGATATATTTCGATAAAATATGTCATTATATTCATTTGTTACTATTGGACCAAAGCTGTAGGGTCATTCTCTGCTTAGTTAGATGATTTTGAAAATATTATTTTTAGTATTAATTTTGGAAAAAATATCACATTATTAATGATTTTTTGTGCAGAAAAAAATCTTTTGAACATATTTTACTATGAGACCAATGCTCTGGGGTTATTCTCTGTACCTGTAAACCAGTTGGCAATATAGTCATAAAAATAATTTTTCGATAAATATACCAGAATTTATTAATTCACTTGTCTAACTTTTAGTGGTTTAAATATGAATAAAAAACGGTAATATGAAATGAAATCTTTATTTAAAAAACAGTAAAATGGTCAATATTCGTTCTGTCTTGCTATGATATTTTCAAGACCCTCTGCCGGTGGAACTATCGCAGGATCATGCCGCGCAAAACCCATGTACCATATGATCGTCATAACACAGCATTCACAGCATCCTAATGTACGTCTTATACGTCAGTAGTAATGAGGAATTGCTTCTCTCCCAAGTAAACTAAGCTCAACGGCGATGTACACGTAGTAAGTTTTAGCTTGAACATGTCTTGACTGTATGCGACCTCTTATAAGCCAAAGGTCTCTTCCGTCTAGCTCCCGAACTTCTTGAGTTGACACATCCCGCCAAGCTCTAAGATAAACGCGCCATCAGGTTGAACGTGCTCCCCGTAATAACTTCGAGCCTGCTTTCAAGCAATTGAGCTCAAGCTCAATATGCTCTTCTATTATAATTATTAGCGATGACAAGTCTGCTAATCTATTAGGCAGAGTTATTCTCTCATTAATAATACTTAAAAATTCATTAGCATACACATTATTTTCGATCAGGACGTGGAAGTCATTTAATAGAGCTGCAGCAATTCTAAAGTAGTCTTTCATGTGTCTTAGTGATCGGTTACTGTAGACAATTCTTAATAGGCGAAAATCTATTTTGAAACGTACATTTATGACTTCAACCACCCACCGACAAATGGTCACAAGCCGAGACTTGTTGGCTTGGTCTGTGGTAAGCTGCAGTTCCCTTCGGTTCTTTGTCTCTGGCATATGCACTATGTAACCGTTGTCTTCAAGGGGCCGCACTGAGTCTCTGAATCCTCGGTCTAAAATGAATACGTCTCCTGGGTCTAAAAAACAATTAAAACCGCCTTCTTCGTTATCTACCGTATTGTTCATAATCACCGCATCAAAGGTCGTTGCGGCGTGTGGTCCAGAAACCTCAATAATATGTCCATCACAGCGTACATATAACATTGGTTTGAGAAGGTGACGATAATTATGACCACTATACGATTTCCGTTGATAGAAATAGTTGGAGCTGTTTTGATGATAGATGTAAGTGCCATCGCACATTGTCACAGCTTTACTTTCATTGACTGGACTGTCTGGGTTGTTGATTATTTATGCGTATAAATTAATTTGTTTGTTACTCAAAGTAATATTTCAGTTCATTTATAAATAGTGCAATGGACTTATACTCTAGAGACTTGTATTACATCCTCGTGACTATGTTTTTCTACACTAAAAACAATTCATTCTATTACATCACTCATACGCCTCTATAAAAAGCATAAAATATCAATTTCGAGCTCACACAATAAAGCAGTGAGTGATCCTACAGCTTTGGTCTCATAGTAACAAATAAATATATTTATATATTCTAACGAAGTACGACATCATTTTTGTTTGGCAGGCACTTTTAGATTTAGCCCAAAATAAAATATCGATTTTTCGAACTCATTTAACATAGCAGAGAATGACCCTACAGCTTTGGTCTCATAGTAACAAATAAATAAAATTACATATTCTAACGAAGTATAACATTATTTTTGTTTGACCGGCATTTTCAGATTTAGCCCAAAATAAAATATCGATATTTCGAACTCATTTAATAAAGCAGAGAATGACCCTACAGCTTTGGTCTCCTAGTAACAAATACATATAATTACATATTCTAACGAAATGTAACATTGTTTTTGTTTGGCTGGCACTTCAAGATTTAGCCCAAAACGAATGATGCCCTTTACTACAAATAAGGTTAAATAGTTTTTTTATAGGACTAACAGTCTCTGTAACCATCCAGGCGCATTACGGAATAATTTTAGGTAAAGCAAAATTTTCCATTTTGAGCTATGATTTTGAGTTTTTTGTAGGAACTACAAGAAAATTGTCTAACACTAAATTAATTGTCTATTATTATGGCGTAAAAAACGGTCAAGTGCGAGTCAGACTTGCGCATCTTACAAAAAGTGGCTATGTATAACGTGGTTATCTTTTATAAGGTAATTGTCATTATTTTTTATTTCTATTCACATGCAATATTGAGTTGGTCAGTATAAACGAGATATTTTTTGTAGCACATAATATGACAGTAAATTTATCATTAGATAATTTTCTCGTAGTTCCTAGAGTAAATTAAAATTCTTTGCTTGAAATGGTAAATTTTGCCTCTCGTAAACTTTTTGCGTAATACGCCTAGTGATAACTTGGAGACGGTTCGTTATATAAAAAAAAAGATTGAACCTAATTTGTAGCAAATTCAATAAGCATTATTTCTGTCTTGAACAATTTTCTCGTAACTCTTATAATTTTCCTTAAAAAATAAAAAAAACCGTAGACAGGGTCATATTTTAGGGTGAGGGGAAGGGGGGGGGGCTGCGTCAAGTGGAGAGGTACGGTGGGTTGTGAATTTTTATCACTCTATCCAAAGCTATCGAGTCACAGTAGGTTCAAAACTTTATAAATATTGCCTCATTAAACATCTATAATTACCGTAATACTAAAACAGGGGAAATATACGAGCGTCTCGTGCATGCATGATCGCTCATAGTGCATTTCAGAACAATGCATGCCCTCCAAAGTTATTTTCACCAAATAGTCCTATGGATTAAGGCAGTTTGTTATTGTTCTGAGGGCAGTGTCGAATATTTTATTGATTGATTTGACAGACTTCTTTCGTTAAAAGAACTGCACGTTCTCTTGTTCTTTTTATTTCATATAAGAATGCCAATGTACATTTTATCAATAATTATTTCTTCACCACCCAAAGGTTGACTGGAAGAAATTGCTCCTAGTAATAAGCCCGCCTTTGTACAATACTGTGTATTCTTTACTTTTTATTCTTTATTTTTATTTCGTGTGTGTACTATCGTGTGTGTATAAGTGTCTATTCATTCATTCATTCATTCATTCAATGCCGTAAACGAAATAGAAAGTCTTTAGGTAGGTATAAGTATACATACTAGATTGCGGTGGTTGACTGAAACATTAGGTGCAATGCAATAGTACCTACCTACATAATAAGTTAACCTTTTTTCATTGCGGTACATACATAAAAAATTAAATAGGTAGTATTTGGGTAAATTATTTGAAAACCTTTAAGTACTATGTGTTGCTAAGGTATATTCCCTCTTAAATACAGAACTGGTGGACCGATTTGGATGCCCTTTTGTTTATTGTTATCGTAGGTAATCCGGTTTATGCAGCCCATGCTTTATTCAGCCCTGCCCGGTGTTTTATGAGATTATTTTCTTTAAAGCTTATTATCGCATAACTTAACTAAGAGGCATCTTACACTTTCCTGAAGTAATCTCAATTTTCAAGCGCCTAATTTATCATCTTAGGAAAGATTTTTATACTGTTTAATACGTGATAAACATAGACCAATCTTTCGTATTGTGTGTTAATTTACCACAATTCCAAATACTACTTTGTATTTTTTGTAGTGATCAATCTCCCACACCTCGTTTACGAAAAACTGATCACATTGTCAACTTTAAGGATCTTATTCTGTCTATTAATTTCAATAAATTTGCTAAAAAAAAATACCAGTACATCAGACATATAAATTTGTTGTGACATCATTTACCAGAATATGTATAAATAATCACATTATCCCCAAAAAAATAAAAGAATTCCGTCAATTTTCCCAATTAATGTAGCCAGTATACAACGAGTTTTTGTATTGAATACAGCTTATTTTACATTCAAAATTGCATTTCAAAATAGCCTATGACTTTGATCAATTGTATTCTGTAATTTTGTTGACATTCCTTTTATTTAATTAGACTCAAAAACATCATTATCTTTACTCCAAATTCCAATAAATTACGATGCACAAACGCGCACCGATCAGTACGGCGCGAGCGCTCAATCAGGTAGGATCTATGTCAGTTTTTTCCCGCCATACTGCGTCTCGACTCTCTGTACGCGATACTCGTATACGATCGCAGAGTTTTGATCATTGATCGACACTTTTTCGTACTTCAATTTTGTTTGTTGTCAAAAATAATAGTATTTATTTCGGAATATTTATAATCTTATATTTTGTTGTTAGTTTAAATGTATGTTTATTTGCTGTATGGACTGGTTCGGATTTTCCGCTGAAAGTCGTAAGGATACTCAGAGATGATGTTTTTTGGCAGAAAAAATGACTCGGTTTTACCATGATTGCGTATTGCAAGAAATCATAGACCCTAAAAAGACAAGATCAATGCCCTTACGGCAAATATATATATATATATATAGAATGAAATTAAATCAACCGACCAAATTCATACTGGAGACTCGGTTAGTGATCAATAACTAGGTTCAGTAATCCTTTTAGCCAATTTCGAAAAACACATTTTTTGCTCCCTTACTGGTTGGACTAAAATTCCTAGTGCAGGCACTAAGGGGCAAAAAAAATTTTTTTTCGAATTTCCCCTTTTGGGTCATTAAACCTTGTTTCTGATGACTAACCGAGTCTCCAGTATGAATTTGGTCGGTTGATTTAATTTCACCCAGTATAGCGTACAATTAAACCATTTGTTGACTGTGGTACCAATATGTTTTTGTTCCAATGTATATTTTTATAAATTAAAAGTTTCGTAAGATGTACATTTGTGTTTTTTTATGAACACTCAATACACACTTCCTTCCGATAACATTTTCAAGAAAATACGCTACACCTGCGCCCGTACACTTTGTTTTCATTTCTTACCATAAGCTCACTTTATATTTTTGTTGTAAACTGTTTGTTATTTTTTAAAAACATTACAAATACTCTATCTTTTAATATTTTTTATAAACAGAATAATATATCACTAATATATAATCACATCACAACCTAGACAAAAATGATCCTCACACATTAATTTCACTACCCCTTCACTCCCACATCCTCACCTTGTAGGTAATACCTACACCTACACAATAGGGTAAAAAAGAACCGCGTCCAAATCCATGGAGTGGTTATCGGGTTTAAACGGTATCAAGATTCAAGATTAAAAATGTTTATGCGTAAAATATATATAGTATAATAAATTATACATATGCATAAAATAAAGTCTTATTGGAATAAGAATATTATTATACATAATGCAATTAATAAATAAGTTGATAAATAAACTGAATAGACCATAAATAAATATAATGCCTAACCAAATATATACTAACATAAGTAAAAAATTAAAACATTGTAAGTATATACCTACATAATGCAATGAATAAATACATAAGTTAAGTTAAAGACAGGCCGACAAATAAAAAAAAATAGTACAGTAATAAATAATAACAAACAACCCACTTTATTTTAAATTTTGAAAAATCATAATATTTATAACAGATGCAAACATCAATACGTCTAGGTCGCACTATTCGCAACATCGTCGCATCGTGCTCGAGGGTCATGAGAGGTCACGCAGCGTATTTACCGAAACTTCGATAGTGTCATTTTGTGGACTGGCTCTAAAATTCATTGTTTATTAATGATAAAAAGAAACTTGAACTAATTAAAAAATTATTTAAAATCTCTTACCAGTGATAAAGTTTACCAAAAGTAGTTTTTTAAGTGTCCAAAATGATACTGTTAAGAGAATAGGTTCCGATTTCATTAATCGCTGTTACTCCATGCGGAAAGAACCACAGTGCGAGAGGGATGGATTGTGAAAAAAATCAAAATGACGACTTTTATCACGAATTTTATTATTAAAAAAAAACTAAAGTTTGTATCAAATATCTGTTCATTTCAGAGTTTAATAAAGTTTATACAGAATTTTAATTCATAAATCATATAATATGAATTTGCTCAAATAATGTTAAATCTCGACATGAAATCTTTTTTTGGAGTCATCTTTGATTTTTTATGACTCAATGTTGGAATGACGTCTAAAGATTTTGTTTCCATAAGAGTTTGCATTTTATTCTTGACAGAAGTCTTTTCAAATATCTAATATTGCTAGATTCTTCAAACAAGGAAGAATAAATTAATTTTTTTCGGAACCTATCCTCTGAAGTTACAATTTAAATGCAGCCAGTGAACGAAATTCGCTCACTGCATAAAGCTAACATTATTTAATATTAAGAAACAATATTCACGTACCTATAAGAAAAAAAACAATAAATTAAAATTGTTTATTTCTTAAAATAGGTAGATACGTAAAGTATACATTTTACAGGTAATATCTAATCTTTATAAAAACAATATTATATGTTGAGACAAATATAATGCGGGAAATATATAAAAAACAGTCTATATTTATGTCAGCTGATAAAATTATATGAATCAGTGAAGAGAGAGGGACGAGAAAAGGAAAGCCAAGCCAAGGTACTGTACTGGATCGAGACGCTCGCTCGTGCAAATATACCAATAAAAATAGGAAGTGACTAAAGGACCGCTAAAATTATTGAGCCGTAAGTCATTATTTAGCAGTTGGAATATTTTTCTTAGCCCCAACTAATAAAGTTCAATTTGCAATAAACAGCTCGGAAAGGGAAGCGGTCCTTTAATTTTATAAATGATTGAACCGTAAGTCATCGGTAAGTGCTCGGAAAACGATTTTTTCACATCGTGAATTCAGTCAAAACTGCGGGGGTTGCCTCGCTCCGCTCCGCTTTGCTCGACTCCCTAATATCTACTTACCTGTCTACCTAACCGCTCCTCCTCGCTTCGCTCGTCTTCGCAACTTACCCCTAGCGGTCGAATAAAACTAAAACTAAGGGAGCTGTTAACGTCTATTTAGTCACTTCCATAAAAATACTGATTTTAATTTGTATTTGCATGCTTTTATAGATGCTAATCTACTCAGTAGTTTCGCATTGCATGCATTGCAAAAGGCGGCACTCGTCATCTTTGTAAATTGTGCAGTTCTTGGAAGAATTTCCGTAATGCTGTACAAACTTTTTTGAAATAAATAAATAACGTGAAAGCTGCGAATCAATTTGTTCACATTTTGTCAAATAACTTTCCAGAATGGGTCAAGTAAAATAAAAACGAGAAAAAAAACGGGCTCTATTTATAATATGACTACAAAAACGTACTGCATTATTACCTCTACTTTGGGGAAATTTCCGAATTATCGAAAGAGGATTCCGAATGGCGCTGACAGCACTAAATAAAAGTACCATCAAACTACTTACGCCCCATGGCCATCAGTGATTCGGAATGACGATAGGCGCGATATAATCGATTATGTCTTGACTCGAAACGCACTCTGAGTAAGTCGAGTTCGGAATATAAAATCATTTCACTTGAACAAAGCGTAGGTTCGGTTCGACAGGTACTAATCAAGCACGTATCAAGGAGGGGGGGATAGGTAGGATTTATCCCCCCCCGAAATTTGGCGTGACATACACGGGACCGGGAATGTTTGTTGATAACCACTGTAAAGTACGTTTTAATAAAAAAGGTACGGTACTTTTGATACAGAGGTTTCTTTCACAATTCACATTTTTGTTTCAATGAATGTAGTAAAGTATTCCATGTACCTAGTTACCTATTCATGCAACTGAAAATCCAGATCTTGTTCTGAAAGTACCAAATAGATTATTTATTGTATACTTTCATAATCCTACAACAGCGGCCGCTTTTCATATCTTAACTGGGGCCTTACCACGGTCGAATTTGCGAAAAGAGCCTTTTGCTCTTTTCTTTCGAAAGTCACCTTCTCTCTTTTGAAGATACTCTTTTTTTTATCCGTAGAATGTGCACACTTTTCTCTAATGCGCTCTTCTCACTTTTGGAAGCCAAGACACAGACAACCATTCATTCAAAAAAAAAAAAGGGTATAGACAAAAAAAGAGTGTCAAAATCCAAAGTGTCTGCAATGCTGTTAGCGGTGCTTTAGCGGTGAGAGGTCACGTGATAAACTGAAAAATATTCGCTGGATGGGTGACTTTAAATATCGAATCATTGGTACAGTGGCTGACAGTATTAGATGCAAGTAACCAGGGGCCTTATTGTCTAACTTCACTTTTGCTTTCAAATGTATTGCGATGGGCTAAAAATATATGGCTCATAGTTTTAACAGAAATCATATTACACACAAAATTCCTTCTTGTTTTTTAATTCACGGCACCGCATCCCAACGAAGAACACTACCGCTAGCAGCAACGTATCGTCTTCTTATACGTAGTTGATACGTTGTTTATTAGGGTACCGCTAGCGGCAACGCATACATTTCAAAATAAATATCCAATCCAATAATGGAAGGAAAATAAATAATAGGTACCTAGGTATTGCTTGTCGTTTATACTTATCAAGTGAAAAGAAGGAAACAAATCACTCTGATGAAAAAGGAGAAGAATCTAATTATGTTGGAGTGTATGGAGAAGTAAGTAGACGTTTACTATTCTTCGTTTTACACAGGAAAAAAATTGCCTTTCTACTTTTTCCCCGATGTAAGTATACTCCAAGTTTCCCCGTATTTGAGATTGGCTCCTATCCCGTTTCAGTGTTGGAAAAGTAGATTGCTACTTCACCTACATATATACACGCTAATGTCGATCATTTTTATTTCAGACATTGCAACCTGTCCCATGTGCTAAATAAGTCTCAAAGTCTTATAAGGTCATGACTCCTGCTTTGGTATTCCCTATCGTGTGGCTACTGGTGCTAGAAAACTGCAGGAAGGTAAGACAAAGTTTTTGTTGTCTAGTACTTTCTTCTCATTTAAATGTTTGAAGCAGCGGTAGCTTGCTGGCCTCTCAATCTTGCGACCCAGGTTTAATTTCCAGTCACCACCAATGAGTTTTTCGAAATTTATGTGCACAGTATTTGTGTTCTTAGCTAATACTTACCACTTAATGAACAATGAAGTAAAACATTCTGAAGAAACCTGCATGCCCTAAAAAGCGTGTAATTTTGCCTGAAGTGCAGCGATATGGGTACCATGTAAATTGTTTGAAATTTATTTGCACTAAGTACCATATTGTTTGCTACTACTGACCAAACTAATGTGAATGTCTCCCAACTAAAAACTCACTCTAATAAGGTAGCATTTCATAGATTCCAAAATTGAATTGGAAATTAGATGCATCGCCTCAAATCAAACCCTGGTTATTTAAACCTTGTAATGCAAAGCACATATTTTTGCCTTCATAAGATCTTACATAGATGTTTTTGTCTTTTCAGAAAAGGATTTGCTGTCAACTAGGTGCAATAACACCTTTTGTCAGAGCCACCATGCTACTGGTGGAGAGAATCCTGACCCTCATTAAACCAACATTGGTTGGAACTTGAGACAGGAAGGAACTGGAGGCACATGAGGTTTAGTAGAAATCTAACAAATAAAAAGATCTTTTTATCAGTAACAGGTGTATAAGTAGTAAACATTTTCAAAGAATAAAATTTATCAAATTTATTGTTTTACACTTTTTTCCACCCTCACAAAATTTTATTTGATGATGTCTTTCATGGCAAATTTTCAAGCTAGGTAGCATAAAAATTACTGTGTGTTTTATTGCAAAAGTATGAAATTGTTTATAAATAATAAAACCTGACTGCCTCTGTAACAAATGGTTGCTCTGCACTTGCCTGCTAACCCAGAGGTTCTGTGTTCAATCTCCACGCCCTGCATATCACTGTTCAGTCTGCGTGCTTCGAAAAAAACATCAAGCTGTTGATCTATTTATGCCCGATCTATAGGGCCCATCACATTTGAGAATAAATAATAGTGTAGCGCGTAAAAAAAGTACATTGAAATATTGAAAATGAATTAAATAGAGATGGTATATATACAGTTGTGGTTGTATAATTAGGAACTACTGGTAAGAAAGTCGATTTTTGACAAACAAGTAGCTGTTACTTTTGTAATAACTTACTGATAACAAATTTAAACCACACAAAATAACAGTTATATTTAGTAGGCTTTAATAATTTATACCCAATATGCAAAACAATTGCACTGCTATCACTTCCATTGCTATTGTATTTTAAATGTACTGGCCGCTTGACAAATGATTAGGAACGGAAAAAAATAATTTTGAATTTCGAAAATGGTTATCGCATTTTTTTGTTTCCCGCGTATTCTATGGTTACATCGCTTTATATCTCCTTTATATTGACTAAGTTGAAAGTGCATAATTATT
Source organism: Ypsolopha scabrella (assembly GCA_910592155.1). Taxonomy (NCBI): domain Eukaryota; kingdom Metazoa; phylum Arthropoda; class Insecta; order Lepidoptera; family Ypsolophidae; genus Ypsolopha; species Ypsolopha scabrella. The sequence goes on from OU342980.1 coordinate 15,925,639, forward strand.
CCGAAATCATGGGCAAAAAGGAGAGTTGTGATCCATCGACCCAGAAAATTATTATGGCTCTATATGAACGTAATTGGTCGTATAAAAAGATTGCTGATCATTTGAAGTGCTCTAAAACTAAGGTGTTTAATGCTGTAAACTATACTACGAATAATGTACCCTCGAAAGCCTAAATCTAGAAAAACAACATCACGTGAAGATGCTTTCATTGTTCGTGCAGCAAAGGCTTTGATCCTTTCAAGAGTTCTGAAAACATAAAGAGGGAAGTTTTTGGCGACGGAGGAGTATCTACACGTACAGTACGAAGACGCTTAACTGATGCAAAGTTATTTGGAAGAATCGCCCGGAGTGTACCGCTTCTCACGAAGGTGCACCGAAAAGCTAGGTTAGAGTTCGCGAATAAATATGGCAACTGGACAGCAAGTCAATGGAAAAACGTGTTATTTTCTGATGAAACGAAAATAAATAGACTAAGGTCTGATGGTAAACAGTATGTGAGTAGACTGCCTAAGCAAGCGTTGAATCCTAAGTTCACGAAAAAAGTGGTAAAGCATGGGGGAGGAAACATAAAAGTTTGGGGATGTTTCTCAGTTCATGGTGTTGGGCCAGTTAAAAAGATTGAAGGTATGCTAAACCAATTTAAATACAAGCAAATATTGGAGAGAGAGAAAGACTATGCTTCCTTATGCTGAGGAGAGGTTGTTGGACTACAGGTCTGGATATTTCAGCAAGATAATGAACCCAAACACACTGCTCATTCAGTTAATAGGTTTCTTAGTGATCAAAAAATTACTGTGTTAAATTGGCCTGCAAATAGTCTAGATCTTAATCTGATCGAAAATCTTTGGAGAGAAGTAGAGTGTGGCTGCGAAAAGGACGAGCAATTTGAACAATCTATATGATGCCTTTGTCGAATCGTGGAACAATATTTCAGATGAAACCTGTAAAAACTTAATAGATTCCATGCCCCATCGCTGCAGGGCAGTTATTGTAAGCAAGGGCCACCCTACAAAATACTAATACTGCTTTTTGTAAGCTGTGTTAAAAGATTTGTAATAAATATTGTTTATTTCATTAAAATTGTTTCTGATACAGTTCAATAAATTAAGTTATTTTACCCGTTCCTAATTATTTGTCCATAGCTAGAAAGTTTCAAATAAATAGTTCAAATGGAACTTTAATTAAATTATTAATTGAAGTTCAACAATTTTACATATTATATGTATATGTAGTATAAAAGCCTACTTACATAGCTTTATTATCATGTCGTTTGAAGGTAGTAACAGTAATAAAGACTAAAGTTACAGCAACTTGTTTTTCTGAAAGTTACTTTGATATTAGTCGTTCCTAATTATATGACCACAACTGTATATATGTCATCTCACTCACACTATCTAATTATGATACTTGCATCAGAGAATATGAAGTATTATGTATGTATGATGTTCAAGAACATATAGGTATATAACAATTACATGGGTGAAGTGTTTTGCTTGTAATTGAATCAAATCAAATAATTTTACTGTCAGGCATCTGTGGCCCATGCAAACAAACATTAAAGTACAAAGTATAACAATAATATAGCCTTTATTCTGTCCTACAGTGATTTTGAAGTTAATTTTTATAGAACATTTTATTCATTACTATTTATATTAGGTCACGTAGCACAGTGCCACATGGCAAAGGCCTCGTCCAACTCCTTCCAATGTTCTCTGTCCCATGCCACTCTTCTCCAGTATGGACCGGCTGTCAATTTAAGTTTGTTTTCCCAGCATCGCCAACCTCTAGTTATTTTTCTTTCATGTGGGTACCAGTCTGTGATCTTTTTACTTAATTTCTCTGGGTTACTACGCAGGATGTGACCTGCCAATGCTGGTTCCTGTAGTAAGCCGCCTAGGTGTGCTACACAATTTCTCGTAGGTCTTCATTTCGAGTTCTATCCTTTACTCTTGACTCCCAACATGCTTCTCTCCATGGCTCTCTGGCATTTTTCGAGTTTGTCTTTGTGTTCTTTGTTTAAGGCTCACATCTCGCACCCATATGTTAGACAGGGAAGAATAAATGTGTCTTTTGTTTTCGTTGATAGCCTCAAGTCTTTACTTTTCATCTCTTTTAGGGACTAGTCTCCACCCGTTGGCTATTCGCTTGTTGATTTCTTTGTGTGTCTAGTCATTTGGAGAGATTATTTGACCAAGGTACACATATTCCTTTACATATTCTAAGTTACATAGGTAGTATATTGGTACAAAATTGAATTAGTAAATAGAGCATCAACTATGTTATTATCACTTCACTTTGCATTACCTATGTAATGGTGCTGTCCTACGGCACTTGTCCACGGAAGCAACGGAGAACTCTCACCACAAACGCCGAAAAGTTGACGTTGCGGCGCAACTCCAGCAACTGCACCCTAGGCGTACGGATGGTACCCCATCTTTTGGAGCACGTACTCCGCGATGTCCTCCGCCTTAGTGTTTTAGTGCAGGCGTGTTTGGCTTCGCAGCACGCAGCTTCTGTTTGGGCTCCCTAAGAGCTTTGCTTGAGTTCTGGGTCGTACGTGGTTGGCGCTTTCTCCTTTGCACAGTCTCGAAACTAATAACAATAGCCCGGTTCGGCGCGCCTTCTTACTGGGAGCGGTAGGGGCACTCGCGGTAACGCTGGCGAAATCTCGATGACGAGGTAGGTACCTAAGTACATAACTAATACCTAGTCCAATTTAGAATTTTTAGAAAAATATTTTGCTTGTCGAAAGATTTTTCATGAAATTTATTACAATGTACCTATGATGGTCGTTGCAATGTAATAGTATTTTGTAATTATAATGTCTTTGAGTCATAAACTCCAATTTCATGACAAAAAACCTACGAAAACTTCACAAAAGGCACTAAATTTGGTCACTGTTTTTTAGAAGAGTAGAAGTCACTTTAGCTCTGCAAAATGCGGCAAAAAGAAAGACCAAACGTTTGTCAAAATGCCACCGTTCTACGGAAATAAGCAAAAAAGTATCTTTTTGAATGAACGAAACTCGAAAAACGACACTCTTTATCTTTAGAAGCCAAAGTAAAAGAAAAGTCACTTTTTTTGCTGGGCTAATCTAAGAAATCAAGTTTGATAGCTGAAGACTCTTTCAAAAGACACTCTTTTTGTGCCTCGTTCTAGACCCCCTGTACCTTACTGATCTTTTCCCCTAAATGAAGAATAAATCCGAGAAATCCCTTGAACATCAGTGTTCGGACAACGTTCGCGAGGACGATAGCTACGATGTTTGTTACCATAACTTCTTATTATCCAAAATATACCCAAAAATACTAACTTCCAGTAACACACCTACAAAAATACTGATGTTCGGAAAAGTCGATAAAATATACTGAAAAAGTATTAAAATACTGAATCTGGTCACACTGAATGGAAGCTCAGTGTTCCCGAAAACGCATAATTATTATTCTCTAGTAGATTTTAGGAAGAGCATATTTTTTGTTTACGCAGCCTTTGTGAATAAATCTATTTTAATATATATTATTGCTGTTTAACTCAGTGCAAATAATATAGACACATGGCAGCGTCTCTAGGACTGAGTTATAAAATAAAAGTCCAGTGCACCACCCATGTATTAATCTTTTAAAATAAAAGTATGTTAGGGTCCTTGCTACTGAATACTCAGAATAATAACTATTGTTCTGAGACAGAATTTAATAGAATTTGGCAAATTTTTAAAGTCAAATTATTTTTCAGATAAAGAAAGCTCAAATAAAAATATGTAAAAAGCAATGACCTTAAATATGGCATTATACCCTTTGCATTTGCTAACCATAATTTTATCAGAGGCATTCGGAGGAGTAGATCCAAAAAAGAGCAGGATTATCATCCAGTGAGAGTGATGATGAAGAATGAGACGAAAAAGGAGCTCTTACTTTCGGTTTTATGTAACTAAATCTAATAACTAATTTTAAAAATATTGTCACTCCATGAAGATATGAAAATGTACTAGTTTTGGCTGCAAACACGAGTAAAAAATGCGTATCTATAATAAAATATAGAAAAAATAAATAAATAAGTAAAATACACACAATAAAATACATACAAAATAAAAAAATAAATAATTATTAATAGAAAGGGAAGTGTGAAAAATACTTGAAAGAATTTTTTAAATAAACTACCACAGATTAATTTTAATTTTAGTTATGAATTTGAGCTTGTAATAAAGATAATTTAAGTTTTGTTTTAAAAGTAGATTTCGTCTTGGAATTCCTTATTGGCGGTGGAAGAGTATTCCAACACTTAGTCGCCAGATATCTATCCAGACAGATATCAGATATGCACGCAGGTCAGCGTATTTAGCATGGTAGACCATATGATCGCCCGGAGGTTCTACAGATGTAGCGCAGAGGTCAAACGCCTGCTATTTATGACTTACTGCGCCAATGTATACACGGTAGAACTCTGGACAAATTTCACCAAAGCTGCACTGAGTGCGATGCGCGTTCAGTATAATAACGCCTACCGCGCAATATTCCATCTTCCTTGGCGTTGCAGCGCGAGCGGTATGCACGCCGCGGGCCGCACGCCAACATTCCCCGCGCTGCTGCGTGCGCGGTCAGCATCAATGCGCGCGCGTCTCCTAGCCACTAATAACACCATCTTACGTAGCTGCACCGAGTGGACTCAGAGCCCCGTGCATAAGAAGTGGCGACAATATCACGCAAGCTTTGGTGTACTATAGAGTTTATTATTTTTTCTTTTTTAGTTTTCCTTACTTGTGTGTAATATGGCCTGATTTTTTATTGTATTTATGTAAATCTGGCTGGAATAAAGAAATTTTATTTATTTATTTATTTATTTTATATCGAGCTTTAACAGCTTGATATACGATTTTCTGTCCCTCTTTAGGTAGATCAACAAAGTGAAACAGTGCACTTTATCGGGCGCTATCGAACTCGATATGGTCCTTCGTGTTAAAGGTGTAGGGGGCCTAGCACAGTAGATCATATCGAGCTTATAGAATGCCTATCCCTCTCGAGGGAGATGAACAGAGTCAGAGAGAGCACTGTATCACGCACACGCGCTATCGAGCTTAATATTAATATGGTTTGCTATGCTAGACTATCTAATAACAGGTGATGGTTCGTTTCCCCGGTTTTACCCGTGTCGACTTTGAACGCTTTGGGGTGAAATTCGCAACTCTCTGAGTAAAAATCTTCGTTTTGAAACGTAATTCTAGACATAATAGTGTAAAGTTGCATAATTTGACATTATGCGCGAATTATTTCTAAACGAATCTATTACTCACTTTTTATTGCCATCTCTCTTTGTCATCAGCCATTTCATTTGTGTATGTGGCAGTTGTGAGTGTAGGGAATTTTGTAATTTTCTCCCTACAAGTAGAAAAATTAATAAATCTCTTTATTTCTTCATGTAGAGTTAATCGATTTTGTGAGTAAAATCAGTTCTTTGTAATATTTCTTTCGAAAATACATCCTTCATCCGGCCGTCAATTTTACTTTCGAAAACGAACGCCATGTTGATTGTCAAAAAGTGTTTTCGGATGAGACAGCAGTGAATTGAACTTTTTGTGATAATTTTTTCAGAGACCGCGATTTTTAAGGGTCGCCGTTTATTTAAGTCGGTGTAATAAGTGCCGAGAGTGCCGTAGCCATGGCGCAAGTATTGCCTATTCGTTTCCAGGAGCATCTGCAGGTGAGTTGAGTACGCCCATTATTGGGTTTGCCGATATTACTTCCCCTGCGGAAGTATTCTATGAGGATTTGATGGGAGGGTATCTCTGGGGATCTTACATGAAGCGCAATGCATAGCGAGTGTGGCTGGTCGTAGTAGTGGCATTGCGCAATAAACTCATTGACAGTTTCACCCCCTTGTTTCGCCGTTGTACGGGAGTCAGCGCCGGTATTGATTTGTTCCACATTCTTGTCTGGATCATATGGTCTTGCGGAGAACTAGCCAAATCATGAACGAAATGCGTCAATAGTGTCAAACTAGATCATTGATGCTAAAATCGCTTTTATCATAACAAAGAAAATAATTTGGTAGCAGATAAGAGCTTCCAAATTAATCTAAATGTCATCTTTGTCTAAATGCTTTGTATAATCAAATACTACAGTAATTATAATTGGATTTGCTGTTGTATTTTAAAACATCTAACTTGAAAAGGTGATTGCTTGGACCATCTTAGTAACTTGGAAAAGCTTATCAGAAATGCATCCACTCTTATTAGTATGAAGTTCAACTCTGTAAAATGAAGCAATGACAAAGTAATGAGCCAAAAAAAATAAAGATTCATTATTATGTATCTGTACTTTTAAAATCTATGTAGGTAGCTAGGTAGTATACAAATTATTTATGAATAAACTAGATTTGAGCTGTGAATATTAAAATGATAGCCCCCTAACTTCATTGGGCCACGAAAGCTGCAGCATGATATAAACTGCAAATAAACTTTGTAATATTTTCACAACTAATAATTGATTCTCCTGAAAATGTGTTAAACAAGAATGTTTCTTCCCACAGCTGACAAATGTCGGCATCAACCCAGCATCAATATCGTTCAACACCCTCACTATGGAGTCTGACAAGTTTATCTGTGTCCGTGAGAAGGTGGGCGAGACTGCTGAGGTCGTCATCATTGACATGGCCGACCCCACCAACCCGATCCGCCGGCCCATCAGTGCTGATTCCGCCATCATGAACCCCGCCAGCAAGGTCATAGCTCTGAAGGGAAAAGCCGGGGTCGAAGGTGAGTGTATGTGAACATTTTTATATTTCGTTTTCATTTGTGGTGTCTAGTGAACCCTGTAGAAATCATTTCACATAATTTCTTCCTTTGTAAAAATGGTAATGGTATCGTAATGTTCTTAGGTGTGGGGAAAATAGAAAATGAAATAATATATAGAATCTTAGTTATCTCAGATATGTGATGTTGTTCTAATATTTAATATTTTAATTCTAATTTTATAAATATGGGCCAGATTAATTGGAATTAGTAGTCTTAAAAACAGATGTACTGCTAAAAAGTGCCATTGTTTACTTGGTAAATAAATAAGTCTTTGTAAATTCTAATAAATAAATTGCTGCTTGTAACAATTATTATTGTCTTGGTATAAGTCATTGTTTCTAGGTCCCACCTTCAACAATACCATTTTGTTCTCATGCTATTCATAAAATGATTACTCTTTCCTGTGATTAATTGAAAGTTTTGTTTTATTTTTAGTTCTTTCATTCATAAAATTCATTTTTTTGAATGCTCTATAAACTTCTCATGATAGTACATCTCAATTTCTGGTTGCATGTTTTGTATTTTATATAAAACTTGAATTATAAGAAGTGATAGTGTTGGGAAATTCATATATTCAAATAAGGCTAAAATCATTCAACCCTTGCACAAGTTGAGTACAACACCTATTTAGAATTTCATTTAAATACAGCTATTATTTCTTTTATGCTTTTATGGATAATTTGTCTGTTTGACATCTATACTATACTAATAACAAAGTAGTTTTGTCTTGTGTCTCTGCATTTAATATTTTTGCGAAATTGGTTATTGGTGTTGTGGTGAGTTCAAAACTACAATTTTTAGAAATTTTACTGTTTTAACTCAAAAACCGCCAATAGATAATAGTATTTACCTTATGTGCAAATAAAATACACATTGGTTGAAATAACAGTCAAGTTGAAAACTGTTGATACTACTTAAACATCGAAAGACACTTCCACCCGAGTGAAGCTAATAAAACATAAACTTGATTTCTGCCAAGCATAACTTAGTAAATTGGTAAATTACAAATTCAATAGTTTACTCACAAAATAACATGCTGTGAAATTAAACAGCAGGAACTGATAATGAAAATGTTTATTTTTATATTTCAATGATAAAAGTAGGTGTCTGGATGCCATATTCCGATAAATAAACCCATTTACCATTAGCTTATCATTTCAAGTAAATTATTTATTATTAAGAAAAGATCATTCAACTTTGTTCTAATTTATTACCTCTACTGGTACTGACTAAGCAGAAAAAGTTACCTTTAAAAACATCAAAATAATGAACTAAACTCAGGAAAGAGAGGAAAACATGGAAAAAACATCTGGCTTCCACCCAAGAAGTAATAATAGCCAAAATAAACAGGAGTAAAAATAATATTTTTCTAGGAATATAGGCAACTGTGTTTTAAACAATACACATAATAATGCCTATACATAGTGCAAGATGCCATCTGTCTTTGTTTTGGTATCAATGTGGAAGGGAATGAGTCACACACGCATCTGTGTTTATAAGAATTTGAACTTCTTGGCAATCATACATGTTTTGGGAAACATCTTTTCCGAGATTTCGTACAATAACAATATCTTTTGTTCATGTTTAAATCTTCAATGGGTTTATCCCGGAAAGCTTGTAATGAATAGAAAATAACATAAGTGTTTGTAATGTATTTGATGGATTTAATAAATGTGCATCTTAGTTCTGTGATTACCGTGTTTGTAATGTATTTGACGGATTTAATAAATGTGCATCTTAGGTCTATGATTACCATTTCCAATGAACCTTAAGTAATCTAACTTATATAGCAAAGCTTAGTTACGCAGAGTACCCTTCTTTAGCAGTTTCGCGGAATTAAACAACTTATCGGAGGCCAAAAGTTGTAATGGAAAAAATTAGTCTGGCAATTTTTGTTTTTTTTTTATACTAATTTATTTTTTCGAGGTACTTGTGGTAGACCCTGTTTGAAAAAATAATCGTATCTTTTGAAATACCAAGTGTATCTCGCCGAAACAAAATTATTAATGATTAGGAATAATAGACACACAAGATCAAATAATTAAAAAAGCCATACATTTACACGTTTAATTAAAAAACAGGTTTTTGTAAAAAAAACATCAAGTTTTTGTTTCGAATTTTTCAGTTATTACTAAATTTCTCGAAAAAACTTACCCTTTAAGCCAATTTATTATTGCTTATTTTGATTCTACATTTAATTACACGTAAAATAAAAAAAAATAGTGGACTTCTATCTTCAAAAGAACTCTTGCTATGAGCGAACAAAACTAGTCATTCCGAGCGCAACGTCAATCATAACGGTGTTCTGTGTCCACATTTTTTCCAAGAAATCTTTTTGTTGGGTATTGTTAGTGTGCAGGGGCGGCGAGGAAGAGGGAAGGGGTTGATACCAGCTAACGAACGGCAAGGTCCAAGTCAGAGTTGCTTCGAAACTTTCGTCGCTGCTGATGTATTATTGTGTTTTCTGCTCATTCATTGCGTTAAAATGCCACGTTTGCGCGACTTCACCTCAAGACAAATTGCTGATATGCATTACTTTTATGGCATGTCACATGGGGTCGCAAGTGCTGCCCGTGCAGCTTACATTGCTACATACCCAAACAGAGTTCCAGTTCCATCGGCCAGAAACTTCCAAGAAATTCACAGAAGATTTGCTAACATTGGACTAGGATTGGCTCCTCCTCAACGCGAGCAAGTCATCATAGTTGACGTGGCTATTGAAGAAGCCGTGTTGAACGTATTGCTGAGCCAACAACCAGTGTTAGACGTTTGGCTTTGCGTCATGGCATTTCTAAAACATCAGTGTGGCGCATTTTAAAGAGGGAAGGACTCCATCCTTACCACTACCAGAGAGTTCAGCGTCTGCATGGTGACATCGACTTTCGTGCCAGGTGCGTAATGAGTATTTGGATTCAAAGAAAAATTTTCAACGATCCGGAATTTTCTAAAAAGATTCTATGGATGGATGAAGCTAGATTCACGAGAGATGGGATCACAAACTGCAGGAATTTGCACGAGTGGAGACATGAAAATCCACACCTGAAGAGATCGACCAACTCTCAGGTGCAATTTTCAATCAATGTATGGGCCCTTATTGGTGACAAGCTCATTGGCCCAGGCCCAGTTATACTGCCAGCTACATTAAATAGCATAACCTTTTTAAGTTTATTGAGTGAAGATTTACCTCTTTTGCTAGAAGACGTGCCACTTGATATTCGAAGGCACATGTTTGTGCAAATGGACGGATGTCCCGCCCATAGCGCAATCATCGTGAGAGATTTTTTAAACGAAGCATATGAAAACAGGTGGATTGGCAACCATGGGCCGGTGGGTTGGCCTGCTCGTTCTCCCGACATGACGCCTTTAGATTATTTTTTGTGGGGAGTCATGAAACAGCGCGTTTATAGCAACCAGATAAACTCTGAGGCCGAGCTACAAGATCTGATTACCAATTGTGCCAGAGATATTAATGATGTCCCAGGCGTCACAACTAATGATGCCGAATTCAAATGGTAAGGTTACCCGATACTTACTAAAATTAAAACGGTCCGACCTGCGGCACATGGTAGGTATCATAACTGGACACTGTAACTTAAATAAGCACCTTTTCAATACAGGTGGTACCGATAGCCCTCTATGCAGAGGTTGCCTTTTAGAGGAAGAGACAGTGGAGCATGTGCTGCTCTATTGCTCTGCAACTGAAGATACAAGACGAAAGGCAGGGATAGCGACGAGCTCCACCTTCCCTTCACTGGACCAGTTCTTATGTCAGCATGCTGAAGCTGTTCGGCTCTACTTCAAGGAGCTGTCCTGGCTGGGCTGACTGACCGGGGGGAAGTGCACAATACTCACGATCACGGAGAGTCAGTGCAGGACTCATCGCCCCCGCCACGAATTTAGAATTTAGATGTCCCAGGCATGATTAGCAGAGCTACACAACAAATAGCTGTTCGTGCAGCAATGTGTCTGCAACAAAGAGGCGATCACTTCGAACATTTGATGCGTTAGGTGAAATCATTGTTAGATTAGGTAAGTACATCTTGGGTTTATTTATTTATCATTGTAATCTTTGTAAACTTCTTCGTAAATAAATGTTTGATTCGTCTTATTCATGCAAAGTTAAATTTCCTAATTTTTTTTTCTTCTCAGCTTAAAATCAAGTAAAAAGTAAGGAAAATTAATGACTTTAATCCAAATCTGTAATTCCTAAAAAACGCGTATTGACTAGTTTTGTTCGCTCATAGCAAGAGTTCTTTTGAAGATAGAAGTCCACTATTTTTTTTATTTTACGTGTAATTAAATGTAGAATCAAAATAAGCAATAATAAATTGGCTTAAAGGGTAAGTTTTTTCGAGAAATTTAGTAATAACTGAAAAATTCGAAACAAAAACTTGATGTTTTTTTTACAAAAACCTGTTTTTTAATTAAACGTGTAAATGTATGGCTTTTTTAATTATTTGATCTTGTGTGTCTATTATTCCTAATCATTAATAATTTTGTTTCGGCGAGATACAATTGGTATTTCAAAAGATACGATTATTTTTTCAAACAGGGTCTACCACAAGTACTTCGAAAAAATAAATTAGTATAAAAGAAAACAAAAAATGCCAGACTAATTTTTCCATTTTTTTGTCGATAAAATTGGGTCTAGTTTCACCCCCTTTCGGGTGTGCACTTTTACGGGGGACACACTGTATGTGTGTATTGACTAAGTATTCTTCTAGTCATCTGTCATTCTGTCTTTCTTTTCTTTTGTTGACAGACGCGCATTTCCGCCTAGGTCAACGAAGCCTAGGGGCCCAGACGCGGAGGGGCCCCGGCCAGGGCAGAGATCTGAATAACAAATAACCCAATCGTTTTCTAAGAAAAGCCCATGTGGCGATTTATCGTGCAATCTGACGACAAAACATTGCCCTAGTAGCGGACAGCGCGCTAACTCGAAATAAAAGTGTAGCATACTTGAGGAGGACGGAGGACCGATATAAGTAGCGAAATTTTTTTTTGGAAAGGCCTATGTCCTCCTTTGGACGAACACGCGCTGATGGATGCATGGATGGATTCTTGTTTTGTTGTTTGTAGGACTGTTTATCTACTTTATATTTAAATGTAAATAAAAGTGCATTTTTTAAATTTTCAAACAGGCCTGCTCCTTTTGCTCTTTGGCGAATATCTCTTTTAAGGGCTTAGGGGCCTTAGGTCTCGTAACGTAAGTCCGGGCCTGTTTGTTGACTGCACTTATGATTAGGATGGTACCGCATGCTATAAATAGTGTATATTTATTTATTGCCTGACGTATAACGACGCCCGATAGAGTAGAGCCCACCCTTTTATCACATTGAAAGTTGAAACATAAAAGTGGGCGTATAAATGTTTAATGATTTTGTGATATATTTTATTTAGGGTCCAATAAAAAATGAGAACCCTTATGCGAAGCCATGACGTTTCACGTCCGTTATCCTTAGCATAGCTAAAAAACGGCTGAAATTGAGCCAGTGGAAAAAGGTGATAAAAATTCATGCAAGGTGTCAAAAAGCATATTTTAAGAAAATCTATCTTCATTGTTATATTTAATTTTCCATTACACAACTGATGACGCAAAGACTCGAAATATATATAAATAGGAGTCGAAATATATCGTAATTATTTGTTTTTATTCGTTTCTCTACATTTTCCAAATATAGACAGAACTCGTACAAGTATTGTGCACGACGTACATTTGACAGTTTGCGTAACGGAGAACTGGAAATGGAAATTAGTTTTAGTCATAGACAAACAAAAAAAAGAGGACGGAGTCGCCGCTAAGCAAAGACTGAAGCATACTCGTAGCAATGGCGGCGCAGCGTTTACAAGTGTGCGAGTTGACTTAATATTATGGTAAACGGACTTACTGTGACGTGAATGTGTGCGTGTCGGGGTCGTGCGTACACGCGAGTAGACTATGTTTTTGGTTAGCGAAACTCTGTTCCACTTTTTTTGTACGCCGATGGTTTTTGCACAGTTTAAAAATCCATACAGATGTCCAACGATGGCGTTCGGACTGAGCGGTTGTGCGGGGCGAGACTCCGAACTGATTGTTTGAAAATTGTATGTAGCTCGTTGGCTTACCTCCCGCGTCTCGCCCCGCAAGCCCCGCACAGTTGCTACGCCTGAGCGCTTTCGTTGGACAACTATATGGATTTTTAAACTATGCTGCTTTTATTGTTAGTGTGCTTCTTTCGGGTGCATAATTATTTAAGGCTATATAAAATATACTTCCCTGATTAGATTTAAACTAACGCTTCGATTTTAAAGATATTTAGCATATGCTTATTTTAAGACCCATATCTACTTGCAAATTAAAATCTTCAGAATCATCAATTTTCGCAAGGCTCTTGATAATTTAGAAAATGTTTACTTTAATGAGATCTCAATACCAGCCTATAGCATCTAACTTTCATGTTAAAACAGTTTTTTGTAATTGTAAACAACATTGAAAACAGACATAATAAAAGTAGAACTACCCAAAACTCCCCTCATCAACAAGGAGTGAGGGAGCGGCGTAGAGAGCTCGTTTGCACACCTGTCTCACATACATCTGCTTTGTTATAATCGGTGTATGGCATTAACATCGGCAGGTGGAATTTCGACTACGTACACAATTTTTCAGGTTTAAAATGTAACTTTGTAGTGAATCCGTATGTCTGTCCGTAGACGACCATCACCGATTTATGTAAAACTAGCGGACAGCTACCTCCGGTTTCCCAAGGAATCGAAAATTTTATTTCCGTGTTAAAAGCACGTCAACGTACACATTTCATTCGATAAAGATTGTACTAGGCCAGTTCTTATGGTTTTATTAGCGTAAGCTTAAAAGCTGGTTTTATACACTGGAAAAACTATTAATCATAAAATAAAGTGAATTCAGCTAAAATTATGATGATTCACCTAAAGTAGGGAGCATACGGACATCACAACAAAATACGATGAAACTACTGTTGCTGCTGCTAACGTTATAATATGACGCACTGCACTATGACTTTGTAGGAAGCAGATAGAATTATGCGCTCCGTCACCGCCTTTATGGTGACAGTAAGGCGACGAACAAGGAGACGCGGGGCGTCAAGCGGCGCGGTGCGCGAAGCGGGCCGCCGGAAACACAAACATACACCGATGTATGGAGCGTTCAAGGAGAAGCGTTTTTGCACGCGTTTGTTTGAATTGTAGCGTCGCATGCGACGGGGGACGCCGCGTAGGACGCGGCGGATAAAGCGACAGGCGACGCCGCAATTGACGTGGCGGGTGAAGTAACGAGTGACGCAACGGGAGACGCGGCGGATGAAGCGACGGGCGACGCCGCGACAGATGCGGCAAGGAAGGGGTGTGGTGCGGGGTATGCAGTCGTTTCGCGCTAGTTTGCAATCGGCACCGACATTGTCTCGTCTCCTTGAACGTACCCTAAGCATACCGTAGTGTGACGCACCTCTTTGATGGGGAAGGCATGATAGATGTAATACGAAAATGATGATCTTATTTTCTGTGACCAATTTTAAGGTGATCTGCCATCATAACATTGCGTTACTTACACCTTAAAATCTCGATTATTTCCTCAAACGTTTTAATTACAGCATATTATTTTCCAACTATCACCAAATTTAAAAACAATTCACCGTATTTTAAGCTTATGTAATGCTATTTTATAATGAAGCCAAAAAGACGTTTTTCTCAGTGTAAATATATATATTATATATCGATATATCGACGACTCGATCACGCAGTGTCTATATTTCTCTACTTCTGTAGACTAAATTAACATTATGTGAATGTGTTATTTTATGTCGTTGGCAGATCGTAGAATTGGGCATATCATGATCTGTCCAGGCATATCGTATTTCTGTTAAAGCTTCGCTCCCCTTCGCTCGGCGCCCCAAGTTTATGATCACAAGCAACCTAATACGTTTCTCCTCGCTCCGCTGGTCGTCACACCTATTTTTCACTTTTGGTGAAAGAGTTTCTGTTTCATACTTTAAGATCAGCCCAATTCAACGATCTGCCGACGAAATATACATCTTCTTCTTGAAATGTTTTAAATTATTGGTGGAAAAGGTAACCTCATTAAAATCCATTAGATTTTATATGAAATGAAATTTTATAAATGAAAGAAAATGTTATAAATGAATACACCGATAAAAGGAAACTATTTTTATCTAATTGTATGTTTAAGTATAAATACGTTTATTAATATTATGACAGTTAATACTTGCATATAAATTTATATAATGTTTAGAGCTCTGGTCTGCCAACAAACGGTATAAACATAACTAATGTTCTTTATCTTGTCATTATTTTTGAAATAAATATATTAAAAAAAAATGAGATTTGGTACCCAGATCCACTATAATCTCGGTTAGAGGTTGGATGTTAAGTCTTCCTAGTTCCTTACTGGGTAAAGTATCACTCCGTACAGTCTTTTGATTCAGTAGATGCGGGGAATTAGCATGACGCCTATATAGATTGCCAGAAAAAGAAAACTGTCAAGTGCGAGGACTCGTGCCCAGGGGGGGGTTTCGAACCGTCATCACCTCGTTTTGTACCAAATTTTTAGAATATAAGTCACCGAGAAGTGCCCTATAGGTTTTGATGATCACTCAGTGAGGGGGACTTGTATTATGAAATAAACATTGGAAGGCCGTATCTTATGGCGTTAAACAAGATCTTAGTATTCGATATTAATTTAGACCTTCAAGCCGCTTCAAGAAAAAGGGCCTTGACAGACTGACAATACCGGGTGTAAATAGACTGCTACCATTAAATGAAACCACATATTCTACCGACCCTCCTGAACCACTTTTCCCAAGAAACATACCCGCGGCCGTCCTTAGTTTGGGAAATAGTTGAGTTCCAAACAAAAATGCGTGAACCCTAACGCACCGACATACGGGCAAGTATCGAGAGAGCGTCGTCCGTGAAACAGTTGTTCCGGGGCAGCGTTCTAAAATAGACCTTCCTCCTACGAGATAGTCTTTGAGTTACAGTTGAATATCTTTTTCTCTGAAGATTAGCGCGGGGTTTTTCTTTTTGACTAGTTGTTCAGTATGATCAGTAGAATATGTGATTTTATTTAATGGTCGCACTCTATTTACACCCTGTATAGTGGTCCTATAAGGGTTTAGTTTCAATGAGGCACGTAACCCTATAAATAAGTGTATCACACCTTCCTTTAATGAACGGGTCATAGGGTCGGGTATTTCGATTAACTGCAATCAATTACAGCTTATTGAACTACAATTATTGACATAAAACATATGCCTGGGTGGTGAACGTATGGGATTACTCAACAACAACACAGCTATAGTATGTTTAGCTCATATGAATCATCATCACGTTAGATTAAAGATAATTTAGAAACACAAGAAAATATGAATGTAAATAAAAATGTTTTTCCCGCGTCTTCGTTTCGCCCTCTGCTTATCACTCGATAGTTTGATAAACTAAGATTATTATATGGAAAATAAATAAAGTTTTCACAAAACGATAACGTGCTTTTGTTCCACCAAGCTTAAAACTCACTTTATGAAGTTTCATTAAACGATGCACATCATAGCAAATTCATCATCTATGTTATATGATATACCTATAGATACCTACTAATAATAAAGTAGTAAAAAAGTCATGTCTGTACAATCTGTCTGTACATTTCCAAAATTATTAATTAAGTTCAGTGGAGAACTGGATAGCACAGTTGATAAAGCAATCGCCCGGTTTGCGAGAGTTCCCGGGTTCGAATCCCGGTTCAGAGCTCCTCACTTCCAGATTTACTTTTCTGATTTTATATACCGCAATGATATATTGTTTCCTTGCGATAGATAAATCGCCAAGTGTTTATAATATAGAAATGTATTTCTATCATAGTTTTGGGTTATTAGTATTGTACTGAAACCAAAATTATCATTTTTAGAATTTTTGACTGTCTGTATGTATGTATGTATGTTTTGTTTTGTCATATTGTTTGTATGTTTGTTCCGTTTTAACTCGAGAACTACTCAACGGAGATGGTTTTCTTTATTATCATCGTAGTGACCCTGGTCAACATATAGGCTATAAGGGGGTTGTCGGTGTTAAAATAATAACGCCCAAGCCGAAAACGGGGCAGAGATTGAGTAAACGCAGGCGGAGCCGCGATTGAAAGGCTACTATATCTTAAAACATTAAACCATAGCTTGACTGATACCGTCATGATTAATACTTCAGCCAATTGTTTCTCTGTCTGACTATCCAAAGGCTGAAACTTGAGAACCACAGGATTGAATTTGATGCAGCTTTCACTGTACCTAGTTGAAAGAACCCTTCCTTGAGTAAGGTTGTCTATTAGCGCTTTGGGTTAAGAAGCAGAGCACTAACTGTTTCACCAAAACAAGCAGACTAAAAATCATGCAAGACCATAAATAAATAAATAGATGACACAAACAAAGCAAATCGTTACAAAGCCTGTATTCTCAATTTCTCATCAAATCCAAATTTCAACAGCCCAAAAAACCCTGCAAATCTTCAACATCGAGATGAAATCCAAGATGAAGGCTCACACCATGACCGAGGACGTTGTCTTCTGGAAGTGGATATCTCTGAACACGCTGGCGCTCGTCACCAAGATGTCCGTCTACCACTGGTCCATGGAGGGGGACTCCACGCCGGTGAAAATGTTCGACAGGCATTCATCGCTGGCCGACTGCCAGATTATCAACTACAGGACTGATCCGAAGCAGCAGTGGTTGCTGCTTGTTGGTGAGTTGAAACTTGAAAGGTCTATATTTTCTTGACATACATTTCTATCTTTGGTCTTATTATTCACTTTATTCGCGTACCTATCATCTTCAATACATTCTTATAAACTTTTTCCCTTTTGATTCTAAATTTTTGCATTCTTATAAACTCATTCCCTTTTGGCTCTAATCCAGCCATCAGCACAGGCCGACGACTAGAGAGTTTCCTAGATTTCGCCACTCTTTGCGATCTAACGTGACGTGCGGGGGGAACGTTACAGACTGAAATGGCACCTATTTGACAGCGCTTGCGGTCAAGGTATACATCACAACGTCCCTCCACAGGAATCTCCGCGCAACAGAATCGCGTGGTCGGCGCCATGCAGCTGTACTCGGTGGAACGCAAATGCTCTCAGCCGATCGAAGGTCACGCGGCTTCCTTCGCCACATTCAAGGCTGAGGGCAACGCGGAGCCTTCCACTCTGTTCTGCTTCGCTGTGAGGACGGCGCAGGGCGGCAAGCTGCATATCATTGGTGAGTTGTAAATGTTATAATGCTTTTTGTAGTTGTCTTTTCGGTGGCCTTAAGGTCAGTGCTTATGTCTGAAGGTAGTTAAATGTTATAGGTAATGTATTTGTGGTTTTCTTTTCGGTGGCTTCAAATAAGAGAAAGGTGCGTTATAACCATTAAATGCATTGTGTTGCCAATTGGCAACATACCAGTATTTAATTAATTAAGGAAATATTTTAAATGATAACTCAAAATAATTAGTATTATTATGTATAGGAAAGATGGAGCAATAAAAATGTACAATGCATTTGATTCAAACTTTATTCCTTGATTTTATATGATTTTTTGAAACTTCAATATTAGATTTGGATTATTATTTTGTAACAATGTCGCACCAAGACCTTTTGAAAGAAAAAAACGTAATTATTTGTTTTTTTCTGGAATAATACCAATTTTTAAAAGTTTATTCAGGTATGATCTTAGATAAAAAAAAGTAAATAAAAAAAACATTTAGGTACCTATATATTTAAGTTAATTTGAAAGGACTATTTTTTTTTCCTTAGAAAATATACCCTAAATATATGAAAATATATATATTTTTTTTCCTTCACATTTGAGTATTTTGCTAGCATATATTTCAGTTACATGCAAAAAGAAAAAATCATGCATTCAAGGGTTAAACAGACTGCAATAGAAAAGCACAAGAAAATCTATTTTCGTCAATATTATGTGGTGTTGGTTTTTTCCGTGTATGTGTGAATATGAGTGTTGCAATCATAAAAGCAAATATGGCGCTCTTAGAGCAGCGTTTTTATTCTCCTGGTCACGCTTTAATTTAAACATGAAATCGTTAAAACAAACTCAATAATTTTATTTACAAAGATGTCAAACCCGAAATTTAAACAAACATACCCCTTCAACAGAGGTCGGCCAAACGCCGGCGGGGAACCAGCCGTTCCCGAAGAAAGCCGTCGACGTGTTCTTTCCGGCGGAAGCGCAGAACGACTTCCCGGTGGCCATGCAAGTGTCGCCCAAGTATGACGTTATCTACCTCATCACCAAATACGGTTACATCCATATGTACGACATCGAGACCGGCACCTGCATCTATATGAACCGCATCTCGTCTGATACGATCTTCGTGACAGCACCCCACGAGGCTACTGGCGGGATTATTGGTGAGTTGTTTTGGTTTTATAGGTGACATTGATTTATACAGTAAAATTCATACTAGAGCTTTGGTAAATGAGTAGTATTACGGATTTGAAAAATAAAATTTTAATTTTTTGGTTGTATTGAATCGGGCCTGCGCTTGCGTTTGTAGGGAATAGGTGAAAATAATGTTAGAATTTCCCAAAAAGGGTCATCGAACCTTGATACCGAGTTTTTAGTATGAATTTGGCTGCATAAATTGCTGTCACATTTTATATAAAAATATCGTCACAGTCAACACTAGTACAAACATCAATTTTTACCGATGAATTTAATGTCCCAACGCGATAAGGGGGGCCTTATCGACCTTACTTCGGCCACTAATACACGATTTTTAGGGCATGCAGGTTTATAGGACGATCAACAAGTGTTGAGGTGAAAATCACAGGTTTAATGAGTCACAATTGTAGATTAAGAGTATTCTAAGATGAGGCGAACACTTCTAGCTCCAAAAATCATAACTTTCCATTTTAAATTCAATCCATCCATCCATCAGCCTGTTTCGTCCACTGCTGGACACAGGCCTTTCCAGGATTTCGCCACTCTTGGCGGTCCTCCTGGAAGAAATGCCTATACTCACACACGCTGGGCAGGCGGGTTGGTGAGCGCGGTGCCGAAACCCTTGCACCAGTGACGCCGCTGCCCGTCACTAGTCTTTTTTATATAAGGCCCGGCAATTGGGGATGGATATACCGCCATCCATCGGTCCCAGGCCAGGTCATTGGCCGCCTGGTTTTTTTGCCTGAGAGCAAATAACTTCGGGAGGATTTGCGAGTAAGATGGTGGTACAGTGGAGCCCACATCAAGCTAAACACTTGCAGTACGACATTAGCCCCTACAGAGAAGAATATAAGATAGGTACAAAGTCCGAAGTGTCTAACTTGATGCGGTCTCCACTGTACCTCCACAGTCGAGCCTTATTAAAATCAATAATAAAAAATAAAACGGCCTTATTCAAGAAATGTGTCTGTGTGAGTACTGTGTTCGTCTCAACTCTCGTTGAGCTACCTGTACTTCATTGCAGCAAACAATTCTGAGCAAGTGGTACCTATACAAATACTATGCACATAAATGATATATGCAAATCGTCTTATTAATGATTTTCGAGGTAAACATGCTACTTATGGCTTTATTAACACTTCGACAGCTTGAATCGTGCCGTAACTCAAATCGTCGTAGTTATAAAACTCATTTGTTTTGCACTACTGACCACGTGAAACACTTAACACTTGTACTGTACACCTTTTCAGACGGATTTTGAGTTTGAATGGAATATGCTATCACGTTGGGACGTAAATCTTTATCGACGTACTTCGGGAACAAATACACGCTTTATAGGAATTTAAATACACTCTTAACCCGTATAAATACCCATTTCGGGTTGCAACCCGGAAAGATTCCTAACTATACTAATAATGAAGTGAAAAAATCGTGACTGACCCTTGTACAAACTGTTGTTCCTGTATATATTTTGTTACTTGAGTTTTTTTTGTGCAATAAAGAATAAAGAAGAAAAAGAAGAATATTTTTTTCAATTAATTAATCTAAAATCTTAAGAAATAAAAAATACCGTCTTATTACAGGGATACTTGTATAGATATTCATACCATTAGATCATATGTATTTTTTTCGAAATACAAACCAATAAATAATTGATCATTTGGATTTTTCATTATGTACATTTTATTTTCATTAAATAGTCTAATTAATAATATATATAAAAAAACGCAGTTAACTAAATATTGTGAATGTGTAGTAGGGTGAATGCTACGTGAGCAAATGGCAACATTATTTGCAGTGCTACCATTTCCTAAGCCAGGGGACTTCTTATAGTGAATGGTCTGTAGGCTACGTTTTTAGCTGTCAAATGAGTCCGACAGTCTTACACAATTGCACCTCTTAACCTGGCTGTGTGGTATGATAAAATCGTTGAGTAAACACGAGAGTTAGATTTCAAATTTCTTTTATTAACCATAATTGTAACAGTGGTCGTTACATTGGTAGGTCAAATTACATTTTAAAGTACAATTGTTACATTAATTAAGATTTATATTATTACTACGATTAAGATTATTAATGACACCTATTCTCGTGTAGCAAATATTAGATTTAGAGCTGCCATAACCTAAAACTTTTCATTGCAAAATAGGCTTTAACGCAGATGAATAAAAGTTAAATGAGCTTGTATTATTTTAGTTTTTCAACTCTAGATGTAAGGTTTGCTGCACGAGAATAGGTCACAATATTTCTACTATGAAACTGATATAAATATTAGTAGATATTAATCTGATACGGTCAATTAATATAATGAGAAAATTAAAATGGGTACTGTCCGCAGGTGTGAACCGCAAGGGGCAAGTGCTGTCGGTGACAGTGGAGGAGGACTCGATAGTGCCGTACATCAACACGGTGCTGCAGAACCCGGAGCTGGCGCTGCGCATGGCGGTGCGCAACAACCTCGCCGGCGCCGAGGAGCTCTTCGTCAGGAAGTTCAACATGCTGTTTACTAACTCGCAGTACAGTGAGGCGGCTAAGGTAATGTACCGAGGACTACTTGACTCGCAATACAGGTGTTCAGTGCGACAAAGCTCTTGCGTGCGATCCGTTGTTATATCCTTCAAGTCTCTGAAGCTCTTCAATCCAGTGCGCTCTTTGATGTTACTTTCCATTTGTGATGTTGACGTTCTGATGATCTTTTTCCGGGAATCTTAGTCTTGAAGATCAACCTTAAAAATTTGTAGAGGGAAACTCTTTGCAAGTACCCAAAAAAGGCGGTCTTTCTACATTTTATATCTGCAAGGTCAAGGTTTAAGGTGAAGTAACGGCGAAGATATTTAAATTTAGTTACGCCCTCAACTTCACGTCTAGAAAGCTTTATATTGGGTAGCTGTTTAGATGATTTAGCTGTGACCATCGATTTTGTCTTTTTTACGTTGATAGTTAGTCCCATTTTGTCTCCTGAGGCTAATACTTCTTGTATCAGCTGTTCAAGTCCTAATTCCGTGTCAGCAATCAGGACTGAGTCATCCGTGTATCGTATTTTATTGACACACACACCATTAACATGTACTCTTTCAGTCTTTGAGTTAAGCAGCTCTATAGCAGGATGTCTTCTAAATATAAATTTAAGAGTAGTGGTGACAGTATGCATCCCTGTTTGACACCTCTAGCAATCGGTTTCCAAACCGACAGCTTCCTCTCCACTTGAACAGCTGCCTCTTGTTCCCGATATAAATAGCCGATCAGATGTAGATCCTTTTCATCCAGATCTCTTTTTCTAAGGATCTCCATTAGCTTGTCGTGCTGGCTTGGCCAAAAGCTTTCTCATAGTCTATGAAGCATATGTAAATATAGCTTCCCGGGTACCTAAGCCCGGTCTAAATCCAAATTGTTGTGACTATCTAGATCTAGACATTTCTTCTTACTTTCATCGTGTGGCGCATCAAGCACAGAGGAGCGCCACTGTGAAACAAGGGTTACGTTTTATTTTGATGGCGGCGTTAGTTCCGATTTTGGCCACGACCAATCCACACGCAAAAAGAGCCTTGTAGCACTGTACCTGGTGGCGAAATAAAATTTTTGCATTCTTGTATTGATTGTCATGGCACAAACAGATTTGGTCGCAAAATGCTAAAACTGTCCTCTTATTGTCTAACTTCAATATCTATCACTATAGCCATAAGAAGTGTCGTGATTGACTAAAAATTATGTGTGATGTCATTTCTAGCCAAACACGGTGCGTCTGAAGGCGATTGTGATGGTTGTCGAAGTTAGACAATAAAGTTCCTGATCACTAACCGAGTCCCCAAGATAAATTTGACTGTATCAATAAATATTCCCTTCTACTTGAATGCGTTTTCACGCAGGTAACCTTATAGTGATATCCCTGCAGGTAGCAGCGATGGCCCCGCGCGGCATTCTGCGCACGCCGCAGACGATCCAGCGGTTCCAGCAGGTGCCGACGCAGCCCGGACAGACGTCGCCGCTGCTGCAGTACTTCGGGATCCTGCTCGACCAGGCGCAGCTGAACAAGTTCGAGTCCTTGGAGCTCTGTCGTCCAGTGCTGCTTCAGGGTGAGTTCAAGTACCGTCAAGTGTTCCGGCTTGTGGAGCCATCGGCAGTTGCGGAGTGTCGGTCTTTCGTCCGTTGCCGACTTACGTAGATTTTCTGAAAGTCCCTCGACAGACTGTTACGGTGCGCCTGCTTTTACTCTCTCACTTTCTGGGCGAGGGCACTTTATCCTAGGTCTTATCGACGCTTTCCGTTAGTTGTGGTTAAGCGTGAGGTCATTAAAAAAAGTAATATTCTGTCTGTCTGTAACAGAATCTATTTCTAACCAAACTGTAACAACTGCTAAGATTATTTGGATGGGATTTGAACTGTTTGGTAGCTGAGTGGCCTAGGCATTGCAAAGAGAAAGTGTTTATGGGAAAACTAAAAAAGGCGAAATGTGAGTTGGACTCGCGCACCGTACCCCCACATAACTCGTGTTATACGGAACCCAAAAACATTATGGTAAATAATGACGATATAGATGCTATATTAACATCAAGGCGACATCGACAAGCCGGTAAAAAGATAGCGCCTGACATTCAGCAGCCTATGAGTACGAAACCCAAATTTGTATTATTTGTTGCTTCACTTTAGAGTATGTACAACAATCTGACCAAGTTTGAAACTTGTACGTATTAACGATATTTTTTATTATTTTGCCCATTTAGAGGCCATCGTAACACGTATTCAGTGAAAATTTCAACTGACTACCTATTACAGTTTAGGCTGTGGGCTCCAACCGCCGAGGGTTAGCAATGGGGTCCTGTTTGGCACCCTTCGGGTACGGAACCCCAAAAAACACCACAGTGCGGTCCTCTCGGTAAAATTATTCAGTGTAATTGATCATTATAGTGAGTGGTTTGGTCTAATCCTACATTTTTTTCACTCCCTAAGGTCGTAAGCAGCTCCTAGAGAAATGGCTAAAGGAGGAGAAACTGGAATGTTCCGAGGAACTCGGAGACCTGGTCAAGCAAGTGGACCCAACGTTGGCTTTGTCCGTCTATCTGAGGGCCAATGTCGCTGCCAAGGTCATCCAGTGCTTCGCTGAAACCGGACAGTTCCAAAAGATTGTGCTCTATGCCAAGAAGGTAAGATTTATTTCACGTTGGACTAGTTTTCTTGATTGATAAACATCCAAGAACTCGAGAAGTTTCCTAAGCAGCGGTATCCCTAGCATGAATGCACAAGCTTTTCACAATAGAAGTGGGTTTGGGAATTTAACCACTAATATTTGCGCCTTGGGGCTTGCTTACGAATATATATTTTTAAATTCAATATCATCTTGAGTAATATATTCGACATAATAGACAACGCGACAGTTGTTTTGTTAATTATTTCTCTTAATTCCTTTGTTCGAAGCAAGGACTGAAGGGATAACTGCCTATTTATTTAAGTAGTTTGAATCAAGCTGAACCAAGTTTATTAGTCTACTACCTACATATTTAGGTGGTAGAGCTGATGCCGGGCTCGACTGTGGAGGTACCACCATCTTACTCGCAAATCCTCCCGAAATTATTCGGGGGAGAGTAAGAGAACAGCTCTCAGGCAAAACCAGGCGGCCCACCATTGCCTGGGACCGACGGATGGCAGTATATCCATCCCCAATTGCCGAGATTTATATAAAAAAGACTGGTGACGGGCAGCGGCGTCACTGGTGCAAGGGCTTCGGCACCGCGCTCACCAACCCGCCTGCCAGCGTGTGTGAGTATGGGCATTTCTTCCAGGAGGACCGCCAAGAGTGGCGAAATCCTGGAAAGGCCTATGTCCAGCAGTGGACGAAACAGGCTGATGGATGGATGGACCTACATATAAAGAGGAAAAATTTGTATGTTTGTATGTAATAGGTAATCTCTGGAACTACAGAACCGATTCTAAAAATGCTTTCACTGATAAAAAGCTACATCATAATATTATATATCGCTGAGTGACATAGGCTATATTTTATTTTAATAAAAATAAGTTTTGAATTTGAAATTTGGTTAGTTTATTAGTGAAAAAAGCTGGTAGTTTTCCCATATGGCCAAACTGTATTATTTTAAACCCCTCTTCCTCTCCCCGCTCCGCTACCCAAGGTGCGGTACAGCGCTTGCGGTCATGATACAATTAGTCAGATTAAATTCGAATCTAAAAATCTTTCTCATTAGCGGACGCACTGCGAAACGAGATCTCCTCATCTTATATGATTTTCAAAATATTAACGAATTGGCTTTTGCCCGCGGTTTCACCCGCATTGAATTAGTTTTTGTGTACTCCTATAAAATCAGTCAATATTATTCGGACTGTTACCTACAGTAAACACAGTTGGTGAAATGTGTGTTATGCGCCTGTTTCCCATTTTGTGTGTCTCTTTTATGGCTTTTTCATGGGAACAAAGGGAAAAAGTAGTTTTTGTCCTATACAAAGTCTAGAACTACATTTATGCAAAATTTCATCCTAATCGGTTTCGTAACCATGGCGTGAAACGTGAAAAGGGTGACACATCACTTTTCTATAGAAATTTGAAATCTCATTTTCATCCCATGAGAACTGATTTATGGGATAAACAGTATCCTATGTCCTATCCCAGGTCTAGAACTACATTCATGTAAAATTTCAGCCCAATCGGTTCAGTAGTCACGGCGTGAAAGAGTAACAAACATCCATACATCCAAACTTTCGCATTTATAATATTAGTGGGATCTCCTAAGTCATGCAAAGAAGGCGTTGTTAGATTAGGGTATAATTTTATATATCCATATGAGCGTATTGTATTGGGTGCCGCAGGTGGGTTACACGCCCGACTACATCTACCTGCTCCGCTCCGTGATGCGCACGAACCCCGAACAAGGCGCTGGGTTCGCGGGCATGTTGGTCGCGGAGGACCCGCCCCTCGCGGACATCCAGCAGATCGTCGACGTGTTCATGGAGCAGAACATGGTGCAGCAGTGCACCGCCTTCCTGCTAGACGCGCTCAAGAACAACCGCATTGAGGAGGGCCCGCTGCAGACTAGGTCAGCCCGTTTTTCTTTGCCAAAATCGCAAAATATTTTATGTATACTTGTTCAAGAACAAACCCAACTCGATCAGTATACTAAGTCCAAATATTATTTTGCGTATTACACAGAAAGAGTAATTGAACCTTAATCCTGACCACTTACCGAGTCTCCAGTATGAATTTGGATATATAAACGAAGATGACCTTATATCATTATTAATATCTGTAGTATGTAATTGAACGAGCGAGCGAGTTCTCTGAGTTTACTTGAACAATCCGGTGTTTGTATGTATGAATGTTTGTTCGACGATAACTCGAGTATCGTTTATCGGAATGTCTTGAAATTTGGCGGGCGAGTAAATGAGGCAAAAAGAATTTTTAATTTCAAACTTGAGCGAAATGGTCAAGCGCGAATCGTGCGAGCGCGAGTTCACAGTTCGGGGCGAACTACTAGTTATAACGTTATAAAGGTCTGCCTGCGGCATAACTGAAACACTTCACGGGGCAAATCGAATCCTCGAGGCTTGCGGTGCATGTCAAACTCTTGTCTTGCTCGACTCAACACTAGCTTGCATTGCAGCATAACTGCGAATGTTACTTTATACATATCAAACTCTCGTGCATTGTAAATAAGAGGAGAAACTGGCTCCTGAATCTCAGTTTTAACTTTTTGGGAGCCAGTTGCTTTATGGTTTGTATCTTTTTGTTGAAAAATAAATAAATTTGAATTTGAATTTGAATTTGAATTGTAGAATATCTCAAACACTATCCCTGCAGCTTAA
Organism: Ypsolopha scabrella; assembly: GCA_910592155.1. Classification (NCBI taxonomy): domain Eukaryota; kingdom Metazoa; phylum Arthropoda; class Insecta; order Lepidoptera; family Ypsolophidae; genus Ypsolopha; species Ypsolopha scabrella. Next base: position 15,952,693 of record OU342980.1, read on the forward strand.
CTCGGAATTATACTTTGTGATGCATCAAACTCTTTCTTGCGGCATAACTCCAAACGTCCACAGTATCATTGCTATCGACTCGACATCGTTCTGATAAACAAAAATGTAGCTCTTATTTCATAGCAATTAGAGTTGTGATTTAGAATTTATCCAGTTTATTAGTCAAATTTATCGAATCGATGCTTTAGTACTTGCTGTGCAGATAACTTTCGAACTGACCTCCCCCATTCGTTCCAGACTGCTCGAGATGAACCTGATGTCGGCGCCGCAAGTGGCCGACGCCATCCTCGGCAACGCGATGTTCACTCACTACGACCGCGCGCACGTCGCACAGCTCTGCGAGAAAGCGGGCCTGCTGCAGCGAGCGCTAGAGCACTACACCGACTTGTACGACATCAAGCGGGCCGTTGTGAGTGTTTGTGTTCATGTAGCTAGCTGGTTTCAGCGCTGCAACTTGATACTTAGTACTTGATCTGTTTGGGAGTACACTGAAGACGGCTTTAAAAAAGTCATAGATGACGTCGATATAACATATTCTCAGAGTTTAGACGAGGAAGACAGACGCGTAGGGGGATTCGGTGCAGGTGACAGCTAACTTCGCTCGCGCCTTTACTGGCTCGAACTGTAATGCGATGTTCACACAGCTTGAACCATATAATTTAGTTGCAAGGTGTTAGTACAAAAGCCACTGCACACCCCAGAAAAATCGACACACATACGAAAAAACTAAACCACATTTTGAAAAAGCAATCGTCACAGTAAAGTCGATTCTGAAGGCTTTAGTTTTAGTGCTGCCAAAACTTAATTTTTTTCAATGTAATATTATTTCTGTTATTAATACTAAAGAACAATTTTAGATTGAAGAATATTTAGTTTTGACAGCATCGAAACTAAAATTAAAGCCTTCAGAATCGGCTTTATTGACGTTATAAAGTTAGTGTTGCTAGTAGAAGAAATTAGTTATATTGGTTTTACGCAACATATTTTATTTTCCTGATCAGACTTTAAATACTAGAAATAGTATTTGTTATACTCACAAAAAGTGGTTGTTGAAAATTTAAATATTTGGTTTGGCAATTAACGTCTTAATGCCATTAATATTAGAATTAAACTAAAGGGGAAATGAATTAAAACAGCCGGAAGTTCTGACAAACACAAGCCGCAGCATATACATTTTACCTGAATTTTCGAGCCGCGTTAATAAAAGGAGCAACTTCTCTCCAGTGCATAGTCCACCCACCCAGGGTTCCCGAAAAATATACTAAAAATGCTTAATCTAATTCCAGGTCCACACCCACCTGCTCTCTGCCGACTGGCTGGTCAACTTCTTTGGGACTCTGTCCGTCGAAGACTCCCTCGAGTGCCTCAAAGCGATGCTCACAGCCAACATCCGTCAAAACCTGCAGATCTGCGTCCAAATAGCCACAAAGTATCACGAGCAGTTGACGACCAAGGCTTTGATCGAGTTGTTCGAGAGTTTCAAGACTTACGAAGGGCTGTTTTACTTCCTGGGATCCATTGTCAATTTTAGCCAGGATTCTGAAGTGCACTTCAAGTATATTCAGGTCTGTGTGATGTTTGTTTTTTGTCGTCATCGAAAGAAGCTGCAACTCATAAGAACTAAACATGTCAGGACGGTAGTATTAAAGGAAGGACGTATTGTGAACGTAAAAAAGAAATCGTTTTATTTAAGAGTATGAAAATCGACCGTAGTAACTTAGACTGGAAGAGAAAAAAATTGTTAAAGATGCATGTCTGTAAGTTCGCCCGTAACTCTATAGCCCAAAACCAGCTAACCGATATCAATGGATTTTGTATTTATGTGTGAATTTAAAATGTCCCAAGCCCTTATAGAATTAAATGAAGCTGAGGTAAACAAACGGCTCATCTCATTAAAAACTATGCATCGGGATAACCGACCAGTTTCAGCAGATTTAGAATGCCTTCGCGAGTGAAGACGCTTACGCGACGATGTTGTGCGTCACATCATCTCGAGCCCTTTTTTCTGGTTCCTGATAACATCAAAACTTAGGGCAGCTGTAACAGAAAAAAAATGAAATATATTTTTCTAAATAATTACTCGTCTTCTAATTTATACAAAGGAGGCGTATCGATAAGCTAAGAAAATTGACAACAATATGACGAAAAAATTAACTTCATTCTTTTCATTCTGTAAGTCGATTATCTGAAAAAATCTATTGATGGTATCTGCCTTACAAAAATATAATCAGTTTAATTTTCCTTATAAAATTGTTTTAATCTACAAGAACGTTACTTAAGTCATAGTAAGCACTTTATATCACAAGTGTATTATTTCCCCAAAAAAGGTTGACGTGGTTTCAATGCAAAAATTTACAAATTTTAAGGGTAAATCTGCCACACCTACTTTTAGCTTAAATATTACCTTCACGCGGGGGTAACAAGAACTGTCTTATATTCCCCGACTCCATCCTTATAATGTATCGTTTTGTTTCCAGGCTGCCTGCAAGACCGGCCAAATCAAGGAAGTGGAGCGCATCTGCCGCGAGTCGAACTGCTACAACGCGGAACGCGTCAAGAACTTCCTCAAAGAGGCCAAGTTGCCCGACCAGCTCCCTCTGATCATCGTGTGCGACAGATTCGACTTCGTCCACGACCTTGTGCTCTACTTGTACAGGAACAGTCTCCAGAAGTACATTGAAATTTACGTGCAAAAGGTCAATATACCAAGAATAGAATAGGACCAAAACACTTCCTTGTAGTACCCTGAAGGTTTTTTCTCGGCATCAAGAATTTCTTGAAAGAAACTCAAGTTGCCTGACCGGATGCCTTTTTCTTACTGAACTAATTACCCTTTAATCCATTTGGTCACGTCAAGTCGTATCAATATTAAAAACCACTAAAATTCTAGGTGAACCCGTCACGTCTGCCCGTAGTAGTCGGTGGCCTCCTCGACGTGGATTGCACCGAAGACATTATCAAGAACCTCATCCTGGTCGTCCGAGGGCAGTTCTCCACGGACGAGCTGGTCGCGGAGGTAGAGAAGAGGAACCGCTTGAAACTGCTGCTGCCCTGGCTGGAGACGAGGGTGCATGAAGGGTGCAATGAGCCGGCCACTCACAACGCGTTGGCCAAGATCTACATCGACTCCAATAATAATCCGGAGAGGTTCTTGAAGGAAAATCAATGGTAAGTTGCTGGTTTCCTTAAAAGTTATTTTGTGCAGGGGATATGTGCACAATTTAGTTTTGAGTTTATTTAATATTGCGTGGCAGTAAGCCCATATCTTATCCCGTTGGGATGTAAAAAGTGCCAACGGAGTTTCGTTAAAAATTCTATTCAGTGAACACTTGAAGTTGAAACACATCTGAAACTAATTTGCCACATTCTAATATTATAAAATCACACGAGTCTAGAATGAAACAGTTGGTAAGTAGCTAACAACAAACATTCGTGAGTCATATTCGTTTTCGTTCCTCTTTCGGAGCTGCGTTATTACGTGCCACTCCCCCCCAGGTACGACTCCCGCGTAGTGGGCCGGTACTGCGAGAAGCGTGACCCGCACCTGGCGTGCGTCGCGTACGAGCGCGGGCAGTGCGACCGGGAGCTGATCGCGGTCTGCAACGAGAACTCGCTGTTCAAGACGCAGGCTCGCTACCTGGTGCGCCGCCGCGACCAGGACCTGTGGCTCGAGGTGCTGCAGGAGGACAACCCTTACCGCCGGCAGCTTATTGACCAGGTGAACGATAAGCCACGTGCAGAGTTGCATCTTTTTGTTTGATACAAAACTTGGGTAAAGAACTGTCGTTGATTCGTGAATGACTACACACTATGGTTTGTTCGGTGGAATAACTAACTCTATACTATCCTAATAGCATCCGAATCGGATAGTACACAGCAATACCACAACAGAAAGTATTTAAAGATAACGCCACGGTAACTGGCGGGCAACCAGCTACAAACTAAAAGATCCCTGTCAGAGAAATGGAAAAAAATCATTGGCTCTAATTCTAACTAAAAAATATATAAAAAATTATAAAACAAAATCCAGTATAGTGACATCAGTATCTAATCCATCCGGCAGGTGGTACAAACCGCTCTCTCCGAGACGCAAGACCCCGAGGACATTTCTGTGACGGTGAAGGCGTTTATGACGGCTGACCTGCCCAACGAGCTCATCGAGCTGCTCGAGAAAATCGTGCTCGACAACTCGGTCTTTTCGGAGCACAGGAACCTGCAGAACTTGCTCATACTCACTGGTAACGAGACGTGTGACGTCATTATCATTGTCTTGTCTATGCTTTTAATTTAATCATAAGGTGGACTTTGTTAAGGGAAAAATATACAGTTGGAGATACCTTAGGGCTTCCTTAGACCAGTTAAAATATAGGTGTTATTGTCTTTCTGTATGCTCCATAAGAATCACTGCACATATATATGAGAGGTTTTCATCGTTTTGTTGCTAAATGTAATTACAAGAAGTTACTTACTTAAGATAAATAATTACACTTCAGTGTTTTGGATATGACGCAGAAAAATTGAAGCAAAACCTAGACTCATTCGCGTAAAAAGAAACTTGGTGTGTCTAAAAACACTATAATTTTGTAATAACTTTACAGCAATCAAAGCGGACCGCACCCGCGTCATGGAGTACATCAACCGTCTCGACAATTATGATGCTCCTGACATCGCCAACATCGCCATAAATAATGAATTGTATGAAGAAGCCTTCGCTATCTTCAAGAAGTTTGATGTCAACACATCTGCTATTCAAGTAAGCATATCTTATTGTTTTATCTGTAGATTTCAATCTCTTTTGTAGGAAAGCTTCATTTACTTTTCGTGTGTTAAATCTGAGCTGTAAATGAATGACGTTAATATATACCAAAAATAGAATTGGACCTAGAATACTTCCTTGTCTTATCCCCATAACGCACATCCAAGCGAACGAACTTCACAGCCGTAACTTTATCATAATAAATACCTAAAACATCTTCCTTCAACAGGTTCTAATCGAGCAAGTGAAAGACCTAGAACGAGCCTACGAGTTCGCGGAACGTTGCAATGAGCCAGGCGTCTGGTCTCAACTAGGCAAGGCGCAACTTCAACAAGGCTTAGTGAAGGAGGCGATAGATTCGTACATCAAGGCTGATGACCCGTCGGCGTACATGGACGTCGTGGCCACTGCCGCCGAGAGGAACTCCTGGGAGGACCTCGTTAGATACTTACAGGTCAGTGGCTTTGGAGTAATTAGAAAAGACGGAAAGCGTGAAATCAAAAAAAAATACACCTAGGTACATAGTTTTGGTTTTTTAAAATGGTTTTCTTAATGACATCTTTATTGTATCCTGTTTTGTTGTATTTCGACTTATCAATCTGAATGGCCTTGTCAATATCTACAAAAATTTTTAAAACTTCGAACTACAAGGTCTTTAATACCTATTTCCAGAGACCGATTTTAGTCCCGTCGCCTTCTAAGGGTTATCGGGGACAATTTGAGTGCCAAGAGAACTGTCTAAAATTCACTTTTTTTAATGAATCGTTACTAAACACAAATGGGCTCTTACGGAATTTGAACTCACAACCTCGTTTAGTAGTCGCGATGTTCAAACAACTCGACCCCAGAAGGGATTTCAACAGTTAGATACTAATAAATTCGTTTTTGCTTAGCATAAAATTATTCTCTCTCGTAGTATAGCACAAATACAAGCCACAGGTATTGAACCATCATCAAATTCCATTCCCAGATGGCCCGCAAGAAGGCGCGCGAGTCGTACATCGAGTCGGAGCTGATATACGCGTACGCGCGCACCGGCCGGCTCGCAGACCTCGAGGAGTTTATCTCGGGGCCGAACCACGCCGACATACAGAAGATCGGCGACCGCTGCTTCGACGACAAGATGTACAACGCTGCCAAGTTGCTCTACAATAACGTCAGCAACTTCGCGAGATTGGCTATCACGCTCGTCCATTTGAAGGAGTTCCAGGGTATGTTCGAGCAGTTTCTTGATATTAAGGTGACATTTATTTATGCAGCTAAATTCATACTGAAGACTCGGTAAGTGCTCAGTATCAAGATCAGATGACTCTTTTTGTGAAATTCATAAGTGTTCCCTACAAACGCAAGCCCAGCCCCGAGTCAATTACAATTACTATGGGACGTCAAGATTTTAAGTGTTATCGATCCGTGATCACTTACCGAGCCTCCGGTGTGAGTTTGGCTGTATAAATAAATTTCACCTTATATACAACATAATACAAGGGTTGATTGATTGTCGTTAATAGATTGATCATATTTCAACAATATTTTATTCTTGCGCGAACTTTTTTTTTACTTTGCTATAGAAGTTAAGGGTCTGTACCACCTAAAGGTGCTCCACCGTATTTCTGATTTATTGAAGAAAATATTTGTTTAATGAAAAATAAATTATCACACAAGTTGTCAAAGAGTTATATTACAACAAGAATGATTTGATTTTTGCATGGAATTCATAGCAAGCTAGAAAAAAAAAACTAAATTTGCTAAAAATCACGTAAAACTGCTCTTAGCGTATTTCCTATTGACGGTTTCCCAGATGATTTTGGAAACTGAAATTCAGTCACCCGTAAGTTAAGAGTATACAGAATGGTGTGATTGGTTTAATTTTGCCAAACAAAAATTGTAACTTGGTGTATTTATCCATCGAACATAATAATTCGGCATCGAAACGTGATTCTTTAGAGCGCTTTTGTTTGCGCTTATGTTTCGGTTGTCGTAACAGCCACGGCTCAGAGCGCGCTATTTTAAACAATAATGAAACGTCATAGAGTTCAGTTCCACCTGACACAAAATGAAGTGCTCAATGTCAAGGAGAACGGGCCCTTAACACAGCTCTGGAGCTGTATTTTTGAATCACTCGCCGTGAATCATGTATTCACGCACGAAAACAATTCACGTGCGAAATTCGATTGGTCACGATTTTACGTATTTTTGAATCAGTAGAAATTAATGAAACGGTTTTCGTTTTACGCAGAAGAAATAAGAACCGGAAAGCAATATTTCGTTGATTTTATATACCGATAATGAATGGAGGTGAAGGGAACGTAAATTAAAAAGTTATAATGTCAGTCTCTCATCGACGTTTTCGTTCTCACGTTGTTGTTTCCTTTCCTTTTGATTGTTTTCGTTTCTGTTGTCTGTTTTTATTTCTATTTTAGGTTATTATTATTATTACTATATTATTATATCCTTTATTGTACACACATAGAAACTTAAACTAAGATTACAAAAATAAATATATGCTCAAAGGCGAGCTTACCTCTTCAAGAGGTTTCTTCCAGCCAACCAATACTGTGGTGAAAGAATACACGAAATAGGTTGGCAGGAAGCATACAAAATGATTTTTACAACAGAACTTATTCTACACAAATAAAAAATTAAAATTATAGATATAGATATAAATATAATATGTAAATATAATGGATATGAATAAAGAATGTAAATATGCATCAAAACATTTTAACTTGTCAATCCAATGTCAGTCATGTCATTCTTGTATAGATTCTACTAGTAGAAATCAGAAAACGAGTGGGTCAGACCACTCATTGCAGAATTCAAGGAATGAATTTTCAAAAATACTGATTTTAATGATTCAAAAATATACTCCCTGAACCACTTTGTACTGGGGAGTGAAAAAATTGTGCAAGAAAAATATTTCTTTTGGTATTTCATCAGTTATCGACACGAAATGTACGCTTTGATAATTTTTATTTATTATATTATGACTATTAGGTTTCTTTATTGATCCAAGATGTTTAACCTATGTCTTCTGCGTTATGTTAAATTCGTAACTTGACAAAAACCTTTATAGTAAGTATTTGAATTAGCAATTTCTTATTTAAAACTTACAATCGCTTACAGTCCATTCAAATTCATGCCTACTTTGTAAGCACTTATAAAAAAGGTGCTATCTTTCATAACCTAGGGGCAAGAGATAATTTATTTACAAGGTCTCAATGAGTGTCGTAAACGGATTGTTTTATGTTGAAGGCGCGGTGGACAGCGCCCGTAAAGCCAACTCGACCCGCACGTGGAAGGAGGTGTGCTTCGCGTGTGTGGACGCGGGCGAGTACCGGCTCGCGCAGATGTGTGGCCTCCACATTGTGGTGCACGCAGACGAGCTGGAAGACCTCATCAACTACTACCAGGTAAATTGGGAACGCGAATAACTTGATGTTGGCACGCTATGCCACAAACAAATGTTAAGTAGCATCGCCATTTTGGCTGGAAGATAAATGCAAAAGGCTTACTGATTTGTTTAAAATTCATGTAGTTTCGACCTGCATGTTTAATTTCTCAGAAATATTTTTCTTTATTTCTTTCTGGGAGGGCACGGTGGTCCACTCCGGCTTTAGCTAAAGCCAGAAACAAGGATATTTTGACTGTATCAGTACACAATAAATACATATAATAAAAAGGTTGCCTGGTAGATAGTGGTATTAGCAATAAGTGCAGCCGTTGTACAATGTTTTTTCATTGTCCTCTTTATGTATTTTGTTAAAGTACATACAGTTTAATTTAAAAAAAAGTATAGTAATATAACACTGAAGATTTCGCTTCTATAAATTATCTGAAGCAGACGCAGAGTCACGCAAATCACGTCCCCAAACACGGCTGTTTAAAGTATTCCCCTTCGTTTCAGGACCGAGGCCACTTCGACGAGCTGATCAGTCTACTGGAAGCAGCTCTCGGCCTCGAGCGCGCACACATGGGCATGTTCACCGAGCTCGCCATTCTGTACTCCAAGTTCAAACCAGCCAAGATGAGGGAGCACCTCGAGCTGTTCTGGTCCAGAGTTAACATTCCCAAGGTACTGTGTGAGACGAACTGTGGCACTGTGTGAGACGAACTGATCAGTCTACTGGAAGCGACTCTCGGCCTAAGCATATCGAACTTCTCTGCTCCAGAGTTAACATTTCTAAGGGGCTAATTAACCGCTAATTAAGGGAATCCTAAAATGTTGGTATGACGTCATACCGTTTTTTTACGATACCATCGCGTTTGCTGCGCAAGAAAGAATAGCTTTAAAGTACCGGTATACGATTATGGTATCGAAATTTGGTCATTGTTTACTGGCGGTTGGTTGAAAACTGAATATTAATTTTAATAATTTGTATTCTGGACCATTTAGTGCTATCATTGACCAAAAAATTTGTACTATATCCTGAAAAATTACAACAGATCAGACATTTCTAATATTCTTAGAATTATATAATATTTATTTCATCGATTCCAGCAATTTCAGCATTTACAGAGCGCATATTTTCCGCTATAAAGCTTTCATCTGAAAAAAAAAATCATTGGACTAAAGCAAAAACATAATTTAAAAAAATTTCAACCATAAAATTTATATTTAAATTTTTCCCGATCTACAAAATTTTTAAAGGTGTTGGGTTCGAAAAAGCTATATTTGGTGTTAATAAAATTGGCAACCCTAGCCTTGACACATAGACACACCAACAACAAAGTAGTCCAATAAGTTTTTCCATGATAAGGTACGGCACCCCGATGTGCCTAATATAAACCCGAGAGCACAATTTAAACAGCTTCCTCCCCCCAGGTCCTCCGTGCGGCGGAACAAGCCCACCTATGGTCGGAGCTGGTGTTCCTGTACGACAAGTACGAGGAGTACGACAACGCGGCGCTCACGATGATGCAGCACCCGACCGAGGCGTGGCGCGAGGGGCACTTCAAGGATATTATCACCAAAGTAAGTGCGCACTGTCCCGTCCCGTCAGGCAAATACAACCCATTGAAAAAAAAATACAATTGAAACCTGCAGGTAGATACTATGCAAAATAACATAAGTATAAACTATAATTTGAATAATATACATTACAAATTGTGACATAAACACAAAATAATAAAAATAAGAGCTTTACAGTATCATCGTTAGGAAGACTTCAAGATGTCTTTTTCTAAAAATGTGTTTTTAAGTTGTACAAAAAATAGAAGTCTATCTGTTGAACTATCTTGAAAAGAATGGATGAATTTCATTTTTAGGATAAATTATCCTATCAGTCCGTTTATTTACAAATAAGGCCTCACAATGCCGCGAAATGCATCCCTTACATTAATGTTGAAGAGGTTCGGTCAAGGTAATCCGCCTTGACGTACACCGCATTCTGATTTATAGCTGTTAGCGGTCGTATCGCCTCATCTCAACACATTCGTTTGGTATCTGTAACACTATCGCAACCAACGACCTATATCGCAACAGGTTTACTACCTCACCAGAGACCTGGGTCTGTTGAAGTTTATTCTATATTACATTATATATGTCACCATGTCATATGCTTTGTTTAAATCAAGAAAGTATAATATATGTCTCTTCGGTGATATAACACATCACAATGTGCTTCAAGCGTGTTCATTAAAATCTCCAGCTGTGAATAACTTCCAATTTCCAATGCTTATAAGCTAAGCTTTAGCTCTTTATTAAAATGAACTAAATTTCCCAGGTAGCAAACATGGAATTGTACTACAAAGCGATCCAGTTCTACTTGGACTACAAGCCGCTGCTCCTAAACGACCTGCTACTGGTGCTAGCGCCCCGCATGGACCACACCCGCGCGGTGTCGCTGTTCGCGCGCGCCTCGCACCTGCAGCTCGTGAAGGCGTACTTGCGCAGTGTGCAGAGTCTCAACAACAAGGCGGTCAACGAGGCGCTCAACTCTCTGCTCTGCGAGGAGGAGGACTACCAAGTGAGTGTGTTACTAGTACAAGCCGCTACTGGACGAGGCTCTCATTCAGTGGATGCTGATGGCATCAGACTTAAAAAAGTTGAGCAAATTAACTTTTGATTACAAGTAATGCGAATAATGGTTGAAACATAATAAGGAACTAAAATTACAAAAATGAGTAACATAAAGTCGAGCAAATACCTAAAAATTGTCCATCCATTGAATCGAAACTAAAGTAACGTATTTATTAATCGTTTTTTTTTTCTGTGATAATTCATTGGACCTTGAAATCTTTAATAAAACTGTAGATAAATAACGAAAATTAACCTCATGTTTGTTCGTGTTCCAGGGATTACGAACATCGATCGACGCGTTCGATAACTTCGACACGATTGCGCTCGCGCAACAACTCGAGAAACACGAACTGACAGAATTCAGGAGAATCGCCGCCTACCTCTACAAAGGTGCGTTGGATCTGTGTTTTAGTGTGTCCTTATTTTGAAGTCTTTAAGTACGCAAGCTGGAAAGATTTCGTGTCTCTTCGGCACACGGTTAAAGATACGCTAGAAAAATCAAATTTCAGAATGCAATTTTGATCTAACTCTAATTATCCGACACAATCTTTTCAATCAACAAAACAATCTTTTCAAATCTGCACCTTAGATTTGAAAAGATTCTTTTAAATTATTAAAATATATGTAAATTATGAAATATCAGTTATACTAGTAATTGTATACTTTGCCTTATTTTATATGTATATTTATAATTTGCTTTTATTTTTGGGGTCAGTAAATGCAAGGAAAGTTCGCATTTTAGATATTTAAAATGTAATAATAAGGACAACAAACACGCGGATCTGGGAAATACCACTAAGAGCTGACAAGTTTTTAATTGTTTTATACAAATATATGTACAGAACGTGCCCTAGATCAACTAGTTTTCAGCGATTTTTCATTTTGGACTGGGCAGTTTGCGGTTATTGATTTGCCTGATTTTTTGCCTTTTCAACAACGATTCTGTAATCCCTCAGGCAACAACCGATGGAAGCAATCAGTGGAGCTCTGCAAGAAAGACGCTTTATACCAGGACGCGATGGAGTACGCAGCAGAGTCCCGCCAGCCGGAGATAGCCGAAGAGTTGCTCGACTGGTTCCTAGAGAGAGATAACTACGAGTGCTTCTCTGCCGCCCTCTACCAGGTTAGCATAGCATCGAGGAAATTAGTCATTGCCTTTTAAACTTGTTCAAGTAAATGTAGAGACCTAAAAGTGCGGGCATCCATTTGTAAACGAATAGAAAGGATGAGCTATCAATTTTTAACTAAATGCAGAGGCCGAAGGTTGTGCCGTCAACTAGTAACTAAATGTAGAAAGGCCGAAGGTCAAGGTATCAACTTTCAACGAATTGTAGGCTGAAGGTCGAGCCATCAACTTGCTACTGAATGTAGAGGCTGAAGGTCGAGCCATCAACGTTTACGTAAATGGAGGGTTCGAGGGTCGAGCCGTCAACGTGTAACTAAATTTTGAGGCCGAAGGTCGAGCCATCAACTTGTAACTAAATGTTTAAAGGCAAGAGATGTGTGTAGTTTGTATACAATCGTATATTATCTTTAATTATATATGTACATGAAATCGCAATTTTTTATTTTCCTCCGCAGTGCTATGATCTCCTGAAACCCGACGTCGTGATAGAGCTCGCGTGGAGACATAACATTATGGACTTCGCTATGCCCTACCTTATCCAGGTTAGTGCCTTTGTTGAGGTTTGTTTTCTTCTACATGTTGATATGTATAATGGATTCTCCCCCAGCCTTTATAAGGGCTCGAGACATTTAAAATTCACAAAATCCATTGAAATTGGTCAACTGGTTTGGGCTACAGAGTTACGGACGAACTTACAGCCTTTGTTTCTCTTTCAGACAAAGTTACTACGTCGGTTTTAATAAAAAAAAACATGATTTATTTTTTACGTTTACAATTGTGTCGATTCGGTGTAGCACGACTTAACTTATTTGACGGGACTTACCTTATTATAAGCGTCGCCCTGTCCTTGCTTTTCGGTACAGAAAGAAAAAGACAGAATGCTTAAATTTAGTTTAGTCCTGTCAAATAAGTCGTGTTACACCGAATCGACGCCATTAGCTATCACCTTTTTTTGTGTATCAATATGAATTGTAGTACGGAAACCCATATAGATGGGCCTCAATGTCTGTCCGTCAATCCGCGGCAAATAAATTTCATATATTTGACATCCATCCATCAGCTTGTCATCGTCCACTGCTGGACACAGGCCTTTCCATTATTTCGCCACTACATCTGGTCCTATATATTTGACATCAGATGTGGCGTATTTTTATGGACACTAAATTAGGAAGAAATTGGTAATGATAAGATGCGAAGATCAACAAGTAATCAACTAATCATGTATCAGTTGGTATCACTTCTTTTGACAAATAAACGCTTAAGACAATATTCGGCGTATATTTTGTATGAAATGGGTCATCTATGAGAATTATTCATACATATACTCACGCCTGTCTCCCAGAGGGGTAGGCAGAGACTACAGATTTCCATCTGGCACGATCCTGACACACCACTTTTGCTTCTACATCCGTCAATCTGGTCATACAAGCTCTTTTATTCCGGAAACTTTTTACTTAGCCCTTTTTCAGTATGTCGTATATTTGGTCGGCATACGTCCTTCTAGGGCAGCCAGATCGAGCTTTACCTTCCACTTGTGCAGCACAAATTTCTTTCATCATTAAGATTCCTATGAGAGTTATACCGATGTAAAACCGTTTCAGACCGTCCGCGAGCTAACGACAAAGGTGGAGAAGCTAGAAGAAGCAGACGCGAAGAGAAGCACAGAGACCGCGGAGCAAGAAGCCAAACCCGCCATGATGATGGAGCCGCAACTGATGCTTACTGCCGGTGAGGATAGTAGCTATTAAGTATAAGGTGACTTTCGTTCATATAGCCGAGTTCATGCTGGGGACTCGGTTAGCTCTTGATCAAGGTTCAGTAACCCTTGGGGCTGCGTTATATTACGTCATCGATTTTTGCCGATTTTCGACCCCTACAAATCATCCTATCGTCATTATCCAATGACCCCCCACCTTTCACAAAACTAATGTAATTTTCGTTATATGTATTATAAAATCAATAATAGTTTTTTTCTTTTGGTCATTTGGTCATGATATTACAGTCATCCGCAGACCAGACCCCCCCCTAATTTCAAATGACGTAATATATGGATGGCCCTCTTTATGTGAAATACGCAAAATAAAATTTAGACTTCCTATACCAATTGAGTTCAGGTTGAACAAGTGTAGAGGCACAAAAAATATTTTTCACCTTTCGCAAACTGGGTCATTGAGCCTTGGTCCTGACCACTTACCGACTCTCCAGTATGAATTTGTTTATATAAACGAAGGTCACCTTATAAACTATTTTTGTCTTGATGGTAACTGTTTATGCCCGTTTTTACTTATTTTTGGAGACGCTCATATCGGTTGCCTAGTATTTAAAAAGTTGCTTTGTTCAAAAACTCGTTCACGAAAACTAAGGTTCTTATGACTAATTAGCTTTTGCCCGCGGCTCCGCCCGCGTGTTATTCGGTTTAACGACATGCTTTTTCCCGGGATATTAAGTAGCCTATGTGTTAAGTTAGGGTATAAGCTATATCCATTCTAAATTTCATCCAAATCCGTCCAGCCGTTTCAGCGTGAAAGAGTAACAAACACACACACACACACACACACACACACACACACACACACACACGAACTTTCACATTTGTAATATTAGTGTGAAGCAATAGATAATAGGTGTTACCTGACGTACTCGGCAAGAATGAAGACGTATTGCTTTGTAAATTTACTGAAAAGTCTTAACGCGCGGTTATCTAAAAAAATCTATCCTGCTCCAACGCTTTCATTTTAAACATGTTTATCCTGCTCAGCGGAAGCTGGCCGCTCAAAAAACTCGCGGTTTGAAAGTGTTTTTATTTATTATCTTTGAATTAGAGGGATGGGTTTTTAATATGACGGCCGTTTTATATCACATTTTTCACGAAGGTTATTTTAGTATAAGTCCGCGGTCCTGCTTCGGCCGTCGGACGGTTACGCTTTAAGCACGGTTTTAAAACGCTCCCTCGATCTTGCCTAACGTACACAGAAACTCGGTGCATCCTTAAATGAGGCGATGAGAGCCAGAGTGACCTATCTTTTCCAGACACAATTAATAATCAATTGTGTGACCTATCTTTTCCAGACACAATTAATAATCAATTGTGTCTGGAAAAGATAGGCCACTCTGGCTCTCATCGCCTCAAATAGTTATTCGAATGTTAGCGTTATTTAATTACTCCTACTGAAAACTGTATCTGTAAGATAATCTTATGTTCCAGGACCGTCCATGGCTTACCCTGGCGTAGTGCCCCCTCAAGCGTCACCCTACGCGTACGCCGCACAAGCGCCCTCACCCGCGCCCTACCACGGGTACGGCATGTAGGGCCCCGCGCCCGCCTGGGGGCCCCCGATCGCGCAACCGTGTGCCTGGGTGCCCTCTCGCTCGCGGCTGTACTGAGCCAAGCGGACCGGACATACGGACTTGTTTGTGACGTGAATAATACCTGTGTTTCAATGAACGAATCCACGCAGACCGATAACTTAATGTGCTTTATTGTGGCAACTATGTATAGTTAGTGTTACTAAAGAGATATATATAACTCTCTCAACTTCTATCGCTAGGTAGTACGCCCGAAAGGATAGTATATTCTTACTATTCGTATGTAACCTACAAGATATTCGTCTTTATAGATTGTTATACTCGGATAACTAAAGTTGTAAACGACACAAACAAGTCCTATACATTTCAATGTAGAAACCCAAAGGACTCTATGCACTTACGATGTTAAAATTGTCGTGCATTCAGGTACTGGTTACTTTGTTTCAAAGTGTCCATAACTAAGACGAGGACTGTCCTTTAAAAGTCTGCTTTATTTCTCACACACCAAGGCCTAAAATGTCCAATTATTTATTGTAAAAAGTATTATAGATTAGCTAAATCGAAAGTGCATAGAGATTTTCAAAGATGCCTAGTTCTAGTGGCCGACAAAGCTAAAGAAAACTATAATTATATGAGAATGTACATTGTTGGCCTGTATAAATACTATATTTTGATCGTGAATAGCTCTCATCGCCTCTAAGTGCTCTATTTTTAACGGTATTGAGAGTTATTGTGTAGAAAATCATTGAACCATATAACGTGGCTTAGCAGTTTGTTAGACGTGTCGCATTATAGTCTACTCGTGTTGGAAGTGACTGCTGTAAATTAACATTTACTAGGCGAGGTGTAGATATTTAGCGGAAACTGCTTATGTATTCAAAGAAATCACAACAACATTTTAATGTTGCCACTTGGCACAGACATCAATGAATATGGGTTATGTCCAATCAATTGTGGTATTAAATTTAAAAATTATCACTATACCTTGAGATATGCCTTCAAATGTTTTAAAATTCGACGTGAACAATTTTTTAAATGGTCCATGGAAATTTTGGTTAACAATAAGATTTTTATGTTTTCGAAAATGATAAAATTGGCATGTAGGTAACTGATTTAACGGTGGCTGGGCCTCTAACATTGTCTGTTTATTAATAAATTGTGCAATAAAATGTTAAACAGATACAAATCTCAACGAATCGATTACAAACAGTTTTAATTTCAATTACAATGTACAAAATCACTTTAAAAAGTTGACCACTTGTGTTATTTGTATATAATGCTTTCACTTAGGCAACGTCTCTCGAAAGATTGAGCCAGTTACTTTAACATATTTAACTGAATTACACAATTTTTCTTATTTTTACATTTGAATATTATCGATAATGTTTACTAGATTCGTGTAGGTATAATTTAGGCAGATTTAGTGGTACATATGATGTTATTTTTAGAGGTATATGTTTGAGAAGCGTGTTCGAAGTTTGCGAGTTAACGTTTAGTTGCGTTATTATTATATCACACCTTTATTGATGCCTTCACTAGATAATTTAAGAGTCAAATGTATTGGGGAGATTCTCATAAGACATTAAATAATCGTCACTCAACTTAAATTATCGTCAACACAACTCTATAGATTTATCTTTAATTATTGTTTACTAAATTCTATAAATACTTAGAGATCTCCTCACTATTTAGTATAAACTATGCCCTATTATGAGCTCCATGTATTGTTACTTTATGGTAACAATATGATTGCGAGTTGCAAATACAATAATCGATGTTAAATTTTTCATTCAAATCATTCCTATCATAAACGTATTATGATCAATAATATTATTGTTAATTTTTGTTTAATATTTTCCTTTTTTACGTACCGAGACAACTCGAAATTGAAGTTCATTGTTCTATTAGTATTGTATTTATTCATGTATGATACTGTTTCTTTAAATTTTATTATAGTAAGATTATATTATATGAATTGATGAAATCGTTTTTCATTTACGTGATTATTCATCTTCATAACACTTGTTGACATAAAAGATCCAAGAAGCAAATACAAAGTTAAGAACCTAAAGCTTAAATGATTCCATCGCTTTCTTGAAGCATGGCAAGCAACATGTAAAGCAAGGTTCTGAATATACATAATAAAATTAAAGGTTAGTAGCACTGAGCATTGGTTAGTAGTTTCTGAGAGAAATAATACAATAGAAATGAATGAGACGGTTCTACAAAAAGCATTACACCCGCTTCTCCCCCCACACACACCCACCATAGAGTATATTGAATAACAACCACCAAGGGAAAATCCTCGTTTTGAAACGAACCCTTCTCTGCGTTCAGTTTGAACGTCGGGCAATGCTTGCCTAAAAACCCATGTGCATCCAATGAGCTATAGCGTCGTCGTAGCTCGTACCTCTAACATGAAGGACCATATCGAGCTCGATAGCGCTTGATACAGTACTCTGTTGATCAACCTAAAGGAGGACAGACAGTGGTATATCGAGCTGTCAGTATCCTCATCAGTAATGTAGACCATATAACACGGGACTAGGCAAGCGCACTTATTTCCTTATTTTACAAATTTTGTTCATGTAAGTTTGCTTGTGTGCGCGTTTTGGGTTTGTGTTGCAGTTTTAGATTTAGTGTGACACATCAATTTTTCGCAGGAGTGTGTGTGAATGAGTAAATGTGTGCTGTGCGTGTTTACCTCCCCTCCAGTCAGGGTTGCCAGATTGGGCGACATATCGCAAATTGGGTGACTTGACGAACAAAATTGCGACCTTTTTTTAAGTTTTTGCGATGATCGCAATTTGGGCGACTCCAAAAATATTTTCTGCGATATTTGGGCGACTTTATTGGGCTGTTTATGCTTTTTTTATTATTACTATTTTTGAGTTTACTCTACATTGCTTACGGCCCTGGATACTTATTCTCTAGAGCCAATAGTGTTGTATTGCATGCCTTTGTCAACATTGCCAGCTATAAAAACTATTACAAATAAAAACTTATTTTAAATTACCTATTTGGCAATGGAATGGAAGCAAATAAAATTGATTCAAAATTAAGACACCAAGCTAGATTATAAAATTATGAACTTAACTAAATGAAAAAATAAATAACGGGAAATGTCTTCAGATTCTGCAGATTTCTCCCTTCTTAACAAGCGCGTTAAAAGGCAAATTCGTTTTGACCTGCGCCAACATATCACTCGCGTCATTGAAGACGCGATCCAGCGAAACACAGACTCAAAAATTTTTGCCCAGCAGTTAGGAAGGACCAATCTGACGAAGCTGAAGAAATCTGACAATAGAACCGTTATCTCTAGGCGAGAGAACCTCGCCGAAATCGAGAAATTTTATGGGCTCCTATATTCTTCACACGCTCTCAAGCCAACTGCTCGCGATGAAGACGACAAACGTGCACCTCTGGTCCGCCACTACACCAATGAACTCCCGGATGTCAAAATGGGTGAGATTAGGAGAGCTCTTGAACAGCTGAAAAACAACAAGGCGCCGGGTGAGGACGGCATCACAACTGAACTCCTAAACGCTGGAGGTTACCCTATACTTGGACAGCTACAGGACCTCTCTAATGCCGTCATTCGTACAGGTACTACGCCAAAGGAATGGAGCAGGAGCCTAGTCATTGTGTTCTTCAAAAAAGGGGACAAAATCCTACTTAAGAACTATAGACCAATTGCGCTCCTGAGCCACACCTACAAGCTGTTCTCAAGAGTTATCACGAATCGTCTCGCCCAATGATTCGACGACTTCCAACCTCCAGAGCAGGCTGGGTTTCGAAAAGGCTACAGCACCGTGGACCGCATTCACACGCTAAGGCAGGTTATACAGAAAACTCAAGAGTATATTCTGCCCTTATATCTAGCGTTTGTGGACTACGAGAAAGCCTTCGACTCCATCGAAACTTGGTCTGTTTTGCAGTCCCTGCAGCGATGCCAAGTTGACTGGCGTTACGCGGAGATGTTGAAATGTCTGTATGACTCCGCTACGATGTCCGTCCAAGTACAGGGTGTACAAAGCAGACCGATACATCTTCAGCGCGGCGTGAGACAGGGAGATGGTATTTCTCCAAAACTGTTTACCGCCGCGCTGGAGGACGTCTTTAAAACACTAGACTGGAATGGACGAGGCATAAACGTAAACGAAGTGTTCATTTCACATCTTCGCTTTGCCGATGACATCGTGATAATGGCGGAATCGCTGCAGGAACTGGAGGAAATGGTACGTGGCCTTAGCGATTCTTCGAGACGAGTGGGCCTGCGGATGAATTTGAATAAGACTAAGGTCATGTCCAACTGTCACGTCATCCAGGGGCCACTAACCGTCAACAATGTCAGCATCAAAGTTGTTCAAAAATATGTTTATCTAGGTCAAGTCATACAGCTGGACAAAAACAACTTCGAGGCTGAGGCTGACAGAAGAATATGCTTGGGTTCGGCAGCATTCAGAAAGTTGCGTCACATATTTACGTCGTCAATACCGCAGTGCTTAAAGACTAAGATGTACAACCAGTGCGTCCTTCCTGTGATGACGTATGGCGCTGAGACGTGATCTCTTGCAAAGGGCCTGATCTACCGATTTATGGTCGCTCAGCGAGCTATGGAGCGGGCTATGCTTGGAGTATCTCTGATGGATAGAATCCGAATAGACCCGCCGGAGATCGAAAGTAACCGACGTAGCATGCAGAATTAGTAAGTTGAAGTGGCAGTGGGCAGGCCATATTTGTCGCCGACATGTTGGCCGTTGGGGCCGAATGGAGTTTACGTACAGCAAAGCGTAGTATAAACCGACCTCATGCCCGCTGGACCAACGACCTGAAGGACGTTGCGGGGGGCGGGCGGCTGGATGAGGAGGACGGAGGACTGACATGAGTGGCGAAATTTGGGAAAGGCCTATGTCCAGCAGTGGACGAACACGGGCTGATGGATGGATGGATGGAAACTAAATTAATAATGCGCTTTTGGTCAATTTCTATACTAAGTAATTTTGCGCGATTTTGGGCGACCTGAGTTCGTATTTTCTGCGATCATCCGGCTTGTCTATCTGGCAACCCTGCCTCCAGTGGAAAATGGCAGACTTTTTGGCGGGCTTTTGAAACGTAAAGGCGGAATTGTTAAAAGTTTTTTCAGAAAATATTTTTCTGCTGTAAAACTGTAATATTTTAAGTTGATAAGTGTAAATAAAAATTGTACAGTGCATAGAGTTTTTGTAAAAATGAAAGAGCCTGCGGGGGCTGAGCCCCCTGGGCAAGATTCTTCTTCAACCCCTACGGGAACAAAGCGTGGTAGAGGTGATGATGCTTATCTTCAAGGTGCTCAGAACTCTCAAGATAATGAAGTTCTCTACAAACCATACAATAAACCAGGTTATAAACGTATTTTCCCTGAGAATCAGGTGAGTACTGAATACATTGTTTATGTCGAAAGTACCAATGAAGGTGAAAGACTAGGGAACAAGAACCCAGACATGATTTGTACCTTATTCAAAAATGAAATTAAGGGCGTGGTGGGTATTAAAAGAGTCAACGCAAATAAATTGGGCATTACGTTTTCACAAAATATTCATGCCAACAATTTTCTGTGCAATGAGAACTTTTTGAAAAAATATAATTACAAGGCGTACATACCAGCTAGGTCAGTGGAAATCATCGGCGTTCTGAGGTTCGTGCCAACGAATATCAGCAACGAGGAGTTATTTAAAAAACTCTCATCTCTGTACGAGATCATAAATATCAGACGTTTTACCCATAAGGTGAATGGCACAATAGTGCCATATGGATCTGTAAGTGTTACATTTCTATCCCAACAATTACCGGACTTTGTATACCTTGATCTATATAGATTCAAGGTCTTTGAGTATGTTGCTCCATTATTGCAATGTTACAAATGTTTTAAATTCAATCATGGAGCTAAATTTTGCAAATCAACCCAAAAATGTTCAATGTGTGCTGGAGAACACCATTTCTCTACATGTGATAAGGAGGCAATTATAAAGTGCATCAATTGTCAGGGCCCTCACCTGGCAATTTCTAGAGATTGCCCTATCAAAAAAATTAAAATAGAAGAAAAATATAACAAAAAGAACTATGCTCAAGTAACTGCCTCCTTAAAAAATAATGGAAACCTCCATCCTTCTAATTATAGCACCAATTTTCCAAAGTTGACAATGACAAAAGAAATAAATAAGACAAAAAAAATGTTTGAAAATGATGTAATTAATAAAAACTCTATTCAAACCACTGAGTATGTAAAAGTTCAGACTGTAGACAGACCGTCTACCGTTCAGACAAACAAAAATACAAAAACTGAAATAAAGAAAAATGAAACATTAAACACAAAAGACTTGGCAGAAATAATTTTGAAAAATGAAGATATTATAACAATTTTGGTAAAAACTTTAGTTCAGCTGGGTAATTCAAGTGATGCTGAACCAATAACATTTAATAGCATAAAAGAAGTTCTGAAAAAATCTCTTGTGTTTAACCATGGATAAAGAACATATTAGAATATCACAATATAACATTGAAGGCGCATTAAATAAAAAACCCCTACTAATTAATTACCTTATTGATAATGATATAGATATTTGTTTGTTAAATGAGACGTGGCTGAGAGAAACACATATTTTCAAAATTCCTAATTATGACTTTATAAATCAAAATGGAGCAGATGGACGATGTGGAGTAGGTATTTTAATTAAAAGTCAATTTAAATATACAGTTGTTTCAACTCCTTATTACGACTTTATGCAATCTGTAGCTATAATATTATCAACTAATGTTGGTAATTTAACAATATTATGCACTTATAGTCCACCTCCCGATGATAATCATCGTCGACGGTTTCAGGGTAGAAGATTAAAACAAATAATAAATAATTTACCAAAACCATTAATGCTATCAGGTGACCTCAATGCTCATCATATTGCATTTGGATGCCTTACAACAAAGACTAGAGGCAACGATGTCTATAATATTTTAGATGAATCAGACTTATGTATTCTAAACACTGGTACACCGACCACAGTAGGCAGTCCAACAAAAAATCCTTCTGCTATTGATATTGCTTGTGTTAGCCCTTCTGTAGCTCCTCTTTGCGACTGGAGAGTGCATGATGATGCAATGGGTAGCTATCACTATCCAACAATTATTGATATCCACACCTCAGTAGAAAAATATGAAATAGGGAGTCCAACGGAACGTTTTATTTATAATAAGGCTGATTGGTCATTATATACATCTGCAACAGAAAAAATATTAAGTAAATATACAATAGATTATGCTAACCCTTTAAAAAGTTACAATGAATTTTGCGAAGGTATAAATCAAATTAAAAATATTACTATACCAAAATTAAAAAAAACCACACAATATGTTTTAAAAAAACAAGTCCCCTGGTGGGATAATGAGTGTTCAGATGCCGTTAAAAAAAGCAAAGATGCATTAAATTTCTACAGAAAAGATGCAACAATGGCAAATTATATTAATTATAAAAAACTAGATGCCCTAAAAAAAAAACTGCTCAAAGAAAAGAAAAAAAATGGCTGGACTAAGTTATGCGAATCCTTTAATAGATATACTCCAGTTAGCGTTATATGGAATTATATTAGAAGGTTTAAACGTGTTTCTTTACCTAAAAACCCTAAGAATGATGAATGGATTCCTTCATTCATCGACAAGTATGCTCCATCCTCTCCATCTGAAAAATACATAGACGAAATAGCTTTGAATGAAATTTTTTGTAAACAAGGAAATGAAAAATGTGCTTTTCTCTCTAAACCATTTACTATAGAAGAATTTTTAAACGCAATTAAATCTAGAAAAGACACAACACCTGGATTAGACGATATTCCATACAAACTAATTCGAAGTATGCACATAAATGCACAAAAAGTACTCTTAAAAATTTACAATTTGCTATGGGACACAAACTGCATACCAGAATCTTGGAAAACACAATGTATTATACCAATATTAAAACCAGGTAAACTAGCAACCGATTTTAATTCTTATAGACCAATTTCATTATCCTCTTGTGTAGGTAAACTTTTTGAATTTATGCTTAAAACTAGATTAGACCACTATATAGAATGTAACAAAATATTACCAGATCAACAGTTTGGGTTCCGAAAAGGACGAAGTGCAACAGAAAGTTTCACATCTCTTATTACTGACATCAAAAATTCCTTTCATAGTCACTCAGCTACAGTCTGTGTATTTTTAGATGTGCAAGGTGCTTTTGATAATGTTAACCCTTCAATCCTGACCCAGATAATGTCAGAAGTAGGTATACCGGGACATGTCTGTAAATGGGTGTTTAAATTCTTATATGATAGAACCATGTATGTAAAATTTAATAACATCCTACATGGACCTGGACAAGTGTATAAAGGATGCATGCAAGGAGCTACCATTTCTCCATTATTGTATAACTTATACACTTGTCAAATCAATAAATATCTGACTGAGAGAAATATTAAATTCTTACAATTTGCTGATGACTTGTTAATATACACTGTAAATAAAAATGTAAATATAGCAGTAAATAGTCTCAATAAGGCACTTATACAGCTTCATAATTATTATGAAAATAAATTAAAACTAAATATTAGTGCTGACAAAAGTAGTGTAATGATATTTAGCAAGAAATATGATGAAAGCAACTACTCTGTAAAATATGCTAATAATTCTTTACCATGGATGATTGAAAAGAAATTTCTGGGTATTTGGCTGGATCAAAAGTTATCTTTTAATGCTCACATAAACTATATTATTAAAAATGCCAGCAGAGGACTCAATGTGCTGCGATCGCTGGCCGGAGTGCATTGGGGCTCAGACCCAAAAATTTTATCAATGTTATACAAAAGTATAGTGCGTAGTCACTTTGACTATAGCTCACTGGCATACATGAATGCGAGTCTCACATTGCTACGCAAATTGGAAGTTACACAAAACAAAGCACTACGAATTATAACTGGAGCGATGTGCTCAACACCCATAAATGTTATGCAATGTGAGACATGCATACCACCACTGCATTTCAGACGCATATACATTGCTGAAAGATTTTGTTTAAAAATGATATCATCAGACAATAGATGTGATCTATATAGAGTTCTTCCACAAAAAAATCTTGAAATAAGTAATTTAGGATCCTATGTAAATAGCAATCAACTTTTATCTGGACATGTACCAGAGCTAATTAGAATAATAATTCACTTACAACAATCTCATGCTGCAAATATGTATATAGATAGCATGTGGCCATTATACAAGGTAGATTTCAACAGCCTTGTAAATAAAATAGCTATACTTAGACAAGGTATTTATAATCAAAATGATCTACTAAAATTCTTAGATGAAAATCATCTATATTCACTCTATACTGATGGTTCCAAAACCAATAATAATGTTACTTCAGCATTCTATGACCCTCAACTTAAGATTACAAAATGTTTCAAAATTGATACTAAATGTAGTATTTTTACAGCTGAATGCTATGCTATCTACAAAGCTCTTCTTCATGTAAATAGTCTAAATATAACTAATATAATAATCTTCTCAGATTCACTATCTGTATTATTAGCATTAGAAAATAATTGTTTTCGATACAATCTCAATTACTTAATATTTAATATTAGAAATTTAGTTAATACTTTAAATATGAATGGTACGGCAGTGCAATTTATGTGGGTACCCTCTCATAAGGGTATCACTGGAAATGAAATTGCTGATCAAGCCACCAGAAATCCTTCTGATGAAGACCATTCCACAGACCTGAAGATACCATTCACTGACCTACATGTACACTTGTCGCAGAACCTAAAATTATTATGGTGTGAGTACTGGAAAGAAACATGCAAAGAAAAAGGAAAATGGTATTTTAAGATCCAAGGAAACCCGCCCGCCCAACCTTGGTACAATAGAGATAAAGCGGCTAATTGCAGAAAATATATAACTACAATTAACAGAATGAGATTTGGTCACTGCAAAACCCGTACTCACCTGAAAAGACTTAACCTGGCTGAAGATTCGAAATGTATTTATTGTGGACAAGAAGAAGCAGACCTTGAGCATTTGATATTCAAATGTCAACAATTTGGTGTTAACAGATTAGTGTTAGCTTCTGAAATACAAGAAATAGATTGTGATGCACCAAAAGAACTGCAAAAACTATTGTCTGACAAAAGATTTTATCAACCTCTATATAAATACATTTTAAATACTGTAGAAAACCTATAAAAGTGAAAATAAAAATTTGTATAAATGGGAAAAAAATAATATCAGACTGGCTCAAAAGGACACCGAATCCAGGGCCGTAAAACACATTAAAAAAAAAAAAAAAATGGAAAATGGCAGAATAATTTTTGTACTAAGAGTCACGCTTTGCCAGGTCCCGTGTTAAATGGTTAAGGCCATGCTAGGTACCCTGCTGTCGCGTTAGGCGGGTGTAGCCTGACAATCAAACTGAACATAGCCCTTGATATCGAATAAATTCAAAGAAAGTATTTACAACGCCACTAGTGACATCATAAATGTTCGATTTGCAATTTTGCTGCTAGCGGTGGCTAGTGGTTTAGTGAATCAAATCTTTAGTAACCAGAAATAAATAAACCTAAATGGATTTATTTATTTAAATATATCATTACTTCATTGTGAAAAATACGTTGGATGCTATACCGTTGATCCGTTGGCTATAGACAAAAAACAAACCACTAAAATGATAGCGCCTAAAAAATGAACAATTCGGCACTCATAAAGTACGGAACCCAAATTGTAGCTTTTGTTTTATTTTAAAGTCTGTCTGTTAACCTGCACTCGTAGTATGATGACGCCACACTTTGTTTGTCTCGCGTTTTATCGCGCACATCCACAAAAATAAGCACTATGGTTGGTCGATTGTTGACAAGCGTGACAAACGAAGTCAACCGTCTTCATACTATGGGTGCTGACCTCAGGTATAGAAATAAAAATATGTCAAAATAGTTTTACTTACAAATTGAATCATGGAATGTGACGCCATTTTTTGGAGGCTTTAAGGCTGAGATTCAGAGTGCATTTTGAGTCCGAACTCAAGAGGAACACAATCTTACAAACGTGGCTCTAGTATGAGATCACATCGCTTTTTGACGTTTGTAAGATTGAGTTCAGACTCAAAATGCACTCTGAATTTCAGCCTAAGTCCGAGATGACCTCAGATGAAGAACGAAGAGATGACTATTTATTGAACAGAATCTCTTTTTTTTTAATTTTACGACAGAACAAAAAATTTTCAAGATCGGATTGCACATGGTACGCAGGTATCTAAATCTTGGTCGACACTAATGACAGTAAACCTAGCACAGCTTGATATAATTGCAAATTCACTAATGAGGTATCTGGTGAGGGTAGTCCATGGAAGCGACGAATCAAGCGAATCTATGCGACGGACGACACGTAATGAATGACGTAACCGTCGGCAAAGTAGCAAATCGAACGTTCTACGATGTCACTGGTAGCACAGTAGACACTTCCAATCCAAACCATTTTTGTTTTGCTACCATTATTTGCATGATTTGCAAATAAAACACTTATTTTCTTGCAGAAAAATTAAAACAGCGCTAAAAATGGTAAGCTTTATTAATAGGTTTGATTATTAGTGACCCTGTCTCCATTCCCTGGATTACTCTATGTACACATTCTCAGTTTCAGTTCGGATTCAACATGTTTCATGAGATTTCAAGACCTTTCAACATGACCTATAGATGTTTCTCAGTTTCTATGATGCCAGGAAATGAAAGGCAGGACGTGGAGAGAGGAGGAAAAAGTAAGAAGTTTCCATCTAATTGGACATTGGTCCGACAAATAAATATGCTTTCAATAGTAGGTACAAACCTGAAACTGGAACAGAAACCTTCACCAGTATTTGTATTCTCGAAAATAGCCAAATCATAAACTATAAGATCTCTAAATATTGCACTAGTATTTTGAAACTTATTAGAAAAAAGAAGACATTTTAGAACATGCAAAAAATCAGAACCAGAAGCAATTAAGGGTTTCATTTTGGTTGTTTATAGCAAACGAAACATGCACTACAAGCATCGCAACGGTTTATGAGCGGGGATCTTGACTGCACTAGTCATTGTTTCTCTATCACACTTAGTATTTTGTGCGGGAGTGTACACATGCGGTAGTCCCCCACCACTTCCACCAAGCACTCATAACTAGTTGCGCAACTTGTATCTATCATTATTATGGTATAGAAAGCACCTGGATCCTTTGCTGAAGATGCTTAAGTGCATTATTTAAACGGTACTAGTGTACAGCACGGCCAGTGTATTTCTGAGCTCTCAAAAGATAATATAACTATACAGAGCAGTTTGTGATTATGTGTCTTTACCAATCTATGAATTAGATCACCAAATAATTTGTATAATACAGTTCTGTACAATTCCACAATAGATAGTGCACATCCAGTCGGCAAAAGGCAACTGCTTGATATGCTTAATTGCTTCAGGTTCCAATTGTTCAACATGTTCTAAAATGAGCTCAAATATGTTTCCAAATGGAATTGCAATGTTATGTTTATGATTTGTCTGTTTTTGAGAATATGAAAACTAGCAAACATTTCTGTGTGTATTATATCTTTAGCAGATCTGTAATAAGTTACCTTAAATGCACCGTGATTTAAAACTTGACAAGAAATATACTAAAAGTAAAATTGACTACAAAAATATGTCTTATGTTGTGGGCAGCATATTGAACCCTGAGTGTAACGAGGGACTCTAGGGTTAACTCCCGAGCGTAGCAAGGGAGTTGTATAGAGTCCTGAGTGAAGCGAGGGGTTCAAGCTGCCCAAGACGAAGACAGGCTTTATTCCAGAGGAGCATACTCTACGTTTCACACCTTCTGCGAGATAATAAAAAGGTCTTATTCTTTTTCATATATAAAGGTGGTAGAGCTGATGCCGGGCTCGATTGTGGAGGTACCACCATCTTACTTGCAAATCCTCTCTAAGTTATTCAGGGGAGAGTAAGAGAACAGCTCTCAGGCAAAACCAGGCCCACCATTGCCTGGGACCAATGGATGGTGGTATATCCATGTATTAACAGACTGGTGATGGGCAGCGGCGTCACTGGTGCAAGGGTTTCGGCACCGCGCTTACCAACCCGCCTGCCCAGCGTGTGTGGGTATGGGCATATCTTCCAGGAGGACCGCCAAGAGTGGCGAAATCCTGGAAAGGCCTATGTCCAGTAGTGGACGAAACAGGCTGATGGATGGATGCTATTTCGTATATGTGTTTTGATTTTTCTGGTAGTAGAATATTAATAATCTCTAAAGAGTCTGTTTTGATAAACTCTGGAGTAGAATCACTATCGCTCGACATTTTTTTTTCAACATGAATATTGCAATGAAATTCACTGACAATCACAGCACCAAACACCGTCTATGGTGGCCAGTTCGATTTTCGAACAAACCTCTTTACAATGCCATATAATATTTACTGAGAGTTTTTAGAGTAGAGAGTAGAGTTTCCACACGAATTCATATCTCTTAAGATATAATGCTTTACTTTACGTTGAGGTCACAAGATATGTAATTGGACATTGTCGAGCAGGTGGTGTGAAAAATGTATTTTTAACAGGTCATCTACATAAAATAATTATCTGGGTGCTTCAGACTGGGCTTGTGGTAAATGCTATCTTGTGCATGGATGTCAATAACCTTTCTTCCTTAGATAAAGTTCAATATTATACTAGGATTTTTCCTTGTTTTCAGTAATAATGCCTCCATCAGCCCTTGAGCAACTTACAAGACTGAATATAGAATATCCAATGATCTTCAAACTAACAAATAAGAAAACCAAAAGATTGACACACTGTGGTGTATTGGAATTTGTTGCTGACGAAGGAAAAGTTTATTTGCCACACTGGGTATCTCTATCTGTCCATTCATTAGTCTGTAGCATAGACTAAATAGTACAATAATTATATTATATATAATATTACTTGTAATATTTGGTCTATGTCTGTTGTTAAGAATTATGGTGACAAAAATTGTCAAATCATTCCTTATTATTATATAGTCCTTAAATTAGCCTTTCACCAGTGCATCTGATTGCGTTTATATGTACAATCTCTGCCCTGTTTTCGGCTTGGGCGTTATTCTATCAATACCCCATGATAGCCTTTATGTTGACTGGAGTTACTACAAAGACAATAAAGAAAACAGCATCAAAATCCGTTAAGTTGTTAACAATTAGACAAAAATTCTAAAAATTGTAGTTTTGACTTCAGCACAAAACTACTACCATATTATAAAGTATAGATGAGCTTACAAATTTCATATTTTAAACCTTGTGGGACTTATAAAAAGAAACAATAGAAGATGGGACATATATCATCCCATGACATCCCATCAGTCTTGTAAGAGTTAAAGCATTTTTCAAGCGTGTTGGGCTATACTTGAACCATTTACAGATGATGACCAATCTGGTGCTCGAAGAAGGGGCTCTAATCCAAATTGAGAGTGTATCACTGCCAGTTGCAACATTCTCTAAGTTCCAACCTCTGTCCGAAGACTTCTTAGATATATCTAATCCAAAAGCTGGTAAGTGTTCTTGGATAATGCATTATTCTATACGTACATAAATCACATATGCATACAAATGCTTAATTTTTTTAAATGTGTTTTTATATTGTTGGCCTTGACTATTTTACCGGACATTAAAGGAGGGATCGTCGAGAATTTTTACCTCCAGCTCGAATTCCAAGGCATAGACACACTTACACATCGGTATTTTCTATAAATGTAAATTGTGGTCCACATCAGCTCGTAAAAATATTGGTGATGTTATTTGGATAAACTTAATATCCCACGGCAAGGAAGGTTAAGTGATGTATTTTGCTACTTGAATATTGTGTTTGTACATATGGTGTTCGTTGAATCCCATATCGTCATCTTGGAGGTCACAATGGTTCTCAGTTCTGACATTTTTCATGAAATGTCGCTCAAGTCTATTTCTAGGGCAGCCAGGAAACCGATTATCAGTATCGACCATCAATGACCCGACGTATTATTTTGGCGTCAAAGCAAAACAATACGAGTATATATCGCTCTCCATATACACTTCCTTATCGCTAACGCTTCTTAACGCGTTTCATAGTACGGGGACCCTGTATTGTTTTCTTTTGACGCTAACATGATACAGACGCTTTTCCGCCTACTTTTGAAACAGACTTCCAGTGTGAAGATAAACTTTCGGTTCTTGATGAAAGGAACAAACCAATACAAGTAAGCAGAGCAGGGTAGAACCACAGTTTAAAAATCCATACAGTTGTCCATCGAAAGCGCTCAGAGAGAGCAATTGTGCGGAGTCCGCGGGGTGAGACGCGGGAAGTAAGCCACTGAGCTACAGACAACAGTTCGGGCCTCGTCGTCGCAGCTCCGAGATTTCTAAAGCCTAAAGCCGTGATTACACTATCCGATTTATCGAAATCCTAACTAGGATCCTAATTAGAACGCGCGAAGAAACAGACCGTCCTCAACGTGATTACACTGTCTTATCCTTTTCTAGTTAGGATGCCGATAAATAAATGCTAATGGTGTAATGACTTCATAAGACACGTGCTCATTAGTAGCATGCTTAGAGGGAGAGGGCGCTATAAGAGTGAAAGAAATATAGTCGTTTCTTCCTTACTTTCATAAAGATACAGATACACATTAGCATGCTTTTACTATTCCCAAGTAAGTATTTATTTTCTCGATGACAGATCGTTTAGTAATACCAGAATAGCCACTATGTTAATGTCTACAAAGATTATATTCGATTAACAGTTCCTACATCTTGGTAACATTCTCGTAAGTGATATAATCCTAGTGGGCATTAACATAATAGGTATATTGGTATCACAAATCGATCTGTCATCGAGAAAATTAATGCTTGGAAATGGTATAGTGAGAGAAGGCGCTATAAAGAAGAAGAGAAAGAAGTGAAAGAACTGACTACTTCTCTTTCTTTCTTATAGCGTCCTCTCCCTGTAAGCATGCTACTAATGAGCATGTGTATATGGCTTAACTTAAAGTACTTGACAGACAGTGACAAAGATGGCCACTGGATACTCTTTCCTGCGTGATGTGACATCTTGATGAAAATTATTGTAAAAGTTTTGAAATAATAGTGTATTTAAGAATAAATAAGTCTGCCAAGCCATATTTGGCCGGAAGTCTTTTAAAAGTGATGTTTTAACTAGTCTGTAAGCCCGGCTCAAAATTGCCTACTTGATAAGACAACACGATAAAATGCATGGCACACGGTCGAAAAAGGTGTGCTGAGTGAGGATCAGACATAAAAAAAATGGCACCTAAAATTGGCTGGAAGTTTGAGAAAATCCTTCACTTCCGGTCACTGTTTTAACGTTTATTTACGTCATGTGACATCAGTACGACACACATGGCATCATTTAGCCCTTTAATTGTAGAGAGGGTAAACATAAGTCTGTCAGTTCTGAAATGGCCGCAAGTACTTGACAGACGGTGACAAAAATGGCCACTGGATACTCTTTCCTACGTGATGTGACATCTTGATGAAAATTACGAAATAATAGTGTCTTTAAGTGCCAAGCCATATTTGGCCGGAAGTCTTTTAAAAGTGATGTTTTAACTACTACGCAGAAGTGAACGAATCCTGGTTAAAGAGGCTTATTGTTAAGTTAATACTTGTTCAGCTGCCATTTCAGAACTGATAGACTCATGTTTACCCTCTCTACGATTAAAGGGCTAAATGATGTCACATGACGTAAATAGAACGTTAAAATAGTGACCGGAAGTGAAGGATTTTCTCAAACTTCCGGCCAATTTTAAGTGCTATACTTGGCTGATCGAGCTCAGCACACCGTTTTCGACCGAGTGCCATGCATTTTATCGTGTTGTCATAGCACGTAGGCAATTTTGGACCGGGCTTCCGGACTAAAACTACTAGTTACACGAGAGCACTACAATAAATCGATTGTTTTTTTCTTTTCTAGTGCTAGAGAACTGCCTAAGAAACTTCTCATGCCTTACAACTGGGGACGTGATCGCCATCAAATATAACTCCAAAGCTTACGAGCTATGTGTGCTTGAGACCAAGCCAGGAAGTGCAGTCATCATTATCGAGTGTGATATGAACGTAAGTATTCCCTTTCTCCCTGAGCTGCGTTTAACACCTCATGCCGTCTCATTTACACAGATGTTAAACTGTAATGCTATCGTGTCCAGCAGGAGCAGGCCAGCAATCAGTGTTCAAACCGTAGTGGGAATTTATGAACACCACTCTGGCACAGTAGATATATAAACAGTAGGGAAACTCCACTGTATTAATTCAGTCGCAATGTCCCTAGTACTTTGAAAAAGTTCCGAATTTAACGAAACTTCGTGATGTTGTTTGTAGGTGTCCAGTAGTGCTACACCTAATTATTCGAACAAAAAATACCCTGTGCCAACTGGGGGGGGGGGGGAACCAAAAACCACCCAATTTTTACACATTTTTCAGTTTTGTTTTTAATTAACCGAAAACTGTTGATTTTAGCGGACAACTTTAAATGGGTAACTTGTAGAATTTTATGCGGGCGGGCGGTGAATAGCACACGACAAGAATTGTTTAGCGGAATATTGCAAATTATATTCATATATCCATAATTTTGTGATGGACTTCCGCAAGGTAACGCCTATTTCAAATAAGTAACTTATAGAAGATTAAATTTGCTACAATTACCATAAATAACATTATCTTTAGGTCCCATAGGAAACGAGATTACAGGGATTTGAAAAAGTGCAAAATTTCGTAAAATCCTAAAAAAAAACTGCTAGAAAGGCTCGTTTTCGCTATGTTTTTTTTTTTCAATTTTTCACCATACTTAATTGAGTAATCCTACTATCCTACTTCCTACTAATATTATAAATGCTAAGTTTGTGCGTGTGTGTGTGTGTATGTTTGTTACTCTTTCACGCTGAAACGGCTGAATGGATTTGGATGAAATTTAGAATGGACATAGCTTTTACCCTAACATGACCTCCATCACCTGCGCTGATACTACGTAACAGTTGTATCGATACGACTGTTTTTGTGGTTTCTTTTTTGTATATTAATAAATAAAAAATCTGTATTAGTACAATATAGATAGATTAAAGGGGGGGTTATCCCATTTGCCTCTTTTCAAATTCATTTTAAACCAATTAATAGCGATGATTAAATTTTGTAAAAAATATATATCATATTTCACTGTTTGATTTTGATATTTCGGTCATTCGATACACGATTATTTAAATTTTGCTTGATCCAATTAAATCGCAAAGATAGGTCTAAACCTAGCCTAAACTATGATCTTTATATCTTTTCATTTGAGCTGTATTAAGTTTTGGACAGTAAAAGTATTACTAAAATAAATAAACTTCGTGAAAAATGCGACATAAAACGGCCGTACTATTGAAAACCCATCCCTCTAATTAGGAAATAATAAATAAAAACACCTCCAAACCGTAAGTTTTCTGTGCGGCCCGCTTCCGCTGAGCAGGATAAACATGTGTAAAATGAAAGCGTTGGAGCAGGACCTCGCCTTAACAAAACAAACCATTTGTATTTGACACAGGTAGAATTCGCCCCTCCAGTGGGCTACAAAGAGGAGGAGCACGTAGCTCGGCGGTCCGGCGAGCCGGATGGCATGGATGCAGACCCGGCCGCCATGATGCCGGAGCCGAGCGGCTTCAGAGCGTTCAGCGGCGAGGGGTACCGGCTCGACGGCAAGGAGAAGAAGTTGCTCAGTGAGAGCGACTCGGAGCCGCAGGCCTCGCACTCGAGACAGGTATTACCCGGTTAAATACTATCAACTCTTTGAATTAATAACACATCATCTTCCGTTTTTGAGATTGTTAAAACTTACAAAGATTGTGCCACTTTCTGCGAACTACGCATTTCATGTTTTGTTAATAATACTCTGATTGTTATTTATTACTCTGTTACAACAGACTCTTAGAGAAAAATAAAAAATATCTAACTGTTTGTTCCTGGAATGCAGGTTCGCTTGGCATTGGCCTGGCCATGATGAGTTTTTTGCTATTGTGGAACGTTATAATCCAGATATGGTAGCTATAAATGAAACCTGGCTCAATGATGATGGCGAGGATGGGAAAGCACCAGTAGTGCCGGGATACCAACTGCGTGGTGTTGGTTTTTACATAAAACGTGGGATTAATGCTAGAATCTGTGCCCATCCTGACGCTAAGCCTGTCGAGCAAATTTGGTTAAGCTTGAAAGTTAATTCTACCAAGGTCATTATCGGGACAGCCTATTGGCCCGACTGGATTGACGCCACTTCTTTCTTTGACGCT
This sequence comes from Ypsolopha scabrella, assembly GCA_910592155.1. Lineage (NCBI taxonomy): Eukaryota > Metazoa > Arthropoda > Insecta > Lepidoptera > Ypsolophidae > Ypsolopha > Ypsolopha scabrella. The sequence continues at coordinate 15,987,262 of OU342980.1, forward strand.
ATGACTGACTCTCCATAACATACTTCTCCAGATTTCAAAATATAATTTTATTACGTGATTTCAATATAAACCTTCTAGATCTCAATGACCCTGACATCAAGGTATATGACAGTTTATACATTATATTAATATGAAACAATTAACCGAACCTACCCACCCATTCACAGACAAAACGCGACCCTAATTGATTTAGTTTGGTTTGAACAGACGCTGTAGTACGTTCCGTAACTGTAGATTTCGTTCCAGCTCTGGGTAAGCATGCTTTCATTATAAGTGAGTTCAACTTTAAGAAACCTAAACCTACTCACCAGTGGATCACGTACAGGCCTCTGAATAACATAATCCCTGATTTGTTCGAAAAAGATCTCAGCTCAATGACTGGGATTACATTAAAACCCTAAATAATGTCAATGATCAATCTTTTTGACCTACATGCCCCTGAAAAGACTATTTTAATCAAAGAGCGCAGATAATGGATAATGTCAAATTCATGATGCAGTTACGAGATAAAGCATAAAAGAGGTTTCACATAAGCAAATCAGAAATCCATAAAAAATTTTACTCGTTTAAGGAATAAAAAAATTTGGGAAACGTTGCTGTACATAATGAGAAAAAGGCTTTTTTTTAATAACATTAATACTCACTATAATGACGGGAAAAGCTTTAGAAAAATCTAAAATCCTCAGTCTTACGTAATCATGAAAGCAAAAACCTTCCGTAACATTTTAATAATCCGGATGACTTAAATCGTAGTTTTCTTGACATCCCGGAGAGGTACGAGTTGATATATCTTTACTTACATATTTTGAACTACACAGGTTTCTTACCTCGAGCTCTAGTATCCAAACTGTTACGACTGATTCAGTAGGAAAAATCACAAATGCCTAAAATCAAATGCGTTAGGAGTCGATCGCATCGCTCTTAAGATGATCCTTTTAAAATTTCCACGTACGCTAGACATCTTGACTTACATCATTCTATTAAAACTTCTACTTTCCCCGATATCTGGAAGGTGGCACTAGTTCGTCCTCTACCAAAAGAACCGAATCCTACTAATGTGAAGGATTTACGCCCTATTAGTCTTCTTCCTTGCGTCTCAAAAATCCTTGAAAAGTTAGTTTGTCAACCTTGTTTGTTCTACCTTGAATCAAACCAGATACTTCTCCTCCTTGCAGTCAGGCTTCCGCAAAAACACAGTACCGCCACTGTTTTAGACATTGTAGATAATATCTTGAAAGCTCAGGACACAGGCGAGGGTACTATACTGACTCTACTTGATATCTTCCGTGCCTTCGACTCTATTAATCCCGCACTTCTTTTGTCGAAACTAACTTTTTACGGCTTTGTCACTGATTCAGTTAAATCTAGATGGCCGCTCTCAAATTGTAGAACTCAGATCAGAAGTAATATCTCTGGTGCAAGTAAATGTTCATCACTACGACCGGTGACAAGAGGAGTGCCTCAAGGCTCTATTTTGGGCCCCATTCTTTTTATTTTATACAGCGCTCACATGATAAAAGGGATTCAACACTGCAATTACCACATGTACGCAGATGACCTACAGCTATACTTGTCGTTTCATCCACGAGCGAATAGAGAAAATTGTCGATGATCTTAACCGCGTAGCTTACTTGGTCGCATAAAAATTCGCTCGCCCTTAATCCCAGTAAATCTAAATTAGAAGTTTTAGGCTCCGTAAAACAAATTGAGAAAATCATAGATTTGAATCCGACATCTCAATTAATGGGGAAAGCATAGACCGAGTAGAAGAAGCACGCAATTTAGGTCTGCTCATAGATGGTCATCTGCGCTTTGAGAGTCATGTCTCTTAGCTACTGTAAGAAATTGCTTCTATAGGCTGAAAATCCTCTACAAGATCCGTGATTACCTTAGTGTAGATTTACGTATTCAACTGTGCGAGTCCCTTATATTATATTATTATCAAGGCTTAACTATGCGGATACAGTCTATGGCCCATGTTTGCTAGTAAGAACGATTAAGCTGCTTCAAAGAATTCAAAAGGCTTGCGCGAGATTTCGCTTACCGATTCCTGATTGAATGGATCACCTGATTATCTCTAAAGGACAAACTGAAATGGTCCCGTGATCAGTTTCGATACGATACAAGAGCATCATCGTATCTTTTGTCCATGTCTCGAGACCGTACCACTGTGTTTCGTGGCAGCTTTAGGTACGCAGCCACGAAATGTTGGAACAACCTTCCACCATCGTTACGTACTATTTTCTACTTTCAAATTGATATTAAAAAATCCTGCTTGATGGGCAAAGGACTTGTTATTTTGCACGTCAATCCCAGTGCTCTTTGCTTTATTATCCTCCAGCATAATGTTTGCTCACTTGACTAGCATAATGTTTGCTCTCTTGACTTATGCGTAAAGTAGGCATTCAAAAACTTTTATTTGTTTTTGTTTTAATACCTTCACTTAACATAATAATTTTTTTAATGGACATTACACATTTAATTTCTGATTTTTATGTATGTATTTATTATCATGTATTCAAATTTGCGTTGAAAAACTTTATTTGTATCTCAATAGTATAAGAAACTATTACAGCTATTAATTTTTTTATCACCTTAGCTTAATAGTATTATTCATTATCAATCACTACTTCTTCGCGTTGCAACCGCAAGTCACTCGCACAGGCCGTAACAGAATACCAGGGTTGTGTCGGGGTATGCATAAATATATGTTTATATAGACATGTATCATCTCGACACAACACATGCTGAGTTGCGGCCTATTTGGTGACGGTGAAGACACAAGATTGATTTATGTTGATGTTCTTTTTTTCAATTTATTTAATGTTTGTCCTAATGTACATATGTTTAGTTATAAGCGTTAGTTAATTTTTGTGTGTTTCTCTTGTATTTTTCACTTTCTATCAAATAAATTTCTTTCTAAATAAGGTCTTTTGTTTCGAAAATGTAGAGACAATATTTAAAGAGAACAAATATTACATAAATCACACTAATATTATAAATGCGAAAGTTTGTGCGTGTGTGTGTGTATGTTTGTTACTCTTTCACGCTGAAACGGCTGGACGGATTTGGATGAAATTTAGAATGGATATAGCTTATACCCTAACTTAACACATAGGCTACTTTTTATCCCGGAAGAAAGCATGTCGTTAAACCGAATAACACGCGGGCGGAGCCGCGGGCAAAAGCTTTACATAATGTTATGTTTTCCTTGGTTGCTTTTCTAAGGCGATTTTTTTGTCCGGCTTCCCTTTTTTTAATGTTCACCCTTCGCCACTGCCATTTAATAATATAACTCTCATCATTCCAGCCGTACGTCCGCGGCATACCCGACTACGACTACGTGATGGGCACGCTGCGGTTCATACGCAACTCCAGACCAACTAGCGCCAAGGAGGAAACATCAACTGAGCCCTTCCAGGCCTTCAAAGGCGAAGGATTCACGCTTCGTACTGCCAAGTCTGAAAACTAGTTATTTATTTTTTGTATTTACGTAAATTGCATACAAATAACTTGGTAGCATGATGACTTTAAGGTGCCTAGGCACGCCACCGTCATAGTACAAAATTTAATAATCCGTTTCTCCGTTTTTTTTTCTAATAGACCAAACTATATGACCTCCATTATCTGGTGCTGGTATTTCAAAAGGCACCATTTTGCCAAAATTTTTAATATTAATTTTGTTTTAAAGCTGGACAGATTTACATACAAAGTTGTTTTCTTGCCTCAGATTGTACCTATATCAAAATTTAACATTTCAGCCACATAGCGACTTTGTAAATGCCTGTATTAAACTATTGAGGTCTATACCTTTAGTCTATAACGAAAAACAACAGAGAAACAGGTTATCAAATTTTGTACTAAAACGGTGGCGTGCCTATGCGCCTTAAATTACTACTCCTGGAATTAAACCGAAACAGTGGAAGCTCTATCGAAATATTGATATTTCATTGATAATGAATGAGTGTACACGCCGACTACAAACAAAAATAATACAGCTTCTTTGTCGTCCATTATTTACACAGATTTGTTGCGTAGGAAATACAACTAAATACCTAGCGATTTTGTTTTATGCAGGTATGTATAGGAGACATTCAATTTCATACATTCATACTCGTGCTTGTCTCAGAGGGGTGGGCAGGGACTGCAGATTTTTAAGCAAGCAATGTTATAAATTGTTTTAAATTATTATGCAAAATAAATCGTAAAGATTATTGTACCTAGACCTTAATTGAATATAAAGAATTTTTAAACCATTTTGTGTTTTAACAAAACTTATCCTTTAACGAGTAAGACTACCTTGGACTAAAACAAAATAATATATTATTATAAATGAATATAATTATCTGAGCTATTTATACAATATTTTACTCATATATGATCTTTTGGCGAAACTTTAATAATTATTACAATTTGATATAAGATTGCAACTTACATTTAGTTTTAGACTAGGACTAAGCAATCTAGTTATGTTCAAATTAATACATATAGACTCACGTAAAACTAACGCGTTAACTATTTCTTGACATAGTAACGTAAATAATTGCTTATGGATAGATAGAAGGAAACAAGGGAGATATAGTAAAAGGGCGTGGCGTTCGCGAACAGATCTGGCATAAAATAGGCTTGATGCGAGACCTGTTAATAGAGAAGTGATGTGTTGGGTTGATTATGTATCCATGGCTACAAGTTGATGTGCCACCCTCTTTTTGGATGTTTACTATTCTGCCGTCATAGAAGAAGGCGGCATCTAAACATGAACTTCATATGTAGATGCCGCCTTTCATATAATGGCGGTCTTAGTGCGAGTGAAAAATATTATGAGACAATGAGTGCAGTTATGAGACCATGCATGAGCCTCATCAAATGTCAAAAATCGTTGGGAAAAATGGGCTGTCAAATGTGTTGTGCGGCTAACTTCAGGCCACAACGAACAACAATGCTAAGTACTATGGGGGCCGGTTGAATGTGTTGTGGTTTATGGTCAGTCACGAAGTCCATACTGATTTGTTCGGTTTAATTTCGTGACCGTTATTACAATGATAGCTGAAGTAGATTATTCTGTTTAAAGCTCAGACTAAGGAACCAAAGGTTTAAAGTCATAACTGCACTCAATAAGTGTTTGTGTGTTATAAGTGGTAGAACCACAGAGACAATCAATTTGAGTACTAAGACAAATCTACCTTGTTTCCTTTATCTATGATAAAATATAACAAACTGTATTATTCGGTTCAGCTCATGTAGAGGAGCTAAGACTGACCTTCAGTTTATCATGCTTATTTGCATATTTGTTACTAACACTTGTCACTCGAAACATTGTCATTCTATAGTCCCAGCCTTAGGTGATAGTCTTAAACCTCTGTTTCGAAACTATCATTTTCATTGTGGCAAGGAATCCCAAAAATCAAACATAACTATGTATACGCTTAAGTGAAATATGAAGTAAATATATAAATAAATAAAATATCATACACAAATTCAACACAACGAAGAGATGGCATGTTAAGGAGGCGTCGCTCGATGATTGAACTGGACTCAGCGCTGTAGTAAGATTTGACTAAAGCTTTGAGGACCTAGCATTATTCCTTGTTAGGGAGGAGTTTAGGAAAACTGTCTTACTAAGTAGGTACTTATTAAAGTGTGTGCTATCAAAGTTCAAAAAGATAATTTAAAAACATTGGATTCTTACATTTTTTTTTAATAAAGATAGATGACTTATTTCTAAATATTTGTAGTCCAATATTTTCTGTTGAACATAAAAGTAATTCAAAGCTTATACATACAAAATAAAATTAATCTGCCTTATTGATTAGAATACTGACATTAAATTATAATTTCATATAAGAATTTGTTACTGGAATAGTTATTACAGAAAGACTTAAAAATAAAACTAAATGCAGTTTGTAAATCACAATAGACTAATTAAATTCACTTTAAAAAAAGGCCTCAATTTCAAATATACTAAGAGGCTACCTATATTGAAAAGCCAATTCTATAAAATTTAGAAAAAATTAAAAGAACATTTTGTAGGTGGTTACTTGAGATGTGGATTGAGAATGTTATAAACAAGATTTAATAGAGTGTCAAAAAAAATGTTTGGTTTTCAATTAATTTCAGCTTGTAACAAGTTTAGCATGAAAAAAAACAAGTTTTCTCAGTTTGTGACCCCTCTGTGTAATAAATAATTGTCAATAAAACAAATTAAATTAGAATCATACACCAAAACACTCAGCAGATTTGCAAGGCTTGGGAACATTAAACATGAATTATTAAGAAAATTTCTTTACCAGCATTCTCAATTAGGAAAACATTAGGTATTTACCAATTTTTGATTCTTGTGTTGAAAATTCAAACAGCAAAACAAATTTTAAAAGAAAATTCTTTGGATTTCTAATAATGGTCTTACCCTGGAAACTTTCTTCGATGCAAATTTTAAGCATAAAAATTACAAATTTAAATTTCAACTGGTAGCTGATCTCATTTTTTTTTAAATTTAAGCCAGATTTGAAATGTTAGCAAGAAATAATAGCTTATATACAAACCTGGTAGCAGCTCAAAAACCTTGTTACGACTTTTAAAAAAGAGATAATTAAGTTGGCTATTCGTCTACTCTTCAGACTCAAAAACTTAATATTTTCATGTAATTTTTGTATGCATTTCATACCTTGCTAAGAGAAAGTGACTCCTGAAATGACTTGATTGTGAGAGGGATCATGTCAAGAATCAGCATTTGAAAACCCATGTAGTAGATCTTGTGTGTACCCATGTTGTTATCTCTACTTTTACTTTGAATGACATATTAGGAAGGGTTTCAAAACACTTCCGAGTAATAGTTCGGTTACCCTCCGTTTAACTCGGGTCAATTTTTGAATGCTCTAGGGTGAAATTCGCATCACTCCGACTCGATTCGAACCGGTACCTTAAATACATCTTTTTACATTAATGCACTCATGTAATCCATTTATTATTGATTGAAAATGTGAAAAATACAGTAAGTTTTTCTTAACAACTAAAATATACATCAATAACCAAATATCCACCAAAACACAAATTAAGTCACAGACACACTTACAGAAACCTGTTTATGGAAGTTTCCTTATTTAAGTGTATAGCTAGAGCTGTATGTTCTGAAACTCAAACCCAATTGCTTCTAAAACAAGATACGGTTTAGAATCTCTTCAAGAATTCCTCAGAACAGATCCGAGCTCGTGCATTTACAGCCAGTTTCATTTCGCTTATCTCCTTATCAATTTCTTCCATGAAGTAAATGACAAAGTCTACCAATTTATGTTTATACATTTGCTCCGTATGGAAATTCGTTATCAGAAAGCTGATATGGTAACCATCTACCGGTTTTCGCCTTAACACTATGAAGTTTTCTGCCCTCATCATCATAAAACGCATGAACTTTTTACACAATATTTTTTCGATATCGTCAGCTTGTTTGATCATTATACTGACTCTGATCGAGTTAATAGACGACTCAATCAACACTTTCTCGTTCGCATTCCGGGAAATTACAACTGGATTCAGTAGAAGTTCTTTGCTTGTTCTAACCTCCACCTCAGGCTTGTTGTATCTCTCCACTACTTGGGAGGAGAAATGTTCCAGGCACATAGCAGCTGTAAGTGTGTGCCTCACAGCAGTTAAATACGGTTTTAAAGTAGCAGACATTCTTGTGTTCTTAGTAGAAAATAGAAAAATGTACCACACCTCAAGCTATTTTGCCAGGTTTTGACATTGCATTGACATTGACACTTGACAGTTTCGTAAATTTTGAGAGTCATTTGCCACTAGCAAAATGAAATAGACCCATGATACCATTGAAATATCTCTTTCTAACCAAGCATTCATAGCAATTTCTGTCGCACTTACAAATACAAAAAGATTTCCTCTTTAAACAAGTCGGTTAATACGATTGTTCAGATACCAAGGCCGGGTCCCGAATGGCGCTGACTCTGACTGACAGTCTTTTCTATGCTCAGTGACTGACAACACTAAAAGTACCATCAACTACTCACGCTATACGGCCATCAGTGATTCGGAATGACGATAGACGCGATGAAATTGATTATGTCTTGTATCGGAACGCACTACAAGTTTTGCACCCAGGGCTGAGTTCAGTTTGATCGCCCACTCACGCCCGGTCATCACTGACAACAGGATAGCAAATACAAATTCAACGCGTGCAAAAGAGATGTCATGATCGCCGGGCGTGAGCGGGCGATCAAACTGAACTCAGCCCAGGTAGCCGTTCATAAATTAACAATTCCGACTAGGGTTGCAAAGTTACGTAATTTTACCAAAAACGCTCGTAAAATACGGGAAATTTACGGTCATTTATATAGATTACCGTAAAATTAACGCCAAGTTATGACATCTTAAATTTTGATTTCTTTTAAATCCCGCGCGCTTGTTATTGCAAAATAATCACGCGACATTGCCGATTAGTGTAGGTAGTCATCGTAGTACTCGTAGTCGATTTTGCGCTGTTGCCGTGCCGCTTCCGCTCTCTCTCAGCGTTCCGCTGTTGGTTAGCGATGGCTAGTGTTGCCATTTTAGCCACTTTGTGACTAGACCTAGCGGATTTTCATCGGTTTTAGTTTAAAATTATCAATTTTAGACACCAAAACGAAACTAGCTACTTTCGGTATTTTTTTATTTAAGAAATAATGATTTTACAGTTTGTGGTTATCGCCTTTTACTGAGTAGGCAACACCACCTCGGTCCACCCTGCACGTCGCAGTGGTAATCTATTATCGGGGTTTCCCCAATGAATGTTTATATTTTTTGTTTGGACCCGTACAAACATGACATAAATAAAATGCAAGTGAAATAAAAGCTTGTAAAAACTATTAAACCTATTGATAAGTATTTAGGGAAGCAAATAATAACACGTCCGTTAGGTTTCACATCTATATTGGAAGAGAGCGTTTTCAACCTACCTACATATATATATCAGAATCCTTACTGTCTAATTACCCTACAAGTACACACCATTACCCTCACACTTAATCATTGCTATATGACTATAATAACTATTTAAACTTGCTCAATTTAATAACTAACAATCAGAAATGAATCATAAACAAAATACGTTCCAGGTTAGTAACCAACTACACAACACGCTTTACAACATCGTTTTAACTAAATTAACTTATATACTAGAATACATGCTTACACACAGTTGACACGGATTACTAGGTACCTATTTAATCAAATTCGAAACCGTAACGCTTAACTTGCTTTCTTTCCCTTTTTCCCGTTCGTCGCTGAAACACCACCGGCGGTGCAGCCTCAACCCTTTTCCCCTCCGACTGAGAAGCCTGGCTCGCGATCACCTCGGCTGATGAGGTTGACTCTATCTGCCGCGGTGACCGCGCCGCCGCCGCTGGCTCTGACTCGCCGACCACGCCCCTCCCCGCACCCTGACCTCCGCCCTCCGCATCACGACTTTCGCTGGGAGGGAAAACATCGAGTGCTGGTTTATGATTCGGACTGGTCGCCTCCTCCGTATTCAAATTATTTTCCTGGTTTGAGGAGGTCGAAGGGTATACACAAGACTTTCTTTTGATTTGATCAATGTGTCTATGAACAAAATCCCCCATATCCGTCGTTATCTGGTAATCAGATTTGCCCATTCGTTTAGTAATAACCCCATCAGACCATTTACGGTTTGGTCCATAACTTCTAAAACAAACTGATTCACCTAAATCTACTTCCCTGGATACGTGCGTCGATCCCCTTATTTGCTTTTCCTGTTCCTGTTCAACTTTAGCGGAAACGTCTGGTTTTAAAAGGTCTAAACGTGTACGCAACCTGCGACCTTGTAGCATTTGCGCCGGCGACTCCCCGGTAGTGCTATGTGGCGTATTATGATAATACAATAAAAACTGGAAAATGGCCTCTTCAATGTTACGTTTTTGTACGATATCCTTTTTAATAACATTTTTTATTAACTTGACTGCCCCCTCCCCGCATCCATTTTGATTGTGGATGATGGGGGGCCGCGTACATATGCCGAACCCCATTTGAAAGCAAGAAGTCATTGAACTGTTTACTCGCGAAAGGTTGCCCATTGTCACTGACTATCTGTTTCGGTAATCCCCAACGCGACCACGATTCTTGCAGCTTGGTTATTGCTTTATCCGCTGTTGTACTAGACATATTATAAAATTCAATCCATTTGGAACGAGCGTCTATTAGTATCAAAAACGTTTTACCCACGATAGGTCCCAAAAAATCTATATGCACCCGCTCGTAAGGGCGTGAAGGCCAGCGCCACGGCACGGGCGTGCTCTGTGGAGGAGCGGCCGCGACCGCCGCACATGTTTTGCATGCTTTACATTGCGCCTCGATAGCTTCACCAAGCCCTGGCCACCATACATAACTCCGTGCCATGGCCTTCGTCTTCACGATACCCATGTGAGGTTCGTGCAACTCCTGTAATACTTGGTGACGTCCCGCCTCGGGTATGACATACAGTCAATGACACGGTAGCGTACGGTCTATAACTTCAAAATTAAACATCTAGGTAAGGCAAGGGTACTATTTTCGTATTCAGTGATGAATATTCTATAGTGCATAGGGGTCAGATGCATTTCCGAAAATTTTGACTTTTTTCGTATGTGCCGCCTCTAAAGTGATATGAGTATGGGTCAAAGCAGCAGGTAACATGAATTGCTGGGGCCGCAGCATCAGCATCCAAGCTGGGGCTGAATTGCCAGAAACCTACAGCTCACGTTCTCACGGAACGATACCTATAACGCCTAGAATAAACATACTTCTTGTAGAATTATCTGCTTTGTTGCCATGCAGCGGTCACCCGCATCTCATAGGCCATGCACCGCTTTGCCACTTTTGCATAATGTAAGCATGACGCTGGACTTGCAGCGCAGCATTCATAGCGGGCACTCACAAGATCCACTAGTGCTATAATTGTAGTTCTTTTTCAAACAGGAGTACTAAAGTGAGATGATACCTAAGTGCGACGTGTATCTAAATATCGGCTGACGTGGTCTCAGCATTGCTTTTACACGAGTTAAATACCTTATCACTAAGTCGCCCGATAACCTAACAGTTTCTCGTTTTGGAGAAACCCAGTCTATTTTGTTTATATCTTCTGTGTTATCAGTATTCGGTCAAGAAGCACATACTAGTTGTTTCACCCTACTAAAACTGCATCCGATCTGCATCATTGTCGTTGTTAAGACACGCTCTTATCGCGCACACAATGCCGTATGTGCTTAATAGGTATGTTTTACCTGTATACTAAAGGTACAAACTTTTGAACTGGTTTTCCCTGTGAATGCCCGGCATTTATATTATGGTGTTGCGAGCTAAGACAATGCATCGAGTACAGCAATTAAACGTTGTTATCGATGTCCCAAATTGGTAGCGTAATTTTTATCGTAGGTATGAGATACGATCTATAGTGACTATGTGAACACGTGAGTGACTCCCGGGGCCCCAGTATGGGAGCGCAGGATGAATTGTAAATCGTCTATTTTCATAAGGATGAAAGTTTGACTGACGTGGTCCAAGAATATTTTAATATTCACTCGTTTATTTTAGGAATGATCCAATTACCGCGCCGAACGATAACCCGCACGCGAGGTTGTGGGAATTCCAAATCGATATTATCCCTATATTGTTTTCTTTTTTCGGTACGATAAACAACTGGAGTGGTATAAATTGCTATGCGGGCAGTCAGTGGCTAGACACTACACGGTCAACATTACCGCAAGAACATCATATAAACTTAGGAGTCCCGTGACATCCATCCAGAACTCAAGATGCAGTCCCAAGACAGAATACTCAGTTTCCCGGTGGACACCTTCACGAGGCGCGGGCCTTCTATACCCGAGGAGGCCCCTTTCAGCCCCGGCGAAATTCTGCAATTCAACAAAGCATACAAACAGTTTCTTCAGGCGGAACGACAGCTGGACGACCTGACTTTCCTTAACGGGAAGCCATGCCCCGTCCGCTACAACTTTGATCCGACGAGGCCAGAAGAAGATCGTCTGATGGTGAACTGGGACTGGCTCATGCCCTTATTTTGGGGGCCGCCGCCAGGTGAGAGGGATCTCGTGAGGGTGCCCACTATACTGGAGTTTGTTGAAAAGAAGATTCGCTTTTCGAAGTGCAAGGCGGTCGCCGGGGACACCTGTTCCTGCGGCAAGAGGCCTAATGTAGTGGTACCACCGGGACGTGAGTGCAGGATCCCACAGCACTTTCATCATTTCTGCACGGCGCACGTCTCTGCGTGGATAACCAAGTACATGGTCCCGGCGATTCTGCTGAAAGAATCCCAAGAAATCTTCAGAGAGGTCATCCAGAAAGTGCATGAAGGTGATCCGCAAATCTTACTATATTATTCGACGGGTGACCGGACGGACACAGAAATGTTGCTGCAGTCGGCTCGCAACATCAGTGATAAAAGTGCTAAATAGTGCAGCAATGCTGCTGCAATGTGACGTTCGCTTATTAAAATAAATATTTGTGTTTATAATATGTTTGCAAAGCTCCGTTATCACAAACTATGCTTGGCATATGCTTATCATATGTCTTGAGCAAGGCCTGAGTGTGCATTCGCCTCTGAGTACGTGTATCTGCGACGTTTAGGTATGGAGCCGACCATACAGGAATATGAGACGTCTAAATAAGGTTTTTCTTAACTTTATATCCATGAATAACTGCCTGTAAGCCGCAAACAGTATTATGACAAAGACTGGCGGCAATTGGCGTTACATCTATAACTCCTTATGAACCGATAATACGTATGACCACATGGCACGCTATCGTTTAAATATGGAACAAACTATGTGTCACTACTCAAAAGATAGGTAAATATGATAAGACGACGGGACCTTCATCGAAATGTTATTACAGGCTGCCGGCCGAACGTAAGTAGCTCCAGCGTATTACGGCAACCCACGTTTAGTTGGCACTGTCTTGAAATATTCGGGAAAACCCGTGCTATATTCATTTTATGATCTGTATCCGACTGGCGGCGTGTATTTCGAAACGAAATCAAAACTGATGAGTGACCATAGAAAATTACCGGGACATACACGTGTGCTTCATACATGTATACACCTCACTTATACTTAAGATTTGTCATTGTATAGCTTTCAGGTTTGGTTAGACTATAACGATGTACAAAACATCATTCTAAATATGTATACTTTTCATGATTCCTGTAATGTTAGGACTATGGTATGACAGATACCTTACCTAAACACTGCACCGTACCTACCTATCGCTGCATAGCATGTCGCGGTGCCCCTCTATCGTGTTACAAAGTGTAGTGACCACGGTTATCTATGCATGGATGTAGATTGTACAACATCTTAGTGGATAGAACTAGTATCATGAAGGAAACTGGTATGTCGTGACATTTGTAAGTCGGCATGCATTTTGAAATGAAATAAATATGTATCGGGAACAAGTTTTTTTTTTTATTTTCAAAAACAAACACTCACATACACAATATACTTAATACTGATGTACACAAATACCTAATACTTATTATATAAACAAATGATCATATCTATGACTAGCACTACTTCGGCCGGTTGAGAGTTCCACGCCACGATGCCTGCTGACGCAAAGCTTCTGCATACTGCATCAAGTGCCTGTCCAGTCGCCGCTGCTCTGCCTTCTGACGTTTTCTCTCCTCACGCTCCAAGTCTTGTCTGCGCTTTTCTGCTTCTTCTTCCGCCCGCTCTTGCTCCTTCCGAGATTTTTCCCCGTTGTCTCGATGAACGGCTTCTCCAGAGTTTCCGCTCATGGTGGATGATGATTTTGTGAATGATGACATGGTGATTTTGTTAAGACTGATCGATTGTACACAGCCTTGTGATTATGGCGAGTGTATATGTGCTAATGATTGATTGTATATGTACTTTCCTCCATTTATACTAACCCGAAAACTACCTAACAAGGACTCGTTGTTCCATAATTATCGCGAATTTTTTCCCACTTGAATAAGCTCGTTATAATGAGGGATAATTCAAATACCGTGACATCATGGTGTACCGCAGTAACGACAGAATTGATAAGCAAATTAGGTAGAGAAACGTATTTTGTGGTAAAATGGCGCAATATCGATGATGTCAACGGGTAATACATGCATATATCGGCAATACCCAGTTATTTTCAGCTGAAAAGGAAAAAATTGATAAGGATAATGCATACAGTTTTACATTTTATTACGGGAGTCATATCATACACTGTGTTAACTTCTGTTAGCTAGCACAATCATGCTCCGTATGGAAAAAAGTATAGGTAAGCTTCAGTATGTGCTCGTTACGGTACAAATGCAACCAACGATTGTTTCAACTCTAACTGCAAGCACCCCGGCATGCTGAGTATGCACGCAGTCTTGCTACGTGACCTGCAGTCTTACTCGACTATGTTGTATGTTCTTCGGATGTTCGGCTCCGACAAGCTATCCCACTACAGCGTTGCAGCGTGCACTCATGTCCGCAAAGCAGTTTACCAAGCGAACCCGAGAGACTTGGGTTTTTGTTGAATCGTCCATGCACACCATCGTTAGGTGATGAACACTTAATTACCTCGGCAGGTGTACCTGTACACCTTACCGTAGGTATGCCTTACCATAGGTATGCCTTACCGTAGGTATGACGTCAAACCTTATCGAACAATGGTGTATTGTTTCATTTTTCCGAACTATTAATATTTCAATAAACCCCACGGACAGGATGAGATCGGTTAATTAAGCCCGATAACATATTTAATTGAATGAGAGGAAATTAATATAAATACCATTTAAGTTCAGCGATAAGAGCGTTATCGCCGTCGCGGGTGGCCGTTCTAATGCTGTAACAATTTACTGATATGGATGTTGCTACCTACAACCAATGCTACAACAAGGTGCACTTACAGGTTAACAGTAAAGAGTTTTTGCGCTCATATTCACAGAGACCTAAGGTTAGGCTTGAGACTAGGTCTCACTTTTACATAGCAAAACCTAGATAGAACTCAACAATCATATTTTTCCCGAGACCATGCACTGTGCATCAGAGTCGTTGCTCCGCTGTATACATTAGTAGCATCCCCCCTTTCCCCTGGTCCACCATTCTTTATTTTCACCCCGTACGCTCTTGTGTCACTGACTGTAACACAACCGACTTCTAAATAAAGTTCGTTTTTCCTATGCAAGTAAGGTTCTAATTGATTGATTGATACCGTGTCTGGCCAGCCGTCTGTCACGTAATTAGCTACCCGCCCTAAGATCGGGTCTCGCGACGTCATTCGTTTTATCTCTCCGTTATCTATCAATAACGCGTTAGAGGCGAAATGTAAATACGATTGTTCTGGAATCTCACATTCCTTTTGATCACCTATTGGTAGCCTAGATAAGCCATCTGCCCCATTGTTGTTCGTGGTGACGTAACGTATTTTAAAATCATAAGCGGATAGTATTAATGCCCACCTTTGCATACGACTGGCCGCCATGTTTGGCACCCCAGTTAAAGGCCCAAATATGCTGACTAATGGTTTGTGATCTGTAACCAACAAAAAATGTCGACCGTATATATATTGATAGAACTTTCACACGCTATAAATAATAGCTAAAGCTTCCCGATGAATCTGTGATTAATTACGCTCCACATTCGTTAACCTACGCGACACATATGCCACTGGGCGTTCGGTACCCTCCCTGTCAGGCTGGGTGAGTAAACCGCCTACTCCTGTCGAGCTAGCATCACAGGTGAGAGTTAAGGGTCGACTAGGATCATAATGTGCTAAAGCTTCGCTGCTCAACAGTAATTCTTTAATTTTTTTGAATGCTATTTCACATTCTCCTGACCACATCCAAGACGCTCCCCTTTTTAACAAGGAATATAACGGGCTAAGATGATCACTTATCTTTCTTACGAATTTTGCATAAAAATTTACCATCCCCAAAAAGGATCTTAGCTCTCCCACGTTTTTAGGCTCCGGCATTTTTGTTATAGCCACTACCTTACTAGGATCTGGGCGAATACCGCGTTTATCTATGATATATCCCAGATACGCTACCTCGCTAGCTAAAAAAAATACATTTGCTTTGTTTTAGTTTTAATCCGTATGATTGCAATCTATCTAAGACCCTTTCTAACGTCTTTAAATGACTATCTAAATCCTGATTAGCAATAAGGGCGTCATCCAGAAATGTTTTTACGTTTGGAATGTCTGCTAGCAGGTTAGACATGATTCTCTGAAAAATTCCGCTACTAGAGGATAGTCCATACACCAGTCTATTATAACGAAACAATCCCTTATGCGTATTGATCACCGTGTATCTTTTAGAGTCCTTTGTTAAGCAAATCTGATTTTACGCGTTTGCCAGATCAATCTTTGTAAAGAATCTACAGCCTGCCAGATCGGAAAAGAGGTCCTCGATCCTTGGAAGTGGGTAACGATTAACGCTCAAGACCCTAAGACCTCCATCTTTTTTATTTACCGGTACTAAAGGAGTTGCCCAGTCCGAACAGTCCACAGGTTCAATGATGTAAAGGTGTATTAGGGCTATATGTGGACTCAAAACATTTGAAAGTTGCAAGCCACATTTTAAGTCACTTAAGCTCCTCACATTACCTTGTCTTTATATTTTCGAGACATGTATTTTTGTTAAATTAAATAATAATCTTTTCCTCAAGGTATCTGATACTAACAAGAGAAACTTTCGGAGCAAGGACAGATTATACATAAATAAATACAATACAAGACTTTTACACAGAAGTATATTTGTCATGGGCCCTAAATTATTCAATAAAATTCCAAAAAAATGGAAAGATGTCAGTATTAATGTATTTAAAAATAAATTATTCAATCTTCTAATAGAAAAATGTTATTATACAGTGCAAGATTTTATTAATGATAAATCAATCTAATTTAATGTTGTAACATAGATATTTGTTATTTTTATATTTGACAAATTTTATTAATTTAATCAAGGTATTTTATTTCCTTTGTATCGAGCCTGGGACTGATACCTGAGAAATTTGCATGTATATTATGTAAATAAAATTTCCTGTTCTATCTACTAATAATAGGCATAATTATGTAATTGCATGCTGTCGTAAATGTTGAATGCACAGTAATTTTATATTCATACGCCTCTCGGCAGAGTGTAGAGCACATAAATTATCATAAGATCAAATGTAATACTACCTACATTCATGAATAAACGCATCTTATCTTATCTTATCTTATCTCCCTCACTCAGCATGATATCCAGCTCCGCGTCGACGCGCTCTCGCAGGGCGAAGGGCAGTGGCCGCGCACGGTGGAACACGGGCGTCGCGTCAGGCCGCACTCTCAGCGCCGCCTCTCCGCCAGTGAAACGCCCCAGACCGCCGTCGAAAACCCGTTTATATCTGTCGAGTAATGAAGATAACCCATTACCGACCGGTTCAGATTTGTTTACACACATCTCCATACTATCACATGTAGTGAACTTCGGTATGTTTACCGCTAACTCCGCTAACCAATGTCTACCAATCAATGAAGTTTCACCTTTATCGATAACATACAAATCTAAATATTTAGCTGTGTTATTATAACGCACTAAGGGTTTTATGATACCTAATGGCCTAATTTTGGAACCATCATAAAATTTGAATATAACATTTGTAGCTGTTAACTCCAAATCACTAAAATATTTTAAGTATGTACTATTGCTAACACAAGAGGACGCTGCTCCCGTGTCCAACTCCATTAAAATCTGATGACCGTTTACATTTATAGGTATGCTTACCGGTTTGTAATGGTTTAACGACATTTGATATACTGCTTCTTCCTCGCAATCCGTGTCATTAGCTTCAGTCAGTGACTGCTCCACATAAAGATTTCCGTCAGCGGCTGCCACGCCCGCGGCCTCGACGGTAAGCACCACCATTTTGTCGCGCGGACGCGCCTTGGTTTGCCGCAACCCGTTCCGGGCAAATTCGACGCAAATGGCCCTTTTTGGAACACGCACTGCACACTGCATCCTTGTAACGACATTGTTTTATAAAATGGTTGGTCGCTCCACAAGCGTGACATGCTTGCGCATATGAAAATGAGGTACATGTACTTCCCTGTTGAGAGACCCCGGGAGTATGATTACGCGGTCGCGGCGCACTCATCGCCAGCCGATGCACCCCCGCTGCCGTCGCCTCCCCTCTCGTGCCTGCAGCTGACGCACTCGCGCCATCTCCGCTGCATGATGAAATCTCAACCTCCGCCACGTTTTTCTCCGCTGCCTCTAATGAACCAGCCAACTTAGCGGCCGCTGAAAATGATAAGTCCTCTTCCGCAAATAGACGTTGCCTAATAATGTCACTACGCACACCGCACACAAATTGATCTCTTAAATTCTCCGTTAAAATAGAACCGAATTCACAAGTACGCGCCAATTTCTTTAGCTCAGCCACATATTGAGATAACGATTCACTTGCACCTTGCCGTCTAAGCCGAAACCTGTAACGTTCAGCCAGGATAGAACGCTTGGGACTCAGATGATTTTTCAGCAACGTAACCAGCTCTTCATATGATAGTTTGGCTGGTTTCTTCAGGCTCGCCAAGGTTACCATCAAGTCGAAGCAATCTTCTCCGCATACCGCAATCAGCGTATCCACTTTCTCAGTGTCTTTGACACTATTTACCGCGAAATAACTGTCCAATCACTCACAGTAATTGACCCAATTACCGGATTCTATGTTGAACTCCTTGATTTTTCCCAATGCCATTGTTGGATGATTCGACAATCAATATTATCAAAAATAAACTTGATTTGCACGCGATCACTATTTACCAAAGTCGCCACTGATAAGTATTTAGGGAAGCAAATAATAACACGTCCGTTAGGTTTCACATCTATATTGGAAGAGAGCGTTATCAACCTACCTACATATATATATCAGAATCCTTACTGTCTAATTACCTTACAAGTACACACCACCTATTAATTCGTATCATACTACGTACTTTATAGTAATTTAATCTAAGCTACATACCCTCATGAGGCCACATTGTGTGGTACGATACGAGTTCTTATAATATTGTTTCTACGGAATTTTACTATAACTTACGTAAAATATCGTTTTTATCGAAAGTTACCGTATTTTGCGGGCGTAATTTTATGGCTTTGCATCGCTAGTTCCGATACTGACAGCAGGATAGCGTAAACAATTTTCAAAGCGTGCGATGGAGATGGCATTAGAAACCGTGTCGAGACCCCTAGTTGCAGCCCCCTAATCCTGCATCGTAAACTCAGTTGCCAAACCAAGTTTCTATCGTCTAAAACATACATATCCGCTTATCTAAAGATAAGTTCACACTTGAAATGACTTCACAATTCGTAAATAGTTCAATACCCATTAAAAGTTATTTTGGAACTTCATTTTTTATCTGTTTTGGTGAATAGCAACTATAGCTAGCAACCGAAACTGAGTTACATAATAGCCTAATAATAATAATAGCCATAGCCATAATAGCTCTGATGTGAATCCTAGGCTTAGTTCAGTTTGATCGCCCGCTCACGCCCGGCGATCATGCACGCGTTGAATTTGTATATGCTATCCTGCTGTCAGTGATGAGCGGGCGATCAAACTGAACGCGGCCCTAGGCTGGGTAGGAACCACAGACAGTAGGACCAAGGGTTGCATGCAACGCTGAGTTTTTGAACCAGTTTGGCCGTTGGCCGAGTTGCTACACTCCAGACTCACTTACTCACTCTCAATTCTCACTCATTTCCAATAGAGTTTGTATTG
The DNA here is from genome assembly GCA_910592155.1 of Ypsolopha scabrella. Classification (NCBI taxonomy): domain Eukaryota; kingdom Metazoa; phylum Arthropoda; class Insecta; order Lepidoptera; family Ypsolophidae; genus Ypsolopha; species Ypsolopha scabrella. The sequence goes on from OU342980.1 coordinate 16,007,028, forward strand.
ATTTTCAACCGTCATTTTGACGTCCATAAACGAACCTTGCGAACCCTACTGCTCAGTTTTTTTTAATAATATTTTTTTTATTGAGGGCTTGGTACACTGTTAGTCACCAATACAAGCGACAGTCTGTTTATGTATACAATAAGGTTAACAAGTTACTAAATATCTACCCACTTAAATTATATGACTGTAAAAATACAGTCACTGCGTGGTTAAGAAACTTAAATTATATTGAAGTGGAGGAATTATTGCAAGTAATCAAATAACTTTTAATTTTAATTTATATATATAAATATATTTTATTCTATATTTTTAAATTTTTGCACATACACACAAACACTCCCTTTCTCACACCCCCTAAATGTTAAACTAGAATACATTGTTACATACACTCCCTCCCTAGTAGCTAATACTGACCCCAAGACTTCGGTCGTAGGGCTAGGGACTCATTTATTCATACCTCTCCATTTACCACATTTTACATATTCTCTCACACCTTCAGACTAACATTTGCATGCATAACTAGGTTAGCTTAAGTTTTAATTTAAGTTTTAATTTTTGTAATAGTATTAATAATGATTATTATTATTACTGTAATATTGTAGATTAAGACACGTTTATTTTTGTAAAACTTAGATATGGAAGTGCGGGGTATCCTGGCACAGGTATTTTATGTACTTAAAAGGATACCCCATCAACTATGTAGCTACACTTGTAAGTGAAGAAAATAAACAAATTTTCATTTTTTCATTTTCATTTCATTTTCACTGTTGTTGAAAAATTCGACACCGGTGTTGCGACCAGAGATAGGCGACGGGAAAATTCCCATCTGGAAAATTTCCGGGTTAATTCCCTTAATTCAGCTACAATACTTCAAATCTACTTATTTGCCATGGTAGATGGCTTTTATCTCAAAATATACTAAAAACAAAATGTCTTAATGAAAACTCCCAAATATTTTCCCAAACGGGTGTTTCCACGGAATTTTTCCGCAATCGGGAATTATTCCGAGTGGAAATCCATCTCTAGTAGCGACCGACACTGCTATTTTTGAACGGTGGGTGTTGTGAGTTTGCGACCCGTGTTGACCCTAGTGTGAGTTTTTGAACGACTATCAGTTGCGTAGGGTGCATTCCGTTTTTGTTACTCACGCCTGTCTCCCAGACGGGTAGGCTGAGATGAGACCACAGCTTTCCTTCTGATCCGGAAACACCTCTTTTGCCTCTTCACATCCATCAATCTCTTCTATTCCCGGGTATTTTTGACTTTACCCTTCTTTAGTATGACGGTATATGTCCGTTCACCAAGGGCGGCTCGGTCGAGCTCTCGGATAAAGATCTTATCTAAGGTCGAACTTTATTTTCCACTTCACACCAACCACCCCAAACATTTCATTCAGCACTCTGCTTTCATTCATCTTCTCAATATCGGTGTCCAAACCGTCGTCGTAACATTACAATTTTATCTCCAAAAAATAACGAATCGGGGGCCATCAAAGTTGTCAGTTTTACGCCATTTTTGTCTCAAAAACTAAAGTAGTGAGGAATTCGGAATTTTCACTTTAATGTGTTTAAACAACAAATACTGAACGCCGATTTTTAATATAGGTTTAGGGGTACGTTACGTACCCGAATACTCGACCAACCCTATTTTGCAGTTTTGTTTTATACATTTTCAAGGTTGGTAAATTTGATTATGTACTATGGGAGGTTAACATTTTATTTTGAGAAAGCTATGCTACGCCTATGGTAATAACTAACTGGATAAAGTTATAAATAAGCTTCTTGATCTTAGAGCATTTTCTGATTCATGTAACGTGATGATGATGATGATGATCATATACGAATTAAAAAGGGGATGGAGTCGCCGCTAAGCTAAGCAAAAACTGAAGCATAGCAATGGCGGCCGTTTACAAGTGTATGAGCGGATTTACTATGGAATTAGGCTCACTATGATGTTAATGTGTGCGTGCTGGGTTTGTGCGTACACGCGAGTAGGCTTACTATGGGTGCTTCAGTTTTTGGTTGGCGAAACTCCTTCCGACTTTTTTTGTGCTTCTAACGCTCACTTATAAAATTTTGCTTTTGAACGTATGCGATCAACTTTTTTTTATAGGTTGATTTTACCACGGTCGAATTTGCGAAAAGAGCCTTTTGCTCTTTTCTTTCGAAAGTCACCTTCTCTCTTTTGAAGATACTCTTTTTTTTATCCGTAGAATGTGCACACTTTTCTCTAATGCGCTCTTCTCACTTTTGGAAGCCAAGACACAGACAACCATTCATTCAAAAAAAAAAATGGGTATAGACAAAAAAAGAGTGTCAAAATCCAAAGTGTATGCAATGCTGTTAGCGGTGCTTTAGCGGTGAGAGGTCACGTGATAAACTGAAAAATATTCGCTGGATGGGTGCCTTTAAATATCGAATCATTGGTACAGTGGCTGACAGTATTAGATGCAAGTAACCAGGGGCCTTATTGTCTAACTTCACTCATAGTTTTAACAGAAATCATGTTACACACAAAATTCCTTCTTGTTTTTTAATTCACGGCACCGCATCCCAAGAAGAACACTACCGCTAGCAGCAACGTATCGTCTTCTTATACGTAGTTGATACGTTGTTTATTAGGGTACCGCTAGCGGCAACGCATACATTTCAAAATAAATATCCAATAATGGAAGGAAAATAAATAATAGGTAGGTACCTAGGTATTTCTTGTCGTTTATACTTATCAAGTGAAAAGAAGGAAACAAATCACTCTTTGATGAAAAAGGAGAAGAATCTAATTATGTTGGAGTGTATGGAGAAGTAAGTAGACGTTTACTATTCTTCGTTTTACACAGGAAAAAAATTGCCTTTCTACTCTTTCCCCGATGTAAGTATACTCCAAGTTTCCCCGTATTTGAGATTGGCTCCTATCCCATTTCAGTGTTGGAAAAGTAGATTGCTACTTCACCTACATATATACACGCTAATGTCGATCATTTTTATTTCAGACATTGCAACCTGTCCCATGTGCTAAATAAGTCTCAAAGTCTTATAAGGTCATGACTCCTGCTTTGGTATTCCCTATCGTGTGGCTAGTGGTGCTAGAAAACTGCAGGAAGGTAAGACAAAGTTTTTGTTGTCTGGTACTTTCTTCTCATTTAAATGTTTGAAGCAGCGGTAGCTTGCTGGCCTCTCAATCTTGCGACCCAGGTTTAATTTCCAGTCACCACCAATGAGTTTTTCGAAATTTATGTGCACAGTATTTGTGTTCTTAGCTAATACTTACCACTTAATGAACAATGAAGTAAAACATTGTGAAGAAACCTGCATGCCCTAAAAAGCGTGTAATTTTGCCTGAAGTGCAGCGATATGGGGTACCATGTAAATTGTTTGAAATTTATTTGCACTAAGTACCATATTGTTTGCTACTGCTGACCAAACTAATGTGAATGTCTCCCAACTAAAAACTCACTCTAATAAGGTAGCATTTCATAGATTCCAAAATTGAATTGGAAATTAGAAGCATCGCCTCAAATCAAACCCTGGTTATTTAAACCTTGTAATGCAAAGCACATATTATTGCCTTCATAAGATCTTACATAGATGTTTTTGTCTTTTCAGAAAAGGATTTGCTGTCAACTAGGTGCAATGACACCTTTTGTCAGAGCCACCGTGCTACTGGTGGAGAGAATCCTGACCCTCATTAAACCAACATTTGGTTGGAACTTGAGACAGGAAGGAACTGGAGGCACATGAGTTTTAGTAGAAATCTAACAAATAAAAAGATCTTTTTATCAGTAACAGGTGTATAAGTAGTAAACATTTTCAAAGAATAAAAATTATCAAACATATTGTTTTACACTTTTTTCCACCCTCACAAAATTTTATTTGATGATGTCGTTCATGGCAAATTTTCAAGCTAGGTAGCATAAAAATTACTGTGTGTTTTATTGCAAAAGTATGAAATTGTTTATAAATAATAAAACCTGACTGCCTCTGTAACGAATGGTTGCTCTGCACTTGCCTGCTAACCCAGAGGTTCTGTGTTCAATCTCCACGCCCTGCATATCACTGTTCAGTCTGCGTGCTTCGAAAAAAACATCAAGCTGTTGATCTATAGGGCCCATCACATTTGAGAATAAATAATAGTGTAGCGCGTAAAAAAAGTGCATTGAAATATTGAAAATTAATTAAATAGAGATGGTATATATACAGTTGTGGTTGTATAATTAGGAACTACTGGTAAGAAAGTCGATTTTTGACAAACAAGTAGCTGTTACTTTTGTAATAACTTACTGATAACAAATTTAAACCACACAAAATAACAGTTATATTTAGTAGGCTTTAATAATTTATACCCAATATGCAAAACAATTGCACTGCTATCACTTCAATTGCTATTGTATTTTAATAATGTACTGGCCGCTTGACAAATAATTAGGAACGGAAAAAAATAATTCTTAATTTTGAATTTCGAAAATGGTTATCGCATTTTTTTGTTTCCCGCGTATTCTATGGTTACATCGCTTTATATTGACTAAGTTGAAAGTGCATAATTATTCCGAAATCATGGGCAAAAAGGAGAGTTGTGATCCATCGACCCGGAAAATTATCATGGCTCTATATGAACGTAATTGGTTGTATAAAAAGATTGCTGATCATTTGAAGTGCTCTAAAACTAAGGTGTTTAATGCTGTAAATCACGTCAAACAGTTTAATACTACGAATAATGTACTTCGAAAGCCTAAATCTAGAAAAACAACATCACATGAAGATGCTTTAATTGTTCGTGCAGCAAAGGCTTTGATCCTTTCAAGAGTTCTGAAAACATAAAGAGGGAAGTTTTTGGCGACGGAGGAGTATCTACACGTACAGTACGAAGACGCTTAACTGATGCAAAGTTATTTGGTAGAATCGCCCGGAGTGTACCGCTTCTCACGAAGGTGCACCGAAAAGCTAGGTTAGAGTTCGCGAATAAATATGGCAACTGGACAGCAAGTCAATGGAAAAACGTGTTATTTTCTGATGAAACGAAAATAAATAGACTAAGGTCTGATGGTAAACAGTATGTGAGTAGACTGCCTAAGCAAGCGTTGAATCCTAAGTTCACGAAAAAAGTGGTAAAGCATGGGGGAGGAAACATAAAAGTTTGGGGATGTTTCTCAGGTCATGGTGTTGGGCCAGTTAAAAGGATTGAAGGTATGCTAAACCAATTTAAATACAAGCAAATATCGGAGAGAGAGAAAGACTATGCTTCCTTATGCTGAGGAGAGGTTGTTGGACTACAGGTCTGGATATTTCAGCAAGATAATGAACCCAAACACACTGCTCATTCAGTTAAAAGGTTTCTTAGTGATCAAAAAACTACCGTGTTAAATTGGCCTGCAAATACCTAGTCTAGATCTTAATCTGATCGAAAATCTTTGGAGAGAAGTAGAGTGTGGCTGCGAAAGGGACGAGCAATTTGAACAATCTATATGATGCCTTTGTCGAATCGTGGAACAATATTTCAGATGAAACCTGTAAAAACTTAATAGATTCCATGCCCCATCGCTGCAGGGCAGTTATTGTAAGCAAGGGCCACCCTACAAAATACTAATACTGCTTTTTGTAAGCTGTGTTAAAAGATTTGTAATAAATATTGTTTATTTCATTAAAATTGTTTCTGATACAGTTCAATAAATTAAGTAATTTTACCCGTTCCTAATTATTTGTCCATAGCTAGAAAGTTTCAAATAAATAGTTCAAATGGAACTTTAATTAAATTATCAATTGAAGTTCAACAATTTTACATATTATATATGTAGTATAAAAGCCTGCTTACATAGCTTTATTATCATGTTGTTTGAAGGTAGTAACAGTAATAAAGACTAAAGTTACAGCAACTTGTTTTTCTGAAAGTTACTTTGATATTAGTCATTCCTAATTACATGACCAAAACTGTATATATGTCATCTCACTCACACTATCTAATTATGATACTTGCATCAGAGAATATGAAGTATTATGTATGTATGATGTTCAAGAACATATAAGTATATAACAATTACATAGGCCAAAAGTGTTTTTCTTGTAATTGAATCAAATCAAATAATTTTACAGTCAGGCATCTGTGGCCCATGCAAACAAACATTAAAGTACAAAGTATAACAATAATATAGCCTTTATTCTGTCCTACAGTGATTTTGAAGTTAATTTTTATAGAACATTTTATTCATTACTATTTATATTAGGTCACGTAGCACAGTGCCACATGGCAAAGGCCTCGTCCAACTCCTTCCAATGTTCTCTGTCCCATGCCACTCTTCTCCAGTATGGACCGGCTGTCAATTTAAGTTTGTTTTCCCAGCATCGCCAACCTCTAGTTATTTTTCTTTCATGTGGGTGATCGTTCTGTGATCTTTTTACTTAATTTCTCTGGGTTACTACGCAGGATGTGACCTGCCAATGCTGGTTCCTGTATTAAGCCGCTAGGTGTGCTACACAATTTCTCGTAGGTCTTCATTTCGAGTTCTATCCTTTACTCTTGACTCCCAACATGCTTCTCTCCATGGCTCTCTGGCATTTTTCGAGTTTGTCTTTGTGTTCTTTGTTTAAGGCCCACATCTCGCACCCATATGTTAGACAGGGAAGAATAAATGTGTCTTTTGTTTTCATTGATAGCCTCAAGTCTTTACTTTTCATCTCTTTTAGGGACTAGTCTCCACCCGTTGGCTATTCGCTTGTTGATTTCTTTGTGTGTCTAGTCATTTGGAGAGATTATTTGACCAAGGTAAACATATTCCTTTACTTACATATTTCTAAGTTACATATGTAGTATATTGGTACAAAATTGAATTAGTAAATAGAGGATCAACTATGTTATTATCACTTCACTTTGCATTACCTATGTAATGGTGCTGTCCTACGGCACTTTTCCACGGAAGCAACTGAGAACTCGCACCACAAACGCCGAAAAGTTGACGTTGCGGCGCAACTCCAGCAACTGCACCCTAGGCGTATGGATGATACCCCATCTTTTGGAGCACGTACTCCGCGATGTCCTCCGCCTTAGTGTTTTAGTGCAGGCGTGTTTGGCTTCGCAGCACGCAGCTTCTGTTTGGGCTCCCTAAGAGCTTTGCTTGAGTTCTGGGTCGTACGTGGTTTGGCGCTTTCTCCTTTGCACAGTCTCGAAACCAATAACAATAGCCCGGTTCGGCGCGCCTTCTTACTGGGAGCGGTAGGGGCGCTCGCGGTAACGCTGGCGAAATCTCGATGACGAGGTAGGTACCTAAGTACATAACTAATACCTAGTCCAATTTAGAATTTTTAGAAAAATATTTTGCTTGTCGAAAGTTTTTTCATGAAATTTATTACAATGTACCAACGACCTATGATGGTCGTTGGAATGTAATAGTATTTTGTAATTATAAGGTCTTTGAGTCATAAACTCCAATTTCATGACAAAAAACCTACGAAAACTTCACAAAAGGCACTAAATTTGGTCACTGTTTTTTAGAAGAGTAGAAGTCACTTTAGCTCTGCAAAAGGCGGCAAAAATAAAGACCAAACGTTTGTCAAAATGCCACCGTTCTACGGAAATAAGCAAAAAAGTATCTTTTTGAATGAACGAAACTCGAAAAACGACACTCTTTATCTTTAGAAGCTAAAGTAAAAGAAAAGTCACTTTTTTTGCTCGGCTAATCTAAGAAATCAAGTTTGATAGCTGAAGACTCTTTCAAAAGACACTCTTTTTGTGCCTCGTTCTAGACCCCCAGTGCGATTTTTAGGTTGTGTTCTACCAGCTGTCAAGTTTATTGAATAAATTGATATAACGCTTACTGATGTAACGTTAAACACAACTTAACAATGGCGGACTTGTAAATGCAAACGTAACGTTTTACGGCATGCGTTTTAATGATAATTCCGTAGTTATAGTGGTGTTACATCAATTTATAATATCATTGGCGAATACATGACCGATTAAGGAAGTAGTTAATATAATACGAAAGCAATGTCGCGGGAGTTTGACCATCTTTTCAAACTGCTGATTATCGGAGACAGTGGTGAGTGGGCGAGGCCTCGGTTATTCGGAGTTCTTTACGACTTACTCCTGTGATTTAGCCGTCGATACTGATAAAATTTAATGTTTTAGGTGTTGGCAAAAGCTGTCTCCTTCTGCGGTTCGCCGACAATACTTTCTCTGGTAGTTACATTACAACCATAGGTGTAGATTTCAAAATACGAACATTAGAAATAAATGGTGAGCGAGTGAAGCTGCAAATATGGGATACAGCGGGGCAGGAGAGGTTCAGGACCATCACCAGTACGTACTACAGAGGCACACACGGCGTCATCGTGGTCTACGATGTAACGAATGGAGAGTCCTTCGCTAATGTCAAACGGTGGCTACATGAGATTGAGCAAAATTGTGATGTGGTCAACAAAGTCTTAGGTAAGATATCATATTCAATTTATTAATTTATATAATAATTTATCCAGCAGTATGGACAGATTATCTAAAAACAAGCAGACTAAAAGTTTACATAGCAACCTAACAGCTCAGCCTGCTGGCCAGCACCTATTTTCTCTTATTAGCCCCTTATCTACACAATAACCAGCAATGTTTTCTATGTGAGCAAACAGAACTATTCATCAGGTTATTACAAACAATGGTTGATGAAGTTTTACTTATTTGAATATGTTAATAAAGCTAGAAGAGAGGTTATAATACTAAACTTTTTTTCTTGATCTTAATATCATCTTTTAACCTGTCCTCGTCCCCAAAAATTGAGTTTACAAAACAGTGCAATATGCAGAGATTTCTGCTATTGGGTAATTCCACGGAACATGTCACACCCGTTATATTTTTCCAATATACGAGTATGTATTAACAGGATATAATAATAATTTAACAATTTAATAACGTTGCAGGTAAATCATATTTTTAAAGTTACCAATGCAAAATTGCTACTGAATTATCAATACTATGCTTAATAAAAAATTATAACTGAAGTAACTGGTGCGACAAAAGTGGTTTGTTTTCATGGAATTACCCTATTTGACAATCATTGTGCTCGCCAGCTGGTGCATGGGACACTACCAAAATAGTTATGGTCATGTGGCATACTCAAGTCAACTTCTGTTTATATATTTGCAATATTGCCAAACAGTTGAATTTTTTGTATATGATTGTGCCCAGTTTTAGCAACATTTCTTTTGGAAAATAACTTATTTGAGCCATTTCATTGTAAATAATTTAGATCAAGTGGTCCCTGAACCTTATAGTTAATAAGATTTTCATAAAAAGCTATAATTTTTATTCATACAGGTAGGTTGAACTAAATTGCTCAAACACTTGAAACAATAATACATTGATGCATAAACATCAAGGATATGTTGCCTAATGCTGCATTTCATAATTCCAGTTGGTAATAAGAATGACTGTCCATCAAGGAAGGTGGTCGTCACAGAGGATGCCCAGAGATTTGCCAATCAAATGAACATACCTTTGTTCGAGACCAGTGCTAAGGAGAACATTAATGTTGAAGAAATGTTCCTGACTATCACGAAAATGGTAATATTTTGAAAAATCCTTTGTATGTATTATGTAGATAACATATCACACATCCCTTTTTAACTTCCTGAGAAACTGGTGTAATGACTAATGAATCACTCTCAAAGTAATTGTAAATTGTATTTTGTTTTTTTTTTCTGTATACATAACATTGGTAATGAAAAGCTTTATAACATGTAAATGATGGTACTGTCATGATCAATTTGATAAATATACATCTTTAGTTTATAAACTGTTCTTAAAAATGCAGAGTGCATGGCAATTACTGTAAGGTTTGAAATTTTTTTTAAAGCATGCATTAATTCAAAACATTCAACTTTCAGGTACTCAAATCAAAGCTTGAAATGAAAGAACGGCAAAATGTTGTATCAAATGAAACAGTTAACTTGAAGAAGAATCACAAAACAAAGAAGAAAAATTGTTGTCAGTCATAGAGTTAGAACACGGCATGAGCCTTGGACGTTATCATAGACTATGCTCAAACCAGAGTCATATTGCACAACCCTAGCCGAACCGACCAACTGATGCAATAATAGTAGAAAAAACATTGAAACTAACGTTTTGTAAGTTGAGTACATAATTAAGATGATCTCTTTTGAAATTTGTTCCATTGAGTAGTTTTCTGTGAAGGCCTTAATGGGGCTCTATTATATTGGAGCAGAGTAGCCTTTACACGACCATTCTAGTGAGCATTTAAGTTTTATCTGTTTTTTAAATTGTGACGCATAGAATGCGTCCACACTTGAAACATGCACTATATTGGAAATTGAGGAACCAATGTATGTGTTAAAAGAATGCAGGGGTTTTGAAAGTGATGCAGTGTGCAGCTTCGCGCAATAATTTGCTATCTAACTGTACTATCACAGCCAGGCTGACTTCACCTTGCTGCTTCAAAGTAGAGATCAAATTAAACCACAGCTATAGACTGCATCACGTCGAAAGCCTGTTATGTTTTTATTTGTAAAGTACCTAATGCATTTCTTTCTTCCTCTAACCAGTAATATGTACAATATTTCTCTGATTGTATTATTTATTGCAACAGATATATTATGTAGATGGCTAAATAAACAGATGTAAAGGCTTCTTGGTGGCTAGTGAATATTGATTGCACAATAAGTTCTAACGCATCTCATTATAATTTACAAGTGTGCTGGGTTGACATTTTCTCGAAAAGAGCATGTACAGTCGTGGATTTTATGACTCCAAAAATTACATAAGGATTTTACGAATGCATAGTTAAATGTGAATATGATTGTACTCTCATTATCAAAATTTATGTGATGCAGTGTGTTGTATGTATGCAGTGGGAATTAATTATAGATTTAAATGTATACCACTAAAAATTAAATATGAATGTTTATTATCATTTTCTATTCCAAATAAACAAGTAAAGGCAGACATAAATGGATTGTTGCTGGTTCATCACATAATGTTTGAGTTATATTAAAGTTAAATACCTACCACAAGATAGTGTATTAAATAAGAAAAAGTATTATCATTTTGGAACAATGTACTTGTGTATTTATGTATGTTATTGGCAAAAAGTTATATTTTTTATTCAAGTGTAAATTAAAACATACCATTAGTTTAGGAAGTTAGGTAGGTATGACTTTATTATTTTGGTTTTTATACATGAAAGTATTTTTACGTTCATATAAGAATTTTTCACTGTTTCTATATTTCTCGATCAATATCATGTAGTATGTATTATCAGAATATATAAGTAGTTATTAACTTGAATACTGTTTTCTCCTTAGCCTCAATACAAAAATACTATACTAATTGAGTCATACTGATCAAAATCAGCTTATCAGATCATTTTGAATAGTGTCCGTAACTTTGATTATAACTTGAGAACCACTAAGGATTTTACTGTTAGTGAGGGGATTTCTTTGGGAATATTGTAGAGCTGTCATTGTGCTGTAACTAATGGGAGCCCAGCAGTGACCATTTTAAGTTTCTGATTAAAAATAAAGTTTAAAAATTCGCAGGGCTCTATATTTGTATTGATGTGTGCTGGGGTTACATCAGCGGGATAACTGTCATTCATTAACACCCAATATTTTGTCGAATCTCTGGAGCACATACAAAAACCTTTGATGTTTTGTTTATTTAATAAACTTTATATTTGTTAATGTAAATAAACTAAAATACCTATTTTAGAAAAACTCGTGTATCTAAATTATTTAAAGTTCTCCGGAGTATTTAGGTGTTCTGGAATGATCAGTGTATATGGAATGGATATATTTGTGTTTATTTATTGACTTGGTGTTTATTTTACTATTTTTAAAATTCGATGTCAGTATTGCAATGTATTACAAATTGCAAAGATATTTTTAAGCCTTCTAGAAAGAGTCGTTCGTGAATTATCCGTATATCATTATTACTTAATCATTCCTTTAAAATTATCCAGTTTATTACTGTACATTTATTGAACTGTCAATACATAATTATATTCATTTTGGAGAATTCTCATTACTGTAGGTACTCATATTTTTAAGAAACGTCATACCAGCATTTTATGTTTTTAAAAGTGTAAATACATGATATATTTTGCCTGTAAACGATTGTTTCATTAAGGCCCCAGTCTCGCTTTGCAACACTTGGGTTTTACCTACCTAAGGCTTGGGAAGGGGGGCGCTCCCCCGCTGCATTGAGATGTTAGAGATCGCGCGGGAAAGTGGCTCTACTTCATTAAATGAGTAAACCATTACTTAAAATTTAAATTGTAATGTTTTTTAGTTTTTCGTAGTATGTTTATTAATGGAATTTACAAAGCAAAATGAACAAAAAAATATAATATAAGCCAAACTTACAGGTGGCGCATTCACAGTACCACCATGCGGTGCAAATACAATCTCAGACGGCGCACATACCTACAGAGCGCGCATCTACAGTTTCAGGATGAAGTGCGCTCAAGAAATGCGCCAAACTTACAGGCTCACAGTATCACGACGCGGTGCAAATACAGTCTCAAGCGGCGGCGCACACACAGAGCGCGCATCTACAGTTTCAGGATGAAGCGCGCTCAAGAAATGCGCCAAACTTACAGGCGCCGCACTCACAGCATCACGGTGCGGCGTAAATACAGTCTCTGACGCCGTACCTACCTACAGAGCGCGCATCTACAGTTTCAGGATGAAGCGCGCTCAAGAAATGCGCCAAACTTACAGGCGCCGCACTCACACCATCACGATGCGGCGTAAATACAGTCTCTGACGCCGTACCTACCTACAGAGCGCGCATCTACAGTTTCAGGATGAAGAAATGCGCCAAACTCACAGTATCACGATGCGGCGCAAATACAGTCCTAGGCTGAGATTCAGAGTGCATTTTGAGTCCGAACTCAATCTTACAAACATCAAAAAGGGACGTGATCTCATACTAGAGTGACGTTTGTAAGATTGAGTTCCTCTTGAGTTCGGACTCAAAATGCACTCTGAATCTCAGCCTCAGACGGCGCATCTACAGAGGGTGCATCTACAGCTTAAGGATGAAGTGCACATAGTTACTATACTCTTTGGAAGTGCACTCAAGAAATGCGCCAAACTTACAGGCGCTGCGCTCTCAGTGTCACGATGTGGCGAGGATATCAAAATGAAGCGCGCGGGTTCCGGAGATATAGCTATTTAAAAAAAAACTGGCAAAATACTGTTAAAACCTGTCAAATGTAATTTTGTTTTTTAATTAAGTAGCTTTTGCCGGGCCATTTACTATAGTGAAAACCCGGTAGCTCAGCTCCAACCGTTCCCGAGATTTATAAAAAGGCGAAAAATAAAAAATAAAACTGTCAAATCAAGTCAACTGTCATTTTTTTGTCATCAAGTAGCCTTGTCAAGCAATTTACGATAGTGAAAACCCGGTAGCTCTAGCTCCAACCGTTCCCGAGATATAGCAAAGTGCCCGTTGTGCCCAAAATGGACACAAATGGGCACATTTTTTTTTGCATATTCTCGTAGATCTCGTCGAGCCCTTTTCTAAAAATACCATGAACAGGGATCTAGCTTCAACCGTTTTGAAGAAATGGGCCCAATAAAATTTAAAACATGATAAAAAATCTTTTTTTTTTGGTCCCCTAGTCCCGAGATATGGCCAAGACAACATTTTTTTCGCGCCTCAAATCAATTTTTTTTATAGTTAAAAAACTTTTTTAGACCCCTGGGGTCTAAGTTTGGTGGTTCCAAGACCAACCGTTCCAGAGTTATGGGCAAAACAATTTTTTTTCGACCCTGGATCAAACATTTTAATTTTTTTAATTATTTTTTTGGAACACAGTGTTCCGGGAGGGTTTCGAAATTTTTAGGGGTCCAAAAGTCATACACTTGGCCCACTATCCAGTGGTATTTTTTTTCCGTTTAAATACATATCTCAACGGGAACAGGATTTAGCGAAAATGTCAAAAGCTTTTTGACCTTCGGCCTCGCCGACAGTAATAGGATTATTTTCTCGTTAAAATATCTCAACGTGTACAGAATTTCAAGAAAATGTAACAAAAATGTCAGAGTCAAAGTCAATAATGTCAAAATCAAAGTTTATTCCATGGATACACCTCGCTGGCTCGACCTTCGGTCTCGACAATACAGTTTACAGGTCTTGCCAGCTCGGTCAGACAGAAGAATTTAAAAAAAAAATTTGGTTTCGTTCGTACCCCGGGTTCCAACACTAAACCGTTCAAAAATCAACACGGGTCGCGACACCGCACCGACCGTTCAAAAATGGCAGTGTCGCTACTACAGTGGCGCAAAACTTCCGAAAGATTCGGAATAATTATGTACCTAATACCTATACCTTCGCAGAAAGTTTCTTTCAATCAGAATATTTCAGAATAAATTTAAGTAAACATAAACATAAAATATATTTATTGACCATAATACATTTACATAAAACAATGAGTATCCAACTCCTATAAAAGTATAAACTGTAAGCTAGGAGTCAGTACATTCCCATAATTTCAGTTTTTAAATATATTATCTAGCCAAAAGGTACAAAAGTTTTTTTTTTTTTTTTTTTTAACTAAGGGTTAGTATTATAGCTATACATGATTTAAGACCAGTAGTACATCATTATTAATTGTAATAATAACTGTGAAATTATCTTTTGTTATTTTAAATTAAAAAGATAAATAAAAGAGCAAAGCTAAAATTTACAACATTTAAAGTAGATAAGGTTTGTTTACGTTTAGTTACATTCATTGGTAGTAGTGTTTGTAAATGTTAGAATATAACTTATAATATTATTAGTCTAAACAAAGTTAAAAGAGGTTGTACTTATACTGTATGTGAGAGGTGTGGGTGGGTATTGAGTGTGTTGCGAGTGATATTATGAGATCGGTTGAGTGTATGTGAGAGTGAAAGATAGTGCGTGTGTGTGAAGTAATAACATTTTTTATCTTAGTATGAGCATTTATTATAGGTAATCAAATACAGTATGATATATAATATGTCATTATTGATATTAGAATGCTGCTGGTTTTTTGGTTACGATAAATTACGATAACGGTTTCTTTCGGGATTTCTGTTGAGCAAAATCTTCTATTAAATCCTTAAAGTATAAAAATGTTTTATTTGAGAAAACAACTAACTTTCCTTACAAAAAACTCAGGGAAAACTAACGCTTATGAATTTTCACCTAGATTAACAACATAAATAAAAAATAATTAACGCTAATCGACAACATTACAAATTAATAATTGGTGCAAAACAAAAACCATTTCGAGATATTGGCCTTCTGGTATCATATAATTTTTTCAGAATTAAATCATTATCAAATAAAAAGATTTAAAAAAAATTTCAAATTTGGTAGGTTTCAAGTTTATTCCGTATTAAAAAAAAACAACTGTCATGTCATTGTGACTGTTGACATTAAAAGCGAATAATTTTTAAATAATCCCTTGGCAATGAACATCCAGTTTGAAATCCTCAGTTGCAACTTACGTTCTTTTAGAATGAGTGAAAATAAATAATTAAAATAAGCATTAAAAACACACAAAACAAAATAAAAAATACATAAGCTTTATTTTGACGCAGAATTTCAATATTTATATTGAAAACAAATGGTTACCTGAAATGAAATGATTTCGATTCTATGAATTTCTGTACCGATTTTTCTGGATCGCATTTTTCACCACGATTCGAAATCGATCTCAAAATATATATTTTTTAGAAAGAAACGACATCCCTATTCGGGGATTACCCCAACCTACCATAGACAATGTCGACATTTATGTAAGGCTTGTTTAGACGGTGCAGCTTGACTTTGTAATCGGAGGGATTGCGTGAGTGATCGCTAGATGGTGTACTTAGTAAATTAGGTAGGATGCGTTTTTTTTTTTTTTTTAGTTTATTTATTTATCATGCTATATAGCCGCTGTCGGAAACCTAATCGGTTTATCTGCCAGCGGCGATCGTTCTTAAATTATTTTATTTTATGTAATGGAGATAAGCGACACGATCGTGCTCACTGAGCGTCGTCGGCCGGCGAGCTCTCCGTCGGCCGGCGCGCGGCGGTCGTGCGTCAACCACGTGGTCACCACTAACAATCGCGATCGCCCTGAGGCGCTCAGCCAGCACAATCGTACCCCACCTATTTACATTATTATACTTATAAATTATGCTTTTATACAGAGTAGGTATCTTATTTTTCTATAAAGTGGTTTTTTATCTTACCTCTAAAATTATCACTGCTTAAATATAAGTTTTGAATATCCTTAGGAAGCTCATTTACAGTTTTAGACAAACAGTACATCCAAGTTCGCTTTCCATAAACATTATTATATTTTGGTAAGGTGAATGATGGTAGGTAGCTTAGATTGCGCAATCCATCCGATCGATTTTTTAAAATCATATAGCGTTCGGAAATATTATTAACTAGCTTTTGCCTGCGACTCCGCCCGCGTCGAAGAGATTGTCGTGAAAATAAGGAAAACAAAATAATATGATTTTTTTAACGACTATATGCAACGGACACCATATTTAAGCAAAGCGCTAATAAAGACCAATCAAATAAGCCTAAACTCGAAGGGTCTGCTGTTGTCCGTTGAGGAGATTCTGTACCCATCTTACAGTCCCATCATCAGACCCAGGTCTCCATGTTTTACCAAAGTGCTAATAAAGAACAATCAAATGAGCCCAAACTCGAAGGGTCTGCTGTTGTCCGTTGAGGAGATCCTGTACCCATCTTCCAGTCCCATCATCAGACCCTGGTCTCCATGTTTTACCAAAGTTCTAATAAAGACCAATCAAATGAGCCCAAACTCTAAGGGTCTGCTGTTGTCCGTTGAGGAGATCCTGTACCCATCTTCCAGTCCTATCATCAGACCCTGGTCTC
The DNA here is from genome assembly GCA_910592155.1 of Ypsolopha scabrella. Taxonomy (NCBI): domain Eukaryota; kingdom Metazoa; phylum Arthropoda; class Insecta; order Lepidoptera; family Ypsolophidae; genus Ypsolopha; species Ypsolopha scabrella. The sequence continues at coordinate 16,023,891 of OU342980.1, forward strand.
CATGTTTTACCAAAGTTCTAATAAAGACCAATCACATGAGCCCAAACTCGAAGGGTCTGCTGTTGTCCGTTGAGGAGATCTTGTACCCATCTTTCAGTCACGTCATCAGACCCTGGTCTCCATGTTTTACCAAAGTACTAATAAAGACCAATGAAATGAGCCCAAACTTGAAGAGTCTGCTGTTGTCCGTTGAGGAGATCCTGTATCCATCTTTCAGTCCCGTCATCAGATCCTGGTTACCATGTTATACCAAAGTGCTAATAATGACCAATCAAATAAGCCCAAGCTCGAAGGGTCTGCTGTTGTCCGTTGAAGAGATCCCGTACCCATCTTCCTCATCATCAGATCCTGATCACAATGTTTTACCAAAGTGCTAATAATGACCAATCAAATAAGCCCAAACTCGAAGGGTCTGCTGTTGTCCGTTGAGGAGATCCCGTACCCATCTTCCAGTTCCATCATCAGACCCTGGTCTCCATGTTTAACCAAAGTGCTAATAATGACCAATCAAATAAGCCCAAACTCGAAGGGTATTATGTTGTCCGTTGAGGAGATCCTGTACCCATCTTCCAGTCCCATCATCAGACCCTGGTCACCATGTTTTACCAAATTGCCAAGAAGTGTGTCAGGATCGTTGTAGATGGAAATCTGTAGTCAGATTAAACTCATACAGTTTTCTCGTATGGGAAAAAATCAATACATAAACCTGGCTGTAATCACTTTTTCAAGCTAAATATTAGCAAGCGGTGTGTCTGGATCGTGTAGATGTAAATCTGTAGACAAATTAAACTGATATAGCCTTTCCGTATGTATTTAATTAAAACCGTAGTATTTAATGTATCTATGCTTAAACCTGGCTGTAGTTACTTTTTCAAGCTTAATATTAGCAACAGGTGTGTCAGGATCGTTGTAGATGAAAATCTTTTAAACTGATACAGTTTTCTCGTATGGAAAAACAACCGGTTTCATCACGTATAACTAACCATTTGGTTAAGGAACGCCGATAAAGCAGCTAAGCAGCGTTTCGAGGGAGTCCCGACATGGTTCTCAAATATTGAATTTTCAAACTGAAAACTTACTTTTATTAAAATGAAATATAGCCTATGTTATTCAGCAATAGTATAGCTTTTTATAAAAGTAAGAATTTTTAGAATCAGTTCAGTAGTTCCAAAGTTTACCTCAAACATACAAACAAACAAATCTTTCCTCTTTATATAATAGTGTAGACTAGCTTTTGCCCGCGGCTCCACCCGCGTGTTATTCGATTTAACGACATGCTTTTTTCCGGGATAAAAAGTAACCTACCTATGTGTTAAGTTGGGGTATAAGCTATATCCATTCTAAATTTCATCCAAACCCGTCCAGCCGTTTCAGCGTGAAAGAGTAACAACATACACACACACACACGCATAAACTTTCGCACTTTTAATATTAGTAGGAGTAGGATTAAATATTTTGACTACCCCGCTTTCTTTTTGGACTCCGAAAATCGTGTTTGTTTACGTTGAATGGACTTAAATTTGCTACAACAATGACATCGGAAAAAATGTGCTGTGTGCCGAACTGTGGTAAATACCTATCTTGTGCAATTTTATGTTTAAACCCCGGTGAATATGACTTTAACGAACATATCGTATTTCAGATTCGCGTGAATTGTGAAATTTGTGAAAACTTGTGAATTCAGGTCACTTTAGGTTATCTAAAATGTATTGTTTACTTAAATTACATGTAAATTAATTATCATATTTCTTAAATGTTGTTTTATTTAACTAAATGTAGTAGTTATTTGAAAAATAAAAATACAATCTAGTAAGGCTTAGCTAGCCTGGTCAGCAGTCTACCAAAAATAAAAAATCTGTTCGATTCCTTGACCTTTTCATTAACTATTTTCAAGTGCCTGTAGCTTCCAAAGCGCAGATTTTCGCAGATAAGCGTAAGGGAATAAAATGTTGACCGTAACTTCCTCAATGACCTGTAGTAAGTTTAATTTTATTCATAAACATGAAGCACACAAGTAATTGACAAAAACATTATTTTCTCCACACAAAAAATAATTCAATACTTATTTCATTATCCATAATATGGAAGCCAAACCTGTGACATCTTACAACATTTTGAGAAAAAAATTAAATGTGTTTTTCTCCATACAAAAAAAAGTTTTTTTTATATCTCGAAAACTATCACTTTTACCATGGATGAACATTGTCTATGCTTTTACAGAAGTTTACCAACAGCGTTGCCAACTTGGCCCTTTTGTGGCTAGATCTAGCCCTTTTTCTGCCTGTTCAGCCCCTAAAATAATGATTTAGTCCTTAGCCCAATTTCTAACCCCAAAATTATCTTTCGTTCGTGAACAAAACAAAATTTCAAACAAAGACTTAGCAAATCATCTGAGTCATATGTGTATCAAAGCTTTTCCAGACTCGAAGGCTGCGTATGGCTTGCAAACTGCATCGCACTAAATGGAGTGAAATTATTGGAAATTTGTTGGAATCCCAAGATTGATCTTTTAAAAAAAATGAATCTAAAATCTTCGTCAGCACAAAGCATAGAGGAGATAGGCACAAAAGTGATCGTGAAAACCTGTGTAATGAATTCGATGAAAACTCATCTGATGAGTACTGTGACAGCTGCTTTTATTATTGTATTGTGATATCTGTATTTTAATAATGATCTAGTATTATTAAAATTACTACGCAAATAATAATACAAAAAACCAACCCTCTTTGTTAAATTATTTAGAAAAATTGCAATTTGGCCCTATTTCTAAGAAAATTTACAAATCTAGCGCTTTCTGAAATTATATTAGCCCGAAAACCTGACACGGAGTTTGCAACATTGTTTACCAACCAGTATCAGAGTGTCACTTGAATTATAAATAGGTATCCATCATAAAAAAATCATCAGCCCTCTGATTCTGTATCGTAAATTCAGTTGCCAAACCAAGTGGCTATCGTCTAAAACATACATATCCGCTTATCTAAGGATAAGTTTGTACTTGAAATGACTTCACAATTCGTAAATAGTTCAATACCCATTAAAGGTTATTTTGGAAGTTCATTTTTATCTGTTTTTGGTGAATAGCAACTATAGCTAGCAACCGAAACTGCGTTACATAATAGCCCCGCAGGTCGATATTTAGTCTTGAGGCCCGTTAAAATTTAAATTGGGATCACTGTGCTTCGGTTTCGGTCAAGTGTTTGAGTTTCAAGCGGTATCTTTTGTCGGCACGCCTCAAAGACATAATGGACGGAGAGCTAGCGACCAAATCGGTCATGTGGCTTCAGCTGTATTGAAACTCCGTTAGCTACTTCCCTGAACAACCTTTTCCGATAATCTTCGTGCTGGCAGGCCGCTGGTGGGGGGTGCGGGTGTTCTGGGGTGGGGAATAAAATGAAAAAAAATGTGGGCTCAGCGACTTTAATTTTTTATTCAAACAGTTGCTCTGTACTCCCTGTGCACCCAAAAAAAAAATTTAAATCGATCGGGTGGTGGGAAGGGGTTGCCAGCGTTAATTAAAACTACAAAAATAATAATAATGTTCATGTGGGCTCAGCTATATTGGCTTTTTTCTGACGCGAAATTAATTAATATGTAAGGCCCAAAAAAATAGCCATGCAAAAATATCGGTGGGAAGGTAAAGAAAAAAATTGTTGAAATCGTTGGATTTCAATTTGCCCTATTATTCAATTAGAATTGAATAACGCGGCGGTCGTGCGTCAACCACGTGGTCACCACTAACAATCGCGATCGCCCTGAGGCGCTCAGCCAGCACAATCGTACCCCACCTATTTACATTATTATACTTATAAATTATGCTTTTATACAGAGTAGGTATCTTATTTTTCTATAAAGTGGTTTTTTATCTTACCTCTAAAATTATCACTGCTTAAATATAAGTTTTGAATATCCTTAGGAAGCTCATTTACAGTTTTAGACAAACAGTACATCCAAGTTCGCTTTCCATAAACATTATTATATTTTGGTAAGGTGAATGATGGTAGGTAGCTTAGATTGCGCAATCCATCCGATCGATTTTTTAAAATCATATAGCGTTCGGAAATATTATTAACTAGCTTTTGCCTGCGACTCCGCCCGCGTCGAAGAGATTGTCGTGAAAATAAGGAAAACAAAATAATATGATTTTTTTAACGACTATATGCAACGGACACCATATTTAAGCAAAGCGCTAATAAAGACCAATCAAATAAGCCTAAACTCGAAGGGTCTGCTGTTGTCCGTTGAGGAGATTCTGTACCCATCTTACAGTCCCATCATCAGACCCAGGTCTCCATGTTTTACCAAAGTGCTAATAAAGAACAATCAAATGAGCCCAAACTCGAAGGGTCTGCTGTTGTCCGTTGAGGAGATCCTGTACCCATCTTCCAATCCTATCATCAGACCCTGGTCTCCATGTTTTACCAAAGTTCTAATAAAGACCAATCACATGAGCCCAAACTCGAAGGGTCTGCTGTTGTCCGTTGAGGAGATCCTGTACCCATCTTTCAGTCACGTCATCAGATCCTGGTTACCATGTTATACCAAAGGGCTAATAAAGACCAATCAAATAAGCCCAAACTCAAAGGGTCTGCTGTTGTCCGTTGAGGAGATCCTGTACCCATCTTCCAGTCCCATCATCAGACCCTGGTCTCCATGTTTTACCAAAGTTCTAATAAAGACCAATCAAATGAGCCCAAACTCTAAGGGTCTGCTGTTGTCCGTTGAGGAGATCCTGTACCCATCTTCCAGTCCTATCATCAGACCCTGGTCTCCATGTTTTACCAAAGTTCTAATAAAGACCAATCACATGAGCCCAAACTCGAAGGGTCTGCTGTTGTCCGTTGAGGAGATCTTGTACCCATCTTTCAGTCACGTCATCAGACCCTGGTCTCCATGTTTTACCAAAGTACTAATAAAGACCAATGAAATGAGCCCAAACTTGAAGAGTCTGCTGTTGTCCGTTGAGGAGATCCTGTATCCATCTTTCAGTCCCGTCATCAGATCCTGGTTACCATGTTATACCAAAGTGCTAATAATGACCAATCAAATAAGCCCAAGCTCAAAGGGTCTGCTGTTGTCCGTTGAAGAGATCCCGTACCCATCTTCCTCATCATCAGATCCTGATCACAATGTTTTACCAAAGTGCTAATAATGACCAATCAAATAAGCCCAAACTCGAAGGGTCTGCTGTTGTCCGTTGAGGAGATCCCGTACCCATCTTCCAGTTCCATCATCAGACCCTGGTCTCCATGTTTAACCAAAGTGCTAATAATGACCAATCAAATAAGCCCAAACTCGAAGGGTATTATGTTGTCCGTTGAGGAGATCCTGTACCCATCTTCCAGTCCCATCATCAGACCCTGGTCACCATGTTTTACCAAATTGCCAAGAAGTGTGTCAGGATCGTTGTAGATGGAAATCTGTAGTCAGATTAAACTCATACAGTTTTCTCGTATGGGAAAAAATCAATACATAAACCTGGCTGTAATCACTTTTTCAAGCTAAATATTAGCAAGCGGTGTGTCTGGATCGTGTAGATGTAAATCTGTAGACAAATTAAACTGATATAGCCTTTCCGTATGTATTTAATTAAAACCGTAGTATTTAATGTATCTATGCTTAAACCTGGCTGTAGTTACTTTTTCAAGCTTAATATTAGCAACAGGTGTGTCAGGATCGTTGTAGATGAAAATCTTTTAAACTGATACAGTTTTCTCGTATGGAAAAACAACCGGTTTCATCACGTATAACTAACCATTTGGTTAAGGAACGCCGATAAAGCAGCTAAGCAGCGTTTCGAGGGAGTCCCGACATGGTTCTCAAATATTGAATTTTCAAACTGAAAACTTACTTTTATTAAAATGAAATATAGCCTATGTTATTCAGCAATAGTATAGCTTTTTATAAAAGTAAGAATTTTTAGAATCAGTTCAGTAGTTCCAAAGTTTACCTCAAACATACAAACAAACAAATCTTTCCTCTTTATATAATAGTGTAGACTAGCTTTTGCCCGCGGCTCCACCCGCGTGTTATTCGATTTAACGACATGCTTTTTTCCGGGATAAAAAGTAACCTACCTATGTGTTAAGTTGGGGTATAAGCTATATCCATTCTAAATTTCATCCAAACCCGTCCAGCCGTTTCAGCGTGAAAGAGTAACAACATACACACACACACACGCATAAACTTTCGCACTTTTAATATTAGTAGGAGTAGGATTAAATATTTTGACTACCCCGCTTTCTTTTTGGACTCCGAAAATCGTGTTTGTTTACGTTGAATGGACTTAAATTTGCTACAACAATGACATCGGAAAAAATGTGCTGTGTGCCGAACTGTGGTAAATACCTATCTTGTGCAATTTTATGTTTAAACCCCGGTGAATATGACTTTAACGAACATATCGTATTTCAGATTCGCGTGAATTGTGAAATTTGTGAAAACTTGTGAATTCAGGTCACTTTAGGTTATCTAAAATGTATTGTTTACTTAAATTACATGTAAATTAATTATCATATTTCTTAAATGTTGTTTTATTTAACTAAATGTAGTAGTTATTTGAAAAATAAAAATACAATCTAGTAAGGCTTAGCTAGCCTGGTCAGCAGTCTACCAAAAATAAAAAATCTGTTCGATTCCTTGACCTTTTCATTAACTATTTTCAAGTGCCTGTAGCTTCCAAAGCGCAGATTTTCGCAGATAAGCGTAAGGGAATAAAATGTTGACCGTAACTTCCTCAATGACCTGTAGTAAGTTTCATTTTATTCATAAACATGAAGCACACAAGTAATTGACAAAAACATTATTTTCTCCACACAAAAAATAATTCAATACTTATTTCATTATCCATAATATGGAAGCCAAACCTGTGACATCTTACAACATTTTGAGAAAAAAATTAAATGTGTTTTTCTCCATACAAAAAAAAGTTTTTTTTATATCTCGAAAACTATCACTTTTACCATGGATGAACATTGTCTATGCTTTTACAGAAGTTTACCAACAGCGTTGCCAACTTGGCCCTTTTGTGGCTAGATCTAGCCCTTTTTCTGCCTGTTCAGCCCCTAAAATAATGATTTAGTCCTTAGCCCAATTTCTAACCCCAAAATTATCTTTCGTTCGTGAACAAAACAAAATTTCAAACAAAGACTTAGCAAATCATCTGAGTCATATGTGTATCAAAGCTTTTCCAGACTCGAAGGCTGCGTATGGCTTGCAAACTGCATCGCACTAAATGGAGTGAAATTATTGGAAATTTGTTGGAATCCCAAGATTGATCTTTTAAAAAAAATGAATCTAAAATCTTCGTCAGCACAAAGCATAGAGGAGATAGGCACAAAAGTGATCGTGAAAACCTGTGTAATGAATTCGATGAAAACTCATCTGATGAGTACTGTGACAGCTGCTTTTATTATTGTATTGTGATATCTGTATTTTAATAATGATCTAGTATTATTAAAATTACTACGCAAATAATAATACAAAAAACCAACCCTCTTTGTTAAATTATTTAGAAAAATTGCAATTTGGCCCTATTTCTAAGAAAATTTACAAATCTAGCGCTTTCTGAAATTATATTAGCCCGAAAACCTGACACGGAGTTTGCAACATTGTTTACCAACCAGTATCAGAGTGTCACTTGAATTATAAATAGGTATCCATCATAAAAAAATCATCAGCCCTCTGATTCTGTATCGTAAATTCAGTTGCCAAACCAAGTGGCTATCGTCTAAAACATACATATCCGCTTATCTAAGGATAAGTTTGTACTTGAAATGACTTCACAATTCGTAAATAGTTCAATACCCATTAAAGGTTATTTTGGAAGTTCATTTTTATCTGTTTTTGGTGAATAGCAACTATAGCTAGCAACCGAAACTGCGTTACATAATAGCCCCGCAGGTCGATATTTAGTCTTGAGGCCCGTTAAAATTTAAATTGGGATCACTGTGCTTCGGTTTCGGTCAAGTGTTTGAGTTTCAAGCGGTATCTTTTGTCGGCACGCCTCAAAGACATAATGGACGGAGAGCTAGCGACCAAATCGGTCATGTGGCTTCAGCTGTATTGAAACTCCGTTAGCTACTTCCCTGAACAACCTTTTCCGATAATCTTCGTGCTGGCAGGCCGCTGGTGGGGGGTGCGGGTGTTCTGGGGTGGGGAATAAAATGAAAAAAAATGTGGGCTCAGCGACTTTAATTTTTTATTCAAACAGTTGCTCTGTACTCCCTGTGCACCCAAAAAAAAAATTTAAATCGATCGGGTGGTGGGAAGGGGTTGCCAGCGTTAATTAAAACTACAAAAATAATAATAATGTTCATGTGGGCTCAGCTATATTGGCTTTTTTCTGACGCGAAATTAATTAATATGTAAGGCCCAAAAAAATAGCCATGCAAAAATATCGGTGGGAAGGTAAAGAAAAAAATTGTTGAAATCGTTGGATTTCAATTTGCCCTATTATTCAATTAGCCCTAGATGAGCGTGCTGTCCAATATTTGACTGTCAGCTGTTCCTTCGTATTCATCAGTATCGCTGTCACTTCCGAATTCACTTCACATTAATGGTCCTCTGAAACATATTATTAATATTGGACAGCACGCTCATCAGCCCCCTGCCAACCCACCGCCCGCGGCCTGTCAGCACGAAAGTAGCTAACGGAGTTTCAATACAGCTGAAGCCACATGACATGACATGAAGCCAAAAAGATGATAAGATATCGTGGACGTACGCCACGATCAACGGTAAACTCTTTGTATTATGGAGTGACGAAATTCAAAATCACAAATAAGGGTAATAAACCAAATTTTCGACGGACCGAAATATTACTCCATTGATGAACGATGTATCTTTTTCAACATAAAATTACGAACGACTGAAAACCGAAAATTCTTAATTAAAAATCTTTGTAGGTGCCATATTGTTTGAGCATGGAAGCACTGCTATATTCTTGAAAAAACATCATAGTTATAAAATCAGGAAAGATATAAATAAAATGTCAATCGAAATGAATTGCGAAGTCTCAGCAATAGAATTAAAATCACCTAAAGTTGTAATTGTTTGCATGTATAGACCAGATTATGAATATAGCATATTTCATGATGTGATTACTAAAATGTTGCAAAAGATCTGTAGAGAGAATAAAAGACTAATAATAGCTGGAGACTTCAATCTAGATAAACTGAAAATTAATACTAAGGTGAAAAAGTTCTGTGATAATATAAGTAGTTATAAATTTAAAACGGTGATAAATGAACCAACAAGATATGGAAAAAGTAGTGCCACCTGCATTGATAACTTTGTCATCAACGTCGACGATTACATTTCTACAGGAAAAGTACTAAAATTTAAATTATCGGACCATAATGTAATTCAATTGGATTATTTCTATTCTGACAGTACAAAACTAAAAGACAAAATAACTACTAGTAAACTAGGAAGGAGTATGTCTAATCAAAATTATGACTATTTTCACTATTTATTTCGAAAAGAATCTAAATCTACAACACGAAATTATGGAAACTGACGATCCAAACGAAAAGTTAAACATTTTGTTAAATTGTCTAAGACATTGTTTTAATACCGCGTTTCCCTTAAAGAAAATGCAATTATATCATAAAAATGATAATTGGACTACAAAGGGCATAGAAATCTCTAAAAATAACTTGGAAAAACTTCAATTGCTTCAGGATTTGAAACCGTGTCAAGACCTTAAATTAAAAAATACAATAAGATATTTCGTTATGTTTTAAATGCAGCTAAACGAATAAACTACGGGAATAGAATAAAAAAGCAAACAATAAAATTAAGGAAACATGGAGAATAATTACAGAAGAAGTCCAAAATAAAAGAAAACCAAAAAATCAAATAAAGGAGATAAAAAACGAAACAGGAGATACGGTCACAAATCCTAAGGAAATGGCAAACATTTTCAACAATTTCTTCAGAAACATAGTAAAAAATATATCCAAACACATTGAGACAGATATTGACAAATGCGACGATTATTTAGTGAAAACAAAAAAGCCAACTAAAAATATTGTATTTCACACAATTAACATAAAAGAAATAAGGCAAATTGTCAGACAACTAAAAAGTCTAAAGACATTTATAACATGAGCTGCGATATATTCAAAAAAATTACCCTTAACAATGGTACTATTCTTGAGCTTATAACAGTTGTTCTAAATTCATGTTTAGAGAAAGGCATATTTCCAGAGGCACTAAAACCGGGTAAAATAGCACCGCTTTTTAAAAAAGGGAATAGCTCGGATCCTGGGGATTACAGACCCGTCTGCATTTTACCAGTCATGTCAAAGGTTTTAGAATCCGTCATTAAAACAAGGGTAGTGGAGTTCTTTGAAGAAAATTATATTTTTACACAGACACAATTTGGTTTCCGCAAAGGAAATGGCGATACGGAAAGTAGTGTACTATATATTGGATGCAATCCAAAACATTCGACTGCTTGCGTCATGATGTGCTTATTCACAAATTAAAATATTATGGGTTCATGGGAAAAGAGTTGAATTTGCTAGCTACTTATCTAAGAAACAGAAAACAGGTAGTGTGTGTGAATGGAAAACATTCGTCCCTTGAACTGAATGATATCGGGGTACCTCAAGGTTCTATTCTAGGTCCAATTTTGTGCCTTATTTATATGAACGATTTGCCAAACATTTTACCGAATTGGGCTTTCATAACCCTATTACTGGTGGTAGAGCTGATGCCGGGCTCGACTGTGGAGGTACCACCATCTTACTCGCAAATCCTCCCGAAGTTATTCGGGGGAGAGTAAGAGAACAGCTCTCAGGCAAAACCAGGCGGCCCAACATTGCCTGGGACCGATGGATGGCGGTATATCCATCCCCGATTGCCGGGCCTTATATAAAACAGACTGGTGACGGGCAGCGGGGTCACTGGTGCAAGGGGTTCGGCACCGCGCTCACCAACCCGCCTGCCCAGCGTGTGTGAGTATGGGCATTTCTTCCAGGAGGACCGCCAAGAGTGGCGAAATCCTGGAAAGGCCTATGTCCAGCAGTGGACGAAACAGGCTGATGGATGGATGGATGGAACCCTATTCGCAGATAATACTCATGTGGGCATTAGGGACAAAAATCGATCATCATTAGTTACAAAAGTTGATGATGTTTTGAAAACATTGCAGAACTGGTTCGAGGTAAATGGAATCGTTCTCAACGCGGACTAGAGTGTTATTATGCAATATAATACCCGTATAAATAAATCTGTGGCAGTTCAAACTAAACAAACTACATTTCTTGGGTATACACTAGACTGTACTCTAAGCCACTCATCATACATAGAAAAGTTATCTAAAAAACTGTCTAGTACAAAAAATGCTTTATTAAAGCTCAAACCTTTAGTGGACAAAGCTACACTAATAAATGTTTATTACGCATATGTCCAAGCAAATATTAACTATGCTATAACAGTTTGGGGGAATGCCGCAGACATAAACAAAATCATGGTTTGCCAAAAACGTGCAGTTAGAACATTATATGGACTTCATAGGCGCACGTCAACAAGAAAGTACTTTAAATCAAATAGGATAATGACTGTCTTATCTATGTATCTGTATAGCTCACTTATTGAAATTCATAACGAGAAACACAATTTACCTTAAAGAATGGATGGACGTAATTTTAATACGCGGAAGAAAGAAAAAATATCATTACCTAGAATACGACTCACAAAAACAGAAAAACAAGGAATAAGAAATAAAATAAAAATAAACTAGATTGACATTTTTGGAATTTAAAACAGAACTTAAACATTTTTTCCAATGTAATCCATTTTATACAATGAATGAATTTATGACAAAGAAACTTACGAAATGTTAATTTTCAATATAATTTGACTTAACTATGTATACTTACATCAATTTTACATTATAAGAATTTATATTTTATTGTATTTAATTTTAATTTAGATTAAGAATTTGGTTGATAAATTAATATCAATGCGATATAACTGTTTTAGAATTTCACTGTTATAATTTATGGTTAATAAATGATTACTGATTACTATTTTTAGGGTTCCGTACTCAAAACGAGAAAGTTGAACCCTTATGAGTATGAGTCCTTAGGTATGAGTCGTGTTTGTCTTTTTACTTTAAACTTATTTAATATTCGTAACAGGGGTTTTCAAAGTGGGGGGCGCGCCTCCCGCTGAAACTTTCAAAGGGGGGCGCGGGCCACCTGTGTAGTTAAGGACCTTATTTAGAGATAAACAAGAAACAACGTTCGTAGGTAGGTATAATAAAATTGATACAAGCTCATCCATCAAATTTCAATAAGTATTTACCAAAATAATTTTCTAAACTGTTCTATGTTTAATCTATCTATCAAATATTTGTAAATTACTTTTTTGTGTACATTAAAGAACAAGAATATCTTAGGGAATATAAAGGTTGAAAATGAACCCCCTATAGCTATAACAAAGGAAACTGCTCTATGTTCAAAATAAAAAATACATGCTATGTTACTTTTTTCATTATCACAATAATATTATAAATGCGGAAGTTTGTGTGTATGTGTGTGTTTTTTTGTGTATATTTGCTACTCTTTCACGCTGAAACGGCTGAACGGATTATCCAGTTATTACTGTACATTTATTGAACTGTCAATACTATTAGGATTAAAGAAATTTATTTAAAAAAATAATATTTTCCCCCACCAATTGCTCGTCAAGCTACATCAGCCTATTTTTCTCATATAAGGAATTTCATACAATTTTGGCTCGTCTTACTACATCAGCCTATTTTTCTCACGCGAAAGTATAAAAGCAATGTCATGTGGTTTGACGTGTTATTTGTCGGTGGTCTTTCGTATAGGCAAGGTCATTGTTTGTGTTACGAACTTCTTTGATTATTGTTCGTTTGGTTGATTGTTTTCGTATTTCGGTTATTCTGTAAAATTATTATTTGTAATAAACTCGGTTAAAATGTTGCTAATGTTCTTTTAAATTAAATACCACTTCTGTCGCTAAAATCAGAAGTGGGATTCGCCTGTGCCTACAATTTCTAATTTATTTCGAAAACAGTCAACCACGTGCTTGTGTCTTAATTATGCCGAGATCGTCAAGATGGAGAAGTAGGTCATCTGACGTAACCCCTCGTCGTAAGCGTAAAAGTTCAAGCGATCGTTCACGCCGACGACGTGAGTGCCTTGATTCCCGTGAAAGGGACGATTACAATTCAAACGCACGGTCTCGCTCCAACTCTCGTAAACGTTCTCGCCGTGACTCCCGTGTGCATTCTCGCCATGACTCCAGTGCGCGTTCTCGCCATAATTCGCGGGAAAAATCTAGCCGTAATCATGATGGTTCAATAAAAAAAGTGCTAAATACAATTATCAATCGTCTTAATATTGTTGAACAGGGTTCTACAAATATATCACAAGCCTCGCCGCGCCCCGCTTGTCAAAGCACACCTCGGGAAAATGTCAGTGTAGCCTCAGTGGCACAAACATTGACAGAAATACTAAGTACGGTTAATCCAGTAAAATCCCACAACTATTATGTATCCAATTTCGACCCTGCCATACACGACATAGAGGTGTGGTGTGAGGAAGTTGGGCGCGCTAAAGTGGCCAATCGTTGGGACGATTACGAATGTCTTTCGCGGGTATCTAATTGTTTAAAAGGTGATGCGAAAACCTGGCTCAATGAGTGGGTAACTAATGACCGATCCTGGACAAATTTTCAACTAGAATTCAAGCCGTTATGCCCTCGTAAGCTTGACTACGCTAATATTCTGTTTGAAGTAATGAACAGGACTTCCGACAAATATTCAACCTACGCTGAATATGCGCGTCGTTCGCTGTTACGATTACGCATTATTAAAGGTTTAAAAAGTGAGCTTATGGTGCAAATTGTAGTACGAGGTATAACCGACACACAAGTGCGTGCAGCGGCCGCGAACGCAGACTTAACCCCTGACAATTTAGTTACCTTTTTGTCAATTTACGCGAAGCCTATCACCAAAATTGCCACACGAGTATTTACCTCCGATGTGACAAAAAAACGTAAAGTAGAACGATTTGAAAGCAAATGTTTCGTATGCGGTCAGGTTGGGCATAAAAGCACAAATGTTTTAAAAGGCAAAAATTATCAGAGAAACCTTTAGAAGATATTTCAAAACGGACATGCACTTTCTGTAAAAAGATAGGTCACAAGGAAAGTGAATGTTTCGCAAAATTACGTTCAGAATCACATAACAATAATCAAAGAAGGGTTAACCTATGTAGGGAGATTTCATCTGACTTCAATGGTAGTGACGTTGTCGTTGCCGTTGTAGAAGGCATTCCAACTGACATTCTCATTGATAGTGGTGCGATTAATATCTCGTTGATTTCTTCGGATGTCGTAAAGTTATTTTCCTGCCCTCGGAAGGCTACTCATTGTGTTATAAAGGGAGTTAGTGATAGTGAAATTATTTCTCGAGAATACGTCACACTTACGATTGAGTTTTCGGATATCTCCCTCGAGGTGGATTTAATGGTTGTACCCTCTTCATGTATGAGCTCCCCAATTATAATTGGCACGGACGTTCTTAATAGGGATGGTATTGTTTACGTGCGCACCAAGGATAGACAATATCTGACGCATTCTTCAAATAATTTTTTTAATGTTAATGCGGTTCAATCTGATATACAAACACAAGTAAAAACGCCCCTACAAAGAACGGATCTCGACAAACTAATGTCTGTTATCAATGAGTTTTCGGAATATTTGATTTCTGGCACTGCCATGACCACAGTCAAAACGGGACAAATGCATATCAGGTTGACTAATGATACGCCGGTGGTGTACCACCCTTATCGGTTAGCCTATCAGGAAAAACTAAAAGTTAGAGAAATTATTAATGATTTGTTAGAGAAACAAATAATTAGGGAATCAGAATCCGAGTACGCCAGTCCAGTGCTTCTAGTGAAGAAAAAAGACGGCTCTGATAGACTATGCGTGGATTTTAGGGCCCTAAATAGAATCACTATAAAAGACAGATACCCCCTCCCTCTCATAGATGACCATATTGACCGTTTGGGGTCTTCCAAATTTTAACTGAAGCCGGATTCTCAATCAATCTCAAAAAGTGTTCTTTTCTTACCACTGAGGTGGAATATCTCGGACGTATTATAGCTCAGGGTCAGGTTAGACCGAGCCCTCGCAAGATTGAGGCATTAATTAACACTCCAGCTCCAACTAACGTGAAGCAGGTTAGGCAGTTTCTCGGATTAGCTGGATATTTTCGACGCTATATAAAAGACTATGCGACGAAAACTGCAAGTATATCACGCTTGACAAAAAAAGGCATTACATTTTTGTGGGGACCAGAACAGGAATCCCCTCGTCAAGAAATATTAAAAGAATTATCCAACGCACCGATACTCGCAATTTTCGATCCTCATCTGCCTACTGAGCTGCATACGGACGCAAGTAGCGCAGGCTACGGAGCTGTCTTAATGCAGACGCATGGTGATGGTAGCAAACGAGTGGTGACCTACTTTAGCAAGGTGACACAAGGTGCTGAAAGTAGGTACCACTCGTACGAATTGGAGACGTTGGCTGTTGTAAGGGCATTACAACACCTCAGACATTATCTAATCGGTATAGAGTTTAAAATCATCACTGATTGTAATGCTCTTAAGTCGACCGAGCGCAAGAAGGATTTGCTACCGCGAGTGGCGCGCTGGTGGATATACCTACAAGATTTTAATTTTATAATTGAGTACAGAAAAGGCGCGCTGATGTCACACGCCGACTACCTCAGCAGGAATCCTCAGCTAGCGTATGTGAACCAGCAACGACGTTCTCCCAGGATATTCAAATTGAATGACCTGGTATTTGTCATCAAATACTCGCAATCTACGGGAAAATTAGACTCTGGAATGAGAGGCCCCTACCAAGTCACGAAGATCTTATCTAGTGACCGCTATGAACTTAAGTTGCTGAGTGGTGCTCGTGGTAAAATTACCCAGGCCGCAGCTCAGTACATGGTGCCGTGGAAAGGAGAATGGTGTCCAGATACATGCGCAGTTTTTTTTTGAATGTGAGTAATTGTGTTTGTCATGTTACAGGTATATTTGCACGCCATCAATCGAGTGAGCACGCTTTCTTTATGACATGGAGTGTTCGTGTGATGAGAAGTCGCTGATTCGAGCCCAGGGTTGCGAAAATTTATGGGAGTTGTTTGCAAGCTGTTACCGTGATGCCTGTATCCTGAGAGAGCTTGTACTGGGACTCCGGGCACGCGCTGCGGTGCCTACGCTCTGCAGATATGTCAGCGTGCGTGCTACCAGACCTGCGCTGCGGTACTCGATCTGAGATTTTGGACATGCGCTGCGGTGCCTCTATCTTGCAGACACGTTGTTATACGTGTGGTATGTCGTCGTGCGTGCTACCAGACCTGTGCTGCGGTACTCGATCTGAGATTTTGGACATGCGCTGCGGTGCTTCTGTCTTGCAGACACGTTGTTATACGTGTGGTATGTCGTCGTGCGTGCTACCAGACCTGTGCTGCGGTACTCGATCTGAGATTTTGGACATGCGCTGCGGTGCCTCTGTCTTGCAGACACGTTGTTATACGTGTAGATGTTGAATGCGCTGCGGTGCATTGTTTAAACACAATATCTATCGTGTGAGGTTTATCGTACGGCCGTACTAGTATGATCATGCGTTTGGTTTTGTGAGAGATGAATTTCGTGATAGTTTTTTTTTTTAAACTAGTATGTTTGCGCAAAAGAGGGCCTCAAACGTGTGATGACTGAAAGACTAGGGAAAAATAAGCTTTAGCATCAGTTTCTTATACCGATTATTTATTGCAGGTGATCATGATGAGGTTACAGAGGCACCAACACTAACTGCAAACCAGAACTCGGATGGAGTTGAACTCGTCCCACCACCCGTCAACCTGGACGAAGGATTACCGGTTGACGATGCTGCCGCTGCTGAAGTGCCCGAGGACGGCGCACGGTCAGGAGAGGCCGTATTAGGATTAAAGAAATTTATTTAAAAAAATAATATTTTCCCCCACCAATTGCTCGTCAAGCTACATCAGCCTATTTTTCTCATATAAGGAATTTCATACAATTTTGGCTCGTCTTACTACATCAGCCTATTTTTCTCACGCGAAAGTATAAAAGCAATGTCATGTGGTTTGACGTGTTATTTGTCGGTGGTCTTTCGTATAGGCAAGGTCATTGTTTGTGTTACGAACTTCTTTGATTATTGTTCGTTTGGTTGATTGTTTTCGTATTTCGGTTATTCTGTAAAATTATTATTTGTAATAAACTCGGTTAAAATGTTGCTAATGTTCTTTTAAATTAAATACCACTTCTGTCGCTAAAAATACACATAATGGGTGAAATTTAGAATGGTTATAACCACAGACATACAGACTAAACCTAAAGATTAAATAGTGTTGGCAAGTTTCCATACAAAAACCAAGCAACATTTAAGCTACATGGTACGAAGAAACAAAAAAAAATGGGTTGTTTTGGCTGGCTTATGCTTGAAACATATTTTTTAATACCTAAACTGATCTCTCATATATATTTTGTTTGGAAACAAGCAATATTTATATCTAAAAGAGCCCTTAACTCCCTGAACTAAAATTGCTTCAAGTCGACTCTATGCGTTTATTATTAATGTTTGGTCTGTATGTCTGTGGTTATAACTTATACCCTAACTTAACACAGGCTACATTTTTTCCCGGAAAAAAGCATGTCGTTAAACCGAATAACACGCGGGTGGAGCCGCGGGCAAAAGCTAGTTCATAATAAAAAAAAGATATCGACCGTCAAAAGAAGCACTAATACTCGGGTGACAGAGACGACGCTCTACAAAACCTATGTTTACATAGCTTGTGTGCATTATTTACCGCCGAATATGTTCGGTCTATGTCAGCCACATGTCTCGTCGCGTAGGTTGACCATTCATTATAAATTTGGGAAACGAAAAAAAATGTTTAAGAAAAACCGTAGTACTTTTATGACAAAGTTCCATTTAATACTCAAAATTAGTTTCGAAAATCGAACTTTCCCGTCCCCGTTGCGTAATGAATTTCATTTCTTGCAAAATTAGGTTCTTTTTGACGTTTGTCTTCATTTGATGCTAAATTAGGTTCTTTTCTCAGACTAATTGTTCTTTTTGACGTCCTAAGCTTGTCTTTACAATCGGAATTCCCTGCGTTTCGATTCACAAACATAATCGATTATATCGCGTCTGATGCTCTTTTTTCTCAAAATGATACTGGCCGTAAATAAAATCCACTGGCCGAAGCCTAAAAAAAGGGCAAAAACCACGCTGCGCATTGCAAAATCATAAAATACATTAAATTTGAAAGGAAAAATTGATAATTTATCAGAAAGTAATTCTGATAATGAAATTATATCGACTCCACCTGAAATAGTCATTAAAGCTGCAATCCATCCATCCATCAGCCTGTTTCGTCCACTGCTGGACATAGGTCTTTCCAAGATTTCGCCACTCTTGGCGGTCCTCCTGTAAGAAATGCCCATACTCACACACGCTGGGCAGGCGGGTTGGTGAGCGCGGTGCCGAAACCTCTGCACTAGTGGCGCCGCTGCCCGTCACTAGTCTGTTTTATGTAAGGCCCGGCAATTGGGGATAGATATACCGCCATCCATCGGTCCCAGGCAATAGCAACACAAAATTTGCTCCCGAAAAAGTCGTCCAAGCTCCATGAAAATGAGATGAGAATTTATGGAGTGGAGAAAACACAAAAACATTACGTCTTTTTCCGAAAACGTACTATTGGCATACTTTTAAAAATTGTCCAACAAATTGAAATCATCAACATTGTGGAGTCGATATTCAGTTTTAAAATCTACTATCTACCTACATAAATCACGAAGTAAACATTTCAAGTTACGGAAAATTGAAAGCTTTATTAAAACAAAAATCTGAGGGATATCGGAAGAAAAAATCGAAAACATTTACTACAAATGAAATAAAAACATTCATTGATGAACCTCCTGATGATCATTATCTTTTGATAAAGGTAAATAATGCTAATTTTCAGTGCCTTAGTACATATGTAGTAATATCTATAAATTAGACACTTACCTATAAAAGTAAAATAGGTCTTCCTTATGAATCATTTTATTACAGGTGGTACTTATTTTTGGAGTTATGGGAGCATGTCGGAAACATGAACTACATGAAATACAGTTTCATAATGTTGAGGATCAAGCATCAACCTTAATAGTGACTGTCCCTAACACAAAAACTAAACTTGTGCGAACTTCCACAGTAACCGGAAAGTATTATGAAATATGCAAAAAACTTGCGTCCGAAAACATGTAAAACTTCATCCTTTTTTATTAATCACATCAAGGGACATTGAAACAAATAGCTACTTATCTCAGTATTCCAAATCCAGAAGCCTATACTGGTCACTGTTTTCGAAGAACGTCGGCGATTGTTCTAGTTGACGCGGGGGGCGATATTACTACATTAAAACGACATGGCGGCTGGAAGTCGCTAATAAAATTTTGAAATACATTGAAAATGATAACACAACCGTAGAATCACATAATTCACAATCAACATTAATGCATCACGTTGAAAAGGGTCAAAACTGTAATTGTAATTTCTTATATTTCCTGTAATAAATTTCTTCTTACATATTATGTACTTGTTTTGTTGTTTAAATACATAAATCAGGTAGTAGAAAAAGTATCGTTCGCAACGAGTAAAAAATGGGTTTTCTTGCCCTCGGAATGTAAGCTCACGTCGAAACTAGCTTCATTCCTCGGGTAAGAAAATCCGCCATTTACTATTGTTAGTGATTTTGATTCATAGATTTCAATAAAGCTAGGGGGTTCATTTTCCACCTTGTATATTGTACCATTACCGCAGCTAGATGCCATTATTGTTAAAATAAAATAAAAATCATGAAGTAGTCAAAGTAGTAAAGTAACAAAATTTTTGATGTATTATTTTTATATTCTTATAACTTAACAATCGAAATAAAATTTATCATTACACAAATTAAAAACAAAAACGTAGGGCAACTTAGGTTTTAGTTGATCATTATCATATAAATATTTGAAACTTTCATCAGCTCTAATTAATTTCAACGTTTTTATTATTTAATAGTTTAAATTACATAATAATATAGATCGCATAATCGAGAACAGATACTTGTTGATGGCTTGATAAGTTGGAGCCGGGTTTGGTGTTTTTGTTTTTGGTTTTTTATTTTGTTTTTGTTTTGTTGGTTTTTATTTATATACGAGTAGGTAGTATATTAATATGGTTGATTCGTGATATTCAAGAATAAACATCACCTAAAATTTAAATTAAGTATTTAACGTTTTTAGTAAAAAACTCTCGTCCAACTCTCGTCTTGGTTACTCATCACCTCTACATCCCCACAATGCCGTGCACATCCACTGTTGCCCTACGTTTTTGTTTTTAATTATACTATTACTAATAGTAATGTTGGCCATAAAAATGAAATAATAATAGCTAAAACAATTTTTACAAACAATACTTTTTCTTAACCAATTTTTTACCTAACTAACTTTGGAAGCCGATATCATCGTAAAATGGCCTATTAAGAAGCACTTTTTTTATTCCTTGGTAAGCTGATAAGCCGTTAAAGTTTTTTAAATTCGTTTAAACCTTTGAAACATACATTTTGTAATTTTAAAAGAATTTTGAAAATTTACTATGTCCAACTCGATCCAAAAAAAACAATTTGAACTTTTTTGGTAACTCGTATGGATTTTTGTTGCTGATTATTTTACGTAAGGAAGAGTGACTCAAGACAGTTATGTTACAAAATAAATATGTACAAAGTTCTTACCACAAAAATAGTTATGATTTTTTTAAGCCGCTGCGGTAGAATATTCGCAAATACAACTCGGTTACATTATCTGTGGACCTCACTGTAATGTCAAGCCCCTCCCCGTTTCTAATAAAAAAATAATAAAGATAAAAGAATAATAGAGAAAAAATGTATTCACAATTATTGTTTACAATATTATCCTAATGATGTTTGTTTTGCGCACCGTAGCAGAGCGCTGACGTGATGTCATCGACGTCAGGTCCACAGATATTGAAACCGGATTAAACACATAAAAAATCACAAGTTCTAAACTATCAAAAATCGCGGAACATACATGGCATATTTTCGGATACAACCAATAGGTGTGAGGAATCTATAAAAAATTCTTTGACGTCACTATTTGGACCAATCTGTAGACAGACAGCGGAGGCTTAGCAATAGGGTCGTGTTTGGCACCCACTTTGGCACCCTTAGCGTAGGTACCTACACGAAAATCTTGAAAATTAACAAAAACTGTAACAAACGTCAAGATAAACAGCACGTAAAGCAATCGCAACGAAAATACAAGCCGCATACTAGGTGGATGCACTCGTACCGCAGCGTTGTCACATCTGATGATTAAAAATTGGTAGATATACATAGAATAAGTACAAAAAAAATCGAAAGAAGTTACGCCAACCAAAAACTGAAGCAGCCATAGTAAGTCTACTCGCGTGTATGCGAGCCCGTCACGCACACATTCACATCATAGTAAGACTAATTCCATAGTAAATCCACTCACACACTTTCAAACCGTTGCCATTGCTATGCTTCAGTTTTTGCTTAGCGGCGATTCCCTCCCCTTTTTTATTTGTCTACTACGTCTACCTACCTACCTATTATGGCTGAAGCTGTAGAACCCTGAAACAAACAGACGGACGGACAGACAGACACACAGCGGAGGTTTCTTAGAGTGGTTAATAAGAATAAGTAAGGTTCAAAAACCCATTAAACATCTCCTGAGCTGAGAGACTAATGTGTAATTTGATATTTGTGTTTAATGTTGCAATTTTCAATAAAATAGTTTATGCAAGCGAAGCGATTGTTGTGAATCGGACGGCAGGATCTTTCTTTCGGTTGTCTATGGTCGGTGATTTTTGTTTTGCAGTTTTTATTCTACGGCTGCGTTCAAATTGATGATCGGGTGACGCCCAACTAACCACGCATAAAAACCACACGCGTGCAAAAGAGATGGCATGCTAAGCGGGTGTCTTATCTTAGTCGTCTAACAATCAAACTGAACGAAGCCTAATTACAAGTTTCATTTTATTTTGTTTTATTAGGTCACTTATTTCAGTACCTTTTTACTCTATTTATTTATGTTTCTTTCTGAATTGGTGAAAATCTATTTGTAAGTTGTACTGATTTACTTGTATCTCTTACATACTGAAAAGTCTTTTGTTTGCATACTCCTACTGACTCATATCATAGCATTTATCAATTATCATAGGTAAACGAGAACAAATGGCTCCATATCAATACCAAGATGTTGTACCCATCCCAAAAGACCAAACCAACTTGGCTAAGTGCACTTTATGCTGCATGATATTTGACAATGTCGATAATGTAATTAAAGCTCATTTAAATGGATCTCGCCACAAAGGATTATACTTGAAACGTATGCGAATCATTAACAGCATTGTTGACCAAGACGATGAAATTCATTGCAAACTATGCGATGATTTTGTGTGTGAAACGGAGTCCTATTACGAAATAAAGTTGCATATCAAAAGTTCGCTACATGAAGAATCTTTGAGAAGTATAAAAGAGCTGATCGAAGGAGAATTTTTGACATTGCCTGAAGATGTAACTAGTAAAGGATCTAAAGTTTCCTGTTCAATTTGTAATTGCTTTATGTCTGGTTTTACTCACTGGGAGATTGAGGTACATATTAATGGGTTTAAACACAAAAAAGCTCGAGCCAAAAATGTACAACTATTAAATGGCATATTTCAAATAGAAGGAACCAATGAAGAGCTGTGGTGCAAAATTTGTGATACAGAATTTGGTAACAATGTAGATGATATTTTGGACCATGTTGATAATGATGATGATCATACTAGCAAACTCAGGGCCATCGAAGAGGTAATTGACAATGAAGATATTTCCATTGATGAGTATTTATCAAGTATCCAGGAAGATAAAGCTTATTGCAATTTGTGTGCCAAGAGCGTTCCTTGCAACATTCATAATTTGGAAGAGCACATTTCTGGGTCAAACCACAAGAAAGCTTTTGCAATGAGTGTAGAACCACTTAATGGAATTTTCACAGTGGAAGGGACAAATGAAGAATTATGGTGCAAGATTTGTAAGGAATATCTAGATAACACTGTTGAAGAAATCTTAGCCCATGTTGAAGATGACTCACATACTAGGCAACTTGATGGTATTGAAGAGTTGATAGAAGACGAAGACATATCAATTAAAAACTACTTGACAGATTTTTCTAACAACCTAGCATACTGCAACAAATGTGGTGTGAGAATTAATTGCAATGAGTATAATTTGCGGGAACATATTCAGGGCAATAATCACAGCTATTAATACTGTTATTGTTGTATACAGGCACATACATATCCAGACTTCTTTTTCGGGTGGGGACATTAATTGAAACAACAATGTGAATTGTGAAAGAAACCCATGTAATCACTGTAGTATCAAATTGTCATACCTTTTTTTATTAAAACATACTCTAACATACTTTATAGTGGTTATGAATAATCATTCCTGGTCCCATGTACTTATGTCACACCAAATTTCGGGGAGGGATAAATCCCACCTATCCACCCCTCTGGATACGTGCTTGGTTGTATATTACAAATATACTTTGGGGTTTTATTTTTTTTCAATTGTATTTGTATCTTTATCTTAATTAATATAATTTGTTACGTATTGGTAGTATTAGGCAATATAATTATGGCATAAAATGGAAGAGACGTCTACCCAGAAATGGGTGCTCCCACTCAAGTTAGAGTGGGTGGTGGTAGTACACGGGCTGCCGCCACGTTTTGCATCGCATCCAAGACGGTTTGTTGTTGCAGTTATGTTTGTGCAAGCGCAGCAAGCGTTGAACGTGAGTGTTTAGTATTAGTGAATTTACATAAAGTCTGTGTCTGTGTTTTAACGAGCTTATGTGCCAAGCCATTCCAGCAAATCAGGACATTACATATTATTGAAGCCTATTCCATTCTATACCTATTAATTTAGCAATACACTGGTAGTAAACAACTTTATAACCTAAAAGTGAAAAAGTATGTTTTCAAATGCATTTTTCTTTGTAATATAAGTTTTTTTATTATTTTATTATTATTTGGCAGAGACTAAATACAGTGAAAGTAAACTTAATTTCATAATCCAGTTTCTTAATCAAACGGTCATATACTTGTCGCAGTAAAGTAGTTAAATCAGAGAGTTAGTTGAATCTCTAGACAGTTAATTAAAGATCGACATTCAATCAAGTCGCTAAAGTTCCGTCAGACAAGTGAGTGAACGAAACGTTTAACGAGTTTCCTAAACGTTCCTAGGCGCATTTCAACTTTGGTAGGATGACCTTTGTGAGGCGTCCCCGAGTAGGATACTAAATAGTCGCATAATGGATAGGTCGAAATGTATTTAAAAACACTAGGTTAGGTTAGGTTTGAACATTATGAAACAACTCAGAGCCGAGCGAAGCGGAGCGGAGCGAGGCGTCCCCGAGTAGGATACTAAATAGGTGCATAATGGATAGGTCAAAATGTATTTAAAAACAGTACGTTAGGTCAGGTTTGAACATTATGAAACAACTCAGAGCCAAGCGAAGCGGAGCGGAGCGAGGCGTCCCCGAGTAGGATACTAAATAGTCGCATAATGGATAGGTCGAAATGTCGAAATAACAATAACAAATGAAATAATCATGGCGGAGTCGACAACATGTTTACAATTTCACCAAAGACCACAATTTGAAACAAAAACCACTCACACAACAAACCCACGTTGCACAACGTTTGCCAAAAGAAAGACTCTAAATGTAATCAGCTGTTGTCGTGACCGCCATCTTGTTTTACATTATTAATCAATCAACACGCTGGCTTTCGGTCAGACAGATAGTTAAACGTTTTCGACGCTGCTTTATTTAAATCAAAATGCTAGCGACTTGATTGAATGTCGATCTTTAATTAACTCTCTAGAGATTCAATTAACTCTCTGATTTAACTACTTTACTGCGACATACTTATACAGGATGTAAATGCAAAGTCAAGAATCCCTTTAGGGTATAAAAGTATACACGATTCTGATGTCATTACGAGAAAAAAAAAATACCTTATATTTTCACCAAAAATTCCATCATTTTTCTAAGCTATGGCTACACAGCTCACCGGCCTCCCCACACACCTAATTGCACCCCGCAACCCGCACCCTTCCTCCGAGTGGCCAGCGACAGGTGAGGGTGTCCACGCGATTAGTGTATTTTGAGTAAAGAAACTAGTCTTATTATGAGGTACTGGTACATTATTTAGAGATCCCAGTATTTAAAATAATATCTTTATCGATCATACTAACACACCATTACATTAAAAGGTTACATTAAATTTGTCGGTTCGGTTTGCAAACCGGTTTGCGTACATGCTCTAACCGGCTTAGTCGGTTTGAACATTTTCCAAACCATCACATCACTAATCACACTAATATTATAAATGCGAAAGTTTGTGCGTGTGAGTGTTGTGTGTGTATGTTTGTTACTCTTTCACGCTGAAACTGCTGAACGGATTTGGATGAAATTTAGAATGGATATAGCTTAAACCCTAACTTAACACATAGGCTACTTTTCATCCCGGAAAAATGCATGTCGTTAAACCGAATAACACGCGGGCGGAGCCGCGGGCAAAAGCTAGCATGAATATAAAGTTCATAATTTTATGTCAGTATCAAAGATTGTTTAAAAATATATAGGTTTTTAGTATGTATTTTTCATGATTATTATTTTGATTAAATTTGACATGACATAGGTACCTACCTAATTGTTGTTTTGATTTAATTTACCTATTATTATTGATTCATTAGTAATTAAATTACTGTACCCATTAAATCATAAACTTATTGCTGAACAGTAATAGAACTCTCCGTTGCTGAAGTATTTTTGTGTTTTAAACCAAAATTTTATGCAGAAAAAAGAAAACGGAGTTCACTGATATTAATGTCTATTTTCAAACATTAAAATATAATTTAACTTTTTTGGTATATTAATTTGACTTTTCAACTGTCAATATTTATTCCAAATTATATGATAAGTACTTTTAAGTATATTTTTTTGTCAACTGTGGGGTAATTTTTGATGTAGGCAGCATTATGATGGTAATAAGTACCTACCCAATTAATATCTAGGAACAAATGAATGTTAGGTACCTATAATTAAATATTCTAATGTACGATGCTATGAATAATAATGCTTATTATTCGGTTTATAAGAAAATATTTTTTATAAAATGTAACCTCCTATAAGTGATTGTTCTAATTAAATATGTAGATTTTTTCGTGTTACGTATGTTAACGTACTTGCGCATGTTTTAATTACAAATATATTTTATATTTAATTCCTTTATTTTTATTCTATCACAATCAAAGTTCAGATTTTTGCATGTTTGCCAAGTTTGCTTGGACAACATCAATATCATCATCATACATCCTACAGACTATTCACTATAAGAAGTCCCCTGGCTTAGGAAATGGTAGCACTGCAAATAATGTTGCCATTTGCTCACGTAGCATTCACCCTACTACACGTTCCTAATTAATACTTTTTAATGAAAATAAAATTTAGGTTCAAAATGAAAAAATCAAAATTATCCATTTATTTGTATTTCGCAAACAATACGTATACGTATGAATATCTATATCTATACATGTTCTCTGTACTAAAACGGTATTTTTATTTCTTGGTCTACCTCGTCGACGGTTGTTCTAAATCGTCGAGCTCCCGTTTTTTACGTTTTTGACGTTATTTCCAGGCTTAATGTGAACGCTTTTTTCGGATATGATATGCCTACAAAAGTGAATAGTTAATAAACCATTCATCATAACTTGTCCCTTGGAGTCATGTTGGCATCACTGCTTGTCAAACTTTTGCTGTCATATTGTTGTCTGTCAGATTTTTCAAAATTATTTCATAAATTATGTATTTAGGTGTCTTAAGCCTCTGCTTGACCCACATGGAGATAATGATGTCAAATATCGTGCCTTTTACCTTGTAGTTCCCTAGCTAGTTCGCTAGATGGTGTCACTATTTGTCCACCATGTTGAGTCATTAAGCGATGACAGCGCCGAATGTTCTTTCTTAGTTCAGTACGCTTTCAAACATTGTGCGAGTGAACAGTGCACCAACAAAATATTAAGGTTGGTGTTAAATTTTATTTTGTTTTTTTGATTATTCCACTGGAATCAAACAATTTAATGGTAGCCCGCTCTCAGGACGGCTAAGATCAGTGTGGTTTTGCCATGCTTAGACCACGGGAGTTGTCTGATCTCAAAATTGTATCAACATATTTGCGTAACAGAAGACACTCCAAGATTCCAAACGGGAATATACCCGCTGCAGTAACACGAACACCTCATCCGTGTGAGAATAAGCCCCGGGCCAGACCCCGGGCTTATTATAAATAACCGGAAAAAACTGTTATTGACGGCTGTGTATAGACGACGACGGCTGCATGCAGACGACCAACGGCTGCGTGTAGATGACGACGGCTGCGTGCAGACGACGACGGCTGCATGCAGACGATGACGGCTGCATGCAAACGATGACGGCTGCATGCAGACGATGACGGCTGCATGCAGATGATGACGGCTGCGTGTAGACGACGACGGCTGCATGCGGACGTTGACGGCTGCATGCGGACGTCGACGGCTGCATATTGACGATGTCGGCTGCGTAGCCGTCGTAGCCTGAAGAGGCGTCATGGTCGCTTGTGAGGCCGACAAACATTTATAAATACTTACCCACATTTTTCGGTTAAAGACCGTGCTAACCATGGCGTTGTCATTTGACGAATTAACAAAGTGGACACCACCTATTGAAGACGAAGAGCCATATAAAAATCTGTTGAAGGTGCTAGATAACTACTATCCAGAGGGACGGAGGTCGTGGGAGGTGAATCACCTTACATTCGATCAACTATTCGGAGAAAAAATATCGCCCGATACAGAGTGCAGACTCCGATTTGCGATACCCACAGTGGACTTAATTTTGTGCTTTGACAAACACGCATCTTCAATAAGCAAACGTAAATTTAAGTACATAAAGAGGAAACATAACAAGTAGCCAATTGGTCGGGCTATCATCCATGTGCCTCATTCCCTGATGGAAAAGCTATATCAAGGTGAACGTTATCTCAAATTCATGGACTCAGTTCAAATGATAAAAGGCAAAGTTATATCTAGGCACGAAGCATCTGCCTTCCTTAGAAAAAAAGGGGGGAGAGGGGAGACAACTCCCTCATCCAGCCACACCACAAAGCGCACCCTTAGCGAATATAGTTCTGAACAACCACTGGCAAAGCGATTAAACAGAGAAGACCAACTCATGGAAATGATCCAAAAACAAAACGAAATGTTCAGCAAACTGGTGGAACTATCGACTTCACAAAACTCGAGTATCAACGATCTCAAGAAACAGCTGACTAACCAGGTTCCGACGGATTCCGATAAAAATGACTTAAATGAATCATTTGAATCCATATCAAGTACACAAAACGATTGTGGACCCTTCACGCAATTCAGCTACACCCGAAGACGAAAATCCGAGGGATAATTCACCACCGTGGCAACCACCAGAATTTGAGGTTATTGAACCTACTTTGAGTAAGCAAGCCTTCTAGCCAAAATATCCCAAACGAAAAGATGATACAACAACATACAGACTAGATTCTCAGGGTTTGTTCTAACATAAAATTCTCTGACGTCCAAAAACTATTTCAGTCAACTCCAGTGTTTTGCAGCCTAAAAGTCAATAGTATATTGGCTAGCGTTACACCTCGATGGCAACAAATAGCGACATTAGAAAAAACGGACTTATGTCTTGGCGCGATATCACATGGACTCCTTCAACAAAGGGAACACTTTCAAGCAATGTACAGTGTCAGTCCCACGGAAACTAAAGCGTTTATCAGCAAAAACTTCTTGGGACCGGATTTTCCTTTCCGTAAAACATCAGACGCTCTCTTATAATACGTGTGTGGAAGACGCTCAGAAATATTACAACAACGAAGGGCAGTGTACAAAGCACGAAACAAATATCTGAATGAACTGCTCCACAATATTCCCCCCTCAACTACGTACCTGTTTTCAGAAACTCGACTGTCTGAATTAATAAAAGAACAAGGAGGGGTTAACAAGTTTTTTCTTGACCCCACCAAAAGGACGTACAACAAACACCAATTACAAGATAAACGAAAATTTCACCCACAGCGAAATAACCCAACAATCAAGCATCCAAATAAACACCAACAGAGAGATCAACCACACTTTAGAAAGCTAACACCACTACAACAAAGAAGAACCCGCGCCCAACCTTCAGCAAAACACAAAATCGCAACTAAATTCCGAGCGGGTCAGGTAAGAAACTATGTATCCAACTGGAAACACTTGGGAGCTCTAAAGGCTATTTTATCCATATTATCTAGGTACGGAATTCCTTTTTGTATTAAACCACCGCTTGTAAAGTTATCAAACTCCAACGCCGATCTATACCGAACTAGAACTTCAGCAGTTATGACCAAATGTCTAAATGAACTGAAAGACTCTGGAGCAATTGCAGATAGCTCATTTGACAGAGTATTTATTTCACAATTGTTTACAAAACAGAAAGACAACGGCACTTACAGAACCATATTTAATTTAAAACGATGAAACTCATTCTTAAGACCTCACAATTTGTTTCAAGTTCCATCTTTCTTAAAACATAACGACTGCATGACTAAAATTTACTTATCGCAGGCATATTACTATATTCCTATTACGAAAGCACATCAGAGGTTCCTAACACTAACATACGAAGGGTATTTTTATCAAATGACCTGCCTACGTTTTGGGCTAGCTATAGCTCCCAATACCTTCGCAAAAGTCACTAATTGGATTGCGGATTTCTGCAGGGAACAGGGAGTGAGAGTGGTTGTTTACTTGGACTACTTTCTGGTAGCGCATCAAGACCCAGTCATACTTGAGCAACACACAGATTATACAGTAAACCTCCTCCAACACCTAGGTTGGTGCGTGAACACCCAAAAATCAAAAACCATACCGAGCAGACAAATAAACTTCCTCGGCATATGATTAAACACTGTGTTTTTAGATTTCCAATTGCCCCGCTTCAGTACTTCGTCTATTGATTCATGTTTTTTGTGTAATATGTCCGATGCTACAGCCCCGCACGGAAACTTCCTGAAGAGCCACTAATCCCCGTATTTTTAAGCAAAGAGCGTATCCATCCTGCAATAACTGTTCGTGAAGCACCTCGAACACTACCCCTTGTCGTAATGAAAAGGTTATTGAGGTCCTTCCTTCTTCTTTTACTACAAGCCTTTAAAAGATACGTATCCATGTAACTTTATCCAGTTTTGGATTAGAGTTCTTTATCAGTTTCTATCCGGACTGTTCATAATCAATACAATCTGTTTTTGAGCCATACTTTGGCCACAGAATTATCTCTGATCCTTGGTCCAAGAGTGAGTTTTCGCTTATATCCAATAATGTTAAATCGTAGACTCTTGTCCCAGATGCTAACAAAAGAAGCACTGCGACGTGTCTTGATACTTCAAACAGGTTTTCGTGATTGATAGTACATTGATTGAGATAATCTATAAGACGTTCCACATTCCAAATTGGTCGTCTTTTTGTGGCAGGCTGACAGGTTTGAATACCTTTTAGTGCATGTTTTACTAAGGGGTGATTATTAATTAAGTCCGCTTGAAGGGGATTCGCAAAAGTGACAACGACTGATTTATGTAACTTTATTTGCGTATACAAATACAAGTGGCACAGATATTGTACAACTTGATTTGGTGAGGGTCTACGTATAGGGTAGTTATTTTGAGAGCACCATAGTGTCCACTTTTTCCATGCATGCACGTAAGTTGTTTGCGTCGAGCTTCGCCATGATGACTCCAGTAATTCAATATCTGTTGATGACCATCTCTTTAGTAGATTAGACCACTCCGTATCTGCCAGACTTGCAACTGCAAGGTTTCTATCGCTGGCGGTGGTCTGTTCGATCGGAGGTCTATCACGTGGTTGTAATAGGTTGTAACTTTCTAGGTTGTAAATTGTCATTGGAGGTACATCTGATCTCTGTTTCAGTTGAGAGTGCCAGAAGGTCTTCTTCCAATTGGGGACTACCAGCAAGTAGGTTCCCGTGCATTTGTCAAAGTGATGTAGAACTCTTGGAATTAGACCTGGAGGTGGGAAAGCATATGCCAGATCGAACGTCCATGGTATGCTGAATGCATCCACGAAGAGGTCTTTTTGATCTTGTGCGTCTTCTGTTACGTACTTTTTTACGATTGCGGAGTTGATCAAGGCAAACAGGTCCACCTGTGGCGTTCCGAAGGTTTTGAATATTGAAACTTGGTTGAAACGGTTGAAACGAGATAGGCTGTCTGCAATGCCGTTGTAGCGGCCTGGAAGATAGCGCGCGCTGAGGTGAATGTTGTATTTTTCGAGTAACTCGAAGATTTCGAAAGTCATGTATAAGAGTTTCTTCGATCTTGTTCCCCCTTGTTTCGTAATGTATGCCAATGCGGTCTTGTTGTCTGTTTGGAACATAGCTGATGATCCCTCTAGCTCTGTACCTTTGGCCCTCAATATCTCGTGTAGTGCCCAAAGCTCTTTTTGGTTGCTGTGCTAAGAAGCTTGGTCTTGATCCCATCGGCCGCTTAGGTATTGCGAGTTCACTGTGGCTCCCCAGCCCTCGTCGGCTGCGTCTGTGACGACAAACATTGTTGGATTGGGCGTGAATATGGGATTGCTCTTTCTTATGTAACGTACCAACAATTCAGCTCCCTAATGACATCGTTTGGAATCGGGTATTTGTGGTGGGGTTTGTTTTCTGGTAGTTGATTTGCATTTATTTGGATTAACCTGCAATGTAGCCTTCCTACCGGTACAGTAAACGTTGCAAACATTAGTCTCCCTAGGAGGGCCATGGCTGTTTTCCAATCCCAGAGCTGTTGATCTAGGAAAGCGACAATCTTCTTTTTTGTAGTTGATATTTTCTCTTCGGGAAGTGCTTTTAAGTTGTTTTGCGTGTCCCATTGTATGCCGAGGAAGTTTATTTGTCTGCTCGGTATGGTTTTTGATTTTTGGGTGTTCACGCACCAACCTAAAATGTTGGAGGAGGTTTACTATATAATCTGTGTGTTGCTCAAGTATGACTGGGTCTGGATGCGCTACCAGAAAGTAGTCCAAGTAAACAACCACTCTCACTCCCTGTTCCCTGCAAAAATCCGCGATCCAATTAGTGACTTTTGCGAAGGTATTGGGAGCTATAGCTAGCCCAAAACGTAGGCAGGTCATTTGATAAAAATACCCTTCGTATGTTAGTGTTAGGAACCTCTGATGTGCTTTCGTAATAGGAATATAGTAATATGCCTGCGATAAGTAAATTTTAGTCATGTAGTTGTTATGTTTTAAGAAAGATGGAACTTGAAACAAATTGTGAGGTCTTAAGAATGAGTTTCCTCGTTTTAAATTAAATATGGTTCTGTAAGTGCCGTTGTCTTTCTGTTTTGTAAACAATTGTGAAATAAATACTCTGTCAAATGAGCTATCTGCAATTGTTCCAGAGTCTTTCAGTTCATTTAGACATTTGGTCATAACTGCTGAAGTTCTAGTTCGGTATAGATCGGCGTTGGAGTTTGATAACTTTACAAGCGGTGGTTTAATACAAAAAGGAATTCCGTACCTAGATAATATGGATAAAATAGCCTTTAGAGCTCCCAAGTGTTTCCAGTTGGATACATAGTTTCTTACCTGACCCGCTCGGAATTTAGTTGCGATTTTGTGTTTTGCTGAAGGTTGGGCGCGGGTTCTTCTTTGTTGTAGTGGTGTTAGCGCCATAGGGCTTTCTAAAGTGTGGTTGATCTCTCTGTTGGTATTTATTTGGATGCTTGATTGTTGGGTTATTTCGCTGTGGGTGAAATTTTCGTTTATCTTGTAATTGGTGTTTGTTGTACGTCCTTTTGGTGGGGTCAAGAAAAAACTTGTTAACCCCTCCTTGTTCTTTTATTAATTCAGACAGTTGAGTTTCTGAAAACAGGTACGTAGTTGAGGGGGGAATATTGTGGAGCAGTTCATTCAGATATATAAGTCCGTTTTTTCTAATGTCGCTATTTGTTGCCATCGAGGTGTAACGCTAGCCAATATACTATTGACTTTTAGGCTGCAAAACACTGGAGTTGACTGAAATAGTTTTTGGACGTCAGAGAATTTTATGTTAGAACAAACCCTGAGAATCTAGTCTGTATGTTGTTGTATCATCTTTTCGTTTGTGATATTTTGGCTAGAAGGCTTGGTTACTCAAAGTAGGTTCAATAACCTCAAATTCTGGTGGTTGCCACGGTGGTGAATTATCCCTCGGATTTTCGTCTTCGGGTGTAGCTGAATTGCGTGAAGGGTCCACAATCGTTTTGTGTACTTGATATGGATTCAAAAGATTCATTTAAGTCATTTTTATCGGAATCCGTCGGAACCTGGTTAGTCAGCTGTTTCTTGAGATCGTTGATACTCGAGTTTTGTGAAGTCGATAGTTCCACCAGTTTGCTGAACATTTCGTTTTGTTTTTGGATCATTTC
Source organism: Ypsolopha scabrella (assembly GCA_910592155.1). Lineage (NCBI taxonomy): Eukaryota > Metazoa > Arthropoda > Insecta > Lepidoptera > Ypsolophidae > Ypsolopha > Ypsolopha scabrella. The sequence continues at coordinate 16,057,578 of OU342980.1, forward strand.
CATGAGTTGGTCTTCTCTGTTTAATCGCTTTGCCAGTGGTTGTTCAGAACTATATTCGCTAAGGGTGCGCTTTGTGGTGTGGCTGGATGAGGGAGTTGTCTCCCCTCCCCCCTTTTTTTTCTAAGGAAGGCAGATGCTTCGTGTCTAGATATAACTTTGCCTTTTATCATTTGAACTGAGTCCATGAATTTGAGATAACGTTCACCTTGATGTAGCTTTTCCATCAGGGAATGAGGCACATGGATGATAGCCCGACCAATTGGCTACTTGTTATGTTTCCTCTTTATGTACTTAAATTTACGTTTGCTTATTGAAGATGCGTGTTTGTCAAAGCACAAAATTAAGTCCACTGTGGGTATCGCAAATCGGAGTCTGCACTCTGTATCGGGCGATATTTTTTCTCCGAATAGTTGATCGAATGTAAGGTGATTCACCTCCCACGACCTCCATCCCTCTGGATAGTAGTTATCTAGCACCTTCAACAGATTTTTATATGGCTCTTCGTCTTCAATAGGTGGTGTCCACTTTGTTAATTTGTCAAATGACAACGCCATGGTTAGCACGGTCTTTATCCGAAAAATGTGGGTAAGTATTTATAAATGTTTGTCGGCCTCACAAGCGACCATGACGCCTCTTCAGGCTACGACGGCTACGCAGCCGACATCGTCAATATGCAGCCGTCGACGTCCGCATGCAGCCGTCAACGTCCGCAAGCAGCCGTCGTCGTCTACACGCAGCCGTCATCATCTGCATGCAGCCGTCATCGTCTGCATGCAGCCGTCGTCGTCTGCACGCAGCCGTCATCGTCTGCATGCAGCCGTCGTCGTCTGCACGCAGCCGTCGTCATCTACACGCAGCCGTTGGTCGTCTGCATGCAGCCGTCGTCGTCTATACACAGCCGTCAATATCAGTTTTTTCCGGTTATTTATAATAAGCCCGGGGTCTGGCCCGGGGCTTATTCTCACACGAATGAGGTGTTCGTGTTACTACAGCGGGTATATTCCCGTTTGGAATCTTGGAGTGTCTTCTGTTACGCAAATATTTTGATACAATTTTGAGATCAGACAACTCCCGTGGTCTAAGCATGGCAAAACCACACTGATCTTAGCCGTCCTGAGAGCGGGCTACCATTAAATTGTTTGATTCCAGTGGAATAATCAAAAAAACAAAATAAAATTTAACACCAACCTTAATATTTTGTTGGTGCACTGTTCACTCGCACAATGTTTGAAAGCGTACTGAACTAAGAAAGAACATTCGGCGCTGTCATCGCTTAATGACTCAACATGGTGGACAAATAGTGACACCATCTAGCGAACTAGCTAGGGAACTACAAGGTAAAAGGCACGATATTTGACATCATTATCTCCATGTGGGTCAAGCAGAGGCTTAAGACACCTAAATACATAATTTATGAAATAATTTTGAAAAATCTGACAGACAACAATATGACAGCAAAATTTTGACAAGCAGTGATGCCAACATGACTCCAAGGGACAAGTTATGATGAATGGTCTGTAGGTGTACTAATATACAATAATCACATAGTCACATTCACATACTTAGGAACCGTTTCAGAACGTGCGATGGTAGTGCGAAATTTCACTCGTTTAATATAAAGAGACAGAGCTAAATACAAAAAAGAGAGAGAGACAGAACATCTGGTTTTGAAACGCTTTGCGAGTGATTCCAGTGAGAAAAACGTTTTAGAACGGGTCTGGGTGACAAACGTCAGTCTCAAACTAATTCAAGGGCGGGAAACTGAAATAGCCTCTTCTAGTCACAAAAAAAAAATTATAGATAGATGAGCTCAAGCATTAGGCAGCAAGTTCTACAATAATAATTTTCACTTTTTTCCCTTTATAAATGATGAATACATTTTTAGAGTTTTGAATTTTGTCCGAAACCCGGCAAAACTCAAATTCAAAGCAAAACTCCGACCGAAGTGACAATTGTCAGGCGAACTTTAACGGTATCCAGCGGCGCTATTATGTAACTCAGTTTCGGTTGCTAGCTATAGTTGCTATTCACCAAAAACAGATAAAAAATGAACTTCCAAAATAACCTTTAATCGTTCCTATCTCAGAAACCGACAACAGTATGTCAAGTATGGCTGTTACACCTCAAAACCTTATCATACGCGATCAGGTGTGAGTCAAGGTTCTATCCTCGGCCCGCTTCTTTTCGTTATAATGATTAATGATATAGAGGCCATTCTTAAACACGTATCTTGTCTTCTGTATGCTGATGACCTGAAGCTGATATTAAATGTAAATCAGATGGCTGATTGTAACTTATTACAGAAGGACCTAGACGCTGTGTACAGATGGAGTGTACAGAACAAACTGCACTTTAACGTCAGCAAATGCTTTTGTGTGTCTTTCACGAGGGCGACCCAGACCTATGAAGCAACTTATGTGCTTGGGTCCGAAATGATTGCTCGTGTGAACTCTATCAAAGACCTTGGTGTCACTTTTGATACTCGTCTAACGTTCCACGAGCACATAAAGACCCTGGCTGCTGATTGCTCCAAAAGGCTAGGTTTCGTTCTTCGTAACGCTAAGGATTTCAAAAATCTAAAAGCAATAGAACTTCTCTTTACAGCTCTTGTGAGAAGTAAGATTGAAACTGGAGCCATCGTCTGGAGCCCTCATGAATCAACATACGTGCTATTGCTCGAAAAAGTGCAGAAAGCGTTCCTCCGTTTTCTGTACAAAAAGAAATTTGGGTACTACCCTTTTATGTATCCGACAAAATACCTCCTTGGTATGCTGGGGTTCAACTCGTTGGAAGTTCGACGAGACTGTGAGCAGCTTGTTGCAGCATGTCGCATGTTGCGTGGTGAATCAGACTGCCCACAGCTCACCAATCAAGTATGTCGACTGTTTGTGCCTGACAAATACCTCCGAACTCGTAAGCACGTTCTATTGTCGGTTCCGGCGTCGCATACTGTTGCTCGTAGCATGTCTCCGCTCGTCCAGGCCCGGTCATCACTCAACACACTGTTGTCTTCGGTACCAGAGTGTGATTTGTTTGCTGATAGATTGATGACTGTGAGTGAGAAATGTCTGGCGTTCTGTGAGCGTGATGAATGAAAGGAACGTCCCTATTTATAATGAATTGTATATCTTACTTTATCTTTTTAATTGTTAATTGTACATATTGAATTTATATTTTATTTTAATCAATAATTAATTTTAATATATAATTGTATAACGCATTGGTGTAAGCTGTAATGTTATACTTTTTAAATAAATAAATAATAATAATTAATGGTTATTGAACTAATGACGAATTGTGAAGTCATTTCAAGTGCAAACTTATCCTTATATAAGCGGATATGTATGTTTTAGACGATAGCCACTTGGTTTGGCAACTGAGTTTACGATACAGAATCAGAGGGCAGAACTAGGTTCCATTTGGAAACGAGTGAATTTCACTCGGAGTGATGCGAATTTCACCCTAGAGCGTTCAAAAATTGAGCCGACTTAAACCGAGGGTAACCGAACTGTTACCTGACACTTGGTCAGTTGCACGAAAGTGTTTTGAAACGCTTCGGAGTTCGGAGTTCGGCGTAATGCGAAAATCACTCACTCTGGGCCACCTGATTGGTGCAACCAGATTTTTGTTTCTCTTGCTCCTATATAGATATGTCTCTTTTTAATAAACGAGTGAAATTTCGCACTATGATCACACGTTCTGAAACGCTTCCATGAATTAAAAAAATATATTGGCAGTGACTACGGTACCGCCAGCGGTCCTTTGATTTTTATTATTATTTAACCGTAGTGTCCAACAGTCATATTTGGCTGTTGAAATATCTTCCTTAGCCTGAACAAATAAAGTTCAATTTGCAATGTACTTCTCGAAAAAAGAAGCGGTCTTTTAATTTTATACATTATTGAACCGCGTAAGTCATCGAAAAGTGCTCGGAAAACGATTTTTTCTGCGTAGGTATCGTGAATTCTGTTAAAACTACGGGGACAGCCTTGGCTCGCTCCGCTGTGTTTCGCTCGGCTCCCTAATATGTACTTACATGTCAACCTAACATCGTCGCGACCTATCCCTAGCGGTCGAACAAAATTAAAACTAAGGAAGCCGCTAACGGTTTCGTAGTCACTTTCTATCTAATTTATTTATTTGGGATTAAACTAGCTTTTTGTATTTGTAATTATTGTAAACAATACAAAAGTAGTTTCTCCATGTTAAGTGTAAAAATTAGAGGATAAAATTGACGCAGTGTATTCCAATGTTTTTTCATTTGACCGGATTTTGTTCGACCTATTTTCACTATTAGGAAATTAGGATCAAGTTTTATTTTGAGATTTCCTGCATACCTATTTACCTACTTTACCTAAATAAACTATGCACAGAAGTTAGTTCATACCACACTTTGATAGTTCGAGTTCTCACTTGAGAGCTGATTCTGTTACCAGTATTATACCTATATGTTTGCAGTAAGTATTCTGCTTTTCGGTACCTACTTAAAATAATTTATTGTATGTAAGTACAACTGTACACTAAAGCCGATTCCGAAGGCTTTAGTTTTAGTGCTCTCAAGACTAAATTTTCTTAATTCCATAGGTAATTGTTCTTTAATGATAACAACACAGAAGCTTTAGTTAAGGAAATATTTAATTTGGACAGCACTAAAACTAAAATAAAAGCCTTCAGAAACGACTTTAAGTTCTATAATGATGCTTTACTGATTCCTCATTGCCGATTTTTTGCTGCAAAACAGCTTTATCTCATGGAAAATTGGGACCTATTCTGAAGGCTTAAACTTTAGTTTTAGTGCTGTCAACTTAGTTTTGAATTTTCTCAGTTCCAAAATAGTTCCTTAGTGTTAACAATAGAAGCTATATCCCTCTGGAAAAATTCGAGTTTTGACAGCACTAAACTAAAATTAACCTCGTAAGGCCCAAGCTCATTTTAGCAATTTATGAGTTTTGACCCAATGTTCTTCACGGAGAACATGTTTATTGAAGTGCTTACCGCCCAAACATAAACTTGTCCTAAAAACTATGTAAATTTATTTTCCTAAGCCTGTAATTTTTTTATAATATAAATACATGTATAAATATTAATAATTCAATGTATAAAGTTCAAAATATTTTGTTCTTGCAGAAGGACTTTGGGTCGCAAATGCAATAATAGGTATTTTTTATTTGTTCTTTCTGAAGCACATTGGGTTGTTATTGAAAAAATGAATACTTTTATGTTGAGATAATTACCCTTTAGTAAAATCACCCAAAGATATTTTTTTCCTCGAAAATAAACATGTTTGCTAAATTAGCTAATAATCAAAAATAAGACCTCTTAAAAACAAGAAATAACTTAAAATTAAAGAGTCATCAAATATAACATGAGAACACATGTTTACTAAAAACACATGGAAAATAAGAAAAAGTTCTTGTTCTAAACCATAATAATAATTAAAACTAAAATACATGAAGTGATTTATTTTGTTTTGGCATTTTTAATTCCATATTTGAATCAATGCTTTTTATTTTATATAAAAACATAATTCTTTATGAACTTTAAACTGACTAATGGATCATGTGGTATGAAAAACGTTTGTTATCCGTATGGGCAAACAGCAAGCAAACAATCTCCTAAATCCACTCCTGCTATATTCTTATTATATTCCCATATTGTCTTGGGCCTATTAATAAAAAAAAGTCTTTTTTCCTGTTCGCACCATAACTGACATGGGTCTGCAGTTTCTTTATGAACCTCTTCTGAAGATAGTTATGTAACTGGCTTATTGTTAAGCTATTTTGTAGGTAATAGCAATTTTTTCATTAGCTCTGATGAATTTATGAGCACTTTCTGTTCCTTTTGTTTCGACCTCTAGCTCTTCTTTTTTTACAGGCCTTACTTACCCTACTTAATAAGCAGATATTCGGTATTTCGAAGTCACCAACATCTTCACCACTTGGTGCGATATCTTAAAAAATAAGCTTTTTTGTAAAAAAAAACACTTTTTGGTCAAATGTGAGTTTAGGCCGTGCATTAAGTGTTCCTTAATGTTGTTTACTATTATAATATAACAGGGTTAGGGCCCAAAAAAAATCAAACACTAATAGTTATCCTTATCAGCCTCCAGCAAGCACATAATCAATCAGTCGAAAATTTGAAGTAACGCCCATTGTTCTTTTACAATTACCTACATATTAATTTAGTTCCAAATTAACATAACACACAATAAGTTTAATGTAAAATAAATATATTTCATGAAAGATTAGTATTTATGCTAAGTAATTATCATATCTGTTTGGTTCTCTAGTCCCAGATTGCATGAATTATTTGAGATTTCATTTACCTTGACGGAGTGAGTTCTCCATATCCGAAATTTTGAATGGTATTTGGCAAATATGATTTGATTGGAAATTCACCTTGTTTGATTAAACCTGGTCTTAAAAGATCCACCAATCAGGAAACAGGAGCCAAAATGGCTAGACAACCACGAAATTCAAAATATTAACGAAATTCAAATATGTGCTCAGGGAAGTACATTGGGTGTTTAGTAGCAACACTTAAAAATTGATTCCGGGCCGTAATGAATAATGTATTGTATAATTATTATATCTCAAGCACATTGGGCCTTACGAGGTTAAAGCATATTGGTGTTGATTCGGTGCAACACGACTTAACTTATTTGACAGGACTAACCTTATTTTAAGCATCCTGTCCTTGTCTTTTCGATACAGAAAGAAAAAGACAATGCTTAAATTAAGTTTAGTCCTGTCAAATACGTTAAGTTGTGTTACACCAAATCAACACCAATAGGAACCTAATGGCATAGTAAAAACAGAATAAAGGTACAGAGTGCGGCTAATATGTGTGCTTTCCAGTAGGTACAAACCACAAACGGCAACATAAATGCTTGTTTTGCCAGTACAAATCTGGGCTACTCATTGTTCATTCATTTTAGTTATTTGGAGTTTGTTGTTATGAAAACATTGATTCTTGGAGAGGAACCTAGAGAAATTATTAACAAGCATGATACATACGTATCTGTACCTTTTGATTTTGTAACAGCTATAAAACTATAAGAGACTTCACCACAAAACCAAAAGTAACAACCCTGCAACAGTAGACATTTAAGTCTCGCTAGGTGCGGGTGTATCTTACTATTCTGTTTTTACCATGATAATGGTAAGGTTCTTTAGTTTCATATGTCTATCTATTGTTACAGCTATTTGAATGCAGAACCCAACAACGATGATAACTGAACAGCTAAGGAACCCCAATGAGTTGGATATCAGTCTGAAAATGGAATTTGGACCTTTTGAAACTGTACACAAATGGAAACGTCTGTCAGAATGCAATGAGTTTGTTGGATCAAGGTTTGGAAGTTTTCTCTGTTGCTTTTAATTCAACAGTTGCCCTTTTTTAACCAGCTTAACAGGTTGGTGTTGACAAGTGGGCACAATCTTTTGGGCTGAAGGATTTATTTATTTATTTAATTAGATACATTTTCAGCAAATACATAAAACATTGATGGTGGGAGATATTATAGGTACAGTTCTGATGTACGTTCCTAATAAATTTGTTTTCTGGGTTATAAAAAAATATGGTGGTTGCTCCACTTTGATCCGCAACACGCTATAACTAACTTTCTAATCTCCGCTACCAGCTTGTCTCTGCTGCACTGAAGATTTCTAAAACTGAATATTCCTGTATGTACTGGGTGTAAATAGACTGCTACCATTAAATGAAACCACATATTCTACCGACCCTACTGAACCACTTTTCTCAAGAATCATACCCGCCGCCACCCTTAGTTTAGGAAATAATTGAGTTCCAAACAAAAATGCGTAAACCCTAACGCACCGACATACGGGAGAGTTTAGAGCGAGCGTCGTCCGTGAAACAGCTGTTCCGGTGCAGCATTCTAAAATAGACCTTCCTCCTACGAGTTAATGTCTTTGAGTTACAGTTGAATATCTTTTTCTCTGAAGGTTTTTTTTCGAATAGTTGTTCAGTATGATCAGTTGAGTATGTGGTTTTACTTAATGGTCGCACTCTATTTACACCCAGTATAATGAACACAACTGTGACATTATAATCCTTGCAAATTAATAATGCATTGGGACAATAATTCACAATGAAAGTCAGAAATAAAGTAAACCGTGACACTCACTTGGGATCATAGACAAAACCATAAATATACAGGTGAACCAAACGAATGCCCCCTAGAGGGAAAGTACCTTAAGAAAGCAAATTTTACATAAAGGAACCTTTATTTTATTTTTAAAGTCAAGGAAAACTGCATTCAAAGAATAAAACTTTTTTTTTTTTACTTCTGACAATGTTGAATTTTGGGATTTTTAAAAGTTTTGTTATTAAAATGTATAATTTCATGGATTTCCTTTAATTTTCGATACTAATGTTACTTCGAAGAATTTGGTTCATATGTTTGACCCTTTCAATCGGTATCATAAAAATACAGGATGTTTTTTTTTCACATTTGTCTGGTTCGATTCCTGGCTTATGCCGGTTTTCCTTAACTATAAAAATAAAATAAAGGTTCCTTTAAGTAAAATTTGTTATCTCTAATATTTAAGGGACTTTCCCTCCAGGGGGCATTCGTTTGGTTCACCTGTATAGGTAGGTAGGTACTAAAATCAAAATAACATATTATACTCGCCAGCAATGCCCACGAAAACAAATGATGTCGATTTTGCGAGGATAGTACTCTGAATTACTGGTAAAACATGTTCTTTGGGACATCCGATAATGCATAACTTTGTAGCTTAGATTCTGCCCCTGTTAAGTCCTATTGCTAAAATTTACTATAATTTAAAAATAATAAAATCCATTACCTTAATGTTTTGGTTGAATTTCCATCTTATAATGCAACCTTCAAAATATCCTTTCATTTTTAGGAGAAGCAAGCACACTTCTGTCGCATATAAAGATGCCATCTACGTGTTTGGTGGAGATAACGGCAAGTCCATGTTAAATGACCTGATAAGGTTTGACATCCGAGAGAAGTCTTGGACGAAGACTGGATGCATGGGAATCCCTCCAGCTCCAAGATATCATCATTCTGCTGTGGTATGGCACTTTTTTTACATGTTTTTTTTTTCAAGTATTGGAAATAGGTAAGTTTGTATTATTGGATTGATGGATGTGGAAAAGGTGAATAAGGTGTGTCAGGATCGTAGCAGATGGAAATCGGCCTACCTCTATATATTTTACCTTCATAAATCATTTTTATTTTATACTAATCTATGAATGAAACATTCCAATATTTGTGGGCTAAACCATGAGGTTATTGATTTTAGGATATGATGGCCCCTTGAAGAAATCTTTAGTTATTTGTAGATAATAGAGTGTATTCTGAAGGCTTTAATTTTAGTTTTAGTGCTGTCAAAAATTGTTTCTTGTTGTTTCTTCAAAGTAATATAGCTTCTGTTGTTAACACTAAAAAATCATTTTACAAAAAATTAAATTTAGTTTTGACAGTACTAAAAATAAAATTAAAGCATTCAGAATCGGCTTTAATGTATTGTTTGTGCTGCCCAATTTTATGTATTGTGCTGCCATTTGTTATAAGGTACTCGCCTTGAAGTCTGAGTTATTAAAAAAAAACCTTTTCTGAAATCAGCCCACAGTGCGTTTTTTTTCCTTTAAACTCGATATTGGCGGAACTAATGCGCGGAGACACATTATGGGAAGCCAGATAAAACGGTATTGAATTGAATGTGTTTTTCATTTACAGGTGCACAAATCTTCAATGTTTGTGTTTGGTGGATACACGGGGGATATTTTGGCGAATTCTAACCTGACCAATAAGAATGATTTATTTGAATATAAGTTTCAAAGTGCGCAGTGGGTGCAGTGGAAGTTTACGGGACAGTGAGTCGTTTACTCTAATAGTTTTATCTTTCGTTGAGGATTTAAAAAAATAATAAATTGAGTCCTGTACTTTGACAAGTATAAAAAAGTATACTTAATGGTATTTATAGGAAGAAAAGTAAGTGCCCGATACGTGAAGTCAGCGGGGTATGAGACGCGCGGGGGACGGATCGGCTCTTACAATATATGAATCAATTTTATCCGCCCCAACGCGTCGCCCGCAAATCGCGAGCGAAGAATATAAACAATCACTACGTAAAGATTCAGATTTATTTCTTATCCAACATTCATACATTTAAAAAAAAATTGGTTCCACATTAAAACATGATAATTTTACATTAGATCGTAATATTTTAGATTCCATCCATCCATCCATCAGCCTGTTTCGTCCACTGCTGGACATAGGCCTTTCCAGGATTTCGCCACTCTTGGCGGTTCTCCTGGAAGAAATGCCCATACTCACACACGCTTTGCAGGCGGGTTGGTGAGCGCGGTGCCGGAACCCTTGCACCAGTGACGCCGCTGCCCGTCACCAGTCTGTCTTATGTAAGGCTCGGCAATTGGGGATGGATAAACCGCCATCCATCGGTCCCAGGCAATGGTGGGCCGCCTAGTTTTGCCTAAGAGCTGTTCTCTTACTCTCCCCCGAATAACTTCGGGAGGATTTGCGAGTAAGATGGTGGTACCTCCACAGTCGAGCCCGGCATCAGCTCTACCACCTAATTTATTAACCGTATTTTAGATTATTATACATTAAATAAAAGATTACACTTTAGATTATACAATTTCTGGTATCATTAAATAAATCACAAAGAAAATCATTAACTGAGAAAAAAGGTTTACTTAAGAGGATATGTCACGCTTGCAAAGGTCACTGTTATTCCATGCGGAACGCCCCGCAGTGCGAGAGGGACGGATTCCGGAAAAAATAGCAAAATGTCGCTTTTAAATGATTATAAAATGAATTAACATAGCTATCAAAATTTCCAACTTAGAAAATTTAGATATCGTTAAAATCTATCTAATAAAATATCGTTCAGGTCTGTATGTCATTCCTGTTTGTCATACTATGAAAAAAAGTGTAGAAGAAGACCTCATTTCAATAACTATTCCTATCGAGTGAAAGTTACGCAATCGCGTTTCTGTACTGAACAAAACTAGAAAACGGTTCCGAAATTTATATACTGATTTATCAAATTAGTGGCTTCATCTGAAAAGCAGGTATACAACTTCAAATAGGGCCATTATCGAAATAGCCCCTTCAAAAATGAGAAATCTTAGTCACAAAACAAATGGACGCCTTCTTTTAATTTTAGAAAAGCGGGAGGTTCGATTCCGAAGTGAATTATAGTACAATATCACAGCTTGGATCTGGTCAGATATAATATTGTTTTGTGTGTTTGTATTTGTCTGTTAGAGAGCCGGTCCCGCGGTCAGCGCACGGCGCCGCAGTCTATAACGATAAGCTGTGGATATTCGCCGGGTACGACGGCAACGCAAGGCTCAACGATATGTGGACCATTAACTTAGTGGTAGGTGTAAAATGTTGATGTTTTATTATTTAAAATTCGCCTCTTTGTCGCGGGGTCAAATAATTCCGTAGAGGCAGACTTGTTCTGTGTGCTTCGGAAGGTACAACCCGGTCACATTATCTCGAGACCTCGCTGGAATGCGAACCACCCGCCCCGTTCTCCTTTCACCTCCCCGCGCTCGCCACGGCGCGTCAGTACGGTTAGCACTTTCGTTGCCGATACGCGTCGACTTGTTTTTGTGGTATATTTTTAAACATTCCATTGTTACGTTTGGACTTTTATTGTTATTTTGTTATTGCTGTTACGTTAAAATATTGTTTTTGTTGCAACGTTGGACATTTTTGTTAATTTTGGACATTTTGGTTTAGTTTGGACATTTTTGTTACTATTTCGTTGCTTTGAAGTGGGACAGTGAAAGTTTTTTCAAATATGGGAAAAACTATTCACAGTGAAGCAAGAAATTTAATCCTGAAAGTTCTCGCTTTCTTTGAATCAGAGAAAGCTAACAAGCAATTCGTAATACCTGTAGATCAAGTTGTTAAACGAACCTGTGCTGCAACAGGAATATCAAAATGTACTTTGATGAGAATAAAAAAGGAGGCCAAAGAATTGCGGCATGCGTCACTGCAACATGCTACACCGAGTCATTTATTTTTCATCATTTTAATCATATCATTATAATAATATTACCTACATTAAATTAATTAACACAATATTTGTTTTGTTGGAAATCTTATTGTGTATAATAATATCCTACTAGAGGATGCTTGTTTTGCGCACCATATCTGAGCGCCGACGCAACGTGACGTCATCGACGCCAGGTCTCGAGATAATGTGACCGGGTAGTACGTTAATATGTACATCATTATCTGTGCCCGAAGTATGGCGGTAAAGCTTATCGTCCATAAGGCTGAGTCGTAATAATCGTCGGTGAAATGTGGGTGTAAGAGTGTCTTGAGTGTAACTTGCATGTCACAGTTTATTCTGGAAAACACTTCTGAAATATTTCATGACTATGCAATTTTATTACTTATTTGGAACCCACAGTAGTAATTAATCATACCGCCAGTAAACAATTATTTTATATCTGAGGTTCAGCTACATAACTCACATGGTATACGATGATAACTAAAAATGTCTGGGTACCGGTGGCGAAGGGTGAACATTTAAAAAAGGGAAGCCGGGCAAAAAGATCGCCTTACTCAGAAAAGCAATCAAGGAAAACAAAAAAAATTGTACTCTTGCAACTCTCTGTCAGCCAAGTGTATTTGTCGTATTGAGATTTATGGAAATGTTTGACAAAGCGAAAAGCATAGAACAAAGAAATGAAGTAAGGATGCCATTCCCTAAACAAGCCGATGGGAATCGTGTTATATGGACCCTTCGCCACTGCTGGGTACCAAGTATGAACATGCTATCGACTCGACATCTCAACTGTAAACAAAAATGTAGCTCTTAATTCATAGCAATAAGAGTTGTTTAGAATTTATCAAGTTTATCTGTCAAATTTATCGATTCGATGCCTACGTACTTGCTATGCTGTATCGACTCGTCCATCCCTGTGCTTCTGACAGAATATAGAAAGCCAGTAAGGGCACATTTTGTGTTCGGTCTGCGTGCTTCAAAGGCACGTCAATCAATAGGTCCAATTTGTGCTTTAGCAGCGTTGGTGGAAATGCGCGAGTGAGTGATACTCACTATGTACAATCGGCAAGGTTCGCGCCTGACCACCTCAAGGGCCAGTTTTGTGTGAAGTGGCGCGCGGCAACTCCCGCTAGGCACCACCCTGCTAGTTTTTGTCTACCTATCTATAGTCTGACTAAAGTGACTGATGGACCCGAAAACGCGCTAAAAAGTGTCTCTCATTTATAAACTATCATTGGTAAATAAAATAAAACGCGGGGCTAGCTGAGATCGCCACATGCAAGCAACAAAGTTTTGAAACTGGTCAGTCGCGAACCTTGCCGACTATACATCCTGTGCTGACGCACACAGACATCAGGTATTACTAGGTCTTATCCTGATAGCATCTTGAACGGATAGTACCTTCGAAACACCCCAGGGAGTCATGTCGTGTCGTATTGTGTTCCAGGGCGAGAACCGGCAATGGGAGAAGGTGGAACAAAAAGGGCAGTGCCCGCCGACCTGCTGCAACTTCCCAGTGGCGGTGGCGCGCGGACGAATGTTCGTGTTCAGCGGGCAAAGTGGCGCCAAGATCACTAACGCACTGTTTCAGTTCCACTTCGAGACGCACACGTGAGTAAAGACTTTGTGACGCCTCGGCACCGGACCGTCTCGAAATACGCATTTAAATGTGAGCTTTAAATCGTGCAGCATACGTGTTATTTTGCGAGACACAAAAATGACATGTACGCAACACGATTTAAAGCACATATTTCAATTCTTTACTTTGAAAGGTGGTTAAAGTGTTATAATGTATGAAAAAGAACCTTAAACATTCTAAGAGCTTCTGCTGGCTTCATATCCAACTGCCTGTGCTGCCAAATTAACACGTTGAAATGCAGGTATTGTTTGTAGGAAACGTCAATGTATAACCTTTAGCATTCATTATTCTACTTGTTAGCCGCTCCTGGATAAAAGGGCCTTAACACACGCAAAGACAGACAGAGAGACTGACGGACAACCAAGTGATACTATAACCTTTTTACATGATGAGTATTGATGAGGTACGGAACTCTAAAAGTTTTTTGCTGCATGCTATTTTTTGTTTTTATTGTTGTACTATTTCTGTTTTTGTGTAAATACCTGTTTTTGTTTACTTGCTCTGCTCTACATCATAAGAGATGGGGGGTGCTGAAAATCAGTGCTGGAGACCTCTACGGGGTAGCCAGCACCTTAGCTGAGCACTCTCCCTTTGTCAAATAATAATGTTGTGCAATTTGTGCATGTATGTATGTATGTATTAATTAAATGTATGTTTCTGAATACCTGTATGTACCTCTGTCTTTTGTTTTCTGTTTGGTTTGATAATAAACCTATCTTACTCTTTTATTTTTCCTCAGTTGGAGCCGTGTGTGTACAGAGCACCTTCTTCGTTGCGCGGGACCGGCGCCCGCGCGGCGTTACGGTCACGTGATGTTGGCGCACGGCAGGCATTTGTACGTGTTCGGTGGCGCCGCCGATAACACGCTGCCAAGTGACTTGCACTGCTACGACCTTGACACGCAAATGTGGTTCGTATTGTCATTGTGTTTAGGTGTAATGTGGTCTAACGCCCTACAATAAGAGACCTAGGGTAAGAGATCTGCACCTCTAACGTGAAGGATCATATCGAGCTGGATAGCGCTTGATACAGTGCTGTCTCACTCTGTTGATCTACCTAGAGAGGGACAGATAGTGGTATATGGAGCTGTTAAAGCTCGATATTGTCTACCATGTTAGGTATCCTGGGATGAAGCCTCGCCCAGGAAGTTCCTTATTAGTCTTCTTAAGAAGGAACGTTTCGATCTCGGTTCAAAATGGTCAACTTACGATTGTTTATCTCATTTTTAAATAAAGTGTATGAAATAAAATGATTTCATCTTATTTTGCGACTATTGTATAATACCTATATTTATCAGGAGTTTTTAGCCGAATTGCGTCATTTTAATATAATATAGTTCGCGTGAATGTCCATACCAACGTAAAAGTGTGTTTAAAGTTGTTGTGGACATTAATTTGCAATATGGTCGCGAAATGACATAAATAACATTTATTAAGTACTTTTTATTCAATAAGGTTCGTTTCGAAACGAGCGGAAATCACTCTAAGTGTTGCGAATTTCACCCCAAAGCCTTCAAAAATTGACACGAGATAAACCGAGGGTAAACGAACTGTTACCTGACAGCTGCACAAAAGTGTTTTGAAACGCTTCGGAGTAATGAGAAAATCACACTGGGCCACCTGATTGGTGCAACCAGATGTTTCTTTCTCGTGCTCCTTCATGGATCGGTCTCTTTCTAATAAACGAGTGAAATTTCGCACTATGATCGCACGTTCTGAAACGCTTCCTAATAATAAAAAACAATCATAAGCTGTGCATTCTGCATCGAGATCTAAACGTTCCCCCTTAGAATAAAATATTTAGGATATTATAAATCCAATTCTATAAAAATAAAACACGAGTTACATAACCATATAATAAATATTTTAAAAATTTCTTCTTAATCTCAAAATGGTTCAGAAATTAGCTCAGTAGGTATAGATAAATAGTGGTTTCTCTAAAATACGGTTCAATATGGCGTTTTATATCGACACCTGCTGTAGTGAATGCAATTCGTTCTAACATTTTCCTTGTTACCCCGTTCATTCGTAGGTCGGTGATCAATCCATCCTCCGACTCCCAGATTCCGTCGGGACGTTTGTTCCACGCGGGCGCAGTCGTCGGCGACGCCATGTTTGTTTTCGGTGGAACCGTCGACAACAACGTTCGGAGTGGGGAGCTATTTAGGTTTCAGGTCAGTACATGCACGTCTTTTATACCTGTCTGTGCTTAAACGAGATAATAAATAATAAAGCCGATTTTGAAGGTTTTAATTTAAAGCTAAGAAACTTACTAAAAAACGTAATTTTATGTGACAGCACTATATTTTGCTTTACTGAAGGGCACACCAACTAAAATTAGCAAGTCTTGTAAACGCTCTTAAATCAAACTAATTTTTTAAAATTCAATCATATGACAGCTCTAAAATGTGCCTTGAAATTACCAAAACAAGTTAAAATTTAACCGTCTGGGTTAAAAAAAAACTGTAATCTCAAAAACACTAGTGCGATAATGTAAAGTAAAAAGCACGCGTGTTTAATATGCTGCATTATGACCTTAAGAACGCTGCAATAAGGGCCACTTTATAAGCAAGTGTGTTGAAAAATATTTTAGGAAGTTGCTAACGAGTATCGAGACCAAAACTCATGGTAGACCTACTGGCTCTGAAGAGAAAACGAAGGAAGATGATACACCGACAAGAGCGAGCCTCTTAAACAATTGACGATGCTGACCTGTCATATCGTTATTTTGTAGTTACTAAGCTACTATTGGCGGTAAGTTAAATACTAAAAAATAAGCGCACGATGCGTTGGATAAAACCAGAACCGGGTGCGATTGAAAATCAGCGCTGCAATTACAGTTTGCTTTATAAAACTAAATTTAATACTACTTATAGTGACAGATGACGAATAACGTAGGTCAGTATGTTCTTGTGCTTACGTTGGTATTTCATTACTCTTCCACAGTTATCGAACTACCCCCGCTGCACTCTCCACGAGGACTTCGGCCGCATCCTCAAGTCTGGTCAGTTCTGCGACGTGCGACTGTTACTGGGCAACGAGCAGTGTGTGACGCGCGCGCATCAGGCCATGCTCGCTGCGAGAAGTCAATACTTGAGAGCAAAGATCAAGTGAGTCTAGTCTCTGTTGCCAGTCAATAAGAGTCAGTTCTGCTAGAGCGATTTTGAATTCTAGACATACTAAAATGACGTAACTATAAGGGCTTGGAAGGAGCTTACTGATTACTTCAAATATTTTTAGCGCACCATAGCCCTGCATTCTCGGCAAACATAGGTTTCATGTTATAAATATCTAATGTTAACGATTTTTCATAGACTCTACTATTATATTTTTTTTAATACACCTGCCCAAAGTGTGTTAGATTACGTGTCTGTGTAGCGTGCGTAAAATTACATATTTCACACTAGTGCTTTATTTTTTTACTACTAACGCCATTTAGGGGCAACCGACGACATCGTTTAGTAAGCAGTGTGTAAACCTTCTTTTACTTGTCGTTTGGTTGGTATTTGAAGTATGGGTTTGGCTTTACAAATAAAAGTCACCAGATGTAAATGCAAACTTAAGAATCCCTTTAGGGTATGAAAGTATACACGATTCTGATGTCATTACAAGAAAAAAATAATATATACCTTGAATTTTCACCAAAAATTCCATAATTTTTCTAAGCTATGGCTACGCATTATTTTAAACGAAATTTAATAATCCCGTAGCAGCTATCCGCCCTCACCGGCCTCCCCACACACCTAGTTGCATCCGTGACCGCCACATAGGGTTATTTGACCTCAAAAATCGATTAAAAGTCTAAAAGTTTACAAACAGCATCGATACGTATATTACCATGTTGTTCTGAATAGGTGAATAACCAACCCATTTTATAGCGACCGTGCTTTATCCTCCCCTCCCGCACACCCGACGTCAACTCGGTCGGAACTTTGACTTGGCATAAACCGCACGTCTTTTTTCTCGGCATTTTAAGTTGTGAATGGTGAAGATTTTGAGTTTGATTTTTCAGTTTAAGGGTCCATGTCACCTAAACGTGCCCCACCGTATTGCTGATTCATGACAGAAAATATTTGTGTAATGAGAAATAAATAATCACACAAGTTGTCGAAGAGTTGTATTACAACCTAATTAATTTGATTTTTGCATAGAATTCATAGCAAGCTAGAAAAAATCTAAAGTCACTAAAAATCACGTAAAACTGCTCTTCGCGTATTTCCCATTGACGGTTTCCCAGATGATTTTGGAAACTGAAATTCAGTCACCCGTAAGTTAAGAGTATGCAGAATGGTGTGATTGGTTTAATTTTGCCAAACAAAAATTGTAACTTGGTGTATTTATCCATCGAACATAATAATTCGGCATCGAAACGTGATTCTTTAGAGCGCGCGATGTTTCGGTTGTCGTAACAGCCACGGCTCAGAGCGCGCTATTTTAAACAATAATGAAACGTCACAGAGTTCAGTTCTACTTGACGCTAAATGAGGTGCTTAATGTTAGGGAGAACTATGGCAACAGAAGGTAAGGTATACCTTTGCGCATTTAATGATATCAAATTGTTATTGTATTTGTGCATAAATAATGAAGTACAGTATTGGTTTAAAAAAATGCAGTTTTTGGAAAAATAAAATATAAATAAATAGGAGCTCCCTTGAACTACACTGTTATTTTTACGCAGTGATGAAGCCGGAGATCTAGACAACTAAATACTGAAAAAAACCTTTCCACTTCTCTCCACCTTTTATCAAAATATGTAAAAAACGCAAGGATTGTACCCTTAAACTAATAATAAATTAGTAAAAAAGTTATCTGTATATTAAATATTTTTGCAAAATTATAAATAAAATGGGTTATTAGAAACCGAGGTATAACCTATAAATTTTTCAATTTTTATCTGTCTGTCTGTCTGTTCCGTTTTTACTCGAGAACCACTAAATGGATTTGTATGCGATTTTCTTTATTTGCGTCGTAGTGAACCTGGTTAGGTTAGGTGGTAGAGCTGATGCCAGGCTCGACTGTGGAGGTACCACCATCTTACTCGCAAATCCTCCCGAAGTTATTCGGGGGAGAGTAAGAGAACAGTTCTCAGGCAAAACCAGGCGGCCCACCATTGCCTGGGACCGATGGATGGCGGTATATCCATCCCCAATTGCCGGGGCTTATAAAGAACACACTGGTGACGGGCAGCGGCGTCACTGGTGCAAGGGTTTCGGCACCGCGCTCACCAACCCGCTTGCCCAGCGTGTGTGAGTATGGGCATTTCTTCCAGGAGGACCGCCAAGCGTGGCGAAATTACGGAAAGGCCTATGTTCAGCAGTGGACGAAACAGGCTAATGGATGGATGGATGGACCCTGGTTAACATAATTATAAGCTCCAAGGGTGTTGATAAAATAACTAAATAACTTAACTAATAAAATAATAAATAAATAATTTTATTGATATTATAATTTCTTATAATTTATTTATTATATTAAAATAAATACTGTTTTCATTTCAACATGGTGTTTTTTTAATTGTATGCTTAAAAACCTCATAATATAATTTTGTCCGGTTTTTGAGGCCAAATAATCCTTTGCCGCCGCCGCCGCCGGGGTATGCAGTGGCCGCCTGTTGCCAAATCGTGCCGCGCCTCAGTCTGAGACCGCACCGTTGCAAATCTCGCTCGATCACACGCTAATACCTACCGACGTTATCATATCAGTGGCAAGCGACCAGCGGGGCTGTTCACGCGATTAGTGTATTTTGAGTAAAGAAAATCGTCTTATTGTGAGGTACTGGTACTTTATTAGAGATCCCAGTATTTAAAAATAAATCTTTGCCTATCATACTAACACATCCTTAAAAAATGATTCTTGCCTTTGCTTTTACACCCTGTATATTCATTTTTCAGAGAAGCAAGGGAAGAGCTGGTAAAGCGGATAGCGGCGGGGGAGGAGGAGCCAGAAGAATACTCATACAAAGGAGAGCCACAACTCACAGTGAAGCTGCCCGAAGCCACGCCCGAAGCGTTCAAGATGGTGCTCAACTATATCTACACTGATAGGATAGACCCCACTGAGAAAGGTGAGACGCGTTTGTTGTCCAATGATTATGTTCACGATGGTCAGATTTGAGTGGCAAGAAAGGAGTCTACGCGTAACCTTGTATGTAGTGTTGCCAGATCCGTTTTTCCAAATATCGGGACCAAAATAAAAAAAAGGGGGACTGGGACGAAAACATCGAAACGTAGAAAAAAATCATAACTATGGTTACAATCCTTTAATTCAAAACCATTCATTTCATGCATTCGACTTATAACTGTAGAATATTAGGCAAGTTTCTTGTTTTGAAAATATTATGCCATTTTTCGATACGTTTTTTATTGCCATCCTCAATGGTCTCGATTCGGTGCAACACAACTTAACTTATTTGACAGGATTAAACTTAATTTAAGCCTTCTGTCTTTTTCTTTCTGTATCAAAAAGACAAGGACAGGACGTCTAAAGTAAGGTTAGTCCTGTCAAATATATGTTAAGTCGTGTTACACCGAATCGACACCAATAGCGGCTCTTAAACGTCTTTGATTTTACAAATTTCTTCAAATAAAGCATCCATGTCAAAATCTGCATAAAATATATTTAGTTTTTCAATAATTTCAGCAAACATCTTAAAATCAAATTTTGCATTCAGAGCAAATGAAGTCCGAAGAAGTTGTACCAGTAACAGCGAAACTAGGCACACGAATTTTTACTCCCTGTATTTTTATATTGTAAAGCGGCAACAGCTCACTCCATTCTTAGTCTTAGGATCTGCGGTCGAATATCGGGCGAATAGTCGGGCGTGCGTCTGTGAGTTTTTTGAATTTATGTGCATAGCTTGCAGAACGGTGCAGGAACGCACTGTGATAACACCTGAACGACCAAAAAACGACATACATGTATTTGTGCCCACAGTATGGCGATCTTTATCACGTTGGGACGTTGAAAAACACCTCCGACACCTTCAGAAAATAATTCCTCGAGGTGTCAGATGTGTTGCCGAGTATGGACTGTGAAATGTAATTCCACCGACGATCACCGACGACGATTATAACGTCCCATCCTGGATGGTGGGCTGGTCTCTATCGACGTACTTCCGGCATAAATATGCACCCACAGCAGCTTAACAGGCCTTCGGAAGCACGTAGACTACAGAAAGGAAAACATGTCATAACTTGTTTGTTTTTGCCCCAGATGAGAACCCCGCGTCGCCAGCCACCGTGCTCCTAGTAATGGAGGTGCTCCGACTGGCGCTCCGACTGAACATCCCGCGCCTCAGGGGGCTCTGTCAGCGGTACCTGCGTGCCAACTTGTGTTACAGCAACGTGCTGCCCGCGTTACACGCCGCGCACCACGCGCAACTCAACTGTATCAAGGAGTATTGTTTGAGGTCTGGATATAACCTATCTTGCTCTATCCTTACCGGATATCTTCGGATTCTTTCCTTCACTGCTAGCGAACGAAAAACACATAGAAGTCTGATTAGCGCCGATAAATGATCCCACGATAAACTGTGTCTAAAACAGCTTAATATGGCAATGGCTCCATTGTCCTCACATAAACAACTAGACACACAGTCTCTAAGAAAAGTTCGTCAAAAAACGTCCGAACGTGCGACGTGCATAATAGCAAAAATCTTCAACCAAATTAAGACGTTATGTCGTTAACATAAGATGCAATGTCAGTTGTATGCAATCGTTATTCCAATTTGTCACGCCATAGCGGTGTCAAAATGCATCGCGGACACTCTTTGAGCGAGATTGTAAGTCTTGTTGCTTATGAGAGGTCAATGAATGGCTCCAATAGCATCCACCGTGTCTATAGTTATTATGGCCCAGTTTCGCGTGACGCATAGTATGAACCAATCATGAGCCATTTACCTTTTTAAATCTCAGGTGCCATTTTCGAATGACACTTTGTTAGAAACGCGTCTTCTTTGTTATTTACATTCGTCGTTCATTGCTTTGGTCGACTTTTTAGTATGCATACTACGTGGATAGTCAGATCATTTTGTGTCACAAACAGAGCACGTTTCATTGTACCTATCAGTAGCCCGGTACATAAACATTCGACTAAAACCAAACGGATTGAGAGTTTTCAAACTTGCATTTGGCTCTGTTCCTACTTTATGTAATGCTATCACAGCTCAAATCGATAAAACTCAAGCATAAACTATTTTTATTACAGCTAGGTTTACAAACTAACTCAACTTTCATTAAATAAAAATAAAAACATAATCGCACTGTGATCTCATTACATGGCCTCATACAAACTATAATACTATCCGCCCTTGTTTGTAGAAGCTTGACCAATTTTCAAGCTAGGAATATTTGAAATGAGGTAGAATAGCTTTTAGTACCTAAGTACTAAAATTAAATAAAGGTTTAGCATGTGGGTATTTCCGCGTGAAACTAATTTTAAAATTTCATTTAGAGACCCTAAGAACGTCTAGATATTGATTTCTGTCTGGTCTATCAAAATAATTTTATGTAAGGGCAGTAAAATCCGCCATTTAAAAAATACTTAACTGACTACCAAATGGCGATCTAAGAATTTTGTAACCGGACCATTTTTACATAAAATCTGCAATTAGGTAGTATGTATTGTTACTTTTATATTTTACTTTTTTCAGGTTCGTAGTAAAAGACTACAACTTCACTCCCATAGTGATGTCGGCGGAATTCGAACAGATGGAACAAAGTCTAATGGTGGAAGTGATCCGCCGCCGCCAGCAGCCGCCGCCCAAGCAGCCCCAACACGACCCTGAGGAGGAGATACAAGGTTGGACTCTATTGTGTTTGACGTAAGGTCGATATTGCTACAACTTCCCTCCCATAGTGATGTCGGCGCAGTTCGAACAGATGGAACAGAGTCTGATAGTAGAAGTGATCCGGCGCCGCCCAAGCAGCCCCAGCACGACCCTGAGGAGGAGATGCAAGGTATGTGTTTGACGTAAGGTCGATATTGCTACAACTTCCCTCCCATAGTGATGTCGGCGCAGTTCGAACAGATGGAACAGAGTCTGATGGTAGAAGTGATCCGCCGCCGCCCAAGCAGCTCCAGCACGACCCTGAGGAGGAGATACAAGGTTGGACTCTATTGTTACTCAATGCGGAATGATCCGCAGTGCGGGAGGGACGGATTCCGGAAGAAATAGCAAAATGTCGGTTTTAAATTAATATAAAATTAACTAAAATAGCTATCATAATTTCAAAGTAGCAAAATTTAGATATTGTTACAATCTATCTATTAAAATGTCGTTGAGGTTTGTATTATGAATGAATGACAATTATCCTATTTATCAAACTATTAAAAAAAAGTGTCGAAGAAGACCTCATTTCAATAAATATTTCTATCGAGCGAAAGTTCTGCAATCGCGTTTCAGTACTACAGAAAACTAGAAAAGGGTTCCAATATTTATATACTAATTTATCAAATTTGTAACTTCTTCTGAAAAGCAGGTAAGTTAACGACTTCAAAAAGTGCCAATTTTACGCTTTTTTTGTCATTGCTGCGTTTTACTTTTTACCAGGCATTCTTCTGAAATATCAGGCATTTTCAGACAGGCATAACTCCATTTTGAAATGGTAACGAAGCAACAGCACGTTGTTGACTATGACCCTAATATCCCATCAAGAAGAAATTACATCATGACGGTACTTGGAGGAGAAAACCAACTGGAGTGGAGCCGCGCACTAATTTCTTTGCAAAAAAGTTTCGTCGAAAATGACGAGGCAGCGTCGCGATACACGCACACTACAAAATACTCAAACACTAGCTTAAACTACGTGGGACGCACTATAAGTTTCCGGAATGAATATGAAAAAATACTATTAAAGGTACAAAATTAATTTATTGTTTTTCAAAATAATCTCCCTTGGCGTCTATGCACTTTTTCATTCGATCAAACCAGTTTTGAAAACTTTTGTGCCACTCCCCTGTGGTGACCTCTGAAACGTGTTTTTCATACTCCTCGACAGCCTCTTCTGGTGATGAAAATCGTTGACCGCGTAATTGGTTCTTAATTTTTGGGAACAGAAAAAAGTCACAAGGTGCCAGGTCGGGACTGTATGCAGGATGACTCATGAGTTCTACATTTTTCGTCTTCAAAAAGTCGTTTGTCTGTCTGGCCGTGTGAGAACTAGCATTGTCGTGGTGCAGGATGATACGGCGTTTACGGTTATTTTTACGGAGTTCGTCAATAACTTCCGGCAAACAAATGGTCGTGTACCAGTCACTATTCACGGTACGAGGATTCTCTAAAGCAACAGTAGCCACGTGTCCAGTTTTATTAAAAAAAGAAGCAATCATCCGCTTAGATGCACTTTTCACGCGCGCCACTTTGGTTGGTTTCGGCTCATCTTGAAAGACCCATACGCTCGATTGCTGCTTTGTTTTGGGATCGTAGCAATAAATCCATGTTTCGTCACCTGTTACTATGTCCCACACCAAATTTGACGCACCTTCGTTGAATCTGGTAAGCATGGCACTGCACCAAGTTACGCGGTCCGTTTTTTGAGCCTCGGTCAAGTTGTGTGGGATCCACCGCGAGCACAGCTTTCTCACACCCAAATGTTTGTGTAGGATTGATTGTATTTGACTCATGCCTATTTCTAAGGATGCGCGAATTTCATGGTAGGTCACATGCCTGTCTGTTTCAATCATACGGCGCACAGCATCGATGTTTTTGTTGGTCACAGCGGTGGACGGCTGACCATCGCGAGATTCGTCACTGAGATTGATACGACCACGCTTGAATTCTGCAAACCAGCTATAAACAGTCGTCTTGCATGGTGCTTCATTGCCAAAAGCTGTTTCAAGCCGAGCGATGCTCTGTTGAGCTGTCAAATTACACTTAAAATCGTAGAAAATCATACTACGAAAATTTTCCCGATTTAAATCCATGTTGATGCAGACACACAATTTTTTAAATGGCGCCACAAGGTAAAAACAAAAGACAGTCAGATGAAACAAACTGCATTCTACAGCCAAAGAGTTCTATTTTCAAATGTTGCAATAAATTTTTAAATATTGTTTATGTGAGTGGCCAGTTCCGGAAACTTTTAGTGTTACCTATGTATACGCACACAATCACATTCACACACAGGGACATCTATCGTTATTAATATAACCGGTATTCCCGCGGGGCTTATACCTTTGGCAGAGGGGTTCGCCTGTTGGTGGCCTGTCCAGTTGGTTTGTTCGTCCGAGTGACGGTACAATTACATCCGCAGGCACAACGCTAGAACAAGACATGTCGGTGTGGGTGGGCGCGCTCGGCGCGGAGCTCAGCGACGTTCGGCTGAAGGTCGGCGTGACGGAGCGAGCGGCGCACAGGTCTATACTGGCGGCGCGGGCGGCCTACTTCGAGGCCATGTTCCGGTCATTCTCGCCGCATGATAATACTGTCAATGTGAGTGTTACTGTACACTTTATTGTTGGTTGATTGTGGTAGCCTATGTTAAGAGTATAAGAATTTGTGTATCATTTGCAATGAGATTTATGCGACATGTTGATCTTAACAGGTAACTTACGTAGAAGCTGTTCATATCTATTGAGCATTTTTCTCCATTCCTTATGGTTTTCGATTAGGCCATCCCCGCCCACTTGTAAAACTAAGCCTGTTTTACACAGGATAGGTTAAATTATGCTACTACACAATTCGGTAAATGTAATTAATTGGTAATCTTTATTACATACATACATACATATTCTCACGCCTGTCTCCCAGAGGGGTAGGCAGAGACTACAGATTTCCATCTACTACGATCCTGACACACCTCTTTTGCTTCTTCTAAATCTATCAACATAGTCATACAGGCTCTTCTATTCCGGGTACATTTCACTTTGCCCTTTTTCAGTATGTCGCTTATTTGGTCGGCATACGTCCTTCTAGGGCGGCCCGGTCGAGCTTTACCTTCCACTTGTGCAGCATAAATTCCTTTCGTCACTCTACTTTCATTCATCCTCTCTATATGCCCAAATCACCAAAGCATTCCTTTTTCTATTCTTGTCACTATATCTTCTTTCAGGCCACAACGATCCCTTATGTCGATATTTTTCACTCTATCATTCAATGTCAAACCACACATACTCCGCAAGGAACGCATTTCCACTGCATTCACTCTACTGCGATGCTCATCTTGCCAGACCCAACATTCACTCCCATACATAAGCGTAGGAGCCAACACTCCACTATGAACCGCCAATCGTGCCTTTGAAGTCACACTTTGGCTGCCCATAAAGGAGTGCAGGGCTTCGTTCACTTTGTTTCCCGCATTCACTCTTCTTTCAATGTCACCGTCACACTTTTCATCGCGTGTGAATAGACAACCCAGATAAACAAATTCTTTAACCTGTTCCACTTCCTCGTCTTCAATCTTAACCTTACATTCAGTCACCGCTTCATCCCTCTAATCTTTATAAACCACAAAATTTGCCGCCCCTAAAATCTGCCGCCTTAGGCTCAATCCTACTCAGCCTGCTGGTAAATCCACCACTGCCCATAGATAAAGGTTTATCTGTGATGTCGCCGAATGAGTTTAAAATTTTGTTCACGCTGATCCGAGAATAACGATTAAGCTTTGCCAGCACCATCTACGCGCTCAAAACAAGAAGTTGTTCCTAGTTTGTACATACGAGTTGTCAAAACTTAAATGAAGAAATTCCAGCAGTTTATAACCAATCTGGAGCGCTAACCTCCATTGAAACCCGCACGCTAAAATAAATGACCTATATGTATTATCTATCTCTATTACTCATGAAATTATTTTCTCTTTGAAGGAATCGCTGTCTCTGTTACTCTTATGGCGGAACGTTTCGAGCTCGGTGCAAAATGCACAACTTACGATTGTTTTTCTCATTATAGAATAAAAAATACTAAATAAATGTAATTTAGGGCATTTCGCGACCATAGTTTAATGTCAATTAGGCTTTTCTACTATAAAAAATTAATTTTATGCATTGCGTTGTAAATAAATGTCCACACCAACATAAAACACGCATTTAGGTTTGTATGGACATTCACGCTAACTATAATCCATAAAATTACGCAATTCTGCTAAAAACCTCTAACAATTATTAATCAAAATAAGATGAAACTATTTTATTTCATACATTTTATTTAAAAATGAGATAAACAATCATAAGTTTTGCATTTTGCACTGAGCTCGAAACGTTCCCCCTTAAGGTAAACAATTTGAAGGTCAATTTTCTTGCTGTGACCTTGTTGCATGAAGTTAGCGCTCCAGAAGCGCGTTCATTAAAGAACAGTAGGCGGGGTAGAAACACTGGAGTTGCAACGCTGAGTTTTTGAACAGGTTTGGGTTACATTCGGAACGTAACTTGTCATATTTTCTTTAAATGGTTGTTTATCTGATTTTGACGTGCTTATACTGCCTATACGAATCCTACTTAGAGTTAATGTTGAAAAAGTCCACACTGGTGCAGCGACACTGCCATCTTTGGACAGTTGTTGTTGTGGCCCGAGTTGATTTTTGAACGGACTAGTGTTGCAACCCGGGTAGGAAACCCAACCCATTGTGTGTTTATGAACGACTATCAGCATCGTTATTATAACCTTCTTGGATGTGTTCTATCTTCGCTCCCCAGATACAAATCTGCGACACGGTACCGTCAGAAGAAGCGTTCGACTCGTTGCTGCGCTACATCTACTACGGCGACACAAACATGCCCACCGAAGACTCGCTGTACTTGTTCCAAGCGCCGATATATTACGGTATGTCATCTGTTGTTCTATTATTTATTGCATGGTATTTTTTTTTATTGGTTTATTTCGGGACAATTATTTTGGCCTTCAAAAAAAAAATGGTACCGGGCTTGACTGTGGAGGTACCACCCACCATCTTATATCAAACCCCCTGAAGTTATTTAGATGAGACTAAGAGGACAGCTCCGAAACAGGCACAACCAGGTGGCCCACCATTGCCTGGGACCGATTGATGGCCATAAATAAAACAGATTGGTGATGGGTAGCGGCGTCACTGGTGCAAAGGTTTCGGCTCCGCGCTCACCAACCCGTCTGCCTAGCGTGTGTGAGTATGGGCATTTCTTGCAGGAAGACCACCAAGAGTGGCGTAATTTTAGAAAGGCAGCAGTGGACGAAACAGGATGATGGGTGGACGAAGATTAAATGAAAACAAAAATTTAATTTTATTGTGTAATAAAAACACGTTTTTAGACTGATTACGTTCTTTTTTGTTAGTGTAGGTACTGCAAAATTAATGTAGTATCGATAGTCATGCAACACTACCGGGTGTAAATAGAGTGCTACTATTAAATGAAACCACATATTCTACGGATCATACTGAACCACTTTTCCCAAGGATCATACCCGCGCTAACTATTAGTTCAAAAATGCGTGAACCCTAACGCACCGACATACGGGCGAGTTTAGAGAGAGCGTCGCCGTAAACAAGCTTCAAGTTGCGGTTTTATTTGAAGGTCGCACTCTATTTACACTCGGTATAATCTGAATCTGAGTAGCTTACGTAATGCTGTAATCAATATTATTAATAAATAAACCAGGTGTAAATAGAGTGCGACCTTTAAATAAAACCGCAACCTGAAGCTGTTTCATGGGCGACGCTCTCTCTAAACTCGCCCGTATGTCGGTGCGTTAGGGTTCACGCATTTTTGTTTGGAACTCAATTATTTCCCAAACTAAGGGTGTCCGCGGGTATGTTTCTCGGGAAAGTGAAGCAGTAGGGTCGGTAGAGTATGTGGTTTCATTTAATGGTAGCAGTCTATTTATATCCGGTATATCTATGTCCTACGTTCCGTTACATTCCGTTGATGTGTTCCCATCAGGTTTCACAAACAACCGTCTGCAAGTGTTCTGTAAGCACAACCTACAGAGCAACGTCTCGCCAGAGAACGTGCTCGCTATACTGCAGGCGGCGGACCGCATGCGAGCAACGGACATCAAGGAGTACGCATTGAAAATGATCGTCCATCACTTCTGTCAGGTGAGTGGCAGGCAACGTCAGCAAATGACTACACTAAAGATGTCTTGCCAGGCGTGCCACCGTCTTAGTACAAAATTTGATAACCCGTTTCTCTGTTGTTTTTCGTTATAGACTAAAATTCAAGACCTCTATAGTGTGATACCGGCATTCACAAAGTCACTATCTGGCTGAAATGTAAAATTTTGGTGTAGGTACAATTTAAGGCAAGAAAACAATTCTGTATGTAAATCTGTCCAGCTTGATATCTTTAAGAGGCCTGTAGCCGGCGGCTTGAAGTCAGTCGCGCACGGGGTCCCTATGCTTGCTATTTCATTCTACATTCAACTTCGGATTATAGAGCACTGACTGACTGTTATTGGTTGGCCCGAACGTTCATTTCCCGAGCTCATACGGAACTAACCGAACACTAAGCTAACGCGAGACAAAATTCATGTCTTGAAAAAACCCGAGAATGGTTTTGGATTTTCCTATGATTTTAGGAGAAATATCCCAAAATTCGAAATAAAACAAAAATATTTTTGAATAGTATAAAATATACTACGAGTATGCTGTGAACCTAAAATTATTTGATTTGTTGTATCGCTTCTAGGACATTACGGTACATAAACGCTTGTAACTTTTGTATTTGATTTTGATAAATGTTTTAGGTTCAAGTCATGGATATTGTATGAGATATGTTGAAAAAGATAAAATGATAAGCAAGTACCTATCAATAAGGATATTATCAGCGAATAGCGCTAGTATGAGAGTTAAGGCGCTACCTCACTAAAATCGGCACTTTTTGAAGTTATTTACCTGATTTTCAGAAGCCACTTATTTGATAAATTTGTATATAAATATGGGTACCTTTTTCTAGTTTTCTTGAATACAGAAACGCGATTGCAGAAGTTTTGCTCGATAGAATTAATTATTGCAATGAGGTCTTCTTCTACACTTTTTTTCATAGTAGATATGCGAAATAGGAATGACATATAGACCTGGACGATATTTTATTACATAGATTTTAACAATATCTAAATTTTGTGAATGTGAAATTTTGATAACTATTTTAGTTAGTTTTATATTAATTTAAAACCGACATTTTGCATTTTTCCCGGAATCCGTCCCTCTCGCACTGCGGGTCGTTCCGCATGGAGTAACAGTGACCGTTGAAAAATTCACATATCACCTAGTTGCCTTAAAACAAAATCATTATTCAAAATTTTGGCAAAATGGTACCTTATAAAATATCAGTACCAAATGATAGAGGTCGGATACTTTGGTCTATAACGAAAAACAACAGAGAAGCGGATTATCAAATTTTGTACTAAAACGGTGGCGTACCTATGCGTCTAAAATGGATGTGGGATAGACGAAAGAGGTGTGTCAGGATTGCAGCAGACGGAAACCTGTGTTCTGTGCGTACCCTTCACGGAGACCGGCTAACTTGCCTGCATTCTCTATCTCCTACTTTTTGGACGACCGCGCTTCGTCCCAAGTCTCATCGACGTTTACCATCAGGCGCGACATTTGTATAAAAAAATAAAAGTCCTTTTCATGTTCTTTTACGCAAAATAAATAAATATTATTATTATATTAAAATTTAATTTTATGCTTTTTAAATCTTGTAATTTCTTTGACAGGTGGCAAGGCAAGAAGCAATAAAAAACCTGGCGCAACCTCTTTTAGTGGACATAATAGGCGCCCTAGCAGAAGAACCCTTCGAAATGCCCCTCCCGCTTCCCCGCGCGCTGCCCTCCTCCGCCTCAGCCGACACGTTAGCGGAAGAGCCCGATGTCTCCCGACATAAGCCGAACAGGTCATAAAGCCAGCGTCTCTTGAACGGAAGGATGCCCGAGACTCCAATCACTTTGACAGTTCTAACCAACAGTTTACCGATGAATGATGGGAACCAGCATTGAAAATCGAAACTTTACTATAGTAATAGACATTTTCTGCCATAATAATTTTTCAACGTAACCCTACCTCGTTGTAAATGAATAGAACGACAATACATAAAAACAAAAACTCAAGTGTAATTTTGCCACCGTTACAATTTATATACAGTTAGGACCAATGAATAAAGCAGGCACGAATTTATGCGCAACGCGACGTGATCTATAACTTCACGTGCACTTTGTTTGATCTAAACTGTAAGAATATAATATTATAATCTATGGGCATACGTATTCCTACAAAGGAAATAAGGTTTACTACACTTGTCATGTTTTGGAGGCATTTAGGGTTGTTCTGTTCAGAGAGCTTTTTTACAAAATGTAATTAAGGAAAATGAAAAGCAGTAGGGTAGTCTTCTATGCGGCCTGTTAGGTTGTGTGGTTTACTGTGTAATTGAATAGGCTCCTTGTAGAGAAATAACTTCACAAGTTATTTAAATAATGCGTGTAGGAATCTGCGCTACTCTTCGTATTTCCGGATGCTTTTTGGATTCGTAGCAAATCGTCATCGTCACCCATTCGGGTTATTCCACATTCGCCACTAGTAATTTTCGCTACTGGTAATTTTCTCTGCTGGTCAGTTTCGCTACTGGTAATTTTCGCGACTGGTCGTTTCGCAACTGGTAAATTTTTCTGTGTGAGCCACATGTCAGTTTATAGCTATGCTGACGTTTTGTGTAGTATAGATAACAAAATTCACACATACCTAATTATTTTTATTGCTGTAGGTGAAGGTCATCGGACTAATAAAATCATTATTAAACTGAATAATAATCAGTTAAGACTCCTGAAATATTAGGGACTGCGAAGTGTACTTCTACGTAAATAAGTAAAACAAAACAAAAGAATTTTTAACTTCTATTTACTAAATTGCTTATTATTACATTACACAGTCCCCCTTGCCCCATATATCACACAGTCTCACACACAGATAAATCGAGTTGCGAATATGCCGATTTGTAAATATTACCACTTGCGAATGACGAGTTAGACAGTATGGGGACTTGCTACGAATCCCGCTTTCTATACAATCCATGATAGCGCACGTCCTATCACTAAACAACTAAGAATTCCCTCCCGTTCCGATTCTTTACTAAAATGACTCGCTCCTATTTTTTCTAACAAGTATTTAAATGCCGGTGCAATGTTTAGAGCTCTTACAATTTATGATTCGGCCATTTTTAGGGTTCCGTAGTCAACAAGGAACCCTTATAGTTTCAACATTGTCCTGATTGCCTCAGAGACTCTTAATACTAGAAAGCTGTAATTTGGCATGGGTACAATACATATTTCATCACGTCAATAAAGTGGTAAAACAAAACATTGAAAAACTTTTTTTGGGCTACCCTTCACGTTAAATGGGAATGATTTTTTTCTCGTCCAGCCCATTGTGTATGTTGTCGTTAGATAGGTTGTTCAAAAATATTGCATTTAAGTGTAAGTATTAACTTATTTTATAGCACACCGTGCGTAAAATGCTGCGCTTGCGTAAAGTCGGCATTTTCCGCACTTTTGCTATAAAATATTATACGAAACTCGTGCGAGAAACTTTTTCTCGACTCGTGTGATTGCAGCACTCACCTTCGGCTCGTGCCGCAAACTCACACTCGTCAGAAAACGTTTCATTGCTCTCGTATCTTAACATTATCGTAACATTATTTGTTATCAATAAATAAATCTAAATCTAAAAAAAATCTAAATCTATCGTAATGTACTATAATGGTACGGAACCTTCAGGGCGCGAGTCCTACTCGAACTTGACTGGTTTTTGAAAATGCTATAACTGGCATTATACATTTAGCAGATCTGTACTTGCAATGCATTTATGCATTAATTAGGATTATTATAACCCAGGTGAAAAACACATGCCACCATGACTAATCCTAACTCTGGGCAGATTATGGCCTGAGAAAATCAATATTTTAGATTAGATTATTATTAGATTTTTAAGTAGGGTAGGCACAAAACTGTCCCTATGTTCTTTGCACGTATTATAACGAGAATTACGATAAATAACTATATAACTCGCACTGGTGTCGTTCTCTTTTGTCCAAGCTCATTGGCAAAAAACCTCTTACCCCACTATCAAAAATGAATCTCTGACTACCTACGCACGAATCCACCATTTAAAAATGTGTGGCGCCATCTAGTAGCAAGTAGTGCAAATAATCATGACAATGTGGTTGCTTCGCACAGGCGTTGCCTATTTTAATGAGAATGTGTGCGTGCTTAGCACGCGCCGCTGACGTCATGGGAGTATAGTTACAGATGCACACATAGAGAATTGCCTTCGAATTTTAGTTATGCGTGTTGCCACGGTAGCGCAGGTGCTGCGGAGCAGGCAGGTAGGTACTTCAAAGAAATAGTTGTGTGTACCTTCCTATATTTAAAAAGACAGTGGTCTAGTTAGCTAAGCCAAGCCTAGGGTAGGCATTGCGTATTTGACTATATGAGATGCACGCCACTGCCAGAGACTGCCTCGTTGATTTGTTCTAATTATTTTTTCTATCTTGTATTGCACTGTATAGTGCAGCAAACTTATCTGACCCGGTGACGAGGACTGTCGCTTCTTGAATATAGATGTCATTTTAGTTTGGCTCATCGGGTCAGACAAGCTCGTGGCGCTGTTTAGAGTTTAAAATCATGTTTAGAGTTTCTCAAGTGACGGGAATTGCTATTACGTAAATACTAGTTAAATATGTACGTTTTGTCAATTATTAAAAATATTACATATAATAAAACATTATATATAAATACTAGTTATTAATAAATATTATTAATAACTTTGGTGCGTAAAAATAAGAGAAAAGTATTGCTGTTTCATAACTTTTACGTTAATTTATAAAGTGAGGTAAGTTGTTTTTTATTTAAATATTTAATTTATTTTATTATCTTTAATAATGTCATTTTGAGGACAATATTCTTATCTAGTCATAATGAGGTTATTTTTGTAATTACTAAATTACTGTAAGAATAGATAAAAATTAAACAAAATTGTAAAGGAAAATTAATGTAATTAATCTAATAAATTATTCCATTTTAACCAATGTTCTTCTATTTATTTAGCTTTCGTACTTGTGTTTAATGTCCTTCCAGAGTTTCTGAAAACAGAAAAAAAGAAGTAAATTATACAGGGTTCGAATTATCAAGATAAATATATATTATTTGATAAATATAACTGGAAATATTTGCCACCGGTTAATTTGCCGCATTCAAAGACTGCGTGCACCGGAACACATGCTACTTAAGAGTATGGCATACCCTAGGAAAAAATGTTATTACCCGTCCAACACAAAAAGGCCAAATGTCAAATACTTTATTAGCTTTTGATAGAGGCGATTATTGATTAGCTAATTGATCTATTTGTCTAGGACGCGTAATACTAATAATTACGCGCGAAACAGCAGATTGGAGTTTTTAGTTAATACTGAAATATTTTATAGGGAAAAAAATACTGGATTTAAGTAGAAAACCTTTATATTTATGTTACCTATTTTATGAAAAAAAAAAAAACAAGTTGATCTCTTAAACGCGTTCTAGAAACGAACGTTTGAAAACCAAAAAAAGAGGGTGGAAAACATTTTTTTTTTGACAATTGTATAAATATTAGTACATTGTTTATAAGTAGATCACCTAGAGAAAATATCAATAAATCAAATATATTTTTTCCAATATTAAGATAGTTCTACTTTCGTCAAAAGAACCCTCGAAAATCTGGCTTTTTTCATATTCTAGGGTCAGGTACAGCCTTAAAGCCTTACCCCTGGTGCACGATAATCTTACTGAGCGATTTTGAACTTCAGTATGTTGTCAGAAAGTCTACATTAGAATACTCGTTTCGCACGCTGGCGGCACGCAAAATCAGTGAATTTTGGAGGTTTTTCTGGATTTTACGAAAAAGTATTTGATGTAGTAGTTTTTCCACTTGACATCGGAAAATAAACCATGTAATTTCAGACATAAAGCTCAAGCTGTTTGCACATAAAACGAAATAATAACTTAAAAAGGCATCATTTTCAAAAATAAAATCTATCGAGCGAAATGTGTCCAATTAGGTAACCGACTTGACAACGGAAAGACAAAGGTCTGAAAAAGCATGTTGATCAGATAAGTAGTTGACTCAGCATATTAAAACAAAAACCGTTGAAAGACCCAATACAAGCCCTTAACGTCAATAGCGGGGAATTCCGCGCATCGGCTTCGTCGGGTTTCGCAGTGTTGCTGTTTTAGCGACTTTAACAAGGATGATATTCCAGTCATCAATTCAAATTTTTCAGATTCAGACAATCCCCATTCAGTTAACGCAGTCGGTTGATGAGGATGATATTCCACTCATAAATTTAACCAAGTAGTATGTAGTTGATTAACTTCTCATATTTTGGTTTATATTCACGAAATTATGAACAAAAAATTAAGAAAATTGATTACAATATGTTTATAATTTATTTAAACTACTTGCTTCTAACGGAAATGTTAATATGTAATACCAGTTAAAAAAAGGAGTGCTATCTGTTTGATAATTATCCGATAATTATCAGAGGGCATATTTATTTTGATTATTTCAAAACAAGAACAAAGGATTTTTTGTAAATCAGAAATGTGATCATTTGCAATCATTTGTCGAAATTAAAATAACATTCTTACTATAAATAACCAATCCACCGACATTGAATAATAAGAAAGTGTGAGATAATGTCTCAACTAAATACTTTAGAATATAATGTCTCAACTAAATACTTTATAATATAATGGGTCAACTAAATACTTTAGAATATAATGGGTTAACTAAATACTTTAGAATATAATGGGTCAACTAAATACTTTAGAATATAATGGGTCAACTAAATACTTTAGACTAGACTATACAATACACATTTTCGCAAATCTCAGGAGACACCTAAATATTTTAGAGTTGCCTAAAGCAAAACATGTTTCACAAACTCTTAGTTTATGCATGACAGCATGACTTTTTGCTAAGCAAAATTAGGTGTTAAAAGAAGTCTCCTTGTTCACAAATAAAAACAAACTTTTTGTTAAGCAAAATAAAATGTTACCTAAGTAGATGTAATGATGATGTTCATAAAATGAAAACAGCTGAGACTTTTATGCAGAAACTTCAACACCAACTGACCAACAATTACATAATGAATTTCTATGGAAGTGACTAAAGGACCGCGGCAGTCCTTTGATTTTTAAAATTAGTGAACCATAAGTCATTATTTAGCTGTTGGAATATCTTCCTTAGCAAGGTGTGCCTACACTCAGCGGGACCCCATTTCCTATGACGATACCAGTAGTTGAGGGATTTAGTTCCAAATTGGTTCTATCGAATCCAATCAAATTTTTAATTTGTTGTGTCAAAATGGACGAGGGACACAATTTTACAGGTGACCTCCAGCCAGCTGGACACTTTCTATTTATAAGCCTCAGGAACTCCAAATGGGTGTCAAACGTTAGTTCTACTTCCCCGTATTATGTTCTAAGTGAAAACCAGTTTCTAACATGTAGGTATTATTTCGATAATAATTGGGTTTGAAAAAACCTCCAGCCAGTGGACAATTTTTTTTCATGCAGCTTAGGAAGGGTTTTTTTTCTTTTTTCTCTTGATTGTGAAAGGCAAAGGGAGCTAGACCATACAGCCATTAGACTATTTTTATTTTTTGCATAGTTGTTGTTTATCCTTAAAATAGAAGGGTTTATAAGTAGTTACTTAGTAGAACTAATTGGGGAGAAGAGATTGATATAAATCCTAGCTTCCTCATCCTCACGAAAAATAAGTTGTCAGCTGGCTGGAGGTTGTTTCGAACCAAATTATTATCGAAATAATACATGTTAGAAACATGTTTTTGCTTAAAACATAATACAGGGAAGTAGAACTAACGTTTGACACCCATTTGGAGTTCTTGAGGCTATGATTCCATAGAACAAATTTGGAACTAACTCCCTCAACTACTGGCATCGTCATAGGACATGGGGTCCCGCTGAGTGTAGGCACATCTTAGCAAGTACTAATAAAGTTCAATTTGCAATGTACAGTTCAGGAAGGGAAGCAGTCCTTTAATTTTATAAATTATTGAACCGTAAGTCATCGGAAAGTGCTCGGAAAATGATTTTTTTTGCATATTGTGAATTCTGTTAAAACTATGGGGTAGCTCCGCTTCGCTCGGCTCCTTATTATGTACTCACATGTCAAACTAAACCTAACCTCGCTTTGCTCGTCGTCGCAACCTATCCCTAGCGGTTGAGTAAAATTGAAACTAAGGGAGGCCCCTAACGGCTATTTATTTAGTCACTTCCAATTTCTATTGTTATATTGACCAACAAGTTAGAAGTAAAGATACATGCAGAGTCAGGGCTTATTACCGATTACCTCCAAGAATGTCGGCTTTTATTTCCCGAGGTCCTCCACACAATTATAATTAACTAAATTACTTCCCTTTCTCCTCTATGATACATTAGAAGGTACAGTAGGTGACACAAACACAAGTCATAAATGGATATTTAATTTATAGTAAGTAGGTATAGGTACCTAATAGCCCGTGGAAGCTAAAATATTAGGTTAACTTGATAACTTCTCAATCCAGAGAATGATAATATTCTTTAGTGAACTTATGTAAGACTGATTAGTATGTTATTTGTAAATTTAATATTTGACTTTTATACAGGGTGAAATTCAATCAACCAACCAAATTCATACTTGACACTTGGTTAGTGTTAGGTCAGTAAACCTTTTGGTTTTGGCCAAATTCGAAAAATATATGTTTTGCTTTTTTACTGGTTGGACTAATTTAAGTACAATTCCTAGTCTAGGCAGTAAGGAAGAAAAAAAATGTATTTATCGAGTTTCACCAAAAGGGTAATTAAAGCTTGTTTCCGATCACTAACCGAGTCTCCCGTATGAATTTGGTCAGTTAATTGTAATTGTTGATTTTCATATTTTACTGTTAAACATCATCGCACAAAATTTAATAATTCGGTTACAGTACATAAAACAATTGTGAAACTTCTTTTGTTTTTTACTCTCAATTTTTTCAACAACCTCTATCTATTATGTTATGAAACCTAGAAAAAATTACATTTTATCTGATAATGCTTTGTACCAGGAATTTGGCATTTTTGTGAACACCTGCATTCTGAAATTCTGTTTCTAAAGGAAGATTTTGTCTGCTGCCATGCCATTGTTTCATAGGTTATTGTGTCATTTGTCGTAGAAAATACATGGAACTGTATGGTTTTTGGAAATACCTATTTGTAGACTTAAAATTATAATAAAGCTTTAGTAGAAAAATTGCCTTTTTCATCTTTAATTTAGTAGACACTTAAAAACAATAAATTGAACAACTCAGGTGGTCACAAAGATTCTCATGACTCCAAATACCTACCTGAAGGTCTGTTTAGAAAACTTGTATTCTAAATTTCATGTCATTCCAATTTATTGGCCATTTAGCGTGAAAGATTCTTTTTGGTCTCATACTAAATAAATATAAATTTTATTGTTTGATTTATTACGATTTAACTACCTGACTGTACTCAGTAGTCATGGAGGAAAATGGGACTCAAAAGCAATATTTTTAAATGATAATAAACTCCATAGAGGACATTGGGAACTGATGTATAGCATTTTTATCTTTTTGAAACAATGAATAACTCAACATAGTTTAAGTATACATAAAAATGTTGCAGTTACTGCAGTTTGGGCAAAGTTAGTTGAACAAACTCAAATGTTTGATTAGTTAGATTGCTTGTGATTGTGACCATTCATGCAGGTTACTTAAGTTATTGATGCAGAGAGTACATTTATAATTTAGTCTCTCTATGTAATTGTGGCCTGATATTGTAGGCATTGCCCACAATAAAAAAGTGGTGGAATCCTAAATATAACCTATTTAAATTATATGTATTGTAATTTAGATGACACGCTTTGAAACTTCAAGGTTTGTAGGAATTACAGAGCAAAATGCATTGTTAACTCTAATATAAATGAAAGAACCTGTAATGAACATTACATAATACTTACTCCCTTGTTGATTGTCTCGAAAAGAGTGTTAGATGCTAAATCAAACGTTCTTTCGAAGAAAAAAGCGCCCGCCATTGATGCGAGGATGAAGGTGGATGTCCTCTTGAAGACAGTGCGGTTCAAAGTCGCCCACATCGACATTTCCGAAAATTTTATGAAAAATTTTGGAAATTCGAGCACCCTTTTTCAGCTGCGAACAGAAAGCAATCGACAAAACGTTTTTTTTATCTGTCACTTTACTTTTTTTTTAGGGATATTACATTTCAACGACTTTCAGTTTTACAATAAAAGAAGGCTCAAATATATTGAAGAACGATTGTCTGCATGAACACAAGTACGTTCTGATCTTATGATTTTATTTCGATCGTTTCGTAGGCTGCGTCTGTGTACCACAGACATCTGTGTACGTACAGTGGAGCCCACATCAAGCTAAACACTTTCAGTATAAGCTGACCTCTCATTGTATAGGCTTCCCGTACAATTAGAGGTCAGCTTATACTCAATGTGTATAGCTTGATGTGGGCTCCACTGTACCACAGACATATATGTGTACCTACTGTTAAATAATGCAACATTAATATTGTATCGCAACTTTTAACGTGCTATCTCACTGTCATTTCATTTGGAAAATGTACGAAAGCAAGAGATACAATGCATTAAATACTTCAGCACGCGGGTCTGAAAGAGCGCACGGGTCCCGTTGAGCTTGGTGACGTGCTGTTTTCTTGTCGGTTTTTAGCGTCCTGAACTTTTTCAAAGTGTGGTTGGTTTGCATTTTCGATTGGGCATTCTGGAGCCAGGTTTCGTTAGAATAGAACACTTCTGCTAGACGGAGTGAGCGAGGCAAGCGAAGGTGTTTTTAGGAAAGCTGTTTTGGAATGCCCAATTACTGAGGAGGATCCACTTTTTTATGTAGAAAAAAGCCTCTACCAACGACCTCTGCGATAGACGAGGATCCACTTTTTTGAGCTTCAGAAAGCTATTATCGGATGATTACTCTTATAATTACGTGCTTAATTAATTGCCTCATGTAATTAATAGATTGTGATTCAGTTTTTATATAAATATTTATAGAATCAAGAAAGAGGAGTCAGAAAACAGGTAGACGTGGGACATAATTGACGAGTCAGTTTTTACCGTTCTGTTTTGTTCTAAAAATCTTTATTTTGTTATCGCCGAGAAGACTTTCGAAACTGTTTTCGTAAAAACAATTTTTGACGAAAACAATTTATAATAAGCCTACATCGTGTGAAGTTCATTTCAGCGTTTCAGTATGTTTCTTGTCAGTTTTTGACGTCCTGTTCTGTTTCAATGTGTAATTTACATTGTCGATTGGACATTCTATGGCAGGTTTTGTTAAAACATTTTCACTAAACGGAGTGAGCGAAGCGGTTAAAATGTTCAAGACACTTGAAAAATTGTTGGGGAAAATTGCCTGTCAAACGTGACTGCACAGCTAAGTTCAGGCCACAACACCTCAGTGTTGAGAGTGTGTTAAGGCGCCTAGGCACGCCACCGTTTTAGTACAAAATTTGATAACCCGTTTCTCTGTTGTTTTTCATTATAGACTAAAGGTATAGACCTCAATAGTTAATACAGGCATTTACAAAGTCGCTATGTGGCTGAAATGTTAAATTTTTATATATGTACAATCTGAGGCAAGAAAACAACTTTGTATGTAAATCTGTCCAGCTTAATATCTTTAAAACAAAATTAATATTCAAAATTTTGGCAAAATGGTGCCTTTTAAAATACCAGCACCAGATGATGGAGGTCATATAGTTTGGTCTATTACGAGAAACAACAGAGAAACGGATTATTAAACTTTGTACTAAAACGGTGGCGTGCCTAGGCGCCTTAATGTTGTAGAGTCACCCTAAACTTATGTTTTTATTATAAATTTTTATATATTCTATTGTTTTTTTTTCAACATTAATTTATTGACTTGTAGAAAGTATCATTTATTGTATTTAGTGATTAGTAATTTATAGATAATTTTATTATTATTATTAGTGATAGATAATTTATAGTATTTTATGTGAATTTGAAATTGAATCAACAAACGATCATGGTATTCACTATGGGGATTTGTTGTAGTTTTTGGTCATCTGTCAAAAAGGCACGCGAAAGAGAATAGGTTTGAAAACAACGGAGCCGTATAGAAATCTCAGAACAATAGCTTTAGTTATTCTTCTGGGATGGAAATACAGAAATGAATGGCAGCTAATACCTAATAATTTCTTTGGCAAAAGTCATTGTACTTTCCGATGTTCCGAAAAACATGTTCTTTTCCAGTCTTCCACCAAAAGAACAAAATTGGCAAATAATGTTTGGTCTCACGAAAGTTGAGTGTGGTGAACGTGTTGAATGTCATGACCATACCCATTTACGAATAGTTGTAGAAAGTTACATAATTTGATTAGACGGAAAACAAAACAAAAGAAAAAAACTGCTAAACTTAAAAAAAGCGATTTTCATTTGAGAGGAGAACAACGCACGAACGAAATTTAACGCACTTGACGATTTTAAAGAATTGTTTTCGTTATTTGCCCATCTAAAAACCGATTAATATAGCTCACTAGTTTGTATACCGGGATATATTATCACTAGCCCGCTCTAAATGTCTTCTCCGGTAAGTTAAAATTCCATTGTTTGAATTTTATGGAGAGTTGTAAGAACTAAAACAATCATTACCGATTGCAGACAGAAGAGAACCCGCGACGTAACAGCGAGTGCGAGGGCAGCGAGCACGACACTTCCGACCATGACCCTCATTATGATCCGATAGTTTCCTTGCCACTGGTGGAAATACCTACTGAAGAAGAAGATGAGGAGGAGTTGGTCAAGATCAGAGCAAGACTATACCGCTATGATACCGTGGACCATGAGTGGAAGGTATGTGTCACCTCTACTTACTCAGATGTTACCTGAGTTGATCTATAACCTCTTTACTCATTACTACTTATTTGATAAATGTGCCTAAAAGATTGAATGAAATGTTTACTTTTGTAAGGATCAATTTAGAGCTGATTTGCCAAATTTAAAATGGCTTTGGGACTAGAGTGTCTAAAGGGACACAAGGATTTCTGGGTTGTCATAAAAAAAAGATGAAGATTATTTATGTGACCCGCCATACCTGTAGGAATCGCAACATCTCACACAGGGTCATCATGTTTTGCATTGTGATTTACACGTCAAGCACTTATTGATTAACACTACCTAGTCGGTGCTTAAATTCTGTCACAAACAAAATTGGCTATAAAATGAAAACTAGTCATGATATTCAAAAAAAGTTTTTTTTAAAAAAAGGTAATTTAATTAGCTTACATTAAACACAAAATTTATTCAAAATGATTGCCACCATTTTTCACACAAGCCTTCAATCTTCGCGGCCAATTATCAATAGCAGCACGGACCATATTCATGTCAATATCGGCCACTGCTTTAATCAATGATGACTTTAGGCTGCTCAAATTTTTGTGAGGTTTAGAACAGACCTTCTCCTCCAATTCCTGCCAAATTTTGTAATCCAGTGGATTGAGGTCAGGGCTAGATAAGGGGCCAATCTTGATGCCTTATTAGCTCGATATTCTGGCGCTCGAACCACTCCTGAGTTGTTTTGGCCTTATAAGCAGGTGCGGAGTCCTGTTGAAACACAAATGGCCGTCCTCCAAAGAGTGTCTGGGGCAGATCTTTTACTATGCGATCTAAAACCGTAAACAGGATATCGTGGTGTCTGTTTCTTGCGTACCGCTTTAGCAAAACTTTGCGTTTTTTGGCTCTCGTAGCTATCAGACGCGCGTTCAGAAGATGTCCACCCTTTTTTCGGTAAGCTCGTAGTCCCAGGTCTTCATTAAGAACTTTTTTTACGGTACTTCTGGTTAATCACATCTCCAAAGCCATCAGTTTCTACTTGCGGACGGGATTTCTTGCAATACGCGCCTTGATTGCTTTGATGACCCCTGGAGTCCTAACGGAACGAGGTCTGCCAGTTCTTTTCTCGTCATCGACACTAGAGGTTTCATTGTACCTCTTGATGGTACGGTACACAAACCTCTTCGTGATTTTAAATTTTTTAAGCAAGTTGAATATCGTCTTCGTTGGATGGCCGCAACGATGCAATGCAATTACTGCTACTCGGTCCTCTTTGCGAGTCCACTGCATCGTAAAAAATGAATGAATGTAATTGTGATTTGGCAGATTATTAATCAAAAAATATATGAAAATCGAACACCATTTAATTTTTTTTTTCTAGGTGTTCTATTTTTAAAATAAATGGCCAGTGACAGTATTTAAGAACGGACTAGGTAGAGACGAGTAACTCACTTTGTGTAAGCCGAGCAGAGTATATAGCCTTGCTCACCCACACTTATAGATTTTACTTGTCCCTACTTTCTTTGATAAAGATGTTCAGTTCATATACAAAATTATACTGTTTTATTTTCTATAAGGCTTGTCCTTAACATTAGACATCAGTGCTGTACATCACTATGCACTGCCATAAGATCTATAAGTGCCAGGAAGTGCACCATATATCTCGCTCTACTCAACAGTTTAATAGCCATGCCATGCAGTAAGATTTACAACCTAACCTACTTGCTCACTTCTGCACTAAAGGATTTCTGAGTTTGAGAAGAACCCATCAATCAATAAGCCCTTTATTCTGAACTGGACATAGTTTAGCAAAAACATTCCAAACAACACAAAGCTAGTTTTGAGATATTGACTTTTGAAGTTTATTTTGTATAGATGATTCTATGATTTGGGTTGGAATGCTATAGCTATATCTTCGCACACATAACCGATAGCTTGGAATGTTTTTGATATATGAAAATTTGGCACCAGCTGATCGTTTTGGTATACAACTCATTTTTGCTAAAGCAAGAGTTGTGATTTGTGTCTATCTTTCTGTACTTATAGAATATCTATTAGTTCATTGTGCTTCTTGGCAAAGGCCTCCTCTAATATCTGCCACTGTTTTCTGTCAATTGCAACTCTTCTTCAGCTAAGACCTGCTGTCAGTTCTAACTCATCTTCCCACCTTTCTTGCTGCCTTCCTCTGCTCCGTTAGCCATCTCCAGAGTACCAGTCTGTGACAATTTTGTTCCATTTATCTTGGGTACATTTTATCATGTAACCTGTCCATCTTCACCCTTCCTGTACAGAACCCTCAGGCATATGCATGGGTGGGCACATGCCCACCTTGAAAACAGACCATGTGCCCCCTTCGGGCTTAACTTAAGAAAATTGTTTAAATATCCTCTTCGGATTGAGCGAAGGCCCCCTCTACTTTACACAACACACCCCGCAGCAAACCATTTGCCCTTTGGGTTCAAAGTACCTTTTAGGGTTAAATAAGTTCAGTTACAAAACACGTCTCCACTTGAGGGCAGTAAAATCATTAATTTAATCTTCGCAATCAAATTTCTTTAAATAATCCGCTTCTATGTTGAACAAGGCTAGATTGTTTAGCTTTTGCTGTCAT
This sequence comes from Ypsolopha scabrella, assembly GCA_910592155.1. Classification (NCBI taxonomy): domain Eukaryota; kingdom Metazoa; phylum Arthropoda; class Insecta; order Lepidoptera; family Ypsolophidae; genus Ypsolopha; species Ypsolopha scabrella. Next base: position 16,101,704 of record OU342980.1, read on the forward strand.
TGTTGTGTGCAAATAGTTTTTAACTCATCATCACAAACAAGAAAATTATCTTTCTCCAGAAATTATCTTTCATCAGTGTATTTTTTTGCCACAACTGGCAGCCCCAAATATCTGGCCCTAGGCCTGGGCCTACTGGGCCTTAGGGCAAATCCGCCACTGAATAAGTTAATGGTTCAAACAAGAAATCAAACTTCTGTCATAATTTAATAAAAGTTGGGCCCCCTCCTGCCTCTGCTTGTGCCCACCTGATTTCCAGACCCTACACACGCCTATGCCCTCAGGGCACAAGTCCTACAGGCAATTGATCAGTTTCTTTGCACAAGTTCTTGCCCCAACATGTTCTTTGTTTTTAGGCATCTGTTCTCTCTCTCTATGTAATGTTTTAAGACTATGTCAATGGTTCTTCTAGGAATTTTCAGATCCTTAGCAATAAAATGGTTAAAATTTTGATTAATTTCTAGATGAGTTGATGAGCTCACGGAATTTTTAAGGCGACAATTACTGCTGGTGACCATAAGCACGGAACATAATAGTAGTACTTCGTACCTTGGTCTTACTTCTCAGATGACTTGTCCTGCTCTGATTTGCCTCTGATTCAAGGGGGTAATCAAGCTGAGAACGAATAATTACATTTACTATAACTAAAATTCTTCCAAAATAAATTAAGGGAGCTCATTTTTTGTTCAAATATCTTCAATTTGACTAAGTTCCCACTACATTCTTCCTTTGAAATATTTAATTAATTAAATCAGATGTTAGTTTGACTTTGGACCTAGTTTTAGTATTTATTTAGTTAAAGTTCTTTATAAAAATTTAAAATACCAATTAAGCTATCATCTATACTTTAATAAATATACTTTTAATTTTTTTTACAAAAAACTTCTGCGGGCCTAACATGGTTGACACTTTAAAACCTTTTTAAACACCATTTGACAGAGGAATTTACTGTCAAATAATGTTTAAAGTGGCACCATGTTAGGCCTCCTGAATTAAACAGACCTCAAGGCCACAGTAGTCATTGCTTAATAAATGAACTTATGACGTTGTTGTTGATCCATTTTTGTATGTCTTCCTTAATGATTTTACAATCAGATTGAGAGGTTGACTGCTCCCGACTGAACTCTGGAGGTTATCCTCCAGTTACCCTTCCAATAGTAATTCCAACTAAACATTTTACAGGAACGTGGCACAGGAGATATTAAGTTATTGCGTCACAAGATAAACAATACAGTACGGGTAGTGATGCGGCGTGACAAGACACTGAAAGTGTGCGCGAACCACTTCATCACTCCTGACATCAGGATGAATGTACACTGTGGCTCAGACAGGGCTTTCAATTGGTCCGTGTTCGCCGACTTCGCTGACGAGCAGATGAAACAGGAACTACTCGCTATCAAGTTTGGCAATCCCAAGAGTAAGCATCCAGTTTAATATTGTTCCCCGATTTAACATTTGAGAATTTCAAGTTAAGGGGTAATTAACTATGGAATACAGAACTGTGATTGACAGATTTTTTGCCTAAATATTGCTTAGCGAGATTTTCTTAAGGATACTATTACAAAGTGACGAATTTACCGCGATAAGTAGACGACTACCGTAAGTTGACAACTAATCTAAAAAAATTACATAGTAAACTAAACCTTATTCCATACAACATAAGATTCTCGTGATACAGCAAACTTATTTAAGTTTGTTTTATTTATGTTCTTATGGGAGGACAGGAAAATTTGATTTAACACTGTAGAAAACAGTGTTTTTCGGAAACAATTAACTAGCCTGAAGTTGAAGGTTTAAGGTGTGTACACAAAACATTTGACAAAATTTAATGCATTTGTCGGAAAATGTACCGATAACTTGCCGAAAGTTGAAGGTTTAAGGTGTGTACACAAAACATTTGACAAAATTTAATGCATTTGTCGGAAAATGTACCGATAACTTGCCGAAAAACAGCGAAAAATTCTACATTTTGTAATAGCATCCTTAATTCAGAAACTGCATCCATCCATCAGCCTGTTTCGTCCACTGCTGGACATAGGCCTTTCCAGGATTTCGCCACTCTTGGCGGTCCTCCTGGAAGAAATGCCCATACTCACACACGCTGGGCAGGCGGGTTGGTGAGCGCGGTGCCGAAACCCTTGCACCAGTGACGCCGCTGCCCGTCACCAGTCTGATTTATATAAGGACCAACAATTGGGGATGGATATACTGCCATCCATCGGTCCCAGGCAATGGTGGGCCGCCTGGTTTTTTTGCCTGAGAGCTGTCCTCTTACTCTCACCCGAATAACTTCGGGAGGGTTTACGAGTAAGATGGTGGTACCTCCACAGTCGAGCCCGGCATTAGCTCTACCACCTAACAAAGAAGACTGGCTTATCTTTCACTGTCTCGTATGCCCAGACCTTATAGTTTATATAACTCTTTTCAGATGCAGAACTCTGGAAGGCGAAGTTCGCGGAAGCACAAGAGATAGTCAGAACGAAATGCTCCATATACTGTGACGACGAGCCTTCAGATGACGAAAGCAGCTTCACTCAGAGCGAAGACACAGACACTCCCGAACCCAAAACCACTGACAAATCACCCACAAAAGAAATAACGTCGAGTGACGCTGAAAAAGACTCCGAGGGTGTAGTCTTAAAGTTAAAGGAACTAACAGTGGAGAGTGAAGCAGCGGAATAGTAAAGTGACTCCACTAAGAATTCTATTTTTTAGATTTTGTAAAATTAAGAGTCTTATTCACTACTTGCAGATGAACTTATGCCTATTACTGTGATACCAGTAGGCTTATCGTGAGTTTAGGCTAGCGATTGCGTAAAATATATCGGAAATTGTAGTTACGAAAGGAACCAGAATTTCTTATACAAATTTTACGCAGTCGCTAGAATTTGGTCAGGGAATCGTGCCTCAACTTTACCTGACACAGGCAGGGAAAAATATTTTTCAATAATTTTATAACAAATTTTATAACAATAATTATAACAATAATTTTTCCACATCCGCGTCAGGTAAAGTTGGGGCACGATTCCCTGACCAAACTCTCGAGTATCGAGACCCTCATGGTAGGCCTGCTGTGTACTGTGGGTCGGTGGGACAATGGTTTAAAAATAATTAGTCGCGTTCTAATTTGTGAAATTAGATATAACTTTAATTAGATCGATTTTCACGTTTCTTTTTTTTTGTTTATTACATGTTTACTACATAATGGTAAAAGGAACAAACTCGACTTAAATCATAATGCATTTTAATGCATTTTTTTTGGTGCCAAATGGCTTAATTCAGCTTCTGAACGATACCGGGTGTAAAAGCAAAGGCAAGAATCCTTTAAGGGTGTGTTAGTATGATCGGTAAATATATTATTTTAAATACTGGGATCCCTAAATAAAGTACCAGTACCTCACAATAAGACGATTTTCTTTACCCAAAATACACTAATCGCGTGGACACCCTCACGGTCGCAGGCCACTCGGATGAGGGGTGCGGGGTGCAATTAGGTGTGCGGAGAGGCCGGTGAGCTGCGTAGCCATAGCTTAGAAAAATTATGGAATTTTTGGTGAAAATTCAAGGTATATATTTTTTTCTCGTAATGACATCAGAATCGTGTATACTTTCATACCCTAAAGGGATTCTTGACTTTGCATATACACTCTGTATATTTCTAAGATGGTTTGTTTTATAGGGGCTGAACGGATACACAGGAATAGAACTTAATGTTATCTACACGACCCTTTGATTTTGTGTACGAAATGTGAATGGTTGGCAAAAAATATGTTTTTTTTTTACAAAAAAAAATGTTTTTCGGCTCTCCTGTAAAATTGGGTTGTTTGAGTTGTATCGTTATTCACCGGAGGTAGAATGTAAAAGCGAAATACCACTCTCACACTTATCACGAGATCACTGGAACTATAGGGCTATTTTGCCAGTAGGATCCGTATATGATACATAAAGCTAAGAAAGGATTTTTAGGTTTGTCACTCCTTCAGCGCGGACGAAGGCGCAGGCGACATTCTAATAACGCGTCAAAAGCATCCAATGAATGTTTTTTTCCCAGAACCTGATTTTTATCTAGTTAAGGTGATTGCCACGGGTCTCGGTCTCAAACGCACAACATACACGTATAAGTTTTTTTCTAGAGAAGCCTAATTGACATTAAACTATTTTCGCGTCATGCCATAAATCACATCTATGTAATGCTTTTTATTCAAAAATAAGAAAAACAATTATAAGGGGCTGTTCATTTATTGCGTAAGACAATTTTAACCACTTCTGACCCCCCCCCCCCTCACCCCAACGTAAGAAAAAATAAGACTTGGTGAACCCCCTCCCCCTTTCAATCTTATGTAAGCTGATATCTACCAAAATTGCAGGGAAAAAGTAGCAAAAAAAAAAATAAAAAATTAAATATAATTTATGCTTACTTTTGTGATCTTACATAAAAACTACTAGACCCCATGGAAGTAAAAATAAGACTCGTTCGGACCCCCTCCCTCCCCAAATCGTCTTATATAAACAGTGGGTTGGTAGTGCCATTCATGAATGCCAGCATAACGTGGACATGCCCCTATTCCGGAATTAAATCTCGATTTCCGGAATTCGCATTTAATTATCATTTCAAAAGGAAATAAATTTGTTACTTGATAGCAACGTATAAACCCCGGCAAATTTCTTATTATTAATTATTAATAAATATAATTATTATTCCGCCGAAATAATTAACAATTAAAGCGAAATATAAAGTAAATAGGTAATCAATAGAATTTTAGAATCCCTGGGATATATCCATATTATTCATAATGTTCGAAGTCGTTCACCCCAAACACCATCTACGCCGACCACTGGTGGTAATAAATGAACAGCCCTTAAGTTGTGCGTTTGTTGGGAATGTAACCTGTAGCAATCACCTTAAGTGTTTGCTGTAAGTGGTGAATCAGGCTAAATAGTAGGTAAAGTTGATGCATTTAAATGAATGGATTTGATATTTCAGGGGTCTGTTTGAACTCGAATGTTTTATGAGCTAACATTTTACGTAATTTCGATTGTATTTTATTAATTTAACATATCATTCCATGTTTGTATTGTATAATTTCTGTAGGTATTTTACAAGGCATCAGCAAATTCTTTTATTTGAATAGTTTGAATGTGTGTAAGGCAGCTTATGATTTCAATTGCATAATATTATTTAATTTTACAAAATAGTATGGCTTTGTTTACAATAAAAACCCTGTTTGGCCATCTCTATTTGAATTTATTAATATTCGCGTTACAGTCTGCTTCCTTTTCTAACTTCGAGTCTGTATTAGTGGGAAATTATACTTGACTACGTTTTGCCCACGGCTTCGCTAGCGTAATAGTGTCTTTCAATCAATGTACCTTTACAGTTTTCGGCTTGGTGGTTATTTTATCAACGCCCCTTATAGCTTGTATGTTGACCAGGGTCACTACGATGATAATAAAGAAAACCGCATTCAAACCAGTCGAGCTGAGTGGTTCTTAAGTTAAAACGGAACAGATAGATGGACTGACAGAAAAACAGACAGACAGACAAAAATTGTAGTTTCAATTAAAATTTCGCAAGTATATAGAATGTCTGTCTGTACACGACTTTTTTACTACTTTATTATTCGTATAGATAGATATAAATAACTTTTAATTAAGTAGCTAATGCTGTCCACTAGCTACTTTTGTTTCTATCCCTTGTACAAGTACACATATGTATAATTCTTGTATACATAATATTTTTTTGGTCTTTTCTTTCGTATTCCTTAGTCTAAAACAGTGCCGTGAAATAACCGAAGCGTCTACCGGGCAAAAAAATTGGTTCATCACACATATTTGTGTCATTGAAGTCACCGTCACGCATAGCCTAGTTTACATATTTATGAAACATACAGGTTACAATTAAACGTTGAAATGTACGTTCAATACACCACTTTGTGTTATCTAGTATAAGGATCAAAATTGGTCGGCCATAATTGCGCTAATAGTGGCTATTGACATAACTGGTGAAACATTATTTATTAGGTTTGTCAGTAAACAAATGACTAGGTATCGACTGGGAGAATAGTTCAACCTTCGTGTCACCACACAATAGATTGTTTATTTTTGTTTCTCTTAAAAAAATAACTCTGTCGGTTTTAGGTATTTTAGGGTATACTGCGATATAAGCGTATACTCACGGTGACTGATACAGCCAAATTCATAATGAAGACTCGTTAAGCGATCAGTAAAAAAGGTACAACGACAATTTTTGCGAAAATCGCTAAATAAAAATTTTGGTTTCTTGTAATGGCTTGACCAAGTTTATGGACAATTACCGCGTCTCATGAGTGACTTGATTGTATTTAAAACATCACCTTATTTATGTGCTCTAATCGGTTTTCATACCAACGTCACATCAGTCTTATCATAATTTTAAAATACGCACCCAATTTTGTTAACACCTATGCAGTTCTTACTGGCCAACGCAATGAATGGCAGAGTTGGATGGGATAATCACACATATTATCCGAAGCCATCGTTTTAAATGGAGCCAGCTAATGGAAAGGCAAACCCTCTTAAAAATATGATTTCGACACTCAATTATAATTTCTTTTTTGATTGTTAATACGTAAGTTGCAATAATTACACTTGTATTGAAACTATACATGTTTTGTTTAGCCAACGATGAAGGTTTCAGATCGGAGGTGCAATTGTTGTAAGACAATTGTCATCAAATTCGATTGTCACATGGCTATTCGGCTAAGCAAATTAGCCCGTTCGACAATTGAAATGGTACGTTTTTGGTTGTCAACAACAAAATAAGACAATCATATTCATTTGACAGCCAAAAATGAACGATTTCAATTGTCAAACGGGCTAATTTGCTTAGCCGAATAGCCATATGACAATCAAATTGAGTACTAGTAAATCTTTCCATATCTGATGACCCTTGCAAGTTGTGTACTACAATATAAAAATTTATGTACAGGCTGATTGGAGAGCTGTTAACTAGATATAGTACCGTTAATATGAATAACTTTTACAATGGAGCCAACCCTGAAATTACGAGAATGAGCTGTTCTCATGCTGTTCTATAAAAACATACTTGACCAAAATGTGTGGATCACAAGTTGTTTTTATGTGATTAGGGTTGGTTCCATAGAAAAAGATATAAAACCAATAAGGGAGCAAAAAAAAATTATTTTTCGAAGTTGGTCAAAAGGATTACTGAACCTAGTTCTTGATCAGTAACCGAGTCTCCAGTATGAATTTGGTCGGTTGATTTAATTTCTCTCTATATATTGATTTTCAATTATCCATTGTTCTAGACTTGGTATTATTTAAGTTTCATATAGTACCAAGATGATGTAAAAATAATGGCCGTCACGATATTGTATGGTTGATTTTCATCACTATCATGCATCAAACAACGATTTCTGTTTGAATTAAATATAATGAATGTCAGTAGTAAGTACATTTTATTTTTATGAAAATTTCAAGAATATATGTATTCTTATCATATTGTGTTTTATTTAATTTAAAATATTATTTTGGAGTTGCTGTTCAGCAGGCTATGAAAATCAAATGACAGAACAAAAGTATTGCACACAATTTTATTGCATTTCACTCGACTAAAAATTTTTGTGCTGAATTATGAAATATCATCACACCCATAAACATTAGGTACCCAAAGTAATATAAATAGTTATTGAATTATTTTCATTGCTAAACAATATTTTTATTACGGTTTTTACTAATGACTTGAAAACATACAATTAGCCAACCACAAAATAAACTAAAAAATCACTCAAACATATCAAGCTATAAAATTAAAACGAGATTTTCCAACAGTTAACTGGAATGTTCTCAATCTGGAACCACTTTTTTAGTAGGTCCATAAAGTTTGTGACATTATCTATGAAAAGGGATCTTATTGTTGGTTTTAGTTTCCAAGATATTATAACATGTTTCGTTAGATAACTGTATGTAGAATATGGAAACATCAATAAGCCCATATTGGAAATAAGGTCCCTTCACCCAGATAACGTCACATTTTGTTAAATATTTAATAAAAATAAGAACCTCTAAGCAGAATTTCAGAACAAATAACTAAGTACAAATAAATTAGTATATCTAAACGTAACATGATCATAGCTCTTGTTTCACAGATTGCTGTATGTTATCCAGCTGGAATGTTTGAAGAATATTAATTCTGATGCCAAGCTCCTTCTTCTTTTCCTCTGAGACTTTACTGTTAAAGATCTTCTTAACCCTTTCATTTTCAGTCTTGACAAATTCTTCACCTTTGTCCAATATCTTCTCCATTATTGTCTTGTAGATCTTTCCAGAAGATTTGTCCTGAAAGAAAAACATCATTTAAATATATGATAATGATAATGACTAAGATTTGTCATAAGTTAGCTCAGCAAATTTAACAAGACACCAGTAGCCTTAGCATGAAAACATTATGGTTACTTTTAGTTTGAACGTAACGCAGTTTTGTATGAAATCTGATAACCGCCCCTAGCGGTCAGTAGCAGAACTTATCAGAATTCTATACAAAACCGCATTACGTTCAAACAAAACGTAACCGTAATGTTTTCATGCTAAGGCTACTGGCATCAATGAAATTTCTGGCTTTTTTCCTTGCTCCATAGTTTCTGTGTAAACCCATTATGGCCAGGAATAATTTTCTTTTTATTTATTTTCACCTATTCAGTAAGTTTTGTCTATTATTATCAGGCCTAGGTGCTTATAGTTGTATGACCCTAATAAAATTTGAAAGAGTTGTATGGTATGTATTGAAGTCTTGATGATATATTAAGTTACCTTGTCAGTAAGAACCTTTTGAACATTTTCAGTCTCCTTTAGAATTTTCTTTTTTTCATCCTTTTTAGCCTTCATGAACTTCATGGCTAGCATATCAAGCTCCTTTACACATCCCGGCAAACTGAAGTAGAACCCAGTGTTTTCCCGAACGAATCTCCGTAAGTCGTCGCTTGTAAAACCCTTCGAGTCATCAAATGCTATTGGCTCAGACTTTCCTTTGATGAACAGCTTCACAACAGGGAAGTTGTCTTTATTGGCTCCGTACTTCTCAGCCAGAGCTTGGTTGTCTTTCGCGCCATAATCTTTGACGCCAACCTCGGCTACAAGAAGTTCATCAGAGTCCTTCACATCTTTCGCGAGTGCGACGAAGGCGTCATGCTTGTCGCCGTAAGGGAACGCCACGTCGAACTTCACGAGAGTAGCGTCGAATTTTCTCAGGATCTTGTCGAAGGATATTTCATCCAATTCAACAGTCCCTGTTGGGGAGTCGGTCTTTTGTAGAGTAAACGGTACCAAAAGCAACAAACACAAAAGCGACGGGACACGTATCATGGTTGATGTTTTGTTGAAAGAAAACTTTATCTAGTGTGTGAACCAGAACATTCAACCGCTGAAATAGATCTGCCGGCACTTTTACAGAACCTATTCAATTTATATAAATTGGTCAATCAACACTGAAAACTCGCTTTTCTTTTATTGACATTTATTTAAGCCACTGACACCACATCAGATATGAGAAACGGAACGTATCGCTATTGGGTGTGGATTAAGAAAACCCAAGTTAATTGTACTGATTTTTTTTATGTGAGTATAAAAACTATAAATAAATTATTATTTGTAGGTATTTAAAAACAAATAAATGCTATTAATGTATAAAATGATATCACAAGACAAAAATACAATGCAAAGCAAAGTGCATGAAAAGGAACGGACGGTCCCCCCACTTCCTTGAGATTGACAGCTCCGTGGGCATAAATGATTGGTGCACTGAATATCCAATGAAATACGGATTTTCTAGAGGGAATTTTCAAAATTGTTTTCGGAACTTTTGTTTTTGGGAAATCGTGTTGACATGACATGACACCGTTCGCTTGGACATTTCCTTTGTGGCTTAGATAAAGCGAATGATGATTCAGTTTCTAATTTACATTGATGAATAAATAGAGCATGGTCTTAAAACAACTTTTAGTCCATGGGCCAGCCAACATGTCGATATAATTTGGGGTACTAATTTCCCTTTTCACCGCAAGTAGGAGATTTTAGGATGTTAAAAAACATCTTGATGGCCATCTCAAAGTCGTAGCTATATGATGATGTCAATTTTTTTTTCTGATATATATTCGTGTGGGCAAGGATTAGACACAACGGTGTGGAGTATCAAATGAAAAGGGTTTCATGAGCTGATGTAAAAATATACTACATCATTACATTTGCCACTTGTTTTCTATAAAACAAAAAATCATTTTCAAGACAACACCAAGTTGGGATCGTCCAGGTAGGAATAATGGCTAAAGGCATTTTCGTAAAACATAAGTACCTCAAAATACGGGAAAAGTAAAAAAAGGAAAAAAAAATGAGAGAGTCCAGCGACTCGGTCACCATGGCTTGTCGTGTCACTGCAGCGCTGGCCGCCTGCCTCGTCACGCCAGTATCAACGATATCATCCGTCGGGCTCTTGCGAGCGTAAACGTACCTGCCATTCTGGAACCGAATGGCCTGTCACGTGACGATGGTAAGAGACCCGACGGGATGTCGTTGATACCCTGGAAGAACGGGAGGTCCCTGGTGTGGGACGCGACTCGTGTTGACACAGTTGCTCCGGCCCACTAACAGGTGACCTCGTCACAGGCCGGGGCGGTGGCAGCGTCTGCGGAGGAGGCAAAACGGCGCAAATAGTATAAATTGAAACATCACTAAAGATGTGTCTATTATTTTATAATACCTACTAGCTTTTGCTTCGCCCGCGCTGAATTCGTTTTTGTGTACTCTATAAAATCTGTTCATATTTTTCTGACCATTTATTTTATAGTATCTATATGGCCGAAAGATTTTTTGTCTTAGTGTTTAAATTAAATGGGTTACTGGTTTTGTACTGATGCCGAAACAACAATTTTTAGCATTTTTGTCTGTCTGTCTGTCTGTATTTTTCGTTATAACTCGAGAAGCACTCAACGGATTTGGATGCAGTTTTTATTATCATCGTAGTGACCCTGGTCAATAAGGGTTGTTCATAAAGTAACGCCCAAGCCGGAAACGGGGAAAATATTGAATAAACGCTTTTATAACTCTAGGACCACTCAACGAATTTGGATGCGGTTTTTTTATTATCATTTTAGTAAACGTGTTCAACACATAGGGTAGAAAGGGTGTTCATAAAATAACGTCTGAACGGAAAACGGTTCAAATATTGAATAAACGCTTTAACTCTGGAACCACTCAACGGGTTTGGTTGTGGTTTTTTGTTTTATTATCATCGTAGTGATCCTGGTCAACACCTGAGCTATAGGGAGTGTTCATAAAATAACGCCTAAACCGAAAACGGGGCAAAGAGTCACTGAACGCGGGTGAAGCTGCGGGCAAAGGCTTGTAAAGTAATAAAATCGCACAAATACTCACTGAACGAACAGACTAAGATGTTAGTGCGTAAAGTATTATAGTAAGTATGTACCCAATTAGATTTTACTTACAAAGTAGAATATTTATTTATTTATTTAAACAAGGTACACCAACAGCACACATATTAATTATTTAAAAGGAACTAACATTTATACAGATATTCTGATACATGTGCCACTAACAGGTATACACAACATTTGCCAAACAATTATAAACAAAAGGTGTTAATTATCATTTATCGCACTACAATAAAAGAAATACGAAAGAGAAATTAGTTACAAACAAAATACATACTAAATTACCCAACTAAACACTAGAAAAACAAAACCTAAACCGAAGGAAGTAAATCATTAATACTAAATTAAAAACTAGTGATTATTTCTTACAAAAGGACATGAGAATATGAGATTTAAACACAGAGAAAGATTGGTGGAATACATCTAAATCAGTAACAGTTTCATTCATATTATTGTATTCTCTCAAAATTCTTGTCATGGGCGAGTTAAGGCCAAGGTTTGATTTAGAGGCTGGATAAGAAAACAGTTTTGTAATAGCTTTTCTTGGCATATTGAAGGGGGCGGACACTGACATATTATTCAGCAGACAAGGGCACTCGGCTTTTCCATTGGCAATTCTATGCAGAAAAGACAAGTCACGCAGAATTCTGCGGTTACGCAAAGATGTCATTTTAAATTGACTCAGCCTTTCGTCATACGATCGTATTTATTTATTTATTTATTTATTACACTTTTTGTACATTTACACGAAAAACATGAAGAAGGATATTAAAAATATTTCATAGAGTACAAACGCGGCACTTATTGCTAACAGCAATATCTTCCAGGCAACCTTTGGGTGAAATAGTAGATAAGGAATAAAACATAAAAAGGGAGCGTGCAAACGAAAAAAGAGAGAATGATAATAAAGTAAAATACGTGAGTAGATAACATAAGTGATTCCTACCGCTATAATAAACTGATACATAAACATACACAAAAGAAATTATATAATAAACTTACTTATATAAATACATAAATATACGCAGACATAATAAATCAATGATAGTTTTGGATAAGATATAACATGAATAGACATTGGATGAGTCAGGGGTGTAGTTCATTATAGTAGTAATCTTTTAGTTTAATTTTGAATGTGTTTAAAGTACGACAGTTTTTGACGGATTCAGGTAGACGATTCCATAGTCGAGCAGCATGCACAGAAAAGGAGTCGGAGTAAAAACCAGTTCTATGTGTGGGTATAGATAAATTTTTTTGGTTGACAGGACGTTGCAACCGGCCTCCATCAGAAAAGAAACTAAAACGTTCCCGTAGATAAAAGGGTGCAGAAGCACTGTTAAGAACAGTGAAGAGAAGAGAAAGGACATGAATATTTCTACGAAAACGAATAGGGAGCCATTTTAGCTGTGTGCGAAATTGAGAGACATGGTCATATTTACGAAGGCCGAAGATGAAACGTATGCACAAGTTCTGAAGGCGCTCAAGCTTGTTAACAAGCTCTTCAGTGAGAACGTCTGTGAGACAAACCAGGAGTTACGAAAGCAAGGAACCTAGTGAACTAGCGTTGAATGCTTTCGAGACGTTGTGAATCAACAGCATAGAACGGACTCCAAACAGAGCTTGCGTATTCAAGATGACTTCGGACCAGTGCGTTGTACAAAAGTATTTTCGTCCAAGAAGAACGAAACCCTCTGCTATTGCGTTTGACAAACCCTAACATCTTGGCAGACTTTTTGGCAATGCTATCGATGTGTGATTTAAAAGTTAGTTTGCTGTCTAAAATAACACCCAAATCACGGATCTCGGTCACATCTTGAAGCCTGACACTATTTATTTGATAATTAGAAGCAACAAGCTGTCGTTTACGAAAGAATTTTATGTGGTAACATTTATTTGCATTGAGAAGCATACCATTAGAAGCACACCATAAGGAAACTCTATCAAGATCAGCCTGCAAAAGCAGTGTGTCTTCTAACGAGCCAACAGCCCTGTATATTTTTAAATCGTCGGCAAAAATTGAAAATTTAGAGTGATGTATATGAGAAGTTATGTCATTAATAAAAACCAAGAAAATAATTGGCCCCAGATGTGATCCTTGAGGAACACCAGATATAGAGCAGTACTTATCTGATTCATAACCATTGACAACAACAGACTGTAACCGATCAGATAAGTACGATTTGAACCATTCTAATAATGAGCCAAACACGCTGACAGACTGCAACTTATGTACCAATAAGATATGATTAACCTTATCAAAGGCAATACTGAAGTCAGTGTAAATTGCGTCCACTTGTCGACGCTTATCAACTTCGCTCGTTACATCAGAAACAAATGATGCAAGGTTAGTTTCAATCGAACGCCCAACTCTAAATCCATGTTGATGAGGTGACAAGATTTTGTTTAAATGACGCGATAAAAATGGGCACACTAATGATTCAAATATTTTTGAAAAACAGGATAAGACAGAAATGGGTCTGTAATTTTGTATGTTGTCCTCCTCGCCTTTTTTAAATACCGGTACTATTTTAGCCCTTTTCCATTCACTAGGAAAAGTACCGTCTTTCAAGGAACGATTCATAATTAAAGTGACCGACCCACATCTTTTTATAAAAAGTGGAGGAATGCCATCGGGACCAGAACCTTTAAATATGTCCAATTCATTGATTTTCTCTAGAACGTTACTTTCCGTAAAACGTATGTGATCAAGACAAAATCCAGTCTGCGGTGCGTTCAAAGAAATATTGGCAGAGTCACGTGTGAATACTGAAGAAAAATGGCTAGCAAACAGGTTAACAACGTCCGGGCTTTCATGTGCTGCAGAATTGTTCAGGTACATATTCTTAGGAATGGTAGACTTGCCACAACGTTTGTCTTTAATGAACCGCCAGAATGCTTTGGGATTTTTTGCTATGTCTGCTTCAATTTGACGCAGATAGTTACTGTAACACTTTTGTAAAAGTTTGTGACAACGCTCCCTTAGCAACTCGTATTCAAAGCTATCTCGAGGGTTTTTGTATTTCTTATACCTAATACGAAGTTTTTCTTTTTCTGACAGTAGTTTAATTAAATGCTTGGAAAACCATACAGGAAAGTTCTTATTTTTTGGTTTACGTTTAGGGACATATTTTTCTATTACTTCATGCAGTATTTTGTAAAATTGAGTTGTCATTTGGTCAACATTCATGCAATTGGAAAATTTTACCTGCCACTCAATGCTTTTAAGCTCCAAAACAATCTTTTCGTATTCAGCCTTGTAATAATTGAAATCAGAGCGTGGTCCTGTTTGGAGTCTTCGAGATGAATGTAAGGGTATAGAAATGTGAAGGTTGGGATGAAGAACATCAAGCTTAGATAGCAGATCAAGGGGTTTATCAAGTTTAACATTAGGTATATTAGACAAAATTAAGTCCAGTTTGTTACCACCAGCATTGCTTATATAATTTAATTGGTTAAGATTGTTCACTGATAAAAAGTCGATTAAGGTACAACCTAATGAGTTATTATACTTAGATGGTATAGTATGACAGTCATCATTGCTGACTTTACTCCATTCAATAAAACTTAGATTAAAATCTCCGAGAATGACAACGTCATCCCCGTGACACATTACATTATCTACATTGTCAAGAAAATATTTCAAGGTTGCTAATGTAACTTTGGGAGCCAAATAAACTCCACACAGGGCAATTTTCTTTATAACATTATTAATTGACACTTCAATGTTAACCCACAGATCTTCACAACTACTTTCCCAACTGCTTACACGAACTGACGGAATACGCTTAGATACAGCTATCATAACACCCCCTCCATCCTGCTTAGTTGATGCAGAGCTCGTTCTATCCCTACGATAAACAACATATCTGGAGTCCAATATTTCACGGTCATTTATAGAGGAATTAAGCCATGATTCTGTAAATACAATAATATCGTAACTACTTAAGCTAATATTGGAGCTAACATCATTCAATTTTGTTCATATTCCACGCACATTCTGGTAATATATACTAAGTTCACGTACAACCATAATTTATTATAAATAAAAGAAAAACAACTCAAACAAATCATACAACGTGTTTAAGCGAATCGAGATTACGAATATGAACAGCTTGACTGGATTCATTCTTGCGCATGTAATAGGTAATTATCAATACAGAAACAAACGCTTTTTCTACATTTATTTACTTATAACTTGAAAATATTAGTTCATAGTAATGTCAGCTACAATTACAGAAAAACCTCTACCTCAGAAAAATCCTACCTACTAATAGGTTTATACATATACACCCAACCCGCGCCGGGCGCGTTTGGCGTGCTCCCCCGCGCGCCCTTTGCCATCCTGCGCGCCATCCGCCCATCTAACCTGCCGTCTAGAAATTTCAAAGCCCTATTAATTTCAATTGAACAGTATGTTTACCAATATTCGAGTCGATTGACCCAGAAAATAAAAAGTTTTACAAAAATTTCAACACCCCCTTTCACCCTCTTAGGGGTAGAATTTCGAAAAACCTTTTCTTAGTGGATACCTACACTTCACCACTCTTCAGATTTCATGTCTCTAAGACCAGCAGTTTAGTCTGTGGCTTGATTATCAGTAAGTTAGTCAGGACTTTGAAATTTATATGTTTGGGGTAGAATTTCGAAAAACCCTTTCTCAGTGGATAAACCATAAATCTTCACAAAGAAAACACCCTCCAAATTTCATGTCTCTGGAACCAACGGTTTAGTCTGCAAAATAATTTCTCTTTTGTTATTCTCGAGACTCTTACCTCCAGGCAAATTGTTATCCAATGTATGAGCTTGTTTCGTGTTTAATAATTTAAATAAATAATATCGCTCTTAATTAAGTTATTATTTCGTGTTAATGTTCTTATAAAGTAAACAGGTAAATCGAAATGAAACTCTGTACACCCGTGTTATTTTTTACAATATTCGTATAGAAATAACAAATGTCCTTGAAGTAAAACAGTCAACTGCAGTGTTTCTTCGTCCGAATACATTTGGTTACGTACTCCCCCTAGATTATTATCGTTGAGTCGGTTGCCAACTGGTTGCCAAACGTTAAAAAACTTCGATATAATAAAGAGCATTACACGTTACAAAAACTAATTTTAACATTTTCAACTTATCTTAAAATGAGGAAATAAAACTATGCTTAACAGTTTCGAAAGTTAAGTCTTAAGACAGCTAAAAAAATAAAAAGGAATATCTTCTAATCTCGTAATTATTATAGAACGGTACAAATTTAAACATATTCCAGTTATATCATCAGAAACATAAATAAAACTATAACATTTAGTTTGCACAAAATGTTAGCAATCTATACAAAAGAAAAGAACATGATAATGATAATCAAAGTTTTAGAATCACAACAGTTTTGTATTGTTTAATAAATACCATTACAGGTTAGGAAAACTTATTGTAATATTTTTGAGTTATCTTAAAATGAGGAAATAAAACTACGCTTAACACTTTCGAATGTTAGTCTACCTATAGTGACAGCTAAAAAATAGCTTCTAAATCACGTAATTATTATAGAAAGGTATAAATTTAGATGGATCCGGTCACCTAGGGCCACATTCCGTAAACGGCCTTTTCCCGTTTATGGCCTATTCTCCTTACGGCCACTTCGCTAAAAGTGGATATCCCAGTTATGTAGCCAGAAACATAACTAAAAAAATGTATACAAAATGTTAGCTCTCTAGACAAAAAAAAAAAAACTAAATTTCGTGGATTTTCTTTTTTTTAGTGCAAGTAGTAGATGTTCACAATCGTCATAGTCTAAAGGTACAAGCCATTTTTTAAGAGATAAGAAAATGTTAAAATTTCAGTATTTATCTATGTTTTAAGTGTTTAGCAACCAGATGGCAACCGACACTAAGTCACAATAGGCCCGCTGTTCAAAACGCGATTTGCACGCCGCAAACACGTTACGCGCGTTTATAGATCGCCTCACTCGTAAATCGGCATTGTGACATGGCCTCAGATCTAAGCCGATATTGGTGTCGATTTGGTGTAACACGACTTAAGGGGCTATGTAAATTTTATATGTGTTACTCTCACTCCAAGCGAAAAAACGCGTAGTGCTAGAGGGGCGGATTCAGCGCAAAAGAGAAAAAAGTAGGTTTTTTAATTTTATTAAAAAAAAAAAATACCTAGCTAATTTTCCAAAATTAAATATCTAGATATTGTTAAAACCCACCTAATAAAATATATTTGAGTTCTGTACATGATCCCTATCCGTCAAACGAGGAGAAAAAGTGTGTTTGAAGACCTCATTTCATGAATTATTTCTATCGAGGAAATTTTATCCAAACGTGTTTTCCAAAATCAAAACTCTAGATATATAGTGAAAATGCATATACCAAAAATTAATTACAATTTTTCGTTTACTTGATGAAATACACAGAACAAAAGCATCCGTATATTTTTTATATAGCGCCTTAAGTTAACTCCGTCGAAAAAATTAGCAACTCTATTCGTGGTGGCTGAAATGTCGAACAAAACCTCATTAAAATAAAGTTCTTATCAGCTCGCACTTACGGGTGTATAATACCTCACTTCGCTTCGCATGATCCTGTTTTATACCAACAAATAGTGCAACAATCACCCTGAAATTAATATATGATAAAGTTGAGGACTAATGCAATGTCCATGCTGTTGTGAAAACTTGATTCCATAAAATTTTCTCTATAGAAAAAAATTACAAACTTACCTCCAAACCGTACAATAAACCGATAGCATTCAGTGAATACTTGAAATTAGATCCAAAACTTTGCATAATATAACTGATATTAGTATAAAGCAGCTGCAGACTGTTCCATAAAAATGAAAAACCATCAGTGTAGCCGCGATTTCAAAATAACTGATGTTTTTGCGTGCGTGGCATCTGATTAGAGTAGGATAGATAGTTAAAAAGCAATAGCGTTAGAGAAGGACTGCGAATTATTGAGGTATTATGGGCCCTTAAACTTGGCTGTTACGTCAGGCGCTCCGGCTGACAAGTTCAAAAATAGTGTTTTTTATTTATTACTAGCTTTTGCCCGCGGCTCCGCCCGCGTGTTTTTCGGTTTAAGGACATGCTTTTTCCGGGATAAAAAGTAGGCTATGAGTTAAGTTAGGATATAAGCTATATCTATTCTAAATTTCATCCAAATCCGTTCAGCCGTTTCAGCGTGAAAGAGTAACAAACATACACACACACACACACGCACAAACTTAGCATTTATAATATTAGTGTGATAAATAAAATAAAAAGAATTTCCAAAAAGTGAGAAAACCATTATTAAATATTGTTTTGTCTAGAAGTTTATAATTTTTTTACATCGTTTCGATAAAAACTGCGGCAGTTATATCATTACAAGTGGACAGAAAACTGAGAAATAATGGTGACAAAAAATTTTTTTCTTCACTTCTATGTATTAAAATAAAATTCGGGGAAAACCGCATCACACTTCGTATCATGTAGACAACTATGTATTTTTCTTGTTTCAAAAAATGCTATATTTACCGTACAAACTGGTTACAAAGTTGCTCAGTTCTAGGTCATTGGCGTTGAGAGAAGCCTTAACTTATTTGACAGGACTAACCTTATTTTAAGCGTCCTGTCCTTGTCTTTTTGATATAGAAAGAAAAAGACAGATTGCTTAAATTAAGATTAGTCCTTTCAAATAAGTTAAGTCGTGTTACACCGAAACGATACCATTGAGCGATAAAACGTGTAAATCCAGTATATAATAACGTATTTTTTTAGGTTTGATACACAACAAAGTTGCGAAAAAGCGTGTCGGGTACTTGCTGTACCACCAAGGCGTATAAGTTTATTAAAAGGTAAACTGACAAATTTTTACATGCCCAGAAATTACTACACCTGAGGACGAAGTCCATTTACTGACTTTATGTTAAGGCGCATAGGCACGCCACCGTTTTAGTACAAAATTTGATAACCCGTTTCTCTGTTGTTTTTCGTTATAGACTAAAGGTATAGACCTCAATAGTTTAATACATGCATTTACAAAGTCGCTATGTGGCTGAAATGTTAAATTTTGAAAAAAGAATAGACTGGTGACGGGCAGTGGCGTCACTGGTGCGAGGGTTTCGGCACCGCGCTCGCCAACCCGCCTGCCCAGCGTGTGTGAGCATGGGCATTTCTTCCAGAATGACCACCAAGAGTGGCGAAATCTTGGAAAGGCCTATGTCCAGCAGTGGACAAAACAGGCTGATGGATGGATGGATAGACGATTTATGTATATATTATGTCATGAGCATATCGTAGAAGAGGGCATGTCGTGAAGAATGAAATCGATAGTCTTTCAATAAAAAGACAAAAATAGGTACGACGACGAGCGGAGCGTGAAGGAGAGTACTTACATGTAAGTTAATTTTGGGAGCAGAGCGGGGCAACCCTGTAGTTTTAACAGAACTATGCTAATATATACTTCAGCAGATCAAGCTAATATCCCAATTCTATGATGTGCCGACGACATATACCTAGCTATAGATACTCTGCTTTGTAAAAGGTGACTTTTGTTTACGACAAAATTCATACTTGGGACTCGGTAAGTGGTCAGGACCAAGATTCAATGACCCTGTTTGCGAAACAAGAAAAATATTTCATAAAAAATTTTTTCCTCTATACTTTTTCAAGAACAGCCTTGACTCAGTTGGTATGAGAAGGTTCTCACCTTTTTATACACAGTCTACATTTTATTTTGCGTATTTCACAGAAAGGGTCATTGAACCTTGGTCCTGACCACTTACTGAGTCTTCAGTGTGAATTTGGTCGCATAAACAAAAGTCACCTTATTATTTATTAATACTGGGGTCAAATGTATATAGTTTATGCTACTCTACGTACAAATAATTTAAACCAGTGTAGGCAATTTCCTAATTTATTAGAGTTCCGTACCTATAAGGTAAAAAAAAAACAGGAGACTTCGTTGTCCGTCCGTCTGTCTGTATGTCGCATCCTCCTAATAGCTCAACAGAAATAGGTTTGCAACAATTTTTAATTCACGAGTCGATTTTGAGAGTTAACCGTGTTGAAGAGGAACTTGGTCAAGGGCTAGGTATTTGTAAACGATGAGAATAACTCAAAGGGAAAAGTATGGTCTCTTTGGAGAGAAGGCGCGAACGGTCTTTGGTTCTTAAAGTGGAATAGAAAAACGACAGGGTTGTCAATTTGTTGATTTAAAGACTTCTGAGAAACAAAAAGAAAACTTATAAGTTTGTTTATGATCTGATGAAGCTCTTCAGAGATAGGCCGTGGAACACTTCAATGAGTAACATCATATTTCTCGATATTGAAGCAATCGCTTTGTACTACAGGATGTTACTTAAAATTTGTTATACGTACCTGATCTTGAATCCTGGCCTCATCACCATAGAACTTCTCAATGAATTACAGCACATAATTCGAGATTTTGGCAATCACTTTGTGTTGGGATGCTGATTGCAGGGTATTACATGAAAATTGTCATTATGCCTACCTAACCTTCGACCCTGAAACTCCTCAATGGATGACAGCGCACCGCTCGCTATTGAGACAATCTCTTTTTGTTATGATGCTGATTGTAGGTCAAACTACTTAAATAGTTGTCATCGTACCCACTTGGCCTTTGTTTCATTTGAGCAGCACGTTTACTAGATCCATATTTCATAATTTAACCAGTGAATTCAAAAAAAGTATAATGTGAAACAAAATGAACATTTATAACAAAAATAAAGTTATTGATTTCAACTGTAACACCAGACATTCAGTAAAAAGTTTATTACTTGACTTGGTCATACTGACCGACGCGACGGTACCAAAATAACACTCCCAAATTCAGTCTTCCCTATGATATAGCAACTCAAAAACTAACATTAGAGCTGACTTCTAGAGAACCTAATAATGTTTCAAGAAGAAAAAAGACGGTAAAAGTGTTATTTCCGTACCATCGTGCATCGGTCAGTCAGTATAAAGGTTTACTTTTTCAAGTGGGCGTATATGGCCAAATCCAAAACTATAGGGAACAGTGTATAGTGCATACAATATTAGCTGGCGTCTTTCCACTTGAGACCGTCATTATCAATAACAACGGGTGAATTCGCCTGAATGGAACAATAAACACTTGTAAAAGACGTGCGGCAGGCGGTGTTTCAAACGTTTTTGATACTTTCCTTATGTTATCTTCCCTTTAACAAAATAAGCAAATCTTTTAAAAATTATTTTATGAATGCTCAAAAGTATTAACACTGGTTGGTTTGCAACAAAACAGATAAGGCCGAAACGGCCCCTTTAAAAATGAATGGGATCTATGAGTGTTTGGTTTATTACCCCTATTATTTATGTTCAAGTGAAAACGCGCCAGTTAATATTGAATGCACTATAACTAATGAAATGTTAGAAATTATATCTATTATAATTTCAAAACAGCCGTATTCGACGTCTCGAGTATATTCAACATCATATGATTATTGATTCCAATACATATTGGTACAATCTTTAAATCCAGATTTGAGTTGAACAGTAAGCACCAAAATTAGTAACGGAAAACTTGAAAACATGGATCAGTTGAAAAAAGAATTTGTGCTTTTCTTTAGTTTACAGTATATCATTACTTTCCGGAATTTGATTCTTATAGGCGACACTATCGGGTGGTGCAATATTATACAGCATGATTTTTTACCAATGCAGTGGGTCCGATTCTATGTTAGGAAAATTATGTTTTCAAAAATTTAATGATGCAAGTTTGGTTTTTATAAAAATGGGCCTCGAGACCCATTCGAGAATTTTTCACTATTCCCTATTTTGGATTTGGCCATCCACGTTTACATGAAAAACTAATCCCATATAATTATTTTAAACTATTTTAGGGAATTTCTGCTGTTACGTTTGAATTAATTTTTTGTTAAAAGTTTATTTTATGTCTGGTAAGGTTGAGAAGGCCATTTGACCCAAAGCATAATCCTTACGTCTATGTTCGTTCAAATATTATGAAGAGCAAAAATTTAATGAGAATTTAAAACGATTTATTACGAATTTAAATAGCCAAACAAAACGAAGTCGCGGGTACAGCTAGTAAATAAATATAAGGCGACTCTCGTCTACATAGCCAAACCATACCAGAGACCCGGCAAGTGGCCAGGACCAAGGCTCAATGGCCCCTTCCGCGACATACGCAAACTAAAATTCAGACCTATACTAATTGAGTCGAGGTTGTTCTTAAACAAATATGGAGGCACAAAAAATAGTTCTTGCACTTCGTAAACAGTGTGACCAAGCCCGGGCCCCAACCACCCACCGAGTATAGTAGGAATTTTGTAAAATGTCGGAATCCACTTAAGATCTTATCTTCCAATGAATGGCATTGTTATCTATTGTCATGGATGTATTTTGTCTATGCTATTGTTAAGTTCGACCGCTAAATGAGCAGTGCATAATGAAACCCATAAACAACAAAATATTTTAAGTTAATAGCAACTTTACCACCTAAACAAAACGGAATTCGCATTTCAGATTCCATTTTTGAAATTGGAAGCGGCCGCCATTTTGTGTGTCAGTTACAGGACGACTTTCGGATCTTAATATCGTATACTTCTCTTTGTTTTTTTCTGGATATTTCATAAATTTGACCCTGGCTTAAGTTTATAGGATTTTGATTGCTTACTATTTGGATTTTTGTGAAAAGTGTGCCCGATAACGACCCCGGCTGTGTATATTGACTTTGATTTAGCGGGAATAAGAGGTACAAAAATTTAATGCATGTAATTTTAAATGAACTTCAATAATTACCGAAGATTGCAGCCATACAATTTTTTTTGTATTTGTAGGTACTTACTGGTTTTTATTGGAATTATATAAGAGTTATACTTATATAATAAACAACAAATGTGTGTTAAATTAAAGTTTCAAAGAGAAAAATTAACTTTTTTAAACTTAAATACTGTTTTTCTTAATAACATGCATATAAAATTATATAAGAATCTTAAATAATTTCACCCTGTATCACATTTGTTCCTTGCTGCCACTTTCAATTTCAAAAGTACTATCTAGAATGCGTTGTCGTTCAAATTTGAGCCTTTTTGTTCAGGCATTAAAGTTGCTATTAACATAAAATATTTTGTTGTTTATGCGGTTCGTTGTGCACTGCTAATTAGTCGTGGAACTTCACAATAGAACAATGCCATTCATTGGAAGATAAGCTCTTAAGCCGAACACACAAACGAAAGCCATTCTATATAATACATGAAAAGATTGTTCATTCCAATACATACGGACTTGCTCTTAAACGGTTTTTTTAGATGACGTAGCGAGTACACGATTAAGCAATGTTCTGAAATACTTGGAGTCGATGACCTGTCTTCAATTTAAGGAACGTTCGAACATGTCAGTTGAATTGGATCAATCTTGGCTCCATTTTAGAAATCCAAGCAAGCAAAGGAGTTGCGAACACGAGTCGGAGGTCGAAAATGGCGGTGAAATCGTAAGTCCTCTATCCAGTTTAAGGTCATTTAATGACCCTAGTCAACATAATATAAGCTATGGGATGTTGATAAAAACAATGTAATAATGCTCCTTTAACAGCAGCACTAAATTCGGTCTAAAATATTTACCTATATATCTGCATGCAATAAATCTATATTCACAAAAATATAATAGGCGATGTAAAAAGAGTAACAGAATACAAAAAGACGAAAAAATATCTGTGTGTCTGTCTGTTTGAATTTAACACGTTCATGTTCGAAACCATTGCTTTATGTTCGAAACTACTGAACGGATTTTCACGAGGTTTTCAAAGGTAAATTAAACTTAGCTTGGAACAACATTTAGGTTTTATTTCATCGAAATCAGCAGATGAGAAGAAAAGATATCCTTATTTAAAAATTTTAATGGTAAATACCCGTAGTGATAGGATGTTTCGTCGCAGTATAATACTGTCACTTTTGGCATTTACCGCTTTTAACACTACCACTACCAGCTTGTACCACTTTTTATATCTGTCACCTTTTAAATCTGTTGACTTTTAATATTTGTTAATTTTGACATCTGTTATTTTTCAAATCTGTCACTCTTGACATCTGTCGCTTTTGAAATACAAATTAAGTCATACGATAACAAAGTGAGTAAAGCGGGCAAACAGCTAGTAAATTAATATCAGTAGGCCTACCATGAGTTTTGATCACGATACACGTTACCGTCTGCGTAAAATATTTATATGAGAAATTGTGCAGCATCCCTAGCGGCTTACGAGAGCAACCACAATTTCTCATACAAATTAAGTCACGCAGTCGGTAACGTGTATCGTGAGCAAAACTCATGGTAGACATACAGCACCACTTCTTGCGAAAAAAAAATGGTACAGTTTATTTGGTACAAGGGATTTTTTTTCCAGAACGTAGTGTTGGGATACGATTGTCTACAACGCCACGAGCTGCTACACACTGTCCTGCACGGTCTTGGGCTGAAGGATGAAGTGACGCATCCTCAGCGTGACCAATACGTGAGGATCTTGTGAGACAACATACATCCTGGTAAGTGTTGGGGTACGAATTACAATTACACAAGTATCTTGTAAGACTTTATACAACTTAGTTATCATCACTTATCATGTTATTAATTATCATGCGAGAATTGGCGTCATCAGCGTTTCGATTTTTGAATATTATATTAATTATCATTATTATTCCACAGAATACCGTTATCTATTCCACCTCGAAACTGAAAATCAAACCTTTGTTGAATATGATCCATCGAGTGTCATGCATTTTCATGAACGAGCTTTTACTAAAAATGGACAACAGACAAGCACACCTTTGGTAGGTTGATATTTATTTTTACCACAGCTTTTTACACACTTTGGCACTGAATAATACATTGAAAATACAGCTCAATCGGCCTATTAAAAATATATAAAATATTTTCAAAATACAACAATTTAAAATTTCTTTAAAGGAAGAAAAAAAGATTCGCCCTTATAAGATTTCGTGTCCATCCGTCTGTCACAGAAGATTTTCTATAAAACTGTGTAATGTAGCTAGATCTTGATGACGTGCAAATTTATCAACAGTGAAGGAATATAAAAAAAAATAGATTGAAAAGGGGGGTCAGAATGGTCCAAAGAAAAAAAAAACATTTTTTTTTATCGTGTGAGGTATTTATATGTATATGTATTTCCTCGAGACCAAAGGTAACCTGCCAATTTAGATTCGTAATGAAGGCAGCATCAATGTTTGGGATGATACTTTGTAAAATTCGGTAGCTTAGTGACGTTATGACGTCACAAAGATGGCCGCAGCCAGGCGAAAATCGTAGTATAAGCATATCATTATATTCGGTTTCATTTGTAAGGACTAAAATTATCATACCTACAAATTTCGATTCAACATAAAACTAGGATCAATGTTTGGGATGATACTTTGGGAAATTCGGTAGTTTAGTGACGTAACGACGTCACAAAGAGGGGCGCCGCCGGGCAAAAATCATAGTATAAGCATATCATTATGTTCGGTTTCATTTGTAAGGACTAAAAGTATCATACCTACAAATTTCGATTCAACAGAAAACTAGGATCAATGTTTGGGATGATACTTTGGGAAATTCGGTAGTTTAGTGACGTAACGACGTCACAAAGAGGGGCGCCGCCGGGCAAAAATCATAGTATAAGCATATCATTATGTTCGGTTTCATTTGTAAGGACTAAAAGTATCATACCTACAAATTTCTATTCAAAATAAAACTAGGATCAATGTTTGGGATGATACTTTGGGAAATTCGGTAGTTTAGTGACGTAACGACGTCACAAAGAGGGGCGCCGCCGGGCAAAAATCATAGTATAAGCATATCATTATGTTCGGTTTCATTTGTAAGGACTAAAAGTATCATACAAATTTCGATCCAACATAAAGCTAGGATCAATGTTCGGGATGGTATGTTGGGAAATTCGGTAGGTAGTTTAGTGAAATTTTGCTTTAAATGAATGCTATGATAAAATACATAATATGATATATTATAATACCTAATCAATGTGTACAATACTAAAACCAGTCTTCTATCACCTATTGCGTTAAAAAAATCACTGAACTTTCACCGTGTATTTAATTTTTCTCTTTTTGTTTCAGAAATTAGTGAATCAAGAATTAGAATAAATTCTGAAGCAGAATTTTCACCACAAACTGATGAATGCATAATTCACTGTACCAGCAATAACAGCCGTTTGGTGACTCTATCATCTACCACATCATGTAAAACTCTCTTGAACGCAGTGACAATAAGGAGACACAAAAGATTGCTGGAACTGCAAAGTCAGTTAGTTACTGGAGAAGACTTTCCTACATTAAAGTACCATCGTCAATGTCCTGAAAACCTTAACTTCACCATGAAATCTAAACTCTCTAGTATTACTGCTAAGCAGAATGCAACGTTACTAGACCAATTCTACCATCCATCTGCATCTTCTGTGAGAAGGAACAGAGGTGCAATCGTGTAAGCCATTAGCAGTGCCGGTGAGAAGGTATTGAAATTGATATTTTCATTTTATTTTATTTTGATTGTATGATTCTATTATTGTAATTTTTATTTTATTTTATTTCGATTTTTGTAATTTGATTTTATATTATATTAGTTATTAATTATTTGATTTATGTACCTATGTAACAAACAAATATGGATCACTGTTATCCGAAATAAATGAAATTTATTTATTTATTTATTTAATAGTATTGAAATTCTATTGCTATATGGCTATTCGGCTAAGCAAATAAGCTTGTTTGTCAATTGAAATCGTACGTTTTTGGTTGTCAACAACAAAACAAGAAAACTGTACGATTTCAATTGTCAAACGGGCTAATTTGCTTAGCCGAATAGCCATATGACAATAGAATTTTGAATACCATTGGTTTACACAATTGCACCTCAGAAGTACAAGCCAGGAAGTAGAATACGTGAGGAACTAGTGCAATATGTGGAATCGAGATCCAGAGACACGTTCAAAACTTCTGCGATATCAAAAAATGACAGCAGAATTCTCCGGTAACTGACGTTGCAATTTCCAGCAAATTTTTGTGTCCCTGCGTCGC
Source organism: Ypsolopha scabrella (assembly GCA_910592155.1). Taxonomy (NCBI): domain Eukaryota; kingdom Metazoa; phylum Arthropoda; class Insecta; order Lepidoptera; family Ypsolophidae; genus Ypsolopha; species Ypsolopha scabrella. The sequence continues at coordinate 16,129,204 of OU342980.1, forward strand.
TCGCTGCGTTCAAAAGAGTTTTACATGATTCGGTAGATGATAGAGTGACCAAATCTTTTTTGTCGCTGGTACAGTGAATAGTGCCTTTATCAGTTATAGCTGTGGTGAAAAGTCTGCTTCGGAATCCATACTAATTCTTGATTAACTAACTTCTGAAACAAAAAGAGAAAAATGAAATACACGGTGATAAGTGATTTTTTTTAATGCAAACAGGTGATTTGACTGACTGAGTAAGACTGATTTTAGTATTGTAGAAATTTATTACTGTTATGGATGATATTTTATTATTATATAATAACAATTTATTACGTATGTTATGTATTTTATCATAGCATTTAAAGCAAAATTTTCTAGTACATGCAATTATTTGCCGATACAACGGAATTCACTCAGCAGCTCTCTTTGTGACGTCGTTACGTCACTAAACTACCGAATTTTACAAAGTATCGTCCCAAACATTGATCCTAGCTTTATGCTAGATTGAAATTTATATCATACTTTTAGTCCTTACAAATAAAACCGGATGGAATGATATGCTTATACTACGATTTTCGCCCGGCGTCGTCACAAAGCTACCGAATTTTACAAAGTATCATCCCAAATAATAATGCTTTTTTGGTTTTTTGTTCTAACGTCAACACTTTCATTTGATTTTATAATATTGCATAATGTCATAAGACTGTCCAAGGTTGATATAGTTTTAAAACTAAAGGATTATTTAACTTTTTGAATTTAAAAAAGTTTTGTTTGAAAAATTTATAATTGTAAGTGTTCCAAATGCCAATGTATAATTCCTAATAAACGAGCTATGATTTATGATATACCTTTGTTTTATTGTCACAAGTATAACTAATTTCAACCCTAAGCCATCTAAAAGTACAATTAATAGTTAATTGTTGTAAGAAATATATATTGAAAATCCCGGTGTGTGGGACCGGCGCGGCGCGGCGACGTCACCAACTATGTCAGTCAAACCGGCGGCGTCACCACTGGCGGGTTAAAGTAACTGATGATATCCGCTATAATATACATTTATTTAACTTGCAATTCTTCCAATGCAGTAGTCGTCTAGTTCTAGGATTTTTAAGCATACTTGAACTTTTATAATATCCATTCCAAACAGTCAGCTTAAAGAATGTAGATACCATTTCCACGCTGATGATCTGCATGTATGTTAATGCGCCTATAAAGATCATCAACGGAGCCTTTCATAACAAAGAAACATACTTATCGTCCGTCACGAAATGAATCCCCAGAGGTAAGAGATGTTGCCAACTGTGCACTATGAAATACAAGTCATAGTCCACACTCGGTACACCCGTTTCTCACTGACGGTTATTACATTCCAAACATGACGGGTGGTGAGCCCTATCATAAAAAACTAACCTTGCACACTTAACTTGCGTAAAGGTAAAAAAATACAGGACTGAAGGAATTTATGTTAAGAGAAGAAATTACATACCTACATACATTTATTTATTTATTATATTAATAATAAAGTATTATGTTTACGTTTTATGAGAAAAAAACAAGTGTAGCTACTTAAAAGTAATTGAAAACTTTATATAAAGCAATGAAGTTATGTAATTTTATTGTGATTTAGAAGTGTAAAAAACTTTGATAACTGAACATGTATTCATGTTTTGTGAAAAAAATATTTTTGATAATTTTAACAGATATCAAATTAACCCAGTAAGGCCCAAGCTCATTTTAGCAATTTATGATTTTCGACCCACTGTTCTTCACGGAGAACATATTTATTGTAGTGCTTACCGCCCAAACATAAACTTGTCCTAAAAACTAGGTTAATGTATTTTCCTAAGCCTGTATTTTTTTAATAATATAAATGCATCTATAAATATGAATAATTCAATGTTTATGGTTCAAAATATTTTGTTCTCGCAGAAGGACATTGGGTCGCAACTGCATTAAGTAGGTATTTTTTATTTGATCTCTCTGAAGCACATTGAGTTGTTATTGAAAATATGCTTACTTTTATGTTGAGATAATTACCCTTTAGTTATTAACTAAAAGCCATCCATCCATCCATCAGCCTGTTTCGTCCACTGCTGGACATAGGCCTTTCCAGAATTTCGCCACTCTGGCGGTCCTCCTGGAGGAAATGCCCGTACTCCCACACGCTGGGCAGGCGGGTTGGTGAGCGCGGTGCCGAAACCCTTGCACCAGTGACGCCGCTGCCCGTCACCAGTCTGTTTTATATAAGGCTCGGCAATTGGGAATGGATAAACCGCCATCCATCGGTCTCAGGCAATGGTGGGCCGCCTGGTTTTGCCTAAAAGCTGTTCTCTTACTCTCCCCCGAATAACTTCGGGAGGATTTGCGAGTAAGATAAACTTTAACTAAAAGCACATGGAAAATAATAAAAAGTTCTTGTTTCAAACTATAATAATAATTATAAAACAGAAATACCTAAAATATGAAGTGATTTATTTTGTTTTGGCGTTTTTAATTCCATATATGAAACAATGCTTTTTATTTGATATAAAAACATAATTCCTTATGAAATTCAAACTAACAAATGGATCATGTGGGATGAAAAACGTTTGGTATATGTATGGGCAAACAGCAAGCAAACGATCTCCTATATCCACTCCTGATATTACTATTATGTTCCCGTATTGTCCTGGACCTACTAATAGAAAGTCTTTTTTCCTGTTTTTACCATAACTGGCATAGGTCTGCAGTTTCTTTATTAGCCTCTTCTGAAGATAGTTATGTAACTGGCTTATTGTTAAGCTATTTTGTAATTGCAATTTTTTCATCAGCTCTGAAGAATTTATGAGCACTTTCTGTTTCTTTTGTTTCGATCTCTTGGTCATCTTTTTTACAGGCCTTACAGCTGCAGATATTCGGTATTTCGAAGTCACCAACTTCTTCACCATTTTGTGCGATATCTTAAACAATAAGCTGTTCTGTAAAAAAATAACATTTTGGTCAAATGTGAGTTTAAGCCGCGCATTGAGTGTTCCGTAATGTTGTTTAATGTTATAACACGGTTAGGGCGCAAAAAAATCAAACCCTAATATATATCTTTATCGCCCCGAAGTTCTCCAGCAAGCACATAATCAATCAGTCGAAAATTTGAAGTAACGCCCATTATTCTTGCACAATCGCATATTAATTTTGGTCCAAATTAACATAACACACAATAAATTGAATGTAACATAAATATAGTTCATGAGAGATTAGTATTCATACTAAGTAGTTATCATATCTGTTTAGTTCACTAGTCCCAGATCACATGAATTATTTGAGATTTCATTTACCTTGATGGTGTGAGCGCTCCATTTCCGACATTTTGAATGGTATTTGACAAATATGCTTTGATTGGACATTCACCTTGTTTGATTAAACACGGTCTTAAAACATATACCAATCAGAAAACACGAGCCAAAACGACTAGACAACCGCGAAATTCAAAATATCAACGAAATTAAAATATGTGCTCAGGGAAGTACATTGGGTGTTTAGTAGCAACACTTATAAATTGATTCCGGGCCATAATGAATAATGTATTTTGTTCTTTCTCAAGCACATTGGGCCTTGCGAGGTGCGGAGGAAATCTCCGTCGAGCACCAGGTTTCTCAGGTTTGTATAGTTAACTTAATAATGAAATGAAATTAAATATATAGGTATATATTTATTAAAATGAAATATATATTATATTTACTGACACCTTACAAAATAATTGTGGCACTAGCCTCCATACTAGGATTCCCTAGTAACATGGATGTCTCCAAGTCCTTCCAAAATGTATATTATATCTAAAAAAAATATTTATAGAATGATTAATTCAATCACATTATTCACCTATAAAATTAATTATTTATATTTATTTAACATCATTTTACAATAAAAATTATTACCTTTTATTACATTGATTAAATATAGATTAAGACCCGATTTCACCAGAGTATTGTTAGTTAGGTGACATCCGTGTTATATCATTTAACGGACTGTTAAAGTTAGTGAGTGTCCCACCATGCTATAACGAATGTTTAATTTCCTTAATCAGTTTTGAAACTTAATTATTGCTCTAGGGCAGGGTTTCTTAAACTGGGGTCCACGGACCCCTTAGGGGTCCACAGCCACTCAGTTTACCCTTGATATATTTATTATACTGAGTCCAAACAACAGCATCCTTTTTACTAACTTAGTTTTATACTATTTAATTAATGAAGTATTAATGTAAACTAAGCAATAAAAGTAATTTTTCAAATTATGATTTATTTTCATTTCCTAAAAATTTCTTCGACAGGGGTTCGTGGAATCTTCGAAATTCTAAAAGTGGTCCGTGGCTACAAAAAGTTCAAGAACCACTGCTCTAGGGGTTCGTTAGATTGGTAACAGACGATTAGCTTACTGTCACCCAGACCCACAGCTGTCCGATCGGCCATCTTTGTTATTGTTGACATTGTTGTCATGGCAACCGGCAACCGACCAATCTCGAAGACTCAAAATGTTTGACATTTGAACCAGCAAAACGAAATGTACACCAATTTCTATTGAATTCAACAGAATAAAGGGTATTTCAAATCAGTCGCCTTACCAAACACGAAACTTATAATACCACTAGTGAAAAAAGTGCCAATGTGCGCCACAATGATAAAACAAATAATGATATTTTGTTTTGGTTGGCTTAGAATGTGACTGAATGATTTTTGAGGCATTCGCTTAGTATTTGATTTACTAATGACTTGTTACATCTTTACCATGGGACATACAAAATTAACAGATCTTAGTACCCTTATTTATTTTAATCCCTCATTAGGTAATGTCTGATTTATGAAATAACTAACAGGGTATGGTGAAATCGGATCTAAGTTAATAAAATTACTAATTAATAATACGAACTCGATTTACAGTGAATACCTGCGCTTAGTGTGGGAGAGGGAGGGTGTGAGTGTGTATCAGAGAGTTGGGGTGGGTGTGCATGTAGGAGGGTGTGGGAGGGGTATGTGTGTAATAGCCCGGGAGGTAACGTTGCAAATACAAAAGTCATAGTAAGCCGGCTGATATTGACATCGATCGTAGATCTCACATGACTTATATGTGAATCGACCATCAGCTGCTCAAGTAACGGTGGGTGTGGGTGTGAGAGGTTGCCAAAGTGATAAAAAAATAATAAAAAAAGTAATAGTACGCCGGCTGAAACTTTTCTCACAGATAGTCATATAATGTACTCTGTGCAGATTATTATTATTTATTATTTATTTATTGTATTATTTATTTATTATTATTATTTATTTATTGTAGAGCTGATGCCGGGCTCGACTGTGGAGGTACCACCATCTTACTCGCAAATCCTCCTGAAGTTATTCAGGAGAGAGTAAGAAAACAGCTCTCAGGCAAAACCAGGCGGCCCACCATTGCCTGGGACCGATGGATGGCGGTTTATCCATCCCCAATTGCCAAGCCTTATAAAAACAGACTAGTGAGGGGCAGCGGCGTCACTGGTGCAAGGGTTTCGGCACCGCGCTCACCAACCCGCCTGCCCAGCGTGTGTGAGTATGGGCATTTCTTCCAGGAGGACCGCCAAGGGTGGCGAAATCCTGGAAAGGCCTATGTCCAGCAGTGGACGAAACAGGCTGATGGATGGATGGATGACTATAATACCTAATTGTAATAAAATTTAACATATTACATTATTTTAAGTTATCTAAGAAGTATTGTTTTAGCTTTTGCTTTATGTTTTTAGGATGTATTTGTTTTTTGAATGATGGTGGTAAACTATTTAGTAGTTGAGGAACAATAAATTTCGATGTTCTTTGGCCATAGATATTATTCATGAGAGGTACGTTTAGCTTTTTGTCGTTGACTTTACGTGTACAAATGTTGTGCGTTACAGGTTTTTGTATGTCACTGCGAAAGAATTGTTCTTTTAAGAGCACCAGCTCAACCTTAAGATGGACAGGTAAGGATTGGCAATACTTGAATAGACCCATCGGATTGTCTCTGAACTTCTCTTTTATTTTGTAAGGTACTATTAACTTGAGCATACGTAGCTGTAATGCATATATCTGTCCAAATATCTTTTAAATGCTCTGACGTAGCTACTTAAACCGTAAGAGACTATAGATTCAGATAATGAATGATAAATACATAATAACACGCTAAAAGGGCCTTTTTTTATTAGGTATAATTTGGCCATCACTGCTCTTAATTTATTGCACACGTAATCAACATGGGCACCCCAGCTGAATCTATCGTCGATTATAACGCCCAGGTACATTTGCTGGCTTTCTTGCTTGATAATAGGACAGCTACAGTGCAGACTGTTACTGTGCATACAGTCATGAGTATGAGCAACTAAATGTACGTTGTCCACCGCACTGAGGTTATGACTAGAGCGTATATGAAGGGCTTTAGTCTTCGCAGTATTCAGGGCTAGGCCTGCATCATGAGACCATTTACAAACAGTGTCGAAATCTTTTTGTAATTTAAGCATTGCTTTATCAACGTCTGCATCAGCAGCCATTAAGCAGGTGTCGTCGGCGAACTGATATATTTCGCATTCGGAGATCACATTAGTCATGGAACCTATCGTTACGGGCATTTCGTCGCTGAGGGTATCATTAACTTTTACGTAGTACGATCTTCCACATAGATAGTCAGCACACCACTGTAGGAGAGGTCCTCTTATGCCACTCTGTTCGAGTTTGTCAACTAGTAAGTCATGACGAAGCGTATCGAATGCTTTGCTGTAGTCTATTAGTACCACTACAACGTGTTTTTTATTATTAAGGTGTACGTTAACTCGGTCTGTGAAGTTAGAAAGTAAGAGGGTTGTACTTTTATTTGCTTGAAAGCCATACTGATTAGATGTAAGAATTTGATTGTTGTGAAAGAAGTTGTGCATTTGATCACTAATAAATTTTTCAACTATCTTGTCAACTGTTGGTAAAATGGTTATTTGGCGATAGTTTCCATAATCTGATTGACTCCCTTTTTATGAATAGGGCTTACAATGCCGGTTTTTAATGTTTGGGGATATTTGCCATTTTTTACACTGGTATTGATCAAATTGCAGATGGCGGTAGAAACTTTAGCATCTATGCATTTGAGATCTAAAGCTCTTTATACCGTCAATGTCGGGTGCTTTTTTATTATTCAGGCCTTGTATAATTTTTTTGGTTTTTGTAGGAGTAGCGTTATAAAAATGCATCGTAACATTACATTGTTTTTCATACATCGTTTTACACAAAAGAGGTTTATCACATTTTGGAATAATTCTTTAAATAATGTACAAAAACAACAATCAGCTGCGCGGGTAGCGGTGGAAAAGCCATCAGCTGACGCGGTAAAGTTTTAAAATATTGGAACATTTTTCCTTTGAACGCATATTTGGAGATAGGTTCCGGAGCTGCTTGAGCCCATAACACGACCTTTGGGCTACCTGGGCCTCTCCCCCTAAAATTCCAAAGAAACATCTGCGTGTGAGTGTCTCTTTGTCTTATTAGTGTAAAACGGGATTAGTATATTTAATCTTTATATTTACTGCGTCAGCTGACGGTCTTTTCACCGCTACCCATGCAGCTGATTGTTGTTTTTGTACTTTTAATTATTTAAAGAATCACCTAGACAAATTTCATGCAGCGTACTATAATTTTATTTTATGTGTTTTTCTACAAGTTCATGCGAGCAGCTGACGCATCATCCCTCCTCTACGATGCAGCTGACGATTTTTTTTCAGCTCAGTATGATGTCAACTATCTGTGAGAAAAGTTTCAGCCGGTGTACTATTACTTTATTTTTTATTTTTTTACCACTTTTGCAACCTCCTACACCCACACTCACCGCGGGTGCGTTAGCTGACGCTTGGTTCTCTTGATAGTCATTCCAGATCTATTAAAAAAGATGGCAATCTGTCAGCATAAAATCACTACCTAAAATGCAAAAAAGTTCAAGCTAGCAGCTGACGCATCATACCCTCTCCACGATGCAGCTGACGATTTTTGTCAGCTCAGTATGATGTCAACTATCTGTGAGAAAAGTTTCAGCCTGCGTATTATTACTTTTTCGCAACCTCCCACACCCACACCCACGCGGGTGCGTTAGCTGATGCTTTTGGACAGTCTTCTCAAAATTTCTCTAATTTCATACCCACATCTCTTTCTGAAAATCTAAAACATTGTATTGAAATCGAGGAACAGTATTATCCAACGTAATGATAGACACTCCAAAAACTTACAAAATTTTCAGAATTATTATACGAAAAATAAAATTATTCTGCCATTAAAATACCTACCCACCGTTGGACTAGAAAAACTTAACCTCACTCCTACAGACCTCAGTATTCCATTTTCCATCCCACCACTACCACAAACAATCACAAACCAGCCTCCATTAGAGAGTCAAAATATTGTCAACCTCCCTACCTTTCTGTTAACCACAGCTGACAAAGCAATTATCAATAAAGGATTATCATTCTGTCCAACAAAAAAATTGAATCGAATCAAACTCCTCAGTGACTTTGTAAATTATCGCCGGAAATTAAAATGGAAATATTATACTGGCAATCCCATCTCCATACATCTGAAGAAAATACACAAGTGGCACTAAAAAGGTTCAAACCACAATCCCCAAATGAACCACTTAAGCTTCCGCCTAACCACCCCATTGACATTTTCATGACAACCATATGATACTCACAAAACTTTCGGACGACCATTACATTAATAATTTACAAGATAATAGGCAAAGAGGTGGTAGAGCTGATGCCGGGCTCGACTGTGGAGGTACCACCATCTTACTCGCAAATCCTCCCGAAGTTATTCGGGGGCTCTCAGGCAAAACCAGGCGGCCCACCATTGCCTGGGCCTTATATAAAACAGACTAGTGACGGGCAGCAGCGTCACTAGGGCAAATGTTTCGGCACCGCGCTCACCAACCCGCCTGCCCAGCGTGTGTAAGTATGGGCATTTCTTCCAGGAGGACCGCCAAGAATGGCGAAATCCTGGAAAGGCCTATCTCCAGCAGAGGACGAAACAGGCTGATGGATGGAGGCAAAATCATTCACACAATGAAAAACGATCTCTAAAAAAACTACAAGACAACGAAGATATCATAATACCACCAGCAGACAAAAGGTCAGCCACGATCATCATGAACAAAAGTGGCTATACTAATGAAGGCCTACGACAACTCACTGACCCCAATTTCTATGCCACCGTACCAAGTGACCCATGCGCCCGGGTTATGGACGTGGTCGAGGACATTCTTCACACGAGAGCTCCATATGAGGGATTGACAGAGATAGACATCCAATTATTACTGCCGAGCCATCCGAAGACCCCCCGTGTCTACATGGTACCCAAAATACATAAAATAAACAACACAGGCCGAACCATAGTGCCATCGTTTGATGCACCAACCGAAAGTTTCTTCCCTTCTGCTTCTTTCTTCCTTGAAAATCTTAACAACCACAGTCCACTCAAATTCACCCACACTATCACTTTTCTAGACGTCGATATAAGAATCAACAACTGCAATAAATGTAAGGTTTTGGTAAAATAAAAATAAATTTTTAATTGTCGCTGACCAACAGGCAGCGGCAGGATTTTTTAAAAAGCTTGGACTGGCAAAATGGTTTGAAAAAACAGGGCTTTTCGGCAGAGCCGGACGAGGTTTACAGAAATATGGTGGTGTTCGAAAGAAATAAGTTACATATCATAGGTTGAGTATTATTTATGGGGGAGTTGAAAAGGATAGTTAGTTGTGTTTGGGTAAGATGGTGTAAATAAAAGTGTTAAGGTTACAACGTGTTGTTATTTCTGAGATAGCCTGTATAAAATTCACACCTCAGTACACTCCAAGGAAACCAACAAACTACAACACTTTGATTTCCACAGCTGCCATCCTCCACACATAAAAACATCCTTGCCATATTCCTTGTCACTCCGCGGTCGGCGGATTTGCAACACAAAAAATGTACTTGCTACATATCACGACAAAATTCACAGTAGCCTCTTCAAAAGAAACTATCCTGACCTTTTTTTTTACAATACTCTAGAAACAATCATAATACCATAAATTCATCTCAGTCTCACAAAACCCGTCTCATCACAACCTATTTCCATAGCAGTCATAAATTGAAGTCACTCATCAAAGATCACCTACCAATACTACGTCAAAATGAAGAGACAAAAAATCTTCTTCCCGCAAACCCAAAGATCTGTTATCGTCAAAATTTTAATTTAAAATCAACCTTCAACAAATCGAAACCAAGACCCATAATCACAACCAACACTTCTTTCAGAACATCTTCTTGCCGCTATCCACGATGTAAAACCTGCCCCATTATAAACACCAACATCCACATAAACACACATTACATAAAAGAAACATACACATCCCAACCCAATAGCAATTGCAAAACCGAAAACTGCATATATCTGCTAGAATGCTGGCACTGCCCGGTATTCTATGTAGGAGAAACAAAAAATCCACTACACATACGCATGAATCACGACCGACACACATCATCCATACAAAACAACATTCTGCCCATTCCTACACACACACGCCTACACACCCTATCATTCAATCAGTGCTTCACCGTAAGAATAATAAAGTCATTTCATTCCCCCATTTCAGCTTTAGACACGACTAAACTCCTCAGAGATCCTTTTATTCATAATAATATTATGTACTGGCTTACAAGTTGTGGATGCTGACCACGGTTTAAAAATCCTAATCAGCACCTAATTTTATCTTATATTTTAGTTGCTGAGTCTCAATGGATGAGAGGTGAGTTTATTCAAGAAGATATATTTACAATATATTTTTAAGTTTCGTATTTTAACCTTTTTCCCGCGGCTTAGCCCGCTCTTCAATCTCTGCCCCGTTTTCGGCTTGGGCGTTATTTTATGAATAACCCTTAAAGCCCATGTTGATCAGGATCACTACAATGATAATAAAAAAAACGCATCTCAAGCTCAAACGGAACATACGTATACATACAGAGAGTCAGAAAGACAGACAAACATTCTAAAAATCGTAGTTTTGACCTCAGTACAATACCAATCACCCACATAATTCAAAATAAAATAAAAATATTCATTGTACAGCACGACCTTTTTGTCTATGAAAGTTTGTGTTTTTACATATATTGTGTGATTTCTTATTAATATTAGGTACCTAACGGTTTTTTTTTCATTTAAGGGCTGAAGCACGTACAGCGTATACAGCCAAGTAAGTATAAAAATAAAATATAATTGAGGAATATTATTATAATTTGTTTTTATTTTTGTTAAGATGATAACATTAACTAATATTGAAACATTAAATTTTTACATGAAAGTTATTTAAACTAACTTAAAAAAACGAAATTATCCTAATAACTATAAAAAAAAATCATACCTATACAAATAAATAATAATAATAAAATAATTATACAATATAGATTTAAATAAATAATTGACACTCCTCTGTCTAGCGGTTCAAGTACCCTATTATAATCCGGAGGTCGCCGGCTCAAATCCTGTAGGGACAAATTTCAGTGTGTGCTTCGGAAGCCTTAACGTAGCTACATAAAAGTCAGTTTGTGCACCTAATTTTTCATCAATTAGAACTGAACTCTACGACGTGTCCTTTAAGTTTAAAATAGCGCGTTCTCAGCCGTGACTGCAGGGTTGGATTTCGTACGATAATTATCGTATTTGTACGATCATTTGTCAATAAATACGATATATTATGCTAATTCAAAGATCGTACGCAAAATTACGATAATTTCTATGTTGAAAAGTTATGTCCATTAATTACCTATACAAATACTTTTACATACAGCAACACGCAGATAGCGAAAGAATTATACATATGTATGTATGTACTATATTAACACTAATAAAAGACTACGTGTACAATATACAAGGTCCTACAATTCAAAGTGAAAAAAATTTAAGAGATTATAGAGTATCCCTCATAGACCACTTTCCAAAGAAAAAAAGATTTTTTGCGCGAATTTTTTTTCACATTTCCATTGAAACTGAGTCAAAAAGAGAAATCATTTGAAAAAAAATTTTTTTTTATTGTTTTCAGTTAACGATACATGATCTACCCTAAAATGATTTTCACTTATTGTAGGACCTTATATATTAAGATTAATCTTAAGCTCGGAACAGACTTTTGTAACTCGAACTGTAGAAATGATCTTGCTGTCATACAAATAAATAAAAGGAAGAGTGGCAGCTGCACCGATTTTAAACCATATGAAAGAAATTTTTAAAAGAGACAATGACAAAGTACTATCGCGATGCCGTTTATTGCACAAGTTGCTGATATCGATATTAATGTTCCATATTTTATTTAATTAATGTTGATGTATAAATTGTATCTCCTATATTTTCTTAGTACCTTTTAATTATTTTCATTAAATTTCGTTTCTGATGCAAACAACTAGCGTCAATATTTTTGAGTTTATTATATAAAATATATAATTGATTGAGATAGGCGTTACCTTGAGGAAGTCCATCACTAAGTTATGGAGATATGAATATAATTTTCAATATTCCGCTAAACAATTCTTGCCGTGCTATTCAAAATGCAGACTCGTGCACCAGAAGCCCGCCCGCATAAAACATGCAACAAGCAAGCAATACGAGCATAAGAGCAAAGCAATCTTAAATAACAAGCAAGAAAACTTATCGACACGTGTTTCACCTCTGAACGAGGCATCCTCGGGATGTGTTGCTAGCTCGGCTTCTCCGCAGCAACACATGCGGGCGAGCAACACATCAGTTGCTTTTTAATACTTGAGTTTTAATTGTGTACGAACCCCAAAGAGTTATTTTGGTTTCTATCGCAGGTCATTGCAGAGAACAGTACGATAGAGGAATGTGTAAATTTTCTCAGTGGAAGTGGGCATACGTGATTGAGAGTAACAAATGCGCATACCTCTCACATTTCGGATGTGGAGCGAACGGAAATATGTAAGCAGCCATTTTAAATTTCATTAAAACTTTTTTTAAATATATTTGTTTACGGCCCTGGAAACAAGTCCTTTTGAGCTTTTCCATTCAAACCACATTACAGTGCTACCAGATAATTATCATGTGAATTGAATAAAACTGTAAATAAAACCGATTATGCAAGCTGGATTTTTCATAAAGCCAAAATCTTCCACAATTTATGTTGAATAATTTTATTTGACGACCGTGGAACTAAACTGGTCTATCCAATATCCAACAAAAATAAAAATCTACGTGAAATAAACCAGTATAACTATGTGCTAACCTTTCAATTCAGTTTTTTTTTAAAGTGGAATGTAACATTCCATGCTAGTAAACTTTTGTGCACATAGACTGGTTTGAAATGTAAGCTTAACATTGGACAAAAATGAAAATACTTAGATTTGGCAAGAAAATGTAATTTAGACCAGTTTAGTTCCACGGTCGTCATTTGATAACTTTGTTAGGTCATAGCATCATTTATAATTGTAATATAAAATTAGACGCGATTTATTTGTGATTAAAATAGAGTGTATTTCAAACTACTAAAGATCAATTGAAACAAATATCACACCTTACATACCTACTTTAAAAAAATACATCGTGGGTCAGAATCCGTACCTGCGTCCTCTTGTTTTCACATTTGAGGTTGTCCAAAGCAACAGATTTCTCTATAAATCATGTAATATTTAAAAATATATACACTTCTGGACACATCTATTGTCCCACCTTGCATTTTCAGTTTCGTTTGGTCCTAGCTAAAAATTTATATTAGGTCGAGCAAAAATTTTTATGCAGTTTTGAACCTGGCACATTCATAATTTCATTCAATAGTCTTTTTTGAATTTCGAACACAGGGTTTAAAGAAACAAAAGAGAATTTGGAGCCTGTTCGTTGATATCAAACAATCGAATACTAAGAAAACTTGATTTTAACTTGATTTTATTGGTTTACTTGGATTTTATTCTTGAAAGTGTGATTTTTCTCTTTGGTTTTGCAACAAACATTACTTATTCTTAAGATTAAGGTGAGGTTCTATCAATAATCTATGGATACTTCGCCTGAAGTCGCCGCCCAAGCTATGGCACTTATCCAGGCCGGACACAGCCAAAGAAATGTGAGTGCTCAACTTAATTTAGGTCGATCTGCGGTCCGTAATGTTTATCGGAGGTACCTAGAAACTGGCGGCTTTGTTCGTCGCCAAGGTAGGCCACGATTTCGGGTCATAACTGAAAGGCAGGATCGATTCATCGTGACGACCTGCTTGAGAAATCGTCACCTTACCTCCATTGAGATACAAAACCAACTTCGCGACTTCCACGGAGTATCTGTGAGCGCTCGAACTGTTCGGAGAAGGTTAAAAGAACGCGATATGGTACCACACAAGCCAGCTAATGTCCCAAACTAACGCGAGTCCACCGAACAGCGCGCCTTCATTTTGCGCGCACTCATTTAAATTGGACTCAGCAGCATTGGAGCCGTGTACTCTTTTCTGATGAGTCTACAATTTCGTTACATGGCAATGATGGAAGGAAGAAGGTCTACCGACGTAAGGGAGAGCGTTTTGCGCAATGCTGCTTTGTAGAGAGGGTTGCTTATAGCGGTGGCTCATGGACTGTCTGTGGCGGTATATCCGCGAGCGGCAAAACTCAACTTGAGGTTGTTACGGGACCACGGCTGCCAACATTAAATGCTGAAAGGTACATTCGTGAGTGCTTAGAACCTCACGTGATGCCATACACGGACCATGTGGGCCCAAATTTCCTTTTTATGCATGATAATGCAAGAACCCATACGGCCGGCATCGTCAGGGAATATCTTCGGGATGCGAACATCACAGTTATGGACTGGCCAGCCAGAAGCCCAGACATGAACCCGATTGAGCACATGTGGGACGAGCTAAAAAGACGTATTAGGGCTCGTCAGCCAATTGCCCAGACGTTGCAGGAGTTGAAAACTGCCATAGAAGAGGAATGGGAGATGATCCCTCAAAATTTCATAGAGCGGTTGATAAACTCTATCCCTAATCGTATGAGAGCTGTCGTAGATGCCCATGGAGGCAACATTAAACCTTTATTTGATTAAACATGTTTTTTATTAAAAAATCAACTGCCTTCATCAAGGCGCATAGCCGACTTGTTAGGCATAGCTCCATGTCGTGTGGTATTATGAATTCAAATTTAAAACAATACGATCGAAAAAGATGGTAAAATGTACCAGGTTTAAAACTGGATCAATAGTTTAAATCTAAATCTAATCATATTTAGGTAGGGGCCATCGAAACATAAACTCTAAGGTGGGCCAATAGATGTGTCCAGAAGTGTATAATTAGAAGGTAAACGACGTTTTAAAATTTAGAGGACATCGCGCGATGTAAATTTTGGGCCTTCTTTATTGCGTATACCAAGATTAGATTTCCGTTTTAGTGAAATAAAACGGCGCGGCGTCTCGGTGCCATTTACATTTTCATGCGAGAAATCTAAAATATCTAGCGCTAATATCTAAGTTACCATCTTTATACTGCTGAATGAATGTTACCTAAACATAGACCAATCTTTTGTATTGAATAAGTATTGATGTATCAAATACTGTTTTTTTTTGTAGTGATCAATCTTCCACACCTATAGTTGTTAACCGGGTTTTTATACCAAAGAAGCGAGATTTTTCGCATAAGCAGCCGCTACAGAATGGGTTTTTAACTTGGACGAATTCACCGAAGATGCGATCAAAGAAATAATCGTTTTTCTTTTCGTTTTCATTTATTTTTGAAAATAAAGCGACCTATATATATATTTTTTTTAATATTTAAAATCAATTCTTTATTTCATAGAAAATAAATAAACATGTAGGTACATAGGTAACACTAAAAGTTTCCGGAACTGGCCACTTACATAAACAATATTTAAAAATTTATTGCAACATTTGAAAATAAAACTCTTTGGCTGTAGAATGCAGTTTGTTTCATCTGACTGTCTTTTGTTTTTACCTTGTGGCGCCATTTAAAAAATTGTGTGTCTGCATCAACATGGATTTAACTCGGGAAAATTTTCGTAGTATGATTTTCTACGATTTTAAGTGTAATTTGACAGCTCAACAGAGCATCGCTCGGCTTGAAACAGCTTTTGGCAATGAAGCACCATGCAAGACGACTGTTTATAGCTGGTTTGCAGAATTCAAGCGTGGTCGTATAAATCTCAGTGACGAATCTCGCGATGGTCGGCCGTCCACCGCTGTGACCAACAAAAACATCGATGCTGTGCGCCGTATGATTGAAACAGACAGGCATGTGACCTACCATGAAATTCGCGCATCCTTGGAAATAGGCATGAGTCAAATACAATCAATCCTACACAAACATTTGGGTGTGAGAAAGCTGTGCTCGCGGTGGATCCCACACAACTTGACCGAGGCTCAAAAAACGGACCGCGTCACTTGGTGCAGTGCCATGCTTACCAGATTCAACGAAGGTGCGTCAAATTTGGTGTGGGACATAGTAACAGGTGACGAAACATGGATTTATTGCTACGATCCCAAAACAAAGCAGCAATCGAGCGTATGGGTCTTTCAAGATGAGCCGAAACCAACCAAAGTGGCGCGCGTGAAAAGTGCATCTAAGCGGATGATTGCTTCTTTTTTTAATAAAACTGGACACGTGGCTACTGTTGCTTTAGAGAATCGTCGTACCGTGAATAGTGACTGGTACACGACCATTTGTTTGCCGGAAGTTATTGACGAACTCCGTAAAAATAACCGTAAACGCCGTATCATCCTGCACCACGACAATGCTAGTTCTCACACGGCCAGACAGACAAACGACTTTTTGAAGACGAAAAATGTAGAACTCATGAGTCATCCTGCATACAGTCCCGACCTGGCACCTTGTGACTTTTTTCTGTTCCCAAAAATTAAGAACCAATTACGCGGTCAACGATTTTCATCACCAGAAGAGGCTGTCGAGGAGTATGAAAAACACGTTTCAGAGGTCACCACAGGGGAGTGGCACAAAAGTTTTCAAAACTGGTTTGATCGAATGAAAAAGTGCATAGACGCCAAGGGATATTATTTTGAAAAACAATAAATTAATTTTGTACCTTTAATAGTATTTTTTCATATTCATTCCGGAAACTTATAGTGCGTCCCACGTATGTATGTTCCATCTTAAGTCGCGAGCTCAACGCAACGGATTTGAACGAGGTGTGGGAGATTAATCACTACAAAAAAAGAAAGTAGTATTTGCAAATGTGAGACATTAATATCAATACGAAATATTGGTTTAATATGTATTGAACGATATTAAAGTATTTCATAAGATGGTAACTTAAGCGCTGGAAACTTTAGATTTTCGCATTTAAATGTAAGCCGCCACTTAACTGTCAACAAGAAAAATTTGTCAATGTTTAACAAGTATTCAACAGAAAAAATAAGGTGCTGGAAATTTGAAATTATTCGCACGAAAATGTGAACCATCCTTTGATACGAGTAACATTTAGTATGAGAATAATTATGTGTTTAACTGATTTTATAAAATTTTCAGTTTTGATGATCAGAAGTCATGTGAAACTACGTGTGTGGTCTTCGTTACACCAGGTGAGTTTAATTGCAGTCTAAGTCCTTTTTGCTTAAAAATTTATTATGAGTAGGTAGCTGTACTTTTTTTTCCTGTGGTGATTATTATCAAAAATTATTGTAAAAATAATAAGTTTATAGTTACCACGATGTAATTTTCATTTTGAGTTTCCAATATTTCGGTAAAATTGTAGTCATAAAACGTGCGTGTCATGGGGTTTCTTGGCCGAAATATCGAGAGGTTTAAATAAAATGAAATATCGTGATATGAATTCGTACTGTCTGCACTGCGCCCTTATATTCGGGTGTCACGCCGGATGGTTTTTGAGTCTGCATTATATCGCAAAATGTTTTGTGTTGAAAATCCATGTACCCTTTGTAGAAGTTTTACACGTATGACGCCTTTACCGAGAAGTAGGGATGATGCCGGGCTCGACTGTCGAGAAACCTCGTAAGGGCCTTATGATGAATTGTATAGGAGGAACAAAAAACTGCCTCGTTCTCACCAAACTGAGCGGTACAAATTAATATGAGGTTTTCCAACATATCAATAGATGGCGCTACGTGTCACAGAAATGCATCACAATCAAAGGGAAATGATACAAGACGAGGTTATCATTCTAATGAAATAATAAAACTATTTTCGTATAATTTGGCCATCCGAGGTTTTCACTCTAAGGTGACGATACAAACAAACAAACAAATACTCTTTATTGTGCACCGAAAAAAATACATAATTTAATTTAATTTAACAAATGTTAAAGACACAATTGGCGGGCTTATCGCTTAAAGCGATTTCTTCCAGACAACCTTTGGGTGGAATTATTGTACGGGAAAAACGCGAAGGCGGTGTACATAAAAGCAAACTATACAAAACAAACCATACACACAAATACTTAAATAGAATATAGAATAGTTATATAAACTAATATATATTCATATCACATACATAATTATATATATAATATATAAACAATATGAAAGGAGACATATAAAACACAACAGCTGAGTTAGATGCAGAAGAATCAAGTCAGAAAAGGAAGTTAAAAAGAGAGAAAATGATCTTTTACCAGTCTCTCGAAGACAGGCAACGAGGGAGCACGCTTAATGGTGATAGGTAAATCATTCCACAGACGTATAGCTTTAACTCTCCAAGAGTTGCTATAAAATGTGGAAGAATGAGATGGAGTGGCCAGAAGGAGAGTTTCAGAAGATCGTAAAGTACGGTCATGAGTAGAGTGGAGATATTTAAAACAGTCTTTGAGGTAAGGTGGTGTTGAAGGATTAAACAGTGTAGCATACAAAAGAGAAAGAATATGAGAATCACGTCTAAGACGTATTGGGAGCCATTGAAGCTGTGACCTAAAATTGGACACGTGGTCAAATTAACGAAGGCCGAAAATAAAACGAATATAAGTTTTGAAGACGCTCCAGTTTATCCATTTGCTCTGAAGTTAAGTCAGGATAGCAAACGTCTGCATAATCTAGGATTGGTAGAAGGAGGAATGTTGCAAGTGCAGTTTTTGTGGCTGTTGGGAGAAGGTTCCTAAGTCTTCTTAATGAACCTGCAGAAGCAAACATCTTTCGGCTCACTTCTTCCAGTTGTGGTCTCCAGGACATAGTTCTATCAATTAAGACACCTAAGTTCTTCACCTCACTACTGTATGGGATATATAACCCATCGAATTTTATTGCAGGTAAACTTTGCCAATCAACTCGAGTAATATAATACGGGCTTCCTACTATAATAACTTGGGTTTTGTTCGGATTGATTTTGAGTCCCTATTTTTTACTCCACTCCAGTATGTGAGCAAGGTCTACATTGGTGGTTGTTATAGCATTTGAAAGATCATCTAATTTTTCTTGCGTATATATTTGGAGATCATCTGCGTAAAGGTTGTAGGAAGAAGAAATATGTTCGGAGATGTTGTTAATGAAAATAGCAAAAAGAAGAGGAGATAAGACGCCACCTTGTGGAACGCCAGCAGTTGTATCACACCAATTTGAGAAAGAATCATCAATACAAATGCGCTGCCGGCGTCCCTGTAGATAACTACGAAACCAGTCAATTACCGTTGGAGATATGTTAAGAGAACGTAATATTCCTAAAAGGACGTCAAAGTCAACAGTATTAAATGCATTACTAAAGTCTAGCAATGTCAATACTGTTAGTTTGCCGGAGTCCATACCCAACCTTATATCATCTGTTATCTTCACCAAGGCCGTAGCAGTACTATGACCGTGGCGGAAACCGGATTGAAGAGGATTGAGGAGCTTGTTTTTTGATAAAAACACACTAAGTTGGTGATGAACAACACGTTCAAGGACCTTAGACAGGAACGGCAGGATAGATATTGGACGATAGTCTGAAAAGGAGGAGGGTTTAGCTTTTTTAGGTAGAGGAGTTATCTGTGCATCTTTCCAGACAGTTGGAAACATACCAGAGAAAATGGATTTATTGAGGATTTTTGTGAATATGGGAGTAATAATATCGAGGATTGGGATGATCATATTACGGCTGATGCAGTCACTTCCCACTGCATTTGAAGTTATTGCTAAAATTTGTTTCTTAACATCACAATCGGTGAATTGACTAAAATTAAAAGTAATACTTTATTACTAATTATAACTAATGTTGGGCGTTAACCCTCTTAGGCGCCCTCCTATTTGGCAGCGATTTGGAAAAAGCTTTTACTTAATTTAAGTTTCTGTTTTAGATACGTAGGTTTAGTTTGTAGTTTTTTTTTCTTTTATAGCTTAGTTTAGATATTAAATTATTATTTTCGTAGGTTATTAGTTTATTTAAGTTTTTATTGAGTTGGTATTTACCATTTGTAAATAAAATTTATTTCCTCCATAAATAAAAAAAAACAATAATAAAATTATTACAGTTTTGAAACTAATATAATTTACCACTAATGTACAGAAGATTTATATTATAACCCAGATTCCATTGAAAGAGCAACCTTAATACGACAAGGCTGAATTATATTTCCAGAGGCTTGCAGACTGCCGATGGACTACGGGACATGTAACAAGCAGCAAAGAATGTTCTTCTTCGAGCCTGGTAACAATCAATGCATTGAATTCAAATACTCTGGTTGCGGTGGAAACAGTAACAGGTAAGACATAAACACAAAATACCTTGTGGGCGTTTAATATACCGGGTGTAAATAGACTGCTACCATTAAATGAAACACATATTCTACCGACCCTACTGAACCACTTTTTCCAAGAATCATAACCGCGGCCACCCTTAAATTAGGAAATAATTGAGTTCCAAACAAAAATGCGTGAACAAAAAAATATTTTTCGTATTTCGCTAACAGGATCTTTAAACCTTGGTTCACTTACCGAGTCTCCAGTATGAATTCGGCTTTATAAACGAAAGTCATCTTACATAACTTAATTTAGAATTGATCAATTCAAACAGTTCCGCTGAAATTGGTAAAAGCACTTTTTGGAAAAGCTCTGATAAATAAGAAAGACTAACAGATTTGGATATTATATGTTACTCTACTGTTTAGATTTAGGTCAGTAATTATTTAATTTTTCTAAAAAAATATTCAGTTTTATAGAAAACAGATTTTAATTATGACTTAAAAAGATGAATAAGACTTCAACAACGCTTCGATAACAAAAATGTAGCTCTAATTTCATAGAAATAAGAGTTGTCGTTTAGAATTTATAGATTTTATCCACTTTTTCTTATTAAATCTTTGATTTTATCTGTCAAATTTATCGAATCGATGCTTACGTATTGCTTTGCAGTTTGGGATATTATATTTTTATTTAACTCGACTGATTATATACATATATAATTCAATGATAGCTGAATTTTTGAATCATAAGATATTTGTGTTCTCATTTTAGGGTTCCGTAGTCCGACAAAGAACCCTTATAGTTTCGCCATGTCCGTCTGTCCGTCTGTCCGCGGCTTAGCTCAGAGACTATTAGTACTAGAAAGCTGTGATTTAGTATGGGTATACAGAATAATCACGCGGACGAACCGGTACAAAAAATCTAGATTTTTTTTTTTGGGATATCTCTCGTACACTTAAATTGGGGATGATTTTTTTTCTCGTGTATCCCGTAGTATGGAGTGTCGTTAGATAGATCGTTCCAAAACATCCTGGGTATGTGAAGACCATTTTTCGATTTTGGGAGCCGTTGGCAAAATATTGAGCTTTAAAGTGCTAATTTTTCTTAGAGTCAAGTGTCCCCCCGCCCTGCTAGCTAAACGGTTTTTTATGGATATGTGAAAAAATTCACAGAGTTAGTATATGTAATGAATTTAAAAGAAAAACTATCACAGCTAAATAGACTTTACAGGTTTACGAGTACAGATCGCGCTAAACTTTTAGTCCCTTCTAAACACTACAATGTATGGGCCGTTCTTCCAAATGTATGAGACTAGAAGTTTGGCGCGATCTGTATTAGTAGAACAACTTATAAAATGTACCGGGCAACTACGGAACCCTACATTGCGCGTGGCCCGACACGCACTTGGCCGGTTTCTTAATAAACAGACTGTAATTTTAATTGTAATTCGTTTGTTGAAAGAAATTGTTTTATTTTCGACTCATTTTGGCTTAATTGATATTCGCGTTCTGTTTTTGAAGAAACAGAATTTGATGTTGTCAAAATGGAATTAAATTATTTTAATTTTGACTATCTATGTATATTAACTAGAATTTTTATTCTGTTTTTAAATAAACACATTATATTCTATTATGATTCACTTCTGTTATGAAACTAAAACTCATAATAATATAGCTACAATACTTTCCTAACTTCTGATTAGTTCTGATAAACTTAAACTTATTAATTATTATAGATACGATTAAAATATAAAGTTTTATTTAATTAGTGTGAGTTCAATTATTTTGTCTCAGTAGGTCAACTCTTACAAAGGATTTATATTTAATTATCTAATTGAAAAAAAAAAGTCTCACTAGTTCAACGGTTGAACTAATCAACTAATTATAATTAATCTAACTAATTGGGTCCTTACGAGTATTTTTGACTTTTTGTGAGAAGTCTATTCATGAAATGCATGAAGAGTCATTGCATCCCCTTGAAGTGGTAACGGAGAATCTCGGTGCAAAATGCACATCATAATATTGTTTTCCTTACTTTTGAATAAAAGGTTTGCAATAAATGCGTTTTATAGCATTTCGCGCAAACTGCTTGATTGAAAAAATATTTCCTTTTCTAAACAAATAATTAAAGCTGAATTAATATTTCTTGACTGAGCAAAGACCAATAACTAAAATATTTTCATTTTCAAGTGCTTAGAAAACGCCATCACTGGGAAGCTATCCTGGATAACGGCTCAATATGCTGGCGTTGAAATTGTTTTTATTTTAATACACTAGATGGCGCTGCATGTTTCAAAATATCGAATATGACGCAGACTGGTTCAAATCAACTCACGTTAAAGTTTGTCTACACTATTATTTAAAGAAGAAAGGTTTGTTTGTTTGTTTGCATATTATGGATAATATCTAGAACTACTGAACTGACTATAAAACTTCTTTAAGCACTCAAAAAGATTTTTGGTTACATACTTGCGTAGTCGTACGTATGTAGTCTCATCGTCGGGGCTTCAATCATCCACTGATAAATGTTTTTTTTAGGACACCTCTCAAGTTTAAGTTTATTTGATCGGTATTGATGAGTATTTTTGTAGAACATGGAGAACAGGATCTAATGACGGGACTGGGGGGTGGGTACGGGATCTCCTCAACGGACAATATTAGACCCTTCGAGTTATGGCTTATTTAGTTGGTATTTATTAGCACTTTGGTAAAACATGGTGACCAGGGTCTGCTGATGGGACTGGAAGGTGGTTATGGGATCTCCTCAACGGATAACAGCAGACCCTTCGAGTTTGGGCTTATTCGATTGGTCTTCATTAGCACTTTAATAAAACATGGTGACCATGGTCTAATGATGGGACTGGAAGGTGGGTACGAGATCTCCTCGACGGACAACAGCAGACCCTTACAAGTTTAGGCTTATTTTGTTGGTATTTATTAGCACTTTGGTAAAACATGGTGACCAAGGTCTGTTGATGGGACTGGAAGGTGGGTACGAGTTCTCCTCAACGGACAACAGCGGACCCTTTAAGTTTGGGCTTATTTGATTGGTATTTATTAGCACTTTGGTAAAACATGGTGACCGTTGCATATTGTCGTTAAAAAAATCATATTCTTTTGTTTTTCTTATTTCCACGAAAATCTCTTCGACGCGGGCAGAGCCGCGGGCAAAAGCTAGTTATTAATAAACTATTTCCGCAAGTTGCTTTAAAACACATTTATTGCATACGTTTTATTGAAAAGTAAGGAAAACAATATTATGATGTGCATGTTGTACCGAGGTAAAAAGTTACCCCCTCAAAAAGTGACTGTTTGTTGCGGCATTTGTAGTGAAAAAGTGATTGGCCCTTATTTTTTTGAAGACGCCGGGCCCAAAGAGTAGAATAACTGCCGGGCCGATGGCACCACCGTATGTAACTGGTGAGTGTTAACAGGCAGATGCTAACTTGGGAGGAGCCCATTTGAGCGATATAATTTTTTCCAATGAATGTCATCAATTTTACACTTTCAAATAAACTTTTTATGAAAACAGAGCTCTTTTTCATTTATAACAAAATGGCAGCCAATTCAAATTATGACATTACTTTTGCGCTACCATGAAGTTTTTGACGTTTGGCAACCAGTTGGCAACCGACTCAACGATAGATAATCCAGGGGCAGATCATGAAATTATCAATTCTACGATATGACCATCACATAAGGATTTAAAGCGAATAAAGACGATTAAACACATATTGTAACTTCTTAAGGCGCCTAGGCACGCCACCGTTTTAGTACAAAATTTGATAACCCGTTTCTCTGTTGTTTTTCATTATTGACTAAAGGTATAGACCTCAATAGTTTAATACTGGCATTTATAAAGTCGCTATGTGGCTGAAATGTTAAATTTTTATATATGTACGATCTGAGGCAAGAAAACAACTTTGTATGTAAATCTGTCCAGCTTAATATCTTTAAAACAAAATTAATATTCAAAATTTTGGCAAAATGGTGCCTTTTAAAATACCAGCACCAGATGATGGAGGTCATATAGTTTGGTCTATTACGAGAAACAACAGAGAAACGGATTATTAAACTTTGTACTAAAACGGTGGCGTGCCTAGGCGCCTTAAACGCCGGGTGGATTAAATGGGTATTTATATCGGAAATTAACCCGAAATTTTAAATTTACCCAGGTGGAATCACATCCTTAATTGCAAAATATTTTTGAGATCACCTGAGCTAGTTGGTCGGGCTAATACTTTCGAAATGTACCATATTTTTGAGATCACCTGAGCTAGTTGGTCGGGCTAATACTTTCGAAATGTACCATATTTTTGAGATCACCTGAGCTAGTTGGTCGGGCTAATACTTTCGAAATGTATCATATTTTTGAGATCACCTGAGCTAGTTGGTCGGGCTAATACTTTCGAAATGTACCATATTTTTGAGATCACCTGAGCTAGTTGGTCAGGCTAATACTTTCGAAATGTACCTTCATCAAAAGGGGAACTATAATTATTTTCTATGTTTAAATTAATCTATTAATTAATAGACTTATGCCCACGAAATATTTTTGTTCTCGATAAATAAATAAATACTCTCCAGGTTTGAATTAACGAATTAATGTTGCTAAAAAGAATAAATAAAATATTTTTCGAGAATCTTAAAATTTATTGTTTTAATCCTGTATTTCATAAAATGAAAAGCTTATAAGAGCAAAATAATATATATTAAATATACAAGATTATTGCTTTACGAGTATAAAACTTAATAATAATATCTTCGTATGATTTTCAGATTTGTAAATAAGGCACAATGTGAAAAAAGTTGTAGACAATGGGTAAGACCAGGTAAGATTAAATCTTTACGGAAAATCAAAGTTAGGTTTACATCCAATGCTACTACATAATTATAATGATTTTTGCGCTTAAATATTTAAGGCTGTAAAATAGTTGAAACTGGAA
Organism: Ypsolopha scabrella; assembly: GCA_910592155.1. Classification (NCBI taxonomy): domain Eukaryota; kingdom Metazoa; phylum Arthropoda; class Insecta; order Lepidoptera; family Ypsolophidae; genus Ypsolopha; species Ypsolopha scabrella. The sequence goes on from OU342980.1 coordinate 16,154,785, forward strand.
CTTTCTTGCAGATGGTGGTAGTTGTAAAATGTAAGGACTTACTATTAGGATAGGACCTTTTGGAACTGCGTTAAGCGCCACACGGAGAACACACAACTAACGCACTTCCGTCAGCGCGGCGTTGTTAACACACACAGGCACAAGGTCCTGTCCTAATAGCATTTGAAAGGGATGGTACTACAGTATTAAATGATAATAATAAATAAAATTTCTTTATTCCAGCCAGATTTAGATAAAGACAATAAAAACAAGCCATATTACACACACAAAAAAATTCAATAAAAAACCAAACAAAAATAAATCCAAGCAACACAATCATAAAAAAAACTAAAATAATACACTTTCTATTATGTCTGTACTACAGTATATGATGCCGTTAACAACACTGCGCCGACGGAAGTGCGGGAATTGTGTATTCTCCATATGGCGCTTAACGCAGTTCCAAAAGGTCCTATCCTAATAGCATTTCGAACGGATTCATAGTGTTCTATAAAACCATCGACGTGTGGGTACTCAGAACAAATGTACCTACACGTACAACTCGGAATTGGGCGTTTTAAGAATACGTGTTTTAATTTTTAGGTTTCCGTCACTTTGTTGTCCGTCTGTCTGTCCGTCAATCCGTCCGTTCCCCTGTCCGTCAATACCCTTTATCCTGGGAACGCATGGAGGAATCGAGTTGAAATTAAAACCATATACTCAGGTCTACAATCCCTTGAAGCTGTGAAAAAATCAAACTTCTAAGTTAACGTAAAAAAGATACGGCCATTTATGCCGCAAAAAACGTATATTTCGACACTCTCAAAGGAATCAAAATTTGTAGGGTATTTTCTGTGGACCTAGAACTATGAAATTTGGCAAGTAATACCGTCTTATATTGAAAGTATCGAGAAAAATTTGAAAACTATACATTTGTAATTAAATCATAAAATATATAGTCTTTAACGGAACCCTCGGTGAGTGAGCCTGACCAACACCTACTGTCAGTGTACGGACTCGCCTTGTCCGGTTTTTAGTAATGTTGTTAGTCAAACGTTTAAATTATGCGGTCACGTCGCGATCATTAAACTAATTTTATGTACAAATTTTATTTTAGTTTTATTAATGCATCCTATTTTTTAGCGGATATTTTGCCTCAGCCTCCTTGGACAATAGGTAAATAAAAGCTTGATTTCATATCGGTGTCTCGGTAAGTGATCAGTACTAATATTCAATACACATTGCTGTGGAAGATAAAAATGGAAGTCAAAATGAAATTTTGCGAATTTCGGAGATATATGTAGAGTCATTGAATCTTATTATTGTATGCTTTCCGAGCACCATGTTTCCGAGTCTCCAGTATAATTTGACAGCATTAATTAAAGCCCCATTGTATTTTTCTGGAAAAACGGATCTGTTGATAAGTGTTTATGTCCATCCATCCATCCATCAGCCTGTCATTGTCCACTGCTGGACATAGACCTTTCCAATATTTTGCCACTCTTGGCGTTCCTCCGTCCTCCTCATCCAGCCGCCACCCGCAACGTACTCGGGAATAGTGGAGCTGCCGGTAACTTGGGGCCGTTTATTAGTAGCGTACATTATTTGAAAGAAAATGCCCATACTCACACACGCTGAGCAGGCGGGTTGGTGAGCGCGGTGCCGGAACCCCTCGCACTAGTGACGCTGCGGCCAGTCACTAGTCTGTTTATGGCAATTTGGGATGAATATACTGCCATCAAATGGTCCCAGGCTTGGTGGGCTACCTGGTTTGTGCCTGTCTTCGAGCTGTCCCTTACTCTCCCACGAATGTCTTCAGGGGCAAGGAGAGGGGTTTGCGAGTAAGAATGTGGTACTTCCACAGGCAAGCCCGCCATCAGCTCTACCACCTACAAAATTTAGTTGATTAAATTGAGATGTCAACTCTAAACGTAGTAATAATAAATTAAATTTATATCATTGCAGTATAGAAAATCAGAAAAGTAAATCTGGACGTGACTCTACCAACTGAGCTATCCAGTTCTCAACACGACCTGTGAATTTACGCATGTTCCTTCCTATGCAACGATATGTATAGGTACTCAAGTATCATGTCTGTTATAACTACGTAGGCCGCCTTACTGCGCTTTGCTTCGCTCGGATTTCGAATTTAAGTATTTACATAACTAACACTCACACATATAAAAAATATTGTTTGCAGATTGTGGCTGGTGGAGTAGTAAGTATAATTACCTAAATAATGTTATTATATTATGCTTAGAATGTTATTTACAAACAAAATACACCGTGATGACATAATGCCCGGGTGTAAGAGGTATTTCAGAGTCACAGCCCACACTCGTACACCCACCTTTCACCGACGATTATTACTTCCCAGCGTGATCGGTAGTGAGCATAATAAGTTTAGTAATATTTATACCTTTTTGTGATATCATAAAAATTTGTGAAATATATTTTCGGCCCAATCCTGGGTTCGGTAGCAGTCACAATCTCAATCGATGATGCCGGACCTAGGATAGGGCCCGAAATTTATTTAACCAAGTTATCTTTTTTTAGTGTTATTTTATTACGTATATTATTTTTATAAATTTTTAACTCGTTGATTGAATTGCAACTGATAAAATTTGAGGTATGTACTATAAGCGCGACGGCTTGCGAGCGGTTTTTACAGTGACTTTCGTTTCCATCCATCCATCAGCCTGTTTCGTCCACTGCTGGACATAGGCCTTTCCAGGATTACGCCACTCTTGGCGTTCCCCCTGGAAGAAATGCCCATACTCACACACGCTGGGCAGGCGGGTTGGTGAGCGCGGTGCCGAAACCCTTGCACCAGTGACGCCGCTGCCCGTCACCAGTCCGTTTTATATAAGGCTCGGCAATTGGGGATGGATATACCGCCATCCATCGGTCCCAGGCAATGGTGGGCCGCCTGGTTTTGCCTGAGAGCTGTTCTCTTACTCTCCCCCGAATAACTTCGGGAGGATTTCCGAGTAAGATGGTGGTACCTCCACAGTCGAGCTCGGCATATGCTCTACCACCTGGACAAATTCATACTGAAGACTCGGTAAGGCAACGCCACGAAATTTTGGCGACATGGATGTCCATTTTCTCAGCAATAAAAAAACATATTTTTTGACAACAACAACAACTGGTTGTCGCCAGTCTCTTTCACACTTAGCATGTAGTACCATTTTTACCTTTTATCTATACCTTTTATTTATACTGATGTAAAATGCCAGACAGACACAAATAAACCTTCTAGGTTTAGTGTCACTACTTGTTAATTAGAATGTAAGATTTTTATACAAATAAATAAATATGTAATTACCAATTTATATACTAAATTAAGCATTTCATTGACATCATTTTGACCGATTTTAATTGATTAATATTCGTAGCAGAGAGAAAAATAATCAGAAAACTTCTTTTAAAACAGAAATTTCCATTTTACTGACAAACGGGAGCGAATGAAGCCTCTAAGTTTTTCATTTCTATTAGTCTACAAATACACTTCAATATGGCCGATTGGATTGATTAAATTACTTATAGTTGTCATTTTAAATGAAAAATACTGTTTTGCCGCATACGAACTTACTATGGCATAAGCTAGTTCGTGAGCGCATATTTGTATGGAGTAAGTCCCCCTCACTCCACTACCTTAAGGCGCCGCGCCGATTTGAAATTAAAAGTTTATCAATGCCTCGCCTTAAGTAGTTAGAACCATGGTTCAATGACGCTTTCTGAGAAATACGCAAAATAAAATTTATATTTCTTATACCAACTGAGTCGAGGTTGTTTTTATTAAATAAAAAATATTTTTCGTATTTCGCAAACAAGTTATACCTTGGTTCTTACCACATACAGGACCTCCAGTAAGAATTTGGCTGTATATATATGGTGACATTTATTTATACAGCCAAATTCATACTGAAGACTCAATAAGTATTCGGTATCAAGGTTCGAAGATTTCCTGTTAACTAAAAACCCAAGACCAGCCCCGTGTCAATACAATGGAAAGTCAAAATTTTATTTTCCAAATTACGCAAGATTTATGATTGATCACTTACCAAGCCTTCAGTATTAAATAAAAGTCACCTTATTAAACGAAAGTCACCTTACATAAGGTTTGATCTAACGAAAGAGAATACCGTGTATACCGATTTAGATATAAGTTTTTTTGGCAAAGTAGAGTGTTTGATTTTGTCAAAGGCTTTCGAGAAATCGGTATAAACAGCAGTGGCGAAGGGTCCATATAAGACGATTCCCATCGGCTTGTTTAGGAAATGGCATCCTTACTCCATTTCTTTGTTCTGTGCTTTTTTCGCTTTGTCAAACATTTCCATAAATCTCAATACGACCAATACACTTGGCTGACAGGAAGTTGAAAAGTACGAAAAAAAATTTGTCTTCCTTGGTTGCTTTTCTGAGTAAGGCGATTTTTTTGTCCGGCTTCCCTTTTCAAAATGCTCACCCTTCGCCACAGATAAACAGTATCTTCCGAACAACCAACACCCTTCGTTCGCACTAGTTCCATTGCCATGTTCCACGATGGAACTACTGCGATGGCATCTAATACGAAGTATTTGCCTAATTGATTCAATAAACTAATAAACTAACCTCTTTTTGTTGAATTAAAGATGTAGCAAACATGATCCGCCCCCAACCAAGTAAGTATCTTTCTTTTTTATTCCGGAGTTTATATATAGATAAACGATGTCGGATTTAAAGCCTGGTCGTTGGATGTTGAGGGGCTAGCGTACAAAATGAAGTAAAGAGAGCACAATCACCGACATTATTTCACTATAGTAATTTAATTACTGCATTTTGTACACGACACGGTAGTGTGTCTAAACTCAACAAGACCCCATGTCCTATGACGATGCCAGTAGTTGAGGGAGTTAGTTCCAAATTTGTTCTATCGAATCCAATCAAATTTTTAATTTGTTTCGTCAAAATGGACGAGGGACACGATTTTTAAGGCGACCTCCAGCCAGAGCGGGACAATTTCTATTTATAAGCCTCAGGAACTTCATATGGGTGTCAAACGTTAGTTCTACTTCCCCGTATTATGTTCTAAGTGGAAACCAGTTTCTAATATGTGTTATTTCGATTATAATTGGGTTTAAAACAACCTCCAGCCAGTGAACAATTTTTTTTATGTGGTATAGGTAGGGTTTTTTTTATTTAGTCATTTAATTTAGTCAGCTGATTTAACCACTTTGTACTGGAAAAAGAAAAAACATATGAGCAAAAAATTTTTCTTCTTCTGGAATTTGATCAGTTAACGATACATGATCTACCCTAGAATTATTTTCACATATTTTTGTAGGACCTTATAGATGCATTATTAGCAACGTTAAGGCGACAAAATATAAGACACTTAAATGGTAGCGCCTGTCAAACAATTTAAAACCATAGGGTAATCATAGGATTACGGAACCCTAATTTTATTATTTGTGGTTTTACTTTTGACTATGTACAATAATGTGACCAAATTTGAAACTAGTATCGACCGACCGTCTTTAAGATAGAGTTAAAACAAATAACGTCAAAAAAACATTTTTTTCGAGGTTTATTCTATGGGGATAATTATTTTTTCATTTTTATTCTTTGTCGTGGTAGTGGCTGTAGTTACACGTATTTTGTGAAAATTTCATCTGTCTGCCTATTACGGCAGAAGCTGTGGACCCCTGTGACGGACAGACAGACAGCGGAGGCTTAGTAATAGGGTCCCGTTTGGCACCTTTCGGATACAGAACCCTAACAACCACCTATTAAAGTGTCAGTTTTCTAATGAATAGGGAATTTGTTGCAGGTTTTTGCGGTGAATGGTTCGACAGCGGTAGCTGTGATAAATCTCAATGGAAGTATGGATACGTCAGCGGAAGCAATGTGTGTGGAAAGTTCCCTTACTCTGGCTGTGGGGGAAACGAAAACATGTAAGCGAGAAGTATATTATTATTCATTATTAGTGTTTATAGTTCACAGATCATAGGAAATGTTTGGATTATAGGCACTTGTGTCTGTACAGTTTGAACCTAAGGATGTTGCTGAATGTTGCTACGGTTTATTAGTAAAACTTTTGGCCAGATTGGCCTGTTTAGGGTATTTTTAAGCAGTGGCGGCGCTACACATTAGGTTTGCGAAGCCTCTTTTATTTCCCAGTCAAAAAGAAAACGTTTAATTACATGAGCCAAATTATAAACTAGTGTAGAAATGAGTAAACGAATTTAATTTTGCTAAATTTAATACACAAATAAAAATTAAAATAGACGAACTTTTCGGCTTTTAGCTTCACTGCATTTTTTCAGGATTATGTCAAAGCCAAGACTAACCGCTATTTCAGCTTCAATTGATAGAACTTAACGCAGATAGTCTGTCTTGGCTCATCGTGCTTCTCAAGTACATAGGTCTTTATCAGTTTTAACTTTGAGAAGGTTCTCCCAGCGGAAGCTGTAACTGACTGGAACTGTGAGCATGATTCTAATTGTTATGTAAACATTAGGATATACTTCTCCCAAATTATTTTCTAAAATGTAACTGATAAAATGTGACTTAAATAACTTGTAAAATTTTTATGCGAGGCCCCGTCAGGCACGAGGCCGTCGGCGGTCGCCGACGTCACCGACGCGACGCCTAGCGCCGCCACTGTCACAGTACGAGTATATACTAGGCCACTGTTTTTAAGAATCCATCCATCAGCCTGTTTCGTCCACTGCTGGACATAGGCCTTTCCAGGAGTTCACCACTCTTGATGGTCCTCCTGGAAGAAATGCCCATACTCACACACGCTGGGCAGGCGGGTTGGTGAGCGCGGTGCCGAAACCCTTGCACTAGTGACGCCGCTGCCCGTCACCAGTCTGATTTATATAAGGCCCGGCAATTGGGGATGGATATACCGCCATCCGTCGGTCCCAGGCAATGGTGGGCCGCCTGGTTTTTTGCCTGAGCGCTGTCCTCTTACTCTCCCCCGAATAACTTCGGGAGGATTTCCGAGTAAGATGGTGGTACCTCCACAGTCGAGCCCGGCATCAGCTCTACCACCTATTTTGTTTTTAAGAATAACAATATTTATTTGACGCCGCGCCGCTTTGATTATTTGAGAGAGGAATGGAACGTTATCAGCAGCAGCTGAAACAGGACCCCGTCACTCGACCGTACCTGTCGAGATGAGTACCTACACTACACTTCTTTCGTCGGCTCTTCTCGCCAGTTGGTTGCCGTCGCGCCGTTCACGCGGGCTCGTAACGTTTCTGTCACCTGATTCTTACCTGCTTATTTTAAAACACAAGTCAGTATGGATCATGTATGACTGGTGTACAGCATTTGTTACTCTTACTCGTATACATTTTTGTCCCTTTCATCGTTTGAGGAACGAGTGGGCCTTGGACGGATGTGCTTCTAGACCACAGGTGGTAAATATCAGATTGTTAATCGGTTTGCATCGTTCGGTAAGTCAAGGGCGGATCCAGACTTCGAGCCAGGGGGAGGTCACATGCTTCAAAATTACAATGAAAATAATATATTATTATATAGGTATGAATACAATTTATTTCTCGTGTTATACTAAAACTAGATTTTGCCCGCGGCTCCGCCCGCATCGAAGAGATTTTCGTGGAAATAAGGAAAACAAAAGAATATGATTTTTTTAACGACAATATGCAACGGTCACCATGTTTTATCAAAGTGCTAATAAATACCAATCAAATAAGCCCAAACTTAAAGGGTCCGCTGTTGTCCGTTGAGGAGATCCCGTACCCACCTTCCAGTCCCATCAGCAGACCCTGGTCACCATGTTTTACCAAAGTGTTAATAAATACCAATCAAATAAGCCCAAACTTGAAGGGTCTGGTGTTGTCCGTTGAGGAGAAACCATACCCACCTTCAAGTCCATCAACAGACCTTGGTCACCATGTTTTACCAAAGTGCTAATGAAGACCAATAAAATAAGCCCAAACTCGATGGGTCTGCTGTTATCCGTTGAGGAGATCCCGTACCCACCTCCCACAGTCCCGTCTTAGATCCTGTTCACCATGTTCTACAAAAATACTCATCAATACCGATCAAATAAACTTAAACTTGAGAGGTCTCCTAAAAAAACATTTACCAGTGGATGATTTAAACCCCGACGATGAGACTACATACGTACGACTACGCAAGGCGTACATACCACACGATTAACTAAAAATCTTATCGAGTGCTTAAAGAATTTTTAAGGTCAGTTCAGTAGTTCTACATATTACCCATTATATGCAAACAAACAAACAAATCTATCTTCTTTATATAATAGTGTAGACAAACTTTAACTTGAGTTGATTTGAACCAGACTGCGTCAAATTCGATATTTTGAAACATGCAGCGCCATCTAGTGTATTAAAATACAAACAATTTCAACGCCAGCTTACTGAGCCGTTATCCAGGATAGCTTCCCAGAGATGGCGTTTCCTAAGTACTTGAAAATAAAAATATCTTAGTTATTGGTCTTTGCTCAGTTAAGAAACATAATTTCAGATTTAATATTTTTTTTCACAAAAGGAAATATTTTTTCTGAAAAATAAAATAAAATAATAAAAAATAAAAAGTGAAAACAAATTTTACCAGTCGGGGTTTGAACCCGCGACGATCAAATGTGCTACGGCGGCGAACCTTCCATATGTCTCACTAAAATTCTCATTGCGCTGCTCTCTTTTGTCATAGCGTGATCATACATAGCTTTAAACCTTCCCGAAGAAATGCTTTATCTTTCAGTGAAAACTGCATCAAAATCCATTGATTGGTTATCAAGTTATAAGCGAACGAACAGACAGACAGACAGACAGACAGACAGACAGACAGACAGAATTGTCATTATGCTACCTGACCTTCGATCCTGGCCTCATCAACATAGAACTCCTCAACGGATGGCAGCACATAACCCGAAATTTCAGCAATCAGTTTGCGTGAGTGTGCTGATTCCAGGGTATTACATGAAAATTGACAATATGCCCACCGACCTTCGATCCTGGCCTCATCACCATGCAACTCCTGAACGGTTGACAACATAACTCTTAGCGGTAATCGCTTTGTGTTGTGTACTCACTGCAGGATATTGATATGTGATCTCGTTGTATCGAATGTTATCTCTAACTTATTACGATCGCATAATAGAGAACAGATACTTGATGGCATTATAAATTGGAGCCGGGGGCCCCGACCCTTCCCAGCCTGAAATCATGTTACGCTAATGCCAGAGTCGATTACTATGCGACGTCGACATTTTATTTGCGTAATTGGGAAAACGTGTTATTGATCCGTAATACTGGTCATTTGCCAAGCCTCTAATAGTGCGAATTTGGCTGCATAAATAAATTCCACCAACAGATTTCACCTTATGTACGTACACCCGTACATAATATAAGTACATAATACATATAATAGGTCGGGGAAAAAGTAATTTCGTATTTTCTATGCATCAAGTTGTAATAAAGTTTCTTTGGTCGTACTGTTTGTATTTAGCATTTTTGAAGAGATTGATACTGGTGATGAAAAGTGGAGCACCTACGACAAGAACGTGCGAAAAAAAGGTCAGGTCATGGTCAAAGGGCGGTCAAGCTCCACAGATTATGGCAAAATCCGGATTAACAGGCAATAAGGTGATGCTGTGTGTATGGTGAGATTAGAAGGGCATCGTTCATTATAAGCATTTAACGCCGTGCAAAACCATCGATTCGGATCTCTACTACCAACAACTGATGAAAATCAAGCAATAAATTGAGAAAAAACGACCGGAATTTTTTAACAGAAAGAGTGTGGTCTTTTATCATGATAACGCCAGACCAAAAACATTTTTGGCCACTCAGGAAAAATTTAGAGAACTGGGTTGGGAAATGTTAATGCATCCACCATATAGCCCTGACCTTGCATTCTCAGAATTTCACCTATTTCGGTCTCTTCAGAATTCTTTAGGTAGTGTAAGGTTAACATCAAGAGAGGACTGTCAAAACTACTTGTCGCATTTTTTTGATCAGAAGTCCCAAAATTTCTATAGCAACCTGATCATGTCACTACCTACAAGATGGCAACAAGTTATTGAACAAAATGGTACATATTTAAAATAATTAAATGTAAATAAACTTTGAAAAAATGTGTGTTGAATTTTCATATAAAATACGAAGAAAATTTTTCCCCGACCTATTAAATACAACAAAGCGTAGCGTGGTAGAGCGGGCTCGACCGTGTAGGTACCGCAATCTTACTCGCAAACCCTCCCGAAGTTATTAGGGGGAGAGTAAGAGGACAGCTCGCAGATGGGCAAACCAGGGGTCCACCATTGCCTGGGACCGATTGATGCTGGTAGATATATTCATCGCAAATTGCCGGGCCTTATAAAACAGACTGGTGACGGGCAGCGAAGGGTAGCGGCGTCACAGGTGCAAGGGTTTCAGCACTGCGCTCACCAACTCGCCTCCCCAGCGTGTGTGAGTATAGGCATTTCTTCCAGGAGGACCGCGAAAAGTGGCGAAATTTTGGAAAGGCCTTTGTACAGCAGTGGCCGAAACAGGCTGATGGATAGATGGGTGGGAGCGTAGCGTAGGCCAACTTCGTGCCCACTGGACCGACGACCTGGAACATGGAACAAAAAGTCGTAAAGGAGAACGGACGACCGCCAAGGGTCCTAGAGAGAGGTTTATGTCCAGCAATCATAGACCATTTAACACGGGACCTGGCAAAGCGCGACTTTTAGTACTGAAATTATTCTGCCGTTTTCCACGGGAGGGGAGGTAAACACGCACAGCACACATATACTCATTCACGCACACTCCTGCGAAAATTGATATGTCACACCAAATCAAAAGCTGCAACACTAACACAAAACGCGCACACAAGCAAACATACATAAACAAATTGTTCGTATACTTCGGCAGAGGGGGATAAGTGCGCTTGCCCAGTCCCGTATGGTCTGGTCTAAGCCAATGGATGAACACAGGCTAATGGATATATGACACATAAACACATAAACATACATTCCGAAAGTTCATTGCTACGTGATCGATTGGAATTACAATCCGGGCCTCATATTGAGAATCAACTTACCAACGGAACTTACAAAATAATTATTTTTACACAGGTTCCCAGATGAGAGGCAGTGCAATGAAAAATGTGTTATCACCGTTGCACCAGGTATGATTACAAAAATAAATAATATAATTGTGTGTGATAAACAATAAATATCCACATCCATGTATATGTCGTGACCAGATCATAGAACTGAACATTTCATGAAATAGTCGACCGTCTGTCTGTCAAGACTATATATCTCGGGAACGCGTGGAGGTATCGAGCTGAAATTAAAACCATAAAACAACTCAAGTCTACAGTCTCTTGAAGCTGTGAAAAAATCAAACTTCTTAAAAAGACACGGCTGTTTATGCCGCAAAAAAGTATATTTCGACACTCAAGGGAATCAAAAATAAGGTATTTTCCGTTGACCTAGAACTATAAAATTTGGCAAGTAATACCGTCTTATACTGAAAGTATAGGAAAAAATCTGAAAATTATACATTTGTAATTAAATCATAAAAAATATAGTCTTTAACGGAACCCTCGGTGGGCATGAATATGAAATATGACTCCGTTGTCCGTCCGTCCGTCCGTTGGTCACAGCCTCATAACTTTAGCACCGTTAAGAGCCAGTCCACAAAATGACACTATCGAAGTTTCGGTAAATACGCTGCGTGACCTCTCATGACCCTCGAGCACGATGCGACGATGTTGCGAATAGCGCGACCTAGACGTATTGATGTTTGCATCTTTTATAAATATTATGATTTTTCAAAATTTAAAATAAAGTGGGTTGTTTTGTTAGTATTTATTACTGTACTATTTTTTTTATTTTTGTCGGCCTGTCTTTAACTTAACTTATGTATTTATTCATTGCATTATGTAGGTATATACTTACAATGTTTTAATTTTTTACTTATGTTAGTGTATATTTGGTTAGGCATTATATTTATTTATAGTCTATTCAGTTTATTTATCAACTTATTTATTAATTGCATTATATATAATAATATTCTTATTCCAATAAGACTTTATTTTATGCATATGTATAATTTATTATACTATATATTTTACAAATAAACATTTTTAATCTTGAATCTTGGTACCGTTTTAACCCGATAACCACTCAATGGATTTGGACGCGGTTCTTTTTTACCCTATTGTGTAGGTGTAGGTATTACCTACAAGGTGAGGATGTGGGAGTGAAGGGGTAGTGAAATTAATGTGTGAGGATAATTTTTGTCAAGGTTTAAAAATAAATTAAAAGTTTCGTAAGATGTACATTTGTGTTTATATACATTGGAACAAAAATATATTGGTACCACAGTCAACAAATGGTTTAATTTTACGCTATACCGGGTGAAATTAAATCAACCGACCAAATTCATACTGGAGACTCGGTTAGTCATCAGAAACAAGGTTTAATGACCCACCTGGTGAAATTCTAAGAAAAAATTTTATTGTCCCTTAGTGCCTGCACTAGGAATTGTAGTCCAACCAGTAAGGGAGCAAAAAATGTGTTTTTCGAAATTGGCTAAAAGGATTACTGAACCTAGTTATTGATCACTAACCGAGTCTCCAGTATGAATTTGGTCGGTTGATTTAATTTCATTCTATATATATATATATATATATATTTGCCGTAAGGGCATTGATCTTGTCTTTCTAGGGTCTATGATTTCTTGCAATACGCAATCATGGTAAAACCGAGTCAATTTAGGAAGCATTTTTCCTGCCAAAAAACATCATCTCTGAGTATCCTTACGACTTTCAGCGGAAAATCCGAACCAGTCCATACAGCAAATAAACATACATTTAAACTAACACCAAAATATAAGATTATAAATATTCCGAAATAAATACTATTATTTTTGACAACAAACAAAATTGAAGTACGAAAAAGTGTCGATCAATGATCAAAACTCTGCGATCGTATACGAGTATCGCGTACAAAGAGTCGAGACGCAGTATGGCGGGAAAAAACTGACATAGATCCTACCTGATTGAGCGCTCGCGCCGTACTGATCGGTGCGCGTTTGTGCATCGTAATTTATTGGAATTTGGAGTAAAGATAATGATGTTTTTGAGTCTAATTAAATAAAAGGAATGTCAACAAAATTACAGAATACAATTGATCAAAGTCATAGGCTATTTTGAAATGCAATTTTGAATGTAAAATATGCTGTATTCAATACAAAACTCGTTGTATACTGGCTACATTAATTGGGAAAATTGACGGAATTCTTTTATTTTTTTGGGGATAATGTGATTATTTATACATATTCTGGTAAATGATGTCACAACAAATTTATATGTCTGTTGTACTGGTATTTTTTTTTAGCAAATTTATTGAAATTAATACACAGAATTAGATCCTTAAAGTTGACAATGTGATCAGTTTTTCGTAAACGAGGTGTGGGAGATTGATCACTACAAAAAATACAAAGTAGTATTTGGAATTGTGGTAAATTAACACACAATACGAACGATTGGTCTATGTTTATCACGTATTAAACAGTATAAAAATCTTTCCTAAGATGATAAATTAGGCGCTTGAAAATTGAGATTACTTCAGGAAAGTGTAAGATGCCTCTTAAAGATAAAGACTTTAAATTTGCCACAAAAATAGCATTCGCAAGTGAATGTGAATTCATAATAGGAGGTGAAAAAAAAATTAATAGCTTAAAATATTTCCAATACAAAAGAGAGAAAAATGAAAAAATTACCCCAAAAATACAATATGGATATCAAATTGTAGATATTAAAGAGTTGATTATAAAAATATATGTTTTTACTATATTAACTGTCATTGATTTCGCAAAATCTTTGAAAAACCACAAAAAGGCATGTCCCCCCCCCCCTTTATTTCCGTAACTGGTGGACCGAAAAAATTAAAAATATCACGATTATAGGCCATAACTGGACAATTAGAGGAAAATTATAGCGATTAGAAAAAAATTGAACACAAATGAGATATATAAAAATAAATGTTAAATAAATAATAAAAATCCCATTATCCCACTATCCCACTATCCCATCCCACTAATCCCATCCCACTAATATTATAAATGCGAAAGTTTGGATGTATGGATGGATGAATGGCTGGATGGATGGATGGATGTTTGTTACTCTTTCACGCCGTAACTACTGAACCGATTGGGCTGAAATTTTACATGAATATAGTTCTAGACCTGGAATCCCAGTTCCCATGGGATGAAAATGAGCTTTCAAATTTATGTTTAAGAGATGTGTCACCCTTTCATGCCATGCTTACGAAACCGATTAGGCTGAAATTTTGCATAAATGTAGTTCTAGACTTTGAATAGGACAAAAACTACTTTTTCCATTTGTCCCCATGGAAAAACTATAAAAGAAACACACAAAATGGGAAACAGAGGCGCATAACACACACATGTTTACTCTTCATAATAGTCCGAATAATATTGACTGATTTTATAGGAGTGCACAAAAACTAATTTAACGCGGGTGAAACCGCGGGCAAAAGCTAGTATTTTATAAAAATAGAATATGGACATCGAATTGTAGACAATAAAGAGCTGATTATAAAAATATATACTTTTTCTATATTTCGAGAAATCTTTGAAAAACCACAAAAAATGCATATCCCCCTGTTAGCGAAGCGCTCATGAACCTAACATTTTATTATTTTGTTTATTATGTGAAAAGCGGGCAGTATTGGGCACGCACACACTTATACGAGTCTGTTCCCGAAATTTTGTCATTTATTTGCGCACCACTTCTAAAACTCAACACCCCCTTTATTTCCGAAACTGGTGGACCGAAAAAAATGAAAAAGATCGCGATTATAGGTCATAACTGGCCAATTATAGAAAAACTATAGTGATTAAAAAAAATTGAACACAGATGAGAAGTATGTATGTAAAAAGAATAAAAAAAATATTTTATAAAAATACATTATGGGTATAGATATTGTAGATATAAAGTGCTGATTTTAAAAATATAACTTTTAATATATTAAATGGCACCGATTTAGAGAAATCTTTGAAAAACCACAATAAAATGCATGTCCCTCCCTTATTTCCAAAACTGGTGGACCGAAAAAAAAATTTAAAAAATCAAGGTATATTGGGATTACGTAAAGATTATAGGAAAAATATAGCGGTCGAGAAATTCACGATGGTAAAATGACAATTTTTTTTTATCTACGTGTTTTATTTCGGGTCTCCTTTGTTGCTGTAGCGAAAAGAAATATATATTAGATAACCTATTTTATCATCCATCACAAAATGCAAAAGTCATCACTAAATGCTAGAGTACAATTAACTAGATTGGTACCGAATATACAACCACCATCATGAGCATTGCAGCGCGTTAATACACATCTTCAAACTAGATGGCGCTAGGAGTACTCTACACCGCGATATCATTTCATCGCTGGAGTCAAATTGCTAAAGAAGACTCTTCAGTGCAGAATGCATTACTCATCATAATTCTGCTACGCTCACTTATGAAACCTGTCCTCAGTCAGCTATCATCTTTGCTTGCTTTGGCGATTTTAATATTGATTATTGATTGATTTCACTCATAACTATAATAGAAGACTTCCTGCTACTAATGATATTTCTTATTAGGTACTTCATGAGATTCAGTTTAACTGCCTATCTTATTGATGAGTCAACAACTCGTGAGTGAAGTGAAGACACTTTCATGGACAATCCTTAATCTAATGTTAATTTAAAATGTGGTACAATCAATTCTTTTTTAGTCATCATAAACAGTCATGGGGAAGATTTTAAATACCTTCTTCCTGCCTAAATACCTTCTTCCTGCCTGTTCCTAAAACTGTCGATTTACGGAACCCTAGGTATGCGAGTCTGACTCGCACTTGACCGGTTTTTTTATATAAATTTTGTATGGCAAATGAATCGTATTTAAATCTATACAAGCTGAAATTTATGTGGTTTTGGAAACAAAAACTTGTGATAGTACTCATATATATACTTTAATAATCTATACATAATTTATATTAAAAAAAACCGGACTAGTGCGAGTCGGACTCGCCCACCGAGGGTTCCGTTAAAGACTATATTTCGTATGATTTAATTACAAATGTGTATTTTCAGATTTTCCCTATACTTTTGGTATAAGACGGTATTACTTGCCAAATTTCATATTTCTAAGCCAACAGAAAATACCCTATAAATTTTGATTCCCTTGAGAGTATCGAAATATACATTTTTTGCGGCATAAACGGCTGTATCTTTTTTGGAAGTTTGATTTTTTCGCAGCTTCAAGGGACTGTAGACCTAAGAATATGGTTTTAATTTCAACTCGATACCTCCACGCGTTCCCGAGATAAATTGTCTTGACAGACAGACGGACGGACGGACGGAGAGACGTTACAGATGGTCAACAAGGTGATTCTATAAGGGCTCCGTTTTGAGGTAAGGAACCCTAAAACGCTTAATTAAAAACGCTTCTACATTGCAGCCATATAGTGATTTTGTAAATGCCTGTATTAAACTATAGAGGTCTCAAACTTTAATAACGAAATATAAAAGAGAAACGATTGAAAAATTTTTGTACTTAAACGGGGCATACCTATGTGCCTTAATAAATTTATTCGTTACACTTTGACCGTCTAAAATATCGCAAAATTGCTATTAGGCTGAAATGTATCTTTTGAAGGATATACAATTTTTTGATTTTTAGTTTTTTACAGTTTATTATCACAAGTAAGAGAACCGAGTAGCAGCAAGCGGAAACGTTGTGATATTCGGATCGATATATACCTAAAGTTGAAAAAATTCCAGAAATCGTTTGCAACAATGGAGTCGGCCTCTTAAAATATAATTTATTAAGATAGTCAAAGTCTCGATAATTACGGAATTGCTTAAACGTTACGATTATAATAATAATATAATAATATACGTTTATTAATCAGACTACAATGTGGTCCAGTTTGGTGAGTAACAATGATCTTAACCTATGTTAGTATTCCTAATCTAAACACAAAATAACATTACAAATTTACCTACTGCTGGGGTGCCGTTCAGATACATATCTGTATTTGACTAACACCCCCGCAAGGTGGCGCATTATGGGTGAGTCGTACCTCCCAGCGATGGTTCTCAGGATTGAGTTGGAGCTGGCCCGCACCCTACAGAGCATCGAGGCTGCTCTCTCCCGCATGATGGCATAAAAGTCATCAGTACGCTCATCCGCAAACATACCTGATGCACTGCAGAAGCGGGGCAGCCCCATCAGCATCCTGAAGCCATTATTGTATTGGACACGCAGGGCGCTCATGATCCTCTGCGTGAAGTTGGTCCACAGGCTGCACGTGTAGAACACCTGGCAGTATGCTTTGAAAAGCGATATTTTAACTTGCTTACTACAACATGCAAACCTGCGAGTCAACATGTTGCATCTGATCGCCAACGCCCTACGTTCCCTTTCAACATCGGCATGGTCTTTGAGGTCGTGAGTTACAAGATGTCCGAGGTACCTGAACTCGTTGACCCGCTTCATCTGTATACCGTTGAGGGTAACAGCGGGCACACTATCGGGACACCGATAGTGTGCCCGCTATGTAGCTATGTAGCTAATACTTAATAGATATTACCGTAAATGTATGTATATTTTTCAGGCATTGATACAATTCCTAGGAAATTTTTAAAATGACAAACAGATTTAGGTCGCATAGAGTAGAAGGTCGAAGATATATAGTCTATACTTCGACCTTCTACGCTCTTTGACCTAAAACTGTTTGTCATTTTAAAAATTTCCTATTTATTGAATACAATGCTTGAAAAATATACATACAGTTACGGTAACATCTATTAAGTATTTAGGTACATGATCGTAACGTTTTATGCAATTCCGTTATTTCCGGAACTTTGATTATCTAAATAAATAATATTTTAAGAAGCCAACTCCTTAGTTGCAAACTTTTTCTGTAATTTTTTCAACTTTAGGTATATATCGATCCGAATATCCTATCCCTGGTCATCAACATAAGTCATATTCTACTGATTTATTTTACAGCAATTTGCAGAAAACCGATGGACTATGGAAAATGTGACAGACAAGAAACTCAGTTTTACTATATTCAAAATTCTAATCAATGTACTTCGTTCAAATACTCTGGTTGTGGAGGAAACAGTAACAGGTGAGCATCTGTTTATCCTTCTCCTCGTGTAGTAAGTATAGCCTGACCGTAACCGCTATGTACCGCCTTTGCGCCGCGCGGCGACTTGAATAATATGAACTCATGCTACTCTTTCTTTTCCTCTCTCCGCCTCGCCACGTGGCGCAAAGGCGGTTAAGGCCAGGCTGTAGAAACACAGTTTAAAAATCTATACAGTTGTATCCATCTGTAGGAGCTAATAGTTAAAGTTCCTTACATTTGAATGAAGTTGTAGTTATTTAGTTGTGGAGCACGAAGAGAAAGAATAGAAGAAACCTCAGTTAAGGTACTATATTGACGTAAGTACAGAGTTAAGTTTGACGTCTCTTTCTCTATATGTGTCGGTATCGACAGTTGGATTCGTACTACTTTAAAAACAGTAAAAATGTATAAATTGTCGCTAAGTAAATAAAGTAGGTTGCAACGTGAGCAAAACAATGTGCGGTTGCGAAACCGTACATATTGGCAACCCCAAAAAAGATAATAAAAAAGATAAAATAAGAGAAAGAGAGGCCAGTACAAAGCAAATAAATTCTGTAACAAATTAATTAAAGTCGAAGGCAATATTATCCGCTTGTGTGCGCATAATATCCAGCCGTGGCCGTGGTTGTGGTGGCGTCGGCTCGCTGTGGTCCCCGTGCTCCTGCCGGGGAGGCTCTGTTTGTTGATGAGTTCCGCTCTTGCCACCTTTTGTTTGACTGCCGGTAAAATTACGCACGGTTCGTAGTTCGATGTTCTCGTGGTCTTGTGTTGCTGTGGCGTCTCTCCTATCCTGCCTTTTGCATCGATGTAGGCAACATCTTTTGTATATGCCCCAGATGATAAGAGCGGCTGCTCCTCCCAGCAACGTGTAACAAATCACATCTTGTTGGATGTCGTGAGTTGATAGTGCGGACGGACTTAATAAGTGGACCATAAAATGTAGGAGCTAATAGTTAAAGTTCCTTACATTTGAATGAAGTTGTAGTTATTTAGTTGTGGAGCACGAAGAGAAAGAATAGAAGAAACCTCAGTTAAGGTACTATATTGACGTAAGTACAGAGTTAAGTTTGACGTCTCTTTCTCTATATGTGTCGGTATCGACAGTTGGATTCGTACTACTTTAAAAACAGTAAAAATGTATAAATTGTCGCTAAGTAAATAAAGTAGGTTGCAACGTGAGCAAAACAATGTGCGGTTGCGAAACCGTACACCATCCATACTTACCATTTGCATAATGCACATAGGAATCTTCGCTACTCTTCGTAAAAGATGTTATTTACTACGATTTCTATAAAATCCATGAGAGATAGTGCAGAGCCGGTCACCATGCTAGACAATCAAAATGACACCCTTAATTGCTTCCGATTTTTGCATATGTCCTAAAATAGCTGACACCTAAGGACACTGTTTATGCAGAAAGCAATGGTAGAGAGGTAACATTAAATGAAACAGCAACTTCTACTGAGCATACCAGTGGGCCTAGAACGAGGCACAAGAACAGTCTTCTGCTGTCAAACTTTGATTTTTAGTAATGAAGGAAATCAAGTTTGACAGCTGAAGACTCTTTCGAAATACACTTTTTGTGCCTTGTTCTAAACCCTCAGAACAACTTTCTAAGGGAAATATACCCACTTTTCATAAACAAATAATTTTTATTCCCTTTCAATCTTCTTTTTGAAGTGCCTCTCCAATCAGTTGCTGGTCTAAATGGTTCTGCTGCACTCGCCATACTCTCGATGACTCTTGTCATAGTTTCGAAACAATGGATGTTTCAAAATCATGACTTTTTTTTTATTAACAACACTTATTTTGCCAGCCACTTTGTCTATCATAATGAGTTGCAGGAGTTCGTATTGGTCGTGTCTCAGTACATGGCCTAGATATGCAACTTTTCTCTTCTTGACAGTCTGGTAATAAAAAGCTATAAATCGGTATTAATAAAAACGTATTTTTTAATTCAAGATTCCGCAACAACAAGGAATGCGTGGAAATGTGTATACAGTGGGTAAGACCTCTCTTAGAAGGTAAGTTAAACGATGAAACAAATTCTAAATTAAAATAAATATTTGCCAGATCGCCATCGTCATGTGAAAAGGTACCTAGAAGGCGGGCTGCGTTTCCCCGTTGAATTGTCAGAATGATTTTTTGGCTAAGGTGAGCGCCAGCCCTTGGATCCCCACAAATGTCAACCAGCCGCGTAGATAACTCCTTGAAAGGAGCTTTGCGTCTGGACCCCAAGGTCCGAGGCTCTCAACGCCAGAAGGTGCACGTATGCAGTCCGAACTGAGGCTTGCATACTTCCGCCACTTATTTCCTTCTGTATTTGCCGAGTCTTCGAAAGCCTCCAGTCCTGATAGCAGTCACACAGGAGTCCGTCCCACTCCTAAAACTCCCACTGTTAAAGCATATGAAAAATGTACAAATTATCCTTCGTTAAAAAAGTTGTTTCGGAAGTAACGTATAAGTTCTGAACATAGAGAAAGATGCGAAAGAAGACGTATTCACTTAAAAAAATGTTGCATGAAAAGACCATACTTACATACTATATTATATTATTTCTTAAAACTATCGAGTCTCATTTAATTTTATTTGGCTGGATCAACAAACATTTTTTGGTTGTCGAGTCTAGAGTTACTGATTCAGAAGTCATGGGTTTGAATCTCAAAATAATGTTCCAAAAATAGAAGACCAATCCATCCCTTTTAATTCAGAAGGGAAAATTCAATTCTATTATGGTAGATTTTGGTAGGTAATTGTTAACGGGAATATTAATGTAGAAGATTATCTCATCATTTTGCAATTCTTCTAATACATTTTCTTCGCTAATTTTCATATTTTTTACTTGAAAATCCAAGAAATCCTTCTGAATTCTGACAGTAAAATTGTAGTTTTCTGAATTGGTGGGTAATTGTTGGACGGATATTAATGTAGAAGATTATTCTATCTTCGTGCAATCCTTCTTATAAATTATCTGCGATAATTTTCGTTCGTTTTAGTTGAATCCTTCTACATTAAGGCAAGAAAACTGCAATTTTCCGAATTGGTGGGTAAAGGTTGGAGAGAAAAGGTAATTTTTTTGGTATGAAACGCAGTCAGAAGGATAAACTCAAAAGAAAAGTGGAAATTTATAATGTGTGCTCGGTTTGCACGGTGAGACCTGGGAAAGCACGTTAAGCCGTTATTCCCCGGCTACTATTATATGATGGTAATCTTAATAAAAGGAAAAACGGTTGTTGCACCCGCAGACAATTTTATTTTGGTCCCTGCAGGGGTCCTCAGGGTGGTGGCAAAGAACCTGGCCCACTGTTCCTATCTTTGAGTCCTCAGCACAACACATTTTCACGACATGAAACTTTAACGGGGTGTTAGAGGTGTTTCCGAGTACCATACTCCAACTGTCAAGTATGAGTCATAGTCAACAATCGTTCAACACGCTACATCGACGATCATTACTTCCAGCGTGATGGGTGGTGAGCTCTAACGCCGTGCTTCGGGCACAAATTAATACGGATCTGTCAGTGCGAAATTGTTTAATCCGACAGATTATAATTTCACTAGCTCAGGTTAGTTTATCAATTACCGGATTTTACAATCGTTGACAGATATGCCTTCCAAAACATATAGACCGAACAGAAATGTACATTTGAATTGAACCGATTGAATTGAACCGCGGTTTGAACCTGCGACCCCAACTTACTGGTAGAGAAGTTCGAATACCACAGGCACTCTTATTGATTAATTGTATTTTATTTATGAGTTAAAATGGATTTAACTAAAACTTTTCAGATCACTCGGGGAAGAAAAGACTGAGCATATCATTGAAGAAGTTGGAAACTGACGTTGTCTGGTCTTTAGGGGTCGTGCCATACTACGTAGATGAAAATGATTATGGTAAGGTAGAAATATTTCATTTAAGAATTTATACCTTGACCGAAATCGCTGTACCGCGCGTTGGGTGGCGACAGATGTGCGGGAGGAACGTTGCCGAACGAAATGGCTACTGGTCGACACCCTTTTCCCTCGTCGCTCAACTACAGCTACTACCTAGCAGCTACCTAAGGTGCAAGCCACACAGAAACGGCGCGGCGCGCATAGAACGCGCGGGCGTCATTCAAATTTCGTGCAAAACGCATGGAAATAAAGTCGCAATTTGAGGTATGGTAGGGAAGCCCGTTCCACGCCCGACACCGCCCGAAACATACCATTCGTTGTGTTCAAATTGCGACTTTATTTCCATGCGTTTTGAACGAAATTTGAATAACGCCTCCGCACTCAATGCACGCCGCGCCGCTTCTGTGTGGCTTGCACCTAAGGCGCGGTCACAGTCTGTGGCACGGTATAGCGCTTGCGGTCAAGGCATAATCCGTTCAGTTACCGATTTAGTATCATGATAATTAAAGGTGACAAGTGGAACACTGAGTTGTAAGACAGTGAAAACCAAATTCAAATCCGTTTTGTCGTTTTTTTGTAAATAATGCGCACACAGACAGACATAAAAAAGTGACATTATAATTTTTCAATATTTTACTGATGTTTTTTTTTCTTGGACACAACCTTATTTACATTGTTATTATAACTATAGTTATACAAGACATTCAAGCACAATGGACTTTGTAGAGAATTTATTTAAATCTTGGAGTTTATCGACGATTACTATTCATGGAGACATCATTTTATTTTGAATAGTAAGTAGATTTGCGTTTAAAGATTTTCACTTCCACTTAAAGCGGAAATCAAGGAGAAAAAAAAATGAGTCATCAAGCTCTTGAAAAGATGTATGGGAAACAAGGGCAGGTCGCCACCTGACACGTCCTGTCTCGAAACGTCGTCGGGTGGTTTTTCTCAAACAAAAGGTCATAAAATACATCGCGTAGTACCCTTCTAAATAAATATTATAATGTAGCTATCTGTATTGTATCATTTCTGCTCGAGTAGTCAAAAGCCTACACCAAGATGGGAGATAATGCTGAGGAAGATCCTAAATCCAATAATTCTCTGACATATGTATGTATGTACGAGTATGTATATATCCTGTATGCTTAAGATACAGATCGAAATAGCTATACATAAGGATCATTTCTTTCTAAGCATTGTATCTTAAACAAAGGAAAAACATGAAAGTTTACATTCAAAAATGGTTTTCAAGAAAACAAATAAAGGTATCCCTAAAACCCCCTTTGTATTTTATTATTCACTGTCTTTAATTATTGTAATTGATGTGTGCGTTTCGATTAAAGTAAAACAAAATAAATCAATAAATTGAATAACATATTTTTAATTGAATTGATATATTTTATAAGAAATACTAACCTTAAAACCTATCAATTCAAATGGTTTTAGAAATGTTTATTTACTTAAAATGGCCAATCGCAAACGGGAGCTGATGGCAACTGTTATGAAAAGAAAGAGGTTCCCTTTGCAAAGAGCACCAGGACGTCAACGTCACAAATGGATAGATGACATCAAGAGTTTACTGGACTAAAAAGCTTTAGAGACTTGAAGGATAAAACAACGGATCGCAAGCAATTTAGCCTACCGACCTCCTAACTTTATTATGAAGATGGTACCCAATGATGATGATGACATTTACTTTAAATTTATTAACTTGGTGTTCTCCATAACATTGGTGAATCAAATGAAAGATGTGCGTAATCTCCTGCTTTTAAAAAACACATGGTTCGCAACAGGAAATAATGAAGAAAAGCGTTTTTTAACGAATCTACAATGGGTCTTCCCTTTTTAAAAATATAAATTGTTCACAAACGTTGCAAAAACGATCAGAACTTAATTACACTTTCTATTTGAGATGTTTCTTTAATTTAAAACAAACTATTTACTATTTGAATCGAGTAAATGAACATTAGACTAAAGCCACCACGTAGAGAATTTGAATAACATGATTTGATAGTAGAAAAAAAAGCGACATGATAGAATATTTTTACTTACACTTTTATGTATAAGAAACGTAGGTTGACTTTACATAAATTGATTGCGGCGTGTGAAAAAAAATGTAATCAATAGATATAATTAGTGCTTGATGTACATTTGGTTGATTTAAAAAAAAAAATGTTGCATGTTCTCTTGGGTTTCTTATTTTCTTATATAATTATGATTGCTGTAACTGATTGAATAATTGCTGTTCTGTAATCCTCAATATGGCTATAATTTTAATTTTTATACCTCTGATATATCTGTTTGAATAAGATATCAAACTCGACTAGGTTTTTTAAATCGCTACCTTCTTATGTATTTACTTTCATATTTTTAGATTAACGACATATTTCATTGATAGGACGTCGAGTTAAATGTTATATCCTGAAAAATGTGTTATTCTAGACAGACCCTTGATAATGGTGTAAAACCGAAACCGGTTGGGATAAATATACTTACTGTGAAACAAGTACAGTTAATCATCATATTGTAATCGATTTAAGAATCGGAATAGGTTTTTTGACACTTTAATGTATTATCATCATACTTACAAACTCTATTCTATTATATACATAATATAATAATAATAATAAGATTTCTTTATTCGAGTAACAAAAACTCATTCTGTTAGTTATGTACAATGTAATGACTTAATAATCTAGGGTTAGTTTTTACAAAATATATAAGCATAATTAGTTAACTAATATTAAATATTTACTTACATTAATTGCATAATTTTTTTACAAATTAATTTATTTGTTATAAATATATTACATAAATATTTCATTTTAAATGTAGGCTGGAACAGTGCCCAAGATAGAATGTATCCAACCGGTTGACGAACATACTAAGGACGCTGTTGCAGCTGGCCCGCGCCCTGCAGAGTAGAGACGCACTGCGCCTGCGCATCGTCGCGTAAAAGCAATCAACGATTGCCTCCGCGAACATGCCCGAGGCACTGCAGAACCGGGGCAGCCGCACCAACGTCCTGAACGCGTCGTTATACTGCACGCGAAGAACGTTATACTGTCTTTGAGTATATTTCGCCCAGAGGGTGCCCGTATAGAAAGATGTGCAATAAGCTCTGAACAGTGTAATCTTAACTCTCCTCGAGCATCGAGCAAACCTCCGGGCAATCATATTAGCCCTGACTGACAACGCTCTTCGATCTCGCTCTATGTCTGCATCGTCCGTGAGGCCAGAGGTGACTAGGTGTCCCAAGTACTTAAACTGCTGCACCCTATTCAATGTTACACCATCCAATTTAATAGGTGGTACATCCGTGGGACAAACTGACCCGGTCTCAAAGACCATGCATCCACTCTTGCGGGCATTATATATTAAACCGTGCGAGGCAGCATATCTTTTGCGGATCCTCAATAATTTCGAAAGACCACCAACTGAGGCGCTCAGCAGCACCATGTCGTCTGCGTAGCTAATGTTATCGAAACAAACTCCGTCAATATGACAACCCACGTGGGTGCTGCTGAGCTCCTCAATAAGTGCATATACGTAAAGGTTAAATAGCACTGGAGAGGTTAACCCACCTTGACGGACTCCACACTCCATCCTGTACGGATCCGAGTATGTGCCCGCCCAATTAACAATATTAACTTGGTTGTTATACCAATATTTAAAAACTGATGTTATTGCAGATGGAACATCAGTATTTCCCAGCTTTTCCCACAAAATATCGTAGCTAACCAGATCGAAAGCCTTGGACAGATCAAGAAAACAGGAATAAACAGCAGTTTTTCGAGAGGTGTAATATTTGACAGTTTCCTTTAAGCATAAAATAGCGGTTTCTGTTGACAACCCAGGTCTAAAACCAAATTGATTGTCATGGATGTGTAGATGGCTGCTTAAATGAAAATTAAGAATACTGTCCAAGACTTTCGATATAATTGTTGCCAATGATATGGGTCGGTAGTTGGTTTTGTCCGACACGTCTACTCGGTTTTTTTTTATATAATCGGCACCGCCACGGTCTTCATCAGATCATCTGGTAGATAGGCGTGACCTAGACAAAAAGTGTACAGCATAGCTAGTACTCTTGGTAGGTGTGACCCAGCATATTGGAGGTGCTCAATGCTAAGACCATCGTGACCTGGGGATTTGCCCTTTGTCATATTTTTAATCGATTTAGTTACATCCTTGGCCAACACTATGTTAACCGACTGATCACCATGCATCTGAGAATTCCTCACAGATCGCGATGGTCCCAAGGGAGACCTAACAATAAACTGATCCTTGAACACTTTGGCAATACCTTTAGGATCTGCAATGCCGTCAACATTCACGGGGAGACCAGACCTATTGTTTAATTTATTTGTTGCTTTCCAAAAGTTACGGAAATCGTTCTTAGAATGGTGAGACGCTATCATGTCCATTTTGATTTGCTCAGCATGATTCTGTTACCATTTTAAGCGAGATTTGAAGATTTTTCTACTCTCAAACATTTCATTATATACGTTACCAACGTTAGGTTTTCCGTGTAATATCCAAATTTGAAACTTAAGTCTTGCTTCCCTATGAGAATCGCTGACATGTTTGTTCCAGCCTATCACAACTTTGTTTTTAAAATCAAAACCGTGTTTACAGTCATATGTTGCCGTAGCAGCTTCGCATAGAATAGAAACTATCTCATTATACATTTTGTCGATAGTGTATTTGTGCTGTGCGTCATCACAAAATCGATCAGAACATGTCTGAAACTCAACAGGAAAATCCAGGTTTTTTAACTTCTCGTGACAAATTTTTGAATACGTACTAATTTGATCTGGTTCTCTATTTCCCCAAATTATTTTATTCGGGATCCTAGGTGTAACAGAACATAGTTTAGGTTTTATTAAGTTCATGTTACATTCAACTATTAAAGGAAAATGATCTGACCACATTACATCAACCTTAACCTCAACCTTATTAACAGTAGACATGGCCGAGGCCGAGACTAAACAGTGATCCAACCATCATCTCGATCCATGCGATTCACTAATAAAAGTGTAAGTTCCGGAATCTAAGCCTAAGATTTCAGTATCGGCGCAAAACCACTGTAGGTCTTTACAAAAACTTGCAAGGTCCCTAAAAAACATTTCTGAAGGATGCGCATTAAAGTCACCCATAACGTAAACACATTCTATATCTTCATTAGTAACAATAGCACTCACCGCGCCCAAGCAATCCATAAATATAGACTGGTTTTCATGCTTATCCGTAGACATGTAAACATTTATTACTAAAAAAGACCTTTCGTACGTCACTATTTTTACTGCACAAATACGGGGATTACCACATTTTATAACTGACACATTTTCAAAAACCGACTTTTTCCAGAGCAAGGCAACTCCACCGTAAGGTCGCCCTCGCAGCATCCCCGCCGTTGTATCCACCGCCGTAGTCACTATCTATGTTTTAAAAGACTAACTTTTCCGCACAGATAAAAACTAATATATTTATAGTCGGGACCGTGACTCAAATAGTATAGCCTTTGTAAACTTGCCCTATTCGTTTTTTAAATAAAAGGTTGTTTTCATTTATGAAATTGCCTATACCTACTCAATTTTAAAAGAATTTCCCTTCCAAGGCCCATTGAGATAAGACCTGTACGTATTTGTTATCTATCTTGTACATTTAGTGAAAGAATAAATCTATTCACCACCCAATGGTTGGCTGGAATAAGTAGCTTTTAGTGAGAAGTCTGCCTTCGTAAAAAATTGTGTGTTTGAAATTCTGTATTTTGTTTCATCATACTGTGTAAAATAAAGTTTTTTATTTCCATTTTTTTAATCCAGATAGCGTCGCCATCGAGATGATACAGAGTGAACTGAACTTCTTGGAGACGGTCTCCTGTATTAAGTTCAAGTATCTTACTGACAAGCCGCCAGGCTTTACTCAATTTTCCTGGATCCAATTCAGTAATCCAAGTAAAATCAGGACCTGCGTTCACCAGCCCGTGATTGAAGGCGGAGCAGTTGTGAGTATTTTAGGGTACCAGAAAAACGTTCAGAGTTACCCTCTTTTGGCTTCGGTCGAGCCAGAGTCTGACTACTGGCTAATTGCTCTCCCTAATTAGGGACTCTTCTGGACAAGACGACCTTTTTTTGGCCATCAGTTTGAGACTTGGTGCTAGAACTAATGCCCCATCATCTTTCTAAAGATAAAGTTGTTTTTTCTAGAATGTGGTATTGGGTTACGATTGTCTACAACGACATGAGCTGCTACACACGATCCTGCACGGCCTTGGACTGAAGGATGAAGTGACGCATCCTCAGCGAGACCAATACGTGAGGATCTTGTGGGACAATATACATCCTGGTAAGTGTTGGGGTACGATTGTCTACAATAACACGAGCTGCTACAACCAGCCCTGCGCGGTCTCAGACTGAAGGATGAAGTGACGCATCCTCAGCGCGATTACTAAACTCGACGGACAACTGACAGGGCACTGGCCTCTTAATCTTGAGACCCAGGTTCGATCCCCGGTTAAGCATGCACCAATGATTTTTTCGGAATTTATGTGTATAGTATTTGTTCTTACTTGCCACTTGCTGAACGGTGAAGGAGACCTCATCGTGAGGAAACCTGCATGCCCTAAGAAAGGGGGTATTTGTGCCCGAAGTACAGCGATAGGGCATTATAAAAAGATTATAATAATGAGGAAGGAGTGATAATTTCTAGGGTTTCGTATTTCTTAATGAAAACAACGGAACCCTTATAGGAGCATTTTCTTGTCCGTCAGTCTGTTTTTTTCAAGGCTTTTTCTCAGAAACAACTACAGGCATTTAGCTGAAATTTATGTCGATTGTAGCCTCATACTGCTGTAAAAAAATCAAATTCAAAATATACAAACGTTGCTAACGGCGTAAGTTTAGAATGTTTACAAATTTATGGTTTACAGAACACCGATATCTATTCCACCTGAACCATGGAAATGAAACCAACGTTGAATATGATCCATTGAGTGTCATGCACTTCCACGAGCGAGCTTTTAGCAGAAATGGGCATTATACTATCACGCCATTAGTAAGAAAATTTCGTGTTTATTAATTATGATAAAAAGAAGGCGTAAGAAAACGTAGAACGTAAGACGGCAGACTTTCCAGCTAAAGTTGTATTTAACTGATCATAAAAAAATACTGAAACGCACACCAAAAATAGTATATGTTCCAACCTAACTTAAACTTTTGGTGTGACATAATAAAGACAATGATGTCGCTTCAGTGTACCACGACTTAACTTACTCGTATTTGACAGGACTAAACATAATTTAAGCATTCTGTATTTTTCCTTTTGTATCACAATCACAAGGATAGGACAGGACGCTTAAAATAAGTTAAGTCCTGTCAAATAAGTTAAGTCGTGTTACACCCAATCGACACAAGTGTGCATTTTAGTATTTTTTTGGTGAACAAATAATTATGTCTTTCAAATATTGCACCCTTAATAGCTAATACTTGAGTAGCAGAAAATGACGCTTCGTTCACAAAGTTATGAATCTAAGGTTCAAGCCACACAAAAGAGGCGCGGCGCGCATCGAGCGCGTGGTCGTTATTCAAATTTCGTACAAAACGCATAGAAATAAAGTCGCAATTTGAACACACCGAATGGTATGTTTCCGGCGCCGTCTGTTCGTCTGTCCACGGCTTGGCTCAGAGACTATTAGTACTAGAAAGTTGTAATTTGGCATGGATATAAATATTAATCACGCTGACAAACTAGTAAAATAAAATATTGAAAAAAAAATTTTTTTTAAGCGTAACTCTCGTATACTTGAACCGGGGATGATTTTTTTTATCGTTTATCCCATAGTGTGGGGTATCGTTGGATAGGCCGTTCAAAAACATTCTGGGTTAGTCAAAACCATTTTCCGATTTAGGGATCCGTTGGTGAAATATTAAGCTTTAAAGTGAAAATTTTAGTTAGAGTGGAGCGTCCCCCCCCTGCCGGCTAAACGGTTTTTTATAGAAATGTGAAAAAATTCACAGAAGTAGTATATATAATGAATTTAAAAGGAAAACTATCACAGCTAAGTAGGCTTTACAGGTTTAAGAGTACAGGTTGCGCCAAACTTTTGGTCCCCTCTAAAGTATGGGACTAGAAGTTTGGCGGGGTCTGTATTAGTAGACCAACTTATAAAATGTACCGGGCAACTACGGAACCTTACATAGCGCCTGGCCCGACACGCACTTTGCCGGTTTTTGTATAAGTTTTTGTAACTATGTATATTTTCTTTGTTAATTAAGCCAAAATTATTTCTCTTTGAAATTCTCGAGACTCATTCCTGCAGATAAACTGTCTATACAGTTTTTCAGGGCACTGCCTAACTGTATGAGATTGTTTCGTAGTTAATAATTTAAATAAATAAATAATTTAAAAAAACATATGTATAAAATATTATATCTTTTAATTGCCTTTAACAGTTGGTCTAGGAGGCACTGAACAAAAAAGTGCGTCATTTCGTTTTGAAACTGTTGTGCTTCTCCCGTATCTAAATCTAGTTTCAGTTACTTACGTCAACGTCTGGCATAGCCACAGCTGTTGCGTTTACCTAGAGCGGGCCAAGTAAATATTTAAAAAGCAAGGACGGTAAATACGTGACAATGGCAAAGGAATATTCGGTTTTACTTCATAGTTTTTTATATTAGTAAACTTGAAGTAAAGTTCAGTATAAGCTATCTGGCCAAGCCGGACCTATCTGTAGTTGCAAGAGGGAGGACTTTATTCACGTAACTCTCATGCCGCCATCAAAACGACATCAAACTTAAGACTTGACCCGCTCTAGGTAAAAGCAACAGGTGAGGCTAGCTAGACGTTAATATAAATAACTGAAACTAGATTTAAATAATGGAAAACACAAAACTTTCTTTAAAAAATGACGTGCTTTTTTTGGTACAGTGCCTCCTGGATCAAATACTGCAGTCATTGCCAGTATTATGAACGAATTTTCAAAATGATTTACTGTGTATCGACAGAAACGGGATTATTGTGAGCAACACTACGGGGCAACCACTAGTTCTATTATAATCTATTTTTTTTTGGGTTGAAGTCAACATTTTATATTTTATCTTTTTTAGCTGCCGGGGTTGCAGATAAAACCTTCAAAACAATTATCACAGCTTGACCAAATGAAGCTTCATTTGATTTTCGGACACGAGTGCAATAAACGAGACGTTGGAGATTTGTTGAAAAGTTGCAAAAAGGCTTTTCATTCTCTTCAAAATAATACGAATGAAAACCAGGATGAGAAAGAGAGTAATGCAGAAATAAATATAGACCATGGTGAAGATAATAAAAATGAAAGTAACGAGGTAACTGGAAGCAGAGACGATAATCCTTCTGTTCAAAGTAACACAAATAAAATACCAGTTAATGAGGACAGTAAGTACAAAGAAAATAAAGCAAGCTTAAAAGTTGTTGATAATGCAGAAGAACGTAGCAACAAAGAAAAAGTCTTGAAATTTGGGAGGCAAGTAAATAAGGCAAAAAGAATTTCCAAGTTCAAACATGGGCCATACAAATGGCGGATTGTTCCAGTAGACTCGGAGAACTTCGCTCGCTCGTTCAACAAGCCTTTCTTAATAGGAATGCCTTTATCTATTTCTTGAAGGGTTGTTCGTTCAGGGTTGTGCAAGCTATCTGGTAATTTGTTATAGAATTTAAAGTTATGGAAGCCATTTGAAACTTTGGCCAAAAGGCACAATGATTTTATGTTTGTTTCTAGTCTCATAGTTGTGGACATCGTTGTGTCTTAGCACATTATCTAAATTTTTCCTGGCATGTATAATTGAAGGCAATTTCATAATATTAATGTCTTTAAATATCGTATTTGTCTTATGCTATGTCTCTTTTCTATCATATAAAATATGTTCAGCATCAGCGTGTTACTATGACCTCTCTCACAAATAATAATAGATGAAAAATTAAACTCATACAAGAAACCTCGAAAATGTTGCATTATTCAAACGTTATTGGTTTTCGCTCTTACTTCAAGACGGTAACAGATAAAAGTTTTAAATTAAGTCTGATTGTAGGGCATAAAAACAAAAAATAAAAAAAAGGAGGGTTCCGTATGCAGACGGCGCCAAATTTTTCGTCAGGTGCTATTATTTTAGCGACTTATTTTTTGTAGCCTTGGTTTTGCTTGGGCATATATATTGCCATAATTAAATAATTTACCATAATGTTTTTAAGGTTCCGCACCCGTATTGTGAACGTATACGGAACCCTTTGTGCGCGAGTCCGACTCGCACTTGGCCAAATCATTTATGATTTCTTTCCAGATCTGAGAACCAATCCTTGCCCGATTTTGCCACTTCGTCTTTGTAGACTTTGGACATAATAATTTCCAAAATGTATAAAAATAAATTAACAAAAATATATTATTTCTTATTTTCGCAGAAACCATTTCAAAACTAAGGCACCTAAAAAAAGGTAAAGAAGGAATTTCCTTAGATTATATTGATAATTGATATATTAAGCACGTTTAAAAATATATAATAAAGTTATCGATACCATTTATTGCATTGTTGTTATTTACATCCCCTTCAATACAAATAAATTACCCTGAAATATCGGAGCTTTTTTTAAAATATAATGAAAGTTTTATTTCATCAAAAATACTCTCCAATTAATATATGTATAACCTCACATGAAAACAAACAAAAACAATTAGTCACAACCATGAAGGAAAAAACCACAACATAACATACATACATATGTGAACTTTTTAACTGACTTCAAAAATCAGTAACCAGAGGAGATACGTTAAGGTGGTAACGGAGGATTTCGGTGCAAAATGGACATCATAATATTGTTTTCTTTACTTTTGAATAAAAAGTTTGCAATAAATGCATTTTAAAGCAATTCGCGCAAACTGCTTGTTTATAGTTAGGTGATCACATGAAAATTATTCAATTTTATGCGTTACATTTTAGCTGCATTACATTGAAAATGAAAAAATGAAAATATTTATTTCTTTAACAAAAGTGGTACATAGTTATATATTGGTGGTTGTGACCTTTTATTAAGTGAAGAACACCCGTATTAAAAGAACGTGCTCTTCCATATCCATAAAGTTATCGTACCAAATAAACTTACACTAAAATATTTATCTTAAATATAGTATGGATTAGTATAAGTTTAAATTAATAATAATATTAGTAATAGTTTTTAAAGTGTAGTGTGTGCGTGTGCGAGTGTGTGAGTGTATGAGGGTGTGTAAGAAGGGTGTGTAAGGGGGTGTGTGCGTTAGGGTGCATCTGTGTAAATGTGGTGTTCAAATTGTAATTAAATTATGTACATTAAGTTAAGTTAGCCCTACGAAGTTGAGTTTTGGGATCCATTAGTATAATCACTAACTAAAGTAATTAACCGTTATATTTTATTATATTATTTTTCTATCTTAAATAGATCTTCGGTTTCATCGTAATTTAACGTTTTGAGCCAGTTAGTTATGCGTTTTTTGGATTCATAATTTGTTAACCTGTCGATATCCAATGTTTTATTGATTAGATTGTATAAATAAGTTGCTTGCCTTTTATATTGTCGATGAGCAAATGTAGTCTTAACACTTTTAGCCACTGCGATAGCGTGTTTTCTACGTTTTAACAAACAGGACGGGTAAGTGGTTACGGTTTTTACATTTTTATGTCTTTTTAGAATTGCAAACAGGATATAAAGCTGACGTACTTTCAACAGACCACAATCCAGGTACAGTTTGTGAGTGGGATATAATCGTGGTTTAAAATATGCTATCTTTAGAAGGGCTCTCTGAGATCGTTCCACTTCTAGGAATTTTACTTTAGTAGCACCTCCCCAAATGGGAATACAATAGATAAGTATAGACTGCGCTAGTGCTGTATATATTGAATGAAGTAAGGGTTTAGATGCCACATAACGCAGTTTTATGAAGATCCAGATTAGTTTTCGAATCCTACTGGTGATTGCCTCTAGATGTGAGTGCCAAAATAAATGTTGATCCATATAAATGCCAAGATATTTAATTGAAGAG
This sequence comes from Ypsolopha scabrella, assembly GCA_910592155.1. Lineage (NCBI taxonomy): Eukaryota > Metazoa > Arthropoda > Insecta > Lepidoptera > Ypsolophidae > Ypsolopha > Ypsolopha scabrella. The sequence goes on from OU342980.1 coordinate 16,188,897, forward strand.
GTTTTATCAATTGTAGGACATAAACAGTTGCCATCTAATACATCACAACTGTACTCATGGACGTTTATTTTGAATTGGGGTGGTGGCTGGGTAGATTTATTTATAGTGTAGCATATATACTTTGTTTTTAAGGCGTTTAAGGTAAGGAGGTTGTGCTTTAGCCAAAGGTCTACCTGTATAAGTCCCTTTTCAGTGTCTTTACGGATAGACTGCCATGTTTTGCCTGTAAAGACAATGGCATTATCGTCAGCGTATGAAAATACTTTGGCATTTTATAATTGCATATTAAGCAAGCGGTTAATAAAGATTAAAAAGAGAGTGGGTCCAAGTACACTCCCTTGGGGGACACCAAATCCAATGTACGAGTACTCACTTGTATGCAAACCCACTCTAACGCATTGTTTTCGATCAGTTAAATAATCTTTGAAAAGTGCTAGAGGGGTACCTTATATACCAATGTTTTCTAGTTTTTGTACAAGAATGGGGACAGAGACGGTGTCAAATGCCTTTCTTAAGTCTAGGCCGTGAGACATTTGCTTCCTTTATCTAATTGTTCAACTAATAAGGTAGTTAAACTTGTAACGGTGTCTTCAGTCGATTTATTTTGTTTGAAACCAAACTGACACTCAGATATTATGTTATATTTATTAAGATAGCTAATAAATTGTTTATTAATAATTTTCTCAATAATTTTTGAAAATACTGGTAGTACAGATATCGGTCTATAGTTGTCAACATTGTCTCTGTCGCCACTCTTGTACACCGGTGTTACTATGGCTTTCTTTAGGGAAGAAGGGAAAACACCCGAGCTAAAACAAAGGTTAATGAAGTGAGTTATTATAGGCACCAGTTAATATTTAGCAAGTTTTAAAAAAGTTGTAGGAATTGCCTCCCATCCTGAAGCACTCGAGGATTTTAAGTTCATAAGGGTTCTTTCAACCTCTTCCACATCTGTGTTTAATAAAACAAAGGATATAGGCTGGCTAAACGTAGCTTCAGTGTACTTTTTACTTATGAAGTTAGGGATAGGTGGGGCAGTGATTTTGGATGCCAAGTCCTTTCCAACATTAACAAAATATTCGTTTACCGCGTTTATTGATTCGGCATATGTTTTTTTAATATTAAGTAGCTGTGTATTATCAGTTTTAGATAGGTTTTGATAGGTAATATTTTTGATGGTATTCCACAGACTTTTAGTGTTTTTAGCAGATACTTCTAGTAAGTGTCTTTCGTATGTCCTTTTAAGCGATTTTAGTAGATTGTTGCAGTGGTTACGGTAGCGTCTGTGTGTTAGTTTTAGTATGTCATTGTGAGGGTCTTTATGTAATTTCATTTGCATTTTGTTCCTATTATAAACACGCTTTTAAGTTTGTTAATGTAATGCAAACAAAATATAATACATTAAAGTACGTAATTTTTTTGTGAAGACTTTATTATTAATAAACTATATCCGCAAGTTGCTATAAAACACATTTCTTGCATACTTTTTATTCAAAAGTAAGAAAAACAATATTATGATGCGCATTTTGTACCGAGGTAAAAAGTTACCCCCTTAAGAGAGTCGAGAATACCAAGAAGAACACCAAAGTCTACTCGTAACAAATTAAATTTTATATCATTGCGGTATGGAAAATCAGAAAAGTAAATCTGGACGTGAGGAGCTCTGAACCGGGCCTCGAACCCGGGACCTCTCGCTTACCGGGCGATTGCTCTCACATTACCCGGGTAAACCTAGGTTTACCCTATCTTCTAGCATTACCCGTAACAAATATACTGTTTAGTATTAGCAAATTGATGATCGTTTTTTCTTTGGATTTTTAATTTTTGTCTGTGGTTTTTAATAGAAGTGACTTTGTTTTGTAGTGATATTTGCTAAAACTATTTTATATTTCTTAGTTTATAATGTTTTGGTATTACCAATTGATAATATATATTTTTTTGTCTGTCTTTTATTCGAAGTAACTTATAGTTTTTGTAGCGATTTCTCTTCAATGATTTTGTTAAAAGTTTTTAGTTTGTAAATTTATAGATAATATTTTTGAAATTTTGGTTTATGTAACTTCTAAAATGTGCTTTTACGTAACGAAGGTCATTTTTAAAATCAAAATATACAAATGAAAATATAACAATAAAAAAAAATATAAATAAAAAAATTCATAATATAAATTTACTAAAATCTATTGCAATGGAAAGGTAACATTACGTATTAAAAAGACCTAGGTTGACGCGAATTAAAAATTTAATTTAATAATAAAGTGACCAAAATTGGGATCGCCTTGCTTAAGACGAATTTAGTTACGAAGTTTATGCCTTAAATATAGTCACACATAAAAAAAATAGGCCATGATAATTCTGTTGCTTTCCGAAGTCGTAAAATTTAAAATATGATAAAAATGGCTCAAATGGGAAATTCTATTAATTTGCAGAGCTTTTATTTAATTTGAGACATGTGAGTGGGCGAATATTTTTATGATTATTTTTAAGTGATACACTTTATATGGTCTTAACTGGAACAAATATTAAAAAAGTTAAAAGCATTTTTTTTTCTCTCATACATTTAGTTAAACTTCATCCCCCTTGGGGCAGTACAAAACAGTAAAAGATTTTTTAAACTATTTTTAGGGTTCCGTGGTACCTGAAAGGTAAAAGAAACCTTTATGGTGAGACTCCGTTGTCCGTCCGTATGTCACAGCCTCATAACTTTAGCATCGTTAAAGATAAAGACTTGAAATTTTCTATAAAAATAGCATTCACTTGCCTACATAATATGGGACAAAAAAAATCTTGAAAAATTCTAATTTGGCAAAAATATTTCCAATACAAAAGTGAGAAAAATAAAAAATAAATAAAAAAAATACAATATGGGTATCAAATTGTAGATATTAAAGAGCTAATTATAAAAATATAAACTTTTACCATATTTACTGGCACCGATTTCGAGAAATCTTTGAAAAACGACAAAAAAATGCATGTCCCCCGCTTTATTTCCGAAACTGGATGACCGAAAAAAATAAAAAAAATTACGATAATAGGCCACAACTGGCCAATTACAGGAAAACTATAGCGATTAAGAAAAAATTTAATGCAAATGAGAAATATAAAAAAAATATAAAATAAATAAAAAAAAATATTTTATAATAATACAATATGGGAATCAAATTGTAGGTATAAAAGAGCTGATTATAAAAATATATACTTTTACTATACTTACTGTCACTGATTTCGAGAAATCTTTGAAAATCCACCAAAAAATGCATGTCCCCCCCCCCTTATTTCCGAAACTGGTGGACCGAAAAAAATGAAAAAAGTCATGGTAATTTACTAAATATTACAGGAAAAATATAGCGGTTGAGAAATTCACGATAATAAAATGACAAAATCAAATTTTTTATCTACGAGTTTTATTTCGAGTACGGTATTAAAATATTTATGTCTCTCTTTTGTTTCTAGAAATACGCAAAAGAAATATATATAAGATAACCTATTTTATTTTCCATCACGCAAGAGTTCAATTAATAGTAATAAAATAATATAAAACTACCAACAGATTATATATTAAATCGAAGCGAATGTGGTACAATCAATTCTTTTTTTAGTCATCATAAAGTGCAATATTATACAGTGTATTTTTAAAATCAGCGGTTTGTTTAAAATCAAGTCTCGGCTCGGGAAATTATTTTTTCAAATATCTAAGTTTGTAGTTTTAGTTTTCATAAAAGTTGGCCCCGAGACTCTTTTGAGCATTTTTCGCTGTTTCCTATAGTTCCGGATTTAGCCATCCACGCCCACTTAAAAAAAGAAACCTTGTATACTTTAGTTGAGCAAAGGGATAATACAAGACTGGAGGAATTTATGTCAAGAGAAGAAATTACATCCATACATATATTTATATCAATCCATCCATCCATCAGCCTGTTTCGTCCACTGCTGGATTTCGCCACTCTTGGCGGTCCTCCTGGAAGAAATGCCCATACTCACACACGCTGGGCAGGCGGGTTGGTGAGCGCGGTGCCGAAACCCTTGCACCAGTGACGCCGCTGCCCGTCACCAGTCTGTTTTATATAAGGCCCGGCAATTGGGGATGGATATACCGCCATCCATCGGTCCAGGGAATGGTGGGCCGCCTGGTTTTGCCTGAGAGCTGTTCTCTTACTCTCCCCCGAATAACTTCGGGAGGATTTGCGAGTAAGATGGAGGTACCTCCACAGTCGAGCCCGGCATCAGCTCTACCACCTTATATCAATACTAAAGTATAATATTTACGTTTTATGAGGAAAAAACAAGTGTAGCTACATAAAAGTAATTGAAAACTTTATATAAAACAATAAAGTGATGCAATTTTATTGTGATTTAGAAGTATACACTTTGATAACTGAACATGTATTCATGTGTTGTGAAAAAAATATTTTTGATAATTTTAATACATATAAAATTAAGTAGAGGAAATCTACGTCAAGCACCGGATTCATCAGGTTTGTATACTTAGAACATACTTTTATTCATATTACAAGTAGTGTATGTTAACCACAGTTTAAAAATGGCTATAATTTAAATGGGCAGCTAATTAAAAGGTTTAGGTCAGCTACAAAGTCTATTTTGTCAGCTAACAAAGTGAATTGAGATGCTCTAGCCCTCTAGTGGGCTTTTTCCCGACTCACCACAGTCCCAATTCACCACACTAAAAACCTATTGGGGTCAGTAAAAATAACTAAATTGATCAGCAAGTAATATGGTCTTACTACTAAAAGATTCGTGGTTTAGATTCAAAATGCTATTGAAACGGCTACTCACGATTTTTATATAGTCAGATTTCGCTTGACTAGTTTCACTGTATTCGTACAGTTTTTTCGAAGGCAAACATGGTTACGAGGCGGTTCCCCGTTTGACACTTGCTGCGTAACCATATTTGCCTCCGAAGAAACTGTACGAATACAGTGAAACTAGTCAGGTGAAATCTGACTATATAAAAATCGTAAGTAGCCGTTTCAATAGCATTACAAGCAATATGACATTGGGCGGCCTTAAAATTGATGTCATGGGAAATTAAATATATCTGCAGCAATTTAGTGATAAAGCAGCAAATCGTAAATTTTGGCAAGCTGTAAAATTAATTTTGATTTACTAATTAATTTTATTTTTCCAGCAACAAGAGTGTGCATATTTTTGCTGCATTGAGTTATTGTTAAATAATTTATTGCATTTATTAATGGACTGACCACTCTATCTACTATTTGAAAATAACTCTAGGAAAAAAAAATTGCGCTAATTTTAAATTGTTGGCTAACCATAGTTTTAAAATGCAGACTCTTAGAGATTATAGTTTATGAATATTATTTTTATGGTTATCAATTTTATAATCCTGCTGACCAAATAATATTTTTTATTAGGACTGCTATTTGTTTTGCAAACATACATATTCATTATCAAACTGACCAAATATCTACTTATCTTTTGATAATCCTTGATTTATCTGCTGACCAGGTATTGGTGGTGTTTTTTTTTTACGGCTGACAAAAACATATTGTGCTGTCAAAATAGCTTTTTAGCTGATTTTTCGTACTGGACGAATATAAAAAAAATACCATTCAATTACTTGCCTTTAAAAATCCATAAGGTTGTCCAACGAAAGCGCTCAGACAGAGCATTGTGCGAGGCCAAGCCACCAGCTACAAATTTTCGAATAAGCAGTTCGAAACCCCGCAGGACCGCTCCATCCCACGTCTTTTGAAAGTATACAAGGCCAGTACGCATCCATAGTAAAGTTACAATGAATCTCTCAAATTTATTAGCAAAAAAAACTCGGAAAGTGTACACGATTTGCCCGTACTGGCCGCGTATACTTTCTAATAACGATGAAGTGAATTGTTTTGGAAACTATACAGGGCTAGAACCAACACGTACTGACACTGTATAGTTTTTAAAACGGAGAATTAAATAGTCTGTAACCATTTCTTTTTGAAAACGGCGACTTTACTATTAAATCTAGGGACGTCGCCTCGCTCCACTCCGCTTCGCTCGGTTCCTTATTTGTTCTTACATGTCAACCTAACACGCTCCTCCTCGCTTCGCTCGTCGTCGCACCTATTTTTTTACTTTTGGTGAAAGATTTTTCGCCCACTTACCATAACAATATCATAATGATTACTAGTACAGTGTATTTTTCGTACACAATGTCAGCGCACGTATTGGAATATATACGCGACAAGTGTAGAATAATCATGTATACTTCCCAAGGAATCGATGTCCTATTACAGTTTGAATCTATACGTGAGCAGTCCCAACCTGTGTGTAACTAGCCTTGTATACTTTCAAGAAACGCCCCCATCCCGCCGTCTTCGTTGGACAACTTGTAACTAACCGCCCCTCCTCAAATGAAGTAATTATTCATAAATAAAAGATCTTGATCAGTCAGGAGTAATATAATTGGCCAAAATAGTCTAGGGAGGTGAATCCCTGTGATGTGATTCCGTAACCCGATGGTCCTGAAATAGAAGTGTGACGTCGTCCAAGAAACCATTGAAACAGTTAAAGTTCTGAAAAGAACTGGTTTTAGTTCTGAAAAGAACTGGTTGTTGAGGGTTGCGACTACCGCAAGCAAACTGGCCCCTCCCCGCCAATTTCAGTAGCCGCCACCGTATGTCTGGTTGCGACTTCCTCCCTCGACGCGCGTATTGACTCTAATCAACCCTATAGTCCATGATGTTTGTGGTTTTGTATTATTTAGTATGTCTCAGTTAAATCACTTTATATTTTATTATCAATTTAAATTGTTGTTAAATCTCTAACTAAGGTAAATGTATCATACGAACCATACCAGTTTCTGCGTCTAGTTTTCACCTTAAGTACTTTCCACAGAACCAATAGGTACAGCCAGTATTCGACACTTATATGACAGATCACCGATAACTTCCATACGTCCGAGATCAGGTTTTCAGCTCAAGTACCTGGAATATCTCGCAACATATTTCCCTCATCGATAACCCACCACTACCTTCCTACCTAACATATGATGTTTAGACAGCTGTTACTTTATTACCATTTTATTTTGTTGTTAAATCTCTAATTAAGGTAAATGTATCATACGAAACATACCAGTTTCTGCGTCTAGTTTTCACCTTAAGTACTTTCCACAGAACCAATAGGTACAGCCAGTATTCGACACTTATATGACAGATCACCGATAACTTGCATACGTCCGAGATCAGGTTTTCAGCTCAAGTACCTGGAACATCTCGCAACATATTTCCCTCATCGATAACCTACCACTACCTTCTTCCTAACATGTGAGTAAGTCAAAATATAATGTTATGAGTGGTAACTGTCTATTTAATGAGTTTGATTGTTAAACTTATCGATATGGTTGAATGTGTGAGGTGCGGCTATGATGTACATAATTATTTATTCTCATTCCCATTTTATTTATTTATTATATTCCAACATTGTACTACGTTTCAGTTTATGTAAATACCTAATTTTAAAAGCAAAACATCAAACATCCTGGCCCTACCAAGGTTTTCTGTCGACTTGATCAATATTGAATCTTATGTGAATGAATAAATATTTGTTAATATACTGAAATTTTACTGGTCTCGTCATTGCGCTGACACCTAATAATAAATCTTTATTATCTAATCTACTGTAAACTTTTCGAGAATTCTTCAGTCTAATATAAAAACAATTAATGTATTTCAAATTAGTTCCTAATTATCGTTGTTTAAATACAACATTTAATCAATGTGTAACCCTTATTGTATTCTTTAAAAACAAATTCCTTCTGGTTGTAACGGAACGATGTCCTTCCCCCCCTCAGCCGAAATCATTTTCCATTTCCCCCAAAGTTAAAATCCAACGGTGCTGAGGTTACGGCAAGTACAGAGACTCTCAAACCATCGCACGACAGCCCAAAAGCTGTACACCTTGGCCTCCGGCCATCACGAAACTTTTAGTTCTTGGATAGCTCTTCCAACGGTGAGAAGGTTCTAGTACTAATCTACTCGTGTTCAGTATATTAGTAAAAGATTTTTCTTTCTATCTCCCTGAATGACTTCAACTGTCAGAGGCAGAACCATTCGTTCATTCTCTCCAGCGGAAATCATTCCCCATTCTCCCCAAGTTAATAATCCAACGGTGCTGAGGTTACGGCAAGTACAGAGACTCTCAAACCATCGCACAATAGCCCAAAAGCTGTACACCTTGGCCTCCGGCCATCACGAAACTCTTTTAGTTCTAGGATAGCTCTTCCAGCGGTGAGAAGGTTCTAATACTAATCTACTCGTGTTCAGTATATTAGTAAAAGATTTTTCTGCCTATCTTCCCAATGATTTCAACTGACGGAGGCAGAACCGCTCACATTTAGTATCAACGAAGCCCATAAAATTAAATAACAATTAAATATTATTGTCGGACTAGCTTTGCGTATTTAACGCTAAAAGATAATATTTCCTGTAATGACAAATGCCCTCCACTAAAATTATGAAGACTTTAACGCTATTATCGGAATACCTTACACACCTGGTTTATTATTCTTAAAATCCATTATTTATCAGCAGAGCACCGTTATCGATTTTGTCTATCGACTCTAAATAGAGAGACTCCTAGTTATGGTTTTCCTAGAATTTCGGTTTATGTTTTTCAAAAACACAAAAAAACAGAATGGTTAAAGGTCCTAGATTATTTAAAGGAAAGAAAATGTTTATTTTAAATAACAGATTCAAGAGGAACATAGCTAAAATTATCTAATTCGCAAGGCTTAAATCTGAAAATACAAGAACACTTGGATTTGAATTGAATTCCCTTCATGTTTGAAATCAAAATTAAACATTTAAATCTAATCGTACATTTACTCATATGGTCCTCGGGGTTAGTTAACTTCTGTGTTAGAATGAATAAATTAATTTCTTACATAGAACCATTTGAGTAATTAAAAGTAAAATAGTCTAACAATTATTATCAGGATCTTGGAGTGTCTAGAGGTTCCCGCCTCGCTGAAATGGGGAAACCATGCAGGAAATGGAAAATGTATTAGTATTTACATACTCACATACATATTTCAATGTGTTTTATGAATAATTCTTGTTTGGAATCTTCGAGATTCCTATTGAATCGCTTAACATATATTATCTAAAGAGATAGTCGAAATCCCTTATTGGATAAATATATGTATTTATTTCTCTATTCTATATTTCAAGGAATATTCGAAATCCCACCTTATATTACTTAATCTTTTTCATAATTTTATTCTCATGGAGTTGTAAAATTCCACAATTTCTAAACAAAACGAACGTCATTTCTGAGCAACTGGCAACTTCCTAGACGATATATCTCAGTTGCTTAGTTTTCATTGAGTCTTACTGTTTAGGGAAATAGTGAACATTACCTTTTTAAACAGCAGGAACACTCTAGACATTATCTTGACGACTTAATTAGTAATTTCCCTTCCCAATTTCTACAATTACACGGATATTTTAATTAATTTATTTTCATCATTTAAAGGATTATTAAATTATAAAATTCGCGATCCTTGGCTTCCCTTATACAGAGATTGGTCATCACGTTTCCCTGAGCGTAAGCAGAAGCAATTTTCGTTGTGGGAAGTGGGGATTGTTATGCAAGCAATCTAAAATTTGAAAAAGGGCTATCCGATCCAAGGTATCTCTGTATAAATTGATTATTTCGAAGCCAACAGATTTCATTGAGTAAAAAGTCACAACAGCCGTAATCTCTATTGTTTCCCTAAAAATAAATAAATATAGTTTTGTGTTAGACGGTGAAATAGTGATTGTTTATATAGTTTTCGAGATTCGATCACTGTCCTGTCTTAATTCTCAATGTTTAATAACGAATAATTACTTTACCTTTAAAATACAATTTGTAATACTTAAAATTCCGCAAGCTGTGCTTTTTATAATTCAGTTTTATTTGACTCAAAGTTATACAAGCCACCGTCTAAAAAGAATTGTCAACCCCACATTGTACAACCCTTTAAGCTCTAGAAAAAATTCTAACGAACTTTCTCTACAGTCGGCTTGTCGAAAATTTACCTTGAAATTTGGCTTTTAATTATTAATTCAAAATTAATTTAACATTCTACATTAGCACAGTTTCCTACATTCCCTAAGCTTCCCATAAATTCCAATGCAATACTCCATTTCCAAATAAAAGGATTTTAACATTTTTTTAAATTTTAAAATATAACAAAAGTCTTCATAAAACTCCTGTATTCCCGCCCTATCCTAAATCTTAGAACTAATATCGGAATTCCCCTACAATGGGAATTCAAACTATGAAAATAAAGGAGTAATTTGAAGGTGTGTTTAAGTTTGATAAATTAATTACCAATGAGTTCCTGTATCTGAGTTTTCTAATATTGATTGAGCACTCTTACCATGAGTGTTGGATTTCTAAGAAATATATATATTCTTATTATCTAAACTTAATTCTAAAACCTCCACCAAATTTTAATTAACTCATTGATTTATTTTACTGTCAAAAGACAAATAAATCATAAGTCAAATTGAAGTAATTCCATTTCCCTATGATTTACTCAATCTCCATAATAAACTACTATTATATTGACTTGAGCAAATAAGCCATCACCTGTGTGTCCGTGTAAACCAATATATGAGTATTGCATATAGAATTTCTTATGTTATCCTGTAAAACACAAAATTAAATTATTTATAATTAGTTCTGATAAAATCTTTCTAAATTATAATGTCATTAATAAATTCAACCATGATATTCTATCCAGATTTCATCAAGTAAACCATTCAATTTTATTTGAATCATGTAACTAATCTTTCCTTAAGCGTAACAATTCATGAATTAACATAAGTTATCCCATTTAAACAGAACTTCTATACTATACTCTAATCCTAAATATTCAGCTACTTAAACTATTTATGTCCCTTAAATAAGTAAATTTTATTAGTTCCTACTTTACTCAATTATGTAGAAAGATAAATTCCATTTTCCATAAATAACTTGTTTGGCTAGGAGCTGGAATACTTTGTATTTGACAAGAATAATTTTAACATTTACATATAAATACTTTTCGAAATTAAATGTTAAATCTTAGCGGACCTGCTCACATGAATTAGGAAAAACCTCCCCATATGAAACATCTGTATAAAGGTAAATATTTTATTTATTTACCGAATGAATTGTGCTGTCTTAAATCGTAATATTTAATGTTGATGTTTCTTCTATAATTATTAACTCATTTAACTAAATTCAATGAATACCTAATAAGGATAGCTATAAAATATATTTATGCATTATTTAATTATTCCATTATATTTACAAGCGATTTGTATTATATAACTGAACAAAAACTAATTTAAGATATTCCTCAGGAAATTAAATTCCTTAATTCCAGTTTATTTCTAAAACAAAAGCATTTCTAAAATTATTATTTAATATATGAAAATTTACCTTGTGGGTCACATAACGCTATATTGAAATTAATAATCTACCATTCCTATTTTGCCCATTTAAGACTAGCCTTTTATTTTAAATCTTGTCTTCTACAATCTACATTAATCGACAATGCTATTTTCCGACTGTTACTAAATTCTAAATAATTCTCTTCTCAATATTTTATAAGAATTTTAAATTCTCTGTCTACCCCTCTAGAAGTACGGCGAGAGATTATATGATTTTAAATTCTTATGGTTCTTATTTTATATCTAAATCTTTTACGAAATTGAAATAGGTTTCTATCTTTATTTACTGATTTATGTGATTTTATTTCACTATTAGGAGACCCCTTATTAACCTTTGCATATAACAACAGAAGAACAAAATAAATTATCTTAGTTTATTTACCTTTGAAATTATGATTAAGAAATGTGAAATAAAATATCAATATTTTTCTCCACTGCAAAAATGGGATTATACATCTGTATTGAATTTAATAACTTAAACCTCTTAATTTTGACACTTTTATCAGTTATTTTACATACAAACATCTTGTTGTTTTATACTATACATCCCAACACTAAATCCTGTTATAGTTTCTTAGAATTTTAATTCCTCTAGTTTCAAATTACTAAATGGATAAGATTTTGTACATTTAAATTTTGTACATGGTAAATCATAACATATTATTTGTCAAATGATTCTAAATTGAATGATTCCTTCAACTTACAATAGTTACTTACCTAAATAACAGTTCAATCCCCACAGTAATCTCCTACTTTCCACCAAGTAGTAGTCCCAACACCACGGCAAACTCCTACTTGTCACGTGATTCGTCCACACTTCCGCCGCGTAATTCCACTTTCGATTCCCGTGTAAAAATCCCGAGTGCTCGCGACGAAGCTTACAGACCCACCTCTGCGCACACGCCTTCTCTCCCGCGGTATTGTGCCGACTGACCCCCTCCTTCGTTGCTTCGGGTTTCCCTGCTTGCAATTTCTGTTCGTGTCCATCCGCCTCCCTTCCCCCCCCGCCCCCTCAGCCACGCCTATACCGCACTTAATTCAGAATTAGTTTATACTTTACATCAAGCTAGTAGGTAACAGTAAAGCGGAAGAGGAGAGAGAGAGAAAAAAAAAATAGAACAGTAAACCACTAGATGAGAGTTCGTTTAGTTACAATCCCCCCAAAATTTTGTGAAGAGATAAACTAACATTGAAGATCTCTAAATAAAATTTTTTTTTTCCAAAATACTCACACATCCTTTATTGTGATTTTTTTTTTTTTTTTTTTTTTTTTTTTTTTTTTTTTTTTTTTTACAAGGAGCATTATTAAAACTATAACTTTAATCAACATTATGTCTTTAATCTCTCAGTAACTTTCTAATTAACATATTGTTTCAGGAATCACTTATAATATCTTGACAAATGAATAGTGTTAAATTTACCTCTTATTTGTTTTGTCTTAAAATCTAGTAATGTATAAACATTTTTGAATGGTACAGCTGCAACAATATATGGTCCCTCATACAAAAGTTCGAATTTCTTTGTTAATTTGCGTCTGGCGTCTGATTTATTTAGTTTTTGAATTTTTACTAAATCTCCTATTTGAAACTCTACAATATTTTTCTTGTCATTAAATTTATCAATTCTCCTTTCACTTGCAATCCTCAAATTTTCTTTTGCTTTCCTTCTTATTTCTTGTATATTGTTCGGTTGCTTAGTAAGATTTAGTTCGCCATCGAAACTTAACTTATTTGATTTCCCATATAATATTTCACAAGGAGTATACTTAGTACTATCGTGAATCGTGTTATTATATAAACATTCAATTTTTGGGAGTATCGTAGCCCAACTCCTATGATTATTGTGACAATAAGTTCGAAATAATCGCCCTAATTCTTTATTTACTCTCTCTGTTGTATTCGGCCTTGGGTTACGTACAGTCGTATAAAGAACTTTGATGTTCAAATCTCTTAAACCATTTTTCCAAACCTCACTTATAAACTGACTACCATTATCTGTCATAATTGCTTTGGGTTTGATATCTTTCATAAAAAGTTTCATTTTTCCTAATACGGATTTCGCCGTTGCTTTCCTTAAAGGATATAATCTCACTAATTTACTAAAAGAATCCTGTATAACTAATATAAAGGCAAATCCAAATTGACCTTTTGGCAATGGGCCATACAAATCTGCCATAACAAGCTCTCCTAATTCTCCAGTAACAATTGATTGACAAGGCCCTACATATTTAACATTATTACTTTTAGAAAGTTGACAAAGGTGACAAGATCTAACTATTCTTTTTACATCTTTTGTAAGGCCAGTCCAATAGAATCGGTTTCTGACATAATGAATAATTTTATAGGCCCCTTGATGCCCCATATCCTTGTGAACTTGATTTACTATTTCTGATACTAAAGTTTTGGGTAAATATAAAACTCTATCACCATTAGACTTTTGAAAATATACTAGCCCTTCAATTTGGGTACATTGTTTTTTAATACGATTTAATTTGTCTTTGATCTCGATGGAATTTTTTAAACGCTCTGTAATTAACCGTATTTCTTTATCTTGATTTTGTAGTTGCTCGATATTTTTCAGACCCTTTAATAATTGTATGTTTTTCTTGTTTTCCATATACAGTATTTCTGGACGATATATTTTATCTTCTTGAATAGAATCATCTTGTGGCAAATATCTCGACAAAACATCCACTGCTACATTATCCTTTCCTTTTACATGTTCAGTTTTGTAATCAAATTGTTGCATATAAAATACCCATCTTGTCATTCTACTGTTATATAAATTCCAATTTTCGACAAACAAAATTGGATTGTGATCTGTTCTTATAGTAACTTTGGCTCCCCTTAAATATGTTTCAAATTTTTTTAACCCACTTATAACGGCGAAAAATTCCTTTTCAGTAGTTGTCCAGTTAAGTTCAGCCCCTTTAAGAGATTTACTATAATATCCTAGAATTTTCATTTCATTACTAATATCATACTGATACAATACTCCAGCTACACCAATTCCTGAAGCATCCGTTTGAAGGTAATAAGATTTCGTGAAATCTGGATGATGTAAAGTTATAGTATCTATGAATTTACTCTTTAAATTCTCAAAACATTTTTGATGCTCTTCTGTCCACATCCATTGTTTTCCCTTTTTTAACAAATCACATAATGGTACAATACTGGTGCTATAGTTTGATATAAATTTCCTATAGTAATTGCACAGTCCTAAAAATGCCCTTAAATGTTTGATCTTTTTAGGGATAGGAAAATTTTGGATCGCTCGAACCTTTTCTGGATCTGTCTTGATACCAGTCGTCGTTATTATATGTCCTAACATACTTACTTCTTCACATATGAATTCGCATTTTTTTAAATTACATGTCAGACCTGCCAATTTAAGTTTTCCCAATACAATTCCTAAGTGTTCTAAATGTTGATCTAAATTTCCTACGGTAAGGATCGCGAGATCGTCTAGGTAATTAACACAAAACTCTCTAACCTCTGGACCTAATATCAAATCCATTGCTCGACTAAAACTTCCTACGGAAGTTTTCAAACCCTGCGGCAGCACGTTGTATACGTAAGACTTCCCATTATAAGTGAATCCAGTATATTTTTTGCTTTCTTCGGCTAAAGGTATCTGAAAGTATGCATTATTTAAATCAATTTTACTTATATATTTTACGCCGTGAAAGGCATTTAATACATCAATTTGTAAAGGCGGTCTCTCAGTCTCTCCTATCATCAATTTATTAATTTCCCTTGCGTCAAGGAGAACTCTTAAGGAACCATCTTTTTTAAGGGTACAAGTGACTGGGCTACTGTAGGGGGTTGAACTACGACTTATAATTCCCAATTTTACCATTTCTTGCAGTTTTTTCTCCATTTTGTCCCTATAAGCGTAAGGTATTGGATAGGAATGTTTTACTATGGGAACATGTTGTTTCAAGTTAATTTTGTGCTCGTAACAATTTGCTAAACCTAACCTTGAATCAAATAAGTCAGAATATTTAGCTAATAAATTCTGTATTTTCCTCAATTCACCTTTTCCTAAATCAATTCCGGTTTTAATAGAAGCGATAATTTTTTTAATGTCCATAATCTGAATAGTATTTAGTTTTTTGATTAATAAATTTTCATTATTTTGTTTAAACTCAATAAACTGTTCTATATTTTCATGTCTTATCAAAATTCCTGCTTCTGTCTCGTCTGTACATAATGCTACCTTATATTTTTTCATCCAATCAAATCCCAGTATAACTGATCTTACTAAATTTGGAACTATAAGAAAACTAATTTTTATTATGATCGTTTCAAATTCCACCGGTAGAATAATTATTTGCTGTATTTTTGTGCTTTTTTGACCTACAGCACCCTTGATTTGAAATGGTTTGACTGGAAGTAATGGTATATTTTTAGAATCATTTTGTAACTCTTGCCAATAACTATCTGATATACAAGTAATGTCACTTCCTGAATCAATAAGGCATAAAATATCTCTATCAAATATTCTAATTTTAATTTCTGATTTAAAACCTTTAGTATTTTCTAAATCGGCTCTAAATTCTTCAAAAACAGATCCTACTAGACGATTCTCTACGTAAATTTTTTCTTCGTGTTTTTCTGCTTTTTCCTGTAATATTCTAACAATGTTTTTCTCAAAACTCTTATCCGATTTAAAACCTATTCCACATTTATCAATTTGTCCATTATTTGCGTTAATCGGATATCTAATGCCTCTATTGCTTAATCCTAAACTATTCCCTGGTTCCCATCCCGTATTTAACATTTGAATTAAAGCCCTATCCCCTAACGTAGAGACTGACTCGGGGACTAAAACTTCAGCCTCAACTAATTTAAATCTTGTGACTGAAGTGGTTCAACACTTAAATTGTTCTCTTCTTCGATAATTTCCATATTGTTAACATTACTATTGTTCTTTTTTCCTGTAACCTGTTTCTTCCAATGTCCTTTCCTTTGTTCATGTTCTGGTTTTCTATTTCCAAATGGGTTTTGATTCGACTGCTTACTGGCCATAGAAGATTCTTCTTGGCAATTCACTTCATCTTGAATACGCAAAAATTCTGCTGTATCTATGATAGTTTGCGTTTTATTTATTGTCCAGAGTCTTACAATATTCTTTGGAAAATGTCGTATTATGTCTGAAACTAGCTGTTTTTCTGGTAACTGGTACGTCAACATTTTCGCCTGACTGGTGTAGAATAGAAAATGTTCTAGCATGTTCGGATATTTTTCTTTATTCCAATTGTTGTGAACGATCTCCTTACGCAATTGATTCTGTTCTGTCTCACCCCAATAGGTATTCAGGAAATCTGATTTAAAATCTTCGAACGACAGCCATCGAGTTTTGTAAACCTTCGCCCAATTTAGAGCTCCTCCTTGCAAACATTCTAACACGACATCTAAATCATTTACATCACACCGCAACTTCTTGATGTAACTAATAACATCCTCTATGAATCTTACTGGGTGATATTTTAATTTGTCTGAAAATTTAGGTTTTTCTAAATTAAAATTTTGGATGTTATATACCACACGTTCACTTGTTGTTTTTGGCACACTGGTGACATTTGATATATCTGAACTTGACCTTTTTACTTCTTCTTCTAGGCTATTGATTCTTGTGTTCAAGGTAGAAATCGTTCTCCTTAGCATGCGGTGAATTAATTGATATTGAACATTGTCCCTTTTAATAGTCTTGGTGACGCCTCGTTTTGGCTCGTCTGTTATTTTTTTTGCACGTGGCATTTTATATATATTTTTTTTCTGTTTTTCTCAGTAATTAAATTAACACTTCATTCACCATTTCTGATTAAACAATTCTTCCATTTTAACCTTTTACTAACCTTGATTTCATGTTTCAAGCCAACTGCAACAAAGAGATTTTTTTTTTTTTTTTTTTTTTTTTTTTTTTTTTTGTGTTTGTTACGTTTTAAAATAGTGACTGAAAGTCCTAGTGAAGAGAAGAGAGGAAAAAAAAAATACCTTTTCTCTACTGAATGACGTCCCCTTTACGAAACAAAAAAAATTACCATAAAACTTATGACTCATAACCTTTTTTTTTTCTTTATAAGTTTCAGTGAAATACGACATTATTAAATATGTAATAACTTGAAATCTTAACAACACAATGACGAAAGCCACAAATACAATAAAGTTTCAAGGACATCCGTCACACCAATTTCATCCATTTCACGAACATCAAATTGTAGGCACAAAGCCTACTTATATAAATATCTTTTATTACTCCTTTATATCCTGGTCACGGCACCAAATTGTAACTAACCGCCCCTCCTCAAATGAAGTAATTATTCATAAATAAAAGATCTTGATCAGTCAGGAGTAATATAATTGGCCAAAATAGTCTAGGGAGGTGAATCCCTGTGATGTGATTCCGTAACCCGATGGTCCTGAAATAGAAGTGTGACGTCGTCCAAGAAACCATTGAAACAGTTAAAGTTCTGAAAAGAACTGGTTTTAGTTCTGAAAAGAACTGGTTGTTGAGGGTTGCGACTACCGCAAGCAAACTGGCCCCTCCCCGCCAATTTCAGTAGCCGCCACCGTATGTCTGGTTGCGACTTCCTCCCTCGACGCGCGTATTGACTCTAATCAACCCTATAGTCCATGATGTTTGTGGTTTTGTATTATTTAGTATGTCTCAGTTAAATCACTTTATATTTTATTATCAATT
This sequence comes from Ypsolopha scabrella, assembly GCA_910592155.1. Taxonomy (NCBI): domain Eukaryota; kingdom Metazoa; phylum Arthropoda; class Insecta; order Lepidoptera; family Ypsolophidae; genus Ypsolopha; species Ypsolopha scabrella. Next base: position 16,207,046 of record OU342980.1, read on the forward strand.
TAAATTGTTGTTAAATCTCTAACTAAGGTAAATGTATCATACGAACCATACCAGTTTCTGCGTCTAGTTTTCACCTTAAGTACTTTCCACAGAACCAATAGGTACAGCCAGTATTCGACACTTATATGACAGATCACCGATAACTTCCATACGTCCGAGATCAGGTTTTCAGCTCAAGTACCTGGAATATCTCGCAACATATTTCCCTCATCGATAACCCACCACTACCTTCCTACCTAACATATGATGTTTAGACAGCTGTTACTTTATTACCATTTTATTTTGTTGTTAAATCTCTAATTAAGGTAAATGTATCATACGAAACATACCAGTTTCTGCGTCTAGTTTTCACCTTAAGTACTTTCCACAGAACCAATAGGTACAGCCAGTATTCGACACTTATATGACAGATCACCGATAACTTGCATACGTCCGAGATCAGGTTTTCAGCTCAAGTACCTGGAACATCTCGCAACATATTTCCCTCATCGATAACCTACCACTACCTTCTTCCTAACATGTGAGTAAGTCAAAATATAATGTTATGAGTGGTAACTGTCTATTTAATGAGTTTGATTGTTAAACTTATCGATATGGTTGAATGTGTGAGGTGCGGCTATGATGTACATAATTATTTATTCTCATTCCCATTTTATTTATTTATTATATTCCAACATTGTACTACGTTTCAGTTTATGTAAATACCTAATTTTAAAAGCAAAACATCAAACATCCTGGCCCTACCAAGGTTTTCTGTCGACTTGATCAATATTGAATCTTATGTGAATGAATAAATATTTGTTAATATACTGAAATTTTACTGGTCTCGTCATTGCGCTGACACCTAATAATAAATCTTTATTATCTAATCTACTGTAAACTTTTCGAGAATTCTTCAGTCTAATATAAAAACAATTAATGTATTTCAAATTAGTTCCTAATTATCGTTGTTTAAATACAACATTTAATCAATGTGTAACCCTTATTGTATTCTTTAAAAACAAATTCCTTCTGGTTGTAACGGAACGATGTCCTTCCCCCCCTCAGCCGAAATCATTTTCCATTTCCCCCAAAGTTAAAATCCAACGGTGCTGAGGTTACGGCAAGTACAGAGACTCTCAAACCATCGCACGACAGCCCAAAAGCTGTACACCTTGGCCTCCGGCCATCACGAAACTTTTAGTTCTTGGATAGCTCTTCCAACGGTGAGAAGGTTCTAGTACTAATCTACTCGTGTTCAGTATATTAGTAAAAGATTTTTCTTTCTATCTCCCTGAATGACTTCAACTGTCAGAGGCAGAACCATTCGTTCATTCTCTCCAGCGGAAATCATTCCCCATTCTCCCCAAGTTAATAATCCAACGGTGCTGAGGTTACGGCAAGTACAGAGACTCTCAAACCATCGCACAATAGCCCAAAAGCTGTACACCTTGGCCTCCGGCCATCACGAAACTCTTTTAGTTCTAGGATAGCTCTTCCAGCGGTGAGAAGGTTCTAATACTAATCTACTCGTGTTCAGTATATTAGTAAAAGATTTTTCTGCCTATCTTCCCAATGATTTCAACTGACGGAGGCAGAACCGCTCACATTTAGTATCAACGAAGCCCATAAAATTAAATAACAATTAAATATTATTGTCGGACTAGCTTTGCGTATTTAACGCTAAAAGATAATATTTCCTGTAATGACAAATGCCCTCCACTAAAATTATGAAGACTTTAACGCTATTATCGGAATACCTTACACACCTGGTTTATTATTCTTAAAATCCATTATTTATCAGCAGAGCACCGTTATCGATTTTGTCTATCGACTCTAAATAGAGAGACTCCTAGTTATGGTTTTCCTAGAATTTCGGTTTATGTTTTTCAAAAACACAAAAAAACAGAATGGTTAAAGGTCCTAGATTATTTAAAGGAAAGAAAATGTTTATTTTAAATAACAGATTCAAGAGGAACATAGCTAAAATTATCTAATTCGCAAGGCTTAAATCTGAAAATACAAGAACACTTGGATTTGAATTGAATTCCCTTCATGTTTGAAATCAAAATTAAACATTTAAATCTAATCGTACATTTACTCATATGGTCCTCGGGGTTAGTTAACTTCTGTGTTAGAATGAATAAATTAATTTCTTACATAGAACCATTTGAGTAATTAAAAGTAAAATAGTCTAACAATTATTATCAGGATCTTGGAGTGTCTAGAGGTTCCCGCCTCGCTGAAATGGGGAAACCATGCAGGAAATGGAAAATGTATTAGTATTTACATACTCACATACATATTTCAATGTGTTTTATGAATAATTCTTGTTTGGAATCTTCGAGATTCCTATTGAATCGCTTAACATATATTATCTAAAGAGATAGTCGAAATCCCTTATTGGATAAATATATGTATTTATTTCTCTATTCTATATTTCAAGGAATATTCGAAATCCCACCTTATATTACTTAATCTTTTTCATAATTTTATTCTCATGGAGTTGTAAAATTCCACAATTTCTAAACAAAACGAACGTCATTTCTGAGCAACTGGCAACTTCCTAGACGATATATCTCAGTTGCTTAGTTTTCATTGAGTCTTACTGTTTAGGGAAATAGTGAACATTACCTTTTTAAACAGCAGGAACACTCTAGACATTATCTTGACGACTTAATTAGTAATTTCCCTTCCCAATTTCTACAATTACACGGATATTTTAATTAATTTATTTTCATCATTTAAAGGATTATTAAATTATAAAATTCGCGATCCTTGGCTTCCCTTATACAGAGATTGGTCATCACGTTTCCCTGAGCGTAAGCAGAAGCAATTTTCGTTGTGGGAAGTGGGGATTGTTATGCAAGCAATCTAAAATTTGAAAAAGGGCTATCCGATCCAAGGTATCTCTGTATAAATTGATTATTTCGAAGCCAACAGATTTCATTGAGTAAAAAGTCACAACAGCCGTAATCTCTATTGTTTCCCTAAAAATAAATAAATATAGTTTTGTGTTAGACGGTGAAATAGTGATTGTTTATATAGTTTTCGAGATTCGATCACTGTCCTGTCTTAATTCTCAATGTTTAATAACGAATAATTACTTTACCTTTAAAATACAATTTGTAATACTTAAAATTCCGCAAGCTGTGCTTTTTATAATTCAGTTTTATTTGACTCAAAGTTATACAAGCCACCGTCTAAAAAGAATTGTCAACCCCACATTGTACAACCCTTTAAGCTCTAGAAAAAATTCTAACGAACTTTCTCTACAGTCGGCTTGTCGAAAATTTACCTTGAAATTTGGCTTTTAATTATTAATTCAAAATTAATTTAACATTCTACATTAGCACAGTTTCCTACATTCCCTAAGCTTCCCATAAATTCCAATGCAATACTCCATTTCCAAATAAAAGGATTTTAACATTTTTTTAAATTTTAAAATATAACAAAAGTCTTCATAAAACTCCTGTATTCCCGCCCTATCCTAAATCTTAGAACTAATATCGGAATTCCCCTACAATGGGAATTCAAACTATGAAAATAAAGGAGTAATTTGAAGGTGTGTTTAAGTTTGATAAATTAATTACCAATGAGTTCCTGTATCTGAGTTTTCTAATATTGATTGAGCACTCTTACCATGAGTGTTGGATTTCTAAGAAATATATATATTCTTATTATCTAAACTTAATTCTAAAACCTCCACCAAATTTTAATTAACTCATTGATTTATTTTACTGTCAAAAGACAAATAAATCATAAGTCAAATTGAAGTAATTCCATTTCCCTATGATTTACTCAATCTCCATAATAAACTACTATTATATTGACTTGAGCAAATAAGCCATCACCTGTGTGTCCGTGTAAACCAATATATGAGTATTGCATATAGAATTTCTTATGTTATCCTGTAAAACACAAAATTAAATTATTTATAATTAGTTCTGATAAAATCTTTCTAAATTATAATGTCATTAATAAATTCAACCATGATATTCTATCCAGATTTCATCAAGTAAACCATTCAATTTTATTTGAATCATGTAACTAATCTTTCCTTAAGCGTAACAATTCATGAATTAACATAAGTTATCCCATTTAAACAGAACTTCTATACTATACTCTAATCCTAAATATTCAGCTACTTAAACTATTTATGTCCCTTAAATAAGTAAATTTTATTAGTTCCTACTTTACTCAATTATGTAGAAAGATAAATTCCATTTTCCATAAATAACTTGTTTGGCTAGGAGCTGGAATACTTTGTATTTGACAAGAATAATTTTAACATTTACATATAAATACTTTTCGAAATTAAATGTTAAATCTTAGCGGACCTGCTCACATGAATTAGGAAAAACCTCCCCATATGAAACATCTGTATAAAGGTAAATATTTTATTTATTTACCGAATGAATTGTGCTGTCTTAAATCGTAATATTTAATGTTGATGTTTCTTCTATAATTATTAACTCATTTAACTAAATTCAATGAATACCTAATAAGGATAGCTATAAAATATATTTATGCATTATTTAATTATTCCATTATATTTACAAGCGATTTGTATTATATAACTGAACAAAAACTAATTTAAGATATTCCTCAGGAAATTAAATTCCTTAATTCCAGTTTATTTCTAAAACAAAAGCATTTCTAAAATTATTATTTAATATATGAAAATTTACCTTGTGGGTCACATAACGCTATATTGAAATTAATAATCTACCATTCCTATTTTGCCCATTTAAGACTAGCCTTTTATTTTAAATCTTGTCTTCTACAATCTACATTAATCGACAATGCTATTTTCCGACTGTTACTAAATTCTAAATAATTCTCTTCTCAATATTTTATAAGAATTTTAAATTCTCTGTCTACCCCTCTAGAAGTACGGCGAGAGATTATATGATTTTAAATTCTTATGGTTCTTATTTTATATCTAAATCTTTTACGAAATTGAAATAGGTTTCTATCTTTATTTACTGATTTATGTGATTTTATTTCACTATTAGGAGACCCCTTATTAACCTTTGCATATAACAACAGAAGAACAAAATAAATTATCTTAGTTTATTTACCTTTGAAATTATGATTAAGAAATGTGAAATAAAATATCAATATTTTTCTCCACTGCAAAAATGGGATTATACATCTGTATTGAATTTAATAACTTAAACCTCTTAATTTTGACACTTTTATCAGTTATTTTACATACAAACATCTTGTTGTTTTATACTATACATCCCAACACTAAATCCTGTTATAGTTTCTTAGAATTTTAATTCCTCTAGTTTCAAATTACTAAATGGATAAGATTTTGTACATTTAAATTTTGTACATGGTAAATCATAACATATTATTTGTCAAATGATTCTAAATTGAATGATTCCTTCAACTTACAATAGTTACTTACCTAAATAACAGTTCAATCCCCACAGTAATCTCCTACTTTCCACCAAGTAGTAGTCCCAACACCACGGCAAACTCCTACTTGTCACGTGATTCGTCCACACTTCCGCCGCGTAATTCCACTTTCGATTCCCGTGTAAAAATCCCGAGTGCTCGCGACGAAGCTTACAGACCCACCTCTGCGCACACGCCTTCTCTCCCGCGGTATTGTGCCGACTGACCCCCTCCTTCGTTGCTTCGGGTTTCCCTGCTTGCAATTTCTGTTCGTGTCCATCCGCCTCCCTTCCCCCCCCGCCCCCGCAGCCACGCCGATACCGCACTTAATTCAGAATTAGTTTATACTTTACATCAAGCTAGTAGGTAACAGTAAAGCGGAAGAGGAGAGAGAGAGAAAAAAAAAATAGAACAGTAAACCACTAGATGAGAGTTCGTTTAGTTACAAACTGTTTTGATTTTTAACTGTGTATTGAGTTGACAGACATGCCAATATAAATGTATGCCTAGCGTACATAAAATCAGTACCGTATTTTATTTTTCATTTTAGATCCTGCGTCTCAATGGATGATAGGTGAGTTTATTCAAGAAGATAGATATATTTACAATACATTTTTATGTTTCGTATCTTTGCCCCGTTTTCCGCTTAGACGTCATTTTATGAACATCCCTTACAGCCTATATGATGACCAGGGCCACTACGTAGGTAATAAAAAAACGCGTTCTCGAGTTCAAACCGAACATACATACAGACAGATAGACAAAAGTTCTAAAAATTGTAGTTTTGGCCTCGGTACAATACCAATACCAGCATATAAAAAAAAAAATGAAAAAATATTCAATATAACAGACATAAACCTTTTACTACTCTATAGAGATATTTGGATGTGTTTTTTTTATATATGTAATTTATTATTATTATTAGGTATCCTAACATTTTTTTAATTAAAGGGCTCGAGCACGTACAGCGTCAACAGCCGAGTAAGTATAAAAATGGAATAAACTTATTATCTATATAATAATAAATAATTGCAACGCCTCTATCTATGAAAGTTTGTTTTTTGTCGCTTTGATGTTACTATGTCATATATGTAGGTATTTTTTGTTATTTACCATAATATTTTTGAGTTTCATACCCATATTGTGTATGAATACGGTGTATGAATAAAAAAACGGCAAATAGGTATACGAGCAAGCCGTTTGGTACACATTTACTTGAGGTTCTAAAGACCACCTTGGGTTGAAATGAAAAAAAAAAAAAACTTATGACCTTTTTAAACTTTTGGATGGAAGTTTTTTTTTTCCTGAAGTCTGTTATGTGGATTATCTAATAAAAGAGTCTCACAACTTGATTCTAAAAATATAGTACAATAATAAATCATTACATTTCAGATATTTCAAAAAAATAAAAAAGTAATAAAATAAAATAAGTATTGGTTGGAAACGGCTGGAGGAAATAATGTCCCTAAAATTGTCAAAGCCAAAAAAAATAATATAAATGTTAATAACGTTCATGAAAGGAATTTTGAAATTATTAACATTTATGTATGTATATAGTATATTTTTTTTGCTTCGATGTTGTACTAAAATTCCTGCAGCCGTTTCTTATCTGAAGAAGCCCAAATTTAGTACCTATGTTGTGAAAAGTATTTTTTTTATCCCACACGACAGTTTTCAGAAACAAAAATTAAAACATAAGGCTAAAGGGTATAACACCCCCTAAGGGATATTTTTTCGAAAACTGCGGCTCAAAACGATCATCGGGGCCTCAAGTACATGTGTACCAAACAGTTCGCTTGTATATCAATTTACGGTTTTTCTTCAAATATACCTTCGTATACCGTCCACTACCACTTCGCCAAATTATGTAAGTTTTTGTCAGTTACGTCCTATTTTTGTTCTTAGCGCAGAATCAGTTTTAATTGTGTACAAACTCCAAAGGGTCATTTTGGTCTCTATCGCAGGTAATTGCAGAGAACAGTACGATAAAGGATCGTGTAAATTATCTCAGTGGAAGTGGGCATACATGAGTGAGAGTAACAAATGTGCAGAAGTCCCATACTCGGGATGTGGAGGCAACGGAAATATGTGAGCAGTCATTTTGCACTTCCATTCCAATTTTTTTAATAATATGTTTTATTGCCCTGGAAACAAGGCCGTTTGAGTAACAAAATATGCAAGCTGGATTTTCTTCTGCAGTTTACGTTGAATTGTTTTATATGATAGCATGGGCCTCGGAAGACGAAAGTCGAGGGTGGGGCAACCTTTCAAATATCAACGGGATTTAGTTGAAAAATAAAAAAAACCTACTTTTGTGCAAACAAAAACTGCCGATCGGTCTTGTCTCTCATATGTCCGCTGTATGTGTACATTAGTCGTGCTACGAAATCCCATTTTTTACTGTCCCATTCAATTTGGGGGGGGGGGGGGGGGGGGGCGCTCCCTCTTCCGACGCCCATGTATGATAACTTTATTATCTCATTGAATCATTTATAAGACTAGCCGCGTTTTATTTGTGATTAAAATACCGCTCCCTCTTCCGACGCCCATGTATGATAACTTTATTAGCTCATTGAATCATTTATAAGACTAGCCGCGTTTTATTTGTGATTAAAATACCGCTCCCTCTTCCGACGCCCATGTATGATAACTTTATTATCTCATTGAATCATTTATAAGACTAGCCGCGTTTTATTTGTGATTAAAATACCGCTCCCTCTTCCGACGCCCATGTATGATAACTTTATTATCTCATTGAATCATTTATAAGACTAGCAGCGTTTTATTTGTGATTAAAATAGAGTGCATTACAAACTAGAAAATTTCAAGTGAGACACTTATTTAAAAAAATACCTAGGGTCAGGATTCGAACCTGTGTCCTCTTGCTTTCACATTTGAGGGTATCCAAAGCAATGGATTTCTCTATAAGTCATATGATCTTTAAAAATATGTATAACTAGCTGTACCCGCGAATTAGTTCGCGTGGTTTAAGAATAATACGTGGTAAGTTGAATTCGTAATAAATTGTTTTAAACACTCATTAAATTTTTGCTCTCATTTACAAGAATAACAATGAACATAGACCAAAGGATTTAGTATTTACTTATCTATGCTTAGGGTCAAGCGGCTTTCTCAACTTTCCCAGACATCAAATATACTTTGAGCAAAAACTGACTTCAAATGTAACAGTGTAGTATTCGTTGGTTCACGGCGGGATATTCGAAAATACAAACGACAAGGTTCAAAGTAAACTGAACATGTATATTGAACTCTAATCCAATACAATAAGAGTCTAGGACTAGTAAGAGGAAAGAAACAATGCGTCTCAGTAGCCGATTCGACAGAGTCTCCGTACTGGCCGATTTGTGGTCTTACTTCGATTCAGAGTGAGATAGTATTAATTCCCTAAAATGGTTTAAAATAATTATACATGATTAGTTATTCATGTGGAGTGGTTAACCAAATCCAAAATAGGGAAATTCCGAAAAATGCTCAAATGGGTATCGGGGCCGACTTTCATGAAAACAAAAACTGCATCATTAGGTTTTATGAAAACATAATTTTCCTGGCAAAGAATCGGACCCACTGCATTGATAAAAAAAATAAATAAAAAAATCATGCTGTATATTGGGTGGGGCTCACAAAAAATGTACCAAACACACGGGAATTTGTACCACAAGTTCCCGTGTGTTGTGGTACATTTTTGTTTGTTTCAAGTCTTCAGAGTGCAAACAGATCATTTATTTTATAGAATAAAGTAATTTCCTGCTGATTTGCATTGCATTTGAAGACGCTAAACGAGTTTAAGGTTGAGTTTCCACGCGTGTTTGTTCACGTGTGTTGCGTGTCAAAAATATGTTTTCAACATAATTTTTTTACTCTATAATTAAATATTTGCTTACAATTAATAACCTTCTATTTGAAATCCTATATCTTGTTTCATATGCACTAACCAAATTAAAAAAAATAATTCAAATTGTAAAATAGATACATAAAGTATACGTTTTACATGTCAAATCTAATCTGTATAAAAATAATATTTTATGATCAACAAATATGATACCGGAAATATATAAAAATACTATATTTAAGTTGGGCTACAAAAGTTAAGGGCATAAAATAAAGACTTATTGGAATACGAATATTATTAGAACTACACATTGTAGTTAATATATAAGTTGATAAATAAACTGAATAGACCCTAAATAAATATAATGCCTAGCCAAATATATACTAACATAAGTAAGAAATTAAAATATTTTATATACATACCTACATAATTCAATGAATAAATAAGTTAATAGATAAATAAACTATAAATAGATATAATGCCTAAATCCGCCCATTCGATTAATCTTGCTAAGAAGAAGGGCAAGAAACTTACCAAGATCATGTCTTTTATATCAGTATTTTTTTTTCTGAATATGGCTTAATACTATTACAGTTTTTTTTACTTATATGAAATAATACTAAACAATGTATTAAAAAAGGATAAAAATACCTATATAAAAGACAGAAGGAAATTGTGTCATGAGGAAAAAAATAAATATATCTTAGTCTACCTGTCTAATGAGGTAGTAAGTTAAAATACTAAGCAAAACACCATCCACCTGTCTCATATAGCTTATCACTTTTTTGATAGTCAGATTATCAACTAAGTAATAAATGCTAAGTTTAAGTTATACAATGTTCATGTCAATATGTAACAAGAAATGTCAAAATAGTAATAAAAAAACAATATAAAAATATTAGTCTACATAAAAACAGACGATTTGAAACACAAATCAGTTAGAAAATAAACGAACAGTAGCATCAATCAATATTCTCATGACACCAAGCGTCACTATCATCCAAATAGTCATTAATTTTATAACATGCTTTTCTCAAGAGTCCCTGCTTAATATATCATTTAAGCTTATTTTCTGAAAAACTAAGGACCTCCTTTGGAAGTTTATTGTAAAATCTTATACCATGTCCTACAAAAGAGGTGCCTACTTAAACCTTTACTTTACTTTAAGGGTGTTGCGTATTTCTAGTGTTATAGTGTTTTACAAGTTCCCGTGTGTTATGGTACATTTTTTGTGAGCCCCACCCTATTATTGCACCATCGACAATATACGACGATATACGGCAAAATAAAGAAAAGCAAAGGCTTATAAATTTTTTGAAACATAATGTATCAGAATTTTTGTTATTTAAGACTTCCGTCAATTTTCTCGAATTTTGTGGAATTCGAATAAGAAACGAAAAATTACGCTTTTTGTTTAGCGTGGCTTTAAGGATACTAGTTTTTTGGAAATTTAAGTGATGTTTAATTACTTTTTTCGGTCTGATAAAATGAAAGGATTCTCAATGGGTCATTGGTTATTCTGGCATAAAAATTTTAATTTATGCTTTTAAGCGGAAAAACTGACAGTAGTTTTTTTATTGTTAATGTGATGATAAATAATAAAAATTCTGTTATATTATATGTAAATAAATTTATATGTTTGATGTATTGGCAGTTTATTATAGTAAAGTTATTGAACTTGAATGAAAGATTTATCACTTTGAAGTTGACAATGTGATATATTTTCTGTAAACGAGGTATAGGAGATTGATCACCACAAAAAAGTAGTATTTGCAAATGTGAGACATTAATATTCAATACGAAAGATTGGTCTATGTAATCCAATGTAGTAAATATTTATTTAGTCGTTGGAAATTTTAGATTTTCGCAAGAAAATATGAACCAGCCTTTGATACGAGTCACTTAATAGTGTGAGATTAATTAGTGTTAAACTGTTTTTATAAAATTTTCAGTTTTAATGATCAGAAGTCATGTGAAACTACGTGTTTGGTCATCATTACACCAGGTGAGGGGAATTCCAATTTAAAGACTAAAGACCAAAAGGGTTAAAATTGCATTATACCATAAGTGGTCCTGAGGTGGTAGAGGTGATGCCGGGCTCGACTGTGGATGTACCACCACCTTACTCGCAAACCCCCCGAAGTTATTCGGGGGCGAAGAAGAGGACAGCTCGCAGAGAGGTACAACCAGGTATATGTATATCTGTCCCAAGTTGCCGGGCCCGATAAAAACAGACTGGTGACGGCAGTGGCGTCACTAGGACGAGGGTTTCGGCACCCCGCTTGACAGCCCGCCTGCCCAACGTTGGTGAGTATGGGCATTTTTTCCAGGAGAACCGCCAAGAGTGGAGAAATCTTGGAAAGGCCTATATCCAGCAGTGGAAGAAATTTAAGGTAGACATTTTGATCAATTAAGTCAGTCAGCTGTTAGCTGTAAGCAAACTGACTTCCCAAATGAACGATGGATACGAGCTTAGACCATTTAACACGGGACCTGGCAAAGCGCGACTCTTAGTACTGAAATTATTCCGCCGTTTTTCACGGGAGGGGAGGTAAACACGCACAGCACACATTTACTTATTCACGCACACTCCTGCGAAAAACTGATATGTCAAATCAGAAGCTGCAACACAAACACAAAACGCGCACACAAGCAAACTTACATGAACAAAATGTTCATGTACTTTGGCAGAGGGGGATAAGTGCGCTTGCCTAGTCCTGTGTTATATGGTCTAAGGATACGAGTCGTCAATCATCTTATTTGTGCTGGAAACAAATCACAGATCATCTCAATGCTGTTAATAAAACCGCTGCTACAAACTCAAATTCAAATAATTCATTTTGTAAAATAGATACATAAACTATACATTTTACAGGTCAAAATTATCTTTATGAAACCAATTACTTTAAAAAAATACCGGAAAATATATATATATTTATAATATATCTAGGTGAAATTAAATCAACCGACCAAATTCATACTGGAGACTCGGTTAGTCATTAGGAACAAGGTTTAATGACCCTCCAGGTGAAATTCGAAACATAAATTTTTTTTTCCCGTAGAACCTGCACTAGGAATTGTACTTAAACTAGTCCAACCAGTACGGGAGCAAAAAAAAATATTTTTCGAAATTGGCCAAAAGGACTACTGAACCTAGTTCTTGATCACTAACCGAGTCTCTAGTATGAATTTGGTCGTTTGATTAAATTTCAGCCTATATAATAGTTGAGCTAGTAAGGTTTTAATAAAATTATACACCTATAAAATAAAGAAATATAGGAATAAAAATATTATGTATATTTCGGCGTTGAATTAGCGCCAGACGGAGGCTTGTTATTGTCGCTATCTCCTGGGGGATCACCCATCTTCATTTGTGCATAAAAACATTAAAGGGAGGGAGGAAAAGGGGGTTGGGGGTTGGGGAGGATGGAAGAATGTTCCCTGAAGTCCCTCCAACAAAAATCTTAAGAATAGAAGTCGCTTTTTTGACACAAATTCACTTCTGCATCGGCTCCAACGCTGCGGGAAGTGCAGCCCCTTCGCCCTTGCTTAACAAAGCGCGAGCACGCTTTATTACAGCGGGCGGGGGCTGCTCTGCCTCTGCGGGTCCGGCTTTTTATATGTATAGTACACTCTAGGGGTAGTAGCCACAAGACTGTGTAGAGTCGGGGTGCACTAAGTCGGTTTTTGAACAGTTTAACCTGTAAGAGAACATTCACAAAACTACGTGAGAATCGGAATGAAGGAAAAACAAAATGGTGTCGACGTCATTGCGTTACGTTTCGTTTCACATAGTTTTAATGTGTTTTTATGTTATTGACCAATTTTGTATACAAAATTACGTTCCATTTTATAAATATTTCGTAAATTTGATTTTTATTGTAAATAATTAAAATTGCATCTCCGGTAATAAAATGTTAGCTTAAAGGTTCGACCCGAACCCCAAAAAGACCCCTACAGTTATTTTATAATAAAACTCAGGCGTCCGCCTGTAAAACCCAACCCAAATAGAATATTCTATTCATATAAATTAACAACTTTTAATCATAGAAGTACAAAAAAGTCAGAAGGAGTTTCGTCAACTTAAAACTGAAGCACACATAGTAAGCATACTCGCATGTACACACGAGCCCGTCACGCACACATTCACATCATAGTAAGCCTAATTCCATAGTAAATCCACTCACACACTTGTAAACCGTCGCCATTGCTATGCTTCAGTTATTGCTTAGCGGCGACTCCGTCCTCTTTTTTATTCGTCTATGCTTTAAATACCATAAGACCTTGTCCACACGCGTAGTCGAAGTACTAGGCTCCAATACATTGCGTCTATATGCTACGTTCATAACTCGCGCGTTTTTGGTTCGCGCGTAGCATGTGGACGCACTGGATTGGAGCCACGAAGTGGTCTGTTATTGGAGCCCTAGTACTTCGCTTACCCGCGAGTGCTTACGCTGCATCTGGACAGGGCCTAAGGCAAAATTATATTTTCAGAGGCTTGCAGACTGCCGATGGACTACGGAACTTGTAAAAAGAAGAAAAGACAGTTCTTCTTCGAGCATGGTATCAATCAATGCGTTGAGTTTAAATACTCAGGTTGCGGCGGTAACAGCAACAGGTAGGAAATTAACATCCGGATCCATCCATTCATCAGCCTGTTTCGTCCACTGCTGGACATAGGCCTTTCCAGGATTACGCCACTCTTGGTGGTCCTCTATATAATAATATATGTTTTTTACATAAGTTTTATGTTTTTTACTTATGGTTAGGGAGGGTTAGGGAAGATTCGTGCCGCGGAATTCGTGCTCTTTTTTATTTTGGTGGCGACTCGTGCCGCTGTTTCTTACCAGTGACGATTCGTGCTCCGTTGAAATGATTTAATAGGTAATTGGCAATGCTCATCAAAAGTAAAGTTGGTGTAAAAAGTGAAAATAGTATAAATTAATAAAACAATTAAATTATCAGTCTGTTTTTATTTTTATGAAATTAATGATTTTTATTACATGGTTTTAATTTTAGTGCTTCTAAATCATTTAAAAAATTTGCGATCAACATTGGACTCCAGTGCCAACAACGGCAAATCGTTGTTAAGCAAAGTTAATCTATTTTACTTATATTTATTTATTATTTTTGAAATTACTTTTGTGACTGGTAGTACTCTAATGTGAAATAAATGAACATTTTTAATTGTCAAGTTGTAAGGCACGAATCTACACCAAGAAAGGAGACGAGTTTACACCTCGTGAATATATTTTATTATTTGAGCACGAATCTACACCAAAAGTAAAGATTTTTGGCACGAGTTTACACGGTGCGAATTTCGCGGAGCACGAATCTTCCCCGACCCATATGCAGGTGTATAATTTTACTAGTCCGACTTAAATATAGATTTTTTTATATATTTCCGGCATTATATTTGTTTCATAATATTCTATTGTTTTTATAAAGATTAGATTTGACCTGTACAAAGTATGCTTTATGTATCTATTTTATAAAATAAACTATTTGATTTGATTTGATTTGTTTTGCCGTGGCCATATTTTAGAGTTGATAATTTAATGATCTGATCGCAGTATTATGAAATCTGTAAAAACTAAAGGGGTCGCCTCGCTTCGCCCCGCTTCTCTCCGCTTCGCGAATATAAGCTTATAAAAGCAAAATATAAGTATGAAAGATTACTCTTTTATAATAACTTTTTAATAATATCATCGTATCACTTTCAGGTTTAAAAATAGGGCACAATGTGAAAAAAGTTGTAGACAATGGGTAAGACCAGGTAAGATTAAATCTTTACGGAAAATCAAAGTTATGTTTACCTCCGATGCTAACATACCATACTACTGTAAATTTAATTGAACCTGGAACTTGCTTGCAGATAGTGGTAGTTGTAAAATATAAAAACTTACTACTTACAAGCAATCATAGTGTTTTATAAAACCATCGACGTGTTGATACCATAGACTAAACAGAACAAATGTACCTACAGTATAACTCGCTAAGTTGTTAGTGAAACATTAAAATTTAAATTGGGTGTCACATCGTGATCATAAAATTAATTTTATGTACTAATATTATTTTAATGTTATTAATACATCCTATTTTTTTAGCGGATGTTATTTCCCAGCCTTCTGACACAAAAGGTAAATATCAAGCTTGATTCCATATCGGTGACTCGGTGTATAATAAAATAAGTGATGTCAGTACTGATGTTTAATAACCATTGTTGTGAAAGAAGTGGAAGTTGTACATGGAAGTCAAATTTAAATTTCGCTTATTTGGGGAATATAGAGTAATATCCTTGTTACCGACTGCTTTCCGAGTCTCCAATATGAATTCAACTGCATTAATTAAAGCCACATTGTATTTTTCTGGAAAAATGAAACCGTGAATAAGTAACAAACAGAAAAAATAACTTTCGATGGTTGGCAGTATACGATTGCTATAAGCAAGCTTAATCTTTACCCTACTTTTACACTCCGGAAACCTATAGATCAACATCAACAATTAATAATCAACATTAATACTTCGCCAAGACCCTAATGCTCCCTCTTATATGAGTATCATCTTTTTGTGATGCGCCAACCCACCGCCCCAAATATTTAACTTCGGATACCATTTTGAAAACGAACATCTCACTTTTGTTGGCATTATACCTGAGGCTATGTATCTCCGCATACCACTCATGTTCAGAGCCTCCTCAGACCGCTGACAGACACAGCAACACCATGTCATCAGCGTAACTAATACTGACAGACCTACCATCAACGAAGCAACCTACCATGGCATCACTGAACTCCCCTATCAGCCGATCCACAAACAAGCTGAAGAGCTTTGGAGAGGTTAACCCGCCCTGCCTTACCCCGCACTCCAAACTGGCAGGCTTGGATAGTGAGCCTGCCCACCTTATCATATTACTCTGGTCACCATACCGGTACTTTTCTATTTCAATGAGTTTTCTTTTAATCTTTCTTCTGTTTAGATAATTTGGTCACTTTTAGAGTTTTGTGACTATGTCATTCTCTTGTTTTTCTTTAGCTAATTGTAATATTTGCTGCCGGAGCCTACAATGACAATTTATTGGAATAGTTGCAGGAGGTGAAGGAAAGGTTTTGCGTAGCCATATTGCGTATCATGAATTCTGTTATAACAACTGAGCGAATAAAACAGTTATAAATAGGGAGGCTGCCTTGCTGCGCTTTGCTTCGCTCGGATTTAGAATTAAAATTGGCAATACATGCTGGTGACCTTGAAAGTCGAAATTGGTGGCTGGTCCTAACTTAATAAGACGTCAAAAAGTAAAAAAATTGAAAAGAATATATGATTAACTACAGTATATCTGGAATGATGAGCCTTGATTAGAATTTTAAATTTTCATCAAAATGTAAACAAATACCCAACCTAGGTCTTATTTCAAACGAATATCCGTTTTATTTAATTCACTATGCAAAGAAACAAATTAAAACTTAGTTAAATTAAAGATATTATAACAGCAAAATGATTTCACTTGATCATTTCTGAAGAATTTCAGTTATGATAATTTGAAATAAATATATATACATATGGCTATAATAAGCCTTTCATTTCTTTTAGTACTTTAAGGTGTATAAATAATTTTTGCTTTGAAATAAATGTATATTGTTTTTATACCTTAAAGTACTAAAAGGTATGATAATTGTAATTCATTATCTAGGTACCTATAGGTATATTCTAGGCGCGTTAGCAGCTCGATTTCCTATCGTGCGACGGAGATATCAATACGGAACGGGTCGTGCGAGTGAGTAAGATGTACCCGGGGTCACCAGCAGTAATTGTCTCCGTAAACTAACACTTGTACATGTACATACATATAACAAAGATTGTTTGCAGATAGAGGGTGGTGGGATGGTAAGTACCATATAATACTATTATACTCATACTATGCTTAGAATGATATTTACAAATAAAATTCACCTTCACGGCATAATGCCCGGGTGTCAGAGGTGTTTCTGAGTCACAGTCAATACCCGTACACCCACGTTTTACTGACGATTATTACGTACCAGCGCGCAGAAGCGTGATACCCATCAACACCATTATATCATTATAAGTATTATTTATTTATTTTTATTATTTATTTTTATAGTAAGTATATGATGTTTATTATTATTTAGATTATGTAGATAATTGGAATATTTTAATGCCCCCGTCCCTATAGATTTTAGCTTTTGTCTACGACCGACACATTTACCGGCACTACCCAATAATGATCCACACCACCAAAGGTTAACTGGAAGACAATGCTAAATAGCATTAAGTTCGCCTCGTGTACAATATTTTTAGTGCAATAAAGAATTTTTATTATTATTATTATTAACACCTCTGACACTGTGAGTATATTTTTGTAGTATCATAAAATTTTGTGAAATATATTTTCGGCTCAATCCTGGATCCGGTATCAGTCACAGGCCTGATGCTGGACTGCCAAACCCAGGATAGGGCCCGAAATGTATTTAACAAAGTTTTCTTTTTTTAATTATATTTTATGAGGTATCAATAGGGTAAAATTCAATCAAACGACCAAATTCACACTGAAGACTGGGTTAGTGATCAGAAACTAGGTTCAGTAACCATTTTGGCCAAATTCGAAAAATATATTTTTTTGCTCCCGTACTGGTTGGACTAGTTTAAATACAATTCCTAGCCCGTCAGTAAGTAAGGGCGCAAAAAATATATTTATCGCATTTCACCAAAAGGGTAATTGAACCTTGTTTCTGATCACTAACCGGTATAAATTTAGTTGGTTCAATGAATATGGAATGTTTTTTCCAATTTTAAAATGAAATTGGTTATTAGCATTGTTGCCAAAACCACAGTTCTTAGAATTTTTGTCTGTCTGTCTGTCCATATGTAGGTATTGTGCTCCGTTTTAGCTTGAAAACCACTCAACGGATTTGGATGCGTTTTTTTTATTACCATCGTAGTATTTAGTAACCCTGGTCAACATAGGCTCCTGCGGACCTATTATGTAACTCAGTGTCGGTCGCCATCTATGGTTGCTATTCACCAAAAACAGATAAAAAATGAACTTCCAAAATAACCTTCAATGGGTACTGAACTATTTACGAATTGTGACGTCATTTCAAGTGCGAACGTATCCTTAGACAAGCGGATATGTACGTTTTTGACGATAAGCACTCGGTTTGGCAACTGATTAATGTGGGGCTCGTAATAATAAGCTCTGTGGAGTGTTCATAAAATAAAGTTTAAGCCGAAAACAGGGTAGAGATTAAATAAACGCGGGTGGAAGCACGGGTGAAAGGCTGCTTATTTTTATAAAATTACAACAAATAATTTGAAAATCTGAGATATATCCTATAAGTGTGACTGCTTGCGAGCGGTTTTTTATATAAGATTTTATATAACGAAAGAGATTACCGTGTATACCTATCTGATTAAACTTTCTTGGCAAAGTTTATTGTATAAACTAATTATAGCTTTAATTAGTCTTAGTACAGTGTACGTGTATTAACTTATTTTATTTATGGAAACCCAAAACGTATTTTAATATATGGTATTTTCTTCTTTTAAATTTAATTATTTAATATATCTTAACGTGCGATAAGTGTATTTATGTACCTACATTGCAAAAATTAGGTATTCATTTCATTTTATTAAACATTATCTTCCTAAAAACCAACATCGATACCACTTAATGTTAATACCAAGTATTTGCTTCATTGATTCAATAAACTAATAAAATAACCCTAATAATTTTTTGTTGAATTAAAGATCTACCACATATGATCCGCCCCCAACCAAGTAAGTATCTTTCTTTTTTATTCCTGTATTACTAGCTTTTTGCGTGCAGCTCCACCTGCGCTGTAGGAGAAACAAAAGTTTTTTTAGGGTTCCATACCCGAAGGGTGCCAAATAGGACCCTAACTTACTAAGCCTCCACTGTCTGCCTATCTGTCTGTCCATCCTTCTGTCACAGGGGTTTTGAGCTATCTCACTTTTGACATCTGTCACATTTGACAAATGCCACTTTTGACATGTCACTTTTGACATATTTCCCCTTTAATATCTGTCACTTTTGACATCTGTAACTTTTTGGATTATGTCAGTGTTAATATATTTGCCGCTTTTGACGCTTATTACTTTCAACATCCGGCCTTTTTAATAAATGTCAATTTTAAAATTTAATATCAGTCATAAAACTAATAACCCGCAGGTAAACCAGCAGGAACAGCCCATAATTATGATAAATAGGAACGTTGTTGAAACAACTAAACCGATCTCGCTGAAATTATGACATTGGCGGTGAAGGAAATTGAATGCCTTTTGTAAGGAAAAATGCAGTTTAGTAAAAAAATATATTAATAATATGAGATGGTTAAAATGAAAATTGATGCTAATATAGATGTTCTTTTTAATATTATATCAACCAAAGGGTGCCAGACGGAACGTAATAACGAAGCCTCCACTGTCCTTCTGTCCGTCTGGCATAGGGGTCAACCACAATATGTAGCCAGTTGAAATTTCAATAGAATACGTGTTATCATGTCTTCTACCACGGAAAATAATAAGAATAAAGAAAAATTTAGCCGGGAAAAATTAAACCCCAAACAATAAACCTCAAAAAAAAATTTCATCTTACTTTTTTCAGCTCTGTTAAAGACGGTGATACACATACAAGTTTCAAATGTGGTCAAATAGTTGTACATACTCATAAGCAAAACAATAAATAATCATAATGGTTAAGATATTTTATCGGTACTTAGTATAGAGGTATAAGAACATTTCTATTGTATTAATTTTGCTGTAAAACTTCGTTAGAGAAAAAACAAACGATAATAATAAAAATTACGGTTTCGTACAGAGTGCTATCAGTTTCGGCCCTCGGTTTTTGTCACCTTCATGTTACTAGGGCATCTATTTTGTTGTTAGGTACGGAAACATTTTTGCGCGAGTCTGACTTGCATTTGGCCAGATTATATAAATTTTAATTGAGAGACCCCTAATAATTGGCAGTTCTTAAAGTGTCAGTATTCTTTGAATTAATAGGAAATTAATTTCAGGTTCTTGCGGTGAATGGTTCGACAGCGGTAGCTGTGATAAATCTAAGTGGAAGTATGGATACATCAGCGGAAGCAATGTGTGTGGAAAGTTCCCTTACTCTGGCTGTGGGGGAAACGAAAACATGTAAGCAAAAATAACATTATTATTCATAGTGTTATTATAGGTCACAGATCATAAGAAATACATTTAGGATAGGACTCACTTTTTTAACTGTGTGACGAGGCACAGGTCGAGTTTTAGATGAGATTATGACTCTTCATCTTCAGGAATCTTTGGGAGTAATTTCGCGCTTGGAAATCAGTCGAGTACTAGGCGACCTGTTTTGCCTGTTTAGGGTATTTTCAAGACAAACAATATTTATTTGACGCCGCTTTGATTGATCGAGAGAAGAATGAAATGTTATCAGCAGCAGCTGAAGCAGGGCCCCATCATACGACGGTACCTGCCGCGATAAGTACCTACACTTTCGAGTGCTTTCGTCGGCTCTCTCGCCAGTTGGTTACCGTCGCGCCGTTCACGCGGGCTCGTAACATTTCTGTCACCTGATTCACTTATTTTCAAGTCGTAAACACAACTGGTTGGTGTATAGCATTTGGTACTCTTACTCGTATACATTTGTCCCTTTCGTTGTTTGGGGAAGACGGGACGAGGGGACCTCGGACGGATGTGCTTCTAGACCCACAGATGGTAAATAGCAGATTGTTAATCGGTTTGCATCATTCAATAAGTGTTCAGAGGAAGGCGAGTGTCGATGTACCGTGGCCAGTTAGATTATTCTTGTTCTAATCGTAAC
Source organism: Ypsolopha scabrella (assembly GCA_910592155.1). Taxonomy (NCBI): domain Eukaryota; kingdom Metazoa; phylum Arthropoda; class Insecta; order Lepidoptera; family Ypsolophidae; genus Ypsolopha; species Ypsolopha scabrella. The sequence goes on from OU342980.1 coordinate 16,228,135, forward strand.
AGATCGATTTAAATTAGGAATACAACGAATACGTATTATCAAGCTTAGTGACCCTTTTTGTGCAATTCGTAGATTTATTCTTTTCCTGTTACCAACAAACGCAAGCCTAGCCCCGATTAGTTATGGGGCGTCAACATTTTATTTTGCGAAATCGGCAAAAAGTTTTATTGATGTCCGTGATATTGACTGACCACTTACCAAGCCTCTAGTGTGAATTTTACTGTATAAATAAATAATAAATTTCACTTTAAGTCGTAAAGGAGAACAGAGGATGGCCAAGAGTCCAAGAGAGAGGTTTATGTCCAGTAGTGGATGAACACAGACTAATGGATGGATGACACATAAATACATAAACATAAACATGCCGAAAGCTCATTGCTACGTGATCGATTGGAATTACAATCCGGGCCTCATATTGAGAATCGACTTACCAACGGAACTTACAAAATAATTATTTTTACACAGGTTCCCAGATGAGAGGAAGTGCAATGAAAAATGTCTTATCACCGTTGCACCAGGTATTATTACAAAAATTAAGTTCAAAGTATATTTATTTGTTGAAACAAAAATTATACATAGTGTGTGACAAAATATAAGAAATATCCGAATTCACACCCTATGTAAGATATAGATTTAAATACGATTAATTTGCCACACATTACTTAATAAATAAAAAAACGGTTGGTTTGTCACACACCATATGTATACGTAATATGTCGACATATGAGGGGGTAATAGCTAATCCATTACACATACGAAATTATTCCGTCTTTCACCAAAAAGCCAAAAATAGGTGCAACGACTAGGAGGAGCATGTTATCTCTTCTTCTTCTCATCTCTTTTTCTCTATACATATAAAATGCAACGTCTGTCTATCTGTCTGTCAGTTCGTTCGCTTATAACTTGGGAACCACTTAATGGATTCTAATGCAGTTTTCACTGAAAGATAAAGCATTTCTTTAGGAAGGTGTAAGGCTATGTATCATCACGCTATGACAAAAGGGAGTAGCGCAATGAGAGTTTTAGTGAAATATGTGAAAGGTTCGCCGCCGTAGCGTATTCGATCGTCGTGGGTTTAATCCTCAACATTTTTCACTTTTTATATTTGGCTCAGAATAAATAATTTATTTTGAAAAAAGCAGTAAAGCTGTCATTATATTTATCCTTTTACACAATACAAGTACCCTGGCGCTTAAAAACAGTGGCTCAGCGCTGTAAGAACAGTTTACACTGATTGTAGGTACATTATGATTTTAGTAGGTTTTCCATTGTGATAATATCAAATAAATATAAATATTTTGCTTTTGTAAGCTTTTCACTGAGTTACATACACAATAATAAGTTCATAAATTAAATTTTTTCAAGACATATTTCGGCCTACTTTGGGGCTGGCATCAGCGGAATGAATGATTTTAATTCAGTTAAAATATATATAACCTTATGTTACGACTAATTAGTTTAGTTTAACAAAAGTCATAAAAAATTGCATGTTATAAGAGCCATCTGGTGCGCAGTGCACCAAACACCCTGACATTTAAAAACGAACGCAGAGTACATTGAATAGAATCAGGGATGAGCAGGAAATGCACGTGGAAACCGCTAGATGGCATTGAGTAACCAAGTTACTAAATATGACATGACTGTATTTTCTTTGTTTATAGCAACTATAAAAGCGATGGAATTTAATGCAATCAATGATTAATTTAAACATAAAAATAATAAGTAGTGTCTTATTTGACTTTGAGTTCAATACGAAAACTGAAATACAGATTTGCCTTAGCTGTCAAGCCATATTAGTGACGAAAAATAAATAGGTATTTCGTGTTGTGTCTGTTATTATAATCACAAAATATTTGTGTTATTACATAACTATGTAACGTTTTAAGGGTTCCGCGATATGTCATGGGTCTTCTTGCAAATGGAATGAGTTACCTACAGATCTGAAAATGTGGATTTGTTGTGTAAAATGTAACCAAAACCGAATCTTGAATAAAAAAATGAATTCAGTAAACATTCAGGAGGGCTCCTATACATGAAAATAACCTGAGAACCACTCAATGGATTTTGATGCAGTTTTCACTGAAAGATAAAGCATTTCTTCGGGAAAGTTTTAGACTAGGTATGTACATATAATGACAAAACAACAATGAGAATTTTAGTGGAACATGGAAGGTTCGCCGCCGTAGCGTAGCCGATCGTCGCGGGTTCAAACCCCGATTGGTAAAATTTGTTTTCACTTTTTATTTTTTTATATTGTATTCAGAATAAAATATTGTCTTTCTTTTGTAAAAAAAAGGTGACCAGGGTCTGATGGTGGGACTGGAAGATGGGTACGGGATCATCTCAACGGACAATAGCAGACCCTTCTAGTTTGGGCTTATTTAATTGGTATTTATTAGTACTTTGCTGAAACATGGTGACCAAGGTCTGCTGAAGGGACTGGAAGGTGGGTACGGGATCTCCTCAACGGACAACAGCAGAATCTTCGAGTTTGGGCTTATTTATTGGTCTTTATTAGCACTTTAGTAAAACATGATGACCAGGGTCTGATGATGGGACTGGGAAGATGGGTACGGGATCTCCTCAACGGACAACAGCATACCCTTCGAGTTTGGGCTTATTTGATTGGTATTTATTAGCACTTTGGTAAAACATGGTGACCATGGTCTGATGATGGGACTGGAAGGTGGGTACGGGATCTCTTCAACGGACAACACCAGACCCTTCAAGTTTGGGCTTATCTGATTGGTATTTATTAACACTTTGGTAAAACATGGTGACCAGGGTCTGCTGATGGGACTGGAAGGTGGGTACGGGATCTCCTCAACGGACAACAGCGGACCCTTTAAGTTTGGGCTTATTTGAATGGTGTTTATTAGCACTTTGGTAAAACATGGTGACCGTTGCATATTGTCGTTCAAAAAAATCATATTCTTTTGTTTTCCTTATTTCCACGAAAATCTCTTCGACGCGGACGGAGCCGCGGGCATAAGCTAGTATAAATACAGGGGGGAAAAAATTTAAGGGCCCCGGAGGGGAACTACCTTAAATCCTTTAGTTGGCTCATTTTGCTGATAGGAAACATTCCTTTATTTTTTAAATGAAACAAAACTGCATTCAAAGATCTTCTAAAATTCACTTACCTCATCCGAAAATCGAACCAACTAAAAATCAAAAAATAAACCCTCGCTGTTTTATTATACGAATCGGTAGGATTATTGTTCAGGATTACAAGTTCTTTATTAACGATTATTGATACGCCATTATTACACAATGACAGCACGGAATGAAAGCAAAACAAAACAAAATATTAAATTCGAACGAATACTTTTATCGATTTTAAAAATGATGATAGTTATCGTTCGAATTTCAAATATGACGCACCGCGTTGCAAAAAAAAATACGTTCCATTTTTAAACTTTTCGTCAGTACGCCTAGTGTAAGAAAGAACTGTGCTGTGCATATATGATTTTCTTATCGTAGTCTTCAGCAAGGTACCTACTCAGAGATAAATAACATTAGCAAGCTTGTACTTCATACGATGTCTTTGGATGTTAGAGAGATAAGAAAATTATAACGTGTAATTTACTTGTTACAAGTGAACAGTACTAGGTATTGTTAATAAAGAACTAGTAATGAATATTAAATTTCATGGGTATCTCGTACAACAAATGAGTGTAAGACCAAATTTTTATCAGATAAATTTTATCCTGAACAATAATCCTACCGATTCGTATGATAAAATAGCGAGGGTTTATTTTTTTAATTTTTCGTTTGGTTCGATTTCCGGGTGAGACAAGCGAATTTTAGAAGATCTTTGAATGCAGTTTTGTTTCTTCAAAAACTAAAGAAATGTTTCCTTTCAGTAGAATGAGCTAACTAAAGTATTTAAGGTAGTTCCCCTTCAGGGCCCCTAAATTTTTTCCATCCTGTAAAATTGATTTTTATATATATAGGTTTCTTATCGTATAAACTTTCCCTGGACTACTACGACAAACATTTCAAAATCAAAATCAGCTAAATCGGCCCAGCCGTTCTCGAGTTTTAGCGAGACAAACGAACAGCAATTGATTTATATATAATACAATATAATTTATAATATAATATATAATAGGAGAAGATAGGAGATTAGCAGTTTGTGATCAGCAACCAATTGCAAGATTTTGAAGATATACATGAGCTTCCTCACTTCCTCCATTGTGTTTATTTATTTGTAAGGAAATTTTTACAAAGTTCCGCAGTATTAACAGAATGGCAAGATATATACATAACGTTTGATCAATGTATCGATCAATTTCAGAAAAAATATCAACAGTGTGACCGGAAAAAAAAATAGTATTCGTGACAAATACCTATACAATAAACGATTTTCCAAAGTAATTTGTTTTTTTTTTTTAGAATTTATAGTTTATTGTCTCACATAACCATAAAAAGTTGAAAATCTTTGATATTTAATGTTAAATGTCATTTTCTACTGATTTATTTCACAGAAATTTGCAGAAAACCGATGGATTATGGAAGTTGTGCCAAAAAAGAAACTCAGTTTTACTATATTCAAGATACTAATCAGTGTACTTCGTTCAAATACTCTGGTTGTGGAGGAAACAGTAACAGGTGAGCATGTATGAATCCTTCCCTTCGTATATTAAGAGTAAGCCACCGTGTTACATGCAATTTTCGAACAAGCAGTTCGGAGCCTCGCCCTGCAAGCCCCACACAACCGCTTTGTTCAAACTTCTTCGTTGGACAACTGTATGGATTTTTAAGCTGTGGTAGTGCTTGCCATTTAAATAATACGCATATGAATCTTCCCCACTTTTCAGAAAAGGTGTTATTCCTACTCTTTTTATACAATCTATGACAGATAAACGACCAGTCATAAACAACCCAAATGACACCATTAATTGCTTCCGATATTTGCACATGTTTTAAAATGACTGACTCCTAAAATTCTACTTTGAATTTTATTCTTGAAGTGCCTCTCTAATCACGGAAAGTTGTGAAAGCAGACTTACTTTACTTTATCTCTCGCGAGCTAAAATGGTTATGCTGCACTCGCGATACCGGCTCTTTTCATAGTTTCAAAACATCCATTCTCGGATGTTTCAAAGCCATGACTTTTTTCTACGACCAACCGAATAAAAGTATTGAAATATCTATGCCAACACTTGTTTTGCCAGCCGCCTTGTTCACAATAAAGATTTGCGGTATTTCATATTGGTCATGTCACGGTACATGGCCCAGATATGCAACTTTTCTCTTCTTGACGGTCTACTAAAAAGCTATAAATCGGTATTAATATTTCTTTTAAATTCAAGATTCCGCAACAAGAAGGAATGCGAGGAAAAATGTATGCAGTGGGTAAGACCGTCTGCCCTAGAAGGTAAGTTAATATTATTAGACGATGAAACAAGTTCTAAATTATAATAAATATTTTCCAGATCGCCATCGTCATGTGAAAAGGTACTTAGAAGGCGGGCTGCGTTTCCCCTTTGAATTGCCAGACCGATTCTTTGGCTAAGGTATGCGCCAGCCCTTAGGTCCCCACAAACGTCAACTAGCCACGCAGATAACTCCTTGAAGAAGCTTTGCTTTCCTTCGCTAGTTTTCGTCTGCTTTGGTTGAAAATCCTTCTGAAATCCGACAGGAAGTTGTTGGAGGGAATATTAATGTAGAAGATTATTCCACTTGCAATCCTTCTTATAAATTACCTGTGGTAAATTTCCATCTGTTTTTGTTGAAAATCCAAGAAACCCATCTATGTTATGGCAGGATAATTGCAATTTTCAGAATTGTTGGGTAAAGGTCGGAGGAAAAAGGTTATTTTTGGTAGGAAACGCACTCGGAAGGATAAATTCAGGGGAAAGGTGGAAATTTATAATATGTGTTCGGTTTGCACGGTGAGCCCTGGGAAAGCACGTTAAGCCGTTATTCCCAGCTACTATTATATGATGATAATCTTTAACGTTCCCTTTGTTAAAGATTATCATCATATAATAGTAGCTGGGAATAACGGCTTAACGTGCTTTCCCAGGGCTTTGCTTTCCATCGCTAGTTTTCGTCTGCTTTGGTTGAAAATCCTTCTGAAATCCGACAGGAAGTTGTTGGAGGGAATATTAATGTAGAAGATTATTCCACTTGCAATCCTTCTTATAAATTACCTTTGGTAATTTCCATCTGTTTTTGTTGAAAATCCAAGAAATCCATCTATGTTATGGCAGAAAAATTGCAATTTTCAGAATTGTTGGGTAAAGGTCGGAGGAAAAAGGTTATTTTTGGTAGGAAACGCACTCGGAAGGATAAATTCAGGGGAAAGGTGGAAATTTATAATATGTGTTCGGTTTGCACGGTGAGCCCTGGGAAAGCACGTTAAGCCGTTATTCCCAGCTACTATTATATGATGATAATCTTTAACAAAGGGAACGGTTGTTGCACCCGCCAAAAAAAATCTTTTGGTCCCTGCAGGGGTCTTTAGGGCGGTGGCAAAGAACCCGGCCCTCTGTTCCTATCTATGAGTGCTCAGCACAACACACATATTCACGACATGAAACCCCGGTGGTTAGAGGTGTTTCCGAGTACCATACTCCAACTGTCAAGTGTGAGTCATAGTCCACAATCGTTCAACACGCTACATCGACGATCATTACTTCCAGCGTGATGGATGGTGAGCTCTAACGCCGTGCTTCGGGCACAAATTAATATGGATCTGTCGGTGCGAAATTGTTTTAATCCGATAGATTATAATTTCACTAGCTCAGGTAAGTTTATCAATTACCGGATTTTGCAATCTTACGTTGACAGATATGCCTTCCGAAACATGTAGACCGAACACAAATTTACATCTACGTGATTTGAACCCGCGACCCCGAACTTACTGGTAGAGAAGTTCGAATACCACACGCACTCTTATTCATTCATTTAATTTTCTTTATGAATTAAGATTGATTTAACTAAAACTTTTCAGATTTCCAGGGGAAGAAAAGACTGAGCATGTCATTGAAGAAGTTGGAAACTGACGTTGTCTGGTCTTTGGGAGTCGTGCCATACTACGTTGATGAAAATGATTATGGTAAGGTACAAATATTTCATTTAAGAATTTATACCTTGACCGCAAGCGCTGTACCACACCTTGGGTTGGGTGGCTACAGATGTGCGGGAGGAACGTGCCGAACGAAATGTCAGCTGGTCGATCGCCCTCCCCCTCCCCACTCAGCTACCTACAGCTACAATCAAGCGCAAGTAAAAAGAGCTCCGAGCAACGTACCTGCTCATGAATGAATTACCGACCAAATTGGTGGTATGAAGTGGGGCGCGGGGGCTGCGACGGGGAAAATACCTGGCGCGTGGATTTGCTGTCTCGCAATTGGTTAGTTCGCTTTACGGCGCAGTGTCTCAAAATACAGTCATGCGCAAAAATGTATTTGTGTTACGATGGGTTTGCAGAGAAAAGAAAGAAAAAATATTTACAATGTTTATTGTTGCATGAGGAACGAAGCTGGGAGAAGTATTTTGTTTTTGTATGCATTCTTTTTGGAATAAGCATCATGTAGTTATATTAACATTTATGTGACGCAAGTTGTGGACCAAATGAACACCCTATATTTATATTTCTAACCTGTTAAAAATAGCTGTTAAGCCGATGTTATTCTACAATAAACATTTTACTGACTTATTCATACAATATTATACTCAAGCCTTTTTGTGCGCGACTTTAACCCCATGCGCAAACATATCCCTTCCACTGACGCCCCAGAGCTCTTTTTACCTGCGTTAACTTATACTACCTAGCAGCTACCTAAGGCGCCCTCAGCGCACTATCTATTTTGCACCACGTCCCTCTCCTATATTTTGTATGCAAGTACATTGGAAAGGCGTCGAGACGGCACGCCATGATTGCGACGCAGGCACGCCACGGTTGCACCGAAGGCGCACCGCCGGCACGCACCTCCCGTCACTTCGCCAACATCTTGTCAGATCAAAATCAAACACTCGCTGGTAGTGTCACCCCTATAGCGTGCCACGGCATGCCCGATGCGCGCCGCTCCGCTTCTGTGTGGCTTGCACCTAAGGCGCGGTCACAGTCTGTGGCACGGTATAGCGCTTGCGGTCAAGGCATAATCCGTTCAGTTACCGATTTAGTATCATAATAATTAGGTTTAGGTTTTAAGATATTTATTTTCTCAAAAAGAATAAAATTCACTTACATGAGAAACAATAGATTATCACAGTTACAATTTATAACAGCGAACGCTTTAATCACGTAACAAATAAAAATATGTGGGTAATCCTTAAAAAGTGATTAGCTTCACTAACAATGCAATGTTATGTAGGGTTGTGTTTACAGTGAGTTGATAGGATGAATATTTAATATTATAAGTGCGAGTAGGTTTCTACCAAAAGCTTCTATTAATAAACTAATAATTAATTAATAAACACTAGGTTTTAATGAAGTAATGAATAGTCCTTCAAAATGTGACTCTTCAATAGTTTTTTGTAAATAAGCAATGATTTTGCTTCTTTAATATCTTTCGGTAACTTGTTATACATTCGTGCTCCCTCAGCCACTATGCTACTATTACCGTAGTTGGTTCTCTGACGTTGTATGTATATATTATTAGCTTGTCTTGTTAAGCGCATTTTTAATTGTATTTTTTTAGTAAAAGATATTTGTGTGTGAATATCGTTGGTTAAGATTTTTCGTATCATTATACAGGTATTGTATTTATATGTTTGAGATATGTTAAATATTTTAGTTTCTTTATAGATTTTAGCGCTTTCTGTAAGGTAATTATAACCAAAAAGTGTTTTTATAATTTTGTTTTGAGCAGTTTGCAGAGTACGCAGATTTGTCTTCGCGGCTGATCCCCACACTTCTATCAAATATTCTATGTGAGGTTTGACGAGTGTATTATAAATTGTGTACCGGACTTGTTTTGGAAGGCAACGAGCAAATCCACGCAATGCTCCTGCTAGGGATATGAGTTTGGTTCTTATTTTCTCAAGGTGAGGTTTCCATGTAAGGCGGTTGTCCAAAATAAGACCCAAATACTTTTCATTAGTAGTACTTGTAATTATTTCATTGTTAATTGTTATTGGATTATAATTTGAGATTACTTTATTTTTGGCTGCAAAAATAATATATTTTGTTTTAGATGTATTAATTGTGAGTAAGTTAATTTGAAGCCATTCATGTAACATATTTAGATCCCTCTGAGCCCTCTCTACTATGGAATGAATATCCTGGCCAAAGTAAAATAGGCTAGTGTCATCTGCATATAATGTGATATCTCCATTTAGACCAATGTCCTTAACACTATTTATGTATATGAGGAATAGAAGCGGTCCCAAAATTGACCCTTGTGGAACACCAAATGTGACCAATTTAGAATCACTATGATTTTTGTTTATTTTAACCACCTGATATCGGCTACTTAAATAAGATTTGAAAATTTCAAGAGCATTTTCAGCGATTCCTATATCTTTAAGCTTCAACAAAAGTATTTCATGGCTAACGGTATCAAATGCTTTTTTAAATCAATAAATATACCCAATGCAATGTTCTTTTGATCTATATTAAGTTTTATCGTCGTTATTAAATCAGTTGCAGCAGAGAGAGTATTAGATTTGGGGCGGAACCCATACTGTTTCTTAAAAAGAAAACCAATAGTATTTAAATGCTTTTCAAGCCTATTATGAAGAATATTTTCAAATAATTTGGATGTTGTCGGTAGTACTGAGACAGGACGGTAGTCTCCAGGATCCGTTTTCTTCCCCGATTTATTGATTGGAGTGACTTTAGCTTTTTTCAGCGAATCAGGAAAATTTCCTTCGAGAAGGCAAAGGTTTATACATCTGGTTAAAGGCTCAGCCAAAAAATCTTTTATACATTTAATTGCCTTAGGCCCTATTCCGTCAATACCAGCACTGGTGTTAGGTTTAAGTTTATCTATAAATTTAGCTACTTCATCACAGCTTGTTGGAGTAAAAAGTGTAGTTTCGATTTTATTTACCAGGTTGGTTGGTTTTTGTAGCGCTGAATTATTTGGTTTGTTTATTTGTATATGATTAGCTAAGATTGAACCAATGTTGGCAAAAAAAGAGTTAAAGTATTGACAGATATCTATAGCATCAGTGATAACACCAGATGGGGTTTCAAGGCTGTTAGGAGCAAGATCTGATTTATTTTTATTATTAGACAGAGAATTTATTAGTTGCCACATTTTGCGAGGACACTTTTCACAATTTTTAAAAGATTTATAGTAGTAGTTGTTTTTGGCAGATTGAATATTTATAGACACTAGATTTCTTTCTTTCAGGAAAGCTGCTCTTATTTGTTGGTCTTCTGGATTTTTCTTTGTCTTCTGCCAAAGAACGTTTCTTTTGTTTATTCCTGCAATAAGATCCTTGTTAATCCATTCGTTTTTGGGTGGATTTAATACCTTGGTTTTAATAACTTTACTCTTTACCACCGCTTGTAGTATGATGTTCTCAATAGTCTTATAATCAGAGGTCTCCAGTTGTGATTTATGTTCTTTAACATATGAATACAGTCGTTGGTAGTCGATTGCTTCATAAGGGACTCGTTTAAGCGGTGCGGGTTTGTAGTTGTGAACTTCCAGGTAAATCTGCTTATGGTCTGATAGGGATGAGTCGATCAAAGCCATATGGAACATATTTTCTTTTAGATTGGTGCATACATGATCTAGGATTGTTTTAGTAGTTGAAGTTTCTCGGGTACAGTATTCTTTGCTAATTTTATTAAGTATTTTATATCCATTTTCTTTAAGTACTTTCTTATATTCCTGAACTGGCTTCTCATTGCACAATAAGTCGAAATTCACATCTCCAAGAACGATAACTCTTCGCATTTTTGACAGATAGTATGTGTATGTATTCAGAAAGTCACTGGTATTTGTTCTTCCTGGTTTGTATATTGCTCCAATATTTAGTGAAAACTTTTCAATATAGATCCATAAGTAATGGTTGTCATTTTCTGATTTTTCTTCTAATAATTTGTGTTTAAGATTATCGTGAACGTAGATGGACACTCCACCCCCACTTGTATTTGTTCTGAAGTTATAGTAGTGCGAATAGTTTGGGATGTTTAACCGTTTTGCCTCATCATCACTTTTGATCCAACTTTCACTAATGACTATAACATGAATTTTTGGCGATGCCTCAATTACACATCTTAGTTCTTCAATTTTTCCTGACTTGACCAGGCTGCGTGCGTTAGCGTATAGAAATTTCAAAGATTTGTGGTTGGATGTTATGTTGGCATAAGTCTTACTTATTTCGTAGGTTACACGTTTTGTGGGTTTTGGATTATCGATTAATTTTCCTTTGAGTTTTTTGGCAGCTTTTTCACTATTTTGGGGACACCTTTAAAGTACTTAATAGTCAGATCTGTTTCTCCATCTTGTGTTCGTTTCTCTAGTTCTTCTCTAAGTTTCATCATAAATTTCTGCTGGTATGGTGTTTGATCTGAGTAAATTTTGACCCCATCGGCCTTATCCTTGTTTTTTAAAATAATTCTGGCAATATGTGAAGAATCAAAACACACTTTAACTGAGCGTGGCTTTGCACTATCATACTTGCCCAGTCTTATTATCTTTAATAACTTTGGGGCCTCATCTTCAGGATAAGTGGCAGCTACAATTTTGTTTATCTCAAGTCGGTCGTGTTCTCGCTTTTCTTCGGTTTTGGTCGATGTAGATTCTGGGATACCTGCTATAACAATGTTTTTGTCTCTTATCCAGCGTTCTTGCATTTCTTCAAATATACCAGCTTGAGATGTTGTTGGTGAGATAACTTCAGAAAATGGTCGTATTTGTGAAGCTGATTTTATTTTTTGTAGGTAATTTTCCATATCTTTTATCTTTTCATCAGTGATAGTTTTGGAGGTTTTCAATTCAGCAATATCTGATTTCAACTTGACATTCTCCAAAACAAGAAATTCTGTAGTGGATTTTATATCAGAAAGTTGATTTTTGATTGATGAAATATTTTGACTAATAGTCTGCATGTTTTCACCTTGAGAAATAGTGAAGGTCTTCAACGTCTCCATAATTTCATTCTTGAATTTATCAAATTTGGCCACATAATCATCATCTGGGGTTTTTCTTTTCCGAAAATTGATTTGTTGGAATTCTTCTGTTTTAGACATATCAGATAAGTCTGGCTGAGATTGCGATCCAGTACCATCTCGCATTGTTCGCTCTACAGTAGCCTTGGGAGGGGTTCGCAGCAGGTGACTCATAGTAATAATGTCGAAAACTCGCTCCGCTTATCGCTCCGCTCGGTTCTTATGTCCAAACCGCTACCTGTGTGAGGCTGGTGGCCGATGGCCACAGTGAGCAGCCCGGATTTGAGTAATACCGCTCTTGTAGTTGAGATAATATGGTGTAGAATTAATTGCACGTTAATAATTTAATTTTAGTTAAAATCACTATTTTAATGACACGTCCGGTTACCGCGCGCGCCACAGTGGAACACTGAGTTGTAAGACAGTGAAAACCAAATTCGAATCCGCTCAGTCGTTTTTTTGTGAATACCACAGGCAGACACATAAAAACGTATTTTTTTTTCTTTGGACACAACCTTATTTACATTGTTTTTATAAGTATAGTACACAGGACTTCCAATCTCAATAGATTTTGTAGGGAATTTATTTAAATTGAGTTTATCGATGATTATTCATGGAGATATCATTTTAGTTTGAACAGTATAAGCAGATTCGCATTTAATGATTTTCACTTTTACTTAAAGCGGAAATCGAAGAGAAGAAAAATATATAATATCATCCGGTGCAAGAACGTCACAAGTGCAAAAAAGTAAAAACCGAGATAAATGCATAAAAACGTACATAATTTGACCATATAGCTACCTGGTGCGTAGTTTTTCGTCTGAGAGCTCTTTTGTCTTTGCGGTTTTGGCGCAATTTATATTATTTTAGGAGGGACAACGTCTTATTGGTCAGTTCTTCCTCGCGCTCTCGGATGTATAGTACATTTCAAATACCATGGCCCGATTCCACTTAAGACGGTCATTAGGTGTTAACAATAGGATTAGTGATAACAAAAGATACCTGGCCAGACCCTTTTGCGGTGTGGTATTTTACACGCAACCTAATGATCTTGATCGTTTAACCAAGTAATCTTTCTGAATGTAAACAATATTTCATGTTAGTTGTCATCTGACTACGTTAGTGATTACACGTATACTGTCAATAACAATGTTTCGACCTTGGGTAACATCCATAAGTGACCCGTCTAGTGGTGAAGTTAGTTCGCAGCAACGTAAGAAAAGATTTTTAAGCAAGGACGCTCAAGATGTGGTGATAAGTGTTTATAAAACTTTGTTAAATCGAATGGGCGAAAAAGGTGTAATTAAAGAAACATCGATATTCACCAATGTTCCGGAAAGGACAGTTAAAAGGATTGTCTCATCACCCTCATCAGGACCAAGATATCTTCCCCGAACACGAATAAAAGCTTCTTTTACAAAAATTTATAATTTTACAGAAGAATTTGTGAAGAGAACTGTGTACGACTTTTATCGAAAAAATGAAGTTCCAACGCTCACAGAGATTCATCAAACATTATTAGCAAGCGATGTGGGCTTTCCATATTCAGAAACGACACTATGGAGACTTTTACGAAAACTTGGTTTTAAATATGGAAAGTAACTTAAGTTATCTGAATGTCTGTACTTGTTAATTATTAGACGTTACATGTAATAAATATAAAGATACCATAGTATTATAATTAAACATTAATGTAAATAACTAATCATACGTATTTTTATTTTCAAGTACCAAAATTTCTTAGTCACGCTTTAGTTACATACAGATTGCACCGACGCGTGCCAATTTGAAGTTCTCCAAATTAGATAACAAAAGGCAAACATTATGAGCACCATTGTTAAGTTTCAAGTGCAATAGGGCCATGGTATTTGAAATGTAATTTTATACTTGTGACGTTCTTGCACCGAATATGCGATATGCATGTATGTTTGTATCCTGTATTTTTATGATTCAAATAGAAATAGCCAAATATAAGGATTATTTCTTTCTAAGCATAGTATCTGAAAGAAAGAAAAACTATGAACGTTTACATTCGAAAATATTTTCAAGAAAATAAATAAAGGTAAAGCCCGCTTTGTATTTTATTAATCACTGTCTTTAATTATTGTAATTTGTGTACGTTTCGATTAAAGTAAAACTAAATAAATAAATAAATTTATCAATATCTTTCCATACATTTTACATGACATACTAACGGGAATATGATTTCAATAAATAGACACATAATTGTAATTATGAATTGAAAATCGAATAGTTACTATAGCCTGACAGCAGTAAAGTCGACCACTCTATGGCCTGTGGGACGTAGGAAGGGAAAGCGCCGGGTGCTTCCAACATCGACACGTGACTTTTGACCCCTTGAAATTTTTGTGGCGTGTTCATTCCGAAACGATGAGATCTATCGGAGATCGAAAGTGACCGATATGGCCTGCGGAATGTTGAAGTGGCAGTGGGTTGTCCGTATCTGTCACCGACGTGATGGCCGCTAGGGTTGAGACGCGTTAGAATGGAGACCATGTACAGCAAAGCGTAGCGTAGACCAGCCTCGTGCCCGCTGGACCGACAATCTGAAGGACGTTGCGGTTGCGGCTGGATGAGGAGGACGGAGGACCGCCAAGAGAGGCGTAATATTGGAAAGGCCTGTGTGCAGCATACCAGCGGACGATGAAAGGCTGATGGATGGTTGAATGGAATAAATACTGATCAGTCTTGAAACGTATCCATTCAATTTTTTTTAGAAATATTTGTTTACTTTAAACTTATTTACTTGGTTCTCTCCATAACATTGGTGAACCATAAGGAAGGTGCACGTTATCTTCCGATGACCGTTGCAGTAACACGATTCTATAGCTTTCACAAAATCACAAGGAACATAAAGATTTTATATTGGTTCGCAACAGGAAATCTAAAATATACAGAATATACAGATATGCACTTTTAACGAATCTAAAATGTTTTTTTTACACTAAAAACTATTTAATCTTAAACTAAACTTGTTCTACAACGGGTAAAAAATATTTTTATTCATTTTTAATATTTTTTTTTTATAAATTGTTCACAAGCGTTGCAAAAACGATCAGAACTTAGTTAACACTTTCTACTCGACATTGTTATTTAATTTGAATCAAGCTATTTGTTGTTTGAATCGAATAAATTAACACCAAACTGAAGCCACCATGACGTAGGGTAGTTGAAAAGCATGATTTGACAGCAGAAAAAAAAGTGACGTGATAGAATATTTTTGCTAACACTTTTAGTTATATGGAAGGTAATAGGTTAACATATTCATACAAACTTTTTGCAGGGCATACAAAAAAATTGTAAAATGTTTGTTTAATAAGTACTTTTTTGCACTAGTTACGCCTGGCGACTCTAGCGATTAACAGTCTTGATGCTGAGTCGGCAAGCGGAAGACTCGCTCCTGCCTGGTGATCTCAGTGTCTGTTAGTAATAAGCATATAATAATGATTTAGTTTTAGATTTTCTGTATGAGTGACTACAAATAAAATTTGTCTTTTTAAAACGTTTTCCCCGTTCCTGGAAAGTTAACTCACTTGGTTGATTTTTTATAGATTAAAAGTCAATCAAAGTCAAGTTATCAAAGTTATGTTATATGTTTTCTTCGGCTTCTTATTTTCTTTTCGTAATTATGGTTGCTCTAACAGACTGACTGTTCTGTAATCCTCTATCTTTTTCCTAGAAGAAGGCAGTTAAAAAAAAACTTCGAATCCGTACCTACTCATTTAAAAAAATATAAGGCTGACTTCATTGATGAAATTGCCTATACTCAATAAAAAAATAATTTTTGCTCCAAAACCCATCTGTATGTAATTGTTATCTAAATTATAAAAGTGAAAAATTTATCTATTCGCCACCCGATGGTTGGCTGGAATATGTCGCTTTTAGTGAGAAGTTGGCCTTCGTAAAACATTGTGTGTTTGAAATTCTGTATTTTGTTTCATCTTACTGTGCTTAATAAAGTTTTTATCTCAATTTTTTTTCTCTAGATAGCGTCGCCTTCGAGGTAATACGGAATGCATTGAACTTATTGGAAAGCGTCTCCTGTATTAAGTTCAAGCATCTCACTGACAAGCCAGGCTTAAATCAATTTTCCTGGATCCAATTCAGTAATCCAAGTAAAATCAGGACCTGCGTTCATCAGCCTGTGATTGAAGGCGGAGTAGTTGTGAGTATTTTAGGATACCATAAAAACCTTCAAAACAAACCATCTTTTGACTTCTGTCGAGCCAGAGTCTGACTACTGGCCAATTGCTCTCCCTAATTTAGGAACTCTCCTTGATAAGGCGACCTTCTCTTTGGCCATCAGTCTGAGACTTGGGGCTAGAAAGAATGAACTAACTTAGATACTTCACAGCCCCCAAGCTTTCTAAGGTAAAAGTTATTTTTTTCTAGAGTGTAGTATTGGGGTACGATTGTTTACAACGAAATGAGCTGCTACACACAATCCTGCACGGTCTCGGGCTGAAGGATGAAGTGACGCATCCTCAGCGGGACCAATACGTGAGGATCTTGTGGGACAACATACATCCTGGTAAGTGTTGGGGTACGTTTGTGTTCAACGACACGAGCTGCTAGACACATCCCAGGGCCGCGTTCAGCTTGACCGCCCGCTCATCACTGCCACCAGGATAGCATCAAAATCAGTGCGTGCAAAAGAGATGTCATGATCGCCGAGCGTCGGCGGGCAATCAAACTCAGCGCGAACACTACACACGACCAGCGAACGAACTTGCTTTTTTCGTTCGCTGCTTCTGACGAACAAACCAACTGGACAGGCCACCAACAGGCGAACCCCTCTGCCAAAGGTATAAGCCCCGCGGGAATACCGGTTCTATTAAAAACGATAGATGTCCCGTTGTGTGAATGTGATTGTGTGTGTATAGTTTAAGCTAGTGTTTGAGTATTTTGTAGTGTGCGTGCATCGCGACGCTACCTCGTCCCCCACCGAAAACCTTTTTTGCATAGAAATTAGTGCGCGGCTCCACTACAGTTGGTTTTCTCCTCCAAGTTCGCTGCTCACGACGGACAAAAGACATCCCGTTAAGAACAGGCACCAGTTTGTTCAAATTATATAAAGTAATAATAAACTTTAGATTATAATTTAGAATGATGAGAAAGGAGTGATAATTTTTCGTTTTCGTATCTCATAATGAAAACAACGGAACCCTTAAAGGATCATTTTGCTCTCCGTCTGTCTGTCAGTGTTTCAAGGCTTTCTCTCAGAAACAACTAGAGGTAATGTATCTCGAATACTAAGGTCTTTAGCTTTATACTGCCGTAAAAAATCAAGGTCTAAACCAAAATCAAATTGTTAGTTTCTTAAAAGAAAAAAGATGCTTTCAAGCCTATTGTCCATGGCTTATGTTTAATTGATCACCAGACGTATTAGAAATATTGTAACAATAACATAATATATAACATAAAACAGTACCCAAATGTTCACCAAAGTTAAAACCATCGGATTTTAAAATCTCACGCTGATTTAAGCATATAAATACACCATTTGGACAGGCCAAAAGCAGAGAATATAAAGTATTACTTCGTCAAAAGGCTGCCTTCGCTAGCCTAATGCCCGCTACTGTATCTGTGTTGAACTCTCACACTGTTTACCGCTGCGGCTATTTTTATTGCAATTATTGTAATAATATAATTTTCGGCTAAGCAAATAAGCCCGTTTGACAATTGAAATCGTACATTTTTGGCTGTCAAATGAATACGATTGTCTTGTTTTGTTGTCGATAGCCAAAAACGTACGATTTCAATTGTCAAACGGGCTAATTTGCTTAACCGAATAGCCATAATGACAATCAATTTGAATACCATTGGCTTACACAATTGCACCTCAGATGTAGCTCTCTTAATTGACTTATACTAATACTACAAGAAATAAATTCACCTATCCTGATGTACACACAGACCTTTTATTCGGCTTCCGTAGTACCTGAAAGGTAAAAGGAACCTTTAGGGTGAGACTCCGTTGTCCGTCCGTCCTTTCGTACTCGTAGGTCACCTCATAACTTTAGCACCGTTAAAGATAAAGACTTGAAATTTGCTACAAAATAGCATTCACTTGCTTACACAATACGGTGTAAAAAAAAATTGAAAATTTTAAATTGTTGGAAATATTTCCTATACAAAAGTGAGAAAAAAAAATTTACAAAAAATTCAAAATAGGTATCAAATTGTAGATATTAAAGAGTTGAATAAAAACCACCACCAGTTTTGAGAAATCTTTGAAAAACCACCTAAAATGAATGCCCCCCCTCCCTGTTTCCGAAACAGGGGGACCGAAAAAAAATGAAAAAATGCCGATCATAGGCCATAACTGGCCAATTACGGGAAAACTATAGCGATTAAATAAAAGTTACAACAAATGAGAAATATAAAAAAATATAAAATTTATAAAAATACAATCCAAAAATTGCCAATACCAGGGGCTGCTTCAAGATAGCTGCATCTAAATGCTGGAATGTATCAGGTGCCAAGTCATTAGGCTCTTTCCGCGCTAAGTGTAGCAGATGGCTACTCTCGAAGCAGTCTCAGGCCCTGGGTGTTCCTTCTAAAAATTTATACTAGTAGTTTTTTGTGTTCTGTTCTTTATAAAAATTTGTAGTCTTTTAATTTTTTTTTGTTGTTGTTAAGTATTTATTGTACTTTTCTTATTTTATCATGTATTTCTTTAGTTATTACAAGGCTAAGCTGAAAATCGGCGGCTGTCTGTATGCGTGTCAGTTAGCGTTATGCCGAGCTTAGAACTTTTTGTCCTTCCACTTCCATTTTTGTAAGTAATATTGTATTTGTAATTTTGTATGTAGTACCTACTAATTTTGGTATAGTACGACAAATAAAGTATCTTTTATTTTATTTATATGGGTATCAAATTGCAGATATTAAAGAGCTGATTTAAAAAAATATACTTTTACATAAACTAGCACTGATTTCGAGAAATCTTTGAAAAGCCACAAAAAAATGCACATCCCGGGGGGGGGGGGGGGTTATTCCCGAAACTAATCAAGCGAAAAATATGAAAAAAATCATGGTAATTTGGGATTACGTAAAGATTACAGGAAAAATATAGCGGGCGAGAAATTCACGATCAAAAAATGACAAAATTAAATTTTTCATCCACGAGTTTTATTTCGTGTACGGTTAACATATTTGAGTCTCTCTTTTTGTGGTACAATCGATTCTTTTTGTATTTATCAAGTTATGGGCAAGGTTTTAGATACTTTCTTCCTGAATGTTCCCAAAACTGTCGAATAAAGAACCCTAGGTATGCGAGTCTGACTCGCACTTAACTGGTTTTTTTTTCTAAATAGTCAGCCATAAGATGACTCTGAACGTATTTTTTGCAAGTACGTTTAGTTACATTTTTTTATTGCTTCATATGGTTACAGGGCATTTCATACAAAATCTTAGGTAGGTATTAAATATTTTTTTGCTCGCTCACCAAGTAAGTAGTTATTTGTTTTTGGAGTACAAAGCTTTTTGATCTGGTGACCATTTACTTAATTTTCATGTTCAAGTTACTGATCGATCACCAAAACCTTCTTAGTGATCTAAGAAAGGTAAAGAGCTCAGAGAATTAAACCATTAATGCTCTAAGACAAGAAGGTAAAACATATCGCCACGACATAATTCCCCGAGAGGGTGTCAGTGGTGTTCCTAAGTGTGAACTGTGACCCACTAGTCAACGTCTACCTTGGTACACCCGCTTTTAATATGTCCTAAACGTAATGGTAGTGAGCACTATCGTTGAACTTCAGGCACAAATGGACCAACAGCTTAACGTGATTTCGTGCAAATATTGTCTGCACCACAGGGATTGAACCCACAACTTCTGGGTTAATAGGCGAACGTTCCACCACTAGGCCACAGGGGTTGGTGTTGACAGAAATAAAGAAAATAATCTGAAAATACCGTGTTGAATTATTACAATATAAACTTATATTTGCGGTTTAATTCATACAGTTTAATATGGATGCAACCGCAGAATAAAAGTTTTTCATTTAATCTAGTCAAAGATCTGGAAGATATATGAACACAATTGTTTTTTTTCCCAGTTATGCGAGATGTCAAATGCATGTATAAAATAAAACATGTAAAATAGTACGGAACTCCTTCAATGCTTGATCGGCTTTTATATTTAGCTCTTCAGGACAAACATTGCAAATGATGTAAGTTTAGAATGATTTCAAAATTATGGTTTACAGAAAATCGATATCTATTCCACCTGGACAATGGAAATGGGACCAACGTTGAATATGATCCATTGAGTGTCATGCATTTCCACGAACGAGCTTTTAGCAGAAATGGGCAGCCTACTATCACGCCATTAGTAAGAAACTTTAATGTTTGCTAATTATTTTAACAAGAAGGCGTAAGAAGACGTAGAAGTTAACGGCAGACTTTCCAATTAAGGTTGTGTTGTTGATCATCAAAAAATATGGAAACGCATACCAAAAATACTATGAAAATATACAAAAATTCAACATAACCTAACCTTTTGGTGTGAAATCTGAAATTTGGTGTGCATTTTAGTACTTATTAGGTGAACAAATAATTACTTGTAATTCAAATATTGCACCCTCAGTAGCTTAAACGTAAACAGCAGAAAATGACAGGTAATCTAATCACTTAAGGTGCTTCCAGCGGGTCTCCTTTAAGAAGGCACAACTTATGGTTGTCAACTTATGTATCTTTATATTGTTTTTAATATTTTTTAATATTTATGAAGTACTAGCAACGAAACCCGGCGTTGCTCGGGTTAAAATACATCGCATGTTTAATGGTATATAAAATATTTAAGGATCCACTTTTTAACGTAGATAATATAGATTTCTATCTTAGATATTGAGACACTTAAGTCAACCATTAAACATGCGGTGTATAGAAAGTATAACAAATTAATTAACTAATTGAAATACCATTCCAGATATTTCTAGAACTTTCTGAAACATTACATTTTAAGCACACAATTTGGAACTTTCCAGATAATTCCAGATATTTATAGAACTTTTAGAAATCCTTAATAATTAATTGCACACATTTAGAATCTTTCCAGATATTTCTAGAACTTTCTGGAACATTCCACATCGAATTTAACAGTTGCACACAATTTGGAACTTTCCAGATCATTCCAGATATTTCTAAAACATTCTAGAAATTCCATATCGATTTTAACAGTTGCACACAATTTGGAACTTTCTAGATCATTCCAGAATTTTTTAGAACCTTCTAGAACATTCTAGATCGATTGGTTGCACACATTCTGGAGTTTTCTGGATCATTTCAGAAATTTTTAGAACTTTCTAAAAGTTCTCATAAGTTACAAAAGGACAGATATACCGGATGACTTTTCGAACATCGTCCAAATTTTTTCAAGTATTAGGTGTTATTCATAGAGGCCATTTTTGAAAAAAAAAAATAAGTAGTTAAAATTTTCACCCCAACATATTTTTTCCCAGGATTTTTCGTAGGTACAACGTTGTCACTACACTAAGCTACGAACGGCGAACGGTTAGCCGCGTAGCGCGTGCGGCCCATGGTGTCTACAAACGTAGCCGCGTAGTGCGCACGGGGCGCATGGTGTCTACAAACGCAATTGTTTTTGGGATAACTTTGCATTGGGTGATACTTAAAGAAAAAACACGTATTTCATTATCTTCACTAAATATTAAAATAAATAAATTTGGACGATGTTCAAAAGGTCAACGTGAATATTTTTTCATCTTGTTAAATAAGACACTTGTACTCGCACGTATTAAACATGTAAATATTATTTAAGTTATTTTTTATGCAATTAAGCCCTAGACAATGCTTATAAGCGAAACCGGTCGGGTGTATTAAGTGAAATTATAATCCTGTGGACAAGTACAAGTGTCTTATTTAACAAGATGTATAATAAGTTCCACCAAGTGCCGACAATCACAACCATCAACATTTTGAATATTTTTTCACATTTTCGCCACCTACAACCACCCACCGCGACCAAACCCCCTTACTTTCAGCAGGAGACCAAGGGGTATTTACCACTCCAACGGGAAGTTGATAGGAGTTAGTGGTGATAGAGAAAACCCTGTCTTTACGTACGCACATTAGCATTATATATAAAATGGTAATAATGGTGGTAAATACCCCTTGGTCTCCTGCTGAAAGTAAGGGGGTTTGGTCGCGGTGGGTGGTTGTAGGTGGCAAAAATTAAATAATAGTGATTTATCTACACTCATACCGTAAAATCCCGATAATAAACTTAAAAATTGTGCATAGTGACTTTTTTACGATCTTAAAAAAAATCATTATATACGTAGAATATTTTTTTGTCAAGATAATGCTATTATAGTAGTTTATGCTATAAGTGCGGTAAGGAAGCAATAACATACGAGGAAGATTTGAAACACGAGCGACGAGCGAAAGTGTTTCAAACGTTATTAGGAGTAAGTTATTGTCCTTACTCACATGTATCTTACTCAGTTTCCGAAGACATAGTGTGAGTAAATAAATGATACTTAATTAAAGAAATAAACAATGAACTTTAGGCGGCCATTCTTTTTCTTTGTACGCAAGTTGTCTTGACGGAAATAAGCTGCTTTCAGTTTGATGCGTTCGTAGTATTTATGTCAAGTTTATCTTTGATACACAAGAAAAGACTGGCAAATTTTTTCAATAATAGAAAAAAAAAAAACTTCCTTTTACGACTTTGGAAACAGTTTTGAAGCATAAAAAATAGGTCTTTACGAGAACTTGCACTGAAAAATATTTTTTTCTGATATTAGAGTGCAAGTACAATAAGTAGGAAATCAAAGAATACTTAGTCTTCTAATATCTAGGAACTATGAGGTTTTCAAATGATGTTGTCTAAAACGTAGCTATACATTGCGGGTTGAACAAGGTGGATACATGGCGGTGCGAAAACTCACCGCAATGAAACCTCGTATAAAGATATACTGCGGTACTAACGTTTAAACTACCTGAAGAATGAAGATAGCAATATACATACAAAATATGATATCTTTATTGACTTTAACAGTTGGTCTAGGAGGCACTGTGAAAAAAGTGCGTCATTTTGTTTTCAAACTGTTGTGCTTCTCCCGCATCTAAATCTAGTTCTAGTTACTTACGTCAACGTCTGGCATAGCTACAGCTGTTGCGATCACCTAGACTGGATCAAGTAAATATTTATAAATCAAGGACGGTAAACACGTGATAATGACAAAAAAAAACGGTGTTAGTTCATAGTTATTCTATAAGTAAACAAGAGGTAGAGTTCAGTATAAGCTATGCCAGACCTATCTGAAGTCGCAAGGGGGTGGACCACATTCACGTGATAATGACGAGGGTAATTATTTGTGTTCCTGTACATTCACCAAATATAATGCAATTGAAATGACAGGCTTTCATGCCGCCAGATGATATCAAACGCAACAGCTGTAGCTAGCCAGACGTTGATGTAAATAACTGAAATTAGATTTAAATAACGGAAAAGTACAGAATTTCTTAACAAAATGACGTGCTTTTTTGATACAGTGCCTCCTAGACCAAGTACTGTGGTCAAGTAATATGAACGAATTTACAAAATTATTTATTGTTAATCGAGAGAAACGGGGCTAACGCAAGTTAATTATTATTGGTTTGGTTTTTGTAGTCAACATTTTATATTTTATCTTTTTTAGCTGCCGGGGTTGCAGATAAAACCTTCAAAACAATTATCACAGCTTGACCAAATGAAGCTTCATTTGATTTTCGGACACGAGTGCAATAAACGAGACGTTGGAGATTTGTTGAAAAGTTGCAAAAAGGCTTTTCATTCTCTTCAAAATAATACGAATGAAAACCAGGATGAGAAAGAGAGTAATGAAGAAATAAATCAAGACCAAAGTGACAATAATAAAAATGAAAGTAACGAGGTAACTGGAAGCACAGAAGATAATCCTTCTGTTCAAAGTAACACAAATAAAATACCAGTTAATGAGGACAGTGCTGAGTACAAAGAAAATGAAGCAATGTCAAAAGTTGTTACGGATGCTGGAGAAATAGCTCAGCCTGTAAAACTACAAAATAGTAAACGTAAGTTTGATACTGTCTATGAACTTGTTGCACTCCGTGGGTTAAAATAGTCTGCTTGGAAATAATCAGGTGTAAAAATATTTCAAACTATTCCAAAAATCCAAACAGCTGCATAGTTATTTTGAGAACTTTGTATAATAACAGCTTCGACTTTAAGGGCCCGCTTCACCATTTGCTGTTAAAGTGCCTGATGGTTGTTACATAATATGTCAAATATGCCACTTATTTCACACTCACACAAAATATGTCCACAAATAATAATTCTAAAAATAATTTGGAAAAATAAATTTACAATACTTTGTTTTGATGAAAATACCTTGAACTATAATTTTAATAAAAAAAAAACTTTATTCAAAAACAACAAACATTAAATAAATCACACACATAAAATGGTTACAAAATAGAAAGAAAACCGTACGCATGATTATTATGTACAACTTTAATGACTCGTCATATTAATAGTTTAATTTCCAGAATTCCCGAATCCCTTGAGAATTCGGTCGGGATTAAATTGTAGATTGTAAAATAAAACCAGTGAAACAAGTAGAAGTAAATATTATTAGGATGTTTTCAAAGTTTCATGAAGTGCTGACGATCGCAAGTAGGAATGCTTTTATCTGTTTCTTGAAGCGTTTTTAGTTCAAACTGTGCAAGCTATCTGGTAATTTGTTATAAAATTTAAAGCTATGGAAGCCATTTGAAACCTTGGCCAAAAGGCAAAATGATTTTATGTTTGTTTCTAGTCCCATAGTTGTGGACATCGTTGTGTGTTTTAACACATTATCTAAGTTTTTCCTGGCATGTATAATTGATACAAATATAAATTGAAGACAAAATGTCTTTAAATATTTGTCTTATGCTATGTCTTGAGGGCAATTGGAGTACAAAAGCTCTTACTGCCCTTTTCTGTAAAACAAATATTATGTTCAGCATCAGATTGTTATCATGGCCTCTCTAACAAATAATAACATATATATAGATAATATACCGGGTGTCAGTGGAGTGCATAGGAATTTTTGCTGGAAAAGCAATGAGGTCAAGTTTGACGATAAAAACAACATGAAAAAAAAATAAACCAATTTGAAAAAAATATTTTTTTGTATGAAATCATGCACTCTAGAGTAAGCAGTGCCTACCCTGGCATCATACAAATAATGATTTTTCAAAGTGACATTTAAATTTTTTCAAAATTAAAATCAAAATATTTATTTTTGCAAAATAGATACATAAAGTATACTTTCTACAAGACAAAGTTAATTTTAACAATATAATATATCTTTAGAATACAAAAAAATATATAATAATACGGGAAATAAAATATACACCTGCATAAAATAGACGAATCTAGGAATGAAAATATTATATATACATAATGCAATGAAGAAATAAGTTTTTAAATAAAAACGGGAAATACATACAAAAAATATTAAGGTTGGGCTACTAAAATGTAATAAAGTTATACACTTGCATAAAATAGAGAAATATAGGAATAAAAATATTATATATACATAATGCCTAACCATCCACACCATTCGATTAGTATTGCTAAGAAGAAGGGCAAGAAAATTAGCAAACATTCCTTTTTTCAAAATTAAACATATGATACAAAATCATATGCATACCTACTCAAGTAAAGGCATAAAAAATATAAGACTGCTGGAATTATGTCACGAGAAAAAAATGTATCTTAGTGAACCCGTCTCATAATTAACAAAGTAAGTTTATATATGAATTAATTTTAAGCCTTTAGAGGAATCATAATTCATATTTTTTTAATTGTCAAACTTGACCTGCTTATTGCATTTCCAGCAAAAAGTTCTATGCACGCCACTGCCGGGTGTAAATCAAAGACACTGTATAGAGAACTAGACCGTACACTGCGATACAAAAACGAACCGAGCGAGATGGGTGTAGGCACTCGTAGGTCCCTTTCTAACACGTTAGAAACTCAAAAACACTATATAAGTATAATGTATATATATTAAATACACTGGCAACTTGCTAGACAAGGACACAGGAGTACCGACAGCTATCTCGCTTGGCTCGTTTTTCGCTTGAAAATGGTATCGTAATAATTACAACTTTATTTCTAAGGAAATAAAATCTAGTTTAGTTGAGCAAAAATTGAAAGTACACAGTCTAGTTCTGATACAATGTCTTTGGTGTAAATAGACTGCTACCATTAAATGAAACCACATATTCTACCGACCCTACTGAACCACTTTTCCCAAGAGTCATACCCGCGGATACCCTTAGTTTAGGAAATAATTGAGTTCCAAACAAAAATGCATGAACCCTAACGCACCGCCATTCGGACGAGTTTAGAGAGCGCGTCGTCTGTGAAACAGCTATTACGGTGCAGCGTTCTAAAATAGACCTTCCTCCTACGAGATAAAGTCTTTGAGTTACAGTTGATTATCTTTTTCTCTGAAGATTTTCGCGGGTTTTTTTTCGAATAGTTGTTCAGTTTGATCAGTAGGTAGAGTATACCTGTCAAGTGCGTGTCGGGCCACGCGCAGTGTAGGGTTCCGTAGTTGCCCAGTACATTTTATAAGTTGGTTTACTAATACAGAACTTCTAGTCCACTCGGAAGATGCTCTCCCAAAGAACGGCCCATACATTTTGTCGTGTTTAGAGGGGACTAAAAGTTTGGCGCGACCTGTACTCGTAAACCTGTAAAGCCTACTTAGTTGTGATAGTTTTCCTTTTAACTTCATTATACATATACATAATATTACTTCTATGAATATTTTTTTCATCAATGGATTTCTAAATCAAAAAATGGTTTTCCCACACTCACAATGTTTTTGAACGACCTAGGTATCTAACGATAGACTATGTTTTATTACGAAATCTATCGCTTTGGGATACTCTAAATATTATTAGAGTGCATTACAAACTAGAAAATATAAATTAGAAACAAATGCAATGAAGAGAATTTGAAAAAAAAATCCTAGGTGCAGGATTCGAACCTGCGACCTCTTTTTATCAAGACAAGCGCGCTAACCGACTGCACCACTGAGATATTTACCTAGACGGTTGAATTTTTCCACCATACTTGTCCACCGAATATTTTTGTGACTATTTGATCTAACCAGCTTGTAATGCACATACTGAACGCTCACGAGGGCGTTATGTGATTTCACGCTTTGTTCTTAGGAACAGATGGCGCTGTCGTCGCTACAATATGTGTTGCTTCAGATAGTTAAGAAATTCACAGTCTAAGATTATGTGTTTATTGCGAAATCCATCGCTTTAATATTACTATTAGAGTGCATTACAAACTAGAAAAGATAAATTAGAAACAAACGTAAAGACAAGAATTTGAAAAAATTCCTCTAACAATATCCCACGATACAGGATAGACGAGAAAAAAAAATCATCCCCAATTTACCCAAAAAATTGTTTTCGAGATTTTATCTTACCACTTTGTCGGCGTAATTGATATGTATACCCGCCAAACTAAAATTTTCTAATTAATAAATCTCTGAGCTAAGCGGTGAACAGACGGACAGCTGACATGGCGAAACAATAAGGGTTCCTTGTCGGACTACGGGATCCTAGAAATTCAACTTAAGGGGGTCCCCATACAAGAAACCTTGAAAAGGTTGCTTACGTTATTGGTTTTTGCTTTTAAGTCTCAAGGCGGTAACACATAGAAGTTTAAATTTATTCAGATTGTAGGACATACTATAAAGTAAAACAAAAAATAAAACTGGCCAAGTGCGTTTCGGGCCACGCGCATTGTAAGGTTCTATAGTTGCCCAGTACATTTTATAACCATCGCGCCAAACTTCTAGTCCGTCTCCCGAAGAACGGCCCATACATTGTCGTTTAGAGGGGACTAAAAGTGTGGCGCGACCTGTACTCGTAAAACTGTAAAGCCTATTTAACTGTGATAGTTTTCCTTTTAAATTCATTTTATATACTACTCCTGTGAATTTTTTCACATATTCGTAAACAACCGTTTAGCCGGCAGGGGGGGGACACTTGACTCGAACAAAAATTTGCATTTTAAAGCCTAATATCTCGCCAACGGATCCCTAAATCAAAAAATGGTTTTCATACACCTACAATGTTTTTGAACGACTATCAAACGATGGGATAGGCGAGAAAAAAAAATGGAAGATACTTAAAAACATTTTTTCTAGATTTTATTTTACCATTCTGTTGGCATGACTAATATGTATATCCACGCCAAACTACAGCTACAACAGACAGACGGACAGACGGATATGGCGAAACTATAAGGGTTCCTTGCCAGACTACGGAACCCTAAAAAGGAGGGTTCTGTACGCAGACGCCGCCAAATTTTTTGTCAGGCGCTACCATTTTAGTGACTTGGTTTTGATGTTGCTTTGGCATTATATATTGTTGTTATTTACCATAATGTTTTTAAGGTTCCGCACCCGTATTGTGGGCTGGTACGGAACCCTTTGTTCGCGAGTCCGACTCGCACTTGGCCAAATTATTTATGATTTCTTTCCAGATCTGAGACACAAAATAGATAAGTACAGAAGGCCTGCTCCCTATAACCAGCGATTTCGAGTATACGCACACATAGACATGTACGTACGACGATCTCGGTAGGATTCGGTAGAATGCCAGTACGACTAGTCACGAGTGCATGCGCTTTGCGATAGATTTGATGAGTAGGTATTTGAAATCAAGGTCAGTCATAGCTGGCCTTCTGTACCTATCTATCTTGTGTCTGAGAACCGTGTCCTATTTTGCCACTTCGTCTTGGTAATCTTTAGACAAAATTTCCAAAATGTATTAAAATAAATTTACTAAAACATTCGATTTCTTTTTTTGCAGAAGCCATTTCAAAATTAAAGAACATAGAAAAACATGAAGAAGGAATTTCTTTACACTATATTGATTGATGATATGTTACGCAGGTTCAAAAATATATATAAAAATTATTGATACTATTTATTGAATTGTTGTTATTTACATCTCCTTCTATACAAATAAGTTACCCTGAAATAACGAAGCTTTTTTAAAATTGTGGTAAAAACTATTATTATTTCATAATAAATACTCTCCAATTAACATCGAAGGCATCAAGCTGAAAAAATATAAAAGTATCCACTCATCTTTCATTAATATTAAAAAAAATATACATGTGCCCTTTTACATTCTAAGCTTTAGCAAATAGTACCTATAAAACAAGTGGAGCGACCGATTATACATCAATGGAACGACCGTAATTTTTTCAGTATACCTATAATATAATCTAATAAATTGGAGATTCAAAAAAACGTTGGAAATGTCGGATTTTCAAAAATATGTAGATACGCCCTTTCAGCTTGATGCCCTCGATGTATAACCTCACATGAAAACAAACAAAAACAATTAGTCACAACTCACAACACGACATACAGATGTGAACTTTTCAACCGACCTCAAAAAGGAGGAGGTTCTCAATTTGACTGTATTTTTTGGGTATGTTACTCCTTAACCTTGTCATTTCTTAACTGATTAGAAAAAATGATTTTTTTTTAACAAATTTGGTTTAATCCATTTTCGATCCTGGCCTCATCACCAGTGATAGGATAATCCGATGCTTTTATGATAACATCATATAGATGCGGCTTTTACTATATTTTTTTAATCTTATCTGTTAACTTACATTTAGATGTCGAGGTAATTATTTAAGCGTATTTACGTAAGACTGGTAACAGCACCATATTATCTTGCTGATGAACTGGTCTGATGATGCGACTGGAATGTGGACATAAGGTCTGCGGACAACTGCAGATCTCTCAAATTTGATATTATTTGATCGGTCTTGATGAGTACTTTTGTAAAAGATGGTGACCAGGGTCTGATGATGGGACTGGAAGGTCGAAATGAGAACTTCTCAACAAACAACAGCAGATCTCTCGAGTTTGGACAATTTAATCGGTCTTGATGAGTACTTTTGTAAAAGATGGTGACTTTATGGGTCTGATGATTGTACTGGAAGGCTGCGCAAGCAGGTATGCAGCTCCGAGTTCCTCGTTGAATAATGAGGAAGTCAGCTTCTCTGGCGGGTCCATCAACACACGTTGGTCAATCATGTCGTATATTGTTTGACGGCGGAGGTGCAGTGCAGGTGCGGGGCTTTCCTATCTTGACGATTGATTTAGGCGTAATTGTTGCTCACCCTGGTAGGCAGAGTGCGGATGACTCTGAGGTAAGTGCGATGTCGGCTGATGTGCCTGTTGCTGTAAAACGTGACGATCGTAGGTACTAGTGTTGACGTTTGTCAATAACATCAGCGTAGCAATACGCTACCCTTAAGTGGGCAAGGATTACTTGAATTCATACTTGAATTTATTTTGAGTTTAAGTTACAGAGGACCTCCTTTCTATAACTTCGAGTTGGTATTGGCGGTCCACTATAACCTAAACTAAGTAGAAACATAGCGTGTGGCTCTGTCTGTGTATGTTCCGCTTTAACTCGAGAACCACTCAATGGATTTGGATGCGATTTTTTTTATTATCATCGTAGTGATCTTGGTCAACATATAGGCTATATATAATGTTAATAAAATAACGCCCAAGCCGAAAACGGGGAAACGATTTTATTAGGCCGTATAACTAAAAAATTAATGTTCTATAATGATCAAATAAACGTTTTACATTTTTAATTGGTCCTAAAATATTTGTGGGTAAACGTAAATATAAACGTTAATAAAATATGGAATTGGCCCCAATTACGTGACGTTATTGTTTTTTAGTAGTTGCTTAGAAGTCAGAAAATGACCGTTTAACGTTATATAGAAGTTAAATAAAAGTATATAGACCGACTCTTCGGTCTGATACTGGTTATGTTGAGACCCTTCTGTGACCACTTATATCATATGATGACTGAAACGTGGTATTAGTGTCAAAAAACGACTCTAAGACTTCACATACCGGGTGTAAATAGAGTGCGACCATTAAATGAAACCACATATTCTACCGACCCTACTGAACCACTTTTCCCAAGAGTCGTGGAACCCCTTAGTTTGGGAATAATTGAGTTCCAAACAAAAATGCGTGAACCCTAACGCACCAACATACGGGCGAGTTTAGAGAGAGCGTCGTCCGTGAAACCTGCAGCTGATTGAGGTCAACGCTCTCTCTAACCTCGCCCGTATGTCGGTGCGTTACGGTTCACGCGTTTTTGTTTGGAACTCAATTATTTCCCAAACTAAGGGGTTCCGCGGGTATGACTCGTGGGAAAAGTTCACGGGCAACGTTTAACCAACGGTTTAATTATATAAAAATTACGTTAATGTTATGCACAAGACGACGGTTTTTTGCAAAAGCCTCATATTCAACTGAAATGTTCATATTCCCATTATTTTGTCCAATAAACTTCATGGCTGACACCATTATATGACGTCATATAAATTAGTCACGAAAACGTTTGTTCAATATATAAAATGACACACTTATACGAATCCGTAAAAAATTGTCGTAAAACGTTTATTTAACCTATCCGCTGACACCATTATGTGACGTTATATAAATAAGTCACAAAAACGTTTATTTAATCTATATATTGACATCATATGTGACGTTGCATAAATCAGTCGTAAAAATATTTATTCAATATACATAATAATACATTACTGTCATACGACTGAAATGACGCAAGATATACATTTATACAACGTGATAGTTAGCATAATACCACTATATAACTGTTACATAACTTGAAGACGACGTTTTTGCTATAGCTTTTACCACGCTGTCTCATCCCCGTTGTAAGTACTTTCTTTTATCCAAGGTATCATCGACACGGTAGCAGCCAAGTGCAATACAATTTTTTGAGAATATATAATATGAGAGTATATTTTCTATTGTTTTGTGATTTGATAACCTAATATTTACTTAGTGGTAAAAATAAATTGTATTGGCTTTTTAACGGCCAGTTAAACTGGTGCATTTTATAGCTATTCGATGTGCCCAGTCAAACCATTCTGTTTTATGAAATAAACATGCTATGTATTCCGTTTCTAATAATTATTTCATTAGAGTTTATTTATGCAAAGATTGTGCTAAGAAGTGATGAAGGTTTGTTTTTTGTGTTACGTATTTATTTTTGCTTGCAGATTCACAGTCTGCAGTGCAGACCATTGCCCGTGTTTTCTCCAACTTTTATCACTTAAGAGTATGGCATACCTGAAGAAAAAATGTTATTACCAACACAAAAAGGCCAATGCCAAATACTTTATTGGCTTTTGATAGAGGCGATTATTAGTAAAGCTAATTGACCTATTTGTCTAGGACGCGTAATACCAATAATTACGCGTGAAACAGCAGATCGGAGGGTTTTTAGCTAATACTGAAGTATTTTGTAGGGAAAAAAATACTTGATTTAAGTAGAAAACCTTTATATTTCTATTACCTATTTTATGAAAAAAAAATTAAGTTGATCTCTTAAACGCGTTCTTGAAACGAACGTTTGAAAACGAAAAAAAGAGGATGTAAAACATATTTATTTTGACAAAAGTATAAATCATAGTGCATTGTTTATAAGTAGATCACCTAGATAAAAGGTCTCTTACCTCCAATTACAACTGTATCGTCAGCTGTATGAAACTTTAGCAAGAAAGTGAAGCTGTCAACTTCAGGGTCCCAATTAACACCAAGTACACGTTCTGTCAGCTCATCTTTGACGTTGGATAGCATTTTTACTCCACCCGGTGCGAGCTTGTCTTCTGGTAAGTGTGCTAAAAGTTCTTTAGAGTTTAACATGAAGTTTCTCATATTAAAACCACCTTGTGCATGGATACTTACTACCTCGTTGACAACCTGGATAGCTTCATCGAGAGAATCGATCGAATGAATGTAGTCGTCGACATAATGATGATCAATAATAGCTGTGACTGCTTGTGGATTTGTTGACTCAAACCT
Organism: Ypsolopha scabrella; assembly: GCA_910592155.1. Classification (NCBI taxonomy): domain Eukaryota; kingdom Metazoa; phylum Arthropoda; class Insecta; order Lepidoptera; family Ypsolophidae; genus Ypsolopha; species Ypsolopha scabrella. Next base: position 16,261,201 of record OU342980.1, read on the forward strand.
ACGTGCATTCAGATTTTTTACGTACTGTGCTGATGACGGAGAACAGACAGCACCAAATGTCATGACGTTCATGACGTACTCATCTTTATTCCAGAGAAGTCGTTGAGCCTATCTGTCTTCTTCTCTGATAAGAACACGATGAAACATCTCTTGGATGTCTCCCATCACAGCCACTTTTCCGGTACGAAACCCTAATAGAATCCCTGGAAGAGACGTCAAAAAGTCCGGACCGCTTAGCAAAAAATCATTTAAAGACTTACCCATGGATTTCGCTGCGCAGTCTAGATCTAGCCTCAATTTATTTGGTTTATTAGGATTAAACACTGCAAAATGTGGCAAGCACCAAGTTTTGTTGGTCTTGGTTGACTTGTCTCCGTCTCTGAGCTTTGATATGTAGCCCTTCTGCAAATTCTCCTTGACCTTTTCTTTGTAGCTGGCAGCAAACTCAGGCATCTTGTCCATTTTCCGGATGATACCCTCAAGCCTTTTACGTGCTACACCGTAACGGTCAGGCAGTGAAGGTTCGTTATCCTTCCAAAGAAGTCCAGTTTCATACCTGTCACCTATCAGTTTAGTAGTCTTCTCCATAATAGCTAAGGCTCTCATATCCTCACGAGAACGAGAAGTGTCGGTACAGGGTTTAGTACCGAAACCGTCAGTAGAAAATGATTGTTTTACCATGTCATTAAGCTCGTCACATACACATTTTATGTGAAAGATATCAGCGTCATTTGGTGTCATTGTTGAAAGTTTACCATGAATAGTGATACCTAGTTGAGTTTCAGATAGGTACTATAGATCCGTCTCTAGGTCCTATTAAAGCCCGTCTGGTCACTATAAGCTCAATGTTGTCAGACCCAATGAGTAACAATGGTCGTTGATTGTAGCTCGTCATGTCATTGTCTTTTACAAAGTCCGATAGATAAGGAAAATTATTTACGAGTTTAGAAATATTTACAGTATGCATAGGAAGAGATAAATTATTTACAGACCTAACATTTTTTTAATTAAAACCCTCATTGTTATTTTGTCCTCGAATGGAGAATGATACGATCTTCGAGTTCGTTTCGTTTGTCGTCATGCCGGTGGCGCCACGTAGTTGCAGAGTGGTGCTCGGGCCGGTGATACCGGCGCGCTGCAGGAGAAACTCATCAACGAGAGATAAGGCAGCGCCTTCATCAAGCAGGGCTAGTGTCTCGACGTCTCCTTGAGGTCCAGAAATCATGACGGGAGCAACTTTAAGAAGTATCGTCGCGGTCGAATTTTCGCAGTGATGAACCGGAGCTGGTATATACGCCACTCGATGTCTGATCTCCCGTTGTCTGGTCAGAACCGTGGAGCGGAGCGGCGGCGTGTAGCAGGGGATGATGGATTCTATCACATTGTGGCTCTGTACATTTTTGCTTTCTTCTACATCCTTTTAGTTGATGTTTCGAGGAAAGGCATGAGAAGCATAGCTTGTTCATCGTTATAAGCTTCCAACGATCGTCAATAGAAAGCCGTTTGAAGTCAGCGCAGTCCTTCAAGTCATGATGACTATTACATATGATGCATGCTCTTTTCTTCGTAGCTATAGTCGTGGTCATGGCTAGTATCGGCTTCCGTTCGAACTTGGAATTATGTTTTCGTTCATTGTCTGTAGATGGTAATGGTGCGACATGTGTGGCCGCTCGTGCGACAATCATCAACCAATCAGATAAACTGTCTAGTGTAACGATTTTGATCCCTCTATTTTCAAGGTGAAAAATCCATAGATATTTTAAATTTGATGGTAGTTTACTGATGATCTCTCGAATTAAGGTTGGATTTGTAAGATGTCCAACCTCATTTGTCATTTTCATAGTCGCTACAACGTTTTGCACTATGGTTGCGAAGTCTATTAGGTGGTTGATGTCATCGTGACGTACATAGGTAACACTAAAAGTCTCCGGAACTGGCCACTTACATAAACAATATTTAAAAATTTATTGCAACATTTGAAAATAGAACTCTTTGGCTGTAGAATGCAGTTTGTTTCATCTGACTGTCTTTTGTTTTTACCTTGTGGCGCCATTTAAAAAATTGTGTGTCTGCATCAACATGGATTTAACTCGGGAAAATTTTCGTAGTATGATTTTCTACGATTTTAAGTGTAATTTGACAGCTCAACAGAGCATCGCTCGGCTTGAAACAGCTTTTGGCAATGAAGCACCATGCAAGACGACTGTTTATAGCTGGTTTGCAGAATTCAAGCGTGGTCGTATCAATCTCAGTGACGAATCTCGCGATGGTCGGCCGTCCACCGCTGTGACCAACAAAAACATCGATGCTGTGCGCCGTATGATTGAAACAGACAGGCATGTGACCTACCATGAAATTCGTGCATCCTTAGAAATAGGCATGAGTCAAATACAATCAATCCTACACAAACATTTGGGTGTGAGAAAGCTGTGCTCGCGGTGGATCCCACACAACTTGACCGAGGCTCAAAAAACGGACCGCGTCACTTGGTGCAGTGCCATGCTTACCAGATTCAACGAAGGTGCGTCAAATTTGGTGTGGGACATAGTAACAGGTGACGAAACATGGATTTATTGCTACGATCCCAAAACAAAGCAGCAATCGAGCGTATGGGTCTTTCAAGATGAGCCGAAACCAACCAAAGTGGCGCGCGTGAAAAGTGCATCTAAGCGGATGATTGCTTCTTTTTTTAATAAAACTGGACACGTGGCTACTGTTGCTTTAGAGAATCGTCGTACCGTGAATAGTGACTGGTACACGACCATTTGTTTGCCGGAAGTTATTGACGAACTCCGTAAAAATAACCGTAAACGCCGTATCATCCTGCACCACGACAATGCTAGTTCTCACACGGCCAGACAGACAAACGACTTTTTGAAGACGAAAAATGTAGAACTCATGAGTCATCCTGCATACAGTCCCGACCTGGCACCTTGTGACTTTTTTCTGTTCCCAAAAATTAAGAACCAATTACGCGGTCAACGATTTTCATCACCAGAAGAGGCTGTCGAGGAGTATGAAAAACACGTTTCAGAGGTCACCACAGGGGAGTGGCACAAAAGTTTTCAAAACTGGTTTGATCGAATGAAAAAGTGCATAGACGCCAAGGGAGATTATTTTGAAAAACAATAAATTAATTTTGTACCTTTAATAGTATTTTTTCATATTCATTCCGGAAACTTATAGTGCGTCCCACGTATGTTACGAGTGTCACGGATTTTTGTCAACATAACCTCGATCAAGTAATCAGGTCGACCGAACCTCAATTTTAATGTTCCTATGATTTTGTTTAGGTTTGTCGCACTCACCAAAAGAGCGAATACGGAGTCTCGAGCACGTCCTTTGAGGCACTTCGATAATCTAGCGATGTCTCGTCTGTACTGGCATAATCTAGTCGTAGATACGAATTGGCTGTAAAACATGGGCCACTCCTCCGGGTTCCCAGAAAAAGGTGGAAGGTCTTTGACTGATTGTTGTCTTGCTAGAAACTTGCTGATATCGTCTTGTCCTGGCTGTCGAATAGATGAACTCGTATTTTCAATCGGCGTGGCCGAGGTGCCGCAGCACGGTCGAGCTGTAGCAGCTGTCGTAGTCTCCGCGGCATTAGCGGCAGGGGTGATCTTATTCTGATTCTGGTCTTCATATCTGTCATGTCTGTTACGACTCACGAGTGATGTTGATGAGGTTCGGGATGAGACACGAGATGAGGCTCGGCTGCGCCGCTCGTCAGCTTTGATGGCGGCTGTATGTATCTTAAGCTTTTTATTTATCAGGTCTTGTTTAATTTGTGCCATTTGTTCGGCAGCTTCTATCTGCAGGTCAACTAGTCGTCGACGTCGTATTGTTGATGCAGTTGAAGCTGCAGATAATGTTATCAGGTCGGATGGTGACGGTGATAGGTCTCGGTCTCTGTCGGAGACGCGCTCAGGTTCGAGGGTCGTGTCGGGATTCTCCCTCGAAGGGTCGGCGAGTGGTTGGTCATCGTCATTATTGAACTTTCTCTGTATCTCCATATTTTAGGTGTTTTTAGTCTCGAAGGACCACTTTATTGAAAGTCTGAATCAATAAAGATAATTATTTTATTTAGAAAAGAAGCCTGTCCATTTGCTAATTTTCCAGTCTCAAGTCCAAGTCAGTGTCAAATCTAAAGTTATGGTCGTTTTGTGGCCAGCCACGAAGGAGTCCGTAACAACCAGAAACGTGCGTGGTTTGTGGTACCGGCATCTCCTTTTTAAGGGCAGATTTTAGTATACTTCAATGGCTCTTTCGCAACTTTTAAGGCCATATGTAATAACTGCCCAGTTTTTATTTGTAACAGCATAATTATATCTAGACACGTGGCAGCGTCTAGGCGCGTGTATTCCGCCGTGTTTTATGTCACACAAACAATTTTAAGCCCCTATAACTCATTTCCTATTAGCTCTACGAAGTTGCAATTTTACCAATTACCCAAAAACGTAAACTTCATAAAGGAAACTTGAACAGTACTCGAGATATTCACGTCTAAAAATCACAACTTTTATCACTGACTGACTCACTCATATATAACCTAAACCACTTCCAGGGGACTTAGAAACTTAAAATTTCACATAACGGTAGGTCATTGACCGTATGCAAAGTAAAAATTCAGAAAATCACAAAATTATTCCAGAAGTTATTTATTCACACACGCTGGGCAAGTGGGTTGGTGAGCGCGGTGAAACCCTTGCAACAGTGACGCCGCTTACCGTCATCAGTTTGTTTATTTATAGCCCGGCAATTTGGGGTGGAAGTACCGCCATCAATCGGTCCCAGCATAGCCATAATAGAGACGGCTATGGTCTCAGGCAATGGCGGGCCACCTGGTTGTGCCTGTTTGAGAGGTGTTCGGATAACTTCGGGGGGTTCGCGAGTAAGATGGTGGTACCTCCACAGTCGAGCCCGGCACCAGCTCTGCAACCTCAAATTATTTATTACTTACCAACTTAAGACCTTTAGACCTTTAGACTAGTATATCTTTGGCTTCTGTATTTGCAAAGGTGCTTGACAGCCTTCTAACTATAATCAGTTTGGTTTTCGCAAAGGATTATCGACACACTATGCCATACTTGTCTCAAGCAGGCTGTCAAATATTAGACCGAGCGCAAAACGCTCCTATAAGCATGTTTCTTTGACCTGTCGAAGGCTTTTGACCTGGTTTCCTATAAAATCCAATAGTCCATATTAACATATACCTTTGAGAACAAATGACCTACAATCATTCTATCTACTCCGATCACTGGTCATAAGTGAAATAATGTCCAACGTTAATAACAACACATTCTTGGGTTCCTTGTTATGGAATATATAGAACTTGGCAAATTTTCATAGTCAATTACTTGCATGCATGATGTGACTTTTAAACGTATAAACTATAGCTATCAAGGGTCAATAATTGTAAAGATAAATTCTTTCCAAGCAACATAGTATCCGAAGTTAAGGGAAGAGCACTAGACTACGCGGCCATACAAAATGAGATAGCTTCTCATTTGTACGCTAATCACATAAAACTTTAAGTAACTTCATCTTTTGCACAACCTACATGTCCTATTTAACTTTAAATTTCGGATAATAAACACGCATAAGAAGTACAAGCACTTAAAAATCTGTGTTTTAAGCTCCAAAATATTCCATTTTCATATTCGATTTTCTTATGCATTTCTCAAGCAAAATCATAGTTTTTTAAATTTCGGACTCGTGTTGGTTCATAAATATTTGTAAAATGCAATCATTTCGTATATAGAACGTATAGGATTTCAGTAATTAGGTAGAGCCGTTCGAAATCGCGGGCGCAAATTACATAAATCCGGCATCGTACTCTGTCGCATCAGGGGTGGGAAAGACATGCGGGGGGATCACGGGACGAGCGATTATACTCGTTTCACTCACCTTACTCGCTTGATTCAGGTGAAATTGATTTATCAAAGAGTTTTTACGTCTAGGTTAGTGGAAAAAATATTGAGTGTGGTGGACAGAGTTTTCTTGCAAAAATTGTTGAGTACTTATTATTTGTTTTTTTTTTTTATAAAAAAAGAGGCAGATGTGCAACTAAAAAGTATTGCATTTCGCTAAGCCCCTACGTATTATAAAAACTCTGTTTTAGGTTTGCAAAATAATTTTACTTCATACGGGGGTAAAAATAATTATGTAGTCCCTTCTTATTCTGTGAGATTATTCCATGGAACGAATAGATCACATACTAAAAGGGAACTGCGGAAATAAAAGTAACATTCAGTTAAAATTAATACTGGGGCTAAATTTAATAACTAAAGTATGGCCAACGAGACGAGATGAAATACGTAAACAATCGGACCGTTACTGAGAATAATGACGTCAGTTGGTCGACGACAGCTGTTGTTGCGTGGGTTGTGTGGTACAGATAAGCAGTCATTACCGCAGTTACCAATATTTGGTCCGCCATTTTGTGAACAAGTTCATTCCTATTTGGATTGCGTTCGAAGTGATATTATTTCATTTACGTGTTTGTTTAGTTTTTTCTTATTATTAATCCGTTAGTGTTAGTTTTTCTTGTTGATTTTCTTGTTGATTTTTGATTGATTGACAACATGACTGATATGATAATACAAATAATTTTTTTTTTCATAAATACGGCTAATTCGGACTCTTTCGACAAATCATCTTCGTTTAATACAGACGACAAAGATTAGAATAGAAAGTTAAAAATTTATATAAAATTTAATAAAATAAAAATGTTTTGAACGCCTGAAAGTGTGTTTACATTATTTATTTCGTATTGTTGGCCTTATTTTAGGTATCTATTACGGATGATCGGTGAAGTTCAAAAGTAGATTTTCGTTTAACTGCAAAGGAAAAAATTGGTGTGAAAAAAATTAATAAAATTATAATCTTATAGAAATATTGAATATATTAATAAGAATAAACGAAAAATTTCAATATTAAATGTACATAAGGACACATTATAACTTGACCCTATTCAGAAGTTAAGGGCACTTTATTCGCCCCAACTCCCATACTAGCGCAGTTCGCTGATAATATCCATATATAAAGGTACTTGCCCATTATTTTTTCTTTTTCAACATATTTCATACAATATCCACGACTTGAGTCTAAAATATTTATTAAAATCAAATACATACAAAAGTTACAAGCGTATAAAAGTCCTGAATGTTACACATATTTTGATGAATATTTATGTACAGTAATGTCCTAGAAGCGATAGAACAAATCAAATGACTTTAAATTCACCGCATAGTATATTTTATACTATTTAAAAATATTTTTGTTTCATATCGATTTTTGGGATATTTCTCCTGAAATCATAGGAAGACCCAAAACCATTCTTGAGTTTTTTCAAAACATGAATTTTGTCTCGCGTTAGCTTGCGCCTCACAGCGTGTTAGGTTAGTTCCGTACGAGCTCGGTAAATGAACGTTCGGGTCAACCAATAACAGTCAGTCAGTGCTCTATAACCCGAACTTGAATGTAGAATGAAATAGCAAGCATATCGACCCCGTGCGCGACTGACTTCAAGCCATCGACTACAGTGCTCTTAAAATAGTTATGTCGTCGGTTTTGAGAGATTTTTTTCTGTCAAATCAACAGATCATTTTATACAAAACAGTGAAATACGGAAACATAAGTAACATTCGGATAAATTATACTGAGACTTAATTTCTTTACTATGGAAAAGGAAAGCTACGTTTATCGGCAAAAAGAAAAAAAAAGGGGTAATAAAATTAACAAGTGAGTATAAATATGTATTGTATATTAAACTAAGATAGAGTTCCTAAAAAAAACCTCTAAAGTTTTGAGCCTTTCTTCCTACCGATCAAGCTTTTGATGTGGATACCTAAACATTTATTAACGCTCATCACATTGAATTTCAGGAAACCGAAGCATTGTAAGGCCGGTTTCAACCTTTAGATCAAAATATAAACAGGTAAATATTTATTAGGTAAATACGCAGATAAAGTCTATGATAAAAATTTAATTCTAATATTTATACTAAACATTAGACTGGAATGGACGAGGCATAAACGTAAGCGGAGAGTACATTTCACATCTTCGCTTTGCCGGTGACATTGTGATAACGGCGGAAATGGTGCGCGGCCTTAGCGATTCTTCGAGACGAGTAGGCCTGCGGATGAATTTGGATAAGACTAAGGTCATGTCCATTTGTCACGTCATCCAAGGGCCACTAACCGTCGACAATGTCAGCATCGAAGTTGTTCAAAAATATGTTTATCTGGGTCAAGTCATACAGCTGGATAAAAACAACTTCGACGCCGAGGCTGACAGAAGAATATGCTTGGGTTGGGCAGCATTTGGAAAGTTGCGTTACATATTTACGTCGTCAATACCGCAGTGATTAAATACAGTACGTGATGTACAACCAGTGCGTCCTTCCTGTGATGATGTATGGCGCTGAGACGTGGTCTCTTACAAAGGGCCTGATCCACCGATTTAAGGTCGCTCAGCGAGCTATGGAGCGGGCTATGCTTGGGGTATCTCTGATGGATAGAATCCGAAATAAGGAGATCTGTCGGAGATCGAAAGTAACCGACATAGCCTGCAGAATCAGTAAGCTGAAGTGGCAGTGGGCAGGCCATATTTGTCGCCGAGATGATGGCCGTTGGGGCCGAAAGGCTCTAGAATGGAGACCACGTGCAGCAAAGCGTAGTGTAGGCCCTCGTGCCCGCTGGACCAACGACCTGAAGGACGTTGCGGGGGGCGGCTGGATGAGGAGGACGGAGGACCGACATGAGTGGAGAAATTTAGGAAAGACCTATGTCCAGCAGTGGACGAACACGGGCTGATAGATGGATGGATGGATTTATACTCAAGGGATTCAAAAGCAACTGAATGTGCAACAACTATTTTAAATTGCACTTTTGATAACGGAGATGGATATTTTTACAGGTTTTGATTTATTTAATTAGATTTGCACTATTTTAGTTTGATATTTCTCAATTTGTCGTAGGGGTAACCAAGGAATAACTGAAGCTCAAATGTCAGAAAATCATAAAAACTTTCTAATTAACTATAATGAAAATGATCACCCCACTTTAAGCTCCAACAAAAATACACAAGTAAAAGTAGACTTCATTAAAAACATTACCTCGGAACCGACATTTCTTTTGATATATTTTTTCGTATCTTTCAAGTATTTAGTCATTATCAACGTAATTTAATTGATTTGGATTGTATTAATTAAATTAAAACCTATGGGTTTAACATTCTACATTCTAATATTCTATTTTTTTACGCTATCATTCAATGTCACATCTCATACTACGTGAAAAAACCTTCTACTGCATTCCCCCTCTGTGATATTTGTTGGCAATTTTTGTTTCTATACATCAATATCAAATGATTTTCATTCTAGTTCAATTAACCGCGAAGAAAAAGTGCTTGAAGTTGGATGCATAAATTATGAAGAAAATATTTTCAAGTGATACATCGTCATCAAACTTTGAAAAGGATTGAAAAGGAAAATGAAAAAATAAATGACATTAGAAGGAAGAGTAATTGGCGATATAAAGTATTTCATCGACAGCTTTTTGAATTTAAAAGACGCATATGATTCCTGTACACCAAAATTTGTAGCCTCGGAGATGAGTCCTGCAGACGCCATTCAAAAGGGATTGATCACATTTTGTAAGGTGACGACTCAAGGCATAGAACTGAAAACAGAGCATAACTATTATTATCAGGTCCAAGGTCAACTTCATGTGACGCAAAGGACTTATTGCTATTTTATTGTTTGGAGTTCAAATGGGTTGCTTTACCTAAAAATCAAGAAAAAATGCAAAAACCTCTGAAAAACTTTTACATGCAGTGTGTTCTTCCAGAATTGATTGAACCTAGAGTACCTAGAATTATGACTGCAAGAGAACGTATTACTATTAGTTAACTTAGAGTAGAAATTCAAGAAAAAAAATCATCACAACATCACATTTTTCGTACATTATGTTATCCTTGTAACTACTCGTATGTCTACACTTGTTGGAATTTACACAAAATGGTTACTAAAAATTACTGTATATTCCATAACTACGTTTTCTTAACTAAATATCCGACCAGCTCCACATAAGAAATTGTCAAGAATACCTTAAACATAAAAAAATTTTTTTCAACATTCCGACGTTAATATGTGCAAAAATATCTGGATAAAAATATATTTTGTTTTATTTGTATTTGAGCGAATCTAGCTTTTTAGAGTATTTTGAAAACTACTCCAGCGAAACCTAGACCAACTTAAGTAATAAATTTAAAAAACGCAACATCAATCAGCTTATTGTTACCTTTTTAAGACTCATATTTACCTATTACACATCTTGATACAAATAAAATTTTCATAACTCTATGATCTATGATATAATAAATAAATAAATAAATAAATAAAATAAACATCCTGTTGATTAATTTCTTTTTGATTTAATTTCTTGTTGATTAAAAATAGGTATACTACATAACGTTTACTACTATACTAAGCCTTACCGTATAAAAAAGTAAATTATATGTACATACTTTACATAACATCTTTTATATAAATATTACATAAATTGCTTTACATAAATCTTTTTCAATTTACTTCACTTTTCCTTATGTCAGCGGTCAAAATATATATGGAAAGTACATAATTAAGCTTACGGCCTGTATAGGTAGTTCTATTGAGAAGAAGAGCACTAAATACACGGTTTTGGAAACGCAAACTGGTGATACCATTTGTCTTCAGGAACAACTTTTACTATGGGAACAACAATGAAATCATAAAAATCAGGTGTTCCATACAAAAGATAAATTACCTACCCGCCTAAAATGTACTGAGTATATGATTATTTTTTCGTGATTCGAGTACTACATAGCTCTGTACTCTGTAGTAAAAATTGTTCGTTAGAGGAGATATTAATTATTTATTTATTATTTAGTCATTAAAGCCAATAGGACTTAGAAGAGTACTACCACGTAAATATCCATTTAGTTACTCGATTGACCACACAGTAACCCTCCGAAATATTTTACATATTATAGTATCCTACATTCGTCCGTTTGATACTATAATATTGTACTCTTTAGACAAAGACAATTAAGAGGTCATTCATTTTTAATTAATCAATCAAAAGCACTAAAAACGAAGGTATGAAAGGATGTACTGATCTGAGTCCAATCTGTGGGTACACAGTGAACAAGTGCGGAGCGCGCGGGGAGGACGCGCTCGTGCTGGCCTCGAGTGACCGAAACAGCTATAACAATTGTGAAAATCCAAATCTCGCGCGCGAAAGATTTACCGTCTAGCCTTAAAGGAAAACAGGAAAGTTAATATTCGATTTAAATTAAATTGACTTCTAGTACTTGTTCCAAAAACAATCAATATTCTTTTTAACAGAGATTTATTTAAGTCTAGTACTTATTTATGTAAATAATTTATCATTTTAATTATATACTTATTTGTTGAAATCAAATTCCTTCTAAGCAGTTAATTTTAGATGTATGGAAAGATTTAGAAAATTTTACTGAAAATTTCGCATTAATTTATTCAACGACTTTTTAAATTGAATGCATTGACCTCTCATATTATAATAATAATTATAGGTTGTAGAGCTAATGCCGGGCTCGACTGTGGAGGTACCACCATCTTACTCGCAAATCCTCCCGAAGTTATTCGGGGGAGAGTAAGAGAACAGCTCTCAGGCAAAACTAGGCGGCCCACCATTGCCTGGGACCGATGGATGGCGGTATATCCACCCCCAACTGCTGAGCCTTATATAAAACAGACTAGTGACGGGCAGCGGCGTCACTAGTGCAAGGGTTTCGGCACCGCGCTCACCAACCCGCCTGCCCAGCGTGTGTGAGTATGGGCATTTCTTCAAGGAGGACCGCCAAGAGTGGCGTAATCTTGGAAAGGCCTATGTCCAGCAGTGGACGAAACAGGCTGATGGATGAATGGATGGAAACATTAATAATTGTTAACGTTGTTTATGAGAGGTCAATGATTGAATGTTATGTTGAATGTTAACCATGTTGTTTAGAAAGAATTGATCCTTACATTTGGATTTTTAGATCGGCATCATAAAAACACAGGAAGTTGTGTTTTTCAAATTACCGATTTAAGTACGCAATTTTTCAAAAATCTTTTAAAAGCTACTTATAAGAATACAATTTTTACGATAAAAAGATCTCCAACATTTGATGTGCTTTTTCTACAAGGCCCATTGAGATGGGACGTCCTGTATGTACATTATATACTACGTCATCAACGTTTGTCACAGCTTTGACAGAAGCTTGATCGATTCTCGTATCTTGGAGGTAACCTTAAAAAAGAAAATTCAATGTACTTTCAGGTACTTGTAGCCCTAAGCCCAAAACCGGACCACCACGCTAAGGAATTTTACAAGTAAAAATTTCCTACCCACCCTCAATTTTTAAGAATAATTTTAATTTCGAATTTTCATTTAATTCGAATGAATTTCGAATTCATTTCGAAGAACCGGTGACGTCATTTGACGCAGAGAAAGACGAGAATAGTAAGGTTGAGTCCATGGAACCAGGTGTCGTGCACGAGTCTGCACGACGCCGCAATGAATCTAACGAACAACCGATTTTAGACAATCATACACTAACTTTCACTATGCTTTCAGGTACTTGTAGCCCTCAGCCCGATACCGGACCGTGCGATGACAAATGCGTAAAGTGGTATTTCGACCCTCTGTGGAATAGATGTTTTACATTTGTGTATGGAGGTTGTGAAGGTAACTCCAACAAGTGAGTATTTGTTAAAGGTACGCAATGTGCAAGCAATTTGACTGTACGGCACCGCGTGTTATTTGTATTTACGTATAAACAAAACAGTATACTTATAAGGCCCTGCAATAATAACTGAAAATAATTCTAGGGTACATCATATATCGTTCACTGATCAAATTCCGGAAGAAGAAAAAAATTTTTGATGAAATAATTTTTTGACTTCCAGTACAAAGTGGTTCAATCAGCTGACAAAATTTCTATAGAAAGGTAAAAAATGTGCGCGAAAAAATTATTTTTTTCGATGGAATGTAGTCTTTTAATAATATTCTGTCATCTGTTGAATTTTTTTTCACTTATTATATAAGGTCCTACAATAATAACTTTAATAAGTGAAAAAAATTCTAGGGTTGATAGTGTATCGTTAACTGATCACATTAAAAATAACAAAAAATGGTCATGTAATGGTCATATATTTTTTTAAGTTCACAGTACAAAGTGTTTCAATAAGCTAAATTGAAAAAAAAATCACGTAATTAAAAAATACTTTCGTTGGATAGTGGTCTATAAGCGAATTGTAGGACCTTGAATATGTTACTCACCGGGGAAGTACATAATTCAGTCATCTTATAGAATAGCTAGTTATTCTGTATACGAGTGGATTTGTCAAGGCAATATATAAAAAAAAATTATCTAACCTCATATATTAAAATCCTCATTACGAACTCGAAATTACTGGCATAATGAAAAATATTTCTCTGAAAAAATTAAAAATAGTAGTTTATGAAACTGGTCATAAAAATGTTATTAAAAAAACACGAGTGTTTTAATACCTAGTTATGTATAGTTTCATACACTACACTAAACTCATGCCTACTAACTTGTTTCCATAATATTGGCAAGTTTTTCGTTAGCCTTTTTTGATTTTTCTTCTAAAAGCTTGTTCTACATACGTAATTTCCGTCGTCGTTATTTCCAGAATGTCAGGTGGAATCAAATATCATTCATCACCATCCCTGCTGTCAATAATTTTAGGGCAAAATAATTATTTTGATCCATAAAACTACAGTAAGTAATGAATAAATTTCCTCGAAAACTATGGCGCAACAAACAGTTCAGTTCATCCATTGAGAGACTGAGTCCGTCCAACGCACTGTAAGCCATATATAATATCTGGCCGAAAATAATGTTGACTCTAACCTCGTTGTTGTTTTCTACGTATTGGAGAACATTATATAGAAACCTCATTGGTATTTGATATTAAACCTCAGACATGTCTGTATGGGCTAAGTTCCCTTTGTCTTCCTAGTTAGTATCACATGTACTGTAATCTCAGAACAAGTTTTTTTATATCATTATTTTGTTCGGAGACCTAAACTATAATTTTATTTTTTAATTTTTTAGAGATGTTCATGAAAAATATTTTTCATTATGCCAGTAGTTTTGAGTTCGTAATTAGGATTTTACGATATGAGGTAAGGTAAAATAAATTATAGTATAGTTTATCTGAGAGTTTACGTCTCCGAAAAAAATAAAATTATAGTATAGTTTATCTGAGAGTATAGGTCTCCGAACAACATAATGCTATAAAAAAACTTTTTTTGAGATTACAGTATATGTGATACTAACTAGGAAGGCAAAGGGAACTTAGCCCAAACAGCCATATCTGAGGTTTAATATCAAATACCAATGAGATTATCATATAATATTCTCTAACACGTACTAAATAATATTGCGGCGTGACAAAGGAGGTCACAATTTAATTTTATTTTCTGCCTGCATTGTCTGTGGCTGCCGGCGCACGCAACGGCGTACCCATGCGTGGTGGACTGTTGGATTTTGGTGCCATAGCTTACGTGGAAATTATTATTTACTGTGGTTTTATGGGTCAAACCAAAAGTATTATTTTGCCCTAAAATTACTAACAGCAGTGATGGTGATGATAATTTGACGCAACCTGACATTCTGAAAATAACGACGGAAATTACGAACACTTTTAAAACGAGCTTTTACAAGAAAAATCAAAAATGGCAATGACAAATTTTATCAAGATTATTATGAAAACAGGCTGTTAGGCATGAGTTTAGATAAAGTAGTGTATGAAACTATTATATACATAACTAGGTATAAAAAAACCTCGTGTTCTATTAAAAATTAACACTCGTGTTTTAATAACCTTTTTATGTACCAGTTTCATAAAATACTATTATTTATCGCTAACCATTACATACTGACCTAGGTAACGTATGCAATAACCTAGGATGATATAATAATGCATAGTCGAATAATTTTTTTTGCATGTACTAGGGGGGATCAAAAAGTAGTGAGCACGATTTGTCGTTTTTTTCTGAATGTAGTCATTTGTTTGCTTCGTGTCAGAAAGTGTTCTCGAAAATGGAGAAAAATAAAGTGCGAGCCGTTATTAAATACCTCTGTTTAAAAAAGTTAACGATGCAAGAGATTCACTGCGATTTGGAGGCAACATTAAGAGAGTCTGCTCCACCGTATTCCACTGTCACAAGGTGGGCTTCTCAATTTTGAGTAGGGAGAACGAGCACGGAAGACGAACATCGTTACGGCCGTCTATCGACGTCAGTCACCCAAGAAAATGTAGTGAAAGTCGAGAAAATTGCATTGAGCAATCGAAGAGTTTCCATCCGTTACTTAGTTCAAGAAACGGGCATTTCATATGGTAGTATTTAATCCATATTAAACAATCTTTGAATATGAGAAAAGTCTCCGCAAGATGGGTGCCGAGAATGTTAACCGACAGTCATAAACAAAATTGACTTGAATTTTGAAAACATTGTTGGACAAGTTTCAAGAAGATTCTGAAAACTTTTTGTCTCATTTCGTAACAATGGACGAAACATGGGTCCATCATTTTGATCCTGAGACAAAACAGCAATCTTCGCAATGGAAACGGCCATCATCACCGACCCCGAAGAAGTTTCGTGCCGTGGCATCGGCTGGCAAGGTTATGGCCTCAATATTTTGGGACTCAGAAGGTATATTGTTGATTGGATATTTGGATTTGTATAAAAAATAACTATAGAACAGACTTTCAAATCTAAAATTCTCGTACATTTACGTACGAGAGCCGGTTTGACTCGTACATCGTTCACGAGTTGAAATTCACGTACATGTACGATCATTCTCGTACGTCTGGCAACCCTGAGAGTAGGCACGCGGCTCGTAGACTCGGAATAGTTTTTTCACGAGTGTCCTTATACAATGTTTGGTGTTATGGATTTTTTTCATCATCAACTACTATATTTAGGTAAAATTATTGCTACCTACTTTTGAAATTAGTATGGCTTTAACATCAATTTTACCGATAAGGAGATCAGGAAAAATGCTAGCTTTTTTCTCAGTACTTTTCCTTAGCATTTTCTTTACTTTTTTTCCTTTTGCCTTTTCCTTATACTGTTTGGACTGTGAATGCTGTGGTGGGCATCCACATATATTTTTATATGTTTGTTTGTACGCACACATTGGCACCTCACCACACTATTTTTCCTTTTGTTTATACCAAATCATCATATTTACAACAATCCTTATCACTATCTTATGTTATATACTAAGGGCTATTTGTACATACACATACGATACACATATCTTAAGGCCACGACGACGCGTGGGAGCTAACTGGGGGCAGAGCCAAAAATGTGGTGCGGAGATATTTATACTATCTCCCTGCACCTAAGCAGTTGCTTATAATCTATGTAGCTACGCTAATTAGGAAGGGCAAAGTCTCTAATTTACAGAAACCATTTTTAGGGTTCCGTACCCAAAGGGTATCCAACGGGACCCTATTACTAAGGCTGTCCGTCTGTCCATCTGTCTGTCTGTCTGTCTGTCCGTCTGTCACCAGATGTATCTCATGATAGTTAGACAGTTGAAATTTTCACAGATGGTGTATTTCTATTACCGCTATAACAACAGATACTAACCTAAGACCTGCGCACTCCCATACAACAGACATGATTTTTTGCCGTTTTTTAGATAATTCATGAACCGTGATAGTTAGACAATTGAAATATGCGTACTGTAATACTACACGTACTTTGCGCATGATAACATGATTTTTTTTTACGCTACCCACCTACTTTTTTGTGTACTGATTTATTTGTTCGTGTTTGGGATTGTAATTTCTCATTTTGTATTGCATGTACTTTTGAGAGAGTAAATGCTTTTGTATTGTATTTTATAAAAATTCAGACTGGTTATAAGCTTCTTGGGTCCGACCATTCAACCCAATGTGATGAGATCACTTCCTGTAAATGCTTCAATACTTATAAAATCGGATTATAAGCACGAAACATGTTTTGTTGAAATTACATTCCTAAATTTATTTATTTGCAAAAGCATACAACAATAGGCCATTGAAGTTTAAAAGACGACCGAATTCTGAATCAGTTAGTACGAAGAAATCATACTTCGTGCTTCGTTCTTATTGATTAGTAACTGAAATAATATAAAACACAGGGCGAATTTGAAAAAATTCAGGTCCGTGAACACAGGTAGTATCGGGCTTAGAATTCACCACTCGCACTAATAGTTGAGAAAATTAAAACAAAAATCCTCTATAACCAGTTTTCTTTCTACGCTTGCTTTCATAGAAATTGTAACACATAGTACCATTTATTTAGTGAGGTTCGCCCATTTTGCAGGAACTGAGCATATACTTACAGAACTAAACTCGTTACTAAACTTTTATCACGCTTAGGAATTTTACAAGTAAAAATTTCCTACCTACCCTCAATTTATAAAAATAGTTTTGATTATTCTAGACGAGCATTTTGAAGAACCGGTGACGTCATTTGACGCAGAGAAAGACGGGAATAGTCAGGTTGAATCCATGGAACCCGGTGTCGTGCACGACGCTGCTAATGAATCTAACGAACAACCGATTTTTCATCACGCCAGATGCAGAGATAAACGACGTTTTAATACAAATCCCGGGTAAAGACTTGTCGACAGCGACAGATTATGGTCCTGAAATACACTGCCAACTAAGTATTCGCTTTCAACACATAGCCACAGCTGGCTTAGATAAAGAGACTCGCAAGGAGCTCAGTACTAATTATCTCATTCCAGCCAATTTTGCTAAAATCGCAGCTCCAATAATGAATGAGGAGATAAAAGCTGCTTTACCCGAGATGATAATAAAACGAGACAAAGGATAAGAAAATCGACAAAAACAAATGGCATCGGCCATATCCTGTCTGGGTAATTTATTTCATCTCAATTACAGACTTATAAAGATAATTATATACTAGCCATATCGTATGTAATTGTGAACAAATGGAGAGGGTTTCTAATATACGATACTTAGGTATCATATTAGACATGCATCTATCATGGGCAGATCATATTAACTTAACCATGAAGCGAGTGCGTAAAACTGTCAAAATATTTAAAACTCTGCGATCTATAACTGACTTAAAATCATTAAAAACCATATACTTTGCCTTAACACATTCACTCTTAACATACTGTATTAGGGCGTGGGGTGGTGCCTCGAAAACTGTACTTATAAATCTTGAACGAGCCCAAAGATATGTGCTCAAAATTATGCTTAAAAAGCCTCGCCGATATCCCACTCAGAAACTATACAGTGAAGCCCAAATCCTTACAGTCCGACAGTCTTACATAAAATCTATTATCTTATATCAACATCGTCAACAACGTACAAATATTTCTGCCTCTAAACGTATCAAATACAAAAATTTTCACACTCCTTTAGTTCGTACTTGTTTTGCACAAAGGTGTATTTATTTTACTGGACCTTCTATTTACAATAAAATTAACAAAGAATTAAATATTATTAACCTTAACAAATTTCAATGTGTCCGAGTATTGCATAAATATCTAATTAAACTTGACTACAACAAAACTGAAGGCTTGTTTACAATATTAACATAACCTTTTGTCATCTCTGTGCAACGATAAGTCTATGGCCTATTCTTATCTTTCGTTACAACTAGCTGTCCAGTTTACGTAAGACTTGCCATAAGCGTAAATACCCGTGAAACCAGTGTCAAGCAATACTGGACGTTTAAATGTTCACTGCTTCTTAGCTAACTAACACCCGATAGTTTTTATTCAATTTCTATAACTACCTGCATTATATTTGTGTCTGTTATTTTATTTCATCTACTTTTTGGTCGTCGTTTGTCAATCTAACAAAGTATCCTAAAACTTATTATCTTATCGTGTACCCAATACATATACTATATCCTCACAGAAATATCAATTTAGTAATGTACTTATGTTAAGAAATTATGTCTATTTTATACTAGAATAATAATATACTTATGTAATATTTGTGTGTAGTTTATTTAACTATTTTAAAAATTATTATCTATTAGTGTATACATTGAGCCATATTTTGTTTATTTTGTTTATTTTGTCTGTAGATAAAATCAATTTTCTTTGTGTGTAGAATACCTATGTCCGTGTAAAATATTTTAAGTACCCTCGAATTGGAAACACTGTTCCCCAAAGGACAATTATATTAGTTTGGGGTTCAGAGTCTTAGCAATATTTTTTGTAAACTAATTGTTCAATAAAGAAATTTGATTTGATTTGATTTGATTTGATTTGAATTGCTTGCTAAAAAAACTGATGGATGCTTAAAAAATATTGTGCGATGTTCAATATTTAGATTCCATGAAACGTTGTTATTTTGTGAGCACAAGTCTCAAGAAAGATATCAATGACCATATTATCAAAATAAAGTTCAATAGGTACCTTTTTGATAAAAATATCGCTGAAACATTCAAATCAGCCAAGGCAGTATCGAAACCAAATCCGGAGATAAGAGTTACACAAAATCATAACAAATACGTTAGAAAATCGGGGAACCAACAACCATCGACTTCAAAAAACTGAAAGCCCCCCTCGACGAATAGCAGGCAGCTGTCGGGGGGCTTGAAAGCAGTCCGGTCAGAAAACCAAAACTAGTGAGTTTTATCGAGGGCACCTTTTTTATGATTGTAATTGATTCTTAACATGTTAAGAATGCAATTTAGCCTGGGAGTAATTTTTGTAATTTTGATATCATACCATGGATCTCCTCTGCAATAATTTGACATCTAGCGAATTCGATCCCCGATTTGAAGCACCATGTTAATGTGAAGCACATACCAGAGCGATTTTCCAAGCAGCATAGTTAGGCAGTTCTCATCCAGTTATTTTTGTCTTCGAGGACACAGATGTATGGGTGATTGCTTCATATATCATCAGTCACCGAACTGAACAAACAAAACTTGACTCACTGTTCTCAGAACAAGACAAAGCGTGTGTTGCTCTTGGGGTCAATACATTCACCGGTTGTGACACAGTAGAAGGTTTCTTCGGCTTGGGGAAAATCAGAACAATAAAGCGTATTCTTCAGCCAAATAATGTGAGACACCTACAGATATAATACAGCGACTTGGAGTTGATGAGGAACTATCCGATGAGTTGTTTTTTCAACTGCAGTTGTTGACGATTAGGATTATCTACCATGACCCAGTGAGTGAAACATAGTGTGAATCCCGAACACGTTAATAGTGGCAGTTGCAAAATTACGATTCTGCCAGATTGCCTCCTGACGAGGACCTATTTAGACAACATTGTCTTCGAAGTAACTTGCACGTTTATGAATATAAGAATGCAAGGCTTGCAAAACGGCTGCTCTCTACTAACTTCGGATGGGAAAAACACCAAGATGGATTGCGACTATTTGCGACCCATCAATCATGCATACCATGTTCTCACTTCCAAGTGAAGTTCAGTTGCCTCAATGCAACGGAACTATTGAAGACGAATCTATCTTAGAAACACTAGAAGTCGTCACGACATCAGACAACATCTGTTGTTTATAATTCATCCATGGAAATTAGTGACACCGAAGAGGAATTTAGTCATTAACTACAGGTGACGTGACCTTCACGTCTAATGCGAACATTAAATTAATGAAGTAGCTTTGAAATCTGCGGGCACGGCATTGCCCCCCGCCAAGACGAGCCAAAAAAGCGGGCGGGGCACTACGTACCTACCTTTTCTCGAAGCGTTTAGTCATATTTTCGAATCCTCATAGCTTCATTATTAACTTTGTATTGGGGTCTTACTCGCGATAACTAATAACATACCTTAATAGATATGTGCTTGACGTTTCTATTAAGGTATGTTATTAGTTATCGCGAGTGAGACCCCAACACAAAGTTAATAATGTGTGAAAATCGCGAAAGTTTAAACCTCATAGCTTCGATCTGGATAATACTAGAGAACATGGAACTATTCATGGAACTATTGCATGACATAATATTGTAAATCCATGGGAACACCTAATACACACCTATTTGATGGCCGCAAAACGGCCAAGCCATACTCCTTGATCGGCTTAGCTCTACATGAGATCTGATAACTTTTTAACCGTGAAAGCGATATGAGCTTCTGAGTCTTGGCGACCTAGTTTACATGAAATGTTTTTGATGTTATCATTCTTATTGATGCAACTACATACACTCTCTGGAGGACATTATTTAACAATAAGTCAGATTAAATAAAAATTATACTTTCTTAATAAATATTATAAAAAATGCGTGTTTTTTTATTCAGTTAGATTGTGACCAGTTGCGAAATATATAGACCGATTAAATGCCTATCCAACGACATCTTAACCAGGAAAATTGCCCATTTAGTGTGGGAATTTTTCGTATTTTTCCATTTTGCGAAGAAAGGCCGCCATTTTTGAAAAAATTACATACATTACTCACAGGCTAAATTGCATCGTTAGGATATCAAAAATGAAGTGCAATCATAAAAAATAGGTCCCCCCAAAAAACGCACGGGTTTTGGTTTTCTGACTGGACTAGAGTTGCCGCCAATTTGTACTCCCACTACCACCGTATCTGCCGCCACCACCGCTACCAGCACAGGCGCCGCCGCCGCACAGTGGCAGGTAATTTACGTTTCATATACATAGAATACAAATTACGGTTTTTGAACAAAGAATGTTGATACATAATACCCAACGAGCAATGTAATACCAGTTAAAAAAATATTGCTAGGCTTACATCTGTTTGATAATTATGTGATAATTATCACATAATTGATGGTAGAGCTAATGCCGGGCTCGACTGTGGAGGTACCACCATCTTACTCGGAAATCCTCCCGAAGTTATTCGGGGGAGAGTAAGAGGACAGCTCTCAGACAAAAGGCCAGGCGGCCCACCATTGCCTGGGACCGATGGATGGCGGTATATCCATCCCCAATTGCCGGGACTTATATAAATCTTATATATAATTATATAATTATAATACTTCTGTGTCATCGTTATTGGTTCCCACAAGTTTGTATGAAAATTGGTTTGAACCATCCACTTTACCAGTTTGAACTGGTCGTGAAAAAAATGACATAACGTGATTTGTTCTTTGAAAACAAAAACATTTTTTTTTTCGT
The DNA here is from genome assembly GCA_910592155.1 of Ypsolopha scabrella. Classification (NCBI taxonomy): domain Eukaryota; kingdom Metazoa; phylum Arthropoda; class Insecta; order Lepidoptera; family Ypsolophidae; genus Ypsolopha; species Ypsolopha scabrella. The sequence continues at coordinate 16,283,399 of OU342980.1, forward strand.
AATTTCGAACCACAGTGTTTGGGAAGGACGGTTTCATCATAAAGTTACAAGTTAACACTTATTTTATGCAACCCCACCCTAATTTACCTAGAAATATACATCTACATTTCCAGTAACATATTGCAGTTCCAATTTCGAAAGTTTAAATATATGTAGCGGCCAAACGTGCAAGTCGATGCGCGCGTGCAATAGTTCATATTGCTCACCTTGGGTCCCAATATACATAGAAATCAATGAAAGCTTGACAGTTTGAACGAGTCGTAAATAAAATGAGATAACGTGATTGTTCTTTAAAAACAAAAACTTTTTTTTTCGTAATTTCGAATCAAAGTGCTTGGGAAGGATGGTTTCATCATAAAGTTACAAGTTAAAACTTACTTGTTGCAACTCCACCCCAATTAATCTAGAAATATATACATTTTCAGTTAAAAATGCAGTGCAAATTTGGAAAGTTTAAGTATATGTAGCGGCCAAACGTGCAAGTCGATGCGCGCGTGCTGTAGTTCATCTTGCTCACCTTGGGTCCTGCTATACCTAGAAATCAATGGAAGTTTGACAGTTTGAAATAATCGTGAAAAAAATGGCATAACGTGATTTGTTCCATACAAAAAAAAACTATTTAATTTTTAATTTCGAATCAATGTGCGTGAGGAGAAAAAGTTCCGCATGTTTTTTGAACAACAAGTTGGTTGTAACAACCTTGCATTTTTTTTTTCAAAAACCGTAATTTGTATTCTATGTATATGAAACGTAAATTACCTGCCACTGTGCGCCGCCTGCAGGCTTATCGAGGCCGTCGTGGTATCAGCCGAGACAGATCTACCGACACTAGTTAAGGTTATGTACGCCGCGGACAGCTTGCGTTGTTTTTAATTACCAACGACCGTGTCATACTGTACTGGATTAACGGGTGTAGTCTAAAATTTATTAGTACTTCAGATCAAAACGAATTGCAAAGATTGTGTTCTTTCACTAATATGGAACGATTTCATTTGGATGAATCCACAAATAATCTATTACTTAACGGAGCAATATCTAAATGTGAAAAGTATTCTGAGCAATTTTTGACAAACATATTCTTACGACCCAAACCAAATGGCAAACTCCGTTTTATTCTTAGCTTAAATAAACATTTAGAGACAAGTAGTTTCAAAGTAATTTCGTTTAAGTAATTAACAGACAGCTATTAAATTGAATATTTAAAAACAGATAGGACTCACTTTATTAACTGTGCAGGGAGGCAAGGATCAAGCTTTCGATGAGATTATGACTCATCATCATCAGGACTCTTCGGGAGTACTTTTGCGCACGGCGGTCAGTCGAGTACTAAGGTTCCCTCCCTCTCTCGTCGCTGCTTACCTTTCCGCTCTTCGGCTGCGTTCAGAGGTGTCCGGTATCGAAGCCAGACTCGACCGGACGTTTGATAAAGTTTTTACTTCTACTTCGCGGTCACGTGTTTCACTAGGCCAGTCACACGGACGGCACTGATAATGTCCTCAACCACTGTTGGCACTTTTTAGGGTTCCGTAGTCCGATAAGGAACCCTTATAGTTTCGCCATGTCTGTCTGTCCGTCTGTCCGTCGACGGCTTAGCGCAGAGACTATTTGTACAATAAAGCTGTAATTTGGCATGGATATAAATACTGATCACGTCCACAAAACGGTAAAATAAAATCTTGAAAAAAAATTTTTTTAAGGGTACCTCTCATACACAAACTGGGTATGATATTTTTTTCTCGTCAATCCCATAGTGTGGGGTATCGTTGGATAGGTCGTTTGAAAATATTGTGGGAGTGTGAAAACCATTTTTCGATTTAGGGATCCGTTGGCGACATATTAAGCTTTAAAGTGAAAATTTTAGTTAGAGTGGAGCGTCCCCCCCTGCCGGCCAAACGGTTGTTTATAGAAATGTGAAAAAATTCACAGAAGTAGTATGATAATGAATTTAAAAGGAAAACTATCACAGCTAAGTAGGCTTTACAGGTTTACGAGTACAGGTCGCGCCAAACTTTTGGCCCCCTATAATGTATGGGACCAGAAGTTTGGCACGGTCTGTATTAGTAGACCAACTTATATTTATTTATTTATTAATTATTATATGAACAGGTACATCATCCTTACAGGCTAGCCTATATCATTAATGTACCGGGCAACTACGGAACCCTACATTGCGCGTGGCCCGACACGCACTTGGCCGGTTTTTTGTCAACCATGATCTCTGTTGAAATTCGGATGCCTACCAATTTCGATCGCTTCCATCACCTTACGGGGAACAAAGAATTTCTCCTTAGCCTATTATTTCTACGCATTTTAAGGTGGTAGAGCTGATGCCGGGCTCGACTGTGGAGGTACCACCATCTTACTCGCAAATCCTCCCGAAGTTATTTGGGGGAGAGTAAGAGAACAGCTCTCAGGCAAAACCAGGCGGCCCACCATTGCCTGGGATCGATGGATGGCGGTATATCCATTCCCAATTGCCGGGCCTTATATAAAGCAGACTGGTGACGGGCAGCGGCGTCACTGGTGCGAGGGTTTCGGCACCGCGCTCACCAACCCGCCTGCCCAGCGTGTGTGAGTATGGGCATTTCTTCCAGGAGGACTGCCAAGAGTGGCGAAATCCTGGAAAGGCCTATGTCCAGCAGTGGACGAAACAGGCTGATGGATGGATGGATGCATGGATTTCCTCCATTTTCTGTAATACTGAAAACGCTTAAAGAAATTATATCAGACAAAGCTAGGGGCATTGTTTTTGTATCTGTATGGCTAACTCATTTATTTCACAGATTATTAATTTCGGATTTAGTTCAGTTTAATCCTAACCAGAAATTTTCAATATCTCATTGCAACAGATGGGACATTAAGAACAATCTTACACTGGTTGCTGGGATTTTACCCGGAGAGCGTTTTTACGAAGAGACCTAACGCCAGCCTCAGTAAAAATCATGCTAGTGTCATTAGCAGAAAGATCTATTAAAAAATAAGAAATATATTAGTTAAAAAAATGACGGAATTTTGTAATGATCATATTAGTTTTACCTTACTTCTCCGAAAAACCCCCAATATGCCCAGTACAGATTTTAGTAACGTATGTCAAGAAACCCTCTTGGTTTCGTCAACATGATGCCTTATTCCTGACGATTAAGAAACCGTACCAGCCAGCTTCTACGAAATCGTTAAGTCGCTGGTAAAAGACACATTTAAAGATTCCGGTATTGATGTGTCGATATTTTCAGCACACAGTACGCGCCATGCTGACACTTCGCGAGCCTGTAGTTTACATGTGAAAATTGACTTAATTCGTAAGACAGCTGGATGGAGTGGAACTTCCAATACTTATTGGGGAAATTTTATAATGGACGCGTCTTTTATAATTATGATCTTTTATCGGGGGCAAATGCCATCCTTATTCATTGATGAAAAAGAAGCTAGATTAGTTACGATTGTTAAATCCTTTATTATTTTGTTATGATCATTTTTATTTCTTAAGAAACAAAGTCAGATGTATTATGTTACAAAGAACACTGTCTATTTTGGTTAGAATGTTCCACATTTAGTTACTTCTGTAATTTAATTAGTTTTTATTACAAACAAAAGGGAAAACTTTGATTTATTTATTTTCTAGTTCATAAATACAGCGCATTTTTCATTATTAACTATTGGTTTTTGATATTTCCTGTTCTGACTCTCAATATCTACCTGTGTTTTATATATTTCAGTTACTAATCTATAAAAACGAAGCACGAAGTATAATTAATGATTAAACAAACTTACCTGAAGTGAAGTTCTATCATAATTGTACGAGAAGCTTCGTGCGAAGAGATTAGTAACTCACTCCCGCTCACCCATCTACTACCCTGAAATTATCTAGGAAATATAAAAGTTTTTGAACTCGGCTCTAAACTTAATTACGTACCTGGGGATGGGGCATTGGTGGGTAGCAAGCGTAGAAAGAAAATTGGTTATACAGGAACAATTAGTGCGAGTGGTAAATCCTAAGCCCGATACTACCTGTGTTTTATATATTTCAGTTACTAATCTCTTCGGAAGAAGCACCTCGTATAATTACGAGTATGATAGAACTTCACTTCAGGTATGTTCCTTTAATCATTAAATATAAATACTAATCTTGGTGTAAAGAATCTTCAGCTCTGACTCTGTGTACCATTTAATCTTTTTTTGTCCTCACCTAGGTTTGAAACTAGACAGGAATGTGAAGACACTTGCCTGGAATCTGGTAAATACCATTTGTTTGTTCTTCAGCTATATAATACCATAATTACGAAGGATTTGGATTCAGTAAAAATTTGTTACTGCACTTCACTTAACTTTTTTCACTTTGTCTTTTGTTTGGCATCGATAATAATTGAGTATGCCTCCTTTGCTCGTACCCCACACAATGTCAGAAGATAATTTTTGCTTAGTTATCCATAAAACTATAAGAGATACGGTATGATGTATACAAACAATCTTATAGAAAAATTTATAAGCTTAATTATTGTATTCTCAACCAATTTTTAACTACTGCTAAAACTTTAAAATAGATGCAAAAAACTAAAAAGCTTGACCCGACTATTTCCATCTTAACTCCTTTTAAGAGCATTCAATGACAGAATTATGTGACCAAAACAAACAAACATTTTTTTTATTTTAAGGGTCATGACGATGTTACGGAACTAACAGAGCGAGGCCCCACTCCCATTTGGCCGGTTTATACATTTCTGGTATTTCAGATTTAAAGGCGGAGTTAGGTGACGGTTTTATACAGTAAAGAATACAACCAAGTTGAGCTCAAGTCACAAACTGATTTATTTGTCACCTACCTCCAGTCTACAAAATAATCAAAACCTAACCTAATACATAACATACCTTTCCATCATAGTGATTGGTTCTTTAACATACATAGCAATAATCAGCACAGAACAAATCAGCTCTACAGGCAAAACATATTGAAAAATAGATAATTAATATAAGAAATCAGTCCTCTGGAATGCCAATTGTATCACGCCATAAATGAGGTGGTGGAAGCACTATTGGTGGGTCAGGTGTATCATCTGAGTCGGACTCATGTCTTCGATGATCGTTTATTATATGGCCTGGAGTGTTTGTGCTTTGTCTATCTGGTCTAGCCAGTATTTGATCAGCATGACGACGATGCAGCTCTCCATCTTCCGTTCTCACCCTATATGTGGCCGGTCCTTCCACCATTTCTATTATAGCCCTCTGCCATTTCTCCCCTGGTCCATACATGTGTACGAGCACCGGCTGATCAACAGAAAATCTCCTGCTGGGCGGTCGTTGCGCCGCCGCATCAAGCTGCCGGTCGGCTCGACTTGGTGTCGAATCAGGGTGTAGTACTGATATTGCAGTTCTATATCTGCGTCCATTCAACATTTCAGCAGGGGTTTTACTTGTAGAGCTATTGGGTACAGTTCTTAGATAATACAGAACCTTGCATAATTTTTCTGGCCATGGCGAGTTCAAATTTGTGAACTTCTTCATCTTATTTTTAAAAGTTTGAATCGTCCGTTCAGTTTGGCCATTAGTTTCCGGGTGGTATGGCGGTGAGTATCGGTGTTTGATCCCATTATTTCTCAAGAATGTGTTAAATTCTTCTGAGGTAAATGTTCGACCATTGTCGGATACAAGGGTATCAGGCAATCCTTGTGATGTAAAAATTTTCCTCAAAATTGTTATGACTGTGCCACTATTCATTGAGGGAACAATCTCTGCTTCAAACCATTTACTGTAGCTGTCTACTAAAACCAAAAATGTTTTACCCTGGAAGGGCCCGGCAAAATCAACATGCACACGGCTCCATGGTTTCTCTGATGTAATCCAGGTCTGGGGATCCTTAGGTGGGTTGTTCCGTACTAGTTGGCACTGTTCACATTCAGCTACTGTTTGCTCAATTTGCTTGTCCAAGTCAACCCACCAAACGTAGCCTCGAGCGTAAGCCTTTGTCTGGACAATGCCCGCATGCGGAACATGTAATAACTTCAACACCTTGTCCTGAAGGGACTTAGGTATCACGACTCTGTTGCACCACAATAAACAGTCATTATTATGTGAAAGAGCCTCTCTTCGAATCCAAAAAGGCTGTAGGCTGGGGTCTATGTTCTTACGCGGCCAGCCATGTAAGACATGGAACATCACTTTTTGCAACACAGTGTCTTTCTTCGTTTGTTCGGCAACTTTAGCGGCATGCAAGTCCCAGCCGCGAGGCTGCTCCTCCAGCAGCAACACTTCCGGCAGCGCCTCCTCTGTCACGGTCGATGTGTTTGGCGCCGTCCATCTGCTTAGTGCATCCGCATTACCGATTTGCTTGCCTGGCCGATATTTTATCGTATAATCGTAACAAGTAAGCTTCAATGACCAGCGCAACATCCGTGGTGAAATTTGAGCTGGTATTGGCTTCGTCGGGTTAAATAACCCTATCAAGGGTTTGTGATCTGTTATTATACAAAATCTCCGACCCGCTAGGAATTCATGAAATTTTGACAATCCAAACATAATTGCTTGGGCCTCTTTGTCAATTTGTCCATAGCGTCTTTCGTGAGCCTGTAATGTACGTGATGCCATCATCACAGGGCGTTCGGATCCATCTTCCATTACATGTGCAATAATCGCACCGACTCCATACTCAGACGAATCACAAATGAGAAGTAGTTCCTTCTGCAAGTCATATCCCACTAGAGTGAGATCAGAAGACAAAAGTCGTTTCGCCTCCACAAAAGCTGCCTGCTCTTTCTCGCCCCAGCTCCACATTCGCTTAGATTCAAGAAGACGATATAGCGGTTCCAATACCGTGCTCTTATCAGGTAAGAATTTCTCATAAAAGTTGTATAAGCCAAGGAAGGCGCGCAAAGATTCTTTGTTGGTTGGAGCAGGCTTCTCTTGAATCTCTTTAACTTTAGCCGGTGACGGGTGAAGTCCATCTGCGTCAATCATATGACCCAAAAACATGATGCTGTCTGCTGCAAACACACATTTCTTTACATTTAGATGAAGGCCCATTTCCTGCAGCTTGCCCAGTACTTCTCGCAGTCTCAGGTTGTGTTCCACGATTGTTGCCCCGGTTACAGCGATATCATCCAGCAGGCACGCTACTCCGTCCATTCCCGCGAGTGCTGTCGACATTAGACGTTGGAATATAGCTGGCGCCGCACTGACACCGAAGGGTAGTCGATTCACTCTCATCAATCCAATGCACGTATTCAGTGTCAGCAGCATTGCGGTCGTGTCATCCACCTTGAGCTGTGTGTAAGCGTGTTTTAAATCCAGCTTACTGAATATTCTTCCGCCACTAAGTTTCACAGAAGCCTCCTGAAAAGTTGGTAATGGATAGTAGTCAGTGTCGATAGCAGCATTCACTGTAGCTCGGTAATCGCCGCATATACGCACAGAGCCATCTTCTTTCATAACAGGCGTCACTGGCGTAGCCCAGTCAGAATACCTCACAGGTGTTAGTACGCCCTCCTCTACCAATCTATTTAATTCGTCAACAACTCTCTGTTTCAGTGGATAGGGCACCGCGCGAGCTTTCATAAAGCGTGGCCTCGCGTCTGGACGTAGGTGTAGTGATACCATAGGGCCAGTATACTCACCCAGTCCATCTTTAAATAGTTCAGGAAAATCATCTTTATAGGGCTTGATCATATCCTCAGACCAGCATAACCCGGATACCTGAAGGCCTAGCGTCTGGAACCAGTTTCTTCCTAGAAGGTTCGGCCCCTTTCCTGACGCCACGATCAGTTCGCACTGCGCCTCCTTGTCTCCCAGCTTGACACGTACGTTTGCTAGTCCAAGCACTTTTAATGGATCCCGAGTCCATGTCACTAACTTCAACTCCGTCGATCTCAGTGGTGGGGGTGTAGACCATAGCTTTTTGTACGTCTCTTCCGACATGATTGAGCGTGAAGCTCCAGAGTCCACTTCCATAGTTACTTTGGTTCCATCGATTGTTACATCGGTAGTTATAGGTGACACATAACTATCCGAGCAGGAGTAAACACCCATCATTCTCTCTGCAGTGGCCTCATCAGCAACCTTCTCCTCCTCCACTTGGTGCACGTTCTTTGGCTTCTTGTCACAGGCTGTAGCGATGTGGCCAAACTTTTTACAGTAGAAGCATTTGGCCTTGAAGAACGGGCAGCGCTCGCCCGGCTTGTGTATACGTGCACAACGTCGACATCCACTTAACTGTAAGCTACCAATGTCCATTGGTTCAGTGACATCAGACGGAGTTTGTTTCGACCCGCTAGCCGCACTCTCAGGATACAAATCAGGAAACGTTACTTGATAGTCCAGGCACGTTTGTAGTGCGACCTCATAGGTCAACTCTTTCTTTTTCAACAAATCGCGCCGCAATCGATCGTCTCGTATCCCAAGCACTAGTCGGTCCCTCAACTGGCGTTTCAAATCTGTGAAGTTACACTTTGCACCGAGTGAATTAACCGCAGCTACAAAGTCCTGCACGCTTTCTCCTTGCATTTGTTTACGACAGTGAAACTTTCCCGCTTGCAAAATCTCGTTTATCTCTGGTTCATAAAACTTGTCCAAAATGCCAAATATTTCCAACAATGGCACTTCCGTAGGTCTTTTTGGCACTAAAAGTGACGCAATAAGCGAATAAGTGTCCTTTCCGCACTGTGAAAGGAACAAGGACCGTCCTTTGTTGAGGTTATTTTCATCGACGCCCGCCGCGTCGAGCGCGCACTGTAATTGTTCCTTATAGTCACACCACTTATCAGTTTTTGGGTTGAACTGTCCAGGAAACACAATATTTGTTATATTTGCAGCCATTTTCACCATAAAAACATTTATTTTTCGCAGTCGCCAATAAAGAATACAACCAAGTTGAGCTCAAGTCACAAACTGATTTATTTGTCACCTACCTCCAGTCTACAAAATAATCAAAACCTAACCTAATACATAACATACAGTATTCCTGATTGTTATAGATCCTTGCAAGCTGATATTGCACACTGGATCCTGTACTGGAAATCAAGCTGGGATCGAAGTAAGTCAGTGGTACTACGACTTCGCTTTCGAAGATTGTGTTGAGTTCAAGTATTCTGGTTGCGGAGGAAACGAGAACAAGTAAGGAATATATATTATGTTACTAAGAGGGGCTTATCCCAATTTTGTCTTTTTTCAAATTCATTTTAAACCCTGATACCGTAATGTTTTATGTATGTCTGACAAAAAAAAAGTGTTTATGATACATTCTTTCTGCACATTTTTTGCGTTTCAATATGTGATACGTTATTCTTTGTTCGATCGAAAATAAAATATATTTAATAATAATGATATAAATAATAATCGTTGGTGAAATGCGGGTGTACCGAGTGTGTACTGTGACTTGCATTTCACAGTTCACACTCGGGAACACCTCTGACATCCTCTTGGGGTTTTATGTTGTGACGATGTATTTATTTATTATCATAAAAAATGTTTCAGATATTTGTAAGCAACAAATTTTCAACCAGAAATGGTACTATTACTCAATAGACAATCAAAAGGGGAAAAGGCTTACATGATTTTGTTCGTAAAGATTTCTGTTTTTTTCGTTGGCTGATGCTAAGTTTTTAAATATCCTAAGTACATGCGACAAGGATCAAAGCAAGTGTGCTGGTACAACGCTGTGAACTGTGAAAAGATGACATTTCATACTCAGGGTTATTATACCCCTGAAAGTAAATTAAATAGATCTGTGGCAAAGTGATCGTAACCAGAAAAAAAGGGGTTATTATAGTTCTGCTTTTCGTCCTTATTTAAATACTTGTATAGAATACTGTACAGAATTTATTCGAATTCTATGGTAATTTCACCGGGTGTATCGAAGTACGGAGTATTTGCAGTAATTAATTATTCGTTTTTTTAGGTTCCACGTTCAAAACTGGAGTGTGAAATGTAAATTAATATCGTACCTGTTGTGGTCACTTCACAGCCGCTATAGTGAAATTTTATGCATTTTCGTTTTCTTTCCTTGTAATACCACATCGCTATAAGACCCGTACTTGTGGCGGTTGGTGGCAAGGACCTCTTAAAAAACAAGCCGCTGCATGTCAATACATTGGTTTTTTTAGTTTATTAAGTCGCTCAGTTATTGATTTTCAATAACAATTATTTGAAAACAAAACACATGGAACGCGATCGCGGGCATTGGAGAAACGTGCTGTAAGTATGTAGATGGATATACCTATATAGTACATATATGAGCACTATCGACATTCAAAGTAAGCGATAACTTGACTAAATTTTAATGAAATAAAACTTACACAATATGAATAAATCTTATACGAGTATAACGTGAAATTTAAGTCATTTTGTCAACGAAAACTGGTAGTAGTACTCGTCCATATGAACAACCTTTAATAAGGAGCCAACCCTGAAATCATGAAAAAAAATCAGCTGTTTCATACATTTAGGTCGAGTAGGTATTTTACTTTTCTATGAAACAGCTGATATATTTTTCACGATTTCAGGGTTAGCTCCATAGTAAAAGTTGTTCATATGGACGAGTACTATCACCAGTTTTCGTAAACAAAATAAATTTCACGTTGTATAACAAAGGTGGACAATTATAAAAAAAAAATCTTACAAATAATACAAAGAACTGTCATGATTTTGACTATTTCGATTAATTTTTATTAATAACGTACGGATTTTTAAATGGTTCAACGTGATTCTTAAGATATTTATAATTTAAAAGTATTTTTTCGTTACTCAATAGCACTTTAAAATGTGTTCAAGGAATGGTGACATCAGTCCTATAAAAATGGCTGTCTGGCGGTAAATGAGCATTCTGTATCATAACCTTGCGTAAGGCGTTACCCTGCCCGAATTTCGGTAGAATCCGTGAAAGCTAAATAGTGATTTAACATATCTTTTGTTAGTATTTCATTGCAGAAGTGATATATACATATAAAAAATTGAGGTCTTTTTAGGATTTTTTTCTATAATGTGAAAGTTTCCAATCATGTCCTTAAGATAGATAAAAGATTTCATGTCATCGAGTACAATATGTATTTTTTTCAGTTCTGTGTTTACAGTTGTTGTTCTGAATAACTTGTATAAAGTTTGATTTTCCAACGCCCACTTCGCTCTAAGACTGGAATATAGGTAGAAAATAACAAAGGGTTCCCTGCCACCCCATAATATAGGTGTGGAACCCTAAAAACATTATGGTAAATAATAAAATATACATGCCAAAGCAATATCAAGGCTACAAAAAAGAAACCGCTAAAATGGTAGCGAGCGCCTTACAAAGAAATTGGCACTTTTTTTGTTATTTTTTATTTTACTTTCGAGTGTGTCCAACAATCTGACTAAATTTAAATCTTGTATGTATTACAGTCTCTAAGTTAGAGTCAAAACAAATAACGTTAAAATAATGCAATTTTTTGAAGTGGGTTCTATGTATGTATGCGTGTATACCACTTAAATGTATTTATTTTATTTTAGTGTTTCTCGTGTTAGAGGCCATAGTAACACGTATTTTGTGAAAATTTCCACTTTCTACCTATTACTGTTGAAGCTTTAGATCCCTGTGATTGACGGACGGACAGACAGACAGCGGAGGCTTAGTAAAAGAGGCCCGTTTGGGACCCTTCGAGTACGGAACCTTACAAAAGATTAACTAATGTGATCAGACATTGAGACCAGATGTTGAAGAGTCACTTTGACTGTTATTATTACATTAGACACCTCACAAAAAATATCAGAATGTGGTGTCACCGATGATTTTTCTTTGTCGCCTTATAATTCTAGTATTAGTGTAGGCGGGATAGGTGCCGCAGTGGAATAGATGCCCTGTTTTATAAGAACCCAACCTCGGAATGTCACAGGCAAGTAATTATTATCGTAAATATAAGGTGACTTTAATTTATACAGCCAAATTCTAGCTGAAGACTTGGTAAGTACTTAGTAATAAGGTTCGATGACCCTTTTTGTGGAATTCGTAAATTATTATTTTTTTGATCCTTACAAACGCAAGCCCAGCCCCGAGTCAATTACGGGAGGTCAATATGGGAGGTCAAGATTTTATTTTGCGAAATCGGCAAAAAGTGTTATCGATCCGTGTTACTAATCAGTCTAATGATCACTTACCAAGCCTCCAGTATGAGTTTGGCTGCATAAATTGAAGTCACCTTAAATAAACTCTCCCCCACGAGCCTCGTCACCGCTGGCCACTGATCAACGCACGCGTCTCATCAGTGTAAGCCATCGGTCTGTGGTGCAAGCGATTATGCCAAACATTATTTTCACTAGTACTTACTATCAAATAACTTTATTCTTGTTTGTAAATTCTATAATATTTTTATTAATTCTATAACAGTTATCCTTAGAGAAAACAGTTTAATGTCAATAATTACTTGTTTATAACTTTTATTTAATTTTTTATTTAGCCTCTAATGTGTCCCACTGCTGGGCAAAGGCCTCCCCTTGCTGAAACCACACATCGCGGTCCTGTGCTACTTCCAACCACCCCGGTAAAAATGAGTCGAGATCGCCCCGCCATCGTCTTTTTGGTCTTCCTGGCCTTCGGTAGCCGTCATCTGGCATCCACTCGATAGCGATTTTCGCCCACCTATCCGAGTGCATACGACTAATAAAAATTGCAATAATTATTAAAAAATATAAAAGACTTACCTAAAAGGATAGTCGCCCCAATTTTTGGTACGGTATAGAAGCCGTATCAATAGACCATGGGATTAAAATTGTTGCCTGCTCTGGCTGTACCGTCCAGCATAAACCAACCGAGAACGCACGACATATATTACATCGCAGTATGGGAGTCAGGCAAGCGAAACATTGACTGCTGTTGTTATTTAAGGTACTTATCTTGTATTGTCATGTTTAAATATACCTATAGACGGAGATATTGTGTAAGTAAAGTGAAAGGTGGATAGGACAGCGCTCGTTTATTTCCAAGGTGTAAGGTTACGGTTTTATGTGTGAATTTTAAATTACAGTCAGCAAAAGATGAAGGTATCCAGCCATCGCAAACACTTTGATCCTAAGACCTACAGGTAAGTGATAATTGAGATAAGGTATACTAGGTCAATACATACACACATGTACAGGTATTATTGATCAAAGATCAAATCAAGATCAATCAATCAAGATTAAGATCAAAGTGTTTGCGATGGGCCTGTATACCTTTATCTTTTTCTGACTGTACAGTCGGTAGTTCCAGCTACCTATTTTTAAACGACTTTAAACCCTAATGACAGCATATACCCAGAGGGTGACCTATATAATCATCTCTGCAATGCGTTTCACACCCCAGGTTTGAAGGGAAAGTTAAAAAAGTACAATTAATGACCGCAAATACGCCGTAATTCGATAGAACTAGTGTAAAAACCATAAAATTCCAATTGATTTTGTACAGTGCGACAAGGATCTAAATGAGCGTGGCGTAAAGCTGAAACAGAGCTAACCTCGCCTTCATATGAAATTAACAGTTCACCGCGTTGTACCCGCACACTCACTCAAGTTCATTTTGATCCTTGTCGAGAAGGCATCATTCAACGAAAAAACAGAAATTATGAACCAATCATAAGCTTTCTGCCTTTTAATTTTCTATTGATAATCAATAAATTAATAATACCATTTTTGGTTGACGATTTGTTTCTTACAAATATCTACAGTATTTTTTTTGTTATATACAACGTGAAATTTAAGTCATTTTGCTAACGAAAACTGGTGATAGTACTCGTCCATATGAACAACTTTTACTATGGGGCCAACACTGAAATCATGAAAAAAAAAAACAGCTGTTTCATACATTTGGGTCTAGTAGGTATTTAACTTGTTTATAGAACAGCTGATTTTTTTTTCGCGTTTTGATGGTTGGTTTCATAGAAAAAGTTGTTCATATGGACGAGTACTATCACCAGTTTTCGTTAGCAAAATGACTTAAATTTCACGTTGTATATAACAAAAACATTTTCACCAAGATGAAACCCCGAAGGAGTATCAGAGAGGTGTTCCTGAGTATGAACTGTGAAATGCTAGTCACAGTCCACACTCGGGAACATCTCTGATACCCACTCGGTGTTTTATATCGTAACGAAACATTTATTTTATATGACTGGTTTTTACCACACTCATTCTGATCCTTGTCGCACTATGCAGAATTTATTTGAATGCTATGGTAATTTCACCGGGTGTATCGAAGAACAGCGTATTTGTGGTCATTAATTATACGTTTTTTTTAGCTTCCCTACAAAACTGGACTGTGAAATGAAATGCAAAGGTGAGGATATAAGATACCCTCTTAGTATAAGCTGTCATTAGGGTTAAAAGTTGTTTAGAAATAGGTAGCTGGAACGGTCAACTGTACTTGTTTAAACATATAACCGTAACAATAGACCATGGGAATAAACGACCGCTGCTCTATCCACCTCTCACTGTACTTAGACATTATCTCCGTCTTTATTTGAACATGACAATATAGGTAGCTTAATTGAAAAAACAATAGGAGTCAATGTCTACCGCATGACTCTCATACTGCAATGTAATTTGTCGTGTTCATGGTTGGTCTATGCTGATTTGTAATCCCATGGTCTATCATACGGATTATATACAGGTGTTAAGAGGGTGCCAAAAACTAGCGATAGTACTAAGTACCCAAAATGAAAAGTTCCCTGTGAAAAAATCAATTTGGGAAATTGTGAAACAAATATTTTAGTTGTTTCATACATTTTGATGGAGTAACTTTTCTATGAAGCTGATTTTTTTTCGTGATATTATGGTTGGTTTCATAGTAAAAGTTGTTCGTATGGATGAGTGCTATCGCCAGTTTCCGGTTTCCGCACCATTATAGTTAGAATATTACTGGAATTATGATCTCAAAGAGAAATCATCAGTGACACTACAGTTTGACATATACTAGACTATTGAAATGACAGTCAAGGTGATTTTTGAACAAGATGACCATCGGCATTTCCAAAATATAGACTTCAGTACGTTACATTTGTTAAACTTCTTTTTCTACCGTTATCCTAGTCTTAAGGCTAAGTGGGCGTTGGAAAATTCAACTTTGTACAAGTTTTTCAGAACAAAAAATGACAAATATAAATACAGAACTGAAAAAATATATACTGTTTTCGAAGATATGGAAAATCTTTTGTCTATCTTAACAAAAACATTATTGGAATCTCACGCATATTGGAAAAAAATCCTAAAGAGACTTCTAAGAATTTCCTGATACTATAACCATCTTGCTTACTCGCGCTCCACTTTAGATAAGTTTGTCCTGTATCCTCACAGCACGTTTTTAATGTCTATTTCAACTTAACCCTTTATCACAAGGCGCGATCGCGCTACATATATATTTTTTCAATATCGGTAACTGAACGACTTAATATACTTATAAATACTGAGGCACAGTAGATATACAAACAGTAGGGAAACTCCACGGTATTCTCGAGATAATTACCTACGTCCGATTAGGGCTGGCCTCGGGCGAAATCTAAGAGCAACCTTATGACCAGTGCATCATGATAGCATAACATGGACGTGCCATTTTTCCGGGTTGTTCTTTTCGGTTTCAATTTCTACATCTTGATTCTCGTTCTCTCTACAATTAAAATAAATAACCATAAGTCTTTCAATATTTTCAAATTTTAATCGATATCTTTTGACACTTACGATCCATTTATATGTAGCAAATGATCGTTCAACGTCAGCAGACGTCAATGGAGCGAATTTAAAGTAAGGTGTTAGATCACTTGCTACATTTTTACTTTCGCTGTATCGTCTAATTCTGTTTAAATATCAAAATAATTCTAAAATGGAATTCCGGAAACTCGGAGGCATATCCATATTAACATCTGACGAGGTCCACCGCATCATACCGTCTCGTATCGCTTTTAAGCCCACACGAGACGTCTATGATATATCGATTGAAATCTTGCATCTTGCTTCAGTACAACTATCTGCGATACTCGCTGAGCTATTTAATAGCTGCATCAGATCAGGGACTTATCCGAAGTCGCTGAAGCAGAGCAAGATCGTACCACTTTTCAAAGGAAAAGGTAAGAGGGAAAACATCGACGATTATAGACCTGTTGCGGTGGTTCCAACGGTGTCCAAGGTGATGGAGAACGGGATCAGCACCCGGCTCACCGAGTACCCTAGCATCGACGGAAGCGCTGTCGGACCGGCAGTACGCGTACCGCGCTGGTCGGTCCACAACTGCGCTTGCGCGCGAGGTTGTCCGCCGCGTGCTCGACGCGAGGGAGAACAAGCTGCACGTTGCGGTGCTGTGCTGTGATCTCTCTAAAGCCTTCGATGTCGCTGACCACCGGATATTATCCGCTAAAATCCGATAATACGGCATCGATGGCAAGCCTCGCGACCTGCTTACTGACTTCTTGCGAAACAGATCGCAGATAGTAGTAGGAGACGGCGGTAAGGTCAGGTAAGGTCGCAGCCGTTGACGAAATCCATAGGAGTGGCTCAGGGCTCGTCTGTGTCTAATATACTGTTTACACTGATCCTGAACGACTTGCCCGAAGCCATTAGTACCAGTCACATACTAATGTATCTTCTTCTTCTTCTTCTTGGTGGTGGGCTCGGTTTCCGCACCTAGTCTCTCATTTGGACCTTTGTGCGTGGAAATAGTGGGACTGGCTTTTCTAGCCAGCCCAGCTCACGCCAGAATCCCAAGAGGCGGCCTAGGTCGCCACAGGACTGGCGGAGCGTCCCCGGTTCACCGAGGATCTTGGCCCGTTGTGTGCTGACACCTACGCAGTCTATAGTCACGTGGGTCGGCGTTTCTTCGGCCCCCATGCAGGCTCTGCACAGAGGGCTGTCTGTTAGACCTATAATATAGAAATGTCTGTTAAGGTTGCTATGTCCTGTAATTAGCCCTACCATCATGCGAAGGTTGGTTCTATTAAGTCGTAGCAGTTTCTTCGTCAGGCGACGGTCCACGGTGGGTAACACCTCTTTCGTCTGCCTGCAGGTTGTCACGCTTACCCATTGTTCAGCATGTTGAGTGCTGGTTCTCTCCCGCAGCCATGTTCTTATCTGGTTAAAAGGCAGGGGTACCAGTGGTTCAACACCTACCGGTTTTTGTTTTGCTCCTTTCTTTGCCAGTTCATCAGCCGCGTCGTTACCCAGCGATCCGCTGTGCCCTTTTATCCACTGGAGGGTTACTTTATTGTGTCGGCTTACCTCTTCCAGTTGGTTTAGACATTGTAGTATGAGCCCAGAGTTTACCGTAGTCCTGCTTAGGGCCCGGAGTACCGCAGTGCTGTCAGAAAGTATGCGAATGTTGAGGCCTTTAGCTTCTCTGCTGAGCACCGCACTTGAAGCCAGGATTATACCGACGCATTCCGCTTGGAAAATCGTGTTATACTTACCTAAGGCTGTTGATTTCTTAATATTAAGTTCAGCTGAGTACGCTCCGGCCCCAGTACCCTCTTTCGTTTTGGACCCATCTGTGTATATCCTTATCTCATGGATATTAGAGTGGTCCGTTGGCTCCTCAAAGAGTTGGACATTGTACTGTCTATTGAAGATGTGCATTTTTGGGATTCTATCACACGGCGCGTCCATTAGTGGCTGGTGGGACACGGCCAGCTCAAGGATGCGCGTGTGTGGTGCCCTGTCGTCGCTTTTCCACTGTCCAGCTGCCCTGAGTCTGAACGCCGCAGCCGCTGCCTCCTGTTGTATGAACAGGTGCAGCGATGGGATGTCCAAAATTATCTCGAGGGCCGCGGTTGCGGTGGTGCGCATGCAACTTGTGGTAAGCATGCTAGCAAGCCGTTGAAACTTTTCTAGGTCTTTCTGTACGTAGCCGACGTCCATCCTAGGCCACCAGACGACGGCACCGTACGAGACCATTGGTCTTATCACTGCTTTGTATAGCCATAGCATAATGTTAGGGCGTAGTCCCCATTTCTTGCCCATCATGCGTTTACACTGCCATAGTGCTATGGTCCCCTTTTTCAATTTGTTGTTCATATGTTTAGTCCAGTTCAGCTTGTTGTCAAGTAACATTCCCAGGTATTTGACTTCAGTCGATAGGGTTAGTTCAGTGCCGAAGAGTTTCGGGGGTCTCATGTTCACCAGCTTTCTTTTATTGGTAAACAGTACTAGTTCTGTCTTATTCGGGTTCACTGTTAGTTGGTACTCCTCGCACCATTTTTCAACAACCTTGAGAGCACCCTGCATTAGTTCACAGAGTGTGCTTTCAAATTTCCCACTAATGAGGATAGCCAGGTCGTCGGCGTAGCCTATAGTATGGTAGCTCTTATCGTTTAGCCGTCGGATCAAATCATCCGCTACGATCTTCCAGAGCAGAGGTGATAGGACGCCTCCTTGTGGGCAGCCCTTGGCTACCACCGCTCTGGTGGTGCCATTCACGTCTAGTTGTACAGCTCTCAGCTTAAGCATGTTGTCTATCCACCCGCGTAGTGTTGGTTCGACGTCATACTTGAGAAGAACGTGGTTAATATTTATGAATCTTGTTTTGTCAAAGGCCCCCTCTATATCGATAAAGGTACCTAGGGTTGATTCTTTAGTAGTCAGAGTGTTCTCGATTCTTTTCACTACGCTGTGCAGAGCCGACTCTGTTGATTTGCCTGAACTGTAGGCATGTTGGTTCGGGTGTAGCGATTTCCTCTTTAGGGCCCCATCTCTGATATACCTATCACAGAGCCTTTCTAGAGTTTTAAGAAGAAAGGATGTGAGGCTAATGGGTCTAAAGGATTTCGCTTGAGTGTAATCACTTCTTCCCGGTTTAGGCAAGAAAATTACTTTGACTTCTCTCCAGTCCTGTGGTATATAGCTATGTGCAAGACATGCTCTCAGGATGTCTGTCAGCGGTTCTGCTAGGTAATCTATTCCCCATCTCAGAAGAGCGGGGAATATGCCATCCAGCCCCGCCGATTTGAAGGGAAGGAAGCTGTTGATGGCCCAGATGGTCTTGTCCTTGTCGACTACAGTCTCGGCTGTTTTCCAGTCCTGCTTATTCGGAGATCTACTCGGTCGTTCTTTCCAGTTGCGTTCTTCTGAGATGCTGCAACCTGGAAAGTGCTAATGTATGCGGATGACGTAGCAGGAGCTCCTAGCTCCCAACGTCGAACAGCTCGAGGGACGTCTAAACGAAAAGGCAACGTAGCTAGCACAGTGGTTCCGTACGAACGGCCTTGTTCTTAACCTCTCAAAGACCAACTTCCTCCAGTTTGATCTTTCGGGGCATGCTCCAAGAACCCAAAACGTTTTTGTCGACGGTGTGAAGATTGAGCAGGTTGGGACAACCACTTTTCTCGGGTTCGAGCTCGACCGCGGTCTTACCTGGGTATCGCATATTGATAAGGTATGGGCACGGCTAGCTAGCGCATGTTTTGCTTTGCGGCGACTGTCATACACGGTACCGCGTGAGACGGTGCGCACGTGTTACTTCGCCTCTGTACACTCGCTCTTGCAGTACGGCACCGAGCTATGGGGACGCGCCACAGACTGGGAGCGCGTCTTCAGAATGCAAAAACGGGCCGTCCGAGCGATCATGCAGGTGTCGCAACAGCAAACGTCAGCCAAGCCCTTCTTCAAGGAGCTTAACATCATGACGCTGCCTTCAATTGGTTGCGGTCTATGCGCGTGATAACCTGCACTTGTTTAATAAACACAGTGATACACAGGTATCACACGCGCAACGCGGACAGCCTCGCTAACATCAAACATATACTCCAAAAGTCCTCAAAGTCGACTCACGTCATGGCTCCATCGGTGTACAATAAACTCCCAGCTGATGTGACAGCCGCAACGACTGTTACTTCGTTTAAGTCAAGGCTGAAACATTGGCTTCTCGAGCAGACGTTCTATAGTGTGGACGAATTGCTAAAAAAATAATGTTTTTCTGTTTTTTTTAGTAATTAGAATAATTAGAATTCCTTGACATTTAAAATCTGTAATTAATTAGTTATCCTTTGACATTTATAATGTTTCTTTGAATAATTTGATTTTTGACATTGTTTAATTTTACACTTACTTGACATGGAATAATTATAATAATTATTTTTTATTGTTTTCATTAATTTTTTTTTTAAGACTTCTTTGTAGCTCAACAATTTTTTGACGTGTAACCTATAATTATGAATAAAAATGTCTTATGTCTTATGTCTCATATACGTTTGAAATCAATGACCTGAAATCAATCTACCTACTCCGATCACTGCTTATGACACAGTGCAGCGCTCGCGCTGTCATCCTCGTGACAATGCCCGAGACGGGGCGTGTAAAAGTACGCGTCCCTGTGTGTGTACCGATTCAGGGCGTTGCCTTGAAGTTTACGTACTGATTCATATATCTACTGTGACTGAGGTATTGTCATGCAGAGGCCTTTTTTTTTATGAGATCCCTGCCACCAACCGCCACAAATAGGTGGATGCTTAAATGCGCAAAATATGTGGTATTACAAGTAAAGATTCAAAAATGTTTAAAATTTCACTACAGCGGCTGTGGAGGGAACGCCAACAGGTAGAATATTAAATTTAAAATTTTAGATTGTTGTGTTACTATAGAAATTCCTTTTCTTCAAAAAGCATTTCCGTTAAATATATTTACATGTATAGAAAACAATATTTTCATTAGGTTAATTTAGTAACTTTCGTTTCAAAAGAAACGTTGCTTGCTATTTTAAACTACGAATTTTTGGGGAAATTTTTGTTGTTTTCTCATTCATATGACAGAGGTTGTA
Organism: Ypsolopha scabrella; assembly: GCA_910592155.1. Lineage (NCBI taxonomy): Eukaryota > Metazoa > Arthropoda > Insecta > Lepidoptera > Ypsolophidae > Ypsolopha > Ypsolopha scabrella. Next base: position 16,304,118 of record OU342980.1, read on the forward strand.
AAAAAAATATTTTTGTTACATTTAGGATATAGTTATCTCTTGAAATTCATTATACATTGTTTCAAATTATTGCTCAAATTAAGAGCAGCGGTAGCTCACGGGTAGAACGCTGGCCTCTCTATCTTGAGACCCAGGTTCGATGCCCGGTCGAGCATACACCAATGAGTTTTTCGGAATTTATGTGCATAGTATTTGTTCTTACTAAAAAAGCACTTGCTGAAAAAAGCGTTTATTCACATCACGTTGGGACGTAATTCTCGTTGGTGAAACGCGGGTATACCGGTATGGACTATGACTTGCATTTCACAGTTCACACTCTGAACACCTCTGATACCCCCTCCGGGATTCATGTCGTGAAAATATTTTATTTTTATTTATATGTTATTATTTATTATGTTATATTGTTATTATTTTATAATAAAAAAATACGCATTAAATTTGAACCGAAAAATTAGAAGCAGCTTCGTGGACTGAATAACATTACTTGTAATCTTTAGGTTTCCGAGCGCGGCCGCGTGTGAGAAGCGATGTATCAGATCCAACGGGACGACTCTACGTTCCCAGTTCAGTCATTCAGAACCTAGCTGGGTTACTCGAACGCATTCCCGCCGGGAGACACATACTGGTCGTTCCCTCCGCGGGGAGACACGTAAACATTATGACCGTACTACTCGATATGAGACAAGTACTACACGTTCCCGCTCGGTGTCACCAACCAAAGGCCAACTCAACAGTGTGGGCTGGACTGAGATGGTGGACTTACCGAGCACGCTGAGATCACCAGACAACGGTAAAACCTTAACATATTGCTTGTCATTTTTTTAATTTTTAGGGTTCCGTCTGTCTGTCCCCGGCTTAGCTCGAATACAAACGCTTTTGTTTTGGAAATAAACGTAAGATTAAAATCAGCAAAGTAAAAGAAATACAAGGCGAGTAGAACGACTGAAGAAAATAAAAACTATTTTAGACATTTAACAACCTTAACTAGAGAAAAATATGTTTATCATTACCTGTATTAATCTGTCGGAAGTTAAAATATACGTATCCAATTATGTAATACCATTGCACATATTACATGACTATCACAATTAGGCAATTTCGGTAGACTTTATTAGCCTCTGATAGAATTGATTATTGGTTGGCCATTGGCCTAATTATGATGATTGGTTCGTTCACACGCTGTGACAAACAAATTGTTCTGTGCGTTACAATTTCAGGCTCGTCAATTGTAACTTTTGAAATAATTTGTTAGTAAATATATTTAAGATAATAATTTTTTATAATATATATAATTTTTAATTTTAATATATTTAAAAGCAAGGAAAATTGCAGTAAAATGCGCTATATTTTTTCGACCCCTCAGTGGGGTCGTCATCGGGCGAATGGAAAATATCAATGACATAAATATAAAAAACGAAAAAACCCTGACACAATTGACAGAAAGAATCATGAACTTTTTTTAGAAAGTTAAAAGAACTAGTTTTTAAGTTTTTAGTTATCATAAACAGTTATGGGCAAGATTTTAAATACCTTCTTCGTGACTGTTCTCAAAACTGTCGAATTACGGAACCCTAGGAATGCAAGTCTGACTCGCACTTGACCGGTTTTTTATATAATATGTGATTTACATTTTCCATTCGCCTGATGATGAGGGGTCCCGCATTTTACTGCAATACTCTTTGCTTTTATTTTAAAATAATTATTTCAGATGGAGATTATCAAGCAGATGAAACAAACATTTCTACAGGTATGACAATAACAAGAAGTTTTATTTTATGTTCTTTCAATAAGACCTGTATCCCATTACCCCATAAATCATATCACACTGAACAACTTTTGTTTGTCTCCTTTTGAATTTATTTACAAACATAATTTCTACACTTGTTTAATATTAGTTTATTTAAGATTTTCCCACCACCCACCCACCCACGGTCTCATTGGGCCATACCCCTGAGAGGTACGGCGGGTATCGGCTAGGGGTATCGTAGGTCTGAATTTAGTAAAACCGTAGCCATTAGATCCAGGTTCCAGAACGAACAGTCGACGAAAATAAAGATCGAGGATCGATGTATGTAGTTCTGTGGCTCCGGTGAGTAACGGCTTAACTCAAAAAACCCAATTTTTTTTTCACAGAAAAAACTTTTTTTTTACCAACCATTCACATTTTGTATACAAAATCAAAGGGTCATGTAGATAACATTAAGTTCTATTCCTGTGTATCCGTTCAGCCCCTAGAAAACATTCCATCTTAGGGATATATTATATCGTTCAGAAGCTGAAATAAACCATTTCGCATCAAAAAATATGCTTTGTTGTGCATTATGATTTATGAGTCGAATTTGTCTCTTTTGTCATAATGAAGTGGACGTGTAATAAAAAAAATGAAACGTGCAAAACGATCTAATTCAAGTTACATCTAATTTCACAAATTAGTACGCGACTAACTCCATTTAAATCATTGTGAACCGCCAATAAATTTATTTAAATCATTTTGTCATATGTCTATCTTCGGTGTTTTTAAAGAAATCGAAATTCCAGTTAGACCATGTCAAACAAAAAAAAAAACACAGCAAAGTGGTAGATAAAATCTCATGTTGGGTCTAAGTCGAGTTAAACCGTTATTCACTGGAGGCACAGGTTTGTGAGGTGCAGGAGCTTTGTCTTATAATCTGACACCATTCAAAGCACTTGAAATTGTGTTAAATGTGAAATTGTCTCGGTGAAACAGTTGGCATAAAGTCAACAATAATAATACGTGAGTCTTAAAGCCGGTATATAATATTAATTTAGAATGTCAGCTCACGTGAGTTTTAATAAGACCATCTAAAACAATAAAAAGACGAGTTAATTACCTTCTGAAAGAGAATCCATCGCGAAATCACAAAAATCCACAAAAATTTCGAACAAAAGATCAGTAAAGACAAAACTTAAAATTTTTGCAAGATACGATTTTATTAAAATTTTAATTTAGGACACGTATAAGAAATGACAGGTGGAGCGATGACATTGTAGAGGCAGCAAAAAATACATGGATCAGACGAGCAAAGAACAGAGTCGAATGGAAAATGTTGGAGGAGGACGAGGACGAGGACGCCTTAGATGACTAGCTGAAAGTGCTACAAATAGCAATAAAGCGAACTTATAATAAAATGAGTTTACGTCGCATCTTACAGAAGTTTGTTTAAAAATTTAAATTACAATTATTAAAATTATTCGATTATTTAGTAACTAGGAAAAATTTGTATTTATATGGTTGTAGGAAAAAAAGGCTATTTTTATTTATTTATTTATAATAAATATGAAAGATGACTCATTTCTCAGGTACTGCTGCTTGCTGTAACCCTTTCCATTGTTCAGTCAGATAGGTATAAAGATTATCTTAGCTTGTTTCTAGGATTATTAGGATCTAATTCTTGGATTTCTTATTAAGTTTTAGCAAATTTTTACGCATTTTTCACCTGTGCCATTTTTATTCCCAAGATAATGTATAGATATATAGTTTCATTTCAGATACAGAAGGTAATTTGACTCTTACTACTTGGACGAATCCTTTAGATGAGATGGAACCGAGAAACACATCAGGTAAAAAAAAGTTGATTGAAATATTTTGAAAATTGATCACCTTGTTTGTTTCACGACCAAAATGAAGCTGAGTCAATGCACCATACCCACTTTACTCTCTCTGTCATTTCAAAATACGCTATTCAATATTTATTATGTTCTTTTAATTTTAATATTTCTCAATGCATTTATTTTTCATCGTGAAAGTTCATTAAAATATGGTTTGGTTATTATGAAAATTACTTTCACCTTAATAGTAATACTAGAAATACAAAAAACAAAAAGTAATAAATCTTTTATGGGAGATGTTTTACGCTAAGATTAAATTAATTTTTAAACTTTACCTTTGTAAGGTTGACATAAAGAAGATTTTTGTATTCGAAGGCATGTGCATTGTTAAATGAAAAGAAGGCGATAAGTTTATTTGATCGTCTAGCTAGAATCTGATGTACCGCAATGTTGCGGCATCAGCAACATAAACGCATCGTTGTATTGGAAACAAAGGGCATTGCAAGTTTGCTGAGTATACTTAGCCTACCTGCGGGGCTATTAAGTAACTCAGTGTCGGTTGCTAGCTATAGTTGCTATTCACCAAAAACATATAAAAATTAACTTCCAAAATACCCTTTAATGGGTATTGAACTATTTACGAACTGTGACGTCATTTCAAGTGCAAACGTATCCTTAGATAAGCGGATATGTATGTTTTAGACGATAGCCACTTGGTTTGGCAACTGAGTTAACGATACAGAATCAGGGGGCTGCACGCGTAAAAGGAAGTGCAACAAAGGATAAAGGGTAATTTTAACATCACTTGATGTGCGCGCAAACCTGCGAGCCACCATGTTTGCTCTCACCGATAACGCTCTTCGCGCCCTCAAGGCGAGGTTATCCCGAAAAATCTGTCCTGCTCCAACGTTTTCATTTTTCACCTGTTTATCCTGCTCAGCGGAAGCGGGCCGCTCAGAAAACTTGTGGTTTTGAGGTGTTTTTATTTATTATTTTCGAATTAGATGGATGGGATTTTTATATGATGGCCGTTTTTTATCACATTTTTCACGACGTTTATTTTACTTTATTAAATGAAAAATAACAATTTAAATAAAAAGTCACATCAAATCACTTAAAATAAAAAAACTATACCTATTAAAACGTGAAAAAACCTATTCATACAATATTATAAGAAATTGCTTAGAATTAAATGTCAGTACCATGCAAAAGGGCAGAAATTGAATATTAAGTGTTTAGTAGACTAAATTAGTGCATACCTACTTAGTTCCTAGGTAATCCGTTGATTTGCATTGTTATTTTATCTCTTCCTCATTGTTTTGTATTTAATAACTAATTATTTCTATTTTATAGTATAGAAAAGTACCGTATTAAATTACTAAGGCCAACCAAAAATAATTTTGTTCAACAACATAAAATAGATGTTCTCTTTTTTTCTTAATTTTCTGTGCAATTCGAAACGAACAAATATAATGGGAAAAAAATCCTTGCGTCTGGATTTCAACCTGCAATCTCTTGCTTATAAGGCAAAAACTCTCTCAACTTAACTACCGAGGTACCATGGACCGTTTAAAGTTGAATTATTCCACCCTATAATTGTCTTTTTTGTTCATACTACCTGATTATGGTATTACATATACTAATCGATCAATTCAGGTGTATTATGCGGTCGATAGATCGCTAAATCCTGACCAAGGAATTTTTTCAATAAATATTTGTCTTTCTATTTAAAATAAATTATTTGTCTTTCTTCTCTGCCTAAGCGTTGGCTAAACGCAATTAATAGAAGAACATCTTTAAGTTGGACGTTTTCTTATAAAAATTCTTGCAATTTCTTCTTAAAAATATCCCTAAAACATTGAGGAAGTTTATTATAAATGTATTGGTTTATTGAGAATATTATAATCTAAAACCTAAATAACAATATATATCTACACTAAAATAATTAAAAATTAAAACTACCTAGAAATTTAAATATTATACAAATAAATAAAAAACGGAAATTTTGGACACCTATTTAATAGAACAAATAAAATATGCTGGCCAGATCGCTACCGTCGTCGTTGGGCAAGGTACCCAAAAGGCTGGCGGCATTGCCTCGCTGGATCGCGAGGCTAATCCGCTGACCAAAATATGCCCAAGCCTTTAGGTTACCGGAAGCGTCTATCAGGCGCGACGAGATCTCCTTAAAGAGTTGTCGCGCTTCTGGTCCCCATGGCCCGAGAGTGTCTACGCCGAAGGGCACAAACATGTAGCCCTCTCCTAAGGCCACATATTTGCGCCTCTTGGAGCCTTCTGCAGATGCCGCAGCCGCACCCGCTCTGACTGAGGTCCCTTGAAGATGAGACGCTGACATCGCGTCGACACGTAGCGTCCCATACCAGCGACCTCCCATGCTTCCAGGGTATGATCGTCATTCCGTCGGGCCTTTTACCGTCTTCGCATATGATGCCATTTGGTTCCAAAATAGCCGGAACACTGGCACTGGCTAAGGCCCTACAGATGACGTCATTAAGAGCGGCATGACGCGGTACGCGAACGGCACTGTGCTGGCCCGAAAGGCCATGATGACCAAGCTGATCGATAGCTCTACCACAACGGCAGCGATGTGGCTCATTTGTCCGGGCGCCCAGTCTCAGAGAGGTAGCCAAAGTAAATGTTGTTCTATCGATTGCTGTTGACATACCAAATAGGCTAAACTTAAACAGTTCCGTATTGCGAGAGGGTACATTCGTTGGAAACTTACCTCTGGCCCCAAAAACCACAGTTTTCTAAACCAAAAGTCTCCCAAGGCCACCGATCGACGCTCTGAACAGCACCGTGTCATCAGCGTAACTGATATTGTTCACTTATACACCGTCCACATGGCAGCCTGCACGAGTGCTGTTCAGCTCGCCGATCAGCCCGCCAATGTATGTAGGTTGAAAAGCGTGGTTGAGATCAAACCGCCCTAAAACCGTACGGCCTGCCCAGCGAACGCCGTTGACCTGATTTCCGTACCAATACTTTAATTTAGCCGTAATCTCATGTGGTGTGTTGATCTTTTCAAGTATTTGCTACAGGATTTTATAGGAAACTAGGTCAAATGAAAGGTCGAGAACACATTCATATACGGCCGTTTTTCGCTCGGTGTAATATTTAACAGCCTACTTGAGACACAATATCGCAATGTCTGTCGATAATACAAGTACATTGCGAAAACCAAACTGACTATCGTGCGCTATAAAATACTTTTTAAGCTATGTAGTCAGAAGCCATCAAGCACCTTTGCAAATAGAGTTAGATAGAAATAGAGTTGCCAATGGTCTGTAGTGAGTGACTTACACACAAATTAAACAGTAAGGTCAACAATCTTGACACGTGAAGATCTGCATAATATGTGCTCGTGGACTATTTTTGATGAACAGGTTTTTTCATATTTGTAATTTTCATACAAATGGTCTAGACAATATTTCTAATAAAGTGACATGAAATCCAAATTACAGTCCACACTCGTTATGTCTCTTTTTCTCTGACGATTATTAAGGAAAATAGTTCAATATTCTTAAAAGGATCATGGCAGTTGGTGGCCCGCAATTTTCTCGTTTTAACGGCAAGTTCAAGAAATCAAAAAAATTGCATTGATTGCATAATTTTTTAAAGTCCGGGGGCAAAGTAAGTTTTTCTGAAAAATTAATCCAAATAAATCAATCACAGCCGTTTTATCTGGCTTCCTATAATGTGTCCCCGCACATTAGTTCCGCCAATATTTAGTTTTAAGTGAATAGACTTGCTGGAAGTTTTCAAGTTAAAATTTGGTTAACTTGAGTTCTCTAGCGTTAACCTACAACAAAATACAAAAAACATTATTAAGTAAGTACACAATATATGCACAGAGAAAAATAAACATTAATAAAACAGTAATATGTTACCTTCATTAAATACTGAGTATTATTAAAACACTAGTAAGTACCTATACAACACACTATGCTACTTTTATAATTTTATATTATTTAATTTAATAAACTTACATAACGTGTGTACAAAAAGACTATATACAAAAGTCAGCAGAGAGCTGAAGCAGGACGGGGGTTTTGTGGAGGGAGAACATCATATAAAGAATACTGTAATCTTTGACACCCAAAAACATATGATCTATAGTACCTTCATACAAGCCACATTCACAGAGGGAATGATTCCTCACCCTGATTTTTGCCAGAAAAACAGGAGAACATACATGACCTAGCCGGAGACGACAAACTATGGATGTGGAAATCTTATTAGTATCACGGTATTTAAAGAACCACGGGCGCTGAGGAATATCAGGTTGAATTGCACCATAATGTCTGCCAATTAATTTCTGGGACTCTTGCCATGACTTGGACCACGCCTTATCTAAATTGGTTTTCGCCAAAGGAAGAAAAACATTGTGTTCGGAAGTACCTATTTCTATAGCGTCTTTAGCACATGAGTCAGCCATTTCGTTGCCTGAAATACCATGATGACCTGGAATCCAAGCGATAGCAACGTTAATGTGTTGCTCTTTGCACATAAAAAGTGCCTCTCTAATTTTTAAAATTATAGGAAAGCGCGACTTGTTCTTAAAGGGATTAGACAAAATTGCTTGCAGACAACTCAAAGAGTCCGAAAAAATAATGGTGTTATTAGTGTGTGACACAAAGTGTTTGTGATTGTTGGAAAATGAGATTGCTTCCAAAATTGCAATTGCTGGTTTTGAACGTACGAATGACTGCCATCTTGAGAACTGTCGATGGCTGGAGTTCCCGCCACCGCTGAAGTCTTGCGACGAATTCTTTATTGGCTTTGGAATATGAACCCAAATGCCATAATACTCCGGACTTCAAAGGTTGCGAGGACTCTATGATTGACTCATAGACTTAGGATGGATTGACCAATGAGTTTTCATTATTTCTTTTTTACTTTATCGTTCCGATTCATGCTTATAATGTTCACGTACTTAACAAAAAAGTACGTAAAATAGTGAAATTAAATGATTTCCATCGGTTGGTACGATGTGTGTTCTTTAATGTGTGAAGTTCTACCCTCAGACATAATTTGTTTTTTATAAAATAACTACCTACTTTTACTATGTTACTCAAAAAGCTAGGAGAATAGTTGAATAATGTTTTCAGACGAGACTTGGAACTGGGTGTACATAAAAACCCCAAGAGGTTTCTGATACACCTTCGTGTAAAATTGCATGGCATGTTATGTGTGATTAAAAAAAATAATAATTAAAAAACTGATATATATTTATAGTGTTATACTAACTTAAGGTATTTAGAAATACTTTAATTAAATATGGATTTAGAGCTCAGACTTATCTTTATGTTTACGAATTATTCGAATAATTACGAATAATTCCTATTTTGAAATCAAAATTTTACTTTTTTATTATTATTCACAGGAATTGTAAATACGACGCCTCATCGGCCCCCTACTCCAGACAAGAAGACAACAAGACCAAGTACATTTTTTTCTTTTTTTTTCTCGGCCATATCTTGCAACAGAACTTATAAGCTTATATTATAACACTCTCTATTTTAATATCTTTTATTAGTAATTACTAAACGATATTATGTTCTATGAATTTTGAGATAATTGCTCCAGGTTTCGTTCCCAAACGCAAAAATTATGATTGTTTTTCTTGTTTTTTTTATAAGAATTAAATAAATGTGGTTTCTGGCACCATGCGATAAGTTTAATGTCAATTAGGCCTTTCTTGCAAAGTTGTGTTATTTTATGCATGATGTTGTGAATGATTCTGTACGATAGATATAAATAAATGTGGTTTCTGGCACCATGCGATAAGTTAAATGTCAATTAGGCATTTCTTGCAAAGTAGTGTTATTTTATGCATGATGTTGTGAATGATCCTGTACGATAGCTATAAATAAATGTGGTTTCTGGCACCATGCGATAAGTTTAATGTCAATTAGGCATTTCTTGCAAAGTTGTGTTATTTTATGCATGATGTTGTGAATGATCCTGTACGATAGATATAAATAAATGTGGTTTCTGGCACCATGCGATAAGTTTAATGTCAATTAGGCATTTCTTGCAAAGTTGTGTTATTTTATGCATGATGTTGTGAATGATCCTGTACGATAGGTATAAACACGCTTTAAAGTTGTTGTGCAAGATAAATTACAAAGTAATTCACAAAATAACACAGCCTAACTGACATTAAAATACTGTCGAGTAGTGCCTTATACCACATTTATTTCATTATTTTTATTCAAAAATAAGAATAACAATTATAAACTGTGTGTTTGGGAACGAGACCTGGAGCAATCACCTTAAATGATTATGTATTTTAAATTCTTTTCAAAAGTTAAATTTTAGTTGTTTTTGTATGAAAAAATAATAAAAATGTCTTGTGAATTTTTATTCGCACTATAGTTCCATTACGCATATTGATTTCTAGGAATGGAACTACTGCGAATATCAAAAAGAGAAATAAATGACGCCAACCGATAGAATTAATTTAATTGAACTTTTTAATTGGTAAATATGATTAAAATTTTATTTAAATTAATCATTTTTTTCCAATAAAATAGTAAAATTAAATGATTTTCATGGGTTGGTGCCATTTAACCGAGATATATTTTTATAATGTGATATCATAGGTGGTAGAGCTGATGCCGAGCTCGACTGTGGAGGTACCACCATCTTACTCGCAAATCCTCCCGAAGTTATTCGAGGGAGAGTAAGAGAACAGCCCTTAGGTAAAACCAGGCTACCCACCATTGCCTGGGAACGATGGATGGCGGTTTATCCATCTCCAATTGCCGAGCCTTATATAAAACAGACTGGTGACGGGCAGCAGCGTCACTGGTGCAAGGGTTTCGGCACCGCGCTCACCAACCCGCCTGCCAAGCGTGTGAGTATAGGCATTTCTTCCAGGAGGACCGCCAAGATTGGCGAAATCCTGGAAAGGCCTATGTCCAGCAGTGGACGAAACAGGCTGATGGATGGAATGTGATATTTACTATTTTTAGAATACCTGGATTTAGAGTCCAGACTTATCTTTACGACTTTAAATCCTATTTTGAAATCCAAAGGATGCATTTTTATTATAATTTACAGGAATATCAAATAAGACACCTTATTGGCCCCCTACTCCATACACGAAGACAACAAGAACAAGTACAATTTTTTTCATATTTTTTTCTCTGCCTTGACTTGCAACAGAACTTATACCACACTCTCTATTTTAATATCTTTTAAATAATATATATTTTTTATTAACTTATTTAGTTTTTCATTTTTATAATTATATATTTTTATATATACATTCATTAAAATTAGAGTGAGTTGACATCATAAATATTTAAAAAACGGATTGGACTCACTTTTTTATCTGTGCAAGGAGGCACAGGTCGAGCTTTCGATGAGATTATGACTCATCATCATCAGGACTCTTCGGGAGTACTTTTGCCCACGGCGGTCAGTCGAGTACTAAGCTTCCTCCCCTCTCTCGTCGCCGCTCGTCTTTCCGCTCTTCGGCTGCGTTCGGAGGTTTCCGGTATCGAAGCCAGACTCGACCGGACATTTGATAAAGTTTTCACTACTACTTCCGGGTCACGTGTTTCACTAGGTCCAGTCACACAGACGGCACTGATAATGTCCTCAACCACTGTTGGCACTTTTTTGTCATACGAAGCGTCAAGCACAGGTTGCCAAGTTGGCGCCAGATGCCAACCACGGTCTCTATTGAAATTCGGATGCCTCCTTGCACAGATAAAAAAGTGAGTCCAATCCGTTTTTTAAATATTTATTTTTATATATTTACAAAAACACGTTACAACAACCATATATATTTTGACAAAATTGTCGGCATCAGTAGAATAAAAATAAAAATAAATTATAATACTATGTGACAAAATGTTCATAAATGTTCAATATCTATTAATAATACTATGAATTTTAAAATAATTGCTCCAGGTTTCGTTTCCAAACGTACAAATTATTATTGTTTTTGTTATCTATCTTTATCTTATCTATCTACACTATTATACCGGGTGTAAAGAAAAGATTTGTTTGTTTGTAGGTAATCTTTGGAACTTCTAACCTGATTCTAAAAATTCTTTCTTTTGTAAAAAGCTACACTATTGTTGAGTAACACAGGTTATATTTTATTTTAATAAAAATAAGTTGTCAGTTTTAAAATTCAATATTTGTGAATCAAGTCGGGAGAAAAAGTACTGCTTAATATATACTTAATATATGGTTTAAAAATCAATCCCTCCAAGACGCAAGTCATTATCATCGGAAGTCCTTGGTTCACCGATAGGATTGACTGGCAAACAGTTCCTACTATTGTATTTGATGGGACTATAATACCATACAGCAACAAAGTAAAAAATTTAGGTCTCCTATTAGATAGTTGCCTGTCATGGGACCCCCAAATAAATGAAGTTAGCAGAAAACTTTTTGCGGCTGCAGGAGCTCTGAGAAGGCTTCGAAATTTCCTCCCGACTGCTACTAAAATTGCGCTTGCACATTCCTTGTTACTACCGATTCTCGATTACGCAGATATTTGTTACCTCGATCTTACTCAGGTCCAACTTGATAAACTCGAACGTCTTCAGAATTTCTGTATTAGGTTCATTTTTGGTATTCGTAAATTCGATCACATTTCTGAATTTCGTTCGCGTCTTAATTGGCTTCCTATTCGTCGTCGTCGCAATTCTCATATTCTGTCTCTTTTGTATTCTGTATTAAATAATCCTGCCACCCCATCATATCTCAAAGCTCGCTTTCAGTTTCTTCATGGTACTCATGACCGTATCTTACGGTCCTCTCAAAATCTACTCCTGGCTACCCCAATACATTCATCGTCCTTCTATGACAATTCCTTTTCAGTACAAGCCGTCCGTTTGTGGAATGATCTTCCTCTATCTATAAGAAGAGCACCTTCCCTACCAGTCTTTAAGAGACTGGTAAAAGAACACTACCTCTCACTCTGACCACTGAACTATCTACATTCCTCTTAAAGTTTATTTATTATTTATGTAATATATGTATGTATGTATATATTTATTCATTCATGTTATTTATCTATAATACATTATTATTTTTCTTTTAATTTATTAATGTAGATTTTGTATAGTATATTTAAATATTATTTTAAAATTAATGCACCGCCTATTCATCAATCTCCTTTTAAACCAGATTCTACCCAAAGGTTGTCTGGAAGAGATCGCTATAAGCGATAAGGCCGCCTGATTGTACCTACGTTATTTGGCTATTGTAATTTATATTATTTTTGTTTCCTTCTTTGTGGTGTGCAAATAAAGTTATATTGTATTGTATTGTATTGTATTGCTTAGCTGCTTTATCGGCGTGCGTTGACCAAATGGTTAGTTATATTAGTTTCGCGCGGTCGAGCGACAAGCGTGCACGTATCTGTACAACGTCGTCACATATACAGTTGCGATATTTGCGAACTGTCACAGGTTAATCTGTTTTTATACGAATTAAAAATGCTCGAGTGCGGGAAATGCAAGTCAAATATGACGGAGGGAGCCTTATGTAGCCAGTGTCATCAAATGTACGATTTTGCCTGCGCTGGAATATCGGAAACAAACTATCGCAAATTAGGCAAAAACAAACCGTTCTGGCGCTGCCCCTACTGCAAAAATCTCGCTGCATCTCCATCTCCAGCTCACCGGGATGCATCTGCTGCAGAAGTATCGCACAGTGACCCAGACTCCAACAAGAAACTGGACGTTATGCAGTCTCAGCTCCTCAACATATTAAGTAAGCTCGGCAATCTGGATGTCCTTGTTCAAGACTTGAAGGCGATAAAAGAAGAGATTGGTGATGTGAAAACGTCACTAGAGATGGCTCACGACACGATCAGCTCATTTACTGCACGGATCGAAAGATTGGAAGATAATGTAAGATCAATACAAGAGGTATCGTCTGTTATACCTACCCTACAAGCTGCGCTAAAAAATATGCAAAGTGAATTACATGAGAGTGAACAAAGGAACAGGTCTAACAATGTGGAAATTAAAAATGTGCCCTTCCACAAGAATGAAAACTTGTTTGATCTGGCAGCGAAAATAGGTGATGTTATAAAATGTCCCGTTACAAAACAGGACATCAACATAATCACAAGAGTGCAAACTAGACAAAAAGATGCCATAAAACCAATTATATTATCGTTCACTAATCGTTACCTGAAAGAAGATTTCATAGCCGCATCACGTCAGCATAAAGATTTAACGCAAAGCACGATTGGACTAGGTGACAAAACGAGAATCTACATAAACGACCACCTGACTGTACACTTCAAGAACCTACTTTCGAAAGCCAAACAACGTCAACGTGAAGTGGATTTTCAGTTCGTATGGGTACATCATTGCAAGATCTTAGCACGAAAATCTCCAACGACAGCTGTTTTTACCATCAAAGCAGAAGAAGATCTGTTGAAAATCAAGTAAATAGACACTGTATTTATTTTAGTAAGAAAATTAATAATACAAATAACTATTGTATACACCTTATTACGTATATTATTTATGTTGTATCAATATTCATATATTGGGTAATCCCTACACAAGCGATCAATAAATATTATTACTATAACACATACACAGCATCCACTCATTTAAAACATATTATTAAAGTATATGTACAACTATCTTATTTACACGTCATTAACAAATATCAATACAACCCATACACAACATGTATTTATTTAAAATATCCTATCATTATATATATATTCCATTCCTATTTAAACATTATATATACACATCTTCTACATCTCGTATCATATCGCACTACAAAATCAACAATACCTATAATTCTCTTAACTCATTACCAAAGCCTGTATAAAAATAGCTCAAATTATTCATTGCATAGAACTACAGAACTAAAAGCGATTACAGAAGCGGGTAGTAACTGTCTTTTATCTCAGCGCAGTGGTCATGAATCAGTCCTCATTATTGCAACTCCAATACCTATTACTACTCATAGTTGTTACACCCGTGACCTAGCTAAGCTGTACGTCACCACTGACCATGTAAAATACGTCACCGCTGTGAACGTAGCTACACTAAATGAGAATGCCTTGTTGCCCGGACGGCGGCGGCGGCGGCAGCGGCAGCGCGGCGACGGCCGCGAGTCGAGCCTGCTTGATCTGCAATTAATTATCTACGCATTCGTATCAGATGGCTCAACGTCGGTGAAATTTGTTTCAATGATAATTATTCCTGCCAACGTCAACTTTGAACTCTGTACTGTTGAATACACAAAAATATATTGTTTTAGTTACTACAGTGAATCTTAACGTGTATTATCAAAACGCAAGAGGTTTGCGTAGTAAGGTAGGCGTATTTAAAAGAAATGTTTTACTAGGCGGCTATGACGTAATTGCAATCACGGAATCGTGGCTCTTGGAGGGTGTTAGGAACAGCGAGCTCTTCGATGACCGATATTCGATCTTTAGACGTGACAGACGTTACGACTTAACCGGACAGACTCGAGGCGGTGGGGTTCTTGTTGCAGTGCGTCGGGAGTTTTCAGTTTCCGAACAGATTGACTGGAGATCTTCAGCAGAGGATTTGTGGGTATCCTTAAAGCTCAAGGCTGATCACAACAAAGTATATCATTTAAATTTATGCATAATTTATCTTTGTACTGAGAAATCAGGCAACGCGTTTTCCACACAACTTATGAACTTCTCAGACAAATTATTCGATATATATTCCTCGAACCCAGATCAAATTTTCCTTATTATTGGTGATTTTAACCTTCCCAATGTATCGTGGCAGGAAACAAATCATGAACCATCTAGTTTAATTGGAAACTCTCAGACACATTTTTTTGATACAATAGGCCAATGCAGCTTTAATCAATTCAACGCGGTTAAAAATATTAATAATCGCATTCTCGACTTGATATTCTCAAATGCGTCGTGCATTGTGTCGCCATGTGACGATCCCCTTGTTCCTGAAGATCCTCATCACAGAGCATTGGAGGTAGGCTTTCACATTGATAATATGATTTTTCTTCCATATAAGGCTAGGACTAGATACATATACCATAGAGCAAACTATGAACATATAATAAACCATTTAAATGAAATACCATGGATTCTGCATTTATATAAATTTAGCCTCGAAGAAGCTGTTACATTCTTTTATAATTCACTTTATAAAATTATAAAAGATTTCGTTCCCGTTAAAAAAGAAACAAAACACACAAAACCACCATGGTATTCGGATGCACTACTGAAAATATTAAAAGAAAAAGATAAATATCATCGCAAATATAAAAAATACAATAATTTGTCCGATTACAACTCTTTCTCGGTACTTAGGAAAAGAGCGAAAATTGTTGAAAATATTTGCTTCACCGAGTATATGGCTAATATCGAAAATAATATTATTGCTGACCCATCCAGTTTTTGGTCATATGTAAAAAATAATAATAAAGGTTCTAATAATATTCCCTCCCTCATGAATTACGAAGGTCGCTCGTTGGACTCTGGGAAGGACATTTGTGAAGCATTTTCCGACTTTTTTGGAAAAAACTTTTCGCCTCCCTCAACCGGTAACGTCAATCTCATCGAGGTTCCCCAGACTCATCTTATTTCAGGTATAGAGATTAATCTAACTCGTTTACTCACGGTGTTAAAATCATTAGATCTTAAAAAAGGGGCAGGTCCAGACAACATTTCTCCTGTATTTATAACAAATTGTGCCGAAGCATTGGTTTTGCCCTTATCTATTTTATTCAAACGTTCCGTTAATGAAGGTATTATGCCGATTTTATGGAAATCCGCGTACATAACACCAATCCACAAAAAAGGAGATGTAAATTTTGTTGATAACTATAGAGGTATCTCGAAACTATGTTTATTTGCTAAGGTATTGGAAAGGATAGTTTATGAGCAGACTTATGCAGCGTTAAAGAGTTCGTTCTCGTTAGAGCAGCACGGTTTTCTAAAACAACGATCAACAACTTCGAATCTTGTCCTAACTCACGAGCATGTTACAGCTGGAATGGAAGAAGGTAGTCAAGTAGATATAATATTCACGGACTATAGTAAAGCTTTTGATCGCATAGACCATGTACGGCTTATAGAGAGGCTTTACTCTTCAGGTATCCATGGAGATCTTTATCGATGGTTCCAGTCATACGTCAAAAACAGGACCCAGTCGGTTGTGATAAACAACTATAGCTCACAGTGGCTCACGGTTCCCTCGGGTGTACCACAGGGCTCACTCTTAGGTCCACTCCTATTTATTTTGTTTATGAACGATATAGCTGGCTACTTCAGGTCTGCGAGGATCCTTCTTTTTGCAGACGACATGAAAATTTTAAAGCCAATCCAAAATAATCAAGATTGTGTCGCCTTACAAGAGGACCTTCGGCGGTTTGAGGATTATTGCCACTTAAACAAACTCGACCTCAATGTTTCTAAGTGCTATGTCATGTCGTTCTCGCGTAAATCATCTGTGACAATTTTTCCGTACGCCATTAAAAATCATCTTCTACCACGAACAGACTCAATTAGAGATTTAGGTGTCGTACAGGACTCTAAACTTCTGTACGACAAACATATTGAAAGCATAGTTAATAGGGCTTCTAGAAACCTAGGGTTCATAATTAGATCGTGCAAGCATTTTAGAAACATAAAAGCTATAAAAATTCTTTATTGCTCGTTCATTCGAAGTACACTTGAATATTGTTCCCAAGTTTGGAATCCCAGGTATGCCATATACATCACAAGAATTGAAGGGATACAAAAACGTTTTCTCCGATACCTGGAATACAAAACTGGAGTAACTGATGCTACATACGAGGCACGATGCAAGAGACACCATCTGCTACCACTTGACGTCAGACGCAATATTGCAGATGTAGACTACCTCATAAAAATAGCTAACGGAAATATAGACTGCCCTGAACTCTTAAGCTATATCAATTTACAAGTTCCCAGGTCTGCCAACCCTCGTCACCAGAGCAAATTACACGTTCCCGCTGTGCGTACTAACTACAGGCAAAATACGTATACAATACGTGCAGCTCGGAGTTTTAATACGTTAAGTCATGAAATTGATATTGACCTGTTTCACACAAGCTCAGACACATTTAAGAGACTCGCAGCAAATCTATTTTTTAAGGAGTGACATGAAGAAGGTTTAGGTGCAACCACAAATAAACTAATATTTTACGTAGGTATAGATACAGCTTTGTATTATATAAATATACATATATATATATTAAATATATTATTTACAACAAGTAAGTATATTATAATAATATTACATTACACTGAGTGTTTTCTTATTTATTAGGCAGTTCACAAATCAACTGTATTTATATTAAATTGTGAAAACTATAGGCTAACTTGCATTGCCATGTTATGTTAATTTTCGATTTAAAGCTGTTTGTTTTCCTATCATAAATAAATAAATAAATAAATAAATAAATAAATATTATACGAGATAAAACCGTTCGTTTTTCCGTACGGAAAAACTTTATCAGTTTAATCTGACTAAAATTTCCATTTACAACGATCCTGACTGATCTAAGTACTGATTTTTTCTAATAAAGGAATCATTCACAAAGTAATGCACAAAATGGCCAGAAAAGCCTTACTGACATTAAAATACTGTCGCGTAGTGCCATAAGCCACATGTATTTCATTCTTTTTACTCAAAACTGAGAATAACAATCATAAACTGTGCGTTTGGAACGAGACCTGGAGCAACCACCTTAAATGATTTGCTGAAAGAGAATGCCACGGGATCTTACCAAATGGCGTCATAACCAAATAAAAGTCATAAAATTACTTAAATATACATGTATATTTTAAAATCCGACCAATAATTCAATAACTGTTGAGCCCAGCATCAGCTCTACCAGCTCACCTTTTTAATAAGAAGAATTCAATAAATGTGGCTATAGCACTACGCGAGAATGGTTTAATGTCAATTAGACTTTTCTTGCAAAGATGTGTCATTTTATGCATGACGTTGTTAATGCTCTTGCACAATAGCTACACGCTTTAAAGCTGTTGTGCAGGATAATTTACACAGTAATGCACAAAATAACACTACTTTGCCAGAAAAGCCTTACTGGCACTAAACTGTCGCGTAGTGCCGTAGTAGACCCATTGGCGTACTATGCGTAGACCACATTAATTTAATAATTCTAGTTAAAAAATAAGAAAAATTATCATAATTTTACAAGTTTTGCATTTTTAACGATTTTCTAAATTTATTTAATTTAAGTAATAATTGGTGTATAGTAAAATAAAATAATATGAATATTTTATTTAAACTCAAATGAATGTATGAATGTTACTTTTCTATTTACATGATAACAGTAAGGAAAGTTTAATCATAATCATCACAGTTATTAAAGGTTATTTTTTTGGTACACGTTCTAAGCGATTGTATTCAATTTACTAGTACGTGCTTTTTGATATACTGGATAAAAATGCACAAAATGTAACGTTTTAGGGCCGAACAACCGTCTGACGATTCACGCTCCAACACCACAAAATGATGAAGGTAAAATTTTTTATAATATGACGTACATTTATAATAGACAGGCAACTTCAAATGAAACTACAAAATATACCGGCCTGATAAGTCAGTCTTGGTCCGCGAGGCTACGGGGACGCGGGGTCGGTCTTATGTTGCATTGAGATGCCTGATGATCCCCTTTGTCGTCGTCCCCCGCGTCCCTGTAATAAAGCGGGCGAAACTGGCTGACTCGGTTTACCAATAGTGATTGCATTAAACTAAGTCTTTATTTTCTAACATCAACATTTACGCGATCGCATTTAAAGTGGGTTATTGTTATAGTTCGCACCAAACTTTTAGTCGGCTGAGTGAAGTTAGCTCTAGCGAGACGGATAGAGAGAAATAGATGACAAAGATAGATGAAAAAGAGAGGTAGAAATAGACATAGACGAACTTCATCAAGCCGACTTTATGTTTGGCCACGTTTGGCGCGTACTCTATCGCAGTGAGGCAGCGAACCACTGAGGCCAAAACAACAATTTTTGGAATTTTATCTGTCTGTCTGTATGTATATATGTTCCATTTTAACTCGAAAACCACTGAACGGATTTAGATGCGGTTTCTTATATTATCATCATAGTGATATCTCTAGTCAATACATAGGCTATAAGGAGTGTTAATAAAATAACGCCAAAGCCGAAAACGGGACAAAGATTGAATAAACGCTTTCAACTCGAGAACCAATCCACGGATTTGAATGCAGTTTTTTGCAATACCATCATAAGGTCCCTGATCAACATATCAGCTGTAAGGGGTGTTAATAAAATAACGCCCAAGACGAAAATATATTTATTGATTTAAAATATATTTATTGATGGGGAAACATTTCGATAAACGCGGGCGGGGCCGCGGGCAAAGGCTAGTTTTCAATAAAGTTCTCAAATTCTAGGGTCATTCCTAAAACTATAATTTTTGTTGTTTGTTTACATAACTGAGCAAGCGTGACGTCCTTTTTCGGAACCGTCATAGAGATCCGTATTAAATTTGTTTGTTTGTTTGTCAAATTATTTACGTGTACCATTCAACCGCTTTTAAACGGTACTTGAAGATAAAAATACCAAATGTTGCTGATAATAACAATACCTACTTTTAAGGTACAACTCCATGGTGGGAAGGTAAGTACTAAATTTCATCATACATTTATGATGCATGTCTGTCTGTATGATCACTTTAGTTAGACAAAAAAGGTGGAATTATTCTAGTATTTACTGCACTGCTACTAAAGAATCCATCCAGGGGTGCCAATATAAGGTGACTTTCGTTTATTCAGCCAAATACACACTAGAGATTCTGTAAGTGCTCAGGACTAAGGTTCAACTACGCTTTCTGTGAAATACGCAAATTAAAATTTCGACTTCCTATACTAATTGAGTCGAGGTTGTTCTTGAACAAGTATAGAGGCACAACAAATATTGTTTCGTATTTCGTAAACAGGGTCATTGAACATTGGTTCTGACCACTCACCGAGTCTCCAGTATGAATTTGGCTACATAAATTAAAGTCACCTTATAACTTACTTACTTAAAACCAAAAAAGTTTTTTTTTATTTGCGTTGGCTTATGTTTTGGTTTGATATAATCATGATATAATATACTTATAATAAATACGGCCGAAGTGAAAGGATTTTTCAGTTAGTTGGGTCTTGGCCTAACTCTTTAGATAGCCGTTCATAAACTAACCCTGGGTTGGTTTTTCTAACCGGGCTGCAACACTTACCCGTTCAAAATCAGCTCGCATCGTGCGTGACACTGATCGTTCAAAAACGGCACTGTCGCTACACTACTAGTGTATGGTGTAGGTGTACGAATAAAAACCGGTCAAGTGCGAGTAGGACTCGCGTCCTGGGGATCCCGTACTATCCCGTACCATTTAAATAAGTCTATAGACTTAGGCATTTTTGAACGATCGATGTTGCGACCCGAGTTGATTTTTGAACGGGCTAGCGTAGCAGCCCGTGTAGGAAACCCAACAGTGGGAGTTTATGACTGTCTGAGGTGCAATTGTGTAAGCCAATGGTATTCAAATTGATTAATAGATGGCTGTTCAGCTAAGCGAATAAGCCCGTTTGGCAAATGAAATCGTACGTTTTTGGTTGTCAAGAACAAAATAATACAAACGACAAAATTTCATTTTAGTTAATCATTTGTTTTTAATATTAAAACACTAGTTGCTCTTAAATCTAAACACCCTCCACCTTCAGCGACTCTCCATCTTCCTCCTGCTCCGAGCCCAGACGAGGTTTGTCTTCAAGTCACCGGAAAAGACGTACTATCGGCCGTGATGTCGTTCAGGAACGGCTCAGCTGGAGGTCCCGATGGGCTAAGCCCTCAACATTATAAGGATTTACTTTGTGTAATGACAGGCCAAGCTGGTGAGTCGTTGCTGAGCGGCCTTACGGTCCTAATCAACATGATGCTGGCAGGAAAGGTGATTCCAGAAGTTACCAATCTGCTTTATGGGGCGAATCTCTGTGCTTTAAAGAAAAAAGACGGAGGTATTCGTCCCATTGCAGTAGGCTCAACGATTCGCCGCTTAGCTTCCAAGATATGCTGCCGTCACATCCTCCCTAAACTTACAGACTTGCTTCCGCCAAAACAACTCGGATTTGGATCAAAAGGAGGGTGCGAGGCAGCAGTACATGCTATCCGGACCTTTCTGGAGCGCGATGGAGGGGAAGTGGTCTTGAAGGGGGACGTGCGTAACGCGTTTCATTCTGTAGATAGGGGCGCCCTGCTGACAGAAGTAAAGAACAACGTTCCTGAGATTTTTCACTATCTGTGGCAATGCTACAGCTGCCCCTCGAATCTGATATATAAAGACCATATCCTCAGCTCAGCAGAGGGCTGTCAGCAGGGCGATCCACTTGGGCCAGCCATCTTTAGCCTCGCGATACATAAGATCATAACTTCCCTTGACTCTGGACGAAACATGTGGTATTTGGATGATGGCACGTTAGGAGGTACAGCTCACACTGTTCTTAATGACCTTTTAAAGTTAACAACTAAATTCAATTCCATTGGTCTAGATCAAAATTTTGAAAAATGTGAACTCTTTATATCGGGAGCGAATCCCGAGCTTGTCAAAGACAGAAATAACTGCGGATTTTAATGGTTTTGCTCTAAATATAAAAATTGTTGACAAGCGATCACTTCGCCTTTTAGGGGCGCCAATTATTCCAGATTCCATACCTGATTTTCTAGATGAAAAAAAGGCGAAGTTTCTAGATACCCTACCAAATCTTTCAAAAATTAAAACCCACATGGCTTTTCAAATTATAAGATTCTGCATATTTGTTCCAAAATTTACGTATGTACTCCGTTGCAGTCCCATGTTCAAGCTAGAGTCGCTTCTCTCCGTCACGATTGATATGAATATCCGTTTAGCCTTAACAAAAATTCTAAATTGTTCTATACCGACAGATGTTGGGTCCAGGCCACGCTCCCTATAAGGTTTGCTGGCCTAGGGATCAGAAAGGTCGCAAGTGTCGCGCTTCCGGCATTTTTGTCTTCCATACACAGCACTGAGGCCTTGTATAAGAAAATTTTACACCCCTCATTAGGGGATATTGAGGTCTCTTGCTGTATGGAGGCCAAACTTGCTTGGTCGATGGCTTGCCCGAATGAAGATCCTCCGGAAAAACCCGCCATCCAAAGGCAGTGGGACGAACCCATTTGTAAAAAAACACAAATTGAACTAATTTCTTCTAGTCCTTCTGACATCGACCGAGCTCGTCTCACTGCCGTCACAACACGTGAGTCGGGCTACTGGCTACAGGCTCTGCCGTCGTCTAACATTGGAACCCTGTTGGACGACAACTCGTTCAGGGTGGCCATTGCACTGCGCCTTGGCTCGGCTTTAACTCACCCACATCGTTGCCCCTGCGGCCACGATGTTGACAACCTGGGACACCACGGGCTGTCTTGTCGATTGAGTGCGGGTCGGCGCTCTTGCCATGCGGCCCTGAATGATATCATCCGAAGGGCTCTTGCTACCGTCAACGTGCCTGCTATTCTGGAACCAACAGGCTTTGCACGTGATGATGGCAGGAGACCCGACGGTATGCCTTTAATACCTTGGAGACAGGGGAGACCGCTAGTGTGGGATGCGACCTGCATCGATACGCTGGCGCCCTCCCACGTCTCCCAATCCATCTGGGCCGCTGGCGTGGCCGCCCAAACTGCTGAAAACTCCAAACGGCGCAAATATGCGTCCTTAGGAAGCTTTTATATGTTTGAGCCGTTTGGGGTTGAAACTTGGCCCGTGGGGTCCCAGCGCCCAAAAACTAGTAAAAAATCTATCAGTTCTTTTAGTGGAAACATCGGGTGACCAGAGGGCTGGCGCATTCCTCGGCCAACGTATAAGTTTGTCCATTCAAAGAGGAAATGTGGCCAGCGTTCTGGGCACCATGCCGCAGGGGTCAATTTTAGATGAGGTATATTTTTTGTAGTTATTTTTAAGTGTGTAATTTATATTGTGAGGTAATTTTAGTTTAGAATAAGTTTTTGTTTTTTATGTTTTAAGTTATTGTAATTATTTTTATAACATGTCTAAATATTAAATTATTAATATTTATATTGAAAGTCGAAGAAAAAGAAGCTTAAATATTTTTCATTTTGTTTTACTTTATGTTTTTCCTGGATAATTTAATGTTTTCTTAATCACTCATTCTAAAAGGACGTAAGTCGCATCTGAGGATTTCAAAAGTCGATGTTCATAGCCAATGGATTATTTAAAAAAAAGTTTGGCATGTTTATGTCTGCTGTCACATGGCATGTACATAAGTTTTTTATTTTTAAACAAACTGAACTTAAGAAGATATGATGCTCAGAAAGCCCATATATCGAAATGGTTTTCAGTTTTGCACCAATTATTTATTTGTAATGTTGTCGATTGTACTCATTTGATAGAAAAAATGTACGATTTCAACCGTCAAACGGGCTAATTTGCTTAACCGAATAGCCACATGACAATCAATTTGAATACCATTTTGCATCGCTGAGTCTTTGAACGGGTTTCGTCGTGTAGCGATACTTCAAACGTAATTTGACATTTTCATGTTAATATTTACTTAAGTATTTTATTTTGATTTTATATTTGTATGTTCAAGCTGTCGAGTATCCCAGTCGCCCTATGCCTAGTGAGTATTTACTTGTGTTCAGATACAAATATAGTAAAACATTATTTGAAATAGCTGTGTAATTGATTTCAAAACATATAGTCACGACACGAATCTCTGAAGGGTGTGTCAGAAGTGTTAACAAGTGTTATTTCATTGGTTTAAAAATAAAACGCAATGTGTGTAGTAGTCAAATTTAAGAAGAAAAGACAAATATTTTGTGAAAATTTATGTTTTAGTAGTTAGGTGTAAAGCTTAGTATCCATCCATCCATCAGCCTGTTTCGTCCACTGCTGGACATAAGCCTTTCCAGGATTTTGCCACTCTTGGCGGTCCTCCTGGAAGAAATGCCCATACTCACACACGCTGGGCAGACGGGTTGGTGAGCGCGGTGCCGAAACCTTTTCACCAGTGACGCCGCTGGCCGTCACCAGTCTTTTTTATATAAGGCCCGGCAATTAGGAATGGATATACCGCCATCCATCGGTCCCAGGCAATGGTAGGCCGCCTGGTTTTGCCTGAGAGCTGTTCTCTTACTCTCCCCCGAATAACTTCAGGGGGATTTGCGAGTAAGATGGTGGTACCTCCACAGTCGAGCCCGGCATCAGCTCTACCAACTAATAAGCTTAGTATAGCTTTTAAATAATAAATTATGTAAAAACTAAATGCATGGTGTCATAGACTAATCGAGTCTCCAGTGTGAATTTGGCCTTTTATTTATGCAGCCAAATTCATACTGGAGACTCGGTACTTAGTCGTTATTAAGGTTCAATAACCTTTTTTGGGAAATTCGAAAATTATTTTTTTCCTTTCCTTTACAAATGCACGCCCACGCCCAGCTCAGATTCAATACAGAGAAAAGTCAAAATTTTATTTTTCAAACTACGCATTTTTTTTTATCGATATGTTGTTTTGGTTACTTACCAAACTACCGGTATGAATTTGGCGCTACAAATAAATGTCACCTTGTATAAGGTGAGCTCGGTATGTGATCAGGATAATCGGATCGATATCTACCTAAAGTTGAAAAAATCCTTGAAAAAGTTTGTAGGTGTGGAGTCCGCTTCTTAAAATATAATTTATTGTGATGGTAAAATTACGAAGTTGCTTAAAACGTTATGATGATGTACCACCTAATACTTAACAGATGTTACCGTAAATATATTATTATTTGGGAATTGTATACAAGTCCTAGGAAATTTATAAAAGCATGTAAGTCTTATGTGATTCGCCTTGAACGCGCCCAAAGATCTGTCCTCAGGGTAATTACATGTAAACCTTATCGCTATCCTACCAGAGCGCTCTACTATACCTTTAATCTTCTCGCAGTCCGTCAGCTTTATATTTTTTGCTTGGTAACAAACCACCACATGACTCTGCCATTTGATAATAATTTCTATTCCTCCACAAGAAGAAAGGATTACGTTTGCACCACTATTCATGCCCGCACTGCTTTCTTGCAAAAACAACATTTCTTCTTAGCTGACTATCTATATAATAAATTGAATAAAATACTTGATATATTCCCCAAGATTTTACGTAGTTGTAAAATGGCAGTGCGAAGTTTAATCTTGAAGCTTGATTATCAGACGACTAAAAATCTTTTATTAATTATAAAATAGGTGGAGGTTTCTTCTTTAACACTCATATTCATAAATTAATTATTTATTTTGTTCATCGTTATATTGTACTATTATACAATTTATTGATATACCTACACATACTAGGTGAAATTAAATCAACCGACCAAATTCATACTGGAGACTCGGTTAGTCATCAGCAACAAGGTTTAATGACCATCCAGACCAAATTCGAAAAAAATTTTTTTTTGTTCCTTAGTGCCTGCACTAGGATTTGTACTTAAACTAGTCCAACCAGTAAGGGAGCAAAAATATTTATCTTCCGAAATTGGCCAAAAGGATGACTGAACCTAGTTCTTGATCACTAACTGAGTCTCCAGTATGAATTCGGTCGGTTGATTTAATTTCACCTTATATACTATATATGACATACAACACACTCTTCATCATAAGTACTACATATCAATTTATCCTTTACTGTACAAAAAAATCTGTTAAATAAGCCATCTTATCCGACACAGTTCCGTTATCTCTTCTCTATACATATAAAATACAACGTCTGTCTGTCTGTCTGTTTGTTTGCTTATAACTTGAGAACCACTCAATAGATTTTGATGCAATTTTCACTGAAAGATAAAGCATTTCTTCGGGAAGGTTTAAGGGTATATATCATCACGCTATGACAAAAGGAAGCAGCGCAATGAGAATTTTAGTGAAACATGTGGAAGGTTCGCCGCCGTAGCGCAGCGATCGTCGCGGGTTCAAATCCCATTGGTAAAATCTGTTTTCCTTTTATTTTTTATATTTTTTATTTTAGATCAGAAAAAATATTTTATTTTGTAAAAAAACATTAAACTGACATTATATTTATCCTTTTACCCTGGCGCTGAAAACAGCTCAGCTAGGAGAGTTTCCACTGATTGTAGGTATATTATGATTTTAGTAAGCTTTGTACTGTAACAATATGAAATAAATATAAGGCCAAACTTATAACGGAGGCTTGGTAAGTGATCAGTCACACGGATCGATAACACTTTTGGCTAATTTCACATAATAAAATGTTGACTCCACTTAGTAATTGACTCGGGGCTGGGCTTGCGTTTGTAAGGAACACGAAAAGAATAATTTACGAATTTCACAAAAAGTGTCATCGAACCTTGGTACTGAGCACTTACCGAGTCTTCAGGAAGAATTTGGCTGTCTAAATTAAAGTCACCATATATAATGTATATTGCTTTTTTAAGCTTTTCCGTGTATTATTAAGCAAAGATCAAGAACAAAAATATTTACATTTTCACAAGTTCCTAGACAACGCCATCTCTGTGAAAACTATCCTGGATAACGACTCAGTGCGCTGGCGTTTAAATGGTTTTTATTGTAATATACTAGATGGCGCTGCATGTCTCGAAATATCGGATGCTTTAATGCAGTCAGGTTCAAGTCACGTTAAAGTTTGTCAACACTATTATTTTATTTTATTATTTAAAGAAGTAAGATTTGTTTGTTTGTATATAATGGGTAATCTCTGGAACTACTGAACCGATTATAAAAATTCTTTCGATGATTTAAATACTTTCGCCGAGTAACATATTTTTTTCAATTTCATAAAAATAAGTTTTCAGTTCGAAAATGCAATAACTAATGACTTTACAAATTTTGTGAATCAAGTGGGAAGAAAAAGTGCTGCTTGGGTGGTTTATAGGCATCGGCATGCATTGACCAAATGCTTAGTTATATTAATTATGTAGGTAGGTGAAAAAAAAACCCTCGTTTTTCAAGAAAACTGTATCAGTTTAACTAGAGATTTCCATCTGCAACGATCCTGACACACCTCTTGCTAATATAAAGCTTGAAAAGTGGTTACAGCTAGGTTTAAGTACTATATACTTTATTGCACACAAAAATATGATTACACTTTCACTTAGAAATAAAATGTATATAGGCGAGCTTATCTCTAAGCAGAGATTTTTTCCAGCGAACCCCTTTGATTAGTAAAAATCATAATAAATAAATAAATAAATAGACATACATGCGTTCATTTACACTAAACTACATAAATACATACATGATATCTTACATAAATCATAATATACCTCTAATATATGTACATATAAAACGCAACGCCTGTCTGTCTGTCTGTGCGGTCACTTATAGATTGGGAACTACTCAATTGGTTTTGATGCAGTTTTCATTGTAAAGTAAAGTATTTTTTTTTTCGCCAAAGTTACAGTGTCATCACGATATGACTAAGGGAAGCACACAATTAGAGTTTTAGTTAATCATGTGGTAGGTATGTACGCCTTGCGTAGTCGCATGTAGTCCGATCGTCAGGTTTCATATCGTCTACTGGTAAACGTTTTTAGAAGACCTTTTAAGTTTAAGATTATTTGATTGGTCTTGACGAGTATCTTGGTAGAACATTGTGACTAGGGTCTAATGACGGGACTGGAAGGTGGATACGGGATCTCCTCAACGGACAACAGCAGACCCTTTGAGTTTGGGCTTATTTGATTGGATTGGCGCTTTGGTAAAACATGATGACCATTGCATATTGTCGTTCGAAAAATCACGTTCTTTTGTTTTCATTATTTCCACGAAAATCTCTTCGACGCGGGCGGAGCCGCGGGCAAAAGCTAGTAATAATATAATTTGTATTTCGCTGTGTATTGGTTATTAAGTAATATTGTTCAGAAATATTTCAATGGCAATATCTTTACTGTTACGATTACGATTCATTATATTACTACATACTTATATTAGGTTTGAACTTGTTTTTTAAAATTATTTATAGCACACCGTGCGTAAAATGACCACTTTACGCACGCTGCGCTGCGCTTGCGTAAAGTCGGCATTTTCTGCACTTTTGCTATAAAATATTATACGATACTCGTGCGAGAAACTTTTTCTCGACTCGTGTGATTGCAGCACTTACCTTCGGCTCGTGCCGCAAACTCACACTCGTCAGAAAACGTTTCGTCGCTCTCGTATCGTAATGTACTATAAGTCATAACAACTTATTAGTCTGTATTTTCTTTTTCTAGGAGTGTCCATACTTTGCTGATTCTAAAATTAATAATAAAATTTGAATAAAAATTAAAATATCTGGAAAATATGTTTTTTTATTCGTATTTACTTACATATTCGTCGAGGAATTTATTACGAATCATTTACTTTTAAATATACTTGGAATTTATTTTACCATTCTCCAAGCATATGAATACCTTGAAGCCCCCTTCACCATCACTGATAGAATTTATGGATCAACTTTGATCACTTTTTGTATTTACTTTAAGAACGAAACTCATATGTATATTTGTAAGTTTCCTTGATGTAAGTTTCTGAAAAAAAAAAAAAAAAAATTTTTTTTTGTAAAATTCCAAGCTGACTTAGGCAGAGATAATTAGTTTTTGGTTTTCTGTTTTGACTTTTGCTCTATGCGGCCTAAATCAGCTTGGCATTTTCTTAATTTCCTAGTAATTGTTTTCAATTCCTGAATTTATTTATTTATTATTTACATCTCCGGTAACATATCATTATATTAAATTATCGTAATGTTTCAATCAATTCCATAATTCCGGGAATTTACCTATCAAAATGATATTATAAGAAGCCGACTCCACACCTACAAACTTTTTAAAATAAAAAAAAATAGAAAAATAATGTAACTTTTTTTTACGGTTTTAAGTTCTATTAGTGATTCGGATTCATCGAGTTCAATAAAGCCAAAGGGTTCATTTTCAACCTGTATACATAAATTCTGACTTGTATAGGACGCCTTCTGGACTAAAGAGGCAGAACACCTTTATATAAAAACTTTACTTTGTTTACTTAAAGATTTCTGTAAGGAGCGATACGATCAGGGTGCTTGCAGAACCTCGGAAATGAAGTATGGCTACGTGATCGAGAGCAATGCGTGCGCAAGATTCCACTATTCGGGCTGCGGGGGGAACGGCAACCTGTGAGCATTTCATAATAATACCATGTATAATTATTTAATAATGATTATTTGGACGATAATGAAGCTTGGTGTACGAATATATTATTTAATGAAAATAGTATTTACAAATTAGCAAATTTTACCAATGTATGATTCCTCTAATGGCTTAAAGTTAATAAATATGATAAACTTGACTTATATGAAACGGTTGACTATAAGATATATTTTTCTCATGACTGATTCCTGCTATCTTATATTTTTATGCTTTTACTTAAGTAGGTACTCTGTGTAATATTTTCTTTAAATATTGGTTGTTAAAATTATAATTAAAATTAAAACAGAATTTTCAATATATGACAGTCATTTATTTATTCAACCGATGACGGCCTCACAGAAGAGGCCAAAGTACCTAGGTATAATGAAAAATCTGTTTTTATTTTATTTCTATTTTACTACCAATATTTAAAGAAAATAAGAGGCTAAATATTAGCAATTATATCTTTATTTATACTCTGTGTAATACAATATGTATAAGCTAAATGTAATAAAAATAAAATATGTATAAGCTAAATGTAATATAAAATAATGTAATAAAATTCCGGGGAAATCTAACTTTTTTCTGATTGCCTGACAAAAGGCCGTAATTCCTGACATGTCAGGAAAATTCCTGTCATCTGGTAACCCTAGCTACAGGCCCCTCATACGAGGCATACAAGTGTCAGGTGACGCACAAGGTATAGGCAAAAGTGCTATTGCGCGGAATTGATTCTGCTCTTAATAAGAGAAAACAATGTCATTTTATGATCAGATCAAATTCGCATTTACAAGATTCACGTATTTATTATCCTATAGTCTCATACTAAAGTACAACAAAAATAACCTTTTTTTCAGGTTTTCAGACGAGAGACAATGCGAAAAAGCTTGTGTTGTTACTGAAACTCCAGGTAAAATGTCGTAATTTTTTTCTAACACTTTTTAAATGTAGAGATCCCGGCGGCAAATAATGCAGAAAGGCTGGCTTCGGCTTTGTAGAGCGTCATTCTGTGACCGGATTGTTAGTGATTTGTTCGACAAAGATGATACTACCAAACGATATGCATACTGCCAGGGCCTTTAAGCACAGTAAAATTAAACTAAGCAGTATTACGTCTTCATTGAAACGGCCGCAACGATGCGCTTCCAAATCTCGGTGAACTACGGTATACGACAGTCGAGAGTGCGCCGTAGTTGCATATGGACGCGGACAGTATAAGACGCTCCTTCGAATTTATTTACGTAAATTATGGCACGAAACAAAAAAAAACCTTTTCAATTTTATTAGTTGGCCAACTTACGCGTCATAACGTGTGACTGACGATAGTCCGTACATATTCCTGGCAGTAAATAATGCACATAAGGCTATGAAGCTTTGGCTTTGTACAGTGGAGCCCGCATCAAGCTATAAATATTGAGTATAAGCTGACCTCTCATTGTACGGGAAGCCTATACAATGAGAGGTCAGCTTATACTGAAAGTGTTTAGCTTGATGTGGGCTCCGCTGTACATCTTCGTCTCTGTCACCGGAGTATTAGTGCTTCTTTGGCGGTCGTTATCATTTTTTTAATTATTAATCATGACAAAAGTAACAAAACATGTATTTATTTCGAACATAGAACAGTTTCCTTTGTTATAGCTATGGGTTTATTTTCTACCTTTATAGAATCTACAGTCTCAATTTCATATTTATAGTTCCAGTTGTTTAGTCTAGGCTTCAATAGTTCAGTCAGCAGTCAATCAGGGTATGTTTTTTAAGCAGTGCTGTGAAAATAAAGGAACTGATTATTTTGAACAACTATCCTTATTAAACGTACCAGAGCAAATTAAATAAAATTTTATTGCGCATATAAAATTTACAAGTTAGTTAGTATGAAAAAGGGAACTATTTTTTTTATTTGCTTGTGGATGTCTCCTTAGCAAAGTTGTTCAGTATGATCAGTAGAGTACCTAAGTGATCTTATGATCTAATTTCTGAATAAAAGAATACACAGGTTTAACAACCTAACGGAAAAGTACTGTGATCTATGTGAAACAAACAAACCGCATGTCAGTTTGGTAAACCATGCAGAATAGTAATATGTGCGTTTTATTTTTCAGAAATTTGCAGACTACCACCAGATGTCGGAACTTGTGGTGAAAAAGAAAACAAATGGTTTTATAATGTTAATCTCAAAAAATGTACTGATTTACAGTATTCAGGTTGTGGCGGAAACAGTAATAGGTGATTTTATGCCTCCGGACCACTAGTACCATTGAATTAATGGTACAAATGGCACTGATTTGTCCCACTAGTACCATCAATGGTACAAATGGTACTAAATTTTTTTTTATTATATTCGACTGATGCCGGCCCCATAGTGGGCCGAAATATATTTCGAAAATTAATATTTTTTTTAAATATTAATACAAGTTAAAAGAAACTAATTTTTTTTTTATTGATTTTTAGAAGCGTTATTAACTTATTAGCTTAGTACACTACAACTAAAGTGGAGCACATATTTATGTAATGAAACTACTCTGAATATCAAAATTAGCATTAGTACCGATGAAAGATGGTTTATACTATACAGATTTTTTGACAGATGTCAGTGACAGATGTTTTTTTTTTGACAGATGTTAGAGTGAAAGATATTATTTTAAAGATTTTTTTGACAGATGTCAAGGTGACAGATGTTTTCTTTTTAGATTTTTTGACAGATGTCAAAGTGACAGATGATATTTTTAAGATTTTTTGACAGATGTCAAAGTGACAGATGTTTTTTTTTGACAGAAGTGAAAGTGACAGATGATGCTTATCAGATGTCAAAAGTGATAGATAATTTTGTTTTTATGCATGTGTCAAAAGTGACGGATTATCTCTTGTCTTGTGACAGATGTTTTTTTTTTGTTTTTTGACAGATGTCAAAGTGACAGATGATTTTTTGACAGATGTCAGTAAAATATTACTTTTTAGATTTTTTGGCATCTAT
This sequence comes from Ypsolopha scabrella, assembly GCA_910592155.1. Lineage (NCBI taxonomy): Eukaryota > Metazoa > Arthropoda > Insecta > Lepidoptera > Ypsolophidae > Ypsolopha > Ypsolopha scabrella. The sequence goes on from OU342980.1 coordinate 16,336,883, forward strand.
CAAAAAATCATCTGTCACTTTGACATCTGTCAAAAAATCAAAAAAAAAATATTTGTTCACGGACATCTTTCAAAAAATCTGAAAAAAATCATCTGTCACTTTGACATCTGTCAAAAGTCAAGAAATAATCCGTCACTTTTGACACAAGCATGAAAATAAATCATCTGTTACAAAACTAGAGATAATCCATCACTTTTGACACATGCATAAAATAAATCATCTGTCATAAACAAGAGATAATCAGTCACTTTTGACACCTGCATAAAAATAAATCATCTGTCACTATTGACCTCTGTCATAAACAAGAGATAATCTGTCTTGTTTAGACATATCCATAAAAATAAATCATCTATCACTTTTGACATCTGTCACAAGGCAAGAAATAATCCGTCACTTTTGACACAAGCATGAAAATAAATCATCTGTCACAAAACTAGAGATAATCCGTCACTTTTGACACCTGCATAAAAATAAATCATCTGTCACTTTTGACATCTGATAATCATCATTTGTCACTTTGACTTCTGTCAAAAAACAAAAAAAAAACATCTGTCACTTTGACATCTGTCAAAAAATCTAAAGAGAAAACATCTGTCACTTTGACAACTGTCAAAAAATCTAAAAAAAAATATCTGTCACTTTGACATCTGTCAAAAAATCTGTATAATATTAACCATCTTTCATCGGTACTAATGCTAATTTTGATATTCAGAGTAGTTTCATTACATAAATATGTGCTCCACTATAGTTGTAGTGTACTAAGCTAATAAGTTAACAACACTTCTAAAAATCAATTTAAAAAAATTTAGTACCATTTGTACCATTGATGGTACTAGTGGGACAAATCAGTGCCATTTGTACCATTGATGGTACTGTTCAATGGTACTAGTGGTCCGGAGGCGATTTTATTCATTAATTTTGCTACTTCTATACTACAATGTTATACATAATAATGCGAAATACGAAAATAGTAGCTTATGTGGGTGGTATAAAGAAGTAATTAAAATACGGGGGTGAGTGTGTTTTCATATCTAGTTATGTACAGTTTCATACACTATTTCTAAAATCATACAATAGTTATCTGGTACTTATTTTTCAATCCATAAAAACTTGGTAACATTTTTCGTTAGCTTTTCTTGATTTAGCTGTTATAATTTTGTTCATAACTTTCGTTGCTGAGTGTCACTCGACCATTGTCGTCAGATATTTTTGCCCCGAATAAAACTTATAACTAACAAAAACAGTAAATATTGAATTAATTATCAAAATTATGGCGCATGAAATCTAGTACATAGTCCACCGCACATGCATGTGAATCCATTAGGCAAAGGAAGTTTTATAGCGGTGAGGTCTCGCACCGCCACGAAAACTCTTTGGCTGGACCGCAATGACGCACGCATGTGAGGTTCGGCCTCAAGGATGTTCTATAGCGGTAAGGTTTTGCACCGCCATAAAACCTCTTAGTCGGGCCGCAGTGTATTGTTGCATGTATTAGCCAATATAGGTATTATTCCAAAACCTCATTGGTATTTATATCAAAACCTCCGACATGACTGTATGGACTAAGTATTATTTGCCTTCCTAATTGAAATCCAAGCCAAAATTAGAGAAACTAGTTTGACAGCTCGAAAAGCACAAATTTTGTCATTTTTTGCTATTGCTTTGCGCATCGATATTGTAAACAAGGGCATGGTCATGAGTCATGATAATCAACACGTTCGCGGTCTCCACGCTTGCTCAGTTATTGTTGTAAAGATTTCATCTTACATTTATTTTCCAGTTTTATGTTTTATTTATTTTTTGTCGTTGGCTTTGTCCACACATTATCTTGACACAATTGATATTTCCTCGTAACATACTTTACTTATGTCAAGGTTGCTTACATGGCATCCGCTGGTATTGAGGCGAATTTCTAGTGCTATATGGAAGATGAAGTCCAAATAATACTGCCAGTTACACATAATTAAACAACTTCTAAAATCATTTACAAAGGTCGCCAAGAGTGGCGAAATCCTGGAAAGGCCTATATCCAGCAGTGGACGAAACAGGCTTATGGATTGATCGATGGACGTACTCTAGTGATCATACTGAACACTTTCCCAAAGAAACATACGCAAAAAAATTGGGTAAATGGGTAAGTCGTATACCTAACATCGTAAATTTCTTTTTAGCAAAAGAGCGCGCTTTTCCGTGAAAAACCGAATCATGGTGTAAACAAACACGGTCCCCTCTATATGCGTATTTGTAGCGTTTTGGTTTCGACTACGTTTAGGAAAAACCCAGTGTGGTTATAGATATAATAGTTATTATTGTAAGCAACTGCTTATAATTGGTTATTTTGTGAGGTATTTCGCAAACTAAAACGTATAATTTAATGTAATAAATTTTCTTGTGTAACAAAAATATTGTTCTAATTTTTAGGTTCGACAGCAAATTAGATTGTGAGCAGAGTTGTAATGTGAGGGTAAGACCAGGTAAACTAAATTTGATTTTACATAAGTATGTAACATTTAGTAGTACCACTAATCAGATTTGTATACCGTTAAGAGGATAGTCCCTGCAAAGTTATAATTTATTCCTCCTCGTTTGAAGAATCTAGCAAATATACATATTACTGTAGTACTGGGGATATGGAATTGAAACGTTTTCTTCACTTTTATAGTATTTATTTAAATATCTTAGACTTTTACATGGATGTCAGGGAACATCCAAAATCAATCTATCAGAACTCTGCTCGTTCCTTTGTATTTTCTCTGAACATCATTTCATTTTTAGAATATTTCGATAAATCTATCAATACGACATAGAAATGTTTATAAAGATTGCCGATTGCCAACCAATAGCGAGCCCAAGGAGTTCTATAATCTAATTGTATGACCTAAGATGGCCTACCTACATTTACTTCTTCCTAATATATTAGCTACTCCATACAAAAGTACTCGCCCAAAACGTACTGAACAGCAATTTCTTATTTTTTATTAGGGCTATTATTAAAAGTATTTTTATTTTTGCTGCACATAGAATCTGGTTCGCAAACGTCTTATTTGCGAAGGTAGCTTGTTTTATAACATTATATGTATTATAAGCAGCTCGACGTTTATTAGCTTTTGTACCCGTGCAATATAAAATAAACTAATATTTATTGTATTTCATTAGTTTATCCAAGTCTTAATAGATATTATGTAAACTATATAGCTAGATTATTTGATTAATTCTATCAAAATAACGCCATAGTTATTTTAACAAAATGACCATTTTAATTTGGTTGGATTATAATGTCAGATAACTTTTTTCAGCTAACTTCACACACCTCCCAATAATCACTTTGTCCAAATTGAATAGATATTATACATAATAGCGAGTTAGTATAAATAATATCTAGATTAATTACTTTGGCTGTAACATATACACTCTTATCTTGTCTATTCCAATATTGAGAAATAAAAAACCAAAGATAACTCCAAAAATGGATTAAAATATGTATAAACTTATTAAGGTCTGTAGTTAACAGGTAATTTATACATATTTTTTAAATCTACATCTACACTTCTATCTACATCTACACTATTATATAAAGAGCAAAGATTTATTTGTTTGTATGTTTGAGGTAAACTTTGGAACTACTGAACCGATTCTAAAAATTCTTTCTTTTGTAAAAAGCTATACTATTGTTGAGTAACATAGGCTATATTTTATTTGAATAAAAGTAAGTTTTCAGTTTGAAAATTCAATATTTGTGAACCATGTTGGGAGTAAAAACGCTGCTTAGCTGCTTTATCGGCGTTCCTTGACCAAATGGTTAGTTATACGTGATGAAACCGGTTGTTTTTCCATACGAGGAAACTGTGCCAATTTAATCTGACTAAAGATTTCCATCTACAACGATCCTGACACACCTCTTGCTAAAATTAAGCTTGAAAAAGTAACTACAGCCAGGTTTAAGCATAGATAAATTAAATACTATGGTTTAAGTAATGATTTGTTCCCATACGGGAAAACTATATTAGTTTAATTTGACTACAGATTTACATCTACAACGATCCGGACACAACTCTTGCTAATATTTAGCTTGAAAAAGTGATTACAGCCAGGTTTATGTATTGATTTTTTCCCATACGAGAAAACTGTATGAGTTTAATCTGACTACAGATTTCCATCTACAACGATCCTGACACACTTCTTGTCACTTTGGTAAAAAATGGAGACCAGGGTCTGATGATGGGACTGTAAGATGGGTACAAGATCTCCTCAACGGATAACAGCAGACCCTTCGAGTTTAGGCTTATTTGATTGATCTTTATTAGCGCTTTGCTTAAACATGGGGTCCGTTGCATATAGTCGTTCAAAAAATCATATTATTTTGTTTTCCTTATTTCCACGAAACTCTCTTCGACGCAGGTGGAGCCGCGGGCAAAAGCTAGTAATAAATAAAGTGATAAAATTCACCATTTTGTTTTTTTTTATAGAGTCCGTCCCTTTCGCACTGCGAGTCTTTCCGCATGGAGTAACAGCGATCAATGCAAGCGTAACCTATCCTTTTAATAAGAAACAATGTATCACTAGAAAGCGCGGGATTTGATAAAATTACTGCCGTCTCTATCAGCCGCGTGACGTGCACATACGCACTGTGCGACAGAATTCGTGTGTTTGTTATATTTACATTTCGTATTTTAGTGTTTATCCAACTGTTATGGTTGATATGGAGTATTTTTTTATAAAGCAAATTTATTCAGTTTATGATTTCAATACTCGTGTATGTATAAACATATTTTATTGTCCCGCAAAGTTTTAAACAACTAGTTGAGTCCTTTATGTTAAAAATACGAGTTTTCGAGTCACATTCAAATTTTTTTTAATGAAAACAAACTTCCAACAAACCACGGTATCAGTTTTTCCTATAAAAAAATATTTACTTTGATTTGTAATTGTCCAAAACGTGATTTAACTCCGTTTGTATTGAACGCTTTACCGGGGACTGTCCTCTTAAGACGCTGTGCCACCTTCGAAAAAGATTAGCCAGAGAGATTTGAGAGGTAACTTAAGGTGGTAACGGAGGATCTCGGTGCAAAATGCACGTCATAATATTGTTTTCCTTACTTTTGAGTAAAAAGTATGCAATAAATGCGTTTTATATCAATTCGCGCAAACTGTTTGTTAATAGTTGGGTGATCACATGAAAATGGTCAATTTTATGCGTTACATTTTCGTTGTATTACATTACAACTGTAAACACGCTTTTAAGTTTGCTAATGTAATGGAAACAAAATGTAATACATTAAAGTACGTAATTTTTTGTGAATACTTTATTATTTATCAACTATATATTTCCGCAAGTTGCTTTAAAACACATTTATTGCATACTTTTTATTCAAAAGTAAAGAAAACAATTATTATGATGTGCATTTTGTACCTAGGTAAAAAGTTACCCCCTTAAGTGAATTCGTTAGCTACAGTGGTCACATTTGAACTGCAACTGTACTATTTATCTTCCCACATATGGTACTAAAACTCAATTTTTTCCTGTTTTTTTCCTTCAAGCGGATTATGCAGAAAAAGTCGGAGCTACTATTAGCTACAGTGGAAAGGGTACGTAATAAAAAAAACAATTTTTAACACATTATGAAAGCTTTTGATACTGAAACAAAACAAATGGCGCTTTAAAGGCGTTTTTTGACAGACACCAAATATTATTTGTAAAAGTCAATTTTGAATGTAGCCAAAACTTGATGACATAGTGTTTTTCACAATGGTTCCAACTAATATTATCCAACATCCTCCAACTAGTCTAGCTTAGCAAACCATATCGAGCTCGATAGCGCTTGATACAGTGCTCTGTCTCACTCTGATCTACCTTAAAAGGGACGGACAGTGGTATATCGAGCTGTCAAAGCTCGATATGGTCAACCATGCTAGGTACCCTGGTGCTCGGTATAGTTTGTCCAATGCATATGTAACACTAGCGCCGTGTGTATGGACCCCCTGGGGATGTGTATTTCCCTTTCCGTGTTCAATTCGAGACACCGACTGCACGAAATCAGCTTGCATTTATAGCAGGGTACGTACCTACCAAAACGGTGAAGTTTGTGTATTTGCAACACTGTTTTGTAATTTTGTTCCTATAAAACAGTGCAGATTTCATGCGTTTTGTATGTGTTCGGTAACTGAGCAAAGCTGGGAGGAACGTTGCTTGTCATCATAATTTTGGGAGCCGAGCAAAGCAGAGCGAAGCGAGGTGACCTTATAGTTTCTAACAGAAAATTAATTGGGGAAGGAGGAGTGTGAAGAATAAATTAACTTTCTGTTAAGAACTCGTACTTGGGTCATATTGCCTCGGACCGCTTCGCTCAGCTCCCAAATTTATGATCTTGGACACGGTTCGGTTGTCCTCACTTAGCTAGATGTTGCCACAGACATATAATGATTACTAAGTAGCAGACCAAACATAAGGATTAAATAGCGTGGCAAGTTTCCATACAAAAAATAAGCTACATTTAAGCTTCATGGTACGAAAAAACGTATAAAAATGGGTTGTTTTGGCTGGCTTATGTTTGGAACATACTTGTTAATTCCTAAACTAATCTCTAGTATAATAATAGGTTGGGGAAAAACTCTTTTCGCAAATAGTATGTATGAACTTATAATAAAATCCCTTTGGCTATACCATTTGTATCTAACATTACCACTACCCCACTGTTACGCATGTTTTCGTCTCCCCATTTTCTCCACCAAACAACTAGTCAGGCCGGACCTTCCACCAGCGGAAATCACCGAGGAAAGGGGCATGGGGACTGGCATTAGCCACAACTCATAGGTCGCACGCGTTTCACCCCCCCGCAGCCGCCGCTCACTCATAATGAGCGGAAACAACAGCCCTTCTCAGGGCTCGGACGCCTCAAGCCGACGCTCCACCCCCAGCGAAGCCTCCAGCTCAAGCCGTGCGCACTCATCCCACGATCTGAACGCTGGATCTGAAGCCGACGTGTTCGTCATGTCCACCAGCACGGAGTACGCCTACCCATTTGTCTTCAAGCATCCCGTCTCTCCGAGATGTGGGCTCGAATGGGACGAGATGATTACATCTCGCCTCCGTCGTAGCAAATACCTCTCGGAGGGATTGCTACAGACAATGGAAGCGTACCTCCGTGACCACCGTCCCAACGTGACCGCCGAAGAGGACCCAGCTGCGCTCGAGACCTCGCAACTTGTTGCTGAGACTCGCCAGCTCGCTGCCTCAATGCCGCTCAACTTGCCGCCCCTTCCTCAGAGGGAACGCAAGCGTGCCAGGACCGAAAGCAGTGAGGAGACCGAGGGGAAGCGCGCCTGCGGCGCACCTTCTCCTGCCTTCTCAAGCCCGACGTCAAGACTGCCACGCCCAGTAGCGTCGTACGCCCAAGCAGCCGCATGCCAGCCGCCTGCACCACAACACCGCGCCAACCCGCCTACCCAGACGTCGCGCGCCGTCCGACCGCGTCCACCCGCGAAACGGACTGCCGCTCAGCCCATTTCAGCGACGCCCGCTGCCGCGGTGCCTCCGCCCGCGACGCCCTCCGTCGCGGGACCTTCCGCCGCGAGGTCTTCCGCCACGACGCCCTCCGTCGCGACGCCCGCCGCCGCGACGCCTTCCGTCGCGACGCCCTCCACCGCGACGCCCTCCGCCGCAACGCCCGCCATCGCGACGCCCCCCGTCGCGACTGCTCCCAAGAAGCTGCGATACCCTCCCATGGTCGTGGACATGCTGCCCAACTGGCGGCTGCACATCAAGGAGATGACGCAGCAGATAGGACGAGCCCCGAACGCGCGCGTCTTCCAAAGGGGCGTGCGTTTCACCCCATCGGATGCCGACGAATTCCGAATTGTGCAGTCGTATCTAACACGACTCACAACAGAGGAAGGAGTCAAGTGGTTTTCTTACTCGCCACCAGCGGAGAGGACCCTCAAGACGGCCATACGAGGTCTCCCGGCGAACACCGAGCCGGAAGAGCTGATGGAGGCCCTGTCTGAACTAGGACTCGAGGCCGAATACTGCAAGCCGATCAGGGCGAGAGCGGGGCGCCCCGGCTGCATATTCTTCGTCCAGTTCAGGAAGACGCCCAACTTGATGCCGGCTGTGTATGAGATCACCGAACTCATGCACATGCCAGGCATCAAAGTTGAAGCCTGGAGGGGGAAGCGGGGGCCTGCGCAGTGCCACAGGTGCCAGCAGTTCCGCCACTCCTCCCACAACTGCCATCGCACCAGGGCCTGCGTGCGCTGCGGTGAAGAGCACCTAGCCCGAGAATGCCTACGCCCGAGGGAACAGCCTGCGACCTGCGCCAACTGCGCGGGTCCACACGCAGCGAACAACACCTCCTGCCCCGTGTTCCGGAGGGAGGCCCGGAACAAAAAGGCGGGAACCGTCGCTCTAACGGTGACCGACTCCAAACCCAAGGAGCTGCCCACCTCCCAACCGAAACCCCGAGAGACGACGGCGCCGTCTTCGCTCGTGGCTGAAGCGAACCCGCCTACGGCCAGAAACAATGCGCTGAAGTCTCGCAGGAATAGGACCAGGAGAAAACCGAAGAAGGCTACGGCGGCAGACCAACCCGCCCCCATGACGACCATGGACACCGCAGCACCGGCGGAGTCCCCACAGACGTACCAGGAGGAGGAAGAGGTACGGAATGAGATGGCGAGGCTTCTCGACTTCATCCTGACCAACCCCACCTTCCTACGTCAACTGGAAGTGAGAAGAGCAGCCGGGCACCTCGTAGCTCCTCACTTGTGAGTCGAGCAACAGGCCACCGGACACTCCACCGGACACCCTCGGGCGTCACCATCACAGACCTGCCCATAGTCATGGGCAGCGGTAGCTACCTCAGTCAGGGGGCTCAGCCCCGATACTGACTCCCCACGCCCCAGAAAGGGGTTTGTGGGATGACCACTTCGTTGTAGTCAGGCCGGTGTATAAAAGGCGAGTTTTGGTCGGCGGCTCGTCACTAGCTGCTGAGCTGTCAGGCGAACAACATCAGTTGCTGCGGAGCGGCTGGGCTAGCAACACATTGGTTGCTGCGGAGAAGCCAAGCTAGCAACACATCCCGAGGATGCCTCGTTCAGAGGCGAAACACGTGTCGATAAGTTTTCTTGCTTGTTATTTAAGATTGCTTTGCTTGTATTGCTTGCTTGTTGCGTGTTTTTATGCGGGCGGGCGGGTGGTGCACGAGTCTGCATTTTGAATAGCACGACAAGAATTGTTTAGCGGAATATTGCAAATTATATTCATATATCCTTTACATTTGTATCTGGCTGGTTTTGGTATTATTAAAAAGTTTAAATTTAAAAAAAGATAATTCCAAATTCAAATTAGGTAAAATGTGTAATTTACATTTGTTTTCTTACTGTTAAGATGAGTGAATCTAATGAAGAAATTCGAAATATTTTAAAATTTTACTACAAAAAAGGTAAAAAGGCAATGCAAGCCGCGAAAAAAAAACGTGATGTTTATGGACCTAGTGCAGTGTCTGTGAGAGTAGCACAAATTTGGTTTAAGCGTTTTCAATCCGGAAATTTTGATGTCAAAGATACACCTTGCTATGGGCGCCCTGTTACGGATAAAATGGATGCCATTTTTGAAAAAGTGGAGAAAGATCGACAAATCAGTAGTTACGATGTAGCTGAAGAACTGCGGATTAATCACAAAACAGTTTTGGCGCATTTTAAAAAAGCTGGATACACAAAAAGGCTCGATATTTGGGTGCCTCATGAGCTCACTGAAAGAAACTTAATGAACCGTGTACTCATTTGTGATTCTTTATTACGACGTAATGAAACCGAACCATTTTTCAAAAACCTGATAATTGGTGATGAAAAGTGGATCACGTACGACAAGAACGTGCGAAAAAGGTCGTGGTCAAAGGCTGGTCAGGCTTCACAGACTCTGGCAAAACCCGCGTTATCTCGCAACAAGGTAATGCTGTGAGTATGGTGGGATTTGAAGGGCATTATTCATTATGAGCTATTACCGCCAGGCAGGACCATCGACTCTGAACTCTACTGCGAACAACTGATGAGATTAAAGCAAAAAGTTGAAAGAAAGCGGCCGGAATTAGTCAACAGGAGGGGTGTGGTTTTTCATCATGATAACGCTAGACCTCACACATCTTTAGCCACTCAGCAAAATTAAGAGAGTTTGGCTGGGACGTATTAATGCATTCGCCGTATAGTCCTGACCTTGCACCTTCAGATTTCCATTTGTTTCGGTCTCTTCAGAATTATTTAGGCAGCGTCAGGTTAACATCACGAGAGGACTGCCAAAACCACTTGTCGCGGTTTTTTGATCAGAAGCCCCAGAATTTCTATAGCAATGGGATCATGTCCCTACCTACAAGATGGCAGAAAGTTATCGAACAAAATGGCCCCTACATACTTTAGTTAAATGTAAATAAACTTTATTAAAAATTGTTTTGAATTTTCATATAAAATGCGAAGAAACTTTTCCCCAACCAATATTTTGTTTGGAAACAAGCAATATTTATATTTAAAAGAGCCCGAAGTTCACTGAGCCAAAATTGCCACGCGTAGACTCTATGCGTTTATTATTAATGTTAGGTTTGCTACTATATTATAAGTCTGTGGATGTTGCACCTACATACATGTGATTCGTGTCTTACACGAAGAGGGAAATACGTAGTGGAGACGGATGGTCGGTAAGTACAAACCTTTCGGTGGTTAACGACCACAATCAGAAATGACCACAATAAAAAAAGACCATTTCTTAAAATGACCACTTCTTAAATGACCAGTTCTTAAAATGACCACTTCTTAAATGACCACTTCTTAAAATGACCACCTTCCATTGGACATCCTCAAAAAATACAATCGCTTCCCTCCGGGGTTCGTTTTAATTGTCTACCAGTCGGTAAGTCGTCACTTTGTGAGGGTAACTCACCAGCATCCATTGCAATATTCTGCAAATGACTTTTCTAAGCTAACCCGTATATTTTTATATATTCAATGTTAGCTCTTAATATCCAGAAGCAGAGATATGACAATGACACTTATGTCATAAAATAAGTTACGATCAATTATCTTTTTGAAGAATCCTCTTTAGACTTTCAACAATGTGTTTGTTTGTTTTTTTAGGTTGGAGCTGTGTACGATCTACTTAAAGAAAACAAAGCTATTGTGCCTATTGTGTTAGCCTCGTACCTCATTATCGTCCGTCATAAAAGTGGAGCGTGCTTCGTAGATAAAACTTCATGCATTGACACCTTCAACAGATTATCAACTCTAAGGCCTTTGACGTTTACATACAACTTTATTGTACACAAAAATAGTTAAAAATATCTTCCAGTTAACCTTTAACAGTAGGTATTTTAGGGACGGGGGCGGCTATAAATTAAAATGTTGTCAAAGGTGTATCACTACTTACATTCATTGACTGGATAGGTGGTACGAAGTTGACCGGGTCAGCTAGTAATATGTATACATTTATATAAGTGGTCATTTCACGAAGTGGTCATTCTAAGAAGTGGTCATTTCACGAAGTGGTCCTTTTTAATTGTGGTCGTTAACCGCCGAAAGGAGTACAAAACTGTCATTTAAAAAGTCGGATAACTCGATTAAAAGGTACAGTTTACAAGGCAGGGAAAACTTCTGCCCGACAATGGTTTTAAGTTTTATTTATGAATTTTTAATTTTACTTATAAATTTACAGAATGGTGGCAAGGTCAGTATTTAAAATATTTAAATTGTGGGGTAGGGCGGATCGATTTTTGCGTTTTTTGTATTTCCATTTGGCCTAGGTGCGGAAAAGTTGCTATAAGAAAATAAATAAATAAAAATAGTAAAAAAAAAAAAATCTTTTGATGTTTTGTACTGCCCCAAGGGGGTCAAAGTTTAACAAAATGTATGAAAGGAAAAAAAAGATTTTAGTTTTTAATATTTTTTAAACCTTAACTATGTTAAAACCATCAAAAGTTTATCACATAAAAATAATTATACAAATGTTCGTCCATTCACATGTCTCAAATTAAATAAAAACTGTGCAAATTAATAGAATTTTCCATATGAGGCATTTTTATCACATTTTTTTATCTTACGACTTCGGAACGCAACATAATTTTCATGATCTATTTTTGTAAATTGCTTAAATAAGGATTTAACTAAAAAAAATATTAAACATATTAAAAACGTTTTTTTTTTCCTTTCATTCATTTTATTATACCCTTAGGGCAACACAAAACATTAAAAGATTTTGTTTCACTATTTTTTTAATTTATCTGTTTACTTGTAGCAACTCTTTCGCAACCAATCCAAATGTAGGTAATTAAAAAAAAAAGGGAAAAATCGATCCACATGAATATGTGACAAAATTCACAGAAGTAGTATAGGTATATTATAATGCATTTAAAAGAAAAACTATCACAGCTAAGTAATAGGCTTTACAGGTTTACGAGTACAGGTCGTGCCAAACTTTTAATCCCCTCCAAACACGACAATGTATGGGCCGTTCTTCGGGAGAGCAACTTCCGAGTGGACTAGAAGTTTGGCGCGATCTGTATTAGTAAGACCAACTTATAAAATGTACTGGGCAACTACGGAACCCTACACAGCGCTTGGTCCGACACGCACTTGGCCGGTTTTAAAATTATTAAGGCTGTACCTGACCCTAGAATATGAAAAAAGCCAGATTTTCGATTGGAAAAAATGTATTTAATTTATTGATCTTTTATCTAGGGGATCTACTTATAAACAATGTACCAAGATATATATTTTTGTCAAAAAAGAAACATTTTCCACCCTCTTTTTTTGGTTTTCAAATGTTCGTTTCAAGAACGCGTTAAGGAGATCAACTTGTTTTTTTTTTTCATAAAATAGGTAATAGGTTTTCTACTTAAATCCAGTACTTTTTTCCATACAAAATATTTCAGTATTAGCTAAAAACCTAAAAGCTAATGAAGTATTTGACATTGGCCTTTTTGTGTTGGACGGGTAATAATATTTTTTCCTAGGGTATGCCATAATCTTAAATGGTAAGCTTAAAAATCCTCTGGTGTAGCATCGATGAAATTTTCGGTTACTGAATATTTGTGACGCATCGCATTAGATTAAGAATCTGTAAGGAAAGTGTAGCATTAAACTGAAAATAAATAAAAAAATATTTTTTACTAGTAATGCTTGACATTTTCAGTTTTCCAGCAAATACACCTTTTATAATAGCGCCTCTGGTGAAAATTTAAGCAGTAGTTTTAGTTTTGTGATTATAGGAACAAAACTGAAATTTAATGAGAAGAAAATGAAAAAAAAATAAAATCTAAATTAGCCTGCTCCGCCCGCGTTTTTTAAATTTTTGCCCTGTTTTTGGCTTTGGCGTTATTTTATCAACAGCCCTTATACTATCTAATGACCAAGATCAATACAATGATAATAAAGAAAACCGGGCAAGTGCGAGTCTGACTCGCCCACTGAGGGTTCCGTACAAATTACGAAAAGTTTAAAAAAATCTACAAAATGATTTGGTCACCCGTGCAATACCGCTTATGACCGCGCATACCGTTGCTTAACCTCAATATTTTTTTTAATGATTTAATTACAAATATATATTTTTAAGGTTTTTTCCTATATTTGTAGTATTAGACTGTATTGCTTGCCAAATGTCATAGTCGTAGTTCTAGGTCAACGGGAAATACCCTATAAATTTTGATTCCCTTGAGATTGTCCAAATATACGTTTTTTGTGGCATTAACAGCCGTATCTTTTTTTACGTTAACTTTAAAGTTTGATTTTTTCACAGCTTTAAAGGACTGTAGACTTGAGTACCTATATGGTTTATACTAAGGTGTGACTTCTTGATGACTCTTCATTATATGGTTTTAATTTCAACTCGATACTTTTACGCGTTCTCGAGATAAAGGGTTTTGAAAGACAGACGGACGGACGGACGGACGTACAAACGGACAGACGGACAACAAAGTGATCCTATAAGGGTTCCGTTTTTTCCTTTTGAGGTACGGAACCCTAAAAAACACATTCAAATCCGTTGAGTGGTTCTCAAGTTAAAACGGAACATACATACAGACAGACAGACAAAAATTATAAAAATTGTGATATTGGCCTCAGTATAAGACCCATGTCATTTAAATTTTCGGAAAAATATTTTAATGTACAGACACGAATTTTTTTCTACTTTAGTATAAGTATAGATTTGATCAAATTACAACATTTTAGCCGTGTAAAAATTAGAAACAAACTCACTACATAATGTCTGAAATTTAAATATTTTTTTTTATTGAAGGTCTTGAGCACACGGATCGTCCAGTACAAGGTAAGAAGCATACGAAAATTTAACTTAAATAATGGTTTTTTTTTCAACAAAATAATCCTTGAAATGCCTTAGTAAAGACAATCTTAAATAACATGAAATTTAGAAATTAATTAAGTTAAATTAACTGTTAATAAAATAAAAACAATCTAACTAATAATGAAAATAACCCTAAAAAAAACTTGTCTGTGCCTGTCAGATTAAACTAAATAAAATATTTTCCCTAAATCACCATCGTCGATCGGTATACTCTACTTGTATACATGTATACTCTAAGCTGGAAGCTTTTTCCCTCTTACTCTTGGGATTATATACTGGGGTGTTAAGATGATAACCTTTTTCCTTAAACCGGGTGTTCTACCCATTAATATGAACAACTTTTACTAGAGAGCCAACCCTGAAATCACGAAAACAAAATCTGCTATTTCATACATTTAGTTCGAGTAAGCATTTAAGTTTTCAATGGAACAGCTGATTTTGTTTTCCCGATTTCAGGGTTGGCCCCATTTAACTAAGTTATCGCCCTTCACATATTTAATCCCATACAAATTGCCTCACCATGAAAATCTGTAGGGTACTTCAACTTAAATTATACAGAAGAGACGTGGCAAGGACGTATTACTGTCAAAGTAACACAATATAAACCTTAATAGTACGTAGCATAGCGTCGGCGTGGCGGACGTCGTCGCCTGGAGGCACGGACGGACGTCGCCTAGAGGCGCGGACGAAATTCTCTTTACGACAAAACCGACGCTATGCGACGTACTATTAAGGTTTATATTGTGTTACTTTGATCATCATTCGTCCTCGCCACGTCTCTTCTGTATAAACCGCGCCTAACTAAGTTACTTGAAATTCCGTTCACAATTTTGTTTTTTAGCACACATCTACGAAAAGTTTTGAAAATTACCTATACTTTAATATTTTAAAAAGAAATAACATAGCAAATTAAACTCACCCTTTGAATATCTAGGGCGGCGTTCAGCTTGATCGCCCGCTCATCACTGACTGCAGGATAGCAGATACAAAATCAACGCGTGCAATAGAGATGGCTCACGCCCGGCGATCAAACTGAACTCAGCCTATAAAGTTTAATAGATCTCAGGTCTCAAGTTAAGAAAGTCTTTCATACGTAACTGCTTAAGACTAAGTTTGCGCTTTAATGGTATGTAGGGAACCTTCAGGGCATGAAACCTACACGCACTTGACATATTTTTTGTATGTAACCAACATTTTATTATATTTCAGAATCTTGTTTGGAACCGTATGATACCGGTTCGTGCAGTATGAATGCATATAAATGGGGCTACTCGATCGGCAGCAACCTTTGTGGTCGGTTCCCATACTCAGGGTGTGGGGGAACTGGGAACCAGTAAGTAATAACATTTTCCCCCTTTTTTGGTCAACTTCAAGATGGTTAAACCAAGTTATTATTTTGGTTTAATGAAGAAATTTCTCAATTCCTAAAATATAATGCGGACTTTGCCTTAAAAATAATACTAGGGCTAGATATTTTTAATTTGTTAGGAATAAAAATTTTAATTTTTCGTAATATTTTTTTGCGATAAAATTATCATTTTGCTCAGAAAAGAATTTCGTTTTAATAAATGTCACTTGTTTATTTATACATACATACATATACTCACGCCTGTCTCCCAGAGGGGTAGGCAGAGACTACAGATTTCCATCTGCTACGATCCTGACACACCTCTTTTGCTTCCTCTACATCCATCAAATTAGTCATACAGGCTCTTCTATTTCTTTTCAATATAGTTGGTTCTCGATAAACTGTTGGTTTGTTAAATTTTTTACTTAAAGTATCCAACAATGTTTCGCTATGATTATGAAAAAGTAAGTACTTCAAAGGATTAAAAATATAAACTTGTATTTCTAGAAATGTAATGTAAAATGTAATGTAAATGTAATGTTTCAATTAATGTAAGAGTACACACTAAACTGCATAATTTCAATTATTTCAGGTTCGAAGATGAAAGGGCATGTCAACAAAAGTGCGTGATTAACGTGAAACCAGGTAAAGTTGGATTTTGGATTGTGGCGTACAAATTATTTAAAGCCTTGCCTCTAGATTTCAAGGGTATTTGCTGAGTCAATTACCTCCCTGATCAATGTGAAACACATTCGACTCGATAGATTTTATTTTTGAAAATGACGCCTTTTTAAGTGGTAAATTCGTTTTTTATCTAAGCGTCTGAAATAACTGCTTTAGCAAGAAAACATAGTTAACATACCAAATACTTTTTCGTAAAATCCGGAAAAACCTCGAAAATTAACTGTTTATGTGGACATGCCACCGTTTTAGTACAAAATTTGTGACCCGTTTCTCTGTTATTTTTCGTCATTTAACTACTAAAGTTCAAGACCACTATAGTTTATTTAACACAACCATTTACAAAGTCACTATCAGACTTTAAAAGTTTTCATTTATTGATTTATTTATTACTTTTAAGGGTTCTGTAGTCAACAAGGAACATCATGTCCCTCCGTCTGTCTGTCCTCGAAATGTGTCCAATTAGGTAACAGACCTGACAACGGAAAGGCAAATGTATGAAAAAACACGTGTCCAAGTTTTACACTGATCAGATAAGCAGTTGACTCAGCAGATTAAAGCAAAAACCGTTGAATGACCAAAGGTAAGCCCTTAAGGCAGATGTAATTGGTCGATCTGGAATTACGCAAATCCAAACGATTTGTAATTTTCAAAATATAAATTTCGTAGTCAACGAGGAACGTCATGTCCGTCTGTCCTCAGCTTAGCTCAGCGATTTTTAGTACTAGAAAGCTGTAATTTGGCATGAGTATACATATTAATGACGCTTTTTTTACACGCAAAGTGCTGATGAGTTTTTTTTCGCGTCTATCCCAAAGTATGGGGTGTCATTAGATAAGTCTTTAAAAATATTGCGGGTATGTGAAAACCATATTTCGATTCAGGGATCTGTTTGTGAAATATTAAGCTTTAAAGTGAAAATTTTTGTTAGGGTCAAGTGGCCCCCCTGCCAGTTAAAAGTTTGTATTTGTAGTATAGCCTTTGAGGTATCTTAATCGGCGGGCGCTGCAGGACAACAAGTGGTTCGTTTGCTGCGCGGTACGGGCCGCGCGTCAAGTGATTTAGTTTATTGGTTTTTGTAGCTTTACTGTTTGGAAATACCACACATATTGTATACCTTTGTGTTTCTAGATAAATTTTCTAAAATACAGCAGTATTTTCATTAAAACACATGGAATGTAATTGTAGTATGATCGAACAGATAGGTAAACAAAGAAAAAGGTTACCCGTATTTTCAAGGTTTCGTATTCAAAAGTACGGGTAAAAATCTTTAAAACACCTTTTTAAATCGATTAAACACTTATCTAGGCATGTTTTCCTCGTTTGTTGTGTGTATTTAAACCAATATTTAATTCCCACACACGACACTGCACAACACTCAACACTCCATTTTCCGCCATCTTGCGGCCCACGGCAAAGATAATTCGACTTTTTTCTAAATTCCAGCCTATTTTCATTGAACCGACTGTTTTCGTTGCACATTTATAACCTGTGGGACCATTTAAACCAAACTACAGACCAATTCTAAAACGAGGGCACACACCATAATATGACAAAAAAAAAAACAAAATAAAGCCATAATATGGCAAGTAACATTTTACGGCCGCCAAATTTTTGCCATAACATGGCGAGTTGCAGGTCAGAATAACAAATTAAAAGGAAATCTATCACAGCTAAGTTGGCTCTACAAGTTAACGAGTAATATTCGACCATCCTAATTTTGCAGTTTTGTTTTATATATTTTGTTTTATACATACAATTTTCTTATCCATTTTATAAGTTTGTAATTTTTACTCTAATCATTTAAGTCGATTAACGTATTTGAATGCTACGGAACCGTCAGGCGCGACTCCTAACGACTTCTGAAATTTGTGAAAAAAACTGGTCAAGTGCTTGTGGGACTCGTGTCCTGAGGGTATCTTGTTATCGTTTAAAACAGAAACTTATTCCACAAGCAGTTATGGGCCTCAAACTTAACTTGACACTTACGATCTATTAAACTCTATGTATCTAAAGGTGTCTTATTAAGTTGGTCTTTTTTCTTATTGAGTGATTAAATATATGGGTCATTTTCAAATTTTTTCCGAGACATGTGCTGTAAGATCAAATTGTGAAAGAACTTTCAAGTTTCTAACTCAACTGGAAGTATCCTATAGGTTTTCATGGTAAGCTAATTTGTATGAAATTGATTACGTAGAGGATAATAACTTTTTTCAACGTTCAGATAGAAGCCTGATTTTAAAACAACTCTATGGGGTTGTTGTAGTTGATTAACTTGATATCTTTAAAGTGACCCAAGAAAAAAGGTCTTGGCAGACGGATAGACAAACAAACAACGAAGTGTGTCGTTTTTTTAATTTTGAGGGACCCTAAAACGATTTCACTTGACAAAATTAAAACACATACAGGCAAAACAATGTAAAGTGTCAATTTTTTTCGCTAAAATTCTAAATCCGTAAAACAAATTTGTTTGGTGCAAATAAACATATTATGATAATGAAATGTTTAATTTCAGATATTTGCAGACTACCGGTATCTCGTGGATCCTGCAAGTCGTCACAAACCCAGTGGTTCTACGTAGATGGATCTGATCAGTGCACCACGTTCCTATATTCGGGTTGTGGCGGTAACGGTAACAGGTACAAACAAAGTTCTTCTATTGGTGGAGTGTGAAAGGTGAATAATAAAATAGGTTGTGGTGGTAACAGTAGCAGGTACAAACAAAGTTCTTCTATTGGTGGAGTGTGAAAGTTAAATAATAATATAAGTTGTGGTGGTAACAGTAACAAGTACAAACAAAGTTCTTCTATTGGTGGAGTGTGAAAGTTGAATCATGAATGACCTGGTAAAACTTTGTCAAAGTCGGAGACCGAAAATGGTACTTATTTTCCTGCAGTTAATAAGATCACAAGGAGGGTCAGCGGAACGTTTCACGGTGAAAGCTCAAGCTTAAACTTAAGTTTTCGGAGTGAAACAATAAATTTACAGATACTGAAGCTTTACTCCAACATTTTTCACTTCTTGGCTCTTTCTCGATCCATTGTCTATAATCTACCACCATATAAAAGACATGAACGCGCGCACTGTCTGCAAGTTCTCACAACTAAATTGTATGGGCTAGCGCCCGGACTTCTAATTATAAGGCGAAATTCACACGGGAGACTCGGTAAGTGGTCAGAACCGAGTTTTAATGATCCTTTCTGTGAATAACGCAAAATTAATTTTAGACTTAATATACTAATAGACACGGAGTTGTTTGTGAAATTTGTATAGGGACTCAAATTTTATTTTGCGTTTGTCACAAAAAATGTCATTAAACCTTTGTCTTGACCACTCACTAAGTTTCCAGTATGAATTTGGCTAAACAATTAGAAGTCACCTTATATACTGACCATATAGTTGCATTATAAAGTAGTTTTACAGTTCTGTTCAATCTTAAATGCGCCTTTGAAGTTCGTCTGTCTCTCTCTTTGCGTTTTGCCTGAGCTAACTTCACTCAAACGCATTTAACTTTGACGCGGACTGTTTATCAATTAATAGGTATTTATTTTTATTTCAATGTCTTTAATACACGATACATCTTTACAACCTAAAAACATCATAGGTACCTTTAAAGATATGAAATCTGTTGTGATATTGTGTAAAGAAATCGTATTGATATTTGCAGCTTAAAACGTATGGTATTTATTGTGATATAAGCTGGTTTGCTTAGACAAATAAAACCAGGAATTTTAAGCTGTCAAGGAAATGTAATTTTCTAAAACAATTGCACCTCTACTTGTGACAGCGATTCGTTATAGAACGTAAGATTCAAATTGTTTATTTGTAAAATAGATACATAAAGTATACGTTTTACATGTCAAATATAATCTGTATAAAAATAATATTTTATAATGAAACAAATATGATACGGGAAATATATAAAAAAAACTGTATTGAAGTTGGGCTACTTAAGTTATACACATTCATAAAATAAAAAAGACTTATTGGAATAAGTATATTATACCTACATAATGCAATTAATAAATAAGTTGATAAATAAACTGAATAGACAATAAAAAAATATAATGCCTAGTATGAATCGTTAAGCATAACTAAAATATGGCAAGAGTAGTCTTAACCTCACCGAGGTTTGAGAAAAAGCTTTATCCTAATAAACAATTCCGTAGAGAGTCAAGAAACACATATTGAAACATACACCAAATTGTTGTATATAAGGAAATAATAGTTTCGGGTCAACATATATCTACAATTCATTTGTTTATTCAAGTAATCATGATGCATAATAGCCTTTTTCACAACAAACAACCGCCATGGTGGTGCTTGCTTTGTGAACTTAGTTGAACGTTAGTGACATGAGAATGAGACGTGTCACCAGTACGTCGTTCGCATTCTCTATTTGCTACGGCGTAGCAGCAAGTGCTACGATTCTATTGTTTTCCCACTATGAAGATCCGCTTTAAAAATAAAAATAAAAAATAAAAATTGTGTTTATTACTGAATATCTTATGAAAGTGATAATTATATTATCATGCTTTTAATTATAGTTCATAGCTAATGATAAGTTATAATTTGTAAACAAGTTTTATTTAATAACATTTCATTATTTATACAGATTTAAATTTTTAATGCATCTTATATATTTACCTTTTATTGAATTCATTAAAAGAGATTATTAATTATTAATTCTCAGCTGCCCATTTCTGAGCAAAGGCCTCCCCCATTGCTCCCATTCTTTTTTATTATTATAGTAGCTTTTGCTCGCGGCTCTGCCCGTGTGTTATTCGTTTTAACCACATGCTTTTTCCGGGATAAAAGTAACCGAAGTGTTAAGTTAGGGTACAAGCTATATCCATTCTAAACTTCATCCAAATCCGTTCAGCCGTTTCAGCGTGAAAGAGTAACAAACACACACACACACACACACACACACACACACACACACACACACACGCACGCACACACGCACAAACGTTCGCATTTATAATATTAATATGATGTTTGCTTATGCCAAGTTGGTCTAGCTTCTTCCACAATATCGTCTCTCCATCTCATTCATCCGCTATGCCATAGTCCAAATGCGTCAGGGGTGAGTGGCACTTAACCATGACCTTAACCAAAAACTACATGTCCACCGGTGATGACTAATATCCTATTCCAAAGTTTGTTCTTGATTTTGTATGGAAGTGAGTACCACCACGATTGCTTAACAATCCAAAGTTTAAAAACAGAAAAAAACTAGACGTCATTATTGGTTGCTGTACTTTTTTCGCAATAATGCAACAAAATAAAACGATATTGCAAAAAATATTGGTAACTGGTGAGGATAGACAGACAGACTTAAGGGCAAGAGCAGTTTTAAGGTGCAGATCCGTTGGTAGCGGCAGACGCTCGTGATGATCGCGCCGCGGCTGATATAGACGCGCGAGACAGTCGTGTTCGATCGACGACACACCCTGCTTCCGATGGTAACTTCTATTGCGCGCATGGCTTTGATCAGTTGGTTTTGCTGTTCTGTCAGAAGAAGTTCTGTCCTGTGATCCCGTGGTCTACATAATATCAACATTATCTTTTCCATTTTTAGGTTTCCCGTTCTGATTGTACTTGTCCTCATCTGTCTCTCCACACTCCTCCTTATCCTATTTTTTATCCATCTTCTCATGCGCCTTCTTACTATTCTCTTTGTCCTTCTTAGCCTTCCCGTTTTAATTGTGCTTATCCTTATCTGTATCTACGTGTGGATATTTTGTATTAAATTCTCCATCTTTTTTCTCACCCACTCTTCCTGGTTGTGTTAATTAATTAATTAAACACACATATTTGTTTTTATCTGCAAGTACTTACCAGCAACGCGATATGAAATTCCGTCAGCTTAAACACAGTACATTGATTAATTTCTTTTTTGTGTTCAGATTTGTAAAGGTTTGGTTTAAATTTGGCTTCTGTAAAAACCTAGTAAGTATTCATACAACTTTTTAGCTGGAGTAATTTTCGTTTCTTACGAATTTTTCCGCTGAAAACTGCATTTACCAAATTGGTGTTGACTTGCTAACAAAAAATAATTAAATCGTTATATTTGGTTTTAATTCGAGACAATTAGTAGGATCAATGACTTAATGTCCAGGTTACATAAACTAGCTGCGTAGATCTTATACAATTGCACCATTTACTCAGTTTTCAAATTAGTAACTTTGCGTTTACAGAAAATTGGTTCTACCAGCCGATAGATCTTAAAAAGCTGAATCGAACCATGGTCTTAACTCGGTTTTCAAATTATCTCGAGATAATTGGTTCTGCCTGCATAACGGCGATATAGGCTATTAGGGGTTATAAAATTGTTCATAAAATAACGCACGAGCCAAAAACGGGGCAGCGATTGAATAAACGCGGGCAGAGTTGCAGAAAAAAAAAAGTAGTTTCCTTAAAAACCTACCCAGTATCCCCTAATTCACTTAAATAAGGTTCCAATTCAACTGAATTTGGATTCCACAATAAAATAAATCACCACAACTTGCCAACTAAATTATACTCCATTCTCGGCACGAACATTTCAGTCCTACACGACATACCAGACGAGATACTAGACCTACTAGGTACTAAATTTTATTGAGGGTTGGCGGTCTTTCATTAAAAAAAATAACCCTCGTTCAATAAAATAGAGGTGAATGCTTTAAAAATCTCAGTATTTTAATAAATACCCTTGTATTGTTCCATTAACAAAAACTTTAAAATTTTCAATTGTCTAAACTGTTAGTCTGATGGCCTAATCAAGGAACAATAATACAATGAAATATGTATAATCACGTTAGAATATAAATATTATTGTTTACATTGCAGATGATAAATCATAACTATGAAATAGGAATAACTTATAAGTGAACAAACATTTGATGGTTAATCAGTGCCCACAGTCACAAGTATTAAGAGGATAGTTCACGCTGGCATCAATCACTTTTACTACATGCGGAAAGACTCGCAGTGCGACAAGGGCAGCTTCTGGAAAAATTGTAAAATGACGATTATCTTCACTTATTTTAATAAACAAGAAAAACAAAAGTTTCTATAAAATATGTGTTTCTTTCAGAGTTTTAAAGTTCACACATATTTTAATCCTTAAATAATATGTATGGGTTTTTGCTCAAATAATCTTGAACCTCCACATGAAAACTTCTGCGTGTTGGAGGCCGAATTCGGAAAGCCGATCTGGCATACGATACGGACGCCACCATCCCTTGCTGTTATCCAATCTTATCCTTTGGTGAAACTCTTGGTGCCAGACTGACACATCCGTAAGGCGCACATAGGGTGTAATGCCTTATTGGCAATCCTACAACGGGAGTTTTGGATCTTACCTGCTCGCAGAGTCTTTCGTAGTGTACTCTTCTTATGTGTCACTTGTTACAGGCTAAGAGCTTCTCCGATGCAGCCGCAGATGGGAGATTTGCCTTTTGATCCAGTAAATCAGTCGAGTACATTTTAAGGAGTCGCAACTGATATGGCTGGCCGATTTTCGGTTAAGACGACCATCCTCCGCAACGCTCGGGTTGTGAAAGCCTACCTATGTGTATTTGTGAATCTGGCCACCAAAGCCATCCAATTGGAAGCAGTTTACTCGTTCCCTACGTAGGCCTTCGTCGCCATGTTGGATTGTTTTGTGAGGGGTAACTTGGTGGTTCATCCCCCAATTTGCTTTCACTGGGGAAGTATTTTCGGGGCCGCCGTAAAGTCCACCTACCTCCGCTGCGTGATCAGAGATACTGATTTGACCTTCGAGGAGCTTGCTACTGTGTTTTGTAAAGTGGAAGCGGTCTTTAATTTTCGTCTTCTCTGTCCCCTGATCCCTACGATCTCGATGTCCTGACACCTGGCCAATTTTTGATCGGGCAACCACTCACTGCTCTGCCTGAATACTCCTGGAGGGAAGAACGTGCGACATGGTTGTCGCGTTATCAAATGTTGAAACAAATGGGCCAGGACTTTTGGAATCGTTGGTCTGTTCAATATTTGCATCTGTTTCAGCAAAGAGTGAAGTGGACAGACAAGACCGAGCCTCCTAAGGAAGGAGATTTATTAAGGGATGCGAACTTGCCATCATTATTCTGGCGCTGAGGGCGCATACCAAAGTTGCTGTTTGGCGAGGATGGTACTCCATGCGTCGCTGGGGTGTTGGTTGCAGGTTCAATTCTGCGGCGACCCATAGCAACTCTCTCCCGGCTCTCGGTTGACTAAACTAGCCGTCTTATACTTAGTGAATTTTTGTAAAACTTATGGCAACACCTTTCACCTGTCACTTTGGATTTTTTTTTTGGAAATGATGAGATTAAATCTCGTGCGTGGTCGAGAATGAATATTATTGGATTAAATATTATCATTAGAGTGCATTACAAACCAGAAAAGATAAATTAGAAACAAATGTAAAGACAAATGACATAACAAATGTAAAGTACCTCAGTGACGTAATTGGTAGCGCGCTTGTCTGGGAAACAAGAGGTCGCAGGTTCGAATCCTGGCCCAAGGAATTTTTTCAAATTCTTGTCTTTACATTTGTTTCTAATTTATCTTTTCTGGTTTGTAATGCACTCTAATAATAATATTTAGAGTATTCCAAAGCGATGGATTTTCGCAATAAAAACATAATCTCAGTTAATGAGAACTGTGAATTTCTTAACTGTCTGAAGCAACACATATTGTAGCGACGACAACGCCATCTGTTTCTTAAGAACAAGGCGTGAAATCACATAACGCCCTTGTGAGCGTCAGTATGTGCATTACAAGCTAGTTAGATCAAATAGTTACAAAAATATTCGGTGGACAAGTATGGTGGAAAAATTCAACGGTCTAAGTAAGTACCTCGGTGGCGCAATTGGTAGCGCGCTTGTCTGGGAAACAAGAGCTCGCAGGTTCGAATCCTGGCCCGAGGAATTTTTTCAAATTCTTGTCTTTACATTTGTTTCTAATTTATCTTTTCTGGTTTGTAATGCACTCTAATAATAATATTTAGAGTATTCCAAAGCGATGGATTTTTGCAATAAAAACAAAATCTCAATTAATGGATTAATGTGTAAAGTGGTGTTAAAAATGTATACAGAATACGTGGAATTGTGAAACCAGGTGATGGTCGGCGCCGCATGCTGTGGGCGTGACAAATAACTTACGAAGTTCGATTTGTGGGGACAAAGTATACTCAATGGGTTAGGCGGTAAAAGAGAATTACCCAGCATTTGAAAGGTCGCCGTGGGATGTATCCAGCGGCTTTGGACGTGCAAATTGCCCACTGGCTTCGAAGATTGGTCTGACGGCTGAGCCAAGTGACATTTTAGCATTGCAGGACTTTGGTTCGAGTATGAGATTCAATACATTTTAGCTTTAAGTTTAGTTTGGTAAGCGTATGGCCCGCAGTTTGAGGGTTTTATTGTTTTTATTGTGGAGACCGTTTCTAGTCAGATCTTAACATACACTTCATCATGACAGACCGAAGGAACATATTCCAAGATGTATCCGCGATCAATGGGTTTTGTGCCGGTAGCGATCACCGATTTGTCCGAAGCATCTTGATTGTCGACTTACAATTGAAGAGACCATCTGATGATGTCTACGCTCCCTTATTCTTAACGCCAAACTCCTGCAAGATCTACGAAACTAATTTGCCCTGGTGGAAACCAATGAGGTCATAGCTTGATAACAATTTCACGAATATCGTGCCTGAGGTGGACAGGGTAGGAGCGAAAGAATAAGAAGTCCAAGTTTTCGAGCGGAACTTTGGATCTGATGAGGTAGAGACGGGAAATATCTTCAGATTCTACAGATTAACCCCTTCAACAAAAAGTCGTTTTGACCTGCGCCAACATAACACTCGCATCATTGAAGAAGCGATCCAGCGAAACAAAGGCTCAAAAGTTTTACCCAGTTAGGAACGAATAAGGACTAATATGAGAAAGCTGAAGACATCTGACGGTATAACTATTACCTCTAGGTCTGAAATCCTATCTGAAATTGAGAACTTCTATGGGTTTTTTGTATTCTTCACGCAATTCCAAGCCAAACCAACGGCTTGCGATGAGGACGACAAATCCCAAGTAGCAAAAGGTTGTCCTTATTATGTCTACAGGATCGCTTTAAACCAAAGCCTTAAATCTAATTGACATAAGAAGTAGTCTATAAGTTAACTTGTATCTTTCTTGTATACCAAATTTAGATAAAAAAGGCAAGCCTTTAAAACTATTATAAAGAGCGTAGTTAGGAGCGTTATACCTAGGGGGTATTAATCTACAGGATATCTTGTAGTCTGAATAAAGGTAACTTACTAAGCCTAACGTATATTAAGAAAACAGACTGAAGTTTTATTTACAACTGTTTGATCTCATTTCGGGATACATGTTACAGACTTAAGTTTAATTTACAACTGTTTGATTTCATTTCGGAATACATGATGGCAATCCTTTTACACAATATATTAATCAATGCTTTCATGACACTTTTAACACTTAAAATACCTACCTGGACTAATGAAAGTTTACCTATATTATTAGAACGTAGTATCTAATCTCTGGTGAATTTAATTAGACTGTCAATATAGGGCATGTTACATGTAAACATTTTAATGCGCCTCAGATTATAGTACAACTTGGGAAAATTAATTATAAAAAAAAATGTTTTATTTTTTGTTTTTTGCGTCTTTTTGTCATTTATATTCATGTATCATCAACAAAATACAACATACTATAACCACAAAAACGTGTCGCAAATATTTCAAATATTCTTGTCATTAATTAAAGATAAACTATTAGTTATTTTTAATTTGTTTTAATGGCGGCCCTTGATTCCAAGACACATTACCTTACCGTTAGATACACTAAAGAAAAAGTTAATTCAGGGAATGGTCACTTAGATCTCATTAATCTTTACGGGCTATCAAAAGATCCACTAAGCATCAAGTAAAGTAAAAACATGCCTAATAAGTTACTCCGTACTCGGTGACTCATTCAAACCAAAAATACTTTAGAAAACTTTTTAAGACACACAAAAGTAATTTTTAGTGACACTTAAGTCTACCTAAATTTGTTTTCCTAAATCAGTTTTACCTTGTGCAGTGCGGACAAAACCTGTGACGGCAAAAATTATAAAATTGGCCAGCTGAATGCAAAAGGTCTCTGTTCTGACTCTTATGTCAGGTAAAACCCGTTCTGGTTTTATGTTTATCTGTACCTACAGTGCCATTACAACCGACTTAAAACTAATTCTACAACAGACTTAAAACAATATTATAAAAATGGCCAGCTGAATGCAAAAGGTCTCTGTTCTGACTCTTATGTCAGGTAAAACCCGTTCTGGTTTTATGTTTATCTGTACTGTGCCATTACAACCGACTTAAAACTAATTCTACAACAGACTTAAAACAAAATTATAAAATTGGCCAGCTGAATGCAAAAGGTCTCTGTTCTGACTCTTATGTCAGGTAAAACCCGTTCTGGTTTTATGTTTATCTGTACCGTGCCATTACAACCGACTTAAAACTAATTCTACAAAATGGTTCTTACCTCCCAACTAAGGCTAAACTGGATCTATCATGTACATGGTCAGTGTAGTGCTTTATGCCACTTCTACACGTTAAAGCAGATGAAACAAAAAACTCAAGAGTTTCAGTCAAGCGTTTGTGAACTACGCGAAAGCTTTCGACTCCATCGAAACTTGGTCTATTCTACAGTTCTTGCAGCGATTCCGACCGAATGACACCGTTTCCTAAATCAAATTTAAGTAACATTCGCTGATATTTACAGGCAAACTCATATGCCTAATTTATTTTTAGGATTCCGTACCTGAAGGGTGCCAAACGGGACCCAATTAATAAGCCCCGGCTGTCTGTCTGTTCGTCTATCACAGTTCACAGGGGTTTACAGCTTCAACCGTAATAGGTATTCAGCTGATTCGACACGACATTTACTTTTTGTTTCACCTGATACATGAATGTTCTCCCGGGCATTTCTCTCTTTATTTTCCCTTCCACTTTTGCTTCAATTATGTTTTTGATATAAATTATTGTGTCGTATCAGATGTCTCAATATCTTTCTCCTTCTATTATCTATATTTTTTCACGTTAAGTTAAATTATTTTGTACCTTGTTTTAGTAATTTTAATATTTACTTAAAAAAAACGGAACGCGTTTTTTCCAAAAATCTTAAGCATTCCTTAAGAATATCGTTTGTTGAGTAGGAAAAATCTTCAAAGTAAGTCTGCAAAATTTTACCTGACGGTAAACCAGGCTTTTACGAGTACTATGTGCAACTACGAGGAATAATATGTTTTAACCAGAGATACTTCAAACCACCAAATAGAGTTGTGTTGTATTGTTTTGCTTGTAAATAAAATTGGAGTTTTACTTAACAAAGCCCTTACTCAGCTACGAGTATGACAGTTATGCGAGCTATGCAGCTGACAATAGTTATTGCTGAAGGTTATTGAAATGGCTATTATAGCTGTTTTACCTGGCTTCTGTTGTCTGGCTTTTTATTTATTTTTCTTGCCCTTTTTCTCACAAAGAATAATAGAAAGGCCGAATTTTTATTTAATAAACGTATTTGCTAATAATTTCATGCATTTATCCTTCATTTTGTGTATATTATATTATACATATAATTGTTCGATTATTTATTTTTTCATAAAAACTTACGGCTAATGAGTGTATACAATGCTTATATAAACTCGTTTAATTTAATTACATTTGAAAACAAAAGTGACGTGATGGACAGGACTGAAAAGTAGGATTAATTTTTGGCAACCTTTACAATTCCAAGAAAGCAGATAGAAAAAAGAATTTTGGAGGTAATAATCGAAACATTTATTTATTTTAATAATATATTACTAGTCAAAATTGATATTTACACATCTAATACACATAGAAAGGTAAAGTTATCTTTACGAAAGAATGTTTTTCGTTATCTAGCGTTTTTATACTACATATTTATAATAAAGAAAAAAAAAACTATCTGCAACTCTACACGTAGGATACCATTATGTTTATTGTAATCAAAGCGTAAAATACTGAGAGGTGCACAGTGATGTAAAGATTTTATAACAAACCAACAATTTGTTTATTTTTCGCCATATATTTTACCAAGCGTAAAAGAAATCAAAAGAGTTGATCAAGTATATAAACCGAATCTTTTTGTTTAAAAATCATTTAGAAATTGTATATCGCGTTCACAAAATTACGTGCGGTCTTATACTTTGAAAATTACTGTTGGAAAATCAAGTGAGTTAATTTATTTTACGGTGAAAGGCTTGAACTGTCAAAGTTGGTTCTGGTCAAGTACTCAGTTCAGTTATCAATTCAGTGACATTAATTCTTTCCATCTATTTTCTTTAGCACCTTGCCCGTTTAATCTCCAGAATAATACTTATTTCGTTTGTGTCAGTTCCATCATGGCGACGAAATTTCTCCTATCCCTGCTGCTTCCAGCTCTGGCTGTAGCACGCATCATCATCGAGTTAACTGGCACCATTACCGGAAATCCCAGCGACATGACTCTAAAGGCTTCTGGAAGTGACATCAATGTCATCTCGGATCTGGAGCGTGACAGTTACAAACTCTACGACTGCACCATCAAGGATGGAGTAAGGGCCTACTTTGGTGAGCGGCCTACCGACGCTTACCTTCGCAGCCCAACGCCGTGGGGGGATCTCTACCAGGGCTACGGCTGGGAACAAGTCACCAGAACCCTCAGACCTAGAGGCGGTAAAGTAATCAACGTTAACGCCCTGCCCCCTCTCATTGTCGTCGAGTTCTTTGAAAACAAGAGCTCCAAGCCCGCTCTCTTCAATGTCGGCTTTGCCTATGACGTCACCAGCAGAGTAACCTCAAGCTGGCGCAAAAGCGGCAACCTGAACGTCAGTACTGGTATCCATTACGGCCTATACATGAAGCCTCTTGAGTTCGGAGGTTACATGGAGTACTCATATACTGCGGCTTGGGGCGAGAACATGGTAAAAACTGAAGTCATCACCGTTGGATACAATACTGGAGTGGAGTTAATGTTGGAACATGGTCAGTCCGTGAAGTCCGAACTGGTAGTCGCTCGCGGCAACATCCAGGTCGTGGTTGAGTACGACGCTACTCTTGACGGCGACGTTGCTGTAAACTACATCCATGGTTTCAGAGGTCACCACTTCTGGAGTCTGCCGATCTCTGAATTGATGGGCGCAGCTGGTTTAAGGAACAGTCTGCCTTCCAAGGAAGTCATCAATATCGGATACTACTCTGATGCTCTGATCACGGTCACTGATGTCCTTAGCAACAAGAAGATCATGAGCTTGCCAGTACCAATTAAAATGTGATTTAATTTCTGTATAAGTATTTTTGTAATTTTGATGAATAAATAATTTTATTTGTATTTTTGTTGTATAGTGTTGAATTATTTGTTTCTTATGTCAATCATTTTTAAATAATTATTATGTCCTAGATTATAAATATTTTAGGTTGTCCGAAATTTTCATTTATAGCCTTATTTTATACATAGTTGCAAAAGTGCACAATAAATATACAATTATGATAAAAAAATAGGTAAGCAAACTGTCAAGGATATTCGCAACTCTTCCACTACCAGGCTTTTCAAGAAAAATCTACCGTCGTTATCTTAAAGTGGGTAAGTTCATTATTTATATTTATTTCTCAGTATGTTTAATACATATTTTATATATTTTTCCTATTTCGTTAGGATATGAATTTTATTGATTTGATTTACTAGTTGATTTGTGAAATATATTATGTATGTCATATCTTTGATACCCATTAATTGACAGCAATTCAACCCCGGAATTGGAAAAACTCATATATGTGGTCACAAGATGCCCAGTATGGCCCCTGTGTGAACAGGAAACATTATACCTATTATTGTACAAATAAGTATCTAGGAAATTGCTAGGATAGTCAGCACGAAAGCCCCTATAATACATTTTTAATCATTTATACTTTTTTAATTCATCCACCAGTCTATCAAATAATATCTACCTGCCTGTCAAATTTAATTTTCACTTAATACTAACTTTTACATTTACTAAATAATGGTAGAGACGTAGACCGTCATCCAAGGGAGTGTTATGAAAATGATTGTCTTTGGATTACTTTTGAGACTATGGGGAAGTACTCTAAAATAAATATTGATGATAGCACATTTTACTGAATGGAAACATTCGTTTATTTTAAAAAATGTAAAACTGCATTCAAGACTTTTTATAAATCACCTGCTGGGATTCAAACCGATGAAATGTAAAACAAGCAAGCATTTCTTTATTTATTATAAATTGTTATGTTTTGATAAACCAAACTTATGTTAGTTTTATATTATTATTCAGTTATGTTATATATATAGTTTTTAGGTAAATTTTTTTTTATGCTAGAAGTTAAGATGTTTTAACGTAGCTATCTTTGAATATTAAAATACATTACCTATCTGTTTAAAACAAAACAACCTGTATTATTATGATACTGGTTGAAAGGATCAATCATGAGGATCAATTTCTTCTTACATGGTATCTTAAATTAACGAACACCATTAAATTATCACGTACACCATTGTTCTACGTCTGTTTTTGTGAGCGCTTCCGGTAAATCGTCTTAAATTTAGTCTAAGCTATTCAAAACTGATAATCATACTAAGGTAGAATTTTAGACATTCAAGTGCATGCATTTTTGCAATTTGTTGCACATTATATAATACCTATATAATAGTATCCAAAGACAGTCTTATAAATTGACTCATAATGGCGGAGCGGGCGTTGCGGCGAGCTGGGATGCCCCAGTAGGTACATAGGTAAAACTCTTCGCGCCGCATAGTGACCATCATGATATTCCAATTTTAGGATAAAAAGGTCTCCAACTTGTTTTTTTTATACCGTTTTTTGAAATATGCGCCATGTATATTAATATTCATGTGACGGTACTTGCTTTATGCATGTGACGCATGTTGCGGACCAGAGGTGCAATTGTGTAAGCCAATGATATTCAAACTGATTGTCATATTAGTCCGTTTAACAGTTAAAATCGTACATTTTTCACTGTCAAATGAATACAATGGACAACATTACAAATTAATAATTGGTACAAAACTAAAAACCATTTCGAGAAATTGGCCTTCTGAGCATCATTATATTTTTTTCAGAACTACATGATTATCAAATAAAGAGATTTAAAAAAAATTTAAAAGTCGGTAAGCACAGGAATTTAAAAACAATTGCTTTGCTTTCAAGTTCATTCCGTATATTAAAAAAATCAACTGTCATGTCATTGTGACTGTTGACATTGACAGCGAACATAAACATGCCAAGTTTTAATTTAAATACTCCCTTGGCAATGAACATCGAGTTTGAAATCCTTAGTTGCGACTTCCGTTCTCTTAGAAATTAGAAAAAATTAAAATAAGCATTAAAAATACACAATCAAACAAAATAAAAAATACGTAAGCTTTATTTTTACGCAGAATTTCAATATACCTAAATATTGAAAACAACCTGAAATGAAATGATGTCGATTGTCTTATTTTTTGTTAACAACCAAAAACGTACGATTTCATTTGTCAAACGGGCTTATTTTCTTAGCCGAATAGCCATATGACAATCGAATTTGAATACCATTGGCTTACACAATTGCACCTCAGATCGCCACTCTATATTATTAATAATTCATCGATCTGTATTTATATAATAACATATCGATGATGACATATAATTCAAATCACCAGGGCTGGGTTCACATGTAGTAAAAAATAAAACCTCAAAGTATTCACAGCATCATCTTAGGCATACTGGCAGTCTATTGCGGCGCGGCGCTTTTAAGGCGCATGTGCCTACGCTAAATTAGCAACTCGATACGATATGTGTCAGTGCAAAAATCGACTGAAACGTATCAGTGCGTATTGCAAAGTGGCTGTTAAGACGATCGCTGCGTCTCCGTGTAGAGCAAAATGGGAGAAAATAATACTTTTCACATGGACGCGATGGATAGAAAAAGAATTTTGACTAATAATTTTGTAGATCTATAAACTAATTGTCTTTAGTATGGTGAATGAATCATTAAAACCACTTCAAGCATTCGAAAGGAGTAAGAAAATACTTGCATAAATAATAGAAAACATTCGATTTGTTTTTGTCAAAAGTGAAGAGAATTATAATTTTATTACACGTGGAATTTATTTTTGATTATGTTGTTCCTATTATAATATATTTCTTAAGTATTTGTGGGCCAAAGGAGGAGTAGGCTTTCAAAGATAGGTCTTGCAATTTTACTATACATTAAGCTTAAGGCTTAAGGGGCTTGAACTGCAGGCGTCGGTACAATTTATTTTTAAAACTTTTAGATTCCTGGATAAAGAAACCTGTGAGGAGGCATGCCGTAAATGGGTTCGCCCAGCAGAAAAAAGAAGTGAGTATGTTGCGATATTTATTTTATATATACATTTTTATGAATTAGTTATATGTTTTTTAAATATTGACGGGAAGGTGACATTAATTTATGCAGCCAATTTCACACAGAAGACTCAGTAAGTAGTATCAAGGTTTGATGATCCATTTTTGGAACTTTTGAAAATATTTTTCCCCTCTTCTATAAACACAAGGGTCCGATTCAATATAGAAAGTCAAAATTTTAATCTTCAAATTTAGCAGTTAATGTTTATGATCCGTAATCTCTTATCACTGATCACTTACCAAGCCCCCAGTATGAATTTGACTGCATAATATAATGTCACCTTGTATACACTTGAACGGGGTGTCTGATGTATTTCCATGTGTGGATAGTCACAAGAACAGACACTCGTGTGTCTTTGCACTGGCGATTTTGACTTCCTGACGTAATTCAGTAAGCCTTATCTCCGTACTTTGGGTACAAATACACGCTTTTTAGATGCCCTATGCAGGTTTACCTCAGTGTTTTCTTTCACCGTTCAGCAAGTAGTAAGTGAACAAACACTACGAACATAAATTCCGACAAACTCACAATCAAATTAGAGTTAGTGACATCATAAACGTTGTTACTACGAATAGAACTCACGCGCACTTGTGCTATCAAAGAGTCCTGGGTACCTAGCTAGCATGGAAGACCATATCGCGCTTTGACAACTCGATATACCACTGTCTGTCCCTCTATAGGTAGTTCAACAGAGTGAGACAGAGCAATGTATCAAGCGCTATCGAGCTCGATATGTTCCTTCATTTTAGAGTTGCTGACGATGATGAATGAGTTATAATCTTATCGAAAGCTCGCCTCGCTTCCTGCCCTTGCCTCCTTATTAAACAAGTGGTGCTTACTCAATCAGCATGATTTAATCTCGCTTCTTAAGATTAAGGTAGCTGCTCTGGGTCACGTTCTCAAACCAAAATAAATAATTACAAAATGATCCCACAAAACTATAAACACTGTTTAAAGTAATGCGTAGAATAACATAAGATCTACAAAAGCCTATTTTCTTGTAGTGCCAGCTTTAAGACACATTAATTTAACTTTTTGTTAAAACTAAGAAAAACAATCAAGGTCTGCGTTTGTGAAGGAAACTCGGAGGGATCACCTTAAAAGCAAGCGTCGTCCAATCCACTAGTTTTCATTTCTGTTATGGTAAAAAAATGAAAAATCTATGGAGATATATTTTTATTCTTATTCCGAAAAGCGTTTAAATATATTTTTTTATTCCTTAGTTCTAGAGATGGACAAAAAACAAATTTTAAGGATATGGGCTGAACAGCTAGAATACATTTGCCCAGCAATAAATAAACATACTAGCTGTCAATGTCAAGTGCCAATGACATTTGATCATTTGATATAATAAGCTCTGTGGTCATGCCATTTCTTTTTTTTTTAATACTATCAAAGTAGTTGCTGGCATTGTTTCGTAAGTCATTATGCCTACAAGGCTTTTGTTGCAAAGTCAAAGATTTAAAAAATATTTAAGTACATAAAATTAAAAATTTAGGAAAAGGGATTTATAAAAGTCCCTTAGCTTTCTAACTTCTTTCTAAATATCTAATGTAATTAGCGGGTTAGTATTTTGAAATGTTGTGGATTTTGTCTTTAATCATTTCAGCAAAATTGAACTTTCTAAAGTTAGATGAAGAGAATCAGCCTCAAGAAATGTCAAACGGATATTGGACATTGGGGATAGTGTCATATTTCATCGATGATAACGACTATGGTAATTATACAATTATAATATTTAAAAATTATTTTTATTTATGAGAAATTAGCCTGCGGCTTCATTCGCGTTGTTAACGTTTTTATGTCTTTGGATGTTATAATTTTAAAAGCGAAAGATGTGACAAAAGTTACAGATGTCAAAAGTGACAGTATCAAAGAAACAAATTTCAGTAGGCAACATAACAGATGCTAAAAGCTTCCCGGATTCCCAGTAAGCTATATTTTTTTAGGATAAAAGCATTCTATAACTATCATCATCTTTGATCTGCTACATTTCAGGGAAATTGGTTTAGTAGTTTCAGTCTTAGCAAACTAACGTACCAAAAACGTTGCCTCTTTATTACATTGGTGTAGATTGAGAATTTAAAAGTAGAGCCGCGTTATCGTAGCCTGAATTTACTAAATGTCATCATAAAAAAAATATTTCCAAGAAATTCTGGCTATTCATACGTTCTTCGCCTCAGTGAAGACAGTCAAATATTTACCATGGGTTTCGTTACAAAAATCAACTATTTGTTCAGGCAGGTATTAAAATAAATTTTTGACCTCGAGTTATAACTACCTATTTATTAGGATAAATATTTCACTACGGCAATTTAGCACACTAAAATCTAAGGAAATGATCTAGTAAAATAGTAAAAAAAAAAATACAGTGTAAACCACTAAAACAATCTTGATATAAGGGGAAATCTTTGAAATAACTAATCTTAAAGCAACTTTTTTGTTTCATTCCAGATGATCTGGTAACAGCTCGATTACGAAGCGTACTTGACTATTTAGAAACGGTTACGTGCGTTCAATTTAAGCGTCTTCCTTTTAAGTCATCATCATCAGGTCAGGCGTGGCTATATTTCAGCAACCCGGATAAAATCAGGAGCTGCAGCCATAGCCCGCTATTTGACAGTAGCGGGAAAGTTGTAAGTTACATTATAAGTGATTTTGATTTGACTAAATACATACTGGAGTCTCAGTAAAGAATAAATGTCAAGATTCAATGTCCCTTGCAAAATTCCAAAAATACTTCTGGTTCAGAATGGGAAGCTAAAATTTCAAAACATAAACATAACGACACGACATGAATCCCTGAGAGGGTGTCAGAGGTGTTCCTGAGTGTGAACTGTGAAATGCATCACACCCGCGTTTCACAAACGATTATTACGTCCCAACGTGATGGGTGGTGCGCCCTATCGCTATACTTCGGGCACAATTACACGCTTTTCAGGGCATGCAGGTTTCCTAATGATGTTTTCCTTTACCGTTCAGCAAGTAAGTATTAAGTAAGAACACAAATACTATGCACATAAACTCCGAAAAACTTATTGGTGCATGTCCGAGTGTGGATCGAGCCTGAGTCTCAATATTGAGAGGTCAGCGTTCTACCGCCTGACCTACCACCGCTAAATTTATTTCTTGCAAATTTGTAAACAAGGTCATGAAACCTTAAGTCTGCTTGAGGTTCTAGCCTGATCACTTACAAAGACTTTATGGTTTACTAGTTTTTATCCACGACTTCGTCCGCATTGTTTTATTTTTTGGCTAGTGCTCAGGAAAAATCTACAGCTTATGTCCAAGTGAAGAGCCTAACCATTATCACATTGAAAAACTGTTCAAAATTGACTCAGTAGTGTTAAAAATTACCTGTTCAAATTTAATTCATAGCTTTGACTCTTGGAAATTGTCAGTACCCAGGGAACAATTTAAAGCCTTTGTTCAAGTGAAGCTCTAAACATTACAACAGTAAAATTATTTTCAAAATTAGTTTTGTCGTTATTAATGACTACGAGTGCCTATGGAACTACCCGTCCAATTGAAGAGTTGAACCAGTACAACAGTAAAATAAAATCTAATCAAATTAGTTTTGTCGTTATTAATGACTACGAGTGCCTATGGAACTACCCGTCCAATTGAAGAGTTGAACCAGTACAACAGTAAAATAAAATCTAATCAAATTAGTTTTGTCGTTATTAATGACTAAGAGTGCCTATGGAACTACCCGTCCAATTGAAGAGTTGAACCAGTACAACAGTAAAATAAAATCTAATCAAATTAGTTTTGTCGTTATTAATGACTACGAGTGCCTATGGAACTACCCGTCCAATTGAAGAGTTGAACCAGTACAACAGTAAAATAAAATCTAATCAAATTAGTTTTGTCGTTATTAATGACTACGAGTGCCTATGGAACTACCCGTCCAATTGAAGAGTTGAACCAGTACAACAGTAAAATAAAATCTAATCAAATCAGTTTAGTGGTTCCAGAGATTACCTGCCTAAAGATAATTAATGGCTATGTCCCTAGGGAACTGCTTGTCCCCACGGAATGAAAACTATAGCATATAGCATTCAGGATAATATAACTTCCTATTAGTGAAAGTACTTTAAGAATCGGATCAGTAATTCCGGGGATAACCCCTACATCCAAACTCACAAACTTAAGTGTGTTATTGGTGCCGGTTTGTAGTACACACCGAGTTACCGTACAAACTTTGTACCGTAACTTGTTAGTGAGCAAAACTGGCCAATTCTATGATTGTTTTTTTTTACTTACTTTCTGTTTTGTGTACTTCCATCCATCCATCAGCCTGTTTCGTCCACTGCTGGACATAGGCCTTTCCAGGTTTTCGCCACTCTTGGCGGTCCTCCTGGAAGAAATGCCCATACTCACACACGCTGGGCAGGTGGGTTGGTGAGCGCGGTGCCGAAACCCTTGCACCAGTGACGCCGCTGCCCGTCACCAGGCTGTTTTATATAAGGCCCGGCAATGGTGGGCCGCCTGGTTTTGCCTGAGAGCTGTTCTCTTACTCTCCGCTGAATAACTTCAGGAGGATTGGCGAGTAAGATGGTGGTACCTCCACGGTCGAGCCCGGCATCAGCTCTACCACCTATGGTATACTTAGTCACTTTCAATCGATATCCAAGGCAGTATACATTGAATGTTAGGCTGATTCTTTGGGCTTTCAACTATGTTAGTTAATTAGTTTTCACTTTTATTGCTGCTTGTTTTCCTAGGTGTTATTTTTCTTTCTAGAGTGTAGTATTGGGTTACGATTGTTTACAACGCCACGAGCTGCTACACACTGTCCTGCACGGTCTTGGGCTGAAGGATGAAGTGACGCATCCTCAGCGCGACCAGTACATAAGGATCTTGTGGGACAACATTAATCCTGGTAAGTGTTGCGGTACGATTGTCTACAATGACATGATCTGCTACACACGCTCCTCCACGGTCTCGGACTGAAAGATGAAGTGACGCACCTTCAACGCAACTACTACGTGAGGATCTTGTGGGATAACATACATTCTGGTAAGTGTTGGGATACGATTTTCTACAACGACATGACCTGCTTCACACGATCCTGCACGGTGTCAGACTGAAAGATAAAGTGACGCATCCTCAGCGCGACCACTACATAAGGATCTTGTGGGACAACATAAATCATCGTAAGTGTTGGAGTACGATTATCTACAACGACATGACCTGCTACACATGATCCTGCACGGTCTCGGACTGAAAGATGAAGTGATGCACCTTCAGCGCAACTACTAGGTGAGGATCTTGTGGGATAACATACATTCTGGTAAGTGTTGGGATTGGTTGACATGACCTGCTTCACACGATCCTGCACGGTGTCGGACTGAAAGATAATGTGACGTATCCCCAACGTGACCACTACGTTAGGATCTAGTGGGCCAACAAACATAGTGTTGGGTACTACTGTCTACAATACCATAGACTAAATATTAATTAGTCTATGACAATACGCTGCTACATGTCACGGTTTCTTAAATATTTTAATAAAAGCTTAAATATACGAGTAGTTTATTCTTATTTAAATTAATATTATTAATTAAAATTTCTTGATATTTATTTAGTAGCGCAAAAACTATCGAAAAGTTTTTTTTCCTGAAACTATGTTCCATCATAAAGTGATAACAGCATACCTCTACTGTTGTATATTTTGATAAAATCTTCTTAAATCAGGTTATTAGAGTGCATTACAAACTAGAAAAGATAAATTAAAAACAAAAGTAAAGTCAACAATTTGAAAAAACCTGCGACCTCTTGTTATCAAGACAAGCGCGCTAACCGACTACGCCACCGAGGTACTTACTTAGACCGTTGAATTTTTGCACCATACTTGTCCACCGAATATTTTTGTAACTATTTGATCTAACTAGCTTGTAATGCACTCTAATAATATGAAGAGTATTCCAAAGCGATGGGTTTCTCAATAAAAACGTAATCTTAAATCAGGTTGTTTGATAAAATGAGTAAAATTTTATTGTTTTAAAGTATTGTTTAATTTCGTTTCAGAATACAGTCACTTATTCCACCTCAACACAAACACTTTTATAGGAGATGGATTCGATTATGATCCATTAAGTGTTATGCATTTCCACGATCGAGCATTTACCAAAAATGGTCGAGCTACAATTTCACCACTCGTAAGTTTTATGATTTTGATGACGTTGGTAGGGAAAGTTTGACGACAAAATTTGATGGCTCAGGAACACCACTTCTTAAATATTACCAAAAGATGTATGCTTAAATCGTGCCAAGTTACATTCAATTGCCAATTTACAATTGCAAGGTTGGATCAAAATCTCAGCCTTAAAAGACCAGTCCGCGACGACGACAACTTTGATCAAAAACAATATGTTAATTTTTCTAGCCTTTATCGCGAAAACTAGGGACCCCCTACCCCCTAAACTTTACCCCTGTGGGGTAAGTATTATATTTAATCGGAACTAACAAATTAGAGAGAACCCAATATTTTAGGGGATACAGGGGGTAAAAAGTATAAAATTAGATATCTGACAATAATGTCAATATATTGTGTTCAATCCCCTGTTTCACTGTCAAACTGCCAGAAAATGACTATAATAATATAGTAAAACATTACCGAATTAAATAAAAAATAGAAACAAACTCAAATATTTCAGAGGATAACAGGAAGAAATGAATTTTCTTAGAGGATAGAAATAATAAAATTTTATTTGTTGCTTTACTCCACATTAAAATAATTATGCAGGCAGACTGCCACTATCGTATGTCAGTATTTTGAAAGAAGATATTTATTAGGAACTAACAAATTAGAGAGAACCCAATATTTTAGGGGATACAGGGGGTAAAAAGTATAAAATTAGATATCTGACAATAATGTCAATATATTGTGTTCAATCCCCTGTTTCACTGTCAAACTGCCAGAAAATGACTATAATAATATAGTAAAACATTACCGAATTAAATAAAAAATAGAAACAAACTCAAATATTTCAGAGGATAACAGGAAGAAATGAATTTTCTTAGAGGATAGAAATAATAAAATTTTATTTGTTGCTTTACTCCACATTAAAATAATTATGCAGGCAGACTGCCACTATCGTATGTCAGTATTTTGAAAGAAGATATTTATTAGGAACTAACAAATTAGAGAGAACCCAATATTTTAGGGGATACAGGGGGTAAATGGGGTGTCCACTTCATATTGGCCGAAGGGGCTAGAATTCATTTGATTGAATTGTTTCTCTTTTGCGAGTTACAGTCAGTGACACAAGAGCGTACGGGGTGAAAATAAAAAATGGTGGACCAGGGGAAAGGGGGGATGCTATTAATGTATACAGCGGAGCAACGACTCTGATGCACAGTGCATGGTCTCGGGAAAAATATGATTGTTGAGTTCTATCTAGGTTTTGCTATGTAAAAGTGAGACCTAGTCTCAAGCCTAACCTTAGGTCTCTCTGAATATGAGCGCAAAAACTCTTTACTGTTAACCTGTAAGTGCACCTTGTTGTAGCATTGGTTGTAGGTAGCAACATCCATATCAGTAAATTGTTACAGCATTAGAACGGCCACCCGCGACGGCGATAACGCTCTTATCGCTGAACTTAAATGGTATTTATATTAATTTCCTCTCATTCAATTAAATATGTTATCGGGCTTAATTAACCGATCTCATCCTGTCCGTGGGGTTTATTGAAATATTAATAGTTCGGAAAAATGAAACAATACACCATTGTTCGATAAGGTTTGACGTCATACCTACGGTAAGGCATACCTACGGTGAGGCATACCTACGGTAAGGTGTACAGGTACACCTGCGGAGGTAATTAAGTGTTCATCACCTAACGATGGTGTGCATGGACGATTCAACAAAAACGCAAGTCTCTCGGGTTCGCTTGGTAAACTGCTTTGCGGACATGAGTGCACGCTGCAACGCTGTAGTGGAATAGCTTGTCGGAGCCGAACATCCAAAGAACATACGACATAGTCGAGTAAGACTGCAGGTCACGTAGCAAGACTGCGTGCATACTCAGCATGCCGGGGTGCTTGCAGTTAGAGTTGAAACAATCGTTGGTTGCATTTGTACCGTAACGAGCACCTACTGAAGCTTACCTATACTTTTTTCCATACGGAGCATGATTGTGCTAGCTAACAGAAGTTAACACAGTGTATGATATCACTCCCGTAATAAAATGTAAAACTGTATGCATTATCCTTATCAATTTTTTCCTTTTCAGCTGAAAATAACTGGGTATTGCCGATATATGCATGTATTACCCGTTGACATCATCAATATTGCGCCATTTTACCACAAAATAGGTTTCTCTACCTAATTTGCTTATCAATTCTGTCGTTACTGCGGTACACCATGATGTCACGGTATTTGAATTATCCCTCATTATAACGAGCTTATTCAAGTGGGAAAAAATTCGCGATAATTATGGAACAACGAGTCCTTGTTAGGTAGTTTTCGGGTTAGTATAAATGGAGGAAAGTACATATACAATCAATCATTAGCACATATACACTCGCCATAATCACAAGGCTGTGTACAATCGATCAGTCTTAAC
Source organism: Ypsolopha scabrella (assembly GCA_910592155.1). Taxonomy (NCBI): domain Eukaryota; kingdom Metazoa; phylum Arthropoda; class Insecta; order Lepidoptera; family Ypsolophidae; genus Ypsolopha; species Ypsolopha scabrella. The sequence continues at coordinate 16,379,281 of OU342980.1, forward strand.
AAAATCACCATGTCATCGTTCACAAAATCATCATCCACCATGAGCGGAAACTCTGGAGAAGCCGTTCATCGAGACAACGGGGAAAAATCTCGGAAGGAGCAAGAGCGGGCGGAAGAAGAAGCAGAAAAGCGCAGACAAGACTTGGAGCGTGAGGAGAGAAAACGTCAGAAGGCAGAGCAGCGGCGACTGGACAGGCACTTGATGCAGTATGCAGAAGCTTTGCGTCAGCAGGCATCGTGGCGTGGAACTCTCAACCGGCCGAAGTAGTGCTAATCATAGATATGATCATTTGTTTATATAATAAGTATTAGGTATTTGTGTACATCAGTATTGAGTATATTGTGCATGTGAGTGTTTGTTTTTGAAAATAAAAAAAAAAAACTTGTTCCCGATACATAGTTATTTCATTTCAAAATGCATGCCGACTTACAAATGTCACGACATACCAGTTTCCTTCATGATACTAGATATTTAGGTAGTTAGTTTAATAATGATAATAATATATTGTACTAGTTCTATCCACTAAGATGTTGTACAATCTACATCCATGCATAGATAACCGTGGTCACTACACTTTGTAACACGATAGAGGGGCACCGCGACATGCTATGCAGCGATAGGTAGGTACGGTGCAGTGTTTAGGTAAGGTATCTGTCATACCATAGTCCTAACATTACAGGAATCATGAAAAGTATACATATTTAGAATTATAGTCTAACCAAACCTGTAACACCTATACAATGACAAATCTTAAGTATAAGTGAGGTGTATACGTGTATGAAGCACACGTGTATGTCCCGGTAATTTTCTATGGTCACTCATCAGTTTTGATTTCGTTTTGAAATACACGCCGCCAGTCGGATACAGATCATAAAATGAATATAGCACGGGTTTTCCCGAATATTTCAAGACAGTGCCAACTAAACGTGGGTTGCCGTAATACGCTGGAGCTACTTACGTTCGGCCGGCAGCCTGTAATAATATTTCGATGAAGGTCCCGTCGTCTGATCATATTTACCTATCTTTTGAGTAGTGACACATAGTTTGTTCCATATTTAAACGATAGCGTGCCATGTGGTCATACGTATTATCGGTCCATAAGGAGTTACAGATGTAACGCCAATTGCCGCCGGTCTTTGTCATAATACTGTTTGCGGCTTACATGCAGTTATTCATAGATATAAAGTTAAGAAAAACCTTATTTAGACGTCTCATATTCCTGTATGGTCAGCTCCATACCTAAACGTCGCAGATACACGTAGTCAGAGGCGAATGCACACTCAGGCCTTGCTCAAGACATATGATAAGCATATGCCAAGCATAGTTTGTGATAACGGAGCTTTGCATCCCATGTGCACATAACGCTAATCATCACGCCTTGCAACTTATCTGCGTTAGTGATGTGACGTGCTATGCAGCGGCTAGTAGCACGTTACCTAGACGTTACGTCTGGTGCAGTCCAAGCTTGACTTGATTGTATCTAACATAGAGTGGTCACGAGAGAAACTAAATTTCAACTTGAAGCAACGTCAGGGGGAATGATCTCAGTACCTTACCTGCACAACTCTCCATCATCCTACACTCATAGGGGTACAAGAAAAAAAAAGTAAACATATTATAAACACAAATATTTATTTTAATAAGCGAACGTCACATTGCAGCAGCATTGCTGCACTATTTAGCACTATTATCACTGATGTTGCGAGCCGAGTGCAGCAACATTTCTGTGTCCGTCCGGTCACCCGTCGAATAGTATTCGAGGATTTGCGGATCACCTTCATGCACTTTCTGGATGACCTCTCTAAAGATTTCTTGGGATTCTTTCAGCAGAATCGCCGGGACCATGTACTTGGTTATCCACGCAGAGACGTGCGCCGTGCAGAAATGATGAAAGTGCTGTGGGATCCTGCACTCACGTCCCGGTGGTACCACTACACTAGGCCTCTTGCCGCAGGAGCAGGTGTCCCCGGCGACCGCCTTGCACTTCGAAAAGCGAATCTTCGTTTCAACAAACTCCAGTATAGTGGGCAGCCTCACGAGATCCCTCTCACCTGGCGGTGGCCCCCAAAATAAGGGCATGAGCCAGTCCCAGTTCACCAGCAGACGATCTTCTTCTGGCCTCGTCGGATCAAAGTTGTAGCGGACGGGGCATGGCTTCCCGTTAAGGAAAGTCAGGTCGTCCAGCTGTCGTTGCGCCTGAAGAAACTGTTTGTATGCTTTGTTGAATTGCAGCATTTCGCTGGGGCTGAAAGGGGCCTCGTCGGGTATAAAAGGCCGCGCGTCGTGAAGGTGTCCACCGGGAAACTGAGTATTCTGTCTTGGGACTGCATCTTGAGTTCTGGATGGATGTCACGGGACTCCTAAGTCTATATGATGTTCTTGCGGTAATGTTGACCGTGTAGTGTCTAGCGACTGACTGCCCGCATAGCAATTTATACCACTCCAGTTGTTTATCGTGCCGAAAAAAGAAAACAATATAGGGATAATATCAATTTGGAATTCCCACAACCTCGCGTGCGGGTTATCGTTGGGCGCGGTAATTGGATTGGATCATTGCTAAAATAAACGAGTGAATATATTAAAATATTCTTGGACCACGTCAGTCAAACTTTCATCCTTATGAAAATAGACGATTTACAATTCATCCTGCGCTCCCATACTGGGGCCCCGGGAGTCACTCACGTGTTCACATAGTCACTATAGATCGTATCTCATACCTACGATAAAAATTACGCTACCAATTTGGGACATCGATAACAACGTTTAATTGCTGTACTCGATGCATTGTCTTAGCTCGCAACACCATAATATAAATGCCGGGAATTCACAGGGAAAACCAGTTCAAAAGTTTGTACCTTTAGTATACAGGTAAAACATACCTATTAAGCACATACGGCATTGTGTGCGCGATAAGAGCGTGTCTTAACAACGACAATGATGCAGATCGGATGCAGTTTTAGTAGGGTGAAACAACTAGTATGTGCTTCTTGACCGAATACTGATAACACAGAAGATATAAACAAAATAGACTGGGTTTCTCCAAAACGAGAAACTGTTAGGTTATCGGGCGACTTAGTGATAAGGTATTTAACTCGTGTAAAAGCAATGCTGAGACCACGTCAGAAGATATTTAGATACACGTCGCACTTAGGTATCATCCCACTTTAGTACTCCTGTTTGAAAAAGAACTACAATTATAGCACTAGTGGATCTTGTGAGTGCCCGCTATGAATGCTGCGCTGCAAGTCCAGCGTCATGCTTACATTATGCAAAAGTGGCAAAGCGGTGCATGGCCTATGAGATGCGGGTGACCGCTGCATGGCAACAAAGCAGATAATTCTACAAGAAGTATGTTTATTCTAGGCGTTCTAGGTATCGTTCCGTGAGAACGTGAGCTGTAGGTTTCTGGCAATTCAGCCCCAGCTTGGATGCTGATGCTGCGGCCCCAGCAATTCATGTTACCTGCTGCTTTGACCCATACTCATATCACTTTAGAGGCGGCACATACAAAAAAAGTCAAAATTTTCGGAAATGCATCTGACCCCTATGCATTATAGAATCTTCATCACTGGGTACGAAAATAGTACCCTTGCCTTACCTAGATGTATAATTTTGAAGTTATAGACCGTACGCTACCGTGTCATTGACTGTATTTTATTACTCACGAGCCCGCTCTGAATCGTTATTCATAATATCTAAGTATCGAAATAACGCGCAAAGGAGAAACAATTGGATCAAATAAATTCTAGGTCTTTATTTAGATGGCCAATATGGACTGGTGTATATCCCTGATTTTTGCAAAAAACATCGCCGCAATGACAAGAAAAATAATTAAAATAATGCTTCGCATCAAACAGACGAAAAATACAGCAAAGTTTAAAAATCCATACAGTTGTCAAACGAAGACGTTCGGACGAAGTGGTTGTGCGGGGCTTGGTGGGCGATGCTCCAAACTGCTTGTTTGAAAATCGATTTAAATTTCGTTATTGTTATTATTAATATGAATTTTAATTCTAATAATAAATGCTGACTTTTTTTTAACTTCAACTTATACTTTTTATTTTATTGAATAAATTAAAATTACAATTAAAATTAGGCGAGTAGCAGGAGACTAGTTCCCATCACACAGCGAATACTACCATATGAACCAGGGATCTTTTTTACTTATAATTGTATACTACATATTGAATAATTGTGTCACTTTTTATATGCTATATTTAAGTTGTAACAAAATGTTTTTAAGTATTTTGGAAAATAAATGTATGCTTATTCTTATATTATGTACGTGTATGTATATAGTGCCTGAATTGACACCTCATTATCAGATTCTGGTTATTACGGATATTATTTAAAGAGGTTTCAAAAAGACTAAAGCGTCTAAGCATGATAATTCTACTGATATTCATTACACAGATCAGTTCAGTCTAGATACTTATACAAACCACACAAATTTATGAAAAGAATTAATGTTATTTCAATGCAAAATTACTATGAATATGTACATAAACAATGTAAGGAAATAACTACAGAAAATTCTTTTTAATCCTCTTCTTGAATATTTTATATCACAATTTGTGATAGTGATGTATGATAATTTTTTATTCAGTTTCATAAATGCTTAAGCATCTCAGTAAAACTTTTTTACAATGTTACCTTTTTATGCTTAGAATCACTTAGCATAGATTTAAAAGTAATTTCAAACGATTAAAAGTTTAAATCAGTTTATTTTTGTTTAGATGCCAGAATTATTGATACAGCCTTCGAAGGAATTATCACAACTTGATCAAAAAAAGTTAAATTTAATTCTTGGTCATGAGTGCAATCAACGAAATGTTAAAAAGTTAGCAAAGTCTTGCAAGAAAGCTTTTCAATCCAAAAAAACTAATCCTGCAGATACGCAAGAAAGCGAGAACGAAATTGACAATGACTTAAATTACGAAACTAAACAAATAAAGAAACTTACTTTGGTTGGCAGCAATACTGAATCTAAACAAACAAAAAACATTGACAACATAAAAGAAGAGGAATCAACTGTATTCAATAAAGATAGAATTGTTGAAGTAGATCATACTGATGTATATGATAATGATAAAGCTAATATTAGTGAGAAACATCAACAAATTAATGAGGATCAAAATATATCCAACAATGTTACCGCGGTTGATATACAAGATAATGCAAATAAAGAGGAAACAGTTTCAGAAAAAAAATATCTAGATAAAACTAAAAACGAATCATTAGATGAAACAACAATACACATATAAACAAGTAAGCACCCTTTCTTCTTAAAAACTCAGGAATAAAGGTTAGTAACTTCAGAAAGGTTACGGCTCTAAGTTGGAATTTGTGTGTATTTTATTTTTTACCAGGATTGTACTGTGAAATGATAAACGTATGGCTATGGTGGTATATGGCGATCGATCCCATGGATGGATTTTCATAAATATGTCCATAATGTGCAGTATGGATCAGTCCACCATTAAATTGGCCTGCAAATGGCAGTCGATGGAACAGTTCGTTTAACACGGTGAATAATTGCGCGATTTAAGGTATTGATTGAAGATGTGTGACCTAAGAGTATTTTTAATATTAAATCCTATCAGAAGACTAAGTTTCCCTAAAAGTGACTTCTTTATGTTTAGGCTTACTTGCAGTCTGCGTAGCTATTATTTGCAGTCTGCGTAGCTATTATTTGCAGTCTGCGTAGCTATTATTTGCAGTCTGCGTAGCTATTATTTGCAGTCTGCGTAGCTATTATTTGCAGTCTGCGTAGCTTATTTAGGTCATAAATATTCTGTTAATCAGCATTTTATCAAAGTTGATAAAAATAACGTGAGGCAACCCAGTGGCATTACAACGGTGATTCACTATTTGGTTTATTTTTGACAAACCAAATACCCCTGACAATCCATTGAAATTATTTGTCGTAAAGAAGTAACGTATTTTTTAATTTACAGTTTCTACCAACCGTACAACAGTGGCTCAAAATAAAGAGAAAAATAATTTTAAATAGGTAGATAAAAGTATTTGTTCTCAATTTATGTAAACATTACTAAGCCTAGTGTTAAATAAAATCTGTAACTACCTTATAAATATATATATCTGTTTTTATATGAAGCATAATTTTTTTTAATGGAGGAGAATATTTTACTTTGATTAAACTCACTTACTGAAATAAAAAAATGTAACAAATGATACAGAGTAATTTATTATTTCATTAATTTGACTTTCTTACAAGTCTGCACCGAAGACGATAGAGTAACACATGACATGATAATAATTACATATACAATAATGTAAAATAACGTCTCTTGTACCAAATAATACATAATAAAAATTGAACACAATAAAAAAACAAATATTACAATTAAAAAAAACCGGACAAGTGCGAGTCGGACTCGCCCACTGAGGGTTCCGTACAAATTAATAAAAGTAAAAAAAATCTACAATAAGTCACCCGTACAATTATGACCGCGCATACCGTTGCTTAACCTCGGTGATTTTTTATGATTTAATTACCAATGTATAGTTTTAAGATTTTGTCCCATACTTGTAGTATTAGACGGCATTACTTGCCAAATTTCATAGTTCTAGGTCAATGGGAAACACCCTATGAATTTTATTCCCTTGAGTGTTGAAATACACGTTATACGCGGCATAAACGGCCGTATCTTTTTTTACGTTAACTTAGAAGTTTGATTTTTTCCCAACTTCAAGGGACTGTAGACTTGAGTATATGATTTTAATTTCAACTCGACACCTCCACGCGTTCCTGAGATAAAAGGTCTCGACAGACAGACAGACAGACGGACAGACTAACAACAAAGTTATCCTATGGGTTCCGTTTTTTTCCCTTTGAGGTACGTAACCCTAAAAACCATATATTTTTCCAACCATACCAAAACTTACAAGCAAAATGCCTAAAATGTTTATGTGCCATATGAAAGTTAACATTGTCACCTTTGTAAATTCACTCAGTGAGCAAGAAAACATATCAATCGATTGTGCCACCTTCTTCAGCGATTGCAGAGCTCTCCAAAAAGGCGAACAACCCAGCAGGTTGGTCCTTTCAACTGGTACCACCAATACAGGTGGCCGGCGACGACGTTTCTCCGCGTACATGTCAAGAACGCACAGCCCGATGTGTCGATGTACGCCAGGGTTAACCTTTTAGCTTTGCAACAACTTACTTTGCCAGCACGAGGTCTCTTCTCATCTCTAGTTTGATATATCCTACTATACCCAGAACAAATAAGGTAGGATACATCAGAGGGTAGAACCAGGTAGAACGGATAAACCCCGTACCCTTAGACGTGTTAAATGGTCTAAGCCCGTACCGTATTAGTCGACACTTCTGGGATTTATGATAAATGATAATATAGCGTCAGTTATTTACGAATATGCGTACGGGGTAGATGACACAAATTTAAAATCTAGACGGATATAAATACGGATATTATCAGTGAGCTGCGCTAGTATGGAATATCAAGCGAATACGGTGAACTTAAGAAAACATAAGGATTTATTTGATTGTATGTTGAAATACAATTGTCTGGCCAGATGTTGGATGGACGTATATTGTTTCTTTCTTGTCAACTGGATGAATATAACGTACTGATTCATTTAAAAGTTAATTTTTGTTTCTTCATTAGTAGGTATTTTGTTTATGCGAATTAGGACAAATGGCAATAAGTCGCAGTGGCGCTCCGGTGCCCTCGGCTATCTTCATTGGCATTACAAGCGCTGCGCAGCCATACTCTGAAAGTCATACAGCAAATTTTAAAACTAGCTTTTGCCCACAATTTCGTCTGACCACCTACTTCGTGAATCAGTTAAGGCGCAAAGCCTAGTTGTGCCACCGTTTTAGTTAGTACAAAATTTGATAATCCTCCTCTCAGTTGTTTTTCGTTAATACCGAAGCTTAAGACCTCTATCATCTGGTATGATATTTAGAAAAGGCGCCATCTTGCCAGAATTTTGAATATTGATTTTATTTTAAAGATATCAAGGTGGACATACGAAATTATGTTTTGCCTTTAATTGTACCTACACCAAAATTGTATATTTCAGTCTTATAGTGACTCTGTAAATGCCTGTATTAAACTGTAGAGGTCTAATACTTTAGTCTATAACGAAAAACAACAGAGAAACGGGTTATCAAATTTTGTACTAAGACGGTGGTATACCTAATATACCTATGCCCCTTAAAAGCATCCAAGTATCTAAGTAGCTGTTACCAACAAATTCCTATGCGTGAGTTTTGAAAAAAGACAATTCTTTTTCCATTTAAATTAATATTAATTTTAAAGCATCGGGCAAGTGACAAAATATTTGCATCACTGCAAATAATTCCCATAATCAAGAGTCACAACAGCTGCCTCTTCCAAAGTTACATTAAATTGCCTTTCGTCTTCATAATAATGGTCTGAAGAGTCAATCACCAATTAAATTTCCGTCTATCCATCCATCAGCCTGTTTCGTCCACTGCTGGCTTGGCGGTCCTCCTGTAAGAAATGCCCATACTCACACAAGCGGGGCAGTTGGGTTGGTGAGCGAGGTGCTGAAACCCTCGAACCAGTTACGCCGCTACCAGTCACCAGTCTGTGTTATATAAGGCCCAGCAATTGGGGATGGATAAAAAGTGGTATCGCCATAAATCGGTCCCAGACAATGGTGTGCCACCTGGTTGTGCTTGTTTGAGAGCTTTTCTCTTACTCTTCCTCGAATAATTTGATGGGGGTTTGCAAGTAAGATGGTGGTACCTCCATTGCCGAGCCTGGCACCAGCTCTTCTACCTTTAAACTGAATTTTTTATGTGTTTATATATACTATTTACTATTTATATTTCTTTCTTATAATTCCAAATAGCAGAACCAGAAAAGAAAGAAAAGATGAAAAAAATAACAGGGGCCCTAGATTTTGTCCCTTCTGAAGCAAAATAAATTATTATTTTATCTATAAAAATGGATACCAACAAAGGATCACAAATGAATGCCAGTCTATGATTCCTACTAGTTTTAAAATACATACCTGGTATGTTCTGACTGAGATTTACATTCTCCAGACCGTACAAGCCAGCTTTTGCAAGAATGCTATGCACTGGAAAGTCATCCGAAGTGCCAGGATCTACAGAAGCCACGTCTACGCCAATACCGACCACGTGTTTGTACGATTTTGTTATCCACTCCGCTATATCGGCACCGAGACCTTAAATAAGAACAATTGTGTCATTAACTAAGATTATATGATTTATAGTGAAATCCATCACTTTGGATACTCTAAAAATTATTTAAAGTGCTTACAAACTGAAAAAGATCATTTCGGCTCAAGCCACACACGATCCGGTGCGGGCGCTGAGACAGTACGAGCGTCTTTGCATTCCATTAAAATTTCGTACAAAATGCATGGAAATAAAGTCGCAATTTGAACACACCGAAGGTATGTATCGGGCGTGGAACGGACGTCCGTGCATTTAAATTTCGTACAAAACGCATCGAAATAAAGTCGTAATTTGAACACATCAAATGGAATGTATCCGGTGCCATATACCAATCGTAGTGCGTTCAAATTGCGACTTTATTTCCATGCGATGACATGGCACGTTTCCATTCCATTCAAATTTCGTACGAAACGCATGTCAAATCATCAAACATTTTTCTTTTCACGTTTCGCGCGCTATGTAATTTTTTTTGTGTTACATCTTTTGTGTTCAGCCAGTAACCTCTTTGCACATTCAAATTGTTGATGAGTAAACGTCACGAAACCTCATTCCATATTCAAATAACACGACAACTATGGATTTTTATAATGAAAATTGGCGGTGTCATAACCTTAAATAAAACAAAATGAAGATGCGGTACCCTGCTTATCGCTCGCGGCACTGCAAATATAAGCCCAAAGGGCCTGTTTTGCCACTGTCGAAGCTTGTCGCTCTATCTTTGTCGTTCGTTGACGCTTGTTAAAAGAGGTCCATATTTTAGTTCATGATATAAGAACGTATCGTATCTACCTTTTGTTATATCAATGGTGATAACACGACAGATATGAATTTTAATCACTGATTTATAGAATAATACTATTAAGACATCTATGATTTTAATACTAATATTGGCGGCCGCTGATGGCTTGTTTTCCATCACTCCTTTAAGTTCAATTTATCTAGAACAAGTTTCCTTAAAATATGAATGTATTGTTTGAGAAAAAACTATTAAGTAACTTCAAGAGTTTTGTAGTGCGGAGAGCATATTCAGCGAAAAAGATTGCATATCTCATGTCATGACCGATTGATTAGATAGCAAAACTTTTCAAAGATTGTACGATAAATATATTGTTTTGTATTAGTCCAACGCATAGAGGCTCCATAAAAATGTATAGGAATGTTTACTATCGAAGGAAAATCTGCTGATTCACCATTCGCCATTGATACGATTGAAAATGGTTTTAATTTCACTTCGGTACCTTCACGCGTTTCCAGCATAAAGGGTCTTGACAGACAGACGGAAAGACGGACGGACAGACATATGGGCAACAAAGGGACTCCGACAAGGACTCCGTTTTTTTTTCTTGAGGTACGGAGCCCTAAAAAAACGAAAAAACGAGGATAAGCTAAGTTAAAGTTAATTAAAGGATAAATCGATTTTAAATTCTATCTGACCCTTACCTGGAAAGTTCAAAGTGCCAGTACTCTCATTTAATCCCAAATACATTTTCCTGTCATAGAAATATTTGCTCCAACCAAACTTGAAGATAATAAGGCATGGTTTTCCCAAATTATCATTCAGGGAATATTTCAAATCGTCTATATTTAGAACGAAGTTGGGATTGTCGTCAACTTTAGAACTTATGTCGACGATAATAACTGGAAATTGAAGATTATGTTAAAAAAAAATCTTTATTTTTATCTTTATTAAATAAAGTGACTTTGGTTGATATGATTTGCAAACTAGGAACTAGGAACTTCTTTTGTTTCCCTAGTTTATGCTTATTCAAGAACAATCTTCAATTTTTCGGTAAAGAAAGTCAAAAATTTATTTTGCATCTTTCGTAGAAAAGATCTTTGAAGCTTAGTCCCTTACCGAGTATGAATTTGGATATATAAATCAAAGTCACCTTACATGTTCATCACACTTATCATCCACCGCCAATCATAAACATCTAACTCAGAAAATGAAATGATGCCTATGGTCACTTGTTGGCCATTACAGTCTAGGCGTAAACAGGCAGAAATAAATTATCCACCCGTGTAATCACCTTAAGAGTGAACATGACGCAAGAAAAAAGAGTTTTATGTTTTTCGATTGTAGTTTTCTGAAGAAGCGATAAGGTCCATCCTTTGAAAAAAATATATGACGTTGAGTGATCTCTTGTGAAGTGCAGTTACCTAATTATAATTCAATTAATCAAATATTCAATCCAGAAAACAATAATTTGTAAAACTCAGTTTTCTTGATATTTAATGTTTAAAAAATTCATTTCTCCTGTATTATTCAACAGATTCGCTTGGTTTTTATATAGTAGAATAGGTATTATTGATACCTGTGGCAGTTACCTAAAATTTCAGTTCTTACGGTATGTTTGTTTGTTTAAAGAAATCTAAATAATATGTTTATTTCACGAACGCGAGGCATTTCTGTCGTCGTAACTGCCAGGACGAAGAGCGTGCGATTGTAGACTAAAATACAACGTATTTAATGTTGTTTTCGCCTGATGTAAAATAATGTGTTAAATCTTGCAAAACATCATCAAGAAAGAAGCCCAAGTTTTACGCTAGCGTAGGCCCGCCATAAAAGTTGGAATTTGAATGTTGACCGGGATATTTGGAATAAAAAGTAAAAATACAAAAATTAACATATGTGATGATTGATAATTCAAACTCAATTAATGCAATTTAAATCTTGGAAACTACCCAGATATTTTTCATTTACTTAATAAAAAAATACATTTAAAAGTTGACTTTAATATATGCAGCCAAATTCTTACTGAAGACTCGGGAAGTGCTCAGTAACAAGATTCGATGACCCTTTTTCTTTTCGTATTCCTTAAAAATGCAAGCCCAGTCCAGAGTCAATTACTATGGGAGGTCAAGATTTTATTTTGCGAAATTAGCAGTGCTATCGATCCGTGTTACTGATCACTTACCAAGCTTCCAGTATGAGTTTGGCTGCATAAATTAAAGTCACCTTATATTCTTTTTTATAGGAAAATCGACACCCTGATTATTTATGTTAACTCCACGGTTTTAGGGACACTTTTCTTTGCCTTTATTATTTTTCGGAAGTTTCTGTTTTCAGTATTTACGATGCGAGAGTGATAGGCGAAATATGGTCGTGAGCGGTCAGACGACTCTGAAACCCGTGTATAATATACCTCTTCTTCTTCGTCAAGTTCGTATTCTTCAATGCTGAAGGTCGTGTCCGATTGCGACGTTCGTTGTCATAGCTTCAATTGTTTTTTTCCATTCGGGTCTGTTCTCGGCACGTTTATTTAAATATATTATAGGTATATCTATCCACCTGCACAGTGGCGTGCATATAACTTTTTGCTGGAAACGCAATGAAAAGGTCAAGATTGACAATAAAAAAAATATATTCTTTTTTTATGTCACTTTGAAAAAATCATTATTTGTGTGACACCAGGGTAGTAACTGCCTATGATTTCATCCAACTTTTTTTTTCAAATTGGTATTTCTTTTTCCTTATTTCTTTCCTTCCCATTGCTTTTCCAGTAAAAAGTTCTATGGACGCCACTGCACCTACAAATTATTATTTAACCACGAAGCACCGGGATAAATAACGTGCTGATCGGGACACCGGGACACTACGCTTCAAACCGGGACATGTCCTGCTGTGGATTTATGGCCGCCCTACTCTTTCGTAACACCATCTGTTCAAAGAGCTATCTGTACTATAGGCACACACTTGCAACCAAACAATCAAATGCATGAAATGGTGTTATTCATAGTGGGTTCAGAATTTAGTTTTTATAAATTCACTTATAATTATACTTATTTTAATTTTAAGAATAAACTTACGTGGAACAATGAGGTTTTTTAAGTCAATGTCTCCGACATGTTTGCCTGTTCTTGAAAAATGGTAGGGAGCGTCCAGATGAGTGCCTCCATGCTCACCGGCTGCGAAGTCATTGGTAGCGAACCTACACATTTTTCCGCATGGAGTAACAGCGATCAATGCAATCGGAACCTATTCTCTTAAGGAACGATTATAAATAAATATAAATATAGCGACAAGACATGAATCCCCGAGGGTGTGTCAGATGTGTCCTAAATATGAAATTCAAGTCTCAGTCTATACTCGGTACACCAGCGATTCACCGATGATTATTACGTCCCAACGTGATGGGTGGTGCGTCTTATCGCTCTACTTCGGGCACAAATACACGATTATTAGGGCAGTTTTCTTTCACCGTTCAGTAAGTGGTAAGTAAGAACAAATACTATGCACATAGATTCCAAAAAACTCATTGGTGCATGTTCGACTGAGGATCGAGCCTGGGTCTCAAGATTAAGAGGCCAGTGTGCCCAAAAAATAATTGTAGGTGAAGTTTTAAGTTTCAGCAAAACTTTTCGCGTTATCATACAAACTCACCAAGATCCGTTCTCATATGCGTCGATGACTTGTTTGGTGAACTGGAAACTTTGAGCGGTCGGCCAATAAACGGTGTTTTTGTCAAATGGGAATGTCAAGTCGATAAACTCGAAGTCTCCACTGAAGAGAAACTCGTTTAATTTATTTTGGTCCGCTAAGACAAGAATTGACTGCACGAGACAGATGCACACGACCGTTGACGTAGACATCTCGTATCTGACTACAGTGCGACAAGGCTCTTTCGCGTGTGGACATACACTTCGACACATCTACATCTACGCCTGGTATGGGCAACCTTTGGGAAGTCGCGGGCCACACAATATATGCTCATGAATTCGCGGGCCATAGGTTGATGCGTATAGATACAAAACAACGACGCAATCGGTGAACCGTAGGTTTAATTTTTACTTCTTCAAATTCTAGTGTCTCAATAAACTAAAAAAGTTACAATATAATATTTTCAAAATTTTCAATAAATATAAAGCTTGAGCTTAGGTATCAGGGAAAGAATTTCGCAATTTCTTAAAGATTATATAGATGCCTGTGTACATATTTATTAAATATTTAAGCTCTCGCTAACTCGCTTCTTTACTCAGATCGGCAAAGAATTTAAGCGCAGCCTGTACTTAACTCTTTCAGTAACACGGACCGCCCATAGATAGACGTGGTTCTATTGTTCTTTCCTTTTCGTCTCTTTGTGTCCCTGAAAGTATTAAAGTTGCAGGAAAACAACTAATCGCGACTTTTTGGTAAAAATGTTAGTCCGATTTTAAATTTTTCCTCGCCGCGGGTCGTATTAAAAACCGTTGCGGGCCGGATGCTGCCCACGGGCCGGTGGTTGCCCATATATGATCTAAGCAATCGACATTTACATTGAAATTTCTATATAGAGGTAAAATTTGTTTGTTTGTATGTATAGGGACCATTAAACCGATTCAAATCTCGTAGTAGCTTAAAATGATCTACATACAAACATATACTAATTATTATATGCCTTTCTCCCAGAGGAGTAGGCAGAGACTAAAATTTCCATCTGCTACGATCCTGACACACCTTTTTTGCTTCTACATCCATCAATCCAATCATACAAGCTCTTCTATTCCGGGTACTTTTTACTTTGCCCTTCTTCAGTATGTTGCCTATTTGGTTGGCATACGTCCTTCTAGGGCGGCCCGCTCGAGCTTTACCTTACACTGGCGCAGCATAAATTTCTTTCGCCTCTCTACTTTTATTTATCCTCTCTATATGCCCAAAACACCGAAGCATTCCTTTTTCTATTCTAGTCACTAAATTTTCTTTAAGGCCGCAACAATCCTTTATTCGATATTTGTCTCTCTATCATACAATATCAAACCACACATACTCAGTATGGAATACATTTCTACTGCATTCCCATGAAATTATGTGAGGGAAGAAATAGCGAAAATTTGTGAAATATAAAGTTTTACTCAATTTTTTCTCTCCATCGATTGGTTTTTATAACAGTTCGGTGTGTTGAAAAAAAAATCCTAACAAATTTTACATGTATTACATAGGTAACACTAAAAGTTTCCGGAACTGGCCACTTACATAAACAATATTTAAAAATTTATTGCAACATTTGAAAATAGAACTCTTTGGCTGTAGAATGCAGTTTGTTTCATCTGACTGTCTTTTGTTTTTACCTTGTGGCGCCATTTAAAAAATTGTGTGTCTGCATCAACATGGGTTTAACTCGGGAAAATTTTCGTACTATGATTTTCTACGATTTTAAGTGTAATTTGACAGCTCAACAGAGCATCGCTCGGCTTGAAACAGCTTTTGGCAATGAAGCACCATGCAAGACGACTGTTTATAGCTGGTTTGCAGAATTCAAGCGTGGTCGTATCAATCTCAGTGACGAATCTCGCGATGGTCGGCCGTCTACCGCTGTGACCAACAAAAACATCGATGCTGTGCGCCGTATGATTGAAACAGACAGGCATGTGACCTACCATGAAATTCGCGCATCCTTAGAAATAGGCATGAGTCAAATACAATCAATCCTTCACAAACATTTGGGTGTGAGAAAGCTGTGCTCGCGGTGGATCCCACACAACTTGACCGAGGCTCAAAAAACGGACCGCGTCACTTGGTGCAGTGCCATGCTTACCAGATTCAACGAAGGTGCGTCAAATTTGGTGTGGGACATAGTAACAGGTGACGAAACATGGATTTATTGCTACGATCCCAAAACAAAGCAGCAATCGAGCGTATGGGTCTTTCAAGATGAGCCGAAACCAACCAAAGTGGCGCGCGTGAAAAGTGCATCTAAGCGGATGATTGCTTCTTTTTTTAATAAAACTGGACACCTGGCTACTGTTGCTTTAGAGAATCGTCGTACCGTGAATAGTGACTGGTACACGACCATTTGTTTGCCGGAAGTTATTGACGAACTCAGTAAAAATAACCGTAAACGCCGTATCATCCTGCACCACGACAATGCTAGTTCTCACACGGCCAGACAGACAAACGACTTTTTGAAGACGAAAAATGTAGAACTCATGAGTCATCCTGCATACAGTCCCGACCTGGCACCTTGTGACTTTTTTCTGTTCCCAAAAATTAAGAACCAATTACGCGGTCAACGATTTTCATCACCAGAAGAGGCTGTCGAGGAGTATGAAAAACACGTTTCAGAGGTCACCACAGGGGAGTGGCACAAAAGTTTTCAAAACTGGTTTGATCGAATGAAAAAGTGCATAGACGCCAAGGGAGATTATTTTGAAAAACAATAAATTAATTTTGTACCTTTAATAGTATTTTTTCATATTCATTCCGGAAACTTATAGTGCGTCCCACGTAGTATAATTACCTACCGTATCTACTGGTGTATATAACATTAACTTTAAAACAAAATTTATACTAATATTATTAATTTTATAAAAATTTGATTGATTCGACTGATGCCGGCCCCATAGTGGGCCGAAATATATTTCGAAAATTAATATTTTTTTTATTATTAATACAAGTTAAAAGAAAGTAAAGGCTTTATATAGCTAAATTATATATATTTATTTCAAGTTAATTTTATAAAAGTCGCAAGAAAGTTGTGTCTGTACGTGTACATTGAATATTTTCGCGAAATTTTAAATGAAATGGGATATTAGTATTTTAATTTTACTCAGGCAAACACTTTTTTTGAATTTTTGTCTTTCTGTCTGTATCTCTGTCTATCCGTCTGTATGTCTATTAACTAGAAAACCACTCAACGGATTTGGAGGTGTTTTTTTAATTATCTTCGTAGTAACTCCAATACATAGGCTATAAGGGTTGTAAACAAAATAACTTTCAAGCTGAAAACGGGGAAAAAAAACAATAAAAGTAGCTGGAGCCATGGGCGAAAGCTAGTATTTAATAAAAAAAAAGTCCTCTGTCAAAATACTTATCTGTAAATAAATACGAAAATGCATTAATTCGTGGAAGTTTAACATTGACCTCTCATAAACAACTAGATACACAGTCACAAAAAAAAGTTCGTCAGAAAGCGTCCGAACGGCGACGTGTATAATAGCAAAAATGCTTTAACCAAATTAAGAAGTATATCGTTAAAATAAGATACAATGTCAGTTGTACTGTACGCATCAACATTCATGACGTTATTTCGAAGACGCGGACGAAACACAACTTATTAAGCGTGCGCGCATGCATCCTGTCGTCGCGGTGACAAGATGCATAGCGGACGCTTATTGAGCGAGATTGTGAGTCTTGTTGTATAAGAGGTCAAATAAGTTTTATTTTAAGAAACTGTTTGCTAATTTTGACAATCCCAACAAGGTGCAGATTGGACTAGCGGTTGAATAAACCTTTTGGGAAAACATAGGAGCACTGGATTCGGTCCCTTGACGAACTTTTTTTTTTCCTTTTATATTTATGACTTCATTTATAAATTTGAATATTGTTGTAAGTGCTGATTGACTGCGATGGTGTGGTGGCTGTCTCTTGTTCATGAAGCAAAAAACCATAGAGGCACGGGGTTCAATTTCCTAGACCATTTTTTTTAAATTCCAGTGTTCTTTTTTGTTGGTGTTTAGGTTTTGCTGTCTGTCTATCCGTCCATCAGTCAAATGGATTTACAGCTTCAGCCGCAGTAGGTAGATAGTTGCTATTTCACAGAGTACGGATAACAATGGCTTCTATAACAGTAAGTGAAAAAATCAACCCAAGTCGGGTCTCCATATAAAATAAAACAAGTCAAGTGTGAGTAAGACTTGCGCCTCGAGGGTTCCGTACCATTTTCTTAAAAAACTTAGCGCTCACCTACAAAATTGATGAAATAAAACTGCAAGATGAAATTGGTTCAGCATTCGGGTACACGTAACCCTAAAATTATTTTAATGGCGATTTCAGTGTTTGATGTTTAAATAAAACAGTACATTGCACATCATATACAGTTAATTACAGATTCCTAACTACTTTAGTTTTTGAAATAGACCGCATAACAAAAATTCCACCAAAAACATAAATGTGAAAGTGGCAGCCAAGTTCTATATTATAATAAGTAATACAATGCCGTTTCAGCAACATGACAGTCTCTTAAATACCTTAGACGATATTGTCAAAAACACCATGACGAATATTATAAATTGCCCACTAGACGAACGCAGTTGGACTCAAGCCACCCTTCCAGTCCGGATAGGTGGCTTGGGTATTAGGAAAATTTCTAGTGTCGCACTACCGGCCTTCCTGTCCTCAGCCTACAGCTCATGTGACCTCTTCGATAAATTAATAAATTCATCACTTGGTGATGTCAAGGTCACGGGCTTGACCGAGGCCAGGAATGCCTGGTCACACGCCTGCCCCAATGAAAATTTCCCGTTTACGTTACATTCACAAAAGCTATGGTACGAGCCCCTCTGTCGCCACGTCCAGGAACATCTCTTGAACATTGCGACAAACGCTCCAGACCGGGCTCGCCTCCTAGCCACTAGTGAACCAGAGTCGGGGTATTGGCTAAACGCTTTACCATCGCCTAATATCGGCACCTTGCTGGACCGCACTACTTTCTCACTAGCCATCGGACTGCGACTGGGCGTCAATTTGAATGAACCACATCGCTGCCGTTGCGGAGAGAGAGTCGACCACCTCGGTCACCATGGCCTGTCGTGTCAGCGCAGCGCTGGCCGCCTGCCTCGTCACGCCAGTATCAACGATATCATCCGTCGGGCTCTTGCGAGCGTAAACGTACCTGCCATTCTGGAACCGAATGGCCTGTCACGTGACGATGGTAGGAGACCTGACGGGATGTCGTTGATACCCCAGAAGAACGGGAGGTCCCTGGTGTGGGACGCGACCTGTGTTGACACAGTTGCTGCGTCCGACTTACATGTGACCTCGTCACAGGCCGGGACGGCGGCAGCGTCTGCAGAGAAGGCGAAACGGCGCAAATATGCATCCCTTGGCGTAGGATACATATTTGTGCCTTTTGGTGTTGAAACCCTCGGGCCGTGGGGGCCGCGAGCGCGGCAGCTCTACAAAGAACTGTCGTCGAGATTGGTCGACGTTTCCGGAGATCCCAGGGCTGGCACATACCTCGGCCAAAGAATTGGCCTAGCAATTCAACGAGGTAATGCTGCCAGTATCCTGGGTACTCTTTCACGTGACGACAGCGATTTCGGCTCAATTTTTTATCTAATTTAATTTAATATTTTTGCTAGGTAGTTTTAGTTTATTTCGTAGAATAATTTAGTTTTTTAAATTAGTTTATTTAAGTTTTGTTATTAAATTAAAGATATAAATATATATGCTGTTATATATTGACTTTTGAAAGGCTTTAGAATGGATACCACGTACAGCAAAGCGTAGTGTAGGACGACCTCGTGCCCGCTGGACCGACGACCTGAAGGACGTTGCGGGGGGCGGCTGGATGAGGAGGACGGAGGACCGACATGAGTGGCGAAATTTGGGAGAGGCCTTTGTCCAGCAGTGGGCGAACACGGGCTGATGGATGGATGGATATTGACTTGAGATGTACACAAATTCAGATTCAGAATCAAAATATTTATTGCGTGCTATAATGCAAGGTAAGAAGAAGAACAGAGGTGATACAGGTGTGGAAATAGTAGTTTATGAAACTGGTACATAGAGTGGGTGTTGGTCACTTGCGCGCCGCGGTCAGTTTCCAGACCCTTCTAATTACTTTTATGACTCTACCGACCAGGACGGCGATTCTTGCACATGTGACAATTTGCGAAGGTCAAAAGCGGGTGATTTTCACAAGCTCTTTATGAAGAAACATATCAAACTTTTAAAATATAAACCTGTTGTACGTATTCATAACATGCTTTACGTGTCTTTTTAGGAGTTATACTCAATAGAATTATCATCACACGGCAGCTATGGCGCGATAAACAGAGGCGTATAAAAGGCAAAGCGTGTGAAAAGTTTTGCGAGAATCGCCGTCCAGGGGGGCTAGCATGGTGCCACTTTAACACCATTTTAAACACCATTTGACAGTAAATCCCATTCATTTTATGTCAATTGGTGTTAAAGTGGCAACCATGTTAGGCTAGCAGGTCGGCAATATAACTAGAATAATATAAATAGAACAATTGCGCGCAAATTAGGGATTAAGAGTTTTATGCCGATAAATGTTTATGACCCTACCCTTACCCTGTTTCTTCTTTTTTCCCGCCGAAAATATAAGCATCTTGTTCCAGCAGCACGGAATATACTACGGACCTTGGAGTAATGTATAGGTATATATGTCGCCGCCGCCCCGTCTATAAGGAAAATTTTCGGAAGTTCTGGAGCGCAGAAGAGAGGCGGTAGCTTATGTTAGAAGGTTAGGTATACGTTACCCTCGTGAATATTTTTTTAAGACCACCCAGAAGCTAAATTTAAAGTAAAAGGCTAGCCATTGCGCGCAACTGTCCCAATCACAGAGGGTAATTGGCGCGCAATTGACCGGTAGTATTTTCTGCTACCTGCATGAAACAGAAACAGTAAATATTGAATTAATTATTTTAATTGCGGCATAAAAAAATCGCAGCCCAACGCGCGTGCATATGAGGTTATGATATTATTAAAACTCACGTGAGCTGACATTCTTAATTATTATTAAATACCGGCTTTAACACTCACGTATTATTATTGTTGACTATATGCCAACTGTTTCGCCGAGATAATTTCGGCATTCTCAAGGCGAGTGTCGTTCTTAGGACGACGACGCGGCGTTCACCGACGTTGTCACACGGCCACTGGCAGCCGCCGATCGGCGATATGCGCGCGCGGCCCTGGCGCTGACAGTCGGCTGCGTCATCGATAGAGGTGGGTTTGACGATGCACGTGATTCTAATTGTTCATTATTATAGTCGATAATTAAACAGACCGAACTCACAACGTCATCACTGTCACTGGGCACTGTCCTAAAGTTTCTCGATCCGTCGAGAACCGGTTTCCAAGACAAAGCCAGCTGCCAACCATGGTCTCCGTTGAAGTTGGCATCACGACTTATCTCGATGGCTTCGTGTATTTTACGAGGAATGGTGAATTTCTCCTTCACTAATACTGAAGCCTTGTCGAAATGGATGTAGTGGGTCGTACCTATCCAAACTTGGTGCATGCTCTGCTACTGCTGACCCGTTAATGTCCAGTTTCTTCATGGACCGAATATGTTCGGAGAGTCTTGTGGTTACGTTGCGCTTGGTTTCTCCTATGTAGCTTTTGTAGCGAATCGCGATATAATATCTAAATTAGTTGCGACCCAAAATAAAATAAGGCGTTGGTTGGTAACACTGGTTTGAATGACGACGGCAGCTTTTTTGAGGTTAGGCGAGGGTAAGGTTGCTTGCTTGGTGTTGTTAATAAACTTCGATGAAATTCTACTAATGATGACGGATATTTTGAGGTATAAATCAGACACAGGGAACCTTCGGAGTAAAGAGTGATTAGTGGTAAGAACGCTGCTAGTTGGGTAAGCTAATTCAAAGATATAAAGAACTTCCATTATGGATAAGAGAAAGGAGAGACCATGCAGCAGCTAAGCAGCTCCCGGTTATAATAGGAAGGGCGTAGAGATATGTCTATGTTTCCGAGTTAGTAAATCACAAACGATATAGGTATTCTAATTCTATATCATCTACCTATGCATCACATTTCTTCCGGAGCCACCTAGCGCTAGTGAACTGAAGAGCCGAGCAACAAGCAGATTCAACGAGACATCGAACGATCATTATTCTGAGACAGGCTGACCTGAAGGAAATTGATGTAAGTTATAAATACTATACCTATTAAACCAAACAAAGAATTCAGGCATTGGTATGATAATCGCCTTTGCGACAGCTTTTGCCAGAATCGCAAGGAATTTTATAAACTCCCGGTGTATTGAGAGGGTCTCGATCCTCTGGAGATCTCAACCAGTTGCGTAGTCTGGTAGGGGCTCGGAAGATAGTTTTCAAGCTGTACTTCTGACGAAGTAGGTGTCCGATCTTATCAATTACGCCTTTCACAATTATAAACATTAGCCTCCAGTACATCTCTTACTTGAGAATGCCGAAATTGTCTCAGTGAAACAGTTGGCATATAGTCAACAATAATAATACGTGAGTGTTAAAGCCGGTATTTAATAATAACTTAGAATAGAATAGAATATAATTCGCAGATGTGACTACGATTGACTACGCAGATGTCTGTTTTCTTGATGCCAATGTGGAGCTGGTCAATAAGCTTGAACGTCTTCAAAATCTTGGCATTAGATTCATCTATGGTTTACGTAAATATGATCATGTATCTCATTTTCGTCGTGAGCTTCAATGGCTCCCCATTCGACTTCGTCGTCACTTTCATATTCTAACTCAACTCTATAGTATAATCAATAACCCCCTTTCCCCTGATTATCTCCGTGTTCGTTTTGAGACCCTGTTCTCAACGAACAAAATTCCCCGATCACACACTGTTTCTCTCCTTAAAACCCCATTACATAGTTCTGCGTAGTTTAGCAAATCTTTTAACGTTGAGGCTGTCAGACTCTGGAACTCGCTTCCAGCAAATATTCGTGATTGTCCCTCTATGAATATATTTAAAAGGCGACTCAAAGAGCACTATATATCACTCTCATGAATATCTTTTAGCATTTTAATATAGTATCATTAGTATATATGTATGTATTAGTATTCTTATTTATATATTAATAAGTATATATGTATTAGATTATGTATTATATATTATTATATATTATTCAATTATTAATAAATGTACACTTATGTATGTCTACCTATTTACTATCTTTTCTCTAATCCCCAGAGGTAAACTGTAAGAAATCTCTTTTTAGAGATAAGTTTGCTTTTGTACATGTTTATTTGTTTAGTTTTATCTAAAAATAAGTTTTTAGTGTACAATAAAGAATAAAGAATCATTTATTGCTGAGTCATAGGTAGGTAGGTAAATCTTAAGCTTATAATGTGCCGTATGCTCTGCCGTTAGGCGTACAATTCTTTATCATAAAATGATTTTACATATTTACAAAATACACAAATTAATCACTTATAAAATATTCATAACTAAATACTATTAAATTACTGATTTTATGTCAGAATAAATTTTAAATTCAATTGCTTGTCCGTTACGTCAATTACCTTAAATTTAAATTACACTATAAATTACATGTCAACTATTTCATTTCATTACATACGAGTAGCTATTATTCATTATCATTTTCTAAAAATTCGGTCAACGAGTAGTAGGATTTTCTGGTCAGAAAATTTTGTAATTTAAATTTATACAATACAATGTTATCTATTTCTCTGATGGAGTTTGGAAGCTTATTATAAATTTTGTGACACATACCAAAAACACTCTGATTAAAAAATTCTGTCTTGCGAGAGGTGGCCTTTACCGTATTGCGGTGTCTTCTACCAGTGTAAGAATCAAACAGGTTGATGTTAGATTTAACAAAAATTGCTACTTCCAGTACGTAAATGGAAGGAAATGTTAATAATTTGTGCTCTTGAAAATAAGGCTTACAAGTGTCCCTAGGCTTTGAGCAAAAAATAGCTCGTATGCATTTTTTTTGTGCTTTGAAAACACGGAGTCTATCTTTGGAATTACCCCAAAAAATAACACCATACTTAAGGGTGGACACCACGTATGCATGGTATGCTGTCAACACTGTATTTATGTTTGCTACTTTGCGAAGCATATATAGGGCATATGCAAAAGAATTTATCTTTTTGCAGACGTGATCAATTTGCTTAGTCCAACTTAAATTACTATCAATATAAATTCCTAAAAATTTTGTAATGTCAGTTTCTCCGATTGAAATGTTATTATATTTAATTTTAAGATCTAATTCTAGTCTATTTTGTTTTTGTTTGAAGTTCATAATTTTTGTTTTATCGAGATTTATTAAAAGATTATTTGAATTCAGCCAATTTATTATGTTTGTCAAAGAGTTATTAATATCTGCCTCAAAAGTATTTAAATTTTGACCTGTATATATTGCAGTACTGTCGTCCGCGAACAACACCATAGGAACATTTACAGCTTTCGGGAGATCATTAATGTATACTAGGAACAGTAAAGGTCCTAGCACACTGCCCTGCGGTACACCTATGTTTATTTTTGTTACTTGGGATGCATAGACCTTTTCGATCTTAGTTTTGGAACATATTGACGTAATATGGGTTATTTGCCTTCGGTCACTTAGGTACGATTGAAAAAGTTGAAGAACATTGCCCCGGATTCCGTACTTTTCAAGTTTGTTAAACAAGATAGAGTGATTAACACAACTTATGAGGTTATGCATAAGGCACAGGAGGTTTTATAGCGGTGAGGTCTCGTACCACCACGTAAACTCCTTGGTCGGGCTGCAATCATGAACGGATGTGAGGTTAGGCCACAAGGAGGTTTCGTAGCGGTGATATCTGGCACCGCCACCGATATAACCTCCTTGATCGGGCCGCAATGTATTGTTGTAAGTATTAGCCAATATTATTTAAAAACTGTTCACGTAACAGGAATAGAACATGTTTTTCAGTAACTGATTGAAAACTAAGGACCTCCTATGGAAGTTTATTGTAAAATCTTATACCATGTCCCACAAAAAAGTGCCTACTTTTGCAAGTCAAATTTTTGGAAAAGCCAGTTTATGTTTCTTTCTGGTGTATATAGAGTGATTTTCACCGAGCCTCGGGAAAGTATCGATATTTTTTCTGATATATTTAATAACTTAATAAATAAATTCAAAGGCAACTGTTAAAATATTAATTTCTTTGAATTTTTCTCTTAATGAATCCTGGTGCTTCATATTATTAAAAGCTCAAATTGCTCTCTTCTGCAAAACAAAGACTGCGTTTATATCCGCAGCTCTACCCAACAGCAACATACCATATGACATAATGCTGTGAAAATTACTACAGTAAAATAATCTAGCAGTATCCTCATCAGTAATTTGCCTCATCCGTCTAACAGCGTATGCGACTGAACTTAGTCTACCACAGAGAGCTTCTATGTGGCCGACGAGAGTCTATAGTGATGCCTAAAAACTTGTTTTGTTGACCGAGCATGTTATAGTTAATCTACTCGTATCTTACGAAATTCGTTTGGCTCGGATTGTAGTAGTGACGTTTCAGATAAGCGCGTTTTGTGTGTGTGAGTGTGTGTGTGTGGCGCATTTTGTAGCGCTCTCAAGGTTACGCAGACTAAAAATAATAACTTTGCCAAGTGCGAGTTGTAAATATAGGGTGAAATTAAATCAACCGACCAAATTTATACTGGAGACTCGGTTAGTGATCAGCAGAGATCGGAACACGGGTGCGATTTAAGGCGCTACCAATCATAAAAATAAAATCCCGGGATTCCAAGAAATTTCTTACATGATTTGGAAATCCCGGGATTTCTGAAGTCGAAAAATTCCCTACTACCTAACCTGAGTTTAAAAAAGGGTCTCCAAATCGTGTTTATTTGTCTAAGAAAAAATATTTAATTTTATATTTAAGTGCATTTTAAAATTTAAAACGCTGAGTACCTAATATAACTAACTTTAAGCTGTTAACGAACTTTAAGTTATTCAGTTATTTATATTTACACGATGACTCGAAATCACGCGATACTATGAAAAGTAGATATGACTAAAAATCCCGGTATTTCTTACGGGTGCAATTACAATAAAAGTTAATAGAACTAAGAATCCCGAAATTTTCTGGTAATCGGTAATCTTGGAATCCCGGGATTTTATTTTTATGATTGGTAGCGCCTTAAATCGCACCCGTGTTCCGATCTCTGGTGATCAGGAACTAGGTCCAGTAATAATTTTGGCCAAATTCGAAAAAAATTTTTTGTTGCCTTTCTGGTTGGACTAGTTTTCATTTCATTTCATTTCATTTATTTAATTCATTAACATACATACATATACTCACGCCTGTCTCCCAGAGGGGTAGGCAGAGACTACAGATTTCCATCTGCTACGATCCTGACACACCTGTTTTGCTTATTCTACATCCATCAACATAGTCATACAGGCTCTTCTATTCCGGATAATTTTCACTTTGCCCTTTTTCAGTATGTCGTCTATTTGGTCGGCATACGTCCTTCTAGGGCGGCCCGGTCGAGCTTTACCTTCCACTTGTGCAGCATAAATTCCTTTCGTCACTCTACTTTCATTCATCCTCTCTATATGCCATGATTGTATTTGAAATTATCCTTATATACTAGGTATTCACTTAAAGTCTAACAGAATAAACATATTAAAATTACAATTCTAAAATACTCTGAGTATGGAAACTTGATTTTATTATTTATTGTTTTAGTTTAGAATATATACAATAAATATGCAAACTTGTATGTATTACCGTAGCGTTTTTTAGAGGGTTTTTTTATAGGGACCAATTTTTTAATTTTTTTTTCAGTTTTATTTTTCTGGACAGACGGACGGACAGACAGGCAGCCAAACGGACCTTAAGAGTTATAATAACGCTGACTAAACCATAAGAACTGGCAATTGGCTTAATCAATTGAATGTGTTTATTACCTTAACCTTTTGGTTTAAATATATATAATATACTAAATAAGTTTTTTTATTTTTTTAATGGACATTTTATTTATTTTTAAATTTTAACAAAAAAAAAACTAAGTAATACTAATACCTACCTAAATATACAAGAAAATAAAATACATACCTATACAATAAAAGTTTTTTTTAATTTTATTTTCCTTATTCATATTGGGTATTTTTTATAATTTTCCAATAAGTATATTTTGTGTACCTATATTTCCAAATACCTATTATAATTTTTATTTTCTTGCTTTTTAGTACGAAATTGAATTCGTCTCTGGGCAAAGCCGGGGTGTGTCGCTAGTACTATAATAACTAGGCAACGGAGAAAAACCAAGCACAAGTTTATTTTTATTTACGTAGATTGAATAAAAATAATCCATTTTATTACCATAATTCAATACGATTGTATAAATTGAAGTGGGCAGTTTGGTTTGAATATGAAATGTATATATCTTAAATTGTTTCTTATTTTAATTTCAGCAAAATTAATACTTACAAATCAACCTGGTAAAGCATGTTTTGTTTTATAATGATTGAAGTAGATTTGTCTAAGTTTTACAAAAATAATATTAATGACCTTCACTCGTTGCACATTTGTATGTAAACCTATACCGGGTGTTATAGTTAAGTGTGACCAGCCGATTATTCCGTAATTATTACAGATATCAAAAAAATTTAAACTGATATCGAAAGTACGTTACTTAATCAGTGAAATGACATCAATAACTTTTTGAAAACCGAACGAGAAGTATTCAAAATTTTGACTAGAAACACTCCCATACATTTAATTTAGTATGAGATTAACAAGGACGTCACTTCGAACATCTGCTTTGAATACAAAATTTAGCACTTTTTAAGAAATAAATATTACTCAAAATAGTTTTATTACTTTGTTTGGTAAATAAATAGCTTCCTTTAATATCAGTACTAAGCTAAAATAACCTTTTAATATAAGGAAACTAAAACCTTTCTACTAATCTCATACCAAATGTATGGGAGTGTATAATGTAAAAATTTTGAATACTTTTTGTTTTATTTTCAAAAAGTTATTGATGTCATTTTACTGATAAGGTAACGTACGTTAAATTTTTTTAGTATCTGTAATAGATACAGAATAATCGCTTGGTCACACTTAACGATTACATCCTGTATAGATTGTTTTTCTATAATACAAAGTTGTACAAAGTGAAATTTAAGTAATTTTGTTAACAAAAACTGGTGATAGTACTCGTAAATATGAACAACTTTTACTATGAAGTCGACCCTGAAATCGCGAAAAAAATATCAGCTGTTTCATAGAAAAGTTAAATACTTACTCCACCAAAATGTATGGAACAGCAGATTTTTTTTTCGCCATTTCTCTGTTGGCTTCATAGTAAAACTTGTTCATATGGACGGGTACTATCACCAATTTTCGTTACCAAAATGACTTAAATTTCAAGTTGTATAGGTTGAAATATAGGGTGAAATTAAATCAACCGATCAAATTTATACTGGAGACTCAGTTAGTGATCAAGAACTAGGTTCAGTAATCCTTTTGTCCAATTTTGAAAAAAAAATTTTTTTTCTCCCTGTTTGTGCTAGTTTGACTACAATTCCTAGTGCAGGCATTATGGGGGAAAATAAATATTTTTCGCATTTCACCTGGAGGGTCATTAAACCTTGTTCTTGATGACTAACCGAGTCTCTACTATGAATTTGTTCGGTTGATTTAATTTCACCTAGTATAAAAAGTTGAAACAGCCAGAAATAAACGATGCAATTTTCTAAAAATTCATATTTTATATTTAAAATTGTTACGTTGCAATAATCTTCTTAAAACATTTTCCCTTATTGTACGGACAAAACGGACACTCATTTCACATTTCACCCTCGGAGGAACCTCTGACAACCCCTGGATGATTTATTTCATCATGACAGTATAACAATATATTTTTAAAATAATATTCTTTTTTTAGGATATAAAAATATAATTACTTTT
This sequence comes from Ypsolopha scabrella, assembly GCA_910592155.1. Taxonomy (NCBI): domain Eukaryota; kingdom Metazoa; phylum Arthropoda; class Insecta; order Lepidoptera; family Ypsolophidae; genus Ypsolopha; species Ypsolopha scabrella. The sequence goes on from OU342980.1 coordinate 16,407,878, forward strand.
GCAAGCATCTTCTTTTATTTTTTAATTTATAATAATCATTAGCTGTACAATTAAATAAAATGTAGGTATATAAATTGTACAGGCAAATAATAAAATAATCTCAAGATATATTTCGGGTCTGATCGGACCCGGCATCAGTTGAGTTTAAACAAGTAAGCTATACTTATTTTTAAGAATATAAAATAAAATGAAAATAAATTTCAGCGATCTGCAGACTTCCCCCTGTAACGGGGGACTGTATTGCAGCTTCTGAAAGGTGGTACTTTGGTGCAAATAATATTTGCAGACAATTTAGCTACGGTGGTTGTGGTGGCAATGAGAATCGGTAAGTAAAATCCTAGAACGGCAAGTTCTACTTTTCGTACAGCGACATGTTTAATAGGGGGCTATCCCTACTTACACCCTTTTCAAATTCATTTAGACCACGAAATCAAAACAATTTAGGTCTTAATAAAAGTATTTTTAGATCCCTCCTTTCTGCAGATGTATTAACGGTCCGATTTGCTATACGTTAAATGCTCAAAAAAAAAACATCGGAATATTTACATGACCAATTAACTACATAAAAATTACAGATAAAAAAGAAAGAATAAGAACTTTACTAAGTACATCCACGGATACCTTTTATAAAGAAAAACGCAATTTTTGTTTCGGTTGTCGTAACAGCCACGGCTGAAAACGCGCTATTTTAAACAATAATGAAACGTCATAGAGTTCAGTTCTACCTGACGCAAAATGAGGTGCTCATTGTCAGGGATAACGGCCTCTTACCTTCTATAACAATTAAGCACAAAAAATAAGTAACCGATTTCTCATTAATGGCTTAACAGAATCAAGACGTTTTTGCAGTATATGTAATTTATTTATTTTGCTACGAAATGCTATTAACTTCTTTCGTCCTGTACATGTCCCAGAGATTACAAATGGGAAATTATTATTACGCCTCCGTTGTTTGTATGTTTGTCCGTCCGTCTGTCAAAGGGATCTTCAGTTTCAGCCGCAATAGGCACTGTATGCTGTGATTTACGAAATAATAGTTTGAAAATAAATTTGTAAAATTAATGATTTTCGCCTTTGTCACACAGAAAAACCAATTGTGAAATACCGGTTATGACGTCAGTATGGTTCACAGACTATATCTGACTAGAGTGGCAACTACACACAACCGATACATTCAATATAACAATGATGACGCAATTAAGCACGCGCCGTTGCGCATTCAAGGCTTTTTATAACGAGCCACTTTTAAGCTCATGCTGTATGTCCTCTAATTAATTAATTATTAATTTGCCGAGTAGGAATCTGAACCACGAATCTTTTATTTGTAAACTTTATTATTGGTTATTTCAGTCAAACATAACTATGTCCATTGTAAATAAATTAACGATAAGAGTACTAAATTGTTCTGAATTGCTAATATACTTGTGCATCTTTTACATTGTGTTGGAATTTTTAGGGTTCCGCGCCCAAAGGGCAAAACGGAGCCCTACTAATGTTGCTCTGCTGTCTGTCTGTCTGTCCGTCCGTATGTCACAGGTCTCTAGCTTGCAAATGAAATGAGGTTCAGATCTGAATTTCGGATATTTTATATAAAATGTTGACCTAAACCCGAATATTAAATCAACATTCACAAAAACGGAGCCGAAATTTATTTTTTTTACTCTGGCATTTGGGATGTCATTATCTTGAACTCATTATTGAAAAAGAATACAAATATGTAATAGTATATTTTTTTTTAATCTCCAAAAATAAATAAATGGGGCCATCAATTTTTAGACCATTTTTGTAACGGGGTCTGTGTATCTCAAAAATAAATATTTAGGAGTTGTTAATTTTCTGTCTATTACGTGTATATATACTCAATTTAAACAACAAATACTGAAAACAACGATTTTTATGATAGGTTTGGGATTACGTACCCGACCTACTTAATTTTGAAATTTGTATTGAAATCATTTAAATCTACGAGTATTACTTATCAGAGTACCTATCTCCTACTCGAGCTTGACCGGTTTTTAAATTAAATACGCCATCATTTCGGTATCATAATTTGCGGCCGCCGACGCCTTAATAAACACATGCTCAACATAGTAAGCGCTGCGTTCACCAAAACAGTTTTCATTGGCTAACTATTTAGAGATTTTAACATGACTTTTTCGTTCACGTGCTTTGTGCGAGAATAGCGGCATCTGAATCCAGCCAGTATTTACTTTTCTTGAACAATAATTTGTGACTTAAATCTAAACTGATGATGAAAAAAAATTGAATATTATTATTAACCTATTAAAAAACAAAACTTACATATATCTTTACGGGTTCTTACCTAATGCGAAAGACGAGCTAACACTAATTTATTAAAAGTTCATGTAAATAAAATGACATGTTGATATAACCTTGAAAATAAAAACAATTTTAGCATTTTTTTGTCCGTTTTAATATAGAAACGATTAGATAGGCCTCAATGATTTCACTTGACATCTTTTCATGTGAGAGAAGCTGCAGGTAAATGCTAGTCTAAAATGAAACGATATTTCAGGTTTTCAAGCGAACAGGAATGTATGAACACTTGTTTACCTCAAGCATCAGACGACACAACCTCAGGGGAGAGAAGACAAAAGTTTGAAGCTGTCAAAAAATTATATTTACTACCTGAGACACCACGTAAGCATACAATTTATTAACACCTAAAATCATTGACCTCTCAGGTCAATGCCTGAAATAGAGTAAATGCTATAAGTGCGCTAAGGAGGCAATAGCTTACGAGGAACGATTTGAAACACGAGCGATAAGCGAGTAAGTTATTATTTATAATAACCTCATTGGTATTTGATATTAAACCTCAGACATGGCTGTATGGGCTAAGTTCCCTTTGCCTTCCTAGTTAGTATCACGTGTACTGTATGTAATGTCAGAAAAAGTTTTTTATAACATTATGTTGTTCGGAGACCTATAATACCATAATTTTTTTTTGTGTTTTTGAAGTTCGATAAAGAAATTATAGTATACTTATCCTAACAACTTAATGCTATAATTTTTTTTCTGATATTGCAGTACAATAATGTTGTTATTATTATTAACTAGCTTTTCCCCGCGGCTCCGCCCGCTTGTTATTCGGTTTAACGACACGCTTTTTTCCGGGATAAAAAGTAACCTTTGTCTTAAGTTGGGGTATAAGCTATATCCATTCTAAATTTCATCCAAATCCGTCCGGCCGTTTCAGCGTGAAAGAGTAACAAACATACACACACACACACAAACTTCCGCATTTATAATATTAGTGTGAAGTGTGATGAGATAACATAGCATTAATAAGAACCGCGCTAATTAGACACCTGATGTATGAAATAACAAAGCCTTGTCTTATTTCACCACAAACAATAAGGACCGCACTAATTCGTCACCAGATTTTTCAATGATATTGATCTATTCTACAAGAATCATGCAGTTTTCCGGGATAAAAAGTATCCTATGTGTTAAGTTAGGGTATAAGCTACATCCATTCTAAATTTTATCCGAATCCGTTCAGCCGTTTCAGCGTGAAAGAGTAACAAACATGCACACACACACACACGCACACACACATACGCACACACAAACTTTCGCATTTATAATATTGTAGGATGTTGATCTGTTCCTTGCACTAAGTAGGAAGGCAAACAAAGAATACATCAATCCATACAGTCATGTCTGAGGTTTTGATATCTGATATGAAGTTTTATCAATGAGGTTTTTAAATAATATTGGCTAACTAATATGTACAGCAATACATTGCGGTCCAAATAAGGAAGTTTTATGGCGGTGCTAGACCTCACCGCTATGAAACCTCCTTGTGGTCGAACCTCACATGCACAGAGCTCACAAGCATGCGTTATTGCGGCCCAACCAGAGTTTTCGTGGCGGTGCGAGACCTCACTTCACACGCATGGTGGACTGCTGCTTTTTACGCCATAATTTTAATTCAATATTTACTGTTTCTGTTAGTTAATAGTTTTATTCTGGGCAAAAATATTTTACAACAATAAGTCGATATTAAAATGATGAACAATTTCTTAACAGCTAAATCAAGAAAAGCTGACGACAAATTTTACCAAGTTTTTATGGATTGAAAAATAAGTAGATAACTATTGTATGAGCTTAGATAAAGAAGTGTATAAAACTGTATTATAACTGGGAATTAAAACTCTCGTATGAAAATATTAAATAACGAAGCGTACTCATACTCATGTTTTAATAATCTTTTTATGTACCAGTTTCATAAACTACTATTATGAAATGAAAGCACCCTGACAGAACATAAATTAAGTAAACATAAAAAGGAATTCCTTTCTTATAAAACAATCCCTTAAATGTAAAAGCAGTTTCAAATTAGTTGGGACCCAATATATAGTAAACAAAATAAAGTTATAAAATGAAATTAAGTCTGTTGTGAGTATGTCGCACGCAGCCCTGTGGTTAAATTAGACTCTTCACCCTTGAACGGGTGTATACAGGATGACTTTTAACCTAACCCCGATAATGTAGTATTTTGTAAAAGGATACAAACTGGTTTTATTAAAACCATTCAAAATACTATTCATAATTCTTTTTTTAAGTTCGAGCCCTTTGAAGTTTTTCGTAAAATCCAAAGAAATCATGGTCACCCGCAGAGATAAGATAAATAGATCGCGCGAAGTTATTTTTATTATTGATCCCACTATGACTATTCTCAACTTTTCCCGTATGGGAATGGCTAGAATAAGGATAACCATAAATTTTATTTCCGTGTAACATTTTTCAATAATATTGTGACTTTTAATTTTAATTGTTTTTACATTGAAAATGTGTTCTACTAACGTTTCTTAATAACCTCCAACATTATGGGGGTTTGTTTGAAAGTCAGCCTGTTTATAAGGTGACTTTAATTTATGATAGCCAAATTCTTACTGAAGACTCAGTAAGTGCTCAGTAACAAGGTTCGATGACCCATTTTGTGAAATTCGTAAATTATTCTTTTCGTGTTCCTTATAAACGTAAGCCCAGCCCCTTGAGTTGACCAAGTGTAGACCCTTGGAAACACCTGATAGATTTATGTTATCATAAAGATATAACAATATTCTAAAAATAAGGTATCTTTTTTTTTCAAGAATATAAAATATTATAAAAATATATTTCAGCGTACTGCAGGCTTCCCCCTGTAGTGGGGCCTTGTAAAGCAGGGCTTGTCAGGTGGTACTTTAATGCAAGTAATGTTTGCAGTCAATTTAAATACGGTGGTTGTGGTGGTAATAAGAATCGGTGAGTAAAATCCTAGAAAGGACAGATTCTACTTCTCGTACAGCTTCATGGAGTAGAGAAGTATGTATAACTGTTGTAGAAGTAGAACTGTTGTAGAAGTAGAACTGTTGTAGAAGTAGAACATCTTCAACATGAGGCGCAAAGAATTAATGACCTATTTGCCTTTTTCTCATTAACGGCTTAAGACGTTTTTGCACTTTTTAAAATAGATTATTAATTTAGCTACCCAATTGTATTTACCTCTTTCGTCCTGTACTACAGTTAATGTTTGAGTAGAAAAACATTCGTAATGAGCCGCATTATTATGGTTTTCATTCGAATTCATAAGTTTTGTAGGGTAGTACCAGTACATTATTAAGGAACTAAACCTGAAATTGAAAATAAAAACATCATCTCTTCCATAATACTTTTCCAACATTTCTTGAGGTTATTAATGATGAAAGTTATTTGTATAGACAAGTACTATCTCTAGTGTACGGCTTTCAGCGGTGAACGAATAAAATAAATTATTCAGAACTCATAGTTTTAACAAGAAGTGCCAGACACTCAACAAACCATAGTGTTTAGAGTTCCGAACTCGAAGAGTGCCAAACGGGACCCTATTACTAAGCCTCCTCTGTCTATCTGTCCGTCTGCCGTCTGTCACAGGGGTCTACAGCTTTAATCGTAATAGGTAGACGGTTTTAATTTTTGCAGGATACGTGTTAGTATGGCCTATAAATTTGAATAGCCTAAGCCATGTCTGAGGTTTCAATAGGGAACGATCCGAACGACAGTCAAACCTTTTTTCTCATATGCATGGTGGACTGTAGAACAGTTTTCCAGGAATCCATTTTCAGGTTTTACAATTACGCCTTTTTAGACGAATTGCTTTTTTCCAGCTTTCCCTACTGATAGGGTGTTGGGCAATTCAAAGAAAAAAAACTTCTAAAATAGTAGGTTACAGGACACCAGCTTCAATTAAAAAATTAATTAGTGATCCCTAGGAGCCAGCGTTCAAATTTGGCCATGAATAAAAAAAAAGCCTCGATTTTTTTTTAAATTTATAATGAAGAAAAATTCTTCACAAGGAATATTTTTCGATATTCAGGACTTGAATTCGTTGTATGTTTTTGGGTCAGGATACGTAAAGCTATCAACATTCACAACAAATCACATACAATAAAATAAAGATTCCTTTGGCATACATGATCTCCCCCAAAAATTTGTAAAGGAATGTGCGGATTTCTTAACTTTCCCGTTGACTAAATTGATTAACCAATCCTTTACTGTTTTTTGTTAAGAGAATAGGTTCCGATTGCATTGATCGCTTTTACTCCATGCCAAAAAACTTGCAGTGCGAGAGGGACGAATTCTGGAAAATTATCAAAATGACGACATTTATCACGAATTTTAATATTTAAAAAAAAACTAAAGTTTGTATCAAATATCTGTTCGGATAACAGCATAATAAAGTTTATACAGATTTTAATTAATAAATAATATAATACGATTTTGCTCAAATAATGTTAAAACTCGACATGAAACTTTTTTTTGGAGTCATCTTTGATTTTTTATGGCTCAATGTTGGAATGACTTCTGAAGATTCTATTTCGATAAGAGTGTACATTATATTCTTGACAGAAGTCCAATTTTTTTTCAAATATCTAGTATTGCTAGATTCTTCAAACAAGGAAGAATAAATTATGGTTTTTCAGAATCTATCCTCTTAAGGAGTTTTGCCCGAAGCATTAAAATAGCTATTACAAAACCGATACATAAAAAAGGACCCACCGCAGAAATAAATAACTACCAACCTATAGCACAATAGAGAATATGCATGTCGTTTAAATAAGTAATATATTGCGTTTTTTGTATTCTATTTACTTAGTAGAATTTATTGATGACCATGGGAAACTATTTTATTTTAAAGTTTTATAATTATTTCCATTTAAAAAATACAACATTTTGATGAAATGAAACGCAAATGCAAAACGAGTCATCTTTTGTGACAAAGTGAGTACATTTCATCATGAAATATTAAGTTCAAAATTAATAAATGTAAAATAAAACCCTCAAATATTTTGTGTTAGTTTTTTTTATCAAAAATAATGAAAAATCCGGCCAGTCGCCATACACCACAAGCGTAGATAGTTCTCTGTCTACGACCACAAGCAAGAGCAGTATCATGTGACGTCACTTGACGCGCGCTAAAATGGCAGCCGTTTGAATTGTACAAGATTATTATGAAACTTATTTTGATTGTATAACTATGAAATATGGATAATTTAGTTGTAAATTCTTATTCATAGCCGTAACTTGATCATATATTAACAATCTGTGCATTAATAAATTTACATGCATATTTTACGCCCGCTAAAATTTTCGAGAGAGCCATGGAAAAACGCTTAAATAACTTCTTAGAAAAATATAAAATTCTAAATGAAAGGTAGTATGGCTTTAGGAAGTTTATAATTATGTACAAAAAAATTTCGATACAATAAATGATAAGAAATATGCAGTAGGACTCCTATTAGACACGGGTAAGACGAATGATAGAGTCTGACACGCGACTCAATTAGAGTATTTATACGCTTCAAGAATAAGAGGAGTTGCCCATAAATGGTTTAAATCGTACCCTGGGAATCGCTCACAATGTGTGGAAATAAAAAACACTAACTTCGAATCGGGAAAAATTGATCTGATAGAGTCGTGTCAAATGGCTCCATCCCTCAAGGTAGCGTTCTGGGATGTGTGCTATTCCTCATCTAGGTATGTCAACAATTTCCCGAATAAAATTAATGAAGAATGCATCCTCTCTGCAGATGACATATCTATTTTAGTATCATGCTGGAACACAAATGAATTAAAAAATTCACTAAATTCTACTTTGGACACTATTTTCGACCTGTTAGAAAAATTCAGTTTATAAATTAATCTAAATAAAACTAAAATAATCAAATTTAAGCCACCCCAAAAAATACCACTACAAATAACGTATATCTATAACGTATACTTGACCTGGAAGCCACATATATAGGTATAGCACCTAAAGAACAAACTGTCCTCTTTTACTTATGCTCTCCACCAACTAAAACGGGCCACGGACTTTAACTCTGCTCTTACAGCCTATTACACATATGCACATTCAAGGCTATCATATGGAATTTTAATATGGGTAAACTGCTGTGAGGCAGCCTTCAAAAAAAATGCGTTAGAATACTAACAAATATCGAGCAAACGGTATCCTGTAGACCCTATTTTGTGAAACATCAAATATTAACCCTTACATCCATCTACATTCTGGAGTCTTGTAAGTTTATAAATAAAATACTTCAATGGCTCAACGAGGGGATAAATAAATAATAAATAAATTATAATACAGGATAATAAAATAATAATAATATAATGTATAATATATATATTAGGATCTAACTTGCATTACAATATAATAAACTGTGACCATCAATAAATAATATTTTTAAATAATATAGATGCTCCATACCTAATACTAATGACTCCTAATTTACGTATTTAAAATTATTATTGAAAATTATTATTATTAAATTATACTTAACATAGTTAGATTTAAGCATTATATGTCAACTAGTTCCTCTTCTCGAGTTTGCTGTGCCCCTACAGGGCGTCACGTGTACTTTTATTATTATGTAACATCTTTGTAACCTGCACTTGGCAATAAATAAATGACATGATATGATATTACACAATAATATCGTTGTAAATATAGCAGACATCACTACACTATAAAAAAATCCGTCACTTTGAAACTACTTTACTGATTTTAATATTTCTTGCATTATTAAAGATATAAAGATTAAAGATATAGGTATATAATTGAATAAACAAAATTTCACAAAAAAAGCTAAGCAGAGAATCACATATACATACCTAGTCGGTGCTTAAATTCTGTCACAAACAAAATTGGCTATAAAATGAAAACTAGTCATGATATTCAAAAAAAGTTTTTTTTTAAAAAGGTAGTTTAATCATTTTACATTAAACACAAAATTTAATCAAAATGATTGCCACCATTTTTCACACAAGCCTTCAATCTTCGCGGCCAATCATCAATAGCAGCACGGACCATATTCATGTCGATATCGGCCACTGCTTTCATCAATGATGACTTTAGGCTTCTCAAATTTTTGTGAGGTTTAGAACAGACCTTCTCCTCCAATTCCTGCCAAATTTTGTAATCCAGTGGATTGAGGTCAGGGCTAGATGAGGGCTAATCTTGATGCCTTATTAGCTCGATATTCTGGCGCTCGAACCACTCCTGAGTTGTTTTGGCCTTATGAGCAGGTGCGGAGTCCTGTTGAAACACAAATGGCCGGCCTCCAAAGAGTGTCTGGGGCAGATCTTTTACTATGCGATCTAAAGCCGTGTCTTGGTACACTTTTGCACTGGTTTTGACACCTTTTTCACAAAAATGCACTTCAGTAGGGCCATAGTAGGACACTCCCAACCAAATCATGACTGATGATGGATGATGGCCGTGCTGCACTCTAGGAATGGCATTTCCAGCGGCCGCAGAGCGGGTAGCGTACACCCTGTCATTTTGTTTGTTGTACTTCTCTTCGATATTAAAAATTTTCTCGTCTGTAAACAGGATAACGTGGTGTCTGTTTCTTGCGTACCACTTTAGCAAAACTTTGCATTTTTTGGCTCTCATAGCTATCAGACGCGCGTTCGGAAGATGTCCACTCTTTTTTCGGTAAGCTCGTAGTCCCAGGTCTTCATTGAATACTTTTTTTACGGTACTTCTGGTTAATCACATCTCCAAAGCCATCAGTTTCTACTTGCGGATGGGATTTCTTGCAATACGCACCTTGATTGCTTTGATGACCCCTGGAGTCCTAACGGAACGAGGTCTGCCAGTTCTTTTCTCGTCATCGACACTAAAGGTTTCATTGTACCTCTTGATGGTACGGTACACGAACCTCTTCGTGATTTTTAATTTTTGAAGAAAGTTGAATATCGTCTTCGGTGGATGGCCGCAACGATGCAATGCAATTACTGCTACTCGGTCCTCTTTGCGAGTCCACTCCATCGTAAAAAATGAATGAATGTAATTGTGATTTGGCAGATTATTAATCAAAAAATATTTGAAAATCGAACACCATTTGATTTTTTTTCTGGGTGTTATATTTTTAAAATAAATGGCCAGTGACAGTATTTAAGAACCGACTAGGTACAGATAAACATTTTGTTAGATTTAATTTGTTTAGAACCGTGTATAGTGAAACATATCTGATTAGCGCGATACTCGAATAATAATATTACCTATCTTTCTTTCTTTCTTTCTTTCTAAATACTTTATTGCACAAAACAAAAGTTACATGTACAACAGGCGGACTTAATGCTAAAAGCATTTTCTCCCAGTCAACCCGACAGAAAGTACTAGAAATGAACAGAGGCAGGCGTGCAGAAAGGCTTTAAGACATAAAAAAGAATATGTGAGAGAAAAGAGAAAAAAAAAACATGAATGTACTAATAAATAAAATAGATTAGTAGATTTGTAAGTAAATACTAAATACATAAATTAATAAAAAATACATAAATATATTTTAAACAAATAACAATAATTACTACATAAATACGATTATATAATATTATATAAATATATATAATACAATAATAAATACAAGAATATACAAGAATAAACTACTAGTCGTGATAATTTCAGATTGCTATGTTGACACCAGATTTACTGTATTTTACTAAGATAATGTCTGCGCAAGGACTGTTTAAACGCATGACGAGACGGGGCATTTCTAATTTTAACGGGTAGATCGAGATACTTATATACGCGACGAACACATAACCTCCTTTTTTCTAGGTTACATAGTTAAAATAACACTATTTCTATGAACCTCCCCTTATAAGTACTCATAGAATTTCATATAGCTTCGAAACTATTGTGCAAATGAAGGGTACACGGAAAGAACGTGCGAAGTCAATTTTTTTTTTCATATTTTGGTGCCAAGTTGTTCAGATTGCGTTGAAGTTTGGTATAGGTTTGAGAAACAGGGAAAAACGTCCCTAGTCATGTGTATTTTTATGTAGAAACGAAAAAAACTTGCCATATCATCTTGTTTATTACATAAATTTATTTATTACATAAATGGAATTGTGAAAATATTGACCCGTGTACCATTCAAATGCTCGAATCGCAATGGGCAGATTTATTATTGATTAGTTTAGTTCAGTCATTCATACTTAACACTATGCCAATTGCAAATAGATTGACGATGTAACAACACCAACACAGTTTTCATGGGGTAATTTTTGAGAGCTAATTATAGCTATTCTGTGTTTTTTTCGTTCACCAGCTAAAGCAGGTTTGGCGGCATCTAAGCTAAGCCAGTATTTATTCTTCCTGAACGATAAGATGTAATTTTAATCTTTACCGATACTATAATTAAATTATTAAAAACTTTAGTCTGCACGCATAATGAAAAATTTTTTAAGTAAATAAATTTGCATGTTGAACATAAAATCTTGAACATTTCATATCAAAATGGCCTGAATGATTTCTTTTTAAATATTTTTATGTGAGTAAAGCTACGGGTGTATGTCATTCTAAAATTAAACTATATTTCAGGTTTTTCAGCAAACAGGAATGCAAGGACAGCTGTTTACCTCCAGGATCAGATAATACAACCATAGGAGAGAGCAAAATAAAATTTGGAGATCCCAAAAAATTAAATTTAATACCTAAGACACCAGGTAAGCATTTAATTCATTATCATCTGAACATTTCTTTATGAAATGTAAGAAAAACACCACAATATAAAACATAAATCAGGTAAAATTAAAAATTGCCTACTTATTATAATCCAGTAAATAACTCGAAAAATGTGAAAAAGTGGTGGGCTGGTCAGATTTAAAAATCATATCCTTCCCGCGTTATGCGCCCAGGAACATTAATTCACTTAACCTTTGCGTTATCTCCGAAAACGAGAAAGTTAGTGCCATAATTTATTGGCGTTAGGTAGATTAAATTTATTATTTTCACCGATGTTGTGACTGCGTCCTTTCTTTTTCGCTTCAGTGGTGCTAGGACGTCCATTTTGTCCCCTAGAGGAAGACTTCGTGATGCCTCTGCCTTTGCGATGAGCAATAGATGTGGGTTGGACTTTGATCCGTTTACTTCTTTGACAATGAATTTTCACAATTGGATACGATTTCGCTTGAGCAGGTTTCTCGATTTCAGCCAAAATTTTTCCTAACATCTTCATTACTTAGAGGTTCTTCGGTATGACCTCTTGAGTTATTAAATTGGCCATACGAATGAAGTAGCTTTTTAATTTTTCAGCTGGAATTTGCACGCAATTATTTAATTCATGATCATGAAAATCCATCGGAATTATTATAGGATTATCTTCAGAGCGTGAACCTTGTTGACTTTTTAAAGTGATATTTTCACACCCCCTGTCTTGATTTGATGAAAAATTAATTTCTGTTACTTTAAGTCATGTTACAAGTCAACAAAGATGAAATCTTCGTGTCCAATTAATCCGTGTTAGAGCCGCCGCATTCATGCAACGTTGCCGTTCCGAACACGATTATAATACAGACAGTTTAGCACTCAGAACAATAACTAAAGCAAGAAGTTATAATAAAATAGCAACTCTTTTTGATTTTCTTATCTTTTTTCTCATATCTCTATTTAGAGTGGCAAAGAGAGACAATTGTCTCTAAGTCAAGATGTTTCGCAAATCTCTGTTTAGAGTGGTAAAGAGAGACAATTGTCTCTAAGTCAAGATGTTTCGCAAATTACGAGGATGTATCCGGTTTACCCTAACATATTCTTACTTATATGTATCAGGAAATGAAATTCCTTGGTAAAATGCTACCAATACATATTTTTTTATGAAAACTGAGTAACATTAGTATTTTTATGTTTTTCTGTTTTATACTTAAAAAAATATAGTGAAATTTTGTGCTCAAATGGCTAACTGATGATATTTGCTTTCATTTACTTTCTGAGATGAATGGGATTTGAATCCCAATCACAACACGCCCTTGCCCTTGCCCCTTCATAAATTGATGATATTTTCCTTCGATCACCTTTTCTTTCATCAAAAAACACTAGAAATAGACTTCACAACAAAATAGCGTAGAATATCCGTATTGTTTAAATTTTTGCAAATTTAGTGTAAAAAAAGTGATGAAAAAGAACTTCTTAACTCGGTCGACTATTAGAACCAAATTAAACCAATTGGATATTACGTTGGACACGTGTTTTAAAACGAAAGAAGTATGTCTATGGATGTCCTTTTCTAGCATATACATTATTTTTTATTGGAAGGAGCGAGAAAAACTTACAAAGTTTGTACCGATTTTACTGTTACTTCTATGTTTTAGTTATTATTCTGAGGTTTTGCACCTACCGATCTGCAGTGCATCAGTGTTTGTTGAATAATAGGTTTGCTTATCGAGCTGCATCACAGATAGAGCGAGCTGTATTGCAGTTGCCTGCGTGGCGAAAATATTATCCGTTTCCGATCACATTACAGACAGTCGTCAAGTGTCTGGTGCAGTAGTGTTCGTAATACTTTATTCATACGAATGCAGCTGCGTTGCAGAGCAACCCATGTCTGTGCTGAATCTGCATCTGTATTTACGCATCCAGGCATATCGTATTTCTGTAATACCAGGGTGGTCGTCTCGCTCTACTCCTTCGCTCCGCTCGTCATCGCGCCTAGTTTTCATTTTTTGTAAAAGGTTTTTGGTTTCATACTTTACGGTCTACCCAATTTTACGATCTGCCGACGACATAATAAGGTGACTTTTATTTATTGGTGGCTTGGTAAGTGATCAGTACCACGGATCGATAACACTTTTTGCTAATATCGCAAAATAAAATGATGAATAAAATGGTGACCTTCTGCTAGGGGCGTTACGCACGCTTAACATTTCTCCAGCCGTCATCTCTTGGTTTGAATCATATCTTCGCGGTCGCCAACAGTGCGTCAAGGCCTGTGATTATTTTTCGGACTGGTGTCCATTAACAACAGGTGTACCGCAGGGTGGTGTCTTGTCTCCATTACTTTTTTCTATATTCATAAACATCCTTGCCAAACAGTTATCTTCTCGCTACCACTTTTATGCTGATGACCTGCAGCTCTATGTTGATGCACCTGTAGATGGCATTAATGAAGCAATTTGTGCTCTGAATAAGGACTTAGGTACAATATCAGTATGGGCTAAGGCCTTCGGCTTGCTGGTCAACCCCAGTAAGTCGCAAGCAATAATTATTGGTAGTTCGCGTATGCGGTCTAAGATTGATATCGACGCAATTCCAAGGCTTATATTTAATACTTCGGTAATCGCTTACACAGATACAGTGAAAAACTTGGGTGTGACTTTTGATAGAACGCTGTCTTGGGCTCCACACGTGGAATCTTTAAGCAGAAAGATGTACGGTACCTTTCACGCATTAAAACGCATGCAGAGCTTTCTGCCAATCAAAACGAAAATTATGCTAGCACAGTCTTTTCTTCTCCCCATTTTAGATTACTCAATAAACTCGAACGACTTCAAAATTTATGCGTTCGCTTCATCTTTTCTCTTCGTAAATACGATCATGTTTCACAGTTACGTTCGCAGTTAAATTGGCTCCCCATTCGTCTTCGCAGAAATGCTCATATCCTTTATCTTCTCCATAGTGTCTTAAACGATAAATCTGCTCCTAGTTACGAGTACCTCCGTGAACGTTTTACATTTATTACAGAGCGCGGGCGTGCAATGCGCTCGGGCAACAGTGAAAGGTTGGCTATTCCCGAAAACAAAACAGGATTTTATAGCGATTCTTTTTCTGTACATGCTGCAAGACTTTGGAATCGCTTACCTGTGTCAATTCAGTCACTGAAAAATACGAATTTATTTAAAATAAAACTAAAACAATTTTTCTCAACACAGTACCCATCATAGTAGAACATAGATACAACACTAAATTTAATAATATCGACATCTTCGTTGGATCTAAACTATCATTTAAGCATAAAGTCGAAAATTCAATTCTAAATCCGATTTAAATATACTACTTTATATACCTTTAATTCTTTCCAAATCCTTCCCCCCTCCCTTTTACACACTCACACACACCCTTACACCACACACACACAAGTTCAACATACACTTATTTAGTTTCTGAAAAACTACTGTAATATCATTTAATAATTTAGTAATTCTATTTAATTTGTAAAATCTCAATAATAATTTATAATAAAACTATTGTATATAAAATAAAAATAGCTATATATAATTAAAAAAAATAATAATCTTATACCTTAATCTAACTATTTTGTACTAGGAATGTATTAATTGTATGACTGGTGGACAACTTTTATTGGCTTCATTTACTGTATCTTTTGTTTATTAATATATTATTCACTTAATCTTAAGCTGTTGCAGTCCCAAATAAAAAAAATTAATTTGAATTTGAATTTGAACTCGAATATCCAGTATTATGTATATTTATTTAATGTTTATTTATTTTATATAGTTATGTGTATATACGTGTATATTTTAATTTAAATATTAATTTAATTTAAGTAGGTTCATGCATTTGTAAGTATATGTAAGTTTATGCCCTAGATAAGGAATTTTTTGTAATGTATTTTCTTCTTAGTCTCCTTTTTTTTATAATTAGCATTTACACCTTCCATGTAATTTCTTTGTCTATCTCTCTATATGCTTCCAAAGGTTGCCTGGAAGATATTGCTATTAGCAATAAGTGCCGCCTTTGTACACCATATTTGTTCGTTTCGTTAATCTGTCTCCGACATAATTTTTGTAAATGTGCAAAAAGTGTTATAAATAAATAAAATAAATAGACGTTCCATAATAATTAACTTGAAGCGTATGTAAGGAACAAGAAAAGAATAACTTACTAATTTTAAAAACGCGTCATCAAACCTTGTTGCTGAGCACTTATCAAGTCTTCAGTAACAATTAGGCTTCATATATTGTTTTCCTGGAAGACAAGATCTTAAAAAAAAGTTGAAGTTGAGCCATCACTAAATGATATTTGAAGAAATACAAATATAAGGTGACTTTAATTTATGCAGCCAAATTCACACTGAAGACTCATCAAGACTCAATAAGTTCTCAGTAACAATGTTCGATGACCCTTTTTGTAAATTTCGTAACTTATTCTTTTCGTGTTCCTAACAAACGCAAGCCCAGCCCCTTGAGAGTTGACCAAGTGTAGACCCTTGGAAACACCTGATAGATTTATGTCATAATAAAGATATAACACTATTCTAAAAATAACCTTTTTTTTTTCAAGAACATAAATTATAATAAATATCTATTTCAGCGTACTGCAGGCTTCCCCCTGTAGTGGGGCCTTGTAAAGCAGGGCTTGTCAGGTGGTACTTTGATGCAAGTAATGTTTGCAGTCAATTTAAATACGGTGGTTGTGGTGGCAATAAGAATCGGTGAGTAAAATTCTAGAAAGGACAGGTTCTACTTCTCGTAGAGTGTCATGTCCGAGAAGTAGAACTAATGTAGAAGTAGAACTTTTGTAGAAGTAGAAATGATGTAGAAGTAGAATTGTTGTAGAAGTAGAACATTTTCAACATGAGGAGCATAAAATTAATGACCTATTTGCTTATTTCTAGAATCAAGACGTTTTCGCACCTTACGATAGTTTATTAATTTAGCTACCCAATTGTATTTACCTTTTTCGTCCTGTACGTGTTATACTACAGTAAAATTTTGAGTGGAAAAACATTCGTCGTTGCATTATTAGGGTTTAGTTTTCATTCGAATTTATGATTTTTTTATGAACTACAAGTATATTATTAACGCAGACGTATAATATACACTCATGGACAAATTTAGGGGAACGCAAAAAAAAGGTTCGATTATGTTTAATATATGTTCTCCTTACGCACTGGCCACGTATAACAGCATTATGTAATTTGAAAAAAAAAAGATTTTTGTAATCTTTTGTTTCAGAGTTTCATTTGTTTTATTCGCTACCTGAAAAATAAATGTGTGTAGTAAGAACATTTTCAGGTTATTGGTGTAATTGAAAATTTTCAAAATCCTTTTTTTTTTGTTTTATTTACAAATATTTCTCGTCGCAGTGTTGCTTGGATGAAATTCAAAAGATTGAAGTGATAATGCCCTATCTCAGCGTAGCTCAAGTGTCTAAAGCTGTAACTATAATTGAACACGGTTACACTTACAATCAAGTAGCTCAAATGTTGCGAGTTTCCAAGTCTGTTATTTTTCACAATGTAAAACGATACAGGCAGATAGGAGAATACACGAGACGCAGAGGGCAAGGTAGAAAAAAAGTAACCATAGCTAGGGACGATAGATTTATTGCAAGCAGTGTGCTAAGAAACCGCACCTCGACGTCATCTGAGGTAAGAGCTAGGCTCCAGGAAGTCCGAAATGTTACAGTCAGCACTAAAACGATAAGAAGAAGACTTATAGCAGCTGGAATAGGAGCGTTTGTACCTGCCACAGGCCCTCTTCTTAGCGCAGGCCATCGTGTAGCTCGGAAGAGAACCTTATGGTGGAGGGTCAGTGATGGTATGGGGTGGCATTTGCTTAGGAGTACGTACGGAGCTCCACATCGTGGAAAATGGGTCTCTGACAGCGGCACGATACATAACCGACATTTTAGAAAAAATTGTGATACCTTTTTTCCCATATATCTACATCTACATCTACACTCTACACTATTATATAAAGAGGAAAGATTTGTTTGTTTGTTTGTTTGTATGTTTGAGGTAAACTTTGAAACCACAGAACCGATTCTGAAAATTATTTCTTTTATAAAAAGCTACACTATTGTTGAGTAACAAAGGCTATATTTTATTTTAATAAAAGTGAGTTTACAGTTTAAAAATTAAATATTTGTGAACCATTTCGGGAGAAAAAACGCTGCTTAGCTGCTTTATCGGCATTCCTTGACCAAATGGTTAGTTATACGTGATTAAACCGGTTGTTTTTTCATACGAAGAAACTGTATCAGTTTAATCTGACTAAAGATTTCCATTTACAGCTATCCTGACACACCTCTTGCTAATATTAAGCTTGAAAAAGTAACTACAGCCAGATTTTAGTATAGATACATTAAATACTATGGTTTAAGTAATGATTTGTTCCCATACCGGAAAACTTTATCAGTTTAATTTGACTGCAGATTTACATCTATAACGATCCGGACACACCTCTTGCTAATTTAGCTTGAAAAAGTGATTACAGCCAGGTTTATGTATTGATTTTTTTCCCATACGAGAAAACTGTATGAGTTTAATCTGACTACCGATTGACACACTTCTTGGCACTTTGGTAAAACATGGTGACCAGGGTCTGAGGATGGGACTGAAAGATGGGTGGTACAGGATTCCCTCAACGGGCAACAGCAGACCCTTTGAGTTTGGGCTTATATGATTGGTCAATATTAGCACTTTGGTAAAACATGGTGACCAGGGTCTGATGATGGGACTGGAAGATGGGTACAGGATCTCCTCAACGAACCACAGCAGACCCTTCGAGTTTAGGCTTATTTGATTGGGCTTTATTTGCGCTTTGCTTAAACATGGTGTCCGTTGCATATAGTCGTTCAAAAAATCACATTATTTTGTTTTCCTTATTTCCACGAAAATTTCTTCGACGTGGGTGGAGCCGCGGCCAAAAGCTAGTAGGAGATAATTTTCTTTTGATGCATGATAATGCTTGGCCACACGCTGCCGCCATAGTTTCGGAATACCTTCAAGAGGTCGACATCGAAGTTTTGGAATGGCCAGCCCGCTCGCCAGACCTAAACCCAATAGAACATGTCTGGGATAAACTGGGAAAACAAATAAAAAAAAGGAATCCCAGCAATAACCGACTTAAGACAACTCAAAACGGCGTTGGTAGAAGAATGGGATCAAATGCCACAAAGTTACATTGATGATTTAATAAAAAGTATGCCTAGCTAGACAAATAGAGGCAGTTTTGACAGCGAGAGGAGGTAACACTAAGTACTGAATGTGCCTAAAAGTGTTTATGTTACCTTACATTACAGGAGAAACCAGCCATTTGATAAATTTTTGCTATTCCATTTGATAAGATGAAAGATCACCGTTTCCTCCACATTTACGTCAATAAGAGATAACTGTTAGTAATTTGTTTATTTTTTTAGTAAATTGTAAATTGTAAGTTATTATATATCTATATCATAAACAGTGTACAAGTGGTTTCCATCAAGATGCTTAAAAAAAGGAAATTTAATTAAGTCTACTTCAACAAAACCATAATAAACATAAATAAACCTTTTATTTTTTGATGATCTGTCCTTTTTTTGCGTTCCTCTAAATATGTCCATGATTGTAATAATAATTATATGTCTGTGATTATTTAGAACATGCAATATAGATATACTGGCTGGCTATTTTATAAAAGTCAAGGCCGAGGATGTTAAGAAATTTATTCTGTCCATTTCCTTAAAAGCAGTAAGTAGGGTGTGATAAGATAACATAGGCTTAGTTAGTCATTTTCTGGATTTATTAGATAGAATATAATAGAAAAAGCTTCATTGGTGTCATACAACTAAAAGACAACATAATTAATTAATTAAAATTATATCACTGCGGTATAGAAAATCAGAAAAGTAAATTTGGACGTGAGGAGCTCTGAACCGGGATTCGAACTCGGGACCTCTCGCTTACCGGGCGGTAGCTCTACCAACTGAGCTATCCAGTTCTCAACACGACCTGCAAATTTACGCTTGTGCTTTCCCATACCGCAACGATATGTATAGGTACTCACTTAGTAGTGATACTATACTTAGTCACATAATTAATAAAAAAACAAAAGTGACACCCAAAAGGCCACCACTCAGCATAATGTCATGGCACAATTCTGTACCACGACGCTGGTCGTCCGTGGACACCTCGCAGGATAAGGTTACTTAGCATGCAACATCAATTAAGATATCTTAGCCAAGTCGATCTAAAAAGCGGCACGGCCATACCATCCTTTTCTCGAAACAGTTCAGGCCATTTTCGACCCCCCTATAACTTCGTTGTGGATAAAACTAGAAGCCTGAATTTTCAATAACCAAGCAGGCATTGTATAAACACGGTATATTTCAAATTTCATTCAATTTGAAGCAGTACTTTAAGAATTATAACTAGTCAAACTTTCTCAATTGTGTCACTCACTCACTGACTGACTGACCGATCATCAAAACTCTGAGGCACTTCCAGCAGACATAGAAGCTTCAAATTTGAAATACAATTAGTGTTTAGTGTATAAGTCAAGGAAAAACTAAGATATTTTGCAATTTCGGTCCAGTGCTCTAGATACACCAACCAATTTGTAATCCCATATAATTATATAGGATTACAAAGTTACATTTTCAGTTGTAAGTAGAAGGTGCCGGAAAGAAAAAAAAGTAGGACTATCCACAAAAAGAAATGAGATGCCATCAAAAATAAAACGTGTACAAAAAAACAAATTTCACAACTTAGTTCTTCTACCGTAAAAAGTTGTGAGATCTATGTAAATCCACGTCAGTTAATTTATTCACTTATGGGACCTTCTATCTTAAGTTATTACATAATTAGCTAACCTAACAACATCTTATAGTGACCATAAATATCAATATTAGAATCTTTTATGTTTAAATAAATTATAAGTTAGGTGCATGTTTTAGTAGAGATAATAGTAAGAGGGGAGGTGCCTGTATACTAATAAGAAACGGACATAAATATAGGGAATTACCAGATGTATCCAAATTCTCCATAAAAGGAGTGATTGAATGCTGTGCTGTGGAGCTAACAGCTCACAATACCATAATTCTTTGTGTATATGTGGTTCCCACAAATTGAAATACTGAGTTCTCGAGTAAGAAGGTTAATTTGGATCTTCAAAATGCTTAGACATATAGCTACCCCTTCACTCCTCAATCAAATATACATAGCCCTTGTGCAATCTGTACTTAATTATTGCATACCAACTTGGGGAGGAGCTGCAAAATCTAAATTTATCGAATTGGAGAGAGCCCAAAGAGCATTATTAAAGGTTATGTATTTTAAACCCTACAGATACCCAACAGATAATTTATATTCTTTTTGCGATCTCTTGTCCGTAAGAAAATTGTATATTGCAAATGCAGTGCTAAAAAAGCATAAAAATTCTGTTTTCGACCCACATTTTTCAAAAAAGAGAAAAAGAGGCAACATTATTAAACTTCCATTTTACAAATCTACTTTTGCACGCAGACAATTTAACTATCAGTCAGCTTATATATACAACGAGATAAACAGAAGTCTAGATATATGTACAAAAAATAACTTTGAATGCATAAAGCAAACAACATTATTATTAAAAACAAAGAGCTACGAAGAGGCTGAAAACCTAATTTACCAAATTACTTAGAAATAAAATTAACTAGTATGTAGTATGTAGATAAAGAAATATAAAAATAAAATATACAAACAAACAAACACACACACACGCACACACCCTCTCCCTCTCACCCTCATACACATCCTCACACACACACACACACACACATACACCCTCTCACACACCCTTCCATAGCACTGACGCATGCTGCATGTTATTTTTCTTTTATTATACTTTTATTATGTACTAAAATCAATTTTTGTAAATTATTCGAAACAGTATTTTAAAACCAAAGCTGTGGACTGAAGGAGCGGAGTCTTCTGTTACAGGTATTTATTACTTAAAAGAAGGCTCCAGTTGTAATTGTAATTAAGAAAATATTTGGTTACCACAATAAACATTTTTGATTTTTTTTGATTTTTTGTATATAGAGTGCCGAAGGCAAGTAATCTGGCTCTTTTTGTTGAGAAACTAGAAAAACTTTTAAGAAATCTACGTCATAAAAATAAAAAGCACATTATTGTTGCTGGAGACTTCAACATTGACATTTTAAATAGGAATAGCATATCATTAGAATTCGAATATCTTCTCCTAAATTTTTATTTAAAACTAGAAATAAGACAGCCAACTAGACTTAAAAGTAAGACATGTATAGATAACTTCGCTCACGATTTTGGAAAAAAATGTAAAGCGGAAGTTATTGAATATTCTTTATCAGATCATACTGCTCAATTACTGAAATGTCCAACAAAAAAAATACCCATTATACATTTCTGGCGGACTAAACGTCGTGATTATAGCAATAAAAATATGGATAAATTCAAAAAATGCATAGAAAGTCTTAATTTCAGTGAAATATATTTGACTGAGGACCCAAATAAATCTTACAACAGCTTCATTGAACATTTTAAGCTCTTTTATGATCTATGTTTTCCTTTTAAAATAATTGCAATTAGAATAAATAAATCCCCCAAATGGGTATCTCGAGGAATAAAACTATGTTCCAGGAAAAAAAGAGACCTTCTCTGGTGTTACAGATTAAAACCAACAGAAATTAATAAACACAAGTTTCAGGTGTACTCTAAGATATTTAAAAAAATCATTAAGCTTACCAAACGAACACAAAATAATTACAAAATTAAAAGCTCAGACAACAAGTCAAAAACAACTTGGCAAATTATAAATGAATCAAAATTAAATGTGCCAAAAGACAACATAAAGGTGATTAGAACGAAGGATAAAGTATTAACAAGTCCACAAATGATAGCCAATGCATTTAACGATTATTTTATCGATAAAATAGTACCAATTAGAGACTCTAAAAAAAGCTCTAGGTCTCACATTTTAAGTCGCTTAAATTCAATGTTTATGGCACCATGTTCTCCACAAGACATACTGAGAATCATAAAAAATTTGAAA
Organism: Ypsolopha scabrella; assembly: GCA_910592155.1. Lineage (NCBI taxonomy): Eukaryota > Metazoa > Arthropoda > Insecta > Lepidoptera > Ypsolophidae > Ypsolopha > Ypsolopha scabrella. The sequence goes on from OU342980.1 coordinate 16,430,942, forward strand.
AACACGAATAGCGTAGGATATGATGGATTCTGTACAAAAGTAATAAAATACGTGGCACCACAAATTTGTGAACACATTGGTCATATCATTAATTTATGCATAACTAGTGGAGTATACCCAAACATTTTAAAAACTGCAATAATCAAACCCCTCTTTAAGAAAGAAAACCGAGAACTGATGGAGTTTTATAGACCCATAGCTCACATTCCTGTGTTCGCAAAAATTTTTGAAAAATATATTTACAAGCAAATATACCTTTATTTAGAAAACCACAACATCTTGACCTTCGAGCAGAAGGGATTTAGACAAAAAAAGACAATAAATATGGCAATTTACGATTTTTTAAATACAGTTATAACTAATGTTGACAAAAAAAAAACAGTTTGTACCATATTCATGGACATGACGCAAGCCTTTGATTATGTGGACCACAACAATCTTTTGAACAAGATTGATGCCTACGGTATTAGGGGAAATGTACAGAAATTAATTAAATCGTACCTGGAAAACAGGAAACAATACACACAGATCTCAAACATTAACTACAAAACCAAGCAGGAAGAGATTTACATTTCTCGTGAACGAAGTGTCTCCTACGGCGTTCCTCAAGGCAGTGTATTGGGTCCACTGTTGTTTATTTTATATATTAATGACCTACCCAGGACAACTCATAACCCAATGTCCTTATTTGCAGATGACAGCACGGTAACAATAGAATGTAGAGATAGAGAATTATATGAAAATGATATAAACAATGCCTTACGTGCTATTATAGAATGGCTACAGTGTAACAACCTGAAAGTCAATTTGAAGAAAACAAAATTTATACAGTTCACCCAACGAATGCCTGTAAATTGCAATATGAACATACATTTTAATAATGAAAAAATTTACAATGTCGATAATACTAAATTTTTAGGACTAATAATTGACAAAAATATAAATTGGAAACCACAAACTGAACAATTATGTCAAAAATTAAGTTCTAATGCGTATGCTCTTCATAAGCTTTCCCATATAATTAATAAAGATGCTCTACTAATGGCATATCATGGTATTGTAGCTTCTAAACTGAGATATGGTGTCATTTTCTTTGGTAATTCCACCAACAGAGAACTTGTCTTTAAGGCCCAAAAAAGATGCATTAGAGCTATGTTTGGAATTGCATCAACAGAAAGCTGTAAACCGTTTTTTAAAAATCACAGCATACTCACTTTTCCTTCTTTATATTTATTAGAAGTTGCGCTTTTTGTTAAGACAAATCCTGACTTATTCAAATACACCTCAGAGGTAAGCAGACGAAAACAACGGGATGAAAGTAGGGTTTGTGTTCGTAGGGCGCACACTGCGCTCATGAACAAAAGTGTATACTGTATGGGCCCTTTAATACACAATAAAATTCCTAAGTACATCCGAGACTTAGATGTAAATGAATTTAAAAATAAAATTAAAACAATATTGCTGGATAAATGTTATTATACCATAGAAGAATTTCTTGTAGACAAACTAATTTGATACTGTACGCTTAAAGTATATTTATAAGTTTTATACATAACATTACTTCATTGATTTATATTTTACACTTGACTTTAGAATTTATATACATATTTTTTTTGTTATACTTAACATTTTTTTGTACATAAAATGACATGATATTCACTGTAGAAATAGGAACTAAGTTTGTAGGTACTATTGATTGATTATTAAGTGTTTTTATGTTTTAATTTTATTAGTCCGACTAAATGTCTGCTACGGGCACATGCCACCTCTCTGATATTTGTATGCCATTAATAGGTTAAAACGTGATAGATCTTACCTCTTTATTTAACATCTTTTATATTTTACTCATGTTTTTACAAATAAATTTCTTTGTCTTTGTCTTTGTCTTTTGTCTTTTAAAATAAATATATTGACTTGGCAATCACACTAAATAATCCAATTTAATGTAATATAATGTATTACTTGTGAGATTCATTGTGTTTTCATGCGATGGCCAAGTCAATCTATTTATTTAAAACATAAAAGATTTTAATCTTTTGTTTTTGATGGCATTAGGTTTTCCGCTACATTGATATTAAATCAAAAACCATTAGAGAGGCCTGAATGATTTACTGGTCAACAAAATTTTGTAACAAAAACAGTGCTTACGAATTTTGAAGTACCTATCCCTATCCAGCCTCATTATAAAATCTTATTCATTTTAATTTGATCGGGTTTTATTTTCGTGTTACAGCTATCACTAGTAAAATTCAATGTTTATCCTTTTCACCTATTTTTTTTATTCAAAGTGTTTTGTTTTTCTGTGAAGTGGCTGTCTTTCATATTTGCTGAGTGAAGTGATTCTTAAGAAATGTCAAGATAGTGTAAAAATTATCCTGACAAGTTTTGTTACATTAGTGGTGAAATTACTTTTAATACTAAACGAAAAAATTTTACACCATTAGTTAAACAATTGTATGAACATTATTTTGGCTTTTCTTTCGGACAACAAGACAAAGTGTGGGTTCCCCACATCTGCTGTGTTAGATGTGTGGGGCTTCTTAAGGGATGGGCAAAAAGATTTTGATCTATGCCTTTCGGAATTCCGATGTAATTTTGAAAATAATAAATGAAAGTGATCATACTATTACAATAAAACTTTTTGTATCTAAAATATTCTAATTTAATTAATTCTACCAATCCTAACATTGCTCCTAACATAATAAGTTACAATTTTTCATGTTACACACAAAAAAAGATTTTTTTTGACCAGTGATTCTTTTAAAATCTTTCAAGGTTAGTAAAGCTGTGGGTATATGGTAGTCTAAAATTAAACAATATTTCAGGTTTTCAAGCGAACAGGAATGTAAGGACAGCTGTTTACCTCCAGGATCAGATCACACAACGATAGGAAAGAAAAAACTAGAGTTAGAAGCTCCTAAAAAATTAAATTTTATATCTGGGAAGCCAGGTAAGTAATATATAACATTTATTATCAACTGAACATTTCTTAAAAAAAATACCCTGAAAGAAAAACTTTCAAAAAATCACAACTTACAAAACAATCCTTTTAAATGTAAAAATTGGGGACCACAAAGTAAACAAAATTATCATTCCTGGACCTTTTTCCATTTATTTGGGGTCTGTTCTCCTTGTCCTTCTTCTCCATTGAGCACAATCTAGTGCTATGTTAGCATCCAGTTCTTTATCTCTAAGGTCCTTCTGGACTGTCGTCAACCAAGTGGCAGGGGGTCTCCCGGGTCCCCGTTTCGTCGTTGATAAATCCATAGCACGTTTGACTATATGGTCATCGGGGCGTGGCATCTTGCTCGCTTTTGTTGAAATTTTTCGACTATTGATTGATTCGATATATTGGTAGCCCAACATTGTGATGCGTGTAACATAGCAGGTTTTATTACTGTTTTATAGAGTTTCCCTTCAACTTTGAGAGGCATTCTTTTATCACACATTACGCTTGTAAGTTGTCTAAATTTTAACCAGCCGGTTGTTCTATCAGTTACATCAGAGTCTATTTATTATTATGGAATCTAAGTGTTTAAAATGTGTGACTGTTGATATTTTAGTGTCATTATTGTTGACGGGGTCAGTTTCGCCATGAAATATGCAAGATATATGCTCAGTCTTCTTTTGTGCTGATTTTTACACATTTTGCACATTTCACATTTTAACTTTAAATTTGTTATGTTGCAATAATCTTTTTTTTTCCCTTATTATACAGAAAATACGGGCACTGTGGCTTTCATTTCATATTCCACCTTTGGAAACACCTCTGACATCCCCTGGGAGATTTATTTCATCATGATGATGTAACAATATACCTATACTTACAATAAGATACTTTATTTTCAAGAACATTAAAATGAAATTAAAATAAATTTCAGCATACTGCAGTCTTCCTCCTGTAGTGGGGCCTTGTAAAGCATGGCTTGTCATGTGGTACAATAATGCAAATAATGTTTGCAGTCAATTTAGATACGGTGGTTGTGGTGGCAATAAGAATCGGTGAGTAAAATCCTAGAACGGACAAGTTTTACTTCTCGACATTTATGTTTAATATCTTCAACAATGAGCATAAAAAATTAATGGCATATTTATCATTAATAGCTTATCATAATCAAGATTTTTTGCACCCGTATGTATTTTATTTATTAAGCTACCCTATTGTTCTCACCACTTTCGTCCTGTACCTACATGGCAACAAAATTTTAAGTGGGCTACAACGGTTCGTCAAGAGGATATGTAAATTTTATTTTTGTCACTATCACTCCAAGCGCAAAAACATGCAGTGCGAAAGGGGCGGATTCAGCGCAAATCAGAAATAAGTGTGTTTTTTAATTTTATAAAAAAAAACTAAAATAGCTAGCACCATTTTAAAAATCAAATATCTAGATATTGTTACAACCCATGTAATAAAATCTGTTTGAGTTCTGTACATGATCCCTATGCGTCAAACGAGGAGAAAAAGTGCGTTTGAAGACCTCATTTCTATAATTATTTCTATCGAGAAAAATTTATCCAAACGTGTTTTATAAAAACAAAACCCTAGATTATATAGTCAAAATGCATAAACCAAAAATATATTAAAATTTTCCGTGTAATTCATTGAAAATACAGAAATAAAGCATCAATATGTTTTTTACATAGTCTCGTTTCGAGCTCAGTACAAAATGCATAAGTAACTTACGATTGTTTATCTCATTTAAAAAAAAATATGAAATTGCTGGATTATTGTGATTTTCATTAGAATCAATGTGTTTATTATGGAACTACGTGTGTGTTATTAAGGAACATGCACTACAGATATACTGACTGACACCTTTTAAGGAAACCTAACTAGAAATCGCGAAAAAAATATCAGCTGTTCCATAATCTTTTTGCAAGATTTTTTGGGGGTTATTCATGGTAAAAGATTTTGTATAGAAAAGTACTCTATATCTAGTATATGTCTTTTAGCGGTGAACGAAAAATTAAAACATTCAGAACTAGTTATCCAATTATATTACATATCCACGCGACAAACACATAACCTCCTTTTTCCGAAGTCGCTTAAAAAGGACTAATACTAATTTGTATAGTCATCTCATATAGTATTCAATGTTGCTTCAAAACTATTGGTCGAATCGCGCTGAGCAGATTTTATTGGTTAATTCAGTCATATATAACACTATCCCCATAGCAAATAAATTAACGATAACATTTTGTATTAAATTGTTTTGCGATGTCACATATGGAAACCGATTCCCTCCGCCTTCCCATGAATTACTATATAATATGTGCATCTTTTCACTGCACAATCGGCATTTTCTTATTATTTTTATACTATACGAGTCTTACGGTCCAAGATACGAGTACGTCGTCAAGTTGGTGTCATATGACATTTAAGACACAATATCAAGGTTCGACTTACACGAAGTTGTCATTCGCGAGCCCGCTCAACAAAGTAAGCCCAATTTACAAACACAATTTTCAAGGGATAATTTTGTAGAGCTAAATAACATTCTATATTGTTTTCGTTCACCAGCTTTTCACAACTAAAAGTACAGCCAGTATCTTCCTGAACAATAAGTTTTAATTTTAATTGAATAATTTCTTTTATAAGCTTCTCTAAAATGAAACGATATTTCAGGTTTTTAAGCGAACAGGAATGTAAGGACAGCTGTTTATCTCTCGGATCAGATATTAAAACAACGAGAGAGATGAAACTAAAATTTGCAGGAGCAAAACATTTAAATATAAAGTCTGGGAAGCCAGGTAAGCATAAAATTTATTATCAATTGAGCATTTCTTAATGGAATTGAAGAAAAACAACCTGACATAAAACGAAAATTAAAATTAAAAAGAAAACTTATACAAAAGTGATCATTATATTATATACTACATTTATATTATATGTCATTTATTCGACTGATATGGGCCCCAAATTAGGCCGTAATATATCTCGAAAATGTGAATATTTTGTTTAATTTATTGTGAAAATAAATCATACTTGAGAAACTTGTCACGACACTTGAAGCTGTGCGAAGCCCTTTCTTGCTCCCTTTTAAACTCGTTTGTATATAGCCATAAAAATAAATAAAAATTACTGCACTTATCTCCAATATATTGCCGTGCAGTTGCACTAATCAATTATTTATTAACTTATGAATACCTTAAGATATCTGCTTCGAAATAATGACTGAAGTTAGAAATATTTACCGATTTCTTGCATCTACACCTGAAATTGACGTTATTTATTTTCGAGAAAAACACGAATGGTTAGAGAATTTGATAAGTAAAGTATTACACAAATGAAAATTTCGAATTAATAATTGCGTCCATGTGTAAATTACAATTTTCGCCTATTTCGTGCTATTTGGAGACGCAGCGATCGTCGTAACAGCCACTTTGCCGTGCATTTTCCGTCGATATTATTTAATTTAAATTATTTAGGTCGGGGACGGTCGTCGTCGTGAGCCCTGGCAGCCAATTGTGGGCGTTACCTAATATAATATTATATAACTTCGGTATTACGTGCATCCTCGATGAAAAATGCGAAGTCAATACAATCGCTTCGATTTCATCGCGGGCACAAAATTGGAAACGTGTGTCAGTCAGGAGTAATGAAATTTTGGCAACATTTTGAAGTTTTTCAAACAAATTATTGTTTAGAACACATCTAGATCAAATTTTCGATGGAAATTTTAGTTAAGGTATTTTTTTAGATTTTATTCAAAACAATACAAACACTTTCACCTACTTTGTTGGTAAAAACGAAAAAAAAACAGTTTTTTGGAATCTGTCTGGATAATATGAATGGACTCAGCCCAAAATAATAATATATAATAATTTGGCTAAGTGCGAGTCAGACTCGCGCACAAAGTGTTCCGTATCATCCCGAACCCTAAAAAAATTGTAAATATCTACAATATAATGTCGTAGCCAAAATTAAAAAAATCTAAGGTTCCTTACTCAGCGGGAACCGAATTGTTTGTCATGTGCTACCATTTTAGCAGTTTCCTTTGTATCGCCTTGATAGAGCCCTGTGACAGACGGACAGACAGACAGACAGACAGCGGAGGCTTAGTAGTAGGGTCCCGTTTGGCAACCTTCGGGTACGGAAACCTAAAAACATTTCATAGACACCTTACAATTTTGTGTTGTTTTTAAGGCGAGGTTATCCAGAGTAATCTGTCCTGCTCCAAACCTTTCATTTTACACATGCTTATCCTGTTCGAGGTGGTTTTATTTATTATTTTGGAATTAGAGGGCCCATTTTTAATTTAACGGCCATTTTATATCACATTTTTCACGACGATTTTCCAAAAATTAATACAGCTCAATTGAAATGATATTTACATCATACATAATACCTATCTTTGCAATTTAATTGAATTGAGCAAAATGTAAGTAATCGTGCACCAAAAAGACGAAATATCAAGATCAAAGAGTGAAATATTACATAATATTTCTTACAAAATTTAATTATCGCTATCTATCGGTTTAAAATTAATCTAAAAAGGGATAAAATGGGGGTGGTGCGTGGTGGCTGTCCTCAAACGGCGCTAGATAGACTGAGGCCGCTGAGCGGATGAAATATTGTCAAATTTTGTCCGATATAAATTATTTACGACGCACACATGACCGAGTTTGTTTATTTGCAGAACGCTGCTTGCTTCCCATTAAAAAAGGGATATGTAATGATTGGTACCGGAAATGGTATTATAACCCGAAAGGTTATTGTTCAACATTTGTGTATACCGGCTGTGGTGGCAACGCAAACCGGTAAGAAATACTTGCTCCTTTTTAAGATTAAGACCTTGTCTTCATCACATTGTTATAATAATTTTGATATTTTATGGTATATAAAATTTTGTTTAAAGGAATCTCGTCATCGATTATGAAGAAAATAAAAACTGCACTCAAAGCTTTTTGAAAAATGGCTTACGTTAGCCGGGAATCGAACCTGCTTGTTTGGCAAAAATAATAATAGCCTATACAAGGTGAAATTAAATTAACCGACCAAATTCATAGTGGAGACTCGGTAGGTGATCAGAAACAAGCTTCAATTACCTTTTTGGTGAAATTCGAAAAATATTTCCTTTATTGCTTCCTTACTGCCTAGACTAGGAATTGTCTATAGTAATCTTATCTCCCAGTAAGGGAGCAAAAAAATATATTTTTCGAATTTGGCCAAAAGGATGACTGAACCTAGTTCCTGATCACTAACTGAATCCCCAGTATGAATTTGGTCGGATGATTTAATTCTACCCTATATTATGGTATGAATCGATAGTGTTGCTTGTAAGAACCAAATCTTGCAAACAAACATTATCATGTGTTAATTAATAGAAATGTCTTTTTTTATTTTATTGGAATTTATATAACTTTTTACATGTATTTTTTTTATCTAGCCTCTAATTTGTCCCATTGCTTTGTAAAGACACCTCATTTTGTAAAATAATATTATTAGGTATTTAAAAAATGATAATCTTTGTGTGATTTTTACGAACAAATAGTCCAAATCAACAAAATATGGTACCTATGGATTCTGCTGATAGGTGTTTTTTTTTTCGGAATGCCTATCAATTGCAAAATTCTGCACTTATGTAACATTTCGGTTTAGTAGTCTTTGTGATAGGTTAAGGCGCAATAGGTCCATTGCACAACGAAAAAGATAAATAAATCTGAAAAAGTACGCGTTCTAGTAGTGGGGTGAATCAAGAAAAAGTTTGATACTGCTGTTCTTTAATGAATAAATTTGAACTAATTTACAAGTGAGCGTTAAAACAACGCAATTCTATGTTTTAGATGATAGGTTTATATCCTTACAACAGGCATCATTGTTATTTTTACTTTATTAGTTTGGACAGACTACTGTTTTGAACTAAAAAATCTTTCGATACAGTGAATTTTTCTCTGTCACGTTTTGGTCTTGAAAAAGGTCTCCCTTAGAGTATGTTTTTTTTCAGAATCCTATCTATTTTAGTTTGGGAGTACGACTGTTTAAAAATCTCATTTTATACTCCCTATGTTGCCTTAAAGTAATTCAAAGAAAAATGCCATTTCATGTAAATTTTCATCCCATCCATCCATCCATCCATCAGGCCGTGTTCGTCCACTGCCTTCCCGAATTTGGCCACTCATGTCGGTCCTCCGTCCTCCTCATCCAGCCGCCCCCGGAACGTCCTTCAGGTCGTCGGTCCAGCGAGCACGAGGTTGGCCTACACTACGCTTTGCTGTACGTGGTCTCCATTCTACGGTCATCGTGTCGGCGACAAATATGGCCTGCTCACTGCCACTTCAACTTACTGATTCTGCAGGCTATGTCGGTTACTTTCGATCTCCGACGGATCTCCTCGTTTCGGTTTCTGTTTCGGTTGGCCGTAACTCGCGTCCGTCAGTTTACCCTCGAGACCTGACACGTGACCTCCGGGTGGTGCTAAACGAGTTACAAACTTTCTTTATTTATCCGACCCAGATTTATAAAGAAGTCTCTGACTTTCGGGTTGGAGACACCCCAGCTGGAACTACGGGTCCGGCTGGGTTTTATTGGATACTACGGGAGTCAGACTTGAGCCGACCTGATGCTTGCTTACGCTCGCGGAAGGTGTCTGACATGGGTCTGGACTCGTAGTGGCATGTTATTAGTTTCGGCTAATAACTTAGTGGTTTGAACTGCAGGGGTTCGAGCACGTGTCTGTCCGGTATAGCTTGTCACCGGACGCTCGTCTCCGTGAGCAGTTAGCATTCCCTAGTAGCGGCGCTTGGGCGGCCACCAATGTGAACGGGTTATGCGGGGCACGTGAGTTGTCCTCAAGTTGTCCGATGAACACTGCTGGCGTATGGACGCGTGCATTCGTGTGCGCGACCGTGCGGTTTCAGTGGGAGGACTTCATCTCCGGCACTCTATCTGGATATTAGAGGAGACAACCCGACGCTAGAGGTGTTGTCCGGGTCACCCGTCCGCGTAGGAGTTATCGAAGCCGCAAGGTCAAGATAGCGTTTGGAACAAGGGTTTGGCGTAATTATGTTTCGTGCATTTTTATTCCGCGAGGTGAGCGTGCGTGCAGCTCCGAGTACCTCCTTGGATAATGAGGGAGCCAGCTTCTCTGGCGGGTCCAACAACACTTAGTTGAGTCAATCATGTCATATATTGTTTGACGGCGGAGGAGCAGCGCTTGGTACTGCTCGGGGCTATCCTGTCTTGACCCTTTTAAGGCGTTATTGTTGCATACACAGGTAGGCAGAGTGCGGATGAGGTGGGTGCGATGTCGGGTGACCTGTGCCTGTTGCGGTAAAACGTGACGATCACAGGTACTGTTGTTAGTTGACAGTAGTTAATAACATCAGTGGTGCGATCCGCTGCCCTTAAGTGGGAAAGTGATTACTTGAACTCATTCTTGAGTCAAGTTTGAGTTGAAGTTACAGAGGACCTCCTTTTATAACGTAAGGTTGATATCGGCGGTCCACTATAACCTAAACTAAGTAGAAACGTAGCGTCGGGATTGTTTCGGTTTCTATCCACCAGAGATAACCCAAGCATATCCCGCTACATAGCTCGCTGAGCGACCTTTAATCGGTGGATCAGGCCCTTTGTAAGAGACAACCACAGGAAGGACGCACTGATGGTCAACCAGGTTTCCATTCATATTTATTAATTTAACTAGCAAATCGGACCATTGACTAATATTAATTGATAGCATATACCCTTTAAATATCAACATTAGAAACCATTTTAGTATGCGCGTATTATACTTATAGCTTCAGTGTATTATCGCCCCATAGCCTAATTTCAAAAACTACTGACTTAGCTGATTTAAAAGAAATTTCAGATAATTGTAAAATTAGATAAGCTTTCCGGAAAAAATACTTTTCAAAGAAACCCGTAAAAATTTGGTGTGCTTTTGAGGTATCTGCTTGCTTAAATACTAATATAACAAAATATTGTGTAGTTTACATCCATAAACTAGACATTAAAAGTAAACCTAAAACGAAAAAAAAAACAAAAAACTGGACATGATATGAAAACATATTGTTTCTGTGTTTCTTCATTGTTACTTTGGTATGAAACAATATCGTTTCTTTGCAAGTCTTTGACTTTAACTATAAAGTAACATTATCGATTGATGACAGTACAGAATGTTTTGTTTTTTGTGCTTATCGAATAGATTCAATTTCCAGCCATACTAAGGTAAGCCATTTTTCAAAAAGCTTTGAGTTTTGTTTCCTATACAGGTTGTAAATGCAAAGTCAAGAATCCCTTTAGGGTATGAAAGTATACACGATTCTGATGTCATTACGAGAAAAAAATATATACCTACCTTGAATGTTCACCAAAAATTCCATCATTTTTCTAAGCTATGGCTACGCAGCTCACCGGCCTCCCCACACACCTAATTGCACCCCGCAACCCGCACCCCTCATCCGAGTGGCCAGCGACCGTGAGCGTGTCCACGCGATTAGTGTATTTTGAGTAAAGAAAATCGTCTTATTGTGAGGTACTGGTACTTTATTTAGAGATCCCAGTATTAAAAATAATATCTTTACCGATCATACTAACACACCCTTTAAGGATTCTTGCCTTTGCTTTTACACCCGGTATAATGATGACGGGAGTCCTTTAAGCAAACTCTATCTCTTAGAGTTTAGATTTTTTCATATTGCCCCAGCTCAATGCGCTATCCTGTATAATATTATTATATGGAAACAAAAACAAATCCTACTCCTACTAATATAATAAATGCGAAAGTTTGTGAGTGCGTGCGTGTGTGTGTGTGTGTGTGTGTGTGTGTGTGTGTGTGTGTGTGTGTGTGTGTGTGTGTGTGTATGTTTGTTACTCTTTCAAGCTGAAACGGCCGAACGGACTTGGATGAAATTTAGAATGGATATAGCTTATACCCTAACTTAACACATAGGCTACTTTTTATCCCGGAAAAATGCAAGGTTCCTGTAGGATAGATCAATATCATTGAAAAATCATGTGTCTAATTAGCGCGATCGTTTGTTGTGAAATAAGACAAGGCTTTGTTATTTCATACATCAGGTGTCTAATTAGCGCGGTCTTTAATCTTTTGTGGTGAAATAAGACAAGGCTATGTTATCTCATCACACTTCATACTAATATTATAAATGCGAAAGTTTGTGTGTGTGTATGTTTGTTACTCTTTCACGCCGAAACGGCTGGACGGATTTGGATGAAATTTAGAATGGATATAGCTTATACCCCAACTTAACACATAGGTTACTTTTTATCCCGGAGAAAAACATGTCGATAAACCGAATAACACGCGGGCGGAGCCGCGGGCAAAAGCTAGTATTGGTTATAATATAATATAATATTATTTATTATCTGTCTTAAATTTTATTTTTCCGCCATTCGACTGATGACGACCCCATTGAAGAAGTCCAAATATATCGAATTTATTTTGTGTTTGTTTGTATATAATGATTTTTTCAAAAGAAAGCAAACGCCAGGGTATGACATGAAAAATCAACAATATAAATAGTCAAAATTATTCACCTGAACACTCTTTAAATATATTTCAGTTTCGAAACTCTTTACGATTGTGAACTAGTGTGTAAGTACGGCGGAAAAGTAGGAACAGATGAAATTACGACAGAAGTTCCAAGTACGACACAAGCTGAAACTACGACACAAGAAGTAACAACGCGAAAAGGTGAAATTTTCCTGTTTTTTTTTTGCAAAATGGGTAGTACTCTCAACACAAATCAAAAATTTCAATTCGTAACTCAAGCCACTTCTGACACAAAGGAAGATTTTCAAAATCTATGCAAGAAAATATAGTTTTGGTGTTAATATGATGTCGTAGGAGCCGGAAACTGGCGATAGTACTCGTCCATACGAACAACTTTTACTATGGAGCCAACACTGAAATAGCGAAAGAAAAATCAGCTGTTCTATAGTGTAAAGTTAAATACCTACTCGACCGAAATGTATGAAACAGCTGATATTTTATTCGCGATTTCAGGGTTGGCTCCATAGTAAAAGTTGTTCGTAAGGACGAGTACTATCGCCAGTTTCCGGTTCCTACAACTTTATATTAACACCCAGTATACTTTTGTAATTAGTTTCATATTACCTACAATTATTAGATATCCATTTTTGATTTTTCAGTTGAATGAAAAATCGCCTGCTATTGTTATAACAAATTTCATGTTCCCAGCTTAGAGGGCGCAAAAGCTATGGGTCTGTGGTGTCAATATCTGTTCAATTTGACATTGTTTACTTTGACATTGTTTGATTTTACATTTACTTGACATAGAATTTTTTATTACTCTAATTTGTTAACTTCAATAATTAATTTAAAAATGTTTAAGACTACTTCTGTAGCTGAACAAATTGCTTTACGTGTAATCATAATTATTTATTGAACTAATACTTGTAAGTTATGTCTGAAACATGCGGATAAAACGACCGACGAACATCGGAGTCTTATCATACATAACGGTTATTTTTTTACCCTTTCAGTACAAACCCATATTCGCTATGAACTCGCTGGAAATTGTATAATTAAACGTGTGATAAATAAATCAACTAAATGGTTTTACTGATCATACTAAACAGCTTTGTTAATTTTAGATGTTTGCAAACAAATGTTACACTCTGGACCCTGTGATAAATCAATCCCGATGTGGTATTACGATGAACATTACGATGAATGTGCCTCTTTTAGATACGGAGGCTGTGGTGGAAACGACAACAGGTAAGAATTGCTCTCCACCTTGTACTAGCTCAACGAGAGATGAGGCGAATACAGTCCTCACACAGACACGTTTCTTGAATTAGGTTGAATATTTACATATTTCAAATATAAGAAGGTTCTCATTTCTGAGTCATAAGTGTGGTAGAGCTGATGCCGAGCTCGACTGTGGAGGTACCACCATCTTACTCGCAAATCCTCCCGAAGTTATTCGAGGGAGAGTAAAAGAACAGCTCTCAGGCCAAACCAGGCGGCCCACCATTGCCTGGGACCGCTGGATGGAGGTTTATCCATCCCCAATTGACAAGCCTTATATAAAACAGACTGGTGACAGGCAGCGGCGTCACTGGTGCAAGGGTTTCGGCACCGCGCTCACCAACCCGCCTGCCCAGCGTGTGTGAGTATGGGCATTTCTTCCAGGAAAACCGCCGAGAGTGGCGAAATCCTGGAAAAGCCTATGTCCAGCAGTGGACGAAACAGGCTGATGGATGGATGGATGGAAGTGTTTGTTGCATCTAAAAATACTAGTTACTCATAAGACTGTGGTTTTCGACCTAGATTCTGCAGTTTTTACACGAAACCCTTGAAGGAGACCGTCAACATCAACGAGAATGAGATCACGTTGTCGCCGAATTAGCGGTACATACATTAATGGCCGTGTATGTGATTGTAGGTATTTCGTCGCTACCGCTAGATATCGTCGCACGTATTTTTTAACTTGATAATTTTTTGAACCGAAACTTTATTAAAAATGGCCACGAAGCTTAAATACGATGTGTATACGTTAATAGAACTTGTAGAAAGCAAGATATAAATGTGGGAAAAAACAACAGAAGTGCTTAAAAATTATATTTTGAAAAGTAATACATGGCATGATATTTGCGTCTTTAACGAGCCAAACTTCGAGGGGATGGAAACTTAAACCAAAGACAAAATTAATAAGCGCACATTTTATTTTCTATAATTTTGATTGACAGGACTAAGACTGTACTAGCGGTACAGTGCCACCAACTTATCTGTTCAGTTGGATTATCCACCCATCTCTTTCTAGTGCGGTAGAAAAGAGTATAATTAGAAAGAGACTGCGAATGATTTTACTGAACAGTTAAATTGGTGGCACTATACAAACCGAAATTCAGTAAATACCTGCAAGGAACAGTAGATCTTTAGGCCACATGAATCAATTTGACCCGTAGCACGAAAAAAAATTTAAAAGTAGGGTGTTTTTAAGACGCCATCTTTTTTTTGTATGTAAAAAAAATAATCTTTTTCCAAAACCTATTATGTGTGGTATTAAATGAAAGGGCTTTCTGAGCCAATTATAAAAATATATTAAATTGTTACATTTCGTTCACTTGTTTTGAATTAAAATTAAAATCATTTTCAAAACTATACGAAATTTCCTCATATCGAACCTCAAGAGAGCAATCTTGAAAAATTTACATTCAGTATGTTTTTTTCATAATTACAAATAATATACGCATTACTGGTTGAAGTTATAACACATCTCCCTTTTTTTTCGTGCTACGGGTCAGATTGTTTCGTATGGCCTAAAGATCTATCGTTCCGATTTTCATGCCTTTAACACCATTTGCAGCCATTTCAGGCGTACCGCTAGCACTATAAACCAGTCTAACGAATATGCGGGCGGAAAAAATGTATGAAAATCCATTGTTGACGTGCTGAGCGGGCAGAAAAAGTATATGAAAATCTATTCTTAACTTGCTGAGCGGGCAGAAAAAGTATATGAAAATCCATTGTTAACGTGCTGTTTTTTGTTATTTGTTGACAACATCCGCACGATAAACATAAATGTTACATTAAAAAGGGTATAAACTTCTTAGAATATAACCTAGCTTCAACAATAATGCCAAAAGACAAAAAGTTTTTATGTCTTAGTTTGCAAAATAATACTGGCCACTTGCTATTTATGATAATAAAAAAATTAAAAAAGTGAAAGTCAAAAAGTTTTTATGTCTAAATTTGCAAAATAATACTGGCCATTTGTTATTTATGGATATAATTAAAAAAAAACTGCAAATCGAACGTGAGTCGTCAATCTGTTTCTTTGGTTGTATCTTTATTAAAATGTCGTCTAGTAGTGATATAGAAGAATGGGTGATTTTGTCTTTTATTTTCCTCGCAGGTGTAGTATAAAGCACTATGTATCACTCGGGAGAAAGTGCGATTCCTCTTTCTCCACTCGGTGAACAATGTACTATTCTGATTGACGCGACGGTGGAAAAACGCTCGTCCGTTTTTCCGTGAGTTTTGAAACTCACTGAATCTGGAAATAATAGACGAGTTCTGTCAATGAAGCCGTAATCTGCTTTTACGGAGGATTTATTTAACTAGCCACACAATTTAAACATACTCAGGTTTCAGCAAATCTATCCACAGGTTCACGCCCTTACTGTTTGTGGTACGTCGAAAAGAGCCCATGTGCAGCAGTAGACCTATTTTAATGGGAATTGCACTGCGGCTGACCAGATGTTATTATTATTTACCCACCTACCTATTTATCTTGTACCATCTGTGGGTTGACTGGTAGAAAATGCTTTATGCATTAAGTCCGCCTTTTTGTACTTATTTTTTTGTGCAATAAAGTATTTATGATGATGATGATGATGTTCTTAAAACTACTAAAAGTCGGCCATCCCCAAAAGGTGGATAGGAATTTTTTTATGATATAATGCCGTCGCCGCTGGCCAGACTATAGACGCTATTGCCCCGGATATCAAACATGTTGTGTGTGTGTGACTATTCTCTTGTAATAGCACGGCATTTGGCGACGTTGGTATCCACAGGGTGGATTCGGGGTTGAATGGGTGTCAAATTATCAAATTATATTATAATTATTTTGAAGAAATACTTCGGAATAAATTTTCTTGTATGACGTTGACTAGGGGCAGTGACATTATTTTTTGAGATGCCAGCTGGTTCAAAAATATAAAACTCTGTCTCAACTTTCAATAGCCAAACTTTTATAAATATATTTTTAACTAATTCGACAAAAAAAGTTATCTGACTCTTAAATAAAAAGAAACGTATGCTAATATTTTTTTAGATTTCCAACTTTGGAAGCTTGTGAGAAACGCTGTAAGATCGATCATTCGCCTGACAGTCATGATGGTAAGATGTTTTTATTTCACTAGATAAAATATTTGCTTTCACCTATTTCCTGTTTTTCCTGCATTAGAAACCAGCCATGTTGGTACTCCTCCTTTTTAGTATGACCTGTTTTTAATATGGGACAATTGAAACTTACGTGAGCTAATCAGCTAACGTACTGAAATGTAAGAAAAACTGATACCACACGTGTTTTTTGTTGTTGACTACATGCGACCTTTTACACATTATGAACAAAAGTGTCGAACTAAGGAACTATGATAGAAATAAATTTCGATATTTTAAACACTTGACGACTTATCCCTCCCAAGGAGATACAAATTAACATAATATCATTGAGTATCGTATCAGTGCGTTTACATCATACCATTGGATTCGTATCCCGGTTCAGTGCTCCTTACATACAGATTCACTTTTCTTCTACTTTTCTATACCGCAATATAAGGGGTTACTAGTTACAACCTAGTGGTTGTCTTCAATCTTTGCGTGCATTAACAGTGTTTGTGTGTAAAGAGTATGGCATTGGCTAGGAAAAAATGTTATTACCCGTCCAACACAAAAAGGCCAATGTCAAATACTTTACGAGCTTTTGATAGAGGCGATTATTGGTTAGCTAATCGACCTATTTGTCTGGGACGCGTAATACTAATAATTACGCGCGAAACAACAGATCGGAGGGTTTGTAGCTAATACTGAAATATTTTGAATGGAAAAAAATATTGGATTTAGGTAGAAAACCTTTATATTTCTATCACCTATTTTATGAAAAAAAAACTCCTTCAAAAGAAGCCTCAAAAATCTGGCTTTCTGGTTCAGGCCCTTAATACTACATTTTTATCGTCTAAACCCTTGAGAATGCCGCTGATAGTTAGGGCAAAACTAGTTGGGGTAAAATTTTGTGAAACAGTACAGGTGTATTGGTGACTAGGTGGTGGGCGGCAACGCTCATTGTCTTTATTGAACGGTTAGTATATTGAAGAAACAGTTGACACGTAGTCAACAACAAAAATACGTGTAAATATACAGGGTTACAGGGTTAGTTGTTTAAGTCAGCGTGAATGGCCAATTTAGAAACAATAAGGAATAGTGGAACATGCTCAAAGGAGACGTTATTTTTATATTTAAAATTGTATAGAGTTTTAATAACAGTACTCACTTTTTATTTACTATATAATTTTTTTAAGATGCTTGCTCGCAACACGCTGTGACTGGAGAATGTAAAGAAAGAATAGAAAGGTGGTATTATGATAAGATAAGGCAAAAATGCTCGAAATTTATCTGGGGAGGTTGTGGTGGAAATAAAAACAGGTTAGTGCAAAGTATTCACAAATAAATTTGAATCTTAAGCTCTACAAAGGTTATGATCTGCGAAGGAAAAAATTACTTTCCTTTATGGTCTATCATGTTATGAATTAATTTTCATTTTATATTTTCTTAGTGAAAACGTCAAAAAATATGTATACAACAATAAAAAAAAACTTGGTAACAACTTAGACATTTTATTTTCTCAGATAAAATATTAATAAATACATCCATATGTTTACGAACCCCACTACTTTTAATATTGTCTTAGTTTTAATTGTACCAGAACTAAGGTAGATGGCGGTCCTTGTTCATAGATCGCGATATCGAAGTGTAACTGAGATTTTGATAGTGTATTGTGTACTGTCAACAATATATTCGGCTATAATCAATTCGGAAAAGGTTGTTTTTATTTTACACCTTATAACCAGTACATACATACAGGTCATTATAGCGAACATTTGGTCCTTCGAGCCGGATTTTTAGTACAGCAGTCCTAGTTAAGGCTGCCTCCCCGTACTCGCTGTGGATCGCAGCACGAAGAGTACGTGACGTCGACATCAGTGACAGCTTTGGAGTTTGACTTCGGCTGCCTCTGTGTCGTCATTGGAGTTGTCAACACTGGTGGTTCACCACAAGTGCAGTGAAAACAGTGTGACATCAGCAGAAGACCGATAGAGGGCGCGCGAGCTGCGCTGCGCTACGAATCTCAGCTATCGAAGTACAGTATAACAACATCTATATTGGACGTGTGTGAGTGAAGTGCAAACCGTGAGTACATTTTCAACCTTATTTACATCAGTTAAAAAACTTTGAAGAAATTTGAAGGATTTATTTGGAACTTAGCAAAATTCAGTGGAATGCAGGACTTGTAATATTTCGAATTAAGTTTGGGACTTTAACGATTTATAGTGCATGTAAAGACTTAGAATAATTTAAGAAAAAACGGAGGAACGTGGCCTCTATGCCCAATTTCACTCCAGTGTAGTAAATTCAAAACACTTGTAAAATTTTCGTCACTTTTATGAACTTAGAAAATTTTGCATTAAGTTCAACTCTTAACTTTGGAAAAGTTTATAGGCGCGTCAAATTAGCTAAACCTGGACATAATTCTATAACTGTAATTTTCTTTCTCTGTGACATAGAGTATTGTTAATTATAGTTAAAATAAGAAGAATTAAACATTTTAAAGCTCCGCGTCAATGTAAAAAAACCGAAAAACTATGTTTTCAACATATTTGGTTTTCATGAGTACAGCATAATACATAACTTTGTAAAAGTACCTCAGTTAAGATATAACGCTTGAATTGCAGTAAAAGAAATCATAATTAAACTAATTAATTAGTCGGGATTATCATTAATAAAGAAGGTTCAGTAAGTTACAGATTTTTTGGCTTATCTTACCAGAAATTATAGATAACTGTAATTCATTAATTTATTCTGAATAGTATATTATGTGCGTTAATAAATTATTAAAAATTAAACAGATTCTCTTTGCAGATTTCTAAATACACAAATATTTGTAATTTTTGGAAAACCAAAATACATAACTACTTCAAAAGTGTTTAATTTATGCCTTCAAAATATCATTAGTACTATTAGAAACAAATTAAACAATAAATGTCCAGGATTGTCCAATTATTGATATTTTTTCTCAGTTACGTTTCAATACAAACATTATTTCTTGCGGAATAAGGTCATATTTTCTTTGTGCACCAGCTCCCGACCGTGCTGTCGCGAGTCGCAAGCAACGACCTTGTCGCAAGTAATTCTTTGTAGCCGATGTTGTCAAACTTTTATGAACATGTGGTAGGTAGGTATAATACCACGGTTTGAATTGAAATATTGTGTTCATTAATGTTTTGGTGGGATATCATAAGTTTTTGTAAAGTTGTATTTAAATACTTATATTTATTGTACCAGCCTTGTAAATATAATTTAATAATTTTAAAGCCCCAGCCGTTTCGAAGATATAGCAATTTCAAAAAACTGTCGAAAAATTGTCAAAACCGGGTCAAATGTCAAATTTTTATTTCAGTAATTTAACAAAGCACACAATCCTATCGTTTCCTTTGTCACGAAAACAAAAAAAAAAGTTCATTGGCGAGACAATGATTTTAAGATCTTGAATAATTACGAAGCAATTCATATCAAATCTATACCCCGTACAAATTAAAAAGACCGCGCGGAGCATTTGCGCTGTGACGTCACAACTTCCCACTGCCGCGGTGTGGATGAGACGAGATGCACTAAAATGAAACCAGCTATTTCAGCCGATATCGCGCTCATAGTATCTCGGACGTGGTGTATTTACGTAAAATTGTAATTGAGAATACTTCGGTTTAATAAAATAAACCTGTGGATACAAAATTAAAACGATGGAGAGTGGATTTATACGCGAACAGTCCGATAATTTACCAAAAGTCGACATGGCTATGGTTTTAGACTTTTTGACCAACAATCCGTTGTAAACAAGTGCAGAAGTCAAAGGCGTCAAATTTTCAGCATAAGTATTAGATATAGATAACTACCTATACTGTAGGCAATCATAATCTTACGTAATTAAGACCTAACCTCTTCTGAGAGTTACCCTTTTCATTTATTTTAGGTATCTACCTACCTACTTAAATCAGTACAATCCATACAGTTTTATTCAACTTAACTAGTTAAATCATAACATAAGTAACCCTTTGTTCCATATATTTATAAACTAACTCCTGGTAGAATCTTAGTCAAAGTCTGTTCGCTAGACAAGCTCTAGTACAACCGCACGCTACCTATTTTGCTATCTACTATGTCATAATACACTGCGGTACAGCCAAACGGAACTATGGAATGTAATCTTTAAAATGCAGGAAAATACATTTTGATGCGCAAATTATCAAAACAAAATCCCTTTCACTGTAACGCACTGACTGTTGTACGTGTGAGTGTGTGTGTGTACGCCGAGCGCATTCTGTCAGCCAGCTCCTTAGTCGGCACGAGCCCTTGCCTCCGCGGCGGGATTTTTCAAAGGGCACCTAGCGGTACCTGAGCTGGCGACCACACTTTTTCCTGTAAATATTGCACAGTAACGCTTGTCAAATGCGATGAACTGTCCATTATCAAACGATTTACCAATAAATCGGCATCGTTCCAGAGGTTCATGGTTCTAGTTTCTTATTCTAATTTCTTTCTTATTTTCTTATTAACCTGTAGAACTATGGCGATTTTTGCTTTCCCGCCGATTTTTTTTTTGGCTATATCTCTGAAAGTAGTTGTCAGAATCCGTAGAATTATAGAGGTGGAGATCGGCACGCTTGAGCAATATCAAGGCAAACGCCGCTAAGAATTAGCGTGACGATCGTCACCTCTGCAATTCTACGGGTCTCAGTCCAAAAAAACATATAGACATAGATTCTTACATCTAAATGGTCTTCGCAGCAATAACGTAAAATTTTTTCTGATAAAGATTCTTTTCTTTTCGTGATTTTGCACCACTTATTTCAAGCTTTTTTCTCCTTCGCCACCGTAAAAAATGTTTATAAAAAATTCAAAGAAAGTAATATTTTAACAGTTCTTTGTGAATTTATTTGCCAAGTTATTAAATATATCAGAAAAAATATCAATACTTTCCCAAGGCTCGGTGAGCATCACTCTATAGACACTAGGAAGAAGCATAAATGGCTTTTCCAAAAATTAGACTTGCAAAAGTAGGCACCTCTTTTGTAGGACATGGTATAAGATTTTACAAGAATGAACTTCCAAAAGAGGTCCTTAGTTTTCCAGAAAAAAAGTTTAAGTTATATTTAAGCAGGGACTCTTGAGAAAAGCATATAATAAAATCAGTGATTATTTGGACGATAGTGATGCGTGGTGTCACGAGAATATTGATCTTGGTAATAATATTACTGCTCGTTTATTTTCTAACTGATTTGTGTTTTTCAAATCGTTTGTTTTTATGTAGACCAATATTTTTTTAAATTATTATTTTGACATTTCGTTTTACATGTTAACATGAACATTTTATAACTTAGCATTTTTTAGTTGATAATTTGACTGTAAAAAAGTGATAAACTAGATGAGACACGTAGATGATGTTTTGCTTAGTATTTTAAGTTACTACCATATTAGACAGGTAGACTAAGATATATTTGTTCCTCATTATATAACACAATTTCCTCCTGGCTTTTATATTTTTGTCCTTTACTTATTAAAGTTAAACACTTTGTTTAGTATGTATAATAATTATATATAAGTTAAAAAGACTGTAATAGTATAAGCCATGTGATGAGAAAAAAAATTGCTAACAAAGACATGATCTTGCTAAGTTTCTTGCCCTTCTTCTTAGCAAGATTAATCGAATGGCCGGATTTATGCTTACATCTATTTATAGTTTATTTATCTATTAACTTATTTTTTCATTGCATTATGTAATTATTGTTTATTATTAGTTGGCACAGCTTTCATTATGATTCCGAAACGATATCAGCCGCCGCCCTCAGGTAACTACAAGTACTAACTGCCCGAAGCGCGAACGAACGCCCCGCGGCTGGAAGTTGTGACGTTGCAGCACTGCGACCGGCCGCGCGCCGATATGTTTGAACACGGGCGGAAAAGTATACTAGGTGAAATTAAATCAACCGACCAAATTCATACTGGAGACTCGGTTAATCATCAGGAACAAGGTTTAATGACCCTACAGGTGAGATTCGAAAAAAAAATTTTTTTCCCGTAGAACCTGCACTAGGAATTGTACTTAAACTAGTCCAACCAGTACGGGAGCAAAAAAAAATATTTTTCGATATTGGCCAAAAGGATTACTGAACCTAGTTCTTGATCACCAACCGAGTCTCTAGTATGAGTTTGGTCGGTTGATTAAATTTCACCTATATATCACAATTCGTAATTTATGAAGTTACTTTAGTTTTTAGCAACCTTAGTAGGATTTTTAGGGTTCCGTAGTCCGACAAGAAACCCATATAGTTTCGCCATGTCCGTCTGTCCATCTGTCCGCGGCTTAGCGCAGAGACTATTTAGTACTAGAAAGCTGTAATTTGGCATTGATATAAATATTAATCACGCCAACAAAACGATAAAATAAAATCTTGAAAAAAAAAATTTTTAAGTGTACCTCACATGCAAGTAAACTGGGGATTTTATTTTTTCTCGTCAATCCCATATTGTGGGGTTTCGTTGGATAGGACGTTCAAATATATTGTCGGTGTGTGAAAACCATTTTTCGATTTAGGGATCCGTTGGTGAAATATTAAGCTTTAAAGTGAAAATTTTAGTTAGAGTGGAGCGTCCCCCCCCCCTGCCGACTAAACGGTTATGTAAAGAAATGTGAAAAAATTCACAGAAGTAGTATATATAATGAATTTAAAAGGAAAACTATCACAGCTAAGTAGGCTTTACAGGTTTACGAGTACAGGTCGCGCCAAACTTTTGGCCCCCTATAATGTATGGGACCAGAATTTTGGCGCGGTCTGTATTAGTAGACCAACTTATATGTACCGGGCAACTACAGAACCCTATATTGCGCGTGGCCCGACACGCACTTGGCCGGTGTTTTAAAAATAAAACAAATAATGGAAACGGTCGGATTGAAATAAACTCGTTATGACATGTCACCGCCGCGTCTCGCTCGCCGCGCTCTCTCTCTCTCCCCGCCCCGCACCCACCGCATGCATCCCGCTCCACTAAGTACGTTAACACGCGTATTCTCAAAATTTTTAATTTCATATGCGTGACATTTACATGTTTAATTTTGATGAAAACATG
The DNA here is from genome assembly GCA_910592155.1 of Ypsolopha scabrella. NCBI lineage: Eukaryota > Metazoa > Arthropoda > Insecta > Lepidoptera > Ypsolophidae > Ypsolopha > Ypsolopha scabrella. Next base: position 16,454,836 of record OU342980.1, read on the forward strand.
ATAGTAGCAGAAATAAACCTATTATTAAACAAAAATTTCACAGTTACGATTTTTAACTGCTGAGAAATGCATTATTATTAAAACGTAAAAAATAAATGTTTAATTTTTGTCTTAAATGTCTAAAAAGGCGCAATATAGCTTACTAAAATACAGCCATCATAGTTACCATTTTGGCTTGTATAGATATTGAGATCAGATGAATACTGTGAAAAAAAACATACTTGCGAATTTGGTTACAGTTTATTTTTTGATTAGGTGGATAGTATTTGAATGCACCTCAAAATTATACTAACAAGGTATTTGGTTACCTATTTTGCTTTTACAAAAAACTTGGGTAGTGTACGAAATCTCTGATTTTTATAAAAACGGTTAACAACCCGGAGTTTTTACATCATAATATCTAATTAATAATCGATACCTAATAATAATACCCGATAAAATAATCAAAACAACGGGTTATCGAATTATGTCCAGGCTTAGCTACTTTGATGCGCCTATTATGGATTTATTTTGTTTAACTTTATAGATTTTAGTTTGTTCTTTTACATCTAAATAATCATGGAAGGAATTGTAAATGTTCAAACTGATTTAAAAAATGCTATTGATCGAGGTTTAATTAATTTTAAAAAGAGTTCAAAAGAGAGGTTAACAGTAGAGTACATTGAAATTAGACTAGAAAATTTGGAAAGGGATTGGTCGTTGTTTAGAGTCAATAATGCCAAAATATACGAAACGTATGACCTCGACATTATAAATGTTAGTGCATATGTGCAAAAAGAATTGTACGACAAGGCTGAAGATTCTTATATTAATTACAAATCACAGATGAAAACTATGTTAAATAAACTATTGTTGCCATCTAAATCAATGAAAGAATCTTCAAGCGATCCTGGTGCATCCATTAGTTCCTTAATAAAATTGCCAAAAATCTCAATTCCGTCGTTTTCGGGCAAATATTCGGAGTGGACAACATTCCGTGACCTGTTTGTGTCTCTCGTGCATAAAAATACAGCCTTAGATAACGTGCAAAAACTGCACTATCTGAAGAGCCACCTTACTGGCGAGGCAGAGCAATTAATACGACACACCCCGATAACGGATGCTAATTATAGTCAGTGCTGGGATCAGTTAGAAAAGCGCTATAATAATACGAGATATTTAGTCAACTGCATATTGAAAAGATTGTTCGGTCTAAGGCGCATTAATTTTGAATCTGCTTCAGCACTAAAGGAACTATTGGATACCACCTCGGACTGCCTTAGTGCTTTAAGTAACCTCAAAATAGTCGTGGATACTTGGGATATTGTTATCATTTACATAATTTCGGACAAACTCGATGTTGAAACGCGCAAACAATGGGAGCTACATCTTAATGAGATCAACGAGGTGAACATTTTGCCCACTTACAAACAGTTCAAAGAATTTATAGAAAGCAGATTTCGCGCTTTAGAGTTTTTAGAGTCTAAAAGGTCAACGGTTCACCAGAACAACAACACTTATCATCATAATACAAAGTCATTGATTGGAACAACTCCAACGACATCTTTTAACGTGCGCTGTGAGTATTGTTCTGAAGCTCATAAATTGTGTTTTTGCAAAAAATTCACAAAGCAATCCTATGACAAAAAACGCGAATTTGTTATCAAAAGGAACATGTGCTTTAATTGTCTAGGGGGTAATCATATGGTATATGACTGCAAAAAAAATACCTCCTGCAAGGTCTGTAGAAAACGCCATCATTCCTTGTTGCATCCAACTAATGATACAAATCAGAAGCAAGACACTCCGGCTATCGAGCCAACTAACTCCTCAGCTAGTGATCCTCCGATAGCCTCGTGTATGTCTACAGGGAAGGTTGCCATGTCTAAGCAAGTTTTATTAGCCACGGCGCTAATAAAGGCTGAGTCAAGGAAAGGTGACTTTCAAATAGTACGCGCGTTGTTAGATCAAGGTTCACAGGCATGCTTTATCACAGAAGCAACAGTTCAGTTTTTGCACCTGAGAAAGGTACCAATCCATGGTGTTGTTTCTGGTATAGGACAAAACAAATCGACTGTAACAAAAAATATGGTCACTTTGCTGATCCAGTCAGCAGTAGATCCTCAGTTCCAAGTTCAAATCAAGGCGTATGTCTTGAATAAGATCACATCATATTTGCCTGAAAGAAATGTAACTGACATTGATTGGGTAGATATGAAAGACCTGCAATTAGCAGATCCCGAGTTCAACTCGCCCAGCAAAATAAATATTTTGTTAGGTGCTGACGTTTACAGCTGTATCCTGAATGAAGGTATGAAGAGGAGTCCATCTGGAACCCTAATCGCTCAGAACACTGCGTTAGGGTGGATCATCTCAGGAGTAGTCAGTCCAACTAGTTCAAACGAAAAAAACAGTTCAAACGTCACTACACTGAATACCAGTGTAATGCACGCCCAGGTCAATCTTGATGACATTCTCCGCAAATTTTGGGAGATGGAAGAGCAACCATATACGGTTAAGAAAATGCTAACCGTAGAAGAGCAAAGATGTGAAGACGTCTTCAATAGTACAACAACGAGAACAAGTGACGGACGCTACGTCGTTAAATTGCCATTTAGAGATGCTGATCCTCCTTGCAAAGCAGGTCATTCGCGAACGATTGCCATATCCAGGCTTAAATCTTTAGAAAAAAGATTGGCTAAGGATAGCGATCTGAGACAAAGGTACAATGAAGTGATAAATGAGTACACAGAGTTAGGCCACATGAGACCGTTGACGGAAGAATAGTGTCTTTTGCTGATGACACTGCCCTCGTTTTTTCAGCTTCATCTTGGGATCTTGCTTTCAAAAAGGCTAATAAAGGTGTTGCAGTTGTAAAGGAGTGGCTTGATGTGAACCTTCTCACGCTCAACATTACTAAAACAAAGTATTTATGTTATAGTAAAACAAAGCACGCGGAAGCTGACTATGATTTTCACTTGAAGCTACACACTTGCAACAATCATCTGCAATCATACAGCACACAGTGCCAATGCGAAATAATTGAGCGAGTAACCAACATACGGTATCTTGGCGTTATTGTAGATGATAGACTCAACTGGCAAGCTCACATAAAGACCCTATCAGGTCGTGTAAGAAAATTATCGTTCTTCTTTAGGTCAGTCAGGAACATTCTCAACTCGAAGCTAAAATATAGTGTATATTTTGCAATGTGTCAAAGTTTGCTTTCCTATTGTATCAGCTCTTGGGGTGGCGCGGCAAAGACCCATTTGTTAGAAATAGAGCGAGCTCAACGAATGGTTATTAAAGTGATGCTTAACAAACCATTTCGTTATGACACATATCTTCTACATAAAGAAAGTGCCATATTAAGTGTACGAAGATTATTTATATCAAACATCATTTTAACATCTAGCACATCCTTAGAAATGTACGCTCCAAGCATTAGTACACAAAGCAATAGGTCAGCAAGACTGGAAGGAAAACTTTCCGTCCCTAGAATGGGTAGTAAATTTGCACAGCGTTTCAAAAAGTTTTTGCATCCCTTTATTCATAACCAAATTTATAAAGAAATTAAGTTGGCAGACAAATCAAAATTAAAACTCCAATTAAAAAGAGAGTTGAGTTCTTGGCTTCTAGCAAAATCGTATGAGGAAGTAGAAAGTCTTTTGGATGTCATTCAGTAAACAATCATCTTATTATTATTCTATTGTTTTCTTTTGTATTTATTTATTAAAATTGTCTTAACGTTTTTGGTGTCACTTATATAAAGTAGCAACATTTTTTTTTTTTGTCAATTTAATACCTTCTTTTTGTTGTTGCTAGCATTTTATATATACTTATTTAAAATCATGTACACACGAATACACCTTGTTAAATATTTATTTATTATAACATATATATTTATTTTATAAAAACATATTTAGATTAAAGTTTAATTTATTTAAGTTAGCACGGGTGGGCGCCTTCTGGCAAAAAACACTTTTGTGCATCCCATGAAACGGAGAATTCTGGTATGGGAGCACGCATATTCTATTCAGTGACGTGTATCAATTTAGTTTGTACAAAATTTTAAATATGGATAATATTTCATTTACTTAATGTGTATTTTAAGTTAACATTACATAAGATTTTTTTAAAAGTTAACCATAGGCTAGTTTTTTTGTTTGTACCTACTAACATTTGAGAAAAATAAAATTTGTATTTGTATTTGTATTTGAGACCAGTCAAGGACGACGATAACAAAAAGGAAGAAGCTGTCTATCTCCCACACCATGCGATCATACGGAATGACAAAACTACGACGAAAGTAAGGATTGTATTTAATGCATCGGAGAAAAACAAAAATGGTGTATCTTTAAACAACACGCTTATGGTCGGACCTAACCTGCAAGCCGACTTGCGCCACACTATCTTGAGATGGAGAGTTCATCCGATTGGTCTCGTAGCAGACATTATTAAAGTGAGAATCGTAGAAGAGGACACTATGTATCAGCGCATTGTTTAGCGTAACAATCCTGAAAATGAGATCAAAGATTACGAGTTGCTCACGGTTACCTTTGGTACTGCATCGGCGCCATATTTGGCGGTGCGAGCGCTACATCAAGTCTCCTACGATGAAGGTCACAAATATCCAGTTGCAGCAGACAAGGTATTAAATTGTTTTTATATGGATGATTTAATGACGGGTTGTTCAAAAGTTGAAGAAGGGGCAGAACTATACAAACAGATCGTTGGTCTACTAGAAAGAGGAGGTTTCCAACTTCAAAAGTGGAACAGCAATTCTGCAGAGTTGTTAAAACCACAAATGAGACTGAAAGGATGCCGGAGAGGCAAGAAAATATAAAAATTGAAGAAGTTCAAAAGGACGAAGAAGAACCTGAAACCGAAATAAAATTAGATACCAATAAAAACATAAAAATATTAGGACTTACCTGGGACCCGATGCAAGATAACTTTGAGTACTCGGTGAACCTCCCGGAGACACCCAATGGACCTGTAACTAAAAGAACAATAATCACTGAAATAGCACGGCTATTCGATCCTTTGGGCTGGATTGCCCCAAGTATCGTTGTAGCAAAAATCTTTATCCAAAAACTGTGGTTAGCAGGGCTTGGATGGGATGAAGCAATAAGGTCAGAACTAGTCAAAGAATGGAATACTTACCGAAAGGAATTATCAGAACTTACCAAGATACGGATCCCGCGATGGTTGAGTTCACAAACTGATGACGTTGTCACCGAATTACACGGATTCAGCGATGCATCTAAATCCGCTTATTCTGCTGTGGTATATACTCGAGTAATCGACAGCTCAGGAAAGGTGCACGTTTCTTTGCTAATAGCAAAAACAAGAGTGGCGCCGATAAAAAAGATCAGTATTCCTCGTTTAGAGTTAAATGGGGCCGTACTCTTATCAAAACTGTTGATGGAAACAGATGAAGTTTTGAATATTCCAAAGAACAATATCAGAGCATGGACAGATTCCATGGTGGTACTCGCTTGGCTCAATAGTCATCCAAGTAGATGGGACACTTTCGTTGGTAACCGTGTCTCTGAGATCTTGGCTGCAGTTAACTCATCCCAGTGGTTTCATATTTCAACAAAACAGAACCCAGCTGACTGTGCCTCACGAGGGCTACTACCGAAATCACTTTATGGAAATGATCTTTGGTTTTCAGGTCCGCCTTTACTTAAGGCTCAAATTGTTACCTACCATAAACCCAAAGATCTAGACACAAATCTCGAAGAAAGCATAAAAACACATTTCGTTTCAACTCAAGAGAATAATTTGTTTGAGAAATTCTCTTCTTTGCAAAAAATGTTACGAGTTATAGCCTACTGCAGACGTATTTTAAAAAAGAACAAAGGTCAAGGCATAACGAAAACGGAAATTGATGATGCCTTACAGTGCTGCATCAAACAAACACAAAAGGAAGCCTATACGGCTAAGTGTGAACTTTTGGAACAAAGGAAGTCTGTCCATTGCAACTCAAGACTAAAGTCGCTTTGTCCTTATATTGATCAGGATGGGATTATTCGAGTTGGTGGCAGACTGCAGAAGGCTCCATTGGATGAACAAATGAAACATCCAATAGTTCTACCAAAGAATTCCCACCTAACCAAGTTAATAATCGCAGATGCTCATAACAAAACCCTACATGGAGGTCCATTGCTGATGATGAGCTACCTAAGAACGGCTTACTGGATTTTAGGAGCCAAAAATCTGATTAAACAGCATGTGCTTAAGTGCGTTACATGCGCTAAACAGAGAGCAACGATCAGAAATCAGATGATGGGATCTCTTCCATCAGTTCGGTGCACTCCTGCTAGACCATTCTTAAACAGTGGCGTCGATTACGCGGGACCTATAAATATTAGAGCCACTAAAGGTCGCGGTCACCGTTCATACAAAGGTTATATTTGTTTGTTCATTTGCATGGCCACTCGGGCCATACATTTGGAGGTTGTGAGCGATATGACTACTGAAGCGTTTATGGCTGCCTACAAAAGATTCGTTTCGAGACGAGGTCATTGTGCTCATATGTGGAGCGATAACGGCACCACATTTCTAGGAGCCTCTAAAAAATTACATCAAGACACTTTAGTTCAGCAGGCAATAACAGATCACCTGGGAACAGCAGGCACAGAGTGGCATTTCATACCTCCTCACGCCCCAAATTTTTGGAGGCCTTTGGGAAGCTGGCGTCAAAGCCACTAAGTTTCACCTCAAAAGAACCATCGGGGACTCAACCCTCACCTACGAGGAATTGAGTACACTTCTATTGTTAGAAACAGCGACGGGAAAAACCCCACGCCGTCCATTCCCACGTTCCAGCCGATGACGCATCACTGAGCAATGCTGTCCCGCCCCACAGCGCGCCGCCACTATTGTAATATAGGAGCCTTTGTTTAGTATAAAAGGGTCTGCGAGCCCAAACATTTTGTAGTCTTCACTTAGTAGCACTAGCGAACAGTCGATAATAAACATTTAAGTTGAGTCCGACTCCTTGTGTTTCCATACTACGAACCTCCAAAAAATACATACAGTCCACTTATCACCAACATTTTGGACCTTCGAGACGGATCGCTGCCCACGGACCAGTCACCGTAGCCATGGTGACCACTCGTTCCCAGAGCGGGGACCGGGAGAACGCTGAAGCGCTGCATTCCGCAGCGCTAGAAGCATCGGAACAAGCCGCTGCACAGCAGAGCCAGCCAGCGCAACCGCAGCCCGCCTCACCGCTGTGTCGAGCAGCGCTAGAGGCTGCTGCATCGCTGCGTGACGCCGCAGCGCTGCATCCCGCCTCAGCGCTGCACTCCGCAGCGCTAGATGCAGCTGTGATGCTGCAGAGCGCTGCTGTGCTGCCGTCTATCACATCGCAGCGCGACGCGGTTATGGATACCGCTACAGCACTGCAACGTGCCGCAGCCATGCAGCCCGCTACATTGCTGCGCCGTGCGATCTTGGACGCTGCTGCAGCTCTACATAGCGCTGCCAGCGCATCGCTGCAACCTGCAGCCCTAGATACCCAGAGCGCCACCACTTCAGCACCACAGCTGCTCGCAAATCCTGCCTACCGTGGTGTGGTCTTTGAAGAACCACCACGGTCACCGTCTGCACCAAGGACCACCGCTGACACTATGCTGATGACCAACCTCGCTACGGGGGGAGGCACCCGCACTGACAACCGACGCACACGCTCTCCTGTACTCTCGGAGCGATCCCACCGTTCAACTGGCAGTACGAGAGCACGTATTATGAAGGAGCAACACGAGGCCGAGGCGCGTCTCATCGAACTCCAGCGTTGGGACTTACAGCTCCAACAACAGCTGATTCAACGCACGCTGACATACAATGCTGCGGTGCTTCAAGCTGAAGACCAACGGGACGCAGACTCCGTGCGGGACGAGGCACGAGTCGACACTTGGATGCTGCAGAACGCAGCACATCTCAATGTCGCACTGCCGTCTTCGTCCTTTCCAACAACTACCGTGGAAGCCACGCTAGACCCCTCCCATGATCTGAGGGAGCAGCAGCTCCGGTTGCCTGCGGCCGATCGCCACCACCACGAGATGGAGGAGCACCGACTTCAGACGGACGAACGCCGTCAGTCACCGCCACCCTCTTGTGAAGAACGCCAACCGCTGCCTAGATCTGAGCTCCATCAGAAGCGCCACCCCTACATGCCGTCGACCACTCAACGCCAGTTGGACGACGAAGCTGCGGCCGATCGCCGCCCGCCAGCGCTCTATGCTGAGCGACGGTACCACACTTCACCAACTGCTGAGCACCGCCACCAGCAGTCATTCTCGCCACTGCCGACCGAACGACGGCGCCGCTCCCCGACCCCATCTCGCCGCAATCAGAGCATTGACCGCCTGGTTGAGGCAATGGAGAGGATGTCACGTGGCCGAGCACCTCCAAGACAGTCATCAGAGCTCCCAACCTTCACTGGAGCACCAACTGAATGGCTTCCATTCAAGGCAGCCATGAGGGAGTCAACGCAACTATACCATTTCTCACCAATTGAGAACATGGCGCGTCTACGGAACTGCCTAAAGGGTGAAGCCCGGGATGTTGTCACCGGCCAACTCCACTCAGCCTCCGATCCTGAGGCCATCATGCGCACACTGGAGCAGTGCTTTGGGCGCACTGAAGTCATCGTGGACCGTGCACTGGATGACTTACGACGCCTACCCCGACCGGGCCCAGCTGCGTCAGAACTCAACACTTTCGCCGTAAGGGTGTACAACATACTGTGCATCCTTAAAAATGTGGACCGCCGTACATACACACCCCAATGCTGGCACGGGAGACGCTCGACAAATTGAGTCCACACCTGAAGTCACGATGGTGCGACTACGCCCACGAGCACGCCGACCCCAGCACGTCGGAGTTTGAACAACTCTCACGCTTCCTGATGCGAGAAGCTGACCGAGCGCTGCAGTATATGTTTACTGCTGCACCCACGCCCGCACCAAAGGCACTACCAAGGACGCCTGCACCAGCGCGCCGCACCGAACGACGGCGCGAGGCCTCTACCTTCACAGCCGCTGAAGCGGAGGCGATTCCGAAACCTTCATGCCTCTGCTGTGGTGGAGACCACAAGATAACAGCATGTCGCAAACTGCGCAGCATGGACACACACGCTCACTGGGAGTGGGCACGAGAAACACGAGCCTGCTTCAGATGCCTAGCGAGCAAGCATCGGCGAACGAGCTGCAAGGCTCGCGCGTGTGGCATAAACAATTGCCGCCGCCCTCACCATCCGCTGCTCCACTCCGATGAACCGGCCGCTCCCCCGTCACTCAGTACGGGGGGAGCCTTGAACGTCTCGGACCAACAGAGCCAATCAGCTCCGGCAGCGATGACAGCACCTACTGAAGCAGTCCTAGCAATCGGCGCACCAAATAACTCCCGCGGCATATTGCTGAAGATATGCCGCGTCGTAGTCGCCGGACCAGCAGGCGAGGTTACCACATACGCCCTCTTGGATGAGGGATCTACGGTGTCCCTTATCGACGACAGCTTGGCGCGAAAAATTGGCGCCGATGGACCTTCAGACCCCTTCAATATTCGAGGGGTCAATGCTGTCCGACAAGAAACGGAAAGTCGTCGCGTCAACCTCTCGATCAGAGGCCAGGATGAGAGCTCCATCCACAACATCACCGCCCGCACTATGGGCAACATGGACTTGCGACCACAGACGGTACCTCACGAAGTTACCCAGTATGCTCACCTACGTGGGCTCCAGAAGGCGTGCTTCAAAAACGCGAAGCCACTCATCCTGCTGGGTGCCGACCACTGGCACTTGATGGTGTCGCACGAGTTCCGAAGGGGCCAGAGTCACGAGCCCGCTGCCTCTCTCACGGACTTGGGCTGGGTCATATATGGAACCCTGCCACGATTGCTGACCCGAGGAACCGCCAATGCCTCGGTGCTTCACATTTATGCACCGGAGCGCCAGGCCAACCACTCTACGATGACTGATGGGCCTCCAGAAGACTATCTGGACAACCTGGTGCGTCGTCATTTCTCTCTTGACGCACTAGGAGTCTCTTTGGCTGTGAAGACCAAAGAAGAAGACAAGCGAGCGATGGAAATCTTCCAAAGCACGGCTCGCCATGTCAAAGGCCACTACGAGGTTGGCCTCCCATGGAAGACGAATGAAGTTACCATGCCATCCAACTATGCCCACGCTGTCACCCGACTGCGTGGCATTGAACGAAAGATGGACCGGGACCCGAGCTTCAGTCAGGAATACACTGAACAGATCTCCAACCTGCTCAGTAAGGACTATGCTCGGCCAGCAGATGGAAGCGAGAGCAACAGCCCACTTCAATGGTTCCTGCCACACTTTGCCGTGCGGAACCCAAACAAACCCGGCAAAGTGCGCCTGGTTTTTGACGCAGCAGCAGTCTCTCAAGGGGTGAGCCTCAACGACAAGCTACTGGAGGGACCAGATTTGCTGAAATCCCTACCGGGCATCCTGTTCCGGTTCCGGGAGCGACCGGTGGCCGTCACAGCCGATATCCAGGAGATGTTTCTTCAAGTAAAGATCCACAAGGACGACCAGCCAGCGCAGATGTTCCTGTGGCGTGGCGCTGACCGCAAACGCCCGCCCACTCAGTACGTGATGACTTCAATGATCTTTGGAGCATCCAGTTCACCATTCCTGGCGCACAGTGTGCGCAATCATAATGCGCAGCTCCACGCACGCACGCACCCCAAAGCGTTGCGTGCAATCACCGAGAGCCACTACATGGATGACTTCGTCGAAAGCTTCGATACAGAAGAAGAAGCCCGCCAGACGATAGAGGAAGTTAACATAGTCCACGCCCGGGCAAACTTTAAGCTGCGCAGCTGGAACGCTAACTCCGACCGAATCCTGGCCAACATTCCTGCCGAACTCCGAGCACTGACCCCCACGGAGCTTGGGGGAAAGGATGAAGAAACAAAGACCTTGGGACTTCTTTGGAATGCAGAGGAAGACATGCTAAAATTCGGCACAACAATGAGCAGAGTCCCGAAAGAAGTTCTGGCGCAGTCCCGCGCACCGACCAAGAGAGAGACCCTCAGCGCAGTCATGTCCATTTACGACCCGCTGGGGCTTCTGAGCCACTATACTGTCGCAGCAAAGATCCTGCTTCAAGACCTGTGGCGCCTAAAGCTCGGCTGGGACGACACTCTTCCCACCGACGAGGCAGAGAGATTCGCTTGCTGGCTCCGAGGACTGACTGATGTTCGCCAGCTACGCCTTCCACGATGCTATAATCCGATAGCAGGTCGCAGACAGCTCCACGTTTTCTGCGACGCTTCAGAGCAGGCCTTTGCCACGGCTGCCTACTGGAGGATCGAGCAGGCTGACGGCACGGTGGTCGTCTGCCTGGTAGCTGCGAAGTCTAAGGTGGCTCCCCTACGAGCTCTGAGCATCCCTCGCTTAGAGCTACAAGCAGCACTTGCTGGAGCTCGCCTCGCCGACTTTATACTACGGGAGCACCGGGGCCAGCCTGACAAAACAGTATACTGGACTGACTCCCGTACGGTGTTGCACTGGATAGAGGACAACGCACGCCGCTTCACACCTTTTGTGGCACACCGCCTAGGGGAGATTGCTGAATTAAGCAGCAGTCAGCAATGGCGTTGGGTCCCTACGAAGCTGAACGTAGCAGATGACGCTACAAGGCCCACTTATACGCCGAGCCAACCAGAAAGCCGCTGGTTCGTAGGACCAGCTTTTTTAAAGGAAAACGAGGATCGATGGCCTCAGAGGCCGTGCGAGCAACTTCCCGCACAAGACCACTGCGACGTCTACGCTACAGCTGAGACCCCAGGCCTGGAGCTGAAGTCACCACTGCCAGACATCAGCCGCTTTTCATCCTTTGAGCGGCTGATACGTGCTACATCGGCGGTGTTATTATTCGGCGACAAATGCCTACGTCGAGCAAAGGAAATTGAGGCCAGACATTTGGAGCGGGCTGAACACCTTTGGTTCGCCCGTTCCCAGAACGAGAACTTCGCAGCAGAGATCGCCTGCCTGCGAAACGGCAAGACCATACCCCGGTCAAGTCGTCTATATCAGCTGGATCCAGTCTACGAGGGGGGCCTACTCAGAGTCCGGGGCCGCATTGGGGCTGCAAACGTGCCAGCTAACACAAAACGGCCTGTCATCCTGGATGGCCGCCATCCACTGACGAAGCTCCTCGTACTGAGGGAGCACACCACTGCCAACCACGCCAGCCCTGAGCGCGTGGTGAATGATCTTCGGCAGCAATTCTGGATCCTGCGTCTGCGGCCTACAGTACGCTCCGTGGCCCGAAATTGCGCTCTTTGTCAAGTGAGACGAGCCACACCACGAGTACCTGCGACGGGTGATCTCCCTGCGGCCCGACTCGACCCTTACTGTCGACCCTTCACAAACTGCGGAGTCGATTATTTTGGCCCGATGACCGTGACCGTGGGCCGTCGTCATGAGAAGAGGTGGGGTGCACTCTTCACTTGCCTCACCACCCGAGCCGTCCACATTGAGTTGGTTGGAAGTCTCACCACGGACTCCGCCATCATGGCGTTGAGACGCATGGCCGCACGCCGCGGCTGGCCGAAGCTGATATACAGCGACAACGGGACGAACTTTCGAGGCGCCAACATGGAGCTCCGCACCGCCTACACAGAATGGGCCCCAGAGCTGAAAGCTTACAGCCTGAGATACAGAACGGACTGGAGGTTCATCCCTCCTGGAGCCCCGAATCAAGGAGGCGCCTGGGAACGATTGGTGCGCTCCGTAAAGACGGCTCTTCGTGCCACACTGACCGAACAGCACCCGAAAGAAGAGGTGCTCGCCACAGTCCTGGCTGAAGCTGAGCATTCGATAAACGCTCGCCCCCTCACACACGTCTCCGTTGATCCAGCCGACCCAGAGGCGATTACACCAAATCACCTTTTGATCGGTGCATCCACGAACCTGCCCATGACCGGACCCTGCCAACCAGCCGACCGACGCAGCTGGAAAGCCGCACAAGGCCTAGCGGACAAATTCTGGGCAAGATGGGTGCGAGAGTACCTGCCAACACTTGTCCGCCGAGGCAACTCAGCGCGGAACGAGCGACCCTTACAAGTCGGCGATCTGGTGGTTGTTGTCGACCCTACGCTCCCACGGAACATCTGGCCTCGTGGCATGGTCATTAGCACTCTTCCTGGACCAGACGGAGGAGTACGCAGCGCTTTCATAAGGACAAAGGGCGGCAATCTGTAGAGGCCGGTCACGAAACTCGCTGTCCTCCCGGTGGAAGAAGAAGGCTGCGATGTCTCTACGCCGGGGGGAGAATGTTAGAAACAGCGACGGGAAAAACCCCACGCCGTCCATTCCCACGTTCCAGCCGATGACGCATCACTGAGCAATGCTGTCCCGCCCCACAGCGCGCCGCCACTATTGTAATATAGGAGCCTTTGTTTAGTATAAAAGGGTCTGCGAGCCCAAACATTTTGTAGTCTTCACTTAGTAGCACTAGCGAACAGTCGATAATAAACATTTAAGTTGAGTCCGACTCCTTGTGTATCCATACTACGAACCTCCAAAAAATACATACAGTCCACTTATCACCAACATCTATGTCAGGTCGAAGCTTGCCTAAATTCTAGACCAATGAGTGTTTTTAACAGTTCAGATCCTGGTGAACCATTGCCTTTAACTCCGGGTCATTTTTTAGTCGGGGAGCCGTTATTAAGTGTTCCTGACTACAACTTTGAAGATACAAACGTCAGTTGTTTGTCGAGATGGCACTACGTTCTGCGAATGTTGCAAACCTTTTGGAAACGTTGGTCTCATGAATATTTATCAACAATGGTCAATCGATATAAGTGGGCTGCTCAAACGCCCGAGCCCAATATAAACGATGTCGTATTGATTAAAGAAGATGACTTGCCTCCAAGTCGTTGGTTGTTGGGTCGAATAGTACAAAAACACCCTGGCAATGATAACATAACCCGAGTAGTCACGTTGAAAACGAAGTCGGCTTCTGTAAAAAGGCCGACTTTAAAGCTTTGTATACTCCCAGTTAACAGTTAAGTTCATAATTTTTGTTAAATTGTATTTATAGTACTTGTTCACTCGTTTTAAAGACATCTTGTCACTTAATGTCTTTGGTGGGCGGTATGTTTACGAACCCCACTACTTTTAATGTTGTCTTAGTTTTAATTGTACCAGAACTAAGGTAGATGGCGGTCCTTGTTCATAGATCGCGATATCGAAGTGTAACTGAGATTTTGATAGTGTATTGTGTACTGTCAACAATATATTCGGCTATAATCAATTCGGAAAAGGTTGTTTTTATTTTACACCTTATAACCAGTACATACAGGTCATTATAGCGAACACATATGAAAATAAACTTTAATCCTGAATAGTTTATTGCACTGATTCTTGTAACTTATATAACATCATTGTTTGCAACCTTATGTAGTAGACCCCTTGTCTCCAGCTTAAAGTTTTTTTCAGGTTTCTTTCTAACAACGAGTGTATGGTACAGTGCCGTGAAAGATTCACTCAATTAACTACCATGGAAACAACCCCTGAACAGGAACCAGAAAAACATACTACTCCTACGAGTGGTGACGAATCTGGTGATAAAGAGAAGACAGTACCTTCTATGCCGGGCGAATCTGGTGATGAAGATAAATCAATATCTTCTAAACCTAGCGAATCTGGTGAAGAAGGGAAGGCAACGCCTCCTATACCAAATGAATCTAGTGAAGAAGGCCAGACAAAACCTTCTAAATCTAGCGAATCTGGTGAAGAAGGAAAGGCAACATCTCCTATACCAAACGAATCTAGTGAAGAAGGGAAAACAACACCTTCTATACCAAGCGAATCTGGTGAAGAAAAGAAGACAACACCTTCTATATCAAACGAATCTGATGAGGAAGAGAGTATAAAACCTCCTACGCCAAGTAAATCTAGTGACGAACAAAAGAAACAAAATACAACACCTTCTATATCAAGCGAATCTGGTGATGAAGCAAACACAAAACCTTCTATGCCAAATGAACATGATGATGGAGAGAAGACAACAACTTCTAAGCCAAGCGGACAGGAAACGACTTTCACGTTACCAGGTAACTTATTTCAACTACATAACTGATCTAGTAACCAGTGTCCACCTCTGTCTAGTGGTTCCAACATCTCCGGATGTTACAGGTTCAAATGCTGTGGAGGCACATTTGTGTTCGGTATATATATTTCTCTAGGTACGTTGTGTCCAAAATACGGCGATAGTATCACAGAACTTTTAAATATAGTATTTACATAAAGTTCTGTGGATAGTATTATGAGCGGCCAGTGCAAGTTTACCTGCGTCATAAGATAACGAAACAAAGATAGAAAATAGTGATCCGTTCAAATTCGAAATTAATTTATTTGTTATTATAAGTTTACAAATGGTCTTTGAAATTAAATAACATACATGCCCTTTATAATCTGTCATTTGGCATACAGATATAAAACAATAAACAAAATACAATGAAACAAAATAGTGCTACAAAATACTAAAATTACAAATAGATTTAAACAATGTCAACATTTGTTACATAAATTTTAACCTTAATTGCGCTGTACTCACTAGAACTGTATTTATTTATTTATTGAAAAAAAATATTACTTCCGGTACACAAAATTACCTCGGATTCACTCATCAGATACGGAATGCAGCTTGATACAATATAATAAATAAGGCCTCCTTTTTAGGGTGGCGTAGTCCGTCTGTCCGCTAGAAAGCTGTAATTTGGTATGGGTATTTTAATCGCGCCGACAAAACGCTAAAAAAATCTCATAAACGTACCTAAGTACATGTAAATTGGGGAAGAATTTTTTTCTCATCTATCCCGTACTTCGGGGTATCGTTGGATAGGTCTTTCAAAAATATTATGGGTGTGTGAAAGCTATTTTTCGATTTAGTGATCCGTTAGTAAAATATTAAGCTTTAAAGTGCAAATTTTTGTCAGAGTCAACTGTCCCCCCTCCCCTGCCCGCTAAACGGGTGCTTATGAATATGTAGAAAAATTCACAGAAGTAGTACTTGAAATTTAATGAAGTTATAAAAAGAATATGAAAAACGCAGGAATAAATAAAGGCCATACGATGATATGAATGTTTAATGTCTGTCTGTCTGCTACCCAGGGACAAGGCTGCTACCAGCATAAAAAAACCAGCAAGGTCCGTACGGTTAACCCAAACAACCTTCATCGATCGAATGAATCACCGACAGCACACTCCAACTGTGCTTCACACCTGATAAATTCTGTAATTCTTAAAAATATAAATAATTATTTAGGCAATACATCATCATCGGTAAAACATTATTTTGTTCTACCGTGCTTTTGGAAAACTGTGCCAACATCAGACATTGTCATCGCCGAAACATTTTTTCGTAGAATAATAGCAGAGTGCTAAGAACATAAAGTTTTTTAAATCAGTAATATTAACGTTACTACCGATATTATTAGCGGTATATAACGTTATATCATGGGAATTTGTCAAAAAATTACGTATACGTCTGTTTTTTGGCAATGTATTCGATCAAAGAAGCGTGATTCAGTAAACTATACGAATCTCAGTTTGGTACACAGTGTAATACGACGCTTAACTTGTTCCATTTCAGATGTATGTCGACTATACCCATTTTCTGGTTCCTGTAATGGGCGGTACACTTATTGGTACTACTCGACGGAGCGTAATCGTTGTTCCAAATTCATTTGGACTGGATGTGAGGGAAACAAAAACAGGTAGGTTATCTCGCTATCGAAAAATGAGTGAATGTGACCTCCAAAAAATGTACGGAAATTATTTTTGGGTTTTTAAACGTACGAGTAGCTCCATCTTTTGGTAGCCACAGTGAAATAATGCTTTCTATCTACCGTATTCATCGTGGAATCTTGTCAAAGCAAACATAACCCTTGACATCAGCTGTAAATAAGTAACTACTACTAAGCTGGGATTTGTCAAACGGGACCCTATTACTAAGCCGCCATTGTCTGTCTGTCTGTCTGTCTGACTGTCTGTCTGTCTGTCTGTCTGTCTGTCTGTCTGTCTGTCTGTCTGTCTGACTGTCTGTCTGTCTGTCTGTCTGTCTGTCTGTCTGTCTGTCTGTCTGTCTGTCTGTCTGTCTGTCTGTCTGTCTGTTATATTATAAGGGAAAAAATAAATTAAACCGAAGGAGGGTCCACATAGAATAAAACTTGTGTTAGCCATAGCGCATTTTGAGATGACTTGTTTGACAGCTTGTAACGAGGTTCATTGGTAAGATGATAGATGGCGCTAAGAGTACTTGTCAACTTTTTTGTAGCATGGTTCATTGATAAGATGATATGGTGCTAATATCTTAAAGACGCTGATTTGTTATGTTTGTACCATAATGTTTTTAGTGTTTCGTACCTTAGTACTGGAAAGTAAAAAAATTTATCAAAAACATTTTTTCTTCTTGAATGTGATGATTTAACAGTAGATCCACAATTTGAAGTCTAGAAAAAAAAAGTTTCGGTAGATCCAATGGATCTACTGTATATATATACTGATTGTGAGAATTATCGTATTATTATATTATTAACTTGATTATGTACTTCCTTCCTTTAAATACGTTGGGTCTATCTCTGACACAAATTTCGAAAAGACTAATAAAATTTCATTTCAAATACATAAATATCTGTTTTTAAACATTTAAAGAAAAAACATCGTTGAATTATTACCCTGTATGCTGATTAAATAAGAAAAACAGCTTTTCTAATATTCAAAATACTAATTCCAGATTTGAAACTGAGCAGTTATGTATTGACCATTGCGTTCTGGGAATAACGTCCTCGACACCGCAGCAAGGCGATTCTACCCCATCAGGTTTTTGATCAACAGCCATTAAAATTATGTAAAATGTGAAGTTATCTGGGTAAAGGGACCTTATTGTCGATATGGATTCATTGATGTTTCCTTAATCCAACTAGTTATCCACAGACATATATTGAAGTAGACGACGCAAGTGCATCAAACTCTATGAAAACCAAGCGTGTCATACTTTACAATGAAAACGGTTGCCACCTGTTTGAATATAAGAAGGAATCGTAAGAATTAAGACATAATACATAAGACTCAAAGTTGTAGGTTTAAGTCGGACTCAACTCCGACAAAAAATCAGAGTTAGGGCACGCAATTAGGCACACAAGGTAGATCGATTTGCTGTGTCTACTTCACTTATGTCTGTGCATTTATCTAACGAAACGTGTTATAATATCACGGAAACTAAAACCGACAATAAATAAGGTCCCTTTTCATAGATAACGTCACAGATAAGGACTGTTAGCTCCCTGCACAAACAATGAACATGTAAGCTAAAAGCGTCATGAACCTTTCTTCTGATTACTTAGTGAGTCTCCAATGTGAATTTTACTGACTCAAAGTTATTTACGTATACGTATTCAAATAAATATGTATATAATTTATTAATTGTAGCGTTTGCGTTTTCACCCCAACATTATTTATCTCGCTTTTTAGGAACAGTTTTTAATAGGATAAGAACTTAGAATATACATTATTACTCTAAGGGTAGGAATAATATTAGAAGGCGAAACTCAATGCATAGAGGTAGTACTCGTCTATTAAAGCAACTTTTGGAATACGGGCTTAGCGAAATTCATTACATTCTTTCAATTCCTATCATTAAAAAAAGTTGCGAATTTTAGAATAGCCTCATAGAAAAAGTAGGTATTAAGGACGAGTTTTATTTATATTGAGAGTTTCTCCAACTAACATAACTAAATAACAAAATTTAACCTTGTATATAATTAATTTTATTTTTAAGGTGAAGCGAGTACCCCTTCAGAATCGAGCAAGCCAGGTGATGGCTCAGGTAAGAAAGAATATAAAATAACTGTCAATTAAAACTGATTTATATTTATTTATCTGCAACGAATGAAAAACGAAAACATTTCTCTAACTAGCTTCTATAAAATAACAAATAACGAACTTTCTGTCACTAAGCGATATGACGCCCGCTATGTTTGTACTTTATTCTAACGGATTTGTCTACAAAGTAGCTTTTTGTAGTAGATTCAACTACGTAAAATAATCACCGGCTTAAAATGTTTTTTCTTAACTTTTGTATCCAAATATGTTTAGTAACATTATTTTACTAATCTGTGCGAGTATTTGATAGGCACAGGTGACGGTACAGGTGATGGCGCAGGTAATGGCGCAGGTGATGGTGCAGGTGATGGCGCAGGTGATGGCGCAGGTGATGGCGCAGGTGATGGCACAGGTGATGGCACAGGTGATGGTGCTGTCGATGGCACAGGTGATGGCACAGGTGATGGTGCAGGTGATGGCATAGGTAAGAAAGAAAACACAATATCTCTTTATCAAGACTCAGTTTAAATGGTTAATTATGTTCCAGAAGTTCAAGCTTTGTGAATCAATAAATCAAATATAATTACAAAAATTTGAATTAACGTCAATTACGTCTAGTTCATAAAAATAGTGTTTGCTTTATTTATTATAGCGTTTGCGTTTTCACCCCAACATTACTTATCTCGCTTTTAGGAACAGTCTTTTAATAGGATAGGAACTTAGAATCTCTAAGGGTAGGAATAATATTAGAAGGCGAAACTCAATGCATGTAGTACTCGTCTATTAAAGCAACTTTTGGAATACGGGCTTAGCGAAATTCATTACATTTTTTCAATTCCTATCATTAAAAATGTTGCGAATTTTAGAATAGCCTCATAGAAAAAGTAGGTCTTAAGGACGAGTTTTATTTATATTTAGAGTGTCTCCAACTAACATAACTAAATAACAAAATTTAACCTTGTATATAATTAATTTTATTTTTAAGATGAAGCGAGTACCCCTTCAGAGTCGAGCAAGCCAGGTAATGGCACAGGTAAGAAAGAATATAAAATAACTGTTAATTAAAACTGATTTATATTTATTTATCTGCAGCAAATGAAAAACGAAAACATTTCTCTAACTAGCTTCTATAAAATAACAAATAACGAACTTTCTGTCACTATACGATATGACGTCAGCTATGTCTGTACTTTATTCTAACGGATTTGTCTACAAAGTAGCTTTTTGTAGTAGATTCAACTACGTAAAATAATCGCCGGATTAAAATGTTTTTTCTTAACTTTTGTATCCAAATATGTTAAGTTACATTATTTTTACTAATCTGTGCTAGTCTCTGATAGGCACAGGTGATGGCGCAAGTGATGGCGCAGGTGATGGGGCAGGTGATGGCGCAGGTGATGGCACAGCTGATGGCGCAGGTGATGGCACAGGGGATGGTGCAGGTGATGGCTCAGATGATGGCACAGGTAAGAAAGAAAACAAAATATCTCTTTATCAAGACTCAGTTTAAATGGTTAATTATGTTCCAGAAGTTCAAGCTTTGTGAATCAATAAATCAAATATAATCACAAAAATTTAAATTAACGCCAATTACGTCTAGTTCATGAAAATTGTGTTCAGTTATAAAAGTTTTTATCTATCAATCTATAAATTTCAAGAAATACTTCTATGTCTAGGGATACAAAAATTCAATTATAGCGATAATTTTAGAATCACGATCATGGTTCTAGCTCGGAGCGTTCGTTACGTTAAGATTTATCTTAGGGGACAAACTTATCAAAATAAAAGCCATAAAACGAAAGCTAAAGGGGCAGAAAGTTTAAATTTCCAAAAAGAATGCTAGAATGTTTTAAAATACCAAACTGTTCGCGACCCGGTCGGATCGACTCGGTATTCATTTAGGCTCGAAACCATTACTGGTGGGGTCAAAATGGCTCACATTTTACCATCCTTACAAAACATGTGAAAAATCTTTTTGCTACGCCGTATATTCGGAATGTCTGTTTTGAGAGGCTGGGCTCATATACGAAGAAAAAAAAGTGCTTGTTTTCTAACAACATAATTTTCCTCTTAATGATGTTTTTTCTTAATTTTTGTATCCAAATATGTTAAGTTACATTATTTTACTAATCTGTGCTAGTATTTGATAGGCACAGGTGATGGCGCAGGTGATGGCGCAGATGATGGGGCAGGTGATGGCGCAGGTGATGGCACAGGTGAAAAAATACTAAAATTTTGTTTATTAATAAATAAAACTACTTATTATTTCGAAATTCCGGGCTTAATTTAATGACCAAATCATCATTTTAGAAAGGTTCGGAATTCGAAAGGCCGGACCGCAGCTCTAGTACCCAGCCGGCAATAATAAAAAAAGTTGCGTAAAAGCGGGAATTTATGTTGCTTTATATCATTAATTAGCAATCGTGGCCTCATATATAACATATTAACTGACTAGTCCAGGATTGCTTAATTCCTGGTCTTAGCAGTAATGTACTATAGGTATATATCCAGAACAATCAAGAAATATATCAATGTCTAGGGATAACCAAATTCGATAATAGCGATAATTTCTGAATAACGATCAGGGTTCTAGCTCGGAGCGTTTGTTACATTTAAAGCATACTTCTGAAAATAAAGGCCAAGAAAAGAAAAAGCCGAAGGGGCAGAACGTTTAAATAGCCAAAGAGAATGCACATAACCATGTTGCGAAAAAGCGGCCAGTGCATGTTAAGCTACGCGTCAAGAGATACCGAAACGATATAGGAAATAGGTATAACTCATAACTCATAACTTTGAAAAGTATGACTGACTGTGTCTCACAAGTCTAAATTGGCCGGAACTATGAATAATGTACTACTTCTGGTACGTGAAATGCCCCCGATTTACGGCATAAACGAACGTAGCTGTGTGATAGCGGAGTGTTGGAGAAAATGGTCGGACGTGCAGCTATAATAAAAACATTAGAGGCTATAGTCATAATTACGTGCAGTGGTTAGTCGAACAGAGCCAACAAAGTCTAAGTTTAATGGTTTAAAGTCTGTTTTTAGTTATGTATTTTTAGGGTCCCGTTCGTCCGTCCGTATGTCACAGCCTCATGACTCTAGCACCGTTAAAGATAAAAAAAACTTGAAAGTTGAGACAAAAATAACATTCACCTGCGTTGTAAAAAAAAATATTAAAAAATTTGAAATTATTCAAAATATATCCAAAACAAAAATGAAAAATAAAAAACATATCCCAAAAAAAAATTGAGGTGGTAGAGCTAATGCCGGGCTCGACTGTGGAGGTACCACCATCTTACTCGGAAACCCTCCCGAAGTTATTCGGGGGAGAATAAGAGGACAGCTCTCAGGCAAAAAAACCAGGCGGCCCACCATTGCCTGGGACCGATGGATGGCTGTATATCCATCCCCAATTGCCGGGCCTTATATAAATTAGACTGGTGACGGGCAGCGGCGTCACTGGTGCAAGGGTTTCGGCACCGCGCTCACCAACCCGCCTGCCCAGCGTGTGTGAGTATGGGCATTTCTTTCAGGAGGACCGCCAAGAGTGGCGAAATCCTGGAAAGGCCTATGTCCAGCAGTGGACGAAACAGGCTGATGGATGGATGGATGGAAAAATAAAATATAGGTATGGTAGCTACATCCTTCCTCCAGCCAGCGCCTAGAATATGTGGAATGGCTGGGCCCATATTAATTAGATTCAAACCAGCCTGGTAAAAGAAATGTACTCAAAACAATTAAAAATCGTGTCGTGTGTGACGAAAGAAACAATTAATTAACAAAAGACAAAGTGCGGGTATGACAAAGAAAAATAATGTGCTACATACCGCCGGCTCGCCAAGGACATTTTTGCTGCTACTCTCGTCAGTTAGCTTGTGACCACGACAGCCTACAGAGGCGTCGAAACGTCAAGCACATTGTTAGTTATCGCGAGTAAGACCCCAATAAAAAGTTAATAACGTGTGAAAATCGCGAAAGTTTAAAGTTTACTAATTAAAAATCTCTCAACAAGACGCCAAACGTTATTACGAAATTTATTATTATTTTATTACGAAACACCAATCTAGTTAATAATTTTTTAATGTCAGAAAATTATTCCTTGATACTCTGACATCTAAAAAAAAGTCTCATATTAAAAACCCCCAATAAAAGATACCGTTTTTTTTTTCTTCTTAATACCATGTGAACAAAGTCTTTAGCGTTCGCTAGTGTATTTATACATTTAAAAAAATCCTTGAAGCTTATATTTTGAAAAATGTCACCATTATTACATAATACCAATGTGCTAGGTACATTTATTTTGTTATTAATATATAATTATTACTGATTATTCTATGAAATAAACTAAACTAAAACTACCTATCAAAATTATTTAATTAAATTAGATAAAAAATTGAGCCGAAATCGCTGTCCTCACGTGGAAGAGTACCCAGGATACTGGCAGCATTACCTCGTTGAATTGCTAGGCCAATTCTTTGGCCGAGGTATGTGCCAGCCCTGGGATCTCCGGAAGCGTCGACCAATTGCGACGACAGTTCTTTGTAGAGCTGCCGCGCTCCCGGCCCCCACGGCCCGAGGGTAATTAATATTACATTTAAGTACTAACAAACATCAAAATTTATACATTGTGATTAATTGAAATAGGCGTTACCTTGCGGAAGTCCATCACTAAGTAAAGGATATATGAATATAATTTGCAATATTCCGCTAAACAATTTATTTTAGAACAACTTGCATGCAAATCTATGTAAATATATTTTAAGGACTAACAATTAATACGTAAGAAAATTTATTTTCTCATTTTAAGTGAACAAAGGTATATTATGTTCTTATGAGAATAAACATTTAAACCTAAACCTATTTATAATTTTTATTTTAAAGATAAAGAAGGGGGTCCTCCAATATCGACCACGCAGTCTACGCCAGGCGATGGCAACGGTAAGAAAGAAAACAAAGTTCATGAAAAACTGTCACTGAGTGATGGTTCTGGAAACTGTCTGCTTCTTTGAGTTTTCATTTTCACCTGATACAAGGTAATAAGAATGAGGTGACAGTTCTGAAAACTATGTAAAACTTGTTTGGTTGTATTGAGAATGTCAAAAGGATCCGGAAAATACGTCTAGCAGACAAGTAAATTGTATGGGGTTTTTTGGCAGCACTTTAAAAAACCCGCAATTCAACGACAGCTTCGTGATTTTGCTATAAAATTAAACATAGTCAATAAAAATGTCTACTTCTTTTTTTTACTGTACTCAGATGTATTACAAATAAAAAAAACAGTCAGCAGAAATTGCCAGCGAAAAAATTTTTTTTTTCCGCCCATTTCAATTTTTATCTCTAACGATGTTTTTGTGTAAAACGTTGTTCCTAAAAACATTGTATGTGTTTATTTTGGTGTTATCTTGCTCTAGGAATAATGTTTTAGGGAAAGAACATTATGGCGATTGTTTTTTTTATTTGTAATTTATGTACATCTAAGTACAATCCCCGACGCTACTACTTAGTTTAGGTTATAGTGGACCGCCGATATCAACCTTACGTTATAAAAGGAGGTCCTCTGTAACTTCAACTCAAACTTGACTCAAGAATGAGTTCAAGTAATCACTTTCCCAAGTAAGGGCGGCGGATCGCACCGGTGGTGTTATCGACTACTGTCAACTAACAGCAGTACCTGTGATCGTCACGTTTTACCGCAACAGGCACAGGTCACCCGACATCGCGCCCTCCTCATCCGCGCTCTGCCTACCTGTGTGAGCAACAATAACGCCTTAAAAGGGTCAAGACAGGATAGCCCCGAGCAGTACCAAGCGCTTCTCATCCGCCGTCAAACAATATATGACATGATTGACTCAACTAAGTGTTGTTGGACCCGCCAGAGAAGCTGGCTCCCTCATTATCCAAGGAGGTACTCGGAGCTGCTCGCACGCTCACCTCGCGGAATAAAAATGCACGAAACATAATTACGCCAAACCCTTGTTCCAAACGCTATCTTGACCTTGCGGCTTCGATAACTCCTATGCGGACGGGTGACCCGGACAACACTTCTAGCGTCGGGTTGTCTCCTCTAATATCCAGATAGAGTGCCGGAGATGAAGTCCTCCCACTGAAACCGCACGGTCGCGCACACGAATGCACGCGTCCATACGCCAGCAGTGTTCATCGGACAACTTGAGGACAACTCACGTGCCCCGCATAACTCGTTCACATTGGTGGCCGCCCCAAGCGCCGTTACTAGGGAATGCTAACTGCTCACGGAGACGAGCGTCCGGTGACAAGCTATACCGCACAGACAACGTGCTCGAACCCCTGCAGTTCAAACCACTAAGTTATTAGCCGAAACTAATAACATGCCACGACTCGTCCAAACCCATGTCAGACACCTTCCGCGAGCGTAAGCAAGCATCAGGTCGGCTCAAGTCTGACTCCCGTAGTACCCAATAAAACCCAGCCGGACCCGTAGTTCCAGCTGGGGTGTCTCCAACCCGAAAGTCAGAGACTTCTTTATAAATCTGGGTCGGATAAATAAAGAAAGTTTGTAACTCGTTTAGCACCACCCGGAGGTCACGTGTCAGGTCTCGAGGGTAAACTGACGGACGCGAGTTACGGCCAACCTCCAAATACATCTAAGTACAGGAAAAAAATGATATTTTTTATTGGGTACTTTTCGTTTTTGAGCAAAAACACGAGATTGTCGTGGAATTTCGGATTTTTCAAAGTGCTGCCAAAACACCCCTGACTACTTGCTTGTCTGCAAGACGTATTTTCCGGATCCTTTCGACATCCCCAACACAACCAAACAAGTTTTACATAGTTTTCTGAACCATCACCTTATACTTTTGTACCTCGTGACCAGTTGCTGGGTCCAAACTTTGTAGAAGAAGCAGACAGTTTCCAGAATCATCACTCAGTGAAAGTTTTTCAAAACCCGGAGGGAATGTACCACGTAGAAATTCACGGACCCTTACAGGGCGGCTTGGGGCACTACTTACTATCATATTTAAGGCTCAGCAGACCGTAGCCATGACCATCTGTAAACCGTATGGTCAGCTCTCTTACTACAACTTTATACTTTGTTCTTACCACGTGCGCCAGCCAACCAGCCAACGTAATAAGCAAGGCGCGCGAGAGATGAAGTGAAGCCAAGCGGTTATGCTCGCCTTATGTAGCGGTCTGAACTGTTGTTACAAATCTCATATTGCTTCTCGTTTTTTTATTATTCAGAACTTGAAATGGGGACTACTCCAGACATATATGACTACTCGGTTTTTATTGAAGGTAAGAAATAGAATTATTACATACATATTTATTCAAATTAATTTGTAGTTGATGCCTTAGCCTATTGCGTAATAAGCATGAGTTTCAAATTTATGTGAAATGAAATCGAGTTGTAATTCTATTCTGGAACTTCGAACATTGAAACTAGTCTCGAAGGGTTTGCTGTATCTGTTGAGGAGGTCCCGTACCCATAACTTCTAATTACTACCAGTAGAAAAATAAATCCCCAAAATCTTTAAATAACGATATCTATTTTTCGAGATCCAATTTTGATGAAATAAAGCCTATATTCTATCCCAAATAAAACTCCGTACAGCTGTGTAAATTACATGAAAATCCGTTCAGTAGTGTTAGAGATGTGCGTGAACAAACAGACAAGACAGAAAATAATTCTAAAAATCGTTGATTTGTGTTCTATTAATCTTCGTTGGTCACCCCTTTTCTATTTCTATTACTTTTCTTCCATGTACAGATACAGTGGTTTCTACAGTTTTATTATATGTATTGATGATGAATAACACAACCATCAATATAAGAAATTATAATATTCTGCAATTCAAATAAGTGTTGTTAGATCATATCCTTGAAGAAGCATTACGGATCTGTAATGATAAACTAGGTACTGACATGAACTGTTGGCACAAAATCTAATATTCCTTGTTTTTTATTTAGAAACGGCGTCTCCTCCCGACATGTATGATTACTATGTTGAAGGTAAGAAATACAATTAAGTAAATTAATTTGTTACTCATAGACGTACTAGCGCGGTCATAAAAATGTGTTTAGAATGTTGGTTCTCCAAAAGGCTCTCCTTTTTAGGGTTCCGTACCTCAAAAAGAAAAAAACTGAACCCTCATAGGATCACTTTGTTGTCCGTCTGTCTGTCCGTCCGTCCGTCAAGACCCTTTATCTCGGGAACGCGTGAAGGTATCGAATTGAAATTAAAACCATATTCTCAAATCTACAGTCCCTTGAAGCTGTAAGAAATTTAATTTTCTAAGTTAACGTAAAAAAAAAGATACGGCAGTTTAGCCGCAAAAAACGTATAGTTCGACACTCTTCATGAAGTCTTTAACGGAACCCTCGGTGGGCGAGTCCGACTCGCACTTGTCCAGTTTTTCATATCACTTCGGGTTCAGATATAATGTTCATTGTTTACAGGAAATAAAACAGTGTCCCCAGAAGTGCACGATTATCATGTTGAAGGTAACAAATACAATTATCAAATAATCATTAAAATTAAATTGGTCGGTCTAAAGGAAATATGCTCCGAATGTTGGCTCCCTCAAGGCCTATAATAATAAGGGGTCGCGTTGATTTGACCCTGTTTAATGATTAATTCTAAGCATAAACAATTTTTAGATAATGTAATTAACAAAAACTAGTAAAAGTTAAAACTAAATGTCACTTTTTAAAGTTGGACTAATATTGAAACTAATTTCTGGTGAAATCTAGGAAAGGCCTATGTTTAGGAGTGGATGAACACTGCTAAACGGAGGTGTCGATCAACACACCCCTGCCGGCTCATACAAGAAAAATATATATCTTCTTCTTCTTATCGTGTGGGCTGCAAGACCTATTGGCCCAACAAGCCCTGGTGTCAGAGATTTTAAACCACCTTACGGCCTCTGACGTGGTTTATGTAACGACCACTCTACTAGAAAGTGGCCGGGAGCAGAATAATCTTAATTTTCGGACAATCTGGTGATTCAAGCCTGCAATGTCCTAACCAAACTGAGAACAATTTACAAAGTGACATTCCACTATGTGTGTTCCCCGTAGGAATTGAACCCACGACCGGGTTGAGAGTCCAAGGCTCTCACCACTAGACCACGGAGGTATATATGAGTACAAATTATTGTTTTAAGTTGAGATAAGAAATACCTTATTGATTCACAAAATACTTAACTTAAGGGCCAGTAATTGGGGAATCTGTTTGAGAACTGTCCTCGTACTCTCCCAGAAAAACTTCGCGGGAGTTTGTGAGTAAGATGGTGGTACCTCCATAATCGAGCCTTGCATCAGCTCTGTCACCTGTTTAACTCACTAATTTATAATGGAATTAAATAAATGACATAAGAGTATAGAAGAGTTGAAAGGTGAAGTCTGTACAAGTTGAAAGAGGAAAACAGAAACTTTTTGGAGATACTACATGTAGATGATGATGACGATGATAATGACGATGATGATGATGAGGATGATGAGGATGAGGATGATGATGATGATGATGATGATGATGATGATGATGATGATGATGATGATGATGATGATGATGATGATGATGATGATGATGATGATGATGATGATGATGATGATGATGATGATGGTGGTGATGACAATATTTATATTTAGTAGTCAGTATTTAATGGTGAGTGACGTCATGTCTGTCAGTTAGTGCTGTCTGTTAAGTCCTGGTCCATAGTGAGCACCAAGTGACCATATGTATGATGTTTCCCAGGTCCTTAATTCAATATCGGTCATAATGACGACTCCACTGAAGGAGTCGAAATATTTCGTTAATTTTTGTATTTTTTTAGTAACTGTGTTTTAAATATAATAAAAGTACAATAATTTAAGGCCAATACTGGTAAAGTAAAAAATATATTTATTTACATAATTTATAATGGACGAGAAAAATCAGTAGCATTTTTGGCATAGAAGATCTACGGATGATGTTAACATCCAATTGCAAGAGAATTCCCGCACAATTAAAGTTGACTTACATTGATCCAAAAACTACCAGTAGAACTAGCTAGTCTTTAAAAAAATCAACAACAGAAGCTATAACTATATATGTGGATCTTCACAGAAAAATTCCCTATGGCTTCCAAATCGAACGTAATGTGTTTGGTAAATAAAGATACAGATCGATTTTTGCTACCTATTATTTTATTTTATTTCATTTCATTATAATTAATTTATAGCCACTGACTTCGTTTCGTGGAAACCAGCAGCAGAAAAATGTGTACTTTTTTACATTTTATAGGAGTTAAACTGGCTGATTGAACAACTTTCTACCGGATAGTGTAGAACTTATTTAAGCAAAATCATAACTGCTGTAATGAACTCAACTAAATACAGATATACGAATTAACAATTGATATACCAACTAACACACAGACACAGACTTCTTTAAAATTACACCTTACTTACCTAACTAATTATGTAAGGACCTTGTTTACATCAAAGTTTTTGCTTTCTCCGACAAAGGTACTACAACACCCAGTCCAAATGAAGGTGACACTCCAGATGAAGGTGACAAACCAGATAAAGATCACACACCAGATGAAAGTCACAAACCAGATGAAGACCACACACCAGATGGAGGTAACATACCAGGTGAAGACCACACACCAGCTGAAGGTGATATACCAGATAAAGATCACAAACCAGATGAAGGTGACATACCAGATAAAGATCACACACCAGATGAAGGTGACATACCAGATGAAGATCACACACCAGATGAAGGTGAAACACCAGATGAAGATGACACAACAGAAGATGGTAACATACCAGCTGAAGATGACAGACCAGAAAACGTCAAACCAGATAAAGATGGTAAGGAAAAAACTACCAACCAAATATTGTATAAACTAGTATTAATTTGTCCAACATGTTACAATGTCTGCCCTTCGTAACCCTCCTCAACTTTCTGCCCAGTACAATGTTGTTTATAATAACTCGTATTGACATACACTCAAAGTATATTACTAATAATAAGGTAGTAAAAATGTCGTATCTGTACATTGAATATTTTCGCGAAATTTTAAATGAAATGAATTATTGGTGTTGACCCGAGGCTGAAACAACAATTCCTAGAATTTTTGTCTGTTTATCTGTATGTATGTTTCGTTTTAACTCAAGAACCACTAAACGGATTTCGATGCGGTTTTTTTTATTATCACCGTAGTGACACAAAATAGATAGGTACAGAAGGCCAGCTACGGCTGACCTTGATTTTAAATCCCTATTCATCAAATGTATCGCAAAGCGCATGCACTCGTGACTGGTCGTACTGGCATTCTACCGAATACTAACGAGATCGTCCTACGTACACGTCTATGTGTGCGTGGAAAATCGCTGGTCTGTAACTATCTATTTTATTGTAGTGACCCTGGACAACAGTGTTGACTCAACGCACAAACTACCAGGGGTGTTCATAAATAATGCCCAATCCAAAAACATGGCAAACATTGAATAAACGTGGGGAGAGCCGCGGGCAACAGCTAGTTTATTTATATATGGCATTAATATTACTATTAATGACAGATAAAGTACATAATAATTTTTTGTCTCTGTTTTATTAATTGTATTATCTATACGTGATGTATAGAGAACTTTAATTTTTCTCGGGGAAATGAGTGGAAATATGTAAGGAAATGTCATCATCAATATCAATTTTAATGTTTCAGTTCCTGAACTTTGTGAGCAAAGGGTTAGCCAGGGAAATTGTAAGAAGACCTTGAAAAGATGGTTCTACTCAGATCTCATAAAGGGATGTAGAAGTTTTTCGTATTCCGGCTGTGGAGGGAACGAAAACAGGTTAGTTTCATGTAGCCCAGTTGATATACTCTTAGAAGTCATTTTGTTTCTACAGACTTTTAGTTTTAACTTTATCTGTTAGAATGTATAGGTTAAATGTTGCAACTGAATTTTAAACTAGTTCCCCCAACCAAATTGAGCTGAAATTTTGCATACACGTTTTATTTGGTTTTGGTGACAATGAATGAAAAATATATATTTAAATTTGTTTGTTTAGTATTGAGTTTTAACCTCTCATAAATACAATTCGTGTTTATATATTTATATGTATTAGTGTATTTATTATTAGCATATAAAGATAGTATATGTATTTGATTATAAGTATTTATAAGTTACCTATTTATATATTTATTTTGTAACATTTTAGTTAATATTTCCATAAAACTGTTTTTCTGATCGAAGCACTACCCTTGACTAGTTCCACATTGCCAAAGGTTAGCTGGAAGAAAATGCTAAATAGCATTAAGCTCGCCTATGTACACTTCTTTTGTGCAATAAAGAATTTTTAATAATACTAATAATGAATTCAATTCTTGAATGAATTTTTTTTAAAGTTGAGTAAAATTGTTGGAAAAATTAATTCGTAAATTTACCTACTAAATATATAAATCAAATCTATATAATATTTCACATAAAACTAGAAATGAATATTTTTTGGATTTGTTCCTTCACTTTCTTCCTTTATTTGTACAAAATTTATAGTTTCTAGGGCAACTAAAAGTGCCGTGTAGGTTTTTTTGTAATGGGTTACGCCATACCTCGACTGAAGGAAAGCGTGATCGTACTCGCCCTGAAATCAGGAGAGTCAAAGCAGGGTTATTATTTTGATAACAATCATAGCATTCTTTTTTTTTTTCAATTTGTTTTAACTTTATGTTTTATAAAACAAAATAT
The DNA here is from genome assembly GCA_910592155.1 of Ypsolopha scabrella. Lineage (NCBI taxonomy): Eukaryota > Metazoa > Arthropoda > Insecta > Lepidoptera > Ypsolophidae > Ypsolopha > Ypsolopha scabrella. Next base: position 16,486,417 of record OU342980.1, read on the forward strand.
TATTACGTGCATTACAAAAAATTAAAGAAATTAAAATTAAAGAATTAAGTAGAAAAAAATGCGATCATGACAAGCGCGCTACCGACTACACCACCAAAGGAGGTACTTATCTTAGACCGTTGAATTTTTCCACCATACTTTACACTGCATTTTTGTAACAATTTGGTATACCAACCAGTAATGCCATTAACGACCTTGTGAGCGTTCAGTATGTGCATTCCTGGCTGGTATACTAAGTAGTTACAAAAATTCAGTGTACAGGTTTGGTGAAAAATTTCAACGGTTTAGGATGATTGCCTCGGTGGTTTAGTACGTAGCGCGCTTGTCGTGATAGCAAGAGGTCGCAGTTTCGAACATTGGCCAGACGAATTTTTTCAAAATTTTGGTTTTACTTAAAATTTGTTTCTTATTGATATTTTCTGTTTTTTAGGGTTCTGTACCCGAAACGTGCCATACGGGACCCTATTAGTTAGCCTCTGCTGTCTGTCTGTCTGCCTGTCTGCCCATCTGTCCGTCACAGGGGTCGACAGCTTCAACCGTAATAGGTAGAAAGTTGAAATGTTCACACAATACGTGTTACAATGGCGTGTATTTTGACAAAGAATACAATAAAATAAAATAAAAACGAATTTAAGGGTGGTCCCTATACAAGAAATCTCGAAAAAGTTGCAATATTCAAACGTTATTTATTGGTTTTGGCCCTTACTTAAAGACGGAAATATGTATAAGTTTTAAATTTAGTCAGATTGTAGGACATATGCTAAAATAAAACAAAATTATAAAATTAGGGTTCCGTAAGCAGAAGGCGCCAAATTTTTTGTTGGGCGCTACCATTTTGGCGTCTTGTATTTTGTCGCCTTAATGTTGCTATAGCATCTACATTGTTGTATGTTTTTAGGGTTCATTGTGTGGTGGTACGGAACCCTTTGTGCACGAGTCCGACTCGCACTTGCCTTAATTATTATCGCACTCTAATGATATTCAAATTGTTCTAGGTTTGAAAGCAAGGAGGAATGTGAAGATACTTGCCGATGTACGAACGATGGTGAAATTATTCTTATTTTAGTTTTCGCAATTGTTTCTAACTGGAAGCTGATGGAGGTACCACCATCTAAATCGCAAATCCTCCCGAATTTATTCGGGGGAGAGTAAGAGAACAGCTCTCAGGCAAAACCAGGCGGCCCGCCATTGCCTGGGCCCGACGGATGGCGGTGTAAAAAATCACAGAAGTAGTATATATAATGAATTTAAAGGGAAAACTATCACAGCTAAGTAGGCTTTACCGAGTACTGGCCGCGCCAAACTTTTAGCCCCCTATAATGTAATGGACCAGAAGTTTGGCGCGGTCTGTATTAGTAGATCAACTTATATGTACCGGGCAACTACGGAACCCTACATTGCGCGTGGCCCGACCCGCACTTGGCCGGTTTTTTAATGATATCTTTAACCACCATTGATTCCTTTCTCTGGTGATTGAGTAAAGAGGCGATATAATAAGTTTCCACTTCTATAGCTTACGCTTGTATCTCTGACACAACTGTTGTTTTCTTTTATCGAATAGGAGTTTCATAAATTTGTCAAGATTTATTTCTGGGGGAAAATAAGTAAGAATGAAAAATTCAATAAGACGAATTTTAATTTTTTAGTTCCATGGTATTGTAAGCTAAAGGCCAAGAAGGGAACTTGTTCGAAGAGATACAAAAGATGGTTCTACTCAAATCAAACAAATAGTTGTGGAACTTTCATATATAGCGGCTGTGGAGGAAATAAAAACAGGTCAGTTTTGTTTTGTTGTTATGTAATAGGGGATGTTTGTGTGTGAGTGTGTGTGTGTAATACACAGACAGGGCCATGAATAATGTGGCGGAATGGAAAACATTGCCGTGTTTCATTGCTTTTTTAATGAATTCACAAGAACATCATTGTAAGTTGTTGTTTGTTTTATGTTTTTGTGTTTTGTTGTAAATAAGTCAATAGATACATTATCGTCTTAGGTTAATTCTATAAGGATAGATGTAAGTTGAATAAATAAAATAAATAAATATACCTCGCGTCATAAAAAAGCCACTGGTGAGACTCACGCGATCTCTTTCTCGCGCGTCTGTTACCCATGCGTGCCCATGCGCAAACACATCTCTTCCCAGCGGCCTTTTTACCTGACGCGAAGTATATACAGTAAAAAAAAACACTTACTGCTTGATGCACCAATTTACTACATATGTATTTACAATTATGAATCAGGGAGTTTAGCACCCAGCTGCAGGTGACTATAATTTTATTTTACAACTTTTAGATTCATAAATAAAGAAAAGTGTGACACATCTTGCACTCGAGCAGTACAGAAAAAAAGTGAGTTTATTGCATTGAACTCTCATAAACAACGTCTGTGTGAAAAGTTCGTCAAAAAACGTCCGAGCGTGCGACGTGCATAATAGCAAAAATCTTCAACCAAATTAAGAAGTTATGTCCTTAACATAAGATACAATGTCAGTTGTATGCAATCGTTATTCCAATTTGTCACCCCATAGCGGTGACAAAATGCATCGCAGACCCTTTTTGAGCGAGATTGTGAGTCTTGTTGTTTATGAGAGGTCAATGGTTTATTGCCATATTTATTTGTACTCGTAATTTTACAATTAATATCATATTTTAAATAATTGAAAAGAAAAGCACATATATCCTTGAAGGGGTGTCAGAGGTGTTCCCAAGAGTGGATTGTCACTAGAACAATATACTCGTACTTCTTTTCACTGACGATATCTACGTCCAAACTTGATAGGGGATAATTATCGCCGTACCTTGGGCACAAAAACACGATTCTGCGTGCAGGATTAGCGAAATCCATCAATTTTAAGAAACAAAACTCAAATAAGACAAGAACGCCCTGGTGAGCGTTCAGTATGTGCCTTCCCAGCTAGTATATCAAATAGTTATAAAAATTTGGTGTACAAGTATTGTGGAAATATTCAATGGTCTAGCTAGTATAACTATATAAGTGGCGCAGTCGGTAGCGTGCTTGTCGCGATAGCAAGAGGTTGCAGGTTCGAATCCTGGCCCGGTCTTTTTTTTCAGATTCTTGTCTTACTTGGGAATTGTTTCTAATTCATCTTTTTTAGTTTGTCATGCGGATTTATCTCAGGGTTTTCCTTTACCGTTCGGCAAGTTATACAAATACTATGCAGATAAACTCCGAAAACTCATCGCTGCATGCTCGATCAGCAAGTGTTTGACTCGGGATTCAAGTTTAAAAGCTGTCTGACGTGTCCTACCGACTGATAGAAGAAAAGTATGAACGTAATTCACAAGGTCTTTTAAAACAATTTCAGCAAAACTGGCTATATTTAATGAGCCTCAAGAAACGGCAAAAGCATATTTTCCATTGGGAAAAATACAATACTTCGTCAACGATGCCGACTATGGTAATTATACATTCTAAGTATTTAAAAAGTAATTCTAGGTATACCTGCGTTAGCGTTTCGGAATTGTCATATTGTAATTGTCATATTGTCATATTGTAATTGATTTATTTATCTTATTGCAATTGATTTTCAAGAATTTGAAGCTATTATATTATTACACTGTTACTGTTAAAATGTTACTGTTAAATCAATAAACATGCCAATCCAAGAATTTCTTGTCACTATATTAACAAGCATGGACAGGACAAACGTATTGCTGTAGCTGGCCTCTACATGGATCTAACAAAAGCTTTTGACTACATGAATCAGGACAAATTACTAAATAAATTTGAAATATATGGTGGGATCAAAGGTAAAGCACTTAACCTTATTCAATCTTATCTGACAAATCGGAAACAAAAAACTAGAATCGACAGAAAATGCTTAAAAACAAAGATTGAAAAAGCTTACTATTCAGACGGTAATGATAAATCGTTGCGGTGTTCCACAGGGGCGTGTTTTAAGGCCGTTATTATTTCTGGCCTACATAAATAGGTTATGGTTCTAGTTGTCGATGATAGCACGGTGTTATTTAAAGGTAAAAATGTCGATACACTCAAAAGCGAAAGAAATACCACCCTGAAAGACATAATACAGTGGCTTAGCAATAATAAACTTTCAATTGATTTGGAAAAAACAAAATAAACACTTGAACCATAAACAAAATAATTCTCCTATTGACATGAAATACATTAAAAATGTATGAAACTGAAACAATAAAATTTCTAGGTCTACACATAGGTAGGAAAATGTCATGGCAAGCCCAAATTGACCATATATGCTCAAAGCTAAATAAATTTTCATATGCACAACCTAACTAAAATAGTGAAGACGCAGTAGTTACTGCCTATAAAAGTAATGTGGATTCCGCCCTACGTTACGGGTTTATATTTTCAAAGCTCAAAAAGGTGCGTCCCTGCTATGAGTAAAATTAGAAGCACAGAAACTTGCAAACCACCTTTAAAGAAACATATTAATTGCATAACTAAAGTTTAAATAATAAAGATACAGCAAAGGATCAAACAAACGCAATTATTTCACAAACGCTTGATGCCCCTTTAAAAGAAAAATCAGGTTTATATTATATTGCCCAAAATAGTGATCTCCCATAACATAAAAAAAGATAGCTAGGCGCCGAACCGGGCTAATGATGTTGGTTTTGTGACGGTGCGAAGGAGAAAGCGCCAACCGCGAAAAACCCAGAACCGCTGTGGCAAAGCTCCTTTGTAGCCAAGTTCACTTGGGTGCCGCGAAGCCGAACACGCCGGTGAACATCTCCCGCCTGCACTACAGCACTAAGGCGGAGGACATAGCGGAGTACGTGCGCCAAAAGGCGGGGTATCCGCCGAGGGTGCGGTTGCTGTAGTTGCGCCGCAACGTCAACTTTTCAGCGTTGGTGGTGCGAGTACCGGACTGCTTTCTGCATATCATGGAAGAAAACTTTTGGCCGCTGGGTGTGGTGTTCCGTTGCTTCCGCGGACGTGGCCCTTGTTGACAGCACAAAGACATAGTGCAGAGTGAAGCGATACTAACATATTATTAAGCTTTATTAACTAACTCAATTTTGTAATTATCATTATACTGTAATACATATAGGTATAGGTTTGTAAGGTATTTATCTATGGGCCACAGATGCCTGATAAAATAAATGATTTGATTTGTTAAAATTGTTAATTCTATCTTACTAGGACATGTTCATCGACACAAAACTTTAAATTGAGAATTTATACTGATTTAATATACCGGCTGTTGATTTGGGCAGCAACTTCCGTCATAGGTTAGGTTAAATTCAAGATATCGATTAAGAAAAAAACACTTTTTTTCCTTGAATTTTTTCACGATATTTTGGCTCCTCCAATAGACGCGTGGTGTAAGTCAAACATGATGAAATTGAGTCAGCACTGTCAGAGCGTCGTCGTGGTGGGGTGGGGCACCCAGTAGTTCGGTACTGGAGGGCCGCACCGCAGTGACCATTTATCAGGAGAATATAAGGACAAATAATAAAAAAGGGCATATTCCTCAATTGTTCATTTTTGTATGCTGTTTTTTAGAATGTGACGCTAGTTGTTGACCAAATCAACACTCTGTATATGTTAACTTTTTTTTTCGATTCCAGATGATCTGGCAACTGCTCGATTGCGAAGCGTCCTTGACTATTTAGAGACGGTCACGTGCGTTCAATTTAAACGTCTTCCTTCCATGCCGTCATCATCATCAGTTCAGGCTTGGATTTATTTCAGCAACCCGGATAAAATCAGGAGCTGCAGCCATAGTCCGCTATTTGACAGTAGCGGGAAAGTTGTAAGTTACATAATAAGTGATTTTGAATTTGCTAAATGACACTGGAGTCACAGGTGGCTTTAATTTACACAGCCAAACTCATACTGGAGAATTGGTAAGTGATCAGTAGTACGAATCGATAACACCTTTTGCTAATTTCACAAAATAAAATCTTGTGACGTTCCTAGTAATTGACTATGGGCTTGCGTTTGTAAGGAACACGAAAAGAATAACTTACGAATTTCACAAAAAGGATAATCGAACCTTGTTACTGAGCACTTACCAAGTCTTCAGTAAGAATTTGGCTGCATAAATTAAAGTCATCTTATATAATAATTGCACCACTACATATTACGGGTACGGAACCCTAAAAACATTATGGTTTATGGTTTATTATTATGCCCACATCATCTGTCATCTTACTAATTATCCTCTGTACAAAAAAGTTAGCGGTGTAATAGATAGCTTGGTAAAAGCTGTCAAACAAGTTATCTCAGATGGCGCTATTTATTGCATGGGGACCTTGGGTTTAACTTTTTTCATTTTTATTGTTTGCCGTGATAGAGGCCATAGTAACACGCATTCTGTGAAAATTTAAATTTTCTACCTATTACGGTTGAAGCTGTAGACCACTGTGACAGACGGACAGACATAACAGGCAGACCAGAGGCTTAGTAATTGGGTCTCATTTGGCACCCTTTGGGTACGGAACCGTAAAAATCAAGATTTAATAATGTGAGTGTAATTTTGTGAATTTTGAAAATAGGCTGACATGAAACCTTGTTATTGATAAAAGACCAAAGTAATCGGGTCACTTTATGATACAGATGGTTAAGTTGCTTGTTAGTGTCGGTTTATATCGTAAAAATCTTGTTAATGACCAAAACTGCCACTTCTACTATTGTTTATTTTTATATTTTGTATATTTTAAGCTTCACACTTCATAACTGATCTAATTTTTAGGGTTCCGTACACAAATAGCAAACGAAACCTTATTATTGATGTCACTCTGCTGTCTGTCCGTCACTTTGTCCGTATGTCACGGGGCTCTAGCTCATAGATGGAATGAGAAACAGACGTTACAGAACTGAAATTTAGACATTTTGTGTAGAATGTTGACACAACACCGAATAAGTATTGAATTAAAAATTATATTAAGTTCTTTTTTAGGGTGGGGGGGCCATGGCTATGGCCACGCTATGGCCACGCTATGGCCACGCTATGGCCATTCACGGAAAAATATAATATTTTTTTACCCTATCATGTGGGACGTCATTGTCTAAAACTGAAATCTATCTTTTATACCATTCCCACTCTAAAACGCTTATTTTATTCACTGAAAACAGTGAATAAAATAGTACATTTTGATGCGAGTGCAAACTCGACTGCGTCACGGCAAAAAAAGTCATGTCACTCTAAATATCAACACTTTCGCACGTGTATCAAACAATGTTTTTTAACACAACTGCGAAAAATTACATGAAATAATAAAATAAAAGCAATTTTGTTGCCAATCAATACAGATACAAGTCAAACGCAGTCTGGTTGACGCCAATCTCTACTACAAAAGACCAATGTCTCTTTCTAATGGCTTTTTAATAATAGTTCTAGAATAGTTAAAATCATAATATAAATTTTGACGTCTAAAATTGTTTTGAATTTTTAAAACATCTTTTGCTATTTAACATTATTAATATATTTAATAATAATATAAAAGTTTGAAAATACTCATCTTGAATAGTTTTTAGTGTATCCGGTTACTTCCAACAAAAAAGACACTAAAACAAAGGTTTACATGCTTACTAAATGATGTCACCGGTTTCCCCTAGATGGCGTCAGTTGTAAAAACAAAAAGCACGAGTGCGAAATACCTATGTCATTTTACGTACGTACGCTAAACAGGCACGTAATCTATCATATTTTGAGCAGGGGTATTAAAAAGTCTTTATAAACACTATTTTGGTGTTTGAATTTAGAACCCACCAATATATTCTACCTACATCTCAATGCTTAAACAACCTTCTTGCGCAAAAAATACTCGATACAAACTCCTTGCGCAAATAATACTCGACATAAAAACTCTTTGTGCAAATAACTCCTCGAAATTTGATTGGTCGATATTGCGACAAGGAGTTTAGCATTAGAATAAAAACTGTTTTGTGTTCTTTGCTGTCATGACAGAAAAAATATGTCTATTTTCGCTTAAATTATTTATTTTTCTCGTAGTCATGGTGTAAAGTATTTATAGTATGCAACTCTTGAATAAAGTACGGATTGCCTCAAGGGCCAAGAATCACTCGCGTCGCTTAGGATTCTAACACTTCAATCACTCGCTACGGTCGTGATTCATCTATGGCCCTAGCTTTAAATCCGTCCTTTATTCACTCATTGCATAATGTACTATTATTTCATTTTTATCTTCAAAAATAAAATATCCACGACCTGACTGGTAGTCCTGTGGGAAAGTTCGCGTATGGAGAATTTTTTTTCAGGAATACTTAGTAGGTATCCTAGTAATTATTTTAGACTCGGGTGGACATCCGCCACCTGGTACATTTTCTAGTTATGACATCATCAAAAATGACGGCTGCTCGATTCTTGGACTGCTTATATCTATGTTAATACTTGATAGATTTTCATGAAACTTGTACTCTTTGTACTCTTTGTACTTGTACGCAGGTGAATACCAACCTGGGTTGAATATAGTCTGCCGATTGATTTGGCAACTAGGCCATATCCACAATTTTATACTTAGCGCGAAAAATGCAACTGTATGCGTGTGGAGATCTTTTATCACATGATCTTATGACACCATCCCGCGGCACCCCCGCACCAGCCACTCCAGCAAAGGGCACTACGCAATGCGGACGGACGCGTCCATTTAAACATTTTCAAAGCTAGTATTTTTCTGTTTTTTGTTTTAAAAAAAATTTAAAGCTACTATTTGTTCTGTTTTGTGTTAAAATTTGCGACAATATGTTGAACTTATGTCCTTTTTCGTACAAGTATGCGTAATTTGTGTAGGAATTTAGATATAAAACACTGGTTGTTTAATGCTACCAGCATTTCATAGCACTAAAACACCAATTGCAAAGGCTGCAGTAAAAGCTACCAAAAATACTTGGTATATAAAATAAAATTTCATCTCACCGCATGATACAAAAAATAGCTCAAGCTCGTGCATAGACCTGCAAGAACTCTTTCGGTATGATCGTTCTGATAACTGTTCACTGTTTAATAAATAGGGGTTAATGGCAAAACTACAAAAAAGTTAATTGTTAAATGTGCTAGAGACATCTTATGGCAGCACCAGAGACGCCAACAAATTCAAATCTGATGATAAGACCTGTTATACGAGTATAGTGGGTGTCTGAGAGTGCAGAAACAAGGTAGTGGCATTGTTATAGATATTGCCTACATATATGAGTTATGTTCCATTGCCTGTTTACAATGTAATACCAATCACAACTTTAGTGCCTTTTATGGTGATGAGGAAGATGAGGTATGATTCAATTGTTTATCTGTGCAAAGAAGGAGGCAACTAAACCACCAGTTCTGGGTGGGATTGGTTATCAGTAGAGGAAGCAGACTTTAGAATGTCGATTCATTCAAAATGTGCAGCTTGTGTTGGTTTACAGTAGTACCAACTTATCTGTAGAATGAACTAGCTTATTCCGGGCTTGTCATTGGCCAATATTCAATCAGATGTGCTAGTTCCGCTATTTTCATTCTACAGAATATATTCTACAGAAATTACTATACTAAAATCATTCTCGTTAATTGTTAGCATTAATTTACATAATGGTGCCAGCTTTAACCTGTTCTTCTTCTGCCAATGTGGTGGTAAGGGGTTAGATCCAACCTGTAACAATCCTTTTTAAGATGGTTAGATCAAGATCTAATATAATCAAATCACATTCTGCAGTTGGATGATATTATGATGTATTTTTGTAGTAATAGAAAATAATACATATTTTAACAAAATTGTTGTTTATTTATTCTAAGTGACAGTATAATTTTATTAATATTCGCCTTGATTATAGTAATAACCACATACTGACTTAAATAGTAATAACCACATACTGACTTAATATACAAGCAGTCCAAGAATCGAGCGGCGGTCATCTTTGATGACGTCCTAACTGGAAAATGTACCAGATGGCGGATGTCCATCCGCCGTGTGAGTGTAAAATACTTACAAGGACACCTACTAAATATTCCTGAAAAAAAAATTATCCATACGCGAATTTTCTCACAGGCCTACAGTCAGGACCAGGACTGGCCGGGGCGTGACGCGCTCGTCACGGGAATGTGCAGGGCTAGAACAAACATGGCCGTGAGGCCCAAAATGCGGTAAAGTCAATCGTTTTGCCTGGCGGGCAGCTGGATCACATAGTTCTGGCCCTCTCTTTGAAGGTATGAGGTATAGTAGGTCTCTTTAAAAAAAGGCTTAAAAGGTGCCAAAACAATGATTATCAAATTCTTTTAGATGAAATGAGTAGCGCTTGTGCGGAAAAACACTTCTCTTAGTTTTGGAAGGCAACTTCAAAGTTTCTTAAAAGTAAAAGTAGTGTCCCTACAACCTATTGATGGTGAAAATGAAGCGAGAGTTATTGAAAACTTATTTTGGGATCGTTTCTTGCAAGTCTCAGAGAGTAGGGTATTTGATATGCTCAGAACAATGGCGCTAGGTAAGTCTGCTGGTCACGACAGTATTGGCGTTGAGCATCTTCATTTTGGAGGCCCGTCAGTCGTAGTGTTCCTCTCTGTATTCTTTAGTACGTGTCATAGGCACGCCCACTTACCATCAGATCTACTTATAACGATAGTCTCGCCCATTATTAATAAAAGTAAGACATTGTTAGCATCTAATAGATTATTTATAATAAAGACTATCGCCCGATATCGCTATCGCTTGCTACAAATAGTGTATCGTGTGCAAAATTATTTCATTCGGTTCTCCTAATATTTTATAAAAATTTATTTGCAATAACATTTAATTTATGAAAGATAGTTCCACTGATTTCAAAATTTTAGAGAAAAACCCCGATGTTTGAATGTTTTTTCGACTTAAGCTGCGCTTTTGAAAGAGTGGACTACAGAATTCTTCGGAAAAAATTGCGCGAGAGAGGTCTGCCCTTAGACTTAATCAAATAATCAACATCCTTGCTAGCTTGTACGCAGATGAGAAGAACATGGTTAGATGGTGCGGGGCGCTGTCATAGCAATTTGTGTTGCCGTGCGAAGTAAGGCAGGGGGGCCTTACCTCTCCCTTGCTCTTTAACCTGTACGTTGATGCTCTGATTGGTGAACTTAGGGGACTCGTGTCGGCGGTGAGTGTGTATTAATTATAATTTTGTAAACAATCTCAGCTACGCCGATGACATGATCCTCCTGAACCGTTTAGCTGCAGCTCTGAGACGTTTCTTAGTGATCTGCGAGAGGTATGCAGCTGATTCAGCTGAGCTGAACACAGGTTGGTTTACAATACTGGCAAGTCTGTGGGTATGGTGTTTTCAAAAAACCGTAAAGCTGTTAACCTGAACGGAGAAAGTGTTTTATTTGTGAAAAGCTTCAAATATCTAGGACATTGGTTCACATGTAATCTTCATGATGACGTTGATTTGAATAGAGAGAGACGTTCCTCAGCTGTTTGTGCCAAAATCATAGGTCGTAAGTTCAGCAAGGGATCACGCGACTCGAACACCTTTTTAAAATCTACTGCCAAACGATGTACACGCCGCATTTATTGATGAAATATTTGAAGGAAAACTTCCGCAAATTTAAAGTGCAATATAATCATGCATTCCGTATTCTCTCCCGTCTGCCGCGATGGTGTAGTGAATCCACGATGTTTGCTGAGGCGCGCCTGCCGTGTGCTGAGGCTGTGATCAGGCACCGGGTGGCAAGCTTTAGGTTGGCTCTTTCTACCATTAGCAAAGGCTTGTAAGGACTGTTTACAACTACAGTCAGTCTGTTGCTACTTTCTGGTTAAATTTATTGAAACCTGTGGCGAACATACCTCAAGTTGTGCTTATGACCTGCGTTACAAAAATGTGTTTATTTTTATATTTCTTTAGTGATTAATGAAATTAGATTTTATCTTATTTTAATGTTATTGTAGTTTTTATGATGTAATTTAAAATTGGGATTAATGGTCACAAATAAAGATTTTATTTCTTTATTAATTTAGCTTTTCTTTATTTATATTTGTGTTGTACTGTGTGAAATGAACTTGGCACAAGATGTCATATCTACATTATATTTATGTGTATTTATAACTCATGTACTTATCCACAATATACTTATATTAAATATTATACCCAACCCAACTTCGATTGTATTGTTATTTTATTGCACGTATTTTATTTGTAGATTCTGAAAATGTAATTAAATAAGTATTGTAGTTAAGCCCTTGAGAATGCTGAATAGCGAAACCGGTTGGGTATAATATTTAATATAAGTATATTGTGTATAAGTACATGAGTTATAAATAAACATAATGTGTATTAATTTCCACCAAGTGCCAACAATCACAAGCATCAACTATATACATTATATTTATACAATATATTTTATTTAAAGTACTTTTGACGTTGCCATTCTTCAGTATGTCATCAATTTGGTCAGTTTGTGTCCTTCTAGAGCGTTCCTGTCGTGCTTTACCTTCCATTTCTTGAGTAGGTACCATTAATTTCTTTTGTCACTCTGCTTTCATTCATTCTCTCTATTTGCCCAAACCACTGAAGTATTCCTTTTTCTATTCTAATTACTAGATATTATTACAGGCCGCAATGATTCCGTACGTTGATATTTTTCACTAATGCCATACCCATCATTCACTACCATACATAAGGTTAGGAGCAACACTCAAGTGACTGCTTTTGCAGTCACACTTTGACTGTCCACAATGGAGTGCAGGGCTCCGTTAAAGAAGAGTTATAGATTTTTCTACTTCCTCTTATTAATGGCGTATCATCTATTTCCACAAATATGTTTGCTACTAAGATAATTAGTTTTCACTTTTACTGCTAGTAGTTTTTCTAGCTATTATTTTTCTTTCTAGAGTGTAGTATTGGGTTACGATTGCTTACAACGCCACGAGCTGCTACACACTGTCCTGCACGGTCTTGGGCTGAAGGATGAAGTGACGCATCCTCAGCGCGACCAGTACATAAGGATCTTGTGGGAGAACATAAATCCTGGTAAGTGTTGGGGTACCATTATCGACAAAGATACGCGCTGCTACAGACGGTCATTAAATTTGTACTAGATAAATAAAAATTCGCAGGCATTCAATATTTTGTAAACATTTCAATTTCAGTTTAATCGTATACCTATTAGTTATAAATAAAAATCTCAAATATAATCAATCTTATCGTTATACCTAAATATGAATATTTAAAATTTTCTTGATAGTTTATTTATTTATTACTGAATGTACATTTACACAAAAATATAGTTTGTTACAGAAACCAAACACAAATTTTATCAGTAGAAAAAAAAATCAAGAAGTTTTAATTTATCATCCCGAAATTATGTTCTATCAATAAAAGTAAAAACAACAAAAGTCTACAAGTAGATACTCGATGGAAATTTGTTTTCTTTGCTTATTCAAGTAAAATTTTATCATCTTAAAAAAGTTTTGTTTCAGAATACAGTAATTTGTTCCACCTCAACACAGACAATGGAACTGATATAGGAGATGGATTCGATTATGATCCGTTAAGTGTTATGCATTTCCACGATCGAGCATTTACCAAAAATGGTAAAGCTACAATTTCACCACTCGTAAGTGCTATAATTTTGATGTCAATGGGTAGAGAAATATTTGAAAAGAACCTTGCACAAAATATACGGGAAAAGCCATTAGTCGATTTGCCATCAGGGTAGGCAGTGTATTTTGTTTGTTTTGCACGCAATGATATACTGGGTGTTAAGATGATAACCTTTTTCCTTCAAACGGGGTGTTCTACCTATCAATATTAATAACTTTTACTAGGAGCCAACCCTGAAATCGCGAAAACAAAATCAGCTGTTCTGTAGAAAACTTGATTTTTATTTCACGATTTCAGGGTTGGCCCTGTACTAAAAGTTGTTCATATTGATGGGCAGAACATCCCGTTTTAAGGAAAAAGGTTATCCGCTTAACACCCAGCATAGTAGAAGAAATTAAGATATTTATGAGTGCACGCCATTAACCTGAAACTTTGGAATAATATAAATTATGTTATGTTAATCAAATGTCATAAAGGTCAGAAAGTACAATTATGGCTAGTTTCGAAGGTAATGAAATGACAATAATCACAATTTCAAAACAACATACAAAAATGTTAGTTTGACAGCACTAGTTTACTCAACTTATCGACAAGCTTTTTCGTGCGAGTTATACGTGAATCATGCTAAGTTTAATTCCAACAGAATAAAGTGCAAGGTTGAAGAGATCTCGGTCTTACCCACAGAGTTTTAATAACTAGCAGACCTAACATCCTACTAATATTATAAATGCGAAAGTTTGGATGTTTGGGTGGATGGATGGATGGATGGATGAATGGATGGATGTTTGTTACTCTTTCACGCCGTAACTACTGAACCGATTGGGCTGAAATTTTACATGAATGTAGTTCTAGACTTGGAATAGGACATAGGCTACTTTTTATCCTATAAATCAGTTCCCATAGGATGAAAATGAGCTTTCAAATTTCTATAGAAAAGTGATGTGTCACCCTTTCACGCCATGCTTACGAAACCGATTAGGCTGAGATTTTGCATAAATGTAGTTCTAGACTTTGAATAAGACAAAACCTACTTTTTCCCTTTGTTCCCATGGAAAAGCTATAAAAGAGACACACAAAATGGGAAACAGTGGCGCATAACACACACATTTCACCAGTTGTGTTTACTGTAGGTAACAGTCCGAATAATATTGACTGATTTTATTGGAGTACACAAAAACTAATTCACCGCGGGTGAAACCGCGGGCAAAAGCTAGTTAATAATAAACGCATAGAGTCGACGTGAAGCAGTTTTAGCTCAGTGAGTTACGGGCTCTTTTAAATATAAATATTGCTTGATTCCAGACCAAATACTTACATCTATAAGTACCTACGTAATGAGTGATGTTGTGTGAATGCGGTGTGCGGTCAAACCTAAACTGGTTTTTGTCACACTGTTAGTATATAAGTCTTATTGTAAACACTGTTTTGTTAATAAATGATGATGATGATGATGATGATGATGATGATGATGATGATGATGATGTACGAGAGATTATATAGTTTATATACATTGATATAACAAAAGGTAGATACGGTACGTTCTCATATTGTCAACTGAAAAATGGACCTCTTTTATAGACAAGCTTCACCAAACGACAGAGATAGAGCGATAAGCGTCGGCAGTGGCGCGAGCGAGATAAGTTACACAAAACAGGCCCGTTGGGCCTATATTTGCAGGGCCGCGCGCGAGAAGTGGGGTACCGCATCTTCCTTTTGTTTCATCCTAAGGTTTAGGTACATTGATAAGGTATTAACAAATATGTTATAGTAAAAGTTTGGTGGAATAATAAATGAATTTTTTAAGCATAAGTCATCCAAAACAACCCATTTTTATACGTTTCTTCGTACCATATAGCTTAAATGTACCAAGCTTATTTTTGTATGGAAACTTGCCACGCTATTTAATCCTTATGTTTGGTCTGCCATGTCTGTTGTCTTACTATATAATACACATATGCCTCTTACTACCGAGGTCGTTGCGGCAACTAACACATCCTCAGGACGTTGCGGGTGCGCCAATACACGGAAATATAGGAGTTTGCATGAAGGAAGGTTATCTTGTGAAGCTAGGATGCTGATCAAGTTATCGTGGGAAAACCTTTCAGAGGTTTTGTAACATTTGTAACAATAAGAAAAACAACAATAACACAAAAAGACAATTGTAATTGCAATTTTTTTTACCAATTTTGACATTACTTGAAATATGAATGAAATCGTATAAGAAACAAATTTAACCAATATTGAAAAAAACCGGTCAAGAGCCAATAGGACACTGAGGGTTCCGTATCGTTCACATAAGTTTATAGACTCAAACTATTTGAATATAAATGACAACCTGGAAAATGTATGAAACAAAACTGCTAAATTTAGTTGGTCGACTATATCTCATATAAAAAGCTTACTTAGCTGTGATAGTTTTCCATTTAGCTTCATTATTCCTTTAAATATTACGGCTGTATATTTTTTCATAGACCTATCCAAAAACAACCGTTTCGCCGGCAGGGGGATACTTGACTGTAGCAAAAACTAGCGCTGTCGTCGCTACAATATGTGTTGCTTCACACAGTTTAGAGTATTCCAAAGCGATGGTTTTCGCAATAAAAATATAATCTCAGTTAATGAGAACTGTGAATTTCTTAACTGTCTGAAGCAACATATATTGTAGCGACGACAGCGCCATCTGTTTCTTAAGAACAAGGCATGAAATTACATAACGCCCTCGTGAGCGTTCAGTATGTGCATTACAAGCTAGTTAGATCAAATAGTCACAAAAATATTCAGTGGACAAGTATGGTGGAAAAATTCAAGGGTCTAGGTAAGTACCTCTGTGGCGCAATTGGTAGCGCGCTTGTCTGGGAAACAAGAGGTCGCAGGTTCGAATCCTGGCCCGAGGAATGTTTTCAAATTCTTGTCTTCACATTTGTTTCTAATTTATCTTTTCTGGTTTGTAATGCACTCTAATAATAATATTTAGAGTCATAGTTGCCATCACTCGTTTGCCCTAGTTAAAGCATCTTGATTTAACTTTTAATAGGTAATTATAATATTAAAATATAATTTCAACTACTCAGATGTTTTTTTTGTTTTTTTTTTTAGATGCCAGAATTATTGATACAGCCTTCAAAGGAATTATCACAGGTTGATCAAAAAAAGTTACAATTAATTTTTGGTCATGAGTGCAATAGACGAAACGTTGGAAAGTTATTAAAATCTTGCAAGAGAGCTTTTCAATCTAATACTAATTCTGCTGATACGCAAAAAAATGGAAACGAAATTGACAATGACTTGAATGACGAAGCTAACCAAATAAAGAAACTCGCGTTTCACAGAAACAATACTGATTCTAACCCAAAACAAAACACCGAAAATCTAAAAGAATTGAAATCAACTGTATTAAACCAAGATACAACCTCATATGTAGAAGTAGATCATACTGATGTATATGTTTTTACTGAAACTGTAACTAATGAGAAACATCAACCAATTGATGAGGTTCAAACTATATCCAGCAGACTTATTTCACAAGATAATACAAATAAAGGGGAAACAGGTTTCACAATAGGTGATCTAGATAGCACCAAAAACAAGAAAATAGATGAAACAACATTTAACAATGAAATTATCCATGTTACTGGTACATTCCAGAGTGAAGGTTAGTAACTTCAGAGACGTTACGGCTCTTAAGTTAGAATTTGTGTGTGTTTTATTTTTTAACAGGATTGTAATGTGAATTGATAAACGTCTGGCTATGTTGGTACAGTTGAATATTTTGTAAGGAGCCCCCCGCATTCTCATTACACCGTTACTTAATTAATCATTAATATGAAATATTATTATTTTATTTATTCCGGTACGTGTAACTGAGTCAACTACATAAACCTAGCTGAATAAAAAGTATATATTCATTATACCAAAAACCGAGCAGAAGTAAAAAAAAGATAAATTACATAATATCTGAAATGATGTGTCCTGATTAATATTTTAATTTTTATCAAGAACTTAAACTAAATAAATACTAAAACAAGGTCCAAATTAAGGCAATTTTATACCTACTAAGATTCGATTTGAAACTATAATAGAAATAAATTTCTATATTTTAAACACTTGGCAATTTATCCATCGCAAGGAAATAAAAAAATAAATTTATATTATTGCGGTAAAGAAAATCGGAAAAGTAGATCTGGACGTGTGAAACTTTGAACCTTACGTCCAAATTTACTTTTCTGATTTTCTATACCGCAATAATATAAATTTAATTTAAGAATCGATTTTATAAATTTGTAAAATAAATTAATACTTGGCCAAATTAAAGATATTTTAACTAAAAATGAGTTCCCTTGATTATTTTTAAAGAATTTTAGTTATCCTAACTGTAATTATTAATTTTGGTATATTAGAGCACGTTCACAGCTTGTTTCCCCTGGAACGACAGAGAGATCAGTATGGGACGAGTCGTGTGAGAAAGTGCGATGCACTTGCTAAGGTCACCAGCAGTAGTTGTCGCTTTAAGCAATGACCAAATGCAACAATTCGCGTAACACGGCGAATAAAAGCGAGGTTTAGGTTATTTAGGATGTGGCCTAAGAGTATTTCTTTAATTTCTATTATCAAAGATTGCCTAAAAGTGATTTCATTATTTTAGGCTTATTTGGAGTAGTTTCTTTTAGGTCAATTTATTGATTGGCATTTTATCTGAGTTAATACGTAAAAACACTGTTAGTCAAACTAGTGGCATTACGGTACATGGTGATTCTCTAGTTGGGATACTAAATGCTTGAAAAAAGTGGTGTATAGTAGATGAACTTTAAAAAATCTTTTTTTAGTTTTGGTAATATGTGTGTCGTTATAAGATTTTTTTTATTTCCAGAATCTCCAACAGTGGCTTGAAATTAAGAGAAATTATAAATGAAAATAATATAGAGAAAAGTATTTATATTCATGTGAACATAATGAAGCATAAATTCAATTAAAACCTGTAACTACTTTTATATATTTGTTTTTATTTCGAACATCTTGGTTTTGAGTGACATAAAGCAAAATTACTTTTATATTTATTGAAATTACCTACTGAAATGGAAAGATTTACAAATATATATAAATACAAAGCTTTTTAATCCTCGATCTTGAAGAGAGACATGTGTTTCACAATTCACGAGTAATTTGTACGTATGTTCTGTCTCCTTAACCAACAATCAAAAATACTGTAGCATTCATAAACGGAATTTTTAATTAAAAATAAGGGTCCTTTAAAACAAAAGGGAAGTTTCAACAAACAGGAACAGTTTCATTTTATTTACACAATATATAAAGTACTCATTGTTTAGGTAGGCCTATGATTAACATGTCCAAGACTAAGGCCGGAGGCGAGAAGCCAGAGACCATTGACCACTATATTTATCTTGGATTGTTTATCCTTTAGCAAAGGAGTAAGAGAGATCTTTGCTGTATACAACTGGGATGTCCATGCATTAAATGCAGCCCGCATTTAAGAAACTTGAAAACATTTTCAGGGATCGAAAGTCAACTTATGTGTACTGCTTACAATGACGGACAGTGACCAAACATGGACGCCAAGCCAAGGAGGAGTTGCGCAATGGTGGTGGGGCGAGCCATGCTAGGCTTCACATTCTTAGATCATGTCCCGAATATAGTGATTCATCATAGAACCAAAGTTGTTGAGGGTTTATCGCGAATCACAGGACAAAAATAGCGATCAACAGGGCACTTGGCCCAGTGAAGTGATGGCAGGTGGAGTAAATCTCTGACAGAATGTTGGCCAAGAGATGGCGGCCTATGAGGAGTCAGCAGACCGCTAGCTATGTGGGCCGATGACATTAACAGTGTAGCTGATAAAATATCCAATCGGCCCAAGATAGGAATTGGTGGCGTAAAAAAGTGGAAGATTGTATACAGCAATTGGCAGAAACAAGCTATCAATGGTGACTTATAGTTTACAGCAAACAAGTACGATTCACACTCAAAAACCCACTAATTAAGATAATCAACGCTGTTGGTCTTGATGATGAAGACGTGAGATGGGGATGCCGGGAAGTGAAAATGCAGTTTTTTTGGAAACACCGCGGACTGGCCACAAGTTCACCCATCGCGCGCCTTTTTTCATGCGTCAGCGCCCGCGGTGAGAACAAATGTTTGAAATTTTATATAGCTGCTCACGGTACCTCGATAGAGCAGCTCAAGGTACACCAGGGCGCGCCTTGTGGAGAATTGAGCGGCGTTAAGAAAAGTACTAGATCACAGCGCAGCAGCCACGACTCAAGAAACGCGTAACGGATGAACTCAGTGTCGAGCGTCAAGAATAAATAATTTTGTTTTTTCTGCGCGCTTTTTGTAGCTTTCTTACACAACCCAAGATGCCGAAAATAATTAAGAGGGTATGGGCATCGACGTAACTTTACTTAATTGTTGTGGGTTAAATAAAGAAATGAATTCACCTGATTCCTTTATTTTTTTATTGACGTGATATACTCTTTGCCGTAACTTAGTATGTTTTCAGCTAGGATACATTATTATTGTAGACAGAATCGTGCCAACTTTAATAACACCACCCTGAATACGCCCGACGCGGTAGCAGCCGCTACCGCCACTGCCTGAGTCGTGGCATGGCAACGCCCGGAGCAAGAAGCAGCGCAAGGTGCACCTCGCACCGCTTACTTATGGCCAGGCTTTTCAGGGTTACTGCCTCCTGCCACAACGAATGTTCGCGCCTGTTACATCTAACAGTACATTGAGAGTTTCCGCACGATGCGTCATTTACAGCTTCCACTTTTCTGCAGCAAGCAATCGTTTCTAATGGTCGAACTCCGATACAGTCATGACGCACAATTTTTTTCGGTATACAAAAGAATGCGCGATACAAGTTTATTTACAAAATTCTTACAATGGTTGTTGTGGAAATTCGCATCCTAAGGGGTTCAAAGTTTTAACAAAAAAAGGCGCAATCCTGACACACCTCTTTCACTTTATATATCCGTTACAGGAATTCACAACAGTTATACAACTGTGTTGAAACAATTAACAAAACACAACATAGCCTACCGGTTAAAATTAGATCAAATGGCGAATTTAATAAAAATAAAAAAGTTTATTTATTGTAAACTCACAAAACGAACGTTTTTAATGTTTCTTCCGTGACTATCTGTAAATTAAAATAAATATTTAAAAAACGGATAGGACTCACTTTTTTAACTGTGCGAGGAGGCACAGGTCGAGCTTTCGATGAGATTATGACTCATCATCATCAGGACTCTTCGGGAGTACTTTTGCCCACGGCGGTCAGTCGAGTACTAAGCTTCCTCCCCACTCTCAACGCCGCTCGCCTTTCCGCTCTTCGGCTGCTTTCGGAGGTTTCCAGTATCGAAGCCAGACTCGACCGGACATTTGATAAAGTTTTCACTACTACTTCCGGGTCACGTGTTTCATTAGGTCCAGTCACACAGACGGCACTGATAATGTCCTCAACCACTGTTGGCACTTTTTTGTCATACGAAGCGTCAAGCACAGGTTGCCAGGTTGGCGCCAAATGCCAACCACGGTCTCTGTTGAAATTCGGATGCCTACCAATTTCGATTGCTTCCATCACCTTATGGGGAACAAAAAATTTCTCCTTAGCCAGTACGGTGGCTTTATCAAAACGAATATAGTGCCTAGTATCCGAATTTAAGGCGTGTTCAGCCACTGCTGAGCCGTTTATGTCCAGCTTTTTTATGTCCAGTCGAGTCTGGCTTCGATACCGGAAACCTCCGAACGCAGCCGAAGAGCGGAAAGGCGAGCGGCGACGAGAGAGGGGAGGAAGCTTAGTACTCGACTGACCACCGTGAGCATAAGTACTCCCGAAGAGTCCTGATGACGATGATTCATAATCTCATCGAAAGCTCGACATGTGCCTCCTCGCACAGTTAAAAACGTGAGTCCTATCCGTTTTTAAATATTTATGATGTCAACTCACTCTAATTTTAATGAATGTTTATCTGTAAATTAGTAATAATAGCTTAATAAATATAATTTTCTTCAAAAAACCAGTTAATTCTTCTGTTTTATATCATTTATAGTTAGTTTATTTAAGTTTTTGCTATAAGCTGTGTTCTTAAAAACCAGTTAAAATGGCTTTTATTTGTTAGTTTTTATTTTTATGAATGAACACACAGAAATAATATAAAGTAAAATGTGCTATATTTTGACCCCTCAGTGGGGTTGTCATCAATGAGAGGTCAAAATATAGCACATTTTACTTTATATTATTTCTGTGTGTTCATTAAATTAGTAATAATAAAATATATATCTTCAGAGATCTTTTTTTTGTAATTTTGGTAAAACGACATTTACTGGCGAAGTTACTTGTTACTTAGAAAGTAAGAAATGAGATAACTACATATTCTAAAAGCTGCTGAATATTTCAATATCTCTGATAGAAACCACAACTAGTGTTTGTCGCAAAAAAAGTTGTTATTCTTTTTCTGTACAAAATGGAGCTTGGGATGATAATTTTACATAGCAAAATGTCACGTCAGGAGTTTTTCTCAGGAGTCTTTCCACCGTCGATATGTAATTTTATATTTTCTTCTCACCACATAGTAAAATTGTATAAAATAAAGTATCAATCCACGTTTGTCATAATCTTCCAACTAGATTTTATTTAGTTTTTACCATAATTTAGATTTTTTAGATCTCTGTATGAGAAATGTTTACACGTGTAACGCATTCTCTTTTAATCTACAGAAGAAGAAAAATATCAAAGTTTCGTAATCAAGTCTTCAAAAATGTTTTGCTTTTGTAGCGCTTGTACAGACTGGCTTAACTAAACCATAAGAAGTGGCTTATAAATGGCCTTAACCAATCAAATGTGCATATTATCTTCAGTTTTTAGAAGTGTTTAAAAACATTCTTCTTAGTGCTAAATTTATTTTATTTATTTATTTTTTATATTTAATTTTTATTTATTTGACCCTGTGCGAAGCTGGGGTGAGTCACTAGTAAATAATAAAACAGCAACGAAGAAAACTCATGTACTAAAATAAAAATGAAAAATATTTTTATTTCAGAAGAACTAATAAAAATAATCCATTTTATTGTAATTCAATAATATTACATAATTTGTAGTGAGCGGCTTGGCTTGAACATGAAATTTATATTTCTTAAATTGTTTATTTTTTTTATTTCAGTAAAGTTAATTATTACAAAACAAACACTTGGAAGTCATTTTAAACAACCTGGTAAAGCACGTTTTATTTTAACTTTTGTACGTAGATTAGTCTTATTTTTACAAAAAATTATTAGGAGCCAACGGTCCTTGCACAAAAGTATGTAGTAGGATTTTTATACTGATTGTTTTTCTAAAATACTACATTTTAAATGAGACTTGAAAAAGCCATACTCTATAGATAGGTAATCTAGTAAATATAACTAATAAAATATATATTATATTTGAAGTTATGCAGCAAGAATATTGTACAATTTTTTTTTCTGTTATACTGAAAAAGTAAAATATTATTATTTAAAATTAAACTCAACATTTTGAGTTGCAATCGTGACAATTTATCCGCTCGGTCGGTTGTCTTCTCTAACCACGGCTGCACCGATGCCACTGACACCAGCCCAGTTTACCCAATTATAGTGACATTGCAAGCTTAATTTAAATAGTTACAGAATGGTACTTAAAATGGTAAGTGACAGAATAGAGTGGATAACGCATATGGTAAAATGACTCTACTCTGCCCCCTTCAGGCTCTTTCAGTAAACGGTTACTAGACAAAAGCAAGGAGAGCCTCTGCTCTTCAGATAATATAGTACGCTTGATACTTTACTTGTAACCAGCCACCACTACGTAACGCCTTGTGGCAAGCTGGGGAGGTTCGAACAACATGAGATCCCTATTACTGGATATCTTTTGTGTATTTAAATACACGAAAAGGCTTCCTTCTTCGAGGCACAGGTCGAGCTTTCGATGAGATTATGACTCATCATCATCATCTGCGGGAGTACTTTTGCGCACGGCGGTCAGTCGAGTAAAAATCCTTAAGGAGAACGCACCTTAAGATGTCCCATGCTGCTTATAGAGATCAATCTATTTAAGACCAACATCAATGCAAATCAAGCCATGCTGGAAACATCACAAAAGATTGTGACAGGGACTGTTGGCATCACGCCATAACGCTAATAATGACGAGATGTCATCGCTGCCTGCGCGGAATGTGTGAATGCTGCATTTTGGGGATCAGCAAACTGAAGCTCCGCTGTCTCCAATCACACTTGGTAAAGAAACAGACCCTCTTAATCAATGGCCCTGCGGCTGAGACATCACGCCTGAAAATCTTCGCTTCGAGAGAACTAGAAGTATGAAACCGTTAGAGTCTGAAAAGGAAAAGGACTTTTTATCTTTTAGACTCCCTGTGCCGGCTTTAGCAGTGCTGGTGCTGCTAACTTTTGGCCGCAGGGCATCGTTTTCCGGCACTTTAAGGAAATGAAACATATAATGTTTAGGACTTTATACCGGGTGTAAATAGAGTGCGACCATTAAATGAAACCACATTTTGTACCGACCCTACTGAACCACTTTTCCCATGAATCATACCCGCGGACAGCCTTAGTTTTGGAAATAATTGAGTTCCAAACAAAAACGCGTGAACCCTAACGCACCGACATACGGGCGAGTTTAGAGAGAGCGTTGACCTCAAACAGCTGCAAGTTTCACGGACGACGCTCTTAATGGTAGCACTCTATTTACACCCGGTATATGGTGATGATAGTGGATATGGCGATGGCGATGACGATGACGATGATGATGATGAAAATAAAATAAAAACTTTTTTTTAGTTACTACCTTTTAGCTTAGTAGGGAAGTACTATCGGGAAATGTTTTGTTGAGCCACAATTCACTCCCCCTTAATGATCACGAAATATACTAAACTATAAAGCCTACAACCTTAAAATTGAGCAGGTATTTCCCTGATATAAGGAAGAATTTTAAGAAATTCAAATTAACGGAGTTCAAGTTTGCAGCAGCTTCTTAGGATTTTAATAATTTGAACTAAAATTACAAACATATTGCCTCTAAAATGTGAAACAAAACTCCAAAACTTAGTTGGTCAAGCATTCGTGGGTACGTAAACCTAAAACTACATAATTAATCGGCATTTTCAGTATTTGTTGTTGAAATAAAGTATATGGCACATAATGTTTAATTCTGTTTACAAGTCCCATTGGGACGAGTTGAGGAATTTCAAATTAAATATTTTTTCCATTCCCAACTCGTCCTACTATGTTTTTCTTTTGTTTTTATGTCGGTAAAGTACACACGCAAACAAAACTTTCATCAGAGGTAAAATCGGTATTTAAAAGACAAAAATATTCGCGAAATATAATTTAAAAATCAACAACATTCATATTGTTAAAATTGTTATTTTGTAGTTGCTTATAAAATTTAAACAAACATAAAATAGACAAATCGGTATCTTGATTACTCAAAAAACATAAACAACACTTTTCTCCCTGACATTACTTCACGCTTATTTTATTGTAAAAAATATGGTGGGACGAGTTGGGAACGGAAAAAATATTTAATTTGGAATTCCTCGACTCGGCCCGTTGGGATATGTTAGCAGTGGGACGAGTTGAGGAACGAGTCGAGTGCGCTTTGTCACAATTATCACTTTGTATAGCCATAAAATTCAGACCAAATAAAATGTCAAGACGTAGTTTACTCTGTGTAACGGGTGAAGCAGGCTTTTGGCCAGTTTCGTGTTCGTACACCGCTTGAAACTCACACTTTGCACATTGCCCAATCTGTCTCAGTTTTTAGTTGGCGGCAACACTCACTAAGTGCACACATGTTGTTACATCTACCCCTAAACCGTACTTAGCCTAAACATAACTCAACCTACCTACTTAATATCTATCCTAGGTACCTATATACACATACGAGTATATAGATGTTGTTTAGGCAACAAACAACGCAGCGTATTGCCCCCGCGCCCGGGCCCCTGGCTCGGCACTTGGCCGTGTGAAACACACAAGGACAGACGCCGTTGTAATTATCATAACTTATAATCATTTTGAAGGAGTAAACTATAAATTAACTACATGTTGGTATTATTTAAAAGGAAGATCCTAAGCATAAACAGATGTTTTGATCACTAACTTGGCCAAATGTGATCCCTAATGGTGTACCGGACTTTACGTTATGCACCTCAGTTAGTAACCCTAGTTCTTTTAGAGTAGTAAGGGATGAGACCTAACCTGACCCTGGCTAATATTCTTAGAATCCCAAGTCCTAGATTTCCCGTTAAACTAATTAGTGCTAATTCAATTGTAAAGGGAGTTCACTACAAGGCGGGAATCTATGGTTTAATCTAATGGTTTAGTCCCCATTATGTACAAATGGATGATTACATAAGTTATAAATTGGTTGTCGAGGATTAGGGTTCTGAAAGACTACAGAAAACCTTATGAGATTTGTATTATTTTATGTACTAGATATTTAAGAATGTGACTTTCCTTTTAATAATAGTAACGAAACTTTAATTTATTAAATAATTGCAAGGCTTTCTCTCTCATAACTCATAACAATATAAGTCTGGTAAAATTCAAATGTTTCTTTATGCTACTTTAATAAATGTACCTACTGCTTAGCAACAAATCTTAGTTGATGTAAATTGGAACTGTAATCTACATTGTAGTATAGTTAAGGTCATAATAAACTTTGGTGGAGTATAATTATTGAAACAGATGTATGAATATGATGTATGAATATGAAAGAGTATTTTGGTTTCTCGAAATGCATTATTTTTATATCAGAAAAACAGTTGATATGTCGCTGCTTGATGAGAATCAGTACATGATTCTATAAATTGTTCTTTTTTTATTGGAAAAACAGCCCCAACACCGCCGTCCCAGTGGATTCCGTCACCAGACTAATGAATCCTTCTGAAAGATATAGGAGATGAAGTACATAAATGTACTTGAATATTTGAGTGTATTGTACATAAGTAAGTACCAATTTGTGGGACAAAATCCTGCCCGTTCGATTACAACCAATCTGGAAAGAAGGGCAAGAAAACCAGATGGGCCTAACTTTGGGTTCGATGCTGGACAATAATATCATTTTATGATAAATTAGTAACACGCCACTTACAAGGCTTTCAAGATGCATTTTCTGAAAAAGCTTTAAGCTTTTGTAAAGTTGAATGAAGATATTTATGTATGAATGTAACTATCATAGTTATTTTACTTTATAAGGGAGGAACATCTAAATCATGAGTATAAGCATTATGAAGGGAATCTCTTATTTTATTTTGTACCTTTCAATCCTACAGCCATTTGAGTAAAGAGTGAATTCTACATAGACTCCAAATTGAATAATTTCAATACTTCCAAATATAATCTTTTGGTGTAACAGAACTTTATTTTCAGTTCAAGAAGTTGTATCCATCTAATACTAGTTGTTGAAAACAGTTGTTCTACTCCGGTAAGGTATATAGAAGCAACCAGTGGCTAGCTTTTGCCTTTCAGAAGGGTTTATTTTTTCCTTACCAGTACAAACAAATACATCCTTCTGCCATCTCAATATTTAAGAGACAAAGTAAATTATTTATAAATTGAAATTATTCTTTTTTTTTTCATTTATAACTGCGTTTTAATTCTGTGACAAAAGTTATGGCTTTTATAGGCTTAAACTATCAGTTGCTTAGTAGCTCTGATTTTGAAGTTAGGTAGGTATGTAAGTTCAAAAACTTTCAGAAAGCTTTCTATTTATAGGCTCTTTACAGTCAAATATTATCTCAATATTTTGACTTTCAAATGGAACATCTTTACCAAAATAGATTAATTTAACTCTTTAGAGTTTAGTGAAATTAGAAACCCTTTTTTTATAATACAGAATCCAATGATGGACGGATGATGGAATACCCCTAAATTAGTCCAACAATAACTAATCCACATCTAAAATATGATTTTTCCCCACGTTATTGGAGATCCTCAAGCCGAACGATCCCTGACGTCCCTACATCTTAAATCTTTATGAAGATTCATCACTAACAGCGTCTTCCTGATGGTTTCCATTAAAACTTTGTATTTCCTACCTATCAAACACTGATCTATTTATCGTGCCCTGTCCCTATACTGGTAAGTGTGTAAGTATTTTCAAAACTAGAGATTAAATCTCACATTTAATTTAATTGCGCATGTAGCAATCTCGAAGTGCAATGAGATTGTTCCTAACCTATTTGGTACAGAAGCGAGATGAGTTAATTCTCTGAGTACCTAAACCCTGAAACTCGCCTAGCCAAATCCTAATACGGTCGTGAAATATACTACACTTATACATAACAAGGATACTTATGGCCAGAGACCTAAGACCATAAACGGATGGGGAAGGAAAAAGGGTTGTACGCTTGGTGCAATGCGTACGGCGGGGGGTTTTCTCTCTGTACCACAAGCAGGATCACAGGGGTAACCCATATGGGGCGGTGTCTAGGGAATCTTGACCCAGAGAGAAAGGGGGACGGGAGAAAGCCTCATACTACCCCCCTTACAACCACAAACTAGCTACAAAATGTAGAATTATTTTGCCAAAAACTAACACGCGTTCCAAACCCACAATAACTTCGAATACTTTTATATGAAATACTAACTTAAAACAATACTGCGGAACTCCACTTTTGAAGACGTGTACTTGACGAAGAAATAAGACTGAATGCCTCCATAAAATATTGTAGGTGCTTATATACCAATTGAATCGACGACAAACACGACACAAACACGACACAAACGACAAACACGACACAAACGACAAAGCCGACAAACACGACACAGACGACAAAGCCGACAAACACGACACGCCTCAACTTCCTATTTAAAGCCCAACCTAATGTGCATTGAGATATAGTCTAATTTCTATTGGATTTGAACCACGACACCGACGTAATAATTCTACACGCAGGTGTCAGGTGTTCTGTTGTCATGTTCTCTACTGATCTTGAACAATGAATCTAATGTGTTTCAATACAAGGTTCATATTATTTGTGACTATTAATAATTTGTAGCTGTTGGTGGTTTTTCTTGCTACTTCTTTCTTAGTCATTGCTAATTGAGTTACTATTTTAATAAGATTCCAATTCGCTACATTTAGGAATAAGAACTAGATATTCTGAAAGTGTTCTAGGTATGATGATGTAAATTTCAAGTTATTTCATATCTTTATAGTTTAAAGCTTATTAGAATACCATTGTGAATAAAAACTATGCTATTTCATCTTGTGAATTTCTCTTAACCCTTCAAATTATTCAGACAAGAAAAACAATAATTGTCATCGAACATCAGCAACTGCACTGATCATATTTAAAACTTCTCTATATAGTAAAACGTAACCTTTACTTACAAGATATACGTGTGGTCACATACATTATGCTCTCGCACATCATCAAGTCTTATATTTGTGAATCGTAACGAAGACCGCAACGAGGTCCAAACTGTTACAATGTTTACGAAACTGTCTTCACGGTAATGTTGACAGCGCTCCGTCTTGAGTTTTTATTTGGTCTGAGCCATAAAATCATAAAAATTGCCTCGTTGTATGCCACGAGCCTTTAGAATATAAGAATACTAGTAGTTCGCCTCAAACTGTGAACTCGTGCTCGTTCGATTCGCGCTTGACCGATTTGGCTCATGTTTAAACATACAATTTGTTTTTGCCTTATTTATTCGCCTGCCAAATTTCATGATATCCCGATCAACGATATTCGAGTTATCGTCAAACAAACATTCATACATACATACATACATACATACGAACATACAAACGCTGGATTGTTTAAGTAGACTCGGAAGACTTCACTCGCATCGCTCACTCGTTCAAAAATTGTTTTTGCTTTATTTACTCCCCTGCCAAATTTCGTGACATTCCGTTCAACGATGCTCGAGTATCGTCGAACAAACATTCACACATACATACTAACGCCGGATTGTTTATGTCGACTCGAAGAGCTTCCCTTGCTTCGCTCACTCGTTCAATTACAAAACTGGATAAGTTATGTAGATCTCCTTATTGTTTTAAATGTTATGTTGAGACATTTTCCCATATATATATAAAAATTGTGTATGACGCACACACGACTAAGTTTCTTTATTTACAGAACGCTGCAACCTTCCTGTTAAAAGAGGGATATGTAATAATTGGTACAAGAATTGGTACTACAACGAGAAAGGCTATTGCTCATCATTCATCTATACCGGCTGTGGTGGCAACGAGAACCGGTAGGAATATTGACCGCTCATATACAACTAGACACACAGTCTCTAAAAAAAGTTAGTCAGGAAACGTCGGAACGGCAACGTGCATAGTAGCAAAAATGCATTCAACCAAATTAAGACGTTAGGTATATCGTTAAAATAAGATGCAATGTCAGTTATACGCAATCGTCATTCGATCTTGTCACGTCGCTTAGTAGCGGTGACAGATGCATCGCGGATACTTTTTGAGCGAGATTGTGAGTCTAGTTGTTTATGAGAGGTCAATGGGTAAGATATACTGGCTTTGTCTTCCAACTTCCACATTCTTTAATCATTTTGATATTATTAATACATGTACATATACAGGATGGCCGGAAAAAAGACGTCCAAAAAATTTTTTTGGCTGCCTTGTGTATCTGAATCACCCCTATGTATGTTCCGAGATTTTTAGTAGTTTAGGAGATATGATTATTTTAAATGATTTTTATAATAATTGTCATCTGAAATTAGTTTTGATTTTTTCTCTCTTTCTATTTAATATTTGTTAATGTTTTTTCGAGGTTATTTATGACAACTATGTGAGTATCTACCTTGAAAATTATGGTTTACCTAGGTCTTGTGGAACATGACTAAAATTTAGTCAAAAGTTCAAAATTACTGTTCAATCATAATAGTCTAACAATTTCATAAAATAGAAAAGTGTATTTGAGTAGAATGTTTCAAATGGAAATGGTATCAAAGTGAATGTTTCAAAGTAATTTCAAAAACTGCTATTGCCCTTCAGCAGTAAAAATCATGATAAAAACAGACGTCATTGGGCCTTTTTTTCTGTAACCAGCCTTCAAAGATTAGGAGTCTTTCCACAGGACTCCAGCTTGGCTGACCAATTATTTGTTATATTACCAACACAATACGTACCTATATTTATTCTATTATTGGCCAATACTATGTTTCTGTTTCATAATGTGAATATGCTTTTGTTAATCCATAATTGGGCTCTCACAAAAACATTAAACAAATACGTAACGGACACAATTAGGTATATATATAATAAATCTAACCGGTATATATTCATTTGCAGAAATGTGTGCAAATATAATTGAACAACAGCAGACAAATAAAATAATAGATAAGCTGGATAATCGTCTACATAAACATTAAATCTACACTAATCACTTTGGCTTTAAGAAAGAGTAGAGAGAGTTTTGCAGTCAAAAGCATTGAATTACGCTTTTGTAAAGGGCATCACTTAGTAGATAGATCACGAGATTTTTTTTTCACTATCTTATAGTTTAGTCATTAAGTCTATATTTAGTAATTTATCAGCTGATTGAACTACTTCGTCTTGGGAAGATTTTTTTCGTGCACAACTTTTTGTAATAAAAGTCAAGAAATCGTGAAAAATAAAAACCATTTGTTTCTTACACATTGGACGAGTAGGTATGTAACTTTTCTATGAAACAGTTAATTTTTCTTCCCGGTTTTAGGGTTTGAGGTTCGTACCATAGTAAAAGTTGGTCTTATGGACGAGTACTGTCGCAAGTTTCCAGCTTCCGCAATATCATCTTAACACCCAACTTATTTCAGGTTCCAAACTCTAGAAGAATGTGAAAAAGTGTGTAAGAATTCCGAACAAACAGAACTAGTTGAAAGTACGACACGAGGCATAATAATTAAAAATGGTAAAAAGGATGTTTAATTTTGTACCAAAACACTGCAAAATACAGGTGCTAGAGCTGGTGTCGGGCTCGACTGTGGGGGTACCACTATCTTACTTGCAAACGCCTCCGAACTTATTCGGGGGAGAGTAAGAGGACAGCTCTCAAACAGGCACAACCAAGGGGCCCACCATTGCCTTGGGTCCGATTGATGGCGGTATATCCATCCCTCCTTGCCGGGCCTTATATTAAACAGACTGGTGACGAGCAGCGCCATCACTGGTGCTCACACGCTCACCAACCCGTCTGTTTGTGAGTATGGGCATTTCTTCCAGGAGGACTGCCAATAGTGGCAAAACCTTGGGAAGGCCTATCTGCAGCAGTGGACGAAAAAGGCTGAAGGATGGATGCATGGACTGCAAATTTTATAATAAAATGTGGTATAAAAACCAACTAAATGGTTCTAAAGATCATACTAAACAGCTTTGTTATTTTTAGATGCGTGCCAACAATTGTTACATACTGGAAATTGCGATAAATCAATCCTCATGTGGTATTACGATGCACATCACGATGAATGTGCCACCTTTACATATGGGGGTTGTGGTGGAACCGAAAATAGGTAAGAATTACTCTCACCCCTTAGATTTTGAAGCATTCCATCAAATAACTAAAACTATGGAAGTGTCCGTGTCCGAAGAGTATGACTGTATAATTACACAAAATCTGGAAATAATAGAAGAGTTCCGTCAGGGCAGATGTAATTTATTCATGTAGCTGTACAGTTTAATCTCAATCGTCCATCATGGATGGATGGATGGATAGTAGCGAGCTGATGGCACGCGTAATGTTGCGCGAATCCGGCACCCGTTCACTACGCCAACATCCCCGTCTGTTCGTCCACGCACACGCGCGAACAAACTACGCCTCCAATTCACCCCTCAACAGGGCCATCGACACACACGAAGAACTGTTTTCGGACGCGGATATCTTCTTCTGGAAGTGGAACCAATACATTACTCACATTAGAAATAAGCTCAGTATTAAACAAACTTAATCATATACATTGAACCACTATACACACACTCTCTCACTCTTCCCCCTCATACACAGTTACACACAATAAACATACCCCCTATGAATTCCATCCTAACATATTTAATCCTACCCATAAAAAAAATCTCATAGGCGCATTAATATAATTATTAAAATAGATAATTTCATTATGTACCTTTTTTATTATTTTTGTCATATTTCAATTTCATATGCAAGGTTACCAATGCTTGTTTATATAGTTTTATAATATACTTTAGTTTCGTAATTGGCATAACTTAATTTTAAGAACATGATTGTATATATTTAGTATTATCTGCTGTGGAACTAATAAATATATATTGTATTGTATCCCATCATGACATAATTTTAAAAGTTTGCCACAAAAGGGGCGGGAGTGGGGAAACAACAGACTTTGGTTTTTGGTTTGCATTTTTAAATCAATCCTATAAACAGGGTGGTTACAGGAGACATATTCACAGTACAGGCCTGTTGGTCTACCCCCGCCTACCACTATCTTTGCTAACACCGTGTCATTTCTATTATTCTCAACATTCTTTTGTAGTTCTTCATTCTTCATTTTGAAAGCTTCTAACCGCTTCGTTTGATAACTTATAATTATAAATGACGCATAATGATCTAGATAGTTTCTAACATTACGTCTTCTAAAAAAAAGAAAAAATAACCTTTGTACAAAAATAAATCATCTGTCACTTTGACAGCTGTCACTATGACTTCAACAAAAAAAAATACAGAAAATGGAAAGTTCTAGTATTTTCTTATTTGATCTAAGCTGAATTTTGCACTAGTTCAGTTATCAGAACTGCGCAACCAGACTACTGGCAGGCAAATCCAGTACTAATACTAGTGCAGGTATTAACAGAACTAGTGGGAAAAAAATTCCCACTAGCTCGGTTAACAGAACTGTATACAGAACTACTGGAAACAAAGGCACGCTTCTACTCCGTAAAAAAGTACCGAAAATATAACAGCACCACACCACACCAAACGGTATCTTATGGATAATTTGAGAAATGGAAAGTAAAGGTGGTATAAAAAAATGTTGTCACTCCATGTCACCTTGTAGATGTCGTAAAAGGCGACTAAGGGATTATACCTATATACTGTCTATCAAAGCCAATTCTCAATTCAAAGGTCAATTCTTGGCCCCGTCTGTAAAGACGACGTGTGTTTATTGATTTGATTTACTGGTGGTGGGCTTTGGCCATGGCATGTCACTACCCTCATGACGAAACCATGCCGCCAAGAGACTTATCATGTTCCGGGATGACGTCACGAGTAGCCGTACCGGGGGAGTGGTTACCTGCAGTTGCATAGTAACAGTCATTTTTTTGTAACCGGCCTAGTAGATTTTTACGGAAGTCCCTGGAAAGACTGATCAAATTATCAGCTGCTCTTTAATATGTTTTCTCATTGTCAAGGTTGGGTTTATAGTATATTATTGAGGGGTCGAAATATAGCACATTTTACTTTATATTATTTCTATGTGTTCATTAATAAAAGTAAAAACTAACAAATAAAGCCATTAACGGGTAAATTTTTATTAAGTTTATAGTGAAAGTTATTCATATACTTATATTTATTAAGTTTAAAGTTAAAGTTATTCATTATAGATACGTACTTTATGTAGCTTTCGGCTTCCAGTTTAATTATCTTCCTGAACTATCATACTCATTATCACAAATGATTTATTTGAATAGAAAACAGGAAGCACCTTATTCAACTAATATTGAGTTAGCATGCAAATACTTCAAGAATATCAATCATTATTAACATGTCAGATATTTAGTTATAATATTGCAATTTTTAAATGAATGATTAAATACACAAATTCAGATAGAAGAAATCACCAAATCCTACGACTCTTAAAATTGTAGGAGCTAATAAAATATAATTTTAATAATTTCTGAATATATTATAAAATATAATAATATAGTTATAAGTAAACCCACAGACAGACAGACAAACCCAAATTGTAAATAGTTAAAATATATTAATCAAACTTACAAACAGACGAAACTAGACATAATAAATTAAGAGAACACACAGACTGACAGATATACAAGAAATTAGATGAAAATATCAATAAGGTTCCGCACATGTTACGCATCTATTTTGTCTATGCCAAATGTAAAAATATTGTATGTATCAATGTAATTTTTTTATACTCAACTGATGGCAGGCCCAATTAGGGTCCGAAGTATATCTTGACGAAATTTTATTGTTTATATTTATAATTTTACTATATACATGTATATATTTTATAACTCTTGACCTTTTAAAGTGTGTACCTATATATTTTTTGAATATATTATGAAGATTTTGTTAAAGTAAATAAAATGGCCTGTTGACACGGCCATCAAAAAAGATCAATTTGCGGAAAAAAGCTAGTTCTAAAATAAAATGATATTTCAGGTTTACAAGCGAACTGGAATGCAAAGAAACATGTCTATCTCCACGTCCAGGTTACTTAACCATAGGAAAGGAACCACCTAGTATTGGAGCTCCCCACCCATTTGATTTTGTATCTGGAAAGTTAAAAGGTAAAAAACATTTATATTTCTATTGCTTAAATAATATTTAAATAGAAAATAAAATTAGATTTAGGTTTCTCTTAGAATAAGATTTTTATTTATTTTTTGCATGGCAATTGTGCCAAAAGTGGAAATTTGTAAATGATACTGGTATCATTCCTTGATTCAATGTGCTTCTTTTGTAAAAAATATATTATTCAAATATAACAGCCGTAAATCATAATTAAAACGCATTTCGATTTGTACATGCGTAAAGTGGTCCTTCGATCCATGCATATCTATGGATATACTATCTTTTGCTTGTGGCTCCACTCGCGGGGAAGTGTCCTTAAAAAAAAGATCGTGAGATAGGTACATTACACAGTACTTACTTACAGACTTAAAATCTGTGACCTATGGACCTCTTAGTCACTGGGTCGTTTAACCCACATGCATGTATCTACTATCGGGGAAAAGTTTCGTTGATCCACAGTTCACTCCTATCATAATGATCACAAAATTTACTGAACTATAAAGCCTACAAGTGTTCCAGTTTGTAACACCGTCAGCGGGACCATGGACATAAGACTAGTTGCTAAAAACCGGTCAAGAGGTCTCGCACCCTGATGGTTCCTTTCAACAAAATAACAAATTTATCATTACTTATAAAATATATGAAACAAAACTGCAAAGTTAAGTTGGTTAAGTATTCTGGTACGTAAATCTAGAACTACTTAAGGAATCAGTGTTTTCAGTATACACTTATGCCCAGCAGTAGACAAACACAGTCTGATGGATGGATGGATTCTACACAAACTATCTGCATTCCAGATGTGTAACTCATTCTGTTCACGAGCAATAGTGACATACAGACTGACGGCGGCGGATAGATTTTGCGCTTTGGATACGGTACCCTAAAAAGGGTATCAGTAGGTTTATTTGTTGTACTTTATTAGTATATGAGTTAAAGGATTACTTTAAACTTAAAAAAAAGTGTAGATGACGGCAAGATACAGAATAATTTGAAATACGTGTAGAGAAAAAACTAAGCCTGGTTTTTGGAAAACAAAAAGTGCAGCGAGCGCGTTTTGTAAAAATGTATCACTTTGCATAACCAAAATCATGAAAAATGGCCTCGTTGCACACCACTAGTCTTTGGTCAGAATCTTACAAAACTGGAAACCTTCTGCAATTCCTCTTTTTGTTTTAAATGTAATGTTAAGACATTTTCTCCTATAATATTGTATATGATGCACACACGACTGAGTTTCGTTTTTTACAGAACGCTGCAACCTTCCTGTTAAAAGAGGGATATGTAATAATTGGTACAAGAATTGGTACTACAACGAGAAAGGTTATTGCTCATCATTCATCTATACCGGCTGTGGTGGCAACGAGAACCGGTAACAAAATCCTTGCTTCTTTGTACGATTATGACATTGCCTTCCAACTTTTTCAGTTTTTTACCATTTTGATATTCGAAATATTTGACATCGCTACAAAATCCCGGATATCCTTAATTCCTTGCGACTTAATTATATGTACATTTATTTTAAATTATACGCAAGGAATTAAGAATATCCGGGATTTCTTAGTGATGTCGAATATTCCAATCGATTAACTTTTTTACTACAAAAATTATAATCATTTCACTAAACGAAATCTTGTAAAAAGTCGAAACAGCGGGAAACGATCTCACTTGTACAGTAATTTTTACTGTCCGGAACTCTTCTAGCAAGATGACAATATTGACATTTGACTGCAGCTTGGCTGACCAATTCTTTGTTATATTACCTACACAATAGGTATATATATAGAGGTACATTTATTCTATTGTTGACCAATACTAAGTTCCGTTTTTAGTTTCTGTTACACTATGTGAATATGCTTTTGCTGATCCATAATTGGGCTCTCGCGAGAAACGAACACCAATAATAAATCTAACCTCTGTATTATTCATTTGCGGAAATGTATGCATATATAATTGAACAACAGCTTACTTGATTTCAGATATTAAAATACCTAATACATAAACTGAATAACTGTCTACATAAACACTATTAGAATTACAATTTCCAGCGTATTTTTTGTCACTTTTCTACAGAAATTTAGCTAAATAATTGAATCGCTTTATAAGTACTGGGAAGATTTTTTTTTAATATACCTATACAAACAATTATTCGTAATAAAAGTCAAGAAATCGTGAAAATAAAAGCTGTATGTTTCTTATATATTGGTCGAGTTGGTATGTAACTTTTATATGAAACAGTTGATTATAATACATCATACATTGGAGTTGATGCTCGTGATTGTTGGCACTTGGTGGAACTTTTGAAACATTTTTTGTTTGATAAACACTTGTACTTGTCCACTTATTTATATAAATTTCCCTTACCGGTTTCGCTGTTAAAGCATTATCAAAGGTTTAATATAAATAAGTGGGCAGGTACAAGTGTTTATCAAACAAAAAATACATCATACATTATTATGTTAATAGATTTCTTGAAGTTCATGGCTTAAATAAAATATGACTGTAAGCAAAAAGTCCAGTCCTGGCTACTGATGAAAGACTATAACGAAACCGAGGCATTTCTTAAACCAGTATGCTGATTTTCTTATGTTTATTATGTCACTCAAGTCATTATCACTACGGTCGAACCATGGATATAACACAATACGTCCATCGGTCGAACGTATACCATAACACACACTTACACACAACTACTCATAAACACACGCTCTCACACTAACACACACCCCCACACACAAACCCGCAAAGACTACACATGCATATTATTATTACCATTCATATTATATACTTTTCTTTTTGCTATAACTTAAATTTGATTAATACGATGACATACTCAACATATTTTTATAAACATGCAATAAAACATGTACAGTAATATTATGTCAGCTAGCTAAGACACCTATTTTTCGGGTTTAGCAGTACTACTTATCCTAAGACTACAGGGTTTTGCCCTTTTTAGGGAGTAGGGCACTCAAAATTGTTTTGTGTACACTCTAACTCTTTTAATCTATGTATGATCTACCTAGTATGTAAGTTTATGTACACGTTTATATTGAATAAACTCTTATTAAAAAAATCGTGTTTTTACATTGTTTTTTACATTTACATTGTTTTTCTTCCCGGTTTTAGGATTCGAGGTTCGTACCATAGTAAAAGCTGATCTTATGGACGAGTACTATCGCAAGTTTCCGGCTTCTGCAATATCATCTTAACACCCAACATATTTCAGGTTCCAAACTCTAGAAGAATGTGAAAAAGTGTGTATGAATTCCAAACAAACAGAACTAGTTGAAAGTACGACACGAGGCATAATATTTAAAAAAGGTAAAATCTTTCAGATATTTTTTCATACAACTTTTCGCAAAATTATCAGTGCACTTCCTTGTAGGCTATTCTTGCTTTTAAGACAAGTGGAGCCATTGATTAATTATTTAGAGGAGATAAGCCACCATATGTCATACAATTCCAGACTCAAAAGCGGCCCTGAAACGCATATACTACGCATCCAACACAATAAGGCCCATATCAAAGACTTTATTTGTTTTCATGGAAGCGATTACTTATTGGTTGGCTCATTAAACTATTTGTGGTGAACGGATAACACTCACAAAACTCGTAAAACCAATATATCCTATCACGCAGTGCACTACCGCGACCCCTGTTCTGTTGAACTAATAGGCCATCGCAGCGAAATTACTCAGATATTTTAGACCATTTAACTGGTTGTTTTTGAAGTAGCCGCTTTCGGACCTAACTCATTAAAATATTCGTCTTTTAGACAAACATAATTAAAAACGTTACCTTTTTGTCATAACTACTTACGCATCATATGTGACTCCATCTTATTTGTTCCATTTGTTGGAGTGATTTCTAGACTTATCGAAATGGCATTCAGTCATTTTCTCCATTACGTAAATATAGGCAAAAGCGTAATTTGACTCCGGAATATTCCGCGAGAAACTAGAGCGTACCAAGATAATTTATTTGTTTATTTATTACGGTTTTGCTCTGCCACATTCAGAGGCTCAGTACAGGTCCTTCCCAATTAGTCAAAGAGTGGATCGTACTTGGATACACGGTACGTGAATCAATCACAACAATGCGAGCCCTTAGCTGAGCCACACACGAGCCTCATAATAACTTGAATAACTAACTTAAATTTTCATGCAAGCACCATGAACTTGGTTCCAGTTTTTGTGGCCTAGATGTTTAGGATTCCATGACGGCTTCCTCTTCATAAAGTTGAATATAATAGAAATTATCTTGTACAGTCCACACCATCTCACAGTTTGAAATACCGTCACTTGGAGCGGTCCACCAAGCTGAAGCTGAAGCGTGTTCCTTTGATTCATTTAAAAAACCGACAGTACCTACATGGAACGTGCAGCGTGCTAGATTTGCCGAGCCAGGCTATTTGAGTATAGACAGCATATTATTCCTTCCTTTAAATCCTTGCTTTGAAAATGCCATAAAATTGAAACCGGTCAGAAAGTTAATAATAAATTTGTGGATCACCAAGTGCCAGCAATCAATAGTATCAACATTCTAGTATAGACAGCATTAAACAAAAAAGGGATGTATTTTTTTAATGAAAATGTTGTGTTTATCTAAATCTATTTCCCACTCCCACGCGGGAAGGTGTGGAATGGCAAATATAAACAAATAATTAGCCAAAAGTATTTAATTTTAGCATTTCTTTTGGTTTTACGAGTAGGTGCTTTGTTTATTGCTATGTAATGTTTATTTTTACCAGACAAGGCACATGGCAACAATCATTCACGAACCTACAAAATGTATTTTTTTGTATATATTTTTCGACCTTTTTTACATATAAATTACAGATATTGCATATTTTTTTACACAAACATCAACAGTTGGTATGTACATACTGCTTAGACTAAATTTTAGATAAAAATAACTAAAAACCAAACACTTGCCATATGTGTAAAACAACCAAAACGGAATGATTTTCGCCTTTCTCACACACAGAAAAAAACAATTGTCAAATACCATTTATGACGCCAATATGGTCCACAGACTATCTGACTAGAGTGGCTACCACACACAAACAATAAATTCAATATAACAACAAAGTTATGACGACACAATTAACCACGCGCCGCAAAGCCACCTTTAAACGTGGACAGACGCACCAGACGACATCAAACTTGATTTGACCCGCTCTAGGTAAATGCAACAGCTGTAGCTAGCCAGACGTTGACGTAAGTAGAACAACTCCCGCGCCGTGACTGCTGCGGGGCTGTCAATTTATTTTGCGGCGATGCGACGGACGAGCGGCGCGCGACCACAAAATACCTA
Organism: Ypsolopha scabrella; assembly: GCA_910592155.1. Taxonomy (NCBI): domain Eukaryota; kingdom Metazoa; phylum Arthropoda; class Insecta; order Lepidoptera; family Ypsolophidae; genus Ypsolopha; species Ypsolopha scabrella. The sequence continues at coordinate 16,526,770 of OU342980.1, forward strand.
TCTGTTTTGTAGCGCGGCGTCTTCTATTGATCGAAGCACAGCGTACGTAAGCGTGACTGCGGAGCACAGCCGACCCTAATCACATTGCCAGAAACCACCTGAGATATTGTCGTTGTGTGCGTGCTGTGGTTCGCACGTGCAGGCTCACAGTGGCTCGCACACATATAAGCCGCGCGGGCGACATCTCTGTGAAGATAGCTTACTAGTCTGTTTTTACTATGACGCAAGTAACTATAACTAGATTTAGATAACGGAGAGGCACAATGGCTCAGTGGTCATTTGACAATGACGATAAATGCCGAGTGTCGTCTCGTCCAAAGAACGGCACTCACTTTGAAAATGCCGAAATTTTATCGGTGAAACATGTAGTTGGCATGTAGTCAACAATAATAATACGTGAGTGTCAAAGCCGGTATTTTACAATGATTTAGTATACCAGCTCACGTGAGGCTTAATTATAATTCAACACAACTTTTTCATAACAAAATGACGTGCTTTTTTCAGTGGCTCCTAGATCATCAACGTTGCACGGCTTGACAAACTTTGGCTCGGCTCACGCTATCACGCGCCGAAACCAAAGTTTCATTACGAAACCGGTTTCATATTCTCTTTGAATATTCGCACTTTTGCGCTCACAAACAAACACTGCTTAAAAATCACAGCTGATTAAAAATACAAATAAACATTGCAAATCTAAGGAAAGGCTACAATTGGTGGCGTGATCGCTTATCGATATGTTCTAAAACAACATTTGGGTGGAATTTATTATGGGGAAAATGAGAACGCCGCGTACGTCAAAGATTAGTTTTACAAAGACAAATCTGATACACAAATACTTAAATAAAATTGTTATATGAACTTGAAGTACACGGGGTACTAATGAAGTGCTCAGAAAATTAAACTATATGCTGTACTGTTTTTTTATTGAACCACTTCTATGGAAAATCTTTTGAAAAAACGTAGGTACTACTCGTTCATCAAGACAGCAAAGTAAATTGCAAATAGCGTTGGTCCCATTACGCACCCCTGTTTAACACCTCTGGTGACCGGAAACGGCTATGTGAAATTCTCCTCATGCCGAACTCTGGCCGTCATTCCTTCATGCTTACAACGCAAGACTTGCCCAAAGCCCACATACAACTACACGTACAACTCAAGTGGACAATTACACTGTACTTCATGTAACAGAATATTTTTGACGAAAATCGGATTTTCCAGTCACATCCGAGCTCATGCCAGGAAGCAATAAGGGTCGCCGTCGACGGATACGTCGAGGAGGACATCATCATCATCATCACTACTCTTAATTTTCTAAGGAGAAGTGATATTTTTCGCGTTGTCAGAAACTTCTTCTTAGGCTCAGTATAATTAAAAAAGCATGTGGTTTAATTTTCTGAGAACGTTGTCATTTATGGGATCTAGGACAAAGTGCTTTCGGCCAGAAGAAACAACCTCTGTACAAAAACTATGCATAGAAAAACCTACTGCATAATAAAACGTGGGATAAAAAAACAACTAAATGGTTCTACTGATCATACTAAGCAGATGTGTCAATTTTAGATGCGTGCCAACAAGTGTTACATACTGGAACATGCGATAAATCAATCCTCATGTGGTATTACGATGCACATCACAATGAATGTGCCACCTTTACATATGGGGGTTGTGGTGGAACCGAAAATAGGTAAGAATTGCTCTCACCCCTTAGATTTTGAAGCATTCCATCAAAGAACGGAAACTTTGTAAGTGTCCGTTTGTCCGTGAGTATGACTTTCGAATAGGGGTAGAACTAAATATCATGCATCACATATGGAGAAAATTTTGCGCGGAAATTGGGTAAAACAAAAAAAAAACATTTGTTTTCTATTTTGCTCCAATTTTATTTACTAGCTCCGCCCGCGTCGAAGAGATTTTCGTGGAAATAAGGAAAACAAAAGAATATGATTTTTTTAACGACAATATGCAAAGGTTACAACTTTTTACCAAAGTGCTAATAAATACCAATCAAATAAGCCGAAGCTCAAATGGTCTGCTGTTGTCACCATGCTTTACCAAAGTGCCAATAAAGACCAATAAAATAATCCCAAACTCGAAGCGTCTGTTGAGAGATCCCGTACCCACCTTCCAGTCCCATCAGCAGACCCTGGTCACAATGTTTTACCAAAGTGCTAATAAAGACCAATCAAATAAGCCGAAGCTCAAATGGTCTGCTGTTGTCACCATGCTTTACCAAAGTGCCAATAAAGACCAATAAAATAATCCCAAACTCGAAGCGTCTGTTGAGAGATCCCGTACCCACCTTCCAGTCCCATCAGCAGACCCTTTTCACAATGTTTTACCAAAGTGCTAATAAATACCAATCAAATAAGCCGAAGCTCAAATGGTCTGCTGTTGTCACCATGCTATACCAAAGTGCCAATAAAGACCAATAAAATAATCCCAAACTCGAAGCGTCTGTTGAGAGATCCCGTACCCACCTTCCAGTCCCATCAGCAGACCCTGGTCACAATGTTTTACCAAAGTGCTAATAAATACTGACAAAATAAGCCTAAACTCGAAGGGTCTGCTGTTGTCCGTTGAGGTGATCCAGTACCCACCTTCCAGTCCCATCATCAGACCATGGTCAACATGTTTTACAAAAGTGCTAATAAATACCAATCTAATAAGCCCAAACTCGAAGGGTTTGCTGTTATCCGTTGAGGTGATCCCATTATCACCTTTCAGTCCCATCAGCAGACCCTGGTCACCATGTTTTACCAAAGTGCTAATAAATACCAACCAAATAAGCCTAAACTCGAAGGATCTGCTATTGTCTGTTGAGGAGATCCCGTACCCACCTTCCAGTCCCATCATCAGACCCTGGTCACCATATTTTACCAAAGTGCTAATAAATTTTTCAAACGCAACATTTTTCAGCGGCTGCTGGATCAACTTTAACCAACTTTCATTACTTGCACAAGACAGACATACAAAACATAACATACCTTACCCATTACTCGTATTCACTATTTCACTATTTATAATTAACATTGAACACCGTTAATAAGCTGTAAAATACCACTTAATAATCCTTTGTATAAAACTTGTCATACAATTTTCCATGTAAACCCACCTTTATTTACATCTTTATCTGAGTTTCACTCACCCACACACCCTCACACGTACACATACACACTTATCAATCTACCCACATATTCTCGCAAAAAATTCCTAGTTAGTAACCAAACACAAAGTCTTGCGTCTTTATTGTCTCTAAATTGAATTGTTTAAACTTATAAATTAATTATCATGTTCCCAGTCAATAGTATGTATTTATTGTCTAGCATAGTGAAATCCTTTATTGGCCTTGTTAGCTGATGTTATTATTAGTTTATATTTAATGTATTTGCTGTGGATTTTTGTTCATAAATAAAAAAAAAAAAAAAAAAAATACCAATCGAATAAGTCCAAACTCGAAGGGTCTGCTATTATTACCTCCCAGTCCCGTCATTAGATCCTGGTCACTATGTTCTACAAAAATACTCATCAATACCGATCAAATAAACTTAAACTTAAGAAAATCTTATTGAGTGCTTAAATAATGTTTATAGTCAGTTCAGTAGTTCTAGATATTACCCATTATATGCAAACAAACAAACAAACAAATCTTTCTTCTTTATATAATAGTGTAGACAAACTTTAACGTGAGTTGATTTGATCCAGACTGCGTCAAATTCGATATTTTGAAACATGCAGCGCCATCTAGTGTATTAAAATAAAAACAATTTCAACGCCAGTTTACTGAGCCGTTATGCAGGATACCTTCCCAGAGATACCGTTTTCTTAGGACTTGAAAATAAAAATATTTTAGTTATTGGTCTTTGCTCAGTCATGAAATATAATTTCGGCTTTAATATTTTTTTATAAAAGGAAATATTTTTTCTGAAAATAAAATAAAAGAATAAAAAACAAAAAGTGAAAACAAATTTTACCAGTCGGGGTTTGAACCCGCGATGATCGACTACGCTACCGCGGCGAACTTTCCATATGTCTCACTAAAATTCTCATTGCACTGCTCCCTTTTGTCATAGCGTGATGATACATAGCTTTAAACCTTTCCGAAGAAATGCTTTATCTTTCAGTGAAATTTGCATCAAAATCCATTAAATGATTCTCACGTTATAAGCGAACGAACAGACAGACAGACAGACGTTGTATTTTACATGTATAGAGAAGAGAAGAAGAAGAATAAGAAGAGAAGAAGATAATTTCTACTCGTTGTAAAGCTTCAATATCGTATAACTAACCGTGTTATAATTTTTTTTTTTGAGGCTATAATTTATAATTATATTTGAGGTTATTAATTGTGGCTTTTATTTTAACAATTAAAGAAAAACCGGACAAGTGCGAGTCGGACTCGCCCACCGAGGGTTCCGTTAAAGACTACATTTTTTGTGATTCCATTACAAATGTATAGTTTTTAGATTATATCAAAGATTTGTAGCGTAGTGTAGGCCAACCTCGTACCCGTTGGACCTACGACCTGAAGTACGCTGTGGGGGGCGGCTGGATGAGGAGGACGGAGGACCGACTTGAGTGGCAAAATTTGGGAAAGGCCTATGTCCAGCAGTGGACAAACACGGGCTGATGGATGGACGGATGGATCAAAGATTTACTTGTAGTATAAGACGGTATCATTTGCCAAATTTCATAGTTCTAGGTCAACGAAAAATATCCTATAAATTTTGATTCTCTTGAGAATTTTTTCACAGCTTCAAGGAACTGTGGGCTCAACTATTTTAATTTCAACTCAATACCTCGACGCGTTTCCGAGACAAAGTGTCTTTACTGACAGACGGACGGACGGACGGACAGACAGACGGACAACAAAGTGATCCTATAAGGGGTCCGTTTTTTCCTCTTGGGGTACGGAACTCTAAAAAACAATATTTTTCTTATTTAAGGCACACTCCGAACTAGCATTTGTAATATTATTTTTTTTGGAAACTAAAAATAATAGATAATGGGTTTCTTCTGCAATTTGATTTGATATGACTCACTACATCGATGTACGCTATCAGCAAATAATGTCTGCACCCAAGCAATTCAAAACACTGTGACGCTTGTATTTAGGTACGAAAACATAGAACCTAATATTGCGAAATAAAATTATCAGCCGCTCCATATAATTTTTCTCTTTTTCAAGTTTGAGCAATATAGATGAAAACTTTCTGTAGTTTTTGACTTTCAGTGACTAAAAGCCAGTTTAGTAGTCTTCCTGGACGTTCTTATGAATTATTCTAAAAACACAAATCATTTATTTGAATAGAAAACAAGAAGTAAGAAGTAGTGATAGTAATAGTAAGTTAGCATGCAAATACTTTAAGTATATCAATCATTATTAACATGTCACACATTCAGTTATAATATAGCAATTTTATCATTATTTACATAATTTTAATAAACAATACACAAATTCACATAAGAGCAAACATGCAAAATAGAAGCGATCACCAAATCCTACGAATTTTGAAATTCTTTGAGCAAACAAAAGCTTTCATTTAAATAATTAAAATTTTAAAAGCATGCACTGTGGTTTTCTTAAAGTAAATAAAATGAACTGTTGATATAACCATATGGTCATTGCAAAAAAAATAGATTTTTTATGTCAGTATGTTCCATTTTAATTTTAAAAGCATTTAAAAGTTTTAATTCTTGATTCTTTTGATTCTCGCAAAAGATATCTTATTAACAAAAAATTTGTAAAATAGTCGTGTCTGTTGACATATTGAATATTTAAATATACATTGAATATTTTGGTTATTGTACTGAAGTCAAAGCTACCATTTTTAGAATTTTTGCCTGTCTGTCTATTCGTACGTATGCTCCGATTTTACTCGAAAACCACTCAACGGATTTGCATGCGGTTTCTTTTATTATCATCGCAGTGACTTTGATGAGTATAAAGGTTTAATTTGGTGTTCATAAAATATCGCCCAACCCAAAAGGGGCAAAGATTGAATAAACGCGGGCGGAGCTGCGAGCAAAGGCGAGTTCTAAAATTAAGGCCCTTACCCACGCCAACGACCTTCAGCAGCCAGTGTATGACTGCCGCCTTGCCCCCGTGGGAGCACCTCTCAGCCGCTGACCTTAAAATCTTGCATATTTCCATATTTTTAATGGAAAATGTCACTGGATTTAATTGAGCTATGTTGAATTTAGAGTACTACAGATTCTTAAGTTTTTGGCGTGTAAATATTTTCAAACGTCGTAGCAGCTTAAGAGTTAGAGTGAATTCAAGCCAAAAAAACAGCTTTCGATTTTATTTTTTTTAATAAGGAAGTTTTGGTCGTACGAAACCAAAATATGTTGAAAATGTTTTCTGAGAGTTAATAATTCATTTTCTTTTTCAAGCCATTTGGTCCAGCTGTAAACGAGACAGAGGCTTTAGAAAGTACCTATTTGGCAGTAGTTTAAGGGATTAAGCGCCTTAAATAATATTTCAGGTTTACCAGCGAACAGGAATGTAAAGAAACGTGTCTATCTCCACTCCCAGGTTATTTAACAGGAATGAAACCAATAAGCATTGGAGCTCCCCGCCCATTAAATTTTGTAACTGGGAAGTCAAAAGGTAAACATAACATTTATATTTCCATAGTATCTTCTGCCCGCGTTGTACGCCAAAAATTCGTAGCGTACAACGAAGCAATTTTTCAGTGATTTTATGGCTATGCAAAATGATAATTGTGACAAAACGCGCTTGTTATGTGCACCGTCCCGTTTTTCGTTTTTCAAAAACCAGGGTTAATTTTTTCTCCACGCATAGGTATTTCAAATTATTCTGTAACTTGCCGTCATCTACATTTTTTTTAAGTTTAAAGTAATCCTTCAACTCATATACAATTAAAGTATAATGTATAAACCTACTGATACCCTTTTAAGAGGGGCTCCAAACTCGGATCGTTTCCAACTCCGGAGCTAGTTACGATGTTAAGCAATCAACTCCGGAGTTGACGTTTTTTTTAAGGGATTATTAAAAAAGTACGTTTTTTAATCGGTAGAGTTTAACGTGTAATAAAAACTCATTTTTTTTATTATGGCATTGTCTACACTGTTAAATAAAAGGTAAAATTTGTTTGTTTGTATTGGTTCATCTCTGGAACTACTTTACGAATAAAAAGCTACACTATCTCTGCATAGGCTATATTTTATTTAAAAAAATAATGTTTCAGTTTGAAATTTATATATTTGTGAATCAAGTCGGAAGAAAAAGCACTGCTTGCCTGGTTTTTCGGCGTGCTTTGACCAAATGGTTTGTTCGAGGAGGGATCAAAAAGTAGTAAGAATGAGATGAAATAAAATGACTATTGTTAACTTAATAATTTATTTTTCTACATAGTCTCCGAGTCTCTCTATACCTACACCGAGTCCAGCGCCTTTCCAAGGCTTTAATCAATTTAAAAAGAAAAGTTTTGTCTTGGTCCTGCAAAAAGCTCTCCACAGCAATCATCATCGTTATCGTGTTCGTACCTGTTTCCCCTCAAGTATTCTTTCAATTTGGGGAACAGATGAAAATTTCTAGGCGCCAGATCTGGTGAATAAGGGGGGTGGTCAACCAATTTGAAGCCAGCTTGCTGAATGGCAGCCATCGCAACCGCCGAGATGTGCGCGGGTGCGTTTTTATGATGAAACAGCACGCCCCTTCGAATTTTCCCTCTCCTTTTCTCTTTAATGGCATTCCTCAACTTGGGAATTAAAGCTGCATAGTATTGGCCAGTAATAGTGGTTCCATGCTCCAGGTAATCAATCAACAATGTCCCTTCTGAATCCCAAAATATTGAGGCCATAACTTTGCCAGCCGATGCCACGGCACGAAACTTCTTCGGGGTCGGTGATGATGGCCGTTTACATTGCGAAGATTGCTGTTTTGTCTCGGGATCAAAATGATGGACCTATGTTTCGTCCATTGTTACGAAACAAGCCAAAAGTTTTCAGAATCTTCTTGAAATTTATCCAACAATGTCTTCTAAATGTCAAGTCGATTTTCTTTCTGACTGTCGGTTAACGTTCTCGGAACCCATCTTGCGGAGACTTTTCTCATATTCAAAGATTGTTTCAATATGGATTGAATACTTCCATATGAAATGCCCTTTCCTTGAATTAAGTAGCAGATGGTATTTTTTCGATCGCTCAATACAATTTTCTCGACTTTCACAACATTTTGAAGTGCAATTTTTATCAGGGTTCTCATGTAATTTACAATTGTTCACAATTTTTATCCAAGCCTCCAGGCCTTCTGCTGAAGTTTTAAAATTAAAACGACCTTCAGTCAACAGGTCCAGTTGTTCAAGATTCCCCATTTGCTATTTTGCTTCGATTATAGAAATACAAGTATGTCTTGACTGATGACATTGAAAAGATTGGTACAAATCTTATTACACGAGGAGGATGATGGATTGCAGATTTAAATAAAGATATACTGAGATTCTAATGGATTTATTTGAGTAATACAAAATGTACAACCGGCCATCGACACACACCGAGAGAGAGAGAGAGAGAGAGAGAGAGAGAGAGAGAGAGAGAGAGAGAGAGAGAGAGAGAGAGAGACATGAAACGTCAAACTTGACAGATTGTGATGCGTTTAGAAACTCCAACACTAGGCCTTAAACGAAAAACAATTTTCAATTAGCACTAGGCCTTAAACACAGAATTGTATCACACATTTCTTAATTACATACATTAGGTATACATTTAGTTTATTTAAGTATATCTTAGTTAATAAAAAAAAACTTAGTTTATTAGAGAACATCCTAACAAATTTTTAAAATTTTGGAAACAAAATTACAATGTCTTTCTACTGTTAAGGATTTAGTAAAAACATCAGCCAACATTTCTTCAGTTCAAAGGTAACTTAAATTTATGATTTTTCTATTAATCAAGTTTCTGATAAAATGGTATCTTATATCAATATGTTTTGTTCTTGAATGACATATAGAGTTACCACAAAGCTTCTGAGCAGACTGATTGTCATTATACAAATTAATTTTACAAAGAATACCTGTACATTCATAAACAAAAGTTTGTAGAAACAGTATTTCTTTACACGAGTCAGAGATTGCCATATACTCAGCCTCAGTACTAGAGAGTGCCACCGTGCGCTGCTTACGGCTTTCCCATGATACTATAGAATGTCCAAGACTGAATACATACCCAGTATATGACCTGCGGTCCAATTGATCATCGCCCCAGTCAGCATCGGTGTAACCTGTTATTTCCATGTTACCTTTTTCAAACTTAAGACGGTAGTTCTGTGTACCCTGCAAATATCGTAGAACTCTTTTCGCTGCTTTCCAGTGGTTCTCCGAATAGCAATTGTTGAACTGGCTTAAGTAGCTTACGCTGTGAGCGATGTCAGGCCTGGAACACACTGCCAAATACATTAAATAACCGATAAGGCTCCTATAGTCATGATCACATTGTACGCCATCTTCCTTTTGAAGTTTAAGTCCAACTTCCATGGGAGTTTTTGCTGGCTTGCAATCAGACATTTGAAACTTATCCAAAATTCTCTTGATATAGCTTGACTGATCCAATGTGAACTTTCCATCATCTGTACTCGAGATATTCATACCTAATATTTGATGAGCTTTACCTAGATCTTTCATATCAAACTCACTCATTAGCTGTTTCTTAATTATACATTTTTTCTGAGATGTTTTAGTTGAGAATAATATAATATCATCTACATATAAGGCTATAATAATGATTTCGTTATCAATTTATTGGTTAAAACATGATTTATTTTTTCATACCATACTTTTGCCGCTTGTTTTAAGCCATAAATTGCCTTATTTAGCTTATAAACTTTCTTGTTATTATTTTCTTCAATAAAACCTTCAGGTTGTTCCATGTAAACAGACTCTTGTAGATTACCATTTAGAAATGCTGTCTTTACGTCGAGATGTTCAACTGACATGTCATACTGGGCAGCCAGAGCTAGTAATATTCGTATAGTTGCATATCGCACAACCGGTGAAAAGGTTTCTTTGTAGTCTATCCCATATTTTTGGGTATAGCCTTTAGCTACTAGGCGTGCTTTATACTTGAGCAACTCGCCATTTAGTCCCCTCTTCTTGGTAAATACCCACTTGCATTTTACTGGCTTGTGCCCTTCAGGTAAATCAACTAGTTTCCAGCATTTATTAGAGTAGGAATTGGGGTTTTCGTCAGTGGAGTATGGAACAAAACAGTAAAACTTTGTTAATAACTATTTATTACTGTTCACAAGTTTACATGGCGGCCAAGAAGAAGTTTTCATTGATGGTGGCGACACACCGACGCTTTGACAAAACTATGAACTAAAAACATGACAGCCAACATAAAACTAATACCAATATAAAAATTATTGTTGCGTTCATTTCAACACACCCCCTCAACGATAATTTTTAGATAAAACTTATGATCCCACCCCCTTAATAATTATTGTGTGATCATAACATTTTGGTGTGAACACCCTCTTAACAAAATACAGGACCTCTCCTCTTAACATGTTTATAAAGTAGCAATAAGAAATTAAACTAAAAAGGCTTTTCTGAACTTCTCAAATAACTGTTTACCCAACGGCTTAGTAAATATGTCTGCAATATTTTCACCACTGGATACATATTCTAATTTTACCAAACCATCAGTCACTTTTTCAACAATAAAATGATACCGTATATCTACATGTTTCAATCTCTTATTACTATCGTTATGTTCAGCTATTTTAATCACACTCTGATTATCTTCCAATATTTGTATGTTTACATTATATCCAAAATCTCCAAGTAAATATTTTAGCCAACATCCTTCTGCAATAGCATAGCTTAAGGCTATGTATTCTGCTTCGGCAGATGAGAGAAAAACACTAGGTTGCTTCTTGGAGCACCATGACACAGGATTGTTAAAAACATTAAAAATAAAACCTGAGGTTGACTTTCTGTCTTTTGTGTCACCAGCCCAATCCGCATCACAATATCCCAGTATTTCACAATTATCTTCACACTTATATACTAAAGACAAATCAATTGTGCCCTTTATATATCTCAGTATTCTCTTTAAGCATTTAAATAACAAGTTGCTGGCACAATGTTGAAACCTGCTCAAAAAATTTATTGCTACACATAAGTCAGGTCTTGTTGTACAGGCATAGAGCAAACTTCCTATCAGCATTCTACATTTCTTTTCAATATCTTCATTTTCTGATCTAGCTCGTTTCAATAATTCAAAATTAAAGTTCTGCTCGATAGGTGTGCTTACTGCATTACAATCAGACATCTGATGTTTTTCTAATAATTTTTCCAAATATTTCTTTTGATTAATAATTGTTACATTTTGTTCAAGATTTTGCTTTATATTTATTCCTAAATAATGACTTGCTAGTCCCAGGTCTTTCATTTGAAAATTCTCACACAAAGCTATCTTAAACTTGTCAAGCTGAGTTTGATCCGAGCTAAAGTACAACAAGTCATCGACAAAAATTAAAACATATGTAACAGTATTATCATCCTGCCTTTTAAAATATAAACATGGATCGTTTATCGACTTAATAAAGTTTTCCTCAATCATAAAATTATTAAACTTCTGATTCCAATATTTAGGTGACTTTTTAAGTCCATACAAAGACTTATTAAGTCGACAAATCCGTCCATCGGGTAAACTCATATAAACACACTCGTTAATGTCACCATATAAAAATGCACCAGTAACATCCATTTGAAACACTGGTAACTTCTTCTGGTTTGCTACCACCATGAATGTTCTAAAGTCGTTTGCAATAGAATCCAACAATCATGTAAACAAATATGGCGGACTGACATTGACAGCGTATTGTTTATGCCCATAGTGATGTCATAGTGTTCTAATTTAATTTTAATTAAATTTATTTTTCTAATTATTTTAATTTTAAGTCATAGACTATGGCCCATAGTAGGATAGGTACTAAAATAAAACTGACTAAATAGATTAAATATATAAGCCATAGACTATAAAATAAAACTGATTATATATAAAAAAAGTGTTTATTAAAACAAATTTAAATCTTCGTCTTCGTCATCATCACTATCAGAAGTGTCGCCGGTGACCGTAATTATAACATTATTTTTAAGGCCTGTTTCACTACTTGCTGGTAAGCACTAAAGTATGTTCGAGATAGCATGATATGGGTGACAGTTCGTAATTTTAACAGCGTTTTTTAACAGCCAATTTTGGTTTTTTGACCGGCGGCGGCGGAGCAGTCCCCGACGAACCTGGCTGCGGCTCGCTCATTATAACCTTAACAACAAATATAATTTTACACACATACATTTCAGTAATTGTGATCTATTCAAATAATTAGTGACGAGGGCAATACAATATTAAAGTGCGTCTAATAGATTTCCGTTGTAGGTAATAGATCTAAATCATTCTTACCTCCTGATTACTCCTTGAGAAAAAATACCAATCGTATGCTATATCAAAGTCCGTGATGCCGTGCAAAGGTCGTCGTTCCAAGAAAAATATGTCCAGCCAAATCGTAAAGCAAAACAAAAGTCCAAAATGAGAATGCAAAGTCGTAGAAATCGGAAACAGAAAACGGAAACAGAAAACACTAATGCACAGCGAACCCACAGAACAGTGAATGACTGTGAATGACAATTCTAACAAAATGGCCACCTGTCAATTTTTAAAAACTAACCATTATTTTTATGGCTTAGGATACAATCCGTTTTGGTTAATTATATTAAGCTCTTGAAAAAAAAAAATTATTGTATTCAAATAATATTAAATTAAAATAATTTATTAAATTAAAAATAAAAGATAACTTCAGATTACGAACAACACTAACTTTTCAATGACTTATAGAGTTCGATGAGTAAAAAACTAAGATGATAGCTTGTCAAATACTTCGAAATTTTTACGTTGCAAATGTTTTAACAAATTTAACTTATAAATACAAGTTAAATCGTGTTGAAGATAATGTGAAAACAATGGTGCGTTCGTTGAAATCAGACTATGTTCATAATTGATCGTCAAATGTATGTGATTACGGAGTAATCGTGACAATTTGGTTTGTTTACATGATTGTTGGATTCTATTGCAAACGACTTTAAATGTAGTCAGCTTTGCAACAGGTGTATAAGTCTCATTGTCACAATTATTTTGTTGGAAGCCTCTTGCAACAAGTCTTGCTTTGTAAGTAGGTCCTTCATCTGTCTCTTTTATCTTAAATACCCATTTGCTGCTTACAATCTTTATGTCATTTGGTATTTCTGTTACTTCTTCCCATGTATTATTTTCTTCCAAAGTCTTTAGCTCCCTTTTTATAGCTTCTTCCCATTTGCTTTTGTCAGGTCGTTCCATCGCTTCTTTGTATGTCAAAGGTTCATTATATTCTTTGCATAAATAATTCGTTGCATAATGTTCCATCCATGCAGGTGTTCTTCTTTCTCTTCTAGGTCTTTCTTCTTCATAATTTTCGGATATATTGATAGGTTCACTCTCCTCTCTGTCAACTGGTTCTCTTTCCTCTCTGTTCATTTGATAACTCTCTTCTCTATCAACTTGTACACTTTCCACATTTTCACTCAGTTCACTTTCTTTTCTGTCAGTTTGAACATATTCCACATTGTTGCTTGGTTCTTCAGCACTGTCTGTTGGTTCATTTTGTTTTTCCTCATATATTATGTCAGAAGTTCCCGATTTCATGACATCATGTCTCAACTGTGTATTTTCCTTTATAAAAATAACATCCCTTCTGATCACAACATCTTCCTTTTCAGGTAGATAAATTCTAAATCCTTTGGTAGTTTCACCATATCCAACGAATATTCCAAACTCTGACTTAGGGTCCCATTTCAGTCTTTTCTGACTAGGTACATGAATCGCAACTTTTGAACCAAAAATCTGCAAGTTCTTTATATCAAACAATTCCTTGTTAAACCATATTTCATAAGGGGTCTTGTCTTGTACTCTACTTTTTCCAGTTCTGTTCATAACATACACCGCTGTGTTGACGGCTTCTGCCCATAAGTTTTTGTTCATTTTGTTTTCTAATAACAGTGTACGGGCTGCTTCAACTATAGTCCTCATTTCACGTTCGGCACACCCATTTTGTTCTGGCGTGTACACCACAGAAGTCTGATGAATGATACCATAATCACTTAATAGTCTTTTCACTTCATTATTAATGAATTCTTTTCCATTATCGCTTCTAATGACTTCAATCTTATGTCCTGGACTCACTTGTACTTCCTGTATGTATTGTTTCAGTTTCATAATTGTCTCGGACTTACTCTTTAAAAAATATACTTTTCTGTATCTTGAATAATCGTCTTTTATGAGTAAAAAGTATTTTGCGCCACCCAGAGAAGTTGTCTCCATGATTCCACACAGATCTAAATGCAATATTTGTCCAGGTTTCTCACCTTTATTATTACTTGCCGGGTATGGCATTTTATGCTGTTTACCTTCAAGGCATGGTATGCATGTCACTTCTGGTCCAGTCTCATAACTTATGTTACTTCTTTTAAGTATCTCTTTCACTTGCTCAATGTTTTGATGAGCCATTTTGTTATGCCACTCTGATAGCCCATCTTGACACCGCCCAATAGCCGCAATATCAGTTGATTCTCGGAACTTCATTATATACATTTTGGATTCCCTCTCTGCTATAGCATGCACACTATCGTTTAGAATAAATTTGCATGAATTGTTGTCGGATATCATTTTATAACCTTTGTCCAATGCACTACTCACTGAAAATAAGTTTATTTTGAGGTTAGGCACATATAAAACCATGTTCAAAGTTGTAGGGATCCAGTCTTGGCCATCATATGCCTCTAATGTGATTTTTCCACATCCTGCCGCTTGTATAATTGTACCATCTCCAATCATAATGTCTCTTTCCACTGAAAGGTCTTGGTATTCAACGAAACTGTCTTTATTACTACACATATGTTGGGATGCACCACTGTCTAAGTACCACTCATTTTTTAGTTCAGAATAGCTCATTGACGTTAGAGCTGTCACTATGAATGCGTTCCGTTTTGCACTGTTATTGTCATTATTTTTGTCCTTTTTGAACCAACACCGTTCTGTTTCATGTCCATACTTTTTACACTGTTTACAAAACTTTTCACTATAATTTCTTTTCAGTTTACAGTTATTTTTAAAATGTCCAACTTTACCACACTTGAAACACTTTCTATTTGTTACTTCTTTTGCTGCAAGTGCTGTTGTTTCCTCATGCTGTTTGTTTCTCTGCTCTTCAGTTAATAACCTCGCTGTCAACTCCGCTAAGGTTTTCTTCTCTCCTGGTACAGAGTCCCAGGCTGACACAAAATGTCGGTAACTTTCTGGTAAAGATGTAATTATTTTAGTCGTTACCATGTTTTCAGATAATTCTCCGTTCGCTTGTTTTATCTGCGCCACAATATCTTCAATTTTTGCTAAAAATGTAGCTATGTCATCTCGGTCACCGCACTTCATCTCGAAGAACTTCTGTTGAACAAGATGCAATGACATGTCAGACCTTCTTTCATAAATAATGTGTAATTTATCCCACATTTCCTTTGCTGTGTCACAGTTTGTGACCTGTAACATCACATTATTTGACAATCTGGTTACAATAACACCTTGTGCTTTGGCGTCTTGCTGTTGCCATGTTGCTTTACTTTCTTCCTTTTCTGGAATCTTCCGGCTTCCATCTACAACATCGAAGATTCCAAGGGCCTTCAGTATAACCTTCACTTGGAATTTCCAAGAAGACCAGTTCCCGGTTCCTTCTAGGCGTAGTTGGGTAGTACCACTGGCGTTGTTGGCGTTTAATATTACGCCCTCCATCGTTCGCTTTACCGCGTCTTCGTAAATTTATGAACGTTACAGCACTTTACCGCGCCTTCTTCATGAAAATTTGTAGCACTTCACCGCGCTATGTTTGCTTTACCGCATCTTCTGCTTTACCGCAGTATTTTACCATTCTGTATCCATACAAGTATAGCCTGGGCCCATAACCAGTAGGAATTGGGGTTTTCTTCAGTGGAGTATGGAACAAAACAGTAAAACTTTGTTAATAACTATTTATTACTGTTCACAAGTTTACATGGCGGCCAAGAAGAAGTTTTCATTGATGGTGGCGACACACCGACGCTTTGACAAAACTATGAACTAAAAACATGACAGCCAACATAAAACTAATACCAATATAAAAATTATTGTTGCGTTCATTTCAACAATTAGTAACAAAAGAGTTATACTCATCTTGTATAGCTTCTTTCCAGTGCTCTGATTCACTGCTATACACTGCTTCCTTCAACGTTTTTGGGATGTCATCCTCATTCATGATCTCTGCTAGCCCGGCGTACCCAGATCCTCCTTGAGTATCTTCAAAGAACGGCTGGTTTGAGTCTTCAGAGTCAATGTAGGAGTTGTCTGGAATGTAAGTATTATCCAACGAATCATCTGTGCTTGTTAAATCCTCCGTATCATTCAGACTAAATAATGTTTGTCTGTGGGAATCTTTGAGCATAGTCTCATCAGATGGAGAAGCATCTCCGACCATTTGAGGAGATGATTGTACTGAAATTGGTGAATCGGGGCTGTTCAAATTATCTGCTGAACTAGGACTGTCAAAAGTCATTATTATGCTTTCATTATTTTCTTTTAAATCATCATTTGAGACACTCTTATTCATAAATACATTTTACAAGAAAGTAACATGCTTTGCCTTTACATATTTCTTAGGACAGGTAGGATCTATCAACTTGTAACCTTTAGTATCTTCACAATATCCTACAAAAATATATTTCTTGCTTCTAGCATCAAGTTTTCGACAATTTTCAACTAAAGCATATGCCACGCAACCAAAAATACGTAAGTGATTCACATCTACCTTTTTGGAAGTCCATTTTTTTTCTGGAGTAGCTCCCATTACAGCCTTTGTTGGTGAATAATTTTTCAGGCATACAGCCGTGTTGACAGCTTCAGCCCAAAACTGTTTCTTCAGTCCAGCATCTTGGAGCATACAGCGAGCCTTCTCCATAATTGTTCGGTTAGCTCTTTCTGCAACACCATTTTGTTGACTGCAGTGTGGGACCGTAGTTTGATGTCTAATCCCGCAGCTCTTTAAGTACTCCTGAAAAACATGATTAATGTATTCTCCACCGTTGTCACTCCTAAGAACCTTTATTTTCTTACCTTTTCATTTTCAACAAGGGCTTTAAACAATTTAAATTTTCCAAACACCTCGTCTTTAGTTTTCATAAAGTAAATGAAAGTTTTTCGCGTATAGTCATCTATAAAGGTGACAAAATAACGTGCTCCGTTAAATGATACTGACTGTATAGGGCCACACACATCTGTATGCACTAAGCCTAATATTTCATTGGACCTACTCAGGCTTTTCTTAGGAAATGGCAATTTTGTTTGCTTGCCTTCGACACATGCAACACAAGAACTGAATGTAGTATTTTGAAAATTCATACCTGTTACTAATCCATTCTGCATAAGATTCATGCTTCTTGAGTTAAGGTGACCAAGTCTCCTATGCCAGGTCTCCTGTGATACCTTGCTCTCCGCAGACACCAGTGCAGTCTTCTTACCTTTAGTTGACTCACTAGCCATAGGTTTCCCAAGATCCGAGGACATGGCAATCTCTGACCTAACCTTACAACTCATTATTACATTTCCAACAGTGTCAAGTTGATAAACACCACTGTGACATGCAGCAGTGGCTATCACTTCACTACCATCAACAATCTTACACCCTTTTGGATTAAATATTACACTATAACCCTTTCTATTGAGTTCACTCACAGATAATAAATTTGCTGAAAGCTGTGGTATATAGTAAACATTACTTATTGTCTTTAAACCATTCTTCAAATTCACTTGAACTTTACCATGACCTGCTGTCATCACTTTGTCCCCATTTGCAACATTTACTTCTAGTGATTCCGTACACTTAAAGTCATGCATAATGTCTTTGTTATTGCACATATGGTTTGTCGCACCCGAATCAATGTAGAACACATCGCTTCGCACATTCACTGATAATGCAGTCAATAGTAACTTGTCATTGAACTGTGACCATCGCTTGCTATCTGTCTTCTGGTTTTTCGGACAATCCCTCTTTACGTGACCAGTCTTCTTACATCTGTAACATCGAACAAGTTTCTTCACTGCCAAAGCATTTAACTCGGAATGTTCAGAATTATCATCACGTCGCTGTTGCTCTTGTAATAACTTTGCCTTCACGTTCTCACTGTTAAGTTTCACGTTCGAGTTCTCCAGAGCCATGATCAGCGGATCATAGTGAGTAGTCAAGCCGCTGAGCATTATTACAGCTATAAATTCATCATCTAGAGGGGAACCTATATCACTTAGCTGTTGTCCGAGTTCCGTAATTCTCGCCAGGTAGCTTTGCATGCCCTCCATTTCACTCAATTTTACACTAAAGAGTGATCTCAGCAAACCTAGTCTTCGGCTCAATCCTTTGTCTTCATAGGCACGTTGTAAACTGGTCCACGCTCCATACGGCGTAGTAGCGTTACGAATATGCGGCAAAGCTGATGGACCAACTGATAAGCAAATCTTGGCCAGATTCTTTTTCTCATCTTTACTGCCATCTTCGGATTGGATGCATTCGAATAAGTCTTCATGCATGAGGATCATTCTCACCATAAACTTCCAATTGTTGTAGTCTTCCATGCCTCGTAGTTTCTCTACAGGAAGCCCAATTGAAGCGCTTGTAGACATCTTGTGTAAAATGAGGTGACGTGGTGCCGGCCGGTGTCAAATGTAAAAGAAATTTTTGTATATCACGTATTTCACCGAAATAATTATATGGCAATGCGCAGTTAACGTTTCTGGCGCTCATAACCTGATGGATTGCAGATTTAAATAAAGATATACTGAGATTCTAATGGATTTATTTGAGTAATACAAAATGTACAACCGGCCATCGACACACACCGAGAGAGAGAGAGAGAGAGACATGAAACGTCAAACTTGACAGATTGTGATGCGTTTAGAAACTCCAACAGAGGATCGCTATTTATTACCGCACGCTGAGACTCAATACAGTGACTCGTGGTTTTACAAGCGCTAGCTATCTCAGCACTAGGCGCCTGTGGCAATTGGAGGAAGAGAGCAGTGAAACAACTATTAAATCTTTTCTTCAAGATTTCTATTGCGACGATTTGCTTCCGGGTTCCGATTTAGAAAATTAACTCCTCAATATCTTGATTTCAATTTCAACCAGCGAATTGTCGCAGCATCAAAAAAGATAGGCCTTTTTTAACAAGAATTTCGTGCCCATATCTGATTTTGCAGCCAGCGAGCTAATTACATTTAAATTTCATCCGGTGGCTGCTCCTCACTTTTCAGGTTTGGCAGAAGCCGGAATTAAGTCTGCAAAGCACCATCTAAAAAAGTCCTTCCATCCATCCATCAGCCTGTTTCGTCCACTGCTAGACATAGGCCTTTCCAGGATTTCGCCACTCTTGGCGGTCCTCCTGGAAGAAATTCCCATACTCGAGTATGATCACACACGCTGGGCAGACGGGTTGGTGACCGCGGTGCTGAAACCCTTACACCAGTGATGCGGCTGCCCGTCACCAGTCTATTTTATATAAGGCCCAGCAATTGGGGATGGATATACTGGCATTCATCGGTCCCAGGCAATGGTGGGCCGCCTGGTTTTGCCTGAGAGCTGTTCTCTTACTCTCCCCCGAATAACTTCGGGAGGATTTGCGAGTAAGATGGTGGTACATCCACAGTCGAGCCCGGCATCCGCTCTACCACCTTTTAAAAAAAGTCCTTGGCCACTCCTATTTAACGTAGTTAGCTACTATTTTTACTCAAGATGAGTCTATAATGAACAGTCAGCCCCTGTACCCTACTTCGTCCGATCTTAAAGACTACTAACACCTGGAAACTTTTTGATCGGTCGCTAACAACGCTACCGTCTCCGCAACTTATCGTCGCACTGCTCATTCACCATGAAGCCATCGAGCAACTACATCAGCAATTTTGGAGCGTCTGGCAGCGCGACTACATATCAGAGCTGCAGCAGATAACTACCTATAAATGGCGTGAGAATCGTGCCACCTTAGCAGTAGGACACCTCGTGCTCAAAAGAAAAGATAACGTGCCTCCCCTAACCTGACACCTAGGGTGAGTTTTCAAGCTGTATCCTGGTCAAGACGGGATCTGCCGCGTTGCAGACGTCAACACCACTAGAGGATGTGTTCGGCGAGCCCTCACTCGACTGTTCTCCCAGCCTGCTGAGCCCAGGCCCCCAATATGTCCAAGCTCGTCGTGAACATGTCTTGAACACACCGCGTTGCGCAAGAGCAACAACCTGTCTCTATTTCAGACCGACTCGACATTCATCGGAGAATTCCAACAATGTACTTATTGATGCTTATAAAAGTTTATTGATAAATAATATTGCTTCTCCAAAATATAAAATGATCGCTGATTTAATTGTCTGAACTGTTTGCTAAATCTATTTTCAACTGTTTTATAAATGAAATCTTAAAATTTTGTTTGACAAATCTGTCACTATTTGGCATTGATGATGAAGTTGATGAACCCATGAGTGATTGATCATCAAAACAAATGGCGAGATGACATTTTTTTTTAAGAAATTAATTTTGTTTCAATTCCACGAAATTTAATTTTGGTTAAATGTTACATTTTCTCCACATTGTAATTTCACAGTACTTAATTTTTTTTAACGTATTTTTGCACATCCTACCTTTGGTAGCTGTCATTTCATACATTCGCGTAAAGTTGACATTCAATCCAATCCAATCGTGGAACAATAATATAATAATAATTGTCTTGTCAGTCTTAACTTCGAAATGCCAAATAATTATTTTTAATAGAAAGATTGTTATAAACAAAAAGAACAAATTATTAGGCATAAGTATTATATTCTTCAAAAGGTACTACTACATATGTATGGTACACCACACACTTCCCTGAATCATCAATAGCGCGTACGCCGCCGGCGATTTACCTAATTTCCAGTGTGGACGCGCTCTCACCTTACATTAACTATCAGTTATCAATATATTCATTTAGTGGACATCTAGTATTATCTATCATTTATCAACCCAAGGGATACACCCCACAACATATTTTATAATAAGATAAAGAGAACGTAGTCTTGCGCTCACAAAATTTTGTTTAGATCCTCATTAGTGATGTCAATAGCTGAGGCTATTTACTACAGGCTATTGTAGTCTTTATGACTACAATTCGACAAAAACGCATTTTAAGTTTGGAAGTACATATATTTTTAATGAGATTATAAATATAGTTGAAAGATTACATACTTACATTAATTACCTATATAATTATAACTTTATATAATCATATTTTCTAGTATTTTGACTAAATTATTAGTTTTAAAATACAAAAAATGTATGAAAAATTCCGTATGTTTCACATTCAGGCAAATCAAAAAACGTCGTCCCGGTTGTTTCACATGCAAACCAATCGAAGAACGTACTTTTGTGTGACATCCCTTGTTGTATTACAGTTTTTAGGGTTCCGTAGTCCGACAAGGAACCCTTATAGTTTCGCTGTCCGAGGATAGGTTCCGAAAAACCATAATTTATTCTTCCTTGTTTGAAGAATCTAGCAATACTAGATATTTGAAAAAAAATTAGACTTCTGTCAAGAATATAATGCACACTCTTATTGAAACAGAATCTTCAGAAGTTATTCCAACATTGAGCCATAAAAAATCAAAGATGAGTCCAAAAAAAGGTTTCATGTCGAGTTTTAACATTATTTGAGCAAAATCATATTATATTATTTATTAATTAAAATCTGTATAAACTTTATTATACTGTTATCCGAACAGATATTTGATACAAACTTTAGTTTTTTTTTTAATAATAAAATTCGTGATAAAAGTCGTAATTTTGATAATTTTCCAGAATTCGTCCCTCTCGCACTGCAGGTTTTTCGGCATGGAGTAACAGCGATCAATGCAATCGGAACCTATTCTCTTAACTCAGAGAATAAAATATCGTTTTCTTTTTTTTATTGTATTAATAAATTGATGATTTTTCTCTCGTCTATCCCATAGTGTGGGGTTTTGTTGGATAGGTCGTTCAAAAACATGTAAAAACGTGGGTATGTAAAAACCACTTTTCGATTTAGAAATCCGTTGGCGAAATATTTAGCTTTAAAGTGATAATTCCCCCCAAATAGAGTCCCCCCCCCCTACCGGCTAAATGGTTGTTTATGAATATGTGAAAAATTCACAGAAGTAGTATATTATAATAAATTTTAAAGGAAAACTATCACAGCTAAGTAGACTTTATAGATTTACGAGTACAGTTAGCGCAAAACTTTTAGTCCCCTCTAAACACGACAATGTATGGGCCGTTGTTCGGGAGAGCATCTTCCAAACGGACTAGAAGTTTGGCGCGATCTGTATTAGTAGCCCAACTACGGAACCCTACACTGCGTGAGGCCCGAAACGCACTTGGCCGGGTTTTCAAAATTAAGAAAAACAGATCGCAACTGTCACGAACCACCTCAAAATGAAAAAAGTGATAGAAATACTGACTCTTTGTTATGAAGAGAAAGAAAATCTCCTAGAGCACCAACAGTAGGTAAATTATATCCTGCTCCCCGTTTCTTGCCCCTCTCTCCTCTTCTTCACTCCTCTTTAATTATAGATTTAAGAATATGATTATAATCATATATGTTATTTTTCTTAAGCTCACTTATCTACATAAACACAGCATAATTTTTTTGTACAAATATTTAGATTGCTCTTAAAAATTGTTTTCACACCTTTGCCTGTCATACCTACCCCAACTAAACCTTTTTTTTTGTTCTACGTCACAATTTTTTTCTTCACCCTCAGCAGATTGGTTACACAAACACCAATGCAAATAAATTTTGAAAATTCAATTTGAGCATGCTCTCAGCATTCGAACCCGCCCTCTTGTTGTTTAACTATACCAACTGATCAACCGCTTTTTAAAATTGTACTTTTAAGTAGCCTTTAGTCCGCGACTCCGCTCGCGTTTATTAAATATCTTCTCCGTTTTCAGCTTGGATGTTATTTTATGAACACACCTTAAAGCCTATATGTTGACTAGGGTCACTAATAACAAAATCACATCCTAATCTGTTAAGTGGTTCTCGAGTTAAAACGGAACATACAGAGATAGGCAAAAAATTCAAAAATTGTGGTTTTTTGCCTCAGTAAAAAACATTTTCCTCAAACTTTTTCAAAAATATCCAGTGCACAGACACGACTTTTTTACTAATTTATTATTAGTATAGTAGATAATAACTAATATTATACTATGATGATAATTCGATTGATTGCTCTAGTTATATCTTTAAGGAAGTGTGCTTTTTTACAGCGGTCTTTGAACTAGCCATTAATTTAAATAACCAGATTTTTACTTACTCAGAAGGCGGTGATGACGATGGTACATATGAGGATCCAGGCAATGATGACAAACCGAGCAAAGATAACAAACCTGATGAAGATGATACACCTCCTAAGGAAGACGGAGAATCAGGCACAGAAGAAGTTGGTACAACGTTTGAAGAGGGTATGGATGACAAAGGTATTTTAGATTTTTTCATCACTAATGCTCAGAAAGTACATTGTATTTTACTCAAAATGCGGGAGGTAAATTCGATTTACAAACCCCGGGGGAGGTAAGAAAATTTTAAAATCAAACGAGGCTCCCTTACAGTCGTCACTAACTATTAAGTCACTCGTCTAGCTAAATGATTATGGAAAATATCTTTTCTGCTCAATCTCTTTTAATTTTGTTGTTCTCTATTTTATTTATATTAAAATGGAAAAATCTGACTTTAATACTCTAAGTAAATATGCTAATCGAAATGTAAAAAAAAATATAAGATTTGCCTAAGCTGGTTTTGTTTTTAAGACAATCACAAAAAAAAGTCACAAGAAAAATAAAGTGGCGGAAGTAAAATTTTCTTTAAATATTATTATTAGAGAGCATTACAAACCAGAAAAGATAAATTAGAAACAAATGTAAAGACAAGAATTTGAAAAAAATCCTCGGGCCAGGATTCGAACCTGCGATCTCTTGTTTCCCAGACAAGCGCGCTACCAATTGCGCCACCGAGGTACTTACTTAGACCGTTGAATTTTTCCACCATACTTGTCTACTGAATATTTTTGTGACTATTTGATCTAGCTAGCTTGTAATGCACATACTGAACGCTCACGAGGGCGTTATGTAATTTCACGCCTTGTTCTTAAGAAACAGATGGCGCTGTCATCGCTACAATATGTGTTGCTTCAGACAGTTAAGAAATTCACAGTTCTCAATAACTGAGATTATGTTTTTATTGCGAAATCCATCGCTTTGGAATACTCTAAATATTATTATTAGAGTGCATTACAAACCAGAAAAGATAAATTAGAATCAAATGTAAAGACGAGAATTTGAAAAAATTCCTCAGGCCAGGATTCGAACCTGCGACCTCTTGTTTCCCAGACAAGCGCGCTACCAATTACGCCACCGAGGTACTTACCTAGACCGTTGAATTTTTCCACCATACTTGTCTACTAAATATGTTTCTAATTTATCTTTTCTGGTTAGTAATGCACTCTAATAATAATATGTATTTAGAGTATTCCAAAGCGATGGATCTCGCAATAAATACAATTTTCTTCATGAAAACTTTGTTGCAAAGATATTTTTGTAATTTTTTTCCTCCTATTAGTGACAAAAAGTAGAGTTCTCTACACGGGTGTAAGTGATCAACTGCATCCTCTAACTTTATGCGAACGCTTACTTTCCTTGTCAATCTATGTACTATTAATGCACTTGCTCACTCTTGCTTGGAAAGAAATTATATATTCTCCAACAAGCAATAATGAAGATTTTTTTTAAATATTAGAGTGCATTACCAGAAAAGATCAATTAGAAACAAATTTCAAGAAATACAAGAACTTAAATTTGAAAAAATTCCTTTGGTTTGGATTCGAACCTGCGGCCTTTTGCTATCTGTTTGATATACAAGCAAGAAAGGCGCACGAGGGCGTTATGTGACGCAAGTTGTCTAACACCCTGTTTCGTCCACTGCTGGACATAGGCCTTTCCAGGATTTCGCCACTCTTGGCGGTCCTCCCGAAAGAAATGCCCATACTCACACACGCTGGGCAGGTGGGTTGTGAGCGCGGTGCCGAAACCCTTGCACCAGTGACGCCGCTGCCCGTCACTAGTCTGTTTTATATAAGGCTCGGCAATTGGGGATGGATAAACCGCCATCCATCGGTCCCAGGCAATGGTGGGCCGCCTGGTTTTGCCTGAGAGCTGTTCTCTTACTCTCCCCCGAATAACTTCGGGAGGATTTGCGAGTAAGATGGTGGTACCTCCTCCACAGTCAAGCCCGACATCAGCTCTACCACCTATTTCAATTTTGTTTTACTTACATTTATTTATCAATTTTTCAGTCCCATTACAATGTAAGAAAGATTTTGACAGGGGAAAGTGTAAGAAGCACATGACAAGATGGTTTTACTCAAATGCTTTAAAGGGATGTACAACTTTCATATTTACCGGCTGTGGAGGAAATGAAAACAGGTATAGTTATGTAGCCCACTCTGGCTATAAAGTCAGTGGCATAAACCAATCGCATACCCCATTACATTTGTTCTTTATCAGAGATATTTTGGAATCCGTAGAATTACAGTCGTGACGATCGTCACGCCTAGGCCGAATTGTAAATAAAAAATTATTATTGTTAGTTAATATATTATTAACCTGGTGATATGGGTATTTTTCGAAAGCTATTAAGATGAGCAATAAAATAAATATAAAAAATAAATATTATAAAAATATAAAAAAAATTGTGGATTGTTATTCTAGGCCTAAATCTTCTTTTTTTTTAATATATGTATAGAGTTATATTTTTTTTATTATTCTTTATATTTTTTTACAATATTATAAAATTTGAATAGACATATATATATATATATAGTATACATACATATATTCATATATATAACTAAGATTTTTTCAAGGAGAAAGCCCCCCCCCAACTTACCCTTCGGCTGTCTGTCTGTCCGTCTGTTATAGGGGCTTACAGCTTTAACCGTATAAGATAGGAAGTTGAAATTTTCACAGAATACGTGTTACTATATTACTCATGAAAATTAATAGAATATAAAAAAATAAGTTGCATTATATAAACGTAATTAGTTGTGGCTTGATACGGTAATACATACAAGTTTTTAATTTTGCCAGATTGTAGGACATACGAGTAATCTAATGTAAATTAAAAAATATAAAAAGTAGTGTTTCTTACACAGACGGCGCCAAATTTTTTATCAGGCGCTACCATTTTAGCGCCTTATTTTTGTAACTTTGATGTTGCTTTGGCATGTCTATTGTTATTTACTATTATATTTTTAGGGCTCCACACCTGTATTTTAGGGTGGTACGGAGCCCTTTGTGCGCGAGTCGGACTCGCACTTTGTAAAAATATTTATATTACCTGTATAAGCATGTGCGAGTATAGACAGGTTTTTGTAATTTGAATAAATATATTTTCCCGTTACATTTCAACCCCTTAAAATTAAATGAGGTCGTCATCAGTTGAATCATGCATTTCGGTAACAAATCATTTACTATAACATACGCATATAAAACATTTACCCTGGAATACTAATAAAAAATAGATGTCCATTATCTATATTTTTTTTGTATGTATTTAAGATAGATAAGTTTCAAGTTTTATAGAATTGAATTGAATTAATTTAGTAAACTCTAATCACACTTAATAAGATTAATTAGTAATGATTGTTTATCTTTTATCAGAAGAAACTTGTATGAAAAAACATCTAAGACTTTTTGTGTGATTATTAAAATGAAAATTATTTTAGATATCGCAGTCGGAAGAAATGTGAAAAAGCTTGTCATGCTACCAGGCCAGGTAAAGGGATCTATATCTGTTTATATTCATTAAAATTAGAGTGAGTTGACATCATAAATATTTAAAAACGGATTGGACTCACTTTTTTAAGTGTGCGAGGAGGCACAGGCCGAGCTTTCGATGAGATTATGACTCATCATCATCGGGACTCTTCGGGAGTACTTTTGCCTATGGCGGTCAGTCAAAGAAGCTTAGTACTCGACTGACCGCCGTGGGCAAAAGTACTCCCGAAGAGTTTCGGGTTCTCTGTGAAATCCTATGGGCGTGAGATTTAGAGGTTTACAAAAGCACTGATAGAGAAAATCCAAATCGTCAATAAAAGCCCAAGAAACATCCTCCGCATAAACTGGCTAACCACAGGCCCCAACGTGAAGTTATGGGAAAAGTTAAATCAGATCCTTTGCTCAGGAAAATCATAAAAAGAAAGGAAATACTCTCTGGCGAGAGAAGGAATACTCAGCCCAAAAAGCTATGGTGCAGCGGCCAATAGGTAGCAGAAGATTTGGAGGCTTGGTTTTCTGCAACTCCTTGAAAATAGGTCTGGTGTCATTCAATTCATTACTTTTATTCATGGACGATAGTTTACAGAGAAATAGGTTGGTATTTGAATAGCACTATGAAAAACGAAGAAATATAAGCCAGGTGAGAAGCAGCACTTCTTAAATATTACCATAGATATGCACTTGAATCTTGATACACCCGATTTTCACCGACGATCATTACGTCCCAAACGTGATGGGTGGTAAACCTTTCGCCGTACTTCGGGCACAAATGGACCAATGGCTTAAAGTGCCTTCCGAAGTACGCAGACCGAACACGAATTAATATACTCCGCGAGGATTGAACCCAAAACCTTTGGGTTAGCAGGCGAGCGCTCTACCAATCGGTCACAGCAGCACAGGCGGGCGATTCTGGCTCGTGTGCGAAAATTGCGAAAGTAGAAAAATCAATCGTTTCCGTAGAAAATCCCTTATAAAATCACCCGAAATCTGCCGTAGCAAATTTTTTTGCACTTGCCGGAATAGCAGTCCAGGACGGCTATTCCGGTATCGTTTCGCATGCGCAATATCAGTCGTTTGACTTTTATTTAAAGTATGATAAATGCCATGCGATGAAACAAATATCTAATGATTGATATTGCGAGTGAGCAATAATGCCGGAATAGCCGCCCTGGGTGGGTATTCTGACACGTGCGCAAAAATTGCAAAAACAGATTGCGTGTGATTTTAAAAGGGATTTGTACGGATATGTATTGATTATTTTGATTGAAAACTTATATTGAGCATTCCTTGTATCCTATAGTTTTTATTTGATGTGGTTTAGTCACTCTCATTGTCATCGCATGGCATTTATCAAAGTTTAAACAAATATTTAATTAATGACTGACATTACGAGTGAACAAAAAATCCGGAATCGCCCTCCAGGCTCTCAATTCTGGCACGTGCGCAAAAACTGCGAAGGCAGATTGCGGGTTACTTTAAAATGGATTTTCTACGGATATGTATTGATTATTTTGATTGAAAACTTAAAGTGAGCGTTCCTTATATACTTTAGTTTTTATTTGATGTGGTTTAGTCACTCTCATTTTCATTGCATGGCATTTATTAAAATTTAAACAAATATCTAAAGTAATGACTGACATTACGAGTGAAAAATAATGCCGGAATCGCCCGCCAGGACGGCGATTCTTGCACATCAGACAATTTTAGGCCGAAAGCGGGTGATTTAACAAGCTCTTTATGAAGAAACGTCTCAATTTTTTGGAATATAAACCTGTTGTACGCATTCATAACATGCTTTACGTGTCTTTTAAGCAGTTATAGTTGGAAGAGTTATCATCATACTGCATTTATGACGCGAGAACCGCCCGCCGTCCAGAAGCTTAATTTTCTTACACTAAGGCGCGTGAATTTAAATTGCTGATTTTATTTAGTTTATTATTCAATGTGACTAAGCTATACTTATGTAAGTGTTGTACTCGTTGACTTGATGAATTCTTTGTTTTTTAGCTCCACCAAGAACTAAAGAAACAGGTAATGCTTGCTAAAACAAAACTATTATTTTAAAAAAGCAATTATAAATATAAATGTCTGTTAATCCCACAGACATATACTTATAAAATTAAATTTATATCACTGCGGTATATAAAATCAGAAAAGTAAATCTGGACGTGAAGAGCTCTGAACCGGGATTCGAACCCGGGACCTCTCGCTTACCGGGCGGTTGCTCTACCAACTGAGCTATCCAGTTCTCAACATGACCTGCGAATTTACGCTTGTGATTTCCCATACCGCAACGATATGTATAGGTACTCGCTTAGTAGTGAGTCTCTTGGCGCCTAGAGGACCCTAGTATACTATATACTTATTAATCCATTCATACACATATATAAATATGATTTCAGAGATGTGTACGCTACCAGTTGATGCAGGACCCTGTAAGAAAACAAGAACCAAGTGGTTCTATTCACAATACATTCATAAATGCGGCAAATTTGTGTATGGTGGTTGCGAGGGCAATGCTAACAGGTGAGCAATTTATTGTAAAATATTTATCCGCTACTTTAGATAGCTAAAATAAAAGTAGGTAAAAAAGAAATTGGACTCAAATTTTTCCTTTTTCAAAATTTTACGTAAATAAATTATAATGTAATGAAAAATCATTACAGCATCTGTAATGAATGTGATAATTTAACAGTGGCCATACAAACATAATGTTTAACAACTTTGCAGCGTTCAATAAAAACAAGGTTGTGAGAACAGTACATTATGATGATACAAGTGAGCTGCGAGAGTGTAATGTTTAATGGTCACGCGTTCCATACGACGTTTTTCAATTTTTATTTGTTATGGAAAATGGTGGCGGAGATTTTGTTTATGATGATTATGATTACTCTGATGGAAATAGAGGCACACCCGCCAAACAGCCAAATATTAAATATTAACAAACTCAATATTTATTTATTTACAACAAAAATTAGTGTTAATTTGTTGATAAAAATAAATAATTTGATAAAATGAGACGATTATTTACTTATTATATTTTAACTGAGACAGTTTATTTACTCGCAAAATTTTTATTTACCAAGACATCAAAACTCTTTGCTAAGATTTAAGAAAATACTGCAATGTAAAAAACACTAGTGCGATAATGTAAAATAATAAGCACGCGTGTTTTATATGCTGCAGTACGACCCTAAAAACACTGCAATTAGGGCCACTTTAAAAGTAAGTGTGCTGAAAAACACGTTATAATACCCCACAGATACAACGAAAAAAATGGTTGAAAGTCTGTTCAAATAAGTTATAGCAATAGCATGGATTTTATAGAATTTAAAAAATTGAATAGAGTAACAAAGCATTCTAATTTTGCCCATTTGATTTTAAATAATAAATAAGAAGGGTTCATTAAAACTTCTGCCTGACGCAGATTCTCTCAATAAGTTTTATTTTTCTGTATGACTTTTTCCAGGTATAGAACAGTGGAAGAATGTTATGAGAAATGCCAAGGCGTCGGACGAGGTAAATAAAAATAATAACTATGCTCTAGGTTGGAAGTGTAAAAATTTAATGTCATAATGCCGTAGGCACTTGACTGTAAAGATTTTGCGCCCCGCAGTTTCATCTCTCGACAACCTTAACTGCTTACATAGTGTTCCCACCTGGCCAACCCATGGTGGCTGAAAAGGGGGGCCTACAACGGTTATACTGCTGGTTAGTCATTAAAGAAGCAAAGTATAAAATAATGAAAAATGCCCATAAAAAATGTATAATAGGTTTGAAAAGAGCTGTATTCTATTAACGAAGGTATGTTTCTCTGAGAAAGTTGCTTAAACTTTTGTATCCCATGTGTGCAATAGTCTTCCACTCATTGCTTCTAAAGGTTTTTGAATTGTACAAAATTGAGACTGTATAGTTCGATACTTCCTTGGAGCATGTATGGGTCAAAGGTTTAAGATCCTAAGCCTCGCAGGTGAGCGAATGACGGCTGCCGATGACCAAATATATGTAGATAAAACGAATAATTTTCCCGCATGTTTTCTGAGCCCGCTTTGGTTCTGATTAACGCTGAACTTTCTTCAACGTTTTTTTTTTCAAGATTTATGATTGTATGTTTGTGAACCAAGGTTATAAAATTAGGTGTAGATAACAATATTATTATGTCTCGTCTCAGCTCTGCCTTACAGGGCGTACAAATATTTGACACTGCAATAAAAATATAATACGAAAAGAGAAAAAAAAAGTAACTTACAAGCAAAGATCCTTATTTGCACCTTCTCTCGGCTTTACAGCTCAGAGATTAGAGAAGTTGTTGAAGATCACTGATGATTTCAGCAACTTTATCAGAATCGAGCTGGGTGTGGATAGCATGCGGTTTTGCATAGAGAGGGGCATGTTGTTTGCCGCGTCGATGTTGGCTCCAATCGGCTGAAGTCTCCCTCAGAAACTGAAACATTATTATTAGTATTCGGGCATGTCCCAAATTATCGGTGTGAAGGCAGCAGACGCGGAACAAGCAGTTTGTGAGGAAAAAATCTATAAACCTACGTATCTAAAACGGAAAAGTTTGATTAAGTTAGATTTTTTTTCCAAATAAATGCCAGACGGAATGGTGCCCAAGACACTGGCAGCGTTACCTCCTTGGATCACTAGGTGTAAGTGTTGTCCAAAGTACGCCCCAGCCCCGGAGTTACAGCTAGGCGTGACGATATTTCGTGAAACAGTCGACGCATATTTGAATTTGAATTTTGCACTTATGGCGTTTGTGAGATATTTTATAATCGCTTGACAAAAGTGCTTGAGAGCATTTTGCCAAGCGGAAATAAAGTCCGATGAATAAGGCTTGGGTCATATAAATTCTTAAGCAGCTTACTGCCTTACTATAAGAATCAAGACCCCAAATACTGTAATATTTATGCTGTGCTACATTGTCCATCTATTCATACGGCCGATCATCCACTGGTGGTAGGCCTTTTCAAAATTTTAAGACTCTTGGCGGTCCTCCTTACTCTTCATCCAGTAGATTGCGTTTCACGAAAGAGTTCCTTTGCCGTACGTAATGTTTGCAGCAATGCAATCCAATTCCATATCCATCCATCCAATCCAATGACTAAGAAATAGGATTTTTTATTCAATGATCCAATCGCTAAAGGGGAAAAACAGTAAAAACTAAACTAACTGTGACAAAACAGGGAAACCAACTTTACGGCAGGGAAACTATTTGATGAAACGGACTATAGTCATTGACCTCTCATAAACAACTAGACACACAGCCTCTAAGAAAATTTCATCAAAAAGTGTCCTAACGTGCGACGTACATAGTAGCAAAAATGCTTCAACCAAATTAAGACGTTATGTCAATAATATAAGATGCAATGTCAGTTGTACGAAATCGTCATTCGATTTTGTCACCCCATAGCGGTGACAAGATGCATCGTGGACACTTTCTGGGGGAGACTGTGAGTCTAGTTGCTTATGAGAGGTCAATGACTATAGTATATAATAATATCGTTTCAATCTTGATGTGTGACATGCATGATTTGAACATGCACATCGACTAAAACCACTCTTTTATTTTGCAGGTTCAAAAAAAAAGTTAGCTGAAATTAAATTTAATTATCCACAACATAAATTTATCAATGATTGGCCTCTGGGAATAGTTCCATATTTCTTTGATACCAATGACTATGGTAAGAAGAATAAAGCAGTAATAGAATATGAGATTTAATAGAATAAAGAACTTTTTTATTATAATCAACTATAAATGTGTAGCTAAATTATTCATGCTCTTGTAATTCAGATTAATTCGTCTTCATCGCAAAAATATACGCGAACACACAGTAAGGCTATGTACTAGATTATTAAATAGCATTCAAAAAAATAAAAAGCTAATTTCTTTACCACATCTTAGTGCCCGATTAAAAAAAAGTTATAACTACAGACCATATAAGAAGTCCCCTGAGCCGCGTTCAGTTTGATCACCCGCCGACGCCCGGCGATCATGCCATCTCTTTTTCACGCTTTGGTTTTGTATATGTTCTCCTGCTGTCATTGATTAGGGGGCGATCAAACTGAACGCGGCCCAGAGGACTTCTTATAGTGAATGGTCTGTAAACGTGAACAAGCTCTGAAATTACTGATGCTGTAGTAGCCGATTAAAAAGTAATCAAAAAATCTATGCACAACAATACACGCCTAAGTGTTGATGACAACTGAGATACAAAGTAATAACATGCTGTTTTGCTAACTTTACCATAATAAACCGTAAATAAGGATTTTTACGGAGTCAGAATAGTATCTCCGTGAGGTTACGCCTATAAAACTTAATGCATGTTTTCTATGTTTGTCGATAATTCCTAAATTTTTCAGATAACCTCGTTAACAGTCGAGTACGCAGTATTATGGACTATTTGGAGACAGTTTCCTGCGTTAAATTTAAGCCCAAGGGTTTAAAAATGGAAAAGCTCTGGCTCAGCTTCAAAAACCCAAACAAAGAAAGGAGCTGTATTCACCAGCCGACTATTAGTAAAAATGGTGAAATTGTTAGTGATTAATGTATATTTCTACCTTTTCTCCGCAATCATAACATCGTCACGTCTTCCAGCAGTAGGTAGTATATCTCAAAACTTGTAGAGATAGAATCACAAGGACCCCTAAAAATACATGTGTTTTTGATGACATTCCGTAGCGTACATAATAAATTATAAAGCCTAGATTTTATTACCTATATTTGTTGGGTATTAATATTAATGGGTAGAATACTCCGTATAACGAAAAAAAGTTGTCATCTTAACACCCCAGCATTAACCTAACGAACTAACTACATTAACCTACGATAGACGGACGGACAGACAGACAGCGGAGGCTTATAGGGGTCCCGTTTGGCACCCTTTGGGTACGGAACCTTAAATATTGCAGAAAGTTGCACATAATAAAATGTTTGTAAATGGAAACAATTTAGTATCTCTTATTTACGGATGTAACAATCAGTTATATTATATTTACAGACAGTGGTGTTGGGATACGATTGTCTACAACGGCATGAGCTGCTACACACGATCCTGCACGGTCTCGGACTGAAAGATGAAGTGACGCATCCTCAGCGGGACCACTACATAAGGATCTTGTGGGACAACATAGATCCTGGTAAGTGTTGGGGTACGATTGCCTACAACGACACAAGCTGCTAGACACGGTACTGCGGGTCTAAAAGCACAACCGTTCGAAGCTCGTTCGTCTCGTTTTCGTTAAACGACGAAAGAGACAAATGTATATAAGTAAGAGAGACAAATAACAGGTAGCATGCTCACTCACGTAAGTTTGTTCCTTTTTTCGTTTGTCGAAGACGAGTTGAGTGAGCCCCAAACGGCTTTACTTCTAGAACCGCTGCACGGTCTCGGACTGAAGGATGAAGTGACGCATCCTCAGCGAGACCAATACGTGAGGATCTTGTGAGACAACATACATCCTGGTAAGTGTTGGGGTACGATTGTCTTCAACGACAAGAGCTGTTAAACACGGTCCTGCACGGTTTTGGACTGTCTTCATACAGTCTTTAATGTAATCTGGTTCGGGTCATTAATTTTACTTTGCATTTGGTCTGCTCGTCTGAAAGTTTTCTTCCACAAAGTTGTCCTATAAGAACTGAATTCATGCTCTATTCAATTAAGCTTTCTCAATACTTTCGGGAAAAAAAACTTTGGAGGTTTGAACTGATAAGGAAATTTTTTGTTGCCGAAAAAATATATATCGACCTTCGGTTGATTAAAGAATTATTAATATTTTGGAATGATTTCTTTTAAGAAAATTTGCAACCTAAGACTTTCAAAGTCGGAACTTTGAGATCCCGGACATTAAGATACGGAAAAAGTACTCTGAGCAATTGTATAACTTGTACAACCTATGTTCAGTAGTGGACGAACACGGGCTGATGGATGGATGGATGGATGGATTGTATAACTTAATTATAATAACTATCTTATTTATCAACAGAATACCAAGGGTTGTTCCACCTGAACACTGAAGAATGGTCAAATGAAACTATAACGTATGACCCGTTGAGTGTCATGCACTTCCACGATCGAGCTTTCAGCAAAAATGGACGCGCAACAATTGTTGCCTTGGTAATTTAAATAACAAAATAATATTGTTGTCTGTCTGTCCATGGCAGTGGCGTGCACAGAAATTTTTGCTGGAAAAGCCATGAGAAGATCAAGTTTGACGATAAAAATAACATGAAAAAAATTGACAACCAACTTTAAAAAAAAATTTTTTGTTTTTAATCATGGTACTCTAGGGTAGGCAGGCAGTGCCTACCCTAACGTCATACAAATAATGATATTTCAAAATTACATTTATTTTTTTATTGTCATACTTGACTTTCTCATTGCATTTCCAGTAAAAGTTCTATGCACGCCACTGATCCGTGGTGTAACTCAAAAATATATACAGAGCTCCCAAAGTTATAATTCGTATGACAAAGTCTAGGGAAATACGAACTTTGGCGAGCAGTGGTGAAGATTCGTATGCGCATTATCAGTTTGGGAGTACTGTACTAGAGCCCATTATACCTCAATTCGCAGTCCTGCTCTAACGCTTCTGCTTTTTAACTGTCTATCCTAGTCTAATCAGATGCCGCGCATGCAAAAACATCAGTTATTTTGAAATTGCGGCTACACTGATGGTTTTATCATTTTTATAGAACAGTCTGAAGCTGTTTTATACAAATATCAGTTATATTATGCAAAGTTTCAGATCTTATTTCAAGTATTCATTGAATGCTATCGGATTATTGTACGGTTTGGAGGTAACTTTGTAATTATTTTCTATAGAGAAAATTTAATGTAATCAAGTTTTCACAACAACATAGACATAGCATTAGTCCTCAACTTTATTATACATTCATTTCAGAGTGATTGTTGCAGTATTTGTAGGTATAAAACAGGATAATGCGAAGCAAAATGAGGTATCATAGTACACCCTGATGTAGAATTACATCGTAATACAGTAGAGTAGTGTGGAGAGTCAGTGGCTCATACGCTGTTAGACGGATGAGGCAAATTACTGATGAGGATACTGCTAGATTGGTGTACTTTAGTTATTTTCACAGCATTATGTCATATGGTATGTTGCTGTGGGGTAGAGCTGCGGATATAAACGCAGTCTTTGTTTTGCAGAAGAGAGCAATTTGAGCTATTTACAATATGAAGCACCGGGATTCATTAAGACAAAAATTCAAAGAAATTAATATTTTAACAGTTCCTTGTGAATTTATTTACCAAATTATTAAATATATCAGAAAAAATATCGATGCTTTCCCGAGGCTCGGTGAGCATCACTCTATAGACACTAGGAAGAAACATAAACTGGCTTTTCCAAAAATACGACTTGCAAAAGTAGGCACCTCTTTTGTAGGACATGGTATAAGATTTTACAATAAACTTCCAAAGGAGGTCCTTTGTTTTTCAGAAAATAAGTTTAAATTGTATATTAAGCAGGGACTCTTGAGAAAAGCATATTATAAAATCAATGACTATTTGGACGATAATGATGCTTGGTGTCATGATAATATTGATTCTAGCCATAATACTACTGTTCGTTAATTTTCTAACTGATTTGTGTTTTTCAAATCGTTTGTTTTTATGTGGAAAAATATTTTTATTTTGTTTTTTTATTATTATTTTGACATTTCTTTTTACATATTGACATGAACATTTTATAACTTAAACTTAGCATTTATTAGTTGATAATCTGACCATAAAAAAAAGATAAACTATATGAGACAGGTAGATGATGTTTTGCTTAGTATTTTATAACTTAAGTTAAGTTTTAAGTTTTGTAACTTACTACCTCATTAGACAGGTAGACTACCTAAGATGTATTTTTTTCCCCTCGTGACACAATTTCCTTCTGTCTTTTATATTTTTATCCTTTAGTTATTAAAGTTTAATACATTATTTTGTAAAATTTTGTGTAAGTTAAAAAGACTGTAATAGTATTAAGCCATATTGAAAAAAAAATACTGATAAAAAAAGACAGGATCTTGCTAAGTTTCTTGCCCTTCTTCTTAGCAAGATTAATCGAATGGGCGGATTTAGGCATTAAATCTATTTATAGTTTATTTATCTATTAACTTATTTATTCATTGCATTATGTATGTATATACAATATTTTAATTTTTTACTTAAGTTAGTATATATTTGGTTAGGCATTATATTTATTTATGGTCTATTCAGTTTATTTATCAACTTATTTATTAATTGCATTATGTATAATAATATTATTATTCCAATAAGTCTTTATTTTATGCATATGTATAACTTTAGTGGCCCAACTTAAATAAAGTTTTTTCTTTATATATATTTCCCGTAAGTATCATATTTGTTTCATTATAAAATATTATTTTTATACAGATTAGATTTGACACGTAAAACGTATACTTTATGTATCTATTTTACAAATAAACATTTTGCATCTTTGAATCTTTGAATCTTGAGTATAAATGGACGGACAGGTGTCCATATATGAAACCATATACTTTTTAAAGAAACTAGAACTCAAGTAAAAAAAATGAAAACCCGCTCATACAAAATTTACAGTAGATTTTAGTTTGTAAAGAAACGTGAAAGTATTTTTTTTATTTTTCTTTGGATAAGTTGTTTTTATAATTATTAAAAATTCTTTATTGCACAAAATAAGTGTACATAGACGAGCTAAATGCTAGTTAGCATTTTCTTCCAGCTAACCTTTGGCTCATCAAGGGATAATGTGGTTTTGTTTAAAGATACTTGTCACACAACCAGTACGAAAATATGTTTCAAAATTGTTTCAGTTGCCAGGATTACGCATTCAGCCTTCGATAGAGTTATCTAAGCTCGATCTGAAGAAATTATATTCGATGTTCAATCACAACTGCAACGAAAGAAATATAGCAGAATTGTTCAGCTCTTGTAAAAAGGGCTTCCGTTCTGCTTTAATTAAAAATGACCGAAATGAAGATAATAGAAACAAACTTGCAAAACAAACAAATACAGTGGTAGAAATTAGGTAAATTACAGCGATACCACACAAAATACAGAGAAAATTGAAATAATGGAAATAACAAACAAAAGTGACGATGATATAAAACAAAATATGGACTTAAAACCGGACCAATAAGAAATAACTGTTTGGATAAAAAAATAAACGAATATATGATATTTTAAATCTCAATTCATACGAGTAATTATATTCGGTATTAAAAAATAACAATCCTTGGAAGTATTTATAAATACAAATTACATTCAGGTTTCTTAAATTAATGAATACAAAGGTATAGTGCATTCAATTTTAGCTGGCGTCTTTCCACTTGAACATAAACAATAGGGGTAATAAACCAAACACTCATAGAGCCCATTCATTTTCAAAGGAGCCGTTTCGGCCTTGTCGGTTTTGTTGCAAACCAACCAGTGTTGATACTTTTGAATATTCATAAAATAATTGTATACTTCATACCTAAATAAAATAAAATAACAAATTTAATCATTTATTTACTATAAAGTAATAAATCAAAACATGTTGTTTTTAAATTATGACGACTCACTGATGTCTTCTGATTCCGTATTATTTTCCAGAGTTTCATTGTCCGATGAGTCGCTTCCAACATTTATTATAAAGTTAGTGCATGGTGTTTTTAAAAATCTTTGTTCAATTTTCTTAGTGATTGTAAGAATTCTTCCATGTAGATGCTTGTTGTAAACATTCGGCTTATGGTCTTTATTATTTTCACATGACACAGTGGAATATGATTTTCCCCAAGGACGAAACAATCGAAAGACGTAATATTTCCACTGAACTAATCTCTTCGAAGTTTAAAAAATAACTGAGTGGTATTTCTATTTGCTTATATTTAAAGGGAAGATAACATAAGGAAAGTATCAAAAACGTTTGAAACACCTCCTGCCGCACGTGTTTTACAAGTGTCTATTGTTTCGTTCTGGCGAATTCACCCGCCGCGACTTAATCCTATTGTTATTGCTAATAACGGTCTCAAGTGGAAAGACGCCAGTTAAAATTGAATGCACTATATGTCTTTTTGTTTTCTGTGTGTCAGCAATAAATTTGAAACTGCTTGCGTATCTAAAAGGTGTGTGCATGTATTCATTGATCCCGGAAAATATTAAAATGTCTTTTTGCTGCAGCATTATATTCGTTGTAATATTTCTAACATTATTATAAAATAAATGTTTTCATATTTTTGTAAAAACATTTTATTTAACTCCCTGCTTGGTATCTTTTGCTCCATTATTTACTTCACGGTTTTTTAACAGTATACCTTGCGACTTAATAGTAAAAATCGCATCAATATCCGACGAAAAAGAAAAATAATAAAACTGAAAATTAAAAAACGGATGGTCGCGCATAGCTCATACAATAAATTAATGGCAATAAACCATACCAAATTAAGAGTTTTGATTACGTATCTACCAAACGTACAGGAAAGCGTAGTGTAGACCGACCTCGTGCCCTCTGGACCGACGACCTGAAGGACGTTGTGGGTGGTGGCTGGATGAGGAGGACGGAGGACCGCCATGAGTGGTGAAATTTGGGAAAGGCCTATGTCCAGCCGTGGATGAACACGGGTTGATGGAAGGATGGATCTACCATACAAACTTAAAGTGGGGACCAAGCCAGGGTTTATCAAGAATTTCCATCTGAGCTGGTCCTTATAAGTATAAAATTAGTATTAAATCGATATCGATTCGATACATAAAAAAAGGCTCTTAGCTTATTTTAATTTCATTGGCAATAAATACAGGCAGTTGTTTTTGTCAGCAACTTCCCTCACAGAGGTATAAATATAACCGATACTGTAGTACAAGTACGAAATTGAACACGACATCAATATAATTCAATAAACAAAAATGTGACTCTTTCTTTATCATAGCTCATTTGGACTGCGT
This sequence comes from Ypsolopha scabrella, assembly GCA_910592155.1. Taxonomy (NCBI): domain Eukaryota; kingdom Metazoa; phylum Arthropoda; class Insecta; order Lepidoptera; family Ypsolophidae; genus Ypsolopha; species Ypsolopha scabrella. The sequence continues at coordinate 16,566,671 of OU342980.1, forward strand.
TTTTAGAATTTATCAATTGTATCTGTCTTATTTAACGAATCATCGCGTACGTATTTTTAAAACTGCCCAAACAAAAAGTCAAGTCATACATTATAAACTTAGGTGTTATTACACAAAATGTATGTACCAAAACTGCAAAATTGAGTTGGTCTAGTATTCGGGTACAAAACCCTAAACTTATAAAAATTGGCCTTTTTAGTATTTGTTGTTTGAAAACAGTATAGTTCAGTTTTTGAGATAGACCCCGTAATAAAAATGGTCTAAAACTGACAACTTTGATGGCCCCCTATTTTTTTTTATTTTTGGAGTTAAAAAAATATATTTATTTGTCTCCTTTTTCATGTTTTAAAATAAATAAATTGATTTCTTTGTTCGGTTTTGGGTCAACATTTTACACAACATATCCAAATTTCAGATCTGTAACTCATTCCGTCTGCAAGCTTGAGACCCGTGACATATCGACGGACAGAAAAAGCAGAGTGACTTTGGGTGCGGAACTGTAAAAATACAAAAGACGAACCCAAATTATAAGTTTTATTTTCTGGTTTTAATTTTTGCTTTACTGTATCGGCCATGGTGCAGTCAACGTTCACCGAGGTGCAAGGTGCCAATGTAGGTGGATGATTCATCGTCACAGCTACGAACGTTTCACACCATACTGTTGCTGTATTTTTTTTTACACAAATAAAACATGGCGTTTCTCTGTGCCTAGTTTTTATCCTACAATTTAAGCTGTTGGAATATGAGAGCAAAATCAACACTCTGTATATTTAAAGAAGGGACATCGAGTAATGCCGCTTTTGACGTTTAAATGCCTACCAAGTTACGCAATTACTTATAGGTAAGTGACAACAAAATATTGCAATACTTCATTGTGGCAGGTAACGGAAAGTGATGTACTACTCGTACTGGTTATTATTTATCGATTAACACCCCACTATAGTCTGTCAAAAAAGAGTTGAAATAAATGTTGAACTTTATTCAACTTTATTGAACTTCACTCAACTTTATTGAACTTTAAACGTTCAAGTAGTATAATTTAGGTAATATATATTATTTATGAAATAAAGACGCGGTAAACCCGATTTGATAGATTTTGTACTTGTTTGTTTGGTGTAAACAGGCGAAAGAAAAATAGTTCCTTCAATATTCATTTCCACTCTTTTTTGATAGACTGTACTGTTTATTATAATATATATATATATATTGTTATACGAGTAGTATACGAGTAGGTACTGATGTACCTAGCAATGTTCACACTGTCGGTCGGCAATATTTCCACTGGTAATATTTAAGTAAGTTTCCAAGTTGCCGGCTATATTGATCAAAGTTACCAATAAAATTATTTAATATAATAAATTGTATACTTGCGATTGTCGGCACTTGGTAAAACTGCAAACACATCTTGATTAAAAACACTTGTACTAACTCAATGAATAAAAAAATCACTGAGACTAGTACAAGTGTTTTTAATGAAGATGATTTAATATAATCTCGTAGAAATACTAATAAAATCAACTAAAAGAAGAAACTTACATTGTGGTTTGTAGTTCTACCTTTTAGTTAATGGATTTGTTGGAATTGTACCTCTTATATACTAAAAATTAAAACTGATTTCTTTTCTCGAAATTGTTATAAGATTAAAATGTATGTTATACCACGATCTTTTAATATACACGTTTGCTAGTGATTATTATTTTTTCCCTTTGAGATAAATACCTAAATCAAAGGCATTTGATTTGGTATCATACAATACATTATGGGAAAAACTAAAATGTAAAAGTAGCCTTCCCGAGGAATTGATTACCTTGTTTAAATATTGGTACGGCAATCAAAATAATAGTGTTCGATGGGCTGGTGCATATTCTGACGCTTATAAATTGTACATGAATGCTCTTGTCGAGGAGCTCAGCAGAACCGGCGTTGGTTGTCACATAGATAGTGTCTGTGTGAACAATATTAACTACGCTGACGGCATGGTTTTGCTGAGTCCCTCGAAACTGTTGCAAATTTGCGAGCGCTATCCAGAGGCCCATGGACTCAGATACAATGCGAGAATGAGCGAGTTTATGATATTTAAAGCTGGAACTAAATGTTACGAATCTGTACTGCCTATTGCTTTGCAATACACCGCTCAAAAGAGTTATTCGATTTAAGTACTTGGGTCACTGGGTCTCTGATAACCTCAGTGATAATCTTGACATCGAGAGGGAACGCAGGGCGCTGGCTGTACGATGTAATATGCTAGCCCGCAGGTTTGCGCGCTGTACTGAACAAGTAAAAAGTACACTATTTAAAGCGTACTGCCAGTCTTTTTACACTTGTAGCCTGTGGGTCGGATATACGCAGAGTTTATACAGCGCTCTGCGGGTCCAATACAACAATGCGTTCAGGGTGCTGCTGGGTCTGCCTCGGTTCTGAAGTGCTTCCGGTATGTTCGCGGAGGCGCGTGTCAATGGCTTCTACGCCATTGTCAGCACGTCACTGCTGAATCGAGTGCGATTTGGGACACTGGCTTCGTTTGCACGCAACTTCTTGTCGCGTGTAAGTGAAGTATTCTGTCTGTGTTTTTTGTCATTATAACTGTGCTGTTGTGTTTTTAATCTGTAATTTAATGTAAATTAATTTATGTCCAGCAGTGAACGAACACGGGCTGATGGATGAGCTCACAATCTGCATAAAGGTGACTGGTTGATAAGGCCAAATTTATGTGGAAGACACGATAAGGCGCAATAATCCTTTTTGTAAATTGTCCACCAAATTAAATGTAGTCTTTGCGTATAAATTGCCTTAGGGTTCATTTTATCAGGTGGGAACGGATAGCCATAGATGGAATAGCGAAAAATGCTCAAAGGTGTTTCAAGGCCGATTTTGATGAAAACCACGACAAAAACATTCGATTTTTGAAAAAATAAATTTCTATATCAGAGAAACAAACAAGTCGATAAAAAAACACGCTTTATATTTCTGCACCATCCAATAGTGTCGCTTATAAGGATCAAATTCAGGGAAGAAATGACATAAGGCAAATGAAAGAAAACTGCTAATTTTTAATAAACTAATTCGTATATTTTTTATTTTTTTTATACATTGTCCGTTCGGTAACTATTTTTGGTGCTTACTTTTCAATAAAAATCCGTCGTCGATCATTTTAACAATATTTACTGGAATCCATAATTTTGTCATGTTGAATGCAATATAATCCTTGAGATGCCGAATCCGGTTATGTATTGGAATAATGGGCATAATTTCGAACAAGTAATTAGTTAAAGTTTAATAATTGAAAAAAAAACTAAACAGTACTTTCTTAAAATAAGCACTTTCCTTCAGTTACACTTATGTAATTATTTATTTCCCAGATTTGATCCCTATGAGCGACACTATCGCGTAGTGAAGATGATGGTTTCTCTTCTAAACCCAACCCATAGCAGTTATTATATTTACATATAGTGTGGAATAGGGATGTAACGGAGCTCCACCTCCGCATCCGCAAGTGCGGAACTTCCGCATGAAATCATAACTCCACCTCCGCATCCGCCTCCGCAACTTTCAAAACGGAGGCTAAGGGGAGTTTTGTTCGTGCAAAATAACGCGCGCGAGACAAAAACAACGTGGTAGCGAGTTTGAACTCGCGTAGAAAGGGCAGGGGAAGATGTTGTAGTGCGACGATGGGCAATCCAACACAAATCATTTGTATTTTTTTATCATAGCGTAAAGACCAAATCAAAATTAAAATCAAAATATTCATTTTGTAAAATAGATTCATAAAGTATACTTTCTACAAGTCAAAGTTAACCATAACAATATATATCTTTAGAATATAAAAAATGTATAATAATACGGGAAATAGGAAATCTAGGAAAAAAAAATTATATACCTAAAAATAATGCAATGAACAAATAAGTTGATAAATCAAAAAATATTAAGGTTGGGCTACTAAAATGTAATAAAGTTATACCCCTGCATAAAATAGAGAATTATAGGAATATAACAAATTATGTAGTGAAAAATGAACTCAATAAACCATAAATAAACATAATGCCTAACCATCCACACCATTCGATTAGTATTGCTAAGAAGAAGGGCAAGAAGCCAAAGCTTAGCAAACATGTATCAATTTTCCTTTTTTTTAATTATTTGGTATAAATCTTATTGTGTACAAAAAAAATGACTACTTAAGTAAGGGCATAAAATACAAGACTGCAGGAATTATGTCACGAGAAAAAATGTATCTTAGTCAACCCGTCTCATATTGTCTATTACCTTTAACAACAAAGTCAGTTCACATATTAATTAATTTTAAGCCTTTAGAGGAATCATATAGTATTAAAATATGCTAATAAGGAATTACAATTTTGAATAAGATTATTATTATTTATTACACCATGCTTCATTATCGTCCAAATAATCATTGATTTTATAATAAGATTTTTTAAGTAGTCCCTGCTTAATATTATATATAGTTTAAACTGATTTTCAGGCAAACTAAGGACCTCCTCTGCAAGTTTATTGTAAAATCTTATACCTACCTTGTCCTACAAAAGAGAAACTTACTTTGGCAAGTCTTAATTTTGGAAAAGCTAGTTTATGTATGTTTTTGGTCTCAACGGATTGGTGCACACCAAGCCTCGGGAAATTTTCAATATTTTTTCTGACATATCTAATAACTTGATAAATAAATTCAAATGGGACCGTAAATGTATTAATTTCTTTAAACTTTTCTCTTAATGAATCTCGGTAATTCATGTTATAAATAGACCGAATTGCTCTCTGTTGCAAGTTTATAATATATATATATAGTGATCCTGGTGATCAGTGATATTAATATATATATTTAAGTTAGTTAGTTTATCAACACCCCTTATAGCCTATGTGTTGACCAGGATCACTATGATGATGATAATAAAGAAAAATGCATTCGAAAATGTATTCGAGTTAAAACGGAACAAACACACAGACAGCCAAATTCTAGTAATTGTAGTTTTGGACTCAGTACAATACTAAAAATAACCCCTTACATTTAAAATTTTGCAAAAATATTCAATACAGACAAGATTTTTCTTATCTCTGCACTCTATTTTTAGCGTTTTGAAAGCGATGGATTTTGCTATAAATTGTAAAATCTTTTATTAAGATTGCTCACGCAAAATCTCGCACCCCAGTGCTAGGTATTTTCTTGCACCCATGGCAGTCTCCCGAGGCACTCACATAGATAATGTGAATTTGCTTGTAGGTATTTGTTTAACTTTTAACGTAGTCCCTTTTTGAATTTGAAAAGTTTAATCATATTATTAGTTTTATTTAAGCATTTGTAATTATTTATTTACTTAATGTAGATTAAAGCTTTAAGGTTTTTCATTTTTATGGTTACGGGGAGCATCAGTCAATAAATATAGAAATTTTGAAATAGAAATAGAAATTTTGTAATAATCGTAATAAAAGTTTAAAACGATTCAAAAACGTCTTCAAACGCAGCTTAGATGATTGAGCAGCCCTAATTTAGATTCAATAGATAAATTTAAACAAAGAATATATATATTTGTACATTTTAATAAGATTTTTACTAGATTTAATTGCTATTTTCTGGAAATAAATAATATTGCTAATGAATGCTAATCCTACTTGCACTTGTCGCTCGCACATTTTTTTATTGCTTTTCCAAAATGAAGTAAGATTATACAAGAGAGTCTTTTTAGGAAAAGTGCTTCGAAGAAATTGGCTAACATTGTAAGCAAAATCATTATTTATACCATTCGGAAGTAGTAAAATATTTTTACTATTATTGTGTGAAACGAAATAAACCGTAACTTTATTTGTTTTCAGCTATTAAAGTCTTACGAAACCTTTTCTTGAATACCATTGCTTTTCCAAAATGAAGTAAGATTGTAACAAAAGTATAATTTGTAGAGCAAAATGTTGAAATTATTTATTTTTACATTCATACAGTATGTTACAGTTGAATGTTATGTGCGACAAAATTTAACGGTACAAAAATGTAAGTTACTTAACATTGTTTTGCCGTTTTATAAGTAACAACTTTGCTTTGTACAAAACTTAAGTAAATACCGGATTTAAATAGAATGTTTTCTTTTAATGCAACTGTATGTACTACTGATCATATAAAACAACTTTTCTACTTGCGTAAAATAATTAGGCAGTAGGTATATGAGCTAGTAAACCCGACGTAGCCGCTGGTGCGATCCCACTTAGGGTCCCGCGTCAGCTTGCACCCTCGCCGGCGGCTGAAAAGCTGGAAAAAATGACGATAAATCTGCACACGTTGCGCTTCGTTTGGGGCCACTGCCTAGGTGCATCTCTGGTTTGTAGTTTGGAACTTTCTCATCAGATTAGTCGCCGGGTTCCGGAGCCTGGAAGAGCTGGTAGGCTTGGTCACGCAGGACTCCGTCCACCCCACTTGCACTGGCTAATTGCATTTTTGTATGATGACTACACCTCGCTTTCAAATCACAAACACAAACACTGTTCGATTACGGGCCAGCAATGCAAAACTTCAAGCGAGCATGTGCAGCGCGCGTACGCACACCCGGAACCTCTACTTTTCTTTCTTTACTAAACCATCATTATCTGTTTAACTCTGGCTTAAAATTTCAGTGGACCCGGAGCTCATCCATCGAAAGAGGCAAGAAACGTTAGAAATGTGTCGCTTATTTACGGCAAGTAACCAAAATTTGAACCCAAACAGCCATTACCAGATAATAAACAATCAGAACAACTCGATAATACCGAGAAACAGAGACAAACGTGATATCAACAGTGCAGCAGTTGGAAACATTAATATAGATGATGCCAGAAGAGTGGAAAGTATTATTGATAAACTGTATGATGAAGTAACGGAGAATGGACGACCAGTTACGTATAGAAAGAATCAGTTTAATTACACAACCACAGATAAGGTACGATTTTGAAATACAGTTCAATTTGAAATTTTTAATAGCAAGTGCTACGAACATCAATTGTTTTAACACAACAAAACAGAGTTTGGAAGGGCATTAGATTATTTCCGCACTAATTAAGGGGTGGGAGGGTAAGGGGGGTAGGAGGGCGTATCCCTCACCCCATGGTACTCTCCTCTACTTGCGGAGATCAACCATTTTTTGTTTATTTTTACCAAAATAATTACACACCTGGTCCTAAGAATTTTGTTTCTAGGCGTAGTCTAACAAACGTGGTATGGTTTTAAGGAATAAACTATACTTGAATAAAATTTGTACATATACCCATGGCTTGTATTTAAACGAGCGCCAAAAATACTGAGTGACAGCCTGTGGGCGAATAAAAATGTTGAAAACGGCGACTTTACTATTAAAACTAGGGACGACGTCGCCTCGCTCCGCTCCGCTTCGCTCGACTCCGCTTCTCTCGGCTCGTTAGTTTTTCTTACATGTCAACCTAACACGCTCCTTTTTGCTTCGCTCGTCGTCGCACCTATTTTTTTTACTTTTGGTGAACGATTTTTCTCCCACATACCATAATAATATCATTCGATAAATTACAAAATGGCCGCTCCCGTGTAAAACACGTTCCATTCTACCTCAATAATTTTACAACTAAGATTTTTTTAGGCAGGGTGCATTCTATTGACATTTGTCACTGTGATAAACGGAACGTTATTTTATTTTGAAACTTCATCAGCGTTTTGATAATGCAGATAAAGCAAAAATTTATATCTTGAAAGCCTTTGAGTTCCGCGAGCTGAAATTTTAGTGTGTTAGATCTAGTAACCAGACCTGTTCGCGCGAACGCGACGTTTATCCGCTATAGGGCGCTGCAGTGTCGAACACAGTCGGCGCCCGCGCTGGTGGACCGACAGTCGAGTGCCCGCCGTGACCTCCGAGAGTTGGGCAGTGCTACAGTCCACTGCTCAGAAAAATATGTTGAAATCATCTTTGATCCTTCGAGACCTCCGTTGAACCAACGACCTATGGTCAACATCTCAGCCCAAAATTATACAGTCCACTGAAATAATAAAATAAAATCCGCCCATCCAGTTCTGGAACATTCTTTCGCCTACGCATGATATTTTCTGCCCAGTTTTACACTTTTGTTGAAATCATTTTCTGCTCAAAACTCAAAAATATTTTACTATCAAATCCACTTACGCAGTTCTAAAACATTCTTTGGTTCCCAACTCAATTACTCACATTACATTTTCTCATTTCTCAAGGTCACGCTTCGCCCCCGTCTCCTCATTTGCATAAAACATCGCTCATACAATTCGATTAGATTTTTGCTTTTGTGTGTCTTACCCGCTCAAGTTTAACAGAATAATTTCTCTCCATTACCTAGTATATAAGGTACAGTGGTTGTTTTCACGTTAGACGTTATTGTGTATGTTTATACTATATACTACATACTCGTACATGTATAGGTCGGCACTTGTTTGTGATTGTATTGTGTTATTTTGATGATACGGTTCGATAAACAGAGTTCCGACTGACTTTGTTTCTAAGGACAGGTTTTTTGCGCCTTTCGTGGCTGTCTGAGCCAAAACTATAATTTGCGCAATTGGATTTGCCAGGCGTTTTATGTTTTCATACATATCTCATATCATAAATAGGTGCGGGATCATTTATTAAGCACGTATTGCGGTTTCATATTGCCGTTATTTTAAACACATTTTCGGCTCGTTCACTCAAATCAAATCAAAATCAAAAATCAAATTTCTTTATTGAACAATTAGTTTACAAAAAATATTGCTAAGACTCTGAACCCCAAACTAATATAATTGTCCTTTGGGGAACAGTGTTTCCAATTCGAGGGTACTTAAAATATTTTACACGGACATAGGTATTCTACACACAAAGAAAATTGATTTTATCTACAGACAAAATAAACAAAATAAACAAAATATGGCTCAATGTATACACTAATAGATAATAATTTTAAAATAGTTAAATAAACTACACACAAATATTACATAAGTATATTATTATTCTAGTATAAAATAGACATAATTTCTTAACATAAGTACATTACTAAATTGATATTTCTGTGAGGATATAGTATATGTATTGGGTACACGATAAGATAATAAGTTTTAGGATACTTTGTTAGATTGACAAACGACGACCAAAAAGTAGATGAAATAAAATAACAGACACAAATATAATGCAGGTAGTTATAGAAATTGAATAAAAACTATCGGGTGTTAGTTAACTAAGAAGCAGTGAACATTTAAACGTCCAGTATTGCTTGACACTGGTTTCACGGGTATTTACGCTTATGGCAAGTCTTACGTAAACTGGACAGCTAGTTGTAACGAAAGATAAGAATAGGCCATAGACTTATCGTTGCACAGAGATGACAAAAGGTTATGTTAATATTGTAAACAAGCCTTCAGTTTTGTTGTAGTCAAGTTTAATTAGATATTTATGCAATACTCGGACACATTGAAATTTGTTAAGGTTAATAATATTTAATTCTTTGTTAATTTTATTGTAAATAGAAGGTCCAGTAAAATAAATACACCTTTGTGCAAAACAAGTACGAACTAAAGGAGTGTGAAAATTTTTGTATTTGATACGTTTAGAGGCAGAAATATTTGTACGTTGTTGACGATGTTGATATAAGATAATAGATTTTATGTAAGACTGTCGGACTGTAAGGATTTGGGCTTCACTGTATAGTTTCTGAGTGGGATATCGGCGAGGCTTTTTAAGCATAATTTTGAGCACATATCTTTGGGCTCGTTCAAGATTTATAAGTACAGTTTTCGAGGCACCACCCCACGCCCTAATACAGTATGTTAAGAGTGAATGTGTTAAGGCAAAGTATATGGTTTTTAATGATTTTAAGTCAGTTATAGATCGCAGAGTTTTAAATATTTTGACAGTTTTACGCACTCGCTTCATGGTTAAGTTAATATGATCTGCCCATGATAGATGCATGTCTAATATGATACCTAAGTATCGTATATTAGAAACCCTCTCCATTTGTTCACAATTACATACGATATGGCTAGACTGTCCGCACAAGTGAATTTTTAATTTAAAATGTTCAGAAGAAGGTTGTGTTGAACTGTTAATACTAAATGTTATATATTTAGATTTTGAAACGTTGAGTGTAAGTAAGTTAGAGTTAAGCCAGTCAGCTATGGTGCACAGGCCAGCGGTAGCAACGGTTTCTACCTCTTCCCATGTGTTGTGATGAAAAATAACGGCTGTGTCATCCGCGAAGGTAACAATTCGACAGTTTTTTATTTCCAGCTCGCACAAGTCGTTTATATACACTAGAAAAAGGGTAGGACCCAACACACTGCCCTGTGGGACACCAAAGCTGACCGGTATAAATTCACTATAATCAGATCCAATTTTAACCGCTTGCATCCTGTTACTGAGATAGCTTTTAAACAGCTCCAACGGTGTTCCACGTATACCCATAAGGTTTAATTTACGTAAAAGGATGGGAATGGACACAGTGTCAAAAGCTTTGGCGAGGTCCAGGAATACAGTAACACATCTATCACGCTTATCAAGTCTGTCAATAATTGAGTTAGTGAGTTCAGAGACTGCTTCTTCGGTAGATTTATGTTTTCTAAAGCCAAATTGGTTATTTGAAAGATATTTATTATGTTCGAGGTAACTTGTTAAGCGTTTATTGATGACTTTTTCAAATAATTTAGAGATTGTGGATAGTAATGAAATTGGCCTATAGTTTCCGACACCGTCAACATCCCCACCCTTATGTATGGGGTGTATGATAGACTTTTTAAAAACGTCTGGAACAATACCATTTGTAATACAGAGATTAAAAACATATGTAAGTGGGGCAATTAGGATTGATTTTGAATTTTTGATAACAATACTAGAGATACCGTCCCAACCACAGGACGACTTATTGGCTAGAGACGAAATCAATGAAGAAACTTCGGTCTCATCAGTAGGCAAAAGGGAAAATGAGTTAACTCGGCTCGTTACGGTGATTTAGTGTCACGGTAAAAGTGTATAACCGGTCATTTACAAAATTACCCAGGTACAAAAGGAAAAGTTTTCTTCGTGTGTTTATTTTTTTTTGTTCTCTCTTCTCTCATATCTCTGCCCATAAGTTTATTAAAATATACAGACTGTTGTATTTAGATTACACAGCGCCAACACAAAATAAAAATAGATTAAAGGAAAGAAATCTTTTCTTAAGCTTGTTCTCATTTGGGTTCCCACGTGAAAGTTGGTCAATAATTTCAGCACAAATATTATAGGTGTCAGAATTTAAAAAAAAAAATTCTTTCGCCTTTCGTTATAATTCCCTCGTGCGGCCACATATAAAAGCTGTTCACTTTTTTCAGCACATGTGTAAGACGCCACAAATTTAAAAAAAATATATATTTTTTTTCTCTTTAGTTTACGTTTAGGGTTCCGTGCGCAGGTTATTTGTGTATTCTCGTAGGGCTACACATTGCGTTACTTGCGTGATTAATCAGATCAGTATTCAGTTCTTTTTTTTTGGCGCTAGTCAAGGTATAGCATCCGCACGTTTTCACATATAATAATATAAAATTGTATAGCACAATGCCTACTAAAAAACAGGCGGCTATTTTCAGAGAGGCTGTCAAGGCTCTCTCTCAGATAAAACAAATCGGTGTGGCTCTTTTAGACGGAGACAGGACTTCGTATACGGTCGAAGATTTTACTGGACGGTATCTCCGGTTAGAGATACATCGGAAGAAGCTGGAGGATGTCTATTATGAGATCCTCGATGACGGCGATCTTTCCGACGAAACTGAGGCCACATATATAAAAAATTATGAGGCAGCTATCAGGGACGGCGATGAGATAATGGTAGCTTATCAAAAGCTCGGCACGTCGACGTCACTTCCGCCCAAGCCTGCCCCCCCCCCCTCCCCCAGCCCAGCCACGCCCGCCAGAGTCCTGCCGAAAAATTCTCTCCCCAAATTTTCGTCAAAAATAGAGGATTGGCCTTCCTTCATAGCCATTTTTCGAAGCCTTATCGACGAAATGGCTATAGTTTCGGATGCGGTAAAGCATCACTTTCTGCTTTCCTCTCTCTCAGGTGAGGCACTTAGCATGGTGTCTCATCTTCAGCCCACCAATGAAAACTATCCAGTGGCTTTGGATATTCTCACTCGACGATACGAGAACCGTCGTGTTCTCATCGATCGATTTGTGGACATAATTTTGGGGCTACCACAAATCGACATCCGCTCAAATATACGCGTGTTGTTTCTCACTCCGCTCATATCAGTGCAAAGCGCTCTGGTTCATTTAGATCTGCCCATGAAGGACTCGGATTATGTTTTCGTATCCATAGCGGTACGAAAACTCCAAGGTGAGCTCCGTACTCTCTTCGAGCGGAAGTACGGATCTCGTGCATCTCTGCCCACACTGAAGAACCTTATCGAGTTCCTGGAGGAGCATGCGCGCTGCGTAGAGAATGAGCTGTCTGGCGTTACGTCCCAGGCCGCTCAGTCCTCATCGCGGCCTCCTCCTTCAGGTGCCTCCTCGAGGTACCCCACGTCTGCCCTACCAGGCTCGTCAAGAGTTCCACCCCATACCTTCTCGGCAGGACAACCGCTTCTCTCATCCCATTCGTCAGCCATTCTTGGCATATGAGACAGCGCCAGTCTACTCGGCTCAATCATCCCCTTCACCCACGCGCCAACCAGATTATTCGGCTCAACCTTCGTCCCCTACTGGTGGTATGCCATGCCCATACTGCCGGACTAAGGGACACAAGCTCATTGCCTGCCCACGGAGCCCAGGCAGCGTCCAGCACATGATTACCGGTACCCTTCGGCACATGCTCAGGCCCCAGTACCCCGTGCCTCATCTCAGCCCAACACAACCCCTCAGTCGCGCTCGCCAAATAGGTCACGGGTACGTAGTCCACGTTGACTACCTACCATCACCGAGCACTTTGAAGGCGAAGACTCAGCACACTCATCTCTTACACACTCAGCACACTCATCTCTTACACACTCTGCACGCTCATCTCTTACACACTCAGCACACTCATCCCTCACACACTCAGCTACTCCCCACTCCACAAATTCAGCTCAAACACACAAATTTAGGCGACTCTGCACAACGTGTAGAACACGTCACTCACACACCACTATTATTGCCGACCGTATCGCTTAAAATAGCGGACGCTCATGGTCAGTTTCACTTAGCACTTACGACCGCAGCGTTCTTTGCGGCATTACAATGATTTATCTCACGTCGCGGTACCCCGGTCCTCATTCGCTCAGACTGCGGCACGAACTATATAGGTGCTAGGAATCAGCTCATTGAGCTTCAGAACTTCCTCAAATTAAACAATGATGCAATCACACACAAGCTCGCGACTCAGAATATAACTTGGTTACTCAATCCGCCCAAAGGGCCCTGGTTTGGTGCTCTGCACGAAATAAACGTGAAAGCCACCAAACAATTGCTGTATCGGGTAATAGGTGAACAGCACCTCACTTTTGAGGAATTTTCTACTCTTTTAGCACGAATCGAGGCAGTACTCAACTCGAGAACCCTCTGCCCCATCTCTTCAGACCCAATAGACTTTGAGCCACTCACAGCTGGACATTTTTTTATTGGACGTCCGCTCACAGCTCTCCCTGAGCATTCTCTTAACAATCGGCCCATATCGTCTCTCAGACGCTTTCAGTTCATCCAAGCCCTTTCTCAGCGCTTTTGGACACTCTGGTCCAGGTCCTACCTCCATACCCTGCAAACCCGCTCCAAATGGCTCTCCCTGTCTTCCCCTCCTCAAGTGGGTGAACTGGTCCTCATCAAAGAGGATGACCTGCCTGCGCTCCAATGGAAGCTGGGGAGAATTCTCCGCACACTACCGGGCAAGGATGGAGTGATCCGAGTGGTAGATCTGGACACAGCTCATGGACATCTGCGAAGGCCTGTGTTCAAGATAGCCAGGCTGCCGCTGGATTCAGCTCAAGAATCTCAGCCCCGGCCCCCCCAGGATGTTCGCGCGAACGCGACGTTTATCCGCTAGAGGGCGCTGCAGTGTCGAACACGGTCAGCGCCCGCGCTGGTCGACCGACAGTCGAGTAACCGAGTGACCTCTGGAGAGTTGCGTCGGTGACACCGTGACAGACGCGCGGCAGTGAGAACCCGCTCAGCTCATCTGTAGCATGCCCAGTGCCAGCATCCGCTCACAAACATTTACCGGCTCAAAACTATTTTGTGTGCAAGTGCATCTAAAGTGCATCTCCCATCAGCCCAGCAGGAAAGGACATTCCAGTTTGTCGGCACGCCGCGTCCTCCGTGCGGCCATCTTGGACAATGAAAAGCAGCAACCAGGTAAGCCCACATTCCTCATTGTCTTCCGCTCATCCCCATATTCCACATTCAGCCCTGCACTGAAGCCTAGCGGTTTCAAGACCTATCTACCATAAAAATAAGAAGTAAGTAGCAATGCGGAAATAATCTAATGATGAGCACAGAGTTTAAATATAAAAATATAAAAAGTAGCAAAATACATAGGTACTTATTTTTTCTATTTGGCATTTTGTTCAATTCCCATTTTTTTCCTTCTTTATTTTGACTCAATCGACCTTGCGGTTAATATTTTGAAGACATATCGATACATAAATTCCAGAAAAGTATCAGAATAACTTGTGTTTTTATTTTCTAGCAACTAATCAAATCTGGAAGAAGATTCGATTTCGCTCCAATAGAACTAATAGGATCTATTGATGAAAAAGGTGGTGTCAAAGAAAAATTAAATTATACTTCCCATGATTCGGAATTTGCCTTTGTTCCTTGGCCCAAAAAGTGGAAATATGGCATAGTACCATTCTTTATAGATTCCAAAACTTATGGTAATTGTTTTAATTAATATACTCGTTAATAATAATAGCTAAATTAAGTCTATTCCTACAGGAAGTATCGATCCTATGTTTGCATTATAATTTATAACAGTGTATACTTTAGGGAAAAGCTTCACATCAAGCGCAAAGCTCCAAATAAACGCTTTCAAAAAATTGTGATATTTCTATACGATATTTTTATAATATTTTAGGCTAAGTCTATTGTCTTATATAATAAGTGATCATTACCTACATCAACGTCTAAATGAAAACTAAAATGATAAAATTTAAATGAAATTTCAAATACATACCGCCGAAAAACGTAAATAACGTCTTTTAAAGTTAAAAGTGTAGCCGATTGTGTTTATATTGTTTGAGATCAAGTTAGATAAATTAAATAATGTTTACCATTTACGGATAGAAAATATTAAACATATTAATCTAGATTAATATTAAACAAAAAAAGTTTTAAAACGTCCACAATCTTGGCCAAATCATTTTACTCCTGACACAAGTTTAAAATTTTGCACCCGCATTGAAATCGGCACTATTCTTGCCTTTAGAAGTTTCATGGAGCTTGCATAAAATAGATAAATAAAACATCATTACATTTGGCCGCCCCCAGAAATGTATTAGTTAGTTTGTAGGATTCCATTCTGGGTCTATAGCTTTCCTCCAACTTTTCTTCAGGTATTCATTGGAAGGAAATCTGAAAAAAAAGAAAATAGTTATCATATTTGTACGAGGCAATCATTTATGGTTATATTAACCATATAGGTATTTAAAAAAAAGTTTTACTTGATCTTTATGGTGCATCCCTTAGAAAATAGACCTAAATGCACCCCACCATTTTCAATTTAGCATTATGTATGCGTTAGGTTATTTACCCCATTAAGCTAACTCCGGCCCTGGTTTCTTCTGTCATGGTAGTTAGCGACATCTAGCACACAGTAGGCGAACCTGGTAGCTAACCATTTAGTAACAAAATAGCGAAAACTGCAATAGCAGAGTTTGTTAGAAATCACTAGAAAAAGATATTTTAAACTATTAGAAAAAGTCGTACTTACCGGTAAAATAGTAAACGAGAGCGTAAAGGAGGCAATAACTTGTTCGTGGAACGATTTGAAACACGAGCGATAAGCGAGTGTTTTAAACGTTACGAGTAAGTTATTGCCCTTACGCACGAGTATCATACTACGTTTTTCAATGCATAGTGTGAGTAAATAAATTAGGCGTAACTAAAGAAACAAACAAACAATAAAAACTTACTTCAAATGACCTTTAGACGGGCATTTTTTTTCTTTGCACGCAAGTTGCCAACTTGACGAAAATAAGCTGCTTTCAGTATGATGGGTTCGAAGGCAGCTTTCAGTCATCCATAACATAATTCGAATCCACCAGCCTATTCGAATAATGTGAACAACAATGGCTGCCCGAAATTATTCTTTAGATACAAAGAATGTTATTTACAAGGAAGATCTATCGATACAAAAACGTTGTATTTTTTTTTATGATTTTTAGAGAATGCAAGTGGCCAGTATTATTTCTTATCATGAAGTGTTGTATCCCTAATTACAGATTTTTAATTTATTTGTTGTTTGTGTGCTAATCTTAGCCTGCATACCTAATTTCAGCTTTGTAGGACTTAAGGAAGTACCCCAGAGGTTTTGATGATCATCAGTGAGTGAGTGAGTGACGAAATCGACGTAATTTGGGCATCAATAAAATTTTAAGTATAAAAGCTAGACAAATGAAACTTCGGATAGACTAGGAGAATATGATGAAAGAATATCTTTTCAATGCAAGTGCTCGTAAAGTCCTTTTTTATATGCGTCTAATCCGTTGTCAAAGTTAACTTTACCGTGTTTAAAGTTTTAATTTTTATAAATTTATTTTTTTAGTTTTGTTTTTCCTACATAGTGGGAAGGCAAATGAACTTAGCTCATACAGCCATGTCCGAGGTATGTTTTATTTTTTTAATTTATCGAAAACAGTTGCCAGTCTTATCTTGTGTAACCATAGATAGACATGATAAATTCAGTTTGATGCGTTCATAGGCTGCGTTCAGTTTGATTGATGAAATGAAATGAAAGCTGTTTAGACGACGTTTTGAGTAGGTAGAGTAGGTAGTAACTTTACAAATTGAAAATTCTGATGCAACTTAACCAACCAATCTTTTGATATAATATATAACAAATAAAAAAATAACGTCACGACCTGAATCCCCGAGGGGTTGTCAGAGGTGTTTCGGGTGTGAACTGTGAAATGCAAGTCACAATCTACACCCGGTACACCCGCGTTTCACCGACGATTATTATGTCCCAACGTGATCTGTGTTGAGCCCTATCGCCGTTCTTCGGGCACAAATACACGCTTTTTAGGGCATGCAGGTTTCCTCACGATGTTTTCTTCACCGTTCAGTAAGTGGTAAGTATTAAATACTCTGCAGATAAATTCCGAAAACCTCCTTGGTGCATGCCCCGGCCGGGGACGAACCTGGATCTCAAAGATTGAGAGGCCAGCATTCTAGCCCTAAGCTACCGCCACTTTTATTTGGATAATATATAGGTAACAAGAAGGATACTGAAATCTGGTTAAAATAAACTTCTTGGTAGGTCATCCATCCATCCATCAGCCTGTTTCGTCCACTGCTGGACATAGGCCTTTTCAGGATTTCGCCACTCTTGGCGGTCCTCCTGGAAGAAATGCCCATACTCACACACGCTGGGCAGGCGGGTTGGTGAGCGCGGTGCCGAAACCCTTGCACCAGTGACGCCGCTGCCCGTCACTAGTCTATTTTATATAAGGCCCGGCAATTGGGGATGGATATGTCGCAGTCATCTGGTTGAATCTGCTATTCGATTGAATGACTAGTGCGTTCCTTGAGTGACGAAATTCAATTGAATGACTAGGCCGAACGTTGATTGAACAAGCGTCACTCAACGTCCAACTAGTTAGCGGATTGTAACACAGCCCTATGAACAGAGCGGACGTAAAATCAGTCAGGTGATTTAGTTCATTTTTTTTCCACTGCGGCGCTAGTAGTCACCAAAACAAATATGGTGTCAAACAGCTCGCATAGATAGAACTGTGTTTATATATTTTTCGATTAAATTTACTTTAAAGTGCGTTATTTGTAAATGAAACTGATCCTGTGATTTTAAGTATTTTTTTTTAAATCTAAACTTAATTTAACAACTTTTTGGAGTCCCAGAGACTCGCATATTTTAATAAATTACTTTTGAAATAATATGATCAATTTTTCTATGTTTTTCACTTTTTTATACGAAGCAAAAATATGAGATTAAGTAGAGCATTGGAAATCATGCTACAATCTTTTATTTTTTTAAGCTTAGAAGTTTATAAATCAGTAATTTTTTAATTCTCCCAAAATTCTCATGAGCATCCTACCTAATAAGCAAACCTAATCTTTATGGTCACCCTACATGGGACCCCACTATAGACGACCTAAAATTTTGGCGGCCAATGATGAAACTTACGGCAATCGACAGTAATATCGTAAGGTTAACTTTTAAGTTGCGAACTCATGGTCACCCTAACCAAACATTACAAAGTCGGCTATATCCCATTCAACGACTTCGCTAAATGACGTTCAGTCAAGATGTTGAACGTTACATTCAACGACTTGACGTTTTGTCCTTTAGTCATTCAATTCAATGTCGTCATTCAATAGACGCGCTTGTATTCTTCGTGCTCGCACCGCCCGCGCGGTTGGAGGGTTGGGACGCACGAGGGAGCACGCCGTTTATGTGCACGGCCGAGCGCATGGCTGTACAGGTAGGGATTTGCTATCGAGATATATCTTGAGATTAATTTTTTTATGAATAACCCTAGAATTATGTTAAAATCTATTCATGTTAAGTACACGAAAAGTAGACTACGCCAACACCTGTTTTACGGAATTGACCCTTAATATAAAAATCTTTAGATTTATTACGAAGTATTTTGTAATGTAGAAGATAGTTTTTTAGCTACTTTAGGTGGGTATGAAGTGTTTTAGCAAAATAGGTAATCAATGTTTAATTCTACATCATACATCTAATGTAACATCTACCATCTCAAAAGAAATTTAATCATCGCAAAACATAAGTATAATCGGTTTGCTCATCTTCGGGTCGTGATGTCGTGTGCATTCTACAAAATGCGACGAGTTCCGAATACACAAGTAGCCGTGGCGAGTGACCTCCGGCGACTGGCGATCCGTCGCACGCGTCGCGCTTGCCCACCCTCCCGCCATTCTGCCCGCACCTCCTCCGAGGCCGTGCTCCCTCGTCCGCCCCAACCCTCCAACCGCGCGGGCGGTGCGAGCACGAAGAATACAAACTATAGTCATTCAATCAAATAGCAGATTCAACCAGATGACTGCGACAGATATACCGCCATCCATCGGTCCCGGGCAATGGTGGGCCGCCTGGTTTTTTTGCCTGAGAGCTGTTGTCTTACTTTCCCCCGAATAACTTCGGGAGGATTTGCGAGTAAGATGGTGGTACCTCCACAGTCGAGCCCGGTCGAGTCAATTGTAATTATATTTATGTGTACAATAAAGTATAAAGTTAAAGTATAAGATGATAACTCGCGTTCGTCCGTGTTTGAATAAATTCTTCGAATAAAGCGCAGCCCTGTCAGTCACGAAAGCTTAGCCAGCAATGACGTAAGCCCCGCCCCGTTTTGTGATGTCATGCCACCATCGATCGTAACATAACACCATTCATACAGCAACTCTTCTTCGTATCTACTTCGTGACTTCAACACTAATATCATAAAGACATGTTTGTGGAATTGATGCAGGAGGTAATCTCCGTAACTACGGATCCGATTCTAAGAATCCTTTCATTAATAGAAAGCAGCATGATCCCTGAGTGCTAAATGCTATAGCTTGTTTCCTAGAGACACAGCCATAAATTACATTCGCGCGGGGAATCTGTGAAACTACTAAACCGATTTTGAAAATTCACTGTTGTAATGGTTAGACTCTTCACTTCACTCTTCATATGTACAGATAGGCACAAAATAAACACATATGTTTATGTGTGCATGCACCCGGAATCGCAGGTTGTATGGAGCTGGCCTTCTGTATGTATTTATTTTGTGACATAGGCTATAGATTTTTTCCTGGGGACAGGTACTTCTTTAGGGGAATAGTCTTTGTTCTCTAGGGATAAAGTAATTAATAACTAAAATTCATTGGAGTGGTTATGCTCTTGGACAAAAACTATTTTTATTTCCTGGGAACGGATAGTTCCTTAGGGACACAGACATAGGGTCAGACATACCAAATATCGATACGATATGAATCCCCGAGGGGGTGTCGGTGGTGTTTCAAAGAGTGAAGTGTGTAATGCTAGTCACAGGAAATTGTTACGTACTAGACGTAATGGGTGGTGAGCACTATTGCCGTGCTTCGGGCACAAATGGACAAACAGCTTAACGTGCCGTCCAAAGCACGAAGACCGAATACAAATTTATGTCCACTAAGGGGATTTAACCTCTGTGTTTGCAGGTGAGCGCTCTACCACTCAGCTATTTTATACATAATGTTTACCGCCTCTGGTCACATAATGTATAAAATAATTTTCATAAGTACCAAAATTCAAAGTCAAATACGTATCTACGATAATTTATTGGCCCAAAAAATATAAACAGACTATCCAAAAACAAAATCAATACGGGCAAAGCCGCGGGAAAAGCTAGTCTTTATATAAGTAGAGAGTAATTTAATATTTACTCACACTTACACACACACGCATCCTCTCACACACGCACGCACACATACACACACAGATGCACCCTCGCACACAAGTATACACTTACATGGCTAAATTAAACTTAATGCAGAAATTGAATTTAAACTTAAATATACTTAATATACTTACCTTAATTTATCTCCTGTGTGTAGTTTTAAGCAAAATGTTACTTTTAGGTATGATTAGTTTTCTAAAGAGGAGCGGTGCCTCCCGACTCAAGCCTTCAAGCTTACAAGGAGACACCAGCCACTATTTATGTTAGTTTAACCTATTTAAACGAAATAAAACATATTTTATTTATTTTTATTTTATGTTCTTTTTTTGTTGCGTAAATAATATGCTTTATTACAATCACCTTATCTATTTATTAATTGGCGTCCCGCAAAAGCTATTTGATTTTACTGTATAAACAGGGAAAGGCAGAAAGGCAGCGCTATGCTGCTGATCTTAATTCACAACAAATGCTCAGTAACCCTTTTTGTCACAATGTGATAGTTCCATACCCTTGCACCTTCTTTGTTTTGTTGTTTTTCCTACTTTATTTAAGTTATTAAGTGTATGTTGCAAACAAATAACATGTTAATTTAGCAAATAAATAATTTCAAATCACGCAGAATTGTGAAAAATTTTACACGAATTGATAAGAATTCATCGAAAAATTATGTATACACAACACAACAGCGCAGGAGGTTAACATTATTAATAAAAAGTAATATAATATTTTAGACGAAGCGTTATCAGAATTGTTGCTCAAGGCGTTTGACTACTTTGAGAAGGCAACCTGCATCAGGCTGCAGCGGCTGAGAGAGAGGCCCATAGACAGCAAATCTCTTCAGGGTGTGGAGTGGCTCTACATTACCAACCCATCTGGCATCCAACAGTGTGTGCACAGCAACGAGAAAGTCGAGAATAAGGGCGTTCAGGTATCTTTTAATTTGTTTGGTATAATCATAAGCAACGTGTATAGGTTAACAATCGAAGAACAAAAACTTGTGTCGATCATAGGATACAAATGGACTAGGAGGTCACGGGATTTTGCAGAACGATCATGGATACGGGTAGATTTATTTTTATGGGTTGTAGAGTGATCCTATATGTATATTATGTCGGTCTGTCTGTTCGTAGTGGTTGCATCTTCGAGAAATAGCTCATGAATGAGGCTTTACTTTATCGTGCAGCAAAAAAAGACGATAACGGAAATGGTCTAAGTATATAATACGAAGTACGGCGTCTCCAAAGGTGGAACGAGTAAGTCTGTCTGCTCCCAGTGGTAACATTTTCGAGAAATATGGCATGAAAGAAAATATTTTTTGAACCTAGCCAACCCCAGACATGGCTGTATGGGCTAAGTTTTTTTTGCCTTCCCACTAAGCGGGAGAAAAAAACCAAAAACAAAAAGAAATTGTTTGAGTACAATGCAATCGTTGCCTTTTCTCAAAAAATATTTTCCTTCATGCCATATTTCTCGAAAATGCAACCACTGGAAGCAGACAGAATTACTCGTTCCACCTTTGGAGACGCCATACTTCGTATATGTACATACTTAGACAGACCATTTTCGGTATCGGTTTTTTTGCTGAACGATAAAGCCTCTTTCATGAGCAATTTCTCGAAGATGCAACTACTACGAACAGACAGACCAACATAATAAATAAATAAATAAATAGACATCAGGGGATCACTCTACAACCCATATAAATAAATCTACCCGTATCCATGATCGTTCTTCAAAATCCCGTGCCCTCCTAAATTAAAAGGTTGAAAAGGTATTTTGAATGTATTATGTGGATGCATACTTAAATGAAGTTGCCGAAAACATATATACAAGCACTAAATGATTTATAGACAATGCAAAGTTTATTTAGGATGAAATTTCAGATGGTGGTATTTGGATATGACTGCATGAAGCAAGGTGAAATATTACATGAAATAATGCACGTCTTAGGGTTCTCTCACGAACATACTCGTCCTGATAGAGATGAACACGTTAATGTTCTCTGGGATAACATCAAACCAGGTTAGTGGCATGTTTAAGGAAAAAAGTACACGGACAACTTGCTGTTACTTCTAATCTTTTAGTTTTATTGACGCCATTTTATGAAACGCTTTCACTACAAGATTTCTTTATTCAAGCAGCATTTGTATAGTTCACTATGAGGATGTTGTAGAATGTAGACTTTGCTGCCAAACATTACTATAAAAGTTGATGACCAACCACAAAGCGTGTACAAACTTGCATAGGTTGTTGAAACTTGATGTTACATCCAAGAATGTAACAATTTGTTTTTACAAATTAATATCTAAAATACATTCTATCACGTTCAGGTTACAAGAAATACTTTGAAGCCCGTTCAGAAGACTTGCTCATGAACCTTCCTTACGATCACTTGAGTGTACTACATTATCCACCAAGAGCATTTTCCAAGAACGGACAACCTACCATATTTACTGAGGTTTGATGCCTTAAGCTAACATTTCTTATCACTTCTACATATTTATTGATAGATATTAAAAACTGTCGGATTTATTGCTCTTGTTGCTTTCTTTTCAGCCAGGATTAAAAGTTGGACAACGGGATGGATTGAGTGAAACTGACGTGGAAAAAATTGGAATTGTATTCGGCTTTGAATGTGTAAATCGTGATCGCCAATATCTCCTACAGACGTGTCCCACTGTTGTTAAGCCAAAAAAAGAAGCTCAACCAAAAATACCATTTTCTGAGATTGAAGATTACTTCAAGCCCAGATTATGGCCTTATGGCATTGTAAATTACCTTATTAGGGACCCAGTAGAATTTTGTAAGCTTTTTAAGTTTTTTACAACAGATATTTAGATTAATTTGTTCATTTCATTGACTAATAAATAATTATTTTGATTTTTTAGCTGTTGAAGAACGTGAAAATATTCTAGCTGTAATACGTCACATAGAAAAAGAAACTTGCATAGAATTTCGAGATCTAGCGTCAGCTCAAAAAGACATTGAAGAAGAAGACTCTTCTCAAGAGACAACAACAAGCTGGGATGAAACTAATAAGGAACAAACACAAGAAAAAAAATCACACCACCAATCTAATTTGGAGCCAAAACAGCAACATGATAATATTAAATTAGCAGAAGAAGTAACTACAACTACACAAGGAACTATATCTGAAGAGGACTGGACTTGGACTGAACCAGTACCTTTGGCAGAAACAGAGTCAGCGGCTGAAGTACCTGTAGCTGACGAAGAGCCTGTAACTGAAGTTGAAGTTGCGGCTGAACCAAAATCTGTGGAAGAATCAGAACCTGCGGCAGAGTCACAACCTGTGGGAGAATCAGAATCTGTGGAAGAATCAAAACCTGTAGCTGAAGAAGTTGAAGTAGAATCTGTGGTTGAATCAAAATCTGTGGCAGAATATGAAGCTGTGGCAGAATCAGAACCTGTGGCAGAATCAGAACCTGAAGCTGAGGAAGAGCCTGTTGCAGAATCAGAACCTGTGGCAGAATCAGAATCGTCAGACACGCGCCTTTTAAAAGGTAGCATGTTTAAAGAAAAAATGTTTTCTAAAGAAATGTTTGGCAAAGTGAAACAAGAATATCCTGATAGACCACAACAAGTATCTGATACAGTTAAATTAGCAGAAAAAGTAACTACAACTACACAAGAAATTATATCTCAAGAAGACTGGACTTGGACTGAATCAGTACTTTTGGCAGAAACAGAATCAGTGACTGAAGTAACTGTAAATGAAGAAGAGCCTGTAACTGAAGAATTACAATCTGTAGTTGAAGTAAAATCTGCAGTTGAATCAGAATCTGTGGCAGAATCAGAACCTGTGGCAGAATCAGAACCTGTGGCAGAATCAGAACCTGTGGCAGAATCAGATCCTATAGTCAAATCAGAAAAAACAGCAGAAGAGTCAGACACGCGCCTTTTAAAAGGTAACATACCAAAATCATTGTTTGAAGAAAAAATGTTTTCTAAAGAAATGTTTGGCGAAGCGAAAGAAGAATCTGCGGATAGACCACAACAAGTATTAGAAGAAAACATTGTCACAGGAACAGAACAAAATGTAAAACCGAAGCCATTATCAGACGTAGAAGTAATTTCAAAAGATGAGCCAGTGTCAAAAGAAGAACCAGTTTCTGAAGCAAAACCAGTGCCAGAAGGAAAATCTGAGATGGAAACACAAAATACTTCTCTTGTAGATAGTAAAAACACAAAAACTTTAAACGAAAACGGGACCTTTAAAGAACCCTTGTTTTCAAAAGAAATGTTCGCCAATACGACTTCAATCTTACCACGAAAACTGTTAAGAGCTAATTTAGGAAGGGAAAAGAAATTGAAGTTAAAAGAAATCCTAAAATCAAGGAGGAAAACTCAAAAAAAAAATGTACAAGAAGCAAGTTTTGGGTCATTAGTAAAAAACAACTTGGATGTTGTAAATCTTTCAAAATATAAATATTCAATACCAATTCCAACATATAAATTACTTGTGGATTATGAAAAAACCACACAAGATTTACCTACATCACAATTTAAAACATCAATCATAACAATATCAAAATACACGGACCATTCGACTTTATGGGAAGAATATTCACAAAATTCAACAACCGACAGCTCAATAGATGTACAAAAAGAAATTAATAAAATAGATAATGTTGTTTCATTTCTAACTACAACAAAAGAATCAACAATTGAAAACAAAACTGCAAGTCAAAATGAAGTTGATTCTAAAGAAAAATCTTTGAAAGACAACATCATCGATGCTGATGATTCGGTGACGAATGTTTTGAGAGTACGCAGATCAGTGAGGTTTGCAAACTCTTCAAAACCACCAACACGGCGTCATGCCTTAAATGCTTTGACTCTAGTTCGGTCATCGAAGCCCGGCTGCCAGTGTCCAAAAACAGCAAGAACGGAAGAAAATCAGGTGAAACAAAAAATGTATTCAAATAATTTCATTGATTATTTAGGGTTGCATCAAAAACATTGCTTGAACAAATAGTAGAGCTTGAGTAGTATGAGTATGTGAGTTTATTTCGAAAATGTAGGTCGTACGGGGTCTTATCATTCCTGTGTGACGTTTTATTGGGCAATTCTGACTAGCAATAAATGAGTCACGAAATTCCGCTAGAATTTTGGCGCTATTCTTACGCTCTAATTTTGAGTGAAAAGCGATAGAAGATTAGAAGCTAGAAGATTTTGACAAAAGAACTGTTAGTATCGATAAAATACTTGTTTCAGGTTTTAGAGATCGGTACTGATTGTTTTAACTCCGTGAATGATTTGTTGCACCTCTTCGTGCACGTGCTGGGACTCGATCATCAACACAACATGCACGACCGTGATGATTACCTTAAAATATTCTGGGATAAATTAAATCCAGGTAATTTCTGAAGTCTCTTAGTTTCAAAATATGTGTGATCTGATTACACACACATTGCTATAAATTTTGCTAACACCTGCATGAATTCGTACATCCCTTTACAGGGTGTCTCATTTAAAACGGTCAGTATGGGAAAGTCTGAAACTATAAGACATACGAAGATCTGTTCTTAGGAACCATGTCATCGATTTTATTAACAAGAAAAACTGCATTCATACATTTAAAAAAAACCTGTACTCAGCTCGGGAATCGAACCAGGTTGTTTTGAAAAAAAAAATTACACTATTTCTATTTAGATATCGATTGTGTAGGTCTTAAGCAGTAAATGGCTCTATGAAACATGATGTCTCAGATGAACAAAATGCATTGTTTTCACATATTTTAATTTATTTTAGTAGGTGTTTTGTAAGATCGTTACCTAAACGTGTTGAATATTGTATTGAAAAAAACGGTGGTAACTTCTAACACCTACTAAAATAAATTAAAATATGTGAAAACAATGCATTTTGTTCATCTGAGACATCATGTTTCATAGAGCCATTTACCGCTTAAGACCTACACAATCGATATCTAAATAGAAATAGTGTAATTTTTTTTTTCAAAACAACCGGGTTCGTTTCCCGAGCTGAGTACAGGTTTTTTTTTAAATGTATGAATGCAGTTTTTCTTGTTATTAAAATCGATGACATGGTTCCTAAGAACAGATCTTCGTATGTCTTATAGTTTCAGACTTTCGCATACTGACCGATTTAAATGAGACACCCTGTATATCTTTCAAACAAAGGCAATTTTATGAAATATTTATTATTGATATTGCAAAACATGGAGTGCTAATTCTTTTGTAAAAGAAAATCAACTTGCCATCCTTCCCTTACTCAAATCGTAAAAAAACATAATAGTTAGACACGGTTGTCCGTCTGGCCGTCCCTATGTACGTTCAAAGTAGTCTTGAAAATTGGTACAAATTGTATATTATGTATAATACGGAAGTTTTTACTCCTGGCTTGGGTATCAGTTATACAGAAGAGACGTGGCGATGACGTGTGGTGGTGGCGGATAGTCAAAGTAACACAATATAAACCTTAATAGTACGTAGCATAGCGTCTTTTTTATCGTAAGAAGAATTGTGCCCGCGCCTCCAGGCGACGTCCCGCCACTAAGTGACGCGCCACTGCCACAGAATAGCGGGACGCCGCCATGAGTGGCGTGCGTCCCGTCTTTACCAGTCACAAGCTAGTCGTCGCACAAGCAATATAGGAGACACGTCATACGTCACACGACGCACGCTACACGTATCTTCTGTATAAACCGCGCCTTACAAGCCATTACGGAACTCATGTTGGGAAATTTCAGAGTATTTTAATTTCCAGAAATATCAGAAGATATGAAGGCGAAGCTGCCTCCCGCGGCATCAGTAGGATTCACGTATGACTATCAAAGTGTGATGCATTATCCTTGGTTACATATAAAGAATGGTGTTACACAAATCATGTATCCAATTTGGGTAAGAAAATCAGAAGCGTTATCTATTTCTGAATTACAATTATGTAATGACACAGCAACCAGGGACCAGGAGGTATCCCCTAGTCACTTTATACGAGACAAGGACAGTATTGTACAGACCCTGGCGGTATATAATGCAGATCGGCTTCGTAGAGCGTTGTCTCCGTCACCGGAGTGTTAGTGCTTCATGCGACGGAGATAGAATTTATTTTTCTACATAATCTCCTAATAGATCTGGAGCCCAGAACGATGTAGGGACTAAAGGTATAGGAACGCCGAATTAGTTATAGCTCGAAAGAGCACTCCAAAGTACATCATTTTAGCTCGGTCTTACAACCCATATCGGTCACTGAAAATTTTTACAGCACTCAGACAAACGTGAAAAAACGAGGTTTGGGACTAAACATATAGGAATCAAGGTGAAGGCATTTTAGGAAAGAAGGGGCCTAGGATTACACCAGGCAATTTTTTTCCTCAATTCGGTCACCGTACGAAATCAGACCGAAGTTGAAAATTGGAAAAATGGATCTTGGGATTAAACATATAGGAATCGTGAAACTAACATGGATCGGTAGAACACACTTTACCTGTTACGTATCAAAATGTAAGAATGTTATTTTTGTTGGTTAAAAACTTAGTATCCAGGCTTCTGAATTTGGGGCTGGGGTGCAGGGGAGGATTAGACCGTTCGGAACCTTTCATGACGTTGTACTATAGAATATAGTTAGTTCCTCAACTAAAAGGTATCACAAATGAGATTCGAAAATATTATAAAATCATGTTAAAAATGTCCCCTGAGCTTACTTCATAATTCAAGAGAGTTACATTAGTTGATTTTGTGGATCATAAATTTTAAAGTAACTACAATACATACATATTTGTTTATGACTAAACTAAGAAGGTCTATCCATCCATCAGCCCGTATTTGTCCACTGCTGGAAATAAGCTTTTCCCAGATTTCGCCACTTTTGACAGTTCTTAGTTCTCCTTATCCAGCCGCCTTGCTGGAAATGCAATGAGAAGGTCAAGTTTGACGATAAAAATAACATGAAAAAAATTAAAAACCAATTTGTTTTTTTTTTGTATGAAATCATGTTATGTACTCTAAGGTAGGCAGTGCCTAGCCTGGCGTCACACAAATAATGATTTTTCAAAGAAACATTAATTAAAAAATCTTTTTTTTATTGTCAAACACGCCACTGCCAGCTGCCACCCACAACTTCCTTCAGCATAGCTAGCAAAGATGTCGATGTGAGCTCGATAGAGAGTGTATCTCCCTGATTTTGACAGCCTTATAAAGCCTACTTAGCTATGATAGTTTTCCTTTTAACTTCGTTATATACACTATTGCACTGCCGTAAATTTTTTCACCTATCCAAAAGCAACCGTTTAGCTGGCTGGCAGCTGACTCTAACAAAAATTTGCACTTTAAAGCTTCATATTTTGCAAACGCATCCCTGAATCGAAAAATGGTTTTCTCATATTCCACAATATTTTTAAAAGACCTATTCAATGACATTCCATACTATGGGGTAGAATGAACAAATTCATCCCCACCTTACGTATTGTACCTCCCCTATAAAAAAAAACTTTTTTCATTGTTTTATTTTACCACTTTGTCGACCTGATTAATATGTATTATACCCATGCCAAAGCAGAGCTTTCTAGTACTAAGCCTTAGATTCAGAGTGCATTTTGAGTCTGAACTCAAGAGGAACTCAATCTTACAAACGTCACTCTAGTGTGAGTTCACGTCACTTTTTGACGTTTGTAAGATTGAGTTCGGACTCAAAATGCACTCTGAATCTCAGCCTGAGAGTCTATGAGCTAAGCCGAGGACAGACAGACAGACAAACAGACAGACAGACAGACAGACAGACAGACAGACAGACAGACAGACAGACAGACAGACAGACAAACGGACGGACGTGACGAAATTATAAGGGTCCCTTATTGACTACGGAAACCTAAGGCAACACTCCAGTCAAACTAGTTTTTTAAAATGTGCATAGTTTATTAGTTTCCTCCTCCCTATATATTCATATGTCCCTGGAGGGGGGGTAGGACCCCCAAATTTTGGGCGGACTCTGCAGATCCTCTTTTCTACTAGCAAGATAAAGTTAACAAACTTTCATTGATGTACACATTTTGCCGCCAAACTGTGATTAATTAACTTACTTTACCTGTATTTTAAGAAGATTAGCTCAAGGTAGACAACTAACGGTAAAATTAACGTTAAATAACTAACGGTAAAATTAAAAAGTAACGTTAATCCCTTTTCAAGCCCTAGTTTTCATTTGAAAGATTATGCCTCCCAGTGTTATAAAACTATAAAAAACCGGCCAAGTGCGAGTCGGACACGCGCACGAAGGGTTCCGTACCATTATCTATAAAAACAAAATCATGTCTGTTGTATGTCTAGGTATATTATTGTAGTTAGCCATGTTTTGTGTGGTGGTACACTCGCACTTAGGTAAATTATTACATCCCAACATGGTAGAGGAGAGCCTTTAAGCTCTTAGTTTTAATAATATTCTTATGATGTCTACGGGTTTAGCTTAGATAAAATCGAAGGGCTTAAGTTACGGTTTTTTCCTTCACCGTTCAGCAGTGCTACCATCATCAATTTTTAGGAGCCTAGCTCTTGTCAGTGTAGCATTTTTGCCATTTATTTACGATTCTGGATTAAAAATCCTTTTATTTTTCAGAATGACGGTTGGGCTATGGGCCATTGGCAAGGATTAAGTGCAACAGATGTTAAAAAATTAAATAAAATCTATAGAAAGCAGTGTGAAAAGAGAAAAGAACTAGTTTCAGCCACTTTTCAACCAAGTTAATAAAAGATTAAAATTAGTAAAACCAAGAAGAAATTGAGTTTTTATGCGTTTTTAGCTTCTCCAGTTTGGTCCTTTAGTTTGTTAAAATATAATGATTATTACCTATCTATTTCATTTTAATACTTCACTGTGTATCTCACAATAATTTATTTTAATGTGCTTTCTTAGTTGTTTTATTTATTTATTTTATTTATTACACTTAATGTACATTTACACAAGATACATAAGAACAAGACATAAAATAAAAAACATATTGTACAAAGGCGGCACTTATTGCTAACAGCAATATCTACCAGGCAACCTTTGGGTGAGACAAGATGAGAAGTAAAAAGTTTAGAGGGAAGCATGTAAATGTAAAATAAAGTCAACTACAAATTAAAGAGTTAATAATCATTCCTAAAGCTACAATAAACGAATACATGAACTCAAACAAAAAATATAATATTTATAAAAAAAAATAGACATACACAATTAAGTACATACAATTACACATAAATAATAAATTACGGATAATCTTATCTGGAGTGAACATGGCACATAAATAATAAATTACGGATAATCTTATATGGAGTGCACATGAACAATAGTGGACAAGTTAAGAGTGAAGCTCACTAAAGTAATGAGCTTTGAGTTTAATTTTAAATGTGTTTAAAGTACGACAGATTTGAACAGATTCAGGTAGACGATTCAATAATAGAGCAGCATGCACGGTAAAAGAGTCGGAATAAAAACCAGTTTTATGCGTAGGTATACACAAGTTCTTCTGGTTGACAGGGCGTTGCAGTCTGCCTCGATCAGAAAAGGAAATGAAACGTTCCCGAAGATAATTGGGTGCAGAAGCATTGTTAAGAACAGTGAAGAGAAGAGAAAGGATATGAGCATTTCTACGAAAACGAATAGGGAGCCATTTTAGTTGTGTGCGAAATTCAGAGACATGGTTAAATTTACGAAGGCCGAAGATGAAGCGTATACACAGGTTTTGTAGACGCTCAAGCTTGTCAAGAAGCTTTTGAGTGAGATCAAGAAAGCAAGAGTCGAGAATTGGAAGAAGGAAGGATTGTGCTAACAAGATTTTGGTCCGAATGGGCAAAAAGTTCTGCAAGCGTCGAAGTGAGTGGAAGGTTCCAAACATCTTTCGGCTATAGAGATTAGAGATTCAATATGAGCCCAAGATAGTGTTTTGTCAAATATGACACCCAGATTCTTTACAGTTTCAGTGAAGGGAATAATGGTGTTATCAAAAATTATATTATTTGTAGCGCTAATGTTAACTTTGGCAAGCATTCTAGACCTCCCGATGACTATAGCTTGTGACTTTCCAGAATTAACAAGGAGTCCAAAAGCATTAACCCACTCTGATATTTCTAGTAGATCCTTGTTTATGGTGCGAATGGCATCATTAAGTGATTCCACAGGCGTGCCAGTATACAATTGCAAGTCGTCAGCATAGAAGTGGTAGAGAGAAGATAGTTGCTTGGAGAGAATGTTGATAGAAATCGAAAATAGTAAGGGAGATAAGACGCCACCTTGCGGAACGCCAGCTTGCAGAGGGCACCAGTTGGAACTGGTATCACTGACTCTAACGCACTTTTGGCGACCGTAAAGATAACATTCAAACCAGGAAATAACAGCTGGAGAAATGTTTAGAGTGCGTAGTGCCCCAAGGAGAAGATCAAAGTCAACTGAATTGAATGCATTGCTGAAGTCAAGCAATGTGAGAACTGTGAGATTTTGATTTTCCATATTAAAACGGATATCGTCAGTGACTTGGACAAGGGCAGTTACTGTACTGTGACCTGAACGAAAACCAGACTGAAGTGGATTTAAAAGATTGTTGCGAGAAAGAAACCCAGAAAACTGACTCAGAAAAGATTTTTTTTTTAATTCACCTTAATTGAAAATGATAACAAATTTATTTTCAGTTTTATTTTTAAACTTTTTGATTGGAAATCAAATATACTAAATATATTATATAAATTAATTAATAACCTCATCAATAAATTCTAATATATAAAAATAATCGTTGTATTTATATATACTCGTATATAGCATAATTAGAAGATAATTGGAATATTTCTTTATACTCATATAACACACACAAGGACCGCAAAGAGTGGCGGGTTGAAAATTTGGGAATGGCTTATGTTCAGCAGTAGACGTACACCGGCTGATGGATGGATGGACATGATACAAAATCCTAATAAGGTCGTTCTTTGGTGTGGGATGCAACCTGCGTCAACACCATGGCTGCGTCCCACGTCCAGTTGACCATTGTCGCGGCTGGCGCGGCGGCGGCAATGGCAGCGCAACAAGTGCCACAAATATACAGCTCTTGCTGAAAGGTTGTATGTATGTATGTGCCATTTGGAGCGGAAACGTTGGGATCCAGAAGCGCAACGATTAGTCCAGCCGTCACGCTTTATCGACGCATCGGATGACTCAAGAGCTCGAGCCACAGAGGAAAAGCTGAAACTTCTTTAGTCAACGCGTAAGCTTAGCCATACAGCGAGACAACGTGGCAAGCATCTTGGGCACCCTACCATGCGAAAGCGACAACCTCGACAAGTTTTTTTGTTTACTTTAAATTTTGATAGGTTTAATTTTAATTAAATTATTGGGTATAGTTTTTTTGTTTAAGGTTTTTTTATATTTTTAGGTAAATTTTGTTGACAATTTGTTTTTAAAGTTTCACTTGCTTATACATACTTAACTCGATTTTTAAAATTATGACTAAATTTATTATTACCATTATGATGGTTTCATGAGTTGGAGCTGGAGCCGCTCACCCCAAAGAGAATATAATATACTACGTAATAGCTCACCCAGCTAAAGTACTTGTAAGACCAACGAGACGAGATAAAGAATGTAAACATACTTTCAGGGGTATAAAAATTTTTATTCTAATAAATTATATAAATATTTTAAACTCCCTATTCTAATCGTTGTCTTCTGTATCAGATATGATTTTGAAAATGATCAGCCTCATCTCAAGAACAGTTTATGGCTAAGTGTAACTGTTCCTTGCCCCTAGGAAAAATAAAAATAGAAAATATTGTTGTATCTGAACATCTTTGTTAAGATTAAAGAAACAGTGATATGGTGTTAAAGCAATTTTTATTAGTATTACAAGCATCCATCTATGATTACAAGAGAAAAGTCACAAAGAAAATATAACTGGTATAGATTCAAAAGTCTTGTTTCATTATGGATAACGGAAAACTTGCCATGGCCCTTTAACGTCTTAAAGTCCATCCATCCATCAGCCTGTTTCGTCCACTGTTGGACATAGGCCTTTCCAATATTTCGTAACTCTTGGCGGTCCTCCTGGAAGAAATGCCCATAGGTACTCACACACGCTGGGTAGGCGGGTTGGTGAGCGCGGTGCTGAAACCCATGCAAAAGTGACGCCGCTGCCCGTCACAAATGAGTTTTATATGAGGCCTGGCAATTGGAGATGGATATGTAGGCGCCACCTGGTTAAATCAGCTTCCTGATTGGATCCCTCGAAGGATAACTAAATGGCGGCATCCGTAAATTGCTGAAGGTTGCTCAGCCGAATAGTTCAACGCAACGTTTAACGAGAGGGCTGAACGACGTTTAGCCTTTTGGTTAGATGGTTTATATGATGTATTGTTAGGGTTCCAAGAGATCGTAAGATGATTGGATTAAATTGAAAGTAACTACGAAACCGTTAGCGGCTTCCTTAGTTTTAATTTTATTCTACCCTAGGGATAGGTTGCGACGACGAGCGAAGAGGAGTGGTTAGGTTGACATGTGAGTACATAATTAGGAGCCGAGCCGAGTTTTAACAGAATTCACGATATGCAGAAAAAAATCAAACAAGGCACTCTAACCAAAATCCCCAAACACTTTATCAGCTCTTGATGCCATATTTGTTATGGGACTACTAGCGCTATAGTGGCAAAAACATGAACTAAATTTAAGGCTGCGCCGAGCGTACATACGACGATTAGACACCTCGCTCTGTACTTTCGTGTACGTGTTTATCGTGGTCAGTATTATTGACTGCTGAGAGGCCATACTAAAAATATATGGCGGATTTGTGGTGCAGTTTGAATAAATCGTATTTAAATTGCCAGGCAATATTTATAAAATTTAAGTCGGACAAATTGTAGTTTATGCTTTGATGATTGTTTGAAATTAAGTTTGAGATAAAATTCTACATTTAAGTTGTTAAAATGACCTAAACGCCAATACGCCTTTTCTACATTTTGGGCTTAAACTTTAAATTATTTTTAATTTTTGCTTTGGGTAAAGTGAACATATATTTTCTGTGATACTAAATCTGATTTTTTATATGCATTAATGAAATATTATTCATTAAATAAAGTTAACCGTGGCTGCCGATTTAGCTTCTTTTGGTCGGCGCACCCTTAAATGACGCGGTGGCTTTTTATTCAGCCATGTCCAAAGGGCTAACTCTAAGCCATCACGTTAAACGTTGAGGTATCTGAACTTAGGGGCCTAGGCATTTAGTTGGATGCCGCCATTTAGTTAGCATCCTAGGTATTCAATCAGTAAGCTGATTTAACCAGATGGCTGCGACAGATATACCGCCATCCGTCGGTCCCAGCCAATGATGGGCAGCCTGGTTTTTCCTGAGAGCTGTCCTCTTACTCTCCCCCGAACAGGCGCGGTCGCAGGTCAAGATTTTGGGGGTCATCACGGCTCAAATACTGTTGAAAAAGCCAACTTTCACAGTAAAACAGGTTTAGCAAATATATATTATTTAATATCTCAGTCGTTAAACAAATGGAAGGCATCTATGAATTTTATGGCGTATACGGCCGCCACTGGCACCAACACGTCCCCGTTGGCACGTATATTTCACGGGCTTTTCAAATTTGGTTTGCACCGTTTGAGTTATTTTTTAACATTTTTGACTTAGACGTTAGTAGGCAGATAATAATTTGTTTGAAATATTCGTAAACCGTCAAGTTGTTGGGGATTTTTCAGGTTGATGTGATGTTTTTTTTTTTGGGGGGGGTGGGGTGGGGGGGGGGTGGGGGGGGGTCATGCATTAACATCGAATACGATGGCCTGTAGCACTTATTATTATTATTGTAAAAAATCAAGTCTCTAATTTAACGCAATACAAAGGTATGACCTTTCAAAGCGTATTTCCATATTTGGTGGAAAAAAATAAACAAAACAAAAGTAAGTACAAGGTAAGAGAAGCAAAAATTACAACCTCCAAGACATTCGTTATCTATCATAGTTACACCTGAGGTATATTTTTCTAGTCAAAATAATGTACAACATTTTTCAGACGCATTTATTTAATTTTCCCAGTCCCAAACTTCATAGGAATAATTGTATTTTTCGAAACAAAACGTATTTTAGCTATTGCTTTAATGAAGTTTGAATTGAATTTTACAAATTATACATTTCAAGAACCAGTGTGCAAACCGCCGTCATTAGGCTCTCGCCCTTCAAATTTTTCAGCAGCCTGATTTTTTCTCTCTTCACATTGCTTGGCGTAAATTTTGTTTAGCTTGCTGACATCTGTGATGCTCAGCCCTTGCCAGTGTCCGACGTCCCAGCCGTCGTCCTGAAAATGTCAGTTTATTTTACGTCCTATGCAATGAAATAGAAAGGAGTTTATTTTGCAATAAAGGTACATTAATTACACGTATTTGGTCAGGGCTCATTCATTGTAAAAATAAACAGCCGAAATAGATCCAATATTTAAATTTGCGTTACTTAAATTTAATAAAATAATAAACTTAAACAAACTAAAAATAGAGGAATAAATTATTTTTGGATAATTTTATTAAATATTTTAGCCTTTATTTTGAATATTACACTTGTCTATGTCGCAGTAAGATAGTTATTTCCGTGACATAATTACATATATCCCTAATTGCAGTCTAGTCATGTATCGTACTAAACCTAATCTAGTTAAACCGTTATAAGCATAATACCAGTAACATAATGATGGTCAATCAGAGAACAGTGTATTATGTTTATAACTATTTAACTAGATTAGTTTAGGACGATACTTATATCACTAGATTGCAACTAGGGATATAATTATATCACGGATATAACTATCTTATATACCGGAACAGTGGACGCGCAGCAAAGTTTCACCCCTAAGTTGTCAGTATCACAGTACAGTACAGTAGTAACAGCTCGAACGTACCGTTTTAAATATCAGTACGCTTATAAGTATTGTTTACCATAAATATTAAATAGTTTATGCTATAAGCGCGTAAAGGGGGCAATAGCTTACGAGGAACGATTTAAAACACGAGCGATAAGCGTGTTTAAACGTTACGAGTAAGTTATTGCCCTTACGCACGTGTATCATATTACGACTATTTTTGACTGATGTTGATTTGTGACAACTAAGTTTAATATTAAGCATCGGTTGGGTTATGTAAAACTGTATATATTTCTACTGTGACATGAAATTATTTGAATGCTGTATAAAAATATTTGTGTAAATTTAACATGACAATCAAATTAATTATGTGAATTTAAATTTAATACGATTTTTAACTTGAACTTGTTTTTGTGTAATTCAATATTTTTGTATGCCGAAGGCAAAGCATATGGGACATTTTAATTTATTAACATCTATGTATACTACCTATGTCTAAACAAATAAATATATTCTGATTCTGATTCTGATACGTTTTTCAATGCATAGTGTGAGTAAATAAATTAAACGTAATTATAGAAACAAACAAACGAATACTACAAATGAACTTTAGGCGGGCATAATTTTTCTTTTCACGGAAGTTGCCAACTTGACGGAAATAAGCTGCTTTCAGTTTGATGCGTTCGAAGGCTGCTTTCAGTCATACATAACATAAATTCGACTCTACCAGCTTATTCCAATAATGTGAACAAAAATGACTGCCCGAAATTGTCTATTCTTTAGATACAAATAATGTTGATAACGAGGAAGACAGATCGATAACATGTATTTTTTTTATAATGTACAGAGAATGCAAGTGGCCAGTATCATTATTGGATGGATTCAATGATGGTTCTTGGTGGAATATCATCTTCAATAAATTATATACAAATTCTTGTACTTTTTATTCCACAAATATTTATTTTTATTCTTGTTTAGGCTACCGGTTTCGTATTACACATCATAGGGCAAACAAATTATTAATTTAATAACTATTTAAAACTACAGAAATAAAACAAAAAGAAATAGTACATTACGATACGAGAGCGATGAAACGTTTTCTGACGAGTGTGAGTTTGCGGCACGAGCCGAAGGTGAGTACTGCAATCACACGAGTCGAGAAAAAGTTTCTCGCACGAGTATCGTATAATATTTTATAGCACAAGTGCGGAAAATGCCGACTTTGCCGCTGCGCTTGCGTAAAGCGGTCATTTTACGCACGGTGTGCTATAAACATTTTTAGCAAGCAGATATAAAATAAGCAGAGGTTTATTTTATTTCCGTTTTTATTTAATAACTCGGCTTCTAGATGAAATTTTTTAAATATTCTAAGACGAGCTGACGATGTCATTTGTTAACTTATTTTTAATACAAATTTCAAGGCTGTATGATTTAGGGAAGGCACTTTAGCACCCGAAAACATGAAATTTAATGAGATATAACTTCGTATTTATTTTTTATCGAGCGAACTTAAAGATTTTGCGTTTTTCTTCTAAGATGAATCGATCAGCCCTATAGTCTACTGTCTATATATACTGTCTATATATACTACTGACTATATGCTTTTCAGAATAAGAATGAAATGATATCTCCAAAGTTTTTTTTTTTTTACCTTTACAAAAATGAAAACTTGTGGATTGCGCCTTTGATATACTAAACCATTTTCATAGAATAACTTTTAGAACAACACGAATAAAAAAAGCACTTCCCATACATTTTTTATTTTCTACTCGTCATATTTTAGGGGAAAGCGAATTAAACACACTCGTATTTCATGTTCTTGCATAGTCATTTCATAGTACAAAAGTTTATCTGTATAAATCAGATCATAGTGCGTGTGGTTGATTGTACGAGTGCGAACTTGCTATCGACTCGACATCGATTCGATAAACACAGATGCGACTCTTCTTTCGTGGCAATAAGGGTTGTCGTTTGAAATTTATTTGTCGATTTTATCTGTCAAATTTACCAAAGCGGTGCTTACGTACTTGAACTACTGGTATTATAATGGATAATATAATATCAAAACTGACGTAGATGCCAAACCCAACGTAAAAAGCCTGACCACTCGCGCGCATTCACTTAAAACTAAATGGCAGTGGCGAAGGGTGAACACTGAACATTTTAAAAAGGGAAACCGGACAAAAAATCGACTTACTCCAACCAAGGAAAACATAATAAAAATGTACTTTGCAACTCCCTGTCAGCCAAGTGTATTTGTCGTATTGAGATTTATGGAAATGTTTGACAAAGCGAAGAACACGGAATGAAGAAATGTAGTATGGATGCCATTTCCTAAACAAGCCGATGGGAATCGTGTTATATGGACCCTTCGCCACTGATACATAGCTATCTTCGGGCGCACCAGCGCCTTATTGACTAGAAGTCAAAACAATCACCGTGACCAAAACGGCCGGAGCCAATCTGAAACAGTGCGATAAAATGCTCTTTTGGCGAGTGACTATAATTGGAACATACTAATAAAACGTCACCCTGGTTTCAGAGTTACGCCCCCTTGTCAATGTCATCTACGCGCCAAAAGGCCCTTGTTGCACTGGGGCACAAAATAAATACATACACAAGGCCAGCTCCATACAACCAGCGATTTCGGGCGCACGCACACATAGACGCGTACGTACGACAATCTCGGTAGGATTCGGTCAGTGCCAGTGTACGAGTCTACACCGCGAGGTCGTCGTACGTGTATGCGCCTATGTGTGCGTGTGCCCAGAATCGTTGTTTGTATAAAACAGGCCTTCTGTATGCATTTATTTTGTGAGTGAAGCTTACAAACTGTCTGCGGCTTTGTTCGCGTGGTTACTAACAAACTTATTGGAAGATATTGTAACGGCGTATTTGTCAGTAACCACCATTATTAATTTTCCCAAAAAGTGAGATATATTCATTCCCATGATGAGAACTAACCTAATTCACTTTTCAACCTTTAAATCTATATTATAAATCTATTTTATGGAAATTCACGTGGATTCTTGGCTCCGTGACGACGTGAAAAAATAACAAAGTAACAAATACGCTTTCGCACTTATAATATTTAGGGGGGTGAAAGTCAGCTTACTTATACTTTCTGAATCTAGATTTAAGTATTGGTTCAATACACCCATAATACATTTGAGGGACTACTCTTCACTTACCCATACTGGATACATAATCCTGGTGACACCATCCTTTATCTCCAACCAAGGATAATGCATGACGCTCTGGTAATCATATGGGAAGCCTGCTGATGCAGCAGGTGGTAGTTTTGTTTTCATTTCTGCTGATATTTCTGTAAGAAGAAATGATTTCATATTTTCTATTCGTTGTATGTTACCAGACTTTTCTTTATGAATATTGATAGATAAAACACTATTTAGTAAAATACACAGATACCTATAATTAAACTAGCCTTTGCCCGCAGCTCCATCCGCGTTTATTCAATCTTTGCTCCGTTTTTGGCTTGTGTGTTATTTTATAAACAACCTGTATAGCCTACGTGTTGAACAGGGTGATAATAAAAAAAACACATCCAAATCGGTTGAGTGGTTCTCGAGTTAAAACGGAACATAGCAGACAAACAGATAGGTGAACAAAAGTTCTAAAAATTGTTTCGGCCTCAGTACGATACCAAGAACCCATATCATTTATAATTTCGTAATAGTATGCAATGAACAGACACGACTTTTTTACTACTTTGTTATTAGCATTATTAAAAATTATACTATCTATATCTATCCATACAGATACTCATAGTACTAGAAAGGTGTATTTTGGCGTTATACACGCCAACATAATGGTAAAAAAATAAGTTTAAAAAAGTTTTTTTAGTTACACGTAAAGTAGGGATGAAATTTTTTTTCACGTCCACGCAATGGCGTCGTATATTATTGGACAGGTCTTTTAAAAATTTTGCGGGTATTTCGAAACCATTTTTCGATTCAGGGATCCGTTTGTGAAATATTAAGCTTTAAAGTGCAAATTTTTATTAGAGTCAAGTGTCCCGCACCTGCCAGCTAAACGGTTGCTTTTGGATATGTGAAAAAATTCACGGCAATAGTATAAATGTTTAACGAAGTTGATCGGGTAAAACTATCACAGCTAAGTAGGTTCTACAGGTCGACCAACTTAATTTTGCAGTTTTGTTTCGTACATTTCATAAGTTTGTAATTTTTATTAAAATCATTCAAATCTAACTCTTTTCAATGGTAATGGTACGGAAACCTCAGGCGTGAGTCCTATTGTCACTTGAACGGTTTCCTTTACCTGGGGTTAAATTATCCCAGAGTATGTTGAGGTAATCATCACGGTCGTGCATGTTGTGTTGATGATCGAGTCCCAGCACGTGCACGAAGAGGTGCAACAAATCATTCACGGAGTTAAAACAATCGCCATTTATCTCTAGAACCTGAAAAAAAAAAACATACATATGGTCACGACATGAATCCCAGAGGGGGTGTCAGAGGTGAACTGTGAAGTGCAAGTCACGGTCCATAGTGGGTTGGTACACCCACTTTTCACCGACTATTATTACGTCTCGAACGTAATGGTTGGTGACTACTATCGCTGTACTTCTATTCGGGTACAAATAGAGTAATAGCTTAAGGTACAAAATTAGAAAAAAAATATTGAAATCCTGACTTATTTCAAATAAATCAATATACAATTTATAACTCTTTTTTCTTTGGGCCGAACTGATCTAATATTAACAAATAATAAATTATGATCTTTGACTGGGCATATACCGGGTGTAAATAGACTGCTACGATTAAATGAAACAACATATTCTACAGACTTTACTGAACCACTTTTCCCAAGAATCATAACCGCGGACAACCTTAGTTTAGGAAATTGAGTTATCCAAACAAAAATGCGTGAAACCTGACGCACCGACATACGGGCGACTTTCGAGTGAGCGTCTCCGTGTAACAGCTGTTAAAGTGCAGCGTTCTGAAATAGACCTTCCTCCTACGAGATAAAGTCTTTGAGTTATAGTTGAATATCATTTTCTCTGAAGATTGCGCGTTTTTTTTAAATAGTTGTTCAGTATGATAAGTAGAGTGTGTGGTTTTATTTAATGGTCGCACTCATTTACAGCCTGTATAAGATGACTTTTGTTTACATAGCCAAATTCATACTAAAGAATCGGTATGTGGTCAGGACCAAGGTTCAATGACAATAAAATGTAGACTTCCTTTAGTTATTGAGTTGAGATTGTTTGAAAAAGTATAGAAGCACAAAAAATTGATATTACCACAAAATAAATACATACAAAAGGCCAGCTCCATACAACCAGTTATTCTGGGTGCACACACACATAGACGCATACGTACAACGATCTCGATCGAAGTCAATCGAATGCTAGTGCACGAGTCTTCCGAGATCGTCGTACGTACGCATCGATTTGTGCGTGCGCCCGGAATCGCTTCTTGTATGGAGCTGGTCTTCTGTATGTATTTATTTTGTGATTATTAAGCTGTATTTAAATTCTAATATGAGGATGCCTAAGAATTACGGTTAATTTTATTTACTTTTATTTTTTCTTTTAATTGATGTAAAAGTGTTTTATTGGTTAATTAGACAATATAAATAATTTCAACTCAAAATCATGTAATATTAAAGACTGGAATTTAATTATTTCTGGAATCCTTTTACCATATATAGCCTCAAAAGTAAAGTTATATAAATAGTTTAAGAGTTTAATTGGACTACTTGATCTAGACTTAAGGCGCACACTAAACGCCACTGTTTAGTACAAAATTTGATAACCCTTTTCTGAGTTGTTTTTCGTTATAGACCAAAGTATAAGACCTCTGACATCTGGTAATGGTATTTTAAAAGATACAATTTTTCCCAAATATTGAATATTGATTTAGTTTTAAAGATATCAAGCTGGACAGATTTACATACAAAGTTGTTTTCTTACCTTAAATTGTACCTAAAACAAAATTTCAGCCAGATATCGGCTTTGTAAATGCCTGTATTAAACTATAGAGGTCTCAAACTTCAGTCTATAACGAAAAACAACAGGGAAATGAGTTATCAAATTTTGCAAAAGGTGCAGCAGTGGCTGAATGAGGAGAACAATCCACTCGAGTGGGGGTGGAAGAAGATTGGCAAGCACCTGAGACTAATTACAACAGCACGTCCTGCAGCTCCCCAGGAATTACTTTCCCTCATAGTGTGCGCCTCCAAAGACAAATGCGTCCGTAACTGCAAGTGCAGAAAGAGTGGTCTAAACTGCTCAAGTTTAAGCGGTAATTGTTCAGGCCTAGGATGTGATAGCATGGACACGAACATCATAGACAAATAATTAGAAGAAGAGGGCGCTATATTTGAAGAGGACTGAATTCTGATGATGATTGATGGTGTTTTTTCATTAAAATAAGGTTGCATTTAACATTCGACATTTTCATTAGTTTTATTAGACTAAATACATAACTTTCTGCCTACACTTTGCCCCCATCTCGTCATACCTTTGGCCTTTGTGCACATTTATGTCAGTCCCCATTACTTAATGTGAATTGTAAATGTCCTGTTTTACAACAAACATCCACAATAAAATATCTAGGAGTAATTTTGGATGACCATCTCTCCTTTGAGCATCATATTGACCAGCTTGCCAGTAGAATTAGGCAGCTTATATATATATTCAAGAACCTTCGCCATGTAGCTAACTTTGACCTTATCAAAAAGGTGTATCAAGCGCTGGCCCAATCACTATTAAACTACTGCATCACCTCCTGGGGTGGCTCTGCAAAGTGTCATCTCATCAAATTGGAATATGCTCAAAGGCAGTGCTTAAGGTCAGCACTTTTCGTCCTTGTAGGTTTCCCACTGAGATTTTATACAGAGCGTGGCAGGTCCATACCGTTCGCCAGCTATACATACTCTCTACTATATATAAATTTCACTCATCAATTAACTTTAACCCTAACATTTTCCAAGAGCGACGAACTCATATAATTAAAAATTCTGAAAAATTCCGAACTGAATTTATCAAAAAACACTTTAGTTTCATGGGCACAATAAAGTCAATAAAGCGCTAAATATTTATCATCTCAACAGTTATCACTGTAAATTAATTGTTTCTCGATGGGTTCGACCTAAAAACTATAACGAAACTGAAAAACTAATTTAAATCATAAAGTAATTTTTAGAATTGTTTTATTGGATTTTATTTTCCCCAATATATCCCTACACACCCTCCCTAGCAGCAAATGTTGAACCCAAGTCCCTGATTGGACGTAGGGCTAGGGAGTCTACATACACACACACACACACATTTTATACAAACACACCCTCCCTTGTGGTAGCATTACTGAAGCCAAGACTGCGGTCGTAAGACTTGGGAGGTACACTCTCTTACATCTACTCATTCACCTTTACACGCCTATTCATTCATTCATTCCTTAAATCTAATTTGCAAGAGAAATTGTTCATAACATTGTTTAGTGTTTTTCTGTAATATTTTTATTTTATTTTTGTCATCTCCTTC
Source organism: Ypsolopha scabrella (assembly GCA_910592155.1). NCBI lineage: Eukaryota > Metazoa > Arthropoda > Insecta > Lepidoptera > Ypsolophidae > Ypsolopha > Ypsolopha scabrella. The sequence continues at coordinate 16,610,603 of OU342980.1, forward strand.
TCTAAATAAAAGACCTTACGTCTCTTATCTAATATAATTAAGTTTTTGCAACGACTTTCTATTGTATCACACTCTAAAATTTTGTGTAAAAAATGTCACTGACATGATTCATGTAAATGGCTGACCTACTTATTTATTTTCATCTCTCCGAGGAGCTGGGGAACTGGCAACCGTAATACAGATCGTACGCGGTCTAGCTCGGGTGCTAGGGAACCTTTAACAAATTTTTATTCTTTTTATTGAAGAAGTGGTATTTGATTAACTGTTATCAGATATTCCTAATCTGGGAACAACTTCTTAATTATTATTTTTGAGTACAAGTATGCAAGTCACTTCTAGCTAATATGATATTTTGTTAAACCTGTTGTTACACTTTTTTGGTTCAAATAAAGCTATTGCTTATAACATAGTTGATGCATGTGATTGTTGGCACTTGGTGGAAATTAATACACATTATGTTTATTTATAGCTCATGTACTCATACACAATATATCGTGGATAAGTACATGAGTTATAAATAAACATAATATTGTTTATAAAGTTATTGTTTATAGTTCAGAGTGGGTTTCTCCGTATCACAGGTTTATATGGCATAGGCCCGTGGAAGCCTCTTTTCCCTTAAAAAGTAGCACCCCTTGCGAGGGTGGTGAGGTTGTCGTTCCTTCAAGAGCTTATCACTAACATACCACTGGCTACTAAAATTGCAATCTGTTTTTATAAAACACAATCATGTATAAAAAAAATAGTTTCCGCATAGTTTTCTAAATATTTAAGAAAGTCTGAAAAAACTCAACTTCTCCTCCCACTCCTCCCCAAACCCAACGCTAAAAATAGTGTAACTTTTTACCCAAAAATATGTGTACTATATAGAACAATTTGGAGCTGAAATGATACTTTTACTTTGGATTTTGAGGTTAGGCTGTTTTTTGGGCTAATTGCCCACATCATTTACTTAATTTTTTATAAATTAAGTAAATATTAGTCGAATAAATGATAAAATAGTCATTTTATAAAATGACATAAAAATATGCATATACAACTTTATTACTAATTAACCTACTAATCTGTTATGATTGTAATTTTAATAAATTTTATAATTATATTTTAGCGCGTTCGCAACTTGATTCCCCCTCGGGCGACGGAGATATCAATACGGAACGAGTCGAGTGAGTGAGACGCACACACCCGGGGTCACTAGCAGTATTTGTCTTAGACGCGAAATACTAATAAATCAAGCGCGAAACAGCAGATTGGAGAGTTTTTAACTAATACTGATATATTTTATAGGCTAACAATTTATGGACTTTAGTAGATTTCCTTCAAATTTATATTACATATTTAATTTTTAAAAATAAGTAAATGCCGTAACCGCGTTCCCAAGAACATGCTGAAACCAATAAATGTTGAAATATATTTTTATAAAAAATGTATTATTAGGGTTCCGTAGTCAGAAGGTTCTGAATTGTTTGACAGGCACTACTACTTTAGCGCCTTGTTGTTTGATTGTTGTACATACTCTAAAATAACACAAAAAATCTTAAAGTTATTGTTCCATACTCAGAAGTTCCGAATTGTTTGACAGGCGCTAGCATTTTATCGCCTTGTTGTTCTATTGCTATAGCATCTACATTGTATGTTTTTAGAGTTCCGTATCCGTATTTTGTGATAGCACGGAACCCTTCGTGCGCGAGTCCAACTCGCACTTGACCAAATTATTTTTACTAGACATCGGTCGGCAGATCAAGTTTACTGAAATGTGAAACTAGTCATAATATTGTTATTTTACCTGATTTCCATTCGTCCGTCCAGGCGTAGGACACAGACACCCAGGATTTGGTGATCGAACTAAAGTCAAAATGTTGTTCGCGTGGCGTCGTGCTGGAGATATGTTGGAAGTTTCAAAGTAGCCTCTAGATTCCAAACGTCTTTTTGCTTTGAACATATCTATATCATTATTATTTTCATCACCCATACTATTAGTTATCCCTGTAATAACTTCTGCTACAACGCCTTCAATAATTTCGTTCATTGCATTTCCTATTAAATCTGGTAATTTTGTAACCACATTAGCAGCAACACCCAGACCTGTAGCAATCGTACCTACTACTCCAAGTTTTTGTCCTAATGTTCCTAAACCAAAAATCTGCACTCCAAAAAATAATTTTTTTTTTTCATTAAACAATTTCTGTGTTTTTGTTTCCGGGGAACTGGTTTCAATTTCCTTGTTAGTTAAAATTTTAAACTTAAGGTCTTTTTGGGAAAAGTTATTTCGTTTGTCTTGTTCTTCAAGTTGACGCTGTATCAAATATTTTATTCTACTTTTAAATTCTTCATCTGTTGGTAGCTGTTTTTTGATACCTAAAAACTTGGATACAGCACTAACTATTTCAGAATAAACATTTGGCACATATTTTTTAACGAATAAATGTAAAAAATATTTTAGTGCATTGATTAACGGTTTTGTTACATTTGATGGCTTAGCCAGTGTTAGTGTTATATTATCAGTTGTAAAATCGACATTAACTTCAAAAGAAAAACTTGAAGACAAATCTTTTGAAAAACCTAGTTTGATGTTTGGGCTGTAGCTTAACTTTTTATTTGTTTCATTTGGATATATTTCATTTTCAGGACTTATGTCATTTTTATCATTCACTTTATTCAACATTTCATATGTGATGAAGTCTATGGCTATTTTTTTTATGCCTTCCGTGTTGATATCTGTAGTTATTTTTGGTTCCTCGATAGTTTTGGTAAATTTCTTTTTATTTTTCCCGTCGCTAACCACACTCTGGTCCTTATCATTATCACCATGAACTTGGCTGGTGTCTTGAAATTCTAGACATGTTTCTTTTTCTATATGACGTAGTACAGACTTGATATTTTCTCGTTCTTCGATAGCTGAAAAACATAATATCAAATTATAAAAAAACAAATTTTGATGAAGTTAAAATTAAAAACTAAGCAGGGGTACCAAATTAAGTGTAATGAAATAACTATTACAGCTAGAAATAATTTTGATTTTTTGCACAAAAACGTTTAAAAAACTTCTATCAAACTTAATAAAGAATAACCGTCATCACACTGTCTTCGCGGAATGCTCCAATACATAAAACACCATCGCGTGGACTAACGGGTAGCCAATAAGTTCACCTCTCGCACAGCTTGCGTCGACACTCACGATGTGAATAAATGTACAAAGCTGTATAGAGCCACCCACGAGTGGAGCGGAGAATCGAGCGGCGCATAATCAATTTTTTTTTTCAGGCTTTAATGGCCCATAGATAAGTACCTTACAAACTAACATAAACATACAACAGTAATTACTAAATTGTGTTAGTAACTAAAGCTTATTATAGTGCAGAAGGTGAGACTGGAGAATTGCGATTGTGTGCGTGCAGACCATTGACATTGTGGAAAACAACTCTTATAGCAGTCCAGGCAAGGTCTGTTTTCAAAAAATTATGGTTTGACTTAATCTTATTCTTCTTTTGTTACGATGTATACTTTGTGTTTCCATGATTTTTCAAAAATGACCTTGCCTGCACTGCTATAAGAGTTGTTTTCCACAATGTCAATGGTGTGCACGCTTACAATTGCAATTCTCCAGTCTCACCTTCTGCACTGTACTATGTTAGTATGGCTCACTTTTGCACTATGTCTTTGTGCTGTCCTGAGTCCTGTGGCACTTGTCCGCGAAAGCGACGGATCACGCCCGCGGCAACAAGTTTTTCTCAATGACAAGGTGCAGTATAAATCTTAGTACATTGTTTATAAGTAAATCACCTACATAAAAGACCAATAAATCAAATATATTTTTTTCAATACACGGAGAGTCCGTATTTCTTCAAACTAAACCTCGACAGTCTGGCGTTGTTCATGCTCTAGGCTTAAAGGCTTGAACAGCGTGATTATGTCCTGCACGCTTTTTTTTGTTCCGTCACGCCAGCGGGACACCATCTCGCGCGGTTGTTCAGCACGATTAACAGCAACGTCTTGACAGCAGCGATGTCATCTTCGCTCTAGACGGTTGCGCAAATCTGAACAGCGGACACCTTGGCATAGTGAAAACAGGCTAGTAAGCTATCTTCACAGAGATGTCGCCCGCATGGCTTATATGTGTGCGAGCCTGCACGTACGAACCACAGCACGCACACAACGACAATATCTCAGACAGTTTCTGGCGGTGTGACTAGGGTCGGCTGTGCTCCGCAGTCACACTTACATACGCCCCGCTACAAAACAGATAGGTACATATTTTGTGGCCGCGCGCCGTTCGTCGCATCGCCGCAAAATAAATTGACGACCCCGCGGCAGTAGGCATTTATGCCTCGCATGGCGCGGGAGGGTAAGGGTAATAACTTACCCGCGTAACGTTTAACACTCGCTTGTCGCTAGTGTTTCAAATCGTCCCCGTAAGGTATTGTAATCTTAAAAACATTACAACAAAAGGAATAATAGCAATCAAACATTAAATACACAGGGAAACAATTTTCAAAGCCCAAAAAAGGTGCATTCGTGCTATCAGTAAAATTAGGAGCACGGAAACTTGCAAGCCACATTTTAAAAATTTCAAAATTCTTACGTTCCCGTCACTATATGTATATCTACGAAATGGCGGTATTTGTAAAATTAAATTTTAATCTTTTTGACCACTTTAACCTTTTCAATGTCCACCTACAAGCCATTCTCGGTAGGCCAGAATGTCCAGCTATAAATCGAAGGAATTCTTCCTGCCGACCCGGTTTAGAAATCCATGTATTTCGTTATGTTAGGTTATATTTTAGGCATTGTGTTATATATCAGAAGACGCGCAATTAAATGACTAAAAAGAATATGTATACCAATTACCTCAAAAATAAAGATGAATAGACATTTTCGTCGATTGCATTTCACATTCACAAAAATTTTCACTACATCACCACACAATTTGATTCATATTCACTGATTCTCATATTTCACAAACAATAAAATATCACTAGAACACTCCCTAATATATTACGCGGTTACTACATGAATTATTTTTATGTAAATATCACTATTACCTTCAAAAACAACAAATAATTGCAAGCGTAAAATCTAGCAATTCATCCGTACGCCATTTGCCCGCAAACTGCAATAAAAGTAGCGTTCGCAAACTAAGTCAGAACGCGATCGTAATTTTACATTGAGCAGATGAAATAAAAAAAATTATTTATGGTTTACGAGTTTGCTGTGCATTTTTTATACAAATATAAATTCCGTATTATCATATTATTTTGTTATATTGTACATGTCCGTAATTGCAGAATAAATATTTACATGAGAAAACAATGTGAAAATATTTTTATTTACTTCCTCACTACAATTTAGACAATTACAACACCAAAAATATATGTTTACGAGTTTGCTGTGCATTTGTAATATAAATATAAATTTCGTGGTATCATATATTTTTTATATTGTTCATGTCTGTAATTGCACAAAAATATTTGCATGAGAAAACAATGTGAAAATATTTTTATTTACTTCCTCTTCACAATTAGGCAATTACAAAACCAAAAATATATCATGGTCAAGCAGATTGGAACATATTTATTGTGAGTACATTAGACAGGTCTGCTGCCCTTGTTTTATTTTACATTAGTGAGCAGAGCATGCCGCCATAGCCAAGTCGACTACGTATAATAATTGTACTATATGCGTCGACCACTGAATACACAGAAAAATTTCAACCTATAATGTTTGACATCTGCCTATGTTATTGATTTTTAGATTTTAGTGGGATTCGAACCTGAAAATTTGGTCACTTGTTAGGTCTGACAGTGCTGAGTGCTAATGACCTTGAAAACATGGCAAAATGCTGTAGCATTTTTCCATTGTGATTTCAAATGTTTGATACTAACCTATGTTATTGACTAGAATATAGAGGGAATTTTATTAGGCAGTGAGATTTGAAAGGAATGTAGGATTTGGAAAATAAAATAACATTTAAACAAAAATATAATTTATTCAGAAGCGACTTCTTTGGGTTTTAGCGGGATTCGAACCTGCAAATTTGGTCACTTGTTAGGTCTGACAGTGCTGAGCGCTAATGACCTTGAAAACATGGCAAAATGCTGTAGCATTTTTCCATTGTGATTTCAAATGTTTGATACTAACCTATGTTATTGACTTTAGGATATAGAGGGAATTTTATTAGGCAGTGAGATTTGAAAGGAATGTAGGATTTGGAAAATAAAATAATGTTTAAACAAAAATATAATTTATTCAGAAGCGACTTCTTTAGGTTTTAGCGGGATTCGAACCTGCAAATTTGGTCACTTGTTAGGTCTTACAGTGCTGAGCGCTAATGACCTTGAAAACATGGCAAAATGCTGTAGCATTTTTCCATTGTGATTTCAAATGTTTGATACTTACCTATGTTATTGACTTTAGGATATAGAGGGAATTTTGTTAGGCAGTGAGATTTGAAAGGAATGTAGGATTTGGAAAATAAAATAACATTTACACACAAATATCATTTATTTAGAAGCAACTTCTTTACAAAACCAACCATCGTATGTGTTTTCTAATATACACAAAGAAAAGGCAATTCACAAATACATTTTTATACATTCATTACTTGTCATTTATTATTTTTACACAAAGAAAAGCCGATACACAAAAACAGTTTTATACATCAGTTACTTATCATTTATTATTTTTACACAAAGAAAAGGCGATACACAAAAACATTTTTATAGCACAAAAACATTAATAAAATTTTTTATACAACTATGACTAACGACCGTTGGGTGGTTTACTTTCGTGCACTCGACATAAAATCAACCCTCTGATGACGTGACAGTTTTATCACCTGTGCTAGAAATTGGGCTTCATTTAGCCGCATACTTAGATTTTTACTCAAAAAAGCATTAAGTTCTGGAGTCCAGTCCTCGAAAAAGCGGTTTTATTTAAGTCAAAAAAATCCAAGGTTATGACGAGTGATCAAAAGTAAGCCACTGGCCATAGACGAACACTTGAATCTGTAAGAAATAGATGGTAAGTTGCCGGAAAAGTTATCTAAACCGTTGCAATATGATCAATTCGAATGTCAGGGTATTGAAAGAAACGTATGCACAAAAAAGGTAAAAAGTCAATTGTATACCTTGATGAGACTGGTTGTACGAACATCTTACATGAATACTATGATCATCACTACGATGATCATCAACATACTTACATACAGTTTATTATCATAGGATCAAAAGCCTATGGACCCGAGCCCTTCCCCAAGAATTCTGCCTAGTACAACTCAAACCATAAGCAAATTATCTGGTTTTTACAAACGGTTTCACTGGTAATTGCCCTGTTTATTGAAAGAAGATTATTTGAGTACATTAGACGCAATCACAAAAAGTACAAGCACATTCAAACCCCGCTAACAAAATAACCTTTTATTCATCAACTCGCACGCTCAGATTCCGTAAAGAGGCAAATATTATTTGCGTGGCTTCTTGACGATATCTCTGCCCGGAAGATGTCGGAGTGAATGCCAATTAGCCCAACAATCCGGTAGGCAGAGATACACGTCACCGCAGGTGACACAACTAGTTTTTGAATCCTTGCGTAATCCTAGCCGTTGGTGCAGGTGGCAACGCTTTCTTTGCTGACTACGATGCACCTCAGGAATGTGCACAACATCCCTTCTGAGACGCATCTCGCTTTCCACGATGAATGCAGAACAATCTAGTGGGGATTTATGGTGCTTCTTCACCAGACTTTCAGCCAGTTCTTCGCGGAAATCGCGATGCGTCATCAGAGGCAGTTGACGACGCGCCCGAGATGCATTCAGCATAATGAAAGCATTGTGCACACTGACATTCAGCAACCTTTTAAAAATTTTCATATACCACTTCAGGCATCTCTTTCTTTCCACCAAATACATTGAGAGTTTTTGATCCTTTAGATCAACCCCTCCCATTGTATTGTTGTAGTCGTTGACTACAACTGGCTTCGTCAGGTCCTTTCCAGCCTTTCGACTCAAGACGGTTTCCGAATCGTGATAGGTGGAAATCATGTTCACCATTCTGGAGTCCTGCCATGAGATACATGCCACGTCACCACAATGGAGAGCAGTAATTTCCCCCTTTTGCACCTTTTTCGGAAGCTTCTTGAGTTTTTCCGGTACATTCTTGCGATTAGTACGCAACGTCCCCAAACAATCGTATCCTAAACTCTTGAGGTACCGTGCTAACGCTGGAGAATTATAATAATTGTCCATCGTAACACAGTGACCCCGATTTTCTAGACCCTTCAATAAATCGAGTACTACTTGAGCACTCTTGCCAGCCAAGTCTGCACTAGGATTTACGGCATCACCGGTGACAGCAGAATTCTTCCCCGTGTAAATTTCGAATCGATACAAATACCCACTCCTTGATTCGCACAACTCGAAAGATTTAATGCCAAAACGCGCAGCCTTTGATCTTATTGCTTGGACCCAGGACAAGCGGCCTTTGAATAAGGTCAATGACTCATCGATCGCGACGTCCTGTTGAAGGTTATACAAGGACTCGAATTTTGAATTTAAGTGCGCAAGGAGTGGCGCAATTTTCCGCAACTTCGCAGAGAGCGTTTTCCCTCCAACTTGCGGCAAATTTTGACTCACATCAGAATTGTCCGTAAAGTGAAGGAATTTGTTCAGCAAAATGAAGCGGTTGAACGCCATGAGCGACCTGAAGTAGGGCAGTTGCAGGAGGCCGAGCGTCTTCCAGTATTCATGCTGAGATGTCCGTTGAGCAATTCCCATCAAAGTATACATCGAGATAAGCACCCGAATCTCATCTGCATCGGTGTCAACCCACCTATGCAAACGAGATTTCGGCTTCAGTTTACCTTTACTGCGTAGCTCGTCAATCGACTGGTGAGCGTATTTATTGGTTTCCCTAACCATAAGCCCTATGATGTCGTCGTCCCAGATGTCACAGAAGGCCTCATAGGGCGTATCATAGTCCTTGACAGGTCCAGGAGTTGGACCGGAAAAAGTTTCCTGAACACCCCTGAAAGTGCCAAAGTCTTCCTGCCAATCAAAACCACTAGATTCGCCCACAAGACGGTCGATAGCAGCATCCATTTCTTCCTCAACCGAACAAATCAAATTGCGAACGTTCTCGTCTAACTCATCGTCGTCAGGAATAGCCCTGCGCGTGCAATTACGAGGGGTAATGATCTCGTCCAGATCGTATTCATCATCGTGATCCGAATCGAGATCACTGCCTTCGTTTACCGGTTCCGCAGGATGTCTGTTGGAGGATCCTACCGTCGTCCCTGAACACGATGGAGTAGCATCCACCCGCTCAACAGAATGTCTTGCTGACCTATGATCACCGCTAGTGCTAGGTCTCGGTTCAACAGGATTAGCACTAACGGTGACCGACGGCAGGTCAACAAGATCTCCCGCTGGCCCAGACATGCTGCGTGAAGGGCTCACGCGCTCAGGAGTTCCCGACTGCAACTGTACCCCCCATTTGCTTACATGCTCCAAGTGATCCTCTGTAGCCTCCAACACGTCCTCCTCGTCCAGGCTGCACTCCGCCGCTATCTCCTCAGGCCGTAGACTGTAAAAAATAAGTAATAATTTGTCAAATCAAATCAAAATATTTATTTTGTAAAATAGATACACAAAGTATACTTTTTACAAAAAGTTAATCTCTACAAAATCAAAAGAATATGAAATAAAATAATAAAACAGGAAATACATACAAAAATATTTAGGTTGGGCTACTAAAATGTAATTATATTATACACCTGCATAGTAAAATAAAGAAATAGAGGAATAAAAATATTACATATATTAATATAATTAAATATAATTATACATAATACAAGAAAATACATAATGAAAATCATAATGTATATATAAAAAGTATTTGCATAGTAGTACTTGCTGAACAGTGAAGAAAACACCGTAAGGTAAATCTCATGCCCTAAAAAGCGTGTATTTGTGCCCAAAGTACGGCAATATGGCCCACCCTGTCACGTTGGGATGTAAAAATCGTCGGTGAATAAGTAGTAACCTTTATAAATAAATAAGCACTTACAAGATCGACTGCTGTAGCTCCTGCTTGCGGCGAATGCGGCCGCCGGGAGTTTTCTCCACTTGGACAACCCCGGTGACTCTAAAGGAGCCTCCGGGGGTCACGTTGACGTCGAGTGCTTGAAAAGACGGGGCACTAAAAAAAACAAAAAAAAATTGTTTCGGTACTGTACAATTATTTTACTGGCGATGAAGTTTTTGTGTTAGGACCTCGACATAAAATACTTACGGAACAGGTGGTCTCCACATGCGTGGCTCCTCGTCGCACTCGATGTCACGCTCACTGGACGCCCCGGCTGATACCAGTCGAAGACAACGCCTGGCCCGCTGCTCAGATTCTTGGGTGCGGCGCTTCGGCACAGGCGTTGTCGACCTGGACCGGGACGACCCGCTGGAATCGCACGACCTCAATCTAAAAAGAAAAAAAATGTAACAATACTAAATTTATTTTTGTTGTTCAGTATGAGCACTACTTTTGATGCTCCCATTAGACAGATTCAGTGTAAAGACGCCTTTTGTCACACACATATTTTTCTCTACGGTTGATAGTTTGGTCGTTTGAGTACTTCTAAAAATTTATTTATTTATAATCTCAATTTATTCTAAAACTATATGCCGCAGACCAAAAACATAAAGAACAAAAAGCATGTATCTACACTCAATCTGTCTATTGAGAGCATAAAAAGTAGTGCTTATGGTGGTGGTGGTGCTTATGGTATACAAAAATCGTCAATTTTACCTAGAAGATTTTGAGCAGCCAATATTTTGGAAACTATCACCCGCAGGGAAAAAGTTATAAGAATAAAAGGTGTTTATTTAGACTCGGTCTATCGAATACAAGCATCAGAATAATTGATTATAATGAACCAAAAAAAAAAATAAAAAAAATTTTTTTTTCTTATTTGTCCACTTTGTCGTTTATTCACGTTCTATTGACACTGTTACGAAACGAAATACTAAATAAAAATAAAATAAAATAACAGAATTTCGAACACAGCAAATAAAATGTCGTTGGCAACGGTACTTCACGCGGAATTTGGGCAAGTTTCGACAAGAATACCATTTGCCAATTTTTACAATAGAATGAATAAAAACTAACATGAAAAACTAATTCCTGGATAAATTACGAACAAACTTATGTTTTTCATTTATGATAATTGCATCAGATATTGGAAATAACAGCCAACGGATTTTTTACATCACGCCACGGAATGGCGTCGTCCAAACTTTCGAGGCTTTTTCACAAATATATTTTACGAATTCACTAAAACTAACACTTGAAACATATTCTACACTAAATTCTGAGTATTTTGATATATAATATATAACATAAACACTTACCTCTTCAAATTTCTCGGCATTTTCACTGAACGAACACACTCTCACTTTGCAGCAGAAACAGAAATGGGCGACCGCCGCTGACTTTTTCGACAATTTCATTCATTTCGACTTCACACCATAGATTTCGACCAATCACATTACACCAACTGATTGCCAACAGTATAACGAAACGTTTTGTTTTTGTAGTACAACTATGCGCTTAATTTCGTAGAACAAAACTTGGCTGTGAAAACCGGAACGTCTATACGCGCGAAGTCTGAGCTTTTGTCACTACCGGACTGCAAAATCCAAAGCCCAGACTGCGCGCGTTTGACATCGAAAAGGTTAAAAGCAAACGCTACGGAAACAAAATCTGTAGCTTTCAACACAAAAAAGCACTCTTCAGAAAAAGTGTTTTTGGAATGGCACCCTCTATCTATAATAAATTACCAAAGGCCATAAGAGATGCAGAAGACATCCAAATGTTTAAAACGAATCTTAAAAACTATTTACACGACAAAACTTATTATAGCGTAAATGAATATTTGTCCGATGCACAGTGAGTCCAAAGGTATATGCATGTTAATTTTATTATAACTGACTAACTATTTTATATAAAATGTGACATAATTGTGTATATTTTATTTTCTGTGTGAATATTTGTACGCCATGTGGCAGAGCACGGACTTGACGAAACCAATGTACTTGCTATCTAACCACTAACCTGTGACTCACAAATAAATGATTTGATTTGATTTGATTTGAATAAATGATCATTCTACATAAAAAATCTAATCAAGTTTACAAAAGTGTTAACCAAATTAAGATGATTATATTACAAGAAATCAAATGTCATCATTATAGAAAGCAGTGACAGCGCACCCTAGACAGACCAACACCCGACTAACAAAACCTATCACTTCAACTGAACGCTAAGTGCGAGTTGCCATCGAATGGTCTCCAGCGCACGTTTTGTACTACACACTAAACAAAAACGTGTACACAAAACATTGTTTCGCTACACATTTTTACTGATAAACATGCAGAAGACACGGAGCTTATAAACACAAATATGTAGCGGAGCAATATACTGTGTAGACGTTTTGGTGTAGTGTGTAGAAAAACGCGCTGGAAACTTCGATTCACGCCGTAGTAAAGTTATGCGATCACAACTCGCACTTAGCGTTCTGGTCGCAGGCTTCGGTCGTGACTTGTTACCACCCACATGACGAAACCATGACGCCGAGCGATTTGTCATGTTCTAGAATGACGTCATAAGTAGCCGTACCGGGGAAGTGGTTACAGGCAGTCGCGTAGATTTTGTGGAGGTTCCTGGAAAGATTGATAAACGCCTCGCCTGCCGTATCTCCCCCGGTTTCTGGGTGAGCCTACTTCATCCCAGTCTTATTGACGCTGCGCAAGCACAATAATGGCCAAGCGTTGGCCATTATTCGTGAAAAAAAATCGGACAAGTGTGAGTCAGACTCGCCCACCGAGGGCTCCGTTAAAGACTTTTTTTATGATTTAATAACAAATGTATGTAGAGTTTTCAGATTTTTCCCTATACTTCTAGTATTAAGATTGAGACGGTATTACTTGCCAAATTTCATAATTCTATGTCAACGGAAAATGCCCTATAAAATTAAATTCCCTTGAGAGTGTCGAAATATACGTTTTTTGCGGCATAAACGGCCGTATCTTTTTTTAAGTGAGCTTAGAAGCAAACGATTTCACAGCTTCAAGGGACTGTAGACCTGAGTATATGGTTTGAATTTCAACTCGATACCTCCGCGCGTTCCCGAGATAAAGGGTCTTGATAGACAAACGGACGGATGGACAGACGGACAGATGGACAGACGGACAATAATGTGATCCTGTAAGGGTTCCGTTTTTTTTTTCCTTTTGTGGTACGGAACCCTAAAAATAAAAAGATAGAGGTACATTAAGTAAAGAAATAAACAAATGATTTTTATAGCACACTGTGCGTAAAATGACCGCTTTACGCACGCTGCGCTTGCGTAAAGTCGGCATTTTCCGCACTTTTGCTATAAAATATTATACGAAACTCGTGCGAGAAACTTTTTCTCGACTCGTGTGATAATGTACATAATACAATGCAAGTGCTCGTAAAGACCCATTTTATACAAGGTGACTTTAATTTATACAGTCAAACTCATACTGGGGGCTTGGTAAGTGATCAGTAACACGGATCGATGACCCTTTTTGTGAAATTCGTAAATTATTCTTTTCGTTTTCCTTACAAACGCAAGCTCAGCCCCGAGTCAATTACTATGGGACGTCAAGATTTTATTTTGCGAAATTGGCAAAAAGTGTTGTCGATCCATGTTACTGATCACTTATCAAGCCTCCAGTATGAGTTTGGCTATATAAATTAAAGTCACCTTATATACATCAAAACTGTTGGCTAAGTCATTTTTACCGCACTGTATAGTTATTTTAATTTATTGAGAGAATATTGGCAGTATTTCCTTGTGTACCATAGAATAGCTTGACGGAAATAAACTGCGTTCAGTTTGATGTGCTCGAAGGCTGTGTTCAGTTTGATCATCGGGCGACACGAATCTCACATGCCTTGAATTTGATACCGTTCAGCTTATAATAGGTTGGGGAAAAACTCTTTTCGCAAATAGTATGTATGAACTCATAATAAAATCTCTTTGGCTACACCATTTGCATCTGACTGGTTTTGGTATTATTGAAAAGTTTAAATTTAAAAAAAGATAATTCCAAAATCAAATTAGGTAAAATATGTGATTTTCATTTGTTTTTCTTACTGTTGAGATGAGTGAATCTAATGAAGAAACTAGATAAATTTTAAAATTTTACTACAAAAAAGTTAAATTGGAGTATTTATTGATTCTTTCTTTCTTTATATCATGTTTCTTTTATTTCCTGATACAATGCATTAAAAAACGTAATATGATACATGGGGTATAAGGGAAATAACTTACTCGAAAAGTTTAAAAACACGAGCGAATTGAGAGCTATTTCTAATCCCTAACATAAACTATTATCAAAAATAATTACAATTATTTACTAAAACACGTTCTCTAAGATAATACTGATAATGATAAGACAGAATCTAGCTACAGGAAGAGATAATTGAAAGACCCAACTTACAAAATTCTATAGGATCTCGTAGCTCGTAGTTAATCACACCATAGGGCCAAAGTCTGGGTTCGAAGTAACTCTCAATTTCACTGTCGGTCACTTCTGGTGCCGGTTCGTGTTTGGTATTAGCGACAGTGGGGCACGTTTGCATTAGGTATTCTCGGTCACGGCTGACGCACTCGTACCCAAACACAATGCCGACCTTTTCAATATCAGTCGCGCTGAGCCCGTCTCCTTGCCCTATATTTACTGATAAGACAGAATCTACCTAAAGGAAGAGATAATTGAAAGACCCAACTTACAAAATTCTATAGGATCTCGTAGCTCGTAGTTAATCACACCATAGGGCCAAAGTCTGGGTTCGAAGTAACTCTCAATTTCACTGTCGGTCACTTCTGGTGCCGGTTCGTGTTTGGTATTAGCGACAGTGGGGCACGTTTGCATTAGGTATTCTCGGTCACGGCTGACGCTCTCGTACCCAAACACAATGCCGACCTTTTCAATATCAGTCGCGCTGAGCCCGTCTCCTTGCCCTATATTTACTGATAAGACAGAATCTACCTAAAGGAAGAGATAATTGAAAGACCCAACTTACAAAATTCTATAGGATCTCGTAGCTCGTAGTTAATCACACCATAGGGCCAAAGTCTGGGTTCGAAGTAACTCTCAATTTCACTGTCGGTCACTTCTGGTGCCGGTTCGTGTTTGGTATTAGCGACAGTGGGGCACGTTTGCATTAGGTATTCTCGGTCACGGCTGACGCTCTCGTACCCAAACACAATGCCGACCTTTTCAATATCAGTCGCGCTGAGCCCGTCTCCTTGCCCTATATTTACTGATAAGACAGAATCTACCTAAAGGAAGAGATAATTGAAAGACCCAACTTACAAAATTCTATAGGATCTCGTAGCTCGTAGTTAATCACACCATAGGGCCAAAGTCTGGGTTCGAAGTAACTCTCAATTTCACTGTCGGTCACTTCTGGTGCCGGTTCGTGTTTGGTATTAGCGACAGTGGGGCACGTTTGCATTAGGTATTCTCGGTCACGGCTGACGCACTCGTACCCAAACACAATGCCGACCTTTTCAATATCAGTCGCGCTGAGCCCGTCTCGTTGCCCTATATTCACTCCTGCCTGCGAAATTAATTAATTATTTATCAAAATCAACATCAAATCAAAATCAAAATAATTAATTATTTATCAAAAACAAATCAAAATATTTATTATTTTCTAAAATAGATACATAAAGTACTCCATTTACAGGTCAAAGTTTATATTTACAAAGACAATAAAATATGAAAAAAAATATACGGAAAATGTGTAGGTTGGGCTATTAAAGTGTGATAAAATTATACATCTGCTTATGCAGATATTTTATAATATAAAAATATAGGAAAGAAAATATTATATACATATATTACATAATGCAACGAACAAATAAATACGGGAAATACATACAAAAAATATTATATAACAAATAAGTTGATAAATAAACTAAATAAACGATAAATAAACCTATAAACAATGACATTATACACAATTGCCTATAAACTAAATAAACCACAAAAAATAATGCCTTACCAATTTATCTATCTATAAGGTGACTTTTCCCGGGGAGTGTCAAAGGTGTTCCCGAGTGTGAACCGTGTAATGCAAGTCACAGTCCACAATCGGTACACGCGTCATCGACGATTATTACGTTCCAACGTGATCTGTGTTGAGCCCTATCGCCGTACTTCGGGCACAAATACACGCTTTTGAGGGCATGCAGGTTTCCTCACGATGTCTTCCTTCACCGTTCAGCGAGTGGTAATAGTTAAGAATACAATCTTTTATATTAGTCCAGTAGAAATGGATTAGCAACAACCTTTAATCCACGAGTCACTTTTTTCGGTTATAATAGATACAGTTGAAAAAGATCTTAATGATTTCTAAGAGATCTTAGTCAAGAGTATTATACTCGTATTATCTGTGGTCGAGTTGTGAGTATGTATTTTGTTTGCGATGTGAATGACATAGGCGGAAAAAAATGTTGAGTCACTTTTGCAAACGTTGATTTGTTCAAATTTGGTAAAAAAGCATTTTATACTCTCCAGCACCAAGTGATCCGTGCGACCAGATCGTGGAACTTATCGAGACTACCCTTCACACAAGTGGTGTAGCAGAAGGTCTCTCCGAGGCTGATATGAAACTCCCATCACAATATCAAATCAAATCAATCACAAGACACCCCATTTTTACATGCTACCCAAAATTCACAAACAAAATAACCCAGGACGACCCATCGTAGCATCATATAACTCACCGACAGAACATATATCAGCATTTGTCGATTTTCACCTTCAGCCAATAGTTAAAAGCACACCATCTTACATCAAAGACACCAATCACTTCCTAGAAATCATCCACTCTTTACAACTGCCTGCCAACGCAAATCTAATGTTAGTGACCATAGACGTCGTCTCCCTCTATACCAATATCCCACACGACGCTGGCCTTTCCTCTCTTCGTACCTTTCTAAATAACCGCCCATTACCCCATCAACCATCCACAAATTTCATAATCACACTTTCGGAAATAATACTAAACAACAACTATTTTAGCTTTGAAAATAAATTATATCATCAGATAAAAGGCACAGCCATGGGGACTCGAATGGCACCAAGTTACGCCAACATTTTCATGGCGTCCATTGAAAACGACTTCTTAGCCTCGGAGCCTCTGAAGCCACTTGTGTGGAGGAGATTTATCGACGACATTTTCTTGATCTGGCCGCACAGCCGAGACTCACTTACAACATTTCTAAACCGACTAAACAGCCATAGCTCATTGAAATTCACTCACAACATCTCCATTGACAAAATCACATTTCTTGACGTAGATTTATTCATTGATCGCAACAACCACATTCACACCTCCGTACATTTCAAACCGACAAACAAACTTCAATACCTGCACTTTCACAGCTGTCATCCGGCACATATCAAAAAATCCATACCGTACTCACTCTCATTACGTGGCCGCCGTATTTGCAGCAACCAACACACACTTGACAATTACCACGCCAAAATTCACAACGCACTCTCCAAAAGAAACTATCCAACTAACTTCCTTCAAAAACACTTGCACCACAGACCAAATTTTCACAGACATAACAGGAACACAAACAAACCCCACCAAACACGTCTAATAACCACTTACTTTCACGGCAGCCACAAACTAAAGAACCTTATCAAACAATCCCTACCCATTCTCCGACAAAATAACGAAACGAAAGACTTACTCCCTCCTAACCCACAAATATGCTACCGACAAAACCGAAATCTGAGACACACGCTTAGCAAAACAAAAACGACACAACATACCGACCTTACCAACTTCTCACCCAGTACATCTCCCTGTCGACGGCGTCGATGTAAAACCTGCCCCATCATCAATACAGCTACAGACATCAACACTCATCACACGACAAACATATACAAAACACACCCTAACACATCATGCAAAACGAGCAACTGCATTTACCTACTAGAATGCCGTCATTGCCCGGCATTCTATGTAGGTGAAACCAAGAATCCAGTACACATCCGAATAAATCAACATCGACACACATCAGATCGCATGCCAAACAACATTCTTCCTATCCCTACACACACCCGCCTCCACAATTCAACTTTCAACGACTGTTTCACCTTACGCATCATCAAAGCATTCACCCCTCCACTGACCGATATTGAATTAAGGACCTGGGAAACATCATACATATGGTCACTTGGTGCTCACTATGGACCAGGACTTAACAGACAGCACTAACTGACAGACATGACGTCACTCACCATTAAATACTGACTACTAAATATAAATATTGTCATCACCACCATCATCATCATCATCATCATCATCACCATCACCACCACCATCATCATCATCATAATCATAATCATAATCATCATCATCATCATCATCATCATCATCATAATCATCATCATCATCATCATCATTATCATCATCATCCTCATCCTCATCATCCTCATCCTCATCATCATCTACATGTAGTATCTCCAAAAAGTTTCTCTTTTCCTCTTTCAACTTGTACAAACTTCACCTTTCAACTCTTCTATACTCTTATGTCATTTATTTAATTTTATTTTATTCGACTGATGACGACTCCACTGAAGGAGTCGAAATATTTCGTTAATTTTTGTATTTTTTTAGTAACTGTGTTCTAAATATAATAAAATTACAATAATTTAAGGCCAATACTGGTAAAGTAAAAAATATATTTATTTACAATTTTCAACAATGTAATTTCTTGAAATACGAAAATTCTATTTTTAGTTTTACAAATAGTGTTTAAAGCTATTTCTATTGTTGAAATTGTTACAAAATCATAAAGCATGCTTTATTACCGTCTTTGAAACCGTAAACGTTTGCAAAAGTAATTCGCCTTTTTTCCTTTTATGTTTTTCCCGTCAGTTTTATCTAGTTCTCGACTAAGATGTACACAAAAGTACATATTTAACAAAAAAACTTTATTCGGAAATTAAATGATTTTTAATTGATTTCATTATTATTTCCGCTGGGCTATACCGGTTCAAAATGAACCCTCTAGCTGTAATAAAGGAAACTGTTCTATGTTTTAAATAAAAAATACATGTTTTGTTACTTTTGTCATGATTCATAATAAAAAAAAGATATTGATCGCCAAAGAGGCAATTATACTCCGGTGAGAGAGACGACGCTCTACAAAACCTATGTGTACATGACCTATGTGCATTATTTACCACCGAAAATATGTACGGTCTATTTTCAGTCACATGTCACGTCGCGTTCGAAATTTGAAAAACAAAAAAAAGAAAATATTTGGTTTTGTATTCTATTAGTGATTCTGATTCAATAAAGCTAGAGGGTTAATTTTCAACCTGTATAGCCAAATTTGTACTCGGTAAGTGATTAATCAGGACCAAAGTTTCTTTATGTGAAATACCCAAAATAAACAAGTTATAACAAACAATTGAACAAGTGTAGCGGCACAAAAAATATTTTTCGTTATTTGCAAACAGGGTCATTGATGATTTTGGTTATATAAACGAAAGTCACCTTATATACAAATAACAAAATAGTAAAAAAACTTGTGTCTATACACTGAGTAAATATTTTTTTCAAAATTTTCATGATATTGGATATGCTCGTATATAGGGATATTCATATTGTACTGAAGCTAAGACTACTATTTTTAGAAATTTTGTTTGCATGTTTGTATGTTCCGTTTTAACTCGAGAACCTCTCAACGGATTTGGATGTTGTTTTTTTTTGTTATCATCGTAGTGACTCTGGCCAACGTAAACAAGTAGGCTAAACCGGATGTTCATAAAAAAGGAGCAAAGATTGAATAAAAAGTAGTTTGATAATGTGCAGCGGTGGGTCAGTGGGAAGGATGCCGATTCTCAATCTTGGGACCCGGGTTCAAATCCTACCGGTCAATCATGCACTAATGAATTCTTGGCCCTTGGGAATTTATGTGCTCAGTTTAAAATTATGCTAAGTATCAAAACAATTAAAAGTCAATCAATCGAAACTGGTACATTTTTCAAATTTAGAATGTTTTAGTTAACGTGTAAAAAGTTTTACTCTGGGGAATCTCACATTATGAAGGCTTAAATTTAATTCAAAGGGCCAAGTACGTAAGAACGGCAATTTCATATTTAATATAGACTAAGGTAAGCTTGCATGCCCCAAAATGTGTATATTTATTTGTGCTCCAATTACGGCCTTAAGGCTAACTCCTGATCACGTTAAAATTCATCGGGAGCCAGACATAAATTACCACTAATGGTAACCCATCTAAAGACTGACCATTCCGAGCGTTGCTAAACCGTCACTGATTTCAGGGCGCACACTGCTACAGCCCTTCGTAATAGTAGCACCGCAATTTAAAAATCCATACAGTTGTCCAACGAAGACGTTCGGACGGGGTGGTTGTGCGGGGCGAGACAACGAACTGCTTGTTTGAAAATTGTATGAAGTTCAGCGGCTTACCTCCCACGTCTCACCCCGCAGGCCCCGCACAATTGCTCTGTCTGAGCGCTTTCGTTGGACAACTCTATGGATTTTTAAACTGTGGCAGCACGCCACAGATACACCTTGTACTATAAGAATACGTACTAACCTCAGCAAGTATGGTAAGCTGCCCGTTCTTCGAGAATGCTTTCGGCGGGTAATGCATAACGCTCGCGTGATCGTAAGGTAGGTTCATGAGGGGGTCGTCTGTGCGGGCCTCGAAAAACCTTTTGTAACCTGAAAAATAATCAAGATTGCTTAATTATCCTATCTTTATCTATCCCACTAATAATAAAGTAGTAAAAAAGCCGTGTCGGTACTTTGAATGGGTTATTCGTATTCTGCCGAGGTTAGAACTTCAAGTTTTAGAATTTTTGTCTGTCTGTCTGACTCTCTGTGTGTTTGTATTGTTCCGTTTTAGCCCGAGAACCACTTAACGGATTTAGATGCGGTTTCCTTTATTGTTATCGTAGTGATCCCGCGGACCCAATATGTAACTTTGTATCAGTTGTCAACTGGTTGCTAATCACTAAAAACGTAGAAGAAAGCTGAGCTTTCAAAATTGCTTTCGATATATCTAGTCCTGCCATAAGTGCTGTCCCTGTTTTTAAAGATAATTGCAAGGTTCCAATAAAGCCCTATACTCAACCTTCATCCACAGGAACGAGTAGGTTTTAAAACTACAATAAACAATTGATTGTTGTAAAATATCATAAAAAATGATTTTTTCAACGAGTCTCAAAGTAGCAGATTTAGATTGTAAATACGCGAATAGATTTTGGGTCTGCGATTTTTCATTGATATGGGTGAAAATGAGTTAAAGGTTGGATTTTTATGCCAATGATAGGATAGAATAGGACAATATTTTTTATCCTAACCTATAAATCTTCAAAATAGTTTGTAAAATCGCTAGGCAAAAAAGATTTTATTTCTTAGACATCCAATTAACATGATTCGTTTATGGTGCTGTAAAATGGCCCTTAAAATATTTCAAACTCCTTTGTTTTCAAATGTCTATTGTCTAATCTTTAAGATACAATAGTCAGCTTTGAGCCTTACTAGAAATTCTAACTGTAAAGGCTAGGATTGATAAAAATATAAGGCGAACAGCCCAAATTATGTCGCGTGTTTTAAGATATCGGCTTCAAACTGCTTCAATGTTTATTTTTATAAGGGTCACTGCTTTGAGCAGCTACAATATATTTTTAAAGTGTTTTATTATCTAGCTAACAAATTCCATTCATTAATTTTACTAGATTCAGTTTGAGATGAAAAATATCGAGCATAATGTAAGGGACATAACTTTTGGGACGACTGGGTATATTGAACTGTGACGTCACTTTAACGTATCCTTAGATAAGATAATCGGAATTACATAGTATATCTATGTTTTCGATGTTCGGCAATCAGTTGTCAACCGACACAAAGTTATGATCAACAGATAGACTACAAGGGATGTTGATAAAATAGCCGCCAAAACAAAAACAGTCGACAGTAGTTTTTAGACACTCCCATGCGAGCGCAACCGCGGGCAAAAACAAGCAAATAATAAATCTATCTGCTTCCTTTATAAGTAAGTATGACAGCTAGTGCATAGCGGCAGCTACTAGTTTCGTCCTTTCTTTACATGAATTCATTTATTTGATCTAAATTACCTTTATTTTAATTATATTATATTTTATATGGATACTTGGTAAGTGGTCAGGACTCAGGACCAAAGGTCAATGACCCTTTTTGCAAAATACCAAAAATATTATTTGCATCCCGAGCATAGACATCTTATAATATGTGATCCCTCGTCTATTAGTATAGGAAGCCTTAATTTTATTAGTGTTTTTCACAGAAACATCATGATGAATAACAACACTAGTATAGGAATAGTCTGTCAAAAAAGTGTTGAAATGAATATTGAACTATAATGAACTTTATTGAACTTTAAATAGGTTAATTTAGGTAATATAGTCATGAAGTAACAACGCAGTACACTCGATTTAACAGATTTTGTACTTGTTTGTTTGGTGTAACCAGGCGAAAGAAAAATAGTTTCTTCAATATTTATTTCAAAAATTTTTTGACAGTACTCGTTTCACAATAATTGTATAATATTAATCCCAACCGGTTTCGGTATTACACCATTATCAAGGGTTTTTAATAACTAATACATTTTGCAGGATATTATATGTATTTCACGGAAAGGTCTCTAGTGCGATAGTGTGAATTTTGCGATATCAATCAAAGGCACCTTATAGGTATAATATGATGATCAGTTTTTAGGGTTCCATACCCGAAGAGTGCCTCCAGTCCACAGTGTCTCTGTGTGTCTGTCTGTGTGTCTGTCTGTCTGTGTGTCTGTCTATCTGTGTATATGTATATCTGTCTGTCTGTCTGTTTATCACAGGGATCCACAGCTTCAACCTTAATAGGTAGAAAGTTGAATTTTCACAGAATACACGTTACTATGGCCACTATGACGAAAAAAATAATTAAGAAGGGTCCCCCTACAAGAAACCTCGATTTAAGCGTTTTTGGTTTTTCTATTACGCAAAGAAGGTAGGTAACACATACAAGTTTTAAAAGTATTTCTTAAATAAAACAAAAATGTATAAAAAGTAGGGTTCCGTAAGCAGAAAGTGCGTATTTTTGTCAGGCGCTACCATTTTAGCGCCTTGTTTTTTGTAGCCTCTTGTTGCTTTGGCATGTATATTGTTGTTATTTACCATAATGTTTTTAGGGTTCTGCACCCGTATTGTGGTGTGGTCCGGAACCCTTTGTGCGCGAGTCCGACTCGCGCTTGGCCAAATTATTTCAGTGTAATCTAAAGCACTTACCTGGTTTTACGTTGTCCCAAAGTACCGTGACATACTTATCTCTGTCAGGACGAGTATGTTCGTGAGAAAAACCGAGTACATGCATAATTTCATGTAATATTTCACCTTGCTTCATGCATTTGTATCCAAATACTACCATCTGAAAAATTAAATTAAATATACATAATATAAATATAAAAAAATAAACGTTAAGACGACGTCTCTAAGAAATCGACAGATTATTTATTTGGGCAATTCATTCCACGGGGGTCGTATTGGGTTCATCCCATCCCATCCCATCCCACTAATACATATTATAAATGCGAAAGTTTCGATGTATTGATGGATGGATGGATGTTTGTTACTCTTTCACGCCGTAACTACAGAACCGATCGGGCTGAAATTTTACATGAATGTAGTTCTAGACCTGGAATAGGACATAGGCTACTTTTCATCCTGTAAATCAGTTCCCATGAGACGAAAATGAGTTTTCAAGTTTCTATAGAAAAGTGATGTGTCAGCCTTTCACGTAATGCTTACGAAACCGATTGGGCTGAAATTTCGCGTAAATGTAGTTGACCTTGAGTAGGACAGCTACTTTTCATCCCATGAATCGGTTCCCATGGGATGAAAATGTGGTTTCAAGTTCTATAGAAAAGTGATATGTCACCCTTTTAGGGCTGATTAGGCTGAAACTTTGCACAAATAAAGTTCTAGATCTAGAATAGGACAAAAATTACTTTTCATCCCATAAATCAGTCCAGAAGTGCTATAATAAGAGACATACAAAATGGGAAACTCAGAGGTGCACACATTTCACCAGCTATGTTTACTGTACGTAACAATAAATAGGAGTACACAAAAACCAATTTAACGCGGGTGAAACCGCGGGCAAAAGCTAGTACTACTTTAATCCAAGAAAATTGCGCAGTTCTCTAGGGACGAACCAAATATGAATTCCTCGCGGACGAAGATTGATAATGATATTTTGGTCATTTTAGCAGAGGTCGTGTAGGCATTATACACTACTATACCTCTGTGTAAGGAATTATGATCCCGGAAATCCCTATGCTTTGATCTTTGTCGTTGATCCTAAGCTTTACATTTATATATCCCGATTTTTACTATTATAACTATTTATATAAATTGCATAACATTGCAGATTAATCTTATTCGCTATACAAAAAGAAAAATTCAGACAATAAATTATATCACGATCATAAATTTAAATTTGCTGTAATTCACATTCATTTATGTCTCGATTTTGTCAGATTGTCAAAAACTTTATACCTATATACTCTCATAATATACATTATTTAAAGGCATAAATGTACTCAAAGAACAAATACCAATAGCTCCATGGAATGGTACCGTTTGAATATTTAACTACTTAGTTGACATTCGGATTTTGTATCAGTTGCCAACTGGTAGCCAAATATTAAAACTGAACTTTCAAAATTGCCTTCAGTGTCTATAGAACTGTTCACGAAATGTGACGTCTCTTTCAGTACGAACGTATATTCAGATAATCGGAATCCGATGGTACATTGGATGGCCAAACCAGTTGGCAACCGACTCAATGATACACTGAAAAAATAAATATGTAAATTGAACAAGAACTTGTTAACCGTAAACAACATCTGAAGTCTATATGAGAGCACAACAAGATGTCAGTTTCCTGTACTAACTAAACTTGTCAACTTGATCATAAAAACATTGGAAACAACCAATAAGTTAAGCCTCTTTATAGGATCCTATTTGTTTTAGTGTTCATAATCTAGGGGCTGGGATGCAAATACACAAATAACTTGAAGGATAAAAACCAACTGGAGTGGAGCCGCGCACTAATTTCTATGCAAAAAAGTCTGTCATTTTCGGTGGGGGACGAGGCAGCGTCGCGATGCACGCACACTACAAAATACTCAAACACTAGCACACAATCACATTCACACACAGGGACATCTATCGTTTTTATATAACCGGTATGACCGCCGCACATAGGGGTATTTCGCTGATTTAGCCGGCCAAAATTATTTTATTAAAATTATATTACCTCATACGTTTGGCAGAGGGGGTTCGCCTGTTCGTAGCCTGTCCAGTTGGTTTGTTCGATGGACAGTAATAATGATTGGGTAATTACCTGAACGCCTTTATTCTCAAGTTTCTCGTTGCTGTGCACGCACGGTTGGATGCCGGCTGGGTTGGTGATGTAGAGCCACTCCACGGTCTCGAGGGACTTGCTGTCCATGGGCCTCTCTCTCAGCCGCTGCAGCCTGATGCAGGTTGCCTTCTCGAAGTTATCGAACGCCTTCAGTATAACCTCGGCTAACTTCTCATCTAGAGGTATATGGTGACTTATTTATACAGCCAAACTAAAACTGGAAGCTTAGTATGTGATCAGTAACACGGATCGATAACACTTTTTGCTAATTTTGCAAAATAAAATCTTGCCACCCCATAGTAATTGACTTGGGGCTGGGCTTGCGTTTGTAAGGAACACGAAAAGAATAATTTACGAATTTCACAAAAACGGTAATTGAACCTTGTTACTGAACACTTACCGAGTCTTCAGTAAGAATTTGGCAGCATACATTTAAGTCACCTTTTCATTTAACTTAATTTAATAATGACTTGTAAATTTCTATTATTCAATGATTTGTATTTGTTTTTGATGAAGTTGGAATTTTAAAGCATTATACTAGATTATTCTAGACCGTTTCTGCGACCGTCGCGCGTCCTCGTACCCGAGTGGTACACCGAGTTTTTTTTGTACAATATTACCAAATCGTATTGTCAATAAAATCCTGGTGAGTAAGAACAGAATTCAGTCAAGTTTGGCTGTTTGTTGTAACTAGATTGTTCAAGTAAACTGAACAATGAATATAGACGTCACTTAAAGTACAATACTTCTGTTCAAATTAGCTATAATCAGGTTAATAAAACCAGTTTTTTTTTCTCGGTGTAGAGTACTCACCAGCTAACCCAGAATTTGTGGGTTAAATTTTCGCGGTGCACATTAATTAGTGTTATAATATAAGGCTCATCACGTTTGGGGCGCAATAATATTCGGTGATAAGCGGGTGTACCAAGTGTGGACAGTGACTTCCATTTCACAGTTCACATTTGGGGACATCTCTGATATCCTCTCGGGAATTCATGTCGTAACGATTTCCATCCATCCATCAGCCTTTCATCGTCCACTGCTGGACATAGACCTTTCCAGTAATTCACCACTCTTGGCGGTCCTCCTCATCCAGCCGCCACCCGCAACGTCCTTTAGATCGTCGGTTCAGTGGGCACGACATTTGTCGTTATTCAAGTTATGAGCTCAGCGGTTTCAGTTATGTTTATTTATGAATAAGGCATGGGCGTAGTAGCTTTCTCAGGGGGGTCCAAGGACCCAAAAAGGCAAAATAAAATGTTGACTTCCCATAATAATTGACTCGGGCTGGACTTGCGATTGTAGAGAAGACGAAAGAAACAAACTTCTCAAGGGTCATCAAATCTTGATACTGAGCACTTACCGAGTCTTCGGTATGAATTTGGCTGTATAAATTAATGTCACCTTGTATGTATGGCATGGATAATCCGTAACGGATACAAAATGTATTTCCCCGTATACTAAGGGGGGTCCGAACCCATAAAATAATCTTGGTGATCCTTCCTCCTCTATGTTCATTGATCCTTATGCCTGACCATACGCTGACACGAACGCAAAGTTCATTTGCGGAATTACCGTAACATCACAGGGTGGATTACCGTAACATTTGGGGTCGATGAAGTAAGGAACAATCCCGTCCTTCCACTTCTTCGGCCACGGTGTAAACCCATATCTGCCATCGTCGTCACCATGGCCATCACCACCAGATCCGGAGTCTCCATCTGGCCCCAACAGCACTGCTGGGGCGAAGTTGTACCTTCTCGCCGGAGTAACTTGTTGCTAAAAAGCAATATTACTAATGTTCGTAATGGTAGTCAAGTGCTTAGTGAAATAACCGTTTCTGGGTGGATAGAAGCATCAAATTTGGTATGCAGATCTTTCAGGTGCCTTAGTATAAAAATGTTAGCCTAGAAGCCGCCTGTAGTAAAAAAATACTTTTTTCTATTTAGGATTTTCCTTTTTCTTTGGTTTCTTACATTGAAAATTAACATGAATTTATTCAGCAGTTACAGTTTTCTAAGTAGGGCAAGAAGTTGTTTCATTATGTTGTTATCCTAAAGTAATGCCTTCGTACCCCTAAAGCAAAATGTATCTAAATGAAGTTAATAATAGGTCTTTACTTATGAAGTTGCCGAAATTTTCTAACAGATTCATGAGTTCATATATCCTGTTAATCAGTAGCTATTTTCGTTATTTGTTTTTTGTTTGAAAGTTGACTTTTAGGTTTTATATCTCCGTATTTAATTTTGTTTTTAATTTCAGTTTGATAACTAAAATTAAGTCTTCAAAGACAAGTTCGTCTTAAGTGTCATCCGTTTTTATGATAAAATTTGTAATAACTTTTAACGGGTGACACTTTTCAAAAATTTAATTGTAGTTTCTGATAGCTTAATGTTGTCTCATTCATATACTTTTTTATATAAAATTTGGATTTGTCATTCCTAAAATAAATGGAAAAATGGAAAACTTATCGACACGTGTTTCGCCTCTGAACGAGGCATCCTCGGGATTTCAGCAACTGATGTTGTTCGCCCGACAGCTCAGCAGCTAGTCTACACTAGTCTAGTTAGAGAGGATGCCTCGTTCAGAGGCGAAACACGTATCGATAAGTATTCTTGCTTGTTATTTAAGATTGCTTTTATGCTCGTATTGCTTGCTTGTTGCATGTTTTATGCGGGCAGGCGGGCGGTGCACGAATCTGCATTTTGAATAGCACGACAACAATTGTTTAGCGGAATATTGCAAATTATATTCATATATCCATAACTTAGTGATGGACTTCCGCAAGGTAACACCTATTTCAATTAATCAAATT
Source organism: Ypsolopha scabrella (assembly GCA_910592155.1). Lineage (NCBI taxonomy): Eukaryota > Metazoa > Arthropoda > Insecta > Lepidoptera > Ypsolophidae > Ypsolopha > Ypsolopha scabrella. The sequence continues at coordinate 16,638,956 of OU342980.1, forward strand.
GCATTATTATGTATCCTTTCAAAATGTAAAGTCATCAGACCTGTCAGTCTTTTTGCCCTCAACAAACCTGGCTTGTGTTCTCAGCATTAAATTGTCTTCGTCTATAGACGACTGGTCGTCCATTCTTCAGATCCTCGTCATATAGTTTATCCACAATATCTTCGACTCTTTTAGTCTCTTGCAGTATATTTAACGCATTACCCACATTCTGCGAGAGAATGTCACGCTTGGATCGATGGACAGGGATCACGGATTTCTGATTTGGGTGGGAACTATTTTCTTTGGTCAAATCGTGGTTTTCTTTGTTAAATCGACGACACATCTCAAAAGTTTCCTGCCTTTGCTTTTCTATTAGTTGCTTGTCGACTAAATGTTTAAATAAAGGTTTAAATTTATTAAGTATCTATTTACAAATAAAGAGAATTTTGTACTGACTTAAGATTTACGAGAATGGCTTATGATAGTTTTTTGACAATTTACCAGAAGATAACCTATAGCATGCTTTTTAAATATAAGATGTGATAAATATTAATATTAGAGTGCATTACGAACTGGAAAAGATCAATTAAAAACAAATTTTAGTGACGACACCGCCATCTGTTTCCCAAGAGTAATAACGCCCTTGTGAGAGTTCAGTATGTGCCTTACAAGCTGCTGTTATAGTTTGTAATGAATTCTAATAATAACATGAGATTGTTTAAATTACTATGTAATCTAGGTGTTCACCTCTACTCCTCTACTGCCCGCGTGTTATTCGGTTTAATGACATGCTTTTTTTCGGGATAAAAATTAGCCTAACATAAGTTAGGGCTATATCCATTCTAAATCCGTTCAGCCGTTTCAGCGTGAAAGAGTAACAAACATACACACACACACACACACACACTTCATACTGAAGATCAATAAATTATCTGATCAAAAACTGAACTACATTATGTTGATAGTTTTATCAATTTTGGAGGAATGTGACTGTGACAGAAAAACGGACATATTTTGATAATAATAACGGACAAAACATATAAAAATATTTACCTGAACGGACACTTAAATAAGGATGAACAAAACATTCTACAGACACGTATTTCAGAAATAAAAAAACTGCTATCTTTGAAGTTTTCGACATTTTTCTTTTTATCGTTAAAATTCGATTATTCCATTGTATTTTAGGTGTTCACATTGATAAATCTACTACTTTTATGGCGTCACATTTTATTATTCGAAACAAATTGTCAATATCGTAAAGTTTACGATTCTAGTTATAGAGGTATTCCGGAAGTTAATTTAATAGTATTTGTTACGTTATACCCCTTTGTGCGATTATCGCCTTTGTACGTACGTACTCAGCTAGAATTGCCTAGGAATATATTTGTTTAGAAGAAATTACTGATATAACAAAAGGTAGATACAGCTATAGTGAGAAATATAATTGCGACTTCGTGTTTTGTCGGCTATGTTCGTTTTATCCTTATGTTTTTGATAAGTCCATAAAATTTAAATTATTTTCAACTTAATGTCGTCAAGACGTCATTAAATAAATACGATTATTCATAGATTTCGCGAATGCCGAAGTCGCAATATTTCTCACTATAGAAAATATTGAAAAGTCAACAAAGCGCGATAGTAGGCATCGTGCTACGAAATCCTTCTGTTATATCAATGATTTCTTCTAAACAAATATATTCCTAGGCAATTCTAGCTGTACAGTACTTTCTTATATCGTCAACTGAAAAATGGACCTCTTTTTTAAACTAGCGCCACCGAAAGACAGAGATAGAGCGACAAGCTTTGACAGTGGCGCGAGCAAGAAAAGCTCAAAACAAGGCATTGGGCCTATATTTCCAGGACCGCGCGCGAGAAGCGGGGTACCATATCTTCCCTTTGTTATGTCTAAGGAAGAAATCCGACAATCGGGTACAAATTTCAAGTTGCGTAAGGATAGATGATTTAAAAAAAATATGCGATGAAAAGGAAATCACTTGTAGTGTTGCACAAAATTATTTATTTCTTGACCGCATTGATTATGCAGCTTCGTGTCTTCCTAGCAGCCAAAAGACAAGAACAACCAGGATGGTTCCTCAAGATGTTCAAAATGATAGAAAGTACGACATATTGCATAATTTCATGATAAAACATCAAATCAAAGCGTGCAGCTCAAAAACATGGCCAAAGCTCTCAGTCTCTCCCACATGTCATTCTTATCTGTTCGGTTGTAACATAGTATCTCATCTTGGTCCATGGAGTAACACTGAAGATACGGTAAAAGCTTCTTTTTAGTAACGGGTTTCTACTTTCTATGTCACGCTTTCTGACTAATCAGAAATTTCAAAAGCAATCGACTGAAATGTTAACTATCCCTTAAAACTATCAAATAAAAGTTAGGTTTTGACTGCATAGTAGGAAGAAGATAACGTGGTGCCAACGATGTTCCAATATCGTTGCGTAGCGCTAATAAACGCGGAATGTTGTGATAGCAATGTGAAGTTAGCCACTCCACTCACGTTACCCCAAATAAAAAAAATATAATCGGATCCTAACAAAAATGTTGCCTGAACTAACGTGATCTAACGAATATCTATCGATCCAAATTAAAAAAAGATATTAAAAGAGAAAATGAGGTGGTAGCGCTAACATAGCCATCCCATTTTGTGTTTAAAGAATACATGAAAGAGTCGGATCCTAACGAAAATTTCCTCTGAACTAACTACGACTATAGGTACATACTTTTTTTTTTCGAAAATCTTTTATGGCTTGGCTAACTTCACAATCATTGATAAAGGCCTCAAATCAAGAGATGCCAGGTGGAGATGTGGGCAGGGAAATTAGTAAGTCAATATTGAATCTGAAATATGAATCCAAGCCATGATCAAGACTGTCATCTATTGTTTTAAAATTATTTCAACAATAATGATAATTAAGAGGGTTAATTTAACTTTTAATTTATATAATATTTTATTATTTTATTTTTTAATTATTACTTTCTTTATGTTTTTAATTTTCATTTTAAGTCTAATTATAATGATACTGATTTACTTTTAATTGTTTATTATTATGATGATTTTTAAAAAACAAATATTGTAAATATTTTAAGCAGAAATAACTTTTTTTGATATAATATTAATTTGAATAACAATGAGATATAATCTCCCAACTATCTTTCCCTTCCTCAGCACCCTTCTTGCAACCCTCTAAGATATCGCCAGTTCGCCACCCATTCTTCCTCGCGTAATCCTGAAACCTAAAATACCTCTGCTCAGTTGCTGGCCGATATGATAGAATATTATCATTGGGAAAACATGAAAACTGTTGCACACACAGCTTATTCTGTGACTGTCGCTAGTTTCCTCTGTGATGCAATCACAATCCAGTATACAGCAGCGCCATCTTGTACAGCTACATAGAACTAACGTGTATACAGACGGTTGTGTTAACTACGAGCAAAAGCCACGCAAGTGTGAACAAGCAGTGGGTTGGTGAGTGTGCTAGGCGACAACTTATTTACTATTACTACATACAACTAGAGGTCTCTGTGCGACAAAGCTCTTTTAGCGCGTGGATGACAATTAACAGAGGGGTGCAGTGCTGTGCAAGAAGAGTTACTAGACCAATTAGCGCTAGCTTATTTTGAGGTCCCAAAACTCAAATCAAAACTGCCATAATTTATTTAAAGTTTAAAAATATATGGTATCTTAACTAAGATGGCCTGCAAGTTTGCAAACCCAGTTTGTGTCATTTTCATCCACTGCAAACTGATATTGGGATAATACGTAAAAACGGAGCCAAAAAAAATTACAGTTGAAATAGTTATTTGTTATGCAAGGCTGGAAAGTTAATTTTTGGCGCGAGTACCTTGTATTGAAATCTGAGCGTAGCGAGGGTTTCAAAGGTACGAACGCTAAATAACTTTGCTGCCGAGCAAAATACACAACTTTTCACCTCACTAAAGCGAGGAAAATGTTAGGTGCAAGAAAAACAGTTTTAATAAATATTAAATTATTGTATCGAGTAAATATGTCCTTGATTTTCTTGATTCAGATAGTTCAATGAAGTATGATAGCATTATTGTCTCCGAAAACGTCTTCGCGCCTTTGGAATGTCTCCATGCATTGAACAAATTGTACGCTTTTTTATGTATTTTTCGCGTGATTTTTCCGGAATAAAACTCAACTCGGCATTATGTTCCGCTTGCACTAATTCTGCAGGTGTTAAATGTATATCTTCGTCGCTGCTAGCCTCGCTCATATTTTATGATTTCTTTCGATTTTATCAAAAAACAAACCAAAATAATGAAAGAAAAGTGAATTGAACAAAGAGAAGGAAATTTTAAAGTTTTTGTTTTTAATCAAATTTTCTTGCTGGCCAGTGCGATTATTCTTTAAATGAGGCTGGCACAGTATTTAACAATAAGAATTTCCATTTCAGTGGACTGGCTGCAGAAAATATAAGCTGTTACGAAACCAATGAGGTTCTATGTAATATGTAACATTATTGTACGGAACCTTTAAAATACGGAATTTTAAAAACACTTTCCACGCTAGCGGATAAAGTGCACTTTTCCACCCAGATTTCGAATGATAAACAGAACCTTTCCGAGCTTGTGAGGTGAAAAATAAATAGGTAGATATAATCAATCTCAGATGACTTATATAAATACCCATTAAAGAATTTTGTGCCAAATTGCGCAAGCAATTCTAAGATTTTTAATTCATGTTTTTTATTATTTTATTACAAACGCTTCAAAAAAAAATTACAATAATTAGAACTCAGATATTAGATAACATACGTTATAATAGGCTTGTACACAGGGTAAACAAAATATTATTCTATTTAGTCCGTCATTAGATTAACAAAAAATATTGGACACGTATTTTTTCTTTTGTCAATCAAACAAAAAATGACAGAGATAAAGCGCGTCAAAGTTTGGGAGTGGGGGAAAATGACGTCACTTCCAAGTAAAATTGTACCTAGATGTGACGTCACGTGTAATTTCAGCCGGCTATATCGTCATCATTGTTTGTTTAATTGAAAAAAGAAAAATACGTGTCCAATATTTTCTGATAATCTAACTGACGGACTAATAATTTTTTTTTTAGTCATCATGCCTATTCTAAGATTTTTAATTATTATTATTTTTTTATTATTACTATTGCTTCAAAAAAATATAACAATAATTAGAATTCACATATTAGATAACGTACTTTACAATTTGATAGCGGCGTTAGTTCTGATTTTGGCCACGACCAATCCACGCCCCACAGCCTTGTCACTCTCATTCACTATTTAGTGTACCAGACATGCCTTTTATGTTCTGTCGTTTACATATTTACCGCCAATTTTGAATTCAGAACTGCTCAATATTCAAATTTGGTGAATTTCGAATATCAAAACAATTGAAAGAATTAGGATTAATGCAATTGTTTAGTCACTGCGTTGTTTTGAATCTGTCAGCTCACGTACGAAAATGAATCTTACTAAGGAAAATGTCCGTGCAATCATTTTCTATAACTTCCGAAGAGGCCAAACACGGATTCGGTGTTCTGAAGAGCTAATATCTGTGTTCCATGATGAAGCCCCATATCTGCGAACTGTCGAACGCTGGTATTTAGAATTACAACGTGGATATACCAGTCTTAGTGACAAATCTCGTGAAGGACGTCCAAAATCCGCCTTCACTGAAGATAACATTGTCGCTGTGGGAGATCTAATCCTCGAAGATCGTCATGTGACATATCGGGAGATAAAGGCGTTATTAGGCATCTCAGGGACAACCATTCAGAAGATCTTTCATGAGGCACTTGGTGTGAGAAAGCTAGTTTCCCGTTGGATCCCGCATTTGATTTCCGACGATCATAAGAAGGCCCGCGTCAGATGGTGTAAGAAAACTCTTCAAAGGTTCAACCGAGGAGAGTCAAATCACGTCTACGACATCATCAGTGATGACGAATCTTGGATCTATGCCTACGATCCTGATTCCAAACAACAATCCACAATCTGGGTCTTCAAAGACGAACCAAAGCCGACTTAATTTGTTTGCTCTCGAAGCACTTCAAAGAAGATGGTGGCTACGTTCGTGGCGAAAACCGGGCATGTTGTGACTGTTGCACTTGAAGATCGTAGAACGGTTAATGCAGAGTGGTATACCACAGTTTGTTTACCACAAGTCATCGCCGAACTTCGGAAATGTAACTCAAAGCGACGCATCATCCTACATCATGACAATGCAAGCTCACACAGTGCAGATCAAACGATTGAGTATTTGATGCAGGAAAACGTAGAAATTCTTGACTATCCTCCATACAGTCCTGACCTAAGCCCTAAAGATTTCTTCACATTTCCTAAAATTAAGAAAACTCTTGGTGGTCAAAGGTTCCAGTCCGGTGAAGAAGCAGTCGACGCTTTCAGATCAGCCATATTGAACACCCCCACTTTGGAGTGGAATAAATGTTTTAATAACTGGTTCGAGCGAAAGGAAAAGTGTTGTAAACTACGTGGAGAATACTTTGAAAAACAATAAAAAGTACTATTGGGTTCCAGTTGTTTTTGTTTCTTCAAACGACAAAACTTAAAAGGCATGCCTCGTATTGTGAACACCGCATACAATCGTATTATACAAGAAATAGTCACAAACCTTTGGCACTGCAATAGGTCATTCTGAAGGCGTTAGTTGATTGTGGGCAGTATTTCATACAAGGTGAAATTAATTTATGCAGCCAAATTCATCATAATTAAATTCACTTGTACTTGTTTCACTGGTTTTAATTTTAAGATTTACACGTTAATCCCGACCGGTTTCGGTTAAAACACCATTCTCAAGGGATTCAGGAATTCAGGAATTCATACTGGGGGCTTGGTCTGTAATTATTAACAGGGATCGATTAAACTTTTTGATAATTTCGCTAATTAAAATGTCGAACTCCCATAGTAATTGACACGGGGCTGGCTTAAGTTTAAAGGAAACAACATTTTTTATTAAAAAATTTCACAGAAAGTGTCATCAAACCTTTAAGCCGAATGATTTTCTGTGTTTTTAATGAAATATACAGAAAATTGTAATCAATTTCTTGTATGTGCAATTTGACTATATTGTTATTACCTAGGCCCTAGAATACTCTAAATTAATATTAAAAATCGATCTTTAGGTTTATGTTTTTGGAAAACATGTTTGGATAAATTTTCCTCGATAGAAATAATGACTGACAGATCACATCAGTTGAATGCTGCCGGAAAACGGCCGAAATGGAGCCGAAATTTATTTCGAAAATTTTGATGTAAGGTTGAGCAGCTGGCGGAACTGCAGGCACTGATGAAGAAGTTTCCAGAGGTGAATGATGGCACCAAACACTCCAAAAATACATATATTGCGAAACCAGGCGTAAAAACGCGTAGTAAGAACGCTCCAAAACGAGACTGATAGCATGGATTGTGAAATACAATTCAGAAATTGTCGTTTTTCCATAAAGGTGTCTCCATAAACTGTTTGGATAATAGTGTTATCACAATGTGCATTTTTCCAAGGTAGTCCGGTTATCTTTATTTACCTGTTATCCAAACAAAACGGACCTGAACCGTATGTAGGTATTTTGTCAGACAGAACTTTGTGCTGCGTTGTGACAGGTGAGTTGTACTGTCACTCCACTGAGCATACGTCATTTTTTTTTTTTTTTTTCTTTTTGGCTGCGTTCCTTTTTCTTTCTGCTGTTAGCACAAATCATGGGTACGATCAGTTCATGCCTCAGGTTCATGCAGACAACTTTAAGCAAATATTATTTTCTTAAAACTTGTTTATTTTTTCTTTTCTAACTTGTTTTGTAACAAGTGATATACCACTAATAAATAAAATCTATAAATAAATGTAAACTATTATATTTTACCTATGTTTTTGTGGTAATATTGATTAACCTGCTAGATGGCGCTTTTCTTATTTCATTGTGTTTTTTTTTTGTATTAACTTGTATGTCCGTGTTTTAGATTAACTTTTATATTCTTGAACCGTCCGTCCATTGGTAATGGGGGTTAAGTATCTTAGTTCAGAAATTGTAATTTGTAGTTTGTGAAGTACTTATTTGTACTTTTATTATTTTGTATTTATTCTTATTATTATTTGTATTATATTATATTTTATAGTATGGATATATCTTTAAATATTAGTAATAGTTTCTTCTTAGGCTCCGCTTCTGATGAATACATAAGCGCGGATAGTGATGTTGACTCTGCTCCTGATTCGACGTTACACGACAGGTTGTCTTCTATATTTGACACCAACTTCAAAAATAATTTGAATGTGGTTCACATAAATGCTGAAAGTATCCATGCACACTACCCTGATCTTCTAGCGGCTTTTAGCAATTTACGTGTAGATGCTGTTCTTGTATCTGAATCCCTACTTAAGCCCTCAATACCTTCCACCATGTACAGTCTCCCGGGTTTCCGCCTGATTCGTAATGACAGAACCGGTAAAGGATGGGGTGGCGTTGCAATTTATCTTCGGTCTGATATTCCATGTAAGGTTATTAATCAATCTCCCAGTGCATATTCCAATTCAGCCGAACATTTATTAATTGAACTTTTTCTTCACCATTCTAAGGTTCTTCTTGGCGTTTACTACAGTCCCTCTCTAAAAATTGATTACTTTAATAGCTTTGAAACTATACTCGAAGATCTTAGCCCACTCTATGACGATGTGATTGTTTTGGGTGATTTTAATACCTGTCTCCTAAAAAATGATTCTCGCTCTAAGCAGCTTTCCTCAATTGTCTCTTCTCTTGATTTTCATATTCTACCCCTTTCTGCAACTCATCATAAACCACACTGTATTCCGTCTCTTCTTGACCTCATAATTGTTTCCAATCCCCACAAAGTCGCCATTCATGGCCAACTCACTGCCCCGTTTTCGTACCATGACTTAATATATGTCTCGTACAAGATTCGTCCTCCCAAACATAAACATAAATATCTCTTTCTCCGTAGTTTTAAGGGGATAGACCTGGAGGCGCTTAAAAAGGATGCTTCAGCCATTGACTGGTCTCCAGTCACTGACTCTGTAACAGCTGACTCTAAAGTTGATAACTTTAACCGAATTCTTATTGCACTTTTCGACAAACATGCTCCCATCAAAAAAGTCAAAGTTAAACACTTACCAGCTCCTTGGCTAACACAACCAATTCGAGACACAATGGCTTTGCGTGATAAAGCCAAGCGTAAATATAAAAAAACACCAAGTGATCACAGTTTTGAAGCGTACAAAAAGTTGCGTAATCGCTGTACAAGGATGTGTAGAAATGCAAAGAGGAGCCACATTCATAATTCTATTGAAAACCTCAACCCAGGTCAGGTATGGAAATTCTTAAAAACACTCGGCATTGGCAAAGTCTCTGATACTCACCAAGGCACTATCGATTTAAATTTATTAAATTTACATTTCTCTAAACCGCCTGTCACTTTAGAAGACAGAATAAAAACTAATACTCTTAATTTCTTGAATAATAAGCCCAAGCCTGATTGTGATTCCTTCATTTTCAATTGTGTAATAGAGTGTGACGTTAAGAAAGCTGTTTTGTCTATTACCTCTAAAGCTGTAGGTAATGATAATATCTGCTCACAGATGTTAATACCTATCCTTGATGAACTGTTACCTGCAATCACTGATATCCTTAATTTCTCCCTGGTAACCTGTTCATTCCCTTCATCTTGGAAACGCGCAATTGTCATTCCTCTTCCCAAAACCTCTAACCCTACCTCATTCTCCGACTACCGTCCTATCTCCATTCTTCCTATCCTTTCCAAAGTTCTAGAAACCATCGTGCACAACCAGCTTTCCTCCTATCTGACAAGAAACAATCTGCTAAATCAGTTTCAATCTGGCTTTCGACCTGGTCACAGTACAGTAACGGCTCTTTTAAAAGTTACTGATGATATCAGGCTAGCTATCGACAACAAGAAATTGACTATTTTAACGCTACTAGATTTCAGCAGTGCGTTTAACTGTGTTAACTTCGATGTCCTGCTAGGTATACTCAGCTCTCTTAACGTATCTCCACTGGTTACAGAATGGTTCGATTCTTATCTTAGGGGTCGCCAGCAGTGCATACGCTCGGATGAGGTTACCTCGGAGTGGAGCCAACTATCTGCTGGTGTTCCTCAGGGTGGCGTCCTCTCCCCTCTCCTGTTTTCAATTTTTATTAATTCTATCTCTGAAGTACTTTCTTGCAACTACCATCTTTATGCAGACGATCTACAGCTATATCGACACTTTGTAGTATCTGAAATTGATACTGCAATTTCTCTAATAAATGAGGATATGGGTCATGTACAGAGATGGGCCGAATCTTATGGGCTCTTAGTGAACCCTACAAAATCTCAGGCAATTATAATCGGCAGCAGACATATGACTAACCTCCTGAACAAACCTACCATTATGCAAGTTTCCTATGACAATACTTCTATTGTATACGCTGAAACTGTGAAAAACCTTGGTGTTATTTTTGACTCCAACTTATCCTGGACTGCTCACGTCAATGAAGTTAGTAGAAGAGTTTTTGCTACGTTTTACTCCCTCAAGCGTCTCCAGCGATTTCTGCCCTTTAGGACTAAGGTCACTCTTGCACAAACCCTTCTATTGCCAATAATTGATTATGCGGATGTGTGTTTCCTAGATGCCAATGAAGAGTTGCTTAACAAACTAGAACGTCTCCAAAACCTGGGCATCCGGTTTATCTACGGATTGCGTAAGTTTGATCACGTGTCTCATTACAGGGAAAAGCTGAAATGGCTTTCTATTCGTCAGCGACGAAATTTCCACATTCTGTGCAGACTCTTTAACATCCTTTGGAGTCCTTCTACCCCTCCATATTTGCGTGAATGCTTTGACTCCCTTTTTTCCAAAGACAAACAGAACAGACCACACACAGTATCCCTTTTAAAAACTCCATGTCACAACACGGGTGCTTTTGGGAATTCGTTTACGGTGACATCCATCAAACTCTGGAACTCGCTACCGCACACGATTCGCGATTGTCAAACGATCAGCTTATTTAAGAAGAAACTCAAAGAGCACTATTTATGAATATTTTTATGTAAATATGTTTATGTTCTTATTTAAAACATAATATGTTTTATGTAAGTACGTTTATGTAGGTATATGTCCATTTATATACACATTATTTAAGTATGTGTATTAAAGATTTGTATATATTACTTTTATTATTATGTAATAAATATTATACTTATTTATTTAGCGAGTATGTTAAGGCTAGTTTTAAGTCGATATTGTTTCCAAATTTGTTTTCCTTTTTTTTAAATCATTTATGTGGGTATTTTTCTTTATGTGTGCACATAGGACTATGCACTTTTTTACCAACATGTCCATAGCACCTAGGTTTTGCTGTTAGAAATCTCTTTCAGAGATAAGCTCGCCTATAGCACATTTAATTTAAGACTAATTGTAAATATTAATAACTGTGTGCAATAAAGAATATGAATATGAATATGAATATGAATGTAGCTCCTTGAATTTGACGATGTGATTATTTTGACGTAAGCAAGGCGTGGAAGATTAACACTACAATAAAAATCAAAGTAGTATTTGTAAATGTGATACAATCAAAACAAAAGATTGGCCTATTTTAACATGATAAGGTGGTAGAGCTGATGCCGGGATCGACGGTGGAGGTACCACCATCTTACTCGCAAACCGAGCGAAGTTATTCGGGGGAGAGTAAGAGAACAGCTCTCAGGCAAAACCAGGCGGCCCACCATTGCCTGGGACCGATGGTTGGCGGTATATCCATCCCCAATTGCCGGGCCTTATATAAATTAGACTGGTGACGGGCAGCGGCGTCATTGGTGCAAGGGTTTCGGCACCGCGCTCACCAACCCGCCTGCCCAGCGTGTGTGAGTATGGGCATTTCTTCCAGGAGGACCGCCAAGAGTGTCAAAATCCTGGAAAGGCATATGTCCAGCAATGGACGAAACAGGCTGATGGATGGATGGATTTTAACATGTCTTCAACAAGATAAAAACCGTTTCTAAAACGGTAAATTAGGCGTTATAAATTCTAGATTATTCGCATGACAATGTGGAACGGCCCCGCTAAGTAAGAATTTTTCAGGTTCTTAAATACGAGCACCCGCTAAGTAAGAATTTTTCAAATTACAAATAATATATATTACACAAATAAGAGATATTATATATTATTTGTCAAACCTTTTTTGTTTAAACTTAGATATACCTACCTGCAAACCTTGTTTTTATTTTAATTTATTAGATTTTGTAATATAATTTATAACAAATAAATTACAAAACGTAGTGTAGGCCGACCTCGTGCCCGCTGGACCGACGACGACCTGAAGGACGTTGCGGGGGGCGGCTGGATGAGGAGAACGGAGAACCGCCATGAGGACCGTCTTGGGAAAAGCCTATGTCTAGCAGTGGACGAACACGGGCTGATGGATGGATGGAAATAAATTTCAAGTTTACAAAAATTTTAATAATAAAGTTGTTTCAGAGAATAATGTCACCTTTACTATTGTTATTTTATTTTATTACTCCTTCAGCACGAACGGAGTCATCATCAAGAGACCACTAATGTATACCTAGACTATGAACACTTAAAACTAAAGGTCATTCATGCAAATTACTCCCCGTTGAATAGATTATCAGCGCTGTTTAATAAACATAGTGCATGTCTCGACCTGTTCCACGGCAATGTACATCACTTTAAGAAATGTGTCATTGAAAATGTTTTTTGTTTATAAAATTTTTAGGTTCATGACTATCTTTCATTTTAATTTTAATTTAGTTATAAGTTTTAAAAACTGTTTAATATAATTAATAAAATAATTTGATTTTATGTTTTTATTGTAAATATTGTATATAATCTAATCTGTATAATTGTTTTTTTTTCTATAAATTGTAATAATTATATTGTATTGTATTTATCTTACGAATAACAATTGGTAATATGTGTAGCTGTAGTCTGTACCCTTTTATATAATGCATGTTGTGTCCACCTGTAATAGTCTAGACATTTAATTTTAAACCCTTTTAATTATTATGAAATAATGTATTTGTGTACTAGATGTTGGTGGTCCAAATAAATAAAATAAAATAAAATAAAATAAAACAAATTAGGGGCAGAGACTATTGGTCTCATGAACTTAATTGTCTTCCATTGAAGGTGACTGCAGCCGAGCCAGCAAAATACCAGGAGTAATCCAGGGTTTAATAGTACGAGTAGATTTGGTGAGTGTTTTAGTTGTAGTGTTTTTCTGTAGAGATTTAAAAATTTTCTGGATAAGAAGCTCAACCAAAGTGTTAGGATCTTCACAAAAGAGAAGTTATATTATTTATAAAATTTTTAGGTTCATGACTATCTTTCATTTTAATTTTAATTTAGTTATAAGTTTTAAAAACTGTTTAATATAATTAATAAAATAATTTGATTTTATGTTTTTATTGTAAATATTGTATATAATCTAATCTGTATAATTGTTTTTTTTTCTATAAATTGTAATAATTATATTGTATTGTATTTATCTTACGAATAACAATTGGTAATATGTGTAGCTGTAGTCTGTACCCTTTTATATAATGCATGTTGTGTCCACCTGTAATAGTCTAGACATTTAATTTTAAACCCTTTTAATTATTATGAAATAATGTATTTGTGTACTAGATGTTGGTGGTCCAAATAAATAAAATAAAATAAAATAAAATAAAACAAATTAGGGGCAGAGACTATTGGTCTCATGAACTTAATTGTCTTCCATTGAAGGTGACTGCAGCCGAGGGCTTCAAGGTTGCTCATTATATGCTTACTTGTATGTGACATGCGATGATGGATGGGAGTTTAACCAGTCCCAGGTTCGATGCTTGATTTGGCACTGTGAAGCCGAGCTTTATTAGTTGACTTTAACTGAAAGATGATGGGCAGCGGCGTCACTGGTGCGAGGGTTTCGGCACCACGCTCGCTCGCACGCCTACCCAGTATGGGTAGGTATTTCTTTCAGGAAGACCGCCAAGTGTGGCGAAATCTTGGAAAGGCCTATGTCTAGCAGTGGACGAAACAGGCTGATGGATGGATGGATTGCCTCAGATAAAATTCGAAAATCTCAACCAAACGTATTATTGTAATGTAAAGAATTGTAAAGTGAGAATAAAGAACCTTCCACTATTTATTTGACTGATTATCTGTGATACGAAAATGTTGTAAATGAATTGCTGTGTCATCTTCGTACTAAATAGCATAAAATTCTGCTGACCAACGCTTTCCGCTTTCTTTTAGTAAATAAAATAAAATTTACAATAATCTATACATATATTTACTGAAATTAGGTCACATTTAATCTTGGTGAAGCATTGTTAAATGGCTTGACCCAATTTTATAAAACTACATGTGTTGCTTTGGATTCTCTAAACATTATTTAGAGATCAATTAAACACAAATTTTAAGCAGGAAAATAAATATTTAGAAAAAAAAAATTGGGCTAGGATTTTAACCTGCAACCTCTTGATTTGATTACACGACAAGCGCCAAACTACACTACCCAGATACTCTTACCCATCCTAGACATTTTTGCTACTATTAGATACATCAGCAAGTAATGCACATACTGAACGCTCACGAGGGCGCTATGTAATTGTATAAAGTTATTTATGTCAAACGTAACTATTACATGCAAAAAAGTACTAGAAGCATAATTTAGTCAATTAGACCACAATCATTAGCTTTGACGCTTGACGAATTTACCGTGGCACAAACAATACAAAAACTGAGCCGCAAGCGCAACCGCCACGCCTCCTAGACAACAGCGCATCTTCTTCCGGTCAGATGAAGTCCACCTGACCCACCTGATTCGCGGATTCGTATTTAGAAAGTTATATTTTTTTATTCCGGCAATGTTGGACAAGGTTGCGTGTCCAAGTGGCCAGTCGCGGTTTGTGTGTCGGAGTGTCCGCACGCTGTGGCCAGTCGCCAAAGTGACGAGTTCGACCTCCTTGCGCGTTCGATACATCCAACACGTGAATTTTGTTTTCGGCGGACTCGGACCTCTTTTGAGTAAGCTTTGTTTTTTTTTACGCTCAATCGTGCACTAAGCTTGGCTGGAGAGAGGAAGGCATGAGGTGTAACAAGTGAAAACTTTAATCAGCGAAAGCATTCACCTGTTGCGTGGATTCCAATTTTGAAATGCAACTCGATCAAAACAAATGCAATCGCCCCATCGTAATCTTTTCCCATATTTCAAAAACCGCACGTTCAAATATCTCTGTCATCGTTGTTCAATAATTATTTGTCAAATACCTATTAAACACAAAAATGCATACCCAATGACAGTGTTGTTGGAGTAACGCTTGTCCTCATTACCAATACTGCAGAAGTGCAGATGCTGACTTGGTACTGTTATACAAATACAAAAAAATACAAAAATTATTTATTTATACACAAGTAATTTATAAGTACTTTGGACCCTCCTTTTAAGCTAACAAAACCTGTATTAGAAGGGACTAATGTTAATTATTATTAGCTATATTTTTACTCTCATTCTTTACAATTTAAAAGTATATAAGGTCCTTTAATAATAAGTGAAAAATATTCTAGGGTTGTTTGTGTTAACTAATAATCACAATCAAAAGAAAAAAAAATGTTCGCCAAATATTTCTCAGTACAAAGTGACTTAATCAGCCAAGTAAATTTAGATATAAAAGTGAAAACAAAAGACTGAAAAGACTTTTTTCTACTGTAATTCGTTAAAGCGATATGATAAAGCTCTTGAATTTTTTCCACTTTGAATTTTAGACTCTCGTGTATTATAAAGGCTTAGAATAATTACGCGTAATTATTCTAAGTATAAAGGCTTGATAAATATAGAAAGGTCTGAAGGACGGTGCAGGACATATAAAAATAACGTAAGATGTCATTTCCAGTTAATCGTGATACATTTGAAAGCGATAGATGTTCAAGTTAGACGGTAAGGGGGCATTGCATGCAGTCTCGCTCAACAATGATAGAGATCGCTACACGACCGATTTGGTCGTTCGTTATTTGATAAAAATCGTTGTTTTGTAGTATCGTCGGTCGTTGGTTCCGATTTCAGTAAATAATTAAATAATTTTTGTAGAGATTGTTTAGACTTATGAATCTTATGGTCAAGGAAGTTAGAAAAATCGGGATCATCCATTTTTTCCCTAGATAGGGTTGCCAGGTGTCCGGCTTAGCCGGACATGTTAGGCTTTTTACGGTCGTGTCCGGCCAAATATTTACGTGTCCGGTCTGTTCGGATTTTGTAAGGCTTTTTGCCAGTATAACACAGTCATCAGTTGGAATTTATCTACGTATAGTCTACAGAAAGCTTAACATTTTTTACTTTATTAATATCATATAAGTAATTGAGCTAATCAACTTTTTCACCCACACTGCTAGTTTTTTTAAAGGAGCAACTTGAACGCGTATCTGTTTTATTAGATACAAGAATATTTGGTAGGGAGGTCATTGAGTGTCTTTCGAATCAAATAATGTTTCATAATTATTGGAATTTTCATTAAAACTAGGGTACTCAGTACACAACACCGTTTTTCCATAGTATCTTCGGGACAAACTCATCTACGGATTTATAATAATAAAATATCTTTATATAGGTATTTTTATTTCGAAATGTTATTAAATTATCTAGTCAGCGAACAAAACCATTTTCGGAAATAAAAGAGCCAAATTGTGAGTTTTGCGGTAAAAAGTCGATTGATCCAATTACCAAATTATTGAATGTTGTTATTCATAACAGGTTTATTTTGTAACAAAAGAGTGATTCATTCATATCTCAAACAATTAAAAAGTAATGTTCGGCTTGAAAAAGGGTACGTTTGGCTATTAAAAAACATTATGTCCGGCTTTTAGGCCAAAATGTCCGGCCTTATATAATGCCGAGTCCGACTTTTGTATTTTAGTGCCCGGCAACCCTAGCCCTGGACAAATTTAATTAAATTATGATTTATTTTTAATATCTGTCTATTTATTCATAAAACTATATTTGTAGCGGACTTTGCAGATCCCAAGCACATTTTTTTGTGTCTGTACGAATTTTGTAAAAACCGGTCAAGATTTCACGAAATTCGTACAGACAGTTCCGTATTATTGACTTAAATTATTTGAGTTAAAATTACAAACTTCTTAGTCCATAGAAATCGTATGAAACAAAACTGCAAAATTAAATCGGTCGAGTATTCGTTTTTAGAATTACCTACTAGTTTAGTTTTTGAGATACCTAGGCCTCGTAACAAAAATGATCTAAAAGTGAAAACTTTTATGCCCCCCCCCTTAATTTTTTTTGCAGATTTTTTTGGACGCGGAACTACGCACGTATTCTACTGAATATATTATGTCCATTTAGGTGACACTTATGAAAATACTTCTTCCAGATTGGTACAGTAAAGACAAGTCATGTCGCGGCGGGGCATTTGAATTTTCATAAAAAATACGAGATATCCCGGAAAATACGGGCTCGTTGGCAACGCTAGTGCCTAGTAAAAAGTACCCAGAACTAAAGAGCTTTCTTGATTGTTGGATGTAGTATGCAGTAGAAGAATAAAAGATATATGTATATGTATAAGGTCCTACAATAATAAGTGAAAATAATTCTAGGGTAGATCATGTATCGTTCACTGATAAAATTCCAGAATAAGAAATAATTGTTTGCTCAAATTATTTTTTCACTTCCTAGTACAAAGTGATTCAATCAGCTGACTAAATTTCTATAGAAAGGTAAAAAAAGTACGCGGATTTTTTTTCTGTGGATTGTGGTATATTAGGAACACTCTACCATAATCTGTTGAATTTTTTTCACTTTGACTTGTAGGACCTTATATATGAGATTAATAGTGTGGTCTTTGCCTATCCTGCTATTTTGTCTATATTACGGACAGAGTAATAAAAGGGAAATAATAAACCCGCATAATAATAACACAAGACTGGAATATATAATATTCTCTGAATATATAAAAGGCAAACCTGACTGACTCATCTATCAACGCACAGCCGAAACTACTGAACGGATTTCGCTGAAATTTGGCATACAGATAGTTGTAATGACGTAGGCATCCGGTAAGAAAGGATTTTTGAAAATTCACCCCCTAAGGGTTGAACCGAACTCCACGCGGACGAAGTCGCGGGCAAAAGCCAGTAACATATTTGACGACAAGCCCTGACATCCAATTTACTACCTTGGAACGGAAAAACGTTAACGCTTCTATAAACTCGTAGTTCATATTCTTTTTACAATCAACATACAATTAGGTACAAAATAACTTGGCCAAGTGCGAGTCGGACTCACGCTCAAGGGGTTCCTTACCACCACACAATACACACGGAACCCTATAATCATGGTAAATAATAACAATATTAGATATCGTAGCAACATCAAGGCGATAGCAACGAGCCTCTTAAGTATATTGTCTAGTTGCAAATTCATTTCAAACCGTGAAATTATTATAACTACATTTGAAAAAAATATATTTGTGATATTTCACTCTTTGAAATTAATATTTCGGCCATTTGATCTAAGATTACTTACATTTTACTGCATCTAACAAAGTCGCTAAGATAGGCCTAAACTATGATATAAACCCATTTCATTGGAGTTATATTAGGTTTTATAAAATAATATAAAATAAAACTTATACTAAAACCTTAAAGTAATTCTATGACTGAAACAAACGTCGCAAGAAATGTGAAAATCCATCTTCTTAATTCCAAAAGCATTTCAAAATCGCGAGTTTACTGAGCGGCGCGCTCCCACTGAGCAGGATGGAAAGGTGTGAAATGAAAGCCTTGGAGCAGGAAGGATTTCTCTGGATAAGCTCGCCATAAATATTAGCGTCCGGCAAACAATTTGGGTCCCGCTGAGTACGAAACTCTTTTTTTCTTTTGAATATCTTAAACAATTGTAGCAAATTTTTAATTTGTGTATATTACCGTCTTTAAGATAGAGCTGAACAAATACCGTAAAAAAGGCTACTTTTTAGAGGTTTCTTGGGCCCGTCTTGGATTTTTTATTTTTATTATTTTCCAAGACAGGGGCCATAGTAATACGTGTTCTGTGAAAATTTCAACTGTCTACCTTTTACGGCTGAAGCTGTAGTCCCCTGTGACAGACAGGCAGACAAACAGACAGTGTAAGGGTGTTATTTGGCACCCTTCAGCAACGGAACACTAAGTGAATAACAACAGTTTTTCTATTTGAGCTTAATTATCTTCCAAATTACTGATTTAGCGACCGATTTCAGAAACAAGCAACAACATTTTTATACAGCTTCTAAACTTGCGCGACAAAGAAATACAAATTTGACATCGGCCAATGACTTTTTAAATTTTGTTCCAACTACTACTACTATAATAATAAATGGTATTCTTTTTTCATGAAAAAACAGCAATTTGAACTTTAAACCCAAAAATTTAATGTTTTAAATTACTAGTATAGTAAAAACAACGATTGAATACGATTATACGACTCCATGAAGTCTTTTCGGCGAAGAGCAAGCCGAAGCCGTGCAGCAAGCCAAAGCCGAGCAGCAAGCCGAAGCCGAGCAGCAAGCCGAAGCCGAGCAGCAAGCCGCAGGCGACCAGCAAGCCGAAGCCAAGCAGCAAGCTGAATGTGACTTGGGGCCTTAGAGTGCCCCGTTATAAGGCTCCAGCAAGCCGAAGCTGCGGAAGAGCATGGGTGCTGTGTTACGCAAGGGCGAATTGACTTCATTTCCCACAGCGCAGGAGCAGTTCCAAAAAGAACTTGTGTGATTAATAACCCAGTGAAAAGAATTAATGAAATGGCCAATCACTACTGTTTTCGGCAATAAAAAGTATATTTTGGTCAGTTAAGGAGAAACGTTCCGAGCTCGGTGCAAAATGCACAACTTATGATTGTTTTTCTTACTATTGCATAAAAAGTACTAAATAAATGTGATATATGGCATTTCGCGACCATTGTTTAGTGTCAATTAGGATTTTCCATCAAATTTTTGTAATTTTATGTAATACGTTGTAAATGAATGGGCATACAAACTTCAAACACGCTTTTAAGTTTGTATACCCATTCATTTACAACGTGATGCATAAAATGACGCAATTCTGCTAAAAACCCCTGATAATTGTTCAACAATAGTCGCAAAATAAGATGAAACTATTTTATTTCATACATTTTATTTTAAAATAAGGTAAACAAACTTATGTTATGCACTTTGCACTGAGCTCTAAATGTTACCCCATAAACATTAACCATTAGATAATAATTTGAGTGAGATGTACGAGTATGAGAAACCTAATTGAAGCAAATTTTAAGTAATTAGGTTGCATATTTAAAACAACACGAGTTATCAATTAGCCGTGCTATATTAGAATTTTTTTATTTTTAGTGAGAAATACAATAGGGTAACGTACTAGTCATTGGACAGTTAAGCGACCCTCAGGAAGAAAAAACAAATAAAACGAATAAGTGACAGACTTGAAAGATCTATATATTATATAAATACCTCAGTAATGTATCTATTAGTTTACGTGTTTACAATAGGATAATGCTCACGCAAGTAAAGAAGTTTCGTAAGAAACAACAAATAAAACGTTCAAAATGTGTAGTTATTGGACAGTATTTTCAGTAAGAGGACAGTTTTTGACAGTTATTGAACAGTATTAGGTTAAATAATTTATGACCTCAAAATTGTATCTTAAATGTAAATTAATTGGTTGGGTGTTCTTTATTATTGATAGACATAAATTGACTGTTTATTAATTGTATTTATAAATCTAAAATAACAAATTACAATTACTTTGTTTTAGTCCTGCACAGTTCAAACAAGTAATCTACCTCTTCAGTGTTGAATTCAAAGTTAAAATTCAAATGGTTTATTTGTAAAATAGATACATAAAGTTGTAGTATATGTAGGTAGGTAGTTTTAACTTTTATGATGATTGCTGTTGTTTTGCGAATGTGGGTAGCGGGAGATTCTTCATTCTGTTTTCCGAGAAATAAAAAGTGATACGTACAACGGTTTTTTATTTAATTAAATATCTAAAAACACGATATTTTTGGCGACGAGAAAGAAATTCACGCGTATCAAGTAGTGTTCAACATAATTGTGTTGAAAATGGCAAACAATATTATTGGAAACAGTCTCACGTTCGACCACCGAGTGCAGGAGTGGAGCATTTTTAAAAGTCGGTTTAATCAGACGTGTCTCGCAAATGGAATTAACGAAGAAACCGACAAGTCTTTTGTAAAACGAAGAGCTTTACTACTGGCGGCTTTGGTGGAGGACACATACCGTGTCGTGAGAGATTTGGCTTTCCCCAATGAGGTGGAGAACACGGAATTTGCTGAAATTTTGGTGCTACTGGATACCCATTTTGCTTCCAAGAAAAGTAGTTTTGCTGAGCGATATGCCTTCTACAAAGCAGAACAGCGAGTCGGAGAGGATTTAGCTGAATGGGCGGCGCGAGTGCGTAACTTGGCGTTATACTGTGGGTTTAAATCGGAACTAGACACAGCGTTAAGGGATCGTTTCGTTCTTGGGTTGGAAAACACCAAAGAAAAGGAAAAGCTTTTTGGTGAAGATGTTAATAGCCTCACTTTCAATAAGGCGGTAGACCTGGCGAAGAGCATGCGGTGTGCGCGGCAGGGGGTGCAGTCTTCACGCACCGAGGCCGCGGCCGCGCTCGCTCAACCGGTATTCGCTATGCAAGCTGATGTAGGCGGTGCGCGAGCGGGACCATCATCGGTTACACGGAATGCAAAGTGTTGTGACGTGTGCGGCTATAAAAGTCATTCGCGAGACCAGTGCCGTTTCGTTAACTATAATTGTCAGAAATGCCATAAAAAAGGTCATTTGAAGCGTATGTGTAAAGCTCAAGTGAAAAAAAAAAATTATTATATGGCGGCGGACGATGACGACACTGTAGAAGGTATTTATGATCTTTATAATATCAAAAGCGTGAACGGTGACCCGATGAGTCAGAGCGTTATGATAGCTGGCGAAGATATTTTATGTGAAATTGATAGTGGGAGCGCCGTTTCAGTTTTGCCCGAGTCTATCTACGATAATTGTTTTAGAATCAAATATAATTTAGAACCTTGTAGGGTGATTTTAAATTGTTATAACGGAAGCAAAATTTCACCGCTAGGTTACGTGTCTTTATTAATCACATACGAAAACCGCACGGAACCGATAAAGCTATTTGTTATTGCAACACAAAACAAACAACCCACCTTGCTAGGTAGGGATTTCATAAGCAAGTTTAATTTACAGTTATGTAGGGTGGATTGCAATAATATAACGAGCGAGGATGTGGGTTCAATGTTGAGAAATAAATATTCACAATTGTTTTCAGATGAATTAGGAAAATTTAATAAGTACAAAGTTCACTTAAAAGTGAAATCTGAGGCAGAATTCAGATTTTTTAAGCCTCGTCCGGTTCCTTTGGCATTGAAGACTAAAGTTGAGAATGAATTAAAACGTTTAGAAGAATTAGGTATTTTGGAAAAAGTTCAACATTCAAACATTGCTACGCCAATTGTTCCAGTGTTACGCCGCGATGGCGAGGTAAGAATTTGCGGGGATTATTCAGTTACCCTCAATAAAGTTTTATTTTTGGACAACTACCCCATTCCTCGTATTGAAGATTTGTTTGCGAAGCTGCACAATGGAGTGGAGTTTTCTAAGCTAGATCTGGCTAGGGCCTACAATCAGCTAGAATTAGACGAGTCTAAAAACCTAACTTGCATAAATACTCATAAGGGTTTATACCGTTTTAATCGTTTGGTCTTTGGTTTAAGTAATGCACCCTTTATTTTTCAACAAACCATGGAAAATTTGTTAGGAGATATTGAGGGTACCTGTATATTTTTAGATGACGTTTTGGTAACGGGGGAAACAAAAGAAATCCATATTCAAAGATTAGAGCAAGTTTTGAGTAGATTAGAAGATGCAGGTTTGAGATTGAAGCCAGATAAGTGTAAGCTGTTTCAAAAATCGGTAGAATACCTTGGGTTTGTAATAGATAAACATGGGCTGCACAAATCAAAAAATAAAATTGAAGCAATTTTGAATTGTAAACCACCCAAAAATGTTAACGAATTAAAATCATTTTTAGGGATGGTTAATTATTATAGATGTTTTGTTCCTAACACGTCTAGTTTGCTTAGTCCATTACATTTATTATTAAAAAAGGGTGAAAAATGGATTTGGGAAGAGGCACAGGAAAATTCATTTAAAAGAATAAAAAAGGAAATGGCTGATGAACGAGTTTTAGCTCATTATAATCCAGAGTACCCGACAATAGTGACTTCAGACGCTGGGCCTGAAGGGTTGGGAGCTTTACTAGCTCAACGGCAGCCGGATGGTTCAGAGAGAGTGGTGGCTTATGCATCACGCTCTTTATCTAAAGCAGAACGTAATTATGCACAGATACAAAAGGAAGCGGCTTCCATAATATTCGCAATTAAAAAGTTTCATCATTACTTATATGGTCGCACGGTTCCATTTATTTTGCGTACGGATCACAAACCCTTAATTACTATATTTGGGGGAAAAAAGGGTGTACCTGAATTAGCAGCGAACCGTTTACAACGATATGCTATATTTTTATCAGCGTACAATTATAGGATTGAATACGTTAAAAGCGAGAATAACGTAGCAGATTTTTTATCTCGATCAGTCAAAGTCGATAAATTCGATGAGTCAGATATGCTAGGTACAGACTACACCTTGTACGTTAATTATTTACGTGATTCCTTTTTGAAAGCGGTTTCTGTTAATGACATAAAGGTCGAAACATCTCGTGATAACGTATTACGGGAAGTGATGGAGTTAATAAAAAAAGGGTGGCCCAGTAAAATAACGAACGAGGATTTAAAGCCATATTTTAATTGTAGGGTGGAACTATCTTTAGAGAATGACTGTATCATGAGAGGTCATAAAGTCGTTATTCCTTCAAAGTTTCGTGAGCAATTGTTAGAAGAATTGCACAATTCGCATTTTGGTGTGGTAAAAACTAAAGCTGAAGCCAGGTCTCATATGTGGTGGCCTAATATTGATAAGCACATAGAACAAAAAATAGGGTCGTGTAGTTTATGTAATGCGTTGCGTTCCGATCCACCACGTGCCTCCTTACAGCCGTGGCCGTATCCCGAGCGAGCCTGGGAGCGAATTCACATCGATATGTTTTCTTTACACGGTAAACAATATATGGTCGCAGTAGATGCGCATTCCAAGTGGGTGGAATGTTTTTTACTGCCTACTACGGACAGTAGTTCGATCGTAGCAAAACTGGAGGAAATGTTCAGTCGTTTCGGTTTAATTCGAACATTAGTAACGGACAACGCAACTAACTTTTGTTCAAACGTATTAGAGAGTTTCTGTAGTGCAAACGGCATCAAACACATAACAAGCGCCCCCTATCATCCAGCTTCAAACGGCCAAGCAGAAAACAGCGTCAAAACAATAAAAAAAGCTTTAAAAGTCATTATAAAAGAAAACGAAACTCAGACTTCAATTGTTAAAAAATTAAATAATTTTTTGTTTGAGTATAGGAACTCTGTGCACTGTACGACAGGTTTTTCGCCAGCTCAGCTTCTAATAGGTCGCTCCTTGCGATGTAGGTTTGATCTTATGCGGGTCCCCGTTTGTGCTGAACATAATGAGCCATCAGCAGTGTCGTTAGCGTCCGAAGCTAAACGTATTGTTTGTTCTAAACAGATCTCACAGCATAATCAATACGGAGGCCATAGAAAAGTGAAGTTTATAGTTGGACAAAAAGTACTGATAAAACATTTTTTCTACAATGGCACGAAACATCTGTGGAAGATCGGTGTAATTAAAGAAGTAATTGGCTCAAGAATGTTCATTGTTTTTCTACCAGACTTAAATATTAGCATTAAGAAACATGTTGATCAATTGTTAAGATACACGGGATCAGAATTAGCGGATCTCAATGATTTTAGTACTTTTGGAGATTGTCTTGATCAATCTCTAGATGATGACGATCGTGAACGAGTAGACTCATCCACGTATCCAGTTCAAACTGTTAGTGATGTGTGTACTCCTGGGAGTATTTCGTCACCACCATCGCCTGCGTCTGATCCAGGGATGGAGAGGGGTGAGGCAAATGAGTTAGTTTTGGATGTAGCATCGACGTCCGAGGATAATGCTAGTTCTGGTCCAGTGGAAGAAGAAGCATTTTTAGATTGTCGTCCAGATGATATTGTTTCCGAGTCTAATTCTGATGAGGCCATTCGCCGTCGTCCTCTCCGAAGGACGAGAAATCAGAATCCTCGTTATAAAGAACCTAGGTTAAGATAAATTGTATTTTTAGTATTTTATTTAAATAGTGGTGGAGGGATTGTAGTATATGTAGGTAGGTAGTTTTAACTTTTATGATGATTGCTGTTGTTTTGCGAATGTGGGTAGCGGGAGATTCTTCATTCTGTTTTCCGAGAAATAAAAAGTGATACGTACAACGGTTTTTTATTTAATTAAATATCTAAAAACACGATAAAAGTATACGTATAAGTGATCTATAAAAACAATATCATGTGATGAAACAAATATAATACGGGAAATATTTAAGAAATGTTTATTTAAATTGGGCTAATAATGTTATACTCGTACATATGCATGAAATAAAGAAATATAGGAATAAGATAATTATTGAACATAATGCAATGAATAAACAAGTTGATAAATAAACTTTTTACTGCCAACAACGTCATCTTTAGACTCATATTGAAACAAAAGCGCTATACATTCAAGATTAACGATGCGTTCACAAATAGTTTAAACGAAAACTTTAAAGTGTGATATTGGTGTCGATTCGGTGCAACACGACTTAACTTATTTGACAGGACTAACCTTATTTTAAGCATCCTGTCCTTGTCTTTTCGATACAGAAAGAAAAGACAGAACGCTTAAATTAAGTTTAGTCCTCTCAAATAAGTTGAGTCGTGTTACACCGAATCGACACCAGTGTCCAATGACTAGTTTCTTACAACGACTAACTAGTGCGTTAAAATTGTACAACTTAGTGTCATTATTCGTTTTTATCTTAGCACTCAGTTTGTCAACATAATTATGTAGTATTAATTTGGAGACTATAAAGTAAATAGGAGGCTGAAACACTAAATTTGTTGCCCGTTGTGATGTTATTTTGATTGCTGAAATAGTAATTGCCAGATGCTCTTAGTCACTGAATCAGTATTCATTTTATATGAAACTAGCTGCTCCGCCCGCTTGTTATTCGGTTTAACGATATGCTTTTTTCCGGGATAAAAAGTAGCCTGTATGTTAAGTTAGGGTATAATCTATATCCATTCCAAATTTCATCCAAATCCGTCCAGCCGTTTCAGAGTGAAAGAGTAACAAACATACACACACACACACACACACACACACACACACACACACACACACACACACACACACACACACACAACACGCACAAACTTTCGCATTTATAATATTAGTGTGATTTTTGATCTTTGTCAAGACAAATTATATAGGTATATTTGCGATGGTCGGCACTTGGTGAAACTAGAAACACATCTTGATTAAAAACACTTGTACTAGTTTCACTGAATATTCAGTGAAACTGGTACAAGAGTTTTTAATCAAGATGTCTTTGTCAAGTTTCGCGACCGGAAGTGGGTACTGAAAAAAAAAGCAACGGATAACTAAAATTCTCAAGTAATAACAGAATCATTATGATGCACGTTTGTGGAAACGCGTCTTTAGCACGCATAATAAACTAGCCTTAAAGTTACGTCGTCGTCGATTACGTTACAACTGCAAAGACTTGCAAGAAAATACAACAACCAAACCAACAAACTCAAATTCGTTGATCTTAAAGTCCATTTTGAATTGACAGAAGCATCTACTTATAGTGGTTTACAAGTGCTTGACTGGTCACGACAGCACCACTAGTTGAATTCCTAGATTTACGCTTCTATTTCAATTTAGACTAAAATAACAAGAATATAGAGTCCTTTTTCCATTGTCTTCAGCGAATGGTAGCTTTTATAGGTGTAACTGAAATAATATTACCTTTATGTTCAGTCACAATAATTAAGATGATTCTTTTAAGGAATGTAATTGAGAGTTGATATTTAAGGGAAATGGGTCAGATGTTGATACCATGCAAAAATAATGGTCGTCTTATTTGTAACAATACATAAAATCGAATTTAAGGGGGTAACTTTTTACCTCGGTATAAAATGCACTTCATAATATTGTTTTCCTTACTTTTGAATAAAAAGTATGCATTAAATGTGTTTTAGAGCAACTTGCCCAAATAGTTTATTAATAAAATAAAGTCTTCACAAAAAAAAGTTTTTTAATGTATTATATTTTGTTTGCATTACATTAACAAACTTAAAAGTGTGTTTACAGTTGTAATGTAATGCAGCTAAAATGTAAAGCATAACATTAAATAATTTTCGTGTGATCACCTAACTATTAACAAGCAGTTTGCGCGATTTGCAATAAAACGCATTTATTGCAAACTTTTTATTCAAAAGTAAGGAAAACAATATATATTATGATGTACCGAGGTAAAAAGTTATCCCGTTAAAAAGAAACCTTATCTATTGCCAAGCTTTACGTCCTATCCGTCTTGAGATTTCGGATTATCAACATGTTTGAATATAGATACAATTAAATGTTTTAAGTTCCAAAACGTTTCATTTTGACCATTGACCAT
Organism: Ypsolopha scabrella; assembly: GCA_910592155.1. Taxonomy (NCBI): domain Eukaryota; kingdom Metazoa; phylum Arthropoda; class Insecta; order Lepidoptera; family Ypsolophidae; genus Ypsolopha; species Ypsolopha scabrella. The sequence continues at coordinate 16,666,677 of OU342980.1, forward strand.
AAACAACAAGACTCACAATTTCGCTCAAAAAGTGTCCGTGATGCATCTTGTCACCGCTATGGGGTGACAAAATCGAATGACGATTTCGTACAACTGACATTACATCTTATGTTAACGATATAACGTCTCAACTTGGTTGAAGCCGTTTTGCTACTAATGCACGTCGTACGTTCGGACGTTTTCTGACGAACTTTTCTTAGAGACTGTGTGTCTAGTTGTTTATGAATATTAACAAATAATAGAATATTATTTCTCCTGTTTTTCAAAATACATATGTTTAACCGGTGGTAGTTTATAAATATTTGAAAAATGCAGTAGGTAAGTAGTAGTGTAAGATAGCAATAAAACGTTATGATATGACCTAGGATTCGAAATTCCGATAAAATTACTCCCTAGCTTTAAGCTTACGTATACAATATTCCGGTGTTTGCGAAACGGAAGGTAATGGAGACAGCGTCCGTTGATAAAAGCTAATTTTGAGCCTCATAGCCGGCAGTGTTTAGCATAGTGGTATTTAGTTGAATAAACCTCAATTGCCTTGCATATTTTAGAAGAATAATATTTGAGGGAAATTGGACGTACGATTTTGAAGACTATTATTGATCTAACATTGAGGTATCGGATCGGAGATGAATAACAACATACCAAGACACCCGGCAGTGTATCAGCCAAGTTCAGAATAAAGGGCAACACAATTCATATTTAAATTATTACACACAAAATATTATTATCAACAGTAGTCTTGATGTTTATGCAAATAGAAGGGCTTATCTCTGATAGGGATGGTGTGTACTATACAGGTGAAATTAAATTAACCGACCAAATTCATACTGGAAACTCGGTTAGTGATCAGAAACAAGCTTCTATTACCGTTTTGGTGAAATTCAAGAAATATAATTTTTTTGCTTCCTTACTGCCTAGACTAGGAAGTCCAAAGAGTAAGGGAGCAAAAAAATATATTTTTCGAATTTGGCCAAAAGGATTACTGAACCTAGTTCCTGATGAATTTGGTCAGTTGATTTCATTTCACCCTATACAACGTGAAATTTAAGTCATTTTGTTAACGAAAACTGGTGATAGTACTCGTCCATATGAACAACTTTTACCATGAAACCAACCCAGAAATCGTGAAAAAAAAATCAGCTGTATTTTGATCGAGTAGGTATTTAACTTTTCTATGGAACAGCTGATATTTTTTCACGATTTCAGGGTTGGCTCCATAGTAAAAGTTGTTCATATGGACGAGTACTATCACCAGTTTTCGTTGACAAAATGTCGTAAATTTCACGTTGTATAATCTGCACACTTATAACTTTTGTTATCTATACGTATTAAGGTGCCCTTAGTAATTTAGAACCCAAGATTTCAAGAGAGTAGCTCAAACGGTTTCCGAGGTATTGAAATACAAATATCACTCACGCACTCATCAAAACTCAAGACCTCTTTCAATTGACTCAGGAAGTTGAAAGGCATGGAGTTCCGTCATTGAGCATCTTAAAGTAGCAACTAAAACCCAACTTGTTATTTAAGTTTACTTTCTACATAAAGTATGAAATATGTTTCAAAGTAAACTGAACCAATAACTTTGTCTTTAAATTTCAACACTTTCGACACACTAAGAGAGTGCCAAGTTTTGTTAAACTTGGCAGAAATAATAACATTGCTTAAATTGTCAAAACAGACTGTTTACTTGCTTACTACTAAATCTTTAAATTGTATGTGTAGCAGGGAAATTAGAACATTAGGGATTTCGTGGTGTCCCTAGGGATACTGGAAAATGTCGAATATTCCGATTGAATGCCTCTTCTTACTAAAAACATCTAGAGAAAAGTCGGTTCACTAAACTAAATCTAGTAAGAAGTCACAATTATTTTGATTGTTTGCAGAAAAACATTAAAAAAAACTAAAATTTTAACCAGCATGAATTTTTATTAGAATTTAAAACAATTAAATATTAAAGTTCTCCCGGATATCCTCATTTTCAGCGCGTTGAGATTTTGAGTTTTCCTTTTAACTTGGTTACTACTGCTGTGAAATTTTTCACTTATCCAAAAGGAACCGTTTTAGCTGGCAAGGGGCACTTGACTCTAACAAAAATTAGCTTAATATTTCGCGAACGGATTCCTGGATCGAAAAATAGTTATCACATACTTTCAATATTTTTGAAAGACAAAAAGGGATAGACGCCAAAAGAAATTCGTCCCCTCTTTTCGTGTAGGGAAGGTAAACTAAAAAAAATATTTTTTTGTATATTTAAAAAATGGCTTACCTTAGCCGGGTATTGAACCTGCGTATTTTGCAAAAATAATAACAACTTGTGTCATGGCATCAATCGATATAATTTATTGCCAGATTGCTAGTGAGAACCAAATCTTGCAAGGTTCGATTTCCCGCTTTAGGTATTTAAGTAATTATTTATTTTAAACGTATTGTAGTCAGGAAAAAAACACAGTCAGTCATTATTAATTAGTAAAATGACATATTTTCGTAACTGAGACCCTTTGAACTTAACATCCTAATTGACAACAAATACTTCTAAAGATAGATCAAAACAAAACGTAAACTCTATATTTAAATTTGCTCTAAATACGACGTCTACGCATTATTGCATCTGTGCGAAAGAAGTGATCAAACCAGTTTCGCTTAAACTATGCGTGGTTTAGTTATTTAATAATCACCAGATATGATAATTCGCCGAAAATCTCGTAACTTTACATAACACTGCCATGCTCAATGAATACAGCGTGGACCGTAGCCAAACTGGGACATTGAACTTTAAATTTCACGCTATACGGTGTGAAATTGATTGACAAGGTTTGATGCGATGAGTGTACTGTCACGTATTCTTCGTAAGGCACATATTGGTGGTTCACTTTCTCGCAAAGCGTATGTAGACAATGTTCTTCCAATTGTCCCGTGAGTTATAGCATATTAAAACTAAACTCAAAGCAGTAAGAGCTTTGGCAGGAGAGTAACCTTTTCTACCTAGAAAGTGGAGGAATCTTTACATGCCATTGCAAATAGGATTCAAATCTTTGGACCTAAGGTATTGAATGACGAATATTTGTGAATAAAATCTACTGAAGCTACCATCAGAGATTTTGCTGACCCTAGTTTTCGCTCACATTATACAATGAGAAACAATGGCTTTGACATGTATAGCTAGCATAAATGATACGAATAGAGAAATTTTATCTTTTTGAGAAACGATTGCCCAATCGACACGCAGGACGAGTCGTTTTATTAAGGCCATGTTCACGTGATAAAGTTTACCTGCGTTTCCATTGGTCAAACGTTTCTTATAAAGACAAAACTTATCTATTATTTTCATCCATGTTACATATGCTTGACTGCATGGGCTTTGCTCATAAAGAAACATTTGTCAAGTCAAAAACTATTGACATTATGTTGAAAATTATTATAATGTTGTAATAGTTAGACATAAGCTTTTATATAGTTTGTTCCCTGGGAAATAAGCATAAGATAATAAGACATTGTCAAGTCAAAAACTATTGACATTATGTTGAAAATTATTATAATGTTGTAATAGTTAGACATAAGCTTTTATATAGTTTGTTCCCTGGGAAATAAGCATAAGATAATAAGACATATAAAATTATTTTTTATACACCTGCTCAAACTATGATCGATTACGTGCCTGTTTAGCGTGCGTAAAATGACATATTTCGCACTCGTGCTTTTTGTTTTTACTACTAACGCCATCTAGGGGAAACCGGCCACATCATTTAGTAAGCATGTAAACCTTTGTTTTACCGGATACTCTAAAAGCTGTTTAAAATGAGTATTTTCAAACTTTTATGTTTTATTATTAAATATAATAAGTATGTTAAATTGTAAACGATGCTTTAAAAATTCAAAACGATTCAAGACGTCATAATTTATATTCTATTTTAATTACCTTAGAAATTATTATGAAAAAGATTTTAGAAAGAGACATTGGTCTTTGTAGTACAGATTGGTGCCAACCAGACTGCGTGTTCTTCTGTCGACTTGTGTATTTGTTTTGATTTGCAACAAAATTGCTTTTATTTTATTATTTCATGTAATTTTTCGCAGGTTTATTAATAAAAGGCGTTTGATACACGTTCGAAAGTGTTGATATTTCTCGTCCCGATTGACTGAAAAGTCCCGATCGCACTTGCATCAAAATGTTCTATTTCATGAGAAGCACAACGTCAAATACGTACTATAAAATTATTGGTCCGAAAAATATGAACAGATTAGATAGAACTACTCAAAACCTAATGAACACAGGCCAAGCCGTGGTCAACAGTTGGTATAGGATGATGCCAATTTTAACATAATATACGCCATAAACTTTAGTACCCATTGTCATTGATAGGGGGCGCAGTTGTGTTACGTTCTATTATGATAGCGCCGTTAGTTCCGATTTTCGCCACGACCAATCCACGCGCCAAGAGCCCTGTTGCACGGTATATAATAATATCATTGAGTAAAGTCAATACCGATGTCATGGAACAGTACGCCCAAAGTTAAAATGCGCATAGAAATCTATAGCCGAGCGACCGGACGTACCACGTGACCTTACTGCTTGTATAGAAAGTGTAGGGAAATACGAACTTTGCCGAGCAGTGGCGAAGATTCGTATGCGCATTATAAGTTTGGGAGTACTGTACATGGATGTTGACAAAAAGCTTGATTGGGGCAGATCGCTTTTTGTGGACTTCTGCCGAACATGGAATAAAATGTATGTTAATATTGTCCTTTAGGGAATTGTGTACATGAGAAATGTGCAATTTATTGTAATTGTTTGTCTCAAATACATTTAATTAAGTGGACTATAGCACGATTAAAATCAAACTAAGTTCATCAAGATATCACATCGTCGTTTCATTTGCCACCACGTCAAGGGTTAGCTCCTACGAACCCGCAGCCGTCCTTGATCAAACAGACATTTTTGAGTCCGGACCGGACATTTCTATTAACCTTTCACATTTCATATTTTTTTTCTAAGATGGGTGACATCCAGGCGCTGCACACGTAACCATAATCACAAAACACAAAATTACACTTTAAAACCTGAAATTTTGCAAAAATAATCATAAGTTGCATCGTTCCTAATTTACTATAGGTCCATCCAGGTCCATAGCGTGTACGTGAATAGTCTCGCCTATCTATCTCGCTCTAACATATGCGTATAATATGCTCTTTCTCTTTTGCATTGCCAGCGCCGGATTTAGGGGAGGGCAACCGGGGCTGAAGCCCAGGGGCCTCCACACAAGAGGGGCCTCCACAAGTATTTAATGTTGTACACTAAATATTTTTTCGAATATATTACTCGTCGTATACACATTTTTAACAAACCTTACATAAAAATACAGTAAGTACAAATTGCATAAAGATGTTAGGACTCACGATTTTTTTTTTCTATTTGTATTGACTTTGTCAATGAGAACTTTATTTTTCGTTTTATCTTACTTTTTTAAGAAATGTGACTATACTAATTCAACGGGTAATGCTAAAACACAAAATTGTTTTCAAACACTAAGCCCAACTAACTTCGTTCTTGCCCAGGGGCCTCCACACCTTAAAATACGGCCCCGTGCATTGCCAATCTGACGGTAGCATATACTAAATCTATGGACGCTGATTACACCTTCAAAAAGGAGATATTGACGGCGGCTCCGTTACTGATCCTTAAGACGACTCTATTAGCCCGAATCCCCATACTAGCGCAGTTCGCTGGTCATATCCTTATTTAATGGTACTTTCTTATTATTTCTTTTTTCTTTTTCAACATATCCCATACAAAATCCATGACGTGAAACTAAACATATATCAAAATCAAATAGATACAAAAGTTACAAGCGTATAAAAGTCCTGGATTTTACACATATTTTTATGAATGTTGATGTACCGTAATATCCTTGAAGCGATACAACAAATCAAATAAGATTTTTATGTTAGAAATTAATTTTTTTATTGATAGATAAGTCTTGGCAGTAAATATACTTACAATAATTTTAGTTTCACAGCATAGTACAATATTTTATACTATTCAAAAATATTTTTATTTCACATCGATTTTTGGAATAATTCTCCTGTAATCATAGGACCACCAACACCATTCTCGAGGTTTTTCAAAACATGAATGTTGTCTCGCGTTAGCTTGCCTCTCACACCGTGTTCGGTTAGTTCCGTACGAGCTCGGGAAATGAACGTTCGGGCCAACCAATAACAGTCAGTCAGTGCTCTATAATCAGAAGTTGAATCTAGAATGAAATAGGAAGCATAGCGACCACGTGCGCGACTGACTTCAAGCTGCCGACTACAGGCCTCTTAAGCAGATAGCTCGGGTTCGATTCCCGTCGCGCAAGAAAAAGTCTGCATACCAATATTCTTTTGGAACTAAACTGATAGATAAAAACCGCATCGCACTTATTATAAATGCAACTATCCATTCTAAATTTCATCCAAATCCGTCCAGCCGTTTCAGCGTGAAACAGTAACAAACACATACACACACACACAAACTTTCGCATTTATAATATTAGTGTGATGTGATGTTAGGTCTGCTAGTCTGTGATTTGAGTGAACATTTTACACAATTTATCAAAATTTCAGATCTGTCTCATTCCATCTGCAAGTTGGAAACCCGTGACATACGGAGACGGAAACACGGACAGACAGCAGAGTTACATTAAGGCTGCATATACGAGTAAGGCCAGATTGAGCACTTGATTTTGCATCAATCGGAACTGAACTCTACGACGTTTCTTTTTAGTTCAAAATAGCGCGCTCTCAGCCGTGGCTGTTACGACCACCAAGAAACATGCGCCCACAAAAATCTGCGTGTTTATTTAATAATTCTGCTCCTAGATACAATATTAAAAATATTCTAAGACGAGCCACCGATGTCATAGGTTAACTTATTTTTAATACAAATTTCAAGGCTTTATGATTTAAGAAAGGTCCTTTAACACTCAAAAAACATGAAATTTGGAGGTAACTTCGTAATTTTTTTCTATCAAGCGAACTTAAAGATATTGCGTTTTTTCTAAAATCAGCCTATTAGCCATATAGTCTACTGTCTATATTATATTTACTATACCGATCAACCAAGTAAAGCTATGTGATATGCTCATTTGAAGTTGGGCATCAAGCCTTAAAAGGGCTCCGTCTTTCTTTTTGGGCGAGGAACCCTAAAAATTGACACAGTTATCAAGAAAACTAATGACAATTGAAAAACAGTTCAGTATTTCCATTACTAAATCAACCGCAACCCAACCGGCTGACTGAATTTCGGTTGCAATTTGGCCTGTTCATACATAAATTTGGCAAAGACACGCACTCTCCACTTCGACTAATTACCTAGGCTATCACGTTCCACAAACCAGTTCCACTAGCCTAACTCTTAAAACAAAGAAATAGAGACGCAAATACCTTAACCGGTGTGTCTAAAGTACATGGTAGGACAGTAAAGTAGAAGAAAGTGTCGGTTGCGTGCGCGCAGGCATTACGTATTTGCACACAATGTTCAGTCCACTTCAGTTCTGCACTGCTGGCTCGTGGTGTAATCGTACGATACCTATTTAGAATTCGGGGTGGCCCGAAAATATAATAACTAGTACCGAATTGCGTCATGCTAATGATTTTCTACGTATTTTTCTTACTTATACAGGGTGTAAAAGCAAAGGCAAGAATCCTTTAAGGATGTGTTAGTATGATCGGTAAAGATATTATTTTAAATACTGGGATCTCTAAATAAAGTACCAGTACCTCATAATAAGACGATTTTCTTTACTCAAAATACACTAATCGCGTGGACACCCTTACTGGTCGCTGGCCACTTGGTTGAGGGGTGCGGGTTGCGGGGTGCAATTAGGTGTGTGGGGAGGCCGGTGAGCTGCGTAGCCATAGCTTAGAAAAATTATGGGATTTTTGGTGAAAATTCAAGGTAGGATATATTTTTTTCTCGTAATGACATCAGAATCGTGTATACTTTCATACCCTGAAGGGATTCTTGACTTTGCATTTACACCCTGTATAGTGCTGCGACTAATTATACAAATTATACAAATTTATTTTTCTCAAATGTTAGTAGGTACAAACAAAAAAACTAGCCTATGGTTAACTTTAAAAAAAAATCTTATGTGATGTTAACTTAAAATACACATTAAGTAAATGAAATATTATCCATATTTAAAATTTTGTACAAACTAAATTGATACACGTCACTGAATAGAATATGCGTGCTCCCATACCAGAATTCTCCGTTTCATGGGATGCACAAAAGTGTTTTTTGCCAGAAGGCGCCCACCCGTGCTAACTTAAATAAATTAAACTTTAATCTAAATATGTTTTTATAAAATAAATATATATGTTATAATAAATAAATATTTAACAATGTGTATTCGTGTGTACATGATTTTAAATAAGTATATATAAAATGCTAGCAACAACAAAAAGAAGGTATTAAATTAACAAAAAAAAAAAAATGTTGCTACTTTATATAAGTGACACCAAAAACGTTAAGACAATTTTAATAAATAAATACAAAACAAAACAATAGAATAATAATAAGATGATTGTAAGATGATTGTACTAAGATAATGAAGATGGGTCTAGTAAAAATTGTCTCGTGTGAAGATTGAAAGATATGGTTAAAAAGCATGGGCGTCGCTATAGATTTCTCATGGGGGATCCAAGGATCCAAAAATGCAAAATAAAATGTTGACCTCCCATAGTATTTGACTTGGGGCTTGCGTTTATAGGGAACACCAAAAAAATTACTTGCGAATTTCACAGCAATGGGTCATCAAATCTTGTTACTGAGCACTTACAGAGTACTCGTTATGAATTTTCCTGCAAAAATAAATGTCACCTCGTATTTTACGGCGCGGATAATCCGTAACGGATAAAATGTAATGCGAATATTTCTATTTCCACGTACTCGTTGGTATGCTAAGGGACCCTCTAACCCCCCGCTCCCCCCCATTAAATACGCACATAAAAATGAGTGTTACGGTTGTAATAGATAGAAGTGCCCTTAAAAACGTACATTTGTGTGTCCGAAAATACGGTGATAAGGCTCAACCTTGGTCCTGCTTACCGAGTCTCCAGTATGAATTTGGCTAAATCAATCAAAGTCACCTTATACAGGGTGTAATCATGACGTGCTTATTAAATTATACCACATGCTCTACTGGTCATCCTGAACCACTTCCATAGAAAAACTTTTGATAAAACGCGAAATGAAAATTCACTTCCCCATACAAATTTTCAATACCTACTTGTCATTTTATAATAGAAACTCTTATTTTTTGTATGATTAATACTTGCGATTGTCGGCACTCGGTGAAACTTCGATAACAACATGATGAACAAAACGTTTTTCAAAATACGGGTTTCATGTTATTCTACCTCCTATTGACCTATAATCTTAATGCGATTCTACCTACGATTTGACTTGTCATTTATTAACGACATATTTCATTGTTTGCACGTCGAACCAATGCACAATTAAAATGTGTTATTAATTAGTTATTAAAACCCTTGATAGTGGTGTTATACCGAAACTGGTTGGGATTAACATATGTGAAACGAGTACAAGTCGCACCTTTGGTAGAACAATGACGTAATTGTCAAAAAAATGCAAAATTAACCTAAATATGCCAAAATGTTCTCAAAGTATAGTAAAGTATTTTTTTTTTTTTTTTTTTTTTGTTTGATAAACACTTGTACAAGTTCTATAGATTTCCACAGTTTTTTGAAAAATATCGTCTGATTGGTCAGTTGTGCGTGGTTCAGTTCAGCGCGGCGAGTTGACACTACATTACAACGGTACATGCATTATCATATCCTAAATAAAATCTTTATGTAATAACATAACGTCATAGAGCTAGACAAGAAAATAAAAGAAAATGATAATTTCTTAATTTGCCTTTCCTGAACAATTTGAAAACACGTAATTGCGTCATTGTTCTACCAAAGGTGCGAAGTGTTTTTGCTCATCATGTTTTTATTTTTTATTCGCTGCTGGTGTTTCAGGATGATGTAGAGCATGTGGTTTAATTTAATGAGCACGTCATGTTTACACCCTGTATATCGTGCCTGATACTGGTTCGTTGGTATTACATTCAGTACTTACCTCGTTGCAAAGTAGGCAATATGTAATGTAATAGGACCCAATACATCATCATCCTTCACCTTCGTAGCTGGAGTGTCAAATGTCTTGGTTAATGCAATAAATGTGTGCGTTTAGTTAATATTTACCGATTTACCCAAACAAACACAAGGCCTGCCTAAAACCCCAAGCATGGCGTATATCCTTCGGCGACTAAGGTTGATGTAACCAAATCCAAACTGGAAACTCGGTAGGTTGTCTGGAACAAGACTCAATGACTCGGTTTGTGAAATACGATAAATATTTTCGGTGTACAAATACTTGTCAAAAACCAACCTCGAAACGAGTTAGGCTCAATTACTATAGGAAGTCTAAATTTTATTTTGCGTATTTCGTAGAAAGAATTACTGAACCTTGGTCCTGGCCACTTATCGAGTCTCCAGTATGAATTTGTCTATATAAACGAAAGTCACCATTATATAAGGTGACTTTAATTTATGCAGCGAAATCCTTATTGAAGACTCGGTAAGTGCTCAGTAACAAGGTTGGATGACCCCTTTTGTGAAATTCGTGAATTATTATTTTTGTGTTCCTTACAAACGCAAGCCCCGCCCGGAATCAGTTACTATGGGACGTCAAGATTTCATTTTGCGAAATTAGTTAAAAGTGTTATCGATCCGTGTTACTTATCACATACCAAGCCTCCAATATGAGATTAAATTTTTTTTTGAATAATCCTGTATACTTCCTTAAATACACAGAAACAAAGCATGCATATATTATTTATATTAAAGCCGATTCTGAAGACTTTAATTTTAGTTTTAGCGCTGTGAAAACCTAAATTTTTCCAAAGTAATATAGCTTTTGTTGTTATTACTATAAAACTATTTTGGCATGAAGAAAATTTAGTTTTGACAACACTAAAACTAAAATCAAAGCCTTCAGAATCGGCTTTAGTGCCTCCTTATTCATGTACCATCCATCCATCCATCCATCAGCCTGTTTCGTCCACTGCTGGACATAGGCCTTTCCAGGATTTCGCCACTCTTGGCGCTCCTCCTGGAAGAAATGCCCATACTCACACACGCTGGGCAGGCGGGTTGGTGAGCGCGGTGCCGAAGCCCTTGCACCAGTGACACCGCTGCCCATCACCAGTCTGTTTATAAGGCCCGGCAATTGGGGATGGATATACCGCCATCCATCGGTCCCAGGCAATGGTGGGCCGCCTGGTTTTGCCTGAGAGCTGTTCTCTTACTCTCCCCCGAATAACTTCGGGAGGATTTGCGAGTAAGATGGTGGTGCCTCCACAGTCGAGCCCGGCGTCAGCTCTACCACCTATCAATTCCACAAATCAAATTTTATTCATGTACACATACGTTTATTTATTTTAAATTTTTTAGAACTAGTTTAGTTTCATAAAATAGTAGGTAGTTCCCTAATAAAATAAGTGCAAAATTGAATGGAATTAATTCGAATAGGTTTGAATTAAAACAGATTCCTACAGAATTTACAGACTATAATCTCGTTTGATGTTTTGTGCAGAATTAAAAGGCTTGCCAAATTTTCATAAAGGTAAAAACAAACACTTTTGAACATAGTGATAAGCAAATATATTTTACCAGTAATACAGTTGAAAACAAAAGTATGGAGAGTAGAGAATCCACCCAAGCAAGATTTCCCTTAACAATAACTCAAAGTAATGTCGGCTCATCAGATTAAAGGAAAATCTGATAAACAACCTTACGCATAATAAGATAATCATTACAGGATATTCATTCAACAATTTGTGCCTAGATAATTACCAAAAAACTACAAATTTGTGCGTGCCACGGTACAGGAAATTATCGCTTTTAACCAAATATATTCAGGGATTTAATTTGCAACCGAATCTTCTGATAATGTCTCATTTCCTATATTAGCTGCTGATTTTTTGAATAATTTATGTGATTTTTAACTAGGATTACATCATATATTAAGCTAATACAAAAATTTTCAAAGGTAACTTATTGATTTTAGGGTTCCGTACCCGAAGGACAACACGGAGCCCCAGTCTGTCCATCCATGCCACATGTCACAGGTCTCTAGCCTGCAAACGGAATGAGGTCTTAAATGTAGAATGTTGACCCAATACCAAATATAAAATCAAAAATAAATTTCTGTTATTAAATCTTCTGTTTTATTTATAGTTAGTTTATTTAAGTTTTTGCTATAAGCTGTGTGGCTTATAGATAAGTGCTGTGCTCTTACTTTTAAGAATTGAATAAAGTTTCCTAAAATAAAATAAAATAATTTTTCATTCCCATACAGGAAAAAGGAGACGGATATTTTTTTTATTCTTACACAATGTGGGGTGTTATTGTATAGAAATCATTGACTGGAGCACAAATATATATGTTTATCTCCAAAAATAAAGAAATGGGGGGCATCAAAGATAAATTTTAGACCATTTTTGTCACGGGGTCTATCTCAAAAACTAAACTACTTAGGAATTTAGAATTTTGTGTATATTATGTGCTAATACTCTATTTATACAACGAACATTGAAAATGACGATTTTTAATATACGTTTAGGGTTACGTACCCGAATACTTGACCAACTTAATTTTGCAGTTTTGTCTCATGCATTTGGTAGTTTTTAATTTTTATTCAAATCTTTTAAGGGCGTGAGTCTTCCTCGCACTTGACCGGTTATAGATAATAGATGCGTCATTTGATTTATTCAATAACGTTAGAGTTAACACGCCACAGAACATGCAATGCAGGAATGCAGGGAAATAAATAAGCTCGCCTGCTAACCCAGAGGTCGTAGCTTCAATCCCGTAGTAGGCAATTCTACGGTAACTCATGTTACCTTTTACTCCAGTTTACGATATACTTTTAATAATGTGTCAATAATTTGATTATATAACTTAAACTGAATAAACATTAAATGTGTTACGGCAATTTTCTTTAAACTTGACACATTTTCTTGGGTTCTATATTGATGAAACTTTTGGTAACTCACGTTACATTCGGCGACATAGATTTTGAGACAAGTATGAATTGAAGCAAAACTCTGTTCGGTTTGAAGTAAAACAAATGCCTTGATTAAATAAGTACGGTTTTACTAATGCCTAACAAGTTTATTAATTATCAATTTCTTGCCCTCCATGCAGTTTTTATTTTTTTGCATAGTTAATTTCTGGTCACTCACGTTACATAGATCTTGGAACTCATTTTACTTCCATGACTTTCATAGCAATTTTCCAATATCAAATCTCCCGCTCCGACATTTAAAATACTATGTTTGCAGACCGAATCGTGCCCATGTATTATATGATTTAATTTTTGGCTTTTTATGTCGTATTTCAATGGAATTGCCCTAGTGCATATTAGTTTTTGTTCGGTTTGCATGCTTTGGAATGCTCCTAAAGCTCTTGGCCCATTTGTGCCAGAAGTACGATATGAAGTATGAGTACCACCCATCAAGTTTGGAGAAGTAATAATCGTCGGTGAAAAGCGAGTGTACCAAGTGGAACTGTGACTTGCGTTTCAAGGTTCACACCTTGGGAACACCTCTGACGCCCCCTCGAGATTTGTTGGCATAATCTCATGCACGTATAAATATATTATTCACGAATCGCAGTGTCAGGACAACCTCATGCGAGTTTATTGACACTACATTAATTTAGCACAAAATATTGTAAAATTACAAATAAAAAAATAAAGAAATTCATGTCGCGACTACCTATGTATATAATATATATACTAGCTATTGCCCGCGGCTCCACCCGCGTGTTATTCGGTTCAACGACATGCTTTTTTCCGGCATAAAAAGTAGCCTATGTGTTAAGTTAGGGTATAAGCTATATCCATTCCAAATTTCATCCAAATTTCATTTCAGCGTGAAAGCGTAACAAACATACACACACACACACACACACACACACACACACGCACACACACGCACACACACGCACACACACACACGCACACACACACACACACGCACAAACTTTCGCTTTAACAACGAAAACTAAAGACAACGCAATTAAAGACTTTTTATTTATTTTTCATACAAAAGACATCAACGCGTTCAATAGTATCATTTATTCTAAACTAGAAAATTACCCGTGGACCCGGTAATGGGATTTACCCACAGGGATCACGGCTAAACACAACAAACTTTAATTTTTAATTAAGTGGAATTGTGACAATTCAATGAAAGGGATGGAGCTCTACAAGTAAAGGAGAAACGATACAGTTCATCTCGCTTTCTTGGATAACTCCATCCCTTTCCTTGAACTGTTACAATTCCATGTAATTAAAAATTAAAGTTTATTGTGTTTAGCCGTGGTCCCTGTGGGTGAACCCATTACCGGGTCCACGGGTAATTTTCTAGCCTTATCATCTTGTTATCGCGAATCATTTTGTTCCGAATAAGATTTCGATACTTTAATACCGTTGTAATGCTTTTACATATTATTTATTCATATTTCCGGAGCCCTTCTTCCCACTGCTGGGTATAAGGCTAATTTTATACGCCATTCTTCATGGTCCTGTGCTAACTGTTTCTGTGATATCGTCTAACCATCTGGTTCGTGGTCTACCAACAAATCGCTATCACTTGTTTGGTTGCCATTCTGTGATGTCCTTGGTCCAACTTCCGTCATAGCGTTGACCTAATCTATCTCCTTCTTAAGGATGGTTGTTATGAATAGAATAGAATATAATATTGTCTATTTGTCTCACAATTATTAATTTATACAGATTATCTATACTAATAATAAAGTAGTAAAAAGGCGTACATTCAATATTTTCGCGAAATTTTAAATGAAATGGTTTATTAGTATTGTACTGAGGCCAAAACTACAATTTTTAGATTTTTTGTCTGTCTGTCTGTATGTTCCGTTCTAACTCGAGGACCACTGAACGGATTTAAAACTCCAAAGGGTTATCATGAATTTTTTGTTGTACGCAGAGGGTGTGCTCGGGTGCGCTCGCTACGATGTCAGCGACCAAGTACTCCCATCCGTTCATGAACGGACTGAAGCCATTACCCGCCAGCTATGAAGAGGAACTGCAGCAAGTCAGAGAGTGGTGAGTCTTCTTCTTATTGTGTCGTTAGTGGTCAACCTCGATGCTATTCACAAACAATTGTGCGCGACTGTCCCGCGGGGCGACAGACGCTGGCGAGGACGAGGTAATCTAGCTGTTAGCGGGGGGCGGGTGGTTTAGCGGGAAAGGGAAGCGCGTGCAATTTCACGTCTCTCACCGCCCCGTTAGACGACGACAACGGTCGCGCAGAATTTTGTCAATCTATAGCATAGTGTGTGAAACTTTCATACTGATAACTATGCGCCCTATACAGTACATGAAGCATTATTATAAAGCAGAGAAGGTAGAGATTTTTATGGTCTAAGGAGGTCAAGGGTTGCCTTTCTGAAGTGCCGCATACGCTGTAGCCCAAACCTCATTTTGGACACTATAGGTATAGCAGGTAAGGTTGACTGGATAAATATAGGGTAAAATTCAATCAACCGATTTATACTGGAGATTCGGTTAGTGATCAGGAACTAGATAAGTTCAGTACCAAATTCGATAAATGTATTTTTTTGCTCCCGTACTGGTTGGACTAATTTAAGCACAATTCCTAGCCCAGTCAGTAAGGAAGCAAAAAAATATTTTTATCGAATATCACCAAAAGGGTAATTGAACCTTGTTTCTGATCTCTAACCGAGTCTCCAGTATAAATTTGGTCGGTTGATTGAATTTCACCTAGTATACAGCTAGGGCGTAACAAAATGTAAAGTTTGCTCTGAAACTCCGTGTGATGGGGCAGTCTAAATATCAATATTATTATTTATTTTCCTTTTATTTTCCTTTAGACTAATTTTAATCTTTTGTTAAACTTATAGATTTTTTATTATATGAAAATCATTAATATTGAGCACAAAAATACGAAGAGAATAAGTACAAATAGGCGGTGTTATGCGTAAAGCGATCTCTTCCAGACAACTTTTAAGACGCATGACAAAATTTCATGTTATTTAATTCCTCTATTACATGCACGCTGAAACTTGCAAACACAATAGAAAAACCCCAGGGGATCAAGAGAAATGAGATCAACGCAAGTAACGCTCAGGGCATTTGCTAGTCGAATAGCATTTTAGTAATACATGAAATGGCGGTAATTTAATCATCACGATTCGATCTATAATCGACAATAATTATCATGATCATCATCATCATCACCACCATTATCATCATCAGACCAACCATTATGTTATTATGAAAAAATGTCTTTTGTACAGTAACTTTTATAAGGCTTGGTATAATTACCTAATGTAATTTCATGCAACTCACCACCTCCAATGGCCCATTTGTTGAGTTATGCCACAAACGGACAGATGGGAAAACAAAGCTTCGCATTAACATTAATCGTTCGACCTTTAACCAACGCGAACGACCTTGAACTGAGTAACTTTGTAACCATTTTATACGGTAACTATAGCATTTTTATAGAAGGAAAATACATAGTAATCTACATGACAAGAAGAGTGTTTTGATTTTCCCTAAATTGCATTTAAATATACAGGGTGTAATCATGACGTGCTCATTAAATTAAACCACATGCTCTACTGATCATCCTGAACCACTTCCATAGAAAAACTTTTGATAAACCTCGAAAAGAAATAAAAAGTTCCCATAGAAAATGACAAGGAGATATTAAAAATTTGTATGGGGAAGTGGATTTTTATTTCGCGCTTTCAGTAGAACATGTGGTTTAATTTAATGAGCACGTCATGATTACAACCTGTAAAGAACATAACATAACATATAACATAAATACTCTTTATTGTGCACCATAATGAAACAAATTACAAAATATTTTAACAGAAAGGGTACAATGGGCGGTCTTATCGCTTAAGCGATTTCTTCCAGACAACCTTTGGGTAGAAGATAATGTTAAATAGAGAATAAGGTGTAGGTGGTGTAAAGATAATATATACGTATTAAATAAACTAATTAAACTAGTAACCTAAATACAAAACAATCTACATATCAATATACATAAGAATACACGATATATCATATTATATATACTAATATATATTGATAATACCATAATCAGAGAGGGATGAATATACCTACGAATATACTCGTATCTTAATTATGGGAGGAATAATATTCTTTAATTCGTCTTTTGAAAATAGCCAAAGAAGGAGAAGATTTTATATAAATAGGCAAAGCATTCCACAAACTCACAGCTTCAACTGTAAACGATTTGCCATAGAAAGTCGAGGAGTGTGGTGGTGTTTTTAATTGAATGTTTTCAGAAGATCGCAACGTTCGTTCATGAGATTGGTGAAGAAACTCAAAACGTTCCTTGAGATAGGAAGGAGAAGAAGGATTAAAAAGAACAGAGTACAGGATGGAGAGGATATGAACATTTCGACGTGAGCGGATAGAGAGCCAGCCAAGCTGGGAGCGAAATTTCGAAACGTGATCAAATTTACGGAGTCCAAAAATGAATCTTATACAAAAATTTTGAAGTCGCTCAAGTCGTCCGAATTGTTCTTGAGTGAGGTCGAGGTAGCAAGAATCAGCATAGTCAAGGAGGGGTAAAAGGAGAGATTGAGCAAGAGCAGTCTTTGTAGCAATTGGAAGAAGGTTACGGAGCCTTCTCATTGAACCTGCAGAAGCAAACAGTTTCCGACTAACCTCTTCCAATTGTGGCACCCAGGATAAACGATTGTCGATAAAAATTCCAAGATTCTTTACCTTATTACTAAAAGGAATATAATGTTCCATCAAATAATATCTGTGGTAAAGTTTGCAAGTCCACTCTTGACACAAAATAAGGGCTACCAATTATTATAACTTGTGTCTTTGTGGGATTAACTTTGAGTCCATATTGAGTGCTCCAGTCTGATATGCGATCTAGATCATTATTTGTTGAATTTATAGCAGAAGGAAGATCCTTGAGTTCAGCTTGAGTGTAAATTTGGAGATCATCTGCATAAAGGTGGTAGGAAGAAGATATAAGATTGGAAATATTATTTATGAAAATTGCAAAAAGAAGTGGAGACAAGACGCCACCTTGTGGAACACCGGCAGTAGTGTCACTCCAATCGGATAGTGTATCATCAATGCGAATGCGCTGCCGGCGTCCAAGTAAGTAACTACGAAACCAGTCAATTACCGTTGGAGATATGTTAAGAGAACGTAAAATGGCTAAGAGAATCTCAAAGTCCACAGTATTAAAAGCATTACTGAAATCCAGCAGTGTCAGTACAGTTAGGTGACCTGAATCCCTACCTAGCCGAATGTCATCAGTAATTTTGATTAATGCTGTGACGGTGCTATGACCTGGACGGAAACCGGACTGAAGGGGGTTTAGGAGTTTATTGTTGGTTAGGAATTGACTTAGTTGATAATGGACTAGACGTTCAAGAACTTTGGATAAAAATGGAAGTATTGAAATAGGACGGTATTCGGAAAAGGAAGAAGGATTTGCTTTTTTGGGCAAAGGGGTGATCTGGGCGTCTTTCCAAATAGTAGGAAAGATGCCTGAGGAGATAGAATTATTCAGGATATTGGTGATTACAGGAGTTACAATATCAATGATAGGTACAATCATATTGCGACTTATGCAATCAGTACCCACGGCATTGGATGATATTGACAGGATATGTTTCTTAACATCACAATCAGTAAATTGACTCAAAATTAAAGGAGGGTGGTCCGGTGTTGGGAGAGAAGAAAGATAATTCAAGGTATTGGTTTTCGTATCACAATCAAGTGTGGACGTAGAAGAAAAATTTTGATTCAGAGAATTTAAATTCAAATGTTTTGGAATAGTATCTTGGCGTGATTTACCAACACCCAATCACCTAAGAAATTTCCAAACTTTAGCTGGATTACCATTTTCAACAGATTCATGAATGTGGCGTCGTTGTGCATCCCTACACACCTTCGAATTCGAAGTACAATATATTTATCCCTATTTCTATCAGTTAGACATTTTTTAAATTTGGACTTAGCGAGAACCTTTTTTAACATCAGATCTTTAATTTCATCCGTTAACCATGGCGCTGGTAGATGCTTTATCTTTATCGCTCGTACAGGAGCATGAATATCAAATAGCTGTATTAAAAAAGAGTTAAAAAGAGATATTTGCTCATCTACCGTATCCAATGTATTTATCCGGGGCCAATCTATACCAAGAGCATCTTTCCGAAGATTCTCCAGATCCATTCCATTAAAGTGACGCTGCATGAGCACTCTTGCTTTTGGTTTGGGAGGGCGGATTTTGTAGGAAAGGAAAATAAGGTCGTGATAAGAAAAGGCATCGGCAGAACACTGACCGTGCTTGACAACATGCTCTAGAGAGGATACTATAATAAGATCAAGAAGAGAGGGTCGACAGTTGGGGAAGTAATGAGTTGCATTTGACGGAAGAATATGCAGGTTATTGGCGTTGATGATGGATCTTAAAGATAAGGAACGAGAATCATTTTTAAGAAGGCAGGTGTTGAAATCACTCATAATAATGGTATGTTTGTATAACGGGACTAGGGATTGAAGTAGATTCTCAAAAGAGGAAAAATAATTAATTGTTAGATCTGGAGGGTAGTAAACGCCAAGTAGAAGCTTAGTATGGGAAAGTGTGACCTCAATGAAAAGATGTTCACCTGCATCTTTAGGCGGAGGTTGGGGAGACATACTTAATACGGTGAAGGGGATATGGGATCGAAGGTATATAGCGACACCACCACATCTAGCTCCAATGCGATCGTTACGGATCAGGTGGAAGCCAGGAAGTGAGTAAGAGGTGGAGAGTAAGCAAGGTTTCAGAAAAGATTCTGAGATAAGTATGGCATGAATATTTTGAACATCGAACGTCGCTAACATATCAGGGAAATGTTGTGGAATGCTTTGTGCATTTATATGAACGAAATTGAAGTTTTTTTGACAGTCCGAAAAACCTGAAGTAAGTGTGTCATGGAGAGAGGGCAAACTGTGAAAACTACCATCAGTGTTGTTTGATTCTACAGAAGACGAGGAAGTGCAAGAAAGGAAATCATCATCACTCTGACTATTATCAGTACCAAAAAGGGTACTTAACATAATTTATATAATATATAAATACTTATAAAATACTAAAATATATAACTTAATAAAATGTAAAAGATTAATAAAATTTAAGATTTAAAAAAAAATAAAGTGTTCCACTTGCCAGTTGAATGTTACAAAAAACGAAAATAAACTACGCGGGCAATAAATAAAAAGTAATAAGAACTGAAAAAAAATCCTATTTTATCCTTTTTTCTCCGTTTTTTTGTCCACTTGTTACAATATATCCCCCCCTGCTGGCTAAACGGTTATTAATAGAAATGTGAAAAAATTCACAGAAGTAGTACCTATATATAATGAATTTAAAAGGAAAACTATCACAGCTAAGTAGGCTTTACAGGTTTACGAGTACAGGTCGCGCCAAACTTTTGGTCGCCCTATAATCTATGGGACTAGAAGTTTGGCGCGGTCTGTATTAGTAGACCAACTTTTTATTTTATTTATTTATTTATTTATTTTTTCATTCCCCTATCATCTATCTTTACAGGATGCATCCTAATGCGATAGAGAAGGTTTATTAAACATTAACACTTAACAATTAAATTTACAGTCACAATTAAACTTTTACATTAATACTTAGTATGGCCTGTGTGAACTCGCTCACGTTACAATTAAACAAATCAACCCGTCCGGATCCAGCCACCGCGTTTAGCAAACGCATAGCGCGCGTAAGCGACGCCCTCTGCAGCAGATTGGTGCGTGCCCGCGGTACTGCTAGGAGTGTCGGTTGCAACCGCCGCGTCGCCAGTCCGTCCGGCACGCACAGTCGCAGTTGCTCGAGGATGGCCGGGTTATGCACCTCGCCTCTCAGCACACGAAATAAGTACGTGGCGAAGGATGCGTCTCTTCTCAATTCCAGTTTGCTGTATCCCACCATGCCTAATACAAACAGTGTAGGATACAGCAAAGGATATCCCGGATACACACCATACATCTTTAAATATATAAACCTTGTAAATTTATTTTGAATACGTTCCAACATTGTTTTATACTTAGCTTCACTCGGAGACCATACCATCGAGTTACCCTCTAAGTGGCTTTTCACGAGAGCCTCGTATAAGGTTTTTAAAGCACAGATGTTAGTAAATCCGTTTGCCTGGCGTAAGACAAACCCTAAATTCCTGAAAGCTTTTTTGCAAACATCCTTAATGTGCTCTCGGAAGTTGAGATCAGCTGTGAAGCGAATGCCCAGGTCTCTTACCTCCGATACTCGCTGCAGCAGTTCTCCTCCAATTTGGTACTGCGAGAGTATTGGGGTGCGCGCGCGACTGAACGACATTACAGAACATTTGGATACATTAAATAGTAATTTATTCCTCTGACTCCATTCAACAATCCTGTCTAAGTCCTGCTGAAGTTTCCTCTGATCCTCGCCATCTTTTACTTCCAGCACCAGTTTTAGGTCGTCCGCAAAAAGCAGACACGTAGACGCCTTGACTACATCCGGTAGATCATTTACCATGATGATAAATTGGAGGGGCCCTAGGTTGCTCCCTTGACTGACTCCTGATCTAGTGTAGTAGGGCTCCGACCGATGTCCCCCACAGTCGACGTACTGCCGCCTGTCCCCCAAGTAGCTGACGAAGAAGTTGAGCGTGTGCGGTGTGCAGCCCACGCCTGCCAACTTCGCGAGCAGAACGTCGTTGTCGACCGTGTCAAAGGCCTTTCTGAAGTCGCAGTAAGCGACGTCTACCTGTACTCCAGCATCCACCGCTGGCACTAATCGTGACATCAGGTGGAGCAGGTTCCCTTCCGTTCCACGCCCTGGACGGAAGCCGTGTTGTGCGTCAGACAACTGGCCACTTATCTGCGCATATAAGCAGTGGTGTATTGCCGATTCAAATACCTTGGCCGGAGTACATAGGATTGCCACTGGCCTGTAGTCGGTGGGATCCTGGCCTCCTCTCCCTTTCGGTACCGGTACCACTCGAGATAACTTCCAACGATCAGGAAACTGAGCGGCCGCTATACTAACGTTGAACACGTGTAGCAGAGGTTTTTCCAACACCGTCCGACAGTCTCTAAAAACGAAGGGTGGTATGCCATCGGGTCCCTGGGAGCGCTTAGATGGCAAGCGGGCGAGTGCTCGGCGCACTGCCGCCGGCTCCAGGCTCGCGAGGTGCGCACGTGCGCTACCCACCGCCGCCGCCGACACTGCTGCGGGGACGCTCAGTGCTGGAGGCTCGGGATTATATACTGACTGAAAGAACTGTGCAAATTCTTCAGCACATTCCTGATCAGAAAGGTCTCGCCCGTTCTTTTTTAATTTTTGCTGGCTCGAGTTACCTTTTTTCGATTTCATGTAGCTCCAGAATGCCTTTGGATCACTGGCTAGATGGTTCTGCACGCGATCACGATGACGGTCGTGAGCAAGTGCCGTCTCCGCCTTGACTCTCGCCCTGCACCGAGCGAACGCTTCATAATCACTTTGTGACTTACTTATTTTGTATTTCTTATGAAGGACGTATTTTAGTTTAATATCTCTGATTATGTCCGAAGTATACCAAACAGGATAATTGTATCTAGTATCTGACTTTATTGTTTTTTTTAGAGGTACACACGCATCGAAAACACCGAATATATTGTTATAAAAACAATCTAAAACTGAATTTGGTTCTCGTAAACTGTACATTTCAGTCCAATCAATATTCATCAGTAAATAGTATAATTTATAGAAGTCAGCCTTATTGAAATTCCATAGTTTAAATGGTACCTGGGTTTTTCGTTGACCCGTATCCCCGAGCGCCTCCCCCAAGCCCCGCGCGCTTACAGTGACGGTTACGGCCAGGGGTGGGTGGTACGCGTCCACCGGTTGCAGGCCTTCGTCCGCTCTCTGCACCACTACGCCACCGTCGTCCCCGCGCCCGCTCAACACGAGATCGAGTTGTCTGTTATTACAGTTGGGTACTTGATTGTACTGAACGAGCTCACAAAAGGCCACAAAATATTCATAATAGTTGCTCACATTGTTATTACACGAGAACAAATTTAAATCTCCAATTATTAACACGTTATTCTTATATTTAACACATATATCTTCAATTAATTTAAACATAAATATATACTCATTCTCCTCAGTCTTTGGTGCAATATATATAATACAACATGCAAATAAAAAGCGATTCTTTAAATGTACTGTAGCACAAATTAGTTCGAAGTTGTAACTATCCAGATCGGGTATCGATATTCTTCGCAACTCAAACCTCGGCGTGGCCACTAACAGCGCGCCTCCCTGCTTGCGGCCATCCGCTCGGTCACATCTCAGTATTGAGTAGCCGGACAGTGTGATTTCCCCGTTTTGGATTGATTCATTGCAGCCCGTTTCTGTTATTGCGAATATATCGGAGCCCGACGATTCTAATAAAGATAAAAACTTGGTTGTTTTTGTACGAAGACCCCTTACATTTTGATAAAAAATATTTATATCTTTGCTTGGCGACTGAGAATGGTTGTGGTTATGATTATGATTTTGTGGTTGAGTCACGAAACCAAATCCATTCGCTATATTCAGCATATCTTGGCCAGATGTCTGGATTGCACAATTTATCAAAGTTCACTTCAGTCACACCAATTCTAAAAGACGAATATCCTCTTTCAGATTTGTGCCTTATCTTATCCACTTTCAAGCAACTTTCACTTCCCACCACCTCCTGTACATATTTTAATAAGTCCTCTTCTGTTGTTTCTGATACAAGCCTCCATATATGAAAATATTTCCTCCGTTCCACCGCTTTTATTTGCAGATTAGACATGTTACCTCCTTTTTTTATTGGATTCAACGTCTTTTTGTTTGTCTTTACTTCAATCCAATCTAGCTCTGGTCGCTCCGTTTTGTCTGCAATTTTGGTGCTCCTGGCCACCCCCGCATAGCTCATAATCGTTGGTTCATTTGGCTGAGTTTCAACTGAGGGCACGGTATCAGTTGTTCCGGCGCCGGGCGATATCATCACTGAGTTTCCACAAACAAGTTGATCAGCCTTTGGATCGCCAACTAGTAGACATTGTGGCTTTTTAGCAGGTGGTTTCTGAGGCATTGTAGCTACATTGTTTTTCTGTTTCCTCAGAGTCTGGACCTCGGCTTCTAAAGCCAAACACTTTACTTTGGTCTCATTTAATTCCTTTCTCAATAGATCATTCTCTCTCGCTGATATAGCTGAAATTGCCGTTTTTATCTCACCGATTAATTTATTTTCCAGCATATCCATCCTTGCCGCAATCGACTCGTTTACCGCTTTCATAAACATAGTTATATCGATCATTTCTCTCGGCGCCGACGCTGCACACTCGCCAGCGTCCACAAAGTAAGCTGACGCCTCTCTCTTGCCGTCGATCGCAGGTGTAGGCGTGTGCTTCGAAGCGATGGTGGCGGCTGCGGCCGCTCCGACTCCAACCGGCGTATCGTCTTTCGTTACAATGCGTCGGGTAACATTTGAACAATCCCCGCATATAACAGTGCGCTTTAGTTCTTCCTTTTTTTCTCTAAAAACAGCTGACTGGATATTTAAACATCTATAGTGGTAACATTTTTTGCATGCACTGCATTGCAAAATATCCAATCGTTCAATATTAGTTTCGCAGCTTACACAAATCATTTTTTATTTTTCACTATGACAGTCCGAGCGAGACAAAGCGATCGGTTGGCGCAGCGAGGGAAAGAGACGCCTCGTCGCGCTTCCTCCAGTTCACTAACCTCTCACTCAGATTTTATTTACGATCACAAAGTTTCAAATTACACTTTTATCCATTGTTATTTGCACTTGAATCCATGTACACTATCAAAACAACAGTGGGGAATCGTTTTGCACTTCTTTTATTCACTCATGAACGCAGCTAACTTCCATAATTGTAATTAACACACGGACGTCCGACCACGGCGCGCGCCCGACGCGGAACTTATCTTATATGATGTTGATGGTTGTGATTGTCGGCACTTGGTGGAACTTATTATACATCTTGTTAAATAAGACACTTGTACTTGTCCACAGGATTATATTTTCACTTAATACGCCCGACCGGTTTCGCTTATAAGCATTATCTAGGGCTTTATAACGTTTTTTTTTTTCAAGTCCTAGATAATGCTTATAAGCGAAACCGGTCGGGTGTATTAAGTTAAATTATGGACAGTACAAGTTAATAAAGTTGTTAAATAAGACACTTGTACTTGTCCAGTACTGTGGACAAGTACAAGTGTCTTATTTAACAAAATTATCTTATATGTACCGGGCAACTACGGAATCCTACATTGCGCGTGGCCCAACACGCACTTGGCCGGTTTTTTCTAGACTAGTAATGAGTTCGCGCGGCCTAGCGGTAACAGTCCTCTTAAAAAGCAAACCGACAGTCATTTCTGAAAGTGATAGCCGTACAATTACCTAAATAAGCGTTGTACCTAGTAAAATAATCAGAGTAACGAAAGATTGTCTTATGAAGATACCTTTACTGACCTAGATCTGAGTAGGTGTGCTGTCTGTTATACACTATATAGTTTTAGACTGTCAGTGACCGCTATCTAGCCTTGTACTTGAATCACATTGATTTTGTAATAATAATAGCTTTTGCTCGCAGCTTCGCTCGATGGTTACCGCCGTATTATTGGTAATTTTATTAACCTTCTTATAGGTAGTCTATTATGTTGATCAGAGTTACTACGATGAAACCGCATCCAAATCCGTAAAGTGGTTTTCGAATTAAAACGGAACAGACCACCAGACAAACAAAAATTATTAAAAAAAATGGATTTAGCCTCAGTATAGACACGACTTTTTTGCTACTTTATTATTAGTATCCATCCATCCATCAGCCTGTTTCATCCACTGCTGGATTGCGCCGTTCTTGGCGGTCCTCCTGGAAGAAATGCCCATACTCACACACGCTGGGCAGGCGGGTTGGTGAGCGCGGTGCCGAAACCCTTGCACCAATGACCCCGCTGCCCGTCACCAGTCTGTTTTATATAAGGCCCGGCAATTGGGGATGGATATACCGCCATCCATCGGTCCCAGGCGATGGTGGGCCGCCTGGTTTTGCCTGAGAGCTGTCCTCTTACTCTCCCCCGAATAACTTCGGGAGTATTTGCGAGTAAGATGGTGGTACCTCCACAGTCGAGCCCGGCATTAGCTCTACCACCTAGTTATTATTAGTATATATTTAACAAAAACGCGGAATTGTTAACAGCGCTAAGTAAGTTTCAGTTATAAGGGAATCTTATAGTGAATTATTGGTTTACGTATTATATTTTTTTGCTATAATAATATTTTTTTTGCCTATAAAACAGATGCTTTACGCATTTAGCTTAGGTATCAATAACCACAAAATTGTGGTACTCGTATCTACTATATGTGTGTTTCTTGTAATGTACCTATCTATATGCACCGTTTCTTGTTGTCAAATAAATAATTTTTCATTTTCATTAATAATGGCATTGCAATATTTGCTATCCATCGAGGTGGCCTTGTCGTAAGGTAAAGACAAAACCTTGACAAATATTTGACAATGTCAGAACCAAAAGCAATGAATGAAAGTCGTACATTGAACTCGAGCCAATGACAAAATAGTGATGTTTCCAAAAGTGGAAGTGGCACAAAAAAGCGGTTCAACTTGACACTTGACCATGTATAAAAGAGAATACTTATTGCACTTATTTTTGGATGCTGAAGTCATGCAGTTGCTATGGTAATTAAATTATTTTATACCGCATATAACCATGGACATCAAGAAGTTGATAATTATCCGTATAGTTACGGAGCCCACGGACAGAAAAGCTGACGATCCGATGAATTTTGACGACGTATAAAATCAATTGTTCACACATAAATGAACAAGGAATGGCTAACATTAAGCTAATGCCCCTTGTCAGTTTGGCGCTCATCCTCCAATCGGGACAAAGCACATTTATAAAGACTTTGATTGTAACTAAGTTACTAGATCTTAAACAGTTTCATTTTGTGTAGTTTATTGTCACTATAACGAACATATTTTATTATTTGGAGGTAGGTTGCGGAATCAGTGTTCGCCTGCTTCGCGTTTTTATGTACCTAATCATACTTTTGTTATGTACTGTACTTACTTGTCAACCTCCAATGTATTGTTCAGTCGATGTAGATAGCTATGCTATGTCCCTTAGTTGTACTAATTAATTATATAAGCCTAAAATGTATCTTCACTCAAAAGTACATGTTAGTTAATTCTCATTTATAATTTTAAGAGACAAAAACTTATGTTGAAATCACATTATCTTCCGTGTTAAAAATTTCAAGAGGTACTTCTAGCCTGCGAAATGTATGTACTTTTGTGTTTATGCGTTCTTGACTGTGTCTTGAAACTGTATCTTGTATATATTTTCCGTTAAATAAAGACTTTTGAAAATGAAAAATGAAATGAACAAGGAATGGACAATGGACATCAGCAGGTTGAGTAGCGGTGGGTGTGGAAGGGTTAAACCGTTTTCATATAAAATAAAACTACTTAAAAAATTCATTTTATATTTTAAGTTAGGGTATAAGCTATATATATATTGAGGTGGTAGAGCTGATGCCGGGCTCGACTGTGGAGGTACCACCATCTTACTCGCAAATCCTCCCGAAGTTATTTGGGGGAGAGTAAGAGGACGAGCTCTCAGGCAAAACCAGGCGGCCCACCATTGCCTGGGACCGATGGATGGCGGTATATCGATCCCTAATTGCCGAGCCTTATATAAAACAGACTGGTGACGGGCAGCGGCGTCACTGGTGCAAGGGCGCTCACCAACCCGCCTGCCCAGCGTGTGTGAGTACGGGCAATACTTCCAAGAGGTCCGCCGAGAGTGGCGAAATCCAGGAAAGGCCTATGTCCAGCAGTGGACGAAACAGGCTGATGGATGTATGTAACTTATTACCATGAAAAACATGAAAATGTCTCATTTTATTTTAGAGAAAAGCAATATACCTATACTTGCTTCGACCATTAATTAGCAATCCTGGAGTAAGTTAAAAGTCCGAGCCCGTTGCTTGATTCCTGCTGGTCTTAGCAGTAATGTACTAATGTTGAAATATTTTCATAGACGGCGTTTGTGAGACAATCTACATATATAAAGCTGTTTTGTATAGTTCCATAGACAACCCCCCCCCCTGTCCGGTCTAGCCCCAGGCCCTTTGAAGTCAAGAGCCACAGTTTGACACCTTATTACTAAGTGGTAATATTGCAACGTGTCAAGGTACTGTGATGATGAGAAGTTCATGGATGTGGACCTTTACGACCATAATTCTATTCTTATTTTGTAATTACTTTGCGTTCAGGTAATTACGTCGACAATTCAAAAATAACACGTACTCATAGACTCGAAACAAACATGGTCACCCTTGTTTGTCATAAAGGCAGTGTTTCTCAAATCACGGGTTGCGACCTCCTTGGGGATTTATACTCTTTATACTTTCGTGACTGACTCGGAGAAGAACAAATGATTGGATACATTGTTTATCTTGTAAAATTGAAAATAAATATTTTACAGATACCCGAAATTATATACACTTAATAAACGTCAATTTCAAATTAATAATAAGATAAAAAAATGTAAAACGGTGTAATACAATAAATAAAATAATACACGTCTAGGTGGTAGAGCTGATCCGGGCTCGACTGTGGAGGTACCACCATCTTACTCGCAAATCCTCCCGAAGTTATTAACAGCTCTCAAGCAAAACCAGGCGGCCCACCATTGCCTGGGACCGATGGATGGCGGTATATTCATCCCCAATTAAGCCGGGGCTTACAGTCAGTGACACAAGAGCGTACGGGGTGAAAATAAAAAATGGTGGACCAGGGGAAAGGGGGGATGCTACTAATGTATACAGCGGAGCAACGACTCTGATGCACAGTGCATGGTCTCGGGAAAAATATGATTGTTGAGTTCTATCTAGGTTTTGCTATGTAAAAGTGAGACCTAGTCTCAAGCCTAACCTTAGGTCTCTCTGAATATGAGCGCAAAAACTCTTTACTGTTAACCTGTAAGTGCACCTTGTTGTAGCATTGGTTGTAGGTAGCAACATCCATATCAGTAAATTGTTACAGCATTAGAACGGCCACCCGCGACGGCGATAACGCTCTTATCGCTGAACTTAAATGGTATTTATATTAATTTCCTCTCATTCAATTAAATATGTTATCGGGCTTAATTAACCGATCTCATCCTGTCCGTGGGGTTTATTGAAATATTAATAGTTCGGAAAAATGAAACAATACACCATTGTTCGATAAGGTTTGACGTCATACCTACGGTAAGGCATACCTATGGTAAGGCATACCTACGGTAAGGTGTACAGGTACACCTGCCGAGGTAATTAAGTGTTCATCACCTAACGATGGTGTGCATGGACGATTCAACAAAAACCCAAGTCTCTCGGGTTCGCGTGGTAAACTGCTTTGCGGACATGAGTGCACGCTGCAACGCTGTAGTGGGATAGCTTGTCGGAGCCGAACATCCGAAGAACATACAACATAGTCGAGTAAGACTGCAGGTCACGTAGCTAGACTGCGTGCATACTCAGCATGCCGGGGTGCTTGCAGTTAGAGTTGAAACAATCGTTGGTTGCATTTGTACCGTAACGAGCACATACTGAAGCTTACCTATACTTTTTTCCATACGGAGCATGATTGTGCTAGCTAACAGAAGTTAACACAGTGTATGATATGACTCCCGTAATAAAATGTAAAACTGTATGCATTATCCTTATCAATTTTTTCCTTTTCAGCTGAAAATAACTGGGTATTGCCGATATATGCATGTATTACCCGTTGACATCATCGATATTGCGCCATTTTACCACAAAATACGTTTCTCTACCTAATTTGCTTATCAATTCTGTCGTTACTGCGGTACACCATGATGTCACGGTATTTGAATTATCTCTCATTATAACGAGCTTATTCAAGTGGGAAAAAATTCGCGATAATTATGGAACAACGAGTCCTTGTTAGGTAGTTTTCGGGTTAGTATAAATGGAGGAAAGTACATATACAATCAATCATTAGCACATATACACTCGCCATAATCACAAGGCTGTGTACAATCGATCAGTCTTAACAAAATCACCATGTCATCATTCACAAAATCATCATCCACCATGAGCGGAAACTCTGGAGAAGCCGTTCATCGAGACAACGGGGAAAAATCTCGGAAGGAGCAAGAGCGGGCGGAAGAAGAAGCAGAAAAGCGCAGACAAGACTTGGAGCGTGAGGAGAGAAAACGTCAGAAGGCAGAGCAGCGGCGACTGGACAGGCACTTGATGCAGTATGCAGAAGCTTTGCGTCAGCAGGCATCGTGGCGTGGAACTCTCAACCGGCCGAAGTAGTGCTAATCGTAGATATGATCATTTGTTTATATAATAAGTATTAGGTATTTGTGTACATCAGTATTGAGTATATTGTGCATGTGAGTGTTTGTTTTTGAAAATAAAAAAAAAAACTTGTTCCCGATACATAGTTATTTCATTTCAAAATGCATGCCGACTTACAAATGTCACGACATACCAGTTTCCTTCATGATACTAGATATTTAGGTAGTTAGTTTAATAATGATAATAATATATTGTACTAGTTCTATCCACTAAGATGTTGTACAATCTACATCCATGCATAGATAACCGTGGTCACTACACTTTGTAACACGATAGAGGGGCACCGCGACATGCTATGCAGCGATAGGTAGGTACGGTGCAGTGTTTAGGTAAGGTATCTGTCATACCATAGTCCTAACATTACAGGAATCATGAAAAGTATACATATTTAGAATTATAGTCTAACCAAACCTGTAACACCTATACAATGACAAATCTTAAGTATAAGTGAGGTGTATACGTGTATGAAGCACACGTGTATGTCCCGGTAATTTTCTATGGTCACTCATCAGTTTTGATTTCGTTTTGAAATACACGCCGCCAGTCGGATACAGATCATAAAATGAATATAGCACGGGTTTTCCCGAATATTTCAAGACAGTGCCAACTAAACGTGGGTTGCCGTAATACGCTGGAGCTACTGACGTTCGGCTGGCAGCCTGTAATAATATTTCGATGAAGGTCCCGTCGTCTGATCATATTTACCTATCTTTTGAGTAGTGACACATAATTTGTTCCATATTTAAACGATAGCGTGCCATGTGGTCATACGTATTATCGGTCCATAAGGAGTTACAGATGTAACGCCAATTGCCGCCGGTCTTTGTCATAATACTGTTTGCGGCTTACATGCAGTTATTCATAGATATAAAGTTAAGAAAAACCTTATTTAGACGTCTCATATTCCTGTATGGTCAGCTCCATACCTAAACGTCGCAGATACACGTAGTCAGAGGCGAATGCACACTCAGGCCTTGCTCAAGACATATGATAAGCATATGCCAAGCATAGTTTGTGATAACGGAGCTTTGCATCCCATGTGCACATAACGCTAATCATCACGCCTTGCAACTTATCTGCGTTAGTGATGTGACGTGCTATGCAGCGGCTAGTAGCACGTTACCTAGACGTTACATCTGGTGCAGTCCAAGCTTGACTTGATTGTATCTAACATAGAGTGGTCACGAGAGAAACTAAATTTCAACTTGAAGCAACGTCAGAGGGAATGATCTCAGTACCTTACCTGCACAACTCTCCATCATCCTACACTCATAGGGGTACAAGAAAAAAAAAGTAAACATATTATAAACACAAATATTTATTTTAATAAGCGAACGTCACATTGCAGCAGCATTGCTGCACTATTTAGCACTATTATCACTGATGTTGCGAGCCGAGTGCAGCAACATTTCTGTGTCCGTCCGGTCACCCGTCGAATAGTATTCGAGGATTTGCGGATCACCTTCATGCACTTTCTGGATGACCTCTCTAAAGATTTCTTGGGATTCTTTCAGCAGAATCGCCGGGACCATGTACTTGGTTATCCACGCAGAGACGTGCGCCGTGCAGAAATGATGAAAGTGCTGTGGGATCCTGCACTCACGTCCCGGTGGTACCACTACATTAGGCCTCTTGCCGCAGGAACAGGTGTCCCCGGCGACCGCCTTGCACTTCGAAAAGCGAATCTTCTTTTCAACAAACTCCAGTATAGTGGGCACCCTCACGAGATCCCTCTCACCTGGCGGCGGCCCCCAAAATAAGGGCATGAGCCAGTCCCAGTTCACCATCAGACGATCTTCTTCTGGCCTCGTCGGATCAAAGTTGTAGCGGACGGGGCATGGCTTCCCGTTAAGGAAAGTCAGGTCGTCCAGCTGTCGTTCCGCCTGAAGAAACTGTTTGTATGCTTTATTGAATTGCAGAATTTCGCCGGGGCTGAAAGGGGCCTCCTCAGGTATAGAAGGCCCGCGCCTCGTGAATGTGTCCACCGGGAAACTGAGTATTCTGTCTTGGGACTGCATCTTGAGTTCTGGATGGATGTCACGGGACTCCTAAGTCTATACGATGTTCTTGCGGTAATGTTGACCGTGTAGTGTCTAGCGACTGACTGCCCGCATAGCAATTTATACCACTCCAGTTGTTTATCGTACCGAAAAAAGAAAACAATATAGGGATAATATCGATTTGGAATTCCCACAACCTCGCGCGCGGGTTATCGTTCGGCGCGGTAATTGGATCATTCCTAAAATAAACGAGTGAATACTAAAATATTCTTGGACCACGTCAGTCAAACTTTCATCCTTATGAAAATAGACGATTTACAATTCATCCTGCGCTCCCATACTGGGGCCCCGGGAGTCACTCACGTGTTCACATAGTCACTATAGATCGTATCACATACCTACGATAAAAATTACGCTACCAATTTGGGACATCGATAACAACGTTTAATTGCTGTACTCGATGCATTGTCTTAGCTCGCAACACCATAATATAAATGCCGGGCATTCATAGGGAAAACCAGGTCAAAAGTTTGTAACTTTAGTATACAGGTAAAACATACCTATTAAGCACATACGGCATTGTGTGCGCGATAAGAGCGTGTCTTAACAACGACAATGATGCAGATCGGATGCAGTTTTAGTAGGGTGAAACAACTAGTATGTGCTTCTTGACCGAATACTGATAACACAGAAGATATAAACAAAATAGACTGGGTTTCTCCAAAACGAGAAACTGTTAGGTTATCGGGCGACTTAGTGATAAGGTATTTAACTCGTGTAAAAGCAATGCTGAGACCACGTCAGCCGATATTTAGATACACGTCGCACTTAGGTATCATCCCACTTTAGTACTCATGTTTGAAAAAGAACTACAATTATAGCACTAGTGGATCTTGTGAGTGCCCGCTATGAATGCTGCGCTGCAGTCCAGCGTCATGCTTACATTATGCAAAAGTGGCAAAGCGGTGCATGGCCTATGAGAGGCGGGTGACCGCTGCATGGCAACAAAGCAGATAATTCTACAAGAAGTATGTTTATTCTAGGCGTTCTAGGTATCGTTCCGTGAGAACGTGAGCTGTAGGTTTCTGGCAATTCGGCCCCAGCTTGGATGCTGATGCTGCGGCCCCAGCAATTCATGTTACCTGCTGCTTTGACCCATACTCATATCACTTTAGAGGCGGCACATACGAAAAAAGTCAAAATTTTCGGAAATGCATCTGACCCCTATGCACTATAGAATCTTCATCACTGAATACGAAAATAGTACCCTTGCCTTACCTAGATGTTTAATTTTGAAGTTATAGACCGTACGCTACCGTGTCATTGACTGTATATAAAACAGACCAGTGACAGGCAGCGGCGTCACTGGTGCAAGGGTTTCGGCACCGTGCTCACCAACCCGCCTGCCCAGCGTGTGTGTGTGAGTATGGGCATTTCTTCCAGGAGGACCGCCAAGAGTGGCAAAATCCTGAAAGTCCAGCAGTGGATGAAACAGGCTGATGGATGGTATCAAATGAAGTAAACAGCACGATAAATATTAAGAATACAGATTATACTAGTAAATTTTAAATGTTAATTAACCAGTTAATTGGAGACATACAAAATGCAATATTTCACCAACCTATCTGGTGTATTTGTTTTTTAGTTTTAATGTTTATCATAATAGAAAAAAACAGTTAACACGGGTAGGATATAAAATAAAACCGGTCAAGTGGGACTAGGACTCGCATCCTAAGGGTCCAATATTATTGAAATAAGTTAATAGAATATTTAGAGTATTCCAAAGCGATGTATTTCGCAATAGAAACATTATCTAAGTTAATAAGATTTAAATTATTTGAATAAAATTACAAAGATATCATTTCCTACAAAATGTACAAAACTAAACTGCAAAATTAAGTTGCTCGAGTATTCGGTAACCCGTTAACCCTAAACCTGTATTACAAATCGGCGTTTCAGGATTGTTCTATACGTATATATGTATAAGGTCTTACAATTCAAAGTGAAAAAAATTAAACAGATGATAGAGTATCCCTAATAGAACACTCTCAATCAAAAAAAAAATTACTTTTCGATCTTTTTTACCTCTTCATAGAAATTTTAGTCAGGTGATTGAACCATTAATTAAATCTCTATTCCAGCAGTCGTGTTTTTTAATATTTTTTATTATTTATTTAATATTTTTGGTATATCTAAGGTGACTTTAATTTATGCAGCCAAATTCTTACTGAAGACTCGGTAAGTGCTCAGTAACAAGGTTCGATGACCCTTTTTGTGAAATTCGTAAATTATTCTTTTCGTGTTCCTTACGAACGCAAGCCCAGCCCCGAGTCAATTAATAAGGGACGTCGAGATTTTATTTTGCGAAATTAGCAAAAAGTGTTATCGATCTGTGTGACTGATCACTTACCAAATCTCCAGTATGAGTTGGCTGTATAAATAAAAGTCACCTTATATATTACTAGCTTTTGCCCGCGGCTCCGCCCGCGTCGAAAAGATTTTCGTGAAAATAAGGAAAACAAAATAATATAATTTTTGAACGACTATATGCAACGGACACCATGTTTAACCAAGGTGCTAATCAAGACCAATCAAATAAGTCCAAACTCGAAGGGTCTACTTTTGTCCGTTGAAGAGATCCCGTACCCATCTTCTAGTCTCATCACCAGATCCTTGTCACCATGTTTTACCAAAGTGCTAATAAAGACAAATCAAATAAGCCCAAACTCGAAGGGTTTGCTGTTGTCCGTTGAGGAGATCCCGTACCCATCTTCCAGTTCCATCATCAGACTCTGGTCACCATGTTTTACCAAAGTGCTAATAAAGACCAATCAAATAAGCCCAAACTCGAAGGGTCTGCTGTTGTCCTTTGAGGAGATCCCGTACCCATCTTCTAGTCCCATCACCAGATCCTGGTCACCATGTTTTACCAAAGTGCTAATAAAGATAAATCAAATAAGACCAAACTCGAAGGGTTTGCTGTTGTCCGTTTAGGAGATCGCGTACCCATCTTCCAGTTCCATCATCAGACCCTGGTCACCGTGTTTTACCAAACTGCTAATAAAGACCATTCAAATACGCCCAAACTCGAAGGGTCTGCTGTTGTCCGTTGAGGAGATGCCGTACCCATCTTCCAGTCCCATCATCATACCCTGGTTACCATGTTTTACCAAAGTGCTGATAAAGACCAATCAAATAAGCCCAAACTCAAAGGGTCTGCTGTTGTGCGTTGAAGAGATCCCGTACCCACCTTCCAGTCCTATCAGCAGACCTTGGTTACTATTTTTTAGCAAAGTGCCAAGAAGTGTGTCAGGATCTTTGTAGATGGAAATCTGTAGTCAGATTAAACTGATACAGTTTTCTCGTGTGGGAAAAAATCAATACATAAACCTGGCTTTAATATTAGCAAGAGGTGTGTCCAGGTCGTTGTAGATGTAAATCCGTAGCCAGATTTAACTGATATAGTTTTCCCGTATGGGAAAAAATCATTACTTAAATCATAGTATTTAATGTATCTGTGCTTAAACCTGGCTGTAGTCAATTTTTCAAGCTTAATATTAGCAAGAGGTGTGTCAGGATCGTTGTAGATGGAAATCTTTAGTCAGATTAAATTAATACAGTTTCCTGGTACGGAAAAACAACCGGTTTTATCACGTTTAACTAACCATTTGGTCAGGGCATGCCGATAAAACAGCGAAGCAGCCTTTTTTCTCCCGACATGGTTCACAAATACTGAATTTTCAAACTGAAAACTTACTTTTATTTAAATAAAATATGGCATTTGTTACTCAGCAATTGTGTAGCTTTTTACAAAAGAAAGAATTTTTAGAATCGGTTCAGTAGTTCCAAAGTTTACCTCAAACATACAAACAAATCTTTCCTCTTTATATAATAGTGTAGATATACATATAGCCTATTCCACTCAGGATGCTTTAGAGATCTTTATTCTGGCAGTCGTGTTTCTTAATATTTCTTATTATTTATTTTCATTTAATACTTTTTTGTATACATTTTAACCTACTCTACTCGGAATGCTATAAGGATTCCAACAATACCACATACTTCGAAATCGGTTCAGAAATACCCACATGAACACTGAAAACAAAACACTCTTTTTTGGGGTCAGTCAATGTAATAAAATGACAAACTGCCCATTTTCGCGTACAAAATCACATCTGCAGGTGAGTAATTTAGCCAGGCAGTGATTGTGGGGCCAACTCACGTCGGAGAAACCGCTTGATGCTGTCGTTCATCAACTGGTAGATTATCTCTGACATTTAGAAATGCACTAACTGTTGTGGTTAGCAATGTACTGTGGGAGTACGTGAAAATTATTTCACAACGTTTTGGTTGCCAGTTAAGATGACGTAGGTAATAAAAACGGAGTTTTTGAACTAGTAGTACTCCCAAACTACAAAAGATATGGTTCTGAATTAAATACATGTTATAAACAAAGCCTTCTCCAAGGCGATGTAACAGCCCAAAACGCTATAGAGAAAAATCGGCTCGATCGAAAAAAATTGCAAAGTGAAGGCTATTTTTTCATTTCAAACAAGCAGTCTATCGAAACTAATAAAGTAAAAATAACAATGATTACTGTTTTAAACATGTAAACCTATTATCTAAACGATAGCGTAGCTTTTTTTTTAAACGCACTAGTGTGAATTTATGATACATTTTATTAATTGAAAAACATCATTATCCACTCTCTTCTTGATTTACCGCTCTGCCCAGACGCGCGCTTTTTCAGATATGCTTATCTCTTTCGTTGTGCGATCGACCTACTACGCCTTAAGATAAAATGAAGCGGTTATCCGTACGTAAAATTGATAAAAATTACCATGTTCCAAAAACTGTCTATGAGAGTGAATGTTTTAGGTATACAACTTACAAGTCAAATAATTAGAAAATACATGAGCAAAAAAAAAAAGAATACATGTAATTTAGCCCTCTTTGCGCCACAATTATCCATCCATCCATCCATCAGCCTGTTTCGTCCACTGCTGGACACAGGTCTTTCCAATATTTCGCCACTCTTGGCGGTCTTCCTGTAAGAAATACCTAGAATAACACACGCTGGGCAGGCGGGTTGGTGTGCGCGGTGCCGAAACCTTCACACCAGTGACGCCGGTAATTTTGGATGAATATACCGCCATCAATCGGTCCCAGGCAATGGTGGGCCGCCTGGTTTTGCCTATTTAGGCTCTTACTCACCCCGTGATAACTTTGGGGTGGTTTGCGAGTAAGATGGTGGTGCCTCCACAGGAACCCGGCTCCAGCTCTACCATCTTAAGGGGCTATGTAAAAAATATATGGGTGCTTTGTTTCTGTGTATTTCACACGGAAAATTGTAAAAAAATTTTGATATATGCCTGTTGACTATAATTATAATAGGTAATCTAGAGTTTTGTTTTTGGAAAACACGTTTGGATGAATTTTCCTCGATAGAAATAGTTATTGAAAAGAGGTCTTTAAACGCACTTTTTCTCTTCATTTGACGAATAGGCATCATTTACAGAACTCAAACATATTTTATTAGACGGGTTTTAACAATATCTAGATATTTAATTTGGGAAATTTTGTAGTTATTTTAATAAAATTAAAAAACATACCCCGGTTCCCGGTTCAGAGCTTCTCACGTCCAGATGTACTTTTCTGATTTTCTATACCGCAGTAATATAAATTTAATGTGTTATCCTTGCGATGGATAAATCGCCAAGTGTTTAAAAATATAAAAATTTATTTTATTCATAGTTTTAAAAAACATACTTTTTTCTCTTTTGCGCTGAATCCGCCCCTTTCGCACTGAGCGTTTTGTCGCTTGGAGTGAGAGTGACAAAAATAAAATTTACATAGCCTCAATGAACAACAAAAAGTCCGATTAGAAAACTAAACCGTTTTCATTATTCTTACAACGTTTCATCCAGCTGCATAGTGATACTTATATTTGTATACTACACCTGCTTGGAAAGTTCCTTCTTACTTTTTCGAAAACGATGGAGAATATACGTCATTGCTGTCATACCAATATGCGGACGAAAAAAATTTATGAAATCCATTGTTAACGTGCTGAGCGGGCAGAAAAAGTATATGAAAATCCATTGTTAACGTGCTGAGCGGGCAGAAAAAGTATATGAAAATCCATTGTTAACGTGCTGTTTTTTTTATTTATTGACAACATCCGTACGATAAGCATAAATGTTACATTAAAAAGGGTATAAACTTCTTGGTACATAACCTAGCTTGAACAATAATGCCAAAAGACAAAAAGTTTTTATGTCTTAGTTTGCAAAATAATACTGGCCACTTGCTATTTATGATCATAAAAAAATTTAAAAAAGTGAAAATCAAAAAGTTTTTATGTCTAAATTTGCAAAATAATACTGGCCCTTTGTTATTTATGTACATAATTAAAAAAAGAAATTAAAAACTGCAAATCGAACGCGAGATCTGTTTCTTTGGTTGTATGTTTATTAAAAGTAACTCAAAATGTCGTCTGTTAGTGATATAGAAGAATGGGTGATTTTGTCTTTTATTTTCCTCGCAGGTGTAGTATAAAGCACTATGTATCACTCGGGAGAAAGTGCGATTCCCAACTCGTGTGTATTGAGGCCCTCGGCTGCGCCTTGAACCTCAAACTACACCCTCGTTGGTAATCGGCCTCTTTCTCCACTCGGTGAACAATGTACTATTGTTATACTAAGTTTTTAGTTGCATTTTTTTCATTCGCAATAAGCGACAATCGACAGCATTACAAAAAAATAATTGGTACAAAACTAAAAACCATTTTGAGATATTGGCTTTCTGAGCATCATATATTTTTTTAGAATTAAATCATTATCAAATAAAGAGACTTTTAAAAAAGTTCAAAAGTTGGTAAAAACCTTTGCTTTTAAGCTCATTCCGTATTTTATGAAATCAACTGTCATGTCATTAAGACTGTTGACATTGACAGCCAACATAAACATGCCAAGTTTTTTTTAAATAATCCCTTGGCAATGAACATCGAGTTTTAAATCCTCAGTTGCGACTTACGTTCTTTTAGAATGAGTAAATAAGAAAAAATTAAATTAAGCATAAAAACACAAAATAAAACAAAATAAAAAATCCATCCATCCATCAGCCTGTTTCGTCCACTGCTGGACATAGGCCTTTCCAGGATTTCGCCACTCTTGGCGATCCTCCTGGAAGAAATGCCCATACTCACACACGCTGGGCAGGCGAGTTGGTGAGCGCGGTGCCGAAACCTTTGCACCAGTGACGCCGCTGCCCGTCACCAGTCTGATTTATATAAGGCCCAGCAATTGGGGATGGATATACCGCCATCCATCGGACCCAGGCAATGGTGGGCCGCCTGGTTTTTTTGCCTGAGAGCTGTCCTCTTACTCTCCCCCGAATAACTTCGGGAGGATTTGCGAGTAAGATGGTGGTACCTCCACAGTCGAGCCCGGCATTAGCTCTACCACCTTATAAAAAATACGTAAGCTTTATTTTTACGCCGATTTTTAATGTAAATATTGAAAACAAATGTTTACCTGAAACGAAATTATGTCGATTATCAGTTTCTTAAACAATAACATATTCGTAAAAGAGTTCAGTTTTAGTTAAGATACCACCACATAAAGTAGAAACTTATAGTCTTCTAAGCCCGCGGTCGCTGGCTGGACAGGACATGCCCAGTTTCTACTCGACCCGCATTTATTCAATCTTTGCCTCATTTTCAGTTTGGGCGTCATTTTATAAACACCCTTTATTTGTTAACCAGGGTCACTACGATAATAATTAAAAAACCGCAACTAAATCCGTTGAGTGGTTATCGAGTTAAAAGCGATTATTAAATCTTTACCCCGTTTTCGGCTCGGGCTTTATTTTATTAACACTCTTCAAAGCCTATCTGTTGACCAAGATCACTACGATGGTAATAAAAAAACTGCATCCAAATCCGTTCAGTAGTTCTCGAGTTTAAACGGACATACATACAAACAGACAAAAACTCGAAAATTTTTGTTTTGTCCGCAGTACATTACTAATAATCAATTTCATTTAAAATTTCGCGAAAATATTCAATGTACAGAAACGACTTTTAACTACTTTATTATTAGTATACAGGATGAACCACGGATGAAACACAAAGAGGTGAACTAAACTAATGCCCCCTGGTGGGATAGTGCCCCGAATATTGGATATAGCAAATTGTACGATACTATGTTTCTCAGAAGAATTTGTTTCATAAGCTGGACCCTTTCGATCGGTATCATAAAAATACAGGGTGTTTTTTACACATTTTGTCCATTTCGATTCCCGGTTCTCGCAGGTGATTTTTTTACTTTTTTTGAAAGCAATTTTCCTAAGCTTTAAAAATAAAGTAAAGGTTCCCTTGGTAAATATTGCTATCTTTAATATTTAAGGTACTTTCCCTTCCAGGGGGCATTCGTTTTACTCAAACTGAATAGATTATGGAACGTTATTTATTTTTATTTGTATTTATTTTTAAACAGTCACAGGTTTATATACAGGCTGTAAATGCAAAGTCAAGAATCCCTTTAGGGTATGAAAGTATACACGATTCTGATGTCATTACGAGAAAAAAAAATATACCTTGAATTTTCACCATTTTTCTGAGCTATGGCTACGCAGCTCACCGGCCTGCCCACACACCTAATTGCACCCCGCTACCCGCACCCCTCATCCGAGTGGCCAGCGACCGTGAGGGTGTCCACGCGATTAGTTTATTTTGAGTAAAGAAAATCGTCTTATTATGAGGTACTGGTACTTTATTAGAGATCCCAGTATTCAAAATAATATTTTTACCGATCATACTAACACACCCGCAAAAGAATTCTTGACTTTGCTTTTACACTCGGTATATTAACATATCTTAATTTATATTATAGACCTATGGTACCAAAAATATTTCGACACATAATATTAAGATTTTATCAGAATACATGTATAAATATAGGTAGGTTTTTACAGATAATGTTAAGTTAAGATAGGTACATAATGTATTGGGGTCGATTCGGCGCAGCCCGACCCAAACCATTCGACGGGTCCAAACCCAATCTAAGCATTCTGTCCCTTTCCTTCTGTCGAAAAGACAAGGGCAGGACGCACAAAACAAGGTAGGTATCAAAATATACCTATACTACTGACTATAATAGCTATATTTGTACATTTAAACATTATCATGCGCCTTTGTCTAAAAGTAACGTTAAAAGAAAGTTATTTATTACGCACTTTCAAGGTCTTACAGCACGTGCTTCGGCTATTTCCGCCGCAATGAAATATCCTTGATACTTGCCCGTAAATACCAACTGAAACTGCAAACAGAGCGGATACTTCCTCTGCACTAAATACAAAATTTGCGCCTCAAAACTACAGGATGGTATTAAGGTTATCCAAAGAAATCCGTCTTGCTCCAACGCCTTCATTTTACACTTTTCGATCCCGCTCAGCGGGAAAGGGCTGCTCAGAATACTCCCAATTTCGAGGTGTTTTTATTTATTATTTTCGAAATAAGAGATGGATTTTTAATATGACTGCCGTTTTATATCACATTTCT
This sequence comes from Ypsolopha scabrella, assembly GCA_910592155.1. Classification (NCBI taxonomy): domain Eukaryota; kingdom Metazoa; phylum Arthropoda; class Insecta; order Lepidoptera; family Ypsolophidae; genus Ypsolopha; species Ypsolopha scabrella. The sequence goes on from OU342980.1 coordinate 16,708,833, forward strand.
TACGATGTTTATTTTAGTATAAGTTTTATTGTCTAAAACCTAATGTAACCGCAATGAAATGGTTTTTATTGGATGCAGTAAAATGCAGGTAATTTTATATCGAATGGCCGAAATATTAAGCTCAAAAGTAAAAAGTTACAAAAATTTTTTTCAAATGTAATGCTTAAAATTTCACGCTTTGAAATGAATTACAAAGAAACAATATCGGGATAACCACCCCTTAACTCTTGGCCTTTGGGATTTAGTGGAGAAATCAGTGTGACCCTTAGCTTTAAAAGTTTAGAGACCCCTGACATTACAGTCTTAACGCAAAAAATATTTTTTTACTTAGAAACGGAATAGGTTTTCCTTGCCAGGCATTGTTGTTGGCACATCGGAAAAACTATATGGAAGTTGCAAACTAAATGATTAATATTTATTATGTATATTTGCGATTTATCGGCGCTAATAAATACTGTTTCTCGAATTTTGTAATATCACCGACCTGTTACGCCTATCGGCATTATCATAGAATATGATCTGTAGGTCAGTTATAAGCAGAAGACATTGGCGTAGGGCCTGGGATGGGCACCCCCCCCCCCCCCCCCCCCCCGCCGCTCTCTATACACACAGAGCCCCCCCTAATATCCGGTGCCCCCACAGAAAAATTGATTGAATATAATTAACATACTTATTTAAGAATTTTTGCGTTCTTTATAATTAATTATCTCAAGGGACGTCCATAAATCACGTGACTCGAATTGGGGGAGGGGAGAGTAGTCGTTGAGTGTCGCATTTTGAGTCCGAACTCAATCTTACAAACGTCAAAAAGTGACGTGATCTCATACTAGAGTGACGTTTGTAAGATTGAGTTCCTCTTGAGTTCGGACTCAAAATGCACTCTGAATCTCAGCCTAAGATGACACGAAGGAGTGGGATAATGCATAATTCCTGCAGTCTTATATTTTTTTATGCCTTTACTTGAGTAGGTATGTATATGATTTTGTATCATATGTTTTATTTTGAAAAAAGGAATGTTTGCTAAGTTTCTTGCTCTTCTTCTTAGCAATACTAATCGAATGGTGCGGATGGTTAGGCATTATGTATATATAATATTTTTATTCCTATATTTCTCTATTTTATGTAGGTGTATAACTTTATTACATTTTAGTAGTCCAACCTTAATATTTCTTGTATGTATTTCCCGTTTTTATTTATGAACTTATTTCTTCATTGCATTATGTATATATAATATTTTTATTCCTGGATTCCTCTATTTTATGCAAGTGTATATTTTATTTCCCGTATTATTATATATATTTTTATATTCTAAAGATATATTATATCGTTAAAATTAACTTTGACTTGTAGAAAGTATACTTTATGTATCTGTATTTGCAAAAATAAATATTTTGATTTTGATTTTGATTTTTGGGAGGGGTTAAAAAATCACGTGACATTTTACATTTCAATGATTTGAAAATTTGATTTGAACATTGAGGCCTGTACATCTGTTCGCAGAAGGCAGTCAAGGCTCACATGACAAACATCCATAAACAGCGCCTAGATTATATATCGTGTCATACAGCACAGACCACGTGAGGTTTTATGTGCTGACAATGAGTTTGAAGCCCAGTGGCTTGATCAAGATGAGCTCGACGTGGATCCGTTGGAGCTGGAAGCTATAGGTGAGGGGACTTCGCCTCCAGTGATGCCTGTCATGAGAACTGAAGAGAGTCTTAGTACTCTTTGGGTGGAGATTATGGAGAAATTGTAATTGAGGCTGTTCTGTTACTACCTGGGTACTAATGGAGTCTAATTTATTGTCTAAATTAATTGCTTCTGCTTCAGGCGGATCCACATCCGAGTCGTACTAGGTATTACTTACCTTTAAAAAATCGGTGATAAGTGTTTTAAGTTTCTGGCTTCCGTGAAAATATGTCGTGATTAGTCGTGGTTGGTTAGAAGAAGTATTGTTGTTGTTACAGTTGTTGGTGTTGGTGTTGTAAACAACACTGACAGACTAAGACTAATTACTGACACCAGACTCAGACCAGACTTAAGACCAGGGTGCCATAAAAAGCAGCGCCATCTTGCGATTTTCGGTACGTCTTATCCCTGGTATTCTAAACAAATATCGGGATTTTGCGTCCGGAAATAGCAAGATGCCTCTTCAACCAAAATTGTTTAGGTTTTCATTTTTTTTTGTATATGTAAGAAAATAGGTTAATTAGTCATAAGATTGTATATATTTTTATGTCATTTTGTAGATTTGTGACTGATGCCGGCCCCAAAGTGGGCCGAAATATATTTCGAAAAACAATATCTTATTATTTTTGTTTTAAAATGAAGAAATAATATATTATGTAAGATCATTTGAATTCATTTGGTTAAGATAATAAAATTGATTTAAAGAATATATAGGTAGCAGTTTGATTAAATAAGATAGTTATGTCACGTGACATTTAGGGGGAGAGGGGGGGTCGATAAGTAACTCACCATAGTGTCACTAGGGGGGGTGGGGGGTCTAAAATTTACAAAAAAAGTGTCACGTGATTTATAGACACCCAGTCAGAACATGGCATTGTAGATAAGCTCTCTTCAACACCGCGGCGACGATTATTCATTTTAAACAAACTTTAAACCTCGCAAAGACCCCCCTGTTGGGACACTGGCCACTGACACTGGTTTAAAGTCGCATGTAAATGAAGTATTCTGTGTTTTTGTATGTGTTTTTATATCTGTGTTTTTTATGTGTTCTTCTGTGTTAATTATTGTGAATTGGATTGAACCCGCGACTGTAAACAGGCAAGTGCCCAACCACTCAGCCACGGAGGCAGGAAAAAGTATTGAACTGGAAGTGCATTTATCAAAAATTTGCAATTATTTAGCATAGCCTACATCTCAGCGTCATACCAAAATGAGCTCAGTACACTCAGTTCGAGACAAATAGTTTGAAAGTTCAATCCATTGAATAAAATGGTTCAATCCAATGGCCAAAGTGAGCATGCTGATTTTTCTTTGATAGTGCCCTGAATTAACAGTCTGTTGCAAACTGCAAATCATTAACCCGACATGTCATCCAAACGTATGCTGTATTCCTACGTCATAGAGTCCATTTTGATGCGGTTAAGTTGTTTATAAAATCGCGGTAGAAAATTGATGCTCTGTCAATCAAATATATGCATGCATGCGTTTCACAAATATGCCCTTGTTGACTTTTTATTGCCTGATGACTTGATGTTTTTATTGTTTTATTTGAGACATGCAAATCATTCTGACAATCATTATACATATGCGCTTTAGTACTTTAAGGGGTAACGTTTCGAGCTCAGTGCAAAATGCATAACATAAGTTTGTTTACCTTATTTTAAAATAAAATGTATGAAATAAAATAGTTTCATCTTATTTTGCGACTATTGTTAAATAATTATCAGGGGAATTGCGTCATTTTATGCATTACGTTGTAAATGAATGGGTCTACAAACATAAAAGCGTGTTTTAAGTTTGTATGCCCATTCATTTACAACGTAATACATAAAATTACAAAATTTTGGTAGAAAAGCCTAATTGACACTAAACAATGGTCGCGAAATGCCATATATCACATTTATTTAGTACTTTTTATGCAAAATAGTAAGAAAAACAATCATAAGTCGTGCATTTTGCACCGAGCTCGAAACATTCCCCCTTAAACTAAAAAACCGGGCAAGTGCGAGTGTGACTCGCGGCTGAGGGTCACGTGCCATTAAAATGTATAAGTTAACCTAAATAAAAAATTCAAATATTATTATTAGAGTGCATTACAAACTAGAAAAGCTAAATTAGAAACAAACAAACGTAAAGACAAGTATTTGAAAAAATTCCTCGGGCCAGGATTCGAACCTGCGACCTTTTGTTTCCCAGACAAGCGCGCTACCAATTGCGCCACCGATGTACTTACCTAGACCGCTGAGTTTTTCCACCATACTTGACTTGTCCACCGAATATTTTGTAACTATTTGATCTAACCAGCTTGTAATGCACATTCTGATCGCTCATGAGGGCGTTATGTGATTTCACGCCTTGTTCTTAAGAAACAAATGGCGCTGTCGTCGCTACAGAATGTGTTGCTTCAGACAGTTAAGAAATTCACAGTTCTCATTAACTAAGATTATGTTTTTATTGCGACATCCATCGCTTTTGGAATACTCTAAATATTATTATTAGAAAAGATAAATAGAAACAAATGTAAAGACAAGAATTTGAAAAAATTCCTCGGGCCAGGATTCGAACCCGCGACCTCTTTGCATTTGTTTCTAATTTATCTTTTCTAGTTTGTAATGCACTCTAATAATAATATTTAAAAGATACAAACTTATCATTACCTACAAAATGTATGAAATAAAACTAGAAAATTAAGTTTATTTATTTATTTATTTTCTTTATTAGGAAAACCAGTAGTTAGTAAGCTAATTTTAACACTACACATTGAACATAAACTTCTAAGTTATTAAGGTAATCAGCATGCATTTCATATAAGTGACATGAAACTTGTAAGTATACACATATCTTAAATTCTTAATTACTAAAATTACATTAATAATTTACAAATTCTAAATTTTATCTTAATATCTAACTACTAAAACTAACAAACATCATTTAACTTTAGATAGAGGTTTTCTACACAATAATTTAAAACAACCTAAACTATCTGCATTAATATCACAGGTGTGATTTACTTTATTATAGGTGTTTAGAAGTCGGGACACTGGAGCAAATTGACCCAGAACAGTCCGGGATAAAGGCGGAGAAAACATTCCAAAAGGAGCGCGGGGACAATTATATGGAATTTTTTGTTAATTTTACTTTAAAGCTGAGGGCTGTCGATTTTACTGTTTATGACATTGTACAAAAAGGACAAGTCTAATATATTTCGTCGCTCAGTTAGGCCACTAATATTGAAATAACTCAATCTTTGAGACCAGTTTTTTCCCGAGACCGCAGCTATAAGTGAGATGCCAAAGGAATCTCTTCTGAAGACGCTCAATCCGCAGCTTGTGTTTCATGTAATGGGGAGACCACGCCACAGAGCAATACTCTAAGTGGCTGCGAACTAGAGCATTATACAACAGTATTTTTGTTTTAGCACATTTAAAGACTTTCGCATTTCTCAAGACAAATCCCAACAATCTAGCTGATTTTGAAATAATGTGATCGAACTGTGCAAAGAAAGTTAATTTAGAGTCCAAGTAGACACCAAGATCCCTGATGTTGTCAACTTCCTTTAGGTCTATACCACTGATATTATATTTGGACTCAATAATGTGCCTGTTACGCGTAAACTTTATGTGATAGCATTTATCAGCATTCAATTGCATATCATTCCTCACGCACCATTCAAACACTCTGTTCAGATCTCCCTGTAGCTGTTGGTCGACTATTACTTGTTAACATGTAAAGCCTACTTAGCTGTGATTTTTTTTTTAAACTTTGATTGTTTTTACACTACTGCTGTACATTTTATCACCAAAATTTAGATTTTATATTAAGAACAACTGTTTTGCTGCCCTTGCCACTACTTAACGCTTGACTCGAACAAAATTTAGCACTTTAAAGCTTAATAATTTGAAAATCGACCCCTGAATCGAAAAATAGTTGTGACATACCCACAATATTTTTTTAAAACCTATTTAACGACGTCCCACATTATGGGGTAGACGCGAAAACAAAATCACCCTCATTTTACGTGTGGGGGACGTATTTTTTTCCGTCATACATCAGGACAATCCAGTTCACACGTCCACTATTGGAATGGCTAAAATTAATGAGTATAATTATATTTATACGTGGGACGCACTATAAGTTTCCGGAATGAATATGAAAAAATACTATTAAAGGTACAAAATTAATTTATTGTTTTTCAAAATAATCTCCCTTGGCGTCTATGCACTTTTTCATTCGATCAAACCAGTTTTGAAAACTTTTGTGCCACTCCCCTGTGGTGACCTCTGAAACGTGTTTTTCATACTCCTCGACAGCCTCTTCTGGTGATGAAAATCGTTGACCGCGTAATTGGTTCTTAATTTTTGGGAACAGAAAAAAGTCACAAGGTGCCAGGTCGGGACTGTATGCAGGATGACTCATGAGTTCTACATTTTTCGTCTTCAAAAAGTCGTTTGTCTGTCTGGCCGTGTGAGAACTAGCATTGTCGTGGTGCAGGATGATACGGCGTTTACGGTTATTTTTACGGAGTTCGTCAATAACTTCCGGCAAACAAATGGTCGTGTACCAGTCACTATTCACGGTACGACGATTCTTTAAAGCAACAGTAGCCACGTGTCCAGTTTTATTAAAAAAGAAGCAATCATCCGCTTAGATGCACTTTTCACGCGCGCCACTTTGGTTGGTTTCGGCTCATCTTGAAAGACCCATACGCTCGATTGCTGCTTTGTTTTGGGATCGTAGCAATAAATCCATGTTTCGTCACCTGTTACTATGTCCCACACCAAATTTGACGCACCTTCGTTGAATCTGGTAAGCATGGCACTGCACCAAGTGACGCGGTCCGTTTTTTGAGCCTCGGTCAAGTTGTGTGGGATCCACCGCGAGCACAGCTTTCTCACACCCAAATGTTTGTGTAGGATTGATTGTATTTGACTCATGCCTATTTCTAAGGATGCGCAAATTTCATGGTAGGTCACATGCCTGTCTGTTTCAATCATACGGCGTACAGCATCGATGTTTTTGTTGGTCACAGCGGTGGACGGCCGACCATCGCGAGATTCGTCACTGAGATTGAATTCTGCAAACCAGCTATAAACAGTCGTCTTGCATGGTGCTTCATTGCCAAAAGCTGTTTCAAGCCGAGCGATGCTCTGTTGAGCTGTCAAATTACACTTAAAATCGTAGAAAATCATACTACGAAAATTTTCCCGAGTTAAATCCATGTTGATGCAGACACACAATTTTTTAAATGGCGCCACAAGGTAAAAATAAAAGACAGTCAGATGAAACAAACTGCATTCTACAGCCAAAGAGTTCTATTTTCAAATGTTGCAATAAATTTTTAAATATTGTTTATGTAAGTGGCCAGTTCCGGAAACTTTTAGTGTTACCTATGTACCATGATCCATTTTAACTCCAAAATCTCGATATTACAGGATGAAGAGCCAACCGCACCTGCCGTACATCTCCGACGAGTTCCTCATATTGTTTCTCCACTCCAACTACTACAAAGTGAAAGAGACGAAAGACACGATCGAGAGCTACTTCACTATCAGGACCAATACCCCTGACCTGTTCTCCAACCGAGACCCTTTGGCGCCCAAGAACAAGGCCATACTTGATATCGCGTGAGTATTTTAACCGCAAATCGAGATGGCGAAATTCTTCAAGCTTATGTACTTGCACTATGTTTGTATCTAAACTGGACATTTGGGAAAAAGGACGTAAGCGGACGTAAACTGTGTTGTGATCTTTATAGTTCCTTACCCGAAGGGTGGCAAACGGGAGCCTATCACTAAGCCTCCGCTGTCTGTCCGTCGTCTGTAGAAAGTTGAAATTGGCCTGTATCAAGTATTAGCTAGTTTTTGCCCGTGACTACGTCCGCGTGGAGTTCGGTTCAGCCGCTTAGGGGGCGAATTTTCAAAAATCCTTTCTTAACGGATGCCTACGTCATTACAACTATCTGTATGCCAAATTTCAGCAAAATTCGTTCAGTAGTTTCGGCTGTGCGCTGATAGATGAGTCAGTCAGGTTTGCCTTTTATATATTCAGAAGATAAAAAAAACAAGTCGGTCCCCATCCCCGGGAAAATTGCATTATTTAAACGTTATTTTAAACGGTTTTGGCTCTTACTTAAAGACGGTAATACATAGAAGTTTTAAATTCAGCCAGATTGTAGGAATTAGTCCAAAATAAAATAAAAAATTGTAAAAATTAAGATTCCCTACGCAGACGAGGCCAAATATTTTGTCAAGCGCTACCATTTTAGCAGCTTGATTTTTGTAGCCTATTGGCAGTGACCTCTCATAAACAACTAGACACAAAGTCTCTAAGGAAAGTTCGTCAGAAAACGTCCAAACGTGCGACTTGCATATAGCAAAAATGCTTCAACCGAATTAAGACGTTACATCGTTAACATAAGATGCAATGTTAGTTGTATGCAATCGTCATTCGAATTTGTCACCCCATAGCGGTGACAAAATTCATCGCGGACACTTTTTGAGCGAGATTGTGAGTCTAGTTGTTTATAAGAGGTCAATTCCTATTGGTATTTTTTACCACAGACATATAATTATTACTATATTATACGTCTGTGGTTGTTTACCATGTTTTTAGGGTTCCGTACCACCCCACAACACGGGTGCTTTGCGCGCGTGACGAACTCACACTTGGCCAAATTATTCTTTATTTAACCATAACTGTTACTTTGTTATGACGGGATTTTTCTACCCAACATTACTGAAACGCAAAACAATTGAATAAACAACATTTTATCGAGGACAGTTCATAGGACAACCTATTGGCAGTTCTAAATGCGGTGTCACGTCAAACCCGTTATAATCGTGGGTCTGCGCCTGGGAAATATTATTAGTTTATATAAATCGATGCCATACTGACAAAGTTGATGAAAATGAAGTAATAGACAGCTAATGGTACTCGGTTTCTTATGATCTTTCTTAATTGCGCTGCCATCACTGATATATTTATGGCCGCCATTAATTCTTTCCTGTATAATTGAGTAAAGAGGCAACATAAGAAGTATCCACTTTAATATTTTACGATTGTATCTATGACACGACCCACTCCACAAGTTTATTGTTTTTATAATGATTCAATATGAAACCTAACAAAAATACAAGATGAATTTTAACCTAACCCCGATGATTTAGTATTTTGTAGAAGAATACAAACTGGTTTTATTAAAAGTAATCAAAATCATATTCATAGTTATTTTTTAAAGTTGGTGCCGTTTGAAGATTTTCGTAAAATCCAAAGAAATCATGGTCACCCGAAGAGATAAGATAATTGATCGCGCGAAGTTATTATTTTTATTGATCCCACTATTTTGGACTATTTTCAACTTTTTCTGTATTGGAATGGCTAAGATAACCATACATTTTATTTCCAAGTAACATTTTTTAATAATATTTTGACTTTTAATTTTAATTGTTTATACATTTAAAATGTGATTATGTTTTTATTGCGAGATCCACCGCTTTGGAATACTCTAAATATTATGATTAGAGTGCATTACAAACTAGAAAAGATAAATTAGATACAAATGTAAAGACAAGAATTTGAAAAAAATGCTCGGGCCAGGATTCGAACCTGCTACCTCTTGTTATCAAGACAAGCGCGCTACCGACTGCGCCATCGAGGTACTTACCTAGACCGTTGAATTTTTCCACCATACTTGTCCACCGAATATTTTTGTTATTATTTGATCTAACCAGCTTGTAATGCACATACTGAACGCTCACCAGGGCGTTATGTGATTTCACGCCTTGTTCTTAGGAACAGATGGCGCTGTCGTCGCTACAATATGTGTTGCTTCAGACAGTTAAGAAATTCACAGTTCTCATTAACTAACATTTATGTTTTTTCAAATTCTTGTCTTTAGATTTGTTTCTAATTTATCCTTTCTAGTTTGTAAGCACTCTAATAATAACATTTAAAATGGGTTTGTAGCTGGGGGGGGGGGGGGTGGCCTCTGGCCCCAACTCATGTTGCCATGTTTCATTCTTGAATGTGTGATCGTAATAAGATAAATAGAGATAACCCTACATACAACGAGATCACATCCATGACCAAAAAACGACTTAAATTGGATAAAGCCAACGACATACATAATTAAGTCGTTGGATAAAGCATATTTCTCCATCAATGACACCCGTGTTTCTGGTGGGGGCAGATGTTACTCTGGAGGGCGTTCCCCCTAGCCCCTACCGAGTTACGTCTATGTTTATAGGTAAAGTCGAAAGCACGTGAATTATAAATTGCGCTTTCAGGACTAACCATCTGTTGTGTAAATCAAATGCGTAAGTTCCAAAATTTTAAATAAGTCGTAATAAGACAAAAAATATATTTTCTTTCAAACCAGTCATTGGCTTCTAATTTTTATTATTTATTAAGAAAATTTAACAAATACTGAATAAAATGTGCTATATTTCGGCCCCTCAGTGGGGTCGTCATCAGGCGAACCCAAAATAAAATATGACATATAATAACGTAAAAAACACTGACATCTATCGAAAAAATGAATTGGAAACTTTTTTTGGAAATGGGTTGTTAGTAGCTGTCGTTGTTGCTCAGAGTGCTCAGATCGTGAAACTAAATATCAATCATCATCAATCATCAATACTTGTAATAAAACAGTAGAAACCGCTGTGTATACATTGTAGAAAAGTAATAGAAATAGAAAGGGGGTGACTAAAGAAGAGTAATAGAACACAAATCAACGATTTTTAGAATTCTTTTCTGTCTGTTTGTTCACGCACATCTCTAAAACTACTGAACGGATTTTCATGTAGTTTTCACAGCTGTACAGAACTTAATTTGGAATAGAATAATAGCTTTATTTAATTAAAATCGGATCTTGGAAAAAAAAATTATCGTCATTTAAAGATTTTTGGAATTTACTTTTCTACTGGTAGTAATTAGAAGTTATGGTACGGGATCTCCTCAACTGATACAGAGTTCGAGTTTGGGCTTATTTGATTGGTCTTTAATAGCACTTTGGTAAAACATGGTGACCAGGGTCTGATGATGGGACTGAAAGGTGGGTACGACGGACAACAGCAGACCCTTCGAGTTTGGTCTTATTTGATTGGTATTTATTAGCACTTTGGTATAACATGGTGACCAGGGTCTGCTGATGGGACTGGAAGGTGGGTACGGGATCTCCTCAACGGAAAATAGCAGACCCTTCGATTTTGGGCTTATTTGATTGGTATTTATTAGCACTTTGGTAAAACATGGTGACCAGGGTCTGCTGATAGGACTGGAAGGTGGGTACGGGATCTCTTCAACGAACAACAGCAGACCCTTTGAGTTTGGGCTTATTAGATTGGTCTTTATTATCACTTTGGTAAAACATGGTGACCAGAGTCTGATGATAGGACTGGAAGATGGGTACGGGATCTCCGCAACGGACAACAGCAGACCCTTCGAGTTTAGGCTTATTTGATTGGTCTTTATTAGTACTGTGGTAAAACATGGTAACCATAGGGCCTGATGATGAGACTGGAAGGTGGGTACGGGATCTCCTCAACGGAAAACAGCAGATCCGTCGAGTTTGGGCTTATTTGATTGGTATTTATTAGCGCTTTGGTAAAACATGGTGACCGTTGCACATAGTCGTTCAAAAAATCACGTCCTTTTGTTTTCCTTATTTCTACGAAAATTTCTTCGACGCGGGTGGAGCCGTGGGCAAAAACTAGTGTAATATAATAACTAACTGTAAATTTAGATTTCATATGTAGGCTTATAGGAATTGTCATTTGTTAGCTGGTCAGATTAGTCAGGTCAAGTCGTGTCGGTCTGTTCATTTGTTTATTCAGTCCATGTCCATAATGAGCCCCAAGTGACCATATAAATGATGTCTCCCATGTCCTTAATTCGATGTCCGATAATGGATAATCATTATTTATAACATTCAAATTTATATTAAAAAATAATATACAAATAAAAATTCAAAATATTTATTTTGTAAAATACCTAGATAAAAAATAAAATACACAAAAATAAAATTATACACCTGCATAAAATAAAGAAATATAGGAATACAAATATTATATACACATAATGCAATGAATAAATAAGTTGATAAATAAACTAAATTAACCATAAATAAAAAGAATGCCTCACCATCCAATTATTATATTATTCGATTAGTCTTGTTAAGAAGAAGGGCAAGAAACTACGCAAGCATGTCTTTTTTTTCAAATTTGTTTCTTTTCACAATAATTTTTGTTACATAATCTTATTCTATCTGGGAGCACGGCAGTGCCCCCGCCAAGTCGAGCTAAAAAGCGGCACGGTCGTACTATCCTTTTCTCGAAGCAGTTCAGGCCATTTTAGACCCCCTATAACTTCGTTGTGGATAAAACTAGAAGCCTGAATTTTCAATAACCAAGCAGGCATTAAGTTGCAGTTGTCAGTAGTAGGTACCCGAAAGGAAAAAAAGTAGGACTATCTACAAAAAGAAATGAGATGCCATTAAAAACCAAGTCTCGCAACTTTGTTCTTGTACCGTAAAAAGTTGTGAGATCCATGTAAATCCAAGTCGGTTAATTTATTCAGTCCCTACTTAAGGGACCTTGTGTCATAAGTTATTAGGTACATAATTAGCTAACTTAACAACATCTTGTAATGACCATATCAATATTAAAAATCTTTTATGTTTTAAATAAATAGATTGACTTGGCAATCGCACTAAATAATCTAATTTAATATAATATGTATTACTTGTGAGATACATTGTGTTTTCATGCGATGGCCAAGTCAATCTTTTTATTTAAAATATAAAAGTTTTTAAATATTGATATGGTCACTACAAGATGTTTTTAAGTTAGCTAATTATGAAATAACCATCACCTAAGTAGGGACTGAATAAATTAACTGACTTGGATTTACATGGACCTCACAACTTTTTACGGTAGAAGAACTAAGTTGCGAGGCTTGGTTTTTTATACAAGTTTTGTTTTTGATGGCATACAATTTTCTTATAACTACTTATGTAAAGGCATAAAAAAAATAAGAAAATTCAGTTTACATATTTATTAACTTTAAGCCTTTAACATATTAATTAACGTTAAGCCTTTAATTAACACACAATGAACAATGATATTACGAATTGGATATTGCGCTTGAACTTTTTTACATAATTATTTTAGTTTTCTTTCGGTTTCATTGTTACGTATTAGAGATTTTCATTTGTTTTTATTTACATTTGTGTAAAACGCGTTTAACTGTAGGTACCCAAAATACGGGGATAGGGCTCACCACACACCTCGTTGGGACGCGATAATCGTCGGTATAACGCGGGTATATCGAGTGTGGACTGTGACTTGACTTTGTTGTTTAAGGTGGTTGCTCCCGATCTCGTTCCCTGATGATTGTATATTTTTATTTTTGAATAAAAATATCGATTTATGGCACTAAGCGACAATTAGTTTAATTTTAATTAGGTTTTTCGAGCAAGTTTGTGTTATTTCATGCGTTACTTTGTAAATAATCCTACAGAACAACTTTATAGCGTGTTTATAACTGTCGCTTAGTGCCATTATAAAGGCTGAAATTAAATCAACCGACGAAATTCACACTGGAGACTCGGTTAGTGATCAGGAACTAGGCTCAGTAATCTTTTTGGCCAAATACGAAAAATATGGAGCAAAAAACCCTTACTGGTTAGTACAATTCCTAGGGAAGCAAAACAAAATATTTATCGAATTTCACCAAAAGGGTAATAGTTTCTGATGATCACTAACTGTGTCTCCAGTATGAAAATGATCGGCTGATTTAATTTCACCTAGTCTCGATGGAATTGAAACGATGGAAGAATTTTCGCCATATTATAAAATTTGTTTAATACTATTTATTCAAAAATAACAAAATTAATTAGATACTGTGAGTTAGGGGAACGGGAACCGTCACAACCACCTCAATGGCATAAAAGTACAAGAAAGGAGTTTCACTAAACAAAAACTGAAGCACCCATAGTAAGTCTACTCGCTTGTACACACGAGCCCGGCACGCACACATTCACATCATGGTAGGCCTAATTCCATTGTGAATCCACTCACACACTTGTAAACCGCCGCCATTGCTATGCTTCAGTTGTTACTTAGCGGCGACTCCGTCCCCTTTTTTATTCGTCTATGCTAAATCGTAATCCGATTCAAAAATTATTTGGAAGTATTGAGCGGCTTTGGCAGCTTTCCATTTCGATATACATATACGAAGTTCCATTATTTTTCTAAAATTTGTCTCTTCTTTACTATGTTACAACGGTCAAATCAAAACACAACTTTTTTGATTTTTCTTTGTATCTCTGCAGACAAAAATGGAAAATTACTGTTTTGGCCGTCGGCGTCGTCGGGTGTATCTCTACTTATTACATTAAACGTTTTTGGTTTTAAAACTAAAAGGGCTACAGACAAGAACATTCATCATAACTTGTCCCTTGCCGTTGCATGTTGGCATCACTGCTTGTCAAGCTCTTGCTGTCACTCAGATTTTTCAAAATTACTTGATTAATTATATATTATTGCCAAAGCCGTTGAATAATAGTGCGAGAGAGATTGTGTTGAAGGTACGCCTTTTGTGAAAGAGAAAATGCAAACAATGCACCGTGATTCCTCTTGATCAGGTTCGATCTCGTGTCCGTGCCATGCTGCGTAAATTCGCAGGTCATGTTGAGAACTGGATAGCTCAGCTGGTAGAGCAACCAACCGGTAAGCGAGAGGACCCGGGTTTGAATACCGGTTCAGAGCTCCTCACGTCCAGATTTACATTTCTGATTTTCTATACCGCAGTGATATAAATTTAATTTCTTTTCTGTCTGTTTGTTCACGCACATCTCTAGTACAGAACTGTATTTGGAATAGATTAAAAGCTTCATTTCATTATAATCGGATCTCGGAAAAAAAACTTATCGTCATTTAAAGATTTTTGGAATTTACTTTTCTACTGGTAGTAATTAGAAGTTATGTAGCAAATAATAACTCCCGAACGTTTGTAAAATTTGGTTAGAATGCAGACCCTTCGAGTTCGGGCTTATTTGATTGGTATTTATTAGCGCTTTGGTAAAACATAGTGACCGTTGCATATAGTCGTTCAAAAAATCATATTCTTTTGTTTTCCTTATTTCCACGAAAATCTGACGCGGGTGGAGCCGCGGGCAAAAGCTAGTCTATAATAATTAGAACGTCTCGTAGTCTTCAATAATTAGAACGTCTTGGTGGTATATAGTAATTAGAACGTCTGGACCACAAATCCAAAGGACCCGGGCTCAAATCCTGGTGGTCAAAATAGTCCCATTAGTGTTTGGCCTGTATGGTTTGGAAGGCACGTTAATATTTATGGCAATAAGGCTTACCACCCATCTCTTTAAAACGTAATAATCGTCGGTGAAACGTGGAATTATGAGTGTGCACAGTGTATGTCTATATTCGGAAACACCCCTGACACCTTCTCGAGGATTCATGTAGTAACGATATACTTGTATCCATTTTGTATTCCATAACTATGCAAATAAGAAAATTCTTTCTTTTATAGTTTTCCGAATATCTTTTGGGTCCCGTACCAAAAATATCCATTTGTATTTGTAATTTATTGCAGACAGGTGAAATTGAGACCGAGACTCAGCTTTTAGTTAAGGTTTTCATTGCTTAACGGAATTCTAAGTAATATCAGCAAAGGAATCGAGAATCCAACTCTTGCACCAACAATTTGCAGTAGTAATTCGCTAAATTGTCCAATAACAGAACGCAATCAACTTCAGACAACTTTTTCAATATCATCCACAAGGGTTATCTAATGGGAACGCTATTTGCTATTGCACTTATATGATTAGAGATCGGGAAAACAAAGGAAACCTTTGCAGCGAAGTTTCTAGGTTCCGTCAATAGACGAACTTAACATGGGACTTTCTGGCCCTCAATTCTGGCACGTGCGCAAAAGTTACTAAGGCAGATTACGGGTGATCTTAAGAGAATAGGTTCCGATTGCATTGATCGCTGTTACTCCATGCGGAAAAACCTGCAGTGCGAGAGGGACGAATTCTGGAAAAAAATCAAAATGACTACTTTTATCACGAATTTTATTATTTAAAAAAAACTAAAGTTTGTATCAAATATCTGTTTGGATAACAGTTTAATAAAGTTTATACAGATTTTATTAAATAAATAATATAATATGATTTTGCTCAAATAATGTTAAAACTCAACATGAAAACTTTTTTTGGAGTCATCTTTGATTTTTATGATTCAATGTTGGAATGACGTCTGAAGATTCTGTTTCAATAAGAGTGTGCATTATATTCTTGACAGAAGTCTATTTTTTTTTTCAAATATCTAGTATTGCTAGATTCTTCAAACAAGGAAGAATAAATTATGGTTTTTCGGAAACTATCCTCTTAAAAGGGATTTTGTACGGATATTTATTGTTTTTGATTGAAAACTTATAGACAGCATTCCTTATATCCTATAATTTTTATTTGATATGGTTTAGTAACTCTAGTTTTCATCACATGACACTTAACAAACTTTAAACAAATATCTAATGATTGGTATTGCGAATGCGAAATGATGCCGGAATAGCCATCCTGTCCTTCTATCCACCTGTAGTACATAATAAGAAATCTAAATCCAGTCAAACTGGCGCACAAAGGTTCAAAATCCAAAGTTATGTGGTGATGCGGAACCCTTAAAATATGTAAATAACAACAATATATAGACGTTGTAGCAACATCAATGACACAAAACAAGGCGCCAAAATAGTATAGAGGCCGTAGTAACACGTATTTAGCGAAAATTTCAACTGCCTAGCTATTATGGCTAAAGCTGTAGACCCCTGTGTCAGACGGACGGGCAGACAGCGGAGACTAGTAATAGAGTCCCATTTGGTACCCTTCGGATACGGAACCCTAAAAACAAATATCAATATAAGGTATCTTTGTAAAAAAGCAGATGTAGTGGCAAGAATGGGTTCAGTGATATGGGAATTTATGTAGAATGAATGAAATAAGAGTTACAAAAGAAATATATGATGCGTAAGTGGAAGGTGAAGCTCGACCTGACTATCCTAAGGACGAAGAAGGACGTACTACGATCAAATAAGTGACATACTGGAGAAAGACCAAACGAGCACCCGGGATAGAAGACCTTGTATGACTAAATTGACGAACTGCCGAAAGATCTAAGAAAGTTGCAATTTCCATTGTTCCAGAGAAAACTCAAAGATTTTTTAATAGATAAATGTTTTAACACCCTCAAGGAATACTCGGGAGATGATTTAAAATAAATATTTTTGAAACTGACAGTTATTATATAATATAATCTAGTAGACGTTTTTCGGTTGTTTCATATTTTTAGACTTGTTTTGTTTAAATTTTAACGTATTTTTATGATGACATTTGCATCAGTTTATGAAAATGAAAATGAACATTTCTTTATTACATAAAAATTTCTACAGCAAACAAAAACACTAATTCCCACATAAAGTATCCTTGTGAAGTGGAAATTAGGCTCTATCCAAAATATTTTAGAAAATTTATACTTAAGAGTGCTTAAAGGGTACTTTACAAATTTTAATCTAAATCAATGATTTATTTGACATATTTTGTAATAATATTTGTTTTCAGAATATATTTTTTCGTAATGCATGAACTAAAAATACAACAAATATTTTTACGCCATTCCATGGTGGAATTTGTTGGGACTGTAATAATATGTAAGATAAAACCCAAATTTTCACAAATAAACGATTTACTTACTTACTTACGAATGTGGCAGAGGCTTAAAAGGTGAGGCTAGGTGTAAATGGAAGTCCATAGTCTCTGCCTACCCCCGGGAGACAGGCATGAATATATGTGCTAAATGCATCGTCATTAATTTCCAGACACATGGTAGCGCTGCCGAACGTGACCCCGGAGGGCTACCACGTGCTTCTTTACCGGCTGGCGGAATTCGACTACAGTAAGCTGAACTTCGCCGACGCCATCCGAGTATTCTGCATGTTCAATGACGTCAAGCTCTCTGAAGATCGACTCTCTGAAGGTAAATTACTTTCAGATACATCATAGCCCTACCCTTCGTGACCTCAAAGGGCTACCATTTGCTACTTTACCGGCTAGCGGAATTAAACTACAATAACCTGAATTCCTCCGACGCCATCCGAGTATTCTGCATGTTCAATGACGTCAAGCTCTCTGAAGATCGACTCTCTGAAGGTAAATTACTTTCAGATACATCATAGCCCTACCCTTCGTGACCTCAAAGGGCTACCATTTGCTACTTTACCGGCTGGCGGAATTAAACTACAATAACCTGAATTCCGCCGACGCCATCCGAGTATTCTGCATGTTCAATGACGTCAAGCTCTCTGAAGATCGACTCTCTGAAGGTAAATTACTTTATAGCACACCGTGCGTAAAATGACCGCTTTACGCACGCTGCGCTTGCGTAAAGTCGGCATTTTCCGCACTTGTGCTATAAAATATTATACGAAACTCGTGCAAGAAACTTTTTCTCGACTCGTGTGATTGCAGCACTCACCTTCGGCTCGTGCCGCAAACTCACACTCGTCAGAAAACGTTTCATCGCTCTCGTATCGTAATGTACTATTCAGATACATCATAGCCCTACCCTTCGTGACCTCAAAGGGCTACCATTTGCTACTTTACCGGCTGGCGGAATTAAACTACAATAACCTGAATTCCTCCGACGCCATCCGAGTATTCTGCATGTTCAATGACGTCAAGCTCTCTGAAGGTAAATTACTTCCAGGTACAGCATAGCAATGCCCTTCCTGACCTCAAAGACCTACCATTTTCTATTCTACCGGTTGGCGGAATTCGACTACAGTAAGCTGAATTTCACCGACGTCTTCTGAATATCCTGCATGTTTAATGTTGTCAATTTCTCTGAAGATCGACTTACCTGAAGGTAAATTACTTCCAGACACATGATAGCACTGCTTTTTATGACCCCGGAGGGCTACCATTTGCTATTTTACCGACTTGCTGAATTCTACTACAGTAAACTGAACTTCGATGATACCATCCGACTGCTCTACATCTTTATTGATGTTACGCTGTCCGAGGATCGACTCTACGAGAGTAAGTAATTTACTTTCAGTCACTAGTCTTATAGTAAAGCTACACCACGTGACTCCAGAGGGCTACCACGTGACCGTGAAGGGGCACTACGTGCTGTTCTACCGGCTGGCGGAATTTGACCGCAGCAGGTTGTACTTCACTGACCCCATCCGAGTGCTCTGCATGTTCAACGATGTCTAGTTGTCTCAGGATCAACTCTTTGAATGTTTAATCGTTTTTCTTCCGACTACCACATTATTATAATACTTTTCATTGCAAAATAGACTTTAACGCAGATGGAAAAAAGTTAAATTATTATATTATTTTAGGTTTTTCAACTCTCAATTTAGGGTTTGCTGCACGAGAATAGGTCACATTGTTAACCCAAATGGCTTGCATAACATAATGGTATAAAATCATTATGTCCCGCTTCCATTTACTTTTTTAATTGTTTATGCATGATACAGAGTGTTGGAAGTTAAAATCCGCGCCAATATAAGGGAGCCTTGTAACACTGTTTATCGTGACAGTATGTTTGTATTTTTTATATATATCCAGGTTACATCGTGATCTTCGACATGAAGGGTTGCAGTCTTGGACACCTGACTAGGGTGACGCTGCCAGCCCTCAGGGCCTTCATGCAGTACATTCAGGTACTTACTTGGTCATGGCTAAATAACAGGGTTCCCTTTCCCTTGCACACAACACATAAGGGGACATTGATTTGCTTAGATTTGTACCGAAAGAGAGATAACAGACAGTTGCCTATTGATAAGATAAACATTTATTTATCACCATAACACAAAATACATGACATTTTGTTTTTAGCAACATGTTTTCAAATCTGTTACTGTTAAGACTTTATATTAAAGTGCATCTAAAACTTCTTGAACTATAAGCAAACAGACAGACATACAGAAAACATTTTACCTATGTGTAAATGATAGAGGTATGACACTATAATAATTTCATCCAATCTTTTCCAGAGCGGCCACCCATGCCGCCTGAAGAAGATCCACGTGGTCCACACGGTGTCCTTCATCAACCAGGTGATGTGCCTGGTGAAACCACTGATGCACTCCAACGTGCTGAACCTGCTCAACTTCTCCTCCGAAGGGCCTGCCTCGGTGGTGGACAAGGGGCTGCTCCCTGAGGACTACGATGGGCCCGCGCCCCCTGTCAAGCAGTTGCATGCGGAGCAGAGAGCGAAAATGGAGGAGATTTATAGGTGAACTAGCTTTTATGCTCACGGATCCCCGGTAAAGGAATAACAAGGTTAAGGACACACTTCTAGCAAAGGTCAAAATCATTGGCTTGACTAGGATTGTTGCTGTGTTCATCGGTTTTGCAGACCCTTAATTCCTAAAAGATTTTAGCTTCGAATTTGCCAATACTGTATGCCAAAGGAAAATTTAGGTTCCATAGTACATGGCGGCTGTGGAAGTGTTTTTTTACATGCCTCTAGACAGATCCATTCAGCGGTCCAGTGCTTTAACTCACAAGTTAAAGCAGATACTAACTTGGTTCTGACTTGTTTCGTATTTTGCTCCAAAATTTTGCATTCTGGATTTGAAATTTCATCTTATAATATTTTACCATTCCAATTCTACGCCGCAAAATATGTGGACCCGCTAGAAAGATGCTCCGGGCTGAAACTCTATTACCAACATAGTTGGCTTAAAGGGAATATACCAAACTAGGAACTTAGGTTCCGCCAAACCGACGATCACTTTGTAGCTGTCGGGGCCAGCCCCTGACTCCAACTCATGAAACTATTAAGAAACAAGTATCTGTTCCCAATCATGTGATCATAATAAGATAAATAGAGATAACCCTCCATACAACGAGATTACATATAAACCTCAAGAGTCGCCTGAGACTGTGCAGAAGTTAAAATTCTACAAATTTTAAGGGTTATGCTATGAACAGATAGACAGACATACTGACAGACATCAAATTAAATGAAATAGGTTTTAAATCTTCACTATAGGGGTTTCCGATTTTTGACTAAGCCCCTAAAAAGCCGGGACTAATAGAGCTAAAAGCCATGTTAATAGGAAAAATAGGCATTTTTATTTTTTCATTATCTTTCTTTTTCTTTTAATTATCTGCTAGAAAATATTTTTTTTTAATTTTGATGATTTACCACTATTTCTAACCTTCAATGTATCTATGCTTATAAAAAATCGTAAACATAGTTTTGTCCGTACAATCGCAAAACACGTTATACAGAAGTTAACATTTTTCTGCCTGTATGCTCCAGGCATTTGTTTTTGAACAAAACAAGTAATTTTATGGATATATCACATAAACTCGGTTATACCTTTCCTTCGCTTTATCTGAGAGAAAGTTTTATATGACCAAATGGACTACTTAATTCAAATTATCTATTTCTATGCTACCATACTCTTTCTTCACTCTAACTCATTTTTCGAAGTTTTTCTAAGACAATAACGTGGTGCTACACACAGGTGTACACAAATTGAAACTTCCGAATTTTAGTTTAGGTTTATATTGTGTTTAAACAGCCTTATTGATTATTCAAGTTTAAATAACAAAGGATCGCATGTACTGTCGGAGTTGAAGTGAAGGTAGGTACTGTACAGTTCTTAAAAATAATTCTGAGTAAACCGAGGAAATGCTTGCTGTTGGTTTTATATCAGGCGTTAACAGGTGGTAACAGAGGATCTCGGTGCAAATACAATTCATAACATTATTTTCCATGCTTTTGAATAAAAAGTATGCAATAAACGCGTTTTCATCACTAATGCTCTGAAAGTAAGTCGTATTTAACTCGAAATGCGGGAGGTAAATTCGATTTACAAACCTAAGGAAGCAAGTAAATTTGAAAATTGAACGAGGCAACTTTAAAGGGACCAACGAGTGTGGCGAAAAGAGAAGACTCTTCTTGTCTTTTTTTCTTCACAAGAAAAGCGACTATGGCCTTGTATGTTAAAGTTATCTGTATATTTGTTTCAGGGATTGGCTGATTGAGACTGAGATCTTCAAGGCTGACGAGAAGAAACGTATCAAGAAACCAAGCAAAGGAATGTTTGCGAGTTTTACCAGCAGCTTCAAAAGTCTTGACATAGACTAACGGTCTACGAACACTACTCTTGGGACCTGATTATCTTCAATATCTGTTGTAATTTTATTTCCATTGGCTCCTTTACGACTTTTAATTATACTTCCGCTATTATAATTATTACAGTGTACCTACTAAATGTATTTAAAAGTAGTTTTGTAAGACGAAATCGAATGCATGGTAAGTTTTTTTTTGTGGCAAACATATTGTTTGTTACTTTGTTTATAGATATGGCTGGTTTTATAATTAAGAATGCTTGGCTAGTGTAGCTGTAAATTTTTTTAAATATATTATGTTTTCACTGTCAATTGACCAATATTAGCGGGCTTTTAGATGGTAATTAAGTTTTCTTAGTTGCGAAACCAGCCGTAAGAATATTTTTTATATTGTTTCTTGTATGAAAGTCATATACTTATTTCGAATCAAATATTTTCAAAGTGTATTTAGTGATAGCGTAGTGTTACCATGTTATATAATTGTGTAAGTATAATGTAAATCTTGACGCGACTTGTATATATGCACAAAATATGAAAAGCATGGACCACCTTTAGAATAAGGAAGCTACGCTTTTATAATAACCCACCATGAAGTTCGAAGTTACAGGTAAAGAAATTCCGGTAGGCATCATTTTTTTCACTCGGGGGCATAATCCAGATGTCATAATGTCCATTGTCGAAAAGTCCAAATGTTATAATGCCACAGTTTCGAATAGTCCAGGTGTCACACACAATGTCCAATTGTCAAAAAGTCCGAATGTTATAATGCCGCATTGTCCGATTGTCCAAGTGTTTATCATCAAAATTAGCGTACACTGCGATATAGCTATACAAACTGTTTTAACTATCAATATATCGATTCTAATATCTACAATAATTTATCCTAAATCAGAATTCTGAACAATCTCCAACATGTCGTACGCAAAGTTTTAGAAGATTTGGTGATTTACAAATCACGTGATTTTACCTACAATTTCATATGCACAAGTGCGTTCATTTTTTTCGAAGCTTGCTAAAAATGATAAATAAACAAAATATAATGATATTAAATATTAAATTATATTAGTTGGGTATTTTGATAACGGGAGAAGAAAAATCTATGTTTAGTGAAATTACCGTTACCAGGCAGGTAAAAGCACTGAACCCTGGGGTGTAGAATAAATAAAAAATGCATTTTTCTCTTTAGTTTTTTTCTTTCTTAGTTTTCTTAGAGCTGTAATTGAAAATTAAGAGTAAAAAGTTTTTACTATTCATTTTCAATTATAGCTTTAAGAAAAATTTATAATAAAAAGTATTTGAAGAGAAAAAATACTTTTTTTAATTTCCTGATGGCTCCTAGAGTGACATTTAACTATTCATATCAAATTAGGTTATTTTATCCGCTTCGTAGCGGTAATATTGAAATACAGCCTTAAACTACTTGACTACACAGGGTCTAAGATGCATAGGTAATGTTTTATTCCCAATAGAATCTATGCGTTTTTCATGGTGGGAGTATATTTTATATTTTTTTTATATTCAGTCGACTGATATTTTAGAAACGTTTACACTTGTTGTCAAATAGTTTTTAAAAAACTACATTTTACTCTACTTTTTACACTTGGTAAGCAATATTAGTTATGTTTATAAAATTGGTAAATTAATTTGTAATTTTAAAACTATACCAAATTGATTAAATTGTAAATGATTCGGTAATAATATTGTTTCGTTTTATAATGTAAATAAATAGTTTTATAATAAACTTTTCGTCTTCTTTTTGTTTTACTTCCAAACCAGACTTGTGTTCTTTGAATTTTAATTATTAAAAAATTTCAAACTGTTTAATTTACCCCTAAATAGGTGCATAAAAGGCACTAAAATTCATGTAGCACAATTTGTTTAAATAAAACAGCATAATGTTAAATGGGAACTTGGAATTTTGTAATTTCGGCTCTAAGAAAATTTTAATAACAAAACATACCTTTACCTATAAATATAACTACGAAATGATTAAAACGGTATTTTTGCACAAGTTCGTTGAATTAATAAAATAAACAGAACTCATAATTGAATAATTCGTTTATCAACTCAATAAACTTATTTGTTTGATAAGATAATGGAAACACGCAATAATATATTTCATTAATATTTTGTGAAGCGTTTGAGTACAACGCATTTTAGACTCTAAACAAAATGATTATTCCTTGCTTTGACTATTTCCGCAGAATTATAATTTGCAATCACAAAAATGACAATGATATTTCTAATGCTGATACAATACCCAGTGTGTGGACTGTTGGTTGTGATAATATTGTAAGTGTTATTGACTCCAATGCTTCTAAATGCAGGAGAACGTCATTTTCTATCAATACTGTCAGTAAAATTGTTGAAACGAGTGACTTGAACGATAAAATAATTGTTGAAAATAAGTTCATTTCTAATTCCGATGACAATAGTTATGTGAATGAAGACATTAGTACGGATTATTTTACTAAAAGGGAAAATGATCATGGTGAAAACGTTTCAGATAATAAAGTAATAATTATAAAAATAAGGAGAAAATTTTCAGAAAGTAGTGAAGAGGACAACTTTATTGATTGTGAAGAAGGAACTGATGTGAAAGTAAGTACCAAAATTATATTTTTGTATACTTTCTAATTTAGGTCTGATAAATTCTTCTCTTTTCTTGCATTTTAATAGCTACGAAGCAAATTATGTTTTTATTAGCTTAGTTTGAAACAAAAACCTTAACTCCTTAAGTAATTTGACAAAAGTACCTACTAAGGATGCACCGAAGAAAACATTATCTAGTTATTCCAAAAAATTTGTGTCATGAGCATTTTTGGAGATTTTTTTGATGAATAAATGGTCAACACGTCTTACTTTTTATGCATACTGTAATAATTGTTCATATTAAAATAATAATAATAAACATTATATTATTATATTCCAGATAAAATTATTATACAAGTTAATTATATCTTTAAACATTGTAACGTGTTGAGATGGGACAGTATTTGGAAAATCTAAACGATAAGAGATAGAGAAATTTGTTCAAAGGACTCTCGTCATTGATTGATTGGAGAAAATAAAATGTGCACTTACAGCTTTTGGCAAAATTACTTTTCTTGGCCGGTAATCGAACCTGCTCATTTCGCAAACTTCGGAATTCCAAGACAACACATTTCCATTTCCATTGATTTGACAAATAATGAATATTTTTAATACTTGTTCTTACAGCAACTCTATCGACTGATGCCATAATGCAGGACATAGCATGGATATAACGGATAGAAAAATTAAATTTGGAGCATATGTTGCATTAAGAAAGAATTTTTCGGAATTCAGTTAAGCGGAGTGTAAACTTTGGTGTCAAAACTTCGTTTACAACGGGGTTCTCAATATTATTGGAGTGCATTACAAACTAGAAAGGACCAATGAGAAACAAATTTCAAATTAGACAAGAATTTGAAAATATTCCTCAGGCCAGGATTCGAACCTGCGACCTCTTGCTATCACGACAAGTGCACTGCGCCACTGAGATACTCATCCGTTGAATTTTTCCAGCATACTTGTACACCGAATTTTTGTAACTATTTGATATAGTGGCTAGTAAGGCACATACTGTGTGAGGCCCTCGATATCGTTCAGTTTCAGCCCTTGTCGTTATAGCAAGAGGTCACAGGTTCGAATCCTGGCTCGAGAAATATTTTAGAACTCTTGTCTTACTTGAAAATTGTTTCTAATTTATCTTTTCTGCTTTGAAATGCACCTTCATTATATTTAGAGTTTTCAAAAGAGATGGATTTCGCTAAAAATACATAATCTACAACGGGCTGTTTATTTACGTATATATTCCAAATCCACGCGGATGCGCAGGTATCACGCGATATCTGAGATATCCTCTAATTGTTTGTAAGATTATTTTGGCCTTTCATTAGAATCTACACATGCTTCCTTGTTTTGAATTTATCATAGATCTATATTTTTTGGACAAAAATCACCTAAACGCGATCGCATCTCCTTGTGCTACGACGTAGCAAGCGCTACGATACCATAGTTTTCCCGCTTTGTAGACACGCTACGCCGTAGAGAGAATCACACGAGTATTATGATGTGGTACCGGCTAAATCTGAGTTTGGTTAGAATCTATACATGCTTCCTGGTTTCGAATTTGACATAGAGCTAAATATTTTAGATACCATTTATTGGGAGCTGACTATAACAAATTACCCTCACTAGAGGCTCATCCTACATTCCCAAATCTACCTACATATACTACACCTTGTTGGCCTATCGGAAATCCGGGACTGACCTAAACGTGATCGCGTCTCCTTATGCTACGGCGTAGCAAGCGCTACGATACAATAGTCTTCCCGCTTTGTACACTTGTAGACACGCTACGCCGTAGAGAGAAACACACAAGTATATCATGTGTTACCAACCAAATTTGATTTTCGGACAAACTAGTTTAAACTAGCAACCGTAGCTCAGGGGTGGAACGCTTGCCTCTCAGTCTTTGAGATCCAGGTTCGATCCCCGGCCGGGCATGCACCTATGAGTTTTTCGAAATTTATGTGCTTCCTCACCACTTGCTGAACGGTGAAGAAAAACATGTTTAGGAAATCTGCATGCCCTAAAAAGCGTGTATTTGTGCCCGAAGATCGGCAATAGGTACGTAATAATCGTCTGTTAAAAAAAGGCGTACCAAGTAGTGTCTATGACTTGCATTTCACAGTTCATACTTGGGAACCCCTCTGACATCCATTCGGGGATTCATGTCGTAACGATATGTAGTTTTACCTCGGCCGAACTGAACAGAGTGTCGTTAAGGGGGCGCAATCTTCTACACTGAAGAATTTTCGGGTTCGCATAAAAAATAAGCAGGAAAGCGGTTCTGTGACTCGCCATACCCAAAAGTCTAAGTGCGCCTACCGGGTTCCGCGCACCTACCTGGGCTCTCCTGCGCTGAAGGATAACTGAGATGTCCGAAGAACTAGTTTGGCCTGGGTAACTTGACGTCCAGTTGGTTAGCTTGTGACCACGACAGCTTACAGGGGCGTCTAAACGTCAAGCACGTATCTCAGAAAAGACGGACGTTTTCACGTGTTCTCTAGGTGAATTCACAAGGATAACTTCGCAAGTTTTATGTTCTTAATAGGTTTGTGGGTAATTAATTGTTTTTATGGCTCTTTGTCCTTTCATTTTATTATTGTGTAAAATCAAAATATATGTAGGTAAGTTATTTGTTTTTGGGCATTGGATGTGTGTGTTGTATATTCGTATTATGTGTTAATTTACTATTGAATTAGGTCCTGCCTGTAACATTAGTGTAAGTTTCTTAATAAATAAAATGAATAAATGTTTTTATTCAACGACAAAGACCCTGGTACAATGTGCATAGTTAAAATCTCATACTAAATTTTGATTGTTTTTAGTGATTGATGACGTTTAAAAGCTAAGAAGTCGTCCTTTAATCACGTGAGGTTTGAACAGGGGAAGGGGTAAAAGAATATCATAATTGATTAAGATTATGTTTTATTGCGAAATCCATCGCTTTGAAATACTCTAAATATTAATATTAGAGTGCATTACAAACTGGAAAAGATAAATTAGAAACAAATGTAAAGACAAGAATTTCAAAAAATTCCTCGGGCCAGTATTCGAACCTGCGACCTCTTGTTATCAAAACAAGCGCGCTACCGACTGCGCCACCGAGGTACTTACCTAGACCGTTGAATTTTTCCACCATACTTGTCCACCGAATATTTTTGTTACTATTTCATCTAACCAGCTTGTAATGCACTTACTGAACGCTCACCAGGGCGTTATGTGATTTCACGCCTTGTTCTTAGGAACAGATGGCGCTGTCGTCGCTACAATATGTGTTGCTTCAGACAGTTAAGAAATTCACAGTTCTCATTAAACAAGATTATGTTCCTATCTGTTCCTAAGAACAAGGCGTGAAATCACATATCACATAACCCTCATACCAAACTTGATGCCTTTAACGGTAACTTCACCAAGCCACTTGACTGGGTATAACTAATATTGGACAAAACTTAACATTATAAATATCTGGGCAGCTTTACTGAAAAAAAGGAAGTCGTAAACGGATACCATCGATTTTTAGTAGAGTTAATTATCAAATTCCTAGCCGAGTTCAAATTTCATCGGAGTCCATAAATTAAATTTGCTATTAAGCAGCCAGCCGGTCACTAATCAGTCTGATTAACGCCCGAGGATCGTCCGAGTGACGTTAATGGCTAAATAATAAAGGGCTCGTGTGGCTGTTGGACGAGGTCGGTAGTGCGGAGGGTGCGGGGAGGCGGCGGGTTCGACGGGCGGCGGACTTCCATTGAGGCGCGCGTCGCGGCGGCGCGGCGGGCGGCGGAGTGACGTCACATCGCCGACGACGTTCGCGCATGCGCCCGACTATCGAGCGGCATGTGCCACTCGCAGCCGGCCGACCACTCCGCCCGCAAGAATCACACTTTTTTATTTTCCCTCCGAACGTAGTGACCGCCGTGACAACCCAGTTTTAACTGAAAACCCGAACAGTTTCACGTTAGCGCGTTCGGGGTTGATATTTCGATCGGCGCGCCAGATTTCAGGTCCACCGCCCTGCCCTGTGAGATCGAATCCAAAATGGCAGGACGAGCCCGCCTGCCTCGCGAGTACGCCCGCTCCCGAGCGAGGATTTGTTCGTGAACAGTATGTGTCCGGTTATATAAATGTTACGCAAGCTAAGGACGGAGTGCCCCCAAGAAGGTGCTACTATTGTTTTGAGAGTAAAGACACGGCCCTGGTGCAGTGTGCCCGAGTGCCCATGTAACGCCCGCCACCATCGACCACTCTCGTGAGTACCACCCATTCACATCCTCCTTTACTTTGTAAGTCCAATTCCCATCCTTCGCAAAGGACATTGTGGAGATTTCATACAAAGTTGGCTGTTTAGCATGTGGGAGTAAGTATCGATCGATTGTTCGACGGTGGGTGAGATTGCTTATATTTCCTGTCAGAATAAAAAGTAGTGTGGGATTAGATTAGGGTAATGTGAAACTAACGAGGTTGGACGGTGCGGCTGCTAATCCGTGATTTTCGGAAGAGTCCGCTACGCGCGCTGCTAGCTCCAATAGCCACCCGTACTCTGTGTTCATTCCTTCGCATGTAGAGTACCGTCTTTATTGATCAATCTTCTTATTGTTTTTGGATTCCGTCTATATTTGATGAACTTGCGTTCGTTACGTTTATGTAACAGGTTGAGATTGATTGTATTGGGAACTTATTCGTGTATTCGGAACGCAATCTTATAATTTATTGATCGATTGTACATTCACTGTTTTTCAAAAATGTAGAGTTTTCAAGGTACTATTACAGCTTTTGAAAATATGTTGTGAAATTTAAGGAGATGAGAGTTACTTTTATTGTAATGACTGTATTTGGTAGCCAGAAATTGCATGAAATAAATGCCTTAGTCATTTGAGTTTCACCCCCGTTATAAGGAAGATATGAAAAGCTGCAATAAAGGCAATTTTACGGTTAAGTAGCCCTACTAGGAGGAGATAAAGATAAAACTTTTTAATTTTGTTAAAGCTGAAAGGGAAATTACGTTTCTAAATTTCAGAAAGTAGGTAGTAACTATTAGAGCGATATAAATTGAGAATTGCCATACTTACATAGCAATTTTTTGGAAATTTTATTTTTATATATTAAGAAGTGAATGTAGAGATCTGTAGTCTTGGGCTGAGCCTCAGGAGACCTCAGCATCTCATTTAGATTTTAGTTTCATTTAATATTATTTTTAATATTATTACAAGATGGAAAAGATCAATTTAAAACAAATTTTAAGTAAAACAAGTATATTGTGAAAAAAAATTCAATCTTGGATTTGAACCAGTGACCTCTTGCTTACAAGGCAAGTGCTCTGCCAACTGAGCTACCGAGGTACACATCCTAGATTGCTGAGTTTTTCCACTATACTTGTACACCGAATTAGGTACTTCTTGAAACACCAGCAAATTAACTTCATTTTGTTTATTAAAATTAGGCAACAACTAACTCAATGGTATTATACAATTAGTATCTAAGGTATACGAAGTTCACCGATAAATTTTTATTATTTGTCATCATAGAGGCCATATTATCGTAGTAACACGTTTTTGTAAGAACTTCAAATGGCTACTTTTAACGGCTGAATCTGTCAACCTTGTGACAGACGGGTCCCGTTTTGGTACCCTTCAGGTGCAAAACCCTGTAAATTGAAAGATAAATATTGACAAAGATTATTTTCTCTTGTTATTTACTTACTGTTGTTATTACCATATTTATTGAGATCAGGGCATGCATTTTATTTTCACTTTCATATAAAACATGATTTTGCACGACAGCGCTATTTTTAGGTTATACTGTGACACTCGTTTGTACACTCAGTTAAACGCTACTGTTTACCTTTTTGTACGATTACCACCTTTATGCGGACGTGGTATGAATAACCGTGGTACATTGTGACGTGTTGGAGACTGTACCCAGCACAGCATATACGGACCTACCTCTGTTATTGCAAGGATCACGCCATTTCTATTGTATAACTTATTGTTTTCTTGCTGCAAGCTGCAATGCTGACTTTTTAATCTTTTATAGTTTAATATGAAAAACATTATAATGAAATATAAGGTGACTTTTTTTCATAGCCGTTTCGTTTCGTTTCGTTTATATAAGGTCCTACAATAATAAGTATTTCTAGGGTAGATTGTATTGATCACTTCCAGAAGAAAAAAAGTGGTTCAATCAGCTGACTGAATTTCTATAGAAAGGCGAAAAAAAAGTGGGCGCAAAAAAATGAAAATTCGATGGAAAGTGGTATCTTAGCGATAGATACTCAATCACCTCTTGAATTTTTTTCACTCTGAATTGTAGGACCTTACATAATAAAAAAAATGAAAATAAAAATTGCGAAATTCATACAGGAGACTTGGTAAGTAGTCAGGACCAACGTTCTTTTATACCTAGGTGTACGAGTATAGACTTGTGACTTGCATTTTACAGTCCACATTTGTAAAAACCTTTGACAACCCCTCGCCTCGAGGTGTCATTTTTCTCAAACATGCTCGTCAATAGGTGCTTTTCTTTGCGAAGAGCTTCTTTTTTGCTCTAGAGGAAAAGATTATTGTATGAATATCCATTTCCTCCCTAGGGGGTAAAGAAATGAAAAACTTTTTATAATAGAGGCCAAAAATGCCATACATCCAAACCAAAATCGTTTTTTTTACAGTTTATCCCATTCCTTGACATGCATTAGAGTTCATGATATACGCAAAAATCTTGTACCTATTTCATTAATTTGCTAACTTTGGTGCCGCTACCGGAACCCGAGTTTGGAGCCGGCGCCGGCACCTGAGGCAGTCTTTCTTTTTTTTCTTCATATTGTCTATCTATGGTCAAAAACAGAAAACTTGTAAAGGTGGCAAATTGAGTTCAATTTTAGGCGTAAAAGTATCTTAATGTTTTACAAATACTTTTAAAAATATGTTGGTGTAAACGAAGTACTGTCAGTAGTTGCGTGCTAAATTCTGTCATAGAAAACTTGTTTCCAGCTAAAGTTTATAAATTCTCCATTAAATTGCTTGTTCTTTGCAAACTTTTTTTTTATTGCCATGCATTGTTTGAGAAGAGCACTATATATGCCTCGGCGGAAACGGGTTTTACCTGACTCGTGTTAAAGCACTCGCCTCGTCCGGAAATATCCTTCTTTCCACTACTCGGATATAATGTACTATTACAGGAAAAAATGCTTATCAAATTTTGGAAATCAAAACCGAGTAAAGCTCGCGCTCCGAAGGTAATTACCGTTATCAAATAAAGATTAAGACTGAATTTTTTTTTATTTCAGTAAACTAAAAATACAAACTTATCTTTCCGTACAAATTTTTTTGAAGAAACTGTAAAATTAAACAATTCTATAAGGAATTATGTTTTCTTACATTAAACTCTGTACTGGTTAATACAAGGGAACAATACTCGGATTTAGTCGTTTTAAACGACTTTTTTTATCGTAAATATCACACCCTTTTCCCATGGGGGTGGGCAGTAACTACAGTATTCCATCTGCAACGAGCGTTTTAAATTGGTATATTTTAGTTAGTAGCGATGACAGCGCCATCTGTTCGTTAGAACAAGGCCTGGAACCGCATGACGCCTTCATGAGCGTTCAATATGTGCATTACTAGCCGGTCTAACAAGTAGTAACTAAAAAAACCGGTCAAGTACGAGTAGAACTCGCCCCCTGTGTGTTCCGGTACCATTCAAATAAGCTACTAGACTTAAATGATTTCACAAAAAATTGCAAACTTATCTTTACCTACAAAATATATAAAACAAAACTGCAAAATTGTTTGCAGTTTTGTTTTATATATTTTTATTATACTTTAGTAGTCGTAAAGCCTACTTGGCTGTGATAGTTTAACTTTTAACTTCGTTATATCTACTAGTGCCGTAAATTTTTTCACATATGCAAAAACAATAATTTATCTGGCAGGGGGGGGCACACTTGACCCTAACAAATAAGCACTTTAAAGCTTAATATTTCAGAAAGGACTCGAAAAATGGATTTCACACACCAATACTATATTTGAACGATCTATCCAACGACACCCCACATTATGGGATGTACGACAAAACGTGTAGAGAAGGTAAAATCAGTTTTTTTTTCAAGATTTTGTTTTTCGCCTTTGTCGGCGTGATTAATATGTATACCTATGCCAAATTACAACTTTTTAGTACTAAGAGTCTCTGAGATAAGCCGCGGAAAGACAGATGGGTGAACATAGTGAAACTATGAAGTCCTTAATGACTACGAAACCCTAAAAGACGACATGTTTGTTGGAAAAATTTAACGGTCTAGGATGAGTATACAGGTACTTTGGTGGCGCAATCGGTAACGCACTTGTCTTGAGATCACGGATTCACAATAAAGGCCCATGATACCTCAATTCGCAGTCCTGCTCTAACGTTTCTGCTTTTTAACTATCTATCCTACTCTAATCAGATGCCGCGCACGCAAAAACATCAGTTATTTTGAAATAGCGGCTACAGAGACGGTTTTTTTCATTTTTATGGAACAGTCTGCAGCTGCTTTATACTATATCAGTTATATTATGCAATGTTTCAGATCTAATTTCAAGTACTCATTGAATGCTATCGGTTTATTGTACGGTTAGGAGGTAACTTTGTAATTTTTTTCTATAGAGAAAATTTAATGGAATCAAGTTTTCAAAACGGCATGGACATTAGTCCTCAACTTTATCATACTAGGTGAAATTAAATCAACCGACCAAATTCATACTGGAGACTCGGTTAGTCATCAGGAACAAGGTTTAATGACCCTCCAAGTGAAATACGAAAAAAAATTTTTTTTTTCCCGTAGAACCTGCACTAGGAATTGTACTTAAACTAGTCCAACAAGTACGGGAGCAAAAAAATTTTTTTTTTCGTATCTGGCCAAAAGGATTACTGAACCTAGTTCTTGATCACCAACCGAGTCTCTAGTATGAATTTGGTCGGTTGATTAAATTTCATCCTACATATTAATTTCAGGTATAAAACACGATCATGCGAAGCGAAGTGACGTATTAAACACCCTTAAGATACTGACCTGAAAATTTTTTTTAAAAATCGCAAGTGGTATTATGTCTCTAATTGTTCTTTTCTAGTTTGTAATGCACTCTTAATTATGTTTAGATCATCGCAGTTGCTATATCCGCATATTTTAGAGAAGTTAACCTAAATTCTGCAACCGCAGTTTTATAACTACCTACATATAGACACTTAAATAAATAATAATTCACGTACCTAGCACGTAAACTTGAGATTCAAAAGTATCTTTTAGAAATTTTCAGTAAAATCCTCGCGTAGAGCGCGGAACGTGCTTCTCTAGTAAATTCTGTAAACGAAGAGATACCGTGTGAGCCTTCTGCGGATACACTAGATACCTTATGTACAGACAATTTGATATATAAACGTTTTATTGACTGCATTACGGCGTTTTGTTCGAGTAAGTCA
Source organism: Ypsolopha scabrella (assembly GCA_910592155.1). Taxonomy (NCBI): domain Eukaryota; kingdom Metazoa; phylum Arthropoda; class Insecta; order Lepidoptera; family Ypsolophidae; genus Ypsolopha; species Ypsolopha scabrella. Next base: position 16,742,737 of record OU342980.1, read on the forward strand.
GATTATATAACCACTATAAAATTCTTAGACGAAATAATCTATGAGTGCTGTATTTTATTCTATCTTTATCTATTTTCTTTATCCTAATAATAAAGTAGTAAAAAAGTCGTGTCTGTACATAGAATATTTTCGCAAAATTTTAAATTAAATGGGTTATTGGTACACAGGCTTATTTGTATGTATGTATTTGTGTATTTAAGTATGTATTTGTATTTAGTATATTTATAATTAGATTATAGATTTAGAATTAACTTAGAGTGTACCTATGCTCTTGTGTTAATTTCTTCAATAAAAATGTTTTATATTTTCCCAAGGTTGACTGGAAGAAATTCCTTTTAGGAATAAGTCCGCCCTTGCCTTCTGTCTGTTCTTTGTATATTTGTAAATATCTTGTTCTGTGTGCAATAAAGTGTTTATTCATTCATTCATTCATTCATTCACTCATTCATTCATTCAGGCTGCAACAAAAAATTTTAGAAATTTTGTCTTCTTGTATGTTCTTTAACTCGAGAACTACTCAACGGATATAGATGCGGTTTTTTCATTATCATTTTAGTCCATCCATCTATCCATCAGCCCATGTTTGTCCACTGCTGGACATAGGCCTTTCCCAAATTTCGCCACTCATGTCGGTCCTCCGTCCTCCTCATCCAGCTGCCACCCACAAAGGACTTCAGGTCGTCGTTCCAGCGGGCACGATGTCGGCCTACGCTACGCTTTGCTGTACGTGGTCTCCATTCTAAAGCCTTTCGGCCCCAACGGGCATCATGTCGGTGACAAATATGGCCTGCCCACTGTCACTTCAACTTACTGATTCTGCAGGCTATGTCGGTTACTTTCGATCTCCGACGGATCTCCTCATTTCGGATTCTAGCCATCAGAGATACGCCAAGCATAGCATATCATTTTAGTGACCCTGGTCAACACATAGGGTATGAGGGGTATTCATAAGATACCGCAGAAGCTGAAACGGGCCAATGATTGAATAAACGCGGGTGGAGCCACGGAAAAAGTCTAGTCTAAAATAAAACATCAAGAGTGGAGAGTCAACAATAGTGATGATTTTTAATTTTTTATTGATTGTTTACAATATATTAAATTTTTAATCAATAATATAGGGCATTAGGTGTCCCGGGATTGAGCACCTGATTTTAGATCAGGTAGATCAAATTAGTGCGGACAGAGCCTGGCTATTACGACAGCCGAAATATGACGCGCTTTCGAAAAAACAGATTTTTTAATACCTTACTCGGCTTCTAGTTGGAATAAAAACACGTTTTTGGTTTCAGAATCGCTAGATTTTCAAACAAATTTTTAAAAGATAAAAACCAAATAGATCCCGAAATCGAAAGAATATCAATAAAAAACACGGAGCAAAATAGAGGGTAGCAGAAGATTTAATTTACAGTAAATAATACCCTTAGTAATAACCCTATTACTAAGACTCCGCTGTCCGTCCGTCCGTCCGTCTGTCACCAGGCTGTATCTCATGAACCGTCATAGTTAGACAGTTGAAATTTTCACAGATGATGTATTTCCTTACGGAACCCTAAAAAACCGGTCAAGTGCGAGTAGGACTCGCCTTATGGGGTACCGTTTAAAATACAAACTTATTCCACGAGCAGCTATAAGCCACCAAACTGACTTGACACTTACAATTTATTAAACTTAATGTATCTAAAGGGTCTAATTAAATAGAGTATCAGTTTCTTCTTAAGGGGGTAACTTTTTACCTTGGTGCAAAATGCATATCATAATATTGTTTTCCTTACTTTTGAATAAAACGTATGCAATAAATGTGTTTTAAAGCAACTTGGAAATAAATTATTAATAATAAAGTCTTCACAAAAAATTAACGTACTTTAATGTATTACATTTTGTTTGCATTACATTAACAAACTTAAAAGCGTGTTTTCATTTGTAATGTAATGCAGCTAAAATGTAACGCATAAAATTGAATAATTTTCATGTGATCACCTAACTATTAACAAGCAGTTTGCGCGAATTGGTTTAAAACGCATTTATTGCATTCTTTTTATACAAAAGTAAGGAAATAGTACATTACGATACGAGAGCGATGAAACGTATGAAAGTTTCTCGCACGAGTTTCGTATAATATTTTACGCACGGTGTGCTATAAACAATATTATGATGTGCATTTTGCACAGAGATCCTCCGTTACCACCTTAAATAAATAAATAAACGTGTGCTATAGACCTAATTGTGGACGGAATTTCTAGTTTCTAACTGGTTATCCTGTAGGTTTTCATGGTGATTCAATTTGTATGAAATTGTTTACGTAAAGCGCAATAAAAATTTTTCAGTTTTGAGTTAGAAGCCTGATTTTTAACAGTTATATGAACACTCTTACACATACACTCTTACACATACGCTCTCTCACATACGCTCTCTCACATACGCTCTCTCACATACACTTCCACACCCTCACACACATTAAGATAGTACTAGAAGTAGTTTATCTGTAACCTTAGACTATGGATTTGAAGGAGCGGGGTCTTCTGGAACAGGTATTTCTATACTTAATAGAAGGCCCCAGCATTGTAAAATTATCTATTCCTGGTTATTATTCCTGGTTATAAGAATAAATATTTTCAACTTGATATCTCCAACGAGGGCCAAAAAAGGAAAGACAGACGGGCAACAAAGTGATCCTTTTAGGCAGGGGTCACCAATCGCCGACCTATTTGATGCGGACCCAGAAGAATCTGAGAATATCAGCATAAAGACTTCAAACAGATTGTTCAGAGTAAAAATTGATATTTTTCGCATTAATATTAGGTACTTTCTTTATATATTTAATTAAATGTACCCTTAATAATAAAGTATTCTGATTTCATTGATATTTTAAATGTATGTAGCTATTTATCATCTAGCAAACGGACCCGCAATGAAACTAATTACTGATTCCCGCTATAAGGGTGCTGTTTTTTCACTTCGGAGTACGGAACCCTAAAAATAAACTGAAAACCTGTGGTATTTATTGCAAATTTATTGGTTTGCGATCGTAACATTTTATTTGAAGCCACGTGAAGGTTTCCTTAAGGGCACACGACGGATGGACAGCAATCAGGGTAAGGTTTAGAGGCGTCTGGCACCAGCTTGCAGCCAGGTGGAGGGGCTACAGATCCACATCTGAAAAAGTCATAAGCTCAGCTGTTGAAAAAATTAATTACATTTTTTTTGTTTGTCCCGTCTACATGAAAACTGGCATATTTTATTTCTGTTTTCGTCAAAGCATCGTATTTTTCAAAACATTTAAACTGTTTCGTATAGGTATGTTATTTAAATCGTCCCCAGTTCTATAGCAGATGAAACTGCCGAATATTTTGGCAAATATATAAGGTGACTTTTATTTGTACAGCCTAACTCATACTGGAGACGTGATAAGTGATCAGTAACACGGATTGATAACACTTTTTGCTAATATCGCAAAATAAAATCGGGGCAAGACTTGTGTTTGTAAGAAACACAAAAAAAATAATTCACTAATTTCACAAAAAGGGTCATCAAACCTTGATACTAAGCACTTATCGAGCCTTCAGTAAGAATTTGGCTGGATAAATTAAAGTCACCTTATATAAACGAATTCGGTGAGTCCCGTATTCCTAAATCTATACTAATGATAAATTGTAAAAAAGTCGTGTCTGAATGTTTTTGCGAAAATCTAATTTAAATCGATTATTAGTATTATTAGTATAATCCTCCCGAAGTTATTCGGGAGAGAGTAAGAGAAAACAGCTCTCAGGCAAAACCAGGCGGCCCACCATTGCCTGGGACCGATGGATGGTGGTATATCCATCCCCAATTGCCGGGCCTTATATAAAACGGACTGGTGACGGGCAGCGGCGTCACTGGTGCAAGGGTTTCGGCACCGCGCTCACCAACCCACCTGCCCAGCGTGTGTGAGTATGGGCATTTCTTCCAGGGGGACCGCCAAGAGTGGCGTAATCCTGGAAAGGCCTATGTCCAGCAGTGGACGAAACAGGCTGATGGATGGATGGATCAAAGCCAAAACAACAATTTTTTGAATATTTGTCTGTCCGTCTCTCTGTATGTATGTGATGGTCCGTTTTAACTCGAGAACCACTTAATGGATTTGGATGTAGTTTTCTTTATTATAATCATAGTGACCGTGGTCAAGATATAGGCTTTAAGGAGGTGTTCATAAAATAACCACTAAGCCGAAAACGGGGCAGATATTGAAAAAAACGCGGTAGGAGCCGCGACCAAATGCTAGTAATTTATATAATATTTATACTGATGACGGAATTAACGAATACTCAAACGTAATGTAATGTAAAGACTTGCTCAATGTCATGCAAAATAAAGAAAACGTTTATAAACGAGTTATAAAGGCCAACGTGGCATTTTGAAAGATTAATAATACAAGTTGCTGCTGCATAATTTAAGACGACATAAGTAGTGAAAATTTAGATTTTAAAACAGTAGAACTCACTACAATACTTATAGATAGGGTTCTGAGGAAAAACCATTATAAATATATTATTATAAAAAAATATGAATGAGGCCTTTTCCAAGACGATAAAAGAGCCCAAAATGTGATAGAGAAAAATTCGGCTTAGGCGTCATCTCGGCCACATAAAACTCGGCCGCACGGCCGATTTGACACCGTTCATTAAATCAATTTTTTGGGGGGTCAACTCGGCCGACAGTGAAAATTTGAGGTAGGTGTGTACAGTCCACACAAGAAGTCCTTAGAAAATGTAATATGATTTAAATTCCTAAGACAAATAACGACGTGGCTTCAAAATAAAGCCAAATATCAATATTTAAATGGGTATATATATTTAATATAGTATAAAATCAACATCACGGAAATATTAACGAATAGTATACCTAATAGTTATTAATCTAATCACCAATAGGTATAACAAATTTTCATGCTGCAGGTTTTTTTTAAAAACCTTATTTGAATATATTTAAAGTAAACACGTTAGACAGAAACAAATACTATATGGAAAAGAAGAGACAGGTAAGACTTATCATATCATGATTTCAACAACACATGTTCTTTTCTGGTTACGAGATTGCTTTTAATTTTTTTAATAGTTTTATTAGAAGTTTTATAGTAGTTATTTGGATCCAATCTTTTCTTAGATTGACTGTACTTTGTATGTCAGGCCGAGTTGACCCCCAATAAAATAGATTTAATCGAAAGGTGTCAACTCGGCCGCGCGGCCGAGTTTTACGTGGCCGAGATGACGCTTTAGCCAAAAATTCGATGCATCGAAAAAAATTGCAAAGTGAAGACTGTTTTTTTCACTTTAAAATAGTAGTCCGTCCAAAGTAATAAAGTAAAAATAACATAAAACCATATAAACCTGATATCCAAAACATAAAAACGTTTTTTTTTTACACTCTCGTGTGAGTTTGTATTAAATATTATTCACTAAAAGATATGTTTACCTCTTTCGTTCTGCCATGGACATATATTGCGCCTTAAGTACTAATTTTTAAACTTATGCTAAATACTCCTACAGACGGATAAGTGATTTCGTCTTTTGATCACTATAACCCATTGACCTCTCATAAACAACTAGACTCAAAATCTCGCTCAAAAAGTATCCATGTGATGCATTTTGTCACTACTATGGGGTGACAAAATCGAATGACGATTTCGTACAACTGACATTGCATCTTATGTTAACGATATAACGTCTTAATTTGGTTGAAGCATTTTTGCTACTATGCACGTCGCAAGTTCGGACATTTTTTGACAAACTTTTCTTAGAGACTGTCTGTCTGGTTTTTTATGAGAGGTCAATGCTATAACCTGACAAATTTTACTAGGCGATGGCGTATTCTTCTTTCTGCAACCGTTGTTGATAATCATAACCGAACGGGTAACCTTAACCCAAGTCACGCATTGGACACCAACTATGATATTTTACATTAAATTCCGATTACTAGTAAGGTTATTTATATAAGGTCCTAAAATTCAAAGTAAAAAAAAATAATGGATGATAGAATATCGCTAACATAGGCCAGATTTCACAGAAAAAAAATTTTCTTTTTTTACTTATTCCACAGAATATTTGACTAAAATTTTTTTTTCTTCTTGTATGTTATGAGTTAACGATGTACAATCCACCCGAGAATTATTTAGATTGATTTAATTTTAATTTTAATATTTTTTAAATTTTAGGTATAGTTTTTTATGTTAAAATTATTGTTTCTCAACATAATAACTATTTTTTTTTGCACTAATTATTATATAAAGACATATTGTTCGTATAGTAGGAGCAAATAGTGAAAACGGGATATTGATAAAATTTACAGTACACGGGTTTTCTTGGGCGAAAAATCGATCTAGCTAGTTCTCATCTCTGTGGAAAGTCGTTTTTGCCAGTTTTCACGAGCAAATTACCTATTCTGCCTTCGTAAAATTGGCTCAGTTGGTAAAGCGTCTGCTTGGCGCGCAAGAGTTCCCTGGTTCAAACCACGCCGATTTTTCTTTTTATTCTTGGTTTCTTTTTCATGTTCCGTAAGATTTGTACGTATTTGTCTCGAAGTATTTTGATCAACCGGAGCTCGGTTACCCCTTTACTGCGTATATAACATACAATACAGATGATACTCACGATTCATAAAAAATATTGTCTCCGCCACAACGGTACTGCATGCAGCTTTCCTTAGAGGCAGCAGTATGCCCCACCATCAAAACGCGATCCAGTTCGGAGATGTAGCAGCCCGGCAGTTGCTCTGTGGGGAAAATATTACATGTATTTATGTTAATGTAAGTTTATTTCTCCTATTTTCCTCTGTGACGCTCATTGATCTACGATTTTCAAAATAGTAAATTGAAAATAAATAAATGCGAATGTTTGTGTGTGTGTATGTGTGTGTGTGTGTATGTTTGTTACCCTTTCATGCAGAATCGGCTGAACGGATTTGGATGAAATTTAGAATTGGTATAGCTTATACCCTAACTTAACACATAGGCTTCTTTTTATCCCGGAAAAAAGCATGTTGTTAAGCCGAATAACACGCGGGCGGATCCGCGGCCAAAAGCTAGTTTTAAATAAAAATTGATTGGCCAAATGCGAGTCGGAATCATGCACAAAGGGTTCTGTACCACCAATTTGCCTGTATCCTCTTAATGATTGAAAGAACATCGGACAAAAATCACGCGTCGCATGATTCTAGACTGTTAGAGCCTTCGCTTGCACTCCAAACTAACATTTGAGAAAGTAAATACGTTTCCGGATAATAATTTTCTATTCTAACCAGTGACTGCACTATTGTTAAAAACATGAGACCTTCGTGTTTTATTGAAAAAATATCAAGTTCATTTAGTTTATGTGATTTTGTAGGTACCACGACCAGTTTTCCCGCGATTAATGTCATTCAAATATAGTTCCTACACAATTGCAATATGAGAGTCTGTTGCATGTAAATTGGTAAATTCGTTAACAGGTTTTCTTCGTTTAAATTATAATTTTCCTTACTGATTCATTCTCAAAAGCGAGCGTATACAGCTAGTAATAATACGTCTGTGGTAAACAGGCTGATTCATGAAATGTGCATTACAGATTGGGCAAGAAGGAGCAAAATGTGTACCTAGATTATTACTTAAAATAACAATTTTCATCAATGCTGTCAGAGTATACTGCATGCGAAGTGTTTTTTATGAACATTTGTCTGAATAAATACAATTTTTTCAAGGTAATTTGTTTGGAGACCACCTTGGGTTAATTATTTTATTTTATTTTTGTTCTACATGCCATAGTAACACGAATTTACGACCTATTACGACTGAAACTGTAGACCCATGTAACAAACGGACAGACAAACAGCGGAGGCTTAGTACCATTTTGCACTCTTCGGGTCATCATCATAAATTTAAGAGCTGTGCTCTTGTCGGTGAAGTCTTCTCCATTCACTTCTGCACTCCGCCTTCTCTTTAACTTCCTGATACGACACTACATTTACTTTTTCTTTCACTTGATCCATGAACCTCCTGGGCCTTCCTCTCTTTCTTTTCCCCTCCACTTTTCCTTCAATTATGTTTTTGATATAATTGTCGTGTCGTATCAGATGTCCCAACATCTTTCCCCTTCTATTATCTATAGTCTTCAACAATACCCTAAAAACTAAACTAGTTGGGAGTTTGGAATTTCCGTGTTTGTGTACTATATTACCTATGTATATAGGTATACTCTATTTAACAACAAAAACTGAAATTTAGTCATACAAGGAGTAATTACTTAATTAGTGATCAAGTGAATTTTGCATTTTGTTTCATACGTTTCATTGGTTAATACAAAATTGAGTTAAAACTTTTGTTTAATGTTGAGTCGTGTCATAGACTAAATAGTACAAGTACTACTTCGTCAATGGTCTTATTTACTGTCTATAATGCTAATGAACTCTCAAGATACTTACTCGCACTTGACCGATTTTTTCTTTATAATCACAAAGATATCATAACAAAAAAACCGTTTTTAACAAATTTTTAAGCTATACTTTTTTATTGAAAATTTGTTTTACGTTTGCATATTTCTTAAACACCTATTTTATTTCGCTATTATGACATCATCTATAAGACTAACTAGTGCTTTCCTTTAAAATTATTTTAAATTTTTGAACTTTGCATTAAAGATGGCTGACATTGGTTTCTGTACAAACATTAGGCAACGTTTAGATTTTTTTTTTCTAGCCACTTACCTAGTCTCCAGTATGAAAAACGAAAGTCTGTCTGTCAATCCTAAAGTTTTTACTTACGGTATTTCGCAGGTTTAGGTTCCAAAGGCCCAATGGCCTGAGCAGCAAAGGCAACTGCCATCAAAGCACAAAACACTACTGTTTTAGACAACATCTTCCTTATTACTACTATCTTTGACTCAGTATAATAGCTTTGAGATAGACTAAACAATTCAACCAATGCCATTCAAGAAACCGGTCTACAGCGAAACAAGATTCAGTGTGAGCTGTTTTCAATATACATGTTGCAGCAACAAAGTTTTTATACTGATCTCTTTTGCACGCGTGAATAATACCTACTTATGGGAAAGCACATGGGTCAATTCGTTGTGTTGAGAACTGGATAGCTCAGTTGGTAGAGCAATCGCCCGGTACGCTTACCGGAGGTCCCGGGTACGGATAGCTCATAACGTCCCGATTTACTTTCTGATTTTCTATATCGCAATTATATAAATTTAACCTTTATATATCTCTGTCTGTATTATCCATAAAACTTTTTCCTCTCTCGTGGTGTTGTTGTCTCTCTGAGTAACTTTTGAAAGGTAAATAATTTGAAGGTAATTTTTTTTTGCGTGGCCTCATTGTTGTATGACTTAAACGCTTCAGTATGGTTATAAGCTTCATAATGCCTCCTATAATACTCAATAAATATAATTTTCTTCAAAAAACCAGTTAATGGCTTTTATTTGTCACTTTTTATTTTTATTAAATTAACACACATATATAATATAAAGGAAAATTTGCTGGAATGAAAAATAAAATTATGACATATACATGAAACGTAAAAAACACTGACATCTTTTGACATAACTTTTGAGGAGTTGTTAATAGCTGTTGTAGTTGCTCAGAGTAGATGTCAATAGATGTCAGTATTTTTTACGTTTCGTGTATATGTCATAATTTTATTTTCCTATAATACTCATAATAATAGAACCTTAAAAGTAAAAGAAGGAAGGCACAAGTTCTCAGCAGAAGGTTCATTTTATATTTCACCGAAGTTGTATTCTAAATCAACACTAATGAAATTTACCAGAACCCAGGGAGTCCTAATGTGGGGATTATATAGAGTGTGCAAATGACATTTTCAAATGTCAAATTGTCAAACTACCTGTAAAAATTGTAACGCGCATAAAAAATTGTTTTGTATGTTTTTCTTTTTTTGTGCAAAATAAAGTTCGTTTGTGTGTTGGGGATAATCTCTGGAACAAATTAATTTTTTTTACACCGTTGTAATGGTTTCACTCTCTCTTCACTTGAACATAATGCTATAGTTTGTGCCCTAGGGACATTGCCAAATCTTCTATCAAGTTAAACTAAACCATACAACTTTCCTTAAAGCTAATAATAGAGATCTACTATCTCATGCATATTTATGTATGATGTATGTATAGCCTTATATAGATTTACCATATTTATGTATTTATATTATATCCCGTCCTCTATTTTTGTGTATACATATATATTATATTCAATACGTTTATTATTTAATATTTTGGGCACTACCCTACATTTTTTCTGCAATGCCTTAGATTAAGTGGAAAAAAATGCTAAATAGCATTAAGTTCGCCTCTATACATTCATTATGGTATTATGAAATAAAGTATTTTTCATTCATTCATCTACATAAGCTCTGATTGTAACGACAACTGAGATTTCTCGTACTTTAGAAAACCGTTTTTATTAAACAGAATGTAATGATAAATTTTTAATTAGAACATGAGTAGGTTCCATCTACCTCGTGCGTGTCTCAAGTTTTTATACCAATGTTGAACTATCACATCAAGGTATTTGTATTATAATCCAAACGGTATTATAGAACCTGACAAACATCCCTAGCTTGCGGACATCAAACGATTTCCACACCCTTTATAAGGTGAAAGTATACGAGAGTAAATAGGGGAGATAAGGGGAAGGTTCTAACCGTATCTAAAGGGATCATTCTTCATTAGTTTACTAGCTTTTGCATGCGGATTTGCTCGTGTGGAAGTGTCTTGGTAGCGCGTAAGATAAACTATCGACGTTATTGGCTTGGTGGTTATTTTATCAACAAACTTTAAAGCCTATATGTTGACCAGAGTCAGTACGATGGTAATAAAAAAACCGCATCCAAATTTGTTAATGGGTTCTCGAGTTAAAAGAGAACAGACAGACACAAAAATTCTGAAAGTTTTAGTTTTGGCCTCGGTACCACACCCATAACGCATTTCATTTAATATTGGATGGATTCGATTGATGGTTCTTGGTGCAATATCTTCTTTATATTTGCTTGCTAAATATGTTTTCTTTTTGTTCTCTTTCTGTAATACGAAACCAGTAGCCTATGTTAGAATAAAAATAAATATATGTGGAGTAAAAAGTAGAAGAATTTGTGTATAATTTATTAATTTCATTTAAAATTTCGCAAAAGTATTTAATGTACAGACACGACTTTTTTACTACTTAATTATTAAATACCGAAGATATGGGTATAGTAGATATAGCCATAGATAGATCAGGTGCCTACCAAAATCATTAGAAACATACCGGATACAAATATATAGATTTATTCTTTCTGTCGTAATTTTATATAAAATTTTATATTCTTACTTAAAAAATATGCAACTAAGTCAATAAAACTTTAAAAAAACATTGTCCTGACATGAATTCATAAGGAGATGTTGGATGTGTTTGCGAGAATGGACGTTGAAGTACAAGGATGGTCCACACTCGTGTACCTACGTTTCACCAACGATTATTACGTCCCAACATTACTCCGGACACAAAATAGACCCACAGTTTAACTTAACGTACCTTCTGAAGCACGCAGACCGAAAACAAATATGTTCCCACGGAATTTGAACCCACGATCTCTGCATTAGTGGTTGAGATTATGGAACCACATGAGCACAAAGCCGGTTTACACAGACTCGGTCTGCCCGATATCTTTGAGTCGGTTGTCAACTGGTTGCCAGACAACGAGAAATGGATATACTATCGAATTCCGATTATCTAAGGATACGTTCGTGCTTAAAGTGACGTCACACTTCGTGACCAGTTCAATACACACTGAAGGCAATTCTGAAAGTTCAGTTTTATCCAAGTTTTTAGTGTTTGGCAACCAGTTGGCCACCGATACAACGTTATATAATAAGCCTTCGCGGTTTTCCTGTGCAACAATTCCAGCCAAAGATTGTTAGGAAGAATTCGCTTCAAGCGGTTAGGCTGCCAATAATTAATTCCCCTAATATTACCGTCATTTACATTTGTAATTTTTGATGCATTTTTAATAAGATGCACAATAATGAGTATTTGTTTGTTTGTTCATGAAGTATAAAATCGAAAGTCTTTCAACAAAAAGTAGGAATCCTGGCCCGAGGATTTTTTCCAAACTCTTGTCTTTACATCTGTTTCTAATTTATCTTTTCTAGTTTGTCCATCCATCCATCAGCCTGTTTCGTCCACTGCTGTACATATTCCTTTCCAGGATTTCACCACTCTTGGCGGTCCTCCTAGAAGAAATACCCATTGTCACACACGCTGGGAAGGCGGGTTGGTGAGCGCGGTGCCGAAACCCTTGCACCAGTGTCTGTTTATATGAGGCTCGGCAATTGGGGATGGATATACCGCTATCCATCGGTCCCAGGCAATGGTGGGCCGCCTGGTTTTGCCTGAGAGCTGTTCTCTTACTCTCCCCCGAATAACTTCGGGAGAATTTGCGAGTAAGATGGTGGAACCTCCACAGTCGAGCCCGGCATCAGCTCTACCACTTTTGTAATGCACTCTAATTAATAATATTTATAATACAACTCAAATCAACTCAATCGTCCCCTTAAATCTTATGCTGGCTGTCACACATAGACGTGAAGTGTGACACGAAACAACGAATAAGCTGATATGGCGGTCACTAATAACTGTCACGACACATGTGTAGCCGTGGTTTAATATCGTTCCTTACTTACATAACACTTTGTACCATGCACTCTAGTCATTGGTAATAGAGACTAAAATAGATCACGTTTTGGTCAATTTATTGTGGTACTTCCGATGTCTCGAACGCTGCAACGTCGAAAAGGAAATTAAAAAGTTAGTTCCAAGCGCACCATTTGGTCTTCTTTAAATTAGTTTTAGTTGGTGTTGAAACTTTGTAGTGCTACTGGAGTTAATGAGAGGCAATATATTTGTAGCAAGCAGACCTTGTAATAAGTAGAAAAAATACAGCGTTGAAAGGAACGTTTTTCTTGATTTTCCTTGAAACAAACAATTCTTCAAATTTCTTGTTAATTTTCTTTATAACATTCTAAGAAATTTTATATTTATAACAAGTTTGCAAGGATAGGTATAAAATCTGGCAATATTTTTGTAATTTTGAACAGCTTAATTTGATATTGTTCTAAAAACGATTTATTAATATAACAAAAAAATAGACTGTAACCTTCTTACGTAAATTTTAACTTTAACGTGCTGTTTCAGTTCTCGTTCCTAAAAGCACAATTTCATGATTGTTTTTCTTATCTTTGAATAAAGAATATTAAATAAGTATGTGGTTTACATATAGACAAATACACAATGCCTACCCTGGGCTTGGCTTAGCTCACTAGACCACTATCTATTTAAATATAGCAAGGTACAATACCACTATGTAGAGTCACATAAATATAGAAAGGTACAAGGTGGTAGAGCTGATGCTGGGCTCGACTGTGGAGGTACCACCATCTTACTCGCAAATCCTCCCGGAGTTATTCGGGGGAGAGTAAGAGAACAGCTCTCAGGCAAAACCAGGCGACCCACCATTGCCTGGGACAAATGAATGGCGGTATATCCATCCAAAATTGCCGGGCCTTATACAAAATAGGCTAGTGATGGACAGCGGCATCACTGGCGCAAGGGTTTCGGCACCTCGCTCACCAACCCGCCTGTCCCGCGTGTGTGAGTATGGGCATTTCTTCCAGGAGGACTGCTAGGAGTGGCGAAATCCTGGAAAGGCCTATGTCCAGCTGTGGACGAAACAGGCTGATGGATGGATGGATAGAGAAAGGTACACAACTATTTCAATATTATAATCAGGGAAGCTTCACCCGTTCCCGCGTCTTCTGCAATAAATTAATATCTTTTGCTGTTTCTCTTATAATTATCATGAAATGGAAAATTATTCTTAGTGTTAAGTGTAGTGGAGAACTGTGCCAAATTTACAGTTTTGTGCCTACCCTACTTAAAAATCCTATGCACGCCACTGTTTACAGCACTAACTACGCGAACATAGTTAAATTTCATGTCAACAGTATAAACATGCTTAAAAGTTGATAAAATTATATAACTTTGCTAAAAAAGCCTAACTGACATTAAACTATGGTCGCTTAGTGACCTAAACAAACATCTACTTAATACTTTTTATTCAAAAATAAGAGAAACAATAATGTTGTGTGTTTGTGGATGACACCTAGACCAAACCACCTTAAGTTATTCCACAGATTAAATCATAATATTAATAAAGTTCATAGCAAACTAGTTTTTTTTTTCGAATATCGTTTGATTAGGTGCGATTAGAACCCAAACCTATCGCGGTAGATTACACCTTGAACAGGTAGAATACTCGTATACATTGGTGAAACGCAAGTTTAACGTACATAGTACACATGTCAGGCTTCAATGATATATTTAAACCAGCCTTTTGCCTGCGGCTCTACCCGCATTGAAGTGAAGTTCCAGCCATTACTCGTTTCACTTCTATGGTCAAACCTTCCCCAAAATCCACCTCACCAACAATGAAAACTGTTTCAAAATTGGTTTGGTTGTTATTAAGTTAAATGGCTAAGATGATAAAGAACTACTCAGCTCCGTCACGCAACGTTAATGCTCTTACATTCTCTAACTTTTCTGAAAAAAGCTCTGCATATAGGAATCACTGAAAACCTTACTAGAATTTAGTTCAGAGGTATAAGTGAAAATACTGTTACAAATCTTCAGTCTAACGCTGCATTTCATATGTACAACAAGGAATAAAAGGATTACAGTTGGCACTTGAGCCTTTTTAGGGGCCGCCTTCACAAAGTGCGTTCTACGTTCCAAAGAACGCGTGTTCTCCTTGATCACTTGTGTGAGTGTGTAACTGTAAAAATTCAAGCCATCGCATAATAACCACAAAACGCAGAAAACGGAACGCAGAATGCAGAACGCGTAACGCAGCCTGTGCGGTCAGATCATATACAATCTGGAATATGTTGTAAACGCATTGTTATTAGGGTTCCCTACCCAAAGGGTAACCAACAGGCACATTACTAAGACTCCACTGTCCATCTATCTGTCCGCCTATCACCAGGCTGTATCTCATAAACCCTGAATGTTAGACAGTTGAAATTTTCACAGGTGATGTATTTCTAATAACAAATACTAAAAAACGGAATGAAATAAATATTAACAGGGGCTCCCATACAACAAACGTGATTTTTTGCCGTTTTTATAGATAATGGTACGGTACCCTTCGTGTTCGAGTCCGACTCGCACTTGGCCGGTTTTGCTTCTCATGCTATTATCATTTAAAACTTAGCACTGTTATTAGAACCGTAAGTAACATTCCACAACATTATATTACATATAACATTTAACAAAAAGAAATTACCTTTAAGGGCTAAATCTCAAATGGGTCAATTAGTCTAATATTGTTAAAAGCACCCTGTATCTTAGTTATAAAGCCTAGGCCCTCTTACCATTAGAACTTTAATGAGATCTGGCAACTTTCTAAATTCTTAATAACGGTCCTAAGTCCCATTTGTATTTACAACAACTAAACCAACATGTGGTTTGTTAACCAACTTTAAGCTTTTTAGAAACGTTAATTACTACGTTTTCGTGAAAACGAAGTAAACCTTTTTTTTTCACAAAGTAGACATACTTTTGCGCATTCAGATTCAGACATAACTTGACCTTGATTACATTCCTTAACTAGGACAGCATCCATAATCTTGCGTAACTAAATATCTGCAAACATTTTATCGACTTCTCCATAGAAAGCGCCCATGTCGGGTCGTCTGGCCATGATTCCCGTGGCGCCGACTGGTCTAGCAGGCTCCCGAGGGGTGGAAAACAGTCTTGGGGAACGAGGGGGGGTTTCAAGGGGCATGAAATCAGGTCACCGCTCTTTTCCGCCTATAGGGGGCGGAGGTGAGTGCCGCAGACGCGGCGGCGGCCACGAAGGTCCTTTGGCATTGTAAGATTGAATCGTTGCCTCAAAAGAGTTGGCTGTAAAAGTAGGTTAGAAGACGCGGCAAAATATATCAATTTCATTGTTATGATTATTTCATTGTTTGTGGTCAACCTTTTTAATATTTTCTTGTGTTGAATTACTTTAGTAACAATAATTGTAATGAATTATTAAATAAAGTACCTCTTTGCTCGTGGTAATTTCAATTTTAGCTGAGTTAACGAAGAAATTTGGATCATAGCAGTTGGGGGCCTGCAATTTTTTCGTTTTTACGGTATGATCAATAAATCAAAGTACTTACGTTCATCATACAAATGGAATATATATATCATGGAATATGGAAATAACACTGGGTCAAGTTGAAGTACTACACCTGCCATTCTCCTTTAAAAGTAATATTTGAAAAGGAAAATTCATGGAACCTACTTTTATAATTTTCTCCCTTGTTCGGAAAACACTTGCGGATTTATAATTTTGTGTTATTGCTAATTATTTTCCGGGGTTTCCAACCTGTAATTCTGCATCTATGCATCATAACTTTACTATTATACCCAACCAACAACATTATCAGTTCTTAATTTAACAGACATTTTTAAACGACCTATGTTTGTTCTTATTTGTATTCAAATTTACTATAGTTCTGACATATTGTTATATTGAGTTTCTGCACGGTTCAGGACATTATAATTTTATTTTTCATTGTTTGTCTTTTCTACCATAATGTGTATATTTTTTAATAATGACATCCCCATCACCAAACCCTCACTATTCTAACGGTTTGTACAACGTTGGTAGTACAATAAATTTTCGTGATAATTTGCACACAACGTTGGCTCAACTACCTTCCAATGTTTATCGGCCATATTTTGTTTGGAATTCGCCTATTCACTTCGTTGTTATTGTTAGTTTATTGCACGTAGTATTATTTATAACACCTCGAAATTTTAATAAAATATGTATTTAATAAAGCTCTTGTGAATGCTGAATAGCAAAACCGGTTGGCTATACTATAGAATCTTAATATTTATGTGGATAAGTACAAGAGTTTAAAATAAACATAACATTATGTATACAATTAAGGGAGGATCGAAATTTCACTTTTTTCGAATTCCATATTGTAATAGTGAAATAATATTAAATCGATCTATAAGTAGCTCAAATAAAATTAAATTAAAAATATTGGACTATATACATCTTCTGCTTGAGCGTTTCATTCAAATTATTGTTGAAGCCTATCAAAAAAATATATTTAAAAAAAAAAACATCAGTTAACTTATCAAAGACTTGGATTTATGTTTTATTGGCCGCGATAGAAGCCGTGGTTACAATGGAAAACTTATTAAAATTACCCATGTGAAAAGCATTTACTGATTTCAGTTTGACTGGCCTTGAAGTCACAATAATTTTGCTTCTAAATAGTTAAAGTACGTAACTAGATTACTGACTGAACTCCAAAGCCTATTAAAATTCTTTACCATGTAATTTTGAAGTTTGTATATGTACAGACCTACAATCTTAACTTGACATTTAGGTGAGGGCAGCACTGTAATATACACATGTCATATGATGTGGCCTTATTGGAAAGCGTCATTAGTTCTCCATAAACCACTGTCAAGTTGAGATTATATACTTCGAAGTTCACCTATAACAGTGGTGACTATGACTTCGTCGTTTAACTTGGCACTGAAGTATATAAACATTTTATAAATAGTACCTTATTATAACTCTGAACACATTTGAATTTAACTTTTATTTTCTCGTAGCCTAGTAATTTGTGCTTGCACTCTGCCAACGCAAACGGTCGGGACGCAGCTACGAGAATCGTGTAGCTGTATATAGAGCGACGCGTAGCACTATCGTAGCATTTATACAGTGTCGTTGCCGTTACTGTAATAAGTTGTTGTGTAGTGATAATTATATTATGCTTTTCTTGAATATTACTTAACTGTTTCTTTTTACAAAATCATCTTTATAAAATGTTTTGCGTTTGCATGAAAGTTTAAATTATAAATATTATTGGATTGTCTGTATAATTTACTTTTGATAACAAAAGTAAAACTTCCCCTTCAATTTATACCCTCATGTAAACAACATGCTTTACTAACTTTAATGGAGAATTTATCTTATGACTTTTGAAATACATCAATTCTACGTCATATCATTAAATCACTTTATCCGGAGTGACTTCAGAAGTCTCTTTAAACTTATTTAAAATTTTTGGAAGTTGGCTAAGAAATAGCCTAAATTTAATACCCGCAAACAAAGATATTTTACGTTATTGAAAAAAATTACGAAACAACAGTTGAGCGGCTGAAATGAAATCATCAATTTGTTTTGCCTTTCAAAGTGACCTTTATATTAAGTTTTCATTGAATAAGCTATTTTGTAAACATCTCCAGTCGAAGTTCTTTTTGTACTCGTAATAAGAACTATAATGCATAATTTGTGGGAAAGCACACAGAGCTCGATATCTAGCTATTTTTTATCGCGTATGACGTCATCCGTCGCTTCGATAGGGCGTGCATGGTAATCGACTCGGTTTTAACATAAAATCGATACAGAGCTTAAATTACTTAAAGATATATAATGGTATTTTGATAGAAAAGTTTACTTTTGCTAGACGCAATCCGTTTATTAAAGGTTTGTAAACAAAATGGTTGTGCCACTTTACTCGTACGGACGAATATTAAGAATATTGTAAAGGTTTTTTTTTTAAATGCATTTTCTACGAAATGTATTCTACGGTGTATGTTCCTTAGTTTATGCAATGCAAAATTAAAAATTAGGAGCTTATGTTTTAAGGTATTTCCTGGATAGCTCACCATACAAATGTATATATCCTAAAATAACTGAACCTGGATCGCAATGAGTGATTTTCTACCATATGCCAGCCTCTCACGCTTATTTTGGCCGTAGAAATGCCGTTAATTTAGAAAAGCAACTATTTACTAGCAGACTGGAAGGAATGGGACCTAAAGGACGAACACCTGAGGTGGACTGAAAAGATATCCAAAAATCTGGACGTTTTTTTGTATGTAGTAGTAGTAGGTAGCAATCTTAGGTCATATGATTAGCTTTGAACGCTTGTTCACATAAATTTGTACACTCCTATACTGTCTTTTTACTATAATATTATAAATTTTTCATTCCATACCCGGCGCCTCTACCATTTCAAAGGGACCGGGGTTGCTAAATTAAATGTTTTATTCACTTTTATACCATTTTTTCAGATCTCCTATAAAATTTTACATTATAATCAATACACTTTTGGCTCTAAGTTGATCTCTACCAGAACTCTGCCCGTTTTCTTTGTCTTTTTTTAGACATCCTTTCATTTTTAGAATATTTTGATAGATCTATCAATATGATGTCTAAAGGTTCATAAAGATTACCGATTGACAACCAATAACGAACCCAAAGAGTTATATAATCTAATCTAATCTTATCTAATCTAACGATATGACCTAAGATACTACAGTACACATAAACGTATGTACCATCCCACCAAAAACCATTCGAGCCGTCCTGGATCAATGCTGCATAGGGTTAAATACAAGTGTCGAGCACAAAAGGTGCTATTTTATTTACTACGTTACTGGACATGTAAATAAATGCTTTAAAATAAGCGCTTTAGCGCTCGAGAAAGTGAAAAGTGGACAGCTACTGGTCAAAGACACTGACGATGAACTCACAATACTCACTCGTGAGCATAAAAATGCAGTTTTAATTTAAATATAATTTGTTTCTGCTGACATACTAATTCTAAGTATACAGCACATAGCCCTAATCCAGGTTTAGGTGGCATTTTTAGCATTATAGTGAGGACACGGTGTCTAATTAGTGGCGTATTTATATACGTGGTTTTACTTATAATCTGTTATCAATTATAATATTTATTTAGACGGGTATAACGTGATCTAATTGATTACCTTTTGTTTGAGAAAAGGCGCCCGTGTTTGCCGTAGATCACGAGGAATGCAACTGCCTCGAAACGTCGGGTGCCTTTTCTCAAACAAAAGGTAGTAAAATAGATCGCGTTATACCCGTCTGAATAAATATAATCTTTACAAAACGCGAGAGTTAAAAGTTTCGTTATCAATTTTCTGCTAAAATAGCACCTATTGTACACGGCACTTGTATTTAACCTTACACGGCATTGCTCCAGAATGGCTCGAATGAGATGTGGTGGGATGACAAACGTTTATGTGTACATACAAAAAAACGTCATAAGCCGATCACAGAAGATCTTTAGAAATCCCCAAAGCACTTGCGTATATAAATTGTGTACGTATTAACAATGTTTTTGTTGTTGCACCTCAGAGAATGAGCTACGGTGGCGGCGACTCAGACGCGTTGTCCCGCAGGCTGCGCGACGCCGAGCGAGCCCGCGCCGACGCCGAGCGCGCACACGCCGATGCGCTGGCGCAGCTCCGCCAGGCGCAGCGCTCCTCGCACGACGCGCACAGCGTGGAGCAGCTGCAGTCCAGGGCACGGGAGCTGGAGAAAAAAGTACGGTTATAATGTTCCCATACGTTCAGTTGCTGCAGCTGTATATATAGAACAGCATAACCCCATTATTTACCTATGGGTGCCGTACTGATTGCCTAGTATTGGGCAAGCATGGTGGACTACTGCCCAAACGCTCCAGGATGGGGGCGGACCTGAGTCCCAGGAGTAGGTCGATTTTGAAGCTGATGATGTTGACCATGGGCGTCGGAAGGGGGGGCGAGGGTTGCAGCCCCCCCCCCCCCCCCCCCTCTGGAAAAAGGAATAGGACAGTAAAAAATAGGATTTCGTAGCACGACTAAAGTATACATACAGCGGACATAAGAGACATAGGGACAGCGGAAGTAAAGTACGTTTTTTTATTTTTCAACTATAAATCCCGGTGATATTTGAAAGGTTGCCCCACCCTAGACTTTCGTCTTCCGACGCCCATGATGTTGGCACTACCAATTAGACCACACATCTCTGATCTACATAAAATGCTCAACCTAGTGTTGACAAGAGGCACATTTTTTTTGTTTAAAGGGGGGTTATCCCATTTTGTCCCTTTTCAAATTCATTTTAAAATGATAAATAGGGATGATTAAATTTTGTAAAACATACTATATCACACTAATATAATAAAAGCGAAAGTTTGTGTGTGTGTGTGTGTGTGTGTGTGTGTGTGCAAATATTTGTTACTCTTTCGCGCTGAAACGGTTGGACGGATTTGGATGAAATTTGGAATAGATATAGCTTATACCCTAACTTAACACATAGACTACTTTTTATCCCGGAAAAAAGCATGTCGTTAAACCGAATAACACACGGGTGGAGCCGCGGGCAAAAGCTGGTATGTCATATTTCGCTACACGATTACGTACATTTTGCTCGATCTTATGAAATCTCAAAGATAGATCTAAACTATATGATCTAAATATCATTTCATTTGATCTGTATTAAGTTTTGGACAATAAAAGTTATACTAAAATAAACATCCTGAAAAATGTGACATAAAATGGCCGTTATATTAAAAACCCATCCCTCTGATTTCAAAATAATAAATAAAAACACCTCGAAACCGCGAGTTTTCTGAGCGGCCCGCTTCCGCCGAGCAGGATAAACATGTGTAAAATGAAAGCGTTGGAGCAAGACAGATTTCTCTGGATAAACTCGCCTTAAACGTTGAGACAGCTTCCATTTGGATATAAATGTTAAAAAACCCTGGTCAACTGTAGGTAGGAGTAGGACTCGCACCTGAAGTGTTTCGTGTCATTCAAATCAAATTTCGCCACTCATGTCGGTCCTCCGTCCTTCTCATCCTGTCGCCCCCCGCAACGTCCTTCAGGTCGTCGGTCCAGCGGGCACGAGGTCAGCCTACACTACGCTTTGCTGTACGTGGTCTCCATTCTAAAGACTTTCGGCCCCAACGGCTATCATGTCGGCGACAAATATGGCCTGCCCACTGACACTTCAACTTACTCATTCTGCAGGCTACGTTGGTTACTTTCGATCTCCTGACGTGATTCAAATAAGTTACGAGTATTAGTTTTCAATAATCTGATCAAAAATTACAAACTTATCATCACCTAAACTTATCAAATAAATCTGCAAAATAAGTTGCTCAAGTATTCTTGTACGGAACCCTAAAATTGCATCATGAATCGGCGTTTCCAGTTTTGTTTTTCAAATACTAGTACTAGTAAATAGTACATACGAGTATACAGAAATTTCTAATTCCTAACTGGTTTAGTTTTTGAGATAAAGCCGGTAACAAAAATGTTCTAAGCCTGACTTTGACTGCCTCCCATTTCTTTATTCCATCCATCCATCCATCAGCCTGTTTCGTCCACTGCTGGACATAGGCCTTTCCAGGATTTTGCCACTCTTGGCGGTCCTCCTGGAATAAATGCCCATACACGCTGAGCAGACGGGTTGGTGAGCGCGGTGCCGTAACCTTTGCACCAATGACGCCGCTGCCCGTCACCAGTCGGTTTTATTTAAGGCCTCGGTCCCAGGCAATGGTAGGCCGCCTGGTTTTGCCTGAGAGCTGTCCTCTTACTCTCCCCGAATAACTTCGGGAGGATTTGCGAGTAAGATGATGGTACCTCCACAGTCGAGCCCGGCATCAGCTCTACCACCTAGGTTTTCTTTATTAGTGAAGATAAAAACATTTAAAAATTTGTATTCTTCTCAATGGAAACTATAAGGGTTCCTTATTGACTACGGAAACCGGAAAACGACTTCACTCAAACTAGTTTTTTAAAATGTGCATTGTTTATTATTTTCCCCCTCCCCATATCCCTGGAGGGAGGTAGGACCCCCAAATTTTGGACAGACTCCGCAGATCCTCTTTTCTACTTGCAATAAAGTTAATAATCAATGCTTCATTGATGAACACATTTTGCCGCCAAAATGTAATTTTTTAGCTTACTTTACCCATATTAATGTCATCCTACATACAAGGGAAAGATAAAAAAAAATTGTCAGCTCCTTTATATAATACTAGCTTTTGCCCGCGGCTCCGCCCGCGTCGAAGAGATTTTCGTGGAAATAAGGAAAACAAAAGAATATTTTTTTTTGAACGACAATATGCAACGGTCACCATGTTTTACCAAAGTGCTAATAAAGACCAATCAAATAAGCCCAAACTTGAAGGGTCTGCTGTTGTCTGTTGAGGAGAACCCATACCCACTTTCCAGTCCCATCAATAGACCTCGGTCACCACGTTTTACCAAAGTGCTAATGAAGAGCAATCGAATAAGCCCAAACTCGAATGGTCTACTGTTATCCGTTGAGGAGATCCCATAATCACCTTCCAGTCACCATGTTTTACCAAAGACCCTGGTCACCATGTTTTACCAAAGTGTTAATAAATACCAACAAAATAAGCCTAAACTCGAAGGGTCTGCTGTTTTCCGTTGAGGAGATCCCGTACCCACCTTCCAGTCCCATCATCAGACCATGGTCACCACGTTTTACCAAAGTGCTAATGAAGACCAATCGAATACGCCCAAACTCGAAGGGTCTGCTGTTATCCGTTGAGTAGATCCCATAATCACCTTCCAGTCCCATCATCAGACCATGATCACCATGTTTTACCAAAGCGCTAATAAAGACCAATCGAATAAGCCCAAACTCTAAGGGTCTGCTGTTATCCGTTGAGGAGATCCCATAACCACGTTCCAGTCCCATCAGCAGACCCTGGTCACCATGTTTTACCAAAGTGCTAATAAATACCAACTAAATAAGCCTAAGCTCGAAGGGTCTGCTATTGTCTGTTGAGGAGATCCCGTACCCACCTTCCAGACCCATCATCAGACCCTGGTCACCATGTTTTACCAAAGTGCTAATAAATACCAATCGAATAAGTCCAAACTCGAAGTGTCTGCTGTTGTCCGTTGAGGAGATCCAGTACCTACCTTCCGATCAAATAAACTTAAACTTGAGAGGTCTCCTAAAAAAAACATTTACCAGTGGATGATTGATACCCCGACGATGAGACTACATACGTACGACTGCGCAAGGCGTATATACCACACGATTAACTAAAAATCTTATTGAGTGCTTAAAGAATTTTTAAATTCCGTTCAGTAGTTCTAGATATTACCCGTTATATGCAAACAAACAAACAAATCGTTCTTCTTTATATAATAGTGTAAACAAACTTTAAAACGTGAGTTGATTTGAACCAGACTGCGTCAAATTCGATATTTTGAAACATGCAGCGCCATCTTGTGTGTTAAAATAAAAACAATTTCAACGCCAGCTTACAAACAATTTCAACGCCAGCTTACTGAGCCGTTATCCAGGATAGCTTCCCAGAGATGGCGTTTTCTAAGCACTTGAAAATAAAAATATTTTAGATATTGGTCTTTGCGCAGTCAAGAAATATAATTTTAGCTTTGATATTTTTTTTACAAAAGGAAATATTTTTCTGAAAATAAAATAATAGAATCAAAAATAAAAAGTGAAAACAAATTTTACCAGGCGAGGTTTGAACCCGCGACGATCGACAATGCTACGGCAGCGAACCTTCCATATGTCTCACTAAAATTATCATTGCGCTGCTTCCTTTTGTCATAGCGTGATGATACATAGCCTTAAACCTTCCAGAAGAAATGCTTTATCTTTCAGTGAAAATTGCATCAAAATCCATTGATTGGTTCTCAAGTTATAAGCGAACGAACCGACAGACGGATAGACGTTGTATTTTATATGTATAGCGTCTATGGGATATTTATGAAAAAAAAAATTAACATAATTAGGTTTTGAGTGAACATTCTACACAAAATATCCAAAGTCTATAGGTCATTGCGTCTATGAGCTAGTGACCCGTGAGATATGGAGGGACAAACAGACAGACGAACAAGCAGTAGAATTACATTAATAGGGCTCAGTTTTGCCCTTTGGGTACGAAACCTTAAAAAGTACCAAGTTTATAAACAAAATACATTGATTTAATCAAAGCTTTACGTTCCAAAGGCGGCGCTGGAGACAGTACGATGTGAAGAGTTGCAGCTGGAGTTGTCATCAGCGCTTCGGGCACGTGGTGCTAACACCGGAACCACCTGGTCTTCGACGCAATGCCACAGTCACCAACAGCAGCCTGCGTCTGAGATCGAGCGCATAATGGCCAAAATTGAGCAGGACAACCGCATTCTTGCTGAACTGGAACATTCTAGGTCCACCACGCACGGTAGGAAAACAAAAAATTTACACTTTGAAATGATGAGCTATAAAGAGGATATTAACAGCCATTATTTACGTTCCAGGCATGCAATCAAGTGGATCACAACAAGCGCTTGGTGACTTCCATTCGCCGGCGCCATCACCACTGCCGCACTCTTACACAAGCACCGGCCACGCGGTCATATGCCAAAGCAATACAATGCCAACTCTCAGCCAGCTCCACTCTACGAGCCACTTCTCAGCTCCGAACTCGAATACCGTTGCTTATTCGATGAGTGCGCACAACCCCACGTCATACAACAATCCCATATCCGCGTACTCGACCAGTTCTTATGGTCTCCCCAACACACACCAGGTTACCTTCACCAACCCAGTGACGGCACCGTTGGTGAACAATATTGGGCAAATCTCGAGCACCCTAGCTGGACTGCAGAGCAATCTTCAAAATATCGCAGGCAATGTATCTGGGATGAGCTTGGGAGGCACCCTGTCTGGACAAACGTTAACAGGAACCATGGCTCAGATGGGTGGATCGGGATTGACGAGCTGCCTGAACAATGTGCAAAGTAGCTTGGGTGGAGGACTAACGAGTACGCTAGGAGGGATGTCGACGTTGACTGGTGGGTTAGGAAATCCCCTTAGCAACCTCACCGGTGGAACACAAATTTCTGGACTGAATACGAGTTTGTCGGGCACCGGTGGCTATGGAGCCGGAACTGGTACTTACACAAATCCGCTGTTATCAAGCGGCTTAGGAACTAATACGATGAATATTAAACTAAAACCTCTAGATGAAATTGACCTCGGTATAGGTAGATACGGCACTACTACTTCAGGAGTGGGCCGAGTAGCCACCCCTGTCACACCACACCAGCCCTCTTGGAGCTTAGGATTAGATAGTCAATTTGGTACTGATAGGCTAGGAGGAATGGACTCTGGGTTCAGTCATGACCGGAATCAAAGAGCTTTGTCAAGGATTTTACCAAATTCTGGATTAGAAATGGATGGTAAGCAGAAAATATACATATTTATTTATAACACTTTATGTACATTTACAAAAAACATTATAACATATAAAAAAACATATTTCACAAAGGCGACACTTATTCCTAATAGCAATATCTACCAAGCAACATATTTTAATCAGTGATTAAATAAGTAGTAACTCATTAAAAAATTAACTTATTTCAAAATAAATCAAAATAACTTTTTATAAAACTTATTTCTATATATTTTGTTTATGACTTTTAGTTCGGAACACACATTACATGAATGGTGGGGCACCAGCTGAGGGTCAAGTTGATATGCTTGATATACCTGGAAAGGGACGTTGCTGTGTTTATATAGCTCGATTTTCATATGACCCACCAGAGTAAGTGATTTAAAAGAATTATTATACCTTTCCAAAATGTTTCTGCACTAGAATGAATGTTGCTTAATTTTCAGCATTGAAAGTGCGGAAGGGGAGTTATCAATTTGTGCTGGTGATTATCTGTTAGTGTGGGGTCCACCTGACCCGAACGCGTCAATGCTAGACGCCGAATTACTAGATGGTCGACGTGGACTAGTTCCGGCCAACTTCGTACAAAGATTGATTGGAGATGACCTTCTTGAGTTTCATCAGGTAAAGATATTTAAAATACTACTTGAAACTGATACCGATTTCAACATTATCAATGACTATTACAGTCTATGTTTTCATCCGCAGGCTGTTGTCGCCACGCTGAGAGATGCTGATGAATCTGCAACGACAGCTATAAGTGACTTGTCACTAAGTCGAGATGTGGCTCGTCTCAGTGAGGTGGCTGATATCGGTGAAGGTGCTGAAGACGATGATAATGGTGAGACTAGTTTCCCATGTTACAATCTTATCATTTAAACTTAGATCTCTAGAATCTAAACCATTGTTTGTGTATGCAGCATCAATATCTAATACCCAATATCATTTTCACTAGTGCTAGCCCAAAAACAAATCTTAATAATTTTTAAATTACGAGAAACTTTTGCAATGAATTAGAATTCAATCAAGCGCATGCAAATTAAGTTCCCTTTTCTTCCTAGTGAAGAGCACAATTTTACTCATTACTAATTGATAAATCAAGCCCGTTTCTTTCTCTTACAATTTCAAACGCTAACACTCTAGAAAGTTTCATAGAAACTATTAAAATAATGTAGATATAGAGATCTATAGCTGAGTCTCCTTCCCTCCCCACCTCGTCCCTTATTCCTTGTCAACTCCGAACTTCGCTGCACGCTTCTTCGCATATCACTCGCACTTCGCCTGCCTGGCTGCACTCCACGCGAGCCAACATCGGACCTGAACAGCCGAGCTGTTTTTCTCGTCGCTAGTGCCAGCGCCTCGGCAGCTGACCCTGGAGCGCCAGCTGAACAAGTCGGTGCTTATCGGGTGGACAGCACCAGAGGGCGTTATGCAGGCCAACATTGAGAGCTACCACGTTTACGTCGATGGCGTGCTCAAGACTACAGTCAAGGCCTCCGAGAGAACTCGCGCACTTGTCGAAGGAGTGGATGCAAATAGGGTGAGAAAAAAAACAAAACAGAATCTTCACAATAAACTGTCATTAGAATTTCTTATTATTTACGTTGCCTTAGAACTTCACGAACGTGATTTATGTGCACAACTTATTGAACGTTTAGTTTGTTCTCATTGTTCGCTTTTAGATATTTTATATTGTTTATGCTCATAATTTCATCGTAAACCAGATTGGCTGCTTAATAACCGACTTGTGATTGTTGCCAACAGCCACATCGTATCAGCGTTCGGTCGGTAACAGCTTCCCGGCGAACATCTCGAGATGCAGCCTGCACAATGGTCATTGGACGAGACACGGCCAATATGGGGCCAACATGTGTCCGGGCCAGTGGCGTCACCTGCTCGCAGGCAGTGATTTCCTGGTTACCAGCTAATTCTAATCACCAGCATGTTGTTTGTGTTAACAATGTTGAGGTAAGAATATAACGATAAATTTACACTTGTACTTGCGAAATGAAATCATTAAAAGAAAGCTATATAAGGAACATAATTTTCAACATTCTAGGTTCGAACAGTAAAGCCAGGAGTTTATCGTCACACCATCACTGGTCTTTCACCAAGCACCCAATACCGAGTAACAGTAAGGGCCAAACATTTAAGGGCTGGACCCCCGTCAGGTGTTCCAATGGAAGAAGCACCAGGAGCGTACACAGATTTCAGGACGCTGCCTAAGGGATTACCGGATCCACCGAATGAAATAATGGTACGTGGTAAAATAATTTGATAAATCAGCTATGGCATGTTTTAATCCCCCAATCATCTCAACATTTAAAACACCTAACCACAATACCACTTAAATGATTTTCCCATTTAAAATTGACCAATAAGAACGTGAAGGCTGCTTAACAAATACAAAATATCCCTTGATAGCACAAGCGCACTTGAAGATAGCTTTCCAACGCTTTACAAAGTGTGTTACCAACATATTTTTACAATTTCACTAAACTTACACAACCAAACCTTTTAAAATTTACACAACCTCAAAGCACACAGCACCTCCGAACATCTCGAGGAAGTCGCGTCAATCGCAACCATAAATCCAGCTTTAGGACAAAATTATACTGGACCCTTTGCCCCTTAAAAGTTAGCTTAGTGTCTCCCACGCCTCCATGTCAGTACATCAATGTTTGTATTTTGTGCTAGAAAAAGCTGGTTGCAAATCTCCAGTACCTTGACTAATTGGCTATTTACTTTTGGCTGGATTGTTGGTGGTGATTGGTGCGGTGTCGCAGGTGGAAGCGGGTCCCCAAGATGGCACTCTCCTGGTGACCTGGCAACCAGTGCTTCGACCCCCTGCTTCTGGCCCCGTCACTGGATATGCAGTTTATGCGGATGGCAAGAAGGTCACAGATGTGGACTCACCGACTGGCGACCACGCTCTTATTGATATCGGAAAACTAATCGGCTTGAACCCTAAGTGTGTTACAGTAAGTATTGATGTGATTGTGCTTTAACTTTGCTTATTCAAATGCTATGCTAATGTATTTTCAATGTTTCTTACAAGTCTTATATCGCAGACCTATTCATAAAAAATACCCTTTGCAAAAAGAAGGCATGCACAGTCATATTTTGACATACTTATTTTCAGGTTCGCACAAAGTCTCGAGACAGTCAATCAAGTGACAGTCAGCCCACGCCTATACCACCGGCTGTGCTACGAGGAGTAGCTTCGCGTATGCCTCGTGGCCAAGGCCAGATGCAAGGTCAAATGCAAGGTCAGATGCAGCAACAAGGGTACCGTGGTCCACATCAACGACCTCAGGCATATCAGCAGCAACAACAAGTCATAGAACATGACGAAAATCTCTCAGATAAAGAGATATTCCCTTCTAGCAATCGTCATGACCCACATACAGCTCAGGTGATCGCTCTTTTCATGTCTTACTTTTCAGTTGTATATAAAACTTACTTAATCTTAGTAGACAAACCAGATTGGTGTTGATCTCGATAAATCAGTTTTAGATAAATGATCAATATCAATCAGGTTTGTTAATATTATATTGATTCTCAATCAACATTACTTTAGTAAAGTATGAGATTGATACCTAATTTGAATTTTTTTGCTTGATAACTCTTTATGAAGAGCTCATTTTGAGCTACAGCTTTTTGTGAATACCCACGCGAATAGAAAAAAAACATAGCTAGAAAAAAATCCTGAACGTTATGTCGTGTTTTGCGTGCCATTAACTATTGAGAAATCAAATTGAGAATCAATATTTGATTATAATCCATCAAGTAAAACATCAATACTGCCTATAATTTCCTTTTAAATTGGATGTGTAAGAGACATTATTTATGCCAAAAATATTAATAAAACAATAAGTAAATGTTGTCACAGCACTTTCTCTAAATTGGTTTGCAAATCAGTGTTGTAAATTATGTGTGTAACTTCATATTTAATTTTGTGACTGTCTTTATTTAACAAGTCGATTTCATATTGAGCTTCATATTATGATTTTCTAAAGATATTTCCTTTGTCTGTGTCTTCTTAGCTATCATTACAAAAACCAGTGTCATGCTCTCTTATTACATGAGAAATGGTCTGCATAATCAATAACCATTTTATTAAACATTTATTTAATATCATAAGTATAAGAAATCCATCAACAGACCATTTGTTGTGTGATTTCGGTGTTGCAAACTGCACTCTTTATACTATCTCCTGTGGTTCTGTCGCTGGCATCTTCTAAACATCCACTAGAGGTTCTCTGCCAACCGAAACGACACTGACACGACCACCCGCGACATCGACTAGCTCTGCACTCGACTCGATGAACAAAATTGAATACTGCATATTGCTTGCAACTAGATCCGTAGTCCTAGTGCTATTGGCAGATACCCAAAACAACGCACGACACCTTACATGATAATACTTAGAACAGAATAAAGAGGTTGTACTTTGTGACACAGGCATTACCATCCATGGAGCTCATGAAATAGAATCATTAGCATCTATTGACTTGACCTCGCTCTCTCACGTAACTGTTATACACCTTTCCATAGCCTACGAGCGGATTCGGCACAGGCCTCCTAAAGAGTATATTCGACAAAATAACCCCTTCGGTAAGGAATTTTAACACGTTTTTTCATATTTCTTCTTTTGTTTCTTATGAATTTTCTGGAGTAAATTTTGTTTGATTTAGTGCGTTCTGAATTGTTTCGTTCCAGAGTGCCATTTGTTTGATTTCTTAGTTTTGTGATATTTTTCTAATATAATTTGGATTTTTATCTTTTTACACAGTGTGCCCGTATTACAATAGTATCACAATATTTACGTACATACTGAATTATTGTAGAAATATAATCAGCATAATTATTATGTAAATCTATTTTAATTTGTTAAGTATGCTTATGAAAGTAGTAAATAAAACTGTAGTATACAAAAATTTCAACTTAAGTGTCAATATTTATAGACAAGATATGTTATATGTACAAATATAAATTTTCCAATATTTTCAATAGGTTTAGTTTTGTTGTCCAATATGGTTATAAATACAATTTAGATATAAGAAGATGAATCACAATTTTTGTACAAACAAAAGCCGGTTCATCTTTTTTCCTTGCTGTCATCCTAGACGGAACTTCAATGTCTAAATTATTTAGAAGACAATAGAAATCTTAGCCCCGTGATAGTAATACTACACGATAGACATAAACTCTGACTCTAAACTCATCATCCTCATAACATGAAATTATCGAGGACATCATTAGGTTTACCGACCATACACGTAGTCACGACCCATTCCCAACTTAAGAATATAGATTTAAAAGCGGTAAACTAATAATAAAATCGAGAAAATGCTTCCACGCCAGTGAACTTTCCAATTTCCACTTCAGCTTCTCCTGTATATAAAAGCTTCACTTGCTCTAAAACTATGTGTTTATCTGGTACTCAATTAGTAAAAACAACATGTTATTTATTTAGTATGCTTAGTAAATTATCAATATTAAATATTTATGCACAAATTGCTTCTGTTTATACTGCAAAACTCTCAATTGAGTCACAAACCGAAGAAGCAGCATCAGCCACCTCCACCAGAACTCAGTGATTGCAACTCAGCACTTCCATGTTAAATTTTTGTTACATCATCTGAAAAGATAATTCGATTGTATTCTAAATTGAATGACCGTGTGGTAATCAGCAATCGGGGATACCGGCCATCGAAATCACTAAAGAGGGAGTCACGGAGCTGGGTAGTGAAGAAGACGAGGCCCCTACGCGCCGTCGTCCATCATCGCAGGTCTGCGAATCTTTTCTAGCTGTGACCTCGATGTGCTCAATCCATGTGCTACCACTCTCACTCTTTCTCTTAACTTTGTGTGGAGTCTTTTACGAGTTTCCACTCTTCTCAGTGTATCTATGTTGTCATTTTCACTTGTTAGCATCCTCAGTGTTGGATATGCAACACTCGACACATCGACCCACACAACCTGTTTAAGAAACACTTCCAAAAGACACACAAGTTTTTAGAACCACTGAAGCACCGGTCACAGTACCCGGTTAGATGATGAGGACACTCCAGGATACACGAAACGGCCCCACAAAGCACTCGAAACAAACTTTTCATTCACTCTAGCATGTTCAGCGCGTGTTTGTCTGGTTGTTCCTGCATGCTGTCTTGGCTTCGACGCATACACTTAACTCCTCAGGTCTCTTATCTGCAAAACAGAAACCAAACTAAAAATATTTAATTAGGGTTGTTAAAGATCTTAAAATGTTCTCGTATCTTAAAAGTATTTTGTAAGATTTTACAAAATTCGCAAGGTATTTAATGGAACCATAACTATGTATAAGCACTTATAAAAAAATTATCTAGGAATTATATTTGCTATTGAATGATGTGATTTCATGTGTAAGCGCTGCACGCTAGCTTTCGTTGTGCATGGGGGTTGATAGAGCTACAACGGAATGAGTAATTTATCTATTAACGCAAAATTCAGAGAAGGTAATATTTTTATCGCTTAAAAACGCAGAAGCCTTGATATTTTAAGAATTCATTAAAATACGATGGCTAAAGCTTAAAAATTGCTACTGGCTTTGTTATGGAAAATCTAACCTTATTAATGTGTTGGTTCGTACGGACGTCAGCAGCAACCGTCCCAACCAGCGCCAGCGTCGCAGCAGCCTTCGGGTCAGCCGTACCCGAATACACCAGCCTACCATGGCACGCAGCAACCCCCCTATCCACAGCAAGGGCAGTTCCAAAATAGCCAGCAGCCATTCCCTGGGCAGCAGCAACCGCAGCAGCCATACCAACAAAACCCGCTGCCCAGGAACCACCACGAACGGGGCCGCCCTCCTAACCCTCACCAGGTTCATTCTTTCTCTTTACCTTTTCTTTTATACTACCTAACCCTACCTAAGCCGTATATTTCCGCTTTCTTAACACTCTTCTTCGTGTGTTTGAATAATCTTGCTCAAAACAACATAAAATACTAAACAAGTCCATCCTTAGGGTCAGCAGGGCGTCCCAGCGCAATATGGGCCAAGGCCCGGGGTTCCTGGAGGCCCAAGAGGCCCAGGGCCTAGGCCCCATGGCGCTGGTCAACAGCAGCAGATGCAGGGTCACTCACAATCACAAAAGAGGGGTCGTTTCTTCGTTGCCTTATTCGACTATGACCCTGCTACGATGAGTCCGAATCCGGAAAGTTGTGATGAAGAGCTACCGTTTAGTGAAGGAGATACTATAAAGGTATGTCACAAATCAGATTTGGGATTATTATTATCAAACTCTTTAAAATTACCGAAATAAAAGTAAGTTGTAGTCTACTCATCTGCCACCGTCACATTCCTTAAACTATAAAATGTACTCAGCTCCCACATTATGATAACTTGAAAATACCTTTTCTTTTTTATCATTGATTATTTATTTAAGAGACTAACTCTTGTCGGTGTATCGTTGTATTTTTTTTTACGCCGGTCTTATTTTTGAAGCAAACAAAAATTAAGTATGTTTTTCTTTCTCCAGGTATGGGGAGACAAAGATGCCGATGGTTTCTACTGGGGAGAATGTCGTGGTCGCAGAGGCTACGTACCACACAACATGGTGGTGGAAGTCTCGGAGCAGGAAGCCACAGGGGCAGTGGCAGCTGCTAAGCCGAGAGATCGGTGGTCGGAAGCCTACCAGAACCAACCAGTTAGGAGGATGGTGGCGTTGTATGACTACGATCCTCAAGAGCTGAGTCCAAATGTGGATGCTGACGTAAGTTTTGTTTCCAAAGTAAAGTGAAAGTTTATAAAGGAAAGTATTAAAATATATCGGCATTATACTTTAAACCATTGCCCCAAACATGAAAAAGTATTGCATATGGATAATAACAAAAAAATATTAAATAAACATATATTACCTATGTACTAATTTTAATAAAATCCTTACTACTATGCTTGCTGAGCTATCCAATTCTCAACACAACCTGCGAATTTACCCTTGTGCTTTCCCATACAGCAACGATATGTATATGTAGATACTCAATAGTAAAGCCACTTGGCGTCTACGGGACGCTAGTGTATCCAAGACGAGTCTAAGACTATTATGCGCTACCGTCATCTGTTACATCGGGTAGTGAAGAATATAAATTACTCTTATCGAAACTATGATAGAAAATAAATTTATATATTTTAAACATTTGGCGATTTATCCATCGCAAGAAGATAACAAATTAACTTTTTATAATTGTGGTATAGAAAATAAGAAAATTTGTTATTTCCCTGCGATGGATAAATCGCCAAATGTTTAAAATACAGAAATTGTTGTATTCTTCACTAACTGACGCTGTAACATGTGACGTTGGGGCATAATAGTCTTAGACTCGTCTTAAATACACTAGCCACCATTTGGAAATTTTCAGACCCAAATATTAGGCCAAAGACAATCAATAAATTTGATCTAAGACTTTGGCCTCATCGAAAACTCTTTAGGCTAGCCAAGAATGCCTACAATTTCGCACGTATAATCCAGGAAATAAGATCAAAGACGAATAAAATAATTTTATTTAAAAACACATCTCGACCTTCTGCTCTTTTAGGGTAAAGATATATTAAATAAATTTAATCTAAAACGCGAGTCGGCCTTCGGCCTCACCAAAGGCAGTCTGGGTTAGAGTATCATCAAAACAAGCACCAAGATTATTGTCGCCCGGAAACGCAGCTCACCAATGTTCAGGAGTTAATATTAGAGACCAAAAAATTTTTTTGCTTGAAACTCGGCTTGGCCTTTTGCAATGCCAAAAATGATGGATATTTCAAAATTTTCACATATTTTAAAGATAAATAAAACTTCCAGTGTTCTTTGTTGAGTCTAGGATAGAAAGAGCCCCTCATGAAAGTAAAACGAAATGTTTTTATGCCTACTTTCAGGCGGAACTAAGTTTCCAAACTGGTCAAATAATCCACGTGTACGGTGAGATGGACGACGACGGCTTCTACATGGCGGAGATCGAGGGCGTCCGGGGACTGGTGCCGAGCAACTTCCTTACTGAAGCTAATGATCAATACTCTTCAGTGGGGCAAGGTCCAGGTCGGTATCTTGTTTATTATGTCAATGACACCGAGTAACCAAAATTTAGAGCGCCCTAAAAAGTCACAATTATTATAGGACACTATATACATAATTCCTTAAAATTCAAAGACATTTAATTTATTGATAAAAAAACAAGTTAAAAGACCTTTTTACATAAACATAATGTCTAAAGCAAGGATCTTGAACCCACGGCCCCCGGGCCGCATGCGGCCCGCCGGGACATTTCTGGCGACCCTCAGAAGCTAAAGGAAATATTTATTTGAAGGATTTATTTATCTATTGAATAGATTATTTATTGAGAAATCACGCCCACAAAGATGACGTCACGTTTAGCAGCACATAAGGATGAAAAATGTAAAGTCCAAAACTAGGACAAGGATTACGGATGTACATCTGGAAGGTAGACTGTGGGCTACGACCATAAAAATAAAAGCAAATATCGACAATCTGGTGAAAAGTAAACAGTGTCAATCCTCACAGTAATCTGTTTTTTTTAACAAATAAAGAAAATTTAAATTCACTTGTTGGGTATTTAAATGAGTCTACAAAAGGAGACCGAAAGTAATCTAACCGAAGAACGATTGACCAAAAGTTCCAATGACCTTGTAAATCAGAAGACCAAAAGACATTTGAACAAAATAGAATTGCCAAGAAGATCATTTCACCTAAAAACTTATGAATGAATGTTTGTTTTCAACGATTTTATAATGGCTTCTACAATAGATAGTCAAACAAAATTGTATTTTATTCTCCCTCATTCTTAGAATGATTTGTTCTCCTGCGTAGAGTATTCGGCTGATTGTCTTGCACGTCGTTTGAGTCATTATGTGATCCTCTGAATTTAAGTGTTCGTGTTCGTTCGCACGAGTCTCGTATAATATTTTATAGCACAAGTGCGGAAAATGCCGACTTTACGCAAGCGCAGCGTGCGTAAAGTGGTCATTTTACGCACGGTGTGCTATAAATAAAATTATGGTTTTCTAACTACTATGGCATTGCCTTTACCACATGTTTTTGAAGACAATAGTGTTGATTATTGATTTTTCGTTTTTACAGTGCAATTTTTTTTTCCTATTGCAGTTCCAGTAGAATGTTTTTATTCAAATAATAAAGAAAGCCGTCGATAACTAACGGAGATCTCGTCGCACCCGATCGACGCTTCCGGTAACCCAAGGGCTGGGGCATATTTTGGCATTACTTAGTTTAGTTTAGATATAAATTGTTATACATTTTATTTAATTACACATGCATTTGTTTTTTATAACTTTATGAAGAGACATGTTGAAGGCAATACCATGGTGGTAAAAAACCTTTATTTTCTTTTACATGAACACTTAAATTCAGAGAATCACACAACATGTGTACATAAATATTGTACATACACAATAATACTAATGAGACATTGACATAGAATTAGCCAAATACTCTACGCAGGAGAACAAATCATTCTAAGAATGAGGGTAGAATAAAATACAATTTTGTTTGACTATGTATTTATTGTAGAAGGCATTATAAAATTCAAGTATCCCAACAAAAAGACATTTCACGTCACGCCAGACAGAATGGCGTCAGCAGCGTTGACCACGAGTGCCATAGTAAAGTTTACGTATGTATTCATGTAATGTATGTCTCCGAGGGAGTATCAAACATTTTTCCGAGTAAGGACTTATACTGGAACAGTGAACACTAGAATAACCTCTTTTCACCAACGATTAACACCAATTATTATTATATTATAGTACATTACTATACGAGAGCGATGAAACGTTTTCTGACGAGTGTGAGTTTGCGGCACGAGCCGAAGGTGAGCGCAGCGTGCGTAAAGTGGTCATTTTACGCACGGTGTGCTATAAAATATATTATATATATTTCAGATCTGTAACTCATTCCGTCTACCAGCTAAAGACCCGTGACACACGTCCGGATAGACAGACAGACGGACTGACAGCAGAGTGATTTACCCTAAAAACGCTTCTAACGCTACCTAAATGAGTATTTATAACATAACTTGATCAATTTGTTTATTTACCTTTTTGATAATTACGATAAAATCATAGATTAAAACAAACATTCGTTCATACATTATTAGGTGAAATGATCTTCTTGGCAATTCTATTTTGGTCAAATGTCTTTAGGGTCTTCTGATTTACAAGGTTATATGAACTTTCGGTCAATCGTTCTTCGGTTAAAATGACTTTCGGACTCCTATTTAAATTGTTGTTGAGGTGGGTATGTTGACGTGCGGCAATGTGGCCCTTTGACAGACCTGGAATAGATCATTGGCCCTCGAGCTAAAAAAGGTTGAAGACTCCTGGTCTTAAACTATTCTTGATTAAATAGTCTAATGTTATGGATTCTTCTTGAACTTTCCCAATACATCATACCATCCAATATCTTATACTCAATTAGTGCTATCTTTATCTAACTCCACGTTCTAGGGGGATCAGGAGCGCAAAGGCCAATGGCAGGTGGTCGAGGTCGAGGAGGCCAGATTCAAGGTCAGGGTCCAGGGCCGGGAGCGCGCGGGCCACCACCACCCCCGCGGGATAATGTGGCCCCTCAGACTCGGAACCAGCACAGGAAGGCAGGTTTGTGTCTTTTACGTTGCTGTTTGTGTGTAGAACCAACAGGTTTTTCGATATTTGCTGTCATAGTTTCAATTCCCTGTTAGATGATTTAAGAAAAATATAAAATCTGTTATTCTTAATGTAACAATAATTTAAACAACTTCTCATTACCGAATACGTAAGATGGTGGTTTTCGGTAGTTAGATTTGGGACGAGGATATTGTCATGTGTTACTTTTTCACATACGCATGATTTGCAAATTTTTTTTGGGAATTCATTATAATAATACGATATATGTACAATAATTATCTGGATTTTATTGAAACCCTGAATCATATCAAGAGTAAAGTAATATAATTTTATAAAGAATCCAACTATGTCTATTTATGGATGATATTTTGATAGATCTATTGTAAGTATAAAGATAAACATAACTTTCACTATTGCCATCCACCACTATGGTAATGTATATGACAATTATATACTGCACGATTTGATGATGCACGATGTAAATAGTGAAAGAAATACATATTTAGTTTCCTGAACACGTCACAAATCTAACTTCATCACCATATTAAAATGTATTCTTAAATTAAGGGTTAAAATCTAAAATAACATTTTCGGTAAGTGATGCAGTGCGGGAATAAAAAAAGCATTTTTAGGAAATAATTCTGATAACTAAGAGCTTTGAGTGTTTCATGTTTGCACCTTGGACTTGCTATGTGATATTACTGAGAAACGCTAGCTATATTTCGCTCTGGTACCCTCTATCATCTTTCCTGTACACAGTCTTGCGATTGCGACGGGACTTGCTCCGCTCCGCAAGTTTGATTATTTTATTGATGAAAACATGTTCCGTTTTACAAAGATGTGATTTGAATTTTAACACTTGTGATAATGACTCATATGAACAAAAGACCGAGCTCCACATTTGCAAAACTTTGATTCATTCGATTTGACAACTTTTAAGTAGTTTAATACGCGTTGACCTAGGTTTACTCCGCGAAATTGTTTGAAAAAAGCGTAATGCTTAAAAGTGATGACTAGTAATTTTGTACGTATGGGTTTGCTGGAAATAAAAGTGAAACGGAATGAAGAATATGCGAGTCCGGTTGCAATCTACGGAGCACAAAGACTCTTGGTGTACACTTCGCTAAAGACACTATCTTGGATTACACAGTCACAAACATCGCTCAGAATTAAAAAAACTAGTTTTATAAAGATAACAATGTAATCCCATCAAACACGAACTTGAAAGCACCCAAGGTACCAGTGATAAAACAATTTCACGTACAAAATTGTTTGTTTTACGCAAATAAAGATGAAACCTTATTTTTATTTTATCTCCGTTATCTATCCGACTCTCTGTCCTGTTGTTTTCTTTTTGTTTCTTCCCTATATTTTCTGTTGATATTGGCACAAGTACCTAATAGTGAATATCTCAAAGCATTCAGTGGGTGGGCTCTAAACAAATACACGCAACATAGCCTCGCACTGAGCTCGCGATGTGCGTGAGGTGTGATCCAAGATTCAAGTGGTTGTCTGTGGTCACTATATATGTTGTGTGTATTGTCTGTTTGCTAGATGCCTGCCCTCTTCCCCCTTCTCAGTTAGACCACAACACATGCGCCAGTAATCCAGAACAGGCGAATGCTCAGGTAAAAAATGACGTTTATAATCGACCCACAACAATACTGTTTTACTCAGATATACTATGCAACGATACTTATAGTCGTTATTGTTTAAACTATCACTTCATGTTTATAGATTTTATTTTCCTCACTGGTTTTTCTTTCTCTTCATTATTTTATTTCTTCTCTATGTTCATATTGCGACTCATTTGTTACGCTCAGTGTAGGACGCAGGGCGTCTACATTTCTGTCGCCCGATTATCATGGTCCATTAGAAATGTTACGGACAAAATAATTTACATCTGCATTAATTAGATTTCATTGCATAAACTGGACCAATCAATACTGAGACCGTACAGAACAGACACTGGCGTTACTTCACTTACATTATATACCATCACCATATGACAGTTTCCGAAGCCTGTGAATGTGGTCCGAGTCCAAATACTACTCGATTATAAAAACTGGAGATTACGATGGAATGTAATGAGTCTTATTTACGTAATCGAGTAGTATTTCTTTATGCTTAACGTTGTAGTAAATCTCAAGCATGACCGAATGTTACCGTGAATTTTTTTTACAAACTTTTTTAATGCTTGTGTTATATGGTATTTATAAATCACTCTGCAGCTTCTAAATATGTGGCAATGCATGTAGCCTGCATTTTGCACAATTAATTTTAATACAGTACCTTTTGACAATTTTGAAAAGATGTGTAATTTAAATAAATCAGCATGTACCACCTTACCCTGTGAGTATTATTTTTAGGTCCACTTGTATGTTGAATCACAAATTGAAGCTTCAATAACCGACCTTCATTATAGTCAAATCATACAATAGAAAACAGTAGTTTTCATAAAAGTATCCATACGTTGTGGCATATTATTTCAAAAGATACAATGTCATCTGATATTTGCTGATATTTTCGTTAGCATTAAGTAAATAAATAATTTGAAATATTGTCCCACAGGGTAATCATTCTGCTTACAAATGGATTAAATTATTTAAATAAAGGCAGCCATGAAATAACATCAGTAATTTTCTATGAAACTTCCTAATTTATGGGCAAATAGTTAAAATAATCAAATACTCGTATTTAACCTACCAAATTAGGAATTTTCACAAGACAGGTGTCCGAGGAGTATGCTTACTCATCATCCAGTTCATCACTAGCCACCTGATCTGATAAGTGACAGCGTACTCTACTACTCTTCAAAAAAGTTGATTATTGTATTACTAATACAGGCGAGGGCGAGAGGCGCGGCGACCGCGCAGGCGCCGAGCACGATCGTGCGCACGAGCGCTGGTAACGTGGGCACCCCAGTGCAGTCCCCTGGCACGAACCCCACAGGAACCACGGTGAATATGCAGGGAATGCAAGGAATGCAATCACTACAAGGGATGCAAGGAATGCAGGGGATGCAAGGAATGCAAGGCATGCAAGGAATGCAAGGGATCCAAGGAATGCAAGGATTGCAGGGGGCGCAACAAATGCAGAGTCAGCAACCACCACTATCCACAACAGCGCCGTCACCCGCACGGCGCGCCGGTCCAGCCGTCGTTCCTGCACCTACAGCGCAGCCCCTCCAGGCTACCCCCCAGCAGCAACAACCACCCACCTCCCAACCCAACCTCATGCAGAAGTTCTCTGAAATGACAGCACCCGGAGGAGATATTCTTAGTAAAGGAAAAGAACTAATCTTTATGAAATTCGGACTCGGTGGCAAATAATGTCGGCGGAGCGGGCTTAGGAGCCCCCTTAGAATTCCCCGATCACTTATCGTGTGTTGAATAAGAAAACGAATCCTCTTTGTTTAGAACCTCAGACGCTGCTGTTCTAGCTGCAAAAACGATTCCTTTAAACTCTTTAGTCCGTTCGAAAGGGACCGCGTGTGTTGGAATTTTTCTACTGTAGCCCAAATTGATTGCCGAGGGAGTATAATAAGAACTGTAAATATAAAAATTCAATAAACGCACAGTCTAGAGAATTAATTAGTGCTGTCTCGATAGTACTCACGATTGGATAGACACTTGATAACCATGTTCTGCAACGCAGCTCGGTTATGTGTTGACTGAAATGTTAAAGAGTAGCCGAACTGTTATCGAACATATTCTGTTTGAATCAATAAATAACACAGATTATCTACTGAATCTGAGGGTATAAGACCAAAATGTAATCCTTGCGTGACTCTAGACATAAATCCCTGCATATCATTATGATTGTTAAAAGTGTCAGTACGGCTACTCTTATCTAAAATATTTTCTTTTACACCAGTTCAATCTATGTTTGTATAGGTACAATTAGTGAAGTTCACCAAATATTTTCGAGTTGTAACTACATTATCGTATATTATGTAGATATGAATATTACTTATATCAAATGTAGTTGTCTTGTTACTTAGTTCACAGTGTTCACTTGATAAGGATCGTTGTGATTTCCAAAATGTAACTTCTTAAGTTTCCGATTGCTAGTTCTAAATTTAAATTTTACCCCGAACTTTGTATCTCACAACTTAATCTTTTCTATAACCTACAGGACTTGTGTGAATAAACCCAGAAGGAAGAGTGACGAAATTGGATGTTGGCTATAGTATTTTATATCTTACCAACCGTCCTATAAAAATAAAAACGGATAACATTTAACAAGTGTCCAAAACGTGGAACACTAAACTAAAAATATACAATTCCGATTGTGTGATTCTCCAGTTTATACAGTATTATTAACCGAGTAAACTTTCAAAATTAATGATGATGATCATTCATGATAATCTATTAAAAAAATCTTAAATAAATTGTACAATATTCTGTATTTATATAATAAATAATCGTATATCCGTTAGGTAACTGATAAAAAAAATATTCAATCATTGAGGGTGCGCCCTGTGCAGATGTCGATCATAAAGAACTAAAACTAACATTCAGTTGACTTTTTTAAATTTAGGAGTGCGTTTACGCCACATTTTTGATTGTATCTCTTCGAAATAATAATATTCTGTGATAGTAGACGTGATACCATCTTTATTCTATTAATAATAATAACATAAATAAACCACTGCGTCATTCATCACCTAGAGAAAACATTCAACATGTTAAAATCACATAATAAAATCCGTTTTCTATTCAGACATTTCTAAAATTGTTTAATGGCATTTTATTACAATTTTTGGCTTTTAGATCTTTTCGTCATGAAGAACAAATGATAAGAACAGTATATTATTTCATTTTTATGTATACCAAATTATCATTTTTATTTCTGGATTCGGTATTTACAAGTTCTTTTGAGACATCCTATTACTCTTCCTATACGTTAATACCTCAACACAATATCGAACCACCCCAATAATATTTTTGACGTAAATGTCTTATGTCTTATCTCTGGTCTTAAATTTGTTTTATGAATAAATATCAACTAGTTTTTTTGCTTCCTATTTATGATATTTTCTTGTTCTTTACGTAAAAGAAATTTAGGAATGAAACTGACGTGAAGTGAAGAACATTAGAACAGAAGTTAATTAAATACTGCTACATTTAACGGAAAAGTACTACCAAGTCGTCTTCTACGTTCACATTTCTTTATATTTGTAAAATACAATGTCCATCTGTCTGTGCATTTGAAACTCAAAAGCCATGTAATGGATTTTTTACCTGCTAGATAATTTTAGTAAAAGTAGTCGAAGAAAACACTGCTGTATGTTATTTAATAAATGCGGATGGGCATGAGCCTACGTGTCATCTGAGGTACATAAAGACTGCTTATTAAAGCGATTAACGATACAAGTTTATCTATATTCTGTAACTTATCAATAACCAAATTTTAATAACTCGCAAGAGCGACATATTTGGAAACTGGTTTTAACATGGCCAGACCAGAGTACACGTTGGCCAATACTTTGGTAGTTTTAGCTGGCAAGAGTGAAAGGGACAATGTTATTCGATTAAGTTTGTCTCTTTCACATTAGCCAGCACACCAATGCATTGGCCAACGTGTACTGGGGCCTTGTCTCTTCTTGACAAAGCCGAAATAATATTGGTGAAACTAGTGATATGTAGTCAGTAGAAGTAAAATGGGTTTCCATTGATATGAATCGCAATTCGATGCCTTTTGAAAGCGTCTTTTAAAAAACACAATTGAACTGATAAGATAGCATATAAAATATCCTTGTTGCAAACGGTAGTTTTGTAGCCGTTGATATATCTATATATATATATATATGAAATTAATGCAATACATACCTCACCATCTACAAAAATTCTAATAACAACACTTCAATATACGTCAGAATAAGAGGAAACTAATTAAATATTAAAAAATGCAATGTTCTAAAGTTGTTGTTGTACATATTGAAGGATAAGGTTGCTTGGGAAAGTAGGCTATTTTGAGATTGCTCACTTCATATACAAGGGATTCTCTAATAAGTCCTTTAAATAACGTGCTTCGTTATCTATCAAACAATTCTCGTATATTTAAACCTTTTCACATTGGATCCACAATTACCTAGCTTGCGATTACTAGTAATAACCATTTGTATTTAACAAAATATTGTCTGGTTGCTTGAAGAATGTATTGAATGGTGATCAAAAGAGAGAACTCTATACGGGAGTGAGTATAATTCAAAAAGATACCTACCTTGCAGTCCG
Organism: Ypsolopha scabrella; assembly: GCA_910592155.1. Lineage (NCBI taxonomy): Eukaryota > Metazoa > Arthropoda > Insecta > Lepidoptera > Ypsolophidae > Ypsolopha > Ypsolopha scabrella. The sequence goes on from OU342980.1 coordinate 16,786,746, forward strand.
ATTTGGGTTTACATCGCTAAAAATGCTAATAAATTAAGTAATGAGATGATCGCACAGATCTGCAATGTGTGATCTGACGTTTGGTCAGCTCGCAAATGATTCACAGCGACCGTAACACTGCGAAATGAAATAGTATCAATAGCCGACATTGACCGTGGTACATAAGTACCTTCATAATTGAGTAATGTGTCGTACGCGGTGGTTCCGCCGTGGTTCAGTCCCCAGCGCACAATTTGTGGTTGATTTTCTCACTTTCGGATAAAAAGTACTAAATAAATGTGGTTTGTGGTTCTATGCCACAATTAATTTAATGTCAATTGGACTTTTCTAAGGAAGTTGTGTTATTTTATGCATTACAACAATATTTTAGATTATTATTTATTTGTAGGTAATTGGTTTATTTAAGTTGTTATTCTGAGATGTATATATAAGGTCCTACAATTCAAAGTGAAAAAAATTAACAGAAGATAGAATATCCCTAATAGAGCACACTACACAGAAAAAAAAATTTTTTTGCGTGTTTTTTTTTTACCTTTCCATAGAAATTTAGTCAGCTGATTGAACCACTGTGTACTGAGAAGTGAAAAAATTATTTGAACAAAACATTTTTTCTTCTGTAATTTTATCAGTTAACGATACTTGATCTACCCTAGAATTATTTTCACTTATTATTGTAGGACCTTATATGGGTAGTTTAATTTAATAAAACTATGTCAATGCTGATAAATAAATGAAAAGAACAAAAATAAAAAAAACAAACACAATTAGTGCGTTTAGGTACGAGACCCGGAGTAATCACCTTAATGCAAAATAGATTTGAAATAAATGAAAAATAAGTTAAATGCATTAAAGCTGTGAAAGTCCTGTGTTTAAAATTTTAATAATCAATCGAATCTGTTAATTTTTATTATCTCTAGATAAATAGTAGCACAATCCAGATCGATGTGCGGATCTCTCGGGTTAAAAGTTATTAATATTATCCAGATTCGTTTGTTAGAGAATTTATCAATGTAATGTTGATTCGGACACAGAAGACGGCAATACAGCCGATTCTGAGGGCTTTAATTTTAGTTTCAGTGCTGTCAAAACTAAATTTTCTTCATTACAAAATAGTTCTTTATTGTTAACAACAGAAGCTATATATTATCTTTGGGAATATTTATGTTTTAACGGCACTAAAACTAAAATTAAAGCCTTCGGGAGGCCTAACATGGTGCCACTTTAACACCATTTTAAACACCATTTGACTGTAAATTTTACTGTCAAATTGTGTTTAAAATGGTGTTAAAGTGGCACCATGTTAGGCCTGCAGAAGCGACTTAAGTGTTTAGCAGCCATACTTGCAAATAGCTATGGAACTTTCTTTCTTATTATTTCTGACCAAGCTTATATAAATGGTACGGAAATATCGAAAAAAGCGCAATCGCCATTTTCAATAAATTCTTCTAGTAACTGACTAGAAATCATATAACCCCTGTAGTCCACAATACTTACGAATATAAATTGAATATAATATAATATGTACGGGTATGTTAAAATTGGTTGTAAATAATCATGTTGCAAACGCCTGGGGTTAAATATTTTAGCTAAGCACTGTGCTACATATCTATGAACATGTATTTGAAGTTTTTCTATTATTGAATTCTAGCGTTATTTCTTACACGGTTCGAAAATTGTTCACTTGTTCATATGTTGTTATATAAATCTGTATCCATATCTTTTATCATGACATGTAACTATGTGTATGGTAATTTATACGAAATAATAATAAATTATGTATATTAATCGTACATTCAGTGTGCGTAATTTAAAATAAAGAGTTGTATATTATATTTAATGATGAATTATGGAAACACTATAATGGATAAATCTCTAACAATGTACCAATGAAATATGCTGAAAAATAAATAAAACAAACGCCGCTTCTTTATTTCGTGTATATTTCTTCGGACTTATAAAAGTAAATTTCAATAAATAACACTTAGAATACCCATATATTATTTCCACTTATAATAAGGTTTTTATATTTACAAAACAATTTAAAATATGTTGCCATCACGCAAAACAAATGAAATATCACTGACATAACCTACCCTACGGTTTCCTTGATGAATTTATTAAAACAAACCCTTCATTGAGTATTAATATTAACTCATCTAATAATTGGGCACATCAAACCACTGATAACGCTTTTCTCCATTTTTGTCATAAGTGTATTGTACACATTTCTGATTTAACCATCTGAAAAAGAAAGTTTACATCAGTTGTTGAACGCGCCTTAGAAATAACAAAACTATAAAATAGTTCATACTGGGAAATAGGTCGAAAATATATATGGTGACTTTAATTTATGCAGCCAAACTCATACTGGAGCCTTAGTAAGTGATCAGCAAAACAGATCTATCACACTTTTTGCTAATTTCGCAAAATAAAATCTTGACGTCCCATAGTTGGCTAGGGACTGGGCTTGCGTTTTTAAGGAACACGAAAAGAACAATTTTCAATTTTCACAAAAAGGATCATCGAACCTTGTTACTGAGCACTTACCGAGTCTTCAGTAAGAGTTTGGCTGCATAAATTAAAGTCACCTTATATAATATATCTAATTTGTTAAAAGAAGAATCTTGGGATTTGAACAGTACTTAAATTAGTGAGTTTTGCAAACTGTTTTACTATTTTCGGAAACTTTAAAGAGATGAACAAGAAAGTAATTAAGTATTATTTGCGTGGTGACAATTTTATTCTGCGACAGAATACGAGTGCCTTTTTATTCAAGAAGGAGATATTAGAATTAGTATAATTATGTCATAGCTACATCATAGAACGCCGTAATAAAGGTGTAAGTTACTACGAGAACCGACTGAATGACAAAAAACCGGACAAGTACGAGTCGGACTCGCCCACCGAGGATTCCGTTAAAGACTATATTTTTGTGATTTAATTACAAATGTATAGTTTTCAGATTTTTTCCTATACTTGTCGTATAAGACGGCATCACTTGCCAAATTTCATAGTTCTAGGTCAACGGAAAATACCCTGTAAATTTTGATTCCCTTGAGAGTGTCGAAATGTACGTTATTTGCGGCATAAACGGGTTTGATTTTTTCACAGCTTCAAGGGACTGTAGACCTTAATACTCGATACCTCCACGCGTTCCTGAGATAAAGGGTCTTGCTTGACAGACTAACGGAAAGACGGACGGACAGACAGACGGACAACAAAGTGATCCTATAAGAGCTCCTTGTTTTCCTCTTGAGGTACGGAACCCTAAAAAATACAAATTTAGGCATGATATGCCCAATCGCTTAAGGAATAGAGGTGTTTTTTGTAACCAGATTGAGAAGCTTTTTGGGCAATTTCCTCGTAGCCAAACTCTCCTTCAGAGTTATAGTTTAGTCAATTGTAGTTACATGATGTTATTGTACAAATACAATAATTTTTTGTACAAATATTTTTGTCCAGTATTTTGACAGATGTCAAAGTGACAGATGATTTTTTTTATCCAGTATTTTGACAGATTTCAAAGTGATAGATGATTTTTTTTTATCTAGTATTTTGACAGATGTCGAAGTGACTGATTATTTATTTTTATCCAGTATTTTTACAGGTGTCAAAATTGACAGATAGTTATGAATTTAGTTGTTTTTTTTAGTTTTAAGAATAAACATACAGATCTTATTTTTTAAATGAGTAAATACGTTGATGATTGACTACCTACATATGTACATATGTAATGTACATTACGTTCTTATGTGATTTTACAGAAATTGGAAAAGTATGGTGGAAATGTTACGATTTGTTGTGATTACGTACATCGTCAATTCCAGCTTGCAAAACTGTTACGTTTTGGTGCAATCGACTGATTTCAGGGCAGCGTAACAAGCAATTTGATGCGTTTTGTCGCAATTTTATGTAAGATTTCGACAGAATTCAGTATCTGTAACATATTTGCATTCATAACTAGTTTTTTGTAAAAAAGTGAATGTTACGTTTTGATGGGTATTATATTGTGTTTATTTTGTGGCTAAGACAAATTAAGTTTCCTTGTGGCGTATGTTACTTATATGTTACTTTTGACATCTGTAAAAAATTAAAAACAAATCATGTGTCAATTTTGCACCATCGCACATGAATCGTACATCACATCGAAAAACGCAACATCTGTAAATTTTTACATCTGTCAAAATATCTATGAAAAACTGATTATCTGTCAATTTTGACATCTGTCAAAAAATCTATAATAACTCATTATCTGTAAATTTTGACATCTGTCAAAATACTGGATAAAAATAAATTATCTGTCACTTAGACATCTTTCACTCTGACATCTGTCACTTTGATATCTGTACAGAAAATAAAATGTATTTGGTATCAAAGAGCGAAAAATAAATCGCAGTAGTTCCATCATGTAACTACAATTGAACAAAACTATAACTCTGAAGGAGAGTTTGGTCAAGAGGAAATTGCCCCTTTTGGGTCAGTATTTTACTGAATTTCATTTTGTCATAGTTTCGGTCGTTGTTTTATTAAGACGGCGGTTTATTTTATCAGCAGAACCAACTATAAACCAATTAAAGCATAACAATTTCAGGCAGAATCAATAAAATTAAAATATAATAAGGTTCCGTTTCGAATCGAGTGAATTTCACTCGGAGTGATGCGAATTTCACCCTAGAGCGTTCAAAATTGACCCGAGTTAAACCGAGGGTAAACGAACTGTTAAAAACTCTGACACCAGGGCAAGAAGAATTCAAATTTTGTTTTTTTTTTTTGTTGTTGTTCGATTGGCTGTTTTCCATTTTGGCGCAGAGTTCGAGTTGCATCTGTTATTTAAAAAAATACAGTGCTGTTTTTAGTTATATCATATCTTGCGAATTTCATAATGGACAAAAACATCGAAATTGGTATTAAATTTTGCATCGCCAATGGAATTAGGTGTTCGGAATCGCTGAAAATGTTACAGAAGGCTTACGGTGAATCGACTTTGTCAAAAACACGTGCTTATGAGTGGTATGAAGCGTTCAAAAGCGGTTGAGATGTGATGGAAGATTTGCCTTGCTCTGGTAGACCATCAACGCTGAAAATTCTCATACAAATTTGAGACAGATAGTCGCTGAACTTTCTGTGTCTCACAAGTCGATCTGTACCATTTTAAATAATCACTAGGGTATGAAACATGTTGCCGCTCGGCTAGCCCCAAAAGACCTGAATTTTCTTCACACAAGGCTATCATTGTGAACGAGTTTTTGAACAAAATCTCAACAAATACCACCGAGCAACCACTCTTTGCACCAGATATGGCTCCAGCTGACTTCGTTCTTTTTCCTAAACTCAAATTACCACTTCGTGGCACCCGTTTTCATTCGTTAGAAGACATAAAGGAGAATTCGCGGCAAGAACTGAACTCGATTCCGGAAAAAGCGTTTAAAAACTGTTTTGATGATTGGATTATTCGTTGGCGTAAGTGTATCGTTTCCGCAGGAGCATACTATTGAAGGTGATAACATAAATTTTGATAAATAAGTAACATTTTGTGTATTATTGATCTTTTCCCGTTACTTTCTTGACAGATTAGTATGTTCACTTATAGGCGAAAACTTTTTATGGCTTTTTTTTGTATCGTATCACAGAATAGCTGTTTATTTTCCTTAAATAAATAAAAGAAGTTTTCGACCGGTTGTGCAGCTGACCCAAGTACTATATTGGTCGCTCCGACGGCAGGCAAAAATGACGCCGTGTTCCGAATTAATTTCTTATAATAATGTCATTTAAACATAAAAACCAGTAGTGATGATGTATGTTTCGAATTAATTTCTCATAGTGTCATGTAAACCAGTAGTGACAGCTTGCAGTCTGCAGCGTTGTTTGAAATGGCACTTGGAATTAGCATTCGACCTAGGAATTATTTTATCGACATTGAAGTCATCAAATATTTACAGTCCGATAAAATCTAATTCATTATTAACAAAACGATCCCACAAATGTCAGGATACCAAAATGTAATTTGTCGCATGGAAGCGAAGCCGCGATGACTTTTGCAACGGGTTGCAGCGATGAATGTGTGTTAAATGGCCATAGATCAAAATGACAGATAGCCTATATGCTGCAGAGAGCAGCAGAAATTATTTGCGCTGCTTGATGCTTGTCAGAGTCATGTGAAATGGTCGTTTATAACTCTTTGCAACCCGCTGCACAATTCATCGCGGCTCCGATGCAACTCTGTTAAACGCGACAATTACGATGATGCAATGTCCGTGCGATGATGATTATAAGACCAAAAACAAGATAGACCACGTACCCAGACTTCTTCGCGCAACCAGTGATGGGATAGTCGTTCCTGAAGCACTCCGTACCAATGACGTTGAAGTAGAGCACGCCGACTTGGCTGGCGGTTGTGGTATTAGCGTTATGGAGACAATTTTGAAACGCCTTGTCGCATTTACAGCTCAGCCTGGATAGCAATTATTATTTTTATTTACAAATAGGGCTCCACCCGCGTCTTTTCAATAACTACCCCGTTTTCAGTTTATACGTTATTTTATCAACACCCCTTATAGCCTATATGTTGACCAGGGACTGTGATAATAAAATTAAGAAAACCGCAACTTTTGTTGAAAGGACTAGAGTTAAAATGGAACATACATACAGACAGACGAAGATAAAATAAAACAGTTTTGACCCCATTACAATATTAATAACCCATTGCGTGCAAATTTTAAAAATGAATATGACGGATCCTTTTAAGTTCCGTGTTAAAATATAAAAAAGTCGTGTCTGTAGAATAAGTTCACTCTACAGACACGACTTTTTTAGTATCATATTATTAGTATAGATGGACTTATGCTTCGACACTGCCAAGCCAGATGGAAAGGGTTGATAAATTCTAGGCTAAAGGGCGCTCGCACAAAAATTACCAAAAAAAGGAGAGTTACAGTTCAAGACGAGGTTATCCAGAGAAATCTGTCCTGCTTCAACGCTTTCATTTTACAGATGTTTATACTGCTCAGCGGAAGCAGGCCGTTTAGAAATCTCGCGGTTTTGATGTGTTTTTATTTATTATTTTGAGGATGGGTTTTGAATATGACGACCGTTTTATATCACATTTTTTACGAAGTTTATTTTAGTATAACTTTTATTGTCCAAAACTTAATAGAGCTCAAATGAAATGATATTTAGGTCGTAGTTTAGACCTATCTTTGCGATTTAATCGGATCGAGGAAAGTGTAAGCAATCGTGTATCGAACAGCCGAAATATCAAGATCAAAGAGTGAAATATGACATAATATATTTTCTACAAAATTTAATCATCGCTATTTATTGTTTTAAAATGAATTTGAAAAGAGAAAAAATGGGATAACGGAATGTTTCGTCGTGAGGGTGGTGATGGTGACATAAGCCACAGACGAAGCCTATTTGCTAATACCATAAAATCAAGAATTTCTCAGTTAGTTGGATGTTGGTCTAACATCTCAGTTTACGCGATTCTGGGAAGCTCCTTTCATCCACAAAATAGGGGTAAATAGGCTAATAGGTGCCTTAGGCACAGTGGAGAGCACATCAAGCTATACACTTGCAGTACGACATTAGCCCCTACAGAGAAGAATATAAGATAGGCACAAAGTCAGAAGTGTCTAACTTGATGCCGTCTCCACTGTACACAAGCTAAGCAAACGCAAATAAATAGATTGTGTTATTACAAGTCGTTCAATTTGTTACTCAGTCATTGCAAGTGGAGTTTTGGACAATATGCTAAACTAAATAAAAGGTGAACTAACTTAGAATAAAAGGCAGTATTCGTAAGGTTATATTTCGTCTCCCCAGCGGGGATGGTGTCGGGGCAATGGTCGTGCTCCCGGCAGCACGTGTCTGCTTCTATCGAGGATCCAAGGTCATCATAGGACTCCGCCACGTCTCCTGGTCCACACCACTTTGTACCTGGCAGGAAATATCAAAGATATGCTGAAGAATTTGTTTGTCAATCTATTGGTTAGGAAGTCTCCTATTCTATGAAAGTTGCTGTAGTAGTGTTTAAGAAACAAATAAAAATAAAATATAAATATACTAGGACATCTAGGGAATAACTGGTTTATTTTACAAGTAGATGCCGCCCGCGGCTTTGCCAGCGTTGTTTTTTTGTGAAACCCCCTAAGGAAAATTACCAATTTCCGTGACAGATGGCAGATGTCAAAGTTACGGATGTTAAAATAGACAGATGTCAAAAGCGACAGGTGTCAAAAGTGACAGACGTCAAAACTGAGATAATTCAAAGCTGATAGATGAAAAAAGTTTTCAGATCCTTTGGGAACATTTTTCTGGAATTAACTACAGTTTGTTTTTATTTTCACGCAAGAACCCTAATTATTTCCGAGATAAAAAGTAGCCTAGACTACTTTCTAAGAAATCTTCTGCCTGCCAATAAAAGACCCGACAGAATTGGTTCAGCCATTTCGGTGATTACCCCGGAAACAGACAAAGAGACGGGCAAAAATAAAAATAAAGCTTATAAGTACAAGCTTTTATTCAAGCCATGGACTATAAAGTTTAGATCGCTGTTTTTTTTATTCATATTTTTTTGCTATTGGCCTGTAGGCCGTAATAGCATTGCCTTTAGGGCATCCAGTATCGGATGGTTGTCAATTCCGGAACTGATTTCCGATACTAGGACCCAATATCGGAATTCCGGAACTGATTCCGGTACTAGCAAATATTGTCATTTTTTTCAATTTTAACAGAAAAGTGCTACCTTTTTCAATGAAACTAGTAAAGTTGTGGTGTTATTACAATATTTTAATGAAGTTTAGTCACATAAATTACACTTTTAATCATTTGAACATAATGGACGACGATTCAGTCTCGTAATAAAACTTGCAAAGATAGAAGTAATCATATGTATATTTAAGTGTCTGTCAAGCTCAACTCAACACAATAAATTAAAAATTATAAAAAATAAATTTTGGAACATTTTAATGTAGTTATTACTCCTTTAATGATAAAAACATGTTGCACAATAAAATCAAGGCCTTTAAACTACTTAACATGTTCGTACGGTAAGATAGGTAGGCTTAGTAGACAATGGTTTTGTGTTTGTGACAGTGGCGAAGGGTTAACATTTTAAAAAGGGAAGCCAGACAATAAATCGCCTCACAGAGGAGCAGTCAAGGAAAATATACTATTTTTTTACATGACAATCCCTGTCAGTTTTGCCTCACAGAGAAGCAGCCAAGGAAAATATACCATTTCTGTACATTACAATCCCTGTCAGTTATTTGTATTTGATGTAATGAGATTTATGGAAATGTTTGGCAAAGCCGTCCTGTCTTCAATAAAATCAATTGTCATGTCCGATGTCTAGAAGAGCACGTCCTTATCATATAACATACTTTATTTTTATTTTCAAAATTTAAACTTGAAAACGATGTCTCATCTTTTAAAATAAAGTTGGTTCGACAATACTCTATAATAAACGCCTTTGCCATACCTGTTTTCGCTCTGTAATCTAGACTGAAATCCAATTTGGAACACTAATGAAACAACAAAAAAAACCTTTTTACAAGACGCACGGATGAAAAGCAACAAAACAAACAAATGCTATTTTATTGGTTGCTAATAACAGCTGACTGACTGATTTAATAGAAAGATAATGTCCCCAAATTCAAAACGCTACAATCGCTAAATTATTTCCTATGCACTTTTCACACCATCCGTATAGTCACGTATTATGGGCAGCCATCAGATCTCTGTAATAACCCGAGAAAAATCAGCACCTTTCAACCCATATTTACGCGTGCTACACAGAGAAGGACGCATGGGTTACCTAAAACAAAAATGAAAGAGACAGATTGTATGGATTTTTTTTGTATTAGAAATAAACCAGCGTTTGGCCATTATGAATCAAATTAATTTTGCCAAGCGTTTTTAGTGGATAATGTTTTTTTGTACTGTCGTATGTATAAATTATACACAACGCACTTTTGACTTGTAATTTAACTCAAATAAAGTGATTTTTGTGTAGAGAAATGTAGTGTAGATGCCATTTCCTAAAGGGAAGCCGATGAAAATCGTGTTATATTGACCCTTCGCCACTGATGTGAATAAAGTTGTGTTGTTTTAATATTTTCGTGAACTTGAGCCGCATAAATTACAGTTTTTCATCATTTGAACATAAAAGACGTCGATTCAGTCTCGTAATAAAACTCTCAAACTAAGAAATAATCACATGTTTATTTAAATTTAGGAACATTTTAATATATATTTTAATAATACGAGTATAGCACTTACGGCTAAGATGTTTGGGTGACTAATAATACTGACTGATGCGGGAGAAGGAAGGAACCCCCTCGGGAGTGGTGTGATTGAGAGCCGAGGGGTGCAGGGGAACATTTGTTTAGAACTACTTATTTTGTACGTTAATGTAAAATGTATAAATACCGGATTTACGATATTACGCCTCTCAATCCCGGAATTCAAATATCGGAAAAATCGGTCCGAGATTCCGGAATTGCGATATTCCGGAATTCCGGGATGGATGCCCTAATTGCCTTGGCTTTATTTAAGGGGTGGCTGTCTAGCTTTCAACCTTTGTTATGATTATTTAAATGTATCGAAACTGATTTATTGTGTTATGTCAAATTATATTTTCTTCAAAAAGCTTGTCACGCGAATCGACAACATTTCATTTTAGTTAACCATTTGTTTTTAATATTTATATTGAAAGTCTGCGTAAGAAAGAAGCTTATGTATTTTTTTATTTAGTTTTTTTGTATGTTTTTCCTGCATAATTTAATGTTTTCTTATTCACTCATTCTAAAAGGACGAAAGTCGCATCTGAGGATTTCAAAAGTCAATGTTCATTGCCAAAGGGTAACCAACGGGACTGTCCGTCTGTCTGTCTGTCCGTCTGTCACCAGGCAGTTTCTCATGAACCGTGATAGTTAGACAGTTGAAATATTCACAGATGATGTATCTCTGTAGCCGCTATAACAACAAATACTAAAAAACAGAATAAAATAAATATTAAAAGGCGCTCCCATACAACATACATGATTTTTTTGCCGTTTTTATAGATAATGGTACGGAACCCTTCGTGTACGAGTCCGACTCGCACTTGGCTGGTTTTCTATTTCCATTCCCATGTTAAGGAGGGGAATAATAAATCACCATCTTTGGCCATCTGCCATATTTGATAAAGAATGACGCCACCTCGCTTATCGTATTCTCTTCGTAAAATCCTTTTTTTTTATTAATTTAAATTTTCATCTTGGGGCCTTCGCCATATTATACTTAAATCATATTCTCCTCGTCAAATTCATTCCTTCGATACGCATGTCAACGGGTTTTGTATAGAAATAATAAAACGCCACCTTGTCGCTTTCGTCATTTACCTACTTAGGTCACTTATCAATTTCCCTAATCGGCAGGCTCCAGCGTCTTCGACAATCTAAAATGTCGATTTTCATATTTTGACAGGGATAGTCATCTTAATAAAAAGCCTTCATTTCGAAATCACAATCAGCCACTTCAATTTTATTTATTTGTATTTGATATCTTGGCAAAGGATCGTCTCTTCGTACAGCCAAGCACGTCCACACAAGTTACCATGGTAATGAGACTGAGAGGACAGACTACGGCTAGTCCAAAAACTAATATCTGATATATCTCAAAAACATCACATTTTGAAAATTTCTCAAGTACATACCTATTTTATTTTCAATACGGAACATTTAATTGGTCAATTAGGTATGTAGATTTTTTTGCGAATTCTGGGTCATAGCATAAGGAAAACGAGTTTTTTTTTTAATAATTGTAGATTTTTCCAAGCACACTGTGGCAAATTAAGGTTGGTGTATACTTTATATTATAACAGTCACGCGAAATGTGATCCGGTGTGGTAAATTAACAAATGCAATGTTATTTACTTACAACAAAATCATGCACAATAAATGTTTAATTTTAATATGCAACAATAATTAATGTAAAATGTCATGCAATGTGACGTCATAAAAATAAACTTGTTGTACCCGATGGACATTTTACATCAAATTAGAACCGAACTCTATGATTATTCATGATTGTTGAAAATAGCGCCTTCTGAGCCGAACCGAAACATCACGCGCTCTCAAAAAACCAACTCAATCCCGAGATAATCGAGAAATAAGAAGTAAGAAATCTAAAACAGAATTAAATAGAGGTTACAAAAGGTCTTATTTACAGTGAATAAATAAATCAATTGACACGGTTTGTTCAAACTTACTCCATAAACTGGAGCCCAAAACGAAGTAGGGATTAAACATATAGGAACGCTGAATAGAATTAATAGCTCGAAAGAGCACTTCAAAGTACGTCATTACGTCTCAGTCTTACAACCCATATCGGTCACTGAAACTTTTTACAGCACTCAGATAAATGCGAAAAAGCGAGGTTTGGGACTAACCATACAGGAATATTTGATGTTCATTATAATATCATTTAATTTTTTTGATAACCGTGGTGTCATGAGCGTAACCTGGGGGGAGGTTCAACCCCCCCCCCCCCCCCCCCGAAATATTTCAGAAAATGTATATGATAAAATATTTAATAAACTATGATAAACTGCAGAATATCTGGAATGACGGCCGAAATATTTTTTTCATCACACTAGCTTATAAAGTGGCCATTATTGCAGCGTTCTTAGGGTCATAATGCAGCATATTAAACACACGTGCTTTTTACTTTACATTATCGCACTAGTGTTTTTACATTACAGTTTTTATTTTTATTTTAGTAAAGAGTTTTGATGTCTTGAGAAATAGTAAAGTTTTTGCAAATAAATAAACTGTCTTAGTTAAGATATAATAAATAATCATTTAATTTAAGAAATTATTTATTTTTATCAACAAATTAACTAATTTTTTATGTGAATACAAAAAATATTCAGTTTGTTAATATTTAATATTTGGCTGTTTGGCAACATTTATCTGTTTGGCGGATGCGTCAGTGCCTCTATTTCCTATACATACAGTATAGACAAAATATCCGCCGCCATTTTTCAAAGAAAATTGTCAATTCATAGCTGTGGTTTCGCTTTGTGGAAAAATAACCAGTGAAATTTTATTATTTTTTCTCGCAAGTGTGTTGAAAAACGTCGTATGAAACGCGTGAGCATTAGACATTACACTCTCGGCTCACTTGTATCATAATGTACTATTTTTTAATTTGTATCCAGAATTTTAACTAAACAAATACCGAAACAAGGTCCAAAAATCAGACTTAGATCAGATTTAATTAAGTAATCAAAGAAACATGTCTTTATAAAAACAAAAGAATATTATGAAACAAATATCATATGGGAAATGTATAAAAAATCTATATTTAGTTTGGGATGATAAAATTATACACCTGCATAAGTTATAGAAATATAGGAAATATAAGGTGACTTTAATTTATGCAGCCAAATTCTTACTGAAGACTCAGTAACAAGGTTCGATGACCCTTTTTGTGAAATTCGTAAATTATTCTTTTCGTGTTCCTTCAAGATTTTATTTTGCGAAACCAGCAAAAAGTGTTATCGATCCGTGTTACTGATCACTTACCAAGCCTCCAGTATGAGTTTGGCTGTATAAATTAAAGTCACCTTATTTACATAGTGATATAAATAAACTAAATAGACCATAAATAAATATACTTATACTATTTGCGTGATCTTCTCCCTCAACTGTTAAGTTTGCATAATAACACCTTTAAGACGGTGATTTCATGAAAATGGTTACCTATTTTATTACTAACAGAATGCACAATTAAAAGGAACTGACCTGGGTAAATCAAGCTAAGTTTGCCCTGCATGAGCAGCCTTTTATATTCTTCAGGAGACAACTCTTCTCCATAAACACCCAAATCGCTGTCATTTCCGCCCATCTTCTCCAATGGGTACTTTATTTCGGTGAAAATCCAACACGTACAAGAGTTTACGAGCCAAAGCAATAGTATAAGGACTGCGCTTTTGCTAGCCATAGCTGATGTCTTTTGTTTTTTCTGTTCGGTTTTTTATTAATACTTTAGATAGTGTTTTCAGCCAGTGTTTCTTACGGACTGAATTGTTGGCTGCATTCGTTTTGTTTTTAACTGAAGCGTTTTATCATTGCTTGACAGTAAGGCTGTCTTCGTACGGAACCCCCGTAGAGGATTATCTTATCTCGCTTGCCTTGGTAATTAACTGACTACTTAGATAAATTTCCATGGGAAGTTATCACCTTTTTGTTTGTGGTTTGGCCCAATTTACTTAGACTAAATCCGTTTATTTTTCAATGGCAACTGAATAAAATAAATAAGTACACTAGGTCTTTTTAACCTTGATTAAACTTAAAATTAAAAATCTTATGCCATTTCCGGTTAGCAACTAAACATTATATCAAATAATTTATCATCATGAAAATACTTGGTGCCCTGTGCCTCTTCATAATATAGATTTTCATTGATCATCGTGTAAGAGACTTCTTTCGGGGGGTCTAGCACGCACCGTCGATACAGTGTCCTTCCATAACACACACTTGCCTTCTCGCACATTGACAAACGCTGGATGCGTGAGAGCAAAGTGGGATAAATAAAAGTAATTTTTTTTCCAATTTGACAATTTTATCTTGTGTCCTTGTCGATTAATAGGTGATTTAGAGCAATCAGATTATTCTTAGGATATTTATGCGATTTTATTTCTTATTTAATATATTTATTTTAGATTTCAAAAATTGTAAGTACTTACTAACCTAATCGGAATCAGAATGCTTTGTTTGTGAACATAGGTCCATCCATCCACTGCTGGACATAGGCCTTTCCAGGATTTCGCCACTCTTGGCGATTCTCCTGGAAGAAATGCCCATACTCACACACGCTGGGCAGGCGGGTTGGTGAGCGCGGTGCCGAAACCCTTGCACCAATGACGCCGCTGCCCGTCACCAGTCTGTTTTATATAAGCCCCGGCAATTGGGGATGGATATACCGCCATCCATCGGTCCCAGGCAATGGTGGGCCTCCTGGTTTTGCCTGAGAGCTGTTCTCTTACTCTCCCCCGAATAACTTCGCTCGGTTTGCGAGTAAGATGGTGGTACCTCCACAGTCGAGCCCGGCATCAGCTCTACCACCTATAGGTGAACATAGGTATGTTATGTTTTATGAACGCTATGTTCTACCGCAAGGATATGCAAATAACTTAAACAAATAATACATTAAACATACTTACGCTTTGAAGATCAATGTCAAGAAAAAGTTAAATTAAACACAGTGAGTGCAATGAAATTTTAATTTAAACGAGTCAAACTTCACAACGATTATGTTAATTCAAAATATTAAATAGTATTATTATTTAAAAACATCTCAACATTACGAAGGCTGTTCCAAAAATAGTGAAATGAAAAATAGATATCTTTTCTTTTATGTTTTAAATAAAAATATTGACTCTGCCATCGCATGAAAACACAATGTATCTCATAAGTAATACATATTATATTAAACTAGCTTTTGCCCGCGGCTCCACCCGCGTCGAAAAGATTTTCGTGGAATTAAGGAAAAAAAAAAAATTTTTTTTGAACAACTATATGCAACGGACACCATGGTTAAGCAAAGCGCTAATAAAGACCAACCAAATAAGCCCAAACTCGAAGAGTCTGCTGTTGTCCGTTGAGGAGATCCTGTACCCATCTTCCAGTCCCATCATCAGACCCTGGTCTCCGTATTTTACCAAAGTGCTAATAAAGACCAATCAAATGAGCCCAAACTCGAAGGGTCTGCTGTTGTCCGTTGAGGAGATCCTGTACCCATCTTTCAGTCCCGTTATCAGACCCTGGTCACCATGTTTTACCAAAGTGCTGATAAAGACCAATCAAATAAGCCCAAACTCAAAGAGTCTGCTGTTGTCCGTTGAGGAGATCCTGTACCCATCTTTCAGTCCCATCATCAGACCTTGGTCACCATGTTATACCATAGTGCTAATAAAGACCAATCAAATGAGCCCAAACTCGAAGGGTCTGCTGTTGTCCGTTGAGGAGATCCTGTACCCATCTTTCAGTCCCGTTATCAGACCCTGGTCACCATGTTTTACCAAAGTGCTAATAAAGACCAATCAAATAAGCCCAAACTCAAAGAGTCTGCTGTTGTCCGTTGAGGAGATCCTGTACCCATCTTTCAGTCCCATCATCAGACCTTGGTCACCATGTTATACCATAGTGCTAATAAAGACCAATCAAATAAGCCCAAACTCGAAGGGTCTGCTGTTGTCTGTTGAGGAGCGTTTTTTCTCCCGACATGGTTCACAAATATTGAATTTTCAAACTGAAAACTTATTTTTATTAAAATAAAATATAGCCTATGTTACTCAGCAATAGTATAGCTTTTTATAAAAGAAAGAATTTTTGGAATCGGTTCAGTAGTTCCAAAGTTTACCTCAAACATACAAACAAACAAATCTTTCCTCTTTATATAATATAGTGTAGATTAGATTATGTAGTGCGATCGCCAAGTCAATCTATTTATTCACATTCATCTTCACACTTACACTCTCATCCTCCTCTAAACATCTCCACACATAGACACAATCATTCACTCACTCACACACTAATTCACCTGGTCTCACCTCAACCACAAAATCGCATGCCTTACTTTAATTTAGTAGTAAATTTTATTTTGCGAATGTTTTGTAATGTTAGTTATTTTCATTTTATATCCTGTTGGCTTTTTCATACTTTTTCCTGTTTGTTCCCATAAGCATACATTTATATAAAGTGATACGGAAGAGCGGGGTCTCCTATCACAGGTATATTTCTTCATAAAAGGAGACTCCAACCACTGTAAGAACAGTATGTTTAAGTTGGCGAAATAAATGATTTTGTATTTTTTTGTATTTCTATTTTTTTTTGTATTTAAAACATAAAAGATTTTTAATATTGATATGGTCACTATAAGATGTTGTTAGGTTAGCTAATTATGTTATAACTTAAGACAGAAGGTCCCTTAAGTAGGGACTGAATAAATTAATCGACTTGGATTTACATGGATCTCACAACTTTTTACGGTAGAAGAACCAAGTTGCGAGACTTGTTTTTTTTTACAAGTTTTGTTTTTAATGGCATCTCATTTCTTTTTATAGATAGTCCTACTTTTTTTCCTTTCCGGTACCTTCTACTTACAACTGAAATGTAACTTTGTAATGCTTTATATTTATATGGGATTACAAAGTTTTTTATACAGATTGGGTATCTAGAGCACTGGAGTGAAATTGCAAAATATTTTAGTTTTTCTTTGATTTATACACTAAACACTAATTGTATTCCAAATTTGAAGCTTCTATGTCCGCTAGAAGTGCCTTAGAGTTTTGATGATCGGTCAGTCAGTCAGTGAGTGAGTGACACAATTGAGAAACTTTGACTGGTCATAATTCTTAAACTACTGGTTCAAATTGAATGAAATTTGAAATATACTGTGTTTATACTATGCCTGCTTGGTTACTGAAAATTCAAGCTTCTAGTTTTATCCACAACGTAGTTAAAGGGGGGTCGAAAATGGCCCGAACTCTTTAGAGAAAAGGATGGTACGGTCGTGCCGCTTTTTAGCTCGACTTAGATAGATAGATAAAAACATATGTCACTTAAAATAATAGATGTCAATAGATTTAAACTAACAATAGTTAAAAATTTCGTTAAATGAGTAGAACGCCTTCTCGACTAGCCGGTTCTTTAGTTTCTTTTTAAATATAAATAGACTGGGTGCGGCTTTTATATCTTCAGGTAGATTCTTATAAGCGTATATGTTATTATTATTATATATATATATATATATATATATATATATATATATGGAGGTGGTAGAGCTGATGCCGGGCTCGACTGTGGAGGTACCACCATCTTACTCGCAAATCCTCCCGAAGTTATTCGGGGGAGAGTAAGAGAACAGCTCTCAGGCAAAAAAAAAACAGGTGGCCCACCACTGCCTGGGACCGATGGATGGCGGTATATCCATCCCCAATTGCCGGGCCTTATATAAAACAGACTGGTGACGGGCAGCGGCGTCACTGGTGCAAGGGTTTCGGCTCCGCGCTCACCAATCCGCCTGCCCAGCGTGTGTGAGTATGGGCATTTCTTCCAGGAGGACCGCCAAGAGTGGCGAAATCCTGGAAAGGCCTATGTCCAGCAGTGGACGAAACAGGCTGATGGATGGATGGATGGATATATATTATTCCGTGAATAGTTTTCCCCGTTTTTGTTAACCTACGCTTCACACTCGATAGTTTGTTGCCGTGTCTCGTCCGTGCCGTATTTGTGACAGTCTCGAGTTTCGGGTATTTGTCCACAGTGCCGGCGTTAGAGGGACTGACACCCTCCCGGGCAAGAATATTTTGGCGCCCACTTAAGGAAATCAAAATCGAGTGTTGATTTTTTCTGAACCAATGTGAACGTGTATTAAGAATTCTATCTTTCCTTTAGCGTGACCCAGAGCTAACGACGTGGACGTAGAAAGTTATGTAGCTCCTATATTTTTTTTTGTAATTTTTTTTGTTGATTTTCTTTTTTTTGTTGTCCAAAATTTGTTTTTGAATGTAAGTTTGGTGGGGAAAGTATCCCACCTCCACCAATCGCCCCCCCAAATTTGGCGCCCCATCGCGCCCCCCCTCAAACGCCGGCACTGTTTGTCCAAGTTTTCTCTGGCGTACAGAGCTACTTGCAGAATAAGTTGAGATGGCATGGTGAGGATATGAAGCGCTATAAAGTGGCGCTTGGCGTGATCGTCCCACGGCACGCGTAAGATTGCTCGCACAGCTCGCTTTTGTCCCTAGCTGTAGCAAGACTGTACAAAGGCAAAATAACATTCGCGCGGGAAACATGATGAAAGGCGACTGAGTGCAAAACATGCTCCCGCCAGTTACCGCAGAGTCCGTCGATATGTGAATTCCATGTTGTCTTTCTTACGACCTGAGAGTTCGAATGATATGAAATTCGTTTTCGTCAAGTTCAGAGCTAGACCATTAACGGGGAACCAGTTACAGAGTTGGTTGGTTATGCTCTAACTCTTTATATGTAGCCGCTGTTATAATAACCACTGCTAAATCGTCAGCGAACATGTTTATTTCAGAGTCAATCATGGTATTTGGTAGGTCATTCACAAGTAACGAGAACGCTATATTTGAAAGAGAAGAACCCTGAGGCACTCCTTGGTTAGTCGAAAGTCCATCGGATTTAAGTGCACCTCTGTTTCCTATAACATATTGCATTCTATCGTTCATGGAATCAGACAGCAGTGCTAGCGCTGGTCTTTCAATGCCATAGTGTCTAAGGCTGAGATTCAGAGTGCATTTTGAGTCCGAACTCAAGAGGAACTCAATCTTACAAACGTCACGCTAGTATGAGATCACGTCGCTTTTTGACGTTTGTAAGATTGAGTTCGGACTCAAAATGCACTCTGAACCTCAGCCTTAGTTTCATGGTGAGTACGGTATGATCTGCGACGTCGAAAGATTTCGATAGATCGCAAAACAGTACCGCAACGGGTAGATGAGCATCGCGCGCGTCCAGCACGCGCCGCCACACCACGTCGTGCGCCGCCATCGTCGTCATCGAGTGTCCCGTGCGGTACGCGTACTGTCGCGGACTGAGGCCCGACGTCTTATTTAAGTAACGGGTCAAGCGTGAGCTTAGACCGTTTTCGAATACCTTCGCGATTGTAGGAATTACAGCAATGGGTCGATAGTCATGGGGGGGGGTTACTTTTCTTTCCGTTGCTTTTGTGCAGAAGACTTATTTTTACTTCTTTAAAGCATTAGGGGAATTTCCCTGTGCGTAAGCACATATTGAAGATATAGCGAGGACAATTAAATGTATCAAATCGACCGAGATATTATATCTATCTTCTTCTCTACACATAATTATACGAGGGGGCGTTTTTAAGTTCGCGGAATCGGGGGTAAGACGTGGAAATAAAAATACAAGTTTATTTTTTCTTTTCAATATATTCACTTGCAACCCTAATACATTTTTCAGATCTTTCAATTAGCTTATGTATACCCTCGAAAAAAAATGTTTTTTCTTTGTCTGAAAAATAAGCTGAAACTGCTTCCTTCACTTCTTCATCGCTTGAGAACTTCTTCCCCCGAAGTTCTTTTTCATTTTTGGAAAGAGATAATAATCACTGGGAGCCAGGTCAGGACTGTAGGGTGGATGAACCAAAATATCGAAGCCCACCTTATGCAGGGAAGCCAACGCAACACGGCTCTTGTGCACAGGCGCGTTGTCGTGCAAAAGGAGGACACCTTTGGTTAATTTTCCCCTTCTTTTTGCCTTGATTGCTTCCTTTAATCGCTCTAAGATTGAAGCATAGTATTATCCGGTTATGGAGACACCTTTATCTTTATAATCTATGAACAAGATTCCTTCTGAGTCCCAAAAGATTGTCGCCATGATTTTTCCCGCCGACTGTGACACCTTAAATTTCTTTGGTGGTGGTGTGCCTTTTTTGTGCCACTGCATAGAATCTTGTTTGGCCTCAGGTTCATAATGATGAACCCAAGTTTCATCCCCAGTAACAATTCGAGTCAATACTCCATCCTGGTCTTCATTACAGAGTTCCAAAAACGCGCGAGAACACTCTACGCGCTGTTGTTTTTGAGGCGGCGTGAGCATTCTCGGCACCCACCTTGCACTGACTTTGGTCATGCCGAGATGATCGTGAAGAATTTTAAATATGGTTGTATCGGATACTCCAACCATTTCTGCGAGCTGTTTCTTCTTTAGTCTAGCATCTTCCAGTAAGTATTAATTTTTCCACTTTTTGAATGATTTCCGGAGTGGTCACCTCGATCGACAGTCCTGGCCGAGGATCATCTTCAAGTGAGGCCCTGCCTTTCTTAAAAAGGGTATGCCACTTATAAACCATGGTTTTACCGGGGCAAGACTCCCCGTAAACGGATGACATCTCTTCTAGTATGGTTTGAACCGATTTACCTTGCTTGGTAAGGAACTTTATGACAGCGCGGTGCTCGATTTTCTCCATTTTTCACAATGTTCTTCCCAACTGAGTTGTTTGATCGACGATAATTCAAAGAGTAATGGCCCGATTAAAACAAAACATTCTATTTATACTAATAATGAGCTACTTAACCAGTTACGTCTAAGGAAAGTACCCTCATTTATTAATTACCTACCCATTCCGCGAATATAAAAATGCACCCTCGTATAATGCATCATTGTGTTAGACACTACTTTCAAGGGTCTTTCAGATATCTAAGTAGATACAAAAACCGAGGCTAAAAGTTCTCAAACAGGAGGATCCGCAGGTAAACTACTATAGCAGTTAACAAGAAAATAAAGTCTTCTGCAAATATTATTGTCTTAATCATTATTATAATACCTATGTACCAACTGCATTAGGTGTTTATATACTCGTAGGTGGTGTTGTGGTGTATTTCATTGTATTACTGTGCATGTATTTTATTTATTTAACACACTAGTTTTTGCCCGCGGCTCCGCCCGCGTCGAAGAGATTTTCGTGGAAATAAGGAAAACAAAATAATTTGATTTTTTGAACGACTATATGCCACGGACACCTTGTTTAAGCAAAGCGTTAATAAAGACCAATCAAATAAGCCTAAACGCGAAGGGTCTGCTGTTGTCCGTTGAGGAGATCCCGTACTCATCTTCTAGTCCCATCATCAGACCCTGGTCTCCATGTTTTACCAAAGTGCTAATAAAAACCAATCAAATAAGCCCAAACTCAAAGGGTCTGCTGTTGTCCGTTGAGGAGATCCCGTACCTATCTTCCAGTCCCATCATCAGACCCTGGTCACCATGTTTTACCAAAGTGCCAAGAAGTGTGTCAGGATCGTTGTAGATGGAAATCTGTAGTCAGATTATACTCATACAGTTTTCTCGTATGGGAAAAAATCAATACATAAACCTGGCTGTAATCACTTTTTCAAGCTAAATATTAGCAAGAGGTGTGTCCGGATCGTTGTAGATGTAAATCTGTAGTCAAATGAAACTGATATAGTTTTCCCGTATGGGAACAAATCATTACTTAAATTATAGTATTTAATGTATCTATGCTTAAACCTGGCTGTAGTTACTTTTTCAAGCTTAATATTAGCAAGAGGTGTGTCAAGATCGTTGTAGATGGAAACTGATTAAACTGATACAATTTCCCCGCATAGAAAAACAACCGGTTTCATCAAGTAAAACTAACCATTTGTTCAAGGAACGCCGATAAAGCAGTTAAGTAGCGATTTTTCTCGCGACATGGTTCACAAATATTGAATTTTCAAAATGAAAACTTACTTTTATTCAAATTAAATATAGCTTATGTTACTCAAAAATAGTGAAGCTTTTTACAAAAGAAAGAATTTTTAGAATCGGTTCTGTAGTTCCAAAGATTACCTCAAACATACAAAAGCAAGAGGTGTGTCAGGATCGTTGTATTAAAATTAAATATGGCCTATGTTACTCAAGAATAGTGTAGCTTTTTACAAAAGAAAGAATTTTTAGAATCGCTTCAGTAGTTCCAAAGATTACCTCAATCATACAAACAAACAACCAAACAAACAAACAAATCTTTCCTCTTTATATAATAGTGTAGATAGATGTAGATGTAGATGTATTAATGATATGGATATAAACATATTATTGATGGAAGGTTCTGGATGGTTGAAGGCTGAAATTATTATTAGCAGTATTTTGCCCGCGACTCCGCTCGCAGCACTGAAAGAAAAACTCTACCCGTCTCTTTTTAGGGATCCGTACTCAAAAAGAAACCCTTATAGTATCGCAATGTCCGTCCGTCTCTCTGTCTGTCCGCTGCTTAGCTCAGAGACTATGAACTAGAAAGCTGTAATTTGGCATGAGTATACATATTAATCACGCCGACAAAGCGGTAAAATAAATTCTTAGTAAAAAAAACCAGCCAAGTGCGTGTCCGGCTACGCACAGTGTAGGGTTCCGTAGTTGCTCAGTACATTTTATAAGTTAGTCTATTAATACAGATCGCGCCAAACTTCTAGTCCGCTCGGAAGTTGTTCTCCCAAAGAACGGCCCATACATTGTCGTGTTTAAAGGGGACTAAAAGTTTGGCGCGACCTGTACCCGTAAGCCTGCAAAGCCTAGTTAGCTGTAATAGTTTTCCTTTTAACTTCATTATTTATACTACTTCTGTGAATTTTTCCACACATTCATAGACAACCGTTTAGCCGGCAGGGAGGGGATACTTGATTTTAACAGAAATTAGCACTTTAAAGTCTAATAATTCGCCAACGGATCCCTAAATCTAAAAATGGTTTTCACACACCTATAATTTTTTTCAACGACCTATCCAACAATACCCCACACTATTGGATAGACGAGAAAAAAAAATCATCCCCAATTTACGTGTATGGGAGATACCATTAAAAAACATTTTTGTAGAGTTTTTTTACGGTTTCGTCGCCTTGACTGATATGCATACCCATACCAAATTACAGCTTTCTAGTACCAATAGTCTCTGAGCTAAGCCGCGGACAGACGGACGGACATGGCGAAACTGCAAGGGTTCCTTGTCGGACTACGGAACCCTAAGAATCATCCCCTCATCCAGGCAATGGTAGGCCACCTGGTTATACCTGTTTGAGAGCTCCTCTTAGAAAGCCTGGCATCAACTTTAGCACCTATTTATAATTGTAATTAATTGATGCTAGAAAAGAAAGCATCCGTCATCGCATCGTTCAGCCAATATCAGACCGGATCAGTGCACAAGAGGAGACAAGGTGACTTTCGTTTATATAGCCAAATTCATACTGGAGACTCGATAAGTGATCAGGACCAAGGTTCAATAACCCTTTCAAAATATAATAAAGACTTCCTATACTAATAGAGTCGAGGTCGTTCTTGAACAAGTACCAGAGGCACAAAAAAACATTTTTTTGTAAGTGTATCGCAAACAAAGTCATCGAACCTTGGTCGTGATCACTCCTGAATCTCCAGTATGAATTCGGCTTTACAAACGAAAGTCACCTTATAATATGCTCCTTTACCATTGGACACGGAACCCAGGGCGTGCATAGCATTTTATGCTGGAAATGCAACAAAGAAAATGCAAAGAGAAGGTCAAGTTTGACAATTAAAAAAATATGAAAAAAATTACACATTGAAAAATTATTTTTTCTTTTTATCTGTTTGTAATTTTTTTCATGTTGTTCTTATCGTCAAACTTGACCTTCTCATTGCTTTTCCAGCAAAAAGTTCTACACGCCATTGCGGAACACATAGTATGCATCGGTAGATACTTTATTTGATTAATAAATGCGGTTTCGGCACTAATTGATAATGACCTAATTTTTTGACTTGCGAATACCATGCGGGCTGGCCCGAGATTAAAGAGTCATAAAGTAGATAAATACCTACACCAGCCAATGCTGACGGTAATAAATTGGTTTTAAGGAATTAAATCGTGTTCTACTGTAGAACAGGGTCCAACATTTCCTCCTTTTTATGCAACATCCCCCAGCGCCCATAGGCCCCCAGATAAGCCTCGACAGTGGAAATATGCAACAGGCTAGAGTCTTTAAAGAGTTACCATTTTTTAGCCATGTCCGTCTGTCCGCGGCTTAGCTGAGAGACTATTTGTACTAGAAAGATGTAATTTGGCATGGGTATACACCTTAATTACGCCAACAAAGTGGTAAAATAAAATCTTGAAAAAAATATTTTTTGAGGGTACGTACTTACACGTAAATTGGGGATGAATTTTTTTTCTCGTCTAACCCATTGTGTGAGGTATCGGTGGATAGGTCGTTTAACAACATTGCAGGTGTGTGAAAACTATTTTTAGATTTAGGGATTCGTTGGTGAAATATTAAGCTTTAAAGTGCAAATTTTTGTTAGTGTCCCCTCCCCCTGCCGGCTAAACGGTTGCTTATGAATATGTTAACAAATTCACAGAAGTAGTATACATATAATGAAGTTAAAAGGAAAACTATCACAGCTAAGAAAGCCTTAGGTTTACGAGTACAGGTCGCGCCAAACTTTGAATCCCCTCTAAACACGACAAGATGTGCGGGCCGTCCTTCGGGAGAGCAACTTCCGAGCGGATTAGAAGTTTGGCGCGATCTATATTAGTAGAGCAACTTATAAAATGTACTGGGCAACTACGGAACCCTACACTGCGCGTGGCCGGTTTTTGTTTTCTGCGATTGATCTAAGACATCATGATCTCATACTATCAAATATCGATGTTAATCTAAGTGTGTATTTACCACATTTTAAACTACCTACCAAAAAAACACTGGCTAGATTGCCATCTTCATGTGGAATGGTACTTGGGGTTTTCTGCTGCAAATTAGACTTATTGTTTGGCCAAGGTATGCGTCACTCCTCGGGCCCCCACAAACGTCGAACAGCCGCGCAGATAACTCCTTGAAAAGGAGCTTTGCATCCGGACCCCACGGCCCGAGGATCGGAATGTTTTTTTACTTAGTACGAACACATTTTGTATGGAAGAAAAGAATGTAAATTAGTTTCAGCCAAATTCGTTCGATGGCATTATTATTTATATAAAATCGTCTTTTATTGTGATCTACAAACAAGTCTACAGTCCACTTACGAAGATTCCTTCATTATTGATATTGCTATTTTATTTGAACTGGTGGTATGGTATCACCAATTTTTTTTTATGGGTAACACTAATAATTAGAAAGAGACGGCGAATGATTTTACTGAACAGTTAAATTGGTGGCACTATATGATGATGATGAGCGGAGAAGACATGAAAATAACGAGTGTGATTGTTATAAACAGAAAAATAAAAATCATGGATTCTAATTGTGTGATTTCATTTCATGGTTATTGTTGTTTCATGTTCCTCACCAACATTATAGGTATGAGCGAGTAGTTATAGGCAGATATATATATACGTATTAGATTATCTGTGTATAGGGTTGGACAGATTAAGTGTCCTACTTTTTTAACTTGATTTTTTTTCTACTTTTTTCTTGTCATTGAATGTATTCGATTCAACGTAAACGATTCAAAGAAACTGGATCATTGAGAATCTGGCCCAAACCTGTCCAGAAACCATCTGTTCGTGTCGAAAAGATCATCGAATGTGTTCGTGAGCGAATTAAACGAAATCCGGCTCAGAGTGCTAGCAAGATCGCCAAAGATATGAAAATATCAAGGCGATCGATGAGCTGTATTCTACTAAACGATCATGGATTAAAAACTACAAGAAAGTTAGGTTAGGTTAGGTTAGGTTAGGTTAGGTTAGGTTAGGTTAGGTTAGGTTAGGTTAGGTTAGGTTAGGTTAGGTTAGGTTAGGTTAGGTTAGGTTAGGTTAGGTTAGGTTAGGTTAGGTTAGGTTAGGTTAGGTTAGGTTAGGTTAGGTTAGGTTAGGTTAGGTTAGGTTAGGTTAGGTTAGGTTAGGTTAGGTTAGGATAGGTTAGGTTAGGTTAGGTTAGGTTAGGTTAGGTAAGGTTAGGTTAGGTTAGGTTAGGTTAGGTTAAGTTAGGTTAGGTTAGGTTAGGTTAGGTTAGGTTAGGTTAGGTTAGGTTAGGTTAGGTTAGGTTAGGTTAGGTTAGGTTAGGTTAGGTTAGGTTAGGTTAGGTTAGGTTAGGTTAGGTTAGGTTAGGTTAGGTTAGGTTAGGTTAGGTTAGGTTAGGTTAGGTTAGGTTAGGTTAGGTTAGGTTAGGTTAGGTTAGTTTAGGTTAGGTTAGGTTAGGTAAGGTTAGGTAAGGTTAGGTTAGGTTAGGTTAGGTTAGGTTAGGTTAGGTTAGGTTAGGTTAGGTTAGGTTGTTAGGTTGTGTTAGGTTAGGTTAGGTTAGGTTAGGTTAGGTTTTTTTTTTTTTTTTTTTTATATTATATCTCTGGTTTTCCATAGGCTGAGCCAAATGCTTTTGTTTGCTTTTATAATTTTATTTTTTGCGTTGAAAAGTTTAATCGCTTTCCCGTTTTTGGTTAGGTTAGGTTAGGTTAGGTTAGGTTAGGTTAGGTTAGGTTAGGTTAGGTTAGGTTAGGTTAGGTTAGGTTAGGTTAGGTTAGGTTAGGTTAGGTTAGGTTAGGTTAGGTTAGGTTAGGTTAGTTTAGGTTAGGTTAGATTAGGTTAGGTTTTTTTTTTTTTTTTTTTAAATTTAAATCATCTTTCTGATTCACGTTATCCCGCACGGCTATATATGCCGTGCTTTTTCAATCAAGTATTAAATTATTAAAAAGCGACCCGTTTTATATTGGGTAGTTGGGGAGTGTCTTCCGTTATTATTAATTCTAAGTCATGCAGTATCTTTTGAAATGAAATGAAACTTATCTACAAATTTATTTCTCTTTTTTTTTTTTTTCAATATACCATCCTATTTTATTCTTTTTTTTTTTTTTTTTTTAGTATTTCTCTTTCCATTTTTTTTTTTTCTCTTGATCATTCTTATTCTATGTACATCATTATTAACTATATACATTTTCTTATTTTATCTTAAAAATTATGTTGTTGGACGGAAGAGTCTCCCCTTGTACAGTATTGTTACATTAAAAACTTAGTTAATTATCAAAATTCTGGTCAACCTGTTTGTGTTCACTCGTATTAAATTTATCATTATTAATTCATATTACAAAACAGTATAATAAAGCATTAAACATTACAATATTAAAACACAAATCTAAAATACATTTTCAATCTGTCCCATATATACCTATTAAATAAAGTTGAATAATACAACTAAAAGCATTAAAATTTTATCATTAAAAACCTTATAATTAAAACAAACGAAAAAAACAAACAAAAAAAAAATATCGTCGAATAAAATAAATGGCCAAAATAATTAAACATCCCAATCATTTGTTGCGTATTGCCGCACGTCTTATGATTCTTTCTAAGAACGTCAGTAAGACTTCCCTTTGGGCTCCGTCCTTCATTATTGCTGGCAGGTTGTCCTTGCAATAAAAAGAGTCGAGTTGCATTTCGAGTTCTGCCCTCCACAAGCCGAATCTGGGGCAGTCGAACATTATGTGCCATATTGTCTCCTCTATCTCAGGATCACATACGCAAGAGGGGCTGTCCTTGATCTTGAAACGGTGCAAGTACGATGCGAGCCCTCCATGCCCCGTGAGGGCCTGTACATGGGAGGGGCCAAGTTTGGTCTTCCTCAAGATTTTGTGCGCAGTGGCAACATCCGGAAGGAAGACCCTCGTAACCGCTCCCGTACTGGAGGACCCATATCGCTCCTGCCACCTCTGGACAGTCTCCTCACGCAGAGTCCTTTTGATGTACGATAGGGGGACGGCATCATAGTCCGCTGCAGACTTCTTGTGGAGAGCAGCACTCTTTGCAAGTTCATCGGCTCGCTCGTTTCCGGGCGTTCCTGCGTGGGCCCTCAGCCAGAAGAACCTCACCTCACGGCCCTCCTCTCGGATTTCCCGCACGCTTTTTTCGATGCTGTGCGCCAAAGGGTGGAGTGAAGCTCGGCTTTTGAGCAGGTCCAACGAAGATCTGGAGTCGCTTAAGATGTTAACTATCGGCTCCTTGCTTCGCTGGGCCTGCTCAACGGCCCTCAGCATAGCGTACATCTCCGATTGGAAGACCGTGCAGTAAGGCTCCAGACGGAACTTCGAGCACCTGGTCTCCCCGCTGTCCGACCACCATGTGAGCGCCGCGCCCACCCTCCCCTGTATCTTACTGCCGTCAGTATAGATACAGGGGCCAGTGATCTGGTGAGCACTCACAGTGTCGGGTTCTAGGTCTTCCAAGCACTCGAAACCCAGAGTCTGCTTTCCAGCCGGATGTGGAAATTTCACGAAGGGCACACGCAGTTCGACCGGTCGATCTGCTGGAATCTGCTCAATTCTTACTCCTCGCTTTGCCCTGTACAAACCTGCAGCCTCGCGGACTCTAAGATCAAGGGGGAGCACATCAGCCAGAACCAGTGCAGACGACAGCGACACCGTGCGGTACGCTTTGCACAATTTTTGTGCGAACCCACGCTGCAGAGAATCCAGCTGGTTTCTGATCATCAGCTTCTCCGCAGCAGGGGCCCACACACTTGCCGCGTACAGCACGATGGGCTCTACCACCGAGACGTATATGGTCCTGATGACCTCCTGGTTCAATCCCCAGCTCACCCTTGCAGCGCACGCCAGCTGCTTGTAGATGTCAATGACTTTCCTACAAACAGCTGATACGTGCGCGTTGAAGGTGAGCTTGTCGTCAATAATGACACCCAGCAGGCGGATTTGTCGCACTAGCGGCAAATTGACTCCGCCCATGCAGATAACTGGGGGCTCAAACTTAAGCCTCCGTGTCAGCACCATCGCAAAGGTCTTGTGAGGTGCGAACTTTAGCTTATTTCTGAGACCCCAGTCCAGCACTGTTTGAAGGGCCGCGTTGGCTCTCGCCTGCAGGGGGGGTATTGTGGAACTGGAGAACACCAGAACCACATCGTCCGCAAAGGCTTGACAGTGCACTCCTTCCTGCTCTAGATCTACGAGCAGGGTGTTGAGAATAAGGTTCCAAAAGGAGGGTCCAGCTATTGAGCCTTGGATACACCCTTTATTGGTACCCTTTTCCCAAAACTCCCTTGCGTAACTGATCTTTACCGTCCGCTGGTCTAAGTAAGAGGCTACAAGTCCGTAGATGTTAGCCGGACATCTGTGCGCGAGGAGTTGGGTCCTCAAAGCCGGCCACCAAGCGTTGTCGAAAGCTCCCTCTATGTCCAGTGAGACCATGAGAACTATTTTCCTGCTCTCTATTTGAGAGCGGACATGGCCCACAAGGTCATAGAGGGAGTCCTCGGTGCTTTTTTGTGGCATGAAACCGTATTGCCTAGTGCACAGCGAGGGTTGTATATGCCATCCCAGCCGCGATACCATGAGCTTTTCCACAATTTTGCCCATAACAGGAAGGAGACCTATCGGTCTGTGTGCCTTCGGAGTGGTGTAGTCTTCCCTCCCGGACTTACGGAGTATACATACGTGAGCGAGTTTCCATCTCACCGGAAAGTGCCCGATCTCCAAACACTTGTTGGCGATCTCCAGGAACACCCCCGACTCAACTCGGATTGCTCGCTCACATATGTCCGCCGTCCACCCGTCAGGCCCCGGAGCTTTCTTTGGGTTCAGATTGCCCAAGACTGAGTTCAGCTCCGTGGCTGTGAAGGGCGGATCAGATGGTTTTAATTGGTCCGAGAGTTGATGGACTGGCACCTCCGAGCTCTCGCGAATTAGTTTTTGAGCGGGGGTTTCGTCGTCCACAGAGTCATCAGGAAAGAACGTTTGAGCCAAAAGCTTGGCAGACTCCTCGGGACCAAGGGTGTTCCCCGGTGAGTCCACCAGCAGCCGGTCCTCCTGCCGTTTTGCCGTCCTCCTGATGACCCTGTAGACTCCGTCCCACATGCTTTCCCTATCCTGTTTTGAGCAAAATTGTTTCCAGCTAGCTGTTTGCGCTTCTTGCGCCGCGTCTTTATATCTCTGCTTCGCTTCAAGGTATACGTCAACGACATGTTGCCTTCTAGCCCCCTTGGCGTTCCGTAAAAGCCGCTTCTTGGTATTAGCGTCTCGTCTGAGACGCTCCAGAGCGGGGGACCACCACGGCAGTGGCTTCCTTCCTTTTGGGGCTCCCATCTTCGGTATTGTCTCTTCACATGCACGAGAGACAACCGAGAGATAGGAGTCAAGGAGGGACTCCAGCTCCTCAGGCGTGGTAACCAACCCCACCCTCGACGCACCCAGATTGCTCTCTTCCAGGCCTGTGCGGATGGAGAGACCGAAAGCCGACCAATCAGCCCTCGCTGTGTTGTACACACGTGTGGTCTGGATTGGCAAAACTGTTAATTCCTTCTCCAGACACACGTGGTAGGTAATGGCGTTGTGGTCTGATGTTATCAGCTCCCGGTCCACTCTCCATCCACCCATGTTGCCCAAGAGCTGGAGGCTGCAGGCTGTCACGTCTACGTGACTTGTGCACATACGGCCTCCTCTGTATACCTCGAAAGTGGGGGTGCCACCTGTATTCAGGATCTGGAGGTCCATTTCCTCAAGGAAGGACCTGTAGGCTGAGCCCCTGTGGTCCTCGGAATCACTTCCCCACCAGGGGCTCCACGCGTTGACGTCGCCGGCTAGGATGACATTATCAGTCTGCAACTTTGAGCGGACACTTCTTATCACATTTAAGTAGGGATCCAAGTCTTCGTCCCCCTCTAGGTAGACGGACAGCACGGCCAACTTTAGCTCCCCTGCCTTCAGCAGTACCGCAGCGATGTTCTCAGTGACGAGCTGAGGGTCGTGAATGACCTCCAGCTCCCCACCGAAGACCACCACCGCGGCCTTGACTGGTTTTTGGCGGGCTGACGTCAGCTGGATTACTCTTGTGCCCGGGTACTGCTTTAGTTCGCCCTTGGTACCGACATACGGTTCTTGTACCAGGGCGACAGATACCCGGACTGTGTGCGCTTTGCACATGAGTTCCGCTGTCGCCAGCCTGGAGCGTTGTAAGTTGGCCTGGATGATACGTAGTTTGCCATCCGTAGTTTTACCTAGAGCGGGGACACCTCTGCCGCTCGCCTCGGTGCCCTCAGCAATACGCCACGCGAGACCTCGCTATGGAGTCCCATTTTTGCCTAATCTTGCACTCCGCGCTAAACGCATTGTGTGCAAGATCGGCTCCCTGGAGCTTAGCCCTCTTACAGTTTACGCACTCGGGCGTGTAGTCTATGCGGGGACAGTCCGCGCGGGTGTGCGCCCCACCGCAGTGGCTGCACGAGATGTCCTTCTCCTTGCACACCCTCTTGGGGTGGCCGTATTCCAGACATCCCGTGCACTGCACTAGCGGTGAGTGGTCCACTATGGGTCGCTTTTGAAGACCCACGTAGACTGTACCCCCACCTGTGAAGCGTTGCCACAGCAGAGGGGTAAGCTCCAGGACTATATGAGACTCGTGGGGGTTTCGCGCTTTTCGGCGGTACACAACCCTGAGGGACTCCGTGGAGAGATCCACTCCTTGCAGCAGGTGTTTATTCTGCTTGGTTAGGTTAGGTTAGGTTAGGTTAGGTTAGGTTAGGTTAGGTTAGATTAGGTTAGGTTAGGTTAGGTTAGGTTAGGTTAGGTTAGGTTAGGTTAGGTTAGGTTAGGTTAGGTTAGGTTAGGTTAGGTTAGGTTAGGTTAGGTTAGGTTAGGTTAGGTTAGGTTAGGTTAGGTTAGGTTAGGTTAGGTTAGGTTAGGTTAGGTTAGGTTAGGTTAGGTTAGGTTAGGTTAGGTTAGGTTAGGTTAGGTTAGGTTAGGTTAGGTTAGGTTAGGTTAGGTTAGGTTAGGTTAGGTTAGGTTAGGTTAGGTTAGGTTAGGTTAGGTTAGGTTAGGTTAGGTTAGGTTAGGTTAGGTTAGGTTAGGTTAGGTTAGGTTAGGTTTTTTTTTTTTTTTTTATAAATCATTCAACTTTCTGAATTGGCATAAGGCCCACGAATATTAATTTTCGTGCATTTGTCATCTAAGACTATTTTTGTTAAGTGACCCATAAGGTGGGCATAAAATAATAATTAAAGTGTATATTGTATAAATATTGTGTAAAGGTAAAAATGAAAAGTAAAAATTAAAATGGGAAAGGGAGGGTCCTCCGTCTTAAAATAACATTCCTTTCATTTCTCTTACAGTAACTAATTTGTTAACAAGTTTCATCCTTCCTCTCTTTTATTATTTAGTAATTCCTTTTCTATTTTTTTTTTTTTTTTTTCTTTTTATTTATCTTTTTTTTTTTTTTTTTTATATATTTTTATTTAAATTTTTTTTTTTTTCTCTTTACTTAACTATTACATTTCCTTAAAACTAGTTAAACAAGTTACGAAGGAGCCTCCCTTAATCAATATCACAGTATAATCCTTAAATATTTGTGGTATCGCAGAACAAAATAAATTTTAGAAATAACCCCAAGCAAAAACCAGTAAGGCCACTATTTGTTGCGCTTTGCAGCACATTTAACTATTAATGAGAGGAATTTAAATAGAGCCTCCCTTTGCTCCTCACTGACCATTATCTCTGGCAGGTTTGTTTTATTAAAAGGTAATGTTAATTCAACCTCCAAGTTTGCCCTCCACAAGCCAAACCTGGGGCAGTCGAACATGACGTGCCATATTGTTTCCTCCTGGTCCGGGTCACACACGCAAGATGGACTGTCCTTTATTTTGAAGCGGTGAAGATACGAGGCGAATCCCCCGTGCCCTGTGAGGGCCTGCACGAGAGTAGGATCCAGTTTAGCCTTCCTAAAGACTTTGTGCGCGGTAGCGACATCAGGAAAGAAGGCCCTCGTGACCCCACCCGTGCTAGAGGAGCCGTATCGCTGCTGCCACCGCTGGACAGTCCCCTCACGTATTGTCTTCCTCAGGTAGGAGAGAGGGACAGCGTCATAATCGGCTGCCGTCTTCCTGTGGAGGGCTGCGTCCTTAGCAAGCTCGTCCGCACGCTCATTGCCAACGGTTCCAGCATGAGCTCTCAGCCAAAAAAACCTCACGTCACGGCCCTGCATGCGGATTTCACGCACGCCCCGCTGAATACCATGAGCCAAGGGATGAATAAGCGCCCGGCTTCTGAGCAGGTCCAAAGACGACCTGGAGTCACTCAAGATATTTACTAGTGGCTCCCTGCCGCCGCCAACCTGCTGTATGGCCCTGAGCAGAGCGTACATCTCCGACTGGAAGACCGTGCAGTAAGGCTCCAAGCGGAACTTCGAGTGTCTAGTCTCCTCACCCTCCGACCACCAAGTGAGCGCAGCACCCACCTTCCCCTGTATCTTACTGCCGTCAGTAAAGATACAGGGACCAACGATTTGGTGGGCTCTCACGGTTTCCGGGTGGAGATCGTCCAAACACTCGAAGCTCAGCGACTGTTTATCCGCTGGATGCGGGAACCGCCGGCAAGGTACACGCAGTTCAACCGGTCGATCAGCGGGAATCTGCTCAATTCTCTCTCCACGCTTTGCCCTATACAGACTCGCAGCCTCCTGCACTCTAAGGTCAAGGGGGAGCACGTCTGCCAGGATCAGAGCCGATGACAGAGACACCGTGCGGTACGCTTTACACAGCTTTTGTGCAAACCCCCGCTGCAGAGAATCAAGTTGGTTTTTAATCATCAACTTCTCGGCAGCCGGGGCCCACACACCAGCCGCGTACAGCACGATGGGCTCTATCACTGAGACGTAAATGGTTCTAATGACTTCCCGGTTCAAACCCCAGCTCACTCTGGCGGCACATGCCAGCTGCTTATAGATGTCAGTGACTTTTCTACAAACAGCTGACACGTGTGCATTAAAAGTGAGCTTGTTGTCAATAATAACACCCAACAGGCGGATCTGCTGCACTAGCGGCAACTGAACTCCGTCCATGCAGATGACCGGGGGCTCAAACTTAAGCTTACGTGTTAGCACCATTGCAAATGTTTTGTGTGGTGCAAACTTCAGCTTATTTCTGAGACCCCAGCCCAACACTCGTTGGAGAGCCGCATTTGCTCTCGCCTGTAAGGGGGGCATAGTTGAACCTGAAATCACCAGAACCACATCGTCAGCAAAGGCCTGGCTGTGCACTCCGTCCTGCTCGAGTTCTTCGAGCAGGGTGTTGAGAATAAGGTTCCAAAAGGTGGGTCCAGCTATAGAGCCTTGGATACACCCCTTGTTGGTACCCTTCTCCCAACACTCCCTTGCATAGCTGACCTTAATGGTGCGGTCTTGTAAGTAGGAGGCCACGAGTCCATAAATGTTAGCAGGACACCTATGAGCGAGGAGTTGGGTCTTCAAGGCCGGCCACCAAGCATTGTCGAAGGCTCCCTCTATGTCCAGTGATACCATGAGAACTATTTTCCTGCTCTCTATTTGAGAGCGGACATGGCCCACAAGGTCATAGAGGGAGTCCTCGGTGCTTTTTTGTGGCATAAAGCCATATTGCCTGGCATTAAGGGAAGGTAGCATATGCCATCCAAGTCGGGATACGAGTAGCTTTTCAACAATCTTGCCCATAACAGGAAGGAGTCCTATCGGCCTGTGCGCCTTCGGTATCGTGTAGTCATCTCTCCCAGACTTGCGGATGATGCAAACGTAAGCGAGCTTCCACCGCACCGGGAAGTGTCCAATTGACAAACATTTGTTGGCAATTTCAAGGAACACCTCCGGTGCAATTCGGATTGCTCGCTCGCATATATCCGCCGTCCACCCGTCAGGACCCGGAGCCTTCTTGGGGTTTAGACTTCCCAAGACCGAGTCAAGCTCCGCGGCCGTGAAAGGTGGATCGTTGGATTTAAGTTGGTCCAGGAGTTGATGAACTGGCACTTCCGAGCTCTCGCGTATTTGCCGTTGAGTTGGGGTTTCGTTGTTCACAGTGTCATCAGGAAAGAACGAACGCGCCAGCAGTTCTGCAGACTCCCTGGGACTAAGTGTATTCCCAGTGGAGTCCACAAGTAACTGGTCCTCTTGTCGTTTTACCGTTCTTCTGATGACCCTGTAGACACCGTCCCATAGACTTTCCCTATCCTGTCTTGTGCAAAACTGTTTCCAGCTAGAGGTTTGTGCATCTTGCACAGCCGCTTTATACAGCTGATTAGCCTCAAGATATTGGTCAACGACGTGTTGCCTTCTAACCGCCGCGGCGTTTCTAATTCTCCGTCTCTTGGTCTTAGCGTCTCGCTTGAGACGCTCCAGAGCAGGAGTCCACCACGGCAATGGTTTCCTTCCTTTTGAGACTCCCACCTTCGGTATTGTCTCTTCACAAGCTTGGGAGACAACCGTGAGGTAAGAGTCAAGGATGGACTCCAGCTCCTCAGGCGTAGTAACAGATCCCACTCTCGAGGCAGTCAGGTTGCTCTCTTTTAGCCCGGAGCGGATGGAACGATCGAAAGCCAACCAATCAGACCTGGCTGTGTTGTACACACGTGTGCTCTGGGGTTTCAGGGTTTCTAATTCCCTTTCAAGACACACGTGGTAGGTAATAGCATTATGGTCTGATGTGATCAGTTCCCTGTCGACCCTCCATCCGCCCATTCTATCCAAGAGCTCGAGGCCGCATGCTGTCACATCAACATGGCTTGTGCACATACGGCCCCCCCTGTATACCTCGAAAGTGGGTGTGTTGCCTGTGTTCAGGATCTGGAAGTCCATATCCTCAAGGAAGGATCTGTAGGCTGAGCCCCTGTGGTCTTTGGAATCACTTCCCCACCAAGGGCTCCACGCATTGACATCCCCTGCTACGATGACATTATCAGTCTGCAATTTGGAACAGACATATTTGACTCGATGGAGATAAGGCTCCAAATCCTCGTCCCCCTCCAGGTAAATGGACAGCACGGCCAATTTCAGCGAGCCTGCCTTCAGCAGTACCGCCGCAATATTCTCGGTGACAAGCTGGGGATCGTGTATGACCTCCAGCTCCCCACCGAAGACCACTACGGCGGCTTTTACCGGCTTTTGGCGTGCTGACGTCATTTGGATAACTCTTGTGTCCGGGTACTGTTTCAGTTCGCCCTTGGTACCGACGTAAGGTTCCTGGACCAGGGCGACCGAGACCCGGTTGGAGTGAGCCTTGCACAAGAGCTCCTGAGTCGCCAGCTTGGCCCGCTGTAGGTTGGCCTGGATGAAAAAGAGTTTGCTGTCCGTGGTCCTGCCAATAGAGGGAACAACACTGCCGTTCACTGCGGTGCCCTTAGCAGTACGCGACGCGAGACCTCGCTATGGAGTCCCACTTTTGTCTGATCTGGCACACATCGCTAAAGGCGTTGTGTGCCAGGTCAGCATCGTGGAGCTTTGCCTTTCGGCAGTTCACGCAGACAGGCGGGCTCGCCTTGTGCGGACAATCAACACGGATATGCGACTCACCGCAGTGACTGCACGTGATGCCCTTTTCTTTGCACACTCTTTTGGAGTGGCCGTATTCAAGGCATCCAGTGCACTGCACTAACGGTGAGTGGTCCTCGATCGTCCTCTTTTGCAAGCCCACGTAAACTGTGCCTGCCCCCGTGAACCGCTTCCAGAGCGTTGGGGATAGCTCCACGATTAGGTGGCACTCATGCGGGTTTCTTGCTCTGCGGCGATAAAGCACTCTGGGGCACTCCGCTTTGAGATCCACTCCCGTCAGAAGGTGTCTATTCTGATTGATCTCTCTCTTAGGTTAGGTTAGGTTAGGTTAGGTTAGGTTAGGTTAGGTTAGGTTAGGTTAGGTTAGGTTAGGTTAGGTTAGGTTAGGTTAGGTTAGGTTAGGTTAGGTTAGGTTAGGTTAGGTTAGGTTAGGTTAGGTTAGGTTAGGTTAGGTTTTTTTTTTTTTTTTTTTAATTAAGAGTCTCTTGCTCTCCACTGACATGGGTGGTCAGTGGCTTTTTCAATATTTAAATGTAATTTTCATCTTACCCGTTTTTTCGAGAGGGAAGGAGTTTGGGGAAGGTCTTCCGTCCTAGTTACAATTACTAGTTAATGTTATAGTTAATTATAGCACGCTTTTCTCTTTTTTTTTTTTTTTTGCTTGTTCTTTTGGTATTTCTCTTTCTTTCTTTTTTTTTTTTATTATTATTATTATTATTTTTTTATTTTTTTTTATGTATTGTTGTTTTTGTCTTGATATTATTATTATTATTATTTTTTTTCTCTTTTTATTGGTGCAGGCATCTTATTCTAATACATTTTACTTAAGATAATACTCCTGGACGGAAGAGCTTCCCTGAGCTAATAAATTAACCTATTTATTTACATGGTAGTGTTTCTGATTATCAATAATTTGTATTATTTTTGATTGGTTATTTAATAATATATGAGATATAATATAGTGTAAAAAATCAATTTATATTAACTAATCGACATAATGGTAATAAATAACTATTTGTTTCTCTTGGCCGCACATCTTACTACAGTTTCTAAGAATTTTTGGAGAGCGTGTCTCTGCTCTCCATCAGCAATGATTTCCGGCAGCTTGTCTTGTTTAAAGACGGTGTTTAACTCTATTTCCAGGTTTGCCCTCAACACACCGAACCTCGGACACTCGAAAATTATGTGCCATATCGTTTCCTCCATCTCAGGATCACATACGCAGGCAGGACTGTCCTTTACCTTGAATCTGTACAGGTACGATGCAAAACCTCCATGCCCTGTTAGGGCTTGTACTAAAGGGGGACTCAATTTGACCTTCCCCATGATCCTATGTGCTTTCGCTACATCTGGGAAGAAGGCCTTTGTAACTCCCCCCGTACTCGTGGAGTTGTACCTGCACTGCCATTTTAGGACAGTCTCCTCACGTATGGTCCTTTTAATGTAGGAGATGGGGACAGCATCATAATCTGCCGAGGATTTTTTGTGGAGGGCAGCGTCTTTAGCTAGCTCGTCCGCGCGTTCGTTGCCGGGTGTACCGGCGTGCGCCCTAAGCCAGAACAGCCTAACATCACGGCCCCCCTGCCGGATTTCATGCACGCATCGCTCCACGCTGTGTGCTAGGGGATGTAGCAGCTCCCTGCTTCGGAGCAGGTCCAGCGATGACCTGGAGTCGCTCAAGATATTGACGAGCGACTCTTTGCTGTTTTTGACCTGCTCTACAGCCCTCAGCAACGCGTACATTTCCGACTGGAAGACCGTGCAATAAGACTCCAAACGGAACTTCGAGTACTTGGCCTCCCCGCCATCTTTCCACCACGTAAGTGCCGCACCCACCCTGCCCTGTATCTTGCTACCATCAGTGTATATACAGGGGCCAGTGATTCGGTGCTCGGCTATCGTGGATGGTGTGAGATCTTCCAAACACTCGAAGTCCAGAACCTCTCGTTCGGCTGGATGAGATGTTCTGTTGTAGGGCACACGCCGCTCCGCTATTCTGTCATCCGGTATTTGCGCTATATTTTCTCCTCGCTTTGCCCTGTACAAACTTGCAGCCTCCCGGACCCTAAGGTCGAGGGGGAGCACGTCTGCCAGCACAAGTGCCGATGACAGAGACACCGTGCGGTACGCCTTACACATTTTCTGAGCGAAACCCCGCTGCAGAGACTCTAACTGATTTTTTATCATCAGCTTCTCTGCAGCGGGGGCCCACACACTTGCTGCGTACAGCACGATAGGCTCTATCACCGACACGTATATCGTCCTGATGATCTCCCGACTGAGACCCCAACTCACCCTCGCCGCGCATGCCAGCTGCTTGTAGATGTCAGTGACTTTTCTACAAACAGCCGATACATGCGCATTAAAAGTGAGTTTGTTATCTATGATAACGCCTAGCAGGCGGATTTCCTGCACAAGCGGCAATTGCACTCCGGCCATGTTAATGACTGGGGGCTCAAATTTCAGCTTCCGCGTTAATACCATCGCAAAAGTTTTTTGCGGTGCGAAGTTCAGCTTATTTTTGAGCCCACAATCCAGGACCTTCTGGAGGGCCGCATTGGCTCTCGCCTGCAGGGGGGCCGTAGTGAGCCCAGAGAACACCAGGACGACATCATCTGCGTATGCTTGGCAGTGTACCCCATCCTGCTCAAGGTCTGTGAGCAGGGTGTTGAGAATCAGGTTCCAGAATAGGGGGCCCGCTATTGAACCTTGGACACATCCCTTGCTGGTTCCCTTTTCCCAACTTTCCCTCGCATAGTGTATTTTGACCTTACGGTCCTCCAGGTATGAGGCTACAAGTCCGTAAATATTTGCAGGGCATTTATGGGCGAGGAGTTGGACTTTCAGAGCCGGCCACCAAGCATTATCGAAGGCTCCCTCTATATCCAGCGAGACCATGAGTACGATCTTCCTAAGTTGTATTTCAGATCGTACGTGTCCCACTAGATCGTAGAGGGAGTCCTCGGTGCTTTTTTGTGGCATGAAACCATACTGACTGCTGCTGAGTGAAGGTATTGTATGCCATCTTATACGGGATACTAGAAGCTTTTCGACAGTTTTGCCCATGACAGGTAAGAGTCCAATTGGTCTATGCGCCTTCGGATTAGTGTAGTCCTCCTTTCCAGGTTTCCGGAGTATACATACGTGAGCGGACTTCCAACTAACCGGAAAGTGTCCTAAAGCCAGACATTTGTTGGCAATAGCAAGGAACACTTCCCGGTCACAACGGATTGCCCGTTCACATATATCCGCCGTCCACCCATCCGGGCCCGGGGCCTTCTTTGGGTTGAGAGATCTCAGCACCGCCTCAAGCTCGGCACCGGTAAAGGGTGGATCGTTAGGTCTTAATTGGTCCTGGAGTTGGTGGACTGGCACTTCCGAAATGGCGCGTGTCTGGCGTTGGCCCGCGGATTCGGTGTCGACCTGGTCGTCGGGGAAGAACGTAAGGGCCAGTTTCTTGGCCGACTCCTCTGGGCTAAGAGTACCATTTGAGTCGCAGAGTAACTGGTCCTCCTGTCTTTTTACAGTTCTCCTAATGACCCTGTAGACACCGTCCCATAGGCTCTCTCTGTCTTGTTTTGTGCAAAACTGTTTCCAGCTGGCATTTTGGGCTTCAGTGGCCGCCTCTTTATACCGCTGTTTTGCCTCTAGATATGTGTCAACGACGTATTGCCTTCTGCGTTCCGCTGCACACCGGATGCGCCGCTTCTTGGTAACAGCGTCTCTTTTGAGAC
The DNA here is from genome assembly GCA_910592155.1 of Ypsolopha scabrella. Lineage (NCBI taxonomy): Eukaryota > Metazoa > Arthropoda > Insecta > Lepidoptera > Ypsolophidae > Ypsolopha > Ypsolopha scabrella. Next base: position 16,827,251 of record OU342980.1, read on the forward strand.
GCTCCAGAGCGGGGCTCCACCACGGCAGCGGATGTCTTTCCTTTCGGACTCCCACCTTGGGTATGATCTCTTCACAAGCTTGAGAGATTCCCGTTAGGTAGGAGTCAAGAAGTGTTTCCAGCTCCCTAGGCGTCTCGATGGTCTGCACCCTCAAAGCGGTTAGGTTGCTCTCTTCTAGTCTGGAACGGACAGAATGATCGAAAGCCAACCAATCGGTCTTGCTTGTGTTGTACACACGTGTTGTCTGGGGTCTCAGGATTTCGAGTGCTTTCCCCAGACGTACGTGGTAAGTGACAGCGTTATGGTCCGATGTAATTAGCTCTCTGTCAACTCTCCATCCGCCCATCCTGTCCAAGAGCTGGAGGCTGCAGGCCGTAACGTCGACTCTGCTTGTACACATACTGCCTCCCCTATACACCTCAAAAGTAGGTACATCGCCTGTATTCAGGATCTGGAGGTCCATTTCATTAAGGAAAGAGCTGTAGGCAGCTCCTCGGTGGTCTTCGGAAACACTTCCCCACCAAGGACTCCACGCGTTGACGTCCCCTGCCAAGATGACATTACTGGTCTGCATCTTAGAGCAGACAAAGCGGATTCTGCCAAGATATGGTTCTAAATCTTCGTCCCCCTCCAGGTAAATGGATAGCACGGCCAACTTAAGCTCCCCAGCCTTCAGAAGGACCGCTGCAATGTTCTCGGTGACCAGCTGAGGATCATGTATGATCTCCAGCTCCCCACCAAAAACAACTACGGCAACCTTTACCGGCTTTTGACGAGCTGCTGTGAGCTGGATCACCCTTGTATTCGGGTACCGTTTGAGTTCGCCCTTGGATCCAATATATGGTTCTTGGACCAGGGCAACGGATACCCGGTTTGAGTGAGCCTTACTCATTAGCTCCGCAGTCGCCAACTTAGATCGCTGTAAGTTGACCTGGATGACTCTTAAATTGCCATCCTTGGTTTTGCTGGAGAGAGAGACGCCTCTACCATTCACCATGGTGCCCTCAGCAGTACACGACGCGTGACCTCGCTATCGAATCCCACCTACGCCTGATTGGACACTCACCATTAAAGGCATTATGTGCCAGATCGGCTTCGGGGAACTTAGCCTTCTTACAGTTTACGCAGACAGCTGGAGTTGCCTTTGCGGGGCAGTCCGCATAGGTATGAGTACCGCCACAGTGACTGCACGAGATGTCCTGTTGCTTGCATACTCGCCTAGTGTGCCCATAATCCAGACATCCCGTGCATTGCACTAGTGGCGAGTGGTCCTCGATCGAGCGACGCTGCAGACCTATGTATACCTGTCCCGCCTCTGCCAACCTCTGGTAGAGAACTGGCGTAAGTTCCACGATTAGGTGGCACTCGTGAGGGTTACGTGCCTTTCTACGGAAAGCGACTCTGAGGGTCTCCGCTTTTACATCTATACCCTTCAGTAAATGCATATTCTGACTGATCAGAGATTCTGCAACAAACTGGTCTGTGCGATGGGATAGGACGTTGCGGATAATAACCATAGGCAGTTTTGACTTGGCCTCCTTGGCAGTGAGTCCGTGTCCGCTTTTACCTAGCTTAGAGGAGATCTTATTAAGATCATCTCTTTGGGTGCAGCTCAGTACCACCTTTCCATTGGCGGCCTTTCTGCAGCGGTCCACCCTAATGCCTGTCGATTTGGCATCCAGCACCTGCTCAAGCTTCTCTACAACCTGATCTCCTGTCATGCCCTGATCGGTTGCCGAGATAATCAGCGTATGTGCTGGGCCACCCCGACTAGGATTTTTCAGAGCCTGTGCGTATGTTTGTCTGGTTCCCGTGCTGAGAAGGTCGGTCTTTAAATCGGCTATGGCATCTTTGATATCTGTGAAGACCATCTCTTGGCTTAAGCTGGGCGGCACAATTTCCCTTTTATTGCTGACTTCGCCCATGGCCTTCACGTCTGAGCCAACTTGCTCGATACTTCTCAGCACCGGGACCATCATATCCCGCAGGCTCTCCTCATTGACCAACGGCAATCGTTCCGCCTGGTAGGTCGGTCTCTTCTCTATCTTTTCTAGAAGAGACCTTACGACCATCAGGTCATTACAGATGCCATCGATCCGAGGGTCTGGGAGCTGGCTCTGTTTAATGGGGGATCCACTTACTGAAAGTGGCCTCTGGACCTCCGTCTCTTTCACCTCCAACTGACGTCTGAGCGAGTCCAACTGATTCGACACCGTAGCCACCCGATTTGACAAGGCTCCCAGTTCTGCCAAAAGTTCTGGTTCTGAGCTCTGTACTGGCCTTTGTGTCGATGCAGCTTGCGATGTTTCCTGACTCGCCAGTTTGGTCAGTCGGAGGACATTATCTCCAATCCGGCCTATTGCCTTGATAGGGCCGTCCATCTCATAGCCCAGCCACGCTCTTATAGCTTGGGCCTCCGTTAGTGTGGCTGAGATGTCGGCTCTAGCCTGGGTCAACTCGACGGCGTGGGAAGCATGGAGCTGTGCTAAAAGTTTGGTATGTTGACGCTCCACGGAAACTAGTTCCCGCGCTCGTCGAGTCTTCTCCCGCTCCAAGTTATTTATGTGTCGTGAGCGGGAGTCGGACAGGGAGAGCACCATCTGATAAAAATGCTCAAGGCACTCGAGGGCTTCTGCTTTGCACTCCCGCTTCATGTTTCCGGCTTTTTCCAGGGCCTCTTTACCCCTCTGGAGCAGGTCGTTGGCCTCTATCGAGGCCTGGTCTTTGACCACTCCTGGGGTATTTTTGCCACGTGGAGGTAAGAGGCTGAGCCTGTCTTTTGCCGGTAATTTGCGGGAGTGTCCCGACGCTTCCGACCATGCATCATCATCTTCTTTATCAAAGATTGCATCGATGTCGGAAACGTCGGAAGGTGCAGGGGAGTGTATGGGGGAGTTTATCTCCCCAGCGTTTGCGTTTGCCCTGAGCACCTCCACCAAGAGAGGTTTTAAAGGTGCTTTGGGTTGGACGGAGGCACTCACAGTCTTGGGTTTGACTCTGGAGCTAATTGACGTCCTGGAGGTGGTGCTGCCGGATTTAGTTGACATAGTTGCGATGTGCGGTTAGAGTATACCAAAAATAACTATATCTCATAGGTAAATGATACAAAAGGAATAATTATGTCACAAGTCAAACAAATTGAAAGTCAGAAAAACTCCAAAGCAAAAATAATAAGAGTAGTAATCGAATTGAATTATTAAAATGGGGCAATAGCCAAATTTAAAATTTAAAATTAAACTAACATTAAATTTAATTGAGTCAAATAAAATCTATAAAAACATTAAATTTTAGATACAATATGGGGCAATAGCCAATTTAAAATAAAATCAATGGGGCAATAGCCAATTTAGGTCAATAGGTCTAAAATAAATTTAAATGTAGAATGAAATCTGAATAAAAAAGCAACACTTTTTACAATTCCAATCAATATAAAAAAAAACTAACAAGCTAACAATAATAATTAAATAAGATTTTATCTCGACCTTGGATTTTGAATAAATTAAGAAGATTAAAACCAAAACATAAAATAAAATAATCAACTCAAAGACAAAATTTTGGTCTGCGCCCCCTCTTACCAACACTTTCGGGGGTAGCAGAGGTGAGGAAAGGTGGGAGGGCTAGGGGAAGTAACTGCCGGGGCCAAAATGTCGGGCGTGGCCCCCTCTTACCTCCAGAAGTTTTCCCGCAGCTCTAGCCCTGCTGGGAGCCGAGATAGACTGCGGGGGGGTGAGGTAAGAAATGCGCGGGGAAGTGGGGGGGGTTTAGTTTCGGGGGGCCTTAGGGGTGAAGTAGGGTTGGGGGAGGGAGGAGGGGGGAAAGAAACTGCCGGGGCCAAAATGTCGGGCGTGGCCCCCTCTTACCTCCAGAAGTTTTCCCGCGGCTCTAGCTCTCCAGGGAGCCGAGATAGACTGCGGGGGGTGAGGTAAGAAATGCGCGGGGAAGTGGGGGGGGGGGGGTAGTTTCGGGGGGCCTTAGGGGTGAAGTAGGGTTGGGGGAGGGAGGAGGGGGGAAAAAACTACCGGGGCCAAAATGTCGGGCGTGGCCCCCTCTTACATCCAGAAATTTTCCCGCGGCTCTAGCTCTCCAGGGAGCCGAGATAGACCGCGGGGGTTGAGGTAAGAAATGCGCGGGGAAGTGGGCGGGGGTTGTTACGGGGGAGGCTAAGGGGTGAAAGCGTTGATGGTGGGGGGGAGGATGGCAAAGAGGGCGGGGCGTGGTTGCTTCGGCGTTACGGTGATGGCTCGAAGTAGTGCTGACGGCGCGGCGTACTCGGCGGAAGCAGGAGCAGGGCGAAAACAACTTGTAGAGTTAGAGCAGTTAACCCGATGCAGTGACTCTATCGCTCTACGCCTCTACACGCAGATCCGGAACTCTGTGTGGTGTCTCTACGGCTCTACAATTTTGAGGCTCTACAAGTTTGTGGTGCTGCAACTGGAATGCTCTACTACTCTACATATGGCTCTATGCCTCTATCTCTTGGAGCTGATGCAGGGGCTTGTGGTCTTCGTGAGGCCTGATGTTGGAGTCCCCAAGCGGGGCCGGAGCACCCTGGCAGGTCAGTCAGCACGAGTGATATGTGAACCCCGCGAGACTGTACCACATGGACACCAAAACCACGTGTTTTACAGTGAGATTCAATGTCTAATAACTTTTTTATTCACCAACGGATTTCAAAAATTTTTTCACAGAAAAATAGAAAATTTTTAGCACTCAAAGATGCATAAATCTCACCCTTGTACAATTTTCGGGGTGAAACTGGCAATCCTTCAAAGTTTGAGCTTTATTGTAGCCAAACCATTAAACTTTTACTTTCACAAACACTCTCACATGTGAAATAGAGTATAATCTATTAGGTGAAATACTCTGTTTTATGAAACGAGCACTTTTTCTATTTTTAAACAATTTTAACGCGGAGCAAAGGTGTTGCTCGTTCGACTTTTGGGTCGAGACTCGGGTTAGGTTAGGTTAGGTTAGGTTAGGTTAGGTTAGGTTAGGTTAGGTTAGGTTAGGTTAGGTTAGGTTAGGTTAGGTTAGGTTAGGTTAGGTAAGGTTAGGTTAGGTTAGGTTAGGTTAGGTAAGGTTAGGTTAGGTTAGGTTAGGTTAGGTTAGGTTAGGTTAGGTTAGGTTAGGTTAGGTTGTTAGGTTAGGTTAGGTTAGGTTAGGTTAGGTTAGGTTAGGTTAGGTTAGGTTAGGTTAGGTTAGGTTAGGTTAGGTTAGGTTGTTAGGTTAGGTTAGGTTAGGTTAGGTTAGGTTAGGTTAGGTTAGGTTAGGTTAGGTAAGGTTAGGTTAGGTTTTTTTTTTTTTTTTTTTTTTTTTAAATGAAAGATGTTCTACGGACAAATATAAATCGTCCGTACTTTTTTTAAGTTAGTTTAATTTATTGAAGTTTCATTAGTACCATTTTTCTTTATCGCTCCTTAAAAACAAATTTAAATTCATCTTTAGTAGGAAGACTCTTATAGTATACATATACTTAATAATTATATATATCTAGTTATACATGGCTTAAGGCTATACATGCTTTTTTTTTTTTTTTTTTGTTTTTTTTTTGTTGTTTTGCTTTTTTTTAATTTATTTGCTTTTTTATTTATCCATTATAAAGCTGTGGCTTTTTTTTTTTTTTATTATTTTTCTTTTTTTTTTTTCTTTTTTTTTTATATAATATTCTTATTTACTACATTTAATGTATAAAAAACAAAGATATACTACAAATTTTTCACACAATTAAGATTTAATTATTAATATACATTTAATCTGAGAGACATTTGAAATACAAAAAAAAAAATATTAATTTTATTAATGGACGCTAAGCCATCCATGACTCAGACGAGTGAAGTACCGCCTGTGCCACCCCTCAGCATTGCGTCCACAACTGACATGTCCCGGTTTCTCCACGCCATCTTGATGTTATATTCCTTTATGTTACCGGTCTCGGCTGCCAGGGCGTTCATTATTAGGCGTACTATCGCGTCATTCTCGCGGCGAGCTGTGTAGTATACACAGCTGCCGGTATGCCTGGACACCGCCACGACCGCGTGATGGACACTGCTGTGCAGCTGCTGGTTGACTTTAGCAGTTCTGATTATCACCACTCTCTCCCACGTAAGTCCCTGAGCTTCATGGATTGTGTGGAGACGCGATCCTTGTTGCTTCCCGTAACCCATGCTTTTGAGGAGTTCCTTTTCAGCCTGGGTGTGAACAAGGTAGAGCGTGTTGGGCTCGCTTTTAGGGAGTCGCGTCTCTTCGTATGTTTCCAGTGTCAGGGACCGTGTTTGAGCCTTGGACGAGTATATGCCACTGTAGATCTCCCTTAGGGCATATGCAACGTCCATGGGGTTTCGATGTGTGCACAGCAGTTGTTTTGTTATTCCACCAAACGAGCTGGGACTTTGGTACCTCATCGGGAAAAGGTTTTCTCGGTCGATGAAAGGGACCTGGTTCTGATCGCCAAGGAGGAGAATCTTGCTGACTCCGCTTATTCTGGATGCTAAGACAATGGCTCCAAAATGGCTCATGAGTGCTTCGTCGATTATCAACCGACCGTAGCTCTCGCCCTCGCCTACGCCGTTTACCTGCAGTGAGGCCATTGTGCGCACTTTGAATTTTGCGTTTCTGCCGAGCTTGTTCTCCAGCTTGCTGCGGAGGTCTCTAGCTCCCTCTAGCGTGGGTGTCGTCACCAAATCCCCTTCAGCATTGAAGTTGTTTATTACCCAGGTTGTTTTTCCGCAGCCTGGGACCCCGTTTACCCATTCCATGTCTAGTGTCGACATTTGTGCAACGGCTTCGGTGGATTCGGAATCCCATCGCAATGTATTTGCCATTTTTAGGATTCTTTCCTCCAACATTATCCGCGTGCACTTGGTGACGACGACTATGGAATCATTCGGTGGGGTCATGAAAACTGGTTTCCCAGTCCGGGTTGACTCGTTTTCGTCTAGTTCCACAAAACCACTGGTACCGTTGAATGCGGCCATGTACTCTCCCGCCATGGTTCCCCCCAGAACTTGGGAGGTGGCGTTATTGTACACCGCCGCGCCGCACTCCTCCAGTTTGGAGTTTAGCGATTGCTCGTTTCCTCGACGATAGGCTCGGAGGATTGTTCGGCACGTTTCTTGCCTAGAAACTATTGTACCTTTGAGCATTGCTATGTACTCAAGGAGTGCGTTGGACAAGTGGTCCGATGGAAAGACGGGTGTTACAAGTTCCGGAAGGTCGACCAGTCCCCGATCGGCTTTCGTAGGGGTAGTGCGGGAATTTCTTCCGTCAGTTTCCGATGAGGTTGCGATTGTTGGGGGTTTTTTTGTTTGGGCGTGTTTCTGCCTTTTGGATACTATGTGTGTGAAGCAACCGACTGCTGCTCTGGTCATGGACGACAGTGCTCCCTCAGACTCCATTCGGCGAGGGGATGGCTGTCTCTCACCTGCTATCTTTTCCTGTAGCCTTTGCGAACCGCTAAGCTCTGGACTTACTATTGGGTGGCCCCAGCTGTCAATGGGAGTGGAAGCTTCGTCAAGACGGTACGGTCTCAAATGACTGAGGTTTTGGCCCCTGTCCTCATAGACCACCATCTCGTGTTTACTGGAGGCTCTTATGATCCCCGAGTAATCTTCCACTTCGGCTTTGATGTATGCCACTACCATAGCGTCCACACTGATTTTCTTAGGTGGTCCGTCAATGGCTGCCAGGCTGGAAAGCATTGAGCACGCCTGGGCAAATTCGGATGCGTCGTCGCCGGCCACGAATAGTGCAATTATTTTGTTCTTAGTTCGCACTATTCGGCAGCGTTGACCTGCTGCTGTGGCTTCTCCGAGTGCTTCGAATACTTTCCGCCTCATGGTTGCTCTGAAATTGCTCCCCTTTAAAAGGAGAGCAAGGCCGGGTGAGATGGTGACAGTACTCTTTCCCTTCGCACTGCAAAAGCAGATACCGAGTCTCTCAGTGCTGTCGTCCATGAAAGTCGCTACTCCTTTGAGTCTTATGCCCGGGGTACCCGCCTCACTGAAGTTTAGAAGCTGGTACTCCGCTGGCATCAGGCTACTTGTTGTCGGTTGCTGTACTTGTGTTAGTGTTAGTATAGTAGGGGTGAGTGTGAGTGTGGGGGTTGGGTCTGTCGACGAGTTCCTCTTGGCCGCAATTCGCATGGTGGTTTCTACAAAATCAAGGAAGAGCGTTATGTTGTCCTTGTCTGCGATGATGTTCCGCAGTTCAGCCTTTTCCAGCTTTGTGTTGAGCTGGTACTCTAGTTCCATTCGGGCAACCGCAAAACGAGGGCAGTCCAGTAAAAGATGCCATATCGACTCACTAGTGTCGGGGTCGCATTCACAACCGGGACTGCTTTTCAGCTGGAACCGGTGTAAGTACTCCGCCATGCCTCCGTGTCCTGTCAAGGCTTGCACTTGTCGGTGCGTCAGTCTGGTTCTTCGGACGATGCGGAACGCGTCGTTCACGTCCGGGAAGAAAACTTTCGTGACGGAACCAGTGCCGGAGGAGCTGTACCTATCTTGCCATCTGCGTACAGTTTCCTCTCTGATTTTTCTCTTGACGTGTGACACGGGAACTTCACCGTAGTCTGGGGCATCCCTTGACTGCAAGGCCGCTTGTTTGGCCAGTTCGTCTGCTCTTTCGTTTCCGGCTGTCCCCACATGCGCCCTGAGCCAGAAGAGCCGCACCTGCCTGCCTTGTGCTCTGATTTCCGCTACGCACTCTTTGATGTTCTTCGTTAGGGGATGTGTTGACTTGGGATTTCCCAGCAGTTCAAGTGACGATCTTGAGTCGCTCAAGATGTTAATTGGGTCACTCGTGCTGCTTTTGTCCAAGTCAATCGCCCTGTGAAGTGCGTATAGCTCTGACTGGAAAACAGTACACGCGGGGTCGAGGCTGAAGGTGTGAAAACTGGTTTCCTTTCCATCCTCCCACCATGTGAGGGCTGCTCCAACTTTACCCTCAATCTTGCTGCCGTCAGTGAATACTTGTGGCCCGGCAATATTGTGGGAGGTTAGAGATTCGGTATCCATGTTTTCAAGGAGCTCGTACTCAGTTGTTATGAGTTCAGAAGGATGTGGCTGCTCTAGGTAGCCTATCCTTTGCTCCATTTTCCTTCCCGGTGGTAGGTAGTCTGCACTGATACCTCGCTTGGCCATGTACAGACTTGCGGCTTCCTGTATTCTGAGGTCCAGGGGCAGAAGGCCCGAAAGAACTAGTGCCGATGTAAGCGAGACCGTTCTGTACGCTTTGCAGATCTTTTGGGCAAATCCTCGTTGCAGTACATCTAGACGATCTCTGATCATCTGGAGTTCCGTGGATTGGTACCATGCACTTGCTGCATACAATACGATCGGCTCGACAACCGCTACGTATATCGTTCTGACGATTTCACCGTTTAGGCCCCATGTCACTTTCGCTGCGCGCGCTAGATGCTTGTATATGTTCGCTGCTTTTTTGCATGTTGCGGTCACGTGCGCTTTGAAGGTGAGTTTGCGGTCGATAATGAGACCAAGGAGTTTTATCTCGTTTACGAGTTCGAGTCTACTCTCTGACATATAGAGGTGTGGTTCCTTGTACTTCAGTTTTTTAGTCATCAACATCGCCTTGGTCTTATGTGCGGCGAAGTTGAGCTTATTCTGAGTACCCCACTCCACTATTGTCTCCAGTGTCGAGTTGACTCTGCCCTCCATGGTTTCGACCGAGTGGCTGGTGAAAGTCAGAACTACGTCATCCGCGAAAGCCTGCGCATGTACTCCTTCCTTTGCTAGCTTTTGCAACAGCGGATCTAGGATAATGTTCCAAAAAGTTGGTCCTCCGATGGATCCTTGGACGCAACCTTTGGTGGTTTCCCTCTCGCTTGTTGCTCTCGCATAGTTGACCACGATTTTACGGTCTTGTAAGTAGGAGCACACCATTGCGTATATGTTCCGCGGACACTTCCTTGTGGCTAACTGATGTTTTAAAGCCGGCCACCAAGCATTATCAAAGGCCCCCTCTATGTCCAGTGAGATCATAAGAACTATCTTCTTGTTTTCAAGTTCTGATCTCACGTACTTAAGAAGGTCATAGAGGGCGTCCTCGGTTCCACGCTGTGGCGTAAACCCGTACTGGTTTTGGCTAAGCGTGGGCTGCATATGCCATTGCAGCCTGCTAACCAAAAGTTTTTCGACGATTTTTCCGAAAACTGACAGAAGTCCGATGGGTCTGTATGACTTGGGGTGTGTGTAGTCATCTTTCCCATGTTTCCCGAGGATAATTACGTGCGCCACTTTCCATTGGGCAGGGAAATGTGCTAGCTCTAAGCATTTATTTGCTATAGCCATGAACATTTTTCTCCCTGTATTAATGGCCATCGCACATATGTCTGCCGTCAGCCCGTCCGGTCCCGGTGCCTTCTTTGGATTTGTGTCGTAGAGCACTGAATCCAATTCGGCTTCCGTGAATGGTGGGTCATCTTTGGACAGACCTTCAGTGTCCTCGGGTTTGGAGCTCGTCAACTCTCGGAGATGTTTGTGGAAGGGTTCATCCAGTAGTACAGAGTCATCAGGGTAGAACGTGCTGGCCAGGAGATCGGCCGATTGCTCAGGTTAGGTTAGGTTAGGTTAGGTTAGGTTAGGTTAGGTTAGGTTAGGTTAGGTTAGGTTAGGTTAGGTTAGGTTAGGTTAGGTTAGGTTAGGTTAGGTTAGGTTAGGTTAGGTTAGGTTAGGTTAGGTTAGGTTAGGTTAGGTTAGGTTAGGTTAGGTTAGGTTAGGTTAGGTTAGGTTAGGTTAGGTTAGGTTAGGTTAGGTTAGGTTAGGTTAGGTTAGGTTAGGTTAGGTTAGGTTAGGTTAGGTTAGGTTAGGTTAGGTTAGGTTAGGTTAGGTTAGGTTAGGTTAGGTTAGGTTAGGTTAGGTTAGGTTAGGTTAGGTTAGGTTAGGTTAGGTTTTTTTTTTTTTTTTTTTTTATATTATATCTCTGGTTTTCCATAGGCTGAGCCAAATGCTTTTGTTTGCTTTTATAATTTTATTTTTTTCGTTGAAAAGTTTAATCGCTTTCCCGTTTTATTTTCCGGGATAGGGGATGGGGGTTTCGAAACAACTCTCTCTTTATTTTTATTTTTTATCTTTTATCGTTTCTTATGATCTAAACATATCTATGATCTAAATATGATCTAATACTACTTTGTTAATTTATGCACTTTTTTATTTTAATAAATATAATTCTTTCTTTTTTTTTTTTTTTTTTTTTTTTTTTTTATTATTCATATCATTACATTTTTATTTTATTTTTATTTATTTATTTTTCTTCTCATGCTTTTTCGTTTTTTATGACCCTTCTTTTTTTTTTTTTTTTTTTTTTTCATTTATACATGCAAAATACAGAATAAATACACAACAAATTTTCATATTTTTAATTACTTAATTACAAACATGCCATATCCTTTTAGGTATCTATGTTAATTTTATTCTAGACGAGAGAGCTGTTTCGAGGGTTAGTACACAATTTAATTTAATTTAATTTCCTTTATTTTACAATATTCAAATTTCTTATTACTGTTCTTAAATCAGATTTATTACTCTACATTTAAATCAATATTCCCACTTCAGAAGCCGCCAAAATCGGTCCATTTTTCGCTATCTTGGTTGTTATATCGGCTGGTTCGTCACCGCGGTATTCCGGTCTTGCACTGCCATTTTGAAGTTGTACTCGCTGATCTGGGCATCTGTCACACCTTCTGCTCGCTTTACAAAGGCGGCAATCGCGTCCCCACTGTCATCTGAATAGTAGATGCAGCTTTCTGTATGACGCGATAATGCCACCACTGCATGCGGTATGCTGTTGTGTAAGTGCGATCTGCTTGCCGTTGTGCGCACGATAATCACCTTAGCGTAAGTAAGTCCCTGTGCTTCGTGGATAGTAAGAATGCGTGACCCTTTCCCTTTCCCATAGCCTTGGCCTCCAAGGGACTCCTTTTCGGCCTGGGTGTTTACGAGGAATAGTGTGCTTGGAAGGTCTCTGGGTATTAGCGCATTCGTATACTTTCCCAGCTTCAGGGAGCGCACCTGCGTTTTGGATGAATATGTGCCATTGTACACCTCGCTTAGGGCGTATGACACATCCATCGGGTTCCTGTGTGTGCACAATAGCTCAAGACTGATGCTCGTTACCAGATTTGGGCGGTTGTAATACATATCAAAATGACACTGTCGGTCTATGTAGGGAAGCTGGTTTACGTCGCCTACCAAGAGTATTTCTCCGGCCCCCGACATCTGTGTCGCCATAACTATGGCGCCGAAGTGACTCATGGGAGCTTCATCAAAGAATATGCGTTTGCACGATTCTTTCTTCTTTCCCGAAGCACCCACGCCGTTCACCAATACAGAAGCCAGGGTGCGCACTCTTGTGCGTAGGTGGGACTTTGAGTTGGTCACCAGCTTGTCTCTAAGATCTTTAGCCGCTTCAATAGTCTGGGTGACTATCACATCCTGAGTTATGTCGCACTGAGACAAAATCCAAGTTGTTTTTCCACAGCCAGGTACTCCGTTAACCCATGTGAAGTGTGGAACTTCCCAGTTTGCAAAGGTTTCGTTTCCTGCAGGGTCTTTGGCGATTTTTTCCGCCATTTCCAACACCCTGTCGTCTAACATCACCTTTGTTTCCCGTGTTGTGACCACTATGGGATCCATTTCTGGGGCTTGATACCTGATTTTGGTGGAAAGTAGTGAGTCTTCTTCATCCAGTGCGACAAACCCACTGCTGGAGTTATAAGCGACCATGTGTCGTATCATTGGGGCACCCGCTATGACCGTTCCCCTTTCGTTGTCATAGATGGTTGCCTGCGCTTCTTCAAGCTTGACACTCAGTAGTCCCGTGCTCCCTCGGTTGTATATTTGCAGGATGTCCTCGCAGGTCTTGGTGTTGATGACCTTATTTGCTTTAAGGACACCCTGAAACTCAAGGAAAGCATTCACCATGTGATCCAGGGTGGTTGTGGCCTGCCTGAGCCGGGGTGGTTCCACTAAACCCTTATCCGCTTTGGTGCGGGTTTTGCGGGTTTCTCGTGGAGTCATTCCCGGGTCGCTTCTTGTAAAAGTCTCTACAGCAGATTCAATACGTTGCATTGACATTGCTGCAGAAACTCTTTCGGCCATCGTTTTCGGGTCACATGGGACGTTGGTTACTGAAGCGTTCAGCGCGCTGATCGCCACATCCAGTCCAGCTCCTTGAAGTGACTGCCGGTGCATTCCCATCTTTTTTAGTAGACGCTCCTCCTCTGCCCTTTTATTCTGTAGGCGTTCCGAGCCACTCACTGCTTCCGAGTGCATGACGGTGGATGTAGTCCTGTCGGTACCAGAGCCGGTGCCCCCAGGCAAGAGGAAACTGAGGTTTTCGCCCCTGTCCTCGTATACAACCACCCGATGTTGTTCGGTGGCGTGTATACACCCGAGATAGTCCTGGACCCTACCCTTTTCTGGACCCACCGTCATGGAATCGATGCTAATGATAACCGCTGCGTTCGAACACGCGCTTCTAAACTTGGTGAGCAGTGAGCTAAGCAGGGCAAACCTCGTGCTTTGCGCGTTGCTGTCAAAAAGAGCGATCACCTTATTTTGTGTTCGCATTAGTCGACAGCCCGCGCCGGCCACGGTCAACTCAGGTAGCGCGCTGTATGTTGCGCGTTTTATGCTCGTTTTGGAGGTATTTCCGTTCAGAAGTGCGGCAATTCCCGGGGAGATAGTAACCTTTCCCGTTCCGGTTGCATTACAGAAACTAAGACCCAGTTTTTCTCTTTCATTATCCATGAAGAGTGCGACTCCACGAATTTTTATGCCAGGTGTGCCACTCTCTCCGTGTCTCATAAGAGAATTAATCTGCTCTTCACTTGTGAGGTGGTTTCCTGATGGAGAATTCGGTTGGGGAGTCGTACTGGATCCTTGCGACGGTGCTGGGGTGATTACGGACGGTTTGCAGGTTTTGTTCGTGGCTGCAACGAATTGAACAACTTTACATGCGAATGCCCAAAAGTAGGTGTTGGATTCTTTGTTTTCCATGATCTTCGGAAAATTTGATGGAATTAGTGTAGTCTGGATTCTTACTTCCAGTTCCATCCTTTCCAGACCAAACCTTGGACACTCGCATAGTATGTGTATTATCGATTCATCGCATTCGGGATCGCATGGGCATGAGGGGCTGTCTTTTAGCTTAAATCGGTGTAGGTACGCAGCAAAGCCTCCATGGCCGGTCATTGCCTGGACGTGTGTGGGTGTTAAATTCATGTCCCTTAGAATGCGTCTTGCTGATCTGACGTCTGGCAAAAATGTCTTTGTGACCGAGCCGGTGCTGGAGGATTCGTAGCGCACCTGCCACTTTTGGACCGTTTCTTTTCGTATTTCCGCTTTGACATACGACAATGGGACTTTGCTGTAGTCTGGTGCCGTCTTTTTGGTCAAGGCTGCTTTCTTTGCCAATTCATCTGCCCTCTCGTTGCCTGGAGTGCCGACGTGGGCTCTCAGCCAGAAGAATCTGACTTCCCTGTTTTCGCTTCGGATTTCTCTTACTAGGCTCTTGATCTCCATGACCAGAGGGTGAGAGACTGTAGGGCTTCTCAGTAAATCGAGCGATGATCTTGAGTCGCTCAGAATATTTACCAAGGCCTTTTTGCTCTTTCTCACCATCTTAACGGCTCTGAAGAGAGCGTAGAGTTCCGATTGGAAGACGGTGTTGTGTGGTTCCAGGCGAAAGGTGGAATACCTGGACTCCCTTTCATCCTCCCACCACGTTAGGGCAGCACCAACTTTTCCTTCTATTTTGCTACCGTCGGTATAGATTTGAGGTCCGACAACGTGGAGGTTTTCGAGGGTTTCGGGGTCCATTGTTTCTAGGCGCTCGTACTCGGTTGTTGTGAGTAGTGATGGGTGGGGTTTTTCCAAAAAGCCTACCTTGCATTCCACCTCTCTTCCGGGAGGGAGATAGTCCTCTGAGTGGCCCTTTTTAATTTTGAAAAATTTCGCAGCCTCTTGTATCCTTAGATCAAGGGGCAGAAGACCTGATAGGACTAATGCCGATGTCAGAGACACCGTGCGGTGCGCCTTACATATCTTTTGGGCGAAGCCCCTCTGCAAAGCGTCAAGCTGATTCCGAGTCATTAGCTTGTCCGCAGAGGGGGACCACGCACTTGCGGCATACAGCACGATTGGCTCTATCACCGACACATATATGGTCCTGATTATTTCTCTGTTTAGTCCCCACGTTACTTTAGCTGCGCATGCAAGCTGTTTATATATGTCCGCTGTTTTCTTAATGGTGGCGGCCACATGCGCGTTGAACGTGAGTTTGCGGTCGATCGTTAAACCCAACAGTTTGATCTCTTCGACGAGATTCAGTCTGGTTCCTGCCATATGGATTACCGGGGGATCATACTTAAGCTTTTTCGTTATTACCATCGCATTGGTCTTGTGCGAGGCAAAACGTAGCTTATTTTGAGATCCCCATTCCACCACGGATTCCAGAACTGAGTTTGCTGTCTGTTGCAGGGTCTCGACTACGTGCCCAGAGAATATCAGGACCACATCGTCCGCGAAGGCCTGACAGTAGGTTCCTTGATCAGCCAGTTTATGGAGTAATGCATCCAGGATAAGGTTCCAGAAGGTGGGTCCGCCGATAGATCCTTGGACACAACCCTTCGTGGTTCCCTTTTCGCTAGACGCTCTGGCGTAATTTACCTGGATCTTACGGTCTTCTAGGTAAGAGGCTACCAGGGCGTATATGTTTTTGGGGCAACGTTTTGAGATCATCTGGTGCTTGAGTGCCGGCCACCACGCGTTGTCGAAGGCACCCTCTATGTCCAAGGATATCATAAGAACGATCTTTTTGTCTCTTACTTCCGATCGTACATGTTCCATTAAGTCATAGAGGGCGTCCTCTGTTCCGCGCTGTGGCATGAACCCATATTGTTTGGCGTTGAGGGTGGGGAGGATATGCCACTGCAACCTTCCAACCAAGAGTTTTTCGACGATCTTTCCAGGGACAGACAACAGGCCGATTGGTCTGTGGGACTTAGGATCGGTGTAGTCTTCCTTGGCCGGCTTTCGGAGTATGCACACGTGGGCGAGCTTCCATTGCTTGGGGAAGTAAGCTAGCGATAAACATTTGTTCGCCAGCTCCAGAAATACTTCCCTGTTACAATTTATAGCCGCTATGCAGATATCCGCTGTTAATCCATCCGGTCCGGGGGCTTTCTTTGGATTCAATCCTTTGAGGACCATGTCCAGCTCCGCAGATGTGAAAGGTGGATCGTCAGCGGACAGCTCTTCTATCTCCACCGGTGCCAGCCCATCCGTAAGTTCCCTGATGTGCGTGTGGTGTAGCTGTTCAGATTCCACAGAGTCATCAGGATAGAAGGTCTTAGCCAGAAGTTCCGCCGATTCTTCGGGGCTCAAAGTATTGCCTCCGGCATCCCGTAGGAGTGTATCTTCTTTCTTTCTGGCTGTTTTCCTAAGTACTCTGTAGATTCCGTCCCACATGCTCTCGTGTTCCTGTGTCGAGCAAAACTCTTTCCAACTTTTGGTCTGAGCTTCTGTGGCTTGGAGAGCGTACTCTGTTTTGGCCTGGACATATTCATCTAAAACGAACTGTCTCCGACTAGGGGCGGCGTTCCGTATTCGTCTCTTCTTTTTGAGGACTTCTCTTTTGAGAAGTTCGAGAGACTTGGACCACCAAGGGGGTTTTGAGTCGCCTTTCCATGTTCCTACCTTCGGAATCGAGCTCTCACACGATTCCTGGATGTTGAGTATGTAGGTTGTTAGAATGGCTTCCAAATCTTCTGGACTCGTAACCGCTTTCACTCTGCAGGGGCTGATGGCTTTTTCTGCTAGGCCGGATTTGAAGCATGTCGAGAAGTCTGACCACTTTGCCTTCTTGGTGTTGTACTTGCGCGTGGTAATTACCCTTAGTGATTCTAGGGCCTTCTCCAGGCGCAACGAGAAGGTTATTGCGTTGTGATCGGATGTTATGAGACTTCTGTCCACACTCCAGTCCTCGAACTTGCCCAGCAGGGACTCGCTGCACGCAGTGACATCTACTCTACTTGTGCATAGCGTGTCTCCCCTGTAGGTCTCGAAAGTCGGTACTTGACCCGTGTTAAGTATTTGGAAGTTCATTTCGTTCAGGAAGGCGTTATACTCTTCTCCTCGGTGGTCTGTGGACTTGCTGCCCCACCAGATATTCCAGGCATTTGTGTCTCCAGCCAGCAAAATGTTGTTCGTGCGGAGCTTTTCACAGATCTTTTTTATCTTCTTGATGTCTTCTTCTATGTCTTCTCCTCCTTCCAGGTAGACAGATATGAGCCCTAGCGTTTGCGTTCCGGTTTTTATAGTGGCTGCTGCAATGTTCTCAGATACCAGCTGAGGATCGTGTATGACCTCAAGCTGATCTCCGAATACCACTATTGCTGCCTTTACCGGTTTTTGGCGGTTTAATGTACACTGGATGACTTGTGTGCCCGGGTACTGTTTCATAACACCTGTGCTACCCACGTAGGGTTCTTGCACTAGTGCTACGGAAATTTTTCTGTCCTGGGCCGCCTGGTGTATTTCCGCTGTGGCTATTTTGGCTCTTTGTAAGTTTATTTGTACAAAGTTACACTTTCTTGGTCTGTCCACCTCTGGGAGGGGGGATCTGTTGTTTTCCGCCTGGGTGCCCTTAGCAGTACGATACACGTGACCTCGCTATGCCATCCCACTTCATTCTTTCCTGGCAATCGATGCTAAGAGCATTGTGTGCCAGCTCAGGGCTTCCTCTCTTTGCTCTTACACAATTCACGCAGGTCGGAACCTTGCCTTCGGCCCTTGCGGGGCACTCCCTCCAGGTGTGGGCTTCTCCGCAGTGGCTGCAGAGAGTGTTCTGTTCTTTGCATATGGACTTGGTGTGTCCGTATGCAAGACATTTTGTACACTGCACTAAGGGGGAGTAGTCCTCCACTGGTCTTCTCTGCATTCCGATGTATGCTTTCCCAGCCTGCGTAAATCTTTTCCAGATCTCAGGAGAGAGCTCAATGACGGGGTGGCATTCTAGTGAGTTCCTCGCTCGTTTCCTGTATCGTACCTTTATTGTCCTGTCTGCCAGTTCTACACCCTCGAGAAGATGCTTATTTTGTGAGATCATGGATGTTTCTATCTCAGCATCTGTGTGGTAGGCTAGGACGTTTCTGAGGCACACCAAGGGGTTGTGTGGTTTCGGTTCCTGCACGGTGAGCTCTTTATTTCTCTTCTGGACTTGGCTCTTGATCGTTTGGAGGTCCTCTTTGCTGGCGCAATTTAAAACCACCTTCTGATTTTTAGCCTTTCTAACGTTATCCACCCTTACCCCTGTTTGTTTGGGTTAGGTTAGGTTAGGTTAGGTTAGGTTAGGTTAGGTTTTTTTTTTTATATTATATCTCTGGTTTTCCATAGGCTGAGCCAAATGCTTTTGTTTGCTTTTATAATTTTATTTTTTGCGTTGAAAAGTTTAATCGCTTTCCCGTTTTATTTTCCGGGATAGGGGATGGGGGTTTCGAAACAACTCTCTCTTTATTTTTATTTTTTATCTTTTATCGTTTCTTATGATCTAAACATATCTATGATCTAGATATGATCTAATACTACTTTGTTAATTTATGCACTTTTTTATTTTAATAAATATAATTCTTTCTTTTTTTTTTTTTTTTTATTATTCATATCATTACATTTTTATTTTTATTTATTTATTTTTCTTCTCATGCTTTTTCGTTTTTTATGACCCTTTTTTTTTTTTTTTTTTTATTTTTTTTTTTTTTTATTTTTTTCATTTATACATGCAAAATACAGAATAAATACACAACAAATTTTCATATTTTTAATTACTTAATTACAAACATGCCATATCCTTTTAGGTATCTATGTTAATTTTATTCTAGACGAGAGAGCTGTTTCGAGGGTTAGTACACAATTTAATTTAATTTAATTTCCTTTATTTTACAATATTCAAATTTCTTATTACTGTTCTTAAATCAAATTTATTACTCTACATTTAAATCAATATTCCCACTTCAGAAGCCGCCAAAATCGGTCCATTTTTCGCTATCTTGGTTGTTATATCGGCTGGTTCGTCACCGCGGTATTCCGGTCTTGCACTGCCATTTTGAAGTTGTACTCGCTGATCTGGGCATCTGTCACACCTTCTGCTCGCTTTACAAAGGCGGCAATCGCGTCCCCACTGTCATCTGAATAGTAGATGCAGCTTTCTGTATGACGCGATAATGCCACCACTGCATGCGGTATGCTGTTGTGTAAGTGCGATCTGCTTGCCGTTGTGCGCACGATAATCACCTTAGCGTAAGTAAGTCCCTGTGCTTCGTGGATAGTAAGAATGCGTGACCCTTTCCCTTTCCCATAGCCTTGGCCTCCAAGGGACTCCTTTTCGGCCTGGGTGTGCACGAGGAATAGTGTGCTTGGAAGGTCTCTGGGTATTAGCGCATTCGTATACTTTCCCAGCTTCAGGGAGCGCACCTGCGTTTTGGATGAATATGTGCCATTGTACACCTCGCTTAGGGCGTATGACACATCCATCGGGTTCCTGTGTGTGCACAATAGCTCAAGACTGATGCTCGTTACCAGATTTGGGCGGTTGTAATACATATCAAAATGACACTGTCGGTCTATGTAGGGAAGCTGGTTTACGTCGCCTACCAAGAGTATTTCTCCGGCCCCCGACATCTGTGTCGCCATAACTATGGCACCGAAGTGACTCATGGGAGCTTCATCAAAGAATATGCGTTTGCACGATTCTTTCTTCTTTCCCGAAGCACCCACGCCGTTCACCAATACAGATGCCAGGGTGCGCACTCTTGTGCGTAGGTGGGACTTTGAGTTGGTCACCAGCTTGTCTCTAAGATCTTTAGCCGCTTCAATAGTCTGGGTGACTATCACATCCTGAGTTATGTCGCACTGAGACAAAATCCAAGTTGTTTTTCCACAGCCAGGTACTCCGTTAACCCATGTGAAGTGTGGAACTTCCCAGTTTGCAAAGGTTTCGTTTCCTGCAGGGTCTTTGGCGATTTTTTCCGCCATTTCCAACACCCTGTCGTCTAACATCACCTTTGTTTCCCGTGTTGTGACCACTATGGGATCCATTTCTGGGGCTTGATACCTGATTTTGGTGGAAAGTAGTGAGTCTTCTTCATCCAGTGCGACAAACCCACTGCTGGAGTTATAAGCGACCATGTGTCGTATCATTGGGGCACCCGCTATGACCGTTCCCCTTTCGTTGTCATAGATGGTTGCCTGCGCTTCTTCAAGCTTGACACTCAGTAGTCCCGTGCTCCCTCGGTTGTATATTTGCAGGATGTCCTCGCAGGTCTTGGTGTTGATGACCTTATTTGCTTTAAGGACACCCTGAAACTCAAGGAAAGCATTCACCATGTGATCCAGGGTGGTTGTGGCCTGCCTGAGCCGGGGTGGTTCCACTAAACCCTTATCCGCTTTGGTGCGGGTTTTGCGGGTTTCTCGTGGAGTCATTCCCGGGTCGCTTCTTGTAAAAGTCTCTACAGCAGATTCAATACGTTGCATTGACATTGCTGCAGAAACTCTTTCGGCCATCGTTTTCGGGTCACATGGGACGTTGGTTACTGAAGCGTTCAGCGCGCTGATCGCCACATCCAGTCCAGCTCCTTGAAGTGACTGCCGGTGCATTCCCATCTTTTTTAGTAGACGCTCCTCCTCTGCCCTTTTATTCTGTAGGCGTTCCGAGCCACTCACTGCTTCCGAGTGCATGACGGTGGATGTAGTCCTGTCGGTACCAGAGCCGGTGCCCCCAGGCAAGAGGAAACTGAGGTTTTCGCCCCTGTCCTCGTATACAACCACCCGATGTTGTTCGGTGGCGTGTATACACCCGAGATAGTCCTGGACCCTACCCTTTTCTGGACCCACCGTCATGGAATCGATGCTAATGATAACCGCTGCGTTCGAACACGCGCTTCTAAACTTGGTGAGCAGTGAGCTAACCAGGGCAAACCTCGTGCTTTGCGCGTTGCTGTCAAAAAGAGCGATCACCTTATTTTGTGTTCGCATTAGTCGACAGCCCGCGCCGGCCACGGTCAACTCAGGTAGCGCGCTGTATGTTGCGCGTTTTATGCTCGTTTTGGAGGTATTTCCGTTCAGAAGTGCGGCAATTCCCGGGGAGATAGTAACCTTTCCCGTTCCGGTTGCATTACAGAAACTAAGACCCAGTTTTTCTCTTTCATTATCCATGAAGAGTGCGACTCCACGAATTTTTATGCCAGGTGTGCCACTCTCTCCGTGTCTCATAAGAGAATTAATCTGCTCTTCACTTGTGAGGTGGTTTCCTGATGGAGAATTCGGTTGGGGAGTCGTACTGGATCCTTGCGACGGTGCTGGGGTGATTACGGACGGTTTGCAGGTTTTGTTCGTGGCTGCAACGAATTGAACAACTTTACATGCGAATGCCCAAAAGTAGGTGTTGGATTCTTTGTTTTCCATGATCTTCGGAAAATTTGATGGAATTAGTGTAGTCTGGATTCTTACTTCCAGTTCCATCCTTTCCAGACCAAACCTTGGACACTCGCATAGTATGTGTATTATCGATTCATCGCATTCGGGATCGCATGGGCATGAGGGGCTGTCTTTTAGCTTAAATCGGTGTAGGTACGCAGCAAAGCCTCCATGGCCGGTCATTGCCTGGACGTGTGTGGGTGTTAAATTCATGTCCCTTAGAATGCGTCTTGCTGATCTGACGTCTGGCAAAAATGTCTTTGTGACCGAGCCGGTGCTGGAGGATTCGTAGCGCACCTGCCACTTTTGGACCGTTTCTTTTCGTATTTCCGCTTTGACATACGACAATGGGACTTTGCTGTAGTCTGGTGCCGTCTTTTTGGTCAAGGCTGCTTTCTTTGCCAATTCATCTGCCCTCTCGTTGCCTGGAGTGCCGACGTGGGCTCTCAGCCAGAAGAATCTGACTTCCCTGTTTTCGCTTCGGATTTCTCTTACTAGGCTCTTGATCTCCATGACCAGAGGGTGAGAGACTGTAGGGCTTCTCAGTAAATCGAGCGATGATCTTGAGTCGCTCAGAATATTTACCAAGGCCTTTTTGCTCTTTCTCACCATCTTAACGGCTCTGAAGAGAGCGTAGAGTTCCGATTGGAAGACGGTGTTGTGTGGTTCCAGGCGAAAGGTGGAATACCTGGACTCCCTTTCATCCTCCCACCACGTTAGGGCAGCACCAACTTTTCCTTCTATTTTGCTACCGTCGGTATAGATTTGAGGTCCGACAACGTGGAGGTTTTCGAGGGTTTCGGGGTCCATTGTTTCTAGGCGCTCGTACTCGGTTGTTGTGAGTAGTGATGGGTGGGGTTTTTCCAAAAAGCCTACCTTGCATTCCACCTCTCTTCCGGGAGGGAGATAGTCCTCTGAGTGGCCCTTTTTAATTTTGAAAAATTTCGCAGCCTCTTGTATCCTTAGATCAAGGGGCAGAAGACCTGATAGGACTAATGCCGATGTCAGAGACACCGTGCGGTGCGCCTTACATATCTTTTGGGCGAAGCCCCTCTGCAAAGCGTCAAGCTGATTCCGAGTCATTAGCTTGTCCGCAGAGGGGGACCACGCACTTGCGGCATACAGCACGATTGGCTCTATCACCGACACATATATGGTCCTGATTATTTCTCTGTTTAGTCCCCACGTAACCTTAGCTGCGCATGCAAGCTGTTTATATATGTCCGCTGTTTTCTTAATGGTGGCGGCCACATGCGCGTTGAACGTGAGTTTGCGGTCGATCGTTAAACCCAACAGTTTGATCTCTTCGACGAGATTCAGTCTGGTTCCTGCCATATGGATTACCGGGGGATCATACTTAAGCTTTTTCGTTATTACCATCGCATTGGTCTTGTGCGAGGCAAAACGTAGCTTATTTTGAGATCCCCATTCCACCACGGATTCCAGAACTGAGTTTGCTGTCTGTTGCAGGGTCTCGACTACGTGCCCAGAGAATATCAGGACCACATCGTCCGCAAAGGCCTGACAGTAGGTTCCTTGATCAGCCAGTTTATGGAGTAATGCATCCAGGATAAGGTTCCAGAAGGTGGGTCCGCCGATAGATCCTTGGACACAACCCTTCGTGGTTCCCTTTTCGCTAGACGCTCTGGCGTAATTTACCTGGATCTTACGGTCTTCTAGGTAAGAGGCTACCAGGGCGTATATGTTTTTGGGGCAACGTTTTGAGATCATCTGGTGCTTGAGTGCCGGCCACCACGCGTTGTCGAAGGCACCCTCTATGTCCAAGGATATCATAAGAACGATCTTTTTGTCTCTTACTTCCGATCGTACATGTTCCATTAAGTCATAGAGGGCGTCCTCTGTTCCGCGCTGTGGCATGAACCCATATTGTTTGGCGTTGAGGGTGGGGAGGATATGCCACTGCAACCTTCCAACCAAGAGTTTTTCGACGATCTTTCCAGGGACAGACAACAGGCCGATTGGTCTGTGGGACTTAGGATCGGTGTAGTCTTCCTTGGCCGGCTTTCGGAGTATGCACACGTGGGCGAGCTTCCATTGCTTGGGGAAGTAAGCTAGCGATAAACATTTGTTCGCCAGCTCCAGAAATACTTCCCTGTTACAATTTATAGCCGCTATGCAGATATCCGCTGTTAATCCATCCGGTCCGGGGGCTTTCTTTGGATTCAATCCTTTGAGGACCATGTCCAGCTCCGCAGATGTGAAAGGTGGATCGTCAGCGGACAGCTCTTCTATCTCCACCGGTGCCAGCCCATCCGTAAGTTCCCTGATGTGCGTGTGGTGTAGCTGTTCAGATTCCACAGAGTCATCAGGATAGAAGGTCTTAGCCAGAAGTTCCGCCGATTCTTCGGGGCTCAAAGTATTGCCTCCGGCATCCCGTAGGAGTGTATCTTCTTTCTTTCTGGCTGTTTTCCTAAGTACTCTGTAGATTCCGTCCCACATGCTCTCGTGTTCCTGTGTCGAGCAAAACTCTTTCCAACTTTTGGTCTGAGCTTCTGTGGCTTGGAGAGCGTACTCTGTTTTGGCCTGGACATATTCATCTAAAACGAACTGTCTCCGACTAGGGGCGGCGTTCCGTATTCGTCTCTTCTTTTTGAGGACTTCTCTTTTGAGAAGTTCGAGAGACTTGGACCACCAAGGGGGTTTTGAGTCGCCTTTCCATGTTCCTACCTTCGGAATCGAGCTCTCACACGATTCCTGGATGTTGAGTATGTAGGTTGTTAGAATGGCTTCCAAATCTTCTGGACTCGTAACCGCTTTCACTCTGCAGGGGCTGATGGCTTTTTCTGCTAGGCCGGATTTGAAGCATGTCGAGAAGTCTGACCACTTTGCCTTCTTGGTGTTGTACTTGCGCGTGGTAATTACCCTTAGTGATTCTAGGGCCTTCTCCAGGCGCAGCGAGAAGGTTATTGCGTTGTGATCGGATGTTATGAGACTTCTGTCCACACTCCAGTCCTCGAACTTGCCCAGCAGGGACTCGCTGCACGCAGTGACATCTACTCTACTTGTGCATAGCGTGTCTCCCCTGTAGGTCTCGAAAGTCGGTACTTGACCCATGTTAAGTATTTGGAAGTTCATTTCGTTCAGGAAGGCGTTATACTCTTCTCCTCGGTGGTCTGTGGACTTGCTGCCCCACCAGATATTCCAGGCATTTGTGTCTCCAGCCAGCAAAATGTTGTTCGTGCGGAGCTTTTCACAGATCTTTTTTATCTTCTTGATGTCTTCTTCTATGTCTTCTCCTCCTTCCAGGTAGACAGATATGAGCCCTAGCGTTTGCGTTCCGGTTTTTATAGTGGCTGCTGCAATGTTCTCAGATACCAGCTGAGGATCGTGTATGACCTCAAGCTGATCTCCGAATACCACTATTGCTGCCTTTACCGGTTTTTGGCGGTTTAATGTACACTGGATGACTTGTGTGCCCGGGTACTGTTTCATAACACCTGTGCTACCCACGTAGGGTTCTTGCACTAATGCTACGGAAATTTTTCTGTCCTGGGCCGCCTGGTGTATTTCCGCTGTGGCTATTTTGGCTCTTTGTAAGTTTATTTGTACAAAGTTACACTTTCTTGGTCTGTCCACCTCTGGGAGGGGGGATCTGTTGTTTTCCGCCTGGGTGCCCTTAGCAGTACGATACACGTGACCTCGCTATGCCATCCCACTTCATTCTTTCCTGGCAATCGATGCTAAGAGCATTGTGTGCCAGCTCAGGGCTTCCTCTCTTTGCTCTTACACAATTCACGCAGGTCGGAACCTTGCCTTCGGCCCTTGCGGGGCACTCCCTCCAGGTGTGGGCTTCTCCGCAGTGGCTGCAGAGAGTGTTCTGTTCTTTGCATATGGACTTGGTGTGTCCGTATGCAAGACACTTTGTACACTGCACTAAGGGGGAGTAGACCTCCACTGGTCTTCTCTGCATTCCGATGTATGCTTTCCCAGCCTGCGTAAATCTTTTCCAGATCTCAGGAGAGAGCTCAATGACGGGGTGGCATTCTAGTGAGTTCCTCGCTCGTTTCCTGTATCGTACCTTTATTGTCCTGTCTGCCAGTTCTACACCCTCGAGAAGATGCTTATTTTGTGAGATCATGGATGTTTCTATCTCAGCATCTGTGTGGTAGGCTAGGACGTTTCTGAGGCACACCAAGGGGTTGTGTGGTTTCGGTTCCTGCACGGTGAGCTCTTTATTTCTCTTCTGGACTTGGCTCTTGATCGTTTGGAGGTCCTCTTTGCTGGCGCAATTTAAAACCACCTTCTGATTTTTAGCCTTTCTAACGTTATCCACCCTTACCCCTGTTTGTTTGGGGTCGATGGCTACTCTGATTTTCTCGATCACGTTTTCCCCAGTATGTTTGGGGTCGGTGGATGAGACAATCAAAGTATGATTGGAGCGGGCATGTTGAGGAGGTTTCGCTGCCACCTGAGCGTAGGTGATTGCTGCTGGTGACGGTCTTCTCATCTCCTGCATGCCTTTAGCCAGGGTATCTATGTTTTTGGTGACCTTGACCATTGCCAGCTCCGTGTCCAGATTCGGTGGGGCTGCACATGGTGCCTTCTCCACCGTGTCTCGGACAGCTTTTAGTTCAGCTGACAATTGGTCAAGCCGGTCTTCCATCGGCCGTATGTTGTTGGCCAAGTCCAGAGGTGTGAGCGTGGGTGTTGGTGTTTGTAGTTGTGTGGTTTTTGCTGCTGCTGATGCAATTTCTTGCAGCATGGTTTTTATTTGGACGATATCCTCTTTTATGCTCTCTGTGTGAGGGTTTGTGACAGGAAGTGCAGTTTCTGTCGTTGTTATTGTGGACTCTGAACGGATAGAGGACTTTTTTACCAATGAATCCATCTGCCTCCGCATCATATCTAGCTGGTTGGACATGTTGGTTGTTTGTCTTCCCAGTTCGACAAGATCCTTTTTGACGGTCTCCCATTTGTCCTGGGTACCAATTTGTTTTGGATCTTCCAGTGCATGAGGCTGGATCTTCACCTCTAGAGATTGTAATGTCCCCTTTATTTCCCGAATTCCTTTGAAAGGCTCATCCGTCTCGTAGCCCAACCAGTTTCGAATGGCTTTGGCCTCTTCAAAGGTTCCCGTGATGGTTTCACGAGCGAGGCTGAGTTCTTGAATGAGACTTTGTCTCATTTCTGCCATCTCCTTGGCGTGGGCTCTCTCGACGTTTACGAGCTCCTTGTGGTGTCGGGATCTTTCCTGCTCAAGATTATACTTATGCCTTGATCTTGAGTCGGAAAGGGACAGGCACGTCTCATAAAGGGTAGTTAGCTTCTCTAGTGCCGTTGCCTTGCACTCCCTCTTCATGTTGCCCGCTGCTTCTATCGCTTCTTTCGCTTCCAGGAGGCACTCGTTGGCTAATTTGGTAGCCGCATCCATCTCGACTCCGCTGCCCCTCCTTGACGTGTATAGGAGGCTCTGGCGATTGCATAAGGGCGAGTCTGATTTTGTTGACTCGTCTGTGTCGCTTAGGGATACGGATAGTCGAGGTTCCTTGGGAAGGTGCTCAATGGTCTGCTCCGGTGTCTCTACTGTGACCTTAGGTTTTAGGCCGATCTTTTTGAGAACTTTTTCCCTGAGCGGTACCGGAGTTTTACGGTGCGACGATCCAGCCGAAGATGGCTTTTTGGGCAGTATAGCTGATTTTGAGGACGAGTTTGATGAAGATGATTTTGACGACATTCTGAATTGGTTTATATTTTAACAAATATCAATATTATTTTCTTATATTAACTTAGAGTACCTAAAAATGCTGTGTGTGGGCGGCAGGCGGGGGGGAAAATGTTGCGTATCGGGGTTTGTATCGTGACTTCTGGCAATTATAGTTGTGTGTTCCTTATTCGATTGGAGTAGAAGAGTAGCTGGTGTCTTCTCCAGCTGATAAGAGCAAGCGCTGTGCGTCTGCAGTGACTGGTTCCCGAGTTGTGGCAATCGTAGCAATTTGAGGAGAAGGGGGAGGAATTCCAAAAATCTGTAGGGGCCAAAAAGTTGGACTGGGCCTCCTCTTGCCTCCAGAAGTTTTCCCGGGGCTCTAGCTCCTTAGGGAGCTAAGATAGACCGCGGGGGGGGTGAGGTAAAATTTTGCGGGGGGTTGGGGGGGAAGATTTCGTGGGAGGGCTGAGGGGGTGAGGTAAATTTTTTAGGGGAGGGGGGGTGAAGAAATCCGCTGGGGCCAAAATACTGAGTAGGGCCCCCTGTTGCCTCCCGAAGTTTTCCCGGGGTTCTAGCTCTTCAGGGAGCTGAGATAAGCCGCGGGGGGGTGAATTAAATTTTTTTTTTTTGCGGGGGGTTGGGGGGGGAAGGTTTCGTGGGAAGGCTGAGGGGGTGAGGTAATATTTTGAGGGGAGGGGGGTAAAGAAATCCGCTGGGGCCAAAATACTAGGTTGGGCCCCCTGTTGCCTCCCGAAGTTTTCCCGGGGTTCTAGCTCCTCAGGGAGCTGAGATAGAACGCGGGGGGGTGAGGTAAAATTTTTGCGGGGGGATGGGGGGGAAGGTTTCGTGGGAAGGCTGAGGGGGTGAGGTAATATTTTGAGGGGAGGGGGGTAAAGAAATCCACTGGGGCCAAAATACTAGGTTGGGCCCCCTGTTGCCTCCCGAAGTTTTCCCGGGGTTCTAGCTCCTCAGGGAGCTGAGATAGAACGCGGGGGGGTGAGGCAAAATTTGCGGGGTGTTGGGGGGGGGGCGGTTTCGTGGGAAGGCTCAGGGGGTGAGGAAATATATTTGAGGGGAGGGGGGATGAAAGAAACTACTTGGGCCAAAATGCTGGGCTGAGCCCCTTGTTGCCTCCTGAAGTTTTCCCCCGGCTCTAGCTCTTAAGGGAGCCAAGATTGACCGCGGGGGGGTGAGGTAAAGGAAGGATTGTCGTGGAGAGGGGAAAATGCTACGAAATACCTGTGCTACGACAACTGGTGTAGCTTTGATTTATCTGCTACGAACTTGGGTCTTCAGCATCAACTGGTCTCTCGATCCTCGGTCGTCAAAGGTGTCTTCAGCTGTGGCTGTCTGCTGGTGTCGTCACTGACACGCGCTGTCTCTGGCACGTGTAGCCTAGATAAGTGGGTCAACGGCTTTTGTATGGGGAGTTTCGGTGCTAATAACTCGGGTTCTCGTAAACGGATCTGGATACTTTTTGATGTTCTAGACAGAGATTGGCGGCAGCTACAGTATAAAATGAGACTTACTGCTGAGGGTCTTCTTGGCTCTGTTCTATAGGGTCCCAAAGTTAAGGGTCTCCAGACCTGGAACCCGTTGACGAATCTTGTTGCCTACACAAATCCTGGTGAGACAAACACTGCTTAAGCACGACACAACACTTTCACTTGAAAATTTTCACTTTAACTATTTTTACGGATTTTTTGTTACGGAGCGACGTGGTTTCTGGTTGGTGTTTGGATTGATACTCGGGTTAGGTTAGGTTAGGTTAGGTTAGGTTAGGTTAGGTTAGGTTAGGTTAGGTTAGGTTAGGTTAGGTTAGGTTAGGTTAGGTTAGGTTAGGTTAGGTTAGGTTAGGTTAGGTTAGGTTAGGTTTTTTTTTTTTTTTTTTTTTAAAATTAATCAACTTTCTGATTTCTTACTTACTCCGCGAATACGAGTGTTCGCGGCCTTTTTATCTTATTTTCAAATTATGAAGTGACCCTGTTTTTTTGTAGGGTTTGTGGGTGAGGGTCCTCCGTCCTATATACACTTGTTGATATTAGTTTTGCTTAATCTAGGCGATGTTAGTTTGATTAAATAGAAATTAAATTACGTGTATATTTAATGGATATCTGGTTATTTTTTATCTGTTCTTATTTTTTTCTCTTTTTTTTTTTCCATGTATTGCTATTGTTATTTTTTTTTTTCCATTTTCTCTCTTCCTTTTTTTTTTTTTTTTTTGTCTTATTTCTAAACATCTTATTTAAACAATATTATAATATAATAATACAGTTATATTTGTTTATATAATTGGACGGAGGAGCTCCCCACGATGCATGCGTAGTAATATAATGTAACATAATTAAAATTACCAAAGAAATCGAATTATTCGTAATTAAAACAGAATGAATTTTCTTTTACTTTACAGTTATTATGATTAGTGACAAAAGAATATACAAACAGTTTTTTTTTTTTTTTAACAATTAGAGTGTAAACATAAATAGAACAGAGCGGTCAAATTTTAACGTCGTATACAATTAAAATGCTTCAATCTTACTTAAACTTAAACATCGGAAAAAAACTGTATAAATAAAATCAGTCAAAATTCAATCAAATAAAATAAAATAATTCAATAAATCAAAGTAAAACAAAACAATAACTAAACGATTATTAATACTAACAAGTCGTGTGGTGAATTAAAGCTGTTCCTAATTAAGGCTATAATGTAAGCGTCATCAAAGTCAGTTAATATAAAATCAAATAATCCAATAATTTCCAAATAAAAATAACAATGATGATAATTTAATTTATATAAATAATTTGGCATAAAGTAAAAAATAAAAATAAAATGAAAATGTTCTAGGCGTGTGTAATTTATTTTGGCCGTTTTCTACTTGTTCCTCCTTGCCGCACATCTTATAATTTTGTCAAGGAAAATTAGGAGAGCCGGTCGTTGATCTCCGTCAGACATGATAGCTGGCAGGTTAGTTTTGTTGAACTGTAAGTCCAGTTCAACCTCCAAGTTTGTCCTCCATAATCCGAATCTAGGGCAGTCGAACATTATGTGCCATATTGTCTCCTCTCTCTCGGGATCGCATACGCAAGATGGGCTGTCTTTGATCTTAAAGCGGTGGAGGTACGATGCAAGCCCTCCATGCCCGGTAAGAGCTTGTACGAGTGTGGGGGTTAATTTGGTCTTCCTCAGGACTTTATGCGCTGTGGCTACGTCAGGTAGAAAGACCTTTGTAACCCCTCCCGTACTGGAAGCCCTGTATCGCTCCTGCCACCGCTGGACAGTATCCTCGCGTATGGTCCTTTTTAAGTAGGAGAGAGGGACGGCATCATAGTCGGCTGCCGTCTTTTTGTGGAGGGCTGCATCTTTAGCGAGTTCGTCTGCGCGTTCGTTCCCAGTCGTTCCGGCGTGCGCCCTTAGCCAGAAGAACCTCACGTCACGGCCCCCCTCACGGATTTGATGCAGGCTCTGCTCCACGCCATGAGCCAAGGGATGCACAAGCGCTCGGCTTTTGAGCAGGTCCAGCGATGATCTAGAGTCACTTAAGATGTTGACCAGTGACTCTTTGCTGTTTTTGATCTGCTCCATGGCTCTGAACAGAGCGTACATCTCCGATTGGAAGACCGTGCAATAAGGTTCCAGGCGAAACTTCGAGTGCTTGGTTTCCCTACCTTCCGACCACCAAGACAGGGCTGCACCCACCTTCCCCTGTATCTTACTACCGTCAGTATAGATACAAGGGCCGGTAATCTGGTGAGCCCTCACGGTTTCGGGTTCTAGGTCATCCAAGCACTCGAAGCCTATGGGCTGTTTTAGTGCCGGATGCGGGAATTTCTGGTATGGAACGCGCAGTTCGACTGGTCTATCGGGTGGGATTTGCTCAATTGTTTCTCCTCGCTTTGCCCTGTACAGACCAGCGGCCTCACGGACTCTGAGGTCAAGGGGGAGCACATCTGCCAAGACGAGTGCCGACGATAGAGAAACTGTGCGGTACGCCTTACACATCTTTTGTGCGAATCCCCGCTGCAGAGAGTCTAGCTGGTTTTTGATCATCAGCTTCTCCGCAGCCGGGGCCCACACACTTGCTGCGTACAGCACTATGGGCTCTATCACCGACACATATATGGTCCTGATCACCTCCGGATTGAGACCCCAGCTCACCCTGGCCGCGCATGCCAGCTGCTTGTAGATGTCAGTGACTTTTCTACAAACAGCCGATACATGCGCATTGAAGGTGAGCTTGTGGTCGATTTCAACACCCAGCAGACGGATTTGCTGCACGAGCGGGAGTGCTACTCCGTCCATGCTGATGACTGGGTCGTCAAATTTTAGCTTTCGCGTCAACACCATAGCATGGGTTTTATGTGACGCGAATTTTAGCTTATTTTTGAGTCCCCAGTCCAGCACTTTACGGAGGGCCGCATTGGCTCTCGCCTGCAGGGGGGGTGTTGTTGAATCGGAGAAAACCAGGACCACATCGTCGGCAAAAGCCTGGCAGTGTACCCCTTCCTGCTCTAGGTCTTCGAGCAGGGAGTTGAGAATGAGGTTCCAGAAAGAGGGTCCGGCTATTGAGCCTTGGATACATCCCTTACTGGTACCCTTTTCCCAACTTTCCCTTGCGTAGTTGACCTTTACCGTCCGTTGTTCAAGGTAGGAGGCCACAAGTCCGTAGATATTCGCAGGGCATTTATGAGCGAGGAGTTGGGTCTTCAAAGCCGGCCACCAAGCATTATCGAAGGCTCCCTCTATGTCCAGTGATACCATGACAACGATCTTTTTGTGCTCCATTTCGGAGCGGACATGACTCACAAGGTCATAGAGGTTAGGTTAGGTTAGGTTAGGTTAGGTTAGGTTAGGTTAGGTTAGGTTAGGTTAGGTTAGGTTAGGTTAGGTTAGGTTAGGTTAGGTTAGGTTAGGTTAGGTTAGGTTAGGTTAGGTTAGGTTAGGTTAGGTTAGGTTAGGTTAGGTTAGGTTAGGTTAGGTTAGGTTAGGTTAGGTTAGGTTAGGTTAGGTTAGGTTAGGTTAGGTTTTTTTTTTTTTTTATATTATATCTCTGGTTTTCCATAGGCTGAGCCAAATGCTTTTGTTTGCTTTTATAATTTTATTTTTTGCGTTGAAAAGTTTAATCGCTTTCCCGTTTTATTTTCCGGGATAGGGGATGGGGGTTTCGAAACAACTCTCTCTTTATTTTTATTTTTTATCTTTTATCGTTTCTTATGATCTAAACATATCTATGATCTAAATATGATCTAATACTACTTTGTTAATTTATGCACTTTTTTATTTTAATAAATATAATTCTTTCTTTTTTTTTTTTTTTTTTTTTTTTTTTTTTATTATTCATATCATTACATTTTTATTTTATTTTTATTTATTTATTTTTCTTCTCATGCTTTTTCGTTTTTTATGACCCTTTTTTTTTTTTTTTTTTTATTTTTTTCATTTATACATGCAAAATACAGAATAAATACACAACAAATTTTCATATTTTTAATTACTTAATTACAAACATGCCATATCCTTTTAGGTATCTATGTTAATTTTATTCTAGACGAGAGAGCTGTTTCGAGGGTTAGTACACAATTTAATTTAATTTAATTTATTCAAATTTCTTATTACTGTTCTTAAATCAGATTTATTACTCTACATTTAAATCAATATTCCCACTTCAGAAGCCGCCAAAATCGGTCCATTTTTCGCTATCTTGGTTGTTATATCGGCTGGTTCGTCACCGCGGTATTCCGGTCTTGCACTGCCATTTTGAAGTTGTACTCGCTGATCTGGGCATCTGTCACACCTTCTGCTCGCTTTACAAAGGC
Source organism: Ypsolopha scabrella (assembly GCA_910592155.1). Lineage (NCBI taxonomy): Eukaryota > Metazoa > Arthropoda > Insecta > Lepidoptera > Ypsolophidae > Ypsolopha > Ypsolopha scabrella. Next base: position 16,860,218 of record OU342980.1, read on the forward strand.
GGCAATCGCGTCCCCACTGTCATCTGAATAGTAGATGCAGCTTTCTGTATGACGCGATAATGCCACCACTGCATGCGGTATGCTGTTGTGTAAGTGCGATCTGCTTGCCGTTGTGCGCACGATAATCACCTTAGCGTAAGTAAGTCCCTGTGCTTCGTGGATAGTAAGAATGCGTGACCCTTTCCCTTTCCCATAGCCTTGGCCTCCAAGGGACTCCTTTTCGGCCTGGGTGTGCACGAGGAATAGTGTGCTTGGAAGGTCTCTGGGTATTAGCGCATTCGTATACTTTCCCAGCTTCAGGGAGCGCACCTGCGTTTTGGATGAATATGTGCCATTGTACACCTCGCTTAGGGCGTATGACACATCCATCGGGTTCCTGTGTGTGCACAATAGCTCAAGACTGATGCTCGTTACCAGATTTGGGCGGTTGTAATACATATCAAAATGACACTGTCGGTCTATGTAGGGAAGCTGGTTTACGTCGCCTACCAAGAGTATTTCTCCGGCCCCCGACATCTGTGTCGCCATAACTATGGCGCCGAAGTGACTCATGGGAGCTTCATCAAAGAATATGCGTTTGCACGATTCTTTCTTCTTTCCCGAAGCACCCACGCCGTTCACCAATACAGAAGCCAGGGTGCGCACTCTTGTGCGTAGGTGGGACTTTGAGTTGGTCACCAGCTTGTCTCTAAGATCTTTAGCCGCTTCAATAGTCTGGGTGACTATCACATCCTGAGTTATGTCGCACTGAGACAAAATCCAAGTTGTTTTTCCACAGCCAGGTACTCCGTTAACCCATGTGAAGTGTGGAACTTCCCAGTTTGCAAAGGTTTCGTTTCCTGCAGGGTCTTTGGCGATTTTTTCCGCCATTTCCAACACCCTGTCGTCTAACATCACCTTTGTTTCCCGTGTTGTGACCACTATGGGATCCATTTCTGGGGCTTGATACCTGATTTTGGTGGAAAGTAGTGAGTCTTCTTCATCCAGTGCGACAAACCCACTGCTGGAGTTATAAGCGACCATGTGTCGTATCATTGGGGCACCCGCTATGACCGTTCCCCTTTCGTTGTCATAGATGGTTGCCTGCGCTTCTTCAAGCTTGACACTCAGTAGTCCCGTGCTCCCTCGGTTGTATATTTGCAGGATGTCCTCGCAGGTCTTGGTGTTGATGACCTTATTTGCTTTAAGGACACCCTGAAACTCAAGGAAAGCATTCACCATGTGATCCAGGGTGGTTGTGGCCTGCCTGAGCCGGGGTGGTTCCACTAAACCCTTATCCGCTTTGGTGCGGGTTTTGCGGGTTTCTCGTGGAGTCATTCCCGGGTCGCTTCTTGTAAAAGCCTCTACAGCAGATTCAATACGTTGCATTGACATTGCTGCAGAAACTCTTTCGGCCATCGTTTTCGGATCACATGGGACGTTGGTTACTGAAGCGTTCAGCGCGCTGATCGCCACATCCAGTCCAGCTCCTTGAAGTGACTGCCGGTGCATTCCCATCTTTTTTAGTAGACGCTCCTCCTCTGCCCTTTTATTCTGTAGGCGTTCCGAGCCACTCACTGCTTCCGAGTGCATGACGGTGGATGTAGTCCTGTCGGTACCAGAGCCGGTGCCCCCAGGCAAGAGGAAACTGAGGTTTTCGCCCCTGTCCTCGTATACAACCACCCGATGTTGTTCGGTGGCGTGTATACACCCGAGATAGTCCTGGACCCTACCCTTTTCTGGACCCACCGTCATGGAATCGATGCTAATGATAACCGCTGCGTTCGAACACGCGCTTCTAAACTTGGTGAGCAGTGAGCTAACCAGGGCAAACCTCGTGCTTTGCGCGTTGCTGTCAAAAAGAGCGATCACCTTATTTTGTGTTCGCATTAGTCGACAGCCCGCGCCGGCCACGGTCAACTCAGGTAGCGCGCTGTATGTTGCGCGTTTTATGCTCGTTTTGGAGGTATTTCCGTTCAGAAGTGCGGCAATTCCCGGGGAGATAGTAACCTTTCCCGTTCCGGTTGCATTACAGAAACTAAGACCCAGTTTTTCTCTTTCATTATCCATGAAGAGTGCGACTCCACGAATTTTTATGCCAGGTGTGCCACTCTCTCCGTGTCTCATAAGAGAATTAATCTGCTCTTCACTTGTGAGGTGGTTTCCTGATGGAGAATTCGGTTGGGGAGTCGTACTGGATCCTTGCGACGGTGCTGGGGTGATTACGGACGGTTTGCAGGTTTTGTTCGTGGCTGCAACGAATTGAACAACTTTACATGCGAATGCCCAAAAGTAGGTGTTGGATTCTTTGTTTTCCATGATCTTCGGAAAATTTGATGGAATTAGTGTAGTCTGGATTCTTACTTCCAGTTCCATCCTTTCCAGACCAAACCTTGGACACTCGCATAGTATGTGTATTATCGATTCATCGCATTCGGGATCGCATGGGCATGAGGGGCTGTCTTTTAGCTTAAATCGGTGTAGGTACGCAGCAAAGCCTCCATGGCCGGTCATTGCCTGGACGTGTGTGGGTGTTAAATTCATGTCCCTTAGAATGCGTCTTGCTGATCTGACGTCTGGCAAAAATGTCTTTGTGACCGAGCCGGTGCTGGAGGATTCGTAGCGCACCTGCCACTTTTGGACCGTTTCTTTTCGTATTTCCGCTTTGACATACGACAATGGGACTTTGCTGTAGTCTGGTGCCGTCTTTTTGGTCAAGGCTGCTTTCTTTGCCAATTCATCTGCCCTCTCGTTGCCTGGAGTGCCGACGTGGGCTCTCAGCCAGAAGAATCTGACTTCCCTGTTTTCGCTTCGGATTTCTCTTACTAGGCTCTTGATCTCCATGACCAGAGGGTGAGAGACTGTAGGGCTTCTCAGTAAATCGAGCGATGATCTTGAGTCGCTCAGAATATTTACCAAGGCCTTTTTGCTCTTTCTCACCATCTTAACGGCTCTGAAGAGAGCGTAGAGTTCCGATTGGTTAGGTTAGGTTAGGTTAGGTTAGGTTAGGTTAGGTAAGGTTAGGTAAGGTTAGGTTAGGTTAGGTTAGGTAAGGTTAGGTTAGGTTAGGTTAGGTTAGGTTAGGTTAGGTTAGGTTAGGTTAGGTTGTTAGGTTAGGTTAGGTTAGGTTAGGTTAGGTTAGGTTAGGTTAGGTTTTTAGGTTAGGTTAGGTTAGGTTAGGTTAGGTTAGGTTAGGTTAGGTTAGGTAAGGTTAGGTTAGGTTAGGTTAGGTTAGGTTAGGTTAGGTTGTTAGGTTAGGTTAGGTTAGGTTTTTTTTTTTTTTTTTTTTTTTTTTTTTTTTTTTTTTTAAATGAAAGATGTTCTACGGACAAATATAAATCGTCCGTACTTTTTTTAAGTTAGTTTAATTTATTGAAGTTTCATTAGTACCATTTTTCTTTATCGCTCCTTAAAAACAAATTTAAATTCATCTTTAGTAGGAAGACTCTTATAGTATACATATACTTAATAATTATATATATCTAGTTATACATGGCTTAAGGCTATACATGCTTTTTTTTTTTTTTTTTTTTTTTGTTGTTTTGCTTTTTTTTAATTTATTTGCTTTTTTATTTATCCATTATAAAGCTGTGTTTTTTTTTTTTTTTTTATTATTATTTTCTCTTTTTTTTTTTTTCTTTTTTTTTTTATATAATATTCTTATTTACTACATTTAATGTATAAAAAACAAATATATACTACAAATTTTTCACACAATTAAGATTTAATTATTAATATACATTTAATCTGAGAGACATTTGAAATACAAAAAAAAAAATATTAATTTTATTAATGGACGCTAAGCCATCCATGACTCAGACGAGTGAAGTACCGCCTGTGCCACCCCTCAGCATTGCGTCCACAACTGACATGTCCCGGTTTCTCCACGCCATCTTGATGTTATATTCCTTTATGTTACCGGTCTCGGCTGCCAGGGCGTTCATTATTAGGCGTACTATCGCGTCATTCTCGCGGCGAGCTGTGTAGTATACACAGCTGCCGGTATGCCTGGACACCGCCACGACCGCGTGATGGACACTGCTGTGCAGCTGCTGGTTGACTTTAGCAGTTCTGATTATCACCACTCTCTCCCACGTAAGTCCCTGAGCTTCATGGATTGTGTGGAGACGCGATCCTTGTTGCTTCCCGTAACCCATGCTTTTGAGGAGTTCCTTTTCAGCCTGGGTGTGAACAAGGTAGAGCGTGTTGGGCTCGCTTTTAGGGAGTCGCGTCTCTTCGTATGTTTCCAGTGTCAGGGACCGTGTTTGAGCCTTGGACGAGTATATGCCACTGTAGATCTCCCTTAGGGCATATGCAACGTCCATGGGGTTTCGATGTGTGCACAGCAGTTGTTTTGTTATTCCACCAAACGAGCTGGGACAATGGTACCTCATCGGGAAAAGGTTTTCTCGGTCGATGAAAGGGACCTGGTTCTGATCGCCAAGGAGGAGAATCTTGCTGACTCCGCTTATTCTGGATGCTAAGACAATGGCTCCAAAATGGCTCATGAGTGCTTCGTCGATTATCAACCGACCGTAGCTCTCGCCCTCGCCTACGCCGTTTACCTGCAGTGAGGCCATTGTGCGCACTTTGAATTTTGCGTTTCTGCCGAGCTTGTTCTCCAGCTTGCTGCGGAGGTCTCTAGCTCCCTCTAGCGTGGGTGTCGTCACCAAATCCCCTTCAGCATTGAAGTTGTTTATTACCCAGGTTGTTTTTCCGCAGCCTGGGACCCCGTTTACCCATTCCATGTCTAGTGTCGACATTTGTGCAACGGCTTCGGTGGATTCGGAATCCCATTGCAATGTATTTGCCATTTTTAGGATTCTTTCCTCCAACATTATCCGCGTGCACTTGGCGACGACGACTATGGAATCATTCGGTGGGGTCATGAAAACTGGTTTCCCAGTCCGGGTTGACTCGTTTTCGTCTAGTTCCACAAAACCACTGGTACCGTTGAATGCGGCCATGTACTCTCCCGCCATGGTTCCCCCCAGAACTTGGGAGGTGGCGTTATTGTACACCGCCGCGCCGCACTCCTCCAGTTTGGAGTTTAGCGATTGCTCGTTTCCTCGACGATAGGCTCGGAGGATTGTTCGGCACGTTTCTTGCCTAGAAACTATTGTACCTTTGAGCATTGCTATGTACTCAAGGAGTGCGTTGGACAAGTGGTCCGATGGAAAGACGGGTGTTACAAGTTCCGGAAGGTCGACCAGTCCCCGATCGGCTTTCGTAGGGGTAGTGCGGGAATTTCTTCCGTCAGTTTCCGATGAGGTTGCGATTGTTGGGGGTTCTTTTGTTTGGGCGTGTTTCTGCCTTTTGGATACTATGTGTGTGAAGCAACCGACTGCTGCTCTGGTCATGGACGACAGTGCTCCCTCAGACTCCATTCGGCGAGGGGATGGCTGTCTCTCACCTGCTATCTTTTCTTGCAGCCTTTGCGAACCGCTAAGCTCTGGACTTACTATTGGGTGGCCCCAGCTGTCAATGGGAGTGGAAGCTTCGTCAAGACGGTACGGTCTCAAATGACTGAGGTTTTGGCCCCTGTCCTCATAGACCACCATCTCGTGTTTACTGGAGGCTCTTATGATCCCCGAGTAATCTTCCACTTCGGCTTTGATGTATGCCACTACCATAGCGTCCACACTGATTTTCTTAGGTGGTCCGTCAATGGCTGCCAGGCTGGAAAGCATTGAGCACGCCTGGGCAAATTCGGATGCGTCGTCGCCGGCCACGAATAGTGCAATTATTTTGTTCTTAGTTCGCACTATTCGGCAGCGTTGACCTGCTGCTGTGGCTTCTCCGAGTGCTTCGAATACTTTCCGCCTCATGATTGCTCTGAAATTGCTCCCCTTTAAAAGGAGAGCAAGGCCGGGTGAGATGGTGACAGTACTCTTTCCCTTCGCACTGCAAAAGCAGATACCGAGTCTCTCAGTGCTGTCGTCCATGAAAGTCGCTACTCCTTTGAGTCTTATGCCCGGGGTACCCGCCTCACTGAAGTTTAGAAGCTGGTACTCCGCTGGCATCAGGCTACTTGTTGTCGGTTGCTGTACTTGTGTTAGTGTTAGTATAGTAGGGGTGAGTGTGAGTGTGGGGGTTGGGTCTGTCGACGAGTTCCTCTTGGCCGCAATTCGCATGGTGGTTTCTACAAAATCAAGGAAGAGCGTTATGTTGTCCTTGTCTGCGATGATGTTCCGCAGTTCAGCCTTTTCCAGCTTTGTGTTGAGCTGGTACTCTAGTTCCATTCGGGCAACCGCAAAACGAGGGCAGTCCAGTAAAAGATGCCATATCGACTCACTAGTGTCGGGGTCGCATTCACAACCGGGACTGCTTTTCAGCTGGAACCGGTGTAAGTACTCCGCCATGCCTCCGTGTCCTGTCAAGGCTTGCACTTGTCGGTGCGTCAGTCTGGTTCTTCGGACGATGCGGAACGCGTCGTTCACGTCCGGGAAGAAAACTTTCGTGACGGAACCAGTGCCGGAGGAGCTGTACCTATCTTGCCATCTGCGTACAGTTTCCTCTCTGATTTTTCTCTTGACGTGTGACACGGGAACTTCACCGTAGTCTGGGGCATCCCTTGACTGCAAGGCCGCTTGTTTGGCCAGTTCGTCTGCTCTTTCGTTTCCGGCTGTCCCCACATGCGCCCTGAGCCAGAAGAGCCGCACCTGCCTGCCTTGTGCTCTGATTTCCGCTACGCACTCTTTGATGTTCTTCGTTAGGGGATGTGTTGACTTGGGATTTCCCAGCAGTTCAAGTGACGATCTTGAGTCGCTCAAGATGTTAATTGGGTCACTCGTGCTGCTTTTGTCCAAGTCAATCGCCCTGTGAAGTGCGTATAGCTCTGACTGGAAAACAGTACACGCGGGGTCGAGGCTGAAGGTGTGAAAACTGGTTTCCTTTCCATCCTCCCACCATGTGAGGGCTGCTCCAACTTTACCCTCAATCTTGCTGCCGTCAGTGAATACTTGTGGCCCGGCAATATTGTGGGAGGTTAGAGATTCGGTATCCATGTTTTCAAGGAGCTCGTACTCAGTTGTTATGAGTTCAGAAGGATGTGGCTGCTCTAGGTAGCCTATCCTTTGCTCCATTTTCCTTCCCGGTGGTAGGTAGTCTGCACTGATACCTCGCTTGGCCATGTACAGACTTGCGGCTTCCTGTATTCTGAGGTCCAGGGGCAGAAGGCCCGAAAGAACTAGTGCCGATGTAAGCGAGACCGTTCTGTACGCTTTGCAGATCTTTTGGGCAAATCCTCGTTGCAGTACATCTAGACGATCTCTGATCATCTGGAGTTCCGTGGATTGGTACCATGCACTTGCTGCATACAATACGATCGGCTCGACAACCGCTACGTATATCGTTCTGACGATTTCACCGTTTAGGCCCCATGTCACTTTCGCTGCGCGCGCTAGATGCTTGTATATGTTCGCTGCTTTTTTGCATGTTGCGGTCACGTGCGCTTTGAAGGTGAGTTTGCGGTCGATAATGAGACCAAGGAGTTTTATCTCGTTTACGAGTTCGAGTCTACTCTCTGACATATAGAGGTGTGGTTCCTTGTACTTCAGTTTTTTAGTCATCAACATCGCCTTGGTCTTATGTGCGGTGAAGTTGAGCTTATTCTGAGTACCCCACTCCACTATTGTCTCCAGTGTCGAGTTGACTCTGCCCTCCATGGTTTCGACCGAGTGGCTGGTGAAAGTCAGAACTACGTCATCCGCGAAAGCCTGCGCATGTACTCCTTCCTTTGCTAGCTTTTGCAACAGCGGATCTAGGATAATGTTCCAAAAAGTTGGTCCTCCGATGGATCCTTGGACGCAACCTTTGGTGGTTTCCCTCTCGCTTGTTGCTCTCGCATAGTTGACCACGATTTTACGGTCTTGTAAGTAGGAGCACACCATTGCGTATATGTTCCGCGGACACTTCCTTGTGGCTAACTGATGTTTTAAAGCCGGCCACCAAGCATTATCAAAGGCCCCCTCTATGTCCAGTGAGATCATAAGAACTATCTTCTTGTTTTCAAGTTCTGATCTCACGTACTTAAGAAGGTCATAGAGGGCGTCCTCGGTTCCACGCTGTGGCGTAAACCCGTACTGGTTTTGGCTAAGCGTGGGCTGCATATGCCATTGCAGCCTGCTAACCAAAAGTTTTTCGACGATTTTTCCGAAAACTGACAGAAGTCCGATGGGTCTGTATGACTTGGGGTGTGTGTAGTCATCTTTCCCATGTTTCCCGAGGATAATTACGTGCGCCACTTTCCATTGGGCAGGGAAATGTGCTAGCTCTAAGCATTTATTTGCTATAGCCATGAACATTTTTCTCCCTGTATTAATGGCCATCGCACATATGTCTGCCGTCAGCCCGTCCGGTCCCGGTGCCTTCTTTGGATTTGTGTCGTAGAGCACTGAATCCAATTCGGCTTCCGTGAATGGTGGGTCATCTTTGGACAGACCTTCAGTGTCCTCGGGTTTGGAGCTCGTCAACTCTCGGAGATGTTTGTGGAAGGGTTCATCCAGTAGTACAGAGTCATCAGGGTAGAACGTGCTGGCCAGGAGATCGGCCGATTGCTCAGGACTTAATGTTTCGCCCTTCTCGTTTCTGAGAAGCGGATCTTCGCGCCTCTTTGATGTCCGCCTTATTACTCTGTAAATCCCATCCCACATGCTCTCCCTTTCCTGCGTCGAGCAAAACTCTTTCCAGCTTTGGGTTTGGGCTTCGCTAGCCTTTTTTTCGTACTCACGTTTGGCGTTGAGGTACTCGTTTACCACGTGTTCTCTTCTGGAGGGTGCAGCATTGCGAATCCTTCGCTTTCTTCTGGTAACTTCTTTTTTTAGGTCAGCAAGGTCTTGAGACCACCAGGGGGGTGCTACCTTTCCCTTGTAGGCGCCTAATTTTGGGATAGCTTTGTCGCATGCCTCTTGAATGGCATTTGTGTATGCGAAAAGTGCCGTATCCAGTTCCTCGGTGCTCGAGATGGAGTTTACGGTTTGTAGGGAGATGTTTCTTTGGGCTAGGCCAGATTTCAGTTGGAGTTGGAACTCTTGCCAGTTCGCCTTTTTGATGTTATACTTGCGGGTGGTAGTAGGTTCTAGAGCCTCTAGCTCACTGTCCAGTTGCAAGGCAAAGGTGATGGCATTGTGGTCAGATGTTGTCATGCCACGGTCCACTTTCCAACTTTCAATCCTGCCCAGCAGGGATTGACTGCACGCTGTTACGTCTACTATGCTGCTGCACAGTTTCCCTCCCCTGTACGTCTCAAACGTTGGAGTATCTCCTTTGTTGAGGACGTGAAACTCCATCTCGTCGAGGAAAGCGCTATAGGCCTCTCCCCTGGGGTCGTCATGCTTGCTGCCCCACCAGAGGCTCCACGCGTTTACGTCCCCTCCTATTATGATGTTGTTGGTGTTCAGTTTGCGGCACTTTTCTTGAACACTCTTTAGGTTTATCTTTATGTCTTCGTTCCCCTCAAAGTACACCGAAAGTATTGCCAGTTTAAGGCTGCCAGCCACCAGAGTCACTGCCACCTCAGTCTCAGTCACCAACTGCGGGTCGTGAATTACCCGCAGTTGGTCCCCGAAGATTATTACAGCAGCTTTCACTGGTTTTGTGCGGTTCAGGGTGCACTGGATGATTTGTGCGCCAGGGTAAGTGCTCATATTGCCGTTCCGTCCCACGTAGGGTTCCTGTACTAAAGCAATAGAGGCTCCGCGTCCCTTAGCAGCCTGGATCAGTTCCTGCGTCGCCAGTTTGTTGCGCTGCAGGTTTGCCTGAATTACTAGCAACTTACCATTGGGAGCACTCCGAGAGGAAGAGGTGGGGGTCATATCGTCGCCCTTAGCAGTAGCTGACACGCGAGCGCGCTATGGCGTCCATCTTTTGTCTTTCTGGACACTCTTGGTCGTACGTTGCGTGTGCTTTTGATGCCTGGGTGTGGGCCCGTTCACAGTTCTTGCAGTGTGGAGGTCTGTTCTCCAGCCTGCTGTGACATTTCTCCCAAGAGTGAGTACCCCCGCAGTAACCGCATAGGTCCTCTTTTTCTCGGCAGAGACCTTTGGTGTGTCCGTATCCCAAGCATCTAGAGCACTGAATTAGGGGCGATTGATCCTCGACTGGACTCCGCGAAAGGCCGATGTAGACTTTTTTGGCCTCCATCAGCCACCCGTAGAGTGGTGGTGACACCTCGAAGACTATATGGGCCTGAAGTGTGTTTCTAGCCTTTTTCCTATATTTCACTCTGATGAAATCATCCTTTTTATCCAAGGCTGTGAACAGCTGCTTGTTTTGGGCCCGGAAGTGTTCAGTGATCTCATCGTCTTTTTGGTAGGCGAGGACGTTCCTTACTATAACAAGGGGATTTGTTACACGAGGCTCTTCCACCCTGAGGGTGTTGTTACCTCGCACCTGTGTTCTGACTAGGGCTAGGTCTTCTTTTGTTCCGCAAGTCAGAACAACTTTTTGGTTCCTGGCCTTCCTTACCCTGTCCACTCTGGCGCCAGTTTTTGCCATGTCTAGCGCACTGATTATGGATTTCACAACATTATCTCCTGTTTTGGTGGCGTCAGTTGAGGAGACAATGATGGTGTGGTTTGGTCTGGGTGTGGGTGGTGTGGCCGGTTTTCTCTCTGGCTTGCGCTTGTGTTGCACAACTGTCCAACCATTTGCTTGTGCGATCTCTGCTTCAAGACTATGTGGTTTTGGCGGTGGTGTGCGTTGGCCTTGTTCGCGCATCGTTTTTAGCTCGGACGAGACGGCCTCCAACCTTTCTGTGAGCGGCTGTAGGTGCTCTACCAGTTCCAAACTTTGGGTGGGGGGAACTCCGTTTGTGGAGAGAGCATCTTGAAGCGTATTTTTTATGTACGCATCCAGTTCGTGCAATGTACCTTTTAGCTCCCTCACTTCTAGCTCTAGGCGATCAGTTTGAGACTGTGTTTCGGGAGTGGGTGTGTGTGTGTGTGTGTGTGCAGATTCGGTTTGAAGTAGCTCCTGCATGTCCGTTGTTTTGCCGGACAGCCTTTCGGTCTCTCTTCGTATGGAGTCCAGCTGCCTCGAGAGCTGCTCAATACCGGAGGCCATTTGTTTAAAATCTCCTTTTAGCGAGCTTTCTGAGCTACTGGACTCCCCAGTTGTGATTTTGGATATTTGTGCGGATAGGTCTTGCACCGCTTTTTCTATTCTTTTTAGGAGTTTGGTTGAATTTTGCATTTGCTGGTGGGGCTCTCGCGTCTCAAAACTGAGCCAGTCCCTGACGGCCCGCGTCTCCTGTAGATTCTGACCTATGTCTTCCAAGGCCTTTTGCACTTTGACGTCCAGTTGGGCTGTTAAGGTTTTGATCTGCTCTGTGTGTCTGCGTTCCACTCTCAGCAGTTCATTGGCGTGCTGAGTCTTTACCATCTCCAGACTAAGCTTATGCCTAGATCTGGAGTCGGACACTTGTAGCACCGTTTCGTACATCGTCTGCAGGCAGTCAATGGCGGTGAGCTTGATCTCAGTTTTGAGGTTGCGGGCCTCTTCTAAGGCTTCTTTGCCTCTTTGGAGCATGTCGTTCGCGAGTTTGTTTGCCATGTCCATTTGGACCCCCGATCGTACGTCCTTGCTCGTGGTTTTGATAAGGCTGAGTCTTCCTGACTTGCTCAATGACACGGAGGACTTGTCCTCCGAGTCGATGTGTCGTGGCGAGTGTTCAGCATCAAAAGAGCCGCTATGTTCCGAGGCCGTCGAGACTGGGGAATTCTGAACGAGGGTGGTTGGAGAGGGCGTTGGTTTTACTTTTTTTGTCAGCCTGTCTGTAATTTTTGATAATACCTCTTTTCTCAGGGAGCGATCAGGTCGCGCTGATACCGAGGGGTGAGCTGTGGGCGCTCTTTCCGAGGAGGATGGTACTGTCTTTGAGTTGACATTCTTTGGGGCCGAATTGGCAGATGACATTGTTTAGATTATAAGGGTGACAAGTTAAGCTTTTATGACTAAGGTTAGTTTACAAATAGTGTGAAATAAAATAAAAAATAAAAAATTATGCTAACAAGTAGATATAAAATATATAAATAACTAAGGTCTTCTTATGATGTTAAAACTCCCGGCTGCTGGTGTAGGTGCTGCTACGGGGTAGATCTTGTTAGATGAGTATGCTCTGTTGTGTGCGGCGGCAGCGCTCACTGTAGTGGGGTTTCTGCTGGTGAGGTACACTCTAGGGAAGGGGTTTGTTGAGGGAGAGATTGGAAAACGTTTGGGCCTCCTGAAGCTAGACGGGTAGAGTTTCTGAGAATCTGGCAGGGTCAGAATCTTACTTTCGTCTTCCCTAAGAGCTTAAGCCCAAGAACGATCTTCTTGAGTCAAAAGTGACTGAATTAAGGAGAGGGGGGTGAGGCAAAACTGCGTGGGGAAGAGGGGGGGGGGGACCAGGATGTTTCTTTCGATGTCTCAACTTAAGAACAGGGTTCCTAAATCCACAGAGACGGAGTGAAGGAGAGGGGGGTGAAGGTAATCACGTTTCGGGTCCTGTAGGCCGAACGGGTTGGGGTATCAAAATTCTGGCAGGGCCAGAATGTTCCTTTTGATTCCCCGGAGAGTTTGAGTCCAAACTCGGCGTTCCTGGACCAACGGTTACCAAAATGGGAAGAGGGGGGGTGAGGTAAAAAATTCAAGGGGAAGGGGGAGGGGAGGTGGAGGGTTTTGGGGGAAACAAAAAGTTTTTTTTGGGGGGGGGGGAGGGGGTTAAGTGACACGTTTTGGATCCTGTGGGTCAGATGGCCTGGGATATCAAGATTCTGGATGGACCAGAATGTGCCTTTCAATCTCCCAGTGCTCTGAGCTTAAAAACAGGGTACCTAAGTGCACAGGGACGGTGTGAAGGAGAGGGGGGGTGAAGAAAATCCCGTTTTGGGTTCTGTAGGTCGAACGGGTTGGGATATCAAAATTCTGACAGGGCCAGAATGTTCCTTTTGATTTCCCGGAGAGTTTGAGTCCAAACTCGGTGTTCCTAGGCCTACAGAAACCAAAATGAAGAAAGAGGGGGTGAGGCAAAAATTTTAGGGGGGTTGGGGGGGGGTGGTTTCGTGGGGAAGATATTAGGTAGGGGGTTGAAAAATAGGGGAAGGGGTAATTAGGTACTAACTTAGGGGTCGCACACTATAAGAAAGTGTTATCTTAGCCCCAAGGGTTGGAATTTTTATGGAGGGGGTGAGGGATGGGGCAAAATTCCCGAGGGTTGATTTTCGTGTGACGGGGGGAAGGTCTACTCTTTCCAAGTGAAATGAGTCCAAACACGGAAAGAATAGGACAAGGGGTTTAGGAGATCCCTAGGTGTACCTTTGGTCTTCAATCGTCTTCAGGGTGCTGCACTTCTTCAGCTCGGCGCAGTCCTCGGGTCAGCAGAGATGTCTTCAGCTAAGGCTGCCTGCTAGTGTCGTCACTACCTTTGGCACGTGTAACCTAGATATCTAGGTCAGAGGCTTTTGTATGGGGAGTTCAGATGATAATAACTCCCGTTCCCGAAGACGTATCTGGATGGTTCTTGATGTTATAGATAGAGCCTGGCGTCAGCTACAATATGATGTTATACCTTGGGCTGAGGGTATCCTTGACGCTGTGCTATTCGATCCCGAAGTTGAATGTCTCCAGAGCAGGAACCCGTTGACCGATTTTGTTGCCAACACAAATCCTGGTGAGTCAAACACTGTCTAACCACAACACAACACTTTCACTTTAAAATTATTGTTAAAACTATTTTTTCCGAATTTTTGTTGCGGAGCGACGTGGTTTCAGTTTGGAGTTTCGAGCAGTACTGGGTTAGGTTAGGTTAGGTTAGGTTAGGTTAGGTTAGGTTAGGTTAGGTTAGGTTAGGTTAGGTTAGGTTAGGTTAGGTTAGGTTAGGTTAGGTTAGGTTAGGTTAGGTTAGGTTAGGTTAGGTTAGGTTAGGTTAGGTTAGGTTAGGTTAGGTTAGGTAAGGTTAGGTTAGGTTAGGTTAGGTAAGGTTAGGTTAGGTTAGGTTAGGTTAGGTTAGGTTAGGTTAGGTTGTTAGGTTAGGTTAGGTTAGGTTAGGTTAGGTTAGGTTAGGTTAGGTTAGGTTGTTAGGTTAGGTTAGGTTAGGTTAGGTTAGGTTAGGTTAGGTTAGGTTAGGTTAGGTTAGGTTAGGTTAGGTTAGGTTAGGTTAGGTTAGGTTAGGTTAGGTTGTTAGGTTAGGTTAGGTTAGGTTAGGTTAGGTTAGGTTAGGTTAGGTTAGGTTAGGTTAGGTTAGGTTAGGTTAGGTTAGGTTAGGTTACAGCAGGGAGGTAAACTGCGGTGTTCCCCAGGGGTCAGTGTTGGGTCCCCTGCTGTGGAACATCGCATACAATGCGGTGCTGTGCGTTGTTCTCCCCGAGGGTGTCTCGGTCGTCTGCTACGCGGACGACACCCTCGTTCTTACCGAGGGGGACACCTTCGGGGATACCGTCCGAAGCGCCGAACATGGGGTGGCCTGTATCGTGGACAAAATCCACGAACTTGGGCTACGAGTGGCACCCCAGAAGACCGAGGCTATATGGTTCCACAAGCTTCCCCGAAGCAAGGAACCTGCAAGCCTTTCGGTTCGTGTCGGCACAACCCAGGTCCAGATTGGAAGGAACATGAAGTACCTCGGCCTCATCCTCGACAGCCGTTGGGGGTTTGAGGAGCACTTCAACCGCCAGGTCCTCCGGATTCAGAAGGTAGCCGGTGCACTTCACCGACTGCTGCCTAATCTTGGGGGGCCCAGGGAAGAAGTCCGTCGTCTGTACGCGATGGTGGTGCGATCCATTGCCCTCTACGGAGCTCCTGTATGGTCTGCAAGACTGAGGATCCGGCGCTGCAGAACTATGTTCTATAGCGTGCAGCGCAAGATGGCAATGCGGATCGCCCGCGGATATCGCACGATATCGTTTCAGGCGGCGACGCTCCTTGCACGTTTCCCACCGCTGGACATCCTGGCAGACATGGATGAGAGGGTGTTTGCCTTGACCCGTGGAGGAAACGCGCCCCCGGAGGCGCCAGAGAGGGTGAGGCAGCGGGAACACCGTGCCGCGCTGGAGAGTTGGCATGAAAGGCTACAGGAGCCGCAAAGTGCCCGCCAGCGCGTGGTGGGGGCTATACTGCCCAACTTCTGGACGTGGGTACAGCGAGGCTTTGGACGGGTCACATACCGGATGACGCAGGTTCTCACTGGGCATGGCTGCTTCGGTGAGTACCTGTGTCGAATTGGACGTGAAGAGACGGCCCAGTGTCACCATTGTGATGGTGACCTGGACTCGGCGCAGCACACGCTCGCGGAGTGCCCTGCCTGGGACTCCGAGCGGCAGAACCTGGTGAGTCAGGTTGGGCAGGACCTCTCCCCTCCGGTCTTAGTTCGTTCTATGCTGCGAGGGGAGAGCTATTGGGAAGCCGTTACCAGGTTCTGCGAAAGCGTAATGGTGCGGAAGGAGGAGGCGGAGCGGGAGAGGGAGAGAGCCGATCCCGCTCGAAGGCGGAGGCGTCGAGGCGGAAGGGGTAACCGCCTCGACAGGGCCCAGTAGTCCGGGCATAGAATAAGACTACGGTATCCCCTGCCTGTCGTAAAAGGCGACTAAAAGGGGATCCCGGGCTGTGGATGCGCGGGGCGGGGGCCCTGCGTAACCATTCAACAGCCCCGGGAGGAGGGCAGCACGCTGTGGTCTCGTGCTGCCTTGGCACCGTGAGGGTGCAAGGGGGAAGCAATGTTAAGCTTCCCCGAGGTGGGCCGCAGGCGCGGCGTTGCGTCAGGGGGGCACCGGTGCGTTCCACTGGAGATCCCGGAGTCCCCTCATTGGCGTGGAGGATGGCCACCATGGGGTTTTAGCCGGTAGGAGTCCGGCATAACCATTCGCGCTCCCCCGAGCCGGAAGGTATCCATGATGGATTTCCCCATGTAAAAAAAAAAAAAAAAAAAAAAGGTTAGGTTAGGTTAGGTTTTTTTTTTTTTTTTTTTTTTTAAAATTAATCAACTTTCTGATTTCTTACTTACTCCGCGAATACGAGTGTTCGCGGCCTTTTTATCTTATTTTCAAATTATGAAGTGACCCTGTTTTTTTGTAGGGTTTGTGGGTGAGGGTCCTCCGTCCTATATACACTTGTTGATATTAGTTTTGCTTAATCTAGGCGATGTTAGTTTGATTAAATAGAAATTAAATTACGTGTATATTTAATGGATATCTGGTTATTTTTTATCTGTTCTTATTTTTTTCTCTTTTTTTTTTTCCATGTATTGCTATTGTTATTTTTTTTTTTTTCCATTTTCTCTCTTCCTTTTTTTTTTTTTTTTTTGTCTTATTTCTAAACATCTTATTTAAACAATATTATAATATAATAATACAGTTATATTTGTTTATATAATTGGACGGAGGAGCTCCCCACGATGCATGCGTAGTAATATAATGTAACATAATTAAAATTACCAAAGAAATCGAATTATTCGTAATTAAAACAGAATGAATTTTCTTTTACTTTACAGTTATTATGATTAGTGACAAAAGAATATACAAACAGTTTTTTTTTTTTTTAACAATTAGAGTGTAAACATAAATAGAACAGAGCGGTCAAATTTTAACGTCGTATACAATTAAAATGCTTCAATCTTACTTAAACTTAAACATCGGAAAAAAACTGTATAAATAAAATCAGTCAAAATTCAATCAAATAAAATAAAATAATTCAATAAATCAAAGTAAAACAAAACAATAACTAAACGATTATTAATACTAACAGGTCGTGTGGTGAATTAAAGCTGTTCCTAATTAAGGCTATAATGTAAGCGTCATCAAAGTCAGTTAATATAAAATCAAATAATCCAATAATTTCCAAATAAAAATAACAATGATGATAATTTAATTTATATAAATAATTTGGCATAAAGTAAAAAATAAAAATAAAATGAAAATGTTCTAGGCGTGTGTAATTTATTTTGGCCGTTTTCTACTTGTTCCTCCTTGCCGCACATCTTATAATTTTGTCAAGGAAAATTAGGAGAGCCGGTCGTTGATCTCCGTCAGACATGATAGCTGGCAGGTTAGTTTTGTTGAACTGTAAGTCCAGTTCAACCTCCAAGTTTGTCCTCCATAATCCGAATCTAGGGCAGTCGAACATTATGTGCCATATTGTCTCCTCTCTCTCGGGATCGCATACGCAAGATGGGCTGTCTTTGATCTTAAAGCGGTGGAGGTACGATGCAAGCCCTCCATGCCCGGTAAGAGCTTGTACGAGTGTGGGGGTTAATTTGGTCTTCCTCAGGACTTTATGCGCTGTGGCTACGTCAGGTAGAAAGACCTTTGTAACCCCTCCCGTACTGGAAGCCCTGTATCGCTCCTGCCACCGCTGGACAGTATCCTCGCGTATGGTCCTTTTTAAGTAGGAGAGAGGGACGGCATCATAGTCGGCTGCCGTCTTTTTGTGGAGGGCTGCATCTTTAGCGAGTTCGTCTGCGCGTTC
The DNA here is from genome assembly GCA_910592155.1 of Ypsolopha scabrella. Taxonomy (NCBI): domain Eukaryota; kingdom Metazoa; phylum Arthropoda; class Insecta; order Lepidoptera; family Ypsolophidae; genus Ypsolopha; species Ypsolopha scabrella. The sequence goes on from OU342980.1 coordinate 16,877,636, forward strand.
GTTCCCAGTCGTTCCGGCGTGCGCCCTTAGCCAGAAGAACCTCACGTCACGGCCCCCCTCACGGATTTGATGCAGGCTCTGCTCCACGCCATGAGCCAAGGGATGCACAAGCGCTCGGCTTTTGAGCAGGTCCAGCGATGATCTAGAGTCACTTAAGATGTTGACCAGTGACTCTTTGCTGTTTTTGATCTGCTCCATGGCTCTGAACAGAGCGTACATCTCCGATTGGAAGACCGTGCAATAAGGTTCCAGGCGAAACTTCGAGTGCTTGGTTTCCCTACCTTCCGACCACCAAGACAGGGCTGCACCCACCTTCCCCTGTATCTTACTACCGTCAGTATAGATACAAGGGCCGGTAATCTGGTGAGCCCTCACGGTTTCGGGTTCTAGGTCATCCAAGCACTCGAAGCCTATGGGCTGTTTTAGTGCCGGATGCGGGAATTTCTGGTATGGAACGCGCAGTTCGACTGGTCTATCGGGTGGGATTTGCTCAATTGTTTCTCCTCGCTTTGCCCTGTACAGACCAGCGGCCTCACGGACTCTGAGGTCAAGGGGGAGCACATCTGCCAAGACGAGTGCCGACGATAGAGAAACTGTGCGGTACGCCTTACACATCTTTTGTGCGAATCCCCGCTGCAGAGAGTCTAGCTGGTTTTTGATCATCAGCTTCTCCGCAGCCGGGGCCCACACACTTGCTGCGTACAGCACTATGGGCTCTATCACCGACACATATATGGTCCTGATCACCTCCGGATTGAGACCCCAGCTCACCCTGGCCGCGCATGCCAGCTGCTTGTAGATGTCAGTGACTTTTCTACAAACAGCCGATACATGCGCATTGAAGGTGAGCTTGTGGTCGATTTCAACACCCAGCAGACGGATTTGCTGCACGAGCGGGAGTGCTACTCCGTCCATGCTGATGACTGGGTCGTCAAATTTTAGCTTTCGCGTCAACACCATAGCATGGGTTTTATGTGACGCGAATTTTAGCTTATTTTTGAGTCCCCAGTCCAGCACTTTACGGAGGGCCGCATTGGCTCTCGCCTGCAGGGGGGGTGTTGTTGAATCGGAGAAAACCAGGACCACATCGTCGGCAAAAGCCTGGCAGTGTACCCCTTCCTGCTCTAGGTCTTCGAGCAGGGAGTTGAGAATGAGGTTCCAGAAAGAGGGTCCGGCTATTGAGCCTTGGATACATCCCTTACTGGTACCCTTTTCCCAACTTTCCCTTGCGTAGTTGACCTTTACCGTCCGTTGTTCAAGGTAGGAGGCCACAAGTCCGTAGATATTCGCAGGGCATTTATGAGCGAGGAGTTGGGTCTTCAAAGCCGGCCACCAAGCATTATCGAAGGCTCCCTCTATGTCCAGTGATACCATGACAACGATCTTTTTGTGCTCCATTTCGGAGCGGACATGACTCACAAGGTCATAGAGGGAGTCCTCGGTGCTTTTTTGTGGCATAAATCCGTATTGCCTTTGGCACAGCGAAGGTAGAATATGCCATCCTAACATGTCATTTGTGACGGCCTGGAAAGGGTGAGGGCAGCGGTCCATTGCCTTCAGCAACGACCGCTGTGTCAGGCACAGCCAAGGGGGGTCAGTGACGACAGCATGCGTCTTATCATCGAACCCGTGCTGGGGAGCATAGCTAAGGTAGGGTCTGACGTGAGGGCTATTGGCAAGGCGGTGGAAGATAGGAAGACAGAGCCGCCCAACCTTAACTTAGAAATAGCCCTCTCTGACGTCAAAAACGCCGTTAACAACCTAAAAAATGATGTCCTCGGCCGGGAAAAGCGTCCTGCTGCGTCACTGACCTACGCCCAAGTGCTTAAAAAGCCGGGGCTCGATAGGCCGGCGCATTCTCTGATCGTCTCATCGACAGATTTATCTCTCTCGGGAGACGAAGTTGTGAGGCGGTTGGAGAGGACGCTGGACGTCCAAGCCACCGGGATAAGGGTGGACCGATGCAGAAAAGCCGCGAACGGGAAGGTAGTACTAAGCTGTAACAAGAGAGAAGATATTGATAAAATATCCTCCAGCATTACCAAGAGTGGACAAGGTCTGACTGCGAAGGAGGCTGTCAATAAGCTGCCGCTAGCCTGCATCCGCGACGTCTTGGCCTATCACCCCGACCAAGACGTCATAGGATCCCTCCTGAGTCAGAACAAACACCTTTTGACAGGAGTGGATCTCTCAGCGGAGTGTCCTAGAGTATTGTATCGTCGCAAAGCGAGAAACCCGCTGGAGTGCCACGTAATAGTGGAGCTATCTCCAACTCTCTGGAGGCGGTTCACGGAAGCGGGAACAGTCTACATAGGATTACAGAGACGTCCAATTGAGGACCACTCACCGCTAGTGCAGTGCACGGGATGCCTGGAGTATGGACACTCGAAACGAGTGTGTAAAGAAAAAGGCATCACGTGCAGTCACTGCGGCGGGTCTCACACCTATGTGGACTGTCCGCAAAAGACTAAAACAGCTGACTGCGTGAACTGTCGAAAGGCTAAGCTCCACGAAGCCGATCTGGCACACAATGCCTTCAGTAGCGAATGCCAGATCAGGCGTAAGTGGGACTCCATTGCAAGGTCTCGTGTTGCGTACTGCTAAGGGCACCGCGGTGAACGGCAGAGACACCCCCTCTCTAGGCAAGACAACGGACAGCAAATTACGTATCATCCAGGTCAATTTACAGCGCGCCAAGCTGGCAACTCAGGAGCTCTTGTGCAAAGCGCACACCAACCGGGTATCTGTCGCCCTGGTGCAGGAACCGTACGTCGGAACCAAGGGCGAACTAAAACAGTACCCGGGCACAAGAGTTATCCAAATGACGTCAGCTCGCCAAAAACCAGTGAAGGCCGCGGTGGTGGTGTTCGGTGGGGAACTGGAGGTAATCCATGATCCCCAACTCGTCACCGAGAACATTGCCGCGGTACTACTGAAGGCAGGGGCGCTTAAATTGGCCGTGCTGTCCGTTTACCTGGAAGGGGACGAAGACTTGGAGCCATACCTTCGCAGAATCGGACATATCTGCTCTAAGTTACAGACTAAAAATGTCATCCTGGCAGGGGATGTCAACGCGTGGAGTCCTTGGTGGGGAAGTGATTCCGAAGACCACCGGGGCTCAGCCTACAGATCCTTCCTAGAGGAAATTGACTTCCAGATCCTGAACACAGGCAATACCCCCACCTTTGAGGTATACAGAGGAGGCCGCTTGTGCACTAGTCGAGTAGACGTGACGGCCTGCGGCCTCGAGCTCTTGGGCAGAGTGGACGGATGGAGGGTGGACAGGGAGCTGATCACATCAGACCACAACGCAATTCTTTACCACGTGTGTTTGGAAAGGGAACTTCAACCCTTGAAACCCCAGAACACACGTGTGTACAACATAGCGAAGGCTGATTGGTCAGCTTTCGGTCGCTCCGTCAGCTCCGGCCTGAAAGAGAGCAACTTGACTGCCTCGAGGGTGGGAACTGTTACTAGGCCTGAGGATCTGGAGTCCATCCTTGACTCCTATCTTTCGGTTGTCTCTCACGCTTGTGAAGAGACAATACCGAAGATGGGAGTCCCAAAGGGAGGAAAACCATTACCCTGGTGGACCCCGGCTCTGGAGCGTCTCAAACGAGACGCTAACACCAAGAGACGGCGGATTAGAAACGCCAGGGCGGTTAGAAGGCAACACGTTGTTGACCAATATCTAGAGGCAAAACAGCTATATCAAGAGGCGGCGCAAGATGCGCAAACCGCCAGCTGGAAGCAGTTTTGCACAAAACAGGATAGGGAAAGTCTGTGGGATGGAGTGTATAGAGTCATCAGGAGAACAGCAAAGAGACATGAGGACCAACTTCTGGTGAACTCGGCAGGGAACACCCTTAGTCCGGAAGAGTCCGCCAAGCTTCTGGCTCTTGCGTTCTTTCCTGATGACTCTGTGGACGATGAAACTCCCACTCAGCGCCAATTACGCAGAAACTCGGAGGTGCCAGTCCAACAACTCCTGGACAAACTTAAGCCCAACGATCCGCCCTTCACGGTGGCGGAGCTCGACTCGGTTTTGGGTAACCTTAACCCGAAGAAGGCCCCGGGGCCGGATGGGTGGACAGCGGACATATGTGAGCGAGCCATTCGCTGCGATCCGGAGGTGTTCCTTGAAATTGCAAACAAATGTTTGGCGATTGGACACTTTCCGGTGAAGTGGAAGCTCGCTCACGTATGTATACTCCGCAAGTCCGGAAGGGAGGACTACACCACCCCGAAAGCGCATAGGCCTATAGGACTCCTACCTGTTATGGGCAAAATTGTGGAAAAGCTTCTGGTATCCCGGTTAGGTTAGGTTAGGTTAGGTTAGGTTAGGTTAGGTTAGGTTAGGTTAGGTTAGGTTAGGTTAGGTTAGGTTAGGTTAGGTTAGGTTAGGTTAGGTTAGGTTAGGTTAGGTTAGGTTAGGTTAGGTTAGGTTAGGTTAGGTTAGGTTAGGTTTTTTTTTTTTTTTTTTTTTTTTTTTTTTTATATTATATCTCTGGTTTTCCATAGGCTGAGCCAAATGCTTTTGTTTGCTTTTATAATTTTATTTTTTGCGTTGAAAAGTTTAATCGCTTTCCCGTTTTATTTTCCGGGATAGGGGATGGGGGTTTCGAAACAACTCTCTCTTTATTTTTATTTTTTATCTTTTATCGTTTCTTATGATCTAAACATATCTATGATCTAAATATGATCTAATACTACTTTGTTAATTTATGCACTTTTTTATTTTAATAAATATAATTCTTTTTTTTTTTTTTTTTTTTTTTTTTTTTTTTATTATTCATATCATTACATTTTTATTTTATTTTTATTTATTTATTTTTCTTCTCATGCTTTTTCGTTTTTTATGACCCTTTTTTTTTTTTTTTTTTTTTTTTTTTTTTTTTTCATTAATACATGCAAAATACAGAATAAATACACAACAAATTTTCATATTTTTAATTACTTAATTACAAACATGCCATATCCTTTTAGGTATCTATGTTAATTTTATTCTAGACGAGAGAGCTGTTTCGAGGGTTAGTACACAATTTAATTTAATTTAATTTCCTTTATTTTACAATATTCAAATTTCTTATTACTGTTCTTAAATCAGATTTATTACTCTACATTTAAATCAATATTCCCACTTCAGAAGCCGCCAAAATCGGTCCATTTTTCGCTATCTTGGTTGTTATATCGGCTGGTTCGTCACCGCGGTATTCCGGTCTTGCACTGCCATTTTGAAGTTGTACTCGCTGATCTGGGCATCTGTCACACCTTCTGCTCGCTTTACAAAGGCGGCAATCGCGTCCCCACTGTCATCTGAATAGTAGATGCAGCTTTCTGTATGACGCGATAATGCCACCACTGCATGCGGTATGCTGTTGTGTAAGTGCGATCTGCTTGCCGTTGTGCGCACGATAATCACCTTAGCGCAAGTAAGTCCCTGTGCTTCGTGGATAGTAAGAATGCGTGACCCTTTCCCTTTCCCATAGCCTTGGCCTCCAAGGGACTCCTTTTCGGCCTGGGTGTGCACGAGGAATAGTGTGCTTGGAAGGTCTCTGGGTATTAGCGCATTCGTATACTTTCCCAGCTTCAGGGAGCGCACCTGCGTTTTGGATGAATATGTGCCATTGTACACCTCGCTTAGGGCGTATGACACATCCATCAGGTTAGGTTAGGTTAGGTTAGGTAAGGTTAGGTTAGGTTAGGTTAGGTTAGGTTAGGTTAGGTTAGGTTAGGTTAGGTTAGGTTAGGTTAGGTTAGGTTAGGTTAGGTTAGGTTAGGTTAGGTTAGGTTAGGTTAGGTTAGGTTAGGTTAGGTTAGGTTAGGTTAGGTTAGGTTAGGTTAGGTTAGGTTAGGTTAGGTTAGGTTAGGTTAGGTTAGGTTAGGTTAGGTTAGGTTAGGTTAGGTTAGGTTAGGTTAGGTTAGGTTGGTTAGGTAAGTCTGTCGAATTACGCCTAGACGCTTATTACGCCTATGATAAAAAAAACCTTATTCTAATATCGCCAAAATGAATCTTAATAGCTACGCACTAAGATTAACACGTATAGTCGCAGTCCCGAACCCCGCCAGCGGCGTTCCCCACCCCGCGAGCCAGTAGCGCACCGACTTTCGGCGTGAGTGGCTGTTGTGACATTTTTAAATGCGGTTTCGGCACTAATTGATAATGACCTAATTTTTTGACTTGCGAATACCATGCGGGCTGGCCCGAGATTAAAGAGTCATAAAGTAGATAAATACCTACACCAGCCAATGCTGACGGTAATAAATTGGTTTTAAGGAATTAAATCGTGTTCTACTGTAGAACAGGGTCCAACATTTCCTCCTTTTTATGCAACATCCCCCAGCGCCCATAGGCCCCCAGATAAGCCTCGACAGTGGAAATATGCAACAGGCTAGAGTCTTTAAAGAGTTACCATTTTTTAGCCATGTCCGTCTGTCCGCGGCTTAGCTGAGAGACTATAAACTGGGCTTTGCGTTTCGCCACGACGCGATTTCTTTTTAAAAATAGCTTAAGCCAGTCTCGTCCAGCAAGTCTTAACTGCGTATTAAAATTGTTAGGGATGTTATACTTTTCACAATACAGAAATGCCTGTTTTCGGATCATTTTTGCTGTCAGTGGGATTCCCAAATCCGCAAATCTAATAATTCGTTTCACAAAATCTTGCTCTCGTTCTTTGCTTAATACTGATTTTCTGCCTAATTCTTGTTTAGATTTCCCACTTTTAACATAATCCCACAATGTCCTTCTTGGGATCTTATACATGTCAGCTGCTTTATAACTGTTCAGCTTGCCTGTTTGAACTGCAGTGACTGCTTTTTCTAAATCACTTTGTGTCCAAAGGCAGCGTTTTTTCTTTGAAGTTGACATTTTTACCTAAAAAACGATGTTACATTATTATTTTAAGGGGCTCATTATCATGTTTTAAAACGGATCAATTATACATTTTTACCAATAATAAGAAAAATTACTTGCAGACTTATACAAATGAAAAAATTATAAACACGAGCAGTTAGATGCGACACATGATGGTTAAATACGCGTATGTGATGGTTATATACGCCTACGTGATGGTTATATACGCCTACGGTAGTATTTGGTACGGGTAATACCGCCCAGGCGTTATTACCCGTCGTAATACATTTTAACAAGATTGTACATAAAATCAATAACCGTTTGCATAATGTTAATGTACAAACTGGTTATTGACGAGAAAATAGTTATTTTAACGACTGCGCTTAGGTTTGCGTGCAAAACTCACCCATTAACAAAATAAACTCCACAAATATTGTGCTACGTGTTAGTAAAAATGTCACAACAGCCACTCACGCCGAAAGTCGGTGCGCTACTGGCTCGCGGGGTGGGGAACGCCGCTGGCGGGGTTCGGGACTGCGACTATACGTGTTAATCTTAGTGCGTAGCTATTAAGATTCATTTTGGCGATATTAGAATAAGTTTTTTTTTATCATAGGCGTAATTAGCGTCTAGGCGTAATTCGACAGACTTACCTAACCTAACCTAACCTAACCTAACCTAACCTAACCTAACCTAACCTAACCCAACCTAACCTAACCTAACCTAACCTAACCTAACCTAACCTAACCTAACCTAACCTAACCTAACCTAACCTAACCTAACCTAACCTAACCTAACCTAACCTAACCTAACCTAACCTAACCTAACCTAACCTAACCTAACCTAACCTAACCTAACCTAACCTAACCTAACCTAACCTAACCTAACCTAACCTAACCTAACCTAACCTAACCTAACCTAACCTAACCTAACCTAACCTAACCTAACCTAACCTAACCTAACCTAACCTAACCTAACCTAACCTAACCTAACCTAACCTAACCTAACCTAACCTAACCTAACCTAACCTAACCTAACCCAACCCAACCTAACCTAACCTAACCTAACCTAACCTAACCTAACCTAACCTAACCTAACCTAACCTAACCTAACCTAACCTAACCAGTATCAATCCAAACACCAACCAGAAACCACGTCGCTCCGTAACAAAAAATCCGTAAAAATAGTTAAAGTGAAAATTTTCAAGTGAAAGTGTTGTGTCGTGCTTAAGCAGTGTTTGTCTCACCAGGATTTGTGTAGGCAACAAGATTCGTCAACGGGTTCCAGGTCTGGAGACCCTTAACTTTGGGACCCTATAGAACAGAGCCAAGAAGACCCTCAGCAGTAAGTCTCATTTTATACTGTAGCTGCCGCCAATCTCTGTCTAGAACATCAAAAAGTATCCAGATCCGTTTACGAGAACCCGAGTTATTAGCACCGAAACTCCCCATACAAAAGCCGTTGACCCACTTATCTAGGCTACACGTGCCAGAGACAGCGCGTGTCAGTGACGACACCAGCAGACAGCCACAGCTGAAGACACCTTTGACGACCGAGGATCGAGAGACCAGTTGATGCTGAAGACCCAAGTTCGTAGCAGATAAATCGAAGCTACACCAGTTGTCGTAGCACAGGTATTTCGTAGCATTTTCCCCTCTCCACGACAATCCTTCCTTTAACTCACCCCCCCGCGGTCAATCTTGGCTCCCTTAAGAGCTAGAGCCCGGGGAAAACTTCAGGAGGCAACAAGGGGCTCAGCCCAGCATTTTGGCCCAAGTAGTTTCTTTCATCCCCCCTCCCCTCAAATATATTTCCTCACCCCCTGAGCCTTCCCACGAAACCGCCCCCCCCCAACACCCCGCAAATTTTGCCTCACCCCCCCGCGTTCTATCTCAGCTCCCTGAGGAGCTAGAACCCCGGGAAAACTTCGGGAGGCAACAGGGGGCCCAACCTAGTATTTTGGCCCCAGCGGATTTCTTTACCCCCCTCCCCTCAAAATATCACCTCACCCCCTCAGCCTTCCCACGAAACCTTCCCCCCCAACCCCCCGCAAAAATTTTACCTCACCCCCCCGCGTTCTATCTCAGCTCCCTGAGGAGCTAGAACCCCGGGAAAACTTCGGGAGGCAACAGGGGGCCCAACCTAGTATTTTGGCCCAAGCGGATTTCTTTACCCCCCTCCCCTCAAAATATTACCTCACCCCCTCAGCCTTCCCACGAAACCTTCCCCCCCCAACCCCCCGCAAAAAAAATTTTTAATTCACCCCCCGCGGCTTATCTCAGCTCCCTGAAGAGCTAGAACCCCGGGAAAACTTCGGGAGGCAACAGGGGGCCCTACTCAGTATTTTGGCCCCAGCGGATTTCTTCACCCCCCCTCCCCTAAAAAATTTACCTCACCCCCTCAGCCCTCCCACGAAATCTCCCCCCCCCAACCCCCCGCAAAATTTTACCTCACCCCCCCGCGGTCTATCTCAGCTCCCTAAGGAGCTAGAGCCCCGGGAAAACTTCTGGAGGCAAGAGGAGGCCCAGTCCAACTTTTTGGCCCCTACAGATTTTTGGAATTCCTCCCCCCTTCTCCTCAAATTGCTACGATTGCCACAACTCGGGAACCAGTCACTGCAGACGCACAGCGCTTGCTCTTATCAGCTGGAGAAGACACCAGCTACTCTTCTACTCCAATCGAATAAGGAACACACAACTATAATTGCCAGAAGTCACGATACAAACCCCGATACGCAACATTTTCCCCCCCGCCTGCCGCCCACACACAGCATTTTTAGGTACTCTAAGTTAATATAAGAAAATAATATTGATATTTGTTAAAATATAAACCAATTCAGAATGTCGTCAAAATCATTTTCATCAAACTCGTCCTCAAAATCAGCTATACTGCCCAAAAAGCCATCTTCGGCTGGATCGTCGCACCGTAAAACTCCGGTACCGCTCAGGGAAAAAGTTCTCAAAAAGATCGGCCTAAAACCTAAGGTCACAGTAGAGACACCGGAGCAGACCATTGAGCACCTTCCCAAGGAACCTCGACTATCTGTATCCCTAAGCGACACAGACGAGTCAACAAAATCAGACTCGCCCTTATGCAATCGCCAGAGCCTCCTATACACGTCAAGGAGGGGCAGCGGAGTCGAGATGGATGCGGCTACCAAATTAGCCAACGAGTGCCTCCTGGAAGCGAAAGAAGCGATAGAAGCAGCGGGCAACATGAAGAGGGAGTGCAAGGCAACGGCACTAGAGAAGCTAACTACCCTTTATGAGACGTGCCTGTCCCTTTCCGACTCAAGATCAAGGCATAAGTATAATCTTGAGCAGGAAAGATCCCGACACCACAAGGAGCTCGTAAACGTCGAGAGAGCCCACGCCAAGGAGATGGCAGAAATGAGACAAAGTCTCATTCAAGAACTCAGCCTCGCTCGTGAAACCATCACGGGAACCTTTGAAGAGGCCAAAGCCATTCGAAACTGGTTGGGCTACGAGACGGATGAGCCTTTCAAAGGAATTCGGGAAATAAAGGGGACATTACAATCTCTAGAGGTGAAGATCCAGCCTCATGCACTGGAAGATCCAAAACAAATTGGTACCCAGGACAAATGGGAGACCGTCAAAAAGGATCTTGTCGAACTGGGAAGACAAACAACCAACATGTCCAACCAGCTAGATATGATGCGGAGGCAGATGGATTCATTGGTAAAAAAGTCCTCTATCCGTTCAGAGTCCACAATAACAACGACAGAAACTGCACTTCCTGTCACAAACCCTCACACAGAGAGCATAAAAGAGGATATTGTCCAAATAAAAACCATGCTGCAAGAAATTGCATCAGCAGCAGCAAAAACCACACAACTACAAACACCAACACTCACGCTCACACCTCTGGACTTGGCCAACAACATACGGCCGATGGAAGACCGGCTTGACCAATTGTCAGCTGAACTAAAAGCTGTCCGAGACACGGTGGAGAAGGCACCATGTGCAGCCCCACCGAATCTGGACACGGAGCTGGCAATGGTCAAGGTCACCAAAAACATAGATACCCTGGCTAAAGGCATGCAGGAGATGAGAAGACCGTCACCAGCAACAATCACCTACGCTCAGGTGGCAGCGAAACCTCCTCAACATGCCCGCTCCAATCATACTTTGATTGTCTCATCCACCGACCCCAAACATACTGGGGAAAACGTGATCGAGAAAATCAGAGTAGCCATCGACCCCAAACAAACAGGGGTAAGGGTGGATAACGTTAGAAAGGCTAAAAATCAGAAGGTGGTTTTAAATTGCGCCAGCAAAGAGGACCTCCAAACGATCAAGAGCCAAGTCCAGAAGAGAAATAAAGAGCTCACCGTGCAGGAACCGAAACCACACAACCCCTTGGTGTGCCTCAGAAACGTCCTAGCCTACCACACAGATGCTGAGATAGAAACATCCATGATCTCACAAAATAAGCATCTTCTCGAGGGTGTAGAACTGGCAGACAGGACAATAAAGGTACGATACAGGAAACGAGCGAGGAACTCACTAGAATGCCACCCCGTCATTGAGCTCTCTCCTGAGATCTGGAAAAGATTTACGCAGGCTGGGAAAGCATACATCGGAATGCAGAGAAGACCAGTGGAGGACTACTCCCCCTTAGTGCAGTGTACAAAGTGTCTTGCATACGGACACACCAAGTCCATATGCAAAGAACAGAACACTCTCTGCAGCCACTGCGGAGAAGCCCACACCTGGAGGGAGTGCCCCGCAAGGGCCGAAGGCAAGGTTCCGACCTGCGTGAATTGTGTAAGAGCAAAGAGAGGAAGCCCTGAGCTGGCACACAATGCTCTTAGCATCGATTGCCAGGAAAGAATGAAGTGGGATGGCATAGCGAGGTCACGTGTATCGTACTGCTAAGGGCACCCAGGCGGAAAACAACAGATCCCCCCTCCCAGAGGTGGACAGACCAAGAAAGTGTAACTTTGTACAAATAAACTTACAAAGAGCCAAAATAGCCACAGCGGAAATACACCAGGCGGCCCAGGACAGAAAAATTTCCGTAGCACTAGTGCAAGAACCCTACGTGGGTAGCACAGGTGTTATGAAACAGTACCCGGGCACACAAGTCATCCAGTGTACATTAAACCGCCAAAAACCGGTAAAGGCAGCAATAGTGGTATTCGGAGATCAGCTTGAGGTCATACACGATCCTCAGCTGGTATCTGAGAACATTGCAGCAGCCACTATAAAAACCGGAACGCAAACGCTAGGGCTCATATCTGTCTACCTGGAAGGAGGAGAAGACATAGAAGAAGACATCAAGAAGATAAAAAAGATCTGTGAAAAGCTCCGCACGAACAACATTTTGCTGGCTGGAGACACAAATGCCTGGAATATCTGGTGGGGCAGCAAGTCCACAGACCACCGAGGAGAAGAGTATAACGCCTTCCTGAACGAAATGAACTTCCAAATACTTAACACGGGTCAAGTACCGACTTTCGAGACCTACAGGGGAGACACGCTATGCACAAGTAGAGTAGATGTCACTGCGTGCAGCGAGTCTCTGCTGGGCAAGTTCGAGGACTGGAGTGTGGACAGAAGTCTCATAACATCCGATCACAACGCAATAACCTTCTCGCTGCGCTTGGAGAAGGCCCTAGAATCACTAAGGGTAATTACCACGCGCAAGTACAACACCAAGAAGGCAAAGTGGTCAGACTTCTCGACATGCTTCAAATCCGGCCTAGCAGAAAAAGCCATCAGCCCCTGCAGAGTGAAAGCGGTTACGAGTCCAGAAGATTTGGAAGCCATTCTAACAACCTACATACTCAACATCCAGGAATCGTGTGAGAGCTCGATTCCGAAGGTAGGAACATGGAAAGGCGACTCAAAACCCCCTTGGTGGTCCAAGTCTCTCGAACTTCTCAAAAGAGAAGTCCTCAAAAAGAAGAGACGAATACGGAACGCCGCCCCTAGTCGGAGACAGTTCGTTTTAGATGAATATGTCCAGGCCAAAACAGAGTACGCTCTCCAAGCCACAGAAGCTCAGACCAAAAGTTGGAAAGAGTTTTGCTCGACACAGGAACACGAGAGCATGTGGGACGGAATCTACAGAGTACTTAGGAAAACAGCCAGAAAGAAAGAAGATACACTCCTACGGGATGCCGGAGGCAATACTTTGAGCCCCGAAGAATCGGCGGAACTTCTGGCTAAGACCTTCTATCCTGATGACTCTGTGGAATCTGAACAGCTACACCACACGCACATCAGGGAACTTACGGATGGGCTGGCACCGGTGGAGATAGAAGAGCTGTCCGCTGACGATCCACCTTTCACATCTGCGGAGCTGGACATGGTCCTCAAAGGATTGAATCCAAAGAAAGCCCCCGGACCGGATGGATTAACAGCGGATATCTGCATAGCGGCTATAAATTGTAACAGGGAAGTATTTCTGGAGCTGGCGAACAAATGTTTATCGCTAGCTTACTTCCCCAAGCAATGGAAGCTCGCCCACGTGTGCATACTCCGAAAGCCGGCCAAGGAAGACTACACCGATCCTAAGTCCCACAGACCAATCGGCCTGTTGTCTGTCCCTGGAAAGATCGTCGAAAAACTCTTGGTTGGAAGGTTGCAGTGGCATATCCTCCCCACCCTCAACGCCAAACAATATGGGTTCATGCCACAACGCGGAACAGAGGACGCCCTCTATGACTTAATGGAACATGTACGATCGGAAGTAAGAGACAAAAAGATCGTTCTTATGATATCCTTGGACATAGAGGGTGCCTTCGACAACGCGTGGTGGCCGGCACTCAAGCACCAGATGATCTCAAAACGTTGCCCCAAAAACATATACGCCCTGGTAGCCTCTTACCTAGAAGACCGTAAGATCCAGGTAAATTACGCCAGAGCGTCTAGCGAAAAGGGAACCACGAAGGGTTGTGTCCAAGGATCTATCGGCGGACCCACCTTCTGGAACCTTATCCTGGATGCATTACTCCATAAACTGGCTGATCAAGGAACCTACTGTCAGGCCTTCGCGGACGATGTGGTCCTGATATTCTCTGGGCACGTAGTCGAGACCCTGCAACAGACAGCAAACTCAGTTCTGGAATCCGTGGTGGAATGGGGATCTCAAAATAAGCTACGTTTTGCCTCGCACAAGACCAATGCGATGGTAATAACGAAAAAGCTTAAGTATGATCCCCCGGTAATCCATATGGCAGGAACCAGACTGAATCTCGTCGAAGAGATCAAACTGTTGGGTTTAACGATCGACCGCAAACTCACGTTCAACGCGCATGTGGCCGCCACCATTAAGAAAACAGCGGACATATATAAACAGCTTGCATGCGCAGCTAAGGTAACGTGGGGACTAAACAGAGAAATAATCAGGACCGTATATGTGTCGGTGATAGAGCCAATCGTGCTGTATGCCGCAAGTGCGTGGTCCCCCTCTGCGGACAAGCTAATGACTCGGAATCAGCTTGACGCTTTGCAGAGGGGCTTCGCCCAAAAGATATGTAAGGCGCACCGCACGGTGTCTCTGACATCGGCATTAGTCCTATCAGGTCTTCTGCCCCTTGATCTAAGGATACAAGAGGCTGCGAAATTTTTCAAAATTAAAAAGGGCCACTCAGAGGACTATCTCCCTCCCGGAAGAGAGGTGGAATGCAAGGTAGGCTTTTTGGAAAAACCCCACCCATCACTACTCACAACAACCGAGTACGAGCGCCTAGAAACAATGGACCCCGAAACCCTCGAAAACCTCCACGTTGTCGGACCTCAAATCTATACCGACGGTAGCAAAATAGAAGGAAAAGTTGGTGCTGCCCTAACGTGGTGGGAGGATGAAAGGGAGTCCAAGTATTCCACCTTTCGCCTGGAACCACACAACACCGTCTTCCAATCGGAACTCTACGCTCTCTTCAGAGCCGTTAAGATGGTGAGAAAGAGCAAAAAGGCCTTGGTAAATATTCTGAGCGACTCAAGATCATCGCTCGATTTACTGAGAAGCCCTACAGTCTCTCACCCTCTGGTCATGGAGATCAAGAGCCTAGTAAGAGAAATCCGAAGCGAAAACAGGGAAGTCAGATTCTTCTGGCTGAGAGCCCACGTCGGCACTCCAGGCAACGAGAGGGCAGATGAATTGGCAAAGAAAGCAGCCTTGACCAAAAAGACGGCACCAGACTACAGCAAAGTCCCATTGTCGTATGTCAAAGCGGAAATACGAAAAGAAACGGTCCAAAAGTGGCAGGTGCGCTACGAATCCTCCAGCACCGGCTCGGTCACAAAGACATTTTTGCCAGACGTCAGATCAGCAAGACGCATTCTAAGGGACATGAATTTAACACCCACACACGTCCAGGCAATGACCGGCCATGGAGGCTTTGCTGCGTACCTACACCGATTTAAGCTAAAAGACAGCCCCTCATGCCCATGCGATCCCGAATGCGATGAATCGATAATACACATACTATGCGAGTGTCCAAGGTTTGGTCTGGAAAGGATGGAACTGGAAGTAAGAATCCAGACTACACTAATTCCATCAAATTTTCCGAAGATCATGGAAAACAAAGAATCCAACACCTACTTTTGGGCATTCGCATGTAAAGTTGTTCAATTCGTTGCAGCCACGAACAAAACCTGCAAACCGTCCGTAATCACCCCAGCACCGTCGCAAGGATCCAGTACGACTCCCCAACCGAATTCTCCATCAGGAAACCACCTCACAAGTGAAGAGCAGATTAATTCTCTTATGAGACACGGAGAGAGTGGCACACCTGGCATAAAAATTCGTGGAGTCGCACTCTTCATGGATAATGAAAGAGAAAAACTGGGTCTTAGTTTCTGTAATGCAACCGGAACGGGAAAGGTTACTATCTCCCCGGGAATTGCCGCACTTCTGAACGGAAATACCTCCAAAACGAGCATAAAACGCGCAACATACAGCGCGCTACCTGAGTTGACCGTGGCCGGCGCGGGCTGTCGACTAATGCGAACACAAAATAAGGTGATCGCTCTTTTTGACAGCAACGCGCAAAGCACGAGGTTTGCCCTGCTTAGCTCACTGCTCACCAAGTTTAGAAGCGCGTGTTCGAACGCAGCGGTTATCATTAGCATCGATTCCATGACGGTGGGTCCAGAAAAGGGTAGGGTCCAGGACTATCTCGGGTGTATACACGCCACCGAACAACATCGGGTGGTTGTATACGAGGACAGGGGCGAAAACCTCAGTTTCCTCTTGCCTGGGGGCACCGGCTCTGGTACCGACAGGACTACATCCACCGTCATGCACTCGGAAGCAGTGAGTGGCTCGGAACGCCTACAGAATAAAAGGGCAGAGGAGGAGCGTCTACTAAAAAAGATGGGAATGCACCGGCAGTCACTTCAAGGAGCTGGACTGGATGTGGCGATCAGCGCGCTGAACGCTTCAGTAACCAACGTCCCATGTGACCCGAAAACGATGGCCGAAAGAGTTTCTGCAGCAATGTCAATGCAACGTATTGAATCTGCTGTAGAGACTTTTACAAGAAGCGACCCGGGAATGACTCCACGAGAAACCCGCAAAACCCGCACCAAAGCGGATAAGGGTTTAGTGGAACCACCCCGGCTCAGGCAGGCCACAACCACCCTGGATCACATGGTGAATGCTTTCCTTGAGTTTCAGGGTGTCCTTAAAGCAAATAAGGTCATCAACACCAAGACCTGCGAGGACATCCTGCAAATATACAACCGAGGGAGCACGGGACTACTGAGTGTCAAGCTTGAAGAAGCGCAGGCAACCATCTATGACAACGAAAGGGGAACGGTCATAGCGGGTGCCCCAATGATACGACACATGGTCGCTTATAACTCCAGCAGTGGGTTTGTCGCACTGGATGAAGAAGACTCACTACTTTCCACCAAAATCAGGTATCAAGCCCCAGAAATGGATCCCATAGTGGTCACAACACGGGAAACAAAGGTGATGTTAGACGACAGGGTGTTGGAAATGGCGGAAAAAATCGCCAAAGACCCTGCAGGAAACGAAACCTTTGCAAACTGGGAAGTTCCACACTTCACATGGGTTAACGGAGTACCTGGCTGTGGAAAAACAACTTGGATTTTGTCTCAGTGCGACATAACTCAGGATGTGATAGTCACCCAGACTATTGAAGCGGCTAAAGATCTTAGAGACAAGCTGGTGACCAACTCAAAGTCCCACCTACGCACAAGAGTGCGCACCCTGGCTTCTGTATTGGTGAACGGCGTGGGTGCTTCGGGAAAGAAGAAAGAATCGTGCAAACGCATATTCTTTGATGAAGCTCCCATGAGTCACTTCGGCGCCATAGTTATGGCGACACAGATGTCGGGGGCTGGAGAAATACTCTTGGTAGGCGACGTAAACCAGCTTCCCTACATAGACCGACAGTGTCATTTTGATATGTATTACAACCGCCCAAATCTGGTAACGAGCATCAGTCTTGAGCTATTGTGCACACACAGGAACCCGATGGATGTGTCATACGCCCTAAGCGAGGTGTACAATGGCACATATTCATCCAAAACGCAGGTGCGCTCCCTGAAGCTGGGAAAGTATACGAATGCGCTAATACCCAGAGACCTTCCAAGCACACTATTCCTCGTGCACACCCAGGCCGAAAAGCAGTCCCTTGGAGGCCAAGGCTATGGGAAAGGGAAAGGGTCACGCATTCTTACTATCCACGAAGCACAGGGACTTACTTACGCTAAGGTGATTATCGTGCGCACAACGGCAAGCAGATCGCACTTACACAACAGCATACCGCATGCAGTGGTGGCATTATCGCGTCATACAGAAAGCTGCATCTACTATTCAGATGACAGTGGGGACGCGATTGCCGCCTTTGTAAAGCGAGCAGAAGGTGTGACAGATGCCCAGATCAGCGAGTACAACTTCAAAATGGCAGTGCAAGACCGGAATACCGCGGTGACGAACCAGCCGATATAACATCCAAGATAGCGAAAAATGGACCGATTTTGGCGGCTTCTGAAGTGGGAATATTGATTTAAATGTAGAGTAATAAATCTGATTTAAGAACAGTAATAAGAAATTTGAATATTGTAAAATAAAGGAAATTAAATTAAATTAAATTGTGTACTAACCCTCGAAACAGCTCTCTCGTCTAGAATAAAATTAACATAGATACCTAAAAGGATATGGCATGTTTGTAATTAAGTAATTAAAAATATGAAAATTTGTTGTGTATTTATTCTGTATTTTGCATGTATAAATGAAAAAAAAAAAAAAAAGGGTCATAAAAAACGAAAAAGCATGAGAAGAAAAATAAATAAATAAAAATAAAATAAAAATGTAATGATATGAATAATAAAAAAAAAAAAAAAAAAAAAAAAAAAAGAAAGAATTATATTTATTAAAATAAAAAAGTGCATAAATTAACAAAGTAGTATTAGATCATATTTAGATCATAGATATGTTTAGATCATAAGAAACGATAAAAGATAAAAAATAAAAATAAAGAGAGAGTTGTTTCGAAACCCCCATCCCCTATCCCGGAAAATAAAACGGGAAAGCGATTAAACTTTTCAACGCAAAAAATAAAATTATAAAAGCAAACAAAAGCATTTGGCTCAGCCTATGGAAAACCAGAGATATAATATAAAAAAAAAAAAAAAAAAAAAAAAAAAAAAAACCTAACCTAACCTAACCTAACCTAACCACCGAGAACATTGCAGCGGTCCTGCTGAAGGCTGGGGAGCTTAAGTTGGCCGTGCTATCCATTTACCTGGAGGGGGACGAAGATTTAGAACCATATCTTGGCAGAATCCGCTTTGTCTGCTCTAAGATGCAGACCAGTAATGTCATCTTGGCAGGGGACGTCAACGCGTGGAGTCCTTGGTGGGGAAGTGTTTCCGAAGACCACCGAGGAGCTGCCTACAGCTCTTTCCTTAATGAAATGGACTTCCAGATCCTGAATACAGGCGATGTACCTACTTTTGAGGTGTATAGGGGAGGCCGTATGTGTACAAGCAGAGTCGACGTTACGGCCTGCAGCCTCCAGCTCTTGGACAGGATGGGCGGATGGAGAGTTGACAGAGAGCTAATTACATCGGACCATAACGCTGTCACTTACCACGTACGTCTGGGGAAAGCACTCGAAATCCTGAGACCCCAGACAACACGTGTGTACAACACAAGCAAGACCGATTGGTTGGCTTTCGATCATTCTGTCCGTTCCAGACTAGAAGAGAGCAACCTGACCGCTTTGAGGGTGCAGACCATCGAGACGCCTAGGGAGCTGGAAACATTTCTTGACTCCTACCTAACGGGAATCTCTCAAGCTTGTGAAGAGATCATACCCAAGGTGGGAGTCCGAAAGGAAAGACATCCGCTGCCGTGGTGGAGCCCCGCTCTGGAGCGTCTCAAAAGAGACGCTGTTACCAAGAAGCGGCGCATCCGGTGTGCAGCGGAACGCAGAAGGCAACACGTCGTTGACACATATCTAGAGGCAAAACAGCGGTATAAAGAGGCGGCGACTGAAGCCCAAAATGCCAGCTGGAAACAGTTTTGCACAAAACAAGACAGAGAGAGCCTATGGGACGGTGTCTACAGGGTCATTAGGAGAACTGTGAAAAGACAGGAGGACCAGTTACTCTGCGACTCAAATGGTACTCTTAGCCCAGAGGAGTCGGCCAAGAAACTGGCCCTTACGTTCTTCCCCGACGACCAGGTCGACACCGAATCCGCGGGCCAACGCCAGACACGCGCCATTTCGGAAGTGCCAGTCCACCAACTCCAGGACCAATTAAGACCTAACGATCCACCCTTTACCGGTGCCGAGCTTGAGGTGGTGCTGAGATCTCTCAACCCAAAGAAGGCCCCGGGCCCGGATGGGTGGACGGCGGATATATGTGAACGGGCAATCCGTTGTGACCGGGAAGTGTTCCTTGCTATTGCCAACAAATGTCTGGCTTTAGGACACTTTCCGGTTAGTTGGAAGTCCGCTCACGTATGTATACTCCGGAAACCTGGAAAGGAGGACTACACTAATCCGAAGGCACATAGGCCAATTGGACTCTTACCTGTCATGGGCAAAACTGTCGAAAAGCTTCTAGTATCCCGTATAAGATGGCATACAATACCTTCACTCAGCAGCAGTCAGTATGGTTTCATGCCACAAAAAAGCACCGAGGACTCCCTCTACGATCTAGTGGGACACGTACGATCTGAAATACAACTTAGGAAGATCGTACTCATGGTCTCGCTGGATATAGAGGGAGCCTTCGATAATGCTTGGTGGCCGGCTCTGAAAGTCCAACTCCTCGCCCATAAATGCCCTGCAAATATTTACGGACTTGTAGCCTCATACCTGGAGGACCGTAAGGTCAAAATACACTATGCGAGGGAAAGTTGGGAAAAGGGAACCAGCAAGGGATGTGTCCAAGGTTCAATAGCGGGCCCCCTATTCTGGAACCTGATTCTCAACACCCTGCTCACAGACCTTGAGCAGGATGGGGTACACTGCCAAGCATACGCAGATGATGTCGTCCTGGTGTTCTCTGGGCTCACTACGGCCCCCCTGCAGGCGAGAGCCAATGCGGCCCTCCAGAAGGTCCTGGATTGGGGGCTCAAAAATAAGCTGAACTTCGCACCGCAAAAAACTTTTGCGATGGTATTAACGCGGAAGCTGAAATTTGAGCCCCCAGTCATTAACATGGCCGGAGTGCAATTGCCGCTTGTGCAGGAAATCCGCCTGCTAGGCGTTATCATAGATAACAAACTCACTTTTAATGCGCATGTATCGGCTGTTTGTAGAAAAATCACAAGCAGCTGGCATGCGCGGCGAGGGTGAGTTGGGGTCTGGCACTTCCGAAATGGCGCGTGTCTGGCGTTGGCCCGCGGATTCGGTGTCGACCTGGTCGTCGGGGAAGAACGTAAGGGCCAGTTTCTTGGCCGACTCCTCTGGGCTAAGAGTACCATTTGAGTCGCAGAGTAACTGGTCCTCCTGTCTTTTCACAGTTCTCCTAATGACCCTGTAGACACCGTCCCATAGGCTCTCTCTGTCTTGTTTTGTGCAAAACTGTTTCCAGCTGGCATTTTGGGCTTCAGTCGCCGCCTCTTTATACCGCTGTTTTGCCTCTAGATATGTGTCAACGACGTGTTGCCTTCTGCGTTCCGCTGCACACCGGATGCGCCGCTTCTTGGTAACAGCGTCTCTTTTGAGACGCTCCAGAGCGGGGCTCCACCACGGCAGCGGATGTCTTTCCTTTCGGACTCCCACCTTGGGTATGATCTCTTCACAAGCTTGAGAGATTCCCGTTAGGTAGGAGTCAAGAAATGTTTCCAGCTCCCTAGGCGTCTCGATGGTCTGCACCCTCAAAGCGGTCAGGTTGCTCTCTTCTAGTCTGGAACGGACAGAATGATCGAAAGCCAACCAATCGGTCTTGCTTGTGTTGTACACACGTGTTGTCTGGGGTCTCAGGATTTCGAGTGCTTTCCCCAGACGGACGTGGTAAGTGACAGCGTTATGGTCCGATGTAATTAGCTCTCTGTCAACTCTCCATCCGCCCATCCTGTCCAAGAGCTGGAGGCTGCAGGCCGTAACGTCGACTCTGCTTGTACACATACGGCCTCCCCTATACACCTCAAAAGTAGGTACATCGCCTGTATTCAGGATCTGGAAGTCCATTTCATTAAGGAAAGAGCTGTAGGCAGCTCCTCGGTGGTCTTCGGAAACACTTCCCCACCAAGGACTCCACGCGTTGACGTCCCCTGCCAAGATGACATTACTGGTCTGCATCTTAGAGCAGACAAAGCGGATTCTGCCAAGATATGGTTCTAAATCTTCGTCCCCCTCCAGGTAAATGGATAGCACGGCCAACTTAAGCTCCCCAGCCTTCAGCAGGACCGCTGCAATGTTCTCGGTGGTTAGGTTAGGTTAGGTTAGGTTAGGTTAGGTTAGGTTCCCGTGGGAGTTGCTGGTCTTCTATCGGGCGCGTCCCCAGGTGGCGGATAGGGGAAAGTCTCCCAGATATGGGGGACACCGGTTTATCCGGCGCGGACCAAAACCAGCAGGGCGGGGAGTCGCTCTCCCTGTTCCTCTGCTCAGCAGAGGAAGTGGGAGATGCGATTGAGTGCGGCGGGCTTGCCCAGTATCACAACTGGCAGGTGCGGGCTTCGGCCACCGTCGGACAATCCGTAAGCCCACACATGTGGGAACGGAGGCCTTCGGGCCACGAGGAAGAAAACCTCTTTAAAATAATTACCCTAATCCCAAGGTGTCCCGTGCCGATGGGATGAATGGCTGGAAGGATTTCAGTCCCAAGTGGGAAGGGGGACCGTCCCCCTTTCAGAAAAGGCGATAGAATTTTCGATAAAATCATCCATGAAGGCGCATTGTAAAAATACACTACCCCAGGAGGGTACCGGCCTAGCCGGAGAATCCCTCCCCGAGCATAGCTCGGGCAGCCCCTCGTATTCTGGGGAGGGCAACAACCGCCAACAAAATATAGGAGACAGTGACAGTGGGGAGAGCGTTAATTCTTTTCTCTCTGTCACATCGCAAATGTCGATAGCTTCGGACCTTTCCCGAAAAAGGAAAGGGGGAAAAGTTAAGCCTGCAGGAGTGGAAAAACGCGGGAAGAAAAAGTCGGGTTTATCTGTTGAAGATGGGGTGTTCGGTCCCCCAAAAACCACGACAGCTCTAACCCGTTCCATGCGGTCCCTCCCTAAACCGGAGGACCTGGCAAGCGATATGGGGGACTTGCCAACAGCAGAGCTGGCCAATCGCGTTAGCGAGCAGCTGGCTGAGGTAGAAAAGGTTGCAAGTACGTCCGGCAACCTTAAAGGAAACTACGTACGCAGCCTTCGGGTCGCCGCTCGCACCTTGTGGGCGGCAACATCAGAATTGGAGAAGAGGACGGTCGCCTCGGTCAATGTGGAGAGGTTGGAGCGGGAGAACGCAGAGCTGCGTCTTCAACTCAATAATCTCTCGACGCGGGTGGACGAGCTGTCTAAGGAGAAGTCTCGCCTGCAGACGGAGGGAACGGAGTCCTCCCCCGTTGCAAACGGAGGACGCAGGGAAGACCATGTCACCCTAGAGCAGATCGGCTCACTTATTGAGGCTAAGTTGAGCCTATTTAGGTCGGAACTGTTCCCCGACAGGGCCCTCAGGCCCCCTTTGAGAGGTGCGGCTTTGGCTGCGACGGAAACTACTGCTCAGGTAGGAATTCCAAAGCAGCCAAAACAGAAGTCTAGTCGGCCGGTCAAGCCGGGGCTATCTGTGGCTCCCCTCAGCCAATCCGCAACGCAGCCGGCCCCGACTCCACGGGTAGAGAGCGAGTCATATGCAGCTGTGACTCGCAAAAGGGCAAAACCTGCGACTGCAAAGAAGCAGGTCACACTAGCCCAAAAGCCGGCCAAGAGAGTAGTGAGACCGCCTCGGGCCCCAGCATCCGCAGCCATCGCCGTGACGGTACCGGAGGGGTCCTCCAACACTTATGCTGAAGTGATGGCCGCTGCAAAGAGCCGCATTAAGCTGGCCGAATTTGGCATCGAAACGGTCAAGCAAAAGCGGGCCATCACGGGAGGCTTGGTGTTGGAGATATCTGGCACAGAGTGCTCCGCAAAGGCGGATATCTTGGCCTGTCGAATGCGGGAAGTACTGGCCGAGATGGACGTTCGTGTGTCCCGGCCGGTGAAGATGGGTGAGGTGCGTGTGAGGGGGTTGGATGATGCGATCACCCCACCAGAGGTGGCAGCTGCCGTGGCTGAGGCCGGGAACTGTCCCGAAGCGGACGTGAAGGTGGGAGAAATCCGCCGCTCGGCCTCCACTCTCGGATCTGTGTGGGTGAGATGCCCCGCCACGGCGATCCAGAAGATGGTGGCAACAAAGCATCTTCGGATTGGTTGGGTAGCAGCATCTGTGGAAGTTCTAGAGGCTAGGCCCCTACAGTGCTTCCGCTGCCTTGAATTGGGACACGTTCGGCTCAAATGTCCCAATAAAGAGGACAGAAGTGGCCTCTGCTACGCTTGCGGCGAGCCAGGTCACAAGGCGAGGCAGTGCACCGCGAAGGTGCTTAAGTGCCCCTTGTGCTCGGATCTCGGACGCCCAGATAATCACAGGCTGGGATCAAAATTGTGTGCCCCAAAGAGCGGAAGGACGAAGCAGGGTTCTTCTCCCGCTCCTGGCTCAGCAGCGGCTGAAGTTGAAGTGGCTTCGGGCACCCAGCCGCCACCAAGGGAGAAAATGGACACATCATCGGCCTTGTCCTAAAAGTCCTTCAGGGTAATTTGAACCACTGCCGCGGTGCGCAGGACCTGCTACTGCAAACCATCGCGGAGTGCTCGATTGCACTGGCGGTAATTTCGGAACCCTACAGCGTTCCAAAAGACCCCCGCTGGATGTGTGACGGAGCCGGCTCAGTCGCCGTGTTCTGGAGAGGCAGGGATGGAGACCCTCCCTGCAGAATCTTGGTCAGGGGGCAAGGCTTCGTTGTGGTTGAGTGGGGTCAGATGGTGGTGGTTGGGTGCTACGTCTCTCCCAATATCTCCCTCGCAGACTACGAGATATTTATTGACGGGTTGATGGTCTGCATTCGCGGATACCTCACTCGTCCGATGCTTATCTTGGGGGACTTCAACGCTCACTCTAGAGCGTGGGGGAACCCCTGGGACGATGCTAAGGGAGAGACATTGCTGGAATGGGCCGCGGGACTTGACATCCGTCTGCTTAACCAGGGGACGGTGCCCACCTGCGTGCGTTGGCAGGGGGAGTCGATTGTCGACTTGTCATGGGCGACGTCCACAGCTGAGCACATGGTGTCAAGATGGAGAGTTGCGGAAGAGATAGTCACTCTCTCCGACCATCGCCACATAATTGTCGAGGTGGCAGTCCGAATTCCCGCTCCAGGTCTTGGTAGCCGCACTCCTCCGAGGAGGTGGTCCCTAAGGCAAATGGACCGAGATAAACTTAAAGCTGCCGCTGCTGTAGCAGCCTGGCCGGAAACTTCTGGTGACGCATCCGACCTTAACCCTGAGCAAGAGGCGGTCTGGTTTCGGGACTCAATGACGATGGTTTGCGATGCTGCCATGCCCCGGGCCAGACCGGTGCAGAAGAGGTCGATGCACTGGTGGTCGGCCGAGATTGCAGAATTGCGTGTTATCTGCCTGCGGTGCCGACGCCAGTGCCTCAGAACCAGAAGAAGACGGCTTTCCACGGCAGAGGAAAAAGCTTATGCCTACGAGGAGTATCGGACTGCCACAAAGCATCTCCAGATCGCCATAACTGAGGCTAAGGCCCAAGCTTGGAATGAGCTGTTGCGAGATCTGGACAGGGATCCATGGGGTCGACCTTACAAGATGGTCATGGGGAAGCTGCGACCCTGGGTTCCGCCTTTAACGGAAACCCTGGAACCGAATCTGGTGGACACAGTGGTCAACACCCTCTTCCCCAGAACCCAGGATGACCCTGTGCCCTTGACCTCAATAGACTTGCCCATTTGGTCCGACGACCTAGCCGTGTCGGGACCGGAGTTGACCTGCGCCGTCAGACGCCTAGCAGCGCGCAACACCGCTCCTGGCCCGGATGGCATCCCGGGTCGGGCATGGGTGCTCGCCATGGTGCAGCTAGGAGACAGACTAAGGCGGTTGTTTACCAGCTGTCTCCGCTGCGGCCATTTCCCGTGTGCCTGGAAAGAGGCGAGGCTAGTGCTGCTGGCGAAAGAGGGCAGAGCTCCGGACTCTCCATCCGGGTATCGACCCGTATGCCTTTTGGATGAAGTGGGCAAACTATTCGAAAGAATAATTGCCTACCGCCTAAATTCGCACCTGGCGAGAGAAGGCCCCGACCTGTCTGACAGTCAGTTCGGCTTTCGACAGGGCCGATCTACGATGGACGCGATTTTGCGTGTCCGACAATTGTCGGACCGGGTGGTGTCTCGGGACGGGGTGGTATTGACGGTCAGCTTGGACATTGTGAACGCCTTCAACTCCCTGCCCTGGAGTGCCATTAGGGGGGCGCTGATTCGCCACAATGTCCCTCCTTATCTGCAGCAAGTCGTCGGGGCCTACTTGAGCGATAGGCGAATTAGGTATACGGGTCGGTACGGGTCAGTACACAGCAGGGAGGTAAACTGCGGTGTTCCCCAGGGGTCAGTGTTGGGTCCCCTGCTGTGGAACATCGCATACAATGCGGTGCTGTGCGTTGTTCTCCCCGAGGGTGTCTCGGTCGTCTGCTACGCGGACGACACCCTCGTTCTTACCGAGGGGGACACCTTCGGGGATACCGTCCGAAGCGCCGAACATGGGGTGGCCTGTATCGTGGACAAAATCCACGAACTTGGGCTACGAGTGGCACCCCAGAAGACCGAGGCTATATGGTTCCACAAGCTTCCCCGAAGCAAGGAACCTCCAAGCCTTTCGGTTCGTGTCGGCACAACCCAGGTCCAGATTGGAAGGAACATGAAATACCTCGGCCTCATCCTCGACAGCCGTTGGGGGTTTGAGGAGCACTTCAACCGCCAGGTCCTCCGGATTCAGAAGGTAGCCGGTGCACTTCACCGACTGCTGCCTAATCTCGGGGGGCCCAGGGAAGAAGTCCGTCGTCTGTACGCGATGGTGGTGCGATCCATTGCCCTCTACGGAGCTCCTGTATGGTCTGCAAGACTGAGGATCCGGCGCTGCAGAACTATGTTCTATAGCGTGCAGCGCAAGATGGCAATGCGGATCGCCCGCGGATATCGCACGATATCGTTTCAGGCGGCGACGCTCCTTGCACGTTTCCCACCGCTGGACATCCTGGCAGACATGGATGAGAGGGTGTTTGCCTTGACCCGTGGAGGAAACGCGCCCCCGGAGGCGCCAGAGAGGCAGCGGGAACACCGTGCCGCGCTGGAGAGTTGGCATGAAAGGCTACAGGAGCCGCAAAGTGCCCGCCAGCGCGTGGTGGGGGCTATACTGCCCAACTTCTGGACGTGGGTACAGCGAGGCTTTGGACGGGTCACGTACCGGATGACGCAGGTTCTCACTGGGCATGGCTGCTTCGGTGAGTACCTGTGTCGAATCGGACGTGAAGAGACGGCCCAGTGTCACCATTGCGATGGTGACCTGGACTCGGCGCAGCACACGCTCGCGGAGTGCCCTGCCTGGGACTCCGAGCGGCAGAGCCTGGTAAGTCAGGTTGGGCAGGACCTCTCCCCTCCGGTATTAGTTCGTTCTATGCTGCGAGGGGAGAGCTATTGGGAAGCCGTTACCAGGTTCTGCGAAAGCGTAATGGTGCGGAAGGAGGAGGCGGAGCGGGAGAGGGAGAGAGCCGATCTCGCTCGAAGGCGGAGGCGTCGAGGCGGAAGGGGTAACCGCCTCGATAGGGCCCAGTAGTCCGGGCATAGAATAAGACTACGGTATCCCCTGCCTGTCATAAAAGGCGACTAAAAGGGGATCCCGGGCTGTGGATGCGCGGGGCGGGGGCCCTGCGTAACCATTCAACAGCCCCGGGAGGAGGGCAGCACGCTGTGGTCTCGTGCTGCCTTGGCACCGTGAGGGTGCAAGGGGGAAGCAATGTTAAGCTTCCCCGAGGTGGGCCGCAGGCGTGGCGTTGCGTCAGGGGGGCACCGGTGCGTTCCACTGGAGATCCCGGAGTCCTCTCATTGGCGTGGAGGATGGCCACCATGGGGTTTTAGCCGGTAGGAGTCCGGCATAACCGTTCGCGCTCCCCCGAGCCGGAAGGTATCCATGATGGATTTCCCCATGTAAAAAAAAAAAAAAAAAAAAGGTTAGGTTAGGTTAGGTTAGGTTTTTTTTTTTTTTTTTTTTTTTTTTTTTTTTTTTTTTTTTTTCTAAATGAAAGATGTTCTACGGACAAATATAAATCGTCCGTACTTTTTTTAAGTTAGTTTAATTTATTAAAGTTTCATTAGTACCATTTTTCTTTATCGCTCCTTAAAAACAAATTTAAATTCATCTTTAGTAGGAAGACTCTATAGTATACATATACTTAATAATTATATATATCTAGTTATACATGGCTGGGAAAGGTTTTTTTTTTTTTTTTTTTTTTGGTTTTTTTTGGTTTTTTTTTTTGGGTTTTTTTTTTTGGGGTTTTGTTTTTTTTATTTTATTTGCTTTTTTATTTATCCATTATAAAGCTGTGGGTTTTTTTATTTTTATTTATTTTTTTTTTTTCTTCTTTTTTTTATATAATATTCTTATTTACTACATGCAATGTATAAAAAACAAATATATACTACAAATTTTTCACACAATTAAGATTTAATTATTCATTAATATACATTTAATCTGAGAGACATTTGAAATACAAAAAAAAAATATTAATTTTATTAATGGACGCTAAGCCATCCATGACTCAGACGAGTGAAGTACCGCCTGTGCCACCCCTCAGCATTGCGTCCACAACTGACATGTCCCGGTTTCTCCACGCCATCTTGATGTTATATTCCTTTATGTTACCGGTCTCGGCTGCCAGGGCGTTCATTATTAGGCGTACTATCGCGTCATTCTCGCGGCGAGCTGTGTAGTATACACAGCTGCCGGTATGCCTGGACACCGCCACGACCGCGTGATGGACACTGCTGTGCAGCTGCTGGTTGACTTTAGCAGTTCTGATTATCACCACTCTCTCCCACGTAAGTCCCTGAGCTTCATGGATTGTGTGGAGACGCGATCCTTGTTGCTTCCCGTAACCCATGCTTTTGAGGAGTTCCTTTTCAGCCTGGGTGTGAACAAGGTAGAGCGTGTTGGGCTCGCTTTTAGGGAGTCGCGTCTCTTCGTATGTTTCCAGTGTCAGGGACCGTGTTTGAGCCTTGGACGAGTATATGCCACTGTAGATCTCCCTTAGGGCATATGCAACGTCCATGGGGTTTCGATGTGTGCACAGAAGTTGTTTTGTTGGTTAGGTTAGGTTAGGTTAGGTTAGGTTAGGTTAGGTT
Source organism: Ypsolopha scabrella (assembly GCA_910592155.1). Classification (NCBI taxonomy): domain Eukaryota; kingdom Metazoa; phylum Arthropoda; class Insecta; order Lepidoptera; family Ypsolophidae; genus Ypsolopha; species Ypsolopha scabrella. The sequence continues at coordinate 16,906,397 of OU342980.1, forward strand.
AGGTTAGGTTAGGTTAGGTTAGGTTAGGTTAGGTTAGGTTAGGTTAGGTTAGGTTAGGTTAGGTTAGGTTAGGTTAGGTTAGGTTAGGTTAGGTTAGGTTAGGTTAGGTTAGGTTAGGTTAGGTTAGGTTAGGTTAGGTTAGGTTAGGTTAGGTTAGGTTAGGTTAGGTTATGTTAGGTTAGGTTAGGTTAGGTAAGTCTGTCGAATTACGCCTAGACGCTAATTACGCCTATGATAAAAAAAACCTTATTCTAATATCGCCAAAATGAATCTTAATAGCTACGCACTAAGATTAACACGTATAGTCGCAGTCCCGAACCCCGCCAGCGGCGTTCCCCACCCCGCGAGCCAGCAGCGCACCGACTTTCGGCGTGAGTGGCTGTTGTGACATTTTTACTAACACGTAGCACAATATTTGTGGAGTTTATTTTGTTAATGGGTGAGTTTTGCACGCAAACCTAAGCGCAGTCGTTAAAATAACTATTTTCTCGTCAATAACCAGTTTGTTCATTAACATTATGCAAACGGTTATTGATTTTATGTACAATCTTGTTAAAATGTATTACGACGGGTAATAACACCTGGGCGGTATTACCCGTACCAAATACTACCGTAGGCGTATATAACCATCACGTAGGCGTATATAACCATCACATACGCGTATTTAACCATCATGTGTCGCATCTAACTGCTCGTGTTTATAATTTTTTCATTTGTATAAGTCTGCAAGTAATTTTTCTTATTATTGGTAAAAATGTATAATTGATCCGTTTTAAAACATGATAATGAGCCCCTTAAAATAATAATGTAACATCGTTTTTTAGGTAAAAATGTCAACTTCAAAGAAAAAACGCTGCCTTTGGACACAAAGTGATTTAGAAAAAGCAGTCACTGCTGTTCAAACAGGCAAGCTGTACAGTTATAAAGCAGCTGACATGTATAAGATCCCAAGAAGGACATTGCGGGATTATGTTAAAAGTGGGAAATCTAAACAAGAATTAGGCAGAAAATCAGTATTAAGCAAAGAACGAGAGCAAGATTTTGTGAAACGAATTATTAGATTTGCGGATTTGGGAATCCCACTGACAGCAAAAATGATCCGAAAACAGGCATTTCTGTATTGTGAAAAGTATAACATCCCTAACAATTTTAATACGCAGTTAAGACTTGCTGGACGAGACTGGCTTAAGCTATTTTTAAAAAGAAATCGCGTCGTGGCGAAACGCAAAGCCCAGTTTATGAATCAAGCAAGAGGTCAGAAGCTTAACAAAGCAATCGTTTCACACCATTTCAAAGAAGTTGAAAAACTGTACGACGAACTTGGGATCCATTATAATTCAGAGAGACTGTATACTATGGACGAAAGGGGTTGTCAATTGACCATGCACAAACAACCCTATGTAATTGCCCAGAAAGGAGCAAAAAGAGTACACATACAAGCATCAGAACATTGCGAAAACGTTACCATCGTGGGTTGTGTAAATGCGGCGGGTAATCCCATACCTCCAATGATTATATTTAAAGGTGTTCGAAGGAAGCCTGAGCTGGAAGCCAATTTGCCTCCAGGTACAATAGTCAGAATGGCCCCTAAGGGCAGTATGACTTCGGAGCTATTTCTTGACTTCTTAAGACATTTTGGCAAACACAAGACTGCAGGAAACTGCCTGTTGATACAAGTGTCATTTGAATTATAGAATTGCAGAAGAAGCTGACTTGTTAGGCATCACTCTGTACTGCCTACCCTCAAATACCACGCATGAGTTGCAACCACTCGATAAAGCTTGTTACAAACCTTTCGAGAGTTACGAGGACCAAGAAGTGATGTAACATTTCTATGAAACACATGCTCAAAAATTGTCTCGTCCCGACTTCAACAAGATTTTGTCCAAAATTTGGTCTAAATGCATGTCACATGCTAACATCACAAGCGGTTTCCGCGAAACAGGACTATATCCATTTAATCCAGATATTTTGCCTGAAAAAGCTTTTGCACCCTCTGTTTTAACTGAAAAACAGGCACCTCTAAACGAAGACAGGAATGAACATATTATAGATGACAGTGAAGAATTGCCATGCCTATTAAATGTTCTTGCTTGATTCATAAACTGGGCTTTGCGTTTCGCCACGACGCGATTTCTTTTTAAAAATAGCTTAAGCCAGTCTCGTCCAGCAAGTCTTAACTGCGTATTAAAATTGTTAGGGATGTTATACTTTTCACAATACAGAAATGCCTGTTTTCGGATCATTTTTGCTGTCAGTGGGATTCCCAAATCCGCAAATCTAATAATTCGTTTCACAAAATCTTGCTCTCGTTCTTTGCTTAATACTGATTTTCTGCCTAATTCTTGTTTAGATTTCCCACTTTTAACATAATCCCGCAATGTCCTTCTTGGGATCTTATACATGTCAGCTGCTTTATAACTGTACAGCTTGCCTGTTTGAACAGCAGTGACTGCTTTTTCTAAATCACTTTGTGTCCAAAGGCAGCGTTTTTTCTTTGAAGTTGACATTTTTACCTAAAAAACGATGTTACATTATTATTTTAAGGGGCTCATTATCATGTTTTAAAACGGATCAATTATACATTTTTACCAATAATAAGAAAAATTACTTGCAGACTTATACAAATGAAAAAATTATAAACACGAGCAGTTAGATGCGACACATGATGGTTAAATACGCGTATGTGATGGTTATATACGCCTACGTGATGGTTATATACGCCTACGGTAGTATTTGGTACGGGTAATACCACCCAGGCGTTATTACCCGTCGTAATACATTTTAACAAGATTGTACATAAAATCAATAACCGTTTGCATAATGTTAATGTACAAACTGGTTATTGACGAGAAAATAGTTATTTTAACGACTGCGCTTAGGTTTGCGTGCAAAACTCACCCATTAACAAAATAAACTCCACAAATATTGTGCTACGTGTTAGTAAAAATGTCACAACAGCCACTCACGCCGAAAGTCGGTGCGCTACTGGCTCGCGGGGTGGGGAACGCCGCTGGCGGGGTTCGGGACTGCGACTATACGTGTTAATCTTAGTGCGTAGCTATTAAGATTCATTTTGGCGATATTAGAATAAGGTTTTTTTTATCATAGGCGTAATTAACGTCTAGGCGTAATTCGACAGACTTACCTAACCTAACCTAACCTAACCTAACATAACCTAACCTAACCTAACCTAACCTAACCCAACCTAACCTAACCTAACCTAACCTAACCTAACCTAACCTAACCTAACCTAACCTAACCTAACCTAACCTAACCTAACCTAACCTAACCTAACCTAACCTAACCTAACCTAACCTAACCTAACCTAACCTAACCTAACCTAACCTAACCTAACCTAACCTAACCTAACCTAACCTAACCTAACCTAACCTAACCTAACCTAACCTAACCTAACCTAACCTAACCAGAATGTCGTCAAAATCATCTTCATCAAACTCGTCCTCAAAATCAGCTATACTGCCCAAAAAGCCATCTTCGGCTGGATCGTCGCACCGTAAAACTCCGGTACCGCTCAGGGAAAAAGTTCTCAAAAAGATCGGCCTAAAACCTAAGGTCACAGTAGAGACACCGGAGCAGACCATTGAGCACCTTCCCAAGGAACCTCGACTATCCGTATCCCTAAGCGACACAGACGAGTCAACAAAATCAGACTCGCCCTTATGCAATCGCCAGAGCCTCCTATACACGTCAAGGAGGGGCAGCGGAGTCGAGATGGATGCGGCTACCAAATTAGCCAACGAGTGCCTCCTGGAAGCGAAAGAAGCGATAGAAGCAGCGGGCAACATGAAGAGGGAGTGCAAGGCAACGGCACTAGAGAAGCTAACTACCCTTTATGAGACGTGCCTGTCCCTTTCCGACTCAAGATCAAGGCATAAGTATAATCTTGAGCAGGAAAGATCCCGACACCACAAGGAGCTCGTAAACGTCGAGAGAGCCCACGCCAAGGAGATGGCAGAAATGAGACAAAGTCTCATTCAAGAACTCAGCCTCGCTCGTGAAACCATCACGGGAACCTTTGAAGAGGCCAAAGCCATTCGAAACTGGTTGGGCTACGAGACGGATGAGCCTTTCAAAGGAATTCGGGAAATAAAGGGGACATTACAATCTCTAGAGGTGAAGATCCAGCCTCATGCACTGGAAGATCCAAAACAAATTGGTACCCAGGACAAATGGGAGACCGTCAAAAAGGATCTTGTCGAACTGGGAAGACAAACAACCAACATGTCCAACCAGCTAGATATGATGCGGAGGCAGATGGATTCATTGGTAAAAAAGTCCTCTATCCGTTCAGAGTCCACAATAACAACGACAGAAACTGCACTTCCTGTCACAAACCCTCACACAGAGAGCATAAAAGAGGATATCGTCCAAATAAAAACCATGCTGCAAGAAATTGCATCAGCAGCAGCAAAAACCACACAACTACAAACACCAACACCCACGCTCACACCTCTGGACTTGGCCAACAACATACGGCCGATGGAAGACCGGCTTGACCAATTGTCAGCTGAACTAAAAGCTGTCCGAGACACGGTGGAGAAGGCACCATGTGCAGCCCCACCGAATCTGGACACGGAGCTGGCAATGGTCAAGGTCACCAAAAACATAGATACCCTGGCTAAAGGCATGCAGGAGATGAGAAGACCGTCACCAGCAGCAATCACCTACGCTCAGGTGGCAGCGAAACCTCCTCAACATGCCCGCTCCAATCATACTTTGATTGTCTCATCCACCGACCCCAAACATACTGGGGAAAACGTGATCGAGAAAATCAGAGTAGCCATCGACCCCAAACAAACAGGGGTAAGGGTGGATAACGTTAGAAAGGCTAAAAATCAGAAGGTGGTTTTAAATTGCGCCAGCAAAGAGGACCTCCAAACGATCAAGAGCCAAGTCCAGAAGAGAAATAAAGAGCTCACCGTGCAGGAACCGAAACCACACAACCCCTTGGTGTGCCTCAGAAACGTCCTAGCCTACCACACAGATGCTGAGATAGAAACATCCATGATCTCACAAAATAAGCATCTTCTCGAGGGTGTAGAACTGGCAGACAGGACAATAAAGGTACGATACAGGAAACGAGCGAGGAACTCACTAGAATGCCACCCCGTCATTGAGCTCTCTCCTGAGATCTGGAAAAGATTTACGCAGGCTGGGAAAGCATACATCGGAATGCAGAGAAGACCAGTGGAGGACTACTCCCCCTTAGTGCAGTGTACAAAGTGTCTTGCATACGGACACACCAAGTCCATATGCAAAGAACAGAACACTCTCTGCAGCCACTGCGGAGAAGCCCACACCTGGAGGGAGTGCCCCGCAAGGGCCGAAGGCAAGGTTCCGACCTGCGTGAATTGTGTAAGAGCAAAGAGAGGAAGCCCTGAGCTGGCACACAATGCTCTTAGCATCGATTGCCAGGAAAGAATGAAGTGGGATGGCATAGCGAGGTCACGTGTATCGTACTGCTAAGGGCACCCAGGCGGAAAACAACAGATCCCCCCTCCCAGAGGTGGACAGACCAAGAAAGTGTAACTTTGTACAAATAAACTTACAAAGAGCCAAAATAGCCACAGCGGAAATACACCAGGCGGCCCAGGACAGAAAAATTTCCGTAGCACTAGTGCAAGAACCCTACGTGGGTAGCACAGGTGTTATGAAACAGTACCCGGGCACACAAGTCATCCAGTGTACATTAAACCGCCAAAAACCGGTAAAGGCAGCAATAGTGGTATTCGGAGATCAGCTTGAGGTCATACACGATCCTCAGCTGGTATCTGAGAACATTGCAGCAGCCACTATAAAAACCGGAACGCAAACGCTAGGGCTCATATCTGTCTACCTGGAAGGAGGAGAAGACATAGAAGAAGACATCAAGAAGATAAAAAAGATCTGTGAAAAGCTCCGCACGAACAACATTTTGCTGGCTGGAGACACAAATGCCTGGAATATCTGGTGGGGCAGCAAGTCCACAGACCACCGAGGAGAAGAGTATAACGCCTTCCTGAACGAAATGAACTTCCAAATACTTAACACGGGTCAAGTACCGACTTTCGAGACCTACAGGGGAGACACGCTATGCACAAGTAGAGTAGATGTCACTGCGTGCAGCGAGTCCCTGCTGGGCAAGTTCGAGGACTGGAGTGTGGACAGAAGTCTCATAACATCCGATCACAACGCAATAACCTTCTCGCTGCGCCTGGAGAAGGCCCTAGAATCACTAAGGGTAATTACCACGCGCAAGTACAACACCAAGAAGGCAAAGTGGTCAGACTTCTCGACATGCTTCAAATCCGGCCTAGCAGAAAAAGCCATCAGCCCCTGCAGAGTGAAAGCGGTTACGAGTCCAGAAGATTTGGAAGCCATTCTAACAACCTACATACTCAACATCCAGGAATCGTGTGAGAGCTCGATTCCGAAGGTAGGAACATGGAAAGGCGACTCAAAACCCCCTTGGTGGTCCAAGTCTCTCGAACTTCTCAAAAGAGAAGTCCTCAAAAAGAAGAGACGAATACGGAACGCCGCCCCTAGTCGGAGACAGTTCGTTTTAGATGAATATGTCCAGGCCAAAACAGAGTACGCTCTCCAAGCCACAGAAGCTCAGACCAAAAGTTGGAAAGAGTTTTGCTCGACACAGGAACACGAGAGCATGTGGGACGGAATCTACAGAGTACTTAGGAAAACAGCCAGAAAGAAAGAAGATACACTCCTACGGGATGCCGGAGGCAATACTTTGAGCCCCGAAGAATCGGCGGAACTTCTGGCTAAGACCTTCTATCCTGATGACTCTGTGGAATCTGAACAGCTACACCACACGCACATCAGGGAACTTACGGATGGGCTGGCACCGGTGGAGATAGAAGAACTGTCCGCTGACGATCCACCTTTCACATCTGCGGAGCTGGACATGGTCCTCAAAGGATTGAATCCAAAGAAAGCCCCCGGACCGGATGGATTAACAGCGGATATCTGCATAGCGGCTATAAATTGTAACAGGGAAGTATTTCTGGAGCTGGCGAACAAATGTTTATCGCTAGCTTACTTCCCCAAGCAATGGAAGCTCGCCCACGTGTGCATACTCCGAAAGCCGGCCAAGGAAGACTACACCGATCCTAAGTCCCACAGACCAATCGGCCTGTTGTCTGTCCCTGGAAAGATCGTCGAAAAACTCTTGGTTGGAAGGTTGCAGTGGCATATCCTCCCCACCCTCAACGCCAAACAATATGGGTTCATGCCACAGCGCGGAACAGAGGACGCCCTCTATGACTTAATGGAACATGTACGATCGGAAGTAAGAGACAAAAAGATCGTTCTTATGATATCCTTGGACATAGAGGGTGCCTTCGACAACGCGTGGTGGCCGGCACTCAAGCACCAGATGATCTCAAAACGTTGCCCCAAAAACATATACGCCCTGGTAGCCTCTTACCTAGAAGACCGTAAGATCCAGGTAAATTACGCCAGAGCGTCTAGCGAAAAGGGAACCACGAAGGGTTGTGTCCAAGGATCTATCGGCGGACCCACCTTCTGGAACCTTATCCTGGATGCATTACTCCATAAACTGGCTGATCAAGGAACCTACTGTCAGGCCTTTGCGGACGATGTGGTCCTGATATTCTCTGGGCACGTAGTCGAGACCCTGCAACAGACAGCAAACTCAGTTCTGGAATCCGTGGTGGAATGGGGATCTCAAAATAAGCTACGTTTTGCCTCGCACAAGACCAATGCGATGGTAATAACGAAAAAGCTTAAGTATGATCCCCCGGTAATCCATATGGCAGGAACCAGACTGAATCTCGTCGAAGAGATCAAACTGTTGGGTTTAACGATCGACCGCAAACTCACGTTCAACGCGCATGTGGCCGCCACCATTAAGAAAACAGCGGACATATATAAACAGCTTGCATGCGCAGCTAAGGTAACGTGGGGACTAAACAGAGAAATAATCAGGACCATATATGTGTCGGTGATAGAGCCAATCGTGCTGTATGCCGCAAGTGCGTGGTCCCCCTCTGCGGACAAGCTAATGACTCGGAATCAGCTTGACGCTTTGCAGAGGGGCTTCGCCCAAAAGATATGTAAGGCGCACCGCACGGTGTCTCTGACATCGGCATTAGTCCTATCAGGTCTTCTGCCCCTTGATCTAAGGATACAAGAGGCTGCGAAATTTTTCAAAATTAAAAAGGGCCACTCAGAGGACTATCTCCCTCCCGGAAGAGAGGTGGAATGCAAGGTAGGCTTTTTGGAAAAACCCCACCCATCACTACTCACAACAACCAAGTACGAGCGCCTAGAAACAATGGACCCCGAAACCCTCGAAAACCTCCACGTTGTCGGACCTCAAATCTATACCGACGGTAGCAAAATAGAAGGAAAAGTTGGTGCTGCCCTAACGTGGTGGGAGGATGAAAGGGAGTCCAGGTATTCCACCTTTCGCCTGGAACCACACAACACCGTCTTCCAATCGGAACTCTACGCTCTCTTCAGAGCCGTTAAGATGGTGAGAAAGAGCAAAAAGGCCTTGGTAAATATTCTGAGCGACTCAAGATCATCGCTCGATTTACTGAGAAGCCCTACAGTCTCTCACCCTCTGGTCATGGAGATCAAGAGCCTAGTAAGAGAAATCCGAAGCGAAAACAGGGAAGTCAGATTCTTCTGGCTGAGAGCCCACGTCGGCACTCCAGGCAACGAGAGGGCAGATGAATTGGCAAAGAAAGCAGCCTTGACCAAAAAGACGGCACCAGACTACAGCAAAGTCCCATTGTCGTATGTCAAAGCGGAAATACGAAAAGAAACGGTCCAAAAGTGGCAGGTGCGCTATGAATCCTCCAGCACCGGCTCGGTCACAAAGACATTTTTGCCAGACGTCAGATCAGCAAGACGCATTCTAAGGGACATGAATTTAACACCCACACACGTCCAGGCAATGACCGGCCATGGAGGCTTTGCTGCGTACCTACACCGATTTAAGCTAAAAGACAGCCCCTCATGCCCATGCGATCCCGAATGCGATGAATCGATAATACACATACTATGCGAGTGTCCAAGGTTTGGTCTGGAAAGGATGGAACTGGAAGTAAGAATCCAGACTACACTAATTCCATCAAATTTTCCGAAGATCATGGAAAACAAAGAATCCAACACCTACTTTTGGGCATTCGCATGTAAAGTTGTTCAATTCGTTGCAGCCACGAACAAAACCTGCAAACCGTCCGTAATCACCCCAGCACCGTCGCAAGGATCCAGTACGACTCCCCAACCGAATTCTCCATCAGGAAACCACCTCACAAGTGAAGAGCAGATTAATTCTCTTATGAGACACGGAGAGAGTGGCACACCTGGCATAAAAATTCGTGGAGTCGCACTCTTCATGGATAATGAAAGAGAAAAACTGGGTCTTAGTTTCTGTAATGCAACCGGAACGGGAAAGGTTACTATCTCCCCGGGAATTGCCGCACTTCTGAACGGAAATACCTCCAAAACGAGCATAAAACGCGCAACATACAGCGCGCTACCTGAGTTGACCGTGGCCGGCGCGGGCTGTCGACTAATGCGAACACAAAATAAGGTGATCGCTCTTTTTGACAGCAACGCGCAAAGCACGAGGTTTGCCCTGGTTAGCTCACTGCTCACCAAGTTTAGAAGCGCGTGTTCGAACGCAGCGGTTATCATTAGCATCGATTCCATGACGGTGGGTCCAGAAAAGGGTAGGGTCCAGGACTATCTCGGGTGTATACACGCCACCGAACAACATCGGGTGGTTGTATACGAGGACAGGGGCGAAAACCTCAGTTTCCTCTTGCCTGGGGGCACCGGCTCTGGTACCGACAGGACTACATCCACCGTCATGCACTCGGAAGCAGTGAGTGGCTCGGAACGCCTACAGAATAAAAGGGCAGAGGAGGAGCGTCTACTAAAAAAGATGGGAATGCACCGGCAGTCACTTCAAGGAGCTGGACTGGATGTGGCGATCAGCGCGCTGAACGCTTCAGTAACCAACGTCCCATGTGACCCGAAAACGATGGCCGAAAGAGTTTCTGCAGCAATGTCAATGCAACGTATTGAATCTGCTGTAGAGACTTTTACAAGAAGCGACCCGGGAATGACTCCACGAGAAACCCGCAAAACCCGCACCAAAGCGGATAAGGGTTTAGTGGAACCACCCCGGCTCAGGCAGGCCACAACCACCCTGGATCACATGGTGAATGCTTTCCTTGAGTTTCAGGGTGTCCTTAAAGCAAATAAGGTCATCAACACCAAGACCTGCGAGGACATCCTGCAAATATACAACCGAGGGAGCACGGGACTACTGAGTGTCAAGCTTGAAGAAGCGCAGGCAACCATCTATGACAATGAAAGGGGAACGGTCATAGCGGGTGCCCCAATGATACGACACATGGTCGCTTATAACTCCAGCAGTGGGTTTGTCGCACTGGATGAAGAAGACTCACTACTTTCCACCAAAATCAGGTATCAAGCCCCAGAAATGGATCCCATAGTGGTCACAACACGGGAAACAAAGGTGATGTTAGACGACAGGGTGTTGGAAATGGCGGAAAAAATCGCCAAAGACCCTGCAGGAAACGAAACCTTTGCAAACTGGGAAGTTCCACACTTCACATGGGTTAACGGAGTACCTGGCTGTGGAAAAACAACTTGGATTTTGTCTCAGTGCGACATAACTCAGGATGTGATAGTCACCCAGACTATTGAAGCGGCTAAAGATCTTAGAGACAAGCTGGTGACCAACTCAAAGTCCCACCTACGCACAAGAGTGCGCACCCTGGCTTCTGTATTGGTGAACGGCGTGGGTGCTTCGGGAAAGAAGAAAGAATCGTGCAAACGCATATTCTTTGATGAAGCTCCCATGAGTCACTTCGGCGCCATAGTTATGGCGACACAGATGTCGGGGGCCGGAGAAATACTCTTGGTAGGCGACGTAAACCAGCTTCCCTACATAGACCGACAGTGTCATTTTGATATGTATTACAACCGCCCAAATCTGGTAACGAGCATCAGTCTTGAGCTATTGTGCACACACAGGAACCCGATGGATGTGTCATACGCCCTAAGCGAGGTGTACAATGGCACATATTCATCCAAAACGCAGGTGCGCTCCCTGAAGCTGGGAAAGTATACGAATGCGCTAATACCCAGAGACCTTCCAAGCACACTATTCCTCGTGCACACCCAGGCCGAAAAGGAGTCCCTTGGAGGCCAAGGCTATGGGAAAGGGAAAGGGTCACGCATTCTTACTATCCACGAAGCACAGGGACTTACTTACGCTAAGGTGATTATCGTGCGCACAACGGCAAGCAGATCGCACTTACACAACAGCATACCGCATGCAGTGGTGGCATTATCGCGTCATACAGAAAGCTGCATCTACTATTCAGATGACAGTGGGGACGCGATTGCCGCCTTTGTAAAGCGAGCAGAAGGTGTGACAGATGCCCAGATCAGCGAGTACAACTTCAAAATGGCAGTGCAAGACCGGAATACCGCGGTGACGAACCAGCCGATATAACAACCAAGATAGCGAAAAATGGACCGATTTTGGCGGCTTCTGAAGTGGGAATATTGATTTAAATGTAGAGTAATAAATCTGATTTAAGAACAGTAATAAGAAATTTGAATATTGTAAAATAAAGGAAATTAAATTAAATTGTGTACTAACCCTCGAAACAGCTCTCTCGTCTAGAATAAAATTAACATAGATACCTAAAAGGATATGGCATGTTTGTAATTAAGTAATTAAAAATATGAAAATTTGTTGTGTATTTATTCTGTATTTTGCATGTATAAATGAAAAAAAAAAAAAAAAAAAAAAAAAAAAAAAAAAGGGTCATAAAAAACGAAAAAGCATGAGAAGAAAAATAAATAAATAAATAAATAAAAATAAAATAAAAATGTAATGATATGAATACTAAAAAAAAAAAAAAAAAAAAAAAAGAAAGAATTATATTTATTAAAATAAAAAAGTGCATAAATTAACAAAGTAGTATTAGATCATATTTAGATCATAGATATGTTTAGATCATAAGAAACGATAAAAGATAAAAAATAAAAATAAAGAGAGAGTTGTTTCGAAACCCCCATCCCCTATCCCGGAAAATAAAACGGGAAAGCGATTAAACTTTTCAACGCAAAAAATAAAATTATAAAAGCAAACAAAAGCATTTGGCTCAGCCTATGGAAAACCAGAGATATAATATAAAAAAAACCTAACCTAACCTAACCTAACCTAACCTAACCTAACCTAACCTAACCTAACCTAACCTAACCTAACCTAACCTAACCTAACCTAACCTAACCTAACCTAACCTAACCTAACCTAACCTAACCTAACCTAACCTAACCTAACAAGAGACAAAAAGATCGTTCTTATGATATCCTTGGACATAGAGGGTGCCTTCGACAACGCGTGGTGGCCGGCACTCAAGCACCAGATGATCTCAAAACGTTGCCCCAAAAACATATACGCCCTGGTAGCCTCTTACCTAGAAGACCGTAAGATCCAGGTAAATTACGCCAGAGCGTCTAGCGAAAAGGGAACCACGAAGGGTTGTGTCCAAGGATCTATCGGCGGACCCACCTTCTGGAACCTTATCCTGGATGCATTACTCCATAAACTGGCTGATCAAGGAACCTACTGTCAGGCCTTTGCGGACGATGTGGTCCTGATATTCTCTGGGCACGTAGTCGAGACCCTGCAACAGACAGCAAACTCAGTTCTGGAATCCGTGGTGGAATGGGGATCTCAAAATAAGCTACGTTTTGCCTCGCACAAGACCAATGCGATGGTAATAACGAAAAAGCTTAAGTATGATCCCCCGGTAATCCATATGGCAGGAACCAGACTGAATCTCGTCGAAGAGATCAAACTGTTGGGTTTAACGATCGACCGCAAACTCACGTTCAACGCGCATGTGGCCGCCACCATTAAGAAGACAGCGGACATATATAAACAGCTTGCATGCGCAGCTAAGGTAACGTGGGGACTAAACAGAGAAATAATCAGGACCATATATGTGTCGGTGATAGAGCCAATCGTGCTGTATGCCGCAAGTGCGTGGTCCCCCTCTGCGGACAAGCTAATGACTCGGAATCAGCTTGACGCTTTGCAGAGGGGCTTCGCCCAAAAGATATGTAAGGCGCACCGCACGGTGTCTCTGACATCGGCATTAGTCCTATCAGGTCTTCTGCCCCTTGATCTAAGGATACAAGAGGCTGCGAAATTTTTCAAAATTAAAAAGGGCCACTCAGAGGACTATCTCCCTCCCGGAAGAGAGGTGGAATGCAAGGTAGGCTTTTTGGAAAAACCCCACCCATCACTACTCACAACAACCGAGTACGAGCGCCTAGAAACAATGGACCCCGAAACCCTCGAAAACCTCCACGTTGTCGGACCTCAAATCTATACCGACGGTAGCAAAATAGAAGGAAAAGTTGGTGCTGCCCTAACGTGGTGGGAGGATGAAAGGGAGTCCAGGTATTCCACCTTTCGCCTGGAACCACACAACACCGTCTTCCAATCGGAACTCTACGCTCTCTTCAGAGCCGTTAAGATGGTGAGAAAGAGCAAAAAGGCCTTGGTAAATATTCTGAGCGACTCAAGATCATCGCTCGATTTACTGAGAAGCCCTACAGTCTCTCACCCTCTGGTCATGGAGATCAAGAGCCTAGTAAGAGAAATCCGAAGCGAAAACAGGGAAGTCAGATTCTTCTGGCTGAGAGCCCACGTCGGCACTCCAGGCAACGAGAGGGCAGATGAATTGGCAAAGAAAGCAGCCTTGACCAAAAAGACGGCACCAGACTACAGCAAAGTCCCATTGTCGTATGTCAAAGCGGAAATACGAAAAGAAACGGTCCAAAAGTGGCAGGTGCGCTACGAATCCTCCAGCACCGGCTCGGTCACAAAGATATTTTTGCCAGACGTCAGATCAGCAAGACGCATTCTAAGGGACATGAATTTAACACCCACACACGTCCAGGCAATGACCGGCCATGGAGGCTTTGCTGCGTACCTACACCGATTTAAGCTAAAAGACAGCCCCTCATGCCCATGCGATCCCGAATGCGATGAATCGATAATACACATACTATGCGAGTGTCCAAGGTTTGGTCTGGAAAGGATGGAACTGGAAGTAAGAATCCAGACTACACTAATTCCATCAAATTTTCCGAAGATCATGGAAAACAAAGAATCCAACACCTACTTTTGGGCATTCGCATGTAAAGTTGTTCAATTCGTTGCAGCCACGAACAAAACCTGCAAACCGTCCGTAATCACCCCAGCACCGTCGCAAGGATCCAGTACGACTCCCCAACCGAATTCTCCATCAGGAAACCACCTCACAAGTGAAGAGCAGATTAATTCTCTTATGAGACACGGAGAGAGTGGCACACCTGGCATAAAAATTCGTGGAGTCGCACTCTTCATGGATAATGAAAGAGAAAAACTGGGTCTTAGTTTCTGTAATGCAACCGGAACGGGAAAGGTTACTATCTCCCCGGGAATTGCCGCACTTCTGAACGGAAATACCTCCAAAACGAGCATAAAACGCGCAACATACAGCGCGCTACCTGAGTTGACCGTGGCCGGCGCGGGCTGTCGACTAATGCGAACACAAAATAAGGTGATCGCTCTTTTTGACAGCAACGCGCAAAGCACGAGGTTTGCCCTGGTTAGCTCACTGCTCACCAAGTTTAGAAGCGCGTGTTCGAACGCAGCGGTTATCATTAGCATCGATTCCATGACGGTGGGTCCAGAAAAGGGTAGGGTCCAGGACTATCTCGGGTGTATACACGCCACCGAACAACATCGGGTGGTTGTATACGAGGACAGGGGCGAAAACCTCAGTTTCCTCTTGCCTGGGGGCACCGGCTCTGGTACCGACAGGACTACATCCACCGTCATGCACTCGGAAGCAGTGAGTGGCTCGGAACGCCTACAGAATAAAAGGGCAGAGGAGGAGCGTCTACTAAAAAAGATGGGAATGCACCGGCAGTCACTTCAAGGAGCTGGACTGGATGTGGCGATCAGCGCGCTGAACGCTTCAGTAACCAACGTCCCATGTGACCCGAAAACGATGGCCGAAAGAGTTTCTGCAGCAATGTCAATGCAACGTATTGAATCTGCTGTAGAGACTTTTACAAGAAGCGACCCGGGAATGACTCCACGAGAAACCCGCAAAACCCGCACCAAAGCGGATAAGGGTTTAGTGGAACCACCCCGGCTCAGGCAGGCCACAACCATCCTGGATCACATGGTGAATGCTTTCCTTGAGTTTCAGGGTGTCCTTAAAGCAAATAAGGTCATCAACACCAAGACCTGCGAGGACATCCTGCAAATATACAACCGAGGGAGCACGGGACTACTGAGTGTCAAGCTTGAAGAAGCGCAGGCAACCATCTATGACAACGAAAGGGGAACGGCCATAGCGGGTGCCCCAATGATACGACACATGGTCGCTTATAACTCCAGCAGTGGGTTTGTCGCACTGGATGAAGAAGACTCACTACTTTCCACCAAAATCAGGTATCAAGCCCCAGAAATGGATCCCATAGTGGTCACAACACGGGAAACAAAGGTGATGTTAGACGACAGGGTGTTGGAAATGGCGGAAAAAATCGCCAAAGACCCTGCAGGAAACGAAACCTTTGCAAACTGGGAAGTTCCACACTTCACATGGGTTAACGGAGTACCTGGCTGTGGAAAAACAACTTGGATTTTGTCTCAGTGCGACATAACTCAGGATGTGATAGTCACCCAGACTATTGAAGCGGCTAAAGATCTTAGAGACAAGCTGGTGACCAACTCAAAGTCCCACCTACGCACAAGAGTGCGCACCCTGGCTTCTGTATTGGTGAACGGCGTGGGTGCTTCGGGAAAGAAGAAAGAATCGTGCAAACGCATATTCTTTGATGAAGCTCCCATGAGTCACTTCGGCGCCATAGTTATGGCGACACAGATGTCGGGGGCCGGAGAAATACTCTTGGTAGGCGACGTAAACCAGCTTCCCTACATAGACCGACAGTGTCATTTTGATATGTATTACAACCGCCCAAATCTGGTAACGAGCATCAGTCTTGAGCTATTGTGTACACACAGGAACCCGATGGATGTGTCATACGCCCTAAGCGAGGTGTACAATGGCACATATTCATCCAAAACGCAGGTGCGCTCCCTGAAGCTGGGAAAGTATACGAATGCGCTAATACCCAGAGACCTTCCAAGCACACTATTCCTCGTGCACACCCAGGCCGAAAAGGAGTCCCTTGGAGGCCAAGGCTATGGGAAAGGGAAAGGGTCACGCATTCTTACTATCCACGAAGCACAGGGACTTACTTACGCTAAGGTGATTATCGTGCGCACAACGGCAAGCAGATCGCACTTACACAACAGCATACCGCATGCAGTGGTGGCATTATCGCGTCATACAGAAAGCTGCATCTACTATTCAGATGACAGTGGGGACGCGATTGCCGCCTTTGTAAAGCGAGCAGAAGGTGTGACAGATGCCCAGATCAGCGAGTACAACTTCAAAATGGCAGTGCAAGACCGGAATACCGCGGTGACGAACCAGCCGATATAACAACCAAGATAGCGAAAAATGGACCGATTTTGGCGGCTTCTGAAGTGGGAATATTGATTTAAATGTAGAGTAATAAATCTGATTTAAGAACAGTAATAAGAAATTTGAATATTGTAAAATAAAGGAAATTAAATTAAATTAAATTGTGTACTAACCCTCGAAACAGCTCTCTCGTCTAGAATAAAATTAACATAGATACCTAAAAGGATATGGCATGTTTGTAATTAATTAATTAAAAATATGAAAATTTGTTGTGTATTTATTCTGTATTTTGCATGTATAAATGAAAAAAAAAAAAAATAAAAAAAAAAAAAAAAAAAGGGTCATAAAAAACGAAAAAGCATGAGAAGAAAAATAAATAAATAAAAATAAAATAAAAATGTAATGATATGAATAATAAAAAAAAAAAAAAAAAAAAAAAAAAAAAAGAAAGAATTATATTTATTAAAATAAAAAAGTGCATAAATTAACAAAGTAGTATTAGATCATATTTAGATCATAGATATGTTTAGATCATAAGAAACGATAAAAGATAAAAAATAAAAATAAAGAGAGAGTTGTTTCGAAACCCCCATCCCCTATCCCGGAAAATAAAACGGGAAAGCGATTAAACTTTTCAACGCAAAAAATAAAATTATAAAAGCAAACAAAAGCATTTGGCTCAGCCTATGGAAAACCAGAGATATAATATAAAAAAAAAAAAAAAAAAAAAAAAAAAAAAAACCTAACCTAACCTAACCTAACCTAACCACCGAGAACATTGCAGCGGTCCTGCTGAAGGCTGGGGAGCTTAAGTTGGCCGTGCTATCCATTTACCTGGAGGGGGACGAAGATTTAGAACCATATCTTGGCAGAATCCGCTTTGTCTGCTCTAAGATGCAGACCAGTAATGTCATCTTGGCAGGGGACGTCAACGCGTGGAGTCCTTGGTGGGGAAGTGTTTCCGAAGACCACCGAGGAGCTGCCTACAGCTCTTTCCTTAATGAAATGGACTTCCAGATCCTGAATACAGGCGATGTACCTACTTTTGAGGTGTATAGGGGAGGCCGTATGTGTACAAGCAGAGTCGACGTTACGGCCTGCAGCCTCCAGCTCTTGGACAGGATGGGCGGATGGAGAGTTGACAGAGAGCTAATTACATCGGACCATAACGCTGTCACTTACCACGTCCGTCTGGGGAAAGCACTCGAAATCCTGAGACCCCAGACAACACGTGTGTACAACACAAGCAAGACCGATTGGTTGGCTTTCGATCATTCTGTCCGTTCCAGACTAGAAGAGAGCAACCTGACCGCTTTGAGGGTGCAGACCATCGAGACGCCTAGGGAGCTGGAAACATTTCTTGACTCCTACCTAACGGGAATCTCTCAAGCTTGTGAAGAGATCATACCCAAGGTGGGAGTCCGAAAGGAAAGACATCCGCTGCCGTGGTGGAGCCCCGCTCTGGAGCGTCTCAAAAGAGACG
Organism: Ypsolopha scabrella; assembly: GCA_910592155.1. Taxonomy (NCBI): domain Eukaryota; kingdom Metazoa; phylum Arthropoda; class Insecta; order Lepidoptera; family Ypsolophidae; genus Ypsolopha; species Ypsolopha scabrella. The sequence goes on from OU342980.1 coordinate 16,924,478, forward strand.
CTGTTACCAAGAAGCGGCGCATCCGGTGTGCAGCGGAACGCAGAAGGCAACACGTCGTTGACACATATCTAGAGGCAAAACAGCGGTATAAAGAGGCGGCGACTGAAGCCCAAAATGCCAGCTGGAAACAGTTTTGCACAAAACAAGACAGAGAGAGCCTATGGGACGGTGTCTACAGGGTCATTAGGAGAACTGTGAAAAGACAGGAGGACCAGTTACTCTGCGACTCAAATGGTACTCTTAGCCCAGAGGAGTCGGCCAAGAAACTGGCCCTTACGTTCTTCCCCGACGACCAGGTCGACACCGAATCCGCGGGCCAACGCCAGACACGCGCCATTTTGGAAGTGCCAGACCCCAACTCACCCTCGCCGCGCATGCCAGCTGCTTGTGATTTTTCTACAAACAGCCGATACATGCGCATTAAAAGTGAGTTTGTTATCTATGATAACGCCTAGCAGGCGGATTTCCTGCACAAGCGGCAATTGCACTCCGGCCATGTTAATGACTGGGGGCTCAAATTTCAGCTTCCGCGTTAATACCATCGCAAAAGTTTTTTGCGGTGCGAAGTTCAGCTTATTTTTGAGCCCCCAATCCAGGACCTTCTGGAGGGCCGCATTGGCTCTCGCCTGCAGGGGGGCCGTAGTGAGCCCAGAGAACACCAGGACGACATCATCTGCGTATGCTTGGCAGTGTACCCCATCCTGCTCAAGGTCTGTGAGCAGGGTGTTGAGAATCAGGTTCCAGAATAGGGGGCCCGCTATTGAACCTTGGACACATCCCTTGCTGGTTCCCTTTTCCCAACTTTCCCTCGCATAGTGTATTTTGACCTTACGGTCCTCCAGGTATGAGGCTACAAGTCCGTAAATATTTGCAGGGCATTTATGGGCGAGGAGTTGGACTTTCAGAGCCGGCCACCAAGCATTATCGAAGGCTCCCTCTATATCCAGCGAGACCATGAGTACGATCTTCCTAAGTTGTATTTCAGATCGTACGTGTCCCACTAGATCGTAGAGGGAGTCCTCGGTGCTTTTTTGTGGCATGAAACCATACTGACTGCTGCTGAGTGAAGGTATTGTATGCCATCTTATACGGGATACTAGAAGCTTTTCGACAGTTTTGCCCATGACAGGTAAGAGTCCAATTGGCCTATGTGCCTTCGGATTAGTGTAGTCCTCCTTTCCAGGTTTCCGGAGTATACATACGTGAGCGGACTTCCAACTAACCGGAAAGTGTCCTAAAGCCAGACATTTGTTGGCAATAGCAAGGAACACTTCCCGGTCACAACGGATTGCCCGTTCACATATATCCGCCGTCCACCCATCCGGGCCCGGGGCCTTCTTTGGGTTGAGAGATCTCAGCACCACCTCAAGCTCGGCACCGGTAAAGGGTGGATCGTTAGGTCTTAATTGGTCCTGGAGTTGGTGGACTGGCACTTCCGAAATGGCGCGTGTCTGGCGTTGGCCCGCGGATTCGGTGTCGACCTGGTCGTCGGGGAAGAACGTAAGGGCCAGTTTCTTGGCCGACTCCTCTGGGCTAAGAGTACCATTTGAGTCGCAGAGTAACTGGTCCTCCTGTCTTTTCACAGTTCTCCTAATGACCCTGTAGACACCGTCCCATAGGCTCTCTCTGTCTTGTTTTGTGCAAAACTGTTTCCAGCTGGCATTTTGGGCTTCAGTCGCCGCCTCTTTATACCGCTGTTTTGCCTCTAGATATGTGTCAACGACGTGTTGCCTTCTGCGTTCCGCTGCACACCGGATGCGCCGCTTCTTGGTAACAGCGTCTCTTTTGAGACGCTCCAGAGCGGGGCTCCACCACGGCAGCGGATGTCTTTCCTTTCGGACTCCCACCTTGGGTATGATCTCTTCACAAGCTTGAGAGATTCCCGTTAGGTAGGAGTCAAGAAATGTTTCCAGCTCCCTAGGCGTCTCGATGGTCTGCACCCTCAAAGCGGTCAGGTTGCTCTCTTCTAGTCTGGAACGGACAGAATGATCGAAAGCCAACCAATCGGTCTTGCTTGTGTTGTACACACGTGTTGTCTGGGGTCTCAGGATTTCGAGTGCTTTCCCCAGACGTACGTGGTAAGTGACAGCGTTATGGTCCGATGTAATTAGCTCTCTGTCAACTCTCCATCCGCCCATCCTGTCCAAGAGCTGGAGGCTGCAGGCCGTAACGTCGACTCTGCTTGTACACATACGGCCTCCCCTATACACCTCAAAAGTAGGTACATCGCCTGTATTCAGGATCTGGAAGTCCATTTCATTAAGGAAAGAGCTGTAGGCAGCTCCTCGGTGGTCTTCGGAAACACTTCCCCACCAAGGACTCCACGCGTTGACGTCCCCTGCCAAGATGACATTACTGGTCTGCATCTTAGAGCAGACAAAGCGGATTCTGCCAAGATATGGTTCTAAATCTTCGTCCCCCTCCAGGTAAATGGATAGCACGGCCAACTTAAGCTCCCCAGCCTTCAGCAGGACCGCTGCAATGTTCTCGGTGGTTAGGTTAGGTTAGGTTAGGTTAGGTTAGGTTAGGTTAGGTTAGGTTTTTTTTTTTTTTTTTTTTTTTTTTTTTCTAAATGAAAGATGTTCTACGGACAAATATAAATCGTCCGTACTTTTTTTAAGTTAGTTTAATTTATTAAAGTTTCATTAGTACCATTTTTCTTTATCGCTCCTTAAAAACAAATTTAAATTCATCTTTAGTAGGAAGACTCTATAGTATACATATACTTAATAATTATATATATCTAGTTATACATGGCTGGGAAAGGTTTTTTTTTTTTTTTTTTTTTTTTCTTTTTTTTTCTTTTTTTTTTCGTTTATTTTTTTGGTGTTTTGCTTTTTTTAATTTATTTGCTTTTTTATTTATCCATTATAAAGCTGTGGGTTTTTTTATTTTTATTTTTTTTTTTTTTTCTTCTTTTTTTTATATAATATTCTTATTTACTACATGCAATGTATAAAAAACAAATATATACTACAAATTTTTCACACAATTAAGATTTAATTATTCATTAATATACATTTAATCTGAGAGACATTTGAAATACAAAAAAAAAATATTAATTTTATTAATGGACGCTAAGCCATCCATGACTCAGACGAGTGAAGTACCGCCTGTGCCACCCCTCAGCATTGCGTCCACAACTGACATGTCCCGGTTTCTCCACGCCATCTTGATGTTATATTCCTTTATGTTACCGGTCTCGGCTGCCAGGGCGTTCATTATTAGGCGTACTATCGCGTCATTCTCGCGGCGAGCTGTGTAGTATACACAGCTGCCGGTATGCCTGGACACCGCCACGACCGCGTGATGGACACTGCTGTGCAGCTGCTGGTTGACTTTAGCAGTTCTGATTATCACCACTCTCTCCCACGTAAGTCCCTGAGCTTCATGGATTGTGTGGAGACGCGATCCTTGTTGCTTCCCGTAACCCATGCTTTTGAGGAGTTCCTTTTCAGCCTGGGTGTGAACAAGGTAGAGCGTGTTGGGCTCGCTTTTAGGGAGTCGCGTCTCTTCGTATGTTTCCAGTGTCAGGGACCGTGTTTGAGCCTTGGACGAGTATATGCCACTGTAGATCTCCCTTAGGGCATATGCAACGTCCATGGGGTTTCGATGTGTGCACAGAAGTTGTTTTGTTGGTTAGGTTAGGTTAGGTTAGGTTAGGTTAGGTTAGGTTAGGTTAGGTTAGGTTAGGTTAGGTTAGGTTTTTTTTTTTTTTTTTTTTTTATATTATATCTCTGGTTTTCCATAGGCTGAGCCAAATGCTTTTGTTTGCTTTTATAATTTTATTTTTTGCGTTGAAAAGTTTAATCGCTTTCCCGTTTTATTTTCCGGGATAGGGGATGGGGGTTTCGAAACAACTCTCTCTTTATTTTTATTTTTTATCTTTTATCGTTTCTTATGATCTAAACATATCTATGATCTAAATATGATCTAATACTACTTTGTTAATTTATGCACTTTTTTATTTTAATAAATATAATTCTTTCTTTTTTTTTTTTTTTTTTTTTTATTCATATCATTACATTTTTATTTTATTTTTATTTATTTATTCATTTATTTATTTATTTTTCTTCTCATGCTTTTTCGTTTTTTATGACCCTTTTTTTTTTTTTTTTTTCATTTATACATGCAAAATACAGAATAAATACACAACAAATTTTCATATTTTTAATTACTTAATTACAAACATGCCATATCCTTTTAGGTATCTATGTTAATTTTATTCTAGACGAGAGAGCTGTTTCGAGGGTTAGTACACAATTTAATTTAATTTAATTTCCTTTATTTTACAATATTCAAATTTCTTATTACTGTTCTTAAATCAGATTTATTACTCTACATTTAAATCAATATTCCCACTTCAGAAGCCGCCAAAATCGGTCCATTTTTCGCTATCTTGGTTGTTATATCGGCTGGTTCGTCACCGCGGTATTCCGGTCTTGCACTGCCATTTTGAAGTTGTACTCGCTGATCTGGGCATCTGTCACACCTTCTGCTCGCTTTACAAAGGCGGCAATCGCGTCCCCACTGTCATCTGAATAGTAGATGCAGCTTTCTGTATGACGCGATAATGCCACCACTGCATGCGGTATGCTGTTGTGTAAGTGCGATCTGCTTGCCGTTGTGCGCACGATAATCACCTTAGCGTAAGTAAGTCCCTGTGCTTCGTGGATAGTAAGAATGCGTGACCCTTTCCCTTTCCCATAGCCTTGGCCTCCAAGGGACTCCTTTTCGGCCTGGGTGTGCACGAGGAATAGTGTGCTTGGAAGGTCTCTGGGTATTAGCGCATTCGTATACTTTCCCAGCTTCAGGGAGCGCACCTGCGTTTTGGATGAATATGTGCCATTGTACACCTCGCTTAGGGCGTATGACACATCCATCGGGTTCCTGTGTGTGCACAATAGCTCAAGACTGATGCTCGTTACCAGATTTGGGCGGTTGTAATACATATCAAAATGACACTGTCGGTCTATGTAGGGAAGCTGGTTTACGTCGCCTACCAAGAGTATTTCTCCGGCCCCCGACATCTGTGTCGCCATAACTATGGCGCCGAAGTGACTCATGGGAGCTTCATCAAAGAATATGCGTTTGCACGATTCTTTCTTCTTTCCCGAAGCACCCACGCCGTTCACCAATACAGAAGCCAGGGTGCGCACTCTTGTGCGTAGGTGGGACTTTGAGTTGGTCACCAGCTTGTCTCTAAGATCTTTAGCCGCTTCAATAGTCTGGGTGACTATCACATCCTGAGTTATGTCGCACTGAGACAAAATCCAAGTTGTTTTTCCACAGCCAGGTACTCCGTTAACCCATTTGAAGTGTGGAACTTCCCAGTTTGCAAAGGTTTCGTTTCCTGCAGGGTCTTTAGCGATTTTTTCCGCCATTTCCAACACCCTGTCGTCTAACATCACCTTTGTTTCCCGTGTTGTGACCACTATGGGATCCATTTCTGGGGCTTGATACCTGATTTTGGTGGAAAGTAGTGAGTCTTCTTCATCCAGTGCGACAAACCCACTGCTGGAGTTATAAGCGACCATGTGTCGTATCATTGGGGCACCCGCTATGACCGTTCCCCTTTCATTGTCATAGATGGTTGCCTGCGCTTCTTCAAGCTTGACACTCAGTAGTCCCGTGCTCCCTCGGTTGTATATTTGCAGGATGTCCTCGCAGGTCTTGGTGTTGATGACCTTATTTGCTTTAAGGACACCCTGAAACTCAAGGAAAGCATTCACCATGTGATCCAGGGTGGTTGTGGCCTGCCTGAGCCGGGGTGGTTCCACTAAACCCTTATCCGCTTTGGTGCGGGTTTTGCGGGTTTCTCGTGGAGTCATTCCCGGGTCGCTTCTTGTAAAAGTCTCTACAGCAGATTCAATACGTTGCATTGACATTGCTGCAGAAACTCTTTCGGCCATCGTTTTCAGGTCACATGGGACGTTGGTTACTGAAGCGTTCAGCGCGCTGATCGCCACATCCAGTCCAGCTCCTTGAAGTGACTGCCGGTGCATTCCCATCTTTTTTAGTAGACGCTCCTCCTCTGCCCTTTTATTCTGTAGGCGTTCCGAGCCACTCACTGCTTCCGAGTGCATGACGGTGGATGTAGTCCTGTCGGTACCAGAGCCGGTGCCCCCAGGCAAGAGGAAACTGAGGTTTTCGCCCCTGTCCTCGTATACAACCACCCGATGTTGTTCGGTGGCGTGTATACACCCGAGATAGTCCTGGACCCTACCCTTTTCTGGACCCACCGTCATGGAATCGATGCTAATGATAACCGCTGCGTTCGAACACGCGCTTCTAAACTTGGTGAGCAGTGAGCTAACCAGGGCAAACCTCGTGCTTTGCGCGTTGCTGTCAAAAAGAGCGATCACCTTATTTTGTGTTCGCATTAGTCGACAGCCCGCGCCGGCCACGGTCAACTCAGGTAGCGCGCTGTATGTTGCGCGTTTTATGCTCGTTTTGGAGGTATTTCCGTTCAGAAGTGCGGCAATTCCCGGGGAGATAGTAACCTTTCCCGTTCCGGTTGCATTACAGAAACTAAGACCCAGTTTTTCTCTTTCATTATCCATGAAGAGTGTGACTCCACGAATTTTTATGCCAGGTGTGCCACTCTCTCCGTGTCTCATAAGAGAATTAATCTGCTCTTCACTTGTGAGGTGGTTTCCTGATGGAGAATTCGGTTGGGGAGTCGTACTGGATCCTTGCGACGGTGCTGGGGTGATTACGGACGGTTTGCAGGTTTTGTTCGTGGCTGCAACGAATTGAACAACTTTACATGCGAATGCCCAAAAGTAGGTGTTGGATTCTTTGTTTTCCATGATCTTCGGAAAATTTGATGGAATTAGTGTAGTCTGGATTCTTACTTCCAGTTCCATCCTTTCCAGACCAAACCTTGGACACTCGCATAGTATGTGTATTATCGATTCATCGCATTCGGGATCGCATGGGCATGAGGGGCTGTCTTTTAGCTTAAATCGGTGTAGGTACGCAGCAAAGCCTCCATGGCCGGTCATTGCCTGGACGTGTGTGGGTGTTAAATTCATGTCCCTTAGAATGCGTCTTGCTGATCTGACGTCTGGCAAAAATGTCTTTGTGACCGAGCCGGTGCTGGAGGATTCGTAGCGCACCTGCCACTTTTGGACCGTTTCTTTTCGTATTTCCGCTTTGACATACGACAATGGGACTTTGCTGTAGTCTGGTGCCGTCTTTTTGGTCAAGGCTGCTTTCTTTGCCAATTCATCTGCCCTCTCGTTGCCTGGAGTGCCGACGTGGGCTCTCAGCCAGAAGAATCTGACTTCCCTGTTTTCGCTTCGGATTTCTCTTACTAGGCTCTTGATCTCCATGACCAGAGGGTGAGAGACTGTAGGGCTTCTCAGTAAATCGAGCGATGATCTTGAGTCGCTCAGAATATTTACCAAGGCCTTTTTGCTCTTTCTCACCATCTTAACGGCTCTGAAGAGAGCGTAGAGTTCCGATTGGAAGACGGTGTTGTGTGGTTCCAGGCGAAAGGTGGAATACCTGGACTCCCTTTCATCCTCCCACCACGTTAGGGCAGCACCAACTTTTCCTTCTATTTTGCTACCGTCGGTATAGATTTGAGGTCCGACAACGTGGAGGTTTTCGAGGGTTTCGGGGTCCATTGTTTCTAGGCGCTCGTACTCGGTTGTTGTGAGTAGTGATGGGTGGGGTTTTTCCAAAAAGCCTACCTTGCATTCCACCTCTCTTCCGGGAGGGAGATAGTCCTCTGAGTGGCCCTTTTTAATTTTGAAAAATTTCGCAGCCTCTTGTATCCTTAGATCAAGGGGCAGAAGACCTGATAGGACTAATGCCGATGTCAGAGACACCGTGCGGTGCGCCTTACATATCTTTTGGGCGAAGCCCCTCTGCAAAGCGTCAAGCTGATTCCGAGTCATTAGCTTGTCCGCAGAGGGGGACCACGCACTTGCGGCATACAGCACGATTGGCTCTATCACCGACACATATATGGTCCTGATTATTTCTCTGTTTAGTCCCCACGTTACCTTAGCTGCGCATGCAAGCTGTTTATATATGTCCGCTGTTTTCTTAATGGTGGCGGCCACATGCGCGTTGAACGTGAGTTTGCGGTCGATCGTTAAACCCAACAGTTTGATCTCTTCGACGAGATTCAGTCTGGTTCCTGCCATATGGATTACCGGGGGATCATACTTAAGCTTTTTCGTTATTACCATCGCATTGGTCTTGTGCGAGGCAAAACGTAGCTTATTTTGAGATCCCCATTCCACCACGGATTCCAGAACTGAGTTTGCTGTCTGTTGCAGGGTCTCGACTACGTGCCCAGAGAATATCAGGACCACATCGTCCGCAAAGGCCTGACAGTAGGTTCCTTGATCAGCCAGTTTATGGAGTAATGCATCCAGGATAAGGTTCCAGAAGGTGGGTCCGCCGATAGATCCTTGGACACAACCCTTCGTGGTTCCCTTTTCGCTAGACGCTCTGGCGTAATTTACCTGGATCTTACGGTCTTCTAGGTAAGAGGCTACCAGGGCGTATATGTTTTTGGGGCAACGTTTTGAGATCATCTGGTGCTTGAGTGCCGGCCACCACGCGTTGTCGAAGGCACCCTCTATGTCCAAGGATATCATAAGAACGATCTTTTTGTCTCTTACTTCCGATCGTACATGTTCCATTAAGTCATAGAGGGCGTCCTCTGTTCCGCGCTGTGGCATGAACCCATATTGTTTGGCGTTGAGGGTGGGGAGGATATGCCACTGCAACCTTCCAACCAAGAGTTTTTCGACGATCTTTCCAGGGACAGACAACAGGCCGATTGGTCTGTGGGACTTAGGATCGGTGTAGTCTTCCTTGGCCGGCTTTCGGAGTATGCACACGTGGGCGAGCTTCCATTGCTTGGGGAAGTAAGCTAGCGATAAACATTTGTTCGCCAGCTCCAGAAATACTTCCCTGTTACAATTTATAGCCGCTATGCAGATATCCGCTGTTAATCCATCCGGTCCGGGGGCTTTCTTTGGATTCAATCCTTTGAGGACCATGTCCAGCTCCGCAGATGTGAAAGGTGGATCGTCAGCGGACAGTTCTTCTATCTCCACCGGTGCCAGCCCATCCGTAAGTTCCCTGATGTGCGTGTGGTGTAGCTGTTCAGATTCCACAGAGTCATCAGGATAGAAGGTCTTAGCCAGAAGTTCCGCCGATTCTTCGGGGCTCAAAGTATTGCCTCCGGCATCCCGTAGGAGTGTATCTTCTTTCTTTCTGGCTGTTTTCCTAAGTACTCTGTAGATTCCGTCCCACATGCTCTCGTGTTCCTGTGTCGAGCAAAACTCTTTCCAACTTTTGGTCTGAGCTTCTGTGGCTTGGAGAGCGTACTCTGTTTTGGCCTGGACATATTCATCTAAAACGAACTGTCTCCGACTAGGGGCGGCGTTCCGTATTCGTCTCTTCTTTTTGAGGACTTCTCTTTTGAGAAGTTCGAGAGACTTGGACCACCAAGGGGGTTTTGAGTCGCCTTTCCATGTTCCTACCTTCGGAATCGAGCTCTCACACGATTCCTGGATGTTGAGTATGTAGGTTGTTAGAATGGCTTCCAAATCTTCTGGACTCGTAACCGCTTTCACTCTGCAGGGGCTGATGGCTTTTTCTGCTAGGCCGGATTTGAAGCATGTCGAGAAGTCTGACCACTTTGCCTTCTTGGTGTTGTACTTGCGCGTGGTAATTACCCTTAGTTATTCTAGGGCCTTCTCCAGGCGCAGCGAGAAGGTTATTGCGTTGTGATCGGATGTTATGAGACTTCTGTCCACACTCCAGTCCTCGAACTTGCCCAGCAGGGACTCGCTGCACGCAGTGACATCTACTCTACTTGTGCATAGCGTGTCTCCCCTGTAGGTCTCGAAAGTCGGTACTTGACCCGTGTTAAGTATTTGGAAGTTCATTTCGTTCAGGAAGGCGTTATACTCTTCTCCTCGGTGGTCTGTGGACTTGCTGCCCCACCAGATATTCCAGGCATTTGTGTCTCCAGCCAGCAAAATGTTGTTCGTGCGGAGCTTTTCACAGATCTTTTTTATCTTCTTGATGTCTTCTTCTATGTCTTCTCCTCCTTCCAGGTAGACAGATATGAGCCCTAGCGTTTGCGTTCCGGTTTTTATAGTGGCTGCTGCAATGTTCTCAGATACCAGCTGAGGATCGTGTATGACCTCAAGCTGATCTCCGAATACCACTATTGCTGCCTTTACCGGTTTTTGGCGGTTTAATGTACACTGGATGACTTGTGTGCCCGGGTACTGTTTCATAACACCTGTGCTACCCACGTAGGGTTCTTGCACTAGTGCTACGGAAATTTTTCTGTCCTGGGCCGCCTGGTGTATTTCCGCTGTGGCTATTTTGGCTCTTTGTAAGTTTATTTGTACAAAGTTACACTTTCTTGGTCTGTCCACCTCTGGGAGGGGGGATCTGTTGTTTTCCGCCTGGGTGCCCTTAGCAGTACGATACACGTGACCTCGCTATGCCATCCCACTTCATTCTTTCCTGGCAATCGATGCTAAGAGCATTGTGTGCCAGCTCAGGGCTTCCTCTCTTTGCTCTTACACAATTCACGCAGGTCGGAACCTTGCCTTCGGCCCTTGCGGGGCACTCCCTCCAGGTGTGGGCTTCTCCGCAGTGGCTGCAGAGAGTGTTCTGTTCTTTGCATATGGACTTGGTGTGTCCGTATGCAAGACACTTTGTACACTGCACTAAGGGGGAGTAGTCCTCCACTGGTCTTCTCTGCATTCCGATGTATGCTTTCCCAGCCTGCGTAAATCTTTTCCAGATCTCAGGAGAGAGCTCAATGACGGGGTGGCATTCTAGTGAGTTCCTCGCTCGTTTCCTGTATCGTACCTTTATTGTCCTGTCTGCCAGTTCTACACCCTCGAGAAGATGCTTATTTTGTGAGATCATGGATGTTTCTATCTCAGCATCTGTGTGGTAGGCTAGGACGTTTCTGAGGCACACCAAGGGGTTGTGTGGTTTCGGTTCCTGCACGGTGAGCTCTTTATTTCTCTTCTGGACTTGGCTCTTGATCGTTTGGAGGTCCTCTTTGCTGGCGCAATTTAAAACCACCTTCTGATTTTTAGCCTTTCTAACGTTATCCACCCTTACCCCTGTTTGTTTGGGGTCGATGGCTACTCTGATTTTCTCGATCACGTTTTCCCCAGTATGTTTGGGGTCGGTGGATGAGACAATCAAAGTATGATTGGAGCGGGCATGTTGAGGAGGTTTCGCTGCCACCTGAGCGTAGGTGATTGCTGCTGGTGACGGTCTTCTCATCTCCTGCATGCCTTTAGCCAGGGTATCTATGTTTTTGGTGACCTTGACCATTGCCAGCTCCGTGTCCAGATTCGGTGGGGCTGCACATGGTGCCTTCTCCACCGTGTCTCGGACAGCTTTTAGTTCAGCTGACAATTGGTCAAGCCGGTCTTCCATCGGCCGTATGTTGTTGGCCAAGTCCAGAGGTGTGAGCGTGGGTGTTGGTGTTTGTAGTTGTGTGGTTTTTGCTGCTGCTGATGCAATTTCTTGCAGCATGGTTTTTATTTGGACGATATCCTCTTTTATGCTCTCTGTGTGAGGGTTTGTGACAGGAAGTGCAGTTTCTGTCGTTGTTATTGTGGACTCTGAACGGATAGAGGACTTTTTTACCAATGAATCCATCTGCCTCCGCATCATATCTAGCTGGTTGGACATGTTGGTTGTTTGTCTTCCCAGTTCGACAAGATCCTTTTTGACGGTCTCCCATTTGTCCTGGGTACCAATTTGTTTTGGATCTTCCAGTGCATGAGGCTGGATCTTCACCTCTAGAGATTGTAATGTCCCCTTTATTTCCCGAATTCCTTTGAAAGGCTCATCCGTCTCGTAGCCCAACCAGTTTCGAATGGCTTTGGCCTCTTCAAAGGTTCCCGTGATGGTTTCACGAGCGAGGCTGAGTTCTTGAATGAGACTTTGTCTCATTTCTGCCATCTCCTTGGCGTGGGCTCTCTCGACGTTTACGAGCTCCTTGTGGTGTCGGGATCTTTCCTGCTCAAGATTATACTTATGCCTTGATCTTGAGTCGGAAAGGGACAGGCACGTCTCATAAAGGGTAGTTAGCTTCTCTAGTGCCGTTGCCTTGCACTCCCTCTTCATGTTGCCCGCTGCTTCTATCGCTTCTTTCGCTTCCAGGAGGCACTCGTTGGCTAATTTGGTAGCCGCATCCATCTCGACTCCGCTGCCCCTCCTTGACGTGTATAGGAGGCTCTGGCGATTGCATAAGGGCGAGTCTGATTTTGTTGACTCGTCTGTGTCGCTTAGGGATACGGATAGTCGAGGTTCCTTGGGAAGGTGCTCAATGGTCTGCTCCGGTGTCTCTACTGTGACCTTAGGTTTTAGGCCGATCTTTTTGAGAACTTTTTCCCTGAGCGGTACCGGAGTTTTACGGTGCGACGATCCAGCCGAAGATGGCTTTTTGGGCAGTATAGCTGATTTTGAGGACGAGTTTGATGAAGATGATTTTGACGACATTCTGAATTGGTTTATATTTTAACAAATATCAATATTATTTTCTTATATTAACTTAGAGTACCTAAAAATGCTGTGTGTGGGCGGCAGGCGGGGGGGAAAATGTTGCGTATCGGGGTTTGTATCGTGACTTCTGGCAATTATAGTTGTGTGTTCCTTATTCGATTGGAGTAGAAGAGTAGCTGGTGTCTTCTCCAGCTGATAAGAGCAAGCGCTGTGCGTCTGCAGTGACTGGTTCCCGAGTTGTGGCAATCGTAGCAATTTGAGGAGAAGGGGGAGGAATTCCAAAAATCTGTAGGGGCCAAAAAGTTGGACTGGGCCTCCTCTTGCCTCCAGAAGTTTTCCCGGGGCTCTAGCTCCTTAGGGAGCTGAGATAGACCGCGGGGGGGTGAGGTAAAATTTTGCGGGGGGTTGGGGGGGGAAGATTTCGTGGGAGGGCTGAGGGGGTGAGGTAATTTTTTTAGGGGAGGGGGGGTGAAGAAATCCGCTGGGGCCAAAATACTGAGTAGGGCCCCCTGTTGCCTCCCGAAGTTTTCCCGGGGTTCTAGCTCTTCAGGGAGCTGAGATAAGCCGCGGGGGAGTGAAATAAAATTTTTTTTTGCGGGAGGTTGGGGGGGAAGGTTTCGTGGGAAGGCTGAGGGGGTGAGGTAATATTTTGAGGGGAGGGGGGTAAAGAAATCCGCTGGGGCCAAAATACTAGGTTGGGCCCCCTGTTGCCTCCCGAAGTTTTCCCGGGGTTCTAGCTCCTCAGGGAGCTGAGATAGAACGCGGGGGGGTGAGGTAAAATTTTTGCGGGGGGTTGGGGGGGGAAGGTTTCGTGGGAAGGCTGAGGGGGTGAGGTAATATTTTGAGGGGAGGGGGGTAAAGAAATCCGCTGGGGCCAAAATACTAGGTTGGGCCCCCTGTTGCCTCCCGAAGTTTTCCCGGGGTTCTAGCTCCTCAGGGAGCTGAGATAGAACGCGGGGGGGTGAGGCAAAATTTGCGGGGTGTTGGGGGGGGGGGCGGTTTCGTGGGAAGGCTCAGGGGGTGAGGAAATATATTTGAGGGGAGGGGGGATGAAAGAAACTACTTGGGCCAAAATGCTGGGCTGAGCCCCTTGTTGCCTCCTGAAGTTTTCCCCGGGCTCTAGCTCTTAAGGGAGCCAAGATTGACCGCGGGGGGGTGAGGTAAAGGAAGGATTGTCGTGGAGAGGGGAAAATGCTACGAAATACCTGTGCTACGACAACTGGTGTAGCTTCGATTTATCTGCTACGAACTTGGGTCTTCAGCATCAACTGGTCTCTCGATCCTCGGTCGTCAAAGGTGTCTTCAGCTGTGGCTGTCTGCTGGTGTCGTCACTGACACGCGCTGTCTCTGGCACGTGTAGCCTAGATAAGTGGGTCAACGGCTTTTGTATGGGGAGTTTCGGTGCTAATAACTCGGGTTCTCGTAAACGGATCTGGATACTTTTTGATGTTCTAGACAGAGATTGGCAGCAGCTACAGTATAAAATGAGACTTACTGCTGAGGGTCTTCTTGGCTCTGTTCTATAGGGTCCCAAAGTTAAGGGTCTCCAGACCTGGAACCCGTTGACGAATCTTGTTGCCTACACAAATCCTGGTGAGACAAACACTGCTTAAGCACGACACAACACTTTCACTTGAAAATTTTCACTTTAACTATTTTTACGGATTTTTTGTTACGGAGCGACGTGGTTTCTGGTTGGTGTTTGGATTGATACTAGGTTAGGTTAGGTTAGGTTAGGTTAGGTTAGGTTAGGTTAGGTTAGGTTAGGTTAGGTTAGGTTAGGTTAGGTTAGGTTAGGTTAGGTTAGGTTAGGTTAGGTTAGGTTAGGTTAGGTTAGGTTAGGTTAGGTTAGGTTAGGTTAGGTTAGGTTAGGTTAGGTTAGGTTAGGTAAGTCTGTCGAATTACGCCTAGACGCTAATTACGCCTATGATAAAAAAAACCTTATTCTAATATCGCCAAAATGAATCTTAATAGCTACGCACTAAGATTAACACGTATAGTCGCAGTCCCGAACCCCGCCAGCGGCGTTCCCCACCCCGCGAGCCAGTAGCGCACCGACTTTCGGCGTGAGTGGCTGTTGTGACATTTTTACTAACACGTAGCACAATATTTGTGGAGTTTATTTTGTTAATGGGTGAGTTTTGCACGCAAACCTAAGCGCAGTCGTTAAAATAACTATTTTCTCGTCAATAACCAGTTTGTACATTAACATTATGCAAACGGTTATTGATTTTATGTACAATCTTGTTAAAATGTATTACGACGGGTAATAACGCCTGGGCGGTATTACCCGTACCAAATACTACCGTAGGCGTATATAACCATCACGTAGGCGTATATAACCATCACATACGCGTATTTAACCATCATGTGTCGCATCTAACTGCTCGTGTTTATAATTTTTTCATTTGTATAAGTCTGCAAGTAATTTTTCTTATTATTGGTAAAAATGTATAATTGATCCGTTTTAAAACATGATAATGAGCCCCTTAAAATAATAATGTAACATCGTTTTTTAGGTAAAAATGTCAACTTCAAAGAAAAAACGCTGCCTTTGGACACAAAGTGATTTAGAAAAAGCAGTCACTGCTGTTCAAACAGGCAAGCTGTACAGTTATAAAGCAGCTGACATGTATAAGATCCCAAGAAGGACATTGCGGGATTATGTTAAAAGTGGGAAATCTAAACAAGAATTAGGCAGAAAATCAGTATTAAGCAAAGAACGAGAGCAAGATTTTGTGAAACGAATTATTAGATTTGCGGATTTGGGAATCCCACTGACAGCAAAAATGATCCGAAAACAGGCATTTCTGTATTGTGAAAAGTATAACATCCCTAACAATTTTAATACGCAGTTAAGACTTGCTGGACGAGACTGGCTTAAGCTATTTTTAAAAAGAAATCGCGTCGTGGCGAAACGCAAAGCCCAGTTTATGAATCAAGCAAGAGGTCAGAAGCTTAACAAAGCAATCGTTTCACACCATTTCAAAGAAGTTGAAAAACTGTACGACGAACTTGGGATCCATTATAATTCAGAGAGACTGTATACTATGGACGAAAGGGGTTGTCAATTGACCATGCACAAACAACCCTATGTAATTGCCCAGAAAGGAGCAAAAAGAGTACACATACAAGCATCAGAACATTGCGAAAACGTTACCATCGTGGGTTGTGTAAATGCGGCGGGTAATCCCATACCTCCAATGATTATATTTAAAGGTGTTCGAAGGAAGCCTGAGCTGGAAGCCAATTTGCCTCCAGGTACAATAGTCAGAATGGCCCCTAAGGGCAGTATGACTTCGGAGCTATTTCTTGACTTCTTAAGACATTTTGGCAAACACAAGACTGCAGGAAACTGCCTGTTGATACAAGTGTCATTTGAATTATAGAATTGCAGAAGAAGCTGACTTGTTAGGCATCACTCTGTACTGCCTACCCTCAAATACCACGCATGAGTTGCAACCACTCGATAAAGCTTGTTACAAACCTTTCGAGAGTTACGAGGACCAAGAAGTGATGTAACATTTCTATGAAACACATGCTCAAAAATTGTCTCGTCCCGACTTCAACAAGATTTTGTCCAAAATTTGGTCTAAATGCATGTCACATGCTAACATCACAAGCGGTTTCCGCGAAACAGACTATATCCATTTAATCCAGATATTATGCCTGAAAAAGCTTTTGCACCCTCTGTTTTAACTGAAAAACAGGCACCTCTAAACGAAGACAGGAATGAACATATTATAGATGACAGTGAAGAATTGCCATGCCTATTAAATGTTCATCCAACAGCTCCAAAAGTAACGAACGAAGATTCGAATGAACCTTGCGACTCGTCTCCAATTATAGTCGACAGTGAAGAATTGCAACGTCTGTTGAATGTTTATCCATCAGCACCAGAAGTTACTCCACCACGTTCACTAGTTACGGGTAGTCTTGCAAATAAACTTGTCTGCTATAGCTCGTCTTCAGATGACTACAACGATGAAGACGATACTTCTCACAATTATAAAATTACGCGTCTTGATCCAGAAATCACTCCACTGCGATCACTTGTTGAAGGCCCATCTACAAGTGGCTTGCAACCTGGACAAGTAACTCCACAGCGCTCAGTGGATGTGATTCCTTCAACAAGTGGCTTGCAGAAGTTTCGGTCAACAACGAGTCTCGAGTGTTTATTGACTGATACTTCCTGACGATGAGGATGTGTCTGAAATGATGGCTAGATTCATCACAAGACCCCTCATCCAGCCATCTTTGCGTATTTATTCTGATACTGAAACAGATAATGATGGTGAGGATATACCGTTGGCTGAGTTATCTGAAAAATCCCAGTTTCATCAATTTATGCCCACACCAAACTATGCAATTACAAAAAAGAAATTCCATCGAAAGGCTTTGAATTACAAAGGCACAAGAATAACAAAAGATTTGTTTAACGATAACAAAAAGACAAAAGAGAAGGAAAATTTGAAAATGAAACCTGAAAATGAAACTAAAAAGAACGACACAAATGCTATAAAAAAAATCAAAACTGAAAAAATAACCAAAAGTAATGACGTAAAAAAAACAGTAAATAGAGGAGATAGTATGACCATAACGGGAAAGGCTAAAAGAAAGGATCTTGGACATGAAACAAGAACGAAAAAGAATAAAACAAAAATAAGCCACAAGGGAAAAGAAAACAAAAGTGGTGTTGATCACTGGTATTGCAACGCTTGCTATGAGGATCGTGTTGCTGATATGAGACCATGTGCTTATTGTATGAAATGGTATCATGAAGAATGTGTCGGTCTGACAAAAACAGACGTAGAAATATTTCAATGTCCTGGTGGCTGTGATTAAGGATTGTGATGGAAAGGTTAATTTTGAAGCACACATTTTGACGGAGTTCGATGATTCGTAAAAACTGTCATTAACTTGCATTTCTCCTATGAACCACGTACTTAATGCGGGCTCTCTTTATGCAAACCGTCCAACGCTCCGTTAAATAGTCTGCTTCAACTAAATAGGCGTTAATAACCCAACTGGGTTAAATAACGCCCAAGGCTGATTTGGTTTAAGAAAAAATAAAAACATTAGATTAGTTCTTTAGAGAAGCGTTGATTAGGTTTAAAAAAAAATCCGTTGAAAAAATACAATAATGTATGTTATTACCGTAGTAATATAGAGTTATTTTTATCTATTCATAGATCTTAAATAATTATTTCAATAATAAAAAAAACTCATAATTGTGATACGATCTCTAAGACTGATTATGTTCCTAATTAAAAATAACTACGAAAACACTCTAGTAGAAAGTTATGATAATAGATTTTACATAGGCGTAATTAAAACTCAGTAGTTTAATTTTGCCAAAACCACTGTGTTGCAATTTTGTAGTTATTTGTTGGTTGCTTAAAAACAGCGTTATTTTTTATTGTTTATTCCAAAGATTATTAAACAACCCTTTGATTTACAGACTGTCTTTTTCTTTTTCTTTATAATAATATGATAAAAATCAGTTTCAACCTTAAGTAGGCGTAATTCGACAGACTTACCTAAGAAAAAATTCATGGATTGAATGATGCTCAAAAAATAACTAGGGTGAAAAAATGCAGAGAGCTACTTGCTTGGAACGCGGACGATGTTTCTATTACAAGATAGCCATAATCATCAGAACGATCGCGTGTATGGTGTTTCGTTGAGGAATATCTCTGCTGAAAAATTAGCCGTACAACAATTTCAAAGTGCGTCGGCAATCATGGTATGGGTTGCGGTTCCAAGAGGAATGTTGCCGCTACTTTTTATCGACAGAGGTGTAAAAATCGATAAAAAATACTACGTCGAGACCGTTTTGCAGAATCATTTGCTGGGGAATGCAAGAATCTTGTATGGGGACGATTATTTCTGTTTCCAGCAAGATAGTGCTCCCTCCCACAAAGTTCAACTCACTCAGGACTGGTACTGGTGTCGAGCAAATTTTCCCGATTTTATACCATGGAAATAATGGCCTTTATCTTCAACAAGCTTGAATCTACTGGACTTTTTACATATGAGGATACATGCCCAGCAATATCGGGATTACACAGGGCCTGAATTTGGATTCATTCAAGAAACAGTTGGTTAAGATATAGGATGACATATCAGAGGAGGTGGTGCGTGCCGCGTCCAATTAATTGTATGGACGAATGAGTAAAGTTATTCAGGCAAAGAGGGAGTGATTTGAGCTATGAATTGATATAGTAACCTTCAAATTGTACTTAACCAAAACATAAATAGAGGTTTAATTTTTATGTAGGTAAATTTAGGTAGGTGGTAGAGCTGATGCCGAGCTCGACTGTGGAGGTACCACCATCTTACTCGCAGATCCTCCCGAAGTTATTCGGGGGAGAGTAAGAGAACAGCTCTCAGGCAAAACCAGGAGGCCCACCATTGCCTGGGACCGATGGATGGCGGTATATCCATCCCCAAATGCCGAGCCTTATATAAAACAGACTGGTGACGGGCAGCGGCGTCACTGGTGCAAGGGTTTCAGCACCGCGCTCACCAACCCGCCTGCCCAGCGTGTGTGAGTATGGGCATTTCTTCCAGGGGGACCGCCAAGAGTGGCGAAATCCTGGAAAGGCCTATGTCCAGCAGTGGACGAAACAGGCTGATGGATGGATGGAAATTTAAGACTTTTACGGCCCTTTCAAACTAGGACACATAATCTGCACAACCCTGTATATACGAATACTTAGTACAAATAATTCTATCACCAACCCCCGCGCCGATCTCGCAGCGAGCCCGCCGCGCAGAAAGACGCAATGTCAAACGGGGAACCGCCGCGCGCCGCCGTGTAACCATGGTTTGCCTCCGAAGAAACTGTACGAATACAGTGAAACTAGTCAGGCGAAACCTGACATATAAAAATCGCGAGAAGCCATTTCAATAGCATTATGAATCTAAACCACGAATCTTTTAGTAGTAAAATTCCTACCAACACATACTTGTTTATAGATATTTATACTTTGACTATGAAAAGGGTGTAATTTAGTTTCGGCCACGTTCGCTAGATTTAGTATTTGTTGTTATAGCGACAACAGAAATACATCATCTGTAAAAATTTTAACTGTCTAACTATCACGGTTCGGCAAAAAATTCATATCTGTTGTGTGGGAGTGTGCAGGTCCGACTCGCACTTGGCTGGTTTTAGTATTTGTTGTTATAGCGGCAACAGTAATACATCATCTGTGAAAATTTCAACTGTCTAACTATCACGGTTCTTGAGATACAGCCTGGTGACAGACGGACAGACAGACGGACAGCGGAGCCTTAGTAATAGGGTCCAGTTGGTTACCCTTTGGGTACGGAACCCTAAAAAGTACTTTTTGATCGGAACCCTGAGGGAGGCTTGCATATTTGCGCCTCTTATTTCCTTCTGCCGCTGCCGCGACTGCGCCTGCTCTGACATCAGTCACACTGCTAGTCTAGCATAGCAAACCATATTTAGCTCGATAGCGCTGTACAGCGCTATGTGTCACTCTGTTGATCTACCTAAAGAGAGACAGACAGTGTATATCGGTGGTCTGCTATACTAGGTACCCAGGTGTGAGATGGCGCTAAAATAAAAAGTGTCTACACACACTGCGTCCCCCCGTGGTCCCCCCCCCCCACATTAATGTAATATCCTGCCGTTTAAATAAAGTAGGTAAACATTTATTTATTTATACGTAGGCTTTCTTTTGTTTTGATATTTTTCATATAAGTAGTAGGTATTAGCTTACATTCTTATTTAAGGTTAATTCTCCGAATAAAAACAGAAATTGCGACAAAAATATACTTGTAAAAATGTTCTCTTACTAATTTTAAAATTTGTTTCTTATATTATAACTACTATATAAAACCCAAATAAATCTTTGAAGCTAGAGAAAGTGGTTTCTATGGATTCCAGTAGTCAGTGAAATATGAAAGCCCTTTAAAACCCACTTCCTTGATATCCTAAATTAATAGCGTAATCGGTAATCAGTAATCCTAATATAGGTTCAGGGCCGGATCTAGGGTAGAGCAGGTGGAGCGGGCACTCTAGGCGCCACGTGTCTAGGGGCGCCAAAATGCCGTCTTTTAGACCAAGGTTTTGGGGAGATCATCTTGTTTCAAGTACAATTCCAATTACTAACTGTAACAGTAAAATTAGTTACTAACGTTTCTAACAAATACTAAATATTTTAAAATTGATTTATCGATTGAAAGGGAGGAAGATATCGGCGCTGAACAGACGCCGTTCTTTTTGAACGAACGAGAGCGTGGCTCGCTCGTGGGCCGAGGCTTCTGTGCTGACACAGAAAGCGTGACAGAAGCGGAGCGTGATGATAAAGCGGTGCGGCGTTGGTGGGCAAATTACTATGGAAGTATATAAGGAGGGCTCTTGAAGTGATAACAGGTCTAAACCCTTTGCATATAGAGATTTAAAAAAGAGCTACCGAACAATGGTACAGAATGGTAATAAACAAAGAGTGGAAGGGCAACTTTATGGATAAAGGACATGCCTCCATATCAGCTAAATCAGGCGGTCATTTGAAAATGTTTTTAGCCAATAACGATCCGAGTAAGAAGGAAATTATTTGATAAAAATATCATATACATATAAGAACTAGAGAAAACTGGAAGCTAGTGACAGACCGACCGAGCATTAATTGCTACACGGACGGCTCAAGGAAGGGTAGCAGGACTGGCAGGAATTGGGGTCTATATACCTGATGAAGAAGGAAGAAACGCATCCCACTCACTTGGTATCTTAGCTACCGTATTTCAGGCAGAAACATACGCCATTGTGGAATGCGCCAGCATGATACTACATAGGTAATACTAAAAGTTTCCGGAACTGGCCACTTACATAAACAATATTTAAAAATTTATTGCAACATTTGAAAATAGAACTCTTTGGCTGTAGAATGCAGTTTGTTTCATCTGACTGTCTTTTGTTTTTACCTTGTGGTGCCATTTAAAAAATTGTGTGTCTGCATCAACATGGATTTAACTCGGGAACATTTTCGTAGTATGATTTTCTACGATTTTAAGTGTAATTTGACAGCTCAACAGAGCATCGCTCGGCTTGAAACAGCTTTTGGCAATGAAGCACCATGCAAGACGACTGTTTATAGCTGGTTTGCAGAATTCAAGCGTGGTCGTATCAATCTCAGTGACGAATCTCGCGATGGTCGGCCGTCCACCGCTGTGACCAACAAAAACATCGATGCTGTGCGCCGTATGATTGAAACAGACAGGCATGTGACCTACCATGAAATTCGCGCATCCTTAGAAATAGGCATGAGTCAAATACAATCAATCCTACACAAACATTTGGGTGTGAGAAAGCTGTGCTCGCGGTGGATCCCACACAACTTGACCGAGGCTCAAAAAACGGACCGCGTCACTTGGTGCAGTGCCATGCTTACCAGATTCAACGAAGGTGCGTCAAATTTGGTGTGGGACATAGTTACAGGTGACGAAACATGGATTTATTGCTACGATCCCAAAACAAAGCAGCAATCGAGCGTATGGGTCTTTCAAGATGAGCCGAAACCAACCAAAGTGGCGCGCGTGAAAAGTGCATCTAAGCGGATGATTGCTTCTTTTTTTAATAAAACTGGACACGTGGCTACTGTTGCTTTAGAGAATCGTCGTACCGTGAATAGTGACTGGTACACGACCATTTGTTTGCCGGAAGTTATTGACGAACTCCGTAAAAATAACCGTAAACGCCGTATCATCCTGCACCACGACAATGCTAGTTCTCACACGGCCAGACAGACAAACGACTTTTTGAAGACGAAAAATGTAGAACTCATGAGTCATCCTGCATACAGTCCCGACCTGGCACCTTGTGACTTTTTTCTGTTCCCAAAAATTAAGAACCAATTACGCGGTCAATGATTTTCATCACCAGAAGAGGCTGTCGAGGAGTATGAAAAACACGTTTCAGATGTCACCACAGGGGAGTGGCACAAAAGTTTTCAAAACTGGTTTGATCGAATGAAAAAGTGCATAGACGCCCAGGGAGATTATTTTGAAAAACAATAAATTAATATTGTACCTTTAATAGTATTTTTTCATATTCATTCCGGAAACTTATAGTGCGTCCCACGTATTAAGGTTGGATATAAACGAGAAAACGGTCATTATTTACTCGGACAGCTAAGTAGCACTTTTTGCGTTGGAAAATACAGTTAATAAATCGGCTCTGGTAAGAGAGTGTAAAATTACACTCAATAAGCTAGGTGAAAAAACTGAAACAATAGTGGCCTGAACAGGACTTCAAGGCATTGAGGGTAATGAAAATGCGGACGAATTAGCTAGAGAAGGAGCAGAGGACAGAATCATTGGACCAGAACCTAGGTTACCTATTCCTGCAAACGTTACTTACAAGGTATTATTAGTCGTCTGGCTTCAGAAGAATCAGCAAATGAATGGAGGAACATCGAGGACTGCCGATAGTCGAAGATGTTTCTCTCGGCTACTGTCTACAAAAAAGTAAGGTATATCCTTAACCTAAGCAGAGTCAACCTAGATGTGTTGGTAGGTATTCTAACTGGCCATTCTGGATTAAATAGACATCTGTCAATAATGAAGGTTACAAGACGACCCCTCTTGCTCACATTGCGGTGAGGAAGAAACTAGCAAGCACACATTATATTCTAGCTTGAGGTGGGAGATACTTGGTGATGACCACATAGAGAAAGAAGATTTTAAGTATCCTAAGTACTCATAATACACTTAGATTCATTAAAAGAAGTGGAAGATTTAAGAAGGGAATGCCCCTGGAACATTAGGATACCAAAGCTCCAAGCAATGGGAATTGGATGGAATAGGTCCAAGTGGAGAGCCGACCATCCACCTGAGCCCAGCTAGCGTCTCACCTCAACATCGTCATCATCATGGAAGTTATGAACGCCGCGCTTTCTGGGTAGCGTCGCTTAAAGTCTTTAGTGCTATTTTTGCACATAAAACAAAATCATGCCCGACTCGTCGTCACACCATTTTGTCACACCAGTGTGACGTCGAGTAATTTTTTTCCTCGTTGTCACACCGCTGGATTTACAACACCTTTTGTATCACATCATTAGGGTTGTGCTTGTTAGATACCTAATGAAGTAGGCGGATCGCGAGGTACGCTCTCGATCGCTTACAGAATTTATATATTTAACTTTTATGTTTAGTTATCTCTAATCTATATACTTACTAATAATAAATTAGTAACGAGACGAAAGTACGAAAGACGTCATCAATGTTTTTAAAAAAAATTATTGGTGCGATATGTTTCCGAATATTTGGACTGCCCTTCGTATAATACTAACCATTCCTGTAAATGTCGCCAAAGGCGAGCGTAGTTTTAGTAAACTAAAACAATACATTAATTCTTATTTAATAGATTTAATATTTTATTGACTGCCTGAAATTATAACCAAATAATAATTTAATCATATAGTGGTTAGACCTTGTGTAATAATTAAAGCTATTTCATTTTATTTAAGTGTTGCATTTTCCAATAAAAGTTCTTTTTTGAAAAATTCGGTAGTTATAATATGATGTGAAAGCGTCGACCAAAAGGCGCCGAAAGAGAATTTCGCTCTACTCTGATCAAGGGCTAGGTCCGGCGCTGTATAGGTGTTAATTATACAGGTTACACTGTCGCTAAGGACATTTTTTGATAAGGGTTTTAAATTTAAAGTCTTAAAATTTTATTTGGGTATAAAAGAATTTTCCGCGCTCTGTTTACTTTACACCGATTGCTGAACGTGTTGTATGTAATTACCATACCCTAAATCACCTTTAGAAACCCAAAATTTATAGTTGACTATCGAACACAGCTAGTTATTTCCCAAAACATTTGTAAATATTGCTTTCTACAATTTTAATGTAGTCAAATGATGCAACATTACTCCATATCATGACTCTTCTTAGTTTTACACAAAAACCAGACAGGTTCGTTACGAGCAGCAGCGGTGGCTATACTTTATCGTTAAAATCCATTTGAATCGCTATTATTTCATAAATGCTCAATTTAGACTAAATAGTAACTGTAAAATGTTGCGAATTAATCCAATGATAAATGATTCGATTGTTCAAAAGAAAAAAAGAGAATTAACTGTCACTCTTAGACCTCCGCAAACTTTTAGTTTAACGTCAACTATTGTTTACGTTTTCATTTCGATTTGTCTTCGTCTTTACAGAATTCTTCTTTGTTATTGCTAATTAAATAGGTAACGAAATTAAACAACTGATTATTAATCCATAAAAACGTGGCACCCTCACACCATGGAGAACCTTAAAAACATATGGAAACCCGAATGTAAGTAGCAATGCAATTGCACCCTGCGAAATCTTCCGGCATTTCAAGAATTACTCATTATTTTTCAGTGTATCGCATACAAATGGAAGCCCCAAAGGCAAAGCGGATAATTCGCGAAGACTGCCCAGATAGACCCGAGTTCTACGGGAAAGAATACCATGGAATTGTTGGTCATAAAGAGGCAACCCTCTTGTTAGATGGAGAGCCAAACGGGGCGTTTCTTATTAGAAAGGGGAATGAATTTAATGATTTCTTTACACTGACTTGGAGGTAATATACTGTTAATAATAATCTGTGTAGGTGGACAAAAAATTTTAAACTATTGGATACTGAGGGCCATGATATTAATTAATATTCATAAAAGCGTATTTACGTGGGAACAATATTGTGGGGGACAGTTTCACTTTTTTGTGTTTTCTATTTGCTCAAAATCTCACCCCAGTTAAGTGTCATTAGGGGGGCAAACATATAAGTTTACTAATTCCATGGACGATGTTGCACCCGTTACATTTTTTGATATATGTAATAACATGATATAATAATTATTTAGCAATTTAAGAATGTTGTATTTAAATAATATTTTTCATGTTACCAATGCATACTAAAATAGGTACCGAATTATCAATACTTTTCTTAATAAAAAATAATAACTGGAGTAACAGGTGCAACAAAAGTGGTCAGTTTTCATGGAATTATCCGGTTGAAAATTCCTAGTAAAAAATAAATCTTCCCCTCATCTACACCCCGACCCTTACTCTGCACCCCCTTGGTCGCAACCTAACAGTCCCTATTTAAATTAAGCAAATCAATTGATAAAGGATAAATGACAACTTTAATCTGTTAAATTTTACTTCTTACAAATTCAATTCAAATTAAAAACAATCATTCAAATTTCCTAAAACAATAAATTGCAGTCCAGATCGTAGCCTGATCCATCTTATGGCTTAAGTTAAATAGTTTTTAATGTGTACCAGGTTCAATGACAGAATACACCACTACAAAGTGTACTACGATGGCACGCACTACATAAACCCAAATGACAAAAGGTATGACTGTATCTACGACCTGGTCGCTGACGGACTTATCACAATGCACATGGAGTTAAAGGCTAGACATATCTTAGAGATGATCAACTCTAGGACAAGTTACACAGAGAGCCCATATGTCACCCTGAATAGAAGAAAGTTGAATACTCTTACACGAAAACCGTACGTAAATTTCAGAGTTTTAGTCCGAAATAGAAACTTTTTATTACAAAGCCTTGGTCTTTGTTCATAAATCAACAATATCCCTGCTAATTGAACTATATTTATATTGTTATACATTTAGAAAATTACATCACTGTTTAGAAATTAATTTTAGGGTAAATTAATTTTTTTATCATTACCTACATCTACAGAAACACAATTTTTAAGTCACAATTTTTAATATCTTCACAGCATATATTTTTGTTTTATTTTCATAACTTCTATTTTTCAGACTGTCACACCAAGGATCTCCAGCTATAAACAGAATTGACAACTCAAAGGCTGAACCCGTCCTTGACCTCCACAAAGAGGTTGAGAACATAGACCTAACACCAAGTCTTGAAGATAACCCGTTAATGACTAAATACTCTAAATCCCATGGCTTTAAAACTCACACCTTCAAAGGGTTGAACTGGTGTGAACTGTGTGCTAACTTTCTTTGGGGATTCACTGCTCAGGGTGTTAAATGCGAAGGTATTATTTTATTTGTTTTATGATAACTATTGCCTGAACAGATTTCAACAAATTAAAGTATCTCTAGAAAGCCATTTCCTGATGCTTCCAATGAGTTTTTCGGAATGTATGTGCTTAGTTGTGCTTTACTTGCTACTTACCACTTATGAAGCAAAACTCATGAAACCTACATGCCCTAATAAGAGTGACCAAGGAATCCCCTTCGCTGACGAAAATATTTTCGATGGTACGACGAGTATCGACTATTCGAGTCACAATCAATAACACCTCCTACACACCTTTGCCCTTGTGACACTATATTTTTTAGGTTTCCGTACCTGAAGGGTGCTAAACGGGACCCTATTACTAACTACAAACAGTGTATTAACCATAGCGCCATCTAAGATGACTTGTTTGACACATTTTCAATAGATGGCGCTAATAGTAGCTTGTCAACCTTTATGTATCATAATGTTTTAAGTTTCCGTACCCGTAACATGTGGTGATACGGAACGATACACGAGTCCGACTCGCACTTGGCCAAACTATTTATAAATTAATTTACACTGCCTAACACGACCGGCTACTGCATAAAAACATGCACATGCAGACAAAACTACAGGTATTACTATTTAAATAATGCCCGTAGGGATCTTCGACACTCTCCGGCATAGGTCGTATTTCCTTATGCTTTCTACACAATCCATGATAGAGGTAGTGTAGTGCACATCTGGTTAATCGCCTATTGATTTCTATGCCCATTATATCTATCTGTACCTAGTTTTGTAATTTAAAAATCTAACAATATAATTATACTAAGTACAATTTGTCAAGTTCAACAAAACATCCTATTTAATGCCCTGTTTAGAGAGTTAATGCGTGTGACATCGGAACAGCCGATTTTACCTCCGACTCATTGTACCAAAATGGTAATGTCTGCATGTGCATGTTTTTATGCAGAAGGCAGGAGATGCAGATTTTATTCAATCACAATCTTTCCCTTAGATTGCGGTTTCATCGCCCATGCGAAGTGCTCCGAAAGAGTCCCGAACCACTGCCTCCCAGACCTTAAGAAACTCCGCGGAGTATTCGGTATAGACCTCACCACGCTACTGAACGCGCACTCTAGCACTTTGCCTTTCGTCGTGAGGAAATGCGTGAATGAGATAGAGGCTAGGGGAATGGATTCTGAAGGGATATACAGGGTGTCTGGGTTCGCTGATGAAATTGAGGCGCTGAAGATGGCGTTTGATAAAGGTTTGTGGCATTTTTGTATCAAGAAACTACATTGATCACCTCATCCCATCCCACTATCCCACTTCCCACTAATATTATAAATGCGAAAGTTTCGATGTATGGATGGATGGATGTTTGTTACTCTTTCACGCCGTAACTACTGAACCGATTGTGCTGAAATTTTACATGAATGTAGTTCTAGACCTGGAATAGTAGCTTGTCAACCTATTTGTATCATGTTTTAAGTTTCCGCACCCGTAACATGTGGTGATACGGAACCCATGGGATGAAAATGAGCTTTCAAATTTCTATATAAAAGTGATGTGTCACCCTTTCACGCCATGCTTACGAAACCGATTAGGCGGAAATTTTGCATAAATGTAGTTCTAGACTTTGAATAGGACAAAAACTACTTTTTCCCTTTGTTCCCATGGAAAAGCTATAAAGAGACACAGAAAATAGGAAACAGAGGCGCATAACACACACATTTCACCAGCTGTGTTTACTGTAGGTAACAGTCCGAATAATATTGACTGATTTTATAGGAGTACACAAAAACTAATTCAACGCGGGTGAAACCGCGGGCAAAAGCTAGTTGGTTAATATGGCGATATCGTTCACCTCACCACCCATTATGCTGGAACGTAATAATGCTGGTGACACGTGGGTTTACTAGGAAACACCTCTAATACCCCTAGGGATTCACATAGTACGTCTATAGAATTTACCATGAGACGTTATAATTGTCCGTGAAATGTCTTTATACTTGGAAACAACTCCTGACTCCCTTAAAGGGATTCGTGGCGATGTAGGTTTATTTCATTTTTCATAGGTAACCAAAGCGTTATATTACAGACGGCGAAGCGGCGGACCTTAGTGTGTACAGCAACATAAACGTAGTGGCGGGCACTTTGAAACTCTACCTGAGACTTCTGCCCGTGCCACTCGTGACGTACGACGTGCATCCCAAGTTCGTGATGGCTATACGTGAGTTTCACTGTTTTGTGTCCGTATACTCGTATCAAAGGCATATCAGGGAGGGGTGGAATATAATAATAATAATAAAGTGTTTGTTTCAGATGTAAAGACCCATAGTAAAAAAGAAATACAATATACAATTAAGACGAAAATTTTAATAAAACAAAAATAACCATATTCTACGGATCATACCGAACCCCTTTTCCCAAGAAACATACCCGCGCTAACTATTAGTATGGGAAATATTTGAGTTTCAAACAAACATGTGAGAACTCTAAACTACCGACATAAGGGCGTTTTTCGAAACAGCGTCTTCCGTAAAACAGCTGTTAAGGTGCAGCATTCTAAAATAAACGTTCTTCCTACGAAATAAAGCCTTTCAGTTACAACAATGCGAACCACCCGCCCCGTTCTCCTTTCACCTCCCCGCGCTCGCCACGGCGCGTCAGTACGGTTAGCACTTTCGTTGCCGATACGCGTCGACTTGTTTTCGTGGTATATTTTTAAACATTCCATTGTTACGTTTGGACTTTTATTGTTATTTTGTTATTGCTGTTACGTTAAAATATTGTTTTTGTTGCAACGTTGGACATTTTTGTTAAGTTTGGACATTTTGGTTTAGTTTGGACATTTTTGTTACTATTTCGTTGCTTTGAAGTGGGACAGTGAAAGTTTTTTCAAATATGGGAAAAACTATTCACAGTGAAGCAAGAAATTTAATCCTGAAAGTTCTCGCTTTTTTCATTTATTTTTCATCATTTTAATCATATCATTATAATAATATTACCTACATTAAATTAATTAACACAATATTTGTTTTGTTGGAAATCTTATTGTTTATAATAATATCCTACTAGAGGATGCTTGTTTTGCGCACCATATCTGAGCACCGACGCGACGTGATGTCATCGACGCCAGGTCTCGAGATAATGTGACCGGGTAGTACAGTTGAATAACTTCTTCTCTGAAGATTTGCGCGGGTATTTTTCTTCAGAAAGTTGTTTAGTATGATCAGTAGAGTATGTGGTTTTATTTAAAGGCCACACTCTATTTACAGCCTGTATAAGACCTAGTGGTCGATTAAAATTTGCTGCGACAGAAGTTCAAATCTTAGGTCCGAATTATATTAAGAAAATAAGAAGTTAATAATAAAATTATTACACTAAATGTACGTGTTAATATTCTTCACCCTTTTGAACACTGCTACATCCAAATCTACACCCTTCTGCTGCCAGAATTTAATATCAAAGTTGCATAGATGCTTGACATTTTATTTCAGAAATATCACCTAATAAAAAATACTTTTTTTTTAATGTCACTTCTAAAGGTGTAAAATGCACATCATATTTTTTTTACTTTTGGATAAAAGGTATGCAATAAATGTGTTTAATGGCAACTCGCTTAATTTTTTCACAGTAAAATTATGTTATTTTATGCGTTACATTTTGACTGCATTCGATTACAACAGTAAACACGCTCTTGAGTTTGATAATAGAATGCAATCTAAATGTAATGCATAAAATGATATAATTTATCAGTGAATACCTATTTATTAGTAAGTTATTCAAGCGAGTTGCATTTATTGCATAGTTTTTATTCAAAAGTAAGCAAAACCATGTTAAGATGTGCCTTTTGCACCAAGATTCTGTTTTACCCCGCTAATCAAATAATTCATAAATAAGAGTTTTATGATTCTGATTTCAATTCCGTTACGACGAAAACAATGCGAAAGACAATTGCGACGAGATTTTTTTGGCATTTATCTGCATTCTATATTGCTGAAAGATTATGTACCGTTTCAGAGAAGGCTACTAAACGCATCTTTGGATTTTCTTTTAGAGATGAAAACTGCTGCAGATCAGATTGGTATGCTTCGTGAATGCCTGGATCTTCTACCGCCAGCGCACTTCAACTGCCTACAGTATATGGTGCAGCATCTTCATAGGTAGGTTAAATACTGGGCCAAGCCAAAAGCACCCAGTAGATCTTGTATTGCCCGACCGATGAATATAGAAGAAGCAAGAGTCAGGATCGAGATTTGTATGACTATCGTGTAACTAAGGCTTCATGGTCGGTTTTTGTAATGTAAACATATGCTCCAATTTAACAACTTGTATTGAAACACTACTAAAATTATTCTTGCACAAGTTCCCATCAAATATTCCCGATAAAATTCCCGTATAATCCCGACAGGTCTCCTTGCAAGAAATTGTCGGGCGAAAATTTGGCATGAAGGGGTGGAATTACTCCCTCGAGTAAACCCAATATTCGATGACGTCACATTTTAAAAGCTATTAGAATGTAGTGACGTCAATCATCTTAGAGCAGCAGTATTCCAAAATATAGTTTAGAAAAATTGCCTTCTACCATGAACCTTTTTTTTTTTGGAGGTTCAAAGGCTTATCCAGTTCTGTATCAACATAGTTAATTAAATCAGCCCTTTTTGGAATTAAGCCGTAGGGTGACGAATATATACTGAAGGTATAAGGGTTTCCAGAGTTTATATTTTTAAAGGTTCCCAAAAATTTATGTTACTTTAGAGATCCAATTTGCTCGATAAATAAATAAAATCTATGAAAACCCACATAACATGTAATGTTTTTTTAATTCGTTTCTATTCTGATTTTAAAACGAATAAAATATTATTATTTTCTTATAATTAAAATCGCACCTCAGAAACTACTCAAGCGAAATGGTACTTAGTTTCAGAATTAGATAGGCCTTATTAACTTTGTATTGGGGTCTTAATCGCGATAACTAACAACATACCTTAATAGATATGTGCCTGACGTTTGAGACGTTTGACGTTTTGTGCGAGAAGCTATTGAAATTAAAAAACACCCAAAAAATTTCAATCGGGATGACGGGTTTAAGTTATCTTCGGCATGGAGTTCAGTCATACAGAAATTTAAACCTCGCGATTTATCTTCGAATATTTGCCTCGATACTGTTAGTGTTGTGTGTCGTGTGTGACGAAAGAAACAATTAATTAACAAAAGACAAAGTGCGGGTAGGAAAAAGAAAAATAATGTGCTACCTACCGCCGACTCGCCAAGGACATTTTTGCTGCTACTCTCGTCAGTTAGCTTGTGACCACGACAGCCTACAGAGGCGTCGAAACGTCAAGCACATATCTATTAAGGTATGTTGTTAGTTATCGCGAGTAAGACCCCAATACAAAGTTAATAATGTGTGAAAATCGCGAAAGTTTAAAGTTTACTAGATAGGCCTTACAGAAAAAAACACCTATCAACGGATTCCTAACCTTGTGTGTTCATTTAGATCATTTGTTTGTTTAAATCCCAACATCACAAAAACATGATCATTTTTATAAATACCAGTAAAGAGTAATATAAATTCCGAGAAAATACAAAATATAAAACATTTTTATCGATTTGACAAATACCCAATGTTTCTTCACAAGACTTACTAGCAACATAAGCGATTGTTACCATTATACAAGTTGCATTTTTTTTTTTGCAAAATGTGTATTTGCTTTGACAGGTCTTATGTTTATGACATACATTTGACAAGACTTTTTTCTTGCTTTCAGAGTGTCCCTCCAAGCCGACGTAAACAAAATGAGCTCGCACAATCTTAGCACAGTGTTCGCCCCCACCTTAGTAGCGACACCGCCGGCGATCACAGACTTGGCGTTCGAGATACGCGCTCTGCAGACCTTGATCGAGCACTGCCCCCAAATATATTACGGCAATAAATAAGTATAACATTAAGTATAATCTGGTATAAAATTTATTAGTTGTATTCCGCTAATCCTTTATTCTCACGCAATTCAAAATGCAGAACAAATAAAAGCACTGCCCGCCTTCCGCATAAAAATATGCACATGCATTAATAACATGCAATAAAATGAAACTTATCGGGTTTCGCTTTTATGGTGGTAACGGAGGATCTCGGTGCAAAATGCACATCATAATATTGTTTTCCTTACTTTTGAATAAATACGCAATAACTGCGTTGTATAGCAATTCGCGCAAACTGCTTGTTAATAGTTAGGTGATCACATGAAAATTATTCAATTTTATGCGTTACATTTTAGCTGCATTACATTACAAATGAAAACACGCTTTTAATTTTGTTAATGTAATGCAAACAAAATGTAATACATTAAAGTACGTGATTTTTTGTGAAGACTTTATTATTAATAATTTATTTCCGCAAGTTGCTTTAAAACATATTTATTGCATACGTTTTATTCAAAAGTAAGGAAAACAATATTATGATGTGCATTTTGTACCCAGGTAAAAAGTTACATCCTTAAACGAGACATCAATATAGACCAAAGACTCGTCCTGCCTGAGCCATCATTTTAAATTGCATGTGCATGTTTATATAGAATATACTATAGGTAATTATTATTTCCTATAGGTTAATTGATGATAGACTTCCGGCGACTCAGTCAGTAGACTCGCTAGGACTTTCAAACCTGAAAGTCGTGTTCGAATCCTGCCGGCTGGCCGGGCACCAATAAGATTTTCGAATTTTATGTGATTTGTAAGTATACCTACCACTTGCTGAATGCTGGAAAAAAACGCTGTAAGGTGCATGCCCGAAAACCGTGAGTCCGAAGTATGCCGCTTGGGCTCACGTTGGGATGTAAATGTCGTCCGTGAAAAGAATGTGGTAACTGTTTCAGTGCCTTTGCACACTCGAGACCACCTCTGACACCCCCTTAGGGATAAAACGTTGTTATGATGTTATTTTTCTAAAAAGATAGTCGCTCTATCATTACTAATTTTGTTATGAGAGAAAAAATGAAAAAGCAAATTTGAAATGCATGTCGATCCTAAAGCTGCCTCCAGACACATGGCAAATGTTGGCCATTGTCGACAAATCTAATTTGCGTCTGGATTTATGAATATGACTTGCCGATATTGGCCAACACTTGCCAAGAGCCAGGCGACGTCTTGAAAATATTTGATGTTGTTATTATTTGTTGCATGTATTGACTTCCAAGACTGGACTCATAATAGGCATGATGACTAAAAAAGTTATTTGTCCGTCAGTTAGATTATCAGAAAATATTGGACACGTATTTTTTCTTTTTTATTAAACAAACAATGATGAAGATATATCTCGCTGAAGTTCCGCGTGACGTCACATCTAGGTACAATTTTACTTAGAAGTGACGTCATTTTCCCCCACTCCCAAACTTTGACGCGCTTTATCTCTGTCATTTTTTGTTTGACTGACAAAAGAAAAAATACGTGTCCAATATTTTTTTATGATCTAAATGACGGACTAAATATAATATTTTGTTTACCCTGTGTACAAGCCTATTATTATTTTCTCGCATTTACTTGTATACGTACTTTATGGAGTTGTAATTTATACAAAACTCGACTGATTAATTTTGTTGGCCCTACTATACGTAGGCATGTCCATACAAAATGTGTATGATTACAACAGCAACTTTTAAATCTCATAGATTATAAGTAGGTACCTATTGTAGTTTCATAACTGCATTATTATATTATAGTGCAATTATACTTTATCTTTGAATATATTGGCTTGTGATATTCGAAAAAATCTTTGTAAAAGATATTTTTGTAACCATTCCAGGTTATTTTACCAAATTAGGATTCCTTTGTGAAAAGACTTGAATTACTTTAAGTATTTAGACATTCTTCATTGTAATGTTTTTACTATTAGTTGTGTATTTTTGTATTTAATTAATCACAAATTAAATTATTTACCATAATTGTAAAAATATTTTATTTTAAAAGTATCACAGTTATTAAGAACATTTTCTCTTTCTATTAGGTTTACTTTTGAGTGCTTCTCCGTCACCATTTTGTTGAAATTTCTTCAGATCTGCACAAAACAGCACCTGAAATAATGAAACGAAATTTATCCAAAAATCGCGTTTTCACAATGTTATCGACCAGAGTTTAGTGCTTGTTTAAGAGTATGGGTGTCTCGAGATTAAGGTGCGATCGTTTTAGTACAAAATTAGATAACCCGTTTCTCTGTTGTTTTTCGCTATAGACCAAAGGTTGAGAACTCTATGATTTAATACAGACATTTAAAAAGTCACTATCTGGCTGTAATGTAAAATTTTGGTATAGGTACCATTTAAGACACGAAAACAACTTATGTAAATCTGTCCAGCTTTATATCTTTAAAACAAAACCAATATTCAACATTTTGGCGAAATGGTGCCTTTTAAAATATCAGTAGCAGATGATAGAGGTCTTATACTTTAATCTACAACAAAAAACAACTAAGAAAAGGATTATCAAATTTTGTACTATAAAACGGTGGCGTGCTTATGCATGCACCTTAAGGGTCCGTATAAGGCTAGATGCACAAATTCAAATGAGCATATCACATTGTGTATCTTGGTTAATCGGTATAGTAAAAATAATATAGATAGTAGACTATAGGGGATAGATATTTATCTTGGAAAAAACGCAAAATCTTAAAGTTCGCTCGATAGAAAAAAATTACGAAGTTACCTCTAAATTTAATGTTTTTCGAATGGTAAAGGGTCTTCCTTAAATCATACATCCTTGTAATTTGTATTAAAATAAGTTAACAAAATACATCGTCTACTCGTGTTAGAATTATCATCTAGAAGAAGAGTTATTAAAAAAAACGCAGATTTTTGTGGGCGCGTGTTTCTTGGTGGTCGTAACAGCCACGGCTGAGAGCGCGCTATTTTAAACTAAAAGGAAACGTCATAGAGTTCAGTTCTGATTGATGCAAAATTAGGTGCTCAATCTGACCTTATATGCACCCTTAAGTACCTCATTTTACAACTCTAATTATTGTTCAAAGTAGCGCGCTCTGAGTAGCCGTCTTGTTCCGTGCCGTAGGTTTCACAACAGCCGAAAAGTGACGCGCTTCTAGTGATAGCGCTACAAACCAAAATTCAGTGAATACCTGGAAATGGTGTTAAAAGCATGAAAATTGGAACGATATATCTTTAGCCCATATGAATCAATTTGACCCGAAGCACGAAAAAAAAAGTAGAGGTGTTATTATGACGTCATCATTTTTTGAATGGGAAAGAAAATTGTTCTAAAACCTATCGTGTGTGGTACCAAATGAAAATATTTTTGAAAATATTTAGATTAAGTATTTTATTTTTACAAATTATACGCATTACTGGTTGAAGATTTTCAAGTTGAAGTGCGTTTCGACTTTTAGTCTATGTAAATAATGGTAATTGAACACAATGAGCAGTGGCAGCGACTCTTCATCCACTCCTAAAAAGGAAGGATGGACTGCATAAAACATATAATGTGTTTTCAAAATGATTTTAATTTAAAACAAGTGAATGAAATGTAATGTTGTGATATATTTTTAGAATGGGCTTAGAAAATACACGATAGATATCAGAACAAAAAAAATTCTTTACCGTACAAAAAAATATTAGGTGGTAGAGCTGATGCCGGGCTCGACTGTGGAGGTACCACCATCTTACTCGCAAATCCTCCCGAAGTTATTCGGGGGAGAGTAAAAGAACAGCTCTCAGGCAAAACCAGGCGGCCCACCATTGCCTGGGACCGATGGATGGCGGTATATCCATCCCCAATTGCCGGGCCTTATATAAAACAGACTAGTGACGGGCAGCGGCGTCACTGGTGCAAGGGTTTCGGCACCGCGCTCACCAACCCGCCTGCACAGCGTGTGTGAGTATGGGCATTTCTTCCAGGAGGACTGCCAAGAGTGGCGAAATCCTGGAAAGGCCTATGTCCAGCAGTGGACGAAACAGGCTGACGGATGGATGGATGGTACAAAAAAAAATATAACGTCATAATGAACATAGTCCATTACATAACAAACACCTATCCTTTTTTTTTCGTGCTACGGATCAAATTGTTTCATAATGACCTAAAGATCTAGCGTTCCGATTTTCATGCCTTTAACACCATTGGTTAAAATTTTTACACCAACTTACTGTATGTGCCCACCCCGCCTTCGGTCCATACAGCTCCCTGAAATGGTCCCCTATCTCTGCATACATTTTGTCTGTTACACTTTTCTTGCCCCTCAAATGTGGCAGATAGTTTTGTGCAGCTATCTGGTAGACATGGGTGTCTACTGGTAGCGCTTCCAAGTGGTTTAGGGACATGAGACATATGCAGTCTGCTACCTGAAATTAAGTATATAAAGGACGGTTTATTTTAATGATTTGAAATTTCGCGCCTACTTACCAAATATAAGCTTAAGGGGCCCATCACTTTTCAGATTACATTACACACTCGTGTCTGTTTTTTGCCTACGGCGTAGCATGTGGTACGATCCCTTGGTTTTCCTGCTTTTTAGATCCACTAGGCCACTACGTCGAAGTCTGAACGCATTAAAAAACGAAAACCCCAACACCCAAAGAAAATACCTATTGAATATCTTGAGACAGTAATGGTCAATTTGTGTAGAATCTCAAATTCATTATCCATTTTTGAATAAGCATAATTTGAATGATTCAACATCGTAAAGTATTAAACATATGTACAGGAAAGTAGCGAACATGAACAATTATAAGTAAAGCCACAGAATACGTACGTACAGAAGGAAAATTTCGCAATGTCAAAAAAAGTGACTCTTGCTATGACGCAATAGAGTGCAATTCAGATTGCACAGCGCTGTGTACCTAAATTGTATAAACCTACACGGTAACTCTCTTTCTGCCACGTATTTCTATTAGCGATGGGCGAGTCGAGTCATTTAACTCGAGTTAACTTAGAACCGAGTCAACCCGAGTTACCTTCGATTCGGTCGTTAATGCTGGCGGTGACTCAGCAGTCGCTCAACTACCGGTGGCGACTCGCTTTTGCAGCCGAGTCGAGCGAGTTACCGAGTCACACGAGTCGTCCCGACCCGAATCAGTCAGCTCGTTGCCGTCGGCGCGGCGAGTTCATTCATTCATACCTTGCAACTCGCTCGATTCTCACGGCAAATTATGTACCTAACTCGGTACGCTGTGAAAAACAATGGTAACTCCTCTGCGCAGTGCAATATAATATATGTTCAGCCATTTACAAGTATGTTGGTAATACTACCTACATTTTTACGCAATGGTGTTAATGTTGTTTTAATGTTGATTTTTATATTTTATATCGTCAAAGTTGAGTTTGATCAGTATTATATTTTTAATGTTAATTTTTAAAAGAAAAAAGCACTTGACTGATCTAAGCAAAGCCATTACATTGTAATAAGTACGTTAGTTTAAATAAAATAAATTCATGTTTTTGTTATATGTACAAAAGAGTCAACAACACGCGAATTTACACACTTACATACAGCATTAGCTCAGTAACTCGGTTCCAAACCCGAGTTGACTCGGTGCCTATAAGAAAACTACCAGGTTGCCTTTATTATATATAACCGAGTCAAGCCAACTCGAGTTACAACTAGAATAAAACCATCTTATGAAAAAAGCAAAGTCATTACTTGACTTACCAAAATTGAATATTTTTATCGTTGATTTTTATATTTTGTATCGTCAATTGGTTAAACGTGGTTAGTATTATATATTCATGATGATTTTAAAAAGAAAAAAGCATTCACTTGACTGATCAAAGCAAAGCCATTACATTGTAATAAATAGGTAATGTACCATTTAAGTTTAAATAAAATAAATTGTTGTTTTTCTTGTATGTATAACCGAGTCGACACATTACACATTTACTCGAGTCAACTCGATTCCAAATTCGAGTTGACTCTCTGCAAAAAGCAAAACTACTAGGTTGGCTTTATTGGAGCCGAGTCGAGTCAACTCGAGTTGACATCCATTTTGACTTGAGTTACTCGAGATGAGAAAAATGCGAGTTGGCCCATCGCTAATTTCTATATCTTCTTAACCCTTATGAAAACATACAGAAGACCTGCTCCATACAAACAACGATTCCGGTTACACGCACACATTCGGATTCAGTCGCATGCCAGTGCATGAGTCTACCGAGATCGGCATATGTACGTGTCTATGTGCGTGCGCCAGAAATCACTGGTTGTATGGAGCTGGCCTTCTTGTAGCCTTGGCGGCGCTTTAAGTGTCTAGTGAAGCACATAAATTACCTTGGGGCCAATTCCATGCAGCTTCATGAGTTCTAGTTTGGCATCCTTGTACTTCATCTCTTTTAGACTTCGGAACCACTCTTCACCTCCTTGTTCCAAAATCTGAGCTGCTGACTTCTGTATGAACTTAGCTCTGTAGCCAAACCCTAGCTCCCGTAGTTCCGCTTCTACCTGAAAAAAGATTAACAGTAACAGTGAAAACTGCATCAAAATCAAATATTCAACTATCTTCTTAATTTTTCCTCTACTGATGGCCACTCGAAGATTAGTAGGAGTATTATGGCATGAAAGATACACATGTTTTTATATATTTATTTTATAAATTACCTCTGTTGGTGAGAGTTTCTCAACTGCAGGAAATGAGTAATAAGTAACACCTTCATGCTTGCATATTTCTTCTCCATAATGTGTACAAAGTTTCTCCACCATACTTGAAATTCTGAAAATAAAATAAAGTTGTTAATTTATACTTGCGATTGCAAGTCCGCACTTGGTGTAACTTTATAAACATCATAATTAAATTCACTTGCACTTGTTTCACTGGTAAATTTTAAAATAAAACCAGTGAAATAAGCTCCAGTGAATTTAAAGTTGTTAAAGTAGATAAACTTAAAGGGAATTATTGGTAGTGCAGTATGGGGTGTTGCCTAATGTATGGTAGTGAATGTTGGGTATGGCAACATAAGCAGTAGAATATGGCTTAATATTGAATAGTAGTGGAAAATGTCAAAATAAAAAATCTGTGAGTGACTAAAATTTAAATATGCTTCAGTGGTTCAGGAACATAAAGTGGTTGGATGCTGAAAACAAAATACACTTAAGGGTGTATAATACCTCACTTTGCATTGCATGATCTTGCTTTATACCAACAAATACTTCAACAATCACTCTGAAATTTATATATGATAAAGCTGAGGACTAATGCTATCTCAATGCTGTTGTGAAAACTTGATTCCATTAAATTTTCTTGATAGAAAAAAATTACAAAGTTACCTCCAAACCGTACAATTAACCCATAGGAATGAATACTTAAAATTAGATATGAAACTTTGCATAATATCAATAACTGATATTAGTAGAAAGCAGCTGCAGACTGTAACATATAAATGAAAAAACCATCAAAAACCATTCGTGGCTGATTTCAAAATAACTGATGTTTATGCTTGCGTGGCATCTAATTAGAGTAGGATAGACAGTTAAAAAGCAGAAGCGTTAAAGCAGGACTGCGAATTGAGGTATTATGGGCCCTTAAGTGGAAGGTAGAACTCAACCAGGCCTGATGGCAACCAGGTACTGATGTTGCAGGCATTGGAGACATACTAATAAGGGCAAACTCAAAAACACCCAGAAATGAAAAGCTTGTATGATTGATGATGTCCAATTGATGAATATGGAAGAAGCATAAGATATGTCAGGACCAAAGCAAATAGAGATTTGTAGTCTCTGCCGACTCCTCTGGGAGACAGGCTTGACTTATATGTATAAAAAATGCTTTAAGAGGTAGTATTTCTTCTGCAGCTATCATGCCTGTTGTCTATGGTAAATCAATTGTTATTGAAAATCAATAACTCTACTGGGTAATCAAATCATGTACTTCCCACACGTCTTTAGTAAACACTGCAGTACAGTGTTACCAGTATGCACTTCAAATTTAGGACGACGGGGCATCTGAAAAGGGACAATTTTGGAAGAAAAGGAATGTTGCATGAAATAAAAGTTAAAATTAAAGGATTAGCTAATTTTATAAATTTAATCATTTCTTTTTCTAATAGTTCAGCTTTGATTTGAAGACTAAAATGCAATTTATACACAAAAAATCAACAACATTAGTATGTTTTCATGCTTATTACATAAAAATTCTGATTTGTCCGAAAAGGGACTATGGATGATAAGAGACAAAAAAAGGACGGTTCATTGCGAAAAAGGACGAAAATCATCCGTTTTAGGATGCTTTTCGTCCTTTTTGGCGATGAACCGTCCTTTTTTTGCTTCTTTCACATACATGTTATACAAGCTCTTTGATTGGACAGCCTAAACAACTTTGCCACCAACTTGGTTATGAACCGCACAACGAGAAGTTCTGCAGCTTAAGCAGTTATGATTGGCAAAATCTATAGCTCTTAACATGCAAGAATTCTTCGGACGAAACAAATGATAACTCACCTCGAGATGTGATTGTTTTGGCTACATATAAATGAGAAAAGGTTTTCAATGGGCTCCTGGGCTAGCATCCTGATACCATAGAACTGTTTACAGGCAGATTTAAATAGATCATCTTTTCCTGACCACTCTTCATAATATTCATTCAATTTTACACTCAGACGGAAGTAATCTTCCAATAGTTTACAGAAAATTCTCTCTCCAAAGTTGTTTTTGTTGGATTTAGACTTTCCATGGTCGAGTAATGAGCCCTCTACTTTGTACTCCAAACAATCATCTTTTTGTCGCAAATTCCACACAGTCTTTGAGAATACACCAACCCACTGACCAGTATCTTCGTTGAGTTTCCATCTGAAAATAAGCATTTTTGTCTAAGCACACAAATATATTGGGTCGCAGGTCAGAGTGTTAATAAGGGGGCACAATTTCTGCACTGAAGGATTTCTTTGTTGACATAAAAAAAACTAGCTACCACGAAGGGTGTTTCGCGACTATCTATACGGCTATACCTAACCTAATCTACCGGTTCGCTTCTGTGCTAAAGGATTTCTGAAATTTTCCAAACCTTTTTTCCCATAGGTACTTAATGCCCTCTTTGTCTACAGCCCAACAACCATTTGTTAGTTTTATCATTTTTTAGCATTTATGTAAGCTTACCTGAAGCTTTGTCCTCCGTTTAAGGTGCCAATTAATTGTAATTCTCGTTGGTTGCAAAATAACTTATTCCAACTCATGATTAAATTTTTATTTTTGATTTTTCGCTATGCTATTTTATTAGGTAGATAGGTATGTATAATTACTTTTCTTTTCTTTTCTAGCTTCTGCCTGGTTTTAGTCCGGTTTCGCGCGCGATATATGTATGTTTGTAGTTTGGTTCAGGGTTACCAGATGTGATTTTTTAAATTTCCCCCGATTCAAAATATTTTTTTCCCAAAATGATACGTTTTTCAGATTAAACCCCCAAACTTAATTTGGGGGAAATAACAACGAAATACACAGTACATTCTGTTTTTTGAATTATTCAACTTGTTTCAGATTTCAAATAAAGGGCATCTTAGTCCTAATCCCAAATCCTGCTAATAAAACGGCTTTTATCAAAACAAAACTTTAAGACTAAGTTAAAAACGAACCATAAAACTAAGGTTCAACTTTCCAAGCTGGTCAATAACGTCTTGCCATTTATTTCATTGTATTTTAGATTTTACTAAAAACTGCTCTCGACGACTACTTTGACCAACTGATCAATTATTTTGTTCATGCGTTTTACAGCCCTTAAGACTCCGTCTAAAAAAATCTTTTTATAGATTTTAGTCTTTCGATTAGGTAAAGTTATTGCCTTAGGTATACAGGTTGAAAATGAACTCGCTAGCTTTATTGAAAACTATGTATGAATGTATCACTTATAGTATAGAACACAACACCGTAAAAAAGTTAAAAATAAAAACTTCGAATAAATGGCCATCTTACGCGACGCAACATGTGACTAACACTAGATTATACATATTCCCAGCGGTAAATAATGCGCACAGGCTAGTACACATATGTTTCGTCGAATGTCGTCTCTGTCACCGGAATATTAGTGCTTCTTTTGACAGTCGATATCTTTTTTCATTATGAATCATGCATGACAAAAGTAACAAACATTTTTTTTTTATTTCGAACGTAGAACAGTTTCCTTTGTTATAGCTGAGGGATTCATTTTCAATTTTTTATTCTTTAAAAATTTTAACTTGATTTCATAACAACCGGAACCACTATCCGTATAGGTTTTTGGTCCCTGGTCACAGGCTCCAAAAGTGCAATAAATATACTTTTAACAAAAAAATAATAACCGCCTTCAAATTGTATAGCAGACATTCACTAAAAAGTTTTAAACAATTATATACTGATACTGACCCTGGTACCATAATAAGTACCGTATACTTTTGCCGACTTCTTTCTTCCTGAAACATAAGTTCTCTACTATTATCTAGAAGTCGGCGCTCTCACATTGGTTTTTGTGTTCTATACCATGGGAAATTCGCCAACTTCTAGATAACACATGTTTCAGGAAGACAGAAGTCGGCAAATGTGTTATTTTGGTACCAAAATGTATTTATGTATTTATTTTAAACTTTTAAGTGAATGTGTGCCTTAAAATTTGAAGTCAGTTATTATTTTTTTGTTAAAAAATTTTTTATTTCACGCTTTTTAGTGCTGACTTGATAAATTGTGAAAAATGGGTGGACTACAGTAAGCACTCTGATTGCTACCCCGTGGCATAATGTCAATTTTCAAGTTATATCCTGCAATGAGCACACTAACATAAAGCGATTACCGCCATTAAGAGTTATGTGCTGTCATCCGTAAAGGATCTATGGGGATGAGGCCAGGATATAATAAGTTCAGTGGGCATATTGTCAATTTTCAAGTAATACCTAGTATCAGCACACTCACACAAAGTGATTGCCGAAATCCCGTGTTATGTGCTGTCATGCGTTGAAGAGTTCTATGGTGTATGTGGCCAGGATTAAAGGCGAGTTGGATATATGTAAATTTTCAAGGAAAACCTTGCAATCAGCATCTTGGTACAAAGCTTTTGCCGCAATATCGAGTGATATGCTGTCATCCATGGACGGACGGACGGACAGACAGACAGACAGACAGACGGACAGACGGACGGACGGACGGACGGACGGACGGACGGACGGACGGACGGACGGACGGACGGACGGACGGACGGACGGACGGACGGACGGACGGACGGACGGACGGACGGACGGACGGACGGACGGACGGACGGACGGACGGACGGACGGACGGACGGACGGACGGACGGACGGACGGACGGACGGACGGACGGACGGACAGACAGACAGACAGACAGACAGACAGACAGACAGACAGACAGACAGACAGACAGACAGACAGACAGACAGACAGACAGACAGACAGACAGACAGACAGACAGACAGACAGACAGACAGACAGACAGACAGACAGACAGACAGACAGACAGACAGACAGACAGACAGACAGACAGACAGACAGACAGACAGACAGACAGACAGACAGACAGACAGACAGACAGACAGACAGACAGACAGACAGACAGACAGACAGACAGACAGACAGACAGACAGACAGACAGACAGACAGACAGACAGACAGACAGACAGACAGACAGACAGACAGACAGACAGACAGACAGACAGACAGACAGACAGACAGACAGACAGACAGACAGACAGACAGACAGACAGACAGACAGACAGACAGACAGACAGACAGACAGACAGACAGACAGACAGACAGACAGACAGACAGACAGACAGACAGACAGACAGACAGACAGACAGACAGACAGACAGACAGACAGACA
Organism: Ypsolopha scabrella; assembly: GCA_910592155.1. Lineage (NCBI taxonomy): Eukaryota > Metazoa > Arthropoda > Insecta > Lepidoptera > Ypsolophidae > Ypsolopha > Ypsolopha scabrella. Next base: position 16,968,792 of record OU342980.1, read on the forward strand.
GACAGACAGACAGACAGACAGACAGACAGACAGACAGACAGACAGACAGACAGACAGACAGACAGACAGACAGACAGACAGACAGACAGACAGACAGACAGACAGACAGACAGACAGACAGACAGACAGACAGACAGACAGACAGACAGACAGACAGACAGACAGACAGACAGACAGACAGACAGACAGACAGACAGACAGACAGACAGACAGACAGACAGACAGACAGACAGACAGACAGACAGACAGACAGACAGACAGACAGACAGACAGACAGACAGACAGACAGACAGACAGACAGACAGACAGACAGACAGACAGACAGACAGACAGACAGACAGACAGACAGACAGACAGACAGACAGACAGACAGACAGACAGACAGACAGACAGACAGACAGACAGACAGACAGACAGACAGACAGACAGACAGACAGACAGACAGACAGACAGACAGACAGACAGACAGACAGACAGACAGACAGACAGACAGACAGACAGACAGACAGACAGACAGACAGACAGACAGACAGACAGACAGACAGACAGACAGACAGACAGACGGACAGACAGACAGACAGACAGACAGACAGACAGACAGACAGACAGACAGACAGACAGACAGACAGACAGACAGACAGACAGACAGACAGACAGACAGACAGACAGACAGACAGACAGACAGACAGACAGACAGACAGACAGACAGACAGACAGACAGACAGACAGACAGACAGACAGACAGACAGACAGACAGACAGACAGACAGACAGACAGACAGACAGACAGACAGACAGACAGACAGACAGACAGACAGACAGACAGACAGACAGACAGACAGACAGACAGACAGACAGACAGACAGACAGACAGACAGACAGACAGACAGACAGACAGACAGACAGACAGACAGACAGACAGACAGACAGACAGACAGCCAGACAGACAGACAGACAGACAGACAGACAGACAGACAGACAGACAGACATACACATAGATTTCGTAGAGCGTCGTCTCTGTCACCAGAGTTTTGGTGCTTCTTTTGACGGTTGATATCTTTTTTTTAAATTATGAATCATGACAAAAGTAACAAAACATGTATTTTTTATTTCAAACGTAGAACAGTTTCCTTCGTAATGGTTAAGGGGTTTCAACTTGTAAAATAGATAGATATTTCATTCTTAGTTAACCCCAAATTTCCCTAACGCCAAATTTTTTTCTCCAAAGCTTTTCCCAAGGATATCCTTTCCCCAAACTTTCCCCAAGTATCAAATTTTCCCCCAAAATCACGAAAAAAACCCCCAATCAGGCAACTCTGGGTTTTGTTTATTTCTTATAATTTTCGGCCCTGGAAATATGGGCCTTTTGAGCGGCCCGTCAGTATTGCCACTTGTAATTCTTAAATTTCCTTAGATTAAAAATATTTTTTGCCCAAAATAATACGTTTTTCAAAAAAAAAAAGATAAAACGTGCTGTTTTTTATATTATTTATTGAACTGGACCGAATAAATCTAATAATATTAAATCTTCGTCACGCGCAAAGTAGACGTTTTCGGAGTTGAACTGGTTTATCATTTTAGCCGTAAGCTTGAACTGCAAACATCCGCAATGGGTTCTTTGTTAGTCCGTATCTCATCTTTAAAACCGAGGTTCTGTTTCCCAAACCCGTCTATAGCGTCTAGCCATTTATATATGTATTTTAGATTTTACTAAAAACTGCACCTTTTTTTTTTTAATTTATTTATCATTTTCTTAATTAACATTTTGTGCTATACATAGGTAACACTAAAAGTTTCCGGGACTGGCCACTTACATAAACAATATTTAAAAATTTATTGCAACATTTGAAAATAGAACTCTTTGGCTGTAGAATGCAGTTTGTTTCATCTGACTGTCTTTTGTTTTTACCTTGTGGCGCCATTTAAAAAATTGTGTGTCTGCATCAACATGGATTTAACTCGGGAAAATTTTCGTAGTATGATTTTCTACGATTTTAAGTGTAATTTGACAGCTCAACAGAGCATCGCTCGGTTTAAAACAGCTTTTGGCAATGAAGCACCATGCAAGACGACTGTTTATAGCTGGTTTGCAGAATTCAAGCGTGGTCGTATCAATCTCAGTGACGAATCTCGCGATGGTCGGCCGTCCACCGCTGTGACCAACAAAAACATCGATGCTGTGCGCCGTATGATTGAAACAGACAGGCATGTGACCTACCATGAAATTCGCGCATCCTTAGAAATAGGCATGAGTCAAATACAATCAATCCTACACAAACATTTGGGTGTGAGAAAGCTGTGCTCGCGGTGGATCCCACACAACTTTACCGAGGTTCAAAAAACGGACCGCGTCACTTGGTGCAGTGCCATGCTTACCAGATTCAACGAAGGTGCGTCAAATTTGGTGTGGGACATAGTAACAGGTGACGAAACATGGATTTATTGCTAAGATCCCAAAACAAAGCAGCAATCGAGCGTATGGGTCTTTCAAGATGAGCCGAAACCAACCAAAGTGGCGCGCGTGAAAAGTGCATCTAAGCGGATGATTGCTTCTTTTTTTAATAAAACTGGACACGTGGCTACTGTTGCTTTAGAGAATCGTCGTACCGTGAATAGTGACTGGTACACGACCATTTGTTTGCCGGAAGTTATTGACGAACTCCGTAAAAATAACCGTAAACGCCGTATCATCCTGCACCACGACAATGCTAGTTCTCACACGGCCAGACAGACGAACGACTTTTTGAAGACGAAAAATGTAGAACTCATGAGTCATCCTGCATACAGTCCCGACCTGGCACCTTGTGACTTTTTTCTGTTCCCAAAAATTAAGAACCAATTACGCGGTCAACGATTTTCATCACCAGAAGAGGCTGTCGAGGAGTATGAAAAACACGTTTCAGAGGTCACCACAGGGGAGTGGCACAAAAGTTTTCAAACCTGGTTTGATCGAATGAAAAAGTGCATAGACGCCAAGGGAGATTATTTTGAAAAACAATAAATTAATTTTTTACCTTTAATAGTATTTTTTCATATTCATTCCGGAAACTTATAGTGCGTCCCACGTATAGCCGCTGTCGGAAACATAGTCGGTTTATCTGCCAGCGGCGATCGTTCTTAAATTATTTTATTTTATGTAATGGAGGTAAGCGACACGATTGTGCTCACTGAGCGTCGTCGTCGGCCGGCGAGCTCCCCGTCGGCCGGCGCGCGGCGGTCGTGCGTCAACCACGTGGTCACCACTAACAATCGCGATCGCCCTGAGGCGCTCTGCCAGCACAACCGCACCCCACCTATTTACATTATTATACTTATAGATTATGATTTTATACAGAGTAGGTATCTTATTTTTCTATAAAGTGGTTTTTTATCTTACCTCTAAAATTATCACTGCTTAAATATAAGTTTTGAATATCCTTAGGAAGCTCATTTACAGTTTTAGACAAACAGTACATCCAAGTTCGCTTTCCATAAACATTATTATATTTTGGTAAGGTGAATGATGGTAGGTAGCTTAGATTGCGCAATCCATCCGATCGATTTTTTAAAATCATATGAGTCTTGTTATAATTCTCATCAATAAGTATATGTAATTTAGTTTTATCATATACATTTAAAATTTTGTTGTGATAAAATAAACCTTTGATATTGTCTTTGAATTCGTTATTGTATTTTTTTGGTGTAATGATTTTTAGTATACTAATTTGTATTTTATAGATATATTCTAAGTAAGTTTTATATGTTTTACCGTAACTCGAAATCCCGTATCCTATAACAGCATCGGCCATAGCCAAATAAATCAATCTTAGTATTTTATAGGGCACTTTATATTTCAATATGGCGAGCTTACTTTGAATAGCCCTTAATTTGTAGCATACGTGTTCAATATGAGATCTCCAATTAAACCGTTCGTCAATACCTAAATATTTGTGTTGTTTTACCACCTCAAGAGCAGTACATTTGCAATCGTAATAATTACTGTGAAAACATTGATGTTTATGACTCAGTATTCTTGGGCTATTTGTTACATTATTATGGGAAGATCTGATGTGGACTAGCTTGGTTTTTAGGCAATTAATAACTAGACCCGCGTCATGTGCCCATCTACATATACGGTTGTAGTTTTCTTGCATTGTTTTTTCAGCAACGTTAATGTCCTTGTGTGCCACTATCAAACAGGTATCATCAGCAAATTGGTACACAGACCCTTCTTCTATGACATTACACATATCGTTCACATAGAACATGTATTCCAGAGGTGCTAAAATAGAGCCCTGCGCGGTACCTTCTTCTGTGGGTATCAAGTCGCTAAGTGAATTTGCTATTTTAACAGCTGTAAACCTGTTACTGTGGTAGTTTTTTATCCAGTTAAGAAGCGGGCCTTGTATACCGTTCATTTCTAATTGTCTGTAAAGTGTATTATATCTTAACGTTTCAAATGCTTTACTGAAATCAATGAATACCGTAATTACGTGTTTTTTATCATTAAGATTTTGATTTATTTCGCTACTAAATTTCGCTAAAAGTTGAGTAGTACTTCGGTTTTTTTGGAATCCGTATTGATTTTTGTTAATGATTTTATTTTTTTCTATGTAATTTTTAATTTGATTGCCAAAATATCTTTCTATAATTTTATCGATGCTAGATAATATTGTGATAGGCCGGTAATTGTTTATGACATTCTTCTTTCCGCTTTTGTATATTGGTCGTATTACGCTTATTTTTAGTTGGTCGGGGTATATTGCTGACTCGATGCATTGATTAATTAAGTGAGTGATTACCGGGACAAATTCATTGCTGATATGTTTAATGTCTATTACTCGAATTTCGTCTATGCCAGGACTTTTTTTGTCATTCATGTGTTTTATAATTTTTTCCGTTATTTCGTTTGTAGCCTTATATATTTTTATGCTTCTGTCTGTACTGTTTTCGAAAGTTTTATTTTGAAGTAAGGGTATTTTACAATCTATACATATATTTTTTACGTTATGACTAAAACCTTTCAAAAATTCATTGGTTATGTATTTGACGTCTTTGTTAAAAGCTTTGCATATGATGTTGTCAATGGAATTTATCATTTTTCCACATAATTTATTTATTATTTGCCATAACTTTTTTGTATTTTTGAAATTATTACTAATTTCCGTTTTAGTATAATTGTTTTTAATTGGGTTTGTATATTTATTGGTTTTATTCCTGTAATTATTATAAATTAAGCGATTTTTGGTGTTACTCTGATCTTTTTTCCATAACTTTTTTTTTACACATGTACATAAGCTTTTTATTCGCCGATTCACATTGTTTTCGTTTTCCCGTATAATATTTAGTTTTATATTTGCAGGTATCATAAACGTATTTAAATTTTGTAATTATGAAGTTAAGTATGTCGTTTGGATCCTTTATATTTAGGGCATCCTTCCAGACAATTTTTTGAAGTTCTAGATTTAGTTTTTTATAATCTAATTTAGTTACGGTATCATTGGACTGGCGCGACGGAGAATAGGCCGTATTATCTTTTATAAGGCAACCGGTTATGCAGTGATCAGCTGGTGCGATATTGATAACAGCGGTGTTAATGTCTCGGTTTCCTATACTTCTTATGAAGACATGGTCTATGCTATCGCCTTTTTTTTTCAATTCTAGTATACTGTGTTATCCCGTATTCTAGTCCAACTTCACTCAGTGAGCTTAAATAATTGTACCTTGTGTTGTCATGATTTTTTAAATTAATATTCATATCTCCCATAATTAAGTAGTTGTTTTTACATGGATATTTTTTATTTAGTTTTGATAGTTCTTCAATAAAAGGTGCTTTATTTTTATCGGGTGGCCTATAGATTGCGCAAATACCTATTTTATAATTGTAACTTGTTAATATTTCACCCATAATGCATTCAAAGTTGTAAGTACTTATGTTATTCCTACAAAAACTTATACTTTTATGTGTATATATTACAATACCTCCACCTTTTTTATAATTACGTAATTCGGTATGCATAGTGTAGTCTTCTAATTGAAATAGTTGTTTACAGTTATCGTTAATGTTTGCCTCTGTTAATATAATTAAATGTACAATGCTTTTACAGTTGGTTATAGTATATTCTAATTGGTGGAAGTTTTTAATCATGGATCTAATATTTAGATGTAACGTTAAAAGGGATGAATTTGTTATATTTGATGAATCTACAAAGTTATTCCAAGAATCAAAGTTGAGTTCTTTTATAAAAGAAGTCATTTTTGTTTACAGATGTTAACCTTATGAAATCTTATTAAATACCTCGGTTTAGTCCTTGTTCGCCAGCCTATTAATATCACTTAGGGATCGAATGACACTATACTTATCCTTTTCCGATTTTCTTGCCAATATAGTACCGTTTTTTATCCAAATAAACTTGTAGTCAAGTTTTTCTTTCAGTTCATTCTTAGCATTCCATAGAAGGAAGGAAGTCGCCGGCGTTAGTGACTCCCGCAGGAACACTCTGGTATCTCCCTCTAATCCTAGGTCCTTGCTGATAATGGTCTTTTCTTTCGCCTTGTACAGCCATTGATCTCGGCATCCGTCGCGTAGAATGACTGTTATCGCTGAAGGTGTGACTATTTTGTTTTGTGACTGGGACCGATTTTGTTTTTTTCTATATATTTTTGTTATATCTTCAGGTTTTCGTTCAATCTTAGAGCATATTTTTTTCACTATCTCCTTAAGATTCTCATTTTTTTCCTCTTTTATTCCGCAGATTTCTAGATTGTTGTTTACGAGTGATTGTTCCAACGAGTTAATCCGCTGCTCCAGAACTTCATTCTTCAGGTTAATATTCTTACATATGTTTTTTAATTCATAATTTTATTTTCCCATATTTATCATATCTTGCTCGTATTTGTTAACTTTCTCCTCGTATTCGTCTATTTTCTCGGAGAAAAATGATAGCGAGTTTTGTAGTTCCAGACGAATTGTTTCTCGAACCTCCTTTCGTATGTCGTTTATTAATTGTTTATTTAACTCGACAGGTATTTTGTGTGATTGCTCCTCGTCAGCATCTGGCAAAATGCATGACAAGCGTTTTGGTCGTCCATTGCTCGTGCAAGAGCTGCATTTTCAGTCCACCGAGTCCGTTGCGTTGAGTGCATTAAGCTGATTCGTGGTTATTGATGCACATTGTGCATGTACCCACTTGGAACATTTACTGCATTGAAGTCCAGGACATTTCTTGCTCACTAACTTTGAACACTTTGCGCATTTGGCCATTTCTCACTAAGTTAAGGTAGATTCACTTATAGCTGATAATTTACGTACGGCTTCGCGTCCACTCTGTTTCGCTCCGAACGAACGACTGTGACTACTTTGAACAACTGATCTTTTTTTTGTTCATGAGTTTTGCAGCAATGGAATAAGTCCTAAATAGTCCTTTATACGGCGTGAGGCGGCATCTTGAATTTTTGAATGCGTTTTACAATGTTAGTTATTCAAATAGAAAGTTAGAGGACAGCTCGCAGACGGGCAGAAATCCAGGTAGCCCACCAAGCCTGGGACCGTGTGATGGCGATATATCCATCCCGAATTGCTGGACCTTAAATAAACAGACTAATGACGGGCAGCGGCGTCACTAGTGCGAGAGCTTCTGGCACTGCACTCACCAACCCGCCTGCCCAGCATGTGAGTATGGGCATCTCTTCCCAAATAATAATGTACGCTAAAAATAAACGGCCCCCAGTCCCCGGCAACCCCACTATTCCCGACTACGGTGGCGGTCGCGGTAACGGTGGGGCAGGGGGTGCTAAGAGTCTCTGGTTGAATGGCAACCAACACCGACGACTCTTTTTTGGCGACGTATAATACACGGACGTTACGGGAAGACAGACACCTCGCTGAGCTCGAGTCAGAGTTAGGTAGAATCAACTGGCATATTCTGGGGCTATCACAAGTGCGACGAGCAGGTGAGGATGTCAGGACACCTGCTCTACTATCGAGAGGGCGATCAATTGTCTGTCGGAGGAGTTGGTATGCTGGTCAACAAAGACCTCACTAGCAACGTGTTAGAAATCGGTAGTGTCTCTACTCGGGTGGCATATCTTGTTAATAGACTTAACAAGAGATAATATTCTCTTAAAGTCATTCAGGTATATACCCCCACGTCGAGCGACTCTGATGATCTAATCGAGGCCGTCTATGATGACATATTACAGGCCAGACACAACAACACCAAGACACATTTTACCGTTGTTATGGGGGACTTCAACGCCAAAGTGGGAGTACAGGAGTGTGGTGAATCGGTAATCGGACCACACGGTTATGGCTGCAGAAATCCTCGGGGCCAGATGCTGGTTAGCTTCCTTGAGAGCCAGGAGCTCTATTTGATGAATTCATTCTTCAAAAAGAAGCCTCAAAGAAAGTGGACCTGGAAGCCCTGATGGTAAGACTAAAAATGAGATGGACTTCATCATGACGGATCAAAAGCACATAATCCAAGATGTATCCGTGATCAACAGGTTTTGTACCGGTAGCGATCACCGACTTGTCCGAAGCATCTTGAATATCGACTTACAGCTTGAGAGAAATCGTCTGATGAAGCCTACGCTCCGCCCTTCTCTGCGCCAAACCACTGCGGAATCCGAAAAGTTCCAAATGGAACTTCAGAACCGATTTGCCCTGTTGGAAACCACTGAGGACGTTGACCAGCTTGCTAACAATTTCACGAATGTTGTGTGCGAGGTAGGCAGGGCTTATTTTAAGCCGGAGCGAAGGACTAAGTAGTCCAAAATTTCGAGTGGAACTCTGGACCTGATGAGGCAGAGACGGAAAATGTCTTCAGATTCTGCAGATTACTCCCTTCTTAACAAGCGCGTTAAAAGGCAAATTCTTGAGATTAGGATAGCTCTTGAACAGCTGAAAAACAACAAGGCGCCGGGCGAGGATGGCATCACAACTGAACTCCTGAAAGCTGGAGGTTACCCTATACTCGGACAGCTACAGGACCTCTTTAATGCCATCATTCGTACAGGTACTACGCCAAAGGAGTGGGGACAAAATTGTACTTAAGAACTATAATAATAATAATAATAAAAGCTTTTTATTTGTCTCAAAAAACACAATAAATTTTATACACAATAATTTTATACATGAAAAGAGACAAATCGGTCTAAGACTCGGCTTATGACAGTCTGTTATTTAAACAAAAAGCCGCCGATTTTCAGCCTTAGCCTTTAATTAACAAGAAACACACAAAAAAGAAAGATAATAAATAAACAAATTAAAACACACAGAATTTAGAAAGCAAAAGTACCAAAATTATATAAAGTTAAACAAAGTTAAGACAGTTGACATTAAACAATTTATATTATTAGACACATTACTGAACCATAGGCCTACCACCAGCCAAGGACTGCAAAGAAAGCAGCCATCTGCGACATTTTTTTCTGAAGGTGACTAGTGTGTTAGTCGCGCAAACAGGTGGCGGTAACACGTTCCAGCATTTAGATGCTGCTATCTTAAAGCAGCCTCTGGTAGTGACAAGCGTGTGGTTGGGAATAATTAGTTGTGGCCGCCGAGCTCTAGAGGACCATACCAACTTTTCATGCAGGTACCCAGGGGTTTTACTATTTAATAAGTTGAACATTAGACACGCTAGTTTTAATACCCTGAAATTTGCCATGTTTAAAACCCCCCTTGCAATCAAATGAGGCGTAATGTGGTCCCTCCTAGGTATGGCATAGCAAAATCGCATGCACGCATTCTGGACGCGCTGAATAGCCTTAACAGTTTTTTTAAACAAACATGGACCAAATACTATGTCACAGTGACTTAATTGAGAGAGAACAAGGCTGTTACAGAGCTGAAGGCGAACCTTTTGTGCGAGGAATGGCCTAATTTTATAAAGGGACTTGAGTGCACCAAAGCACTTGCCAATTTTCTGTTGAACATGATCTTCAAATCGCAACTGTTCATCCATAGTGAGCCCCAAATTTCGCACTAGATTGCTTATTGGTATCACTGTATCATTTAACTTTATAACAGGATTAAGTGCCTTAATTGTGGTAACTTGATTCTTGGTCCCAAATATAATTGCAACACTTTTCTTGGGATTCAATACCAGATTATGCTTTTGTGACCACTGAAAAATTGCCAATTGCCATAGACCAATTGCGCTCCTGAGCCACACCTACAAACTGTTTTCAAGAGTTATTACGAATCGTCTCGCCCAACGATTCGACGATTTCCAACCTCCAGAGCAGGCTGGGTTTCGAAAAGGCTACAGCACTGTGGACCACATTCATACGCTAAGGCAGGTTATACAGAAAACTCAAGAGTGTAATCAGCCCTTATATCTAGCGTTTGTGGACTACTAGAAAGCCTTCGACTCCATCGAAACTTGGTCTGTTCTGCAGTCTTTGAAGCGATGCCAAGTTGACTGGCGTTACGTGGAGTTGTTGAAATGTCTGTATGATTCCGCTACGATGTCCGTCCAAGTACAGGGTGTACAAACAAGACCGATACATCTTCAGCGCGGGGTGAGACAGGGAGATGTTATTTCTCCAAAACTGTTTACCGCCGCGCTGGAGGACGTCTTTAAAACACTAGACTGGAATGGACGAGGCATTAACGTTAACGGAGAGTACATTTCACATCTTCGCTTTGCCGATGACATCGTGATTGTGGCACTAACCGTCGACAATGTCAGCATCAAAGTTGTTCAAAAATATGTTTATCTGGGTCAAGTCATACAGCTGGATAAAAACAACTTTAACGCCCAGGCTGACAGAAGAATATGCTTGGGTTGGGCAACATTTGGAAAGTTGCGTCACATATTTACGTCATCAATACCGCAGTGCTTTAAGGCTAAGATGTTCAACCAGTGCGTCCTTCCTGTGATGACGTATGGCGCTGAGACGTGGTTTCTTACAAAGGGCCTGATCCACCGATTTAAGGTCGCTCAGCGAGCTATGGAGCGGGCTATGCTTGGGGTATCTCTGATGGATAGAATCCGAAATGAGGAGATCCGTCGGGGATCGAAAGTAACCGATTATAACTGCAGAATCAGTAAGCTGAAGTGGCAGTGGGCAGGCCATATTTGTCACCGACATGATGGCCGTTCGAGCCGAAAGGCTTTAGAATGGAGACCACGTACAGCAAATCGTAGTGTAGGCCGACCTCGTGCCCGCTTGACCGGTGACTTGAAGGACGTTGCGGGGGGTGGCTGGATGAGGAGGACGGAGGACCGACATGAGTGGCGAAATTTGGGATAGGCAGCAGTGGACGAACACGGGCTGATGGATGGATGAATGGATGGAGTCATTCGAATATGTAAAGTTATTGCCTTAGTTATATAATATAATAGATAAATATTCCATTCTTAGTTAACCCCAAATTTCCCCAAAGTCAAATCTTTTTCCCAAAAAATTTCCCCAACGATATAATTTACCCAAACTTTTCCCAAATAGTACCAAATTTTTCCCCAAAATCACGAAAAATACCCAATCTGGCAACGCAGAGTTTCGTTTCGAAATGAGTGATGCGAATTCACCCTACGGTGTGGCGTTCAAAAATTGACCCGAGTTAGGGCCCTTTTAGTGTCATGCGGATTGGCGCCCGCATGCGTTTCTGATCCGCATTCGTGCATATTAATAACTTGTTAAATAAATTCTCATGGGATCGTAAATATATTAATTTCTTTAAACTTTTCTCATAATATATCTCGGTACTTCAAAGTTATAAATATACCGAATTGCTGTCTTTTGCAAGACAAAGACCGCTTCTATATCCACGGCTCTACCCCACAACATTATGCCATATGACGTAATGCTGTGAAAACAACTGAAATATCCTAATCTAGTCTAGCAGTATCTTCATCAGTAATCTGCTTTATGCGTCTAACAGCGTATGCGGCTGAACTAAGTCTACCACAGAGAGTTTCGATGTCGGCACCCCACTGAAGACGAGAATCTATAGTAATGTCTAAGACGGTATTTATTTGCCAAATTTCAGTTCTAGGTCAACGGAAAATACCCTATGAATGTAGATTCCCTTTTTTTTCACGTTAACTTAGAAGTCTGATATTTTCACAGCTTCAAGAAACTGTAGATTTGAGTATATGGTTTTAAATTTCAACTCGATACCTCCACGCGTTTTCGAGATAAAGGGTCTTGACAGACAGACAGACGGACGGACAGACGGACAGATGGACAAAACAGTGATCCTATAAGGGCTCCGTTTTTTTATTGAGGTGCGGAGCCCTAAAAACAAATGTAAAATTAGCGTTCCGTAATCAGAGGGTGCTAAATTGTTTGTCAGGTGGTAACCATTTTAGCGCCTTATTTTGTGGCCCCTTAATGTTATGTATAGCATTTTTTTTATATGTATGTTCTTAGGGTTCCGTACCCGTATTGTGTGGTGGTACGGAACCCTTTGTGCACGAGTCCGAGTCGCAATTGGCCAAATTATTTAATAATCATAGAATAAAACAACCGGTCGCCAATTTTCATATAATATTATATTAAAAATATTATAATGTAGTATTACATTCATTGCTATCTGTATTTTTTTGTTTAAAAATGAGTATCTATCTTTAACTTTGTAATTATCACCACCTTAAACACCCTGAAAACTATTTGTTGATATAATTTGATACGAAGTTCTAACTAGTTTGCATCTTATCGGTGATCCATGACAAATACTGGGCAGCATCAGTAAAAACTAAGTATTCTTCTAAATTGCAGTTGTACTCGCCGTCTTCTTTGGGCAGTGACAAAGAGACGACACCACGGAGCTTCCATCTTCCACCCTCACGTAAGTACATACCAGCGCCGGAGTCACCAAAGCAAGGGCCGGCGCCGTTTCTTTCACCTGTGAATAGATCATGTTGAATAGAAACTGTAAAACTGCTTAGTAAGGAACCGTTTCGAAAAATGCGATCGTAGTGCGAAATTTTACTCAGTTACTGGAAAGAGACAGATCTATATACCGAAAAGAGACAGAAAAATCTAGTTTTGACCCCCGTAAGAAAAGTGTTTTAAAACGGCTCTGGGTAACAAACGTCATTGCCTTTTGTAGTCACAAAAAATTCAAATACACAAAAATGAGCTCTTAAGAGCACCTTTCAACTATCAGAATAATAATTTTCTGTTTATCCTTTAGAAAATAATGATGAATAAATTTATAAAGATTTGAGTTTTGACCAAAACCAGAAGTGACAACTGTCAGGCGAAAAACGGTATTCAGACAGCGTTAAAAATCGTACTCACACTAGTATAGCCAGACCCCCGTTAACACTTTCGTCAGGTTCCTACACTGACAGCAGGATAACGTACATCATTTTCAACGCGTGCGACAGAGATGGCAATAGAACTCGTGTCGCGACCACTAGTTTATGAACGCGTCCCAGTGTGATTTTCGCCATAAACTTAGGATATCATTTAAACTAAGTCTATGGATTTACGCATTACTCAGAAGCGTTTTAAAACACTGCAACTGTCAGGTAACGGTTTGTTTACTCATAAGTAAATTTTTGAACGCTGCTGTAGGGTGAACTTCGCATCACTTCGAGTAAAAATCGCTCGTTTCGAAACGAAAAATTTGGCCGGACAAGAGCTCAAAAAACCTAACACTGACCGTCTTTAACGGACGGATGGCAACCGCTAGTTGGTCAAATCTTGCAACTGAATTTCAGACTTGTTGTTTTGCACTCTCGTTTGGTTTGGATGACAATGAAAGATAAGATACGTGACATAATTATAAATCGAACATACTGGACACGACAAGATGGCTATTTTATATTTGTTGCGTTATTTAGTGAACTAAGTTATTGTGCTCGTCAAAACCTTACGTTTGATGACCAAGTCAAGAGGGTAGTAAAGCAAATTTAGCCCACCATCTTGGGGCGTAAAAGCTTGTTTTCAAAAAAGCTTATTATATATTATTTTATTTATGCAACCATCATTCATTTTAAAAGCGGTGTGTCATGAAATGGTACATAATTATACATCAAGCGGCGATGCTCGCAAAATATTTCACACGTTTCGCTTTTCCTACGCCTCTGTTTATCGCGTCATAAATGCCGTGTGAGGATAATTCTATTGAGTATAACTCCCAAAAAGACACGTAGAACATGTTATGAATACGGACAAAAGGTTTATATTTTAAAAACTTGATAGGTACTACGTTTCTTTATAAAAAGCTTGTAAAAATCACCCGCCTTGAAGGCTGAACTATATAAAAGGAATGCCAAAGTTACGGGAGGGAAAGCAAGGTTGGTCGAATCAAGTAAAAAGTGATTAGGATATTGATTTGCTATTCATAGTCGCCTACATAGTTCCATAGTCAATAGTAGAAGACGACAGAGACATAGTATTAAAATTTTAAATGCTTCATTATTTCGTTTGCTGGGAAATTATGCACTCCTTTATTTTTACATGATAAAAAGGCACAGGCACGCATTTCTATAACTTTTCATCCGAAATAAGTCAAAAAAGATGTGTGGAGTTGAATTTGAAATTGTTGTTGTTTTGAGTTTTGTTTGAGCAACGCAAAGCACAAACAAAGCAGAGTCTTTGCCAAAGACAATAAAAACATTATTTTCAAAGTAAATTGACAGTTCAATTTTCTTGTATTCAGCGCCATCTATTGGCTACTGAGAATACTCATCTGACAGCTGTCAAAGAAAACGCCTCATTGCGAAGGCAGATTGCGGGTGATTTTAAAAGGGATTTTGTACGGATATTGATTAATTTTATTGATTAAAAACTTAGAGTTAGCATTCCTTATATCCTATAGCTTCTATTTGATGTGGTTTAGTTACTCAAGTTTTCATCACATGGCATTTATCAAGCTTTAAACAAATATCTACTGACTGATATTGCGAATGCGCAATAATGCCGGAATAGCCGCCCTGGAGGCCTAACATGGTGCCACTTTCACTCCATTTTAAACACGATTTGACGGTAAATTCTATATATTTGCTGTCAAATGGTGTTTAAAATTAATTATTTATAATGGTGTTAAAGTGACAACCTTATTAGGCCGCCTGAACCATAGACTTTGAATATACTCACCAGTTAATTCTAAATCTATGGCCTGAACTACATATCTTTTGAATAACATACCTGCGCACAAAGTATAACTAGAGGTGAGCATTTCGAAATCAGGTTTGCTGTTTCGGCAAGTATTTGTGCTCACAATCTTCAGGCGCACCGCTCTGGGTTCCCCTCGGCCACTTCGACTGTGCTCGCTGTCGCCCCATCCAGCCACCTATAATCATATGATTCATAAGAAATACATTAGTCTACGAAGATATGTGGTTCATCGTTTACTTAAATACCTTTGGAACAAAGTTCCTCACGCACATTCTATTTACACCCGGTATTTTAACAATATTTGTTTCTTTAAACGTGAACACAATTTTAATATAGTTTTCGCTGTTCACTGTGATCTCATCAACTAAAACCAATATAATTCTTAGTGGTACATTTGATCAATCTTTGATAGACAGAAAGGTAACTTACCACACCGTATTTTCCAACGACTTTATCCTGATCATTGTTTCCCTCCCAAAGACAAATTGCACGAATGAATGTTGTGAACTCTATTCTTTTGTTAAACGTTAACACAAGGATGTCATCTGTAACAGAACGTTATCATGTCATTCAAACAGCATGAGAAAAGAAAACCAGACGCCATTTTTCTCTTTACATAGTTTGGCTACGTCAACAACTGATTCGTCTGTTGTTGTCCATCCATTCATCCATCAGCCTGGTTGCTCTACTGCTGGACATAGCCCTTTCCAAGAGTTCACCACTCTTAGGGGTCCCCCTGGAGAATATGCCCATACTCACACACGCTGGGCAAGCGGGTTGGTAAAAACGGTGCCGAACGAAACCCTCGCACCCGTGACGCGGCTGCCCGTCACCGTTGTGTTTTATATTATGTCGCAGTAAGATAGTTGTATCCGTGATATAGTTATATACCTAGTTGCAATCTAGTGATATTGTGATATAAGTATCGTCCTAAACTAATCTAGTTAAATAGTTATATACATATTACAGCTCAAACCCGAAATCAGTTAGAACGCGTTTTAACTAGTTAGTGGCATACAAAACTTCGGGGGTCGCCTCGTTTCGCTCCGATTCGCTCGGCTCCTAAACGTAATAACATGTACACCTAACCGCTCCTCCTCGCTTCGCTCGTCGTCGCAAACTATTTTTTTTGTATAGCAAACGGGTTCTAACTGATTTCGGCTCTCTTCTGCACTAAAGGCTTGCCACCAATGCCATCGACCAATAGAGAACAGTGTATTATGTTACGGGTATTATGTATATAACTATTTAACTAGATTAGTTTAGTACGATACTTATATCACTATATCACTGGATTTCATCTAGGGGATATAATTATTTCACGGATATAACTATCTTACTGCGACATATACAATCTAATAACAATAAATGGGGATGGATATATGCCTAAAACTCCATCAATCGGTGCCATGCATGGTGGGTCACATGGCCACATGGTTGTGCCCCACCATTCATGGCGGGCCACATGGTTGTGCCCGTTTGAGAGCTGCTCTATTACTCTCTATTTTTCATAGAACGGTACAAAAGTACCCTTTATTTTCTGATCGAATGAACAAAAATAATGGCCCGAATTTTAGCAATAACTACCATCATTATTGATTAAACCATGCATGTTACCATGTATTTCAGTTCTAGCGGAAGGTGAGCATCTATTTACCAAGAGTTGGCAGTACAGTACGAATGTACTTACTCGCTAAGTTCTGTGTAGTGTAGCTCTCGTGAATGCGGGCTGAAGCTAAAGTCCTTGTGATACTGTTCTCATCACCCCAGTCTTCTATGTTGTGCACACCAGCTCTAACGACGATATCTTTGTGAGAGTTCAAAGTTCTGAGCTGCATGCAATGGGCCGCTGAAATAAGTAATTTGTTTTAATGTTTTATCAATTTTGTTTTTGATACGTTACAGAAAAACGCATTAAGGTTTTTGTTATTATAAGTTTAATAAATATATATATTTTACTCTTTTTGAGCCTTATTATTTATTTTGAACAAATAATAATACAAAAATAACATATATTTTTCATGTTTTCTGTACTGAATATAAGTATTTCGGCTCACGGTATGGGGCCGTCATCAGTCGAATCATCGGGTACATAAAAAATATAAGTTGGTATTTATGTTCTTCGAACATCGTTTAATTATTTCAAAACAATGTATATGTCACCGTCAAATGGGGAAACTGCTTTTTTGCGAAAAAGCCGCTCTTTTGTGAAAAACCGAATTATGGCGTAAAGACCATTCCATTGCGCGATCATACGTTTATTCCGCTTTTTGCCGAAAATAGAATAAGTTGCAAGTAGGTAGAACGAGCGAAGCAAGCGTGTTAGAGTAAATTTGGGTAGCCGAGCGAACCGGAGTGGAGCGAGGCGACCTCCTAGTTTAAACAGAAAATAATGTATGATCACCAGGTAATGGGACTGTGTATCGAAAAATCAGTTTTCGGCATCCTACGACGAAATAGACGCTTTTCGTTATTTACCTGTAACCACATGCATATCTGATACAAGTGATCCGGCACATATGTACTGAAGGCTGCCACCCTTCCTCAGGTAAATAGCTACCAGCCAGGGCCATTCGCCGGGCTCGAACGCATCTCCTTGGAAGACGAGCGGCGCAGCATTCGGAGCGCCTGGTACTATTCCACATTCCGCTGAACTAGTCGATGAGGTTGCAAATGATGGACGGGGTGGAAGCGGTGGTGGTGTCGGTCGCTGTACTGGAGGTCTGGAAGCATTCAATTAAGATAATGTTTGACTTAACCCTGTTATTGCACAGGTAGTGCATGCAGTATGGGTAAAATCTAAACTATAAGAGACAGAGGTTGCTTGTACCCAAAGCTTTTTGAAAATGGACTTTGCTAAGCCGCTAACTGAAACGGCTCGTTTTGTAAAAAAAAACACACAGGATATGGCAATGGCATCAATCGATATGGCTGGACCAAGTTATGCAAAGAAATATTATGTTTTAAATTAACCTTGTATCATTGCGGTATAGAAATACACCAGAAAAGAAATCTGGATGTGAGGAGCTCTGAACCAGGATTCGAACCTTGGACCCTCGCTCAGATCCGGTTCAGAGCTCGTCACGTCCAGATTTACTTTTCTGATTTCCTATACCGCAATGATTACAATTTACAGCGCGTTCCGAGTCAAAACATGATCGATTACATCGCGTTTATCGTCATTCCGAGTCAACGTTAGCCCGATAACGATAGCCCTAAAATGGTTGTTATGACGTCATGAATGACATCATTAAGGCCGCTATGTTGTGCTATCATCGCCCATCACAGTGAAGTCCGTGTCGCCCATGCTTCTGAGCGTTAGCACTGTGCGTGATCTATCAAATGTGACAGCCGGCCGGTGGCAATTTCAAAAATAGGTTATTCATAATCTGAGTTTAATATTAAACCATGAATTAGAGATTGTAGTTCGCTTCTTGGACCTAAGTTTATAGTCTTAAATAATTACCAGCCCATAAAAAAGGATTTTTGACAAAAGTATAAACCAGAAAGTAATAATTGCTCTCAATGAGAAGCAAAAACTCTTTCACAACAACGTAGCTTAGGTTATACTTGTTATTCACGTACGTTATCAAATTTTGGTTAGAGGTTAATTTTTCTGTCACTGGCAAGTGTCATCATCCACGTCGCGTCCAAAAGAGTTCCGAATGGATCATAAGTTTAAGCTCTGATGGACGCCATTTCCTATTCGGAATGACTTGATGGGCGTGAGTAGTTTGATGGTAGTTTTAGCAATGTTATTGCCATTCGGAACGCTGTATTAATTTGTTATCTCTTTGGATAAATCGCCAAGTGTATAAATTATTTCTATCATAGTTTTATTCACTTACGGTTTTGTAGTCACTGGTCGACGAGGAACCGATGGTCTTTCAGTGGCAGGTTGTCTGGTCGGAACTGATGGTGACTCCCATTGGCTCGGTTCATATTCAGGCCGATTTGGTGGAGCTGATGGGGTTTCCCATTGAACGTTATGCACAGGTTGTTGCGTGGCATTGGGCCTGGGATTAGGTCTTCGAGATATGTTTGGGTTGGGTTGACCTCTCTGTGGTTCAGAATTTGTAATTCCTGTAATGTTATCAAGTAGGTAATTAAGAAACCAGTAAGAAAATTAATCTTCGGGTAAAGTGTTAAATATTTCGTGTTTGGTGTATGTACAGTGGAGCCCGCATCAAGCTATACAAATTGAGTATAAGCTGACGTCTCATTGCACGGGAAGCCTATACAATGAGAGGTCAGCTTATACTGAAAGTGTTTAGCTTGATGTGGGCTCCACTGTACATTAAATTATGTGAGAAATTTCAAATGAAATAGGTTATTAGTACCTATTGTATTGAGGAAAAGAGTAACTTTTTTGAATTTTTGTTTGACTGTATGTTTCGTTTTAGCTAGAGAACATTTGTTTTAATTTTAATGACCCTGATCAAAATTTAAGCTATAAGGGTGTTGATAAAATAACCACCTAGCCAAAAATTACCATAATAATTTTTATCTTGCGCGTAAATAAAAGATACATTAAAACAAAGATATCTACATTGAAAGACACGTTTACGAAATACGTTTAAAGTATTTTTGTGTCTTACCGGTATTCCAAAGGGGATTTCCATCGACAAAGGTATCTTGACTAGAAGTTAATACTTCATTATTATCCTGGATAGTATTATCCGGTCTCTGGGGTCGATTGAACCCATAAGCGAAATCATCTGATCCGAATGTCACTTGGTGTATCAAACCAAACGTTGAAATATACACGCCTGGCCTCAGAATATCTGAAAATTAGAAAATTAGATCAGTATTTCCCTGAGTGTGGGTTGCGACCCACTGGTGGTTCGAAAGCAGATTTAAAAATAGAATGTCATTTGCGGGCCCTGAATCCTCACCTTTTGTTTTAAAGTGGTAAAACTGAATCCCAGTGCAAAATGCACATCATAATATTGTTTCCCTTACTTTTCAATAAAAAGTATGCAAAAATTGCGTTTTAAAGCAATTAACGGAAAATTACTAATAATAGTAGGGTTCTCGCATTAAATTATGTTATTTTATGCCTTACATTTTGATCACATTCGATTACAATGATAAATACGCTTTTAAGTTTCTTAATCGAATGTAATCAAAATCTAAATCATAAAATGATAGAATTTGAATGTAAAACCATAATTATTAATCACCAATTTCCGCTAATTGCTTTGAAACGCAATTTTAGCATACTTTTTATTCAAAATTAAGGAAAACAATATTATGATGTGCATTTTGCACCGGGATTCGGTTTTAGCACCTTAAGTGAGTTGCGGTTGAAGTTAGTTTGGGAACCACTGCTTTAGATTTATGTAGATAGGTAACAACCCGCTTGCACAGCGTGTGTGAGTGCGCGCATTCCTTCCAGAGGGGTATCGCCAAGAGTGGCGAAATCTTGGAAACGCCTATGTCCAGTAGAGAACGAAGTAGCTGATGGATGGATGGATGGAGATAGTACAAGGTGACTTTGGTTGATATAGCCAAATGCATACTGCAAACTTTATAAATGATCAGTAACAAGGTTCCATGTCCCTTTCTGTAAATAACGCAAAATAAAAGGAGAATGCCACGGGATCGTACCAAATGGCGTCACAACCAAATAAAAGTGATAAAATTATTTTATTATCATTTTGATCAAAATAGTTTACTTAAATCCGGAATTCTAATATCATGATAAAAAATATTTCTGTATTTTCATTTCTGTTGCCGCTTTACTATGATTAGAATGTCAACCAATAATCACCTCTGCCAAAAGGTAATAAAGTCTTTGTCAGTGTAGAGTAAATTCGAATTGCGGATACTAATTTAAATGAGACTTGGTGATTTGGTAAGAAGATTTTAGTCTCCCTAAAATTAACTTGGTTTGGTTTTGACGCCACGACTTTGGGTTCGGTACGAGGCGCCATATTTTACGCGGCATTCTCCTTTAAGTTTCCTATACTAAATGACTCGGGGTTGTTCTCGATTGAACTACATATAAAAGGTCCTACAATTCAAAGTAAAAAAAATTAAAAAATGATAGAGTTTTTCTAATAGACCACTTTGCAGCGAAACACATAATTTTTGCGCGAACGTTTTCTTTCGCCTTTTCATAGAAATTTAATAATAGCTGATTCGTTCCACTTTGTACTGGAAAGTGAAAAAAATACTTGATCAAAAAATTTTTGTTTGTGGTCAGTTAACGATACATACCTACATATTATTTTCACTTATTTTTGTAGGATCTTGTATATTGTGCGTAAAAAGGATTATTTAATCTTGATCCTGACCAATTACCGAGTGTCCAATATGAATTAAACTAAATCAATCAAATCGAATCAAATCTTTTTTCCTTTTTCCTACAAAGCTACAAACGCAAGCTCAGCCCCGAGTCAATACAATGGACAGTTAAAAAATTTGATCACTTACCAAGCCTTGAGTATGAATTTGGCTCTATAAATAAATGTCAACCTGTACCTATATAAATAATAACTTACCACCCGGAGCTTGGCAAAGAATATTGTTGTTTGCGACTAGTTGCGTTATTTTGGGTACAGGGTGTTGTAGCGGGAAATGCACCTTGTAAGTAACAGCTGAATCTTTCAGTCCCAGGTACTCTATGGACCCGTAGTGAGACTGGAACAATGTAATAAAGACTTAATGAGACTTTAAAATATATCTTTTAGCTTATATTTTTATTTTTAATAAATTTAAACACTAAGATAGAAATACATTTCTAAATTTTTTAAACACTTGGCGATTTATCCATCGCAAGAAGATAACAAATTAAATTTAAACACGTTTAAGTATTATGATATGAGTAATAAAGATACTAAAAATATTTTTTTAAATATATTTCGACCTACTTGGGGTCGTCGTCAGTCAAATATACGTAGGTATATAATATAAACAGCTTCAGGTTTCACGGACGACGCTCTCTCTAAACTCGCCCGGAACGCAATTATTTCCCAAACTAAGGATGTCCGCGGGTATGATTCTTGGGAAAAGTGGTTCAGTAGGGTCGGTAGAATATGTGGTTTCATTTAATGGTAGCAGTCTATTTACACCGGTATATGTACGAGTATATCCCACTAATATTATAAATAAGAAAGTTTGGATGGATGTATGGATGAATGTTTGTTACTCTTTCACGCCGTATCTACTGAACCGATTAGGCTGAAATTTCGCACAAATGTAGTTCTAGACCTGGAATAGGACATAGGCTACTTTTATCTCATAAATGAGATGAAAATGAGGTGTTAAGTTTCCATACAAAAGTGATGTGTCACCTTTTTACGCTGTACAGAACCGATTGGGCTGAAACTTTGCACAAATAAAGTTATCGATTAGGACAAAAACTACTTTTTTATCCCATAAATCAGTTCCCATGGAAAAACTATACCAGGCCCCTCAGAAAGTATTGCGAAAAAAAGTTTTTATATATATGGGAGACTGGCCAGTTATAGTGTTTTTCGAAAATATGATTATTTATAAGTAAAAATAGGTATGTTCTAATTTCAAAATTTTCCTCCACATTTTTTGCGAGCTAATTCAAAGTATAGTGTCTCGCTGAAACATGGATCTGCGCCGGGAACATTTTAGAGCTATGATTTTTTACGATTTCAAGTGTCGCCTGAAACCGAATAAAACGTACGATAGACTTCAAATGGCATTCATGGATGAAGGCCCTTCCAAGGCAACCGTATAACGAATTCAAGCTCGGTCGACCAACTTTGGGGGATGAAGAAAGAAGCGGTCGCCCTTTGACGGCTGTTACCGAAGAAAACGTGCTGGCAGTGAAAAGTTTAATCCAAGACAATAGGCGAATTACATATCAGGAGATTCAACACATATTGAAGATTGGATCGGGAAGCGTTCACGAGATTCTACACAGCCATCTTCGCGTGAGGAGGATAGTATCACGCTGGGTGCCGCACAACCACACCGATGCTCAGAAGCAGGCCCGGGTGGAATGGTGCCGTGATATGCTAAACAAATTTGAAGCAGGCTCGTCTCGGCGTGTTTACGACATCGTTACAGGTGATGAGTCCTGGATTTATCAATACGACCCAGAAACCAAGCGCCAGTCGACTGTTTGGGTGTTTCAAAATGAACCAACGCCTACGAAAGGGGGAAGATTTTGATCGCTAGCTTTTTTAATTTGACTGGCCACTTGGTATCAATTCCCTTACGGGATCAAAGAAGCATCAATGCCGAATGGTATACCACCAAATGTTAGCCAGAAGTTTTCTCTGTTGTTAGCAACAAGCGACCAAACTCAGGGCTCCGCGGGCTACTGCTCCACCACGACAATGCACCGCACTCAAAACGAGGGACTTCCTGGACAGCACGCCAGTCAGACTCCTGGATCACCCTCCTTAGAGCCCTGATCTAGCACCGTGTGACTTCTTTTTATTTCCAAAAATAAAAAATCAGCTCAAAGGAATACAATTTTCGTCGCCGGAAGATGCACTGGCTGCGTTCGAGCAGGCTGTAAACGAGGTGTCTGCGGTGGACTGGAAAAAGTGTTTTGAAAACTGGTTGAGACGCATGAAACTTTGTATAGAGGCTGGTGAAGAGAACATTGAAAACATTTTTAAAAAATGTACCTATAGAACATTTTTTTTTAGTTTCGCAAAACTCTCTGATTGTCCCACGTACATATAGGAGACAGACAAAATCGGATAGACAGAGGCGCATAACACACACAATAACCAGCTATGTTTACTATAGATAATAGAGGGCAAGCCTATCATATGAACCATGGTGTTGGTATTATTTATGTAAACGTATGTTTTGAGTTTTATCGCTAAAGTTACCATACCAATTTAGATAATTCTATTAATTGATTTTTACAATTATAAAAAAAATCCTTCGCTCTAACAAGTACTATCAAATAAACGGTCCGAAAAATATTGACAGATTTTATAGGAATACACAAAAACTAATTCAACGCGAGCGAAGCCGCGGGCAAAAGCTAGTGTATTATGCCAAACTCATACTGGAGGCTTGGTAAGTGATCAGTAACACAGATCAATAACACTTTTTGCTAATTTCGTAAAATAAAATCTTGACCTCCCATGGTAATTGACTCGGGGCTCGTTTGTAAGGAACACAAAAAGAAAAATTTACGAATTTCACAAAAAGGGTCATCGAACCTTGTTACTGAGCACTTACGAAGCCTTCAGTAAGAGTTTGGCTGTGTAGATTAAACTTATATATATATTTTTATGTACGAGTAAATATCATCATCATTGGATGCCGTCTTCATAATGAAGTTTGGCGGTCAGTAGGCTAAATTGCTTGCGATCCGTTTTTTATTCTTCAAGTCTCTGAAGCTTTTTAGTCCAGTCAAGTATAAGGTCCTACAAATTTAAGTGAAAATAATTCTAGGGTAGATTGTGAATCAATCACTTATGAGCAGAAATAAAATATTTTTGTCAAAAAATGTTTTCTCAGTGCAAAGCAGTTCTGTGGGTTTTATTAGAATAATATTATAATAAGTTATTAATATATTTTAGAAAAAACAGATATTGGCTTTTAATTTAGAGGAAATTGTGTTTTTTTTAAAGCAAAGAAAATACAGTAGATTGCGCTATACATATTTCGACCCCTTAGTGTCTTAAACAAAACGTCAAACGAGCACAAGGGCATCGAATAGCGAAGCAACTATATAATGAAGCAAAAAAACAATTACAAGTATTACTAGAGACGTACAGAGAACAGACCTGGATGAAAATTATCGAAAACACTAAAGACAATAGAACAAAAATGTGGAAAATACAGAGAACGCTAAAGAAACCACCGCAAAAGCTACCAATGCTGCCTGGATGTACAACCGAAGAAGAAACAATAGTCACATTAGTTGATGCTTCAATAGTCAGACTCAATAATCCTCGAGATGGATGAAGAAACGGAAATAATAACCCCATTCCAACCACTGGATAAAGCCTCGCCTGACGAAATTAAGAGAGCTATATATAGCTTCAAAAACAAAAAAGCACCAGGGCCGAATCAGATCAGAGTGGATGCCATCAAATTAGCTGGACCAGCATTTTGGCAAGCACTAGGAAAAGCAATTAACTATGTACTCTCCACGGGCTATTATTCACAGAGATGGAAACTAGGCGACTGCATTTTTTTACATAAAGTCGGGCAAGAATTTTAAAGACCCTAAATCATATCGGCCGATCACGTTACTGAACATCATGGGTATGATCTGCGAGAGAATAATGCACAAGAGGATAATGACCGCGTGCAGCAAACTAATGCCAGATTTTCAGCATGACTTCTTGACTGGAAAAGGAACCGGTACGCAAATTCTAAGGACCTGTAAATACATATCTAATGCATTAGCTGAAAGTCACAGCGTCGCTATGATATCTACAGATCTAAGCAAAGCATTTGACTCCATCAACCACAAAGGCCTTACATTTAAGCTGCAACAAGGTGACGTGCCAAATAACATTATATAAATTGTTGAAAATTACCTCAGAGACAGAAAAACGAGAGGAAAATTTAGAACAATAACAGGCAAAGAAAAAATCGTACCACACGGTGTGCCCCAAGGTTCAATACTAGGACCACTGATTCAATCTTTATGTACACGGCATCCCAAAGAGCAAAATCGCAGGTCAGATGTTGTCACAATATGCAGACGACCTCGGTATCCTTAACACGGCGGAGAGACCAGATAACGCAACGATAAGAGCCACATGGGCAGCAGAAGAAATAATTGACTACTACGAACGATGGGGATTACAATGTAATGTGGAAAAGACCGAGTGTATAATGTTCACAAAAAAGCAAAAGAAATCGCGAAGTACCGCGAGTCGCGAACAGTGAAGATCAAAGGAAAACTGCTAGAATACAAAACAAGTGTGCGATATCTGGGAGTGATTTTAGACAAAAGACTAAGCATGAACGAACATGTGAAAAAAGTGATCGCGAAAGCGAAAAGCGTAAGAGGCATGCTGTCCCCTATAATCGGGTGGTATTCGAAAGTGAACATCGAAACAAAAGTGGTCGTAATACAGGCGTACCTATTACCCATCCTAAACTATGGAGTAGTGCAGTTACTACCCAGAATAAGCAAGACAAACCTTTTGTCGATTGAACGCCAGTATAGAATGGCGCTAAAGTCGGCTTTTTCCAACATCATTACTTAGCTGCGTTCTGTGGGAAATGCTTGACGAGGATTCGTGGCATCTCCGAGTACACAATCTACATCATGATATGATAGATAAACTAAATAATGTATGCATACAAGGACTTGATGTCCCGGGTCCAGCGTATACGAGGCATGGGCAACACAACCCGATGTTATTCAGCACGACAATTGGCGATGTGGAATACATAAACAAACATGAGAGAGGCAAGCGGGTCAGCAAGCGGCATGCCCCTCCTAGATCGGCAATATTAAAATTTTTTTTTATATTTCTATTCATCGGGCATTCATAGTAGAATATCAACCATAAATTAAGTCACTAGATCTTTAAGACGTATGTTACTAACAAACACCCGCATGGCGGACAATTTTTGTAACAGAAAAGATAAATAATAAATATTTTTCTATGCTATTCTATTCTATTCTATTACTGTATTTTCTTTGCTTTTATTAAAAAAAAAGTACAATTTACTCTAAAATAATATTATAAATAAGATATCTATGATTCAGTCAGCTGAATAAAATGGGAAGGTGAAAAAAAATTCGGACAAATAAAAATGATTTTCGGTGGAAAGTACATAGGTAACACTAAAAGTTTCCGGAACTGGCCACTTACATAAACAATATTTAAAAATTTATTGCAACATTTGAAAATAGAACTCTTTGGCTGTAGAATGCAGTTTGTTTCATCTGACTGTCTTTTGTTTTTACCTTGTGGCGCCATTTAAAAAATTGTGTGTCTGCATCAACATGGATTTAACTCGGGAAAATTTTCGTAGTATGATTTTCTACGATTTTAAGTGTAATTTGACAGCTCAACAGAGCATCGCTCGGCTTGAAACAGCTTTTGGCAATGAAGCACCATGCAAGAAGACTGTTTATAGCTGGTTTGCAGAATTCAAGCGTGGTCGTATCAATCTCAGTGACGAATCTCGCGATGGTCGTCCGTCCACCGCTGTGACCAACAAAAACATCGATGCTGTGCGCCGTATGATTGAAACAGACAGGCATGTGACCTACCATGAAATTCGCGCATCCTTAGAAATAGGCATGAGTCAAATACAATCAATCCTACACAAACATTTGGGTGTGAGAAAGCTGTGCTCGCGGTGGATCCCACACAACTTGACCGAGGCTCAAAAAACGGACCGCGTCACTTGGTGCAGTGCCATGCTTACCAGATTCAACGAAGGTGCGTCAAATTTGGTGTGGGACATAGTAACAGGTGACGAAATATGGATTTATTGCTACGATCCCAAAACAAAGCAGCAATCGAGCGTATGGGTCTTTCAAGATGAGCCGAAACCAACCAAAGTGGCGCGCGTGAAAAGTGCATCTAAGCGGATGATTGCTTCTTTTTTTAATAAAACTGGACACGTGGCTACTGTTGCTTTAGAGAATCGTCGTACCGTGAATAGTGACTGGTACACGACCATTTGTTTGCCGGAAGTTATTGACGAACTCCGTAAAAATAACCGTAAACGCCGTATCATCCTGCACCACGACAATGCTAGTTCTCACACGGCCAGACAGACAAACGACTTTTTGAAGACGAAAAATGTAGAACTCATGAGTCATCCTGCATACAGTCCCGACCTGGCACCTTGTGACTTTTTTCTGTTCCCAAAAATTAAGAACCAATTACGCGGTCAACGATTTTCATCACCAGAAGAGGCTGTCGAGGAGTATGAAAAACACGTTTCAGAGGTCACCACAGGGGAGTGGCACAAAAGTTTTCAAAACTGGTTTGATCGAATGAAAAAGTGCATAGACGCCAAGGGAGATTATTTTGAAAAACAATAAATTAATTTTGTACCTTTAATAGTATTTTTTCATATTCATTCCGGAAACTTATAGTGCGTCCCACGTATTAGTGATACTCAATCACTTTCAACCTATTTTTTTATTTTGAATCGACAACATTACAAACTAATAATTGGTGAAAAAGTAAAAACCATTTCGAGATATGGGCCTTCTGAGCATCATATCATTATTAATATTTTGCTGACCAGGGAGAGCGTGTCACTATCACTATACCTTATCAACGCAATAATTTTGTTTACATTATCAGGGTTCCGTCGAGTTACGGAAACCATTTTCTTTGATATTTTTATTTTTGATTGATGGTACGACTAGATGTAGATGAAATAGATAGGGATAGTGAGTGCCTCTCCTTCGCACAGCAGTTTGTTTGTACCGAGCCCGAGATGTGCAGAACTTATTTCAACAAAAGTAACAGTCACACAATTTTATGCATAAATATTAGAAGTGTAACACAAAATTTTGATCAATTAGAAGTTTTATTAAAAAGGTTTGATACGGAATTTGATTTTATTATTTTAACAGAGTGTTTGCTAAGGGACTTTATTCCTTCCATTGGTAATTATACTTTTTTCAATTCAGAAAACCGCATAAATAAAGCATCTGGTGTTATTGCTTACGTCCATGATTCTATCAAATCTAATTATAAAATATATACAAAAAATATGAACCTTATCAATGCTAACGGTATTGAGCTTCAAATAGGTACGGATCTAACAATTCTTGCTGTTTATCGCACGCCGCTGTCTGTATACGATACAACTGATTTTGTTAATTCACTAAATAGCTACTTAAGTACTATTAAACAAAACGAGAATATTATTTTATGTGGCGACATCAACATAGACATTTATAAGGCTTCAGAGGACAACAGACAAACAGATTACTTATGCTGTCTGGCATCACATGATTTGCTTCCTGTAATCAGTGAACGTACCAAAGAAAAATCCCTACTTGACCATGGTATGGTTAAAACTGCAAAAAAAGTTACTTCGATAGTTTGCCACACAAAAATAACGGACCACTCACCAATTATAATTTCTATAGAACGCGACAAACAAACAAAAAGAACGAAACACAAGAAAAAATCTATTGTTAACTATGCAGCACTTACACAGGAGTTAAGACAAGTAGACTGGGATACTTTATTAAGCAACTTGGATGTCAATGCAGCCACTGATGTTTTTCTAAAAGTGCTTACTGATTGTATCGATAAATATACAATATTCGTGAGAGCTAAAAATCATGCCAAAAAATGTTGGATTACACCTGCACTGATTAAATGTTTTAAAATTAGAGATGCTTTACACAGGAAAGTCCGTAAATCACCTTTAGATGTTGATATTCAGGAACAATACAAACGATATAGAAATGTTTGTACGCGTGCTACTCGTACAGCAAAAAAACTTGAAACTGAACTTGCTGAAAATCGCAGGAATCCACGAAGACTCTGGGAAATTATAAAAGAAACTGCTGCACTTCCCCCTACAAAAAAATCTGGTTCTGCTGACATGCTTACAAATAAAAATGACCCTAAAGGCTCCTTAAACCAAATTAATGGCTTCTTCTCGAATATTGGTAAAACCCTAGCCGAAAAACACCTTACTATCAAACCGAATATGACCTCGTGAGAAGTAGTCCACCGACATGCAGCAAAAACTGTAACAGTTTTATATTCTACCCTACAGATGAACATGAAATCAAACAAACTATAGATTCGCTTAAAAATGGTGCTACATGTGGAATTGATGGCATAAATACCCAATTTTTGAAAAGTATAAGTTTTGTCTTACTGCATCCTCTCTCCTACATAATCAATATGTCCTTTGCAACCGGTATCTTTCCAAACTCGTTCAAGAAAGCGATAATTATACCAATACCCAAAGCTGGTTATGTGCAGACGGTTTCAAATTATAGGCCAATTTCTTTGTTGCCTTCTCTATCTAAAATTGTAGAAAAGCTGGTTAAAAAACGTCTAAGTAAATATTTGGAAGGCAAAAGCTTACTTTCCGAAAATCAGTTCGGTTTTAGAGAAGGTAAATCAACATCTGATGCTGTTATTCGGTTGGTAGAACATGTTGTACACAATCTAGATAATGGTAATCACTGTGTTGGGGTATTTTTGGATCTGGCCAAGGCTTTTGATACCGTCTCCATGCCCCTGCTTCTTCGCAAGCTAGAGGGAATAGGTGTTAGAGGAATAGCAAATTCTTGGTTCCAAAGCTATCTTTGTAACAGAGAACAACAAGTAAAAGTGCCAACTGCGGGTACTAGTGAAAGAACGAACGTTACTTATGGTGTTCCACAAGGTAGCGTACTTGGCCCATTGCTATTTTTAATATATATTGATGGCCTTGTAATTTAAGTATTAACAATAACTTAACAATTTCATATGCAGATGATACCATTTTAATATTCTCAGGCAAAACCTGGGAAGAAACATACGAAGCTGCTAATAGAGGACTTGACGTTGCCAAAGGCTGGTTAGAAAGAAATTTACTGACTCTTAATGTAAGCAAGACAAAACATATGTGCTTTAGGATTACTGAACACACTAAATGCCCTGAATTAAGTCTTAAGAGGGGTCCCCGACCTAAATTAGCAACTCGATTTGTGTCGGTACAAATATCGACAGAAAATATATCGCAATAACGTTTATATCAGCGCGCACGGCAAAGTGGCTTTTACGACGATCGCTGCGTCTCCAAATAGCACTAAACAGGGAAAAAAAAATTTTTCACATGGACGCAATTATTAATTTGAAAATTTTATTTGTGTAATATTGTACTTATCAAATTCTCTACCCATTCTTATTTTGCTCGAAAATAAATAACGTCAATTTGAGGTGTAGATGCATGAAATCAGTAAATATTTCCAACTTCAGCCATTATTTCGAAAGCAAATATCTTAAGGTATTCTAAAGTTTGAAAATAATTGATTAGTGAAACCGCACGGAAATTTATTGGAGAAAAGTGCAGTATTTTTTATTGATTTTTCTATCTATATACAAACGAGTTAAAAGGAAGTAAGAAAGGGCTTCGCACAGCATTTTGCTGGGGGACCCGCCTTAAACTCCACAGGTGTGCTAACACCACATTTTGTAACTGTCCTGAATTAGACAAGGTTGATGTCATTAGATATTTAGGTGAGCGCTCACACGTCCACAAGAGTGTGGACGATAAATTGAAATGGACTGACCACTGTCACTATGTTGCGGGTCGGCTTCGAAGGCTAATATGCATTTTTAGGAGACTCAAATGTTTAAACGATAAGTTCATTAAACGTAATATTTATTACGCGCAAGCTGAATCTCTAGTTTCCTATTGTATCTTATCGTGGGGCGGAGCAGCTAAGACTCATATTTTGGAAGTTGAGCGTGCTCAAAGGGCTGTTCTAAAAGTTCTGTTTGGGAAGGATTACCAATTTTCAACAACGCAATTATATAATGAGATCGGCGTTTTATCTGTACGAAAAATGTACATACTTACTATTTTACCAAATTTTGCGCCTAAAGAACGCGTAGTAGAATCTCCCAAAACACGTTTTGGAAAATTGGTAAAAACCTCTAAGCTGAAAACACCCTTTACACAAAGATTCCGTTCTTTTCTTGCACCATACTTGCAAACAAAACTGGTGAAAGAATCATCTTCCCCCTCGAACGATGTGAAACGGAAGGAAACTGTAAAAAGATGGCTTCAGAACAAGGACTACGAGCAGGTTGAAAATCTTCTAAAAATAACATCTTAAAATCACCTCACTTTCAATACTGCTTTTGCTATTTATATAAAGATACACATTTTACACCCCTCACACACAATACAAACACCCTCACACATCCTATCTCACATACACAAAAGACATCACCACACACACACACATCATCAAACAGAATTGTATAATATGATTATTATTATTTTACTAGTATAGGTTATTAAAGCATGCTTTATACATTTATAATTATTACTTTTTCATCTATCCTAATTGTATTTATCCCAAATGCCATGTGGATCGCATAGATGTCCTATCACTCTGCAGGACGGTCTTGCAGGCGCCAGCGCAGGTGATAGTGATCACGATCATTTGTTACTGCTAATAGGATATTTTATTATAATATTTTTTTTTTGTTATTGCTACTATTTTAAATTTACCTATTAAGTGCAAATGTATTTTAAACTGAATAAATATTTTGTATTTGTATTTGTATTGTATTTTTTTTTCAGAATTATATCGTGATTAAATGAAGAGATACTTTTAAAAAACTAAAAATATGGTAAACACAGGATTTTAAAAACAATTTCCTTTGCTTTGAAGTTCATTTTGTTTAAAAAAATCAACTGTCATATCATGCGACAGTGGACATAAGCATGCCAAGCTTTTTTAATAATCGACTGGCAATGAACATCGTCTTTTGAAATCCTCAGATGCGACTTACGTCCTTTTAGAATGAGTGAATAAGAAAACATTAAATTATGCAGGAAAAACGTAAAATAAAACAAAATAAAAAAATGCATAAGCTTCTTTTTTACTCAGCCTTTCAATATATAGGTAGATATTGAAAACAAATGGTTTACAAAAATGAAATGTTGTCAACTGTAGGACCCTTTATAATATTTATTTACAACGTGAAATTTAAGTCATTTTGCTAACGAATACTGGTGATTGTACTCGTCTATATGAACAACTTTTACTATGAGGCCAACCCTGAAATCATGTGGAAAAAATCAGCTGTTTCATACATTTGGGTCGAGTAGGTATTTAACTTTTCTATGGAACAGCTGATATTTTTTCACGCTTTCAGGATTGGCTCCATAGTAAAAGTTATTTATATGGACACTCGTCACTACAGTACTACAGTCAGTACTCACTATCACCAGTTTTCGTTAACAAAATTGCTTAAATTTCACGTTGCATTATATCATACTTATATTAATGTATAGTGACTTTCATTTATAGCCAAATTCATACTGAAGACTCGGTAAGTGCTCGGTACCAAGGTTCACTAATCCTTTCTGT
Source organism: Ypsolopha scabrella (assembly GCA_910592155.1). NCBI lineage: Eukaryota > Metazoa > Arthropoda > Insecta > Lepidoptera > Ypsolophidae > Ypsolopha > Ypsolopha scabrella. The sequence continues at coordinate 17,001,861 of OU342980.1, forward strand.
GAAATACGCAAAATGCAATTTTAGACTTCCTATATTAACTGTGTCGAGGTTGTTTTTTATTAAGTAACATGGGCTGAAAAAGACGTAATTTTTCATGTGTCGCAAACGGGGTCATTAAAACTTCGTCTTGGCAACTTACCGAATCTCCTATATAAACGAGTCACCTTATAATAATATTAATATTATATATTTCCCGTAACTATCATATTTGTTTCATTACAAAATATTATTTTTATACAGATTAGATTTGACATGTAAAACGTATACTTTATGTATCTATTTTACAAATAAACATTTTGAATCTTTGAATCTTGAATCTATAAAAGAGCCAACAATAGTAAGTGAAAATAATTCTTATTTAACTCCAATTATATATTCATTGATGATATAGAATCGGTATAAATTATTATTATAATTTCACTAATGGTACAAAATGACGCTAAATTTCATTTTTCCTCTAAGTAAGACTAAGGAAATATTGATTTTCAAGGCTAGTTAGGAAAAAGTTAAAGCAGGATATGATAAATTTGGCCTTTTCTAAGAGATTCTTAACTTGCATTTAAAACATAATTGATGCATTATAACTTCAGACTAAATGTTCGAACATACATCCTTTAGTTTGATTAGTATCTTGTCATCATAACATTGGTGTTGTTGATTCTCAGCAGAAAATATTGTTATGAACCAAAAAGCTGCCCGATTAAATATTCCTATTATTCTACTAAACAAATTCTATTCCAACCATGGACGAATTTAATTTCGTCACCATGTGGACTGGTTAGAACATAATGTCTTTGAACATTTTGGTTAACAATTTTTCCAGTTTTGATTTCTATATTTTTTGACTTATGACGGAAACTTGGACGGAAACCACTTAATAAAATTTATGAAATCGTTTTGTCCTAATAAAACCCAACTTTATGAATAGTTAATAATATATATATTTAATCATTATTCACGATTGCTGCTGGGTACCCATAAAATGCCAATCTTTTTGATTGTCCGTCTATTTTTTACTTTTAGATAAGATGAAAAAAAAATGTTGCTGTATTGTTAAATTAGTGTGGATTCCTGGGCATGCCGGGATCAGAGGCAATGAAATTGCTGATCAACTGCGGGCAAAAGAGCCATTCACAGTGGAGACGACAACTTCTATCTAAACTACAGTCTTTCTCTAACTCTTCCTAACTCCTCAAAAATTATTATTAGATTGGCAGGATTGCTTCTTATATCGTTACTGCCAAATTGAACCTCAAATCCCTTCCAGTCCGTGGTACTTTAAATTTAGAAAATTTGACAAGAGAGTCACAAGTGATCCTATCTCGCGGCTGGGCTTGCGTTTTTAAGGAAGACGAAAAGAAAAATTTACGAATTTCACAAAAAAGGTCATCGAACCTTTTTACTGAGCACTTACTGAGTCTTCAGTAAGAATTTGGCTGCATAAATTAATGTCATTTTATATACAATGAGTGTGTATATTTTTTTCGGTAATGCAATACATTTGTAAGAAATTCGACATCAAAACGTTTTACCAAGGCCTAATACGAATCCTGGCCACGGGCCTAGATGGACCTAGGAACATGAAATTTGGTTCCCTGTATGACGTAAACATCCGCTGAGAAGGGATTTTAGGAAATTCCCACGAAATCGGGAAAACGGATCCACGTGAGCAACACTAACGGCAACAATGCAATTTTTTTTCAAAATATCATTTTTATCCTTTCTTGGACTTCCCTTGATCTTAATATTTAGCATATGAGAGAAACCCGCCTCGTAACGTACTTACTATCTGTAACCGTTACTCAAACAGACTTTCTAACCCCTTGCCAATCGAATTTAGCTTATATATCTTGGACATAAAGAGCTTTTAAAACGGTAAATACCCTTTGGAAAAAATAAGAGGAAAACGTTGAATTCCCAGACGGACACGTATATTGTCGTATAAGTATTGCAAATTACATGTTGCCTGAATGAATCAAGTTATTCTGGCTTTAGCATTTAAGTATTATTATTTATAATTGTGTTACAAGTCAAGGTTCTACTCAAAGCTTGATCCTCTTGTGGTCTTAAATTAAAATGGAAACCGAATACGTATGTTAATGTTAGTAAAAACACAGAAACAGCAAATGGAGATTGATGATCGTTGATTCCTGTCATCTATTCTATCTGCGTCATTAAAAGTGATGCACAAACACAAAAACTACTGAAGTAGGTAGATAACTATTTAAAATGGTAATAAATATAAGTATTAAAAATAGGTATTATATATTGAAGTTATTCAGTTCTTAATTGGATTAAAAGCATGTTAAAATAAGTGAATGAGTCTAAACAAAGGAAACTCACTGCATGAGCGGCTACGGTAAAATTTATCAATGTAGATACACCTGACACTGGGCCACTTAGATCAATTTTTATGAACCCATACATGTATCCATTTCTGTCAAATTTGTACTCAAAATATCGGCATGGTGATTGCACCATTTGACTGTCCAGTAAACACACATTTAACAATATCACTAATATTATCCTTGTATCCAAAAGCTCCATCTTTATGTTTAATAAAATCCCAACTAAAAAAGCTTATTAAGGCGTTATCTTGATTGTTTGTGTCGCATTGCGATTATTCACTATCAATCACACAAAGTTCACAAACCATATAAAACTTTTTAAATTCACTGCACAAATTTTCGAAGTATGTATAGCAATTCAATATTTACACGATTATTTCGTACAACCGCATTTAGTGTGTTGCTTTAACTACACGTTGTAAGTCACTGACGTGACGATAAACTGTTGGGACTTCTTTATGACGTATAAAATTAATTACAAGTCTGTATAATAGTAATAATACATGTATGCACTAATAAACGATCACAACTTCGCAAGCAGGAAAATGAAAACCTGTTTTGGAAATCCAACATACAACAAGTTAGAGATGATATGGATAACGTTGCGGCTTCGTGGGTTTTTTTTTCTCTTATTTACCAGGCTGATTCATAGTTTGCTAAAAAATTGTGGCATTTAAAAACCGGATTATGCAGATCTTTTTTATTTACCCAAATTGAAGAAACTACAAGGTTTTTTTATTTTTTCTAAACACGTCTGGTGACCTGGCTCTTGAAAATCCAATGCTGACGATTTTATAAACTTTATGCCGCTGCGATGGAAACTCCAAGACATTTGGAATTCAAACGAACTTCCATCCATCAACCTGGTTCGTCCAATACTGGACATAGGCTTTTCCAAGATTTCGCCACTCTTGGCGATCCTCCTGGAAGAAATGCCTATACTCTCGCTTGGACCTTTCCTACCCAGTACAAACCAACACGAAACACCAATATTATTAATTTATAAGGTCGTACAATAATAAGTGAAAATAATTCTAGGGTAGATCAGTTAACTGATCACATTCCAGAAGAAAAAACATTTTTTTGCTCAAATAATTTTTTCACTTCCCAGTACAAAGTGGTTGAATCAGCTGACTAAATTTGTATGGAAAGGTTATAAAAAAATGTGTGCGCAAATATTTTTGTTTCCGGTGGAATGTGGTCTATTAATACTCTATCGTCTGTGGAATTTTTTTCACTTTGCATTGTAGGACCTTATTATTGCATTTTTCACTGTTTCCTGAGGATTATTTGGGGAAGCTTTTGAGGTTTGTACTGTGAAAATGTGTAGGTATATTTTATCTAACTGAGAACCAGTTGGCAGATTGAATTCGGTTTTCATTCACAGTTATGTGAGCTTCCTTTAAAAAGGAAGGTACGAGTAGTCATATGTGTTATTGTGTTGAGCAATTACCATTGTACATAATAGAAGTGTATTTTTTTTTTTTGTAATGTAAATATTTTTGTATTGGTTTTTTGCCTGAAATAAATGACTATTATTATTATTATTATGTTGTTTTTATTTTTTTCTCTCTTAGATCTTATTAGAGGTATTAAAATGGCACGGGCCAAAGCCAAGTGCATGTGTATATTTATTCGTGTCCTAAGAATTTACATACAATCCTGCAAGTATTAAATATTACGGCATTTTGGAGAAGGATGAAGGTTGATGAATGGATGTCCAATATCTTAAGGGGGAACGTTTCGAGCTCGGTGCAAAATGCACAACTTATGATTGTTTTTCTTACTATTGCATAAAAAGTACTAAATAAATGTGATATATGGCATTTCGCGACCATTGCTTAATGTCAATTAGGCTTTTCTACCAAAATTTTGTAATTTTATGTATTACGTTATAAATGAATGGGCATACAAACTTAAAACACGCTTTTAAGTTTGTATACCCATTCATTTACAACGCCATGCATAGAATGACACAATTCTGCCAAAAGCCCCAGATAACTATTCAACAATAGTCGCAAAATAAGATGAAGCTATTTTATTTCATACATTTTATTTTAAAATAAGGTAAACAAACTTATGTTATGCACTTTGCACTGAGCTCGAAACGTTACCCCTGTAATATTATTATTATTATAGTGAGCAAGTAAGAAACTGGAAAAGAAAGTGCCCACTGGGTGGAGATTTTCTTCAGCGCGGATGCAGTTGTAGGCTAAAGGCTAATTGTATCTCATAATAGGTACAGTGGAGCCCACATCAAGCTAAACACTTTCAGTATAAGCTGACCTCTCATTGTATAGGCTTCCCGTGCAATGAGAGGTCAGCTTATACTCAATGTGTATAGCTTGATGCGGGCTCCACTGTACAAAACATGTTTATACCGTTGTTATCTTTATAATAACACAATTATAATACGAGCTCAGAATACAGAACTCTGTATTCTGAGAATACGAGGTTCTGAAATGAATACAGAAGCAGATTCATGACAAAATCAAGCAAAAACGTAAGAAATATGATGGGCCACTTGATAGGAGATAACCGTCATGAAAACAATTTGGCCAAGTGCGAGTCCGACTCGCGTACAAAGGGTTCCGGTGTTATTGTTGTTACCACTACACAAATACTGGGAACCTAACCCAATAACATTACGGTAAACTAGCCTTGGCCCGCGGCTCCACCCTCGTTTATTCAATCTCTTAATTCCCTGTTTTCGGCTTAGGCGTTATTTTATTAACAACCCTTATAGCCTGTATGTTGACCATGCGGGTCTACCACGTAATTCGATGATCATGGTAATGGGCTTCGTTTTGACAGTTGAAGCCCATTATTGAGCTTCGTCGTACCGCGTAAAATAATTGTGATGGTCTTCAAGCCCATGTCAATTGAGTGAATGATTTTCATACATATTTGACGTTTGAACAAAATTATTGGTATCGCGTAACAAAAAAAAAAAAAAACAAGTTCATGACCATTTTGAAATGTCAAATGAAAGCCGGGCCACCAGAGCTCCGGTGTTCATAATAAATTTGCACAATTTTGGTATTTTCCAGCAATATTGTGGGGTACCTAAATCTACTATGCTTGGGTCACAACGATGATAATAAAAAACCTGCATCCAAATCCGTTGATTGGTTCGGTTTTGCATTCCCTAGATGTATTCTGCGAAAATTTCAAAATTTCAATTTTGTAGGGGCACAAAACAGCAAAAAATAATCTCGAAAAAAGAATTGAATTTTGAATTGTAAATTGGGGATGATTTTTTTTTCTCTATCGCATAGTGTGGGGTATCGTTGGATAGGTCGTTCAAAAACATTATAGGTGTGTGAAAATCATTTTTCGATTTAGGGATCCGTTGGCGAAATATTAAGCTTTAATGTGCTAATTTTTGTTAGAGTCAAATGTTCCCCCCCCTGCCGGATAAACAGTTGCTTATGAATATGTGAAAAAATTCACAGAAGTAGTTACTAATCATTTATTAGTATATTATGATGAAGTTAAAAGGAAAACTATCACAGCTAAGTAGGCTTTACATGTTTACAGGAACAGGTCGCGCCAAGCTTTTCCCTTCTAAACACGACAATGTATGGGCCGTTCTTCGGGAGAGCAACTTCCGAGCGGACTAGAAGTTTGGCGCGATCTGTATTAGTAGACCAACCATGTGAGACCCTGGGCAACCACAATGCGCGTGGCCCGACACGCACCTGGCCGGTTTTTATTACCTCTTCTTACCTTATAAATCGAATAGAGGGTATTTATTACCTTAGACCTCAAGGGTCCTTAAAACACAACTAAAATGCGTGCATAGAATAGTAATGTTATTACGATAGTTGCAAAAACGTGCATTTCCATACTCTGCAGAATATAGTATGATTTTTATGACTTCTTATTAGTAACTAGCCTTAGCCCGCAGCTTCGCCCACGTTCATGAAATTTTTTCTCCGTTTTCGGCTTGGGCGTTATTTTATGAACATCCCTCATAGCCGATGTGTTAATCAGGGTCACTACCATGATAATAAAAAAACCGCATCCAAATCCGTTCAGTGGTTCTCGAGTTAAAACGGAACATACTACATACAGACAGACACAGACAAAAATTCTAAAAGTGGTAGTTTTGGCTTCAGTACAATACAAATAGCCTATTTAATTTAAAATTTCGCGAAAATATGTAATATACAGACGCGATTTTTTTACTACATTATTATTAGTAGGTAGGTATAGATTTCGCTACCTACATACAAGGGCGTATCGAGGTACGGGCAGGGAGGAGCAGCTGCCCCCTTACAAGGGGTCGTTCGCTGGTAAACTGTAATTCTGACGTGAGTTTCAACGCTTGCGACGCTTCTTATAAGGTTCGATTATATCTAATTAGGAATTCCACTGCTCATGTGAAACTCAACGATCAAAACAATATAATCTAGGATTTTCTATATACAATCCTGGCTACGCCCTTGCTTACATACCATGAAAAAAGACATTATCTTGCTTTTCTTGCCCTTTTTCTTATCAAGACTAATCGAATGGGCGAAATTAGGCATTGTATTTAGTTTATTTATCTTCCACTTATTTATTAATTGCCTTAATTATGTATCCATTCATGCATCCATCAGCCTGTGTTCGTCCAATAGGCCTTTCCTAAATTTCGTCACTCATGGCGGTTCTCCGTCCTCCTTATCTAGCCGCCACCCACAACGGTAGTCGTGGTAGTCGGCCCAGCGGGCGTGAGGTCGGCCTACGCTACCCTTTGCTGTACGTGGTCAAACAAACAAATTTTTGTATGAAAAAAAAATGGCAACAAGGCATTTTTTATCCTTAGGTACTCATTTAAAAAATTCAAAAGCCGTTTAAATTTTAACAGGCCAATCGAGCGAAATATAGTACATACTAGCCCGAACTATAAGCCATCTATCTTATACAGAATGTAATCGTTAAGTGTGACCAGGCGATTATTCCGTAACTATTACAGATATCAAAAAATTTTAAACTGATATCGAAAGTTCGTTACATAATCAGAAAAATGACATCAATCACTTTTTGAAAATCAAACGAAAAGTATTCAAAATTTTGACATTAAACACTCCCATACATTTAGTATGAGATTAGTAGAAAGGTTTTAGTTTCCTTATTTTAAAAGGTTATTTTAGCTTAGTACTGATATTAAAGGAAACTGTTTAATAACCAAACAAAGTAATAAAACTATCTTGAATAATATTTATTTCTTAGTAAGTGCAAAATGATGTTAATCTCATACTAAATTAAATGTATGGGAGGGTTTCAAGTCAAAATTTTGAATACTTCTCGTTTGATTTTCAAAAAGTTATTGATGTCATTTTACTGACTAGGTAACGTACTTTCGATATCAGTTTAATTTTTTTCGATATCTGTTATAGTTACGTAATAATCAGGTCACACTTAACGATCACACCCGGTATATGCTATGGACCAAGTGAATAATTGTTTAATTCATTAATTATCCGTCATTTTGAAAAATGCTCATACGAGAGGGCAATATGAAAATAATCATGAAAATTACTAGATTGACCGGGCTCTATGAATAACTTCCTTCACCTATTGGGGAGAATAATAAAAATATGTGTTTTATATGACTATAACTATTAAAAATATTAAACAGACAGACACAAGTTGCTCCGTATTCGTTAGTAGTTTGCTCTATAAATGAAGAGATCTCTATCTCTATACATATAAAATACAACGTCTGTCTGTCTGTTCATTCGCTTATAACTTGAGAACCACTCAGTGGATTTTGATGCAGTTTTCACTGAAAGACAAAGCATTTCTTCGGGAAGGTTTAAAGCTATGTATCATTACGCTATGACATAAGGGAGCAGCGCAATGAGGATTTTAGTGAGACACATGGAAGGTTCGCCGCCGTAGCGTAGTCGATCGTCGCGGGTTCAAACCCCGACTGGTAAAACTTGTTTTCACTTTTTATTTTTTATTCTTTTATTTTATTTACAGAAAAAATATTTCCTTTTGTAAAAAAAATATTAAAGCTGAAATTATATCTCATGACTGAGCAAAGACCAATAACTAAAATATTTTTATTTTCAAGTCCTTAGAAAACGCCATCTCTGGGAAGCTATCCTGGGTAACGGCTCAGTAAGCTGGCGTTGAAATTGTTTTTATTTTAATACACTAGATGGCACTGCATGTTTCAAAGTATCGAATTTGACGCAGTCTGGTTCAAATCAAATCGCGTTGAAGTTTTTCTACACTATTATTGCGTAGTCGTATGTAGTCTCATCGTCGCGGTTTCAATCATCCACTGGTAAATGTTTTTTTTTAGGAGACCACTTAAGTTTAATTTTATTTGATCGGTATTGATGAGTATTTTTGTAGAACATTGTGACCAGGGGCCTTATTGTCTAACTTTAAATCTATCGCGATACCTTTTAATTTGACATTTGTACCATATAACACCCCTACTAATAAAAATGTACTAAACCATCCTTATAACACACTTATACTAAGAATAGTTATGCTGAGTACAACGTAAGAATAGGGAGAGAATATTTTCTTACAAATAAACTCGGAATAATTTCGACCTAACTATTCCATCGCTACGTCACTCTCCTTACTCATTCATTCAAAATCCATAGACAAGAGGGAGTAAAAAAAGAAATTTGGACTAGGCCCCATTCCTTTGGGTATTTTATGTGTACAATCTATGGCACAAACAACTGTTTTAAATCCAGCTATTGTCTCAAATTTTCGCATAGCCTTGACTTGGTCATTGAGAGAAGGGGCATTTTAATATAATGAAACCTTTTCTTCAATAGTGCCCTCGCTACTCGTGTGCATACTTTTGTGACTGATTGTTGACTAAGCCCATGAATATCTGCTGCATTATCTTGTATCTAAAATATCACAATTTATAACCATTTTATGTAGGTATCGAGTTGAAAGAAAATTTACATCCCTTATTTTGTTGTGTGTACTAGTAGCTGAAGCAATTAATTAGTAAGAAAGGTAGCCATGGCATAGGCATATTTAATTAAGCTTTAGCATTCTTACTTGATTACGGTCCCAATATCTTAGAGCTATCAAGATCTGGAGAGTAGAAGATAGACTACTACCGCGTTTGTCCATAATCAAAGAACTACCCATCAGTTCATCCAAAAACATAACACCTGTTTTGGAAAAACGATATTTTACACGAAATTCTTCATCGCTGTACAATTCAAATGGGTCCTCTCTTCTTTTAAACTTTTTCACCTTTCTTACATTTTGCATGTCATTGATGAGGTTCGCCAGGTAATCAATTTCCTCCACTACCTCAACTGCCCATGCCATTTTTATTAAATTCGGAAATAAATCAAACATAAAATCACGAAAGGATTCTACGTTATTCCGAACTTAAACAAGGGTTAGGGTTGAAATAGCGGTACAAAGGACTGTTACGCCGACGTTATGCTAGGCTTAAGTTATTCCTAGTTTATAAGTAAACATTTTGCTTATTCCTAGGATAATCCTCGTCACAACTTTTATTCCACGTTTATTAGTAGGGGTGTTAATGTCAATATCAAAGGTATTGCGATTGATTTAAAGTTACACGATAAAGCCCCAGGATCTAATGACGGGACTGGGAGGTGGGTACGGGATCACCTCAACGGATAACAGCAGACCCTTCGAGTTTGGGCTTATTTTATTGGACTTTATTAGCACTTTGGTAAAACATGGTGACCAGGGTCTGCTGATGGGACTGGAAGGTGGTTATGGGATCTCCTCAACGGATAACAGCAGACCCTTCGAGTTTGGGCTTATTCGATTAGTCTTTATTAGCACTTTGGTAAAACATGGTGACCATGTTCTGATGATGGGACTGGAAGGTGGGTACGGGATCTCCTCAACGGACAACAGCAGACCCTTCGAGTTTAGGCTTATTTTGTTGGTATTTATTAGCACTTTGGTAAAACATGGTGACCAGGGTTTGCTGATGGGACTGGAAGGTGGTTATGGGATCTTCTCAACGGATAACAGCAGACCCTTCGAGTTTGGGCTTATCCGATTGGTCTTTATTAGCACTTTGGTGAAACATGGTGACCATGGTCTGATGATGGGACTGGAAGGTGGTTATGGGATCTCCTCAACGGATAACAGCAGACCCTTTGAGTTTGGGCTTATTCGATTGGTCTTTATTAGCACTTTGGTAAAACATGGTGACCATGGTCTGATGATGGGACTGGAAGGTGGGTACGGGATCTCCTCAATGGATAACAGCAGACCCTTCGAGTTTGGGCTTATTCGATTGGTCTTTATTAGCACTTTGGTAAAACATGGTGACCATGGTCTGATGATGGGACTAGAAGGTGGGTATGGGTTCTCCTGAACGGACAACAGCAGACCCTTCAAGTTTGGTCTTATTCGATTGGCTTTTATTAGCACTTTGGTAAAACATCGTGACCGTTGCATATTGCCGTTCGAAAAATCATATTCTTTAGTTTTCCTTATTTCCACGAAAATCTCTTCGACGCGGGCGGAGCCGCGGGCAGACCACTAGTACCATTGAATAGTATGTAGTGACACTGATTTGTCGCACTATTACCATCAATGATACAAATGGCCCTGATTTGTCCCACTAGTACCATCAATGGTACAAATGGTACTTATTTTTTGATATTCATTTTTAGAAGGGTAATTAACTTATTAGTTTATTACACTACAACTAAAGTGAAGTACATATTATTATTTATGTAATGAAACTACTGCGAATATCAAAATTAGCATTAGTACCGATGAAAGATGGTTAATATTATACAGATTTTTTGACAGATGTCAAAGTGACAGATATTTTTTTTAGATTTTTTGACAAATGTCAAAGTGACAGATATTTTATTTTTATTTTTTGTCGTTTTTAGGGCCAGTGGTGTTCCGAAGAGGGGGGGTCGTCACGACCCCCCCCCCCCCCGATATCATTCATGTCAACTGAAAAATCCCCTAAAACTTGACGGCTGACGAACTTTTAAAAAAAATATTATTTCCTATCTACTAACGTCTAAGCCAAAAATATTCAAACTGTGTATCTGTTAAAATTGGCCTCTTTAAAACTGTACTTGAGCCTTTTCCAAGACATGTGTCCCCCCGCCGCCCCCTTTCGGCTGTCCCTATGTTTGTGGTTTGAAGTATAGATGTAAGGATGTAAGGCCGGCTGAAAACCAATTAAACCAATCGTTATAAAACGAAAAAAAACATTTTTTTTTTTCGTTTAAAACTGTTGCTGTTGATGACTATGTTTTTCTTAATTATTACGACATTTTCGTAATTTCACTGAGGTGGGGATATAACGGAGCCTCGTGGGTCTCGTTCAATACTAAAAAAAAATTAGTATATTATGCAATTAGTGAATAAAGGACGGATTTTAAGCGAACAATAGAAGGAATAGATGAATCACGAGCAAGTAAAGGATTCTAACGACTGAATCACGAGCGTAGCGATGATTAATGGCCCTCGATATAAATCCGTACTTTATTCAAGAGTTGCATACTATATTTTATACCATGACTACGAGAAAAAGAGATAATTTAAGCGAAAATAGATATTTAATCGACAGTTCATTAAAATAAGTTAGGAAAACAGACTCTGAAAATGTGCCCGAAGATTGATTGTCATTTTTCCATTTGCAAAACTCATCGTATTGTAAGCGAGCTGTGATTTGTTGCGTAGCAAGTTTTCTACTACTGTATCAGCTGCCCTCTCTTTCATAAACTCAGGTGTTAACACATCTTCACTTGAAAGCATATTCTATCGATTTATTATTATTATAAAGTAACACTAAATTTTTGTTCGTACAACTTATAGTACCTATTGAAAATGGCACCAATTTACTATTTTTTTTTCTGTACATATCGGCAGCAGAACACAAAACAGTTTTTATTCTAATGCTAAACTCCTTGTCGCAAATATCGACCAATCAAATCTCGAGAAGTTATTTGCACAAAGAGTTTGTATGTCGAGTATAATTCTTTACGCAAGGAGTTTGTATCGAGTATTTTTTGCGCAAGGAGGTTGTCTAAGCTTTGAGATGGAGTTCGAATATACATATTGGTGTGTTCTAAATTCAAACACCAAAATAGTGATTGAAAGGCCTTCTTATTCACTGTTTTCAGTGAATAAAATAAGCTTTTTAGAGTGGGAATGGTATAAAAAAGTTTTTTCTCGCTAAACTATTACATTTAGGAAAAAATATCAGTGACTTTATTTCAAAAGGGTAACGTAATCTAGACATTACAAAAATAAGGTACGAGAAAAAAAAAGCCTATGTCCTCAGTGTTGCATTTTCGACTGACTGTGCGGCCGGAAGAAACATGACGTTAGGTGACCAAAAATTGCCCATAATGAAGTGTAAAACACAAGTTCTTTTATTTTTGTAGGCGATTTTTAAACCATTTAAAATGGTTTATTTCGGGTTTAAGACCGCAACATTGGGTTTAAAACGTTTTTAATTGATTGTTTTACATCTATAGTTTGAAGTCCAATAAGTAAAATTTATATATGGCTTCTTATTTTTATGTTTGAAAAGCATTTAACATAGGTAATCTAAATTAGTTATTTTTAAATAATAATCTAACTAATACTTTGCATAAATAATGACAATTTTTAAACACCAAGGTGTCAGTTTTTGGCGTGTCCCCCACTTAATTTCCTCGATGTTAGAAGAGATTCTGAAAACTTTTTGTACCTACTAGGGTAGCATAGTTTTTAGTATCGTTTAAAATTACTCTAAGTCACGCGTATCGTCGCCAGTAGTTTATAATTAAAGTCTTGTGCTCAATTAAACAGTTTGACTTTCAAAAAAATCCAAAAATGTGGTACTGACCGGACATGTCGGTTTTATCACGCCTAAACTTGCTATTTGAAAATTTCGGAAGACTATTTTTGTTTGTGAAATGGAAACTTAATTCTTTATTTCACCGACTGCCACTAAAAAAACTATTTAACAAATACATTTGAGTTAAACCTCGGAGGAAATAGGACTGGAGACGGCATTTGGCGAAAATCTCATACAACTTATTCTGCCAACTCAGGTGGGGGACGGGGTAGGATCCGCACAAAGCAAAATCACTTTTATTACACAGGTATAAATTTGATATTCCCATACCTACGACATAATTTGACGTAAATCGTATCGCTTTATTATGTGTGCATTAGAGCGGCTGGACTTGGACATATGTCGATATCGATAAATTCGATTTTACTCTTGATTCAGCATCAAGGTAACACTAAACTTCTAGAAAATTTCGCAATCATGATTAATAGGTATTTAATACATTTACGGAAAATAATAAAATACTAGTTATGAATTTGTCAATAAGTCCTTTAACCCTTAATTAGGCGCATGGGGTCAGGGCCACTTGAAATTGGAAAAAAAATGTTTTACAGTGTTTAGAGCGCGCTCGCGCTCTTTCTAGCTTCCTCACTCCCCGCGGGGTACGCAAATTAGTCGCGTCCAGAACATCAACGCTGACCCCATGCGACCAGTTACGTTACATTTTTTGGCGGAGGTAAGTTTTTACTTTTGTGTTTTCTTTTAGTTTATATTAGTATGTTGTTAATTATTTTTCTTCGTATGTGTGTATTTATATACTGCGTAATTGCTTTATGTATTTTTGAGTTTCTTTTGATCCTTTTTCCTTTTTTTTCAGTTTATTACCGATTTGAAATGTCTAACGAAAGACAAATATTCCAATGGCTGGAGGAAGTGTCCGATGAAGAGCAAGATGTAGCTGGTTCGGATTCTGAAGACGAAACGGTAAACGATACCGCTATTGATAGTGCTCATGATTCAGAAAGCGAAATTGAAGAGTCCGAAGACATTCAAGCAATCCCTGAACCTAGAAAGGACGACAAAAAAGTGTCTTAGAAAGGACGACAAAAAAGTGCCAACAAAATGCTTCAAGTGTCATAAATTTATTTGTCAGCAACACTCGAGGGTTTACTGCGTCGGATGCAGAACAGAAGAATCCGCTGATGAGACTGATTTATAACTTTTTTTAAGTTGATCTCAGCCATGCCAAAAAAAAATTAGCTTAAAGAGAGGTTACATTTTTTTATTAAATATAATGTTCCAGTTATGTTTTCGTTTCTCAAAGTTAATTATATTAAAGAACTTTACTAATTACTATAAAATACATTAAGTTTTACTTCTTTTTGACACTCCTTTCCCAATGTTTTTTTTGGGGTCACTGAAGACCCCATGTGCCTAATTGGGTGATTTTTTCAATGCACCTAGTTAAGGGTTAATTACAGATCTGTTTTAGAAAACGAATATAAAACATATTATTATTTAATCATTTTTTACTCTTTTAGTATATTAATACGATGTCATTATTTTTTTTTTTCAAAAATGTCATGTTATAGCGGTCCCCATACAAATTTTATTTTTATTTTATTTTTTTTATTTTATTTATGAACAAAAATCCACAGCAAATACATTAAATATAAACTAATAATAACATCAGCTAACAGGGCCAATAAAGGATTTCACTATGCTAGACAATAAATACATACTATTGACTGGGAACATGATAATTAATTTACAAGTTTAAACAATTCAATTTAGAGACAATAAAGACGCAAGACTTTGTGTTTGGTTACTAACTAGGAATTTTTTGCGAGAATATGTGGGTAGATTGATAAGTGTGTATGTGTACGTGTGAGGGTGTGTGGGTGAGTGAAACTCAGATAAAGATGTAAATAAAGGTGGGTTTACATGGAAAATTGTATGACAAGTTTTATACAAAGGATTATTAAGTGGTATTTTACAGCTCATTAACGGTGTTCAATGTTAATTATAAATAGTGAAATAGTGAATACGAGTAATGGGTAAGGTATGTTATGTTTTGTATGTCTGTCTTGTGCAAGTAATGAAAGTTGGTTAAAGTTGATCCAGCAGCCGCTGAAAAATGTTGCGTTTGAAAACAGATTTACTTGTACAAAATGGATCCAAATCTGCAAAGCGCTCGTTGTATGTTGTAGGAAGCCGACGGTAAACACAGTTTGATTCGTATTTAGTGCGTGAGAGGCGGGTAGTAAATAGCTTAGTGTGTCGAGTACGGGTAGATGGAGCTGATAGTCGGAGCACCTCCGTTACTAATGCTGGGCAGTCGAGTGCACCTGAGCAGATATCATGGAGTAATGACATATCTGACATGATGCGTCTGTCTCGTAATGGCAACAAACTGTGTTGGCTGCAGGACTCCTCATAATCCTTACATATAGTCCTTGAGCGATAGTTCAGGTGTTTCAAAAACTTACGTTGAATACGTTCGATATCAGTATCGTATTTAGCATATTGTGGATTCCAGACAGGACCGCAGTATTCTAGTACGCTGCGGACATAGGCATAGTAAAGAATTTTTATGCATGCTGTGTCTGAAAAAGGCTTGCTAACGCGGATAATAAATCCGAGATTCCTTAGTGCCTTGTGGGCAATAGACTCAATCTGCGTCGAAAAAGTCAATTTAGAATCTAAAATGACACCCAAGTCCTTGACATTGTTGACTTTGTTTAATTTTTTGCCATTCAAATTGTAAGAATAGACAACAGGATTTCGGCTTCTGCTAAAAGTGATCTGAACGCATTTGTTAGCATTTACACTGATAAGGTTTTGATCATAGTAGGTACATAATCTGTTGACATCGTCCTGTAATAACTGACAGTCGGTGGTGTTATTAATGCTTAAGTAAATCTTTTTGTCATCAGCGTACATCAGGTGTTTAGAATGACGAAAACATTCTTTAATGTCGTACAAATAAGCGATGTAAAGCAGTGGGCCCAATAAAGACCCCTGCGGAACACCGGAAGGAATAAAGATGAAGTCAGACCTATACCTACCTATAACGACAGCTTGCCTACGGTTTGTTATATAAGATTCCATCTATCGAAGCAGGTCTCCGTGTATACCTAGCTCCTGCAGCTTACGGAGCAGGATGACGTGATCCACACGGTCGAAAGCCTTTTCGAAGTCAGTGTAGATCACGTCAACCTGGCCTTGTGCACTCATGCCTGTAAGAACATCGCTAACGAAAATAGCAAGGTTAGATGTTGTTGAGCGATTCTTAACAAAACCATGTTGCTCATCAGGGACCCCCTGCATTACAACCGGATATACATGTTCATAAATAACCCTTTCAAATACCTTTCCAAATGTACATAGAATGGAAATAGGTCGATAGTGTTCAATGTTTGCTTTAGAGTCCTTTTTATGCACTGGAACTATGTGAGCAATTTTCCATTGATCAGGGAAAGTACCTTCACAAACAGAGCGGTTGAAAATAATAGTTAGTGGGAGTACTAGGGAGCTAGCACATTTTACAATGAAAGACGGGGGTATACCATCGCTACCTGCACCCTTTGTAATGTCAAGTTTCAATAGTAAATTTAAGACACAGTTCTTAGTTATATTACAGGTAGTGATTAAATTTATAAAATTGGTTTTATTTTGATAGTTAGGTGGATAGCTATTTGCGGGTAATTTAAACATTTTTTCAAAGAATTCACTAAATGCCTCACATATGTCCTGCTCATTAGTCAGTTGCCTACCGCCAGTAACCATGGCGCTGGGATAACTCGAATTGGGGCTCCGTTTCGCTTTTATATAAGACCAAAAATACTTAGGGTTTTTTCTGATGAGCTCCTGGGAACTTTTAATATATGCGGAGTAACATTCTTCCTGAATGGTTTTTTGCCTCGCTCTGAGAAGTGAAAATATTTCGTAGTCAATTGGGTTTCTATACTTTTTCCAATGCGCATGTGCCTTGCTCTTCTCTTTGATGACGTTGATGAGGGTGCGGTTATACCAGATCGGGTAACGGCTAGATGTGCAAACGATTGTTTGAGGAACATGTATATCAATAATTTCAAATAAAATTTTGTAGAAAGTAGAAACAGCCTCATCAACTGAGCCAGTCGATAAAATCTTGAACCAGTCTTTATTTTCTAGCTCCTCATTAATTTTGCTGTAATTTCCTTTCCTAAACTGGTATTTACGACGAGGTAGTTTAGGCAAAGACAAATCTGATAAAATTTTGGGTACAGCCAACAACAAAAACAAGGTTTGTCTAATAGAAGACTGAAGCAGGTTAAATTAAATCGCCTATGGTATTTTGAGGTAGCAACTACACATAATATCGTGAGAAAGTAAGTCCTGGGTAGCCAGTATAGTTGCACAGTAATTTTATACTACTAAATTTTCTTGTAACGTAACAAAAAGCTGCTCTAAACATATTTGTCATATTGGTATTTCCTTTTCATTTTAACAGCAGATTTAATTTCTTAATTATGACAAAAGGCTAACTTAATCATAAAAATTGTCCACTGAGACAAGTAATTTCAGCAGTCACGAAGTTGGAGACATCTACAAATTACGGAGTGTTTTATAATTCAAAACAATTAATTATAAAACAGATCATACTAATAAAAAACGAAAATTTTATTAATAAATATCGCTGTTAGAAAATTATCGATAACCTGGTTATCGATAGTTATGGAACACCTTAAGTGCAAATTCGGTGACTCCCGCGAGACTAATTTTTAACTGTGCATTAGCGAGACTATTGTTGCCAGCGTTTTCAATGTGGTTTTTAAACGTTTGTTGGTATTTATTTTATGTATCGCGATCAACTTTGGTCACGTATATTTTTAATGCTAGTTTAACCAGAATATTATTTTTTTTTTTTTATATATATATTAAGCTATATTATTATTTAAACAAAATTCTATTTATATCTCTTAGCACAGTAGAATTTGCAGCAGTATCCCGATAAAACAATGAAACGCTTTGGCATATGAGAAAATTTTCAACATATATTTAACAGGTGCTTCGTGATTAAATAACATAAGCTCCATAGAATTTAAAGAGGTGGTATCTAATTTAAACATTAGTAAATTTTCGGGGAAAGTATTTTATAGCAGCTGTCAACATTATTTATGTAGTCTCGTGGGGAGTGCGCCTACGTCATAAATTACTTGGCTTGCCGGGCGTCGCGAGACTACGGCGCCAAATTCAAATTTTATTTGTTTAAAAATGAGAATTTTCGTACTAAAAACAATAAAAATACTCAAAACTATACTTACATGTGAAAAGTAATGCCATCTTTTTGTAACTTTGACGTATTTGATTTATTTTTACACCAAAAAACAGCACAAAATGGCATTTTTATCGGAGCTCTGTTCGCTACGACGTCAGGAAAAGGTTTGTTGCAAAATGGCGGTGAAACTAGTTTTATATAATGCACTGGATTCTTTATCTTATACCTTTGGCAGAGGGGAACGCCTGTGTATGCCGTCTCCAGTCCTATTTCCTCCGAGAGTTAAACAGTCGTGTTTCCCGTGAGTGCCACGGCTGCCAACATTTCTCCTGTCAGGTTTGAACTCAGACTAAGGATTGAAACAACTTTTCTACTGATGTAGGTCAGTTTACATCATTTGACTATTTTTGGAAGATGAACAATATTCTAATGTAACGTTATTTATATTTAATAACAAAGATAGGTGAATGTTTTCGTCAGAATATAATTTTGAATACAAAATGGTAAGAAAACGTCACCTCGGTTTTGCGACATTTTGCCCCGTGACCTTACAGGTAGACAGCAAAATTGCAAAACCGAGACCTACATTAGTGCTTTCACATCTTTTAGGTTTGGCAATACCACTTGAGCGCAGAGAGATCTCGGAGGTACAGAGAAAAAATTAAGCGAGAGAATCTTGAACAGTAAGAGGCCCAAAGGCTGATAATGACAGAATATGTAGTTCCCAAATTATATAACACTAGCATTTGCCCGCGGCTCCACCCGCTTTTATTCAAACTCTGCCCCGTTTTCAGCTTGGGCCTTATTTTATGAACACCCCTTATAGCCTTTCTGTTGACCAAAATCACTACGATGATAATAATAAAAAACCGAGGCGAGAGAGTTCTATGGTAGTGAGGCCAAGATTGAAGTTCTAGTGGTGTAAGGAAATTTTTTAAGTAATATCCTGTAATGAGCACACTAACACAAAGTTATTGCCGCAATATCAAGTTATATGCTGTCATCCGTCAAGGAGTTCCACGGCGTTGAGGCCAGGATTGAAGTTGAGGTGGCATTATGACAATTTTTGAGTAATATCCTGTATGTATCCTGCAATGAGCACACAAACGTATGAAAGTTATTGCCCCAATCTTTAGTTTTGTGCTTTCATCTGTTGGTAGTTCTATGATGATGAGGCCAGGATCGAAGGTCATAATGGTCAAGGTGGTATAATGACAAATTACACGTCATCCATCCATCTATCAGCCCGTGTTCGTCCACTGTTGGACAAAGGCCTTTCCCAAATTTCGCCACTCATGTTGGTCCTCCGTCCTCTTCATCCAGCAGCCTCCCGCAACGTCCTTCAGGTCGTCGGTCCAGCGAAAAATTGATGTTAATGTTAAAACAATATAAATATTCCGCTTTTTGTTAAAAATCCACGCCACTATCACATTTTCAATTTTCTCATCTGGCAACACTGCCTTGTAATAAACAATAGATACAATACCGTTTTGTACATACCTCTGCCTGTCCGAATGGTCCGAACGGGACGAAAAAAAAGGAAGTGACTAAAGGGCTGCTAGTGGTCCTTTGATTTCTAAAATTATTGAACCGTAAGTCATTATTTAGCTGTTGGAATATCTTCCTTAGCACAGACTAATAAAGTTCAATTTGCAATGTACAGTTTGGAAAAGGAAGCAGTCCTTTAATTTTTTAAATTATTGTACCGTAGTCATCGGAAAGTGCTCGGAAAATGAGTTTTTCTGCATATCGCAAAATCTGTTAAAACTACGGGGGTCACCGCACTCTGGTCCGCTCCGCTTTGCTTCCTAATATGTACTTACATGTCAACCTAACCGCTCCTCCTCGCTTCGCTCGTCATCGCAACCTATCCCTAGCGGTCGAATAAAATTAAAACTAAGAAAGCCGCTAGCGGATATTTAGTCACTTTCATAAAAAAATGGACGTCGTTTGATTTCGGCGTTCGTTTATATTTATTTTAACAAAAATGTGTGCATAAAAACTATACAAAGCTTTTGTGACTTTCCAGTAATACAGAAAATGGTAACGATTGTCAACGATCTAGATCCTCTAACTTTGCAACATCCAATTTTCAAAGATGTCAAGTATTACATCTCTGGCGATGTTTCGGAAAAGGTAATTTATTTTTATTGCATTTTCTGCTTTGTAGCTGTAATTTGAAAGACTTAAGTTACATCTTAACTCTACTTTCAGATTATGCAACTGCTCCAAGTTGGAGGCGCTGAAAACACCAAATATTTTTCAGACTATGTCACTCATCTAATTTGTGGGCAAAATGCCTCAGATACGGACCTTGAAGAGGCGCAGGATATCTACCAGATACCAGCTGTAACGGAACACTGGGTTGCCGCATGTGCACGGCTCAATAAACTTGCCAACACAAAGTCTTACAGTCCTAACAAGAACAAAATATTTGCAAATCTTACAGCATGCATATCAAAAGTTAGTCCTACTGATGCGAAAACGTTGTTTGCACTTATTACCTACCACGGTGGCAAGGTACAGCTAAGTTTAAACTCTAAGTGCACACATTTAATCTGTGCATCAGCCTCGGGAAATAAATATAAAGCTGCACTAACACTACACCCATCAAAGTTAAAGATAGTGACCCCAGATTGGATTTTGGAGAGTGTTAGAGCTAGAATACAAGCAGTCACAGAGGTTTTCCATCCAAAACTGCTGATTGTCCATCAACCACCACCAGCTCTCAAGTCCATGGAGCCTAGGATTAGTGCTATCACTGGATTTGACTTTGAAGAGAGCATAGCAAAGAATGAGGTGCCTACTCAAAGTATGGCAGAAAATAAAGATGATGGTACTCAAGCTCTCCTTGATAAATTGAAACAGCGGATGCCCTGGAACCATCCTCCTTCCACTGCTAACTCTTCAGTAGCTACTATGTCTGCTGCTACTTCCATGGGGTACACAAGCACAGCTTTGCCAACTTCCAGCATTCTCAGTAAATCATTACCTCAAGGTATTGTTACACAGAATCTACAGATCCAAGGCAGTCAGGGCAATGTGCAGATGATGCAAAAGTTTGGTCAAAATACTGTTGCGTCACCACAACCTGGGATGAGTTTACAGAGCCAACAGCAGGCTTACAATCAGAATCAACAACTGCAGCAACAACAACAGCAGCATCAGCAACAACAACAACAACAACAGCAGCAGCAGCAACAACAACAACAACAACAACAACAACAACAACAACAACACCAACAACAACAACAATTACAGCAGCAGCAGCAGCAGCAGCATCAACAGCAACAACAACAACCACATGGATTGACAGCCATACAGATACAGCAACAAAAACTGTTACAGCAACATCAACTCAGGATGCAAATGCTACAACAACACAATAAAACAAATCAACCACAACAACAGGGATTCTCACAGCAAAATGTTGCTGTCTCTCAGATGAACCAAAACCTGTCTGGACAGCTACAGCAGCACATACAAACTAGCCAGCATCATGTGCAGCAAAGCAATATCAATCAGCCTCAAAACACTTCAATGACCTCAGCACAACAGCAAATTGAAAACATTAGCCAAATGTTGAGTCAAAGTGCTAACAATTTGCAGCAATCTCAGTTGAATCAATCAAACATGGTCATGAAGCAAAGGCTGAGCTTGAGTCAGCAGAGTGATTCACAAGCTGTCCAGAACATAGCGCAACAACTTGCTCAATCTTCACAAAACTTCAGTCAACAAAGTCTTCAGAATGCCAAGTTGAACCAGAGCTTAGGCCAAGGCCAAGTGATTGGTCAACAGCAGCTCCTGAGTGGAACTGGCCAACAAGGAGGTTTGATTCAGCAACAAACAATTCAAACTATGAACACGCAACAGCAGAATATGAATATGGGTGTTGTAAGCCAACAAGGCATGGTCACATCGTCCCAAGCTCAGAGCCCTGCTGGTGTTCAAATGAACCAACTTGTCAGTGCATCCAGTCAACAGACAGTTATTGGTCAACAAATGCAAGGAGGCCAACAAACAATACAAGGTCAACAAGGTGGGAACGTTCAAGGTGCGTGGAGACAGCAGAACATACAAATGGTTCAAAACATCCAACAAGGCCAGATCATTAGGAGCCCATTAGTGCAGTCCCGCAATCAAAGTCAAGTGATATTGCAACAACAGATAATGCAGACTCAGCAGCAAGCATTAATAAACAACCAACAGGCTTCAAGTCCTCAACATTCCATTCAACAACCTCAACAAATCCTACAACAGCAACTGGGATCTCAAGGGCAAACGATAAGTCAGACGCATCATCAAATTCTAGTCCAAAAGCAACAGCTACTCAGTGGTTCCCAACAACAAATAGTTCAACCGCAGCAAGTATTAATTAACCAGCATACAGGCCAGCAACAGATACTAGTTCATGGCAACCAGCAAGTGACTTTACAGGGAAACCAACAAATTGTGTCACAAAGTCAGATAGTTCACCAAGGAGGCCAGATTGTAAATCAAGGTGGAATCATAACACAAGGGACACAACAAGTTTTGTCGCAGGGAGGTCAGCATGTGATAACGCAGCAAGGTTCACAGCAGCATGTTGTTATTGCTCAGCCATCTCAGCAAATAGTGTCTCAGTCGAACCAGCAGATTATAAATCAGGGTGGTCAGCAAGTGTTGTCTCAAGTGCCACAGTCGCCTGGCGCTGGGGGACAAGTGCAACAGATAATCACTCATGGGACACAGCAGATTGTGTCTCCGGGAGGTCAGCAAGTTGTCCAGGGACAAAACGTCTCATGGCAGCAACAGCAATATTTGCAACGGCAGCAGATTGGCCAGCCGGGAGGCATTGGATCCCGGGTAAGATTTAATTTAACCTGAAATTAAATAATATAATTGAAAACTAAATTAAAATTGGTCTATGAAATCTAAATTTCTTCCAGATTTATTTTTATCTGCTTGGCGGTTAATTTATAAACACCCCTTGTATTCTATATTTTGCCCAGGGCCTCTATGATGATGGCAATAAAGAGAACCGCATCCATTGACTGTTTGTAAAGTCAAAATGGAACATACAGACAGACAGACAGACAAAATTTCAAAAAAAATGTTTTGGCCTCAATACAATACTAATATTTTAATAATATATAATACCCATTTCATTTGAAATTATTCAATAAACAGACACAACTTTATTGCTACTTTATTATTAGTATATAAGGTAAAATAATAATAGTTAGCGAAACTCAAAACATAGGTAGTATTGGTCTGTATGAATAACTTTTTCTATCGGGGCTAAGCGAAATTCGCAACTTTTTTTCACTTCCTCTCATACAAATTGACCATATCAGCCGTTTGGTTTAATATGAGAAGGAGAAAAAAAAATTGAGAATATTTCATAATCCCCATAGAAAAAGTTGTTCATACAGATGAGTACTATCAATGTTTTGCGTTTCGCCAACTATTATTATTTAACCTTATATAGGCTGAAATTAAATCAACCGACCAAATTCATACTGGAGACTCGGTTAGTGATCAAGAACTAGGTTCACTAATCCTATTTGCCAATTTCGAAAAGTAATATTAAAAATCAAAAAAATTTTTTTTTTTCGAATTTCACCTGAAGTTCGTTAAAACTTGTTCCTGATGACTAACCAAGTCTCCAGTATGAATTTGGTCGTTTGATTTAATTTCACCTAGTATAGAGGTCAAGTGTTAAGTTTAGTTAGCCTGTTATTCCGAGTGTAAATAAACAGGAACTTGAAACGAAACCGCATAATCTGTTGTCATGTTGAACTACTTTCTCAAAGAAATATAACTGCACAAATGAAAAAAAAATGATGCCCTCTCCCTACAAACTTGGAGGTAATCCTGCAAATTTCGTACGAACGAATCCAATTTTAATTTCAGTTGCATGGTCATGTTTTTGAGGAAAACTTGATCAGTAGGATATTTGTTTTCATTTCAAGATACCTGCCATTTGCACCGGCAGGTAATTTAACTGCACCTCTGTCCACGCCCCGCCCACCTAGAATGTTTTTCTCCAAACTACAAACATAACATATCATCACAACGTGAACTCCTGATTGGGTGTCAGAGGTGTTCCCGAGTTTGAACAATCAAATTTAAGTCACAGTCCACACTTAGTACACCCACTTTTCACCGATGATTGTTACGTCCCAAGCGTGATGGGTGGTCCCTATCGCCGTATACCATCTCTTTTGCACCCTTAGAATTTATATATACTATCCTGCTGTGTGTTAGGCGGGCGATCAATCTGAACGCAACCCAGACCACAAAATAAATACATACAGAAGGCCAGTTCCATACAATCAGCGATTCCGGGCGCACGCATACATACGACGATCTCAGTAGATTCGTGCACTGGCATTCGACCGAGATCGTCGTACGTACGCGTCTATATGTGCGTGCGGAATCGCTGGTTGTATGGAGCTGACCTTCTGTATGTATCTATTTTGTTTCTAGACTGAAGTTGCATCTAGGGGCTATTATTTAAATGGTCAGCAAATTAAAAAGGTTTTGGTCAGCTCCAAAATATATTTTGTCAGCAAACAAAGTTAGTTGAGCTGCTTCTAGTGATCGGCAGAATTAACTAAATTGATCAGCAAGTAATGTGATATTGGACAGCTTTAAAATTGATGTCATCAAATCGCTGATAGCTGAGCAGCAAATCGTGATACGGATTTTATTAAATTTAATATTTAAATATTTCTACAGCAACAAAAGTGTGCAATTTTTGCTGCATTGCGTTATTGTGAAATAATTTATTACTATCATTAATGGACTGACCACTCTACCTACTATTTGAACAGAAATTAAAATAAAACTGGGAAAAACATAAAATGCTTTAAGAGCTAGTTTTAACATATAAAATATAATTTAATTTTTTTTATCGAAATGGGTTATTATTACTTTAGTATTGTGCTGAAGTCAAAACAACAAATATTGGAATTTTTGTTTGTCTGTCTGTCTGTCTGTATGTATGTATGTATATTCAGTTTTAATTCGAGAACCACTCAACGGATTTGGATGTGGTTTTTTCATTTATTTTATCATCGTAGTAACCCTGGTCAACCTATAAGGGTGTTCATAAAATTACTTTCAAGCCGCAAACAGGGCAGAGATTGAATAAAAGCAGGCAGAGCGGCAGGCAAAGGCTTGTTTTTAATAAAGATATCAGTCAAAGAGGTCACAAAATAATAATAAATTAGTTCCGGTTCCGCTTCTCGTACACTAAAGACGTGTTGTCAGTCGCTCCCTCAAATAAAAACGAATCGTGTGTCTAATCCCAGTTTACAGTGTTCAAACATACTTATTCCTATACTGCTGGTGCCGGCGAGTGCTACTGACTATAAATTGATACTAAATAATAAGTTTTAAGTGCAGTGCAGTTAGAAACGCGAAACCTTTTTAGGTTATCTTATCTGTCAAACGCTCAAGTACGGACCAAAGACAAGAAGAACCGAACAGGGCTACCAACTACTCAACATATTGAATGACTGGCTGCGTTCACGCACGCGATTGTGTACCTTTTTGTGTTCCTTTTTGCGCATCTGACCTGCATCGAAATCGACATTAATTACGTTTTCGAAATAAATTGCGTTCAGAAATATTTGTAAGATGACTTCCGAACTAAGTAAAGAAATGTCATTACTTTTCGAAAAAGTAAAAGAAGAGCTTCAGAAGCAAACGAATGAAATTACTGAAAGTATAACCACAAGAGTTCTCAGTAAAATGGACGAAAAAATGCAACCTTTGATAGAAGAAAATGAAAAACTAAAAGTCGAAATAACGCAACTAAACAAAAAAATCGAAAACTTGGATTTGAATGCCAGGAAAAACAACATTTTACTACACGGAATTTCTGAATCGTCCGACGAGAAAGAAGATAACTTGATAAGTCTTGTTTCACAAACTATTAACGATTTAGGTGTCACCTTAGAAAATGGCGAAATAAACAGAATTCAACGTCTAGGCAAAAAGGAAAACAACTCGAAAATCAGACCTATACTTCTCTCAACAACAACACTCCAAAAGAAGATACAAATATTGAGAAACAAAAAGAAAATGAAACCAAACACATACATAACTCATGACATCCCAAAAAAATTCTTACAAGAACGCAGAGATAAATCAAATCAACAGCGAGAAAGTGTAAAAAGAAAAGGACCTGACTCTGAAACACCAAGCCCAAACAAACCAGACCAAAATGCAAATACCAAACAGGACCCCAAAATTAAAAGAATGGATGCATTTCAAGTCATGCGTGAAAGATCCTACTCCTTATCAGACAAAAACACATGGAGAAACTAAAGAACAACTAACAACCAAAACCGGATTCATACAACAAACAAAGCTACAAATACAACAACGAAAAATAACTCTCCCACCACGGCTGGTCTCCGCGGGAGAAATAGACCACCACCCTCTAACAGAAAACAATAAATTATTAAATATTGCAACACTCAATACAAGATCACTAAGGACATCTGAAGCCTTATTAGAACTAGAAGAATCACTAAAGAACATAAATTGGGATATTTTAGGAATAAGTGAAATGCGAAGAGCAGGGGAAACAATTGAGGAACATCCAGACTATGTACTATTCAATAAAGGTGAAACTGGAGGACAAAAAGGAGTTGGTTTCTTAATAAAAAGGCATTTGAAAAGCTATATAGAAGATATCATCGGAGTTTCAGACAGAATTGCAATCCTAAACATCAAACTACCCAGCTATAGAAAAACATGGACGATAATACAAGTTTATGCACCAACTGAACAAGCTGAAGAACTGGAAACTAAATCTTTCTACAAACATCTATCCCAAATAATAAGAAAATACTCAAACAACCTGATTATCCTTATGGGTGATTTCAACGCCCAGGTTGGAAATAAAAAGAACAAAGATGAATCTCCACTGGGAAACTTTGGTTATGGTAAACGAAGTGTCAATGGACAACGACTAGTGGATTTCTTATTAGAGCACAATCTGACTCTCCTGAACAGTATCTTCAAGAAAAACAAAACAAATAAGTGGACTTGGATTTCCCCAGATGGAAAATATAAAAACGAAATAGATTACATTATAAGCAACTTTCCAAGATCATTTACAAACACATCAGTGATATCAAAATGAAAACTAAATTTTAACACTAACCATCGTATGGTCAGAGCATCACTTAAAATAGAACCACCCAAAAAGCCCAGAAAACACATAAAACCTTCAAACGCAAACGATGTAAATGAAGAAAATTATAAGGACACCGCTCAGTCTTTGGTGGCAATAACTACGGAGCTATCAGACAACAGCAAAATTGATGTCAAAATTACCTACGCTAAATTAGAAAATCAGCTAGCATGCCACAAAGTCAGGAAAACTGAAAAGCAAAAATATCAATTAAGCGACTCGACACTCCAACTTATAGAAGAAAGAAAACGCATATTAACTAGCCACCTCAAAAAAGAAAACACCAAACTGATAACAGAGTTAAGCAAAAACATCAAAGAAAGCATTAGAAAAGATCGTAAAACTAAAAGACTAAAAACTCTAGAAAAGCACATATTGACAACAGGAGGAACAAGAAAGGCTCTGAAAGAGATACGTGAATACAACAAAGATTGGATACCAAACCTTAAAAACAAACAAGACACTATCACAAACAGAAAAGACATGAACACACTAGCAACTAAATTCTACCAAAACCTTTATTCAAACCATATTTACAAACACCCAGAACATGTAAACAGAAGTACTAAAGTAACTAAAACCAACCAAGAACCTGAAATCTTACCGAGTGAAGTAGAGAAAGCCATACTCAGCCAAAAGATGGAAAAAGCACCAGGCCCAGACAAAATCTCAAATGAGATACTAAGAGGAACTTTGAGCGAACTTGTCCCTATACTCACAAAAATTTTCAATGAAGTTTTAATATCTCAACACATACCAGAACAATGGGAAACATCCCACATTACTCTTATACATAAGAAAGGCGCAAAAGATGACATAGGAAACTACAGACCAATAAGCTTGATGTCAAATATTTATAAAGTATTCTCCAAAATCATCTTAGAACGAATTAGCACCACATTAGATGAAAACCAACCAATGGAACAAGCTGGCTTCAGAAAGAATTATGCTACAATAGATCACATACACACCGTGAAGCAAGTTATTGAGAAATACAATGAATATAACAAGACTCTATACATGGCTTTCATTGACTACACCAAAGCCTTCGACAGTATCAGCCATGAGGCTATATGGGAAAGTCTAGAAAAACAGGGTATACACACAACATACATTAAAACAATCAAAACCATATACTGTAACAGCAAAGCAAAAATACAACTTGAAACATTAGGTAATGCCTTTGAAATAAAAAGAGGAGTCCGTCAGGGAGATCCTCTGTCTCCCAAATTATTCTCTGCAGTGCTTGAAAACATTTTCCGAAAACTTGATTGGGATCAATTTGGTCTTAACATAAATGGAAGAAAACTTAACCACCTCAGGTTTGCAGATGATATTGTCTTATTTGAAGAAAACCCAGAAAATTTACGGAAAATGATACAAGATCTAAACAAAGAAAGCGAAAAAATAGGACTGACAATGAATATAGACAAAACAAAACTACTGACAAACTCTGTAAACATGGAAATTAAGATCAACAACAAGTCACTTGAGTGTGTAGACGAGTACACTTACCTAGGCCAGCTCATTTCTCATAAAGACCAAACAACTAAGGAAATAAATAGACGAATAGCCAATGGATGGAAAAGGTACTGGTCATTGAAAGAAGTTATGAAGTCTACACATCTAAGTATTGGGGTAAAACGGAAAGTGTTCAATACATGTATACTTCCTTGCATCACATATGGTTGCGAAACGTGGTCACTCACCAAACACCACAGAGAAATGCTCGAACATTGCCAAAGAGCCATGGAAAGAAGTCTGATAGGTATCAAAAAACAGGATAGAGTACGAAGTATACATATAAGAGAAAAAACTAAAGTTGTTGACGTGCTCTCCAAAATAGACCAACAGAAATGGAGATGGACAGGTCACATGATAAGATGTACCCAAGATAAATGGAACAAAATTGTCACAGATTGGTACCCTAGAGATGGCAAACGGAGCAAAGGAAGGCAACAAAAAAGATGGGAAGACGAGTTAAAATTGACAGCCGGTCCTAATTGGAGAAGAGTTGCTCGAGACAGGAAACAATGGAAGATGTTAGAGGAGGCCTTTGCCAAGAGGCACACTGAACTAAGGGATATCCTATAAATACAGAAATAAACTCAAAAACCACAACTCTTAGTTCAGAATAAAGGGCTTATTGATTGATTGATTGATTGAAATAATTTATTATCAAACATCAAAAATAATTGTAAACACTGTTATTCTCAATGCAACAATTAGTCGAATGACAATGCTCACACGCAATTGGCCGCTTGTGTTGCGGAACTCTACTCACTTTAACCGATCATTGCCGCTTTTTAAAATAAAATTGCGCAAATTTTTAATTGTAAGCTGACCATAATTTTAAAATGCAGATTCTTAGAATTTATAGCTTATTGAATATTATTTTTATGCTAATCGATTGTATAATCCTGCTGATCAAATAACAATTTTGTATTAGGACTATTTATTTAGCAGACATATAAATTATCAAGCTGACCAAATATCTACTTCTGATAATCCTTGATTTAGTTGCTGACCAGGTACTGCTTGTGGTTTTTTTTACTGCTGACAAAAACATATTGTGCTGTCAAAATAACTTTTCAGCAGATTTTTCTTGCTGACCGAATATTTAAAATAAATACCATTAAATTACTTGCCATTTATAAGTATGCAAGAAAGAATCATGGTTTTGCACTTACAATCGTTGCAGGTGTCATGGACGGCGGGCGGCGGCGGCCGGCAACTGATTCACCTGGATGCGCAGACGCACGCGCAACTGCAACAAATGGACCCGCAGCAGCGAGCTATGTTCGTCGCACAGCTGCAGAAGAGGCGGCAGCTGTCCCTGCAGAGACATGCGGCTTTGGCTCAGCAACAGGTACATTTAGAGATGGGATTCCACCCGGAATCTTTCCCGATTTCGGAAAGATTCCTATTGCAACTACCCGACGGGCATTTATTCGGGTATTAATGTTTTATATTAGCAGTTATCTCACGGTTTTAGGGTTCCGTAGTCCGACAAGGAACCGTTATAGTTTCGCCATATCCGTCTGTCCGCGGCTTAGCGCAGAGACTATTAGTACTAGAAAGCTGTAATTTGGCATGGATATAAATATTAATCATGCCGACAAAATGGTAAAATAAAATCTTGAAAAAAAATTTTTTTATGGGTACCTCTCATCCAAGTAAACTGGGGATGATTTTTTTTTCTCGTCTATCCCATATTATAGGGTATCGTTGGATAGGCCGGCCAAAAACATTGTGGGTGTGTGAAAACCATTTTTCTATTTAGGGATCCGTTGGTGAAATATTAAGCTTTAAAGTGAAAATTTTAGTTAGAGTGGGGCGTCCCCCCCCCGCCCTCGAAATGTGAAAAAATTCACAGAAGTAGTATATATAATGAATTTAAAAGGAAAACTATCACAGCTAAGTAGGCTTTACAGGTTTACGAGTACAGGTCGCGCCAAACTTTTGGCCCCGTATAATGTATGGGACCAGAAGTTTGGCGCGGTCTGTATTAGTAGACCAACTTATTCTTGTACCGGGCAACTACGGAACCCTACATTGCGCGTGGCCCGACACGTACTTGGCCGGTTTTTATATGAAGCTAGGGACCATCTTAATGTATTACATTTCATTAGTTATATGTGAACATGTTATGTATTTGTGGTATAAATTTACTACGATCAGTTTGTTTAAATCTGTTTTTTTGCGATTTTTCAAAAAGTACCCAGGTGTTTCTTTTTGATCATAAAATTTTACGGTCACCTACCTATCCTTAAAATAACCGAGACGAGCGTTGCTTAACTTGAAGCAACAAAGAACATAAACATTAAATTACACACAAAAATATAATAACATAACATTAAACACAAATGATCATGCGCATGTGTTCAAAGTTGGATTTGAATTATTTTAAAATCAGTAAATCTTTTTATTTAGTAATAATGAGTGTCAGTAAAAATAAAAAATACAAAACTGAATATTTAGAGTATTACGTATCAAGAACTTATTTTATATTTGTTAATTCATTTAGTTACTCTAATTATGATTTCACCGAATGCCGAGAGAGAGCAGAAGCGGAACGGCAACGGCGCAAAATCGACTACGAGTACTACGATGACCACCTACACTAATCGGCAACGTCGCGTGATTATTTTAAAGAAACCAAAATTTAAGATGTCATAATTTGACGTTAATTTTACTTTAATCTATATAAATGACCGTAAAATTCCCGTATTTTACGAGCGTTTTTGGTAAAATTCCGCAACTTTGCAACCCTACTTGTGGACGAAGCTTTTACACCTAAAACACGGTAAAAACAGAATAGTCGACTATCTTCCTTCACCTAAAGGTATCGAGCGCGGCTAATATGTGTGCGTGCCAGTATGTACGAACCACAGCACGCACTCAACGGCAACATTTATGCCTGTTTTGCCGGTACAAGTCGGGGCTGCGCTCTGCAACCCGCACCGCAGTCGCGCTTTCGCTACAAAACAAGAGTAAGGGTCAACCCTGCAACAGTAGGTATTTAAGTCTCGCGAGGCGCGGGAGTTATCCTATTCTATTCTGTTTTTACTAGGCCTAAACTAAATAGCACAAATCGGTAGCGTCTTTGGTGGGCAAAAACGGTCATCAACCCAACCCATAGGCTTCGACCGTGGCTTGTTACTACCTTTATGGCGAAACCATGATGCCAAGCGGCTCGGCTGTGTTCCAGTATGACGTCATATCGGGAGTGTGACGAGCGCTTTCATCTTAGCTTCATCGACCTTTCCTATCAGGCGCGGTACTGTCGTAAACACATGGTAGAAAAAAATCTACTAGAACAAACCAGAGCTCTCTAAACAGGCTGCGC
Organism: Ypsolopha scabrella; assembly: GCA_910592155.1. Classification (NCBI taxonomy): domain Eukaryota; kingdom Metazoa; phylum Arthropoda; class Insecta; order Lepidoptera; family Ypsolophidae; genus Ypsolopha; species Ypsolopha scabrella. Next base: position 17,034,297 of record OU342980.1, read on the forward strand.
TTCTAGCTCAATAAAATGTAACGAAGATCAAATAAATCGCCTTTCATTACTAATGCTCCGAAAGTATGTCGTATTTATCTTCATGTCAAATAAGTTTAAGGAAACTAAATTAAATTGGTCAAGTATTATTCCACATAGATACAGAAATTAATAGTTTTTGGAGTTACGGGTATTCCTTCACTTGCGCCAAAAGAACTCCCTACGTATCAAATTTCCAGAGTTGTTACCGGAAATACCCTATAGGTTTTGATATACAGTCAGTGAGTGGCATTTTAGTATATAAAAATACGCTTTGAAAGGTCGTATCTCTTATTGCGTCAAACTGAAAACTTTAATTTTTACAGCAAATATAAAACTATAGAGCGTAGTCTTTTGATATCCATTTCAAATTCCCGTTCCTTAGAAAGAGGGCTTTACAGACAGACAGACAATAAAGTGATCCTATAACCCTTCGGCTACGACTTCAAGATTTGCGCGGCGCTTTGTGCGGAGCTTCTCCCTTCGGCGCGAGGGAGCTCTATATGCTCTCTCTCTCGCTCACGAAAGAGAGAAGCTCCACACAAAGCGCTGCGCAAAGCTCGAAGACGTGACCGAGGGGTTAGAGTTCTTTTATCATGATGAGGCACGGAATACTACACCCTACATTACGTGGAAGGTAAAGAAAAACAACATAGAGCGCGACCGTCCCCCGGGGCGACAGGCGCTGGCGGGGACGAGGTACTCTCGATGTTAGCGGGGGGCGGGTGGTGTAGCGGGAAAGGGAAGCGTTTGCAACTGCGCAAACCGACGGCAAGTCGAAGCTACCTCGCTCCCGCCATCGTCTCTCACACTGCATAAATCTCAATCTATACCCAAATCCAAAGTGTACAAGGTCTATTTTCCCGTAGCAACCCGGCGTGCCGGTGTCCCCGGGCGCCCCGTCGGCCGGCGCGCCGCCGCAGAGCGTAACGTTCATCAGGAGCCAACTGCCGCCCGGCCTCTCGCAGCAGCAACAGGTAAATGTATGGAACCATATCTTTATTTCTTATTTTTAGCTGCCTCTATGGTCTAATATTCACAGTCCACATTCGAAAACACCTCTGACACCCACTCAGGGATTCATGTCGTGTATATCAAATCAAATCAAAATATTTATTTTGTAAAATAGATACATAAAGTATACTTTCTACAAGTCAAAGTTAATCTTTACAATAAATATCTTTAGAATAAAAAAATAATATGTATATACTAATAAGGAAAATACATGCAAAAAATATTAAGGTTGGGCTACTAAAATGTAATAAAGTTATAAACCTGCATAAAGTAAAGAAATATAGGAATAAAAATATTATAATACATAATGCCTAACCATCCGCACCATTCGATTAGTATTGCTAAGAAGAACATTATATATTTTAGAAGAATATATTTTATACATACTAATATGACTTTACCAACTTTCCCGTCCAGCGTGTGTGAGTATGGGCATTTCTTCCAGGAGGACCGTATGTCCGGCAGTGAACGAAACGGGCTGATGGAGGGAATATGGTTTTTGAAAAAACATTGAAGACGCGTTTCAACAAAATTGTCTTTCGAAAATGGTACCAGACACTCAGGGGAAAAGGCTCATAATTGGTTCGTACTGTGTGTCACACGACCCTGGGCCAGCCGTGATTTTCTGTGTGTCTCTACACTGAATGCTATTGGAGCCGTCGACGTAGTAAACTGTGTTTAACACAGTTTATCGTGGGGTCATTATTCAGCGCTACAAAATACAAAAAATACAAAAACATTTATTTTCTCAAAGTACATTGATACACAAATAATATTACTAACATGTAGGTAGGTATACAAAAATATTCGCATATAAAGCACAAGACAAAGTTTGTACAGTACTATGACAAACTAGAGAATATTTACAAATACAAATACAAAATACAAAAATACAAAGACATATTTTCTCAACGTATATTGATACACAAATAATACTAACATGTAGGTAAGTATACAAAAAATATTCGCATATAAAGCACAAGACAAAGTACTATGACAAACTAGAAAATATTTAGAAGAATATAATATACATTTGAGCATTTGGTACAATTAAATATTAGCAACAGACTACGCACTAAGTCAGACTTGTTACGCGCGAGTCTAATCTTTGATTGCCAGTAAAAGTTCACATGTGGGCCAATTTCTCATAGAGTATTTATTTATTATTTACTGTTAGTCTTTAAATAATTCAAGTCTAATGACATAAACTAAAACTTAAGTAACTAAAACAAAGTGAAATTAATATTATTTATTTTAGAAGACTCCTGCATGTGTGTAAATATAAGATATAATAAACATAAATATAAAATTATGTAATATATAATTTATTTATTTAAATTATAACTGTACATACATAGTTTTTATATATAAGAAATAGATAAGGGAGTAGGTATATACTCGTAGGTATTAAAAGGGGGAAAAAGGACCTTAATTATTTTTGAATTTTTAGAATGGCTTCAGTGGCGTCATAATTTAAAGTCAGCAACCATTTTGTAATTTTAGTTTTTGCCTCCCATGTACTGCAGTTTTTGAGGTCACACGACTTGCATATTTGTTTATAGATGTAGGGAAAGGAGAAAGCGCTGAACCTTTGAGCAAAAACCGTTTTAACCAACGGAGTATCAATATTGAGACGACGCCGGCGTCCTATACGAGCTTGGTGAGAACAGGAATTTAGCTCTGCTCTGTGGTGGGCAAGCCCTATTCTTAGGAAGTATAGCTGTCTAACCGTTAGTATCTTCGCTTCTTCGTACAGCACATTGGTAGGATGTCTATAAGGTTTTCTTAGCATTACCTTTAGAACGGATCTCTGCGCTCTTTCTAATAAAAGCATAGTTGTTTTTGCACAGTTACCCCATGCAGTAATGCAATAAGAAAGAATCGACTCGCAGAGCGATAGGTAAACAAGTCTTAGTATAGCTCTATCAGCACTATTACGCAACAGTTTCATTATACCTATAAGTCTTCTTACGCGAGTGGCTACAGTTTTGACGTGCTGTTTAAAATTTAATTTTTCATCTAATACAACCCCAAGGTACTTTGTTGACTCGACTTTGCTAATGCTTGTGCAAGCACAGATTGGATGCGAGGCATCAGTGGATGGGCTATACCAGTCATTACATGTGTGTACGCTAATGCTGTGCTTGGGCGGAGGGCCAGAGGCAGCAGTTTTGTGAAAACATACATATTTTGTTTTATCGACATTGAGGGTCAAAAGATTTGTTTGGAGCCACTTGGCCATAGTTGCCATCCCCATTTCAACTTGATTGAAAACATTTGACCAAGAAGTGTCATTAAATACTATTGCAGTGTCATCAGCGTAGCATACAATTTCAACTTTGGGATTGTTTTCAAACAATTTTGCAATGCTATTTATGTACAATATAAACAAAGTTGGCCCCAGGATACTGCCTTGTGGCACTCCATAAGTCAATGTTTTGAGATCACTGACGTAGCCATCGACCTTGACACACTGCCTACGATTCGTTAAATAACTGCGAAACCAATCAAGGGCAGTCCCTCGAATACCTGATAGCTCCAGTTTTCTAAGGAGTATCTCTATGGAAACGGTGTCGAATGCCTTCGCGAGATCCAAAAAAACGCCGACACAAGCCTGACCAGCATCTAATGCTGAGGAAACCGTCGATAAGAGCTGTAAAACTGCGTTTTCAGTGGATTTGCCGCGTCGAAAACCAAACTGTCTAGAAGATAAAAGTTTTTGAGATTCTAAAAAGTCAATCAAACGTTTATTGACAATCTTTTCCAATATTTTGGAAAATACACCTAGCAACGAAATAGGACGATAATTCGACGGGATATTTTTAGGACCGTTTTTGTGTATTGGGATTACTACAGCAGTCTTCCAATCACTAGGAAAGTTGCCAGTGGATAAACTAAGATTATATATGTGAGTTAAAGGGTCTAGAAGCTGATTACATATACTTTTTACTAACGAATTTTGAATGCCGTCAACCCCAGGAGCACAGTCATTTTTAAGTGTTTTAATAATTGATTCAATTTCGTATTTATCTGTTGGATGCATAAAGAAAGACTTGGGGTTAGAGTTCGCCGTTTGATTTAATTGAGTGACTAAATCCATATCAGTTGTTCCTAATTTATGAAGTGTCTCCATTGCTAATGTTTGACCTACAGTAGCGAAGAAATTATTACAGGATGTAAGAGATTCTTTAGGGTTATCTAGTATATGGAGTAGCTCAGAAGGAGCTTTGGATTTACCTCCTAGTTCACAAATAGATTTAATAACCTTCCAGAGGCTTTTTGTATTATTTCTGTTTTCCTCTAATTCCTTAGTTTCATGTGTATGTTTCAATCGTCTTAGTAAATTATTGCAATGATTCCGGTATCTTTTATACGTTATCTGTAAAGTTATATTACTTGGCTGTTTGCGAACTTGACTATGTAGTTTATCTCTGTGTTGCATACAACGCATGAGACCAGGAGTAATCCAATCTTTTAAGTTATATTTAGAACGACTAACAGTAACCTCTGAAGTGTGCGTTTGCACAATTCTATCTAGTTCACCCATAAGAGAGCGGGCTGCTTCCGAAACGTTTGTTTGAGTCATCAAGTCAGTCCAATTGCGATTTGAAAGATCGTTGGAAACTGCGGCAAAGTCAGTTATAAATCGTTTCCTTTTTCGTCCCGGTTTAACAACTTCCAAGTTGAATGCTGCCATTGCTATATCATGATCAGTTGTTGAGGTCTTGCAAACTAGACCGATTGCAGTTTGTTTTGTATCTATGAGGATATGGTCAAGACAGGTTTTATACCGAGTAGCTTCGGTAATGACATGTTTTAACCCAATTTCCGCGGTCATGCATAGATATTCACTAGCTTGCTCTAGACGTCGGGAATCGACTTCATCTGGTAAAATATTGATATTTATATCACCAGCAATAATCACTTTCTTATGTTGTTGAATAGGCTTTATATGTGATTCTAATGATGACAAAAAGTTTTTTGTGCAACGGAAGGATGGGGATCGATATATTCCAAAAATCGTGAATTTACCTGGAAAATCCACAGCTAGACATTCTGCATCTTTTATATCTGGCTCACAGATATTGGGATCCCAGATTTTATTTACATATACCACCACACCACCTGCCGAATTATTAACGATTTTACTGTAGTGGTGAGTATATTCCGGAATACTTGGAACTGCAACAGTCTCCGTTAAATGACATTCAGTGAGAATAATAATATCGAAAGGTAGGTTCACCCTTTTTAAAGTAACCAGGAATGAGTCAAAGTTCTTTGTAATACTTCTTATGTTGTAGGTAAGTATTTTGAAGTTGTTAGTGCCATATAAGTTTTTCTCGCAGTGTTCTGGTAAATCAACGACATGACAAGAAATAGAAAGAGTTTTATCTATATCCTGTTCTAGCTGTAACTGAATGGTAATAATTTAAATTTGCACTTAAAAAGATTTGATTTGTGAGTTGGTGATTTACTTGTCATGTGAGGTCGACTTAATAGGGGTGACTGCGGCAGATGTTGATGTTTAGAGGTGTATTTATGGTACATATTTACATGGGTGTGGGTTTGTTTGTGATAAATATATATAATATAGTATATAAAGTACAACTTAGGGGGAGTCTTCACATTCATTAATATTTGAGCAATAATTTTAAAACATGGCATGCATAAAAAAGTGTTCACTACAAATAAGCTACTCAAATTTGCAGCTAAAAAGGAGGATAGTGCATTCGTATTACTGGGTGGTGACATTATTTCCAACAGGGAACTCAGCGAGAAAAATAGGACCCAACTTGCTATCGAGATCATTTTCGGAGCGAATTTGGATCGCTGGACTGCCATCTGTCTTGCGTACTTGTATGAGTCCTCTGCTGGTCCAGCAATGTTTAAAGCCTGCCTTGTTTGCACGGTAATTAGACATCTATGGTTTTTCGTTCGCCGCCTAAAGCCTTTGTAAAGAAGCTCTTTAGCTAAAAGCGAAAATCGCATTACATTTCGATAAACGAATTATAAACTGAACGTCTCAGCTCCTGTTACTTACAATACACAACCTTCCCTAGCAAAGAGTAACAACTTCAATCAAAATTCAAATCATTTATTTCTCAACATATGTACACAGTGGTTCCCAAGTTCTAGGCGAACACACAGACAGACGATTTATAGTATATGTAAGACTTAAGAGATTTATATTCCATATACCGAACCTTCGAGTATCAAAATGTAGTAAAATCCAAAACACGAATTTACAGGAAAAGCAAATACCAAAATTTGTAATATAATTTTTCTTCATAAAAATGTTCATAAAAGCGTTCCTTACGGAGTATTTGTGGCTTGACATTGAATGATTGAGTGAAAAATATCGACATAAGAGATCGTTGCGGCCGGCCTGAAATAAGATGTAGTGACTAGAATAGAAAAAAGAATGCTTCGGTGTTATTGGCATATAGAGAGGATAAATGAAAGTACAGTGACGAATGAAATTTATGCTTCACAAGTGGAAGGTAAAGCTCGACCGGGCCGCCCTAGAAGGACGTATGCCGACCAAATAGACGACATCCTGAAGAAGGCCAAAGTAATAAGCACCCGGAATAGAAGAGCTTGTATGACTAGATTGATGGATGTAGAAGAAGCAAAAGAGGCGTGTCAGGATCGTAGCAGATGGAAATCTGTAGTCTCTGGCTACTCCTCTGGGAGACGGACGTGAGTATATGTATGTATGTATTTTATATGAACTTTGATGCTGTCAAGGTTGACCAGTAATAATTTTTCGGGTTTTTAGTAATCAAAAACCTAAAATTGTGTCGCAATAAATAGTTTTCCTGATATACTCAACTGATGACGAGTAAAGCCGCTGCGGGCCTATTATGTGACATCTGGTTCCTAAGCACTAAAAAAAACATGGATAAAAACCATTATATGTCTCTGATAAAAACCGAACTTTCAAAATTGCCTTCAGTGTATATTGAACTGTTCAGGTACTGTGACGTCACTTTAAGCACGAACGTATCCTTAGGGAATCGGAATTCTATAAATAAATCTATGTTTTCAATGTTTGGCAACCAATTGGCAACCGATTCAATTATAATAATCTAGGGGCAGATCGGACCCGAAATTTATCTTCAGATTGTTATAATTTATCCATGTCATTTCCAGATACCATTTAATTTAATTATATACATGCATTTCTATATTTTCAGAAATAAAAGAGAAGCTATAATAGCTTCTTAGTTAGCATGATAATGTTTTTTTTTCTTTTACCCTGAAAAGAAGGGTACTGCCTGACGAGTCAGTTATCAAACGATGTGAGGGAATAAAAATGCGTTTGCAGAAAACAAAATTTAATTGTAATTTTAACATCCCCAGGCATTTGATCAAATATCTTCCAAGCGTACAGGAGTTATTTAATTTTTTGACGTCAGAATAATGTTTCCATAGTATTCTTACTTTTGAAACTGAAGTTAATTATTTAATATACACATTTTTACTGCCCATAGGTGCAATGGTTGCAGCAGCAAGGTGCCCGAGCGACGCCGATCCCCCCCGCGTCGCCCGTTCAGCCCCCGCAGTCACCCGGTTAGTTCAGATTTGTCGTGTTCAACGTACAGCGTCAGCGTTCGAGGTTTAGGCGGCTGTGATTGGTCAACGAGCTGTCAAAACCTCGAGCGCTAGATGTTCTGCGTGCTTGTCACGTGAAGCTTGTACTACTCTTTAACAAACTAGCACATACATAGAGGGCTATTAGGCCATTGTTTGTGTGGCTTTTGAACTAATTGTAAAGCTCATTTAAATAATTATGTGTACGAGGAAAATTTATCCAAACGTGTTTTCCAAAAACAAAAACCTAGTTTTTTTATTTTTTATGTAGCCTTTAACGTCGTCTGCAGCTGGGCAAAATCCTCCCTTAGATTATATATTTCAAAATACGTATACCAAGAATGTATTAACATTTTCTGTGTATTTTATGAAAAAAGTACCCCTATTTTGTTAACATAGCCTCTAAGTACCATGGTAAAAGCCGATTGTGGGTGGTTTCGATGTTTTAATATTTTGTGTTGGTATTATTTTGTATAAATTTGATTATTTTGGCGATTTATTATATTTTAAGAGAACTATTTGTGATTGACGATGCTTTTATTGATTTTATTTTGTCATGGAAATTATAAAATCCAAACCCTCTACCATTATGGACCTCTTAAGGTTCTACAATCCAAATTGAAAAAAAAATTAAGAGATGGTAGACTGTTGCTAATAGACCAATTAGAAATTTAGAAGAAAAATAAATCTTTTATTATGTTATCATTATCGGTTAACAATACAAAATATGCCATAGAATTATTTTCGTTTATTATTGTAGGACCTTATACAAAGGTACAAAAGAAAATCGTCGAGAAAACAAATCCAAGAAAAAACAAGCTTGAGAATTTCTTTTCTTACCGATTCTCCATCCTGTAATGCTCTTTAAAATAGAACAATAAGATGGTATTAAAGAATGATTCCCTAACGCGTTTTTCGAAATCTCCATATTTCTAGTTTCAGAAACGAGATCACTACATACATAAGTTAACAGGCGGGCGCATATTTTGTATTCAGCATTATAATTTCAAACGTTTCAGTATTTTTTCTGATCTCATAGTAATAAGACAGTTTTGTTGAAACAATGTTTCTGCTTTTATAGTTTATTGTTGGAAATTGTGTTTCAATTCTGTTTGTTCGTGGTGTGTTTTTCTTTTTGATTAGATGGAATGTAAGAAACATCTTTCATATTGGTTTGTTGATTATACCTGTTAAATGTAGACCTCATTCTTCGTTTTATTATTCACACTCATTATTTCTCTTTTAGTAAATTAATATCACCTGAAGCCATCTATATGTTATCGGCAATCTGTATGATCTGGTATTCTACAGAATATCTAGGCATTCTACAGAATGACCAAAACGTTCAGGAAATGTATAAAATATCATTAATTCCATACTTCACCTAGCCACTCTGTACAATACCAAAATAACAGCCGGCAAAGTGTTTGATAGATGTAGTTGGCGGGAGGATAGGAAGGATTTTTGGGTTGTCACAAAAAATAACTAACATTCCAAAGCTAGGGCGATCGCCGTATATTTTCAACAATTTTTTTTTAGTATCGGCTGAATTGCTTCTGAGTAAGATTTATATAATGTTTTTTTGCGATTCATCGATATAGTCGACGTCTTCTACCATCATTTTATACTTAACTTGATCTCCTAATGCCTTTATGTATAATTCCTAGGTATTGCATACATGACCCAGGTACAACATGTAATGGGTAACAATAGATAAAATGTTTTATACATTGCCTTGACGAATCCGGTATATAGAATACCCAGTAATTCTATACAATTATTGAATTATATTCTTTGCCGGTGACATATACATCAAACACGCTTTTAGTCAAAAATCTGATGAATTCGAAGATATACCAAATATTCTTCCATGGTTATTGATGAGTAAAAATAGAAAAAAAAAACAAATTTGCCTGTTTAGAGGTGAAGCAAGGAATCAATGGGCTTCTTGATTGCCGGTAAGGTGTTTAATTTTGTGAAAATGATCAGTTACGGCGGCCTTCATGTGTTCTTCAGTTAAAAATCTGCGACCCCGTATTTTTAGGGTTCCGTACCTCAGTGAGAAAAAACGGAGCCCTTGTAGGGTCACTTTGTAGTCCATCTGTCTGTCCGTACGTCCGTATGTCTGTCAAGACCCTTTATCTCGGTAATGCTTTGAAATTAATACCAGATACTCAGGTCTACAGTCCCTTGAAGCAGTGAAAAAATCGAACTTCTAAGTTAACGTAAAGAAAGATCGTCGGCCGTTTATGCCGCAAAAAACGTATATTTCGACACTCTCAAGGGAATCAAAATTTATAGGGTACCTATTTTCCGTTGACCTAGAAGTATGAAGTTTGGCAAGTAATGCCGTCTTGTACTACAAGTATAGAAAAAAATTGAAAGCTATACATTTGTAATTAAATCATAAAAATATAGTCTTCAACGGAAGGTTCGGTCTTACATTAAATTTCTAAACAGGGAATAGAGGGGCTAAATCTAGACTGTAAGGTGGGTGGTTGATTTCTATAACGTCATTTTTGCTCAAAGCCCAAAGCCACCCTTACAGTTTCACGGTCGTGGGCATTGGAGCATTGTCGGGTAAAATCAGAACTCCCTTTCGAAGTTTGCCTTTCCTTTTTAGGATTACGCGCCCAAAAGGTAAGACGGAGCCTTATGAATGTCGCTCTGCCGTCTTTCCGTCCGTATGTCACGGGTCTCTAGCTCGCAGACGGAATGAGTCACAGATCTGAAATTTTGATAGGTTGTGTAAAATGTTGACCCAAAACCGAATATTGAATTAGAAATTGAATAAAATTAATTTTCAAGGGGTGACCCATACATGAAATAAGAGGACAAATTTTTTTTTTTGCGCCTGCAAGTGTGATGTCCTTGTCTAGAACGCATTAAGTAGATTACAAATATACTTTTAATTTATTTTTAAGCGGCATTCATCGTATAATTTTTTGGTAAATAATCCATCATTAAAATTCACTCCGTAATCCAAAAAATGTTCGCCATGAGCTTGCCGGCCGATAGTTTGAATTAATAGTGTTAAATAAATGGGATTTATCTAACCTCATATCGTAAAATCCTCATTACGAACTCAAAACTACTGGCATAATGAAAAATATTCGTCATGAACGTCTCTAAAAAAAATTATAGCGTAGGTCTTTTTCTGGGATTACAGTACATGTGATACTAACCAGAAAGGCAAAGGGAACTTAGCCCAAACTGCCATGTCTGAGGTTTAATATCAAATGCCAATGAGGTTATAATATAATATTCTCTAACACGTACTAAGTATTGCGGCGTGACAAAGGAGGTCACAATTTAATTTTATTTTCGACCTGCATTATCTATGGCTGCCGGCGCGAGCAACGGCGTACTGTTGTGGACTGTTGGATTGTGGCGCCATAGCTTACGTGGAAATTATTATTTACTGTGGTTTTATGGGTTAATTTTGCCCGAAAATTACTAACAGCAGTGATGGTGATGATAATTTGACTCACCTGACATTCTGGAAATAACGACGGAAATTACGAACACTTTTAGAACGAGCCTTTACAAAAAAAAACAAAAATGGCTAACGACTAATTTTATCAAGATTATTATGAAAACATGCCGAGTTTAGATAAAGTAGTGTATGAAACTACACATAATTACCATATGTATCAGTTTCATAAACTACTATTTATGGCACTAGGCGACCATAGTTTAATGTCAGTTATTTTATGCATCACTTTGTGAATGATCCTGCACAACAACTTTAAAGCGTGTGTGCACGATTATTTAAAATGTTAATCATAAAATAACACAACATAACTAACATTAAATTATGGTCGCCTAGTCCAATCAACCACATACATTTATTGTATATGTATTTATTTAATTTTAATAGATGTATTTATTTAACACTTTTCATTCAAAAATAAGAGAAACAATCGTGCGATTAGGAACAAGACACGAAACAAAAATTATAAAGACCGGCACGTGCGAAAAAATTGCTAAGGCAGATTACGGGTGATTTTAAAAGAGAATTTCTACAGATGTGTATTGATTTTTCCGATTCAAAACCTATAAAAAGCGTTCCTTATAGTCCATAGTTTTAATTTTATAAAATTATGCCAGAATATGCGTCTAGCCCCTAGATTATGTATCGTTGAGTCGGTTGCCAACTGGTTGCCAAACATCGAAAAAATAGATACATTAGCGAATTCCGATTATCTAAGGATACGTTCGTGCTTAAAGTGACGTCACAGTTCGTGAACGGTTCAATACACACTGAAGGCAAATTTGAAAGTTCAGTTATTATATCTTTGTTTTTGGTGTATGGCAACCAGTTGGCAACCGATACAACGATACATAATAGGCCCGCTTGACGTTATAAATGATTCCGTGTGTGCTGTGTAGTAGGCGGCGTTCCAGTGGCGAGCCCGGTGGGCGCGGGAGGAGGGGCGGGCGGCGGGGGCGGCGCGGTGGAGTCCCAGCTGCAGCAGATGCAGATGCAGCGTCAGCAACAGTTCCAGCGGCTGCAGCAGCTGCAAGCGCAGCGGGACCACGTCGCGCACCACCATGCCGCTGTTAAACAGGTCACGTTTAAACGTACACAGTCGAAGAAATTGCCAGCAACTTTACGCTCTTATATATTACGTCCATATATTACGTCATCAATTTTTGCCGATATTCGAATTGTAGGGTCAATCATCCTATCGTCATTACCCAATGACCCCACCCTCACACAAAACTGATCTAATTTTCGTTATCTGTATTACAATATGTACTTTAAACAATAGTTTTTTTTTTATTTTGGCCTTTTCCGCTTTATTACCATCTATGTTCATGATATTACCGTCATCCGCAGACCAGACCCCCCTAATTTCAAATGACATAATATTTAACAATTTTCAGAAACAAACAAAACAAACGAAAAAACTATATATTTGTTTCGTTTTTGTGGTAATATTTTGTGTTATATATGTATAGTCAATCATCCAACCAATAACTGACAGCCGATTACATAAAACAGGTAGCGCAAGGAGTGACGCAGCACACAGTGGGCGCCGCGCCGATAGTGGAGCAGCAAGTCGACGGCGCTCTGCTCACTCCGACCACGCCGGAGCAGCAAGCTGGTATGTGGCATAACGAGTGACGCGGATCCTCCATCCATCCATCAGCTTGTTTTCTGGACTTGGACCTTTCCAAGATTTCGTCACTCTTTGCGGTCCTCCTGGAAGAAATGCTCGCGCTCACGCTGAGCAGGCGGGTTGGTGAACAACGCGATGCGTAAACCTGCGCACTAGTGACGCCGCCGCTGCCAATCACCAGTCTCTTTTATATAAGGCCTGGCAAATTGCCAGTGGCAATAGGAGATGGATTAATCTAGGAGGGCACGGGATTTTGAAGAACGATCATGGATATGGGTAGATTTATTTTTATGGATTGTAGAGTATGAAATGTAGAAATATGAAATGAAAGAAAATATTTTTTGAGAAAAGGCAACGATTGCATTGTATTCCATTTTTTTTTTTGTTTTTTTCTCCCGCTTAGTGGGAAGGCAAAAGGAACTTAGCCCATACAGCCATGTCTGCGGTTATCTTTTGTACATTATACATGGCTGTATGGGCTAAGTTCAAAAAATATTTTCTTTCATGCCATATTTCTCGAAAATGCTACCACTGGGAGCAGACAGACTTACTCGTTCTACCCTTGGATACGCCATGCTTCGTATATGTACTTAGACAGACCATTTCCGTCATCTTTTTTTTTTTTTGCTGAACGATAGAGCCTCTTTCATGAGCTATTTCTCGAAGATGCAACCACTACGAACAGACAGACAGACAATATACATCAGGGGATCACTCTACAACTCATAAAAATAAATCTACCCGTATCCAGGATCTTTCTGCAAAATCCTGTGACCTCCTAGTCTAGATATACCGCCATCAATCGGTCCCAGGCATGTTGGGCTACCTGCCCCTAGACTATGTATCGTTGAGTCGGTTGCCAACTGGTTGCTGAACGTCGAAAACATAAATATACTATCGAATTCCGATTATCTAAGAATACATGCGTTCGTGCTTAAAGTGACGCCACAGTTCGTGAATAGTTAAGTTTTCATCTATGTTTTTAGTGTTAAACAACCAGATGGCAACCGACGCTAAGTAATATAATAGGCCGCTGGTTGTGCCTGTTTGCGAGCTGTCCTCTTACTCTCCTCCAAATAACTTCGGGGGGGTTTACGAGTAAGATGGTGGTACCTCCACAGTCGAACCCAGCACCAGCTCTAATACCTTATGATGCAACCTGTGCCGAGAAATTTGTGAAGATGGAATGTGGACTATAGCGTAGACATCAGTTAAGAAGGCTGCCACGGGATCGAGATGAATGGGATCCACTCGAGCACCGCTGCGGGGCGTCAGATAGTACAATATTACAGCCAGGTTTCGGCTTGGATTTTATTTGATTTATAACCTGTATTGTAGTCCTGACTTCATAGGCGTAACTGGGTAGGGGCCTGGGGGGCACGCCCCGCCCTGTGTACTGTCTGCCCCCCCCCCCAAATATGGTTGTCATTGTAAGGCTTTTAAGCCTTTTTTTTTCTTACTGGTTTGTGTGTGATCTCGTTGTATGTAGGGTTATTTCTATTTATCTTATTGCGATCACGTAATCGAGGACAGATACTTGTTGATGGCTTCATGAGTTGTAGCCAGGCCCTCCCCCCCCCCAGCTGCAAATCCTAGTCACTTACACGAATGCCTGACTTCTATATTGACTTGAAAGAATATTGCATCAAAATTCGACAAGTCAAACAGACAAATATTTAAACATATTATATTTTACGTGCTTAGAACAATACTAACAGCTATTTTGAAAAAGTTGTCAATGCACTGACACGATCTTTTTGCAAAATTGTACGGCTTAAAACTTCCATTAGACGACATATCATCAACATCCCCCCCCCTACCGGCTAAACGGTTGTTTATAGAAATGTGAAAAAATTCACAGAAGTAGTATATATAATGAATTTAAAAGGAAAACTATCACAACTAAGTAGGCTTTACAGGTTTACGAGTACAGGTCGCGCCAAACTTTAGGGCCTCCTATAATGTATAGGACCAGAAGTTTGGCGCGGTCTGTATTAGTAGACCAACTTATATATACCAGGCAACTACGGAACCCTACATTGCGCGTGGCCCGACACGCACTTAGCCAGTTTTTTTATTTACTTTTTTCTCTCTTATTGCTTTTTTAGCAAAAAGTTCTAGGTACGCCACTGATCTGATCTGATCCCCTATTATCGACTTTCAGGTGAATTTCGATTAAAACTTTACTGTAAGTGAAAGTCCTCAGCGTTCCCTCAATTTGTCTTTAAAATTGTAAAGGCCAAATGGCCACAACATAAAACACAATTTAAAAAAGCAAAGGCTCAACTGGGAATACCAAATTCAATGGCAGATTGTTTCCAGCAGGTGCAGGAGGTGCGGTGCTGGTGAACCCGAAGACGAAGACCGCGCTCGCCAACATGCTCAGTATACGTCTGCAGGGCAGCGCGCCCACTCCCGACCATGAGCCGTCCGCCTCCGGCACACTCAGGTACGAGATACACACAGACGGCATTTTTAGCTTTTATGCTTCGTAGTAAAACTTGTTCGTAATTACGAATACTATCTCTAATTTTATACAATACTCACGCCTGTCTCCCAGATGGGTGGCAAGACTACAGATTTCCATCTGCTCCGATCCCGGCACACCTTCCACATCCATCCATCTAGTCATAGAAGTTCTTCTATTCCGGGTACGTTTGACATTACCCTTCCTCAGTATGTCGTCAATCGGTCAGAATACTTTCGCTAGGGCGACCTGGTCGAGCTTTACCTTCCACTTGCGCACCAAACATTTCTTTTACACTTCTAACAGCCAGTATTCTAATGGCAATGCCACGCTGCGAGTGGCGCGCGGTAGCGGCAAGCGGCTAAAACAAACGTACTGACGCCACTCGCGCGCGTATATGGCGTTCTAGAACATTCCGATACGTTTGTTTTAGACTAGTCGCCTCTACCGCGCGCCGCTTGCATCGTGGCCGAGGCTTAGGTGGTAAACAGCCGAGAAAGGAAACCAGGGCTACGGATTATTGTTCAAAAGCGTTAAACACTTCGCTATCTCATACCGCAAACAAATTAATTTGATCTGTTTTTTTTTTTTCAAAAATACTTCAGTTGTCTACGTGATGACGTGGTTAGTGTGCTTGACAGGTATGCGGCCAACTCGAAGCGAATGTGTTATTAATTAAATTACAATTACCATGTACTGAATGTTTGCTTGTTGCAGATTAATGACAGCTGCGCACGCGCACGCGACAGGCGGGGCGGCGGCCGCGGGTGTGCGACCTCCTCCCACTAGACTGTTGTTGGGCCCCGCCCCCCTCCACCCGCATCAAGCCCCACATCAGGTGACTAAAACAAATTCTTTCGCCCCTTTGTTAAAACTAGGCTTTACCTGAGGGGTTTAAGTAATTATATCTTCGGCCAAGTCACAACCCGCAATTTTTTTACCCAAACTAAACCCTTCCAAAGGAACCTTCTAGCACCAAATGTTAAGGCAAACTCAAATTATAATCACAATACATTTTAGGCATTGTGAGCTCGGCTGTGGGTGGTACCACCATCTTAAACCCCCGAACTAGCTCTCAAACAGGCACAACCAGGCGGCTCACCATAGCCCTGGATTTATTAATGGCGGTATATCCATCCCCAATCGCCGGCCGTTATATAAAACAGGCTGGTGATGGGCAGCGGCGTCACTGATGCGAGAGTTCCGGCACCGGGCTCACCAACCCGGCGCCCGTGTGGCAAAATTTTGGAAAGGCCTATGTCGCCGACAAATTGATAAGGCAGGCTTTTGTGTAGTTCAAAGGTATTTATTTAGAATTTTATCTTAAAACTTAACTAGCCAAGAAAGATGCCAAACGATGAGAGAAGTAAATTTGAATTTGCTTAGGTGTCTAATACATACATAAAGAACCTATTTACAAAATGATGGCCAGCATCGTCGACATGCCCCCCTCCGTAAGGGCTCCGGCCTTACTGTCCCGATGACGAGCTGGCTTCCGGTTCTACAGGTAGGTTTACCAGTTCGCGAGTTGGTCGTTTGAGAACACCGGTTGTTGTTTGTACATCGGCCACTCGCACCACGCCATCTTTTCCTGGGTATATTTTTATTACGCGTCCACGGGGCTGAATTCCACGTGGAAGGTTCCCATCGGCAACAAAAACAAGACCACCAACTGATAAATTTTTAACGTAGGCATTTGACGATCGCCTCGGGGCCAGTGTGGGTAGATATTATTTGACCCATCTCTCCCAGAAAATGTCGGCTAGTCTGTTCGTCTTCCTCCAGTCTGGTCTGCGGTAAAGATCAGAATCCTCTCCAGAAGTGATCATAGGAAGTCCAGAGGAGGTTCCGATTATAAAGCTGTTTGGTGTTATAGCTTCTTTGTATTTGTGGTGAACAGAAACGTGTGTGAGGGGTCTTGAGTTAACAACACTTTCGACTTCAGCTAAGGGTGTAGATAACGTCTCTTCGCGGGGGTTTCTATCTTTTAGAGTAGCTGACAGCGCTCGCTTTACAGTTTTAACCAAACGTTCCCATGTTCCGCCCATAAATGGAGACGACGGGGGAATAAACTTCCATTCTATAGATTTTGTGGTATTAAAGTCTTTTATTGTTTCCTGATTAAAATTTTCCCACGCTTTTTTAAGTTCATGGTTGGCTCCAACGAAAGAAGTCCCGTTGTCCGAAAATATCTTCTCTGGATTTCCCCGTCTTGCCATGAAGCATCGAAGAGCCATGATCGCACTGTCTGCTGTAAGTGAAGCCACCAACTCTAAATGTACGGCCCTTGTTACAAGGGCTGTAAATAACCCGACGTATCGTTTTTCTCGGCGTCTGCCCACAGATACTTCTATTGGTCCGAAGTAATCGATTCCAGTGAAAGTGAAAGGTCGTTTGTGATGGAAAAGTCTTTCTTCAGGCAAATCTCCAATCGGTGGAATTACAGCTGTAGCTTTCCAAATTCGGCAAGTCTGGCATTCTTTTGTTACACTGCGTACGGTAGGAAGGAGACGAAGCACCCAATATCTTTGGCGTATCTCATTTATCACTGCTTCGTTTAAACCATGATGTGCCCATATGTGAAAGGCAGCGACAAGGAGTCTGACGACGTTGTGGCGGCCATCAAGAATTATTGGTTTTCTAGCTTCCAATGAAACATCCGGTGCTGCTTCGATACGTGAATAAAGTCGACCATCTTCTCCCATAGCAACGGGCAAGTCCTTCAGTTTGCTGTCTCGCGGAGAGGGTCCATTTCGACGAATGCTGGACAGCTCCTGCGAGAAAGAATTTTCCTGAGATTCACGGAGCAAGTGAAGTTCAGCGGATTTAATTTCACTACCAGATAACGATCGAAAATCTCGCGCGGATAGTTTTCTTAAATGGGGTGTGGAAAGCAAGGTTAGGGTTGCACGTTGGGAGTTTGAGCATCGTTCTTTTAAAATGTGTAAGTACTGGTGTGCCCTTGCTGTTGCACGCAACATTCGGTACCATCGACTGAATCTTGTACAATTTGGGACTAAATTTAAATAACAAACAGTATGTAATAAGTGACCTTTTAATTCTTCTGTGCATTTGGGAACAGTGTCACTGCGCTCTATGGGCCATGCTGTTTCAGGAAGTAATAAAAATTCCGGACCTTCTAGCCACCGTTTCAGCTCAATGGGCCCCGCACGAGTCGCGTCGTCCGCGACATTAAGATTCGATGTTAACCATCGCCATTCATATGGTTTCGTAATTTCATTTATTTCACCCACATGATTAGCTACGAATGGCCGGAAAGTGCAGGCGTCACTTTTGATCCAGGAAAGCGCTGTACGTGAATCACACCAAAAAGTACGGTTGGCTATTTTCGTTTTGTGTTCTTTTGTTATAGTTTGGGCAAGTCTAGCCCCTAACGAAGCACCCTGGAGTTCTAATCGTGGTATAGTTATAGGTTTTAAGGGAGCAACTCTACTTTTGCTTGCGATCAAAGAAAGTTTAAAAGTCCCATCAGGCTTAGTGAATCTCCAATAAGCAACACAAGCGTAAGCATCGCTACTCGCGTCTACAAATATATGAAGATCTCTCTGGTCGATGCCATGAACAGGAACAAAGCCGTACCATCGAGGAATATTAATAAGACTCATTGTTGTAATCGCGTGGTACCACTTTACTCATTGATCAGATTCGTCCAGAGGGATTTTCTCGTCCCAATCTTTTACTAACCGCCATGTTTTCTGGAATAAGATTTTCCCATGTGTAATTACAGGGGTCATGATTCCTAGCGGGTCATAAATTCTCATTAAATCTCGTAATACTTGGCGTTTAGTAAATTGTTTCGGAAGAGGTTTTTCAATGTTTATTTTAAATGAAAAGGTGTCATCCCCTAGATTCCACCACAAACCTAATACACGGTGGCCAGAATTATTTATCCCTAAATCCACACTTTCTGGATTCTCTTTTATAAGCTTCATCGGGAGTAGTTTTAATGCTTCATTTTTGTTTGAGACTCAGCCTCTCATCCCGAAACCCGCTTTTGCATGAATATCCACGATTTGTGAAGCTAGACAAGAAGCTTGGTCAGTATCACTAACGCTACCTAGATAATCGTCCATGTAATGGTCTTTTAAAATAGCTTCAACAGCCTCCGGAAAATCTGATTGAAATTCTTTGGCATTTTTGTCTTTAACATAGATTGCCGAACATGGAGAACATGTTGTCCCAAATATAAGAAATGACATTCGAAATTCTTTTAGTTTCCCGTTTTCCCGCCACAAATATCGTTGGTAGTCACGGTCTTCAGTTCGTATCTTAACTTGGGAGAACATCTCTCGTATGTCAGCCATCATTGCAACAGGACCCTCACGAAACCTAAACAGTATGCCTAAGAGGGATTGTAAAAAATCTGGTCCTGGGGTAAGTAAGGAGTTTAAACTAGTACCTGACGTCCTTGCGGCTGCATCGTGAATAATGCGTAATTTCCCTGGTTTGTTTGGGTTTGTGATGGCAAAATGAGGTAAGTACCATCGAGGTTGTCGATGTCTTTACACGGTTCTGCATAGTCTTTTTCTACGTAGGCCTCGATATTAGTTTTGTATAAACCCTCGTAGTTTTTGTCTTTTGAGAACTTTTTGTAAAGACTATTTAACCTACAAAGTGCGTGGTTGTAGCTATCAGGTAAGTGTTGGTTATCATCACGCCACAGAAGACCTGTTTCAAACCTACCGCTAGGTAAACGCCGTGTTGTAGTTTCTAAGATATGTATCGCATGTTTTTCTTGAGTGTTGTATGGTTCTCGTGGCTTAATTCCAATTGAATCGAGACGATAATTCTCCCGGATGAGTTCGTTTAATTCCTCGTCAGAGTTTTCCACAGTACAATGGTTGATAGAATTAACTGTTGTAGTATATTTACTGCTTGAAACATAAAAAACCCATCCAAGAGCAGTCCTAGAGGCTGCTGGTTGGTTATGCGTTCCTACACGGTTTTCTTTACAAAGCAACAACGGCCAATCGACAGAACCAATCAGTACTCTAGGTTTAGCATCGCTGTATGTCAGTTGATCAATGTAATGTTTTTCAGGTATGAGAGTTTTGCCAAATCATCAATTGTAATATTTTGAGGTTTCAAACGTAGCGGAAAAGTGTGAGCGTCCTTTATTTCGTGGTAATCAGAAACATATTTGCCTCTAATCTTGAAGTTAACTCTCTTTACTTCGACGTTTTTCTGACTACCTGTGATTCCGTTGATAGAAACATTTTCTATAGGTCCAGTAGAGCCTATTTCCTCGGCTAGCTTTGAATATATCAGGGTAGCCGTAGACCCATCGTCAAGGGGGGCAAATGTATGGACTTCACCCTTGAGCCTGACAGCACAACTGGCAAAACTTTTAACAGTACACGACCGCTTTTGATTCCCGAACAAGAATATGAAAAATAGGTCGAAGGAGAATTATAATTCCGGATGGAGTCGTCAACCTCCTTTAGGTTCGAACTTACGTTTTGAGGTTGTGAACTTTTTTCAAGTTTTGGAACTTTTCGGGTTCTATAATTTTCCTCTATGTCCGTTGTGTTGTCAGACATGTCAAATGCGAAAGGACCACGATGTCGACGGCAAATTGACAAGGCAGGCTTTTGTGTAGTTCAAAGGTATTTATTTAGAATTTTATCTTAAAACTTAACTAGCCAAGAAAGATGCCAAACGATGAGAGAAGTAAATTTGAATTTGCTTAGATGTCTAATACGTACATAAAGAACCTATTTACAAAATGATGGCCAGCATCGTCGACATGGCAGCAGTGGATAAACCAGGCTGATGGTAGGCAAATCTACTTTTTACTCATTTGGCGTGTTAGGTATAATTACAGCAGTGGCATCATTCATTTTAGTTACTGAGCCCAAAAATGAAACTGTCTTATATCATAACCCTTCATATCGAGGGCATCAAACTAAAAGGGCGTATCTATAAAAATAGAAAAGGACCCACTCATCATTTGATTATTATTTAAAAAATATACATACGCCCTTAAACATTGTAGGCTTTGGCAAATAGTATCTATTAAACAAGTGGAGCGACCGTAGTTTTTCAGTATAGTCCATCCATCATCCATCAGCCTGTTTTGTCCACTGCTGGACATAGGCCTTTCCAGGATTTCGCCACTTTTGGCGGTCCTCCTGGAAGAAATGCCCATACTCAAACACGCTGGCCAGGCGGGTTGGTGAGCGCGGTGCCGAAACCCTTGCACCAGTGACGCCGCTGCCCGTCACTAGTCTGTTTTAATAAGGCCCGGCAATTGGGGATGGATATACCGCCATCCATCGGTCCCAGGCAATGGTGGGCCGCCTGGTTTTGCCTGAGAGCTGTTCTCTTACTCTCCCCCGAATAACTTCGGGAGGATTTGCGAGTAAGATGGTGGTACCTCCACAGTCGAGCCCGGCATCAGCTCTACCACCTACCATATACCTATAGTATAGTATAATCTAATAAATATGAAGATTCGTCAAAAAGTCGGAAATGTCAGATTTTCGAAAATATGTAGGTACGACCTTTCAGCTTGATGCCCTCGATATATATAAAGACTGACGTTGCATCTTGTATTCATCATCACTTTGACTATGCGAGATAGAGAAAAATAAAAATAATCTTAACTGAGAATCGAACCTGCATTTTGTAGCTTACCCAGTATAAAAATGTTAACCTCAGACATAAACTATTTCATTCAATATTGTACGTTATTTCGTTGTAATAAAGTTTATATTCCCAGCAGTCCGCAGCAGGCGTGGTGGGTAACAAAGTTTACAAGGGTCTAGTGAGACGTCCTCAGTCATTAACTATTTCATTCAATATCGTACCTTATTGGGTTGTAATAAAGTTTATATTCCCAGCAGTCCGCAGCAGGCGTGGTGGGTAACAAAGTTTACACGGGTCCAGTGAGACGTCCTCAGTCATAAACTATTTCATACAATATCGTACCTTATTGGGTTGTAATAAAGTTTATATTATCAGCAGACCGCAGCAGGCGTGGTGGGTAACAAAGTTTACAAGGGTCTAGTGAGACGTCCTCAGTCATTAACTATTTCATTCAATATCGTACCTTATTGGGTTGTAATAAAGTTTATATTCCCAGCAGTCCGCAGCAGGCGTGGTGGGTAACAAAGTTTACACGGGTCCAGTGAGACGTCCTCAGTCATAAACTATTTCATACAATATCGTACCTTATTGGGTTGTAATAAAGCTTATATTATCAGCAGGCCGCAGCAGGCGTGGTGGGTAACAAAGTTTACAAGGGTCTAGTGAGACGTCCTCAGTCATTAACTATTTCATTCAATATCGTACCTTATTGGGTTGTAATAAAGTTTATATTCCCAGCAGTCCGCAGCAGGCGTGGTGGGTAACAAAGTTTACACGGGTCCAGTGAGACGTCCTCAGTCATAAACTATTTCATACAATATCGTACCTTATTGGGTTGTAATAAAGTTTATATTATCAGCAGGCCGCAGCAGGCGTGGTGGGTAACAAAGTTTACACGGGTCCAGTGAGGCCGCCCCCGCCGCGGTCGCAGTTCTACGGGCACAACCCCAATCTGAAGTTACCGCCTGACCTCTTTCTACTGGGATGCGTGTTTCATATTGTAAGTATTTGCTTTCTTATGAAACTGCTTAAAGTGGACCGTTTCTGTCTTGGTGCGAAATGCACAACTTATTATTATTTTTAGGGTGCTAACGCAAAATCTCACACTCCAGTGTTAGGTACTTTTCGGTCTCGTGACGCGCTCACATAGGTGATGTGATTTGCAGCGGTATGTTACGACTAAACACAAATGTGTTTATTAGTTTCGCCATGTCATTCTGTACCGTCCCTCTGTCCGCGGCTTAGCTCAATGACTATGAGTACTAGAAATCTTTAATTTGGCATGGGTATACATATTAATCACGCCGCCGACAAAATAGTAAAATAAAATCTCTCAAAAAAAATTTTTAGGGGTACCTCCCGTACACGTAAACTGGGGGTGATTTTTTTTCTCTTCTATCCCATAGTATGGGATATCGTTGGATAGGTCGTTTATAAACATTGTGGGTGTGTGAAAACCATTTTTCGATCTAGGGTTCCGTTGGCGAAATATTAAGCTTTAAAGTGCTAATTTTTGTTAGAGTCAAGCGTCCCCCCCCCCCCCCTCCTGCCGGCTAAACGGTTGTTTATAGATATGTACAAAAATTCACAGAAGTAGCTTACCCAGTATAAATTATGTATAATGAAGTTAAAAGGAAAACTATCACAGCTAAGGTCGGGTTCCGAATGGAGCTGAAAGCACTAAAAGTACCATCAAACTAGTCACGCTGCACGGCCATCAGTGATTCGGAATGACGATAGACGCGATGTAATCGATTATGTCTTGACTCGGAACGCACTGTAAGTGGGCTTTACAAGTTTACGAGTACAGGTCGCGCCAAACTTTTAATCCCCTCTAAACACGAAAATGTATTGGCCGTTCTCCTAAATGTATGGGACTAGAAGTTTGGCGCGATCTGTATTAGTAGACCAACTTATAAAATGTACTAGGCAACTACGGAACCCTATATTGCGCGTGGCCCGACACGCACGTCGCCGGTTTTTTAAACATCAATGTGCTATTTTTGTTTGCTTTTTGGAATAAATCAATTAATTAAGAATTGTAATTTCAATATTATTTTTTTTCGTGCTATTAAACCGATTTTATAAGCATTTTAATGTTTACTGGAAATGCGGCGGTAGCTCAGGGGTAGAACGCTGGCCTCTCAATCTTTGAGATCCAGGTTCGATCCCCGGCCGGGGCATGCACCAATGAGTTTTTGGAATTTATCTGCAGAGTATTTTTAGTACTGAACGGTGAAGGAAAACATCGTGAGTAAACCTGCATGCCCTAAAAAGCGTGTATTTGTGCCCGAAGAATGGCGATAGGGCTCACCACCCATCACGTTGTGGGACGTAATAATCGTCGGTGAAACACGGGTGTGCCGAGTGTGGACTGTGACTTCATTTAACAGTTCACACCCGGAACACCTCTGACACCCCCTCGGGGATTCATGTCGTGACGATATATTACAGGAAGTGACATTATCATATTAGGTTTAATAGTCGGATCCTTCTCAGACTGTAGAATGCGTTCAGGGATGTTTTTTTTCATACGGAAATGTGTTGACTGCTTTTTTTTTTTCATTTAATAAACCATGCTAATTTTGAAATCTGTATACTAAAATCAGTTTAGGAAAGCTATTCCTCGAAAAAGTTTCGTAAAAGTTGGTGAATCTAATAGTACAAATGTTGTAATAATTTGTGCAGGTGGAATACCAACAATCTTGGGGCAACGAGCGCGTGTCTCGATGGGTGGAGTCGATACAGAGGCGCGGCGGCGAGGTGGAGGCAAGCTACTGCGCACGAGTCACGCACGTGCTCTGTGAGACACAGAAACATGGCGTCGTTATGCAGGTGCGGTACTCTTTTTCTTCGTTGACTTTAATTTTGATGGCAATGTGGCCTTCACAACTTTATTTTCAGTAAAATTTTAATTAAAATTTATCCGAGGCTGCTAGCAATGGGACCTCAGGACCCCCAAAAAGATTCGGTCGATCGTTTATCGTTCGAACATACGTCCATCTCTGATGCACGCATTAAGAGTTTGATAGAGATGGATATATGACCGAACGATACTCAATCGAATTTTTCATTTCAGAGTAGCCCCCCAGGGCCACCAGTCTCGACAAATAGCGATCGTTATCAAAATAATTCGGGTCGTATAGTTGTAAAAACTAAAAATCTAACATTAACGATTTTGACTCTACCGTCAAACTATTGCCTGAAATCGGAAGCGGATTCGAAACCTACCACCCAGTCTTTTCCGCTTCCATCCATCCATCAGCCTGTTTCGTCCACTGTTGGACATAGGCCTTTCCAGGATTTCGCCATTCTTGGCAGTCCTCCTGGAAGAAATGCCCATACTCACACAGCTGGGCAGGCGGGTTGGTGAGCGCGGTGCCTAGTGCACCAGTGACGCCGCTGCCCGTTACCAGTCTGTTTTATATAAGGCCCGGCAATTGGGGATGGATATACCGATTTTTCGCTTATAATGTCTGTATTTTGACATCGCAATAAACTCCAAAATTCCCAACCAGCTTACTAAGTTTTCTCACAGGCTCTGCGAGACGCCAAGCGATGTGTGACCGCTTACTGGCTGTCGGACTCCATGCTGCGTCGAGCCGTGGCACCGCCGTGGCAAGCCATACACCTGCCCACTATGTACGCCGCACGGGATCGACCGGCTAAGCACCATAGAGCTGCTATATCTGGGTAACTATATTGTAACGTGTTACTGATTAGTTGAAGTAAAGAAAATACTGAAGAACCCGTTGAGGGGGTGGAAATTTAACGCTTAAGTAAATTTTTCTTTTATTAGGGTTACGTACCCGAAGGGTACCAAAAGGACTTAGCCTTTGCTGTCCCTCTATCACAGGGTTATAAAGCTTCAAACATAATAGGTAGAAAATTGCAATTTTCACAGAATACGTGACTGTAGCCTCTATCACGATAAATAATAAAAATAGAATTTAAAAAACTTACAACCCAAAATCCCTTACAATAAACCTCGTCTTAACCATAGCGCCATCTGAGATGACTTGTTTGACAGCTTTTACCGAGGTTCATTGATCCGATAACAGTGCCGGAACAAAAAGGCTTCCCGCAAAATAAATCAATCAACCTTGCCATCTATGACTTTCTCCACAGAACTATAACTGCCATGGATAAAAAAATATACCGTTGCCGCTCTCTTCATAGACATGACGGAAGCTTTTGATTTTGTTGATCATCAATTGTTGATCAAAAACTCGAATGTTATGGTGTTAGAGGCAACATTTCCAACATGATTAAGTCGTATTTGAACAAAAGCAACAAAAAACACAAATTGATCGAATGTGTCAACAAACTAAGACCGTTAAATCGTACTTATCAGATACTCGGCAAGTACATCATGGTGTCCCTCAAGGAAGCACATTAGGACCATTACTTTCTTCGTTTCCTATGATTTTATTTGTGGATGACAGCACGGTTATATTTTGTTGCAAAACTAACCAAGAATCAGCAGTAAATGACACCTTAAAATGCATAATTAATGGTTACAATGTAATATTTTAAAAATAAATATAAATAAAACCAAAATTATGCTATTTCAACAAATACCTATTACCAATACTTATTTCACTTGACATCTCATACGTAAGTACAAAAATTGATAATGCTGAATTCCTAGGTTTACATATTGACTCAAAATTATGTTGGAAACCACATATGTAAGAAGTTTTATCAATGTTCATACGCATTGTACATGCCATCGAAGGTTCTTAACAAAAAATCAGTGCTTAACGCCTACTTTGGCTATGTCGACTCAATGATTAGGTACGGTGTGTGTAATAATCTGAGGTAACTCAACTGACAGAGAAAAACATTTTAGAACACAGAAGAGATATGTAAGAGTGATAGAACAGCTTCGGAAAACTGAATCCAGCTAGAATTTTAACTTACCCTCCCTAGATATCTGTGAACTGGCAGTATTTGCTGAAGCTAATAAACACTTGTTTTTAAATTTTAAAACCACAGGGCATTAAAATATGATAGCGTCCAAACCCTCAAAAACTGGCCTCTTGAAAAAAGTGTTCTGTGTATGGGTCCTAAGATCTATAATAAATTGCCAGCTGTTCTTTAGCCGTCTTAACATTTTTAAATACACTTTAATAAAAATTCTATCACAAAAAGCATACTACACCATTAATGAGTTTCTAGAAAATAGGTAGCACGACCGATTTATTATAATAGTATAAAATTGTTGCGATATTCTGTGACATTGCCAATAATTGTTTTTTTGTAATTTTAATTTATACTTTTTATATATATTTCTGCTGTATATGTTAATTTTAAGAAACTTTAATATTTGTATGGGACTAAGGTGCAACATAGCTGGACATCTCAATCTGTAAAGTTATAAGACCCATGTTGAACAAATAAATGATTTGATTTGATTTGTTATATTTAAATGTTCCAGATGGCGTGCCGAGGAGCGGGAGCGAGTTACCTTCTGTATAGAACACGTTGGGGCCAAGGTGAGATAATTCACAGAATACTAACTCGAGTATTGCCTTCTACTCCTGTAAATAAAAGATTTGAGGTCGAATTAAAGATACACTAATACAGATACATGCTATTGTTAGTTATTAAGCATTCACTTAAACTTTGTGCCCCCAGAAGTGCGTATATATATTTTTTACAAGTGGCCAATATAATTTGACCTCTGACCTAAGCAAAAATGTTCCTAGCTATGTTCTCATTAAGCTGGTTATTTTTCTAAAACAGAACGAGAGTAGTGGAGTAAAACCAAGTATCTAGACATCATAATTTGGGCAGGGGGGAAGAAGGGGACTCCCTGATACCACCCGGAAATGTGTAATTTTATTTTAATCTATTCAAAATAATTAGACACCTCATCACAACAATATAGCTAACTAACCATAGTCTAATTAAGTTGGTTCCTTATTTCCTCAATAATTATCCAATTTTTTTCGGGGATTCTTGTGAAATTAAATTTTACTGTCACTTTACTAACATGTTCTCAGTTTTCATCAAGTGTACATTTAATTCGACCTACTCCATACAAACATTTTTAGTTGGACTCGCCTATTCCTGTTGTCTAGTGGTTGAAACAAATTGGACTACTCCTCCGGAGGTCGCAGGCTCGCATCCCATAAAGCCACGATAGTGTTAGGTCTCCGTGCTTCGGAGGGCACGTTCATCTGTCGTTCCATATTTGCGCCAGAGGTACTGGTAGGGCTCCCCCCAACCAACACACTGGGACGTAATAATCGTCGGTGAAACGAGGTTTTAAGAGTGCTGGCTGTGACTGAAATTTCACGGTACACACTCGGAAACACCTCGGGAATTCATGTTGTCACAATTTTGTATAAATATGAATAGAGTATTTCTATTCTTCATTTTTGATTTGCTAAATAAGTTTATTTCATTTTTTTCAGTCTAGTGAGAAATATTGCGACTTCGGCATTCGCGAAATCTGTGAATAATTGTATTTATTTAATGACGTCTTATGACAACTTGATACAAGATTTTATGGACTTGTCAAAAAGATAAGGATAAAACGAACATAGCCGACAGAACACGAAGTTGCAATATTTCTCACTATAGCTGTACATAAGTATATGTTTGTTATTTTAATAAAAAAAGGAAAATGTATTAAAACAATTAATTTCAAAATAATGTATGTTACTTTAGTTTATATAGAGTCAATTTCATGTCTACTATGTAATAGTACATTTTGTAATATTTAACATTCTGTGTCCAGTCGGCACACCCCCCCCCCCCCCCCTGTTCAGTTGCAAAATTTTGTCGCTTGCATGTGGCGATTTTAGCACGCCCCGCCTTTTATTTTGTTTAAACTAATAAGGTACGAAAACGCTTTTGTTTAATCAGTTAATAACATTTTATGACGTTTTTGGGTCCATCAGAGTAAGAGTCCATCAGTTACTTGTTGGTCAATTGCAAAACTACAGGAGTGAACATTTCGAATTATGATTTTTTTTTATTGCTGAGCGTGAATAACATTTGGCAGACAAAAAATAGCAATATCCCTATTATATAATATTTACAACACCACTGCACACAAAAGGAGGTTTGCTAACTGTATGACGAGATTTTAGGTTCCTGCGTACCCTAATGGCTAGGGTTCCAATTAATTGTGTCACCGTGTAATTTTGCATCAATAAAGATTAAAGATTATTCATTTTAATTTTACAGTTAACCCCTTATATGACTCGGGACAACACAGTTCTGATCTGCAAGCGTGCTGAAGGCAACAAGTACAGACGAGCTAGGGAGTGGGGCATTCCGGTCGTGACGGCGGCCTGGCTGACGGATCTACTGCTGGGCAATATGAGCGCTCTGTCACAGGTAATAGGACTCACTGTCCCTTGTACAATTAACTTATTGTTTTAACTGGTTAATTGTTTTTCTTTATTATTAGGATCCAGATTATTCTGCCCAGAGGCCTTATTGTCTAACTTCGACATCCATCACAATCGCTTTCAAACGCACCGTGATTGGCTGGAAATGACATAATTTTTAGCCAATCACGACACCTTTGATGGCTATAGCGGTAAATATTTAAGTTAGACAATAAACCAGATCCTATTTTGTTGTTTGGGTTTAGAAATCGGTGTAGTTTTGAAAAACTTCAATATGCTATCAAATATTGGTAGATTATAACTTTTTTTTGTTGACAGATTGAAAACGCGAAGTATCAACAATTTAATTTGGCGAGTCCGTTCCGAATGGATTACAGTCTGGTTTCTCATCTTATGAGTAAGTATTATAACAGTTTTTGGTATTTTGTGCGACTTTGACATAATAAAAGCCATAGGACACGAGTGTCCTTACGGAATATGTGTGGTTTGACATTATTTACGGGATCGTTGAGGCCTTATTTATAATCTATTTGGTAATTATTTATATATTCCTGTAAGCTTAAGCAAGTATCTTTGTTCAGCCTTATTTTCAGTAACTTACTTATTGAAGGTGTTCTGTGGGAGCATTCAAGGCTGTACGCACAAGAAAGAAATATCACTCGCTGATCGGTTATCTAAGCGGTGTTATAATAAATTGGGTCAACCGCAGCGTAGTACTTTTCACAGAGTATTATTTTTTCTATGCTTAAATACCAAAGTATTTTTACTATCACACTATGAAAATATTTTTGAATTTCGTATAGTAATAATGCGTACTTTTGAACTCATAACGTCGACGTATCCCGTACATTGGCTCAGAATTAAAAAGCGACGATTAAACTTTGCAAAAAAAAATGTGTGATATGTCACTCTTTGATCTTAATATTTCGGCCGTTCGATACACGCACGATTGCTTACACTTTCCTCGATCCGATTAAATCGCAAAGATAGGTCTAAACTACGATCTAAGGCCGACTTGCACCAATATTTAAATCTAGATTTAGGACTTAAGCTGAGTTTAATTTGACAGAAATGTATTGACTGACAGATCGTAAACCTGATTTAGCAATAAAATCGAGATTTAAGATTTTGGTGCAAGCCGCCCTAAATATCATTTCATTTGAACTATATTAAGTTTTTGACAGTAAAACTTATACTAAAATAAACGTCGTGAAAAATGTGATATAAAACGGCCATCAGGTTAAAAACACATCCCTCTATTTCCAAAATAATAAATTAAAACACCTCAAAACCGCAAGTTTTCTGAGCGGCCCGCTTCCGCTGTGCAGGATAAACCTGTGAAAAATGAAAGCGTTGGAGCAGGATGGATTTCTCTGGATAACCTCGCCTTAAATGTTCCCCAGACGCCTGGAAGATGCCAATAAACATAACGCAAGAATCTCACGAGCGCGCTAAACGCGGCCCCCTGACGGGCGGCGGGCGGCGCGCCAAGCGACCGCGCCTCGACCCCGAACCCCCGCCCCCGCTCGCGCACCCCGTGCAGCCGCCGCCGCTGCATCTAGCGCCACGCGTGCTCTTCTCCGCTGTGCAGCCTAGCGAGCAGACCAAGCTGGCTACTATTGTCAGGTATGGCCTTCATTATGCTTTTTGTTTAGAAACGGGAGCCTGTTGTCTCCATACTCATAATTTTAAGCAACAATATTCTTTGATTAATGTTATTCTCAGTGTTTAGGTATTTAACTGTCGTTTACTAATAAAATACAATAGTGTTTCATAGGCTTTTTTTTTAATGTATTCTTCATAATCTGTGGAAACTTAGGTTCCGTTTCGAAACGAGCGAAAATCACTCTGAGTGATGCGAATTTCACCCTAGAGCGTTCAAAAATTGATCCGAGTTAAACCGAGGGTAACCGAGCTGTTACCTGACGCACGGAAGTGTTTTGAAACGCTTCGGAACTCAGATAAATAACCAGTAGATGGACTCTTAGCGTGGCTGGGCATGAGACAGCGGTAGGTGTTTAGAATGTTGCAAATCATGATATTTTTACCTAAAATCGGGGAATATTGCAATAAAAATATATTGTTTTGTGTATCTTTGAGGTTCCTTTGGTTGTTAAATATACATGGTGTTGATTTGGTCCCCAGCTTCCATTATACGATTCTGATGCCAAAGAAAGTACAAACATACCATCCAGGTGTACTATTTATTGTCATACACACCACCTCGCGTCTTAAATTCAATATTAGCGCAGGCAACAGCGAGACTGTTTTGGGACAAATTATATAAAATAATAAATATTTGTTTTTATTTACAAGATATTTTCTTAAATACGCAATGCGTACACTAACACACACGTAATAGAAGCTATGGACCAAATCAACATTCTGTATAATTTAAAATCGAATTTAATTTCCAATTTGTTACTATGTATTATGTTTTAAATAAAAAACAAATTCAATACGAAAATGTAGGTATATTAACATAAAACGTATGTAACCTGTAACCTTTTTTTCTTTTATACCAAATAAATCATCATCAAAGTGGACTGAACAAATTCTTGAATACTTCGTTGGTTATAAATTGGTTTCCAATTTTGTCGCCCAGTAGCGTGCAGGCATTTCTTTTATATTTCAGCTTTAGAAGGAAACCTAAAATGTTTTAAAAAAATATTAGGGTAGCAGATGACTTTCATTCATGGTAACATTGTTTAAGGTTATGGTAAATTGTTTAAATGAAATGATGCAATAAATCTCAATTTTATTAACATGCAGCATTCAGAAACTACGCAAAATACTATGGATGATAATTGCTAGGATTTACAAAGTCAATAAACACATACATTATCTACTTACGAGTGAAATGTTATTCCGAAAATTTTTCGTTCGCTTCGGCTTTTACAGCCTAGAATACTATAACCAACTATAGCGTAGATACAAAATACAACAATATTTTCGTTAATATTATCATAAAATGCACATAAATAGTTAAAAACTTCGAAATATGCAAACACTTTTGTTTGTTTGGCACGACTCGAGTTGTTGTGACAAACAAAAAATCCGGCCACGATGACAAGGACAAGAAATAAATCTCTTATCTCTTTCTTTCACATCTGTTAACCAATAAGGGATCTCGCTCTATTACGTAAACATCATTACTTGACTCCATCTACTGGTTCTTTATCTGAGCTTCGGAATAATGCGAAAATCACACTGGGTCACCTGATTTGTGCAACCAGATTTTTCTTTCTCATAACTATCTATTTGTAAAAAACAAGTGAAATTTTATCGCACGTTTTGAAACACTTCCTTATAATGAGTGTTCGATGTTATTAAAGTAGTTTACTACCTATTGTTACATAGTCGCCAGTTTTCCTAAATATCCAATAAATAAATAATCTATCGTTTTTAAATGTACCGTGATTGGCTTAAAATGATGTGTGATGTCGTTTCTGGCCAAACACGATGCATTTAAAAACGATGGACGTTGAAGTTAGACAATACGGAGGCAGCTGGGAAGCTGTATCGGGATAGCGGTTACAGGCAATTGCGTATTGTAGTTCATTCGTCCGCTTCCGACTTCCGTAGATTTTGTCGAAGTATCTGGATAGTCTGACTGCCTCGCCTACTTTCGCTCTCCAAGTTTCTGGGCGAGCACGCTTCATCCTAGGTCTCATCGACGCTTTCCATCGGGCGGTGTAGTGGCCAAGCGCTTATTGTGCTTAAAAAAGGTGTGTCAGGATCGTAGCATATGCAATAATGTAGTCTGCCTATCCCATGTGATACATATGACGCACAATACATTATTGTCGCTGTGGCAGTGAACAAAATATCTAATTTCTGCTTCTTTATTACAGATCTTTGTATCAGTATGTACTTGTGTAGCATTATTACGTATCTATCTAAAATCAATATTTACGAAATTTTCAGTGAAAAAGATGAAAACGCAAATAACATCAACGAAGATAGTCCAGTTGATAACAGTTTAAAACTATCTCTATCGGGTTAGCTGCTGTTCAAGCTATCTTTATATCAGTTAGATTCATTAACATGGGTCTGGGGTATTCTGTGACGTTATAGAGTAACATTGTTGTTTATAAGTCATTGACCTCATAAACAACTAGCAGTGGCGTGCATAGAACTTTTAGCTGGAAATTACGAGAAGGTAAAAATATGAAAAATGTTTAATGTCACTTGGAAAAATCATTATTTACCCTAGCTAGAGTATATGATTTTATTTAAAAAAAAAAAAATTGTATGTTATTTTTATCGTCAAACTTGACCTTCTCATTGGTTTTCCAGCAAAAAGTTCTATGCACGCCACTGACAACTAGACGCACAGTCTCTAAGAAAAGTTCGTCAGAAAGTGTCCGAACAGCGAAGTGCATAGTAGCAAAAATGCATTCAATCGTTATATTGTTAAAATAAGATGCAATGTCAGTTGTACGCAATCGTCATTCGATCTTGTCACATCGTAGCGGTGACAAGATGCATCGCGGACGCTTTTTGAACGAGATTGTGAGTCTAGTTGTTTATGAGAGGTCAATGTTGTGTAAATAGACTGCTGAGCTAAAATTTACCGTAATTAAAAGTTCCTCTGATCATATTTAACATGTTTTCGTAAATCACGTCCCGTTTACGGTCAATGAGAATATGAGATGACTTCTGTTTATACAGCCAAATTCGTACTGGAGACTCGGTAAGTGGTCGGGACCGAGGTTCGATGACCCACTTTGCGAAATACGAAAAATATTTTTGTGTCTCTATACTTGTTCAAGAACAACCTCAACTCAATTGGTATAGGAAGCCTAAATTTTATTTTGCGTATTTCACAGAAAGGGTAATTGAACCTTGGTCCTGTCCACTCACCGAGTCTCCGGTATAAATTTAGTAATTTAAACGAAAGTCGCCCTATATATTCTATTTTAGCATGAGCTACTACTCGCTAAAGTTTAAATGCATTTGTTTGTAACTTTTTTATATAAATATCCCCAATGTTTGCCTTTTTATTTGGAAAAGTTATTAATTTTTTTGATAGTTAATATAATTATTATTATATATAATATAAAGTGAATATTGCTGTCTATTTACGCTTCATGTAATATAAATGTGGCGGAAAGAATAGTAGTTATTTATTATGTCCGTACTTTTAGTTGTTTCCGTGATCGTCTAGCATGTTTAGATAATTCATACGAAGTGGTGTCGATTCGGTGTCACACAAGACTTCATTTATTGGACAGGACTAACCTTATTTTAAGCGTCCTGTCCTTGTCTTTTGGATACAGAAATAAAAGACAAAAAGCTTAAATTAAGTTTAGTCCTGTCAAATAAGTTAAGTCGTGTTGCACCCAGGCTACACCTTATCGACACCATAGACTTTCAAAGTACGTTCATCGCAAAATAGTGATGATACAGACTAAACCTAAGGATTAAATAACGTTGGCAAGTTTCCATACAAAAACCAAGTGACATTTAAGCTACGTGGTACGAAGAAACGTATAAAAATGGATTGTTTTGGTTGGCTTATGCTTGAAACATATTTTTTAATACCTAAACTAATCTCTCGTATATATTTTGTTTGGAAACAAGCAATATTTAT
Organism: Ypsolopha scabrella; assembly: GCA_910592155.1. Classification (NCBI taxonomy): domain Eukaryota; kingdom Metazoa; phylum Arthropoda; class Insecta; order Lepidoptera; family Ypsolophidae; genus Ypsolopha; species Ypsolopha scabrella. Next base: position 17,069,088 of record OU342980.1, read on the forward strand.
ATCTAAAAGAGCCAGTAACTCACTGAGCTAAAATTGCTTCAAGTCGACTCTATGCGTTTATTATTAATGTTTGGTCTGTATGTCTGTGCGATGAACCCTGTTTGAAAGTCTATTTTAATTGGGAAAAGTAGCTCACTATGATAAGTAAAATTTATGATTAAAGTACCCAGTATTTTCATACAATATTTAGTGTCTTGACTTGACCGAATGTGTTGTGTATCAATGGATAGTCTATCAATATTATTGTGAAATAAAAATAAAAACAATATCGATAGAATCGATATCACAAATTGGGTAATACTACAGTTTAAAAAACCGGCCAAGTGCGAGTTGGACTCGCGCACGAATTGTTCCGTACCATCACAGTAATATTATAAATGCGAAAGTTTGTGTGTGTGTTTGTATGTTTGTTACTCTTTCACGCTGAAACGGCTGGACGAATTTGGATGAAATGTAGAATGGATATAGCTTATACCCTAACTTAACACATAGGCTACTTTTTATCCCAGAAAAAAGCATGTCGTTAAACCGAATAACACGCGGGCGGAGCCGCGGACAAATGCTAGTTATCTATAAAAATGGCAAAAAAATCATGTCTGTTGTATGGGTGTGCGCGGGTCCGACTCGCACTTGGCCGGTTATCTGTGAAAATTTCAACTGTCAACTATCGCGGTTCATGACATGAGATACAGCCTGGTGACCTACGGTCGGATAGCGGAGTCTTAGTAATAGGGTTCCGTTGGTTACCCTTTGGGTACGGAACCGTAAAAATCCATACAGTTGTCCAACAAAGACGTTCGGACGGAGCAGTTGTGCGGGGCGAGACTCCGAACTGCTTGTTCGAAAATTGTATGTAGCTCGGTGGCTTACCTCCCGCGTCTCGCCCCGCACTATGCTCTATCTGAGCGCTTTCGTTGGATAACTGTATGGATTTTTAAACTGTGGTAATACTCTCGATGGTATAGATTGTTTTAATAAATCGATAGTCATTTAAAATTCAATAGTGTTGGATTACAGTTAGCTTGGTGAATGACTATGAATTATACAAGTTTTAATGAGTTTAATTCGATAATATCGTTAGCACTTTCGATTTTGTTACTTAGCTATTGATACATCCATTCGATAGATTGGTTTGAAGGTTCCTGATGGAATATGATCTTCAATAAATGATACACGAATTCTTGTACTTTTCAATCTATACATAGTAATTTGTAGGTCCAATGATTTGTTATACGAAACCGGTAAAAATAAATATTTCTGGGTTACTGCATAAAAAATAAATCATCCATCACATTTGACATCAGTCACAAAAACTGTATAAAACTTAATCATCTGTCACTTTGAGATACGTCACTTTTGACATGTGTATAAATAGTAGACCATCGTTACTTTAACGTAAAAATATCTCTGAAAATTTCAATTAAACATTTTGGGAATTCAACATTGCAAATTTAACATTTTAGGAATTCAACATTTTGGGCCTGAAAGTCTATAACAAGCACAACACTAATGTTGTTATGCAAAAGGTGTAGTAAACTAACGGTGTGACGACGAGGAAAAAAATTACTCGCCGTCACACCGGTGTGACAAGATGGTGAGACGACGAGTCGGGCATGTTAAAAAGTACAACAATTTATGTATAATTTATTTTAATATTTTTTTTACTATAAGTAAGCTTTTATTTTGAATAAATACACGTATATACACTTATAAGAATTATAACTTAGATAATGAAGATAAAATATTTTTTGGAGATATATTTCGACCCACCATATTCCAAAAAACATTTTATCTTTATTATTTATGATATTATACTTATAAGTGTATTGTATATATTTATTCAATGTATAATCTAGATACATCAAACCAGTTTAACAACACTATTGCCCCCAGATTAATATAATTCCCTTTTTTACAGACAACTCGGAGGCTTAGTAGTGACAACAGCGGCCGAAGCCACGCACCTAGTCATGGAGAAACTGGTCCGGACCTCTAAGCTGATCAGTTGCCTCGTCACAGTGAAGCACTTGCTCACTCCAGACTGGGTCATAGAGAGCCAACGCCTCTGCAAGTTCGCCGACGAGGCGAAACACGAGCTGAGAGACGAAGCGTTCAACAAAATGTACAAGTGCGATGTATCTGAAGTCCTATTGTGTGGGGAGCAGAGGCGAAAGTTGTTTGACGGGATCACCTTCTTTCTCACTCCTTGCGTGAAACCTTCGAGGTCGTCTTTAACGGAAATTATCGAGCTTTGTGGCGGAAGGGTCGAGAAGAATAGAAGGTCGTATGTGTCGATACAAGAGATGCATACGCAAAAGCCGTTTAGCTATCTGGTTTTGATAGCGCCAAATGATTTGCATTTAGTTTACTATTTATTACAGTCGGAAAAGACTTTGAATGTGGTGTGTTGTGCGGAAGTGGTGTTGTCTGCTATTATGAGGCAAAGGTTGGATGTTGAAGAGTTTTTAGTTAAGATTAACTAACTAGTTTTACAAGTTAAGTGCAATGAAGTTGTATACGTAAACGATATTTATGTATTTTTTTAATATGAAATAGAATGTTTACGACTTCAGATTTGAAATGTTTTAGATTTTTTCTTTTTGATTTTTAATGTATTTTTATGTCGAATGCTTTAGCAGTTTTACACGTTTCTGTAAATTTTGATATGTTCTCTGAGTTTATTTTTATGTATGTACTTGAATGAAATGTGTCTTTGCTAGAGTCTAGCTAGACCACGTAAAAGAGTTTAGAGAGTTAAAAATTTATGTTATTTTATTTTTACTTATTCGGCGAGTCGTTCTAACATCTCCAAGATTCTGGATCATGGTTTGTCTAAAAACCTGGTAAAATAGTATTTCCAAGTAATATCTTGATGTATTTTACCTGTCTCGAAAGATTTTGTGTTAAAAGAAGACGGTCAGGACCATTTGTAAATAAAAAGTTTATTAAATTAAAGAAAAATGTTTTATTAAGGTTGTTCAATCATCCAAACTGTTGCGCGCGGTCCAGATGCCTGACGCCTTCTCACGGGGAACTTGTGTCGCCGTTCGTCGCACACGCACACATTCCGCGAACTATTGACACTTTGACCGCGCCTTAGTGCTCGTAGCGAACGGAAAATGCATAAACAATATTAGGAAAATGCTATGCTATGCTAAATGCAAACACATTTTGTGTTCGCTGCAAATCACATCACCTATGTGAGCGCCTCACGAGACCGAAAAATACCTACACTGGAGAGCGAGATTTTGCGTTAGCACCCTAATTACATTATTGTATCATCTTTTGTCTTTCTCAGATAGTTAGGGAGGAGCTCGTTTGTTGGAATTATACAGGATGTTAGGAAAAGTACTTCGTTCCTTTAAACCACGTGTGCTATGGGTATAAGAAAGTATGTTAAGCGTGTTTATTTTTTTTATTTTATATTATTAAATCAAATTGTTATACTTTTCTCTTACGCGCCGTTTTTTTGCAATTGTCAATCACCTACCTCTATCTATCTATTGCGTTCTGAACGAGGGTTGAACAATTTAATAAAAGAAAAAAAAAATGATTTTTTTATATTAAAAAAAACACGCTTAACATACTTTGTTATACTTATAGCACACGTGGTTTAAAGGAACTAACACCTTGCTTATTTTATAACCCTAAGCCTTATTCCTGCCCGCGCTGACAAGTATTACTGAATTCAAGTCCGCTTCTTCTCAGACTTGTTTTATACAGAGCATGGTTACTACCACCGGTCCATTACAACCATATATATAATTATTACATGATAACGAAACGGGCTAGTGTAGGAAACCCAACCCAGTGTAAGTTTTTGAACGACTATCTGAAGCGTTGCGAATCTTGCGAAACACCAGTGGCGTGCATCAGTGCATCTCATATAGGCAAATACGCAATGCCTACCCTGGACTTGGCTTAGCTAACTAGACCACTATCTATTTAAATATAGGAAGGTACATACAACTATTTCAATATTATAATCAGGTAAGCTTCACCCTTTCTTTGAAATACCCACCTGCCTGCTCCGCAGCGCTCGCGCTACCGTGGCAACACGCATAACTAAAATTCGAAGGCAATTTTCTATGTGTGCCCACAAGGTATCGATACCTACTCATATAAGTAGTACTCAAATAATTTTTTGATACTACTTATATTATGAGTACATACCTCTAAAGTATCGATACTTACTCATATCCACACTTTTCAGATTTTTTATGTGACTGATAAAAATATAGGAAAAACAATTTTAGGAGTGGTTGTTGAAATGTAAGTAGATCTTTTCTTAATTCGCAAAATTATTTTAGTCCCCGTCCCGTCCCAAACTCTCAATCACGTGATGTAATGAGGCACATTATATTAAAAGATATAGATATAAAAAAGTAAACAAGAACAATTCAAATAAAGCCTCAACGACCAGTTAAATAAACAGACAACAGTAAGATTTATGGAAAAAAATAATTCCAAAACACCACAAATTCCAAGGTGGGCCATTTTGTCCCCTATCTACCCTTTTGTGACGTCATTGCGACGAGATAACGGGGCATTGAGCTCTAAATACTATAGAGGCGCCCTGTTGTTCTATATGAATATGTGATTATACAAATACGAGTGATATACGATACACAATGTGATATATAATATTGACTCTTTTTTTCCTACTTAATATTGTACTTGATGAGAGAGATAAATATATTTAACTTGTTGCTTATTATGGCAACACTTGGTCGCAACGACTGACAGCGGTAGGTAAGGTGCCACATTCCGCCATGTTATGTTCTGAGTTTTGTGGTAGTTGAACTGTCAAGGTGCTTGGTTGGGTGTTTAATTTTTAAAGTTTTTGTGCTAAATTCGAAGAATCTGCTACTCGATTTAATTGTGAGCGTTAAAAATCAGTAATACAACATGCCAACATGTAATAATTAAAATATTTTTAACAATGAGTTATATTTTTATTTTATTTAATACATATATTAGTATTTTACAAATAACAACAAAATCACATTACAATACAGCCTCCACATAAGTGCTGAACTCCTTCACCGTTCAACTCAGCAACACTCATGAGCCGTTTAAGCGTTAGCCATGTAAGAAGCCCTTGGACGGCTCCTATCCTAGATTCTGACCTTAATCAATCTCACTCGATAAGCAAGCGATATGCCCCTGGACCGTGAAAAAAATTTGTAACCAAGTTAAGAAACTCCCTAAATATACTCGTTATACTAAGTACAAAAATCACAACTAGTATTAGGACATCCCTAGTATGGCAGCCATTTTATGCGCTAGATCAAGTTTAGGTATGCACCTTTGTTTCGTAGGTATTTCCAGTCCATTCGGGGTACGTCCATGTAACGGGGTCTAGTTATTATACTAAATAAAGAATTCTTGTTTCTGAACTTCTGTCCATATTTTCAAACCAAACCAACAACAAGCCAATAATGACAATAAATTTAATTACTTGACAACATTAACATTTTATTTCTGACAAAAATAAATAAGTTTAAAGGTATAATTTAGTTTCTCTGAATTATACTTTATCGAAAGTTACCGATACCTCAAGTTGAAATGGCACACTCGAGTCTTTCTTAGTGTCATCATCTTAGGTAGCGTTCCAAATCACTTTTTCAAGATTAAAATATTGCTCGCTATCGGAGAAAAGTAGCTCGATGTGGTTCCAAAACCTAAAAGTAGATGTTTTGGAACCAGCTTCGAGCTACTTTTGTCTGACAGCGAGCAATATTTTAATCTTGAAAAGTGATTTGGAACGCAACCTTAAATACATAAAACCATAATTACCAAAAAGGCGACATCCATCGTAGGTGACATATGAAAGCCACCTATTATATAGTTGACAAAATGACATGGTGTACCCCGCTACCCCCTTGCACCCTTATTATGTCTGTTCTCAAAAGAAATTTTCATTGTTATTATTTGGTTGAGTAGGTGGCTCTCAAAACGTCAAAATCACGTCGGTACGCTGTCAAAGCCCTGAACACCTATCCATATATATAGATCATATCAATGTGCGAAACACTTCCAAACCAAAGACATTGTCTAAGAACAAGACTGTGCACTGTCCAATTTTTGCTCAACTTAACTAGATTTTATTTCCTTGGAAATAAGGTTGTAATTATTATGATACCATTTGCAAGCGAAAAACGAGCCGAGTGCGATAGTTTTCGCTACTTGTGTATCCTTGCCTAGCAAGTTACCAGTGTATTTAATATAATATATACAATATAATTATATAGTGTTGTTGAGTTTCTAACATGTTAGAAAGGGACCAACGAGTGCCAACACCCAACTCGCTCGGCTCGTTATTCGTATCGTAGTGCACAGTCTTGTTCTCTATACAATGTCTTTGAACACTTCCGAGCAAAGAAACTGTCAGATAACAGTTCGTTTACCGTTGGTTTAACTCGGGTCAATTTTTGAACGCTTAGGGTGAAATTCGCATAACTCCAAGTAAAATTCACTCGTTTCGAAACGGAACCGTAGTACCTATGAGAATTAAATTATACCACTATACTGCAGAGAAAGCGGCTAAGTGACATTTTTGTGAAAAAGACTTTCTGGCACGGTTAAATTCATAAAAAAACCTATCGACCTGTCTTACAATAATTCCTCAGGAGCGTTTTTTGAAAGTGTACACACAGGTTAGGACTGCTCACGTACAGATTCGAACGGTAATAGGACATCGATTCCTTGGGAAGTATACATGAATACTTTCCAATACGTGCGCTAACATTGTGTACGAAAAATATATTGCACTAGTTACCATTATGATATTATGGTGACTATAAGGTAAGTGGGCGCAAAAAAAATCTTTCACTAAAAGTAAAAAAATAGGTGCAACGACGAGCGAACAAATGAGGAGCCGAATGAAGCGGAGCAGAGCGAGACCCTAGTTTTAATAGTAAAGTCGCCGTTTTCAAACAAAAATGGTTACAGACTATTATTTCTCTATTTTAAAAACTATACAGTGTCAGTACGTGTTGGTTCTAGTCTTGTATACTTTCCAAAACAATCGACAACATTTCATTTCAGATAACCATTTGTTTTTAATATCTATATTGAAAGGCTGCGTAAAAAAGAAGCTAATGTATTTTTTTATTTTGTTTTATTTTACGTTTTTCCTGCATAATTTAATGTTTTCTTATTCACTCATTCTAAAAATACGTAAGTCGCATCTAAGGATTTCAAAAGTCGATGTTCATTGCCAATCGATTATTAAAAATAAAGCTTGGCATGTTTATGTCCACTGTCATATGACATGACAGTTGTTTTTTTTAACAAAATGAACTAAAAACCAAAGGAAATTGTTTTAAGAATCCTGTGTTTACCAAATTTATAGTTTTTTGAAAATATCTCTTCATTTAATCATGATTTAATTCTGAAAAAAATATATGATCCGCAGAAGGCCCATATCTCGAAATGGTGTTTAGTTTTGCACCAATTATTAATTTGTAATGTTGTCGATTCACTTCATTGTTATTAGAAAGTATACGCGACCAGTACGGGCAAATCATATACATTTCCGAGATTTATTTGCTAATAAATTTGAAAGTATACAGTATAACTTTACTATGGATGCGTACGGGACTTCTATACTTTCCAAAGACGCCCCCTAGGACTTGTAGGTATGGGAATAGTCTACTAGTGCTAGAGGAATCATTGTATGACAGGTCTAAAGGTTTTTTTATATGAATATAACCGTGCCAGAAAGTCATTTTCATATAAAATGACACTTAGCCGCTTTCTTACGTATGACGGCAGTATACCTTCTCCCTGAATTTAATACTCAAATACAAGATAAAGACGGCTATGATTATACCTATCTGGCAACCCTAGCTGAGTTCAGTTTGATCGTCCGCCGACGCCCAGCGATCATGACATCTCTTTTGCACGCGTTGATTTGTATATGCTATCCTGCTGTCAGTGATGAGCGGGCGATCAAACTGAACGCGGCCCTGTGACATGACATGACAGACAGAATGACAGTGACAGCCTGACAGAACAGCGAATGAATAATTTGAGTTGTGAACTTACAAACGCCCCTTTGCGTGTTAAGTAAGTAATTTTCCTCAGAATTACCTACGATTTGTGAATTTCCTGTAAAAAAATAAATATTCTAAAAAAGGTATGTAATTGAGACAAGTTATGTATCGCGTAAAACTTTACGTTATTAAACACATACATTTTGAAGCCTACAAGTACAACTGACAGAATTTATTTATTGATTTTTCAGTTTTTCCAGTGAAAATACGGCAATAAACGTTTAATTTAGCCCACTCACCAAATAAATATTCATATTATCCATCATTGAGTGGAAGAAATCAACCAAAATGACGGATTCTAAGTATTTTACCACAACCAAGAAGGGGGAGATTTTCGAGCTAAAATCAGAGTTGAATAGTGATAAAAAGGAGAAGAAGAAGGAAGCAGTCAAAAAGGTATATCTCGAACTAGGTATAATAATCTTTTGGGAAGTTTTAAAAAGGGATTCAATATAAACCATTAATAAGGTGTCTGTGGCAGGTACACCTGCACAAAGGGGCATCGACATGAGCTCTACCCTTTTCAAAACACTTATAATGTGAAACTTTACAAAAATATAAAATTTACCTCTAATAACAATATGTACAGGTTTTTTATGGCAGCGAACGGAAGCTCAGCCAGACATGCATTTGGCAGAACTCAAAATTTCTTGTTTTCTGGGCACTAGCATGATCTAGAATTTCACTAAAACCTAGTGCTCCATTGTGCTTCTTCCTTTCTCATTCGTCTTTATTCCTTTTAACCCGCTTTATTAAAAATTTCATAAAAACAATAAATGTACAGACATGTCTTTTCTACTACTTTATTATTAGCCTTAGATAAAGTTTCTTTTGAAATTGCAGGTAATAGCTTCCATGACAGTAGGAAAAGATGTGTCGGCCCTATTCCCGGATGTCGTCAACTGCATGCAGACTGATAACCTTGAGCTGAAGAAACTGGTCTACCTATACCTGATGAACTATGCCAAGTCTCAACCAGACATGGCTATAATGGCAGTCAATACTTTTGTGAAGGTGAGCATTGCCCAATTATCTGTTTTTGTATACAAATGCATTTTTTTAAGGTTTACTTACTACCCATAGATTAGCTGAGATCTGAAGTATTTTGAAACAATTTGAGTAGGAGTAAATTTTTGATAGGCTAAAAAATTATGGCATGATTTTATGCTTTATATACTGATAGGCTGATTTTTGATTCCTTAAATGGCTATTTGATGAATAAGTACATAGAGTAGTGATCTCTGTGTGTGACTTGCCTTTTTTATCGTTTTTAATGTCTTCTGTACCATAAAATGATGGGTGGAAGGATCTGCCAACATACCAGCTTGTTAAGGTAATAAATAATGGTCCAAAAACGATTGATTCATCAACCTGTAGATTTACACATTTAAAAATGAACCTTAAACTCCTACCGTCAAGCCTCGTAATGCCTGCACTAAGACCTAAAAGGAAACAAAAATAAAATCCACTCTGCATGCTACAGGTAATAGTCATTCGCATGCATTTCAGTAAAATCGAAAGTATACCTACATATCACCAGCACAACTTCTAATGTGTAAATCTACATAAAAAGTGATATGTTTTTGAAATGAGGTAGATGCTAAGATATTAAAGATGAATATAGACAATCATGCCTCATTATCTGATCAGTCTAGTGCGCACTGGCTTAACTAACCCATATCAACCAGTACTTACCGTAGAAACTCACTTAAGCTTTAAACTTCGAAAAACATATGCTAACAAAAATCTCGATAAGGGATACTTATGCGACATATCAGCCAATCACTAAGCTTTACTTGAAATTCTCTGTATGAAATTGGGGGTAAATTTTCAAAATGGCTATCATTACTATGATATGGGGTCTAAGCTTTTAATCTGTGTTAAAGTGAGTCTCTACTGGCCCAGCTTATAGTTTCCAGCTTCCGTATGATTGATGTTTTGCTTTCTCTCTTTCTTTTTTATTGAACACAATACCGAATGCAAACCCGCCTCCAGGACTGCGAAGACTCCAACCCATTGATCCGGGCCCTGGCTGTGAGGACCATGGGGTGCATCCGTGTGGATAAAATAACTGAGTACCTCTGCGAACCCTTGAGGAAGTGTCTCAAAGATGAGGACCCATATGTCAGGAAGACAGCTGCTGTGTGTGTTGCAAAACTGTATGATATTTCTTCGAGCATGGTGGAGGATCAAGTAAGTATGATAACCCCTTTTCCTTTTGAACTTCCTGTTTCTTAGTGCTTAGATTTTGCTTAATGCTAGGTGTATCTTTTGGTTACCTAAACTAATCTAACCCTAAATCAATATTAATCATTTTATGACCACAGTTATGGTATTTAGTTTAACCCCTTTTCTTGAGACAAAAGGTTATAGATTCTTATGGTATGAAATTAAAGAACACAGTTGCGTTGCACACTGTCATTGATTTGGCATATTTTGCAAAGGCAAAATTGTCTACAATCTTCAACTTTCATTCAGCTTAAAAAATGACTAATATTAGCTAAGAAACCTTGAATTATAAATAGCAATAATCAATACTCAACTTAGCCTAAATCTAACTAAGCAAGAAACTAAGCTGTGACACATAGAATAGTTTAACAATAAGAGATCTAAACATAGGCAGTAACTATGAAAACCGGTTAGCTCACAAGCTTAAGTATCAACAACGGATAACAAAGTAATAAACGCGGTATAAAAGAACTTAGAGCCTATACATAAATATTGAATTATTTAAAAAGACCCCAGACATCTTATCAAGAAAATAAATAACTTCCTTAGGGTTTCCTGGACCAGCTGAAGGATTTGCTCAGTGACTCCAACCCCATGGTGGTGGCCAACGCTGTCGCTGCTCTCTCAGAGATCAATGAGGCCAGTGTTTCTGGTCATCCTCTTGTAGGTAAGTCATCTATATTTACACTAAAGCCGATTCTGAGGGCTTTAATTTTAGTTTTATTGCTGTCAAAACTAAATTTTCTTCATTCCAAAATAGTTCTTTACAAAAGAAGCTATATTACTTTGGAAAAATTTAAGTTTTGATAAAATTAAAATTCAAATTAAAACCTTCACAATCGATTTTACTAATAAGATAGTAATAATAAAGTCGTTTATGCACATAAAATATATTTAAAAAAAATGTAATGGGCTGTTGTACTGAAGCAAAAACTAGTCTGCCTGTATGTATGTTCCGTTTTAACTCGAGATCCAATCAACGGATTTTGATTCGGTTTCTTTATTATCATCGTAGTAACCCTTGTCAACAAATAGGCCATAAGGGGCGATGATAAAATAGTGCTCACGCCGAAAACAGGGCAGAGATTTAATAAATTGGGGCGCAGCCGCAGGCGAAATGCTAGTATTGCTATAAAAATCGATTTGTCAGGTTAAGACAAAGCTATAGGTACTTCAGTCCTGCTCTAACTCTTTTGTTTATTAATGGTCTATCCTGCTCTAATCGACTGCCGCGCACGCAAAACTTCAGTTGTTTTAAATTTGCGGCTGCATTGGAACATGTGAAGTTAGATACGTTGTAGTCTACGAATAACAATTCTCTAGAAGCGTAACTAAAATGGTTCCACTAAATAGATAGCGCGGAGGGCGGGGCGCAAAATAAGTACCGCGCGGCATGCCAGTTTGTCATAACACCTTGAGTAGTGTGTTTGTGCCGCGGAAAGTTTCGATTGTGCTTAATATTGTGTTTTCGCGCCAATTGATTTTACAAATATGCCTTCGTGTGTCGTGAAGTGGTGTTAAAGCCACACGGATATGAAAAATACTGAAATTACATTTCATACGTAAGTAAATAAACATTTTGAAAACTCATCGTCTGTTGCTCGCTCGCTGTGGCCGCCATGTTGACAGTGTTGCCAAGTTATTATATTTGAATATCTGGTTTGAATTGGTTTAGGTTTACTTACAGGTATCTTTATTGGCGTATCACAAGTCCATTTGCGTCGTCCACTTCCAAAGTGTACCTAAACTACTTAAAAATAAAGTTATGTTATGAATATCATTAGTTTACAGAAGCATGGCACTAGCTACTGCATCAAACACTCACTTCGTTTTACTCTCGTATAAAAAAGATTCATATCATTATTTCCATGTCTGTTGTTCATTATGTGGTATTTCCAAAACCCCTTTTGTCCAAAGTTTCATGGTATAATAAATTAATTGTTATTATTCTTGTCGCGTGGTTAGTGGCCAGTAGCGTTGCCAACCATCCCATAATTCCCGGGACGTCTTGAATTTTATTTTAAATTGAAATGTCCCCTCGACAATCATTATTACATGTTTAAAAATACCTCATCAACGACATTTTAAGATTTTTTTAGAGCTGACTGCGTTTTTTTTAAATGAAGTGCAGTTTATGCACTCGTTTTCATATACGCGAATGCCTTATGTGTGTCCTCTATCGTAGCATATATTTTTCATTTGTGTAAATGCCGTAAATAAATCTTCAGAATGTCAGCGTTTGATGAGAACAAGACAAGGTTTTTAATAGATTGAGGCCTTCTATTCCAGAGATGAATGCTCCAACCATCAATAAACTCCTGACCGCCCTGAACGAGTGCACGGAGTGGGGCCAAGTGTTCATTCTGGACGCGCTGTCTAACTACCAGCCGCGCGACGCTCGCGAGGCCCACTCGATCTGCGAGAGGATCACGCCGCGACTGGCGCACGCTAACGCGGCCGTGGTGCTGTCAGCTGTCAAGGTGACGTATAAATTAATCAGTTACATTAATTAATCAGTTACATCAATTAATCAGTTACATTAATTAATAAGTTACATTAATTAATCAGTTACATTAATTAATCAGTTACATTAATTAATCAGTTACATTAATTAAATTAGTTCATTAATTATATTAATTAATACGTTAGGTGGTACCACCATCTTACTCGGAAATCCTCCCGAAGTTATTCAGGGGAGAGTAAAAACCAGGTGGCCTACCATTGCCTGGGACCGATGGATGGCGGTATATCTATCCCCAATTGCCGGGCCTTATATAAATCAGACTGGTGACGGGCAGCGGCGTCACTGGTGCAAGGGTTTCGGCACCGCGCTCACCAACCCGCCTGCCCAGCGTGTGTGAGTATGGGCATTTCTTCCAGGAGGACCGCCAAGAGTGGCGAAATCCTGGAAAGGCCTATGTCCAGCAGTGGACAAAACAGGCTGATGGATGGATTAATTCATTCGTTATATTTATTCATTACGTAATTAATTACATTAATTCATTTTAATAACATTAATTCATTCATACAAAACTTTGGTGAAGTTAGCGCCGCTTCCATTTCACGACATTTTCATTTCCAGCAGCCCCGAGGCGTGGCTGAAGTGTGTAAAAGTGAGCCATCGCACAGACGAAACTTGACTTTTTTTTTCACACATACGTATATACATAAATGAACCTACGGCTGTCTCTCAAAGGGTTACAGATTTTCATCTGCTACGATCCTGATACACCACTTTCGCTGCTACATCCATAAGTCTAGTCTTACACATACGTACATTGTAGCTAATAAGCAAGTCAAACGCGTTATGCTACCAACAAAATGTATGGAAGACCCTGTCCGGCCAAACTAAATATATGGGATTCTATACAGGGCCCATAAGCATATCAGAAACACCATATACCTGGCACGAAATTAGTATGCAGACAGAGTCCTCACCCAGATTAATAAATAATACGAACTCACAGTAGTTCTGCTGAGACTTCCCAGACGCCGGCTGCCCTCGCAGATCTCAACTAATGCTCGAGTGCGCCAAGATGTCCTGCCTTTCTTCCACGTTAATCCCGACGACCAAATCTAGGAAGGGATTGAAAGGGCAGATGGGATAGAAACGGGAATTTGGCCACAGGCGTACACGTGGCGTGTCAAAGGTTAGGCCGATCTTGCTTACTGCCCCGTGCATGTAAAGTCTAATCGACGCTTTCTTCACTTCACTGTTCAGCACTTTTGTATTGTCCAATTAAATACTGTCCCGGAACACATAAATTAGCCCTGGAACGAATCCGATTCTCCAGGCGCTGTTCCCGATCTGAACGCAGTGAACGCGGAAACCCCACTTTTCGAATGACAGCTCCAAATGTCAAAATGAATAGAATGTTGCCAGGGTGCGTTTTCACATTTTGAACCAAACAATCCCCCGCTCCGGACTGATACTCCTATCAGACCGTTAGCTTAATCAACCGGGAGCCGGGAGAGAGTCGCTATGACTCGTCGCCAGATCGAACCTCCGACCAGCACCTCAGAGACGAGAGGAGTCTCATCCTCACCAAATATCCGCTCTATAATGCAACCGGCAATACAATAGAGGACGGCTTCCACTTTAAAAAACATTGAGATGAGTTCCTTGAAACATAAATATTCTTCCCGATAACGCGGCGGAGGTGGGTCCTGATCGATCGCACGGCGGTATTAAAAAATACTACCTTCCAAGTGAGGATCAAATTGGGGAATCGAACCGCCAAGTTATCCCTCCTTGGGCAAACATTCAACTTATAAACTAACACAATAGTTTTCAAAAAATATTGAAACATTTCCAAAAATACATTAACATTTCTTAAATAATTGGGAGTACCCAGGTAAGTTGTGCCATTGTCAAAGTGGATCCAAAAAATGTAGACCCCTACGCGATACAAATCGATCCAACGCGGCAACGAAAGCCTCCTTAGACAACGAAAGTACTAACTCCAAGCGGACGGCCTTAATGGACAAGCACACAAACACTCACAGGTACGCCTTAACACAAATCTATCGTTGTGAAGGGCGATTGCTCCGACCGAACACGGGCATCCTTTCTGTGGCGACTCCTTTATAATCAACCATAGCAGAAGGCAGATCTCTCTTCTGCGGCTGCATCAGTGAGACTCGCAGCCCAGAACAAAATACGCATGAGAACAGCAAATTGCGAATTATCGTCGAGCAGACACAATCCAAAACTCCCGCGGTAAAATCGCTAAACTGCGTGACCACCCGCGTGCACGTCACAAATATATCGGACACCACAAGCTTCACCTACGGATACTCAAACAGCTCGAACAACTCGAATAGCTAGTACAGCTTGAACAGCTCAAACAGCTCGTACGGCTTAAATAGCTTGTAGAGCTCGAAAAGCTTGTACAGCTTGCGCAGTTCGTGCAGCTTCAAAAAAAATCGTAAAGCTCCAAACGCCAGCTGCACCGAACCTGCCGCTTGTGACCTGGGCCGGCCGCGCCGCACACCACCGTGTCTCACCCGCCGCCACGGGTGTAACCCGCGTGTGTGCCCGCGCCGCGTGTCCCCGCACCCGTGTGTGCGTCGCCGCGCACGTCGCGCGTCTCGCGTCCGTCGCGCGTCGCCGCGCCCCCACGTCGCGCCGCACCCGTCGCGCGTGAACGCGCAATCAATCTCCCTGATCCCCGATTCAAATTACAGGAGAGAAAACAATAAACGGTAACCGGGTTACATAACTATCAAGGATGCTGCATTGACGACCTTCGACCCGTCCGGAAAACAGTCCTCGAAGTCTGGTCTCAAGACAGCATATTTATTTATTTTATTTTTAACATAATATCATAGAATGGTGGATACTGTCGGCAGTGAAAGGGGACCTAGCACCTCCACCCTACATATTAACTTAGCAAATACCTATTTTGGCCTCTGTTTTCAGGAAGGCCTTTAACCTTAACTGAAACCCCACGGGGGGCCTCCCAGAAACTATTGCGATGGGCAGCGTCCTCCGTTCCCTGGAAGAGAGGCAGCTATACACCGACTGCCCGGTCTCTCCAGCCAAGGACGAGCCCATTGCCCTAGACAATATGGCGAGTGAATATACAACGCCATCCTAAAGGGTCTGTAGCTCGCAGCCCTACCATATTCATCCAAAAGCGGGCGATACTCCAACCGTCGATAATCGTGATACGGTGGCGAGAATCGCTGTCGCACCGCCCCGCTACACTGTCCTACAGTGGGCACAGGCACTGATGTGAAAGATGGGGCCCACTCAGATTTGAAGTGGGGCCCCCGCCCGTTGCCTCCCCCCCCGGGGGGGGTCCCTGGTCAGGCCCGCTAATGCGGAAACATGGGGCCCACTTCCAAAATCCTGAGTGCGGCCCTGGACCCGTTGGCCCCCACCCATCAGGGGGCCCCCTACCCGGGCCCGCAGTACGGCCCTGTACCGCAGGTGCGTGCTCCCTTATATTATTCATAGTACACGGGGCATGACTCACCCCTGCATCCGGTGACATGCCCTTCGTAATACTCTCTCTCCACTCCGACGGGTGCGCGCCTCGTCCCGGACGAGGGCCCCTCGACGGATGTGGACGCTGTGTGGACGATGAAAACGCCCCCCCGCCCGTAGCGGGACGCTGCCGCCGCGATGGGTACACAATACTCCCATCCGAAGCACGTAGCCGCTGCGGTGTCATACCAAGCACGTCTGACCTGTTTACACACAACAAGAAATTATGTGAACAGCCACATTCGCTACACATATTATGTTGCCCAAAACAGTCGCGTGCGTAATGTTTTCCTAAACAACAAAAACATAATTTATTACGTTTCACAAAACGCCGTCGCTCAATAACCGGCAACGTAATAAAATCACGGCACTGCAACAATGTATGTTCCAAGTGCCCGCACCACCTACATTTCGGGCTACTCGCGTCAGCGGCGGCCGTCAACAAGCAAGCCGCAACGCGTTCTTTTATTCGTTGCCTTTCTTGCAACAGTTCGCTTCCCGCTGTGTCGGAAGATCCACTCACATTTCCGCTAGGGGGCGCCACTAAATCCATACTGGTGGATCTGCCTAAATTGTCACCAGAGGGCGCCACTAGCTCAACAATGGTGGACCCATTCAAATTCCCAACCAAGGGTGCCATCGATTCAGTGCTGGAAGACTCCCCGAACAAAGTATTCAATTCAAGTGCGGGCACCCTACTATGACCTTGACTTACATGACCCGTACTTACAGCCGGGGTCCCGGACTGTCGTCTCTTAATCGTACACGCAACCTGTGTGAGCTCGTCATGTATGTCCATTATTTGGTCCATATCATTAAAAAATCCAGCCATTACCTCGGGTGGCAGGTCCTCGTCAGTTAGCTGCGTCAAGGCTGTTTCGGCTGTCTCGAAGCGAGGCTCCATCCCTTCGTAACATTGGACGATGACAGCATCTCGGTCTTTCCGAGACAGCAAACCCCTGACGCCAACAAACCATCTCAACTGACTCGCCAGTACCTTCCTCGGAGACAGTCTCGCCATCGCGTTGGAACCGGGAATTCAGAAACAATAACCAATTAAGACGAGTTCGACAATATCACAACCTGGCACCCCTATACAAGTGTACACAATTCTACAAATTATAAAATAAGCCAGTTTTATTATATTGTGACCAAAATATCTTTATATAATGCAAACAACAGAGTTATAAAACTAACCAACTTGTGTTAATATAAATGACCTGTTTAAATGTCTTGCACCAACAAGCATGTACACTACTATACTGCTATATACTATTATTCACAAACATACATATGTATATCCATACAATATAAACAATCCATGGTAATATGTTACTCAAACATTACCATCTAAAAGAACTAATCGAGCCAAGTAAATAACAAATCGATTCAGCCTAAATAATTCTATTATCCTGAACAAGACAAACCCTGGTTTTCTATTTCTCAAAGAATTCAAATGTAAATTACCCACATATTTGTAATCACAATAATAATTTACATATCCTAGCTGTAATGAATCTAATATTTTATCTATTCACAAATATAAAACCTAGCCGTATATCTACTAACAAATAAATCTTTTATTATCGCAAAGATGTGCCGTTCAAAGCTTCAACTTCCGCGATAGAAAACTAGATGGCACAGCTTGCATCTACATCGCGGTATCGTTTGCTTGCATAGCCGTGCTAGTACCTACGGCCTACAACGAACAATACTCTGTTGCTTAACAAATTATGAGAACAGAAAAGAGCCACACCGGGTTCAACAATCCATAAAACCAGGGTAAATTCACAACAAATTATTCTACTTTTGGTCACAAACTAATCAGCAACTACCTAACTAAACCAAAGTATGATTCACAAATTATCTTATAAGACCAACGGAGCTACTATATCGGTTCGGCTTATATAAACAGAATATCTTGGTCCGGGGTTGTTTAATATCCGATACTAAACAACTTAACCGCGCTCTGCTACCAGAAATTGTAGCTAATAAGCAAGTCAAACGCGTTATGCTACCAACAAAATGTATGGAAGACCCTGTCCGGCCAAACTAAATATATGGGATTCTATACAGGGCCCATAAGCATATCAGAAACACCATATACCTGGCACGAAATTAGTATGCAGACAGAGTCCTCACCCAGATTAATAAATAATACGAACTCACAGTAGTTCTGCTGAGACTTCCCAGACGCCGGCTGCCCTCGCAGATCTCAACTAATGCTCGAGTGCGCCAAGCTGTCCTGCCTTTCTTCCACGTTAATCCCGACGACCAAATCTAGGAAGGGATTGAAAGGGCAGATGGGATAGAAACGGGAATTTGGCCACAGGCGTACACGTGGCGTGTCAAAGGTTAGGCCGATCTTGCTTACTGCCCCGTGCATGTAAAGTCTAATCGACGCTTTCTTCACTTCACTGTTCAGCACTTTTGTATTGTCCAATTAAATACTGTCCCGAAACACATAAATTAGCCCTGGAACGAATCCGATTCTCCAGGCGCTGTTCCCGATCTGAACGCAGTGAACGCGGAAACCCCACTTTTCGAATGACAGCTCCAAATGTCAAAATGAATAGAATGTTGCCAGGGTGCGTTTTCACATTTTGAACCAAACATACATACATAAATGAACCTACGGCTGTCTCTCAAAGGGTTACAGATTTTCATCTGCTACGATCCTGATACACCACTTTCGCTGCTACATCCATAAGTCTAGTCTTACACATACGTACATACATAAATGAACCTACGGCTGTCTCTCAAAGGGTTACAGATTTTCATCTGCTATGATCCTGATACACCACTTTCGCTGCTACATCCATAAGTCTAGTCTTACACATACGTACATACATAAATAAACCTACGGCTGTCTCTCAAAGGGGTACAGATTTTCATCTGCTACGATCCTGATACACCACTTTCGCTGCTACATCCATAAGTCTAGTCTTACACATACGTACATACATAAATGAACCTACGCCTGTCTCTCAAAGGGTTACAGATTTTCATCTGCTACGATCCTGATACACCACTTTCGCTGCTACATCCATAAGTCTAGTCTTACACATACGTGCATACATAAATGAACCTACGGCTGTCTCTCAAAGGGTTACAGATTTTCATATGCTACGATCCTGATACACCACTTTCGCTGCCACATCCATAAGTCTGGTCTTACACATACGTACATACATAATTGAACCTACGGCTGTCTCTCAAAGGGGTACAGATTTTCATCTGCTACGATCCTGATACACCACTTTCGCTGCTACATCCATAAGTCTAGTCTTACACATACGTAAATACATAAATGAACCTACGGCTGTCTCTCAAAGGGGTACAGATTTTCATCTGCTACGATCCTGATATACCACTTTCGCTGCTACATCCATTAGTCTAGTCTTACAAGCTCTTCTATTCCGAGTACTTATTACTTTGCCCTTCTTCAGGATGTCGCCAATTTGGTCGGCATACATCCTTCTAAGGCGGCCCAGTATTAATGTAATTAATTAATTAACATTATTGAATTAATCAAATAAAAAAATGAAAAAAATCTGAAAGAAGTCATGGACGACAAGGTATAACCCGATGTTCATCGAGACTAAACCCAGCGTGTGTCCGCAGGTGCTGATGAAGCTGATGGAGATGCTCGCGTCGGACACGGAGCTGGTGGCGACGCTGAGCCGCAAGCTGGCGCCGCCGCTGGTGACGCTGCTCAGCGCCGAGCCCGAGGTGCAGTACGTGGCTCTCCGGAACATCAACCTCGTCGTGCAGAAGCGGCCCGACATACTCAAGCACGAGATGAAGGTGGGACCATTGCTGTAACTAGGATTTGTAGCTGCGCTCAAACTCATGAAGGCATCAACAAGTATCTGTTCTTGAATGTGTGATCTTAATTAGTTAAATAGAGATAACCCTCCATACAATGAGATCGCATACAAAACAAATAACGCCTTAAATTGGATAAAGCATCTATTTAAATCAATAACGCCCATATTTCTGGGGGAGGGGAGGGGGCAGATGGTGCTCTCGGGAGGGCCGTGCACCCTGGCCTGTCCCCTACCTAAAGTAAGGCCAACGAGACGAGATAAAGATAGTAACCAAACTTTCAGAGGTAAAAAATTTTTTTTTTCGAATAAATTATATAAAAGTTTTAAACTTCCTTATTCTACTCGTTTTCTTATGTATTAGACGAAGATTATTCATCGGAAGAGTCCAAATCGGCCGTATTTATGACAAAACTATATCAATATTATCAATCATGTTGTCAATTTTGCTATAAAAATAAAAATTCGATAAAATTATTCATTTCTGGGCTCATCCCAACAAACTATGAAAGATTTTTTTCGTCTATTTTGGCCACGGCTTAGTAATTACGCTATGAATCGATGTTTTCGGTGCTTCGAACGCAATCATAACAGGCATTAAATTGTTCACAAAATGGCGGACCAAATGTTGGTAAATGCGGTCTGACAGCTTACCTGTACCATACGACTCACGCAACGACAGCTGTCGTCGACCAACTGACGCCATTGTTGCGTATGAGCGGTACGAGAGATAAGGATAGAGATAACTCAGTAACGGTCCGATTGTTTACATTCTTTATCTCGTTTTGTTGGCCTTACTTTAGTTACGCCTATGGGTGGGACTGGCTGGCTATAAAAATATTAAGGGTTGCCCTATAGGATTAGTTAGTTGTCTGTCAAGAACCTTCGTGGACTTTCTACGAGATATCATGTTGAAACTAATAATCTAGGAGGTCACGGGATTTTGCAGAACGATCATGGATACGGGTAAATTTATTTTTATGGGTTGTAGAGTGATCCCCTGATGTATTATATATTGTCTGTCTGTCTGTTGTAGTGGTTGCATCATCGAGAAATAGCTCATGAAAGAGGCTTTATCGTTCATAAAAAAAAAATACAACGGTAATGGTCTGTCTAAGTACATATACGAAGTACTTATGGCTTCTCCAAAGGTGGAACGAGTAAGTCTGTCTGCTCCCAGTGGTTGCATTTTCGAGAAATATGGCATGAAAGATTTTTTTTTTCTCCCGCTTAGTGGGAAGGCAAAGGGATCTTAGCCCATACAGCCATGTCTGAGGTTATTTGCTGTACATTGTAAAAATGCCTACTATTAAGCTGACTACTTTACTACTCTACTCATATATCCCCAGCTATATACATATATACTAATCTATAGTACATATTAATCCAAAAAGGCACGAACTAGAAACTGGAATATGGAATTCCTCAATTTGGACATTGTATTCGATAATTTATTTTTTATTTTTGAGGCACTTTGGGGTGGTTCAAATTCAAACCCCCCCCAACTTTCTCATGTTTGGAGGTCTTGTAGGGATCAATGGTGGTGAATGTTCCTGGTGGTCTAGGAAACACGGAAAAGTACGAATTCTTAAATCGGTGCTGTCTCACCTCTTGTAGACATTTTACGGCTTATTTACTGGACTTATACTAAGCGTCAGATGAAAAAGTTTTCGTCGTGATGTCGATTTGTCTGGTTGCACCTCGTCGTAATTTAAGGGGGAACGTTTCGATCCCGGTGTAAAATGCACAACATAAGATTGTTTTTCTTATTATTTAATAAAAGTACAAAATCAATGTGGCTTATGGCATTTAAAGACCATAGTTTAGTCATAATTTAACCATAATTTAGTCAATTAAGCTGTTCTACCAAAGTTGTGTTATTTAATGCATTACGTTGTAAACTAATGTCCAGCGGGCCTATTATGTACCTTAGTGTCGGTTGCCATCTATGGTTGCTATTCACCAAAAACAGATGAAAACTTACTTCCAAAATAACCTTCAATGGGTATTAAACTAATTACGAATTTTGACGTCTTTTCAAGTGAGAGTTTGCGAGTCTCTTAGACAAGCGGATATGTATGTTTTCGATGATATGCACACGGTTTGGCAACTGATTTTACGATACAGAATCAGGGGGCTGAACAACGTTAAACACGCTTTTGAGTTGGTATGGATATTCACGCGTTATATAAATCCATAAAATTACGCAATCCTGCTAAAAAGCTCCTGATAATTACTAAACAATTGTCGCAAAATAATATGAAACTATTTTATTTTATACATTTTATTTAAAAATAAGATAAACAATCATTGACCTCTCATAAACAACAAGACACACAGTCTCTAAGAAAAGTTCGTCAGAAAGTGTCCGAACGTGCGACGTGCATAGTAGCAAAAATCATCAACCAAATTAAGACCATATGTCGTTACCATAAGATGCAATGTCAGTTGTACGAAATCGTCATTCGATTTTGTCACCCCATAGCGGTGACAAGATGCATCGCGGACACTTTTTGAGCGAGATTGTGCGTAATAGTTTAAGAGAGGTCTCTCTTAAACAACAAGACTCACAATCTCGCTCAAAAAGTGTCCGCGATAAAGTTGAGAGAACTTCGTAGCTTCGTAAAACTAAGTTCGTTTTAGATTTTCCTTGGCCGCTCTCGTTACATTGTAATCATTGTTTCGCAGGTGTTCTTCGTGAAGTACAACGACCCGATCTACGTGAAGCTAGAGAAACTAGACATAATGATCCGTCTGGCGTCCCAAGCGAACATCGCGCAAGTGCTGGGGGAGTTGAAGGAGTACGCCACCGAGGTTGACGTCGACTTTGTGAGGAAGGCGGTGCGCGCTATCGGACGCTGCGCCATCAAGGTATTTTCTTATAACATGGTATATCGGAAACGTGATCCAAGCAAGACTGCGTTATACAAAACAGATCAAAGCGGGGATATAGTCAAAGGCAGTAGCGTGCAAAGGATTTTTAAGTAGGGTAACCACATAATAACCACGTAGGGTAAATTTGTAATTTATCCCATATAATATAAGAAGTTTCATTTTGAGATAGGTAAAAAGTCCAAACTGTCCGACTCGACGTGGTTGCTTCGAACAGGCGTTGCGTATTTAAATGAGAATGTGTGCGTGCTTGGCAGCGAGCCGCTGACGTCATAGGAGTATATTTACAGATGCACACATAGAGAATTGCCTTCGAATTTTAGTTATGCGTGTTGCCACGGTAGCGCGAGCGCTGTGGAGCAGGCAGGTAGGTATTTCAAAGAAAGGGTGAAGCTTCCCTGATTATAATATTGAAATAGTTGTGTGTACCTTCCTATATTTTAATAGATAGTGGTCTAGTTAGCTAAGCCAAGCCCAGGGTAGGCATTGCGTATTTGTCTATATGAGATGCACGCCACTGGTCAAAGGAGCTCTTTTAATATTGAAATCTTACAAAGCGAGAGTGATTACAGGCGGTTGCGTAGTGTCAGACTTGCCGGCTGCTTTTAAACTACCATTTTCTTGCCGAGTCTTACGTCTCATTCTTACGTCTCATTTTGTATGTTCCGTTTTACTTGAGAACCGCGAAACGGATTTGGATGCGGATTTCTTTTTCATTCTTAGTGATCCTGGTCAAAAT
This sequence comes from Ypsolopha scabrella, assembly GCA_910592155.1. NCBI lineage: Eukaryota > Metazoa > Arthropoda > Insecta > Lepidoptera > Ypsolophidae > Ypsolopha > Ypsolopha scabrella. Next base: position 17,092,827 of record OU342980.1, read on the forward strand.
ATAGGCTATAACGGTGTTGATAAAATAACCTCCAAGCCGAATCCGTCGATCCTAATCAAAAATTTAAAGACACTTCCACGCGAGCGAAGCTTGAATCTTTATAATTTATTGTACACATAAATATTACTACACTTGTTCATAGAAATATGATGTCCATAGGCAAACTTATCTCTAAGCAGAGATTTCTGCCACCAAGCCCCTTTGATAAATAAAAATCATAATAAATAAATAAGTACACATACATACCAGTACACTAAACTATAAAATATATACTATATATTTAATAATACTATTAAATTAAATAAAAATTACAAGCATCGGTAGCCCAGGCGGTAGAACGCTGGCCTCTTAATCTCGAGACCCAGGTTCGATCCCCGGTAGAGCATGCTGCAATGAGCTTTTCGTAATTTTTGTGCATAGGTTTACCTACCTAATACTTACTACTTGCTGAACGATGAAGGAACACATCGTGAGGAAATCTGCATGCCCTAAAAAGCGTGTAATTGTGCCCTAAGTACGGCGATGGGGCTCACCACCCATCACGTTGGGACGTAATAATCGTCGGTAAAATGCGGGTCTACCGGGTGTAAACTGTGACTTACATTTCACAGTTCACACTCGGGAATACCTCGGACACTCCCTCGGGGATTCATGTCGTGACGATATGGTATAAATTAAATCAATAATGTTGAGTAATGAAACACATCCCGATCCCAGGTGGAGCCGTCGGCCGAACGCTGCGTGGCGACGCTCCTGGACCTGATCCAGACCAAGGTGAACTACGTGGTGCAAGAAGCCATCGTGGTGATCAAGGACATCTTCAGGAAGTACCCGAACAAGTATGAGAGCATCATCAGCACGCTCTGTGAGAACCTTGACACGCTCGACGAGCCCGAGGCGAGGGCTAGCATGGTGAGTTAGTGGCACCGTCAGTCTGTGATCGTCCACTGCTGGCCTTTTCTACATTTCGCCACTCTTGGCGGCCCTCCTCATCCAGCCGCCACCCGCAGCGTCCTTCAGGTCGCCGGTCTAGTGGGCACAAAGTCTTTGCATCAAACATGTTTAATTCTTTCGCTTAAAGCAGTGCGTGTGTCCATCATAACGGAATAGATATTGCAGATAACACTCACTGTGATATTCACAAGATTTAAAAATTTTCTCGTAAAAAAGTGAGTCTTTGCTGTAATAACCACCCATGTGAAGTTAGCAACTCGGTATACAATAATTAATGATTATGACTGCCATTCTATTGTAATAGCTTTGCAAAAAAAGGGTAAAACAAAAATTAAAACCGGGCATAATTTTTTTTTTGTTACAAGCGATTATAATTCATTTCGGTACGATCTGGTACAAACCTAGGACAATAGAGTGGCAGTTATAATCATTAACCATTGTACACCCAGTTGCTAACTCCACTGGGTGTAATATCTATTTCGTTAAGTTTAATCCCGTCATAAGGCTGACCTACACTTTGGGTCAGATCTAAAGCGCGCGCAAAATTAGCTGTCACCTAAGCAGATACACGCGTATTCTACGAAAATTTCAAGTGGCTACCTATTACGTCTGGAGCTGTAGACCCCTGTGACAGAGGGACGGACAGACAACGGAGTTTTATTAAGGTCCTGTTTTGCGCCCTTTGGGTATGGAACCCCAAAAATGTTATACCTTGTTTTTGTACTCCTTGACAAAAAACATACAAAATTATATTGGCACTTCAATATTGCTACACAGCAAAATGGTCAGTTTCGTGGGCGCCATATGATTCGGTGTAATACGACTTATTTGACAGGACTAACCTTAATATAAGCAGTCTGTCTTGTTCTTTCTGTATCGAAAAGACAAAGACAAGACGCCTAAAATAAGGTTAGTCCTCTCAAATAAGTTACATCGTGTTACACCAAACCTACATAATTGTCTGCCATTTTAGATGACTGATGATGAATTCTGATAAAGTGGCAACAACTGGATCTGAAATCTATATAACATAAGCTACCAAAAACAGTGACAACACTGTATTTTCAAAACAAGGTTACCTTACTGTTAGGTATTTGGCATCCAGATTAAAATAGGCATAGATGACTTATTTTATAACAAAAAGTATTAAAGAAAGATATTTTGATCTAAATTCAAATTAATTTGTAATGTTTCAGGTGTGGATCGTGGGCGAGTACGCGGAACGTATCGACAACGCCGACGAACTACTGGACTCATTCCTAGAAGGTTTCCACGATGAGAATGCGCAGGTGAGACAATCACTATCAGCCTACACTCCACTCGACATAGCATATATACATATATCTGGCTGCAAATGGTGTTAAAGACATGAAAATCGTAACAATAGATCCTTAGGCCATTTGACGGTAGCACGAAAAAAAAATTTGGGGGTGTTATTATGACGTCATATTTTTTGTTTGTGAAAAAAAATGTTTTGTTCTGAATGTAATAATATGAAAATAACATACGTAATATAAATATATTCAAAATTGCTTTCTTGAGGTTCGATATGAGAATATTGCGTATCATTTGAGGTATATTTTTATTTAAAAAAAATTAACCTTATCGTATCTAGAGGAGCCCAAACTTGGTATGTTTTGAAAATTATTTTATTTTATTTTAAAACAAATGAATGAAATGTAATGATGTGATATATTTTTAGAATGGGCTTAGAAAAACCTTTCATTTGAGACCACACACGATAAATTTCAGACCAAAATTTTTTTCCCATACAAAAAAAAGATCACGTCATAATACCACCCCTAATTGTTTTATTTTTTCGTGCTACTGGTTAAATTGATTCCTATGGCCTAAAGATCGTTCGTTCCGATTTTCATTACTTTAACACCATTTGCAGCTATTTACCGAATTTCGGTTTATACCGCTAGCACTATGGGAGTCACAGTGCAGAGTGGTGTTCTATAATCAGGTTGAAACACTGTCCGTAGGCAGGGCCGGATTTAGGGGAGGGCAACAAGGGCTGAAGCCCAGGGGCCATTACAAATTTTTTATGTTGTACACAAACAGTTTCTTCCAATAATCAACTTGCGACGTACGATATACATTTTTAAAGTAACGATACATAAAAATGCGATAAATACGAATTACATAAAGATACATTTTTGGTGTATGTATTGTAAAGTTAGTTCAAATGATTGTTTGTTTGTTTAGCTTTAATAGCTAATTATATAATTTTGCATGTTTATATTTTTGTTTATTTGAGTTGATTTTTATTTTTGAACATTGTAACAGATTTACATTTGTGTGTCCTAAAAGTTGTATAACTCTGCAGGACAAATTTAACTAAGTAAATGTTTGAAATCGGAGCATGCAGATGGGGCTCCTCAATAAATAAATAAATGGACAACCTAGCCTTTCAATTAAGAGGCTGATTCAACCACTGGGCGGCGACTTATATGAAATGCCCATGTCCGTCACCAGGTGCAACTGCAACTCCTCACGGCGGTGGTGAAGCTGTTCCTGAAACGCCCCGCGGACACCCAGGAGCTGGTGCAGCACGTACTCAGTCTCGCCACGCAGGACTCCGACAACCCGGACCTCAGGTCAGATACATCTTACACTTAATTGCAACGAGATAACGTCAGTTTTTGAAAACTCATATTTGGATGGACTATCTGAATTTTGGTTGCAAGGGGATAAGGCAGTTTTTTGAAGCGATACAGTAGCATTTTTCTCTATTCCAGATAGTTTCGGATTTGGCTATTAACGCCCGCTTGAAAATCTAACCCTGCCGTGAATTTTTTCAAGTATCCAAAAACAACCGCTAAGCGGGCTTGACTTAAACAAAAATTTGCACTTTAAGGTAGTAAAAAACGCAATTTTTGCATACTTTTTATTAAAAAGTAAGGAAAACAATATTATGATGTGCATTTTGCACCGAGATTCGGTTTGACCACCTTAAAGCTTAGTATTTCGCTAACGGATCTCTGAATCAAAAAATAGTTTTCACAAATACCCACAATATTTTAGAAAAACCTATCGATCTACAACCCACATCACGGGGTACGGGCAAAAAAATTCAATGCCATTTTACGTGTAGGTACAACAAAATATTATTTTTTTAATTAATTTTACCGCTTTGCCGGCTTGATTAATATGTATACCCATGCCAAATAACAGCTTTCTAGTACTAGCAGTCTTTGAGCTAAGCCGCGGACAGACAGACAAACAGACGGACGGACATGGCGAAACTACAAGGGTTCCTTGTTAACTACAGAACCCTAAAAACATAAAATACCACAAGGCTCCGACCTTGTAATGCGTACGACTATGCCAAAGGGAATTGACAACAAGGGACAAAAAGACTTAATTTATCTTGAATTCCAGGGACCGCGGCTTCATATACTGGCGGCTGCTATCTACAGACCCGGCCGCCGCCAAGGAGGTGGTGCTGGCGGACAAGCCGCTCATCAGCGAGGAGACGGACCTGCTGGAGCCGACCCTGCTCGACGAGCTCATCTGCCACATCAGCTCGCTCGCCTCCGTCTATCACAAGCCGCCCACCGCCTTCGTTGAAGGTACGTACAAGGAGGTGGTGCTGGCGGACAAGCCGCTCATCAGCGGGGAGACGGACCTGCTGGAGCCGACCGTGCTCGACGAGCTCATCTGCCACATCAGCTCGCTCGCCTCCGTCTATCGCAAGCCGCCCACCGCCTTCGTTGAAGGTACGTACAAGGAGGTGGTGCTGGCGGACAAGCCGCTCATCAGCGGGGAGACGGACCTGCTGGAGCCGACCCTGCTCGACGAGCTCATCTGCCACATCAGCTCGCTCGCCTCCGTCTATCACAAGCCGCCCACCGCCTTCGTTGAAGGTACGTACAACATTCTGGATGCACAAGAAGATAAATTTGGTACAGTTTGTTGCTCACATAGTTTGCAAGCTTCGTTTCGCTGAAACAAGGGGCCCATATAGATTGCGTCAGGCACTTTAAAGACACGGCGTATGGTGAAACATAACGTGCTACATTTTGACAAATCTTATTTCATCGTCATAGCCGTTAAAATCGTTTACAGATAGAGAGCTTCCACTGCAAGTAACTTTGCACCCGCAAACCAGCTGAGTATTTTCCACAATAGCAAGTATTCTTGTGAATACAAACATGTTGAGGCCTTCTTGTAAGTATAAACATTCTTGTGACAGAAGACCTCGCTTTTCTATAGCCATAAATTGTAATTCGTGAAACAGCAGGTTTTGTTTGAAACTCAATTATTTCCCAAACTAAGGGTGTCCGCGGGTATGTTTCTTGGGAAAAGCTGTTCAGTAGGGTCGGTAGAATATGTGGTTTCATTTAATGGTAGCAGTATATTTACACCCGGTATATTTGAGCTCTTTTTGGTGGTGTATATTAGAATAAAATTGACGGGTTTAAACAGGCCTGTTGGCATAAATTGTCTACATGTTTGACAGTATAATTTGCCATGTCAGGTCGCGGCGCGGGTGTACGCAAGTCGCTGCCGGCGCGCGGCGCGGTGCCCGAGGAGCCCCACACCGCGCCACAAGCCACCGTCATTCCCAACCAGGTAACACCTTCATTTATACCCAAAGCTTCATTTGAAGTGGGACGTACAGTCAGCAAAAGATAAAGGTATACACTACAGGCACATCGCAAACACTTTGATCCTAAGACCCACAGGTAAGGGATAGATGAGATAAGGTATACTAGGTCAATACATACACACGCGTTCTATTGATCAAAGATCAAATTAAGATCAATCAATGAAGATTAAGATCAAAGTGTTTGCAATGGGCCTGATACTTTTATCTTTTACTGACTGTACTATAGTTGCGACGTGATCTTATCGATCCGATGACGTTTTAACTCACTAATTGAATAATAAAAATTGCGCTCACTTTTCTTGAAAAGTATGAGCAGGGCGTTTAAATTATATTATTTAAAATTGGGGGGGTTAAAGTATAGGTTTTTGTTTAAGTTTCGTTTTGACATATGACGGTATTAACCTCTTGTATGTGGAGAAGGGATCGCAATCGCGCCCGCTCCATGGGAGGAAATATTCTTTCACCACACCTCATCTGTGTCACCTGCGGCGCGGTTAGAGCGCGCGCGAAAGTTTAGACTAATTGTTGAAAATAACAATATATTTATATAGGAGACTGCTGGTCAAAATGAAAGACCTCGTACCACGACAACTCGATTTATTTTATTCCACAGATATGATACACTTTTAGCGGAGAAAACTTCTATACCGCGATTCAGAAACGTGCAGCGCCATCTATTGTATCAACTTGGAAATTCTAACTATTATTTTGTAACAAACATATCGCCCGCCAAAGGACGTCAGGCCTTTAACAATCAATATGAAACTGTGACATAAGTCGTATCACTAAATGTGAAATTGTAACAAAAGTCGTACCACTAAGCAAGCTAAATTTTACATATTATTAACTGGCAACAAACAAAGTTTATGAATTGGCCTTTTAATTGTGGTATTGTTACATTTAAGGGTAACTACTCTTGTACGACCATCAGACCCAGGATGGGTGTGTAAAACTAAACCTAATAACCACTTTGCTGGTGGTAATCTCTCATCTTTAACTAAAACGATATCTCCAACTGAAATATCTCTTTGAACACTTGTCCATTTTTGACGCTGTTGCAAATTTACCAAATATTCATGACTCCATTTTCTCCAAAAATATTGCAATTTTTGCTGTATGTGTAGCCAACGTTGAATGTATGGAACTTTTTGATCGGTCAAATTTTCTTGCGGAACAATTACAGGTGTTTCACCGATTAAAAAATGTCCAGGTGTAAGTGCAGATGCTGTTTCATCGTTTTTTAATGGCGTCAATGGACGAGAGTTCAAACAACATTCTATTTGACATAGCAATGTATAATATTCCTCAAAGGTAAGTTTTGCATCATTTAATACACGGTTTAGATGCCTCTTAACGGACTTAATATTAGATTCCCATAAGCCACCCATATGGGGTGCGCTGGCAGGATTGAACTGCCATTCAGTACCATTTTGTGCTAGCAATTCACTTATTTCATCGGGTAAGTTTTTTAAACTGTTTAATAATGATTGCTCAAGCTCTTTGCTGGCCCCAATGAAATTAGTGCCACAATCACTAACCAGTTTTTTGCAGTGGCCTCTGCGTGAAGTAAAACGCTTAAAAGCAGACATAAAAGCTTCTGCGGTCAAACTAGTCAACAACTCTAAGTGGACTGCTTTTACAGCTGTACATATAAACAATACAATCCACGCCTTTTGTGTTCGATTTGAACCACGACCACTCTGTAATTTCAGTATAACAGGCCCTGCTAGATCTACGCCACAGGTACTGAACGGTCTCTGCGGGGTAATTCTATATTCAGGTAAGTTTCCCATGAGTTGGGACTGAGTCTTACCAGAATGACGACAACATGATACACATTCTCTAATAACTTTTTTAACAAGATGTTTGACTCCAATAATGTGATGTTTGCATTTGATAGAATTTAACATTAATTGGACACCGCCATGTAATGTTCTGTGATGTGTGTCTTTGACAATTAAATACGACAAATTACATTCTTTGGACAAAATTATAGGATGTTTCATATCATATTGAATATCAGCTTTACAAATTCTACCACCTACTCTTAAAACATCTTGAGAATCAACAAATGGATTTAGCTTTGAAATTTTTGAACCATTTTTTAGTTTATTTAATAGTTTGTATTTATCTTTGTTTATGTCTCCCTTTACAACATAAATCTCTTTTTCAAAATTTTGCTTTTGTGACATTTTTATCAGTGTTTGTAATGAATTCTCTAAATCAATTGTTGATAGATATTTTGAACATTTTAACAACATTTTGTTATTACGCTTATATTGTAAGCAATTGTAAAATCTTTGGATTATAGCAATAACTCTTATAAGTTTACTCAAGTTTGAAAATCTATGAAGTATTTCACTATTTTCGCACTGATCACTTGTTTCACTTTTAGACTGACTGTCATTGACATGCACTAAATTAACTTTCACAGACACTTTCTTCTCTAAGTCCGTAGGTTCCACAGCAATTGCCTCATCAAAAGACAACGGAGTGAGTGTATGCAGCCAGGATGGGCCGTGCCACCACAGGTGATGATCAGGTAAGTCAGCAGGAGAGACCCCACGAGAAGCTACATCTGCAGGATTCTCTTGTGAAGTGACATGATGCCATCTCTCTTTGTCAATCAGGTTGGTGATTTCAGTTACTCTGTTTGCTACAAAGGTGGTCCAGTAACTAGGTGACCGTTGTAGCCATGCAAGCACTATTGTTGCATCTGTCCATGCATAGGTGTCTTGAATTGGAATGCTGAGAGCGTGTTGAATTCTATTCAATAACTTGGCTAATATTACAGCTCCGCACAGTTCCAATCTCGGTAGTGATATTTGTTTTACAGGAGCGACTCTGGTCTTGGCTTCTATGAGTGTGACATTGACTCCGTCTGGTGTTATAACTCTACAGTATACAACAGCTGAGTACGCAATAATTGATGCGTCTGAAAATCCGTGTAATTCCACTTTCAAAACATTGTCTGTTACTCCAATCCACCTCTCGAGCTCTATAGTTGGCATATTGGTTAAGTCATTACGATAAGTTAACCATTCTTGTAGCAGAATATCGGGTAAAGGATCATCCCAATCTACTTTGTCTATCCACAACTTTTGAAGCATGCTTTTAGCGGTGATTACAACAGGTGCCATCCATCCAGCTGGGTCATAAATTTTTGCGATATCACACAAAACTGTTCTTTTTGTCACGTTTGTTTTCGAAGGTGGAAGCACTATCTGCAATTCAAATTTATCAGTGTATCCATTCCAATTGATTCCTAAAATCTTGCGGTTAGATTGTGCTGCTCCTTCTATCTCTGTACTGTTAGAGGCCCATTTGTGTAGTGAAAATCCTCCTTTCTGTAGCAACTCTGTCATATTCCTCTTCAACTCAATGATTTTGTTTGTAGTTTGTTCTCCAGTCAACAGATCATCGATGTAAAAATCTTGTAACAATGTGTCAATAGTTTGATCATCAAAATTTCCTCTCTCATCCTCAGCTAATTGTCTGAGTGTTTTTATTGCTTGGTATGGTGCACAGGATGTCCCATATGTCACTGTTGTAAGACGAAAGTGTTGAATTTCTTGATCGGGACAAAATCGCCAAAGTATTCGCAGCCAGTCTCGATCTTTATGATCCAAGCTAATTTTTCTGTACATCTGACGAATGTCTCCAACCAAAACTAAGCGATGTCTTCGCCAACGCAATGTCACGTCTCGGATGTCATTTTGTAGAGCAGGCCCTACTAAAAGGTTGTCATTAAGTGACTTTCCGTTTGCGGTTTTTACTGAACTGTCATAGACCACTCTAAGCTTTGTTGTCAGGTGCTGTTCATTGATAACAGCTTGATGTGGTATGTAGCATACATAAGTCTCTGTATCAGGTGTTGGGACAAGTTCCATATGACCTTGTTGTAGATAATCTTCCATAAACTCATTGTATTTTATGTGTAATTCCTTGTCTCTCTTGAATTTGTTCTCTAAAGTAAGTAACCGTTTCTTGGCTAGTGTGAATGACTCTCCGAGGTCAGGAAGGGTGGCTGTAAATGGAAGTCTTACTCTGTATTGACCATCCTCTAACCTTGTATGTGTTATCTCGTAATGCTTTTCACATTGAGATTCTGCTTTTGTCATTATTCTTTTCTCTGTGTTTTCTTCGATCTCCCAGAAGGAACGAAGAATGTCATCAACCTCAACTTTGATGTGATGTAAGTGAACTTGCTTTGACTGGTTGTTGTTTGTGGTTTTTCCAGAAATAAGCCAACCCAATGATGTCTGTTGAGCGACGAGTGTGTTATTGTTATTTTTGAGTATCTTAACTCCTCTTTGTATAATCTCTGCGTACACGTCTGCTCCTAGGATGATGTCTATCTTTCCAGGTCTCTGGAATGTTGGGTCTGCTAATTCTAGCTCTCTTAGTTGTGGCCAGTCAACTGTATGTGAAGTTTGAGGTATATAAGATGTAAGTGATTTCAAAACGTATGCTGTAACTCTTGATACAATTTCTGGATTGTTGGTGGAGCTTATGTCAAACTCCACACATGCTTTAGTAACAGAAGCTGCTGAACCAACTCCCATCACTGTGCCCTGTACGGGTGATCTCTTGTATCCTAGAAATTGACACGCTGCCTCGGTGATCAGACTTGCCTCTGAACCCTGGTCAACAAGCGCGCGAAGTGTGTGTGTGTGACTCTGTTCTCTTTGTGACTGCACATGAACCATGGCCGTTGCTAATATAACTTGACATCTTTGTGTGGATTTCGTGGTTGTGGTGTGTGTTGCTACTCTTTGTTCTATTTCAGGTTGCTCAGTGGTTCCTAATGAAGGTGTGACATATCCGTGTAGCAAGGAGTGGTGCTTGCGGCCACATTTCTTACATCTAGTGGACTGTAAACATTGTGCGACAGTGTGACCTTTGCGCAAACAATTGAAACAAAGTTGGTTGCTCTGTACGAATGCTTTCTTATCAGTGAGATCCAACTTACAAAACTCTTTGCAACTAAATATGTAGTGGTTCTCTTTGCAGTATACACACGTGACTGTTTGTGTTATTTCAGTAGCGAAACTTCTTGTAGGTGGTAATACTCTTGGATGTGGTGCATCTCTAGACTTTATCATTTCGAGTGTACGAAATCTGAACTCTAAAAACTCTGACAGTTCTTTCCAAGTTGGTAAATGACTATTAGATTCTATTCTTTGCTCGAACATCTTGTGAGATTCAGAATCAAGTTTCTGGATAATAATATAAACAATTATATCGTCCCAACTGTCAGTAGGTAGACTCAAACTCTTTAAAGTCGCTAGACACTCGGTTGTAACATCTAATAATTCTCTAATATTTTTGGCAGATTCCAATGTTATTTTTTTCTGATTTAGCAATTTACCAATATACGTATTAACAATACTTCTCTTATTGTCATATCGTCTATTTATCATATCCCATATTATTTCATAGTTAGCGTCGGAGACTTGTATTTGTTTTACTAGACTCTCTGCTTCTCCGCGCAGACTTGATTTCAGATATTGGCATTTGTTAACTTTATTTATTGAGATGTTGTCATGCACTAGCGATTTGTATAAATCTCGAAACGATAGCCACTCTCTATAATCACCAGAAAATGTAGGTAGTTGGATTGGTGGAAGTTTAGCTTTTGGAGTTTGTTCTGTTACAGAGTTATTAGCTTGTACGATATTTGCAGATGATTGTAGTTTAGCATATTGAATATCATTTAGCATTTCTTTCATGCGAGTCTTTAAATCAAGATACTTTTCAAAGCAACTGTCATAAACATCATCTTTGAAGTAGGATAATTTTGCTTTCACTTCGGCCTTAGCAGTAATCAAAGCGTTGTGTTGTGATTGAAAAGTTTCCCAATATTTATCTGCAATCTCTAATCTAGCTTCTATAAATCCTGTACTAAGTCTATCTCGACTAGTTTTTTTGTAATTAGTAAGAAGTTTACTTATTTGCTCGTATAAATTAATTTGTGATAGATTTAATTCCTCCATTTTAAACCAAGTAGTCTTAGTTAAGTTTTGCTCCAAGTTTGTGGTGTGACTTATTCTATTACTCACGTATACCAATAAAATCCAATGCACTCCATAAGTTTCGTAACCACTTTTTATAACACTGCAATTCAATGCATAAGATCACTGACTCTAGTTATTGCACTTTTAATGACTCTACAACTCTATCAAGTCAAAGACTCTACAAAATCAGTGCAATCCAAGTGTAAGATTTGATAGTGTCGGTGTAGATATTGTTTGTGATCTCAATAGCTTTGTGTACACGATCCATGTACAGCTATCCGTGTGTACATTGAGAATCCTGAAATTTCAGGTGTACCCGAAACCCGAAACAGTTGTACTGAAACTGTAATCCGATCGAGGGACCAAAAATGCTGGTCAAAATGAAAGACCTCGTACCACGAAAACTCGATTTATTTTATTCCACAGATATGATACACTTTTAGCGGAGAAAACTTCTATACCGCGATTCAGAAACGTGCAGCGCCATCTATTGTATCAACTTGGAAATTCTAACTATTATTTTGTAACAAACAGAGACTATGTACTTACCGATGGTTTTTGTTTGCCAGATAACTAATAAATAATGTAGAACATACTTTAGTACCGCATGTATATTGTACAGACGGTTGAATAAACACTTCACTGAATTTGTACCTAGTATAGGAAATATACATATTTTGATCATAATTTGGCTACTTTATTTGAGTTTGATTATAATCCTATGTGAATTAGCATATAAAGTGTTTTTATCAAGAAAGTATACTCACAGGAAAGAAAAACATTGAATAAATACATTTTCAATATTGCAATCACTCACAATTCGACGCGCACTTGTCACTGTGTGAATTTCAAACTGGAATCTGATGCGAATAACGGTCGACTGATTGAATGTTTATGGTTCGTTCAGTCTCTTTGTATATCATTCTATACCTCTAAAAACCATTTAAAACTCTATTTTCATGGGATTATAATCTAAAATCTCATAAAAATGGTCATATTTTTTTTGCTCAGATCTGCGACAACACGTACTCGCATGAATCTCAGAGCTACGATAGCACATACTCGAGGAAGTCTCAGATCTGATATAACACATACCAGAGGTTAATAATTTGTAACAAGGGATCGGCTTAAATTCAGCGACTTCTTGAAGTCACATGTTGTGCCGGATTTCTTTTCTGCCGGAAACAATGGTTGTATTTGTTTTTTCTAAAAAAAATTTTGTTATGTGTAAAATTTCAAGTGTTAAATTTAAATATATCTTCATTGTGTGATAAACCCCCCTCTCGACAGGTACAATTTAGTTCTTCGTGACTGGGCCCATTAATATTGTATAGAATCTAAACCCTGCCAGAAAGGGGTTTTCCAAACAAGAAGACTTATATACTAAATCCCGTTATAAGGGTAAATGGTTCAGAGACTCACATTCATGTGCACCTTCTCTTCCTGGACGGGACCTCTCCGCTCGATCAAGGTCACGACTCAACCCTGGCTCAGAGGAAAACACAGGTCCCCTGGACGTGCTTTTCCTTTCTTCTGACGTTGATTGTCGTCGCCCTCAGCACGGAGATTTCTGACAAATGACCAGCCCAGCCAGCATGTCAGCAGATTCGTATCCTATACTCAACCCTCTAACCCTAGGCTAGCCTGATCCCGTTAAAAGTAGCACGATTTCAGTAAAACGTGGTAATGAAAATCTTTTCCCATCACTTTACACTATTATTAAATTTATGAATCTTTTCGCGTAGGAGTCCTGGATAACAGTTAAAACTGATTAACTGGTTTATTTCACTTTTTTAACTACTGTTTTCCTTGAAATATCAAACACATAACCTCTTGCAACTCTTGTTGTCTGAAAAAGTAATGGCGGAAGGACGACTACGTCACAATTCACCGCTCTACAACCCGTATTGCCATATCAATAAAATAAAATATCTTAACAAATACAATGCTGCGTTCAAATACGTTTTAAAGCGAACATTCATTGTTAGATAACTTACATAGTGTTTATTCTAGAAAAGTTTTTTGTGAAGTAAGTTTCGTTTTTGGTGGATGGAGTAAAGTGTTTTGTATTAGTTAATACGTGGGACGCACTATAAGTTTCCGGAATGAATATGAAAAAATACTATTAGAGGTACAAAATTAATTTATTGTTTTTCAAAATAATCTCCCTTGGCGTCTATGCACTTTTTCATTCGATCAAACCAGTTTTGAAAACATTTGTGCCACTCCCCTGTGGTGACCTCTGAAACGTGTTTTTCATACTCCTCGACAGCCTCTTCTGGTGATGAAAATCGTTGACCGCGTAATTGGTTCTTAATTTTTGGGAACAGAAAAAGTCACAAGGTGCCAGGTCGGGACTGTATGCAGGATGACTCATGAGCTCTACATTTTTCGTCTTCAAAAAGTCGTTTGTCTGTCTGGCCGTGTGAGAACTAGCATTGTCGTGGTGCAGGATGATACGACGTTTACGGTTATTTTTACGGAGTTCGTCAATATCTTCCGGCAAACAAATGGTCGTGTACCAGTCACTATTCACGGTACGACGATTCTCTAAAGCAACAGTAGCCACGTGTCCAGTTTTATTAAAAAAAGAAGCAATCATCCGCTTAGATGCACTTTTCAGGCGCGCCACTTTGGTTGGTTTCGGCTCATCTTGAAAGACCCATACGCTCGATTGCTGCTTTGTTTTGGGATCGTAGCAATAAATCCATGTTTCGTCACCTGTTACTATGTCCCACACCAAATTTGACGCATCTTCGTTGAATCTGGTAAGCATGGCACTGCACCAAGTGACGCGGTCCGTTTTTTGAGCCTCGGTCAAGTTGTGTGGGATCCACCGCGAGCACAGCTTTCTCACACCTAAATATTTGTGTAGGATTGATTGTATTTGACTCATGCCTATTTCTAAGGATGCGCGAATTTCATGGTAGGTCACATGCCTGTCTGTTTCAATCATACGGCGCACAGCATCGATGTTTTTGTTGGTCACAGCGGTGGACGGCCGACCATCACGAGATTCGTCACTGAGATTGATACGACCACGCTTGAATTCTGCAAACCAGCTATAAACAGTCGTCTTGCATGGTGCTTCATTGCCAAAAGCTGTTTCAAGCCGAGCGATACTCTGTTGAGCTGTCAAATCACACTTAAAATCGTAGAAAATCATACTACGAAAATTTTCCCGAGTTAAATCCATGTTGATGCAGACACACAATTTTTTAAATGGCGCCACAAGGTAAAAACAAAAGACAGTCAGATGAAACAAACTGCATTCTACAGCCAAAGAGTTCTATTTTCAAATGTTGCAATAAATTTTTAAATATTGTTTATGTAAGTGGCCAGTTCCGGAAACTTTTAGTGTTACCTATGTAAGAGTAGTGAAACGTTATTGGATTGAGAAGATCACGTTCTACCTACATATAGTAAGAATGCTGGGTTACCCTTGAATGGGATCTTTTTCCCAAATTGTTTCAAATGTAAAAAATACAAACATGAGGTACCTTTGATTAATAGTTAAATTGAACAATCTAGGATAAACATTAAATTGATTCGGTTCCCATATCTACCGTTGGAATTAAACAAGTATAATAGTACAAAAAAATCTGCAGTGCCCCCGCCAAGTCGGGCTAAAAATACGTTTTCAAATATTTCTTAAAATAGTCCACACATAATTATTTATTTTAGAAATAATGTGTCGTTATCGCTACATAAGTATGCAATAAACGGCATGTTAATTCCTATAATTATTTTTGAGCACATAAAAACATGGGTAATAGAATAGACTTGAAATTTTTTATTAAATCCGTTCTTAAAAATATTTTCAAAACCCACGTTAGAGTGAAAGGTTTAATCGCGGAATTACATACGTGATTTGTTCTGTAGGAGTCATTGATCGGCGACCTGTTGTCGATGGACATCGGCGGTCCCCCGCCCCCCGCTGCCGCGCCCGCCTCTAACTTGGACCTGCTGGCCGGAGGGCTCGATGTGCTGGTAACTATAACTATAACCCTCCAAACAAAAGAGAACCTTATATATGCGACCGACGGGCTAGAACGAGATCTACGAACTATCTAAGAAAATATTGATCAATAAATATCAATTCCACTAATATTATAAATGCGAACGTTTGTGTGTGTGTGCGTGTGTAGGTTTGTTACTCTTTCACGCTGAAATGGCTGGACAGATTTGGATGAAATTTAGAATGGATATAGATTATACCCTAACTTAACACATAAGCTACTTTTTATCCCAGAAAAAAACGTGTCGTTAAACCGAATAACAGGCGGGCGAAGCCGCGGGAAAAAGCTAGTAAAATATAAAATACCATGTTGAACTTTGAGTGGTCGAGCTAATGCCGGGCTCGACTGTGGAGGTACCACCATCTTACTCGGAAATCCTCCCGAAGTTATTCGGGGGAGAGTAAGAGGACAGCTCTCAGGCAAAACCAGGCGGCTCACCATTGCCTGGGACCGACGGATGGCGGTATATCCATCCCCAATTGCCGGGCCTTATATAAATCAGACTGGTGACGGGCAGCGGCGTCACTAGTGCAAGGGTTTCGGCACCGCGCTCACCAACCCGCCTGCCCAGCGTGTGTGAGTATGGGCATTTCTTCCAGGAGGACCGCCAAGAGTGGTGAACTCCTGGAAAGGCCTATGTCCAGCAGTGGACGAAACAGGCTGATGGATGGATGGATGGAACCTTTCCTAAATTGACACTTGGCTTTTAATGTTATTTACGTGGAAAATTGGTACAAATTATGGAACCGAAAACAGTCTGTGTGCGTTAGCAACGTTGACAGAAGTGCGTGAGTGAAAGAGATGCACAATAGCACAAGGTCCTGTCCTAATAGCATTTGAAACGGATAGTATGTTGTATATTCGCCGGCTTCCACACATTCAGAAGGCTGTCGACATAAGTAGTTTTGCGTTCCCAGTTGGGCGGAGGTCCGGAGCCCGTGGCCACGGCGGGCACGACCGGGCTGCTCGGCGACATCTTCGGTGTGACGTCAACGCCGGCCAGCTTCACGCCGCCCAAGCAGTGCTGGCTGCCCGCCGACAAGGGGAAAGGTACGACGGACTTTTGTGAATGAAATTCTTTTCATTCTAATTAAAGCTTTATAGTCGGTTTTAAAAAAGCGCTGTCTTATACAAACCATGAAAATGTGAGATTTTCTCCTCTCTTCTTCCGAAATCATGAAAGATAATCTATGTTGCCCAGAGGTTTGTTTTAATCTAAGAAATTAGTTTCAATTGGTCTTTTCTAGTTTGTAATGTACTCTAATGTACTTTGATGGATTTCGCTATGAATCATGTAATCTTGTTGTAAAATCTTGTGTTTTTGGGCCTAAATTAATTTACTATAACTGTCAGGGTGATTGGCCGACTTCATCACAAAGTTTGCGATTCGATTCGCGCTCACAGTAATTCATGACAAATTTAACGCACTTACCAAGAAAAATACGAGTCTATAGTTTCCAGTGGCAAAGGGTCCATAGAAGCCGATTTCCATCGGCTTACTTGAAATTCCGCTATCCCGACCTCCAAGTAATCCACCATTCATAATCTTTGTGACAAAAAGTTCAAGTTTAACCAAAAAAAAAGATTTCTTATTTACAAACAATATGAACTATTAGTTTCTATTGTGTGTAAATCAGAAATCTAATAACAACTTCAAATGGACTGCGTAATGTGATCGATTAATTGTTTCACTTGCGATGCGTGTAGGTCTCGAGATCTGGGGCACGTTCAGTCGCAGCGGCGGCCAGCCTCGACTCGAGATGACGTTCACCAACAAAGCGATGCAGGCCATGTCGCAGTTCGCGATACAACTCAACAAGAACAGGTCAGTTACACCTACTGGCTGGATTTTTAGTAGCTGAAGACGAGAGAGAATACTCATCTATACAAACTAACTTTATGTATATTTTCCATGGGACAGCTGTTTTTTTTCTCGATTTTTAGGTTAAGCTCCATAGTATAAGTTGTTTGTATAGATGAAGTCATTTTGGAGCGACTGAAAATCCAGCCAGAAACTGAAAAACGTTACTAAAATGAACACGGTGACCCTTCATTCATAGGTCACAGCATACAGCATTATTAGTGCGCTAAAATAGTTTCTGTCAAATCGTCGCGAATCGTTAAGCGTACAGTACATTTATCTAACGAAGGCGAATCCGGCTTGGTTGTAGTAGTGCGTCACTTATACGTTGCTGAAGTGTGCGTGAGAGTTATTGCCCAGGTCCCGCGTTCACGCACACATTGACATCACGAGACAAGGAGTACTGTAACTAATTAAACATAACGCGCTTGGTTGGTAATGTTTTAACGCGCCAATGTTTCGGGAGCTTTTAATATTGATCTACTCGAAATTGTCAGATGCGTTGTAAATAAAACATAAAATTCGCAGATTACTTACGGTACGAAGGAAGCGTTGGGGGCGGCGCGGAACTAGAAGCGGCCCCTTCCCGCGCTCTCACGCCCCACCCCGCTCGTCTCTTGCCTCCGCGCCACCCAACGCTTCCCTCGATACCCAGACGATCCGCAGAATATATTTTGAAACGAAATAATTATTATTATTCATTGTATGGTTTATCTATAGCTCACACACTTACCGTTAAAATTGAATAAATAAACTTTGTGGTGGCGCGCCAACAATGCTACGAGCAATATCGGAACGTAGAGCAGGCAAGAGCGAAGTGTAACGTGTGTTGTGACATTTCAGTTTCGGGATCTGCCCAGTGGGCGGTCTGTCAGTGGGCGTGCTGCAGCCGGGACAGAGCGTGGACGCGCCACTAGCGCTCGCCACTACCGGGCCTGTGCAGCGCATGGACCCTCTTAACAACTTGCAGGTCAGTTACGACTTTACGCCGCTGTGATAAGAGCTCAAGTTCATTGTCAGTATCCATATCAGTGTGTCAGTTGTGTGGTAGTCTAATTTTTACTTACTGACGTGGGCGTCCCTTGTTCAAAGTCAGAGGCACTATATGTGTCCGGGCTAAATGCCTCGGAAAGCACGTAAATCCCGTTTTGACAATAAAAATGCACAAACAAAAAAAAATGTGTTGTACTCAAAAATTACTATTCCAAAATGAATATAGTATTTTTTATTATTATAAGTGGCTAGCATAATTTAATCAAAGAATCGCATAAAAAATTGCGAATCAATCGTAGTGTGTTAAAGGGTGTCATTTCATTACACTAAGTTAGCGGCTCGATATGTGTCGGTCGATACAAATATCGACAGAAACGATTTTGCATTTGGGGATGCATTTGAAACACGAATAACACCATTGACAGCGTCAGCGTGAATTTACTTCAAAATGGCGGCCCAAATGTTTACGAGACGCGTTCCAGTACCACAAAGCATTAGACGACAGCGCTTTATATCGCTTAAATATAACCCGACCAAGTGCAATTGCTCGTTAGTTTCGTATTACACGTATGTTACTTTGAGTTGATTTAATTTGGGATTACTTGTTGTTGATTAAATTGTCGCTACGTAACTTAGTAGAAGTTCTTTATTTACAAAATTTATAACTTCTCGTGACGGGGACTTTAGAAAGTTTAAAGCAATTCAAAAACGTTTCCAGTTGACATGATTGAATGAATTAATGAGCGAATGAAATGAATGAACGAATGTAATCATAATTGTATAGTAAAGAACCCATGCTGCGTGTGAACTCCCAGGTGGCGATAAAGAACAACGTGGACGTGTTCTACTTCGCGTGCCTGATCCCCGCGCACGTGCTCTTCACCGAGGACGGCCAACTCGACAAGCGAGTCTTCCTCACCACATGGAAGGAGATCCCGGCCGCCAACGAGGTATGGCTCACTAGAGGCTTATTAGAGGCCGTTCAACTACTACGTGATTAACCGAAACAACCAAAAAGTCATTTTATTTGTTGTGGGATATAAAGTTGTTTAAAAATCACTTATTCTTAGTAATTTTTATTTTATTTGCAGATTTTAACCAAAGCTGAAAAGAGTTTTTGCTAAGATTTTTATAAAAATTTCAAAGTGTATAAAAAATACAAGCTCATCTGTACTGCCAACGACACTAAACTAGGGGGTATATTCACGATTACTAGAGGTGTGATTGAGGGATGTTGATGGCTAACGATTACTAAGGGTTGCGTGGCTTACTATTTTTATTTTTATTCCTAGATTCCTGTATTTTATGCAGGTGTATATTTTATGTCCCGTTTATATATTTTGTTATGTTCTAAAGATATATATTATTAAAATTAACTTTGACTTGTAGAAAGTATACTTTATGTATCTATTTAGCAAAATAAATATTTTGATTTGATTTTGATACGATTACTACGGGGGAATGTTTCACGATTATTAGGGGAGTGTTTCACGATTACTAAAGGCTTTGTTCACGATCACGATTACTACGAGGACGTGGTTTAGTAACACTAAAGGTCCTCTTTCCCCGTTACTAGGGAGTGTAGTTTACCTAGATAATTTGTCTATTATAATTTATTAATTTTTAATTCTGATTCCTTTTGTGTTGTGTGCAAATTGTAAATTACTAGGATATCATATTGTCCCAGCTTCACGATTGTACCCTATTTCCAAACTTGCAGGTACAACACACCCTCTCCAACGTCCTCGGGAACGCGGACTCGGTCGCGCAGAAGATGACCTTGAACAACATCTACACGATCGCAAAACGGAACGTCGAAGGTCAAGACATGCTCTACCAGTCCCTCAAACTGACCAACAACATCTGGGTGCTGCTAGAGCTGAAGCTGCAACCTGGCAACCCTGAGGCCACCTTGAGTCTCAAGTCGCGGACGGTAGAGGTCGCCACCTGTATATTCCAAGCTTACGAAGCGATCATCAAGTCGTAATCTCGCTTTAGCTGTTGTTTATATTTTGATGAACTGTAGCTGGGAACTGAACAATTGTTGACGCCTTTGGAAAGTAAATCAAAAAGACTGGATAAACGCTGGTTGTAGATGATGGCTGGATCAGTTGAATATCAACCGTATACGGTTTCCAGTAAATAAAAAAATAAAATTTTTATTATTTTTTCCTTAAATAAATAAGTAGCTTCCAGTAGCAAACATGTTACATATTTATGCATAGCAGTTCTGGGTAGCATACATGAAACGAATACAGAAGTTTTGTCTCTCTATGAAGCGTTTGACCATGGAAACGCAGTACGAGTCGTTTATCGAGGCGATGGTCACGTGATATAACTTTTCTGCGTTTCCATTGGTCACACGCTTCGTCGAGAAACAAAACTTCTCTATTAGCTTCATCCATGCACTTGGGCTGGACGGCTATTCCGGCACGTGCGGAAAAATCGCTAAAGCAGATTTCGGGTGATTTTAAAAAGCATTTTATACTGTTATGGTGTTGATTGGTTTATGGAAGCGTTCCTTATATTCCATAGCTTTTATTAGATGAGATTTGATCACCTCACTTTATCATGGCATTTATCATACTGTAAACAAAAGTCGAACGACTGATATTGAGAGTGACAAATTATGCTAGAATGGCCGTCCTTTTTTGAGACAAACGGCACATCGCGACAGTGGATTAGTGGCCACTGACAGGCCTGTTCCACTGCGAAGGCTACAAGAAGCCACAAGCACATCGGCGACCGCCCGGGTGGGTTCTTCACTGGATTAACGGTCTATTCCCCGGATTTGTAATATTTTGTAACAAAATCACAAGAAATAATGGTTACCGCCCAAAAACTTTCAGCTACGAACAAACAATGTTTGCAAATAGTTGATAATTATAAATAATATTAATTAATAATGACATACGCATTAACTTATTTTTAATGATATTATATTAGCTTCAAAGTAAAATTGGATTTTCTATAGTCGTGATTACGAATAAGATTATTCGTATGAAGACTATGGAAAATTACTACCATTTATGGCTACTATAATATCAATAAATATAAGTTCGCATGTATATCAAACTATTTGTAAACTTTGTTCGTAGCTAAAAGTTGTTTTGGGGCCATTTTATTTCTTATGATTTGGTTACATATTTGATTACTGAACGGTGAAGGAAAACATCGTGAGGAAACCTGCATGCCCTAAAAAGCGTGTACGGCTATAGGGCTCACCACCCATCACTTTGGGACGTGATAATCGTCAGTGAAACGTGGGTGTGCCGAGTGTGGACTGTGACTTGCCTTTCACAGTTCACACCCTGAACACCTCTGACACCCCCTCGGGGATTCATGTCGTGACGATATATTTATTGCTTACAAAATATAACAAATCCGTAGAATAGATCCTATAGAGTTACGCGATAGAAAGAAAGGCGTCTCGTAGGTGAATAAAACTTTAGCCAAGCAGCGCTGCGCGAGCTGAATTACACTTTATTGCCACGAAGCGAGAGTAGCTTTTTGTTCATGTGTCTTTGAAGAGTGGATCTTCTGTTGTACTATTATTTCTTCTGTGCCACGGGGTGGATCCCAGGTTGAAGGGTAGTCACACAACATAATTTTCTAATACAAGAAAACTGACTAGGGCAGTGTCATTATTTTGGGGTCTCATTAAATAACCAGAGCTTATTCGAAAATCGCCTCTAAGTCTATAATGTTTTGGTCGACGTTCTTGGATAGCAAGCACAATCGTTCAGTCCAGCTATATGTTAAAAAAGTATTTGTTAAGTCAAGACTTAGTACGAATGTAAATTCCATTATTTGTTAATTGAGCAAGTACGAATGTTATTCAGAGGTCTTAGGTTGAATCCGTTCAAAGCAACCATGTAGCTGAATTGGATGGGCAATAAAAATATATTTTCTAGACTTCTATAATGTATTATGCGTTCTATAATCATATTCGGGGATTATGAAATCGTGCGTTACTATAATATTATAATAGTATAAATTATCCTAGAAATAATTATATTAATATTATAAATAAATCTATAAAAATATAGTACTTTTTCATTTACCTCTGATCAGCATGGTTACGCGCCAAAGATCTTTTATACATTATAGATCAATAAAATGTGATTTATTTATGTACTTTTTTGTATTCCTGTATTATTTTTAAAAATATGTACATACAGTTTTTCAAATATAATCTTGTACGTCTACATCTTAATTTGTAATAAAACAATCAAAAGATCGGAAATATACTATAATATATAATGTAATAAAATATAAATGATTAAGTGACGGTATATTTGATTCTACCAATTATTAGTAGAATCAAATATACCGTCACTTAATAATAACTCATGTATTGGAGCGTTACATTACAGAGTACCCAGATTTTAATAAAAATGGAATAACTCTGTAAGGAGTTGAAGTATTAACATCTAATTTCACAAGGTGCTTTGAATTGATAAAAGGCACAAACCACTATAATTGGTAAGTTTCCAGGTATTCTCATTGAAGCGCAAGGGCCGATATAAGGGTTTTTGAAAAAAAATTATAACTGACCAACGGCGTCGATTAGAGAAAATATAAGTTTGCACAAATTAGGAACTAATTAAGACGCACCTTAGTAAAAAAAATCGTAGTTGTATGTCATACCATTTAAGAGATACAGCAATTGGCTAAACGTTATCCCAGCGGCATCTTGAATAACTCTGAAACCTCTGGACGCACTAATTTTCTTTTTTGGGCACAATCAGGCACTAATTATATCTACCTAAGTAGTTTTTATTTCCGTTCAACTATAGGAAAAAAAACATGCCGCTGGGGTAACGTTACTCCAGTCCAGCGGAATCTGTTTTTCGTGAATATCTTTGTATCGGCTGGAAGCACTATTTTTTCATTTCGGTCACAATTACACGAGACGACGACGCTCTAATATCTGTCAACCTGAAATCCTGAAAAGCGCCAACATGCCGCTGGCGTAACGCACACAGTTCCTTTAGCAGTACCTAAAGTAAAGGCTTGACCATGTGTCGATGAAGTTGACTCACTAAGAGTTGGAAATTAAACAACACGTCGTTGTTCGTTCAATCAGTTCCAGACGTTGGTTTAATATTCATTCCGCAACAGA
This sequence comes from Ypsolopha scabrella, assembly GCA_910592155.1. Lineage (NCBI taxonomy): Eukaryota > Metazoa > Arthropoda > Insecta > Lepidoptera > Ypsolophidae > Ypsolopha > Ypsolopha scabrella. The sequence goes on from OU342980.1 coordinate 17,116,414, forward strand.
GTGCTGTAGAAATCACAGAACTTTAATGCCGGTTTCGCAAATTCAAAACGGGCGTCAATCAGCAAAATCTTTGTTGGGTGTCGCAAAGAACAAGAACGAAGTTAGTTGCACGTTTGATTTTGTATGTAACCGATTAGAACATTTTCCGAGCAGTATCCGACATTGTTAGTACTGAGATAGCTGATTGTAGTCAATATTTATTGACTGTCGCCGCCGCCGGTTGGTTGAGCAAGCGGCCCGTCGCGGCCGTTTATTACTGCCGTAACTACGAAATGGCTGGAACGGTTGCTCCGCCTTAAGCCTTCGGCCTTACGCAGGCGCCGCGCGGGCAGATCTGTGGGAGGCCACGTTGCATATGGGCTTCACATACATCGACTAGAGACTAACTCCTTTCGCAGGAGTTAGAATGTTCGACACACCTTGCGCAGATGGCCGTTGTATACCTACCTATGAACACTTTTAAAAGCACCACCTTGCATGAAGCTTCCTGAAAACCTGTAAAAAGAGCTTAGTTCTATAAAAACCTGGAAAGAGCTTAATTCTATGATTGTATGTTTGCTTACCAAGAACTAGGTGTTTAGTATCTATACGATACCGTAGGATGCCCTTTAACATCATTGTCAAATAGAGATGAGTGATTAAAAACCTCACAAAAGCGCGGTATCTAAGGTTACTAAATCTTCAGTCGATCACTTATTCTCAATCGATTTGCACAATCAAGTTTGATCGACAGAAAATGAAATGAAGTGAGAATGTGTACGAGTAATTGCTAGGGTACTTTCTGTCCGACGTAAGGTGGAAATGACTACCATGACGGCAGAAGATTGGAACATACATGTGAAAACGATGAGCAAGGCAACCAATATTTTCTAACGATCTGAGTAACAGTCTTGAGGCTTACGATGCCCTAAGTCATAAATGTTTCAGAAACTTTACTCCTTGCGCAGGAAATATCATTATGCTGACGGATGAATTGGACTACGACTCCATTTACAATATCTAATTTTTGAGGGTAGATAGGTGAACAAAAAGAAAAAGTGATCTTAGTAATTTTTTTTGTGAACTTGTGAATTTGTGATTGAACTGTTTGTTGCGAACTGGCCAGACAAACAACTACAAAAATGAGCGGATGTCACCGGGATATACTTGAAGTTTTGTATGACAAACCTGTATCTGTTGGAGGACTCCTAGTGTACCCTTTACTTGTAGATATACGAAATATCTTTAAGTGGTAGAGCTGATGCCGGGCTCGACTGTGGAGGTACCACCATCTTACTCGCAAATCCTTTTGAAGTTATTCACTGGAGAGTAAGAGAATACTAGGCGTCCCACCATTGCCTGGGACCGATGGATGGCGGTATATCCATCCCCAATTGCCGGGCCTTATATTAAATAGACTGGTGACGGGCAGCGGCGTCACTGGTGCAAGGGTTTCGGCACCGCGCTCACCAACCCGCCTGCCCAGCGTGTGTGAGTATGGGCATTTCTTTCAGGAGGACTGCCAAGAGTGGCGAAATCCTGGAAAGGCCTATGTCCAGCAGTGGACGAAACAGGCTGATGGATGGATGGATGGATACGAAATATAAAGGTTGTGAAGCTTTTAAAATAGTCTCATGTTGGACGATAACATGGTTATCAGATCATATTGTTGCATAATATTATGATCAAGGGTTTAAATTATTCTGAATTTACGGTAACCCGAATTGAAAAAATTGAAAAATAATTAGGCATTTTCATTAATATCTTGCCTGAGGCATTCAATATACACTACTGTGAAGTATGTATGTGTACCCGCATAGTAGGTAGTATTGTATATTTACATACAAGTGCACCAACAAACCTCCAAACCATACCTATTGTTTGAATTGCTAAGCAATCCGCTCTAGACACTGATTTATACACCCACCGTTGTCACTCGACGAACACGACCGCGTATGCCACCAGCTTCAACTACAAGCCTTGCTCAGACGGATTCAGAATTGTAGCGCTATTGAGTAACCCCGCATTACTATCGCCACGCTGCGCGCGGACGACATGCCGTGTATACATGATGTGCATTGTCTTATGTTAATGCGCCAGGAGAAATGAAAAACGACGCCACGCACGAGGAGTTACACGGTACGACATGACATGGGTGTGCATGGTGACACGTCAGTACGCTAGAAGTTGATGCGCTAATAGTATATGACAACCAGAATGTGCGCGTCGTGTCATATGTTGTCACATGAAATTGCCTGATCACTAGTTTACGAGGAGTGGGCAACTGCCATGCTACGCGCAGGCGTCATTTAATGTGACAGTGTGTGGTTTTATCTTGTGTCCTTACATATATCTTGGTACGTTAGGACCTTTGGACGTAAAAGTAATGTACTTCCACGCTGCGCGCGGATGGATTGCGTGGTTGTACGCCGGTACGACAGGATGGCTTCTTGTCACGCTGTACGGTAAGGTGTGAAGTGGAGTACAAGGCCAGCGCTGCAAGTTTAGGTAGCCGCCAAGCAACATACTGGTATCGCACGGATATATCTATCTTCACCCACATCTAGCAGTTTACACTTCAACGTATTTGGTAGCTCACTGCCTGCACATTTGTATGATATCACCTTGATTCGTGGTTACGTAGGATCATCTAACTTAGTAAAGGTCAAACTCTGAAAAAGCATGTTTAATATGTTGCACAACCGCCCGCACTTCCAAGCCAATTGGTGAATACGATTTTAATATTTATGACAGAGGAATAAAATAAGGACGTTTTAAAAGTTGCCTTGCATTCGACTGTACAAGGAAACAAAAACAAAACCACTCAGTCATACCATGGATGACTGTAAATTTGTCTATGGTCATACAGACGGCCACGTTGGAGTGATTTGTTTTAATTTAACACACTAAACAGCCACGTTACGAAACCCTCACGTTTGCGCGATTTTGGTATAATTGGTTGCGAATGGTCTATAATTCAAAACAGCCATGGGACGTAATCCTCTATCTACGTGGGAGAGGTTATAATATCGATTCACTCGAATAAATTATCAAAATGGGATACTGAAAGTACCCTTCAAAATAAAAAATTAACTGACCTAAACCAGCTAACTACCCTCAAAATTTATCAATCTTGGCACCATTGCAAGTTTCATGTAAAATCATGCGATGTTTCACTATTTAGCCCTGGGATAGATAGTTTTATAACTCTTATCAAAAAAATACTGGTTCAACCAGAACTTCTACTTTGCTCATATTTATGGAAAAAATTATACTAGTGATCATTTAATGATAAAAATGATAGTATAATTATAAGATAAATTAGATTGTAAAATAGCTCTGGACATTGTTTTCCATTTAAAGGGCCATGGAAATATTAAATTCCCATACTTAACTATGAAATAATGAGAACTTACCAATTTTGGCACCTTACGACAGAATCCGTTTACTTATCGTGAGATTGCGACGAGCTCTTGCCTTCTCTCGCTGATTCGTCAAAGATCCCGCGCTGGAAACTGCTGGGCGACTCCCTTGTCAGCGAAACACCACGTGGTGGGGCATTTACGCGAAATATTCACTTATCGCGTTAAATTATTCATAAAATAACGTTAATTTTTGGGAAAATATAACGGTAAAGATTCGAAATTTATTAAAAATATTAATTCTAAAGATAAATGTTGAAAAATAACGAATTTCAAGTGAAATTCTGTAGACACATCTACATCGAACGGAAACAGAAACGCCAATGAAGAAGCAAATAAAAGCGCGCGCATCTACCAATGGCGGCTACCTCGCTTTTTGTCGTCTGTCGTCACACATCCTTTAACCTGGATTAAAACGAGCCGTATTGGTGGGGTTCTACGTCACATCCGAATGTAAACAGGAAGTCTCTCTAAATTATAGTAGGTCTGGAACGGGGTACTAGCATAATATAAATCTTCTCTATACATATAAAATACAGCGTCTGTCTGTCTGTCTGTCTGTCTGTTCGTTCGCTTATAACTTTAGAACCACTCAATGGATTTTGATGCAGATTTCATTGAAAGATAAAGCATTTCTTCGGGAAGGTTTAAAGCTATGTATCATCACGCTAAGACAAAAGGGAGCACCGCAATGAGAATTATAGTGAGACAAATGGAAGGGTCGCCGCCGTAGCATAGTCGATCGTCGCGGGTTCAAACCCCGACTGGTAAAATTTGTTTTTATTTTTTATTACTTTATTTTATTTTCAAAAAAATATTTCCTTTTGTAAAAAAACATATTAAAGCTGAAATTATATTTTTTGACTGAGCAAAGACCAATAACTAAGATATTTTTATTTCCAAGTCATTAGAAAACGCCATCTCTGGGAAGCTATCCTGGATGACGGCTCAGTAAGCTGGCGTTGAAATTGTTTTTATTTTAATACACTAGATGGCGCTGCATGTTTCAAAATATCAAATTTGACGCAGTCTGGTTCCACTGAACTCACGTTAAAGTTTGTCTACACTATTAATAAAGAAGAAAGATTTGTTTGTTTGCATATAATGGGTAATATCTCTGAATTGACTATAAAAAATCTTTATGCACTCAATAAGATTTTTAGTTAATCATGTGGTATGTACGCCTTGCGTAGTCGTACGTATGTAGTCTCATCGTCGGGGTTTCAATCATTCACTGGTAAATGTTTTTTTAGGAGACCTCTCAAGTTTAAGTTTATTTGATCGGTATTGATGAGTATTTTTTTAGAACATGGTGACCAGGATCTAATGACGGGACTGGGAGGTGGGTACGGGATCTCCTCAACGGATAACAGCAGACCCTTTGAGTTAGGAGTTATTTTATTGGTCTTTATTAGCACTTTGGTAAAACATTGTGACCAGGGTCTGATGATGAGACTGGAAGATAGGTACGGGATCTCCTCAACGGACAACAGCAGACTCTTCGAGTTTAGACTTATTTGATTGGTATTTATTAGCACAAATTGTTTATTTGTAAAATAGATACATAAACTTTGGTAAAACATGGTGACCAGGGTCTGATGATGGGACTGGAAGGTGGGTACGGGATCTCCTCAACGGAAAAAACAGACCCTTCGAGTTTGGGCTTATTTGATTTGTCTTTATTAGCACTTTGGTAAAACATGCTGACCAGGGTCTGCTGATGGGACTGGAAGGTGGGTACGGGATCTCCTCAACGGAAAATAACAGACCCTTCGAGTTTGGGCTTATTTGATTGGTCTTTATTAGCACTTTGGTAAAATATGGTGACCAGGGTCTGCTGATGGGACTGGAAGGTGGGTACGGGATCTCCTCAACGGAAAACAACAGACCCTTCGAGTTTGGGCTTATTTGATTGGTCTTTATTAGCACTTTGGTAAAATATGGTGACCAGGGTCTGCTGATGGGACTGGAAGGTGGGTACGGGATCTCCTGAACGGAAAACAACAGACCCTTCGAGTTTGGGCTTATTTGATTGGTCTTTATTAGCACTTTGGTAAAACATGGTGACCAGGGTCTGCTGATGGGACTGGAAGGTGGGTACGGGATCTCCTCAACGGAAAACAACAGACCCTTCGAGTTTGGGCTTATTTGATTGGTCTTTATTAGCACTTTGGTAAAACATGGTGACCAGGGTCTGCTCATGGCACTGGAAGGTGGGTATGGGATCTCCTCGACGGACAACAGCAGACCCTTCGAGTTTGGGCTTATTTGATTGGTATTTATTAGCACTTTGTTAAAACATGGTGACCTTTGCATATTGTCGTTCAAAAATCATATTCTTTTGTTTTCCTTATTTCCACGAAAATCTCTTCGACGCGGGCGGGGCCGCGGGTAAACGCTAGTTCTAAAATAAATGTTGAAAAATAACGGAAACAGAAATGCCAATGAAGAAGCAATAAAACCGCGCGCTTCTTACCAATGGCGGCTACCGCTCTTTTGTAGTCTGACGTCACATTCTGGAGTAAAACGAGCCGTAAAGATGGGGCATCGAAATGTAAACAGGAAGTCTCTCTCAATTATAGTAGGTCTGGAACGGGGTATTAGCATAATATTTAAACCGTAATAGTTAGGTAATGAAATGAAATGTATGGAAATTTAATGTAGCGCAGATCCGCCTGAAAATTTAAATACAACGTCGTCACCATGTCTAGTTTTGAACCCTGAAATGAGTACACCGTTCCGTTACAAGTAGTATATCTTGCACTGCACTCTACAGAGATAAAAAGATAAATATATAGCTAAAGAGATAAAAGGGTTTAGCAGGCTAAGCGAAGAGCAATGGCCGCTTCAAGCAATTGCTAGGATTTTTAGTGCTTCTATACTGACGACATTCTGCTGGCGTAATGCACACGATAACCCATTCAAAAACTTTGTTAAGGAATATGGAATAAATAAAACTCACCAAGTATACATAGCCAATTATTCCAAGTTAAATTTTAGCTCTTGAATCTTTCCGCATTTTCAGTGGTAAGGACCTAACAAAATTTATTTTTCAAAACTGAAGAACGTTGTACAATCGTGCAGTAATCAATCACATCACTATAAACCTCTATAGAACTCTGCACCCAATTTGATCCCAATTCTTTTTTGACGAAGCCAACAATCCTGCACTGCCTTTGTATTGAACTCAGTCCCTTTATGTTTTCGGTGGGATTCAATTGACTGAAACGAACGTATTATTTACTTCAATTACTTTATTTAGATAATTTCATTTTAAAACCAGTATTCAATGCAGTAACATTTCATCACATCATACTTTACACGTACATAGACAATATTTGCGGTTACAGACACATAACTAGATATATAAGGTTTACACAGATGATTTTGGATTAAATGGAGTTACATATATCATGAGGAATACAACGATTTTTAAGAGATACATTTTCGCTAATTATATTAAAAGTTACAATAAAACAAACCAGTCAAAAAAGGGAAATAATAAAAATGTCTATTCACCTAACAGATATGTATTGAATGTATCTATCATAAAGCAACAATTTTATAACTCACATGTAACAAATAAACCATAGAATAACAGTCTGATCACACAAATATTACAAATTAAATAATATATATATGAAAATCTAGTTATTTACAGAAGTTAGCTAACTAAATAACAACGAACCTAATATTATTTTGCATCAAGATCTGTCTGAAACAGGCCGATATAGACGCAGCGCAATTATTTTAACTCATCGATAAAAATATTCGCTAAATTACCTCCTACTTTAATACTCATAAATTAAGAAATGTCAAATCCTAAAATCCATTACACGAATTTATTTTCTTATAAAATAAGTGCTATCCAGAAAAAACACCGCTCATCCATTTTTACCCTAAAGTCGTCTAACAAGGTTCTAGTTGCCGAGCGCATGTTTCATAGATAGTACCTATTGTCAACAATATCAATGCGTATACAAATACATTGTCGTTAAGATGGGCTATGTCCAGACTTTCGTTTTATGGCTAGCATCCAAAAAGTACCTTCTCTTGTATTATATCTTAACAAACAATTCAAAAAGCTACGAGGTAGTAAATGACCATTTTGTTATACTGGTACAAATCAAAAACATCAAGAAACTGCAAAAAGTTATTGTTATTAATTTATTATACGTGGTTCATATTTAATTCATGTAGCACATTGGTGCCTGCATTAAAAATATAACAATGGAATCAAATATTTCGTTAATTTTTGTATTTTTTTAGTAACTGTGTTTTAAATATAATAATTTAAGGCCAATACTGGTAAAGTAAAAAATATATTTATTTACATTGTTTTTATTCTTGAGTTAAAAACGAAAAAAAAGGAATCGTTGTTTTGATCCTTGAGTAAACTGACGAGCGGTCAAGTTTAAAGGTAGCTTTGAATGCCAGCAAAATTCTTTTGGAATGCTTTCTTTCGTTCTTAAATATTTTTTTGGACACAGCCATCTTTAAACATGTTTTTCTTGTTAAACAATCAATTGATTATTCATGTTGTGTAGTAAAAAGTGAATTTACAAAGTGAATTTATTATAAAACTGCCTACCTTCGCAAAGCTTATATTAAAATGTAAAATTGTAAAGCTTAGCCTCTTCTAATTTCGTTACACTGATTATTGATCGATTGAGCAGTCTACATTATTATGAGCGATATTATATCTTTATTCAGGTTCGTTATACAACAATAATTTAATGAGAATCATTAGATAAATTATGTGTATGAGAGTCGATCCGGTATGTAAGACAGATATGCAAAGCTGTTTCATTAGTTTTAAGCAAAATAACAGTTGCACAATACACGTGATGAATTAATGTATAAGTTGGATAAAGAGTGCTAAAATTGACTCAGACCACATACTGAATATTCCTAAAGACAAGGCCATAGATATTTCAAAAACATTTGAAAATGTTTACGAAATGAGCTTAGTATTTATTTGGTTTTGGGCGAGGGTTCAATGTGATCGAACACAGAACACCTGATGTGGTCTCAGCAAATGTCACCCGTTTTATACTCGCCAGTAATGAAACACACACTTCGCACGAAATAAAAGAGCGTTCGAAAATCAAACCACAGACAACCACGAAAAACGTTCTTCAATTGTTTCCCCTTTCTCTGCAACCGATTTTAGCCTTTAATCTCACAAGAGCACACTCGTATGTCAAAGTGACGTTTAACTTTTTAATTGGTGTCGACGACGACGGTTGGCGATGCGTTCCGTTGTCGCGAACAGAAGACAGCGCACAGTGCCGCGGGGAGCGCTGCGCCGATTAGCCCCGCGGCGCTTCCCCCCTGTTATGCGAAGGACTCCTTGGTGGGACTTAATGGCTTGGAGTTAGAGTTCACACTCGCGCGGCTCTGTCTGCCTTCCGGGGTTTGAGATCTGGAAATAAAGTAGGTGGTAAGTTTTGAGGTATAGTTCTTGCAATCCACGACGACTAAACTTGTCTTTGCAGTAAGTCGGGTGTATGTAGGTTGCGTTAGTGTGCGTGCCTACCGGAGGGTGTACAGTCGGCGCGCGAGTTGAATGCAGACACGAGGAACACACACAGCCGTTCTCTCTACGCACACAGCAGTACACTGCAGGCGTGCGAGGGAGGTATGCGAACCGCATTCAACTCGCACACAGACTTCACTTTCTATGTATAACACACAGTTGTGTTACCGTGGATTGAAAGAACTATAGGTGCTTTTATAATACGAACAATAACGTCATCTGGTAGCCAGCTTATTCAGCACCGTCTAAAAAAAGATTTTGGTTCTTAGTTCAGATTCCACATTATGTACTTAATATTTGTTGTACGTCTGATGACAGCCCTACTGAAAGGGTGCTGGACTTTTGAGTCGCATGGCTGGACGCGCTGCTCTCAAGTCAAACTTAAGAACCCATGACCAGATCGTCTTGCGTATATTTCAGGGGGAGTATCTTACTTGTGTGAGTGGTCGTTGACGCTGTTCCGCGACGGCACGGAGGGACTCAGTTTGTGGTTCGCGAGGAATGTGCCGATCGACTCGTCCGAGCTGTAGCTGTCGTTTTCACTGCAACAGGAAACATTATTCATATTTATTATAGAAATTAATAAGATTAAATCAGAATACGTTGACGAAAATATATACGGTATTTCAACTCTACCCTTATCGCAAATGATACTTTGAATGACTATCAAGTTTGTTTTATAATAGAGAATATACATGTCGTTTAAATAAGTAATATATTGCGTTTTTTGTATTCTTATTTACTTAGTAGAATTTAATGATTACCATGGGAAACTATTTTATTTTATAATTATTTCCATTTAAAAAATACAACATTTTGATGAATGAAACGCAAATGCAAAACGCGTCACCATTGGCTACTGCCTTTTGTGACAAAGTGAGTACATTTCATCATAAAATATCAAGTCCAAAATTAATAAATGTAAAATAACACCCTGAAATTTTTTGTAATAGGTTGTTTTAATCAAAAATACTTAATAAAAAAATTAAAAAATGATGCGTGCTAAAATGGCAGCCGTTTGAATTGTAGAAGATTATTATGAAACTTATTTTGATTTTATAACTATGAAATATGGATAATTTAGTTGTAAATTCTTATTCATAGCCCTCATTTGATCATATTATTAACGATTTGTGCATTAAAAAATTTACATGCATATTCTTTATTCAGGCCCATTTATATGACATACTATACACTACTACCAAAAGCAACGCATTTGACGTTCAAGAAACAGAAGATTTGGGGCCTGTTTCAACACTTACTGATAAGTGATATCCAGAAAATGAGTTTCTAAATAGAATGGAACATGTTTTGCATGTGTCATGTGACACATAAACTATCAAGCAAGTAGTGAAACAGGCCCTTACTTTAAATCTGTCAATGGTTAAAATATGATTTGATTCCACACTGTTGTTCCAAATCAGGCGATTGAATTTTCTATTTTAAGAACCGAAAATTCTTACAATATAAAAAGGGTTACTGCATGAAGCAATGGTTAAAGAGTACATTGGTGCGGGGTTTTTACACTGCACTCACCAACCCGCCCGCCCAGCATATCTTCCAAAAGGACCACCAAGAGTGGCGAAATCTTGGAAAGGACTGATGGATGGAGAGAGTAACTTAGTTAAGAGTAAACGCTGACCTGTCAGTATCCCTGGAATCCCCGGGACTGCTGAGGTCTCCAGCTATGGCCTCCTGCAGCAGCGTCGCCCTCCTGGCCGCGAGCCTAGCCTCGTCACGAGCGGAGGCCGCCTCGCTGGCCGCCGCCGCCGCCGCAGCCTCCGCCGTGGTCTTGGCGCGCATGGCTTCGCTTAGTTTAGCGTTCAAGTTTGAGGTCTCTTCTTTGAATTCTCTGTAAAGATTGTGAAAAAAAAACATTATACCCATTAGAATGTCAAAAAACGGTAAAAACGGCGGCAGTAGAACGCTGGCCTCTCAATCTTGAGACCCAGGTTCGATGTCCGATCGGGCATGGATTAATGAGTTTTTCGGAATTCATGTCCATACTATTTGTGTTCGTACCAAATACTTACCACTTGCTAAACGGTGAAGAAAAACATCGTGAGGAAAGAGTTGTCTGGTCAGTTTCCTGACCTCGTATGCGGTGTGTTGCTCTCTCAGTCTCGCAGCGCCGAGCTCGTCCGCCAGTTGTTCGTGCACCTCACGAGGCGAAATAGACACAAGCAGTATAAACATAAGGCTGAAACTCACCTGAGCTGTCTGGTCAGTTTCCTGACCTCGTATGCGGTGTGTTGCTCTCTCAGTCTCGCAGCGCCGAGCTCGTCCGCCAGTTGTTCGTGCACCTCACGAGGCGAAATAGACACAAGCAATATAGACATAAGGCTGAAACTCACCTGAGTTGTCTGGTCAGTTTCCTGACCTCGTATGCGGTGTGTTGCTCTCTCAGTCTCGCAGCGCCGAGCTCGTCCGCCAGTTGTTCGTGCACCTCACGAGGCGAAATAGACACAAGCAGTATAGACATAAGGCTGAAACTCACCTGAGTTGTCTGGTCAGTTTCCTGACCTCGTATGCGGTGTGTTGCTCTCTCAGTCTCGCAGCGCCGAGCTCGTCCGCCAGTTGTTCGTGCACCTCACGAGGCGAAATAGACACAAGCAGTATAAACATAAGGCTGAAACTCACCTGAGCTGTCTGGTCAGTTTCCTGACCTCGTATGCGGTGTGTTGCTCTCTCAGTCTCGCAGCGCCGAGCTCGTCCGCCAGTTGTTCGTGCACCTCACGAGGCGAAATAGACACAAGCAGTATAGACATAAGGCTGAAACTCACCTGAGTTGTCTGGTCAGTTTCCTGACCTCGTCTGCGGTGTGTTGCTCTCTCTGTCTCGCAGCGCCGAGCTCGCCCGCCAGTTGTTCATGCGCTTCACGAAGCCTCGACAGTTGCCCCTCGAGGCGTGCGCGCGATGTCGCTTCCAGTTCTAGACTGGATTCTAGCTCCTGTAAAATAAGGCAACATACATTTATTAGTAGACTAATAAATAATCAGGCGTAAACTTAATGGTGATGAATAAAACCTTGAGATTAAAAATGTGTCTGAATAACTTGGATATAATTAGATCACGCTTTAAAAAAAAGACATCGCAATTTGCGCATTCGTGTTCATTAAAACTCTATTTTAATTCTTTATAGAACGTGAAATTTAAGTCCTTTTGTTAACGAGAACTGGTGATAGTACTCGTCCATATGAACAACTTTTACTATGGACCCAACACTGAAATCGTGAAAAAAAATGTCATAACTTTTCTATGGAACAGCTGATATTTTTCACGATTTCAGGGTTGGCTCCATAGTAAAAGTTGTTCATATGGACGAGTACTATCACCAATTTTCGTAAACAAAATTACTTAAATTTCATGTCATTTAGACAACACTTTCTTGAGTTGCAGAATTTTGAGTAATTATAATTACTTCACTAACTATTCATTTTATGAGTATAACATTTATTTATGTAAACAGTTTATGTATATTATCATAAACTATAACTTTTCTTTAAATATTTGTTCAGATGTAGACTAATTATTTCAACTATTTAAGTATTAAATATTTTTAAATATTATGGCACTACCCTCAACAATTTCCCCGTTACCAAGGGTTAGCTGGTAGATAATACTAATTAATATTAAGCTCGCCTATGTACACAGATTGCTTTTTTGAGCCATAAATAATTTTATTTATTATTATATTCTTTAAAACACACTCATAACATGTAAACGAACGAATTATATTTCTACTAAACAACTTGAATTTATATTCTTATTCTTAAAATAAAATAAAAATACATGAAAATAGACTGAAGATATATTTCAGGCTCCACTTAGCCCGTAGTCAGTTGAGAAGAATCAAACGACAAGTTTTTTTGACTAAACACTACGAACAATCGAACAAACCTTATTCCTCAACTCAAGCCGCCTTTCGGCTTCGGCCTGTCCGGTCATGTGTCCGGCCTCGGCGTGCGCGAGCCTGGCGCTGAGCTCGGCCAGCTTGTCCCGCAGCTGCCTGGCCTCCTCGGCCGCGGCGTCCGCTCGCGAGGCTGCCTCGCGCGCCTCCCCTTGCGCCGCGCACAGCGAGCTCGTGCTGGCGCGGTACTTCTTTAGCAGCTGTTGACGGGAAATTCATATTACAATTAAGGAAAAGATGGAAATTTATAAAAAGTATCCTTATAATGAGTAGAAGAGCTTTTTGTTTACAGTACTACTACAGTTTGAAAATCCACACAGTTGTCCAACGAAGGCGATCAGACCGAGCGGTTGTGCGGGGCTTGCAGGGCGAGACTCCAAAGTGTTTGTTCGAAAATTGTATGTAGCTCCCGCGTCTCACCTCGCACAACCACTCCATCCGACTTCTTAACGCTTTCGTTGGACAACTGTACGGATTTTTAAACTGTGGTACTACTATAGTAGAGTACTACTGATATACATCCTGTTGAGTTACAAAAATTCAATGAACAGGTTTGAGGACCTCGGTGGCACAGTCATTAGCGCACTTGCCGTGAAAGCAAGAGGTCGCAGGTATTTATTTAAAAAATACTCTCTCACTTGAAATTTATTTCAATTGATCTTATCCAATTTGTAATACACTCTAAATCATTTTTAGGGGTATTATATTTCAAAACTGAGTTACTCAATACAGTGGTTATTTCTTACTAATATTTTAACAAAAGAAGACGATTACATTATTTTAAATTATGTAGTAAAAAATAATATTTCTCTGTAACCAGCCTTAGAGGATATGCGATACTGTACAAATAAAACAGAATGTTATCTCTACAGCAATAAGGTCGCAAATAAGATTATGTTTTTATTGCGAAATCCATCGCTTTGGAGTACTCTAAATATAAAATTTAAGTCGCAATTACCTCAGCGGCCTCCTCCTCGGCGTCATCGAGTTGTGCCCGTGCAGCAGCCGCATCCCGTGTAGCGGTGACAGCTCTTTCCGCAGCGTCGTTGCGAGCCCGCGTCGACTCTTCTAGCGCTGCCATCGATTCAGCCGCGTCCGCTTCAGCCGCTTGCTTTGCTTTAATGGCCGCGCGCAGTGACAGTTCTAGGTCTTCCACCTTAAACGTTTATTTTATTTACTTTTATTTCGTAATAAATATGATTAAGAATGCATTATATCTGCTACAGATATAATGTGCATAGAAATCTATAGGTAGGGGTTACCAGCCGACAGGAAATTTTCCTGAGATGTCAGGAATTTTGGCCCTCTCTCAGGAAATCAGGGAAAAATTGGATTTGTCAGGAATGTTTAAAAGAGAATTAATAAATGCTTTAAAAAATCGTGGTTCCTCCGCAATAGTATAAAACTTTAACGAAAATGTCAGGAAATGTAACTCACGTTACTGGATCTGTTAAATTTATAGGCAACCGACCGGGTGTGTACTATCTGTCATGGATTGTATAGAAAGTGTAAGGAAATGCTTCCTACACAATCCACCTTTGCCGAAGAGTGGCGAAGATTCCTATGTGCATTATTAAAATGGTAGGTACTGCTGTATCAGAAGTTGAAACTCCTTTTACCCTGTGTAAGTTTACCTTGGCGGGGGAAACGTTGCCGAACAAAATGACAGCTGCTCGACCCCTCTCCCCCTCCCCTCTCAGCTACAGCTACTAATAGCGGATACCTAAGGCGCGGTGTAGCGCTTGCGGTCAAGGTTGCCTTCTATTAGGTCACCCTAATGCCCTGAACAGTGGTTTTCATCATCGTTAAGCAATATACAAATACTAAGCACATAAGTTTATTATAATCGAAGTTCGTTTATTAGAACCGATTATATTCTAATCGAAGAATCGGTAGGACTCCAAACTCAAGGGACAGGTGGAACTTTGTGAAGTCATGTGCTCTGTATTTGTAACACTGTTCAGGGCATGAGGGATAGTCGTAGATCAGGGGTGGGCAGACTTACACCATCGGCGATCTACCACAGTAAAATTGTACGACAAGCGATCGACTCGCAAGCAGAAAAAAAGCAATTACAAAGGCCTTTATTGTAGGTATCTAGCTACGTACATATTACTTACACGTAGATGAATGGCACTCCGTGTTTTCCGCTAATTCCTCGTAGGATGGAACGTATTTACTAAGTGCCAAACGTAAGCACGAAAACAGAGGTTCGTCAGTAAGCCGATTGCGGTATTTTTGACTTAATTATTTTCATATCAGGAAAAGCAGATTCGGACAAATACATTGATCCAAACAAAGCAGTCAAATGCTGGGCGATTTGCTTTTTAGATTTGGGTATTTTTCTTGGCTTAAAAGAGACCAAAATTTGGTATCTATTGCTCTTGCTCTGGCTATGAGGTTTAATTATCTGCATCGTCTCGTTTTCAAGAGAAGGCAAGTCCATGTCAAAGGTATTCGATATTTCAGAAGCAGTTATTTCAACATTCTCACAAGAAAATTGATAATCATAAGTATACCAATGTTCGTCAATTTTCGTAAGTCGGAAAAACGTTTTTCAAACTCACAGAGAATATTTAGTCTTAGTCTATTTTAAATTGTTTTCCTGATGAGTATTCTTTTTGTAGTACAATTCCGTTATTATTGGGCCGGCCGGGCAGGGCTTTGTAAACAATTAGATATATTTTTGTACAGCTTGGCAAAAAAAGAGTTTTACGCGGTGACAGATGAAACTAAATATTTTGGTCGTAGTATACAGTTTTCCTCGTAGTGTGTGGTATGGCTAAATATGTGGTTATAGCGCCCTCATTTTTTCCAAACTCTTTTTTGCCAAGCTGTAAGTATGAACGCGATCGACCCTAAAACAGCTCACGATCAACCGGTCGATCGCGATCGACTGTTTGCCCACCCCTGTCGTAGATCATTCGATATATGGATTTCTGTTACCAATTCGTATGACGCCACTACTCCTTCAGTCCACATCTTCTGTCTTGGTATTCCCTATTCTCTTCTCCCTCTTATTATCTTTACAAGTATGAAATGCAAATGAAATTCAATGAACCGAACAAATGTATAGTGGAGACTCGGTTAGTGATCAGAAACAAGGTTCAATTACGCTTTTGGTGAAATTCGATAAATATACTATATTTTTTTTGCTTCCTTACTGACTGGGCTAGGAATTGTACTTTAACTAGTCCAACCAGTAAAATATATTTTTCGAATTTGGCCAAAAGGATTACTGAACCTAGTCCTTGATCACTAACCGAGCTCAGTACGAATTTGGTCGGTTGATTGAATTTCACCCTAATGTAAGTTCACTTTTAACTTGAGAACGAATGAACGGCTTTAAATACCGATTGCACTGTTACCTAGCATGTTCCAAGAAAGGTTTTAAGATATGCAGTAACAGTTTTGATGAAACGAGTCGGCTGAGGAAAAGATTGATTTTTGTAGGGTTTATTTTGTGTCTTTTCCCCCTTACCGAGGATAAAATGAGATGTGAAATACCTGGTTCTTCAACTGGCGTATCTGTTGCTTCCCCCCGCCTTCCTTCTCTTTCTGTTCTAGCATCGCCTGAGCGTCGCGGAGCAACGCGCGGTAACGCTTCAGGTCCCTGCAAAGATTAACGGAAATCATCTCAATGTATGAAGATTACAGACGCATCTGTAGATAATATCTCATCTCATCCTACGTGACATATCGTCCTACTAGTATAAAAAATGTAAAGTTTGTTTGTTTATAAGCTTTGCTGGACTGCGAATTTGAAATCAAATATCGCTATTTGTAACTTTATACCTGAGCTAACAGATAGGCTCCTTCTTATCGCAGTAATCATCAAGTTATGTTATGAGTTTATGACAAAACAATAAACCATGGACAGCGAGACATATAATAATTTGAATGCAATATATCAAAAATACGGTGAGGCTTAACATGCGAGACAAACTCTTTACACGCCTAAGCAAACAATACAAATATTGGCAAGGCCATAAATAAATTCTAATTAGTAAAGCCGAAGGCTGAGCCATGAATACTGAATATCGAATTACCATTTACCGTAAATAGGAATCGGAGATGGATTAATTTAACCCAACAAAGCGAACTAAAGACCAAGGGCAGAGTCCCAAACTACGAGAAGCCATAAATTAACGACAGCGCCGTTAAAAACCGAGTTAGAAGCAAATACAGCAGACTTGCTTTTTTGACGTTCAGCCGTGATTCTCGAAATGAATTGCTGTTAGCTCGTCCTTCGGATCTATCCGTAAGCATGTGTTCGTCTACTGCTGAACACAGGCCTTTCTAATATTTCGCCACTCTTGGTGGTCCTCGGCTTCGGGTTTACTTCATCTAAAGCATACCTCTTAAGTCTCTGCACGAGCTCGGCTTGCTCCTGGTTCTCGGCTCGCGCCGTCTCCTCGAGCGAGGCGAGCCGTCGCTCCAGCTCGTGTCGCTCCCGGAGCAGCAGGCTGCGTTCCGAGTGTTCGCTCTCTAGCTGACTCTCCAGCACTGTGGGACAAACGTTATCAGGTTAATAAAATGTTTATGTGATGATTTCTCGTCTCTGGAATATTTAAGAATGTCATGTATTGAGATTTCAGAACTACAAGAGCAGGAGCTAATATATAACATATATAATATAAATATAACGTGGAGAGCACAAATAACAATGGACTCAGAATTAAACCTTGGGGTACACCAAACGTAACGCAAGAGAAAAAAGAGACAAGATGGTTTTATCAAACAGCTTAGATTTTAAATGATGTAAATGTGTAATGAAAATCAACGGCGATCCAAATTGATACTAATATGTATTAAAAATAAAAATACATCGTTATGAAATTTATCCCCGAGGGAGTGCCAGAGGTGTTTCTGGAAATAAACTATGATATGCAAGTCCACACCTTGTACACCTGCATTTCACCGAAGATTACTAGGTACATGGGCATTATTAGTGTACACAAGCATATGCGAGTAGACAAAATGTTTACACATGATTTCACATATGCTTAACCCGTAAAGTGGTAGTAGGACAGATAATTCTACAGCTGAACTAAAAAATGCAGCACAGTGACTGTCTGATTCGTCATTTAAGTATCGCTATATTATCGCTTTTTAGCAAGATTATTTCAATTCAGAAACTGGCCCAAAGGCACTTACTTTTGAGTTTCTTAGCGGCATTGGCCCTTGTTTCTTCCATTTCATCGTCCCGGGCGGCTGCTTCCAGTCGCGCCTCCTTGCGCTGTTGCTCCAATAACATTTCTAGCCTCAGCTTGGAGCTCTCTAGCAACTAAAAATTGAGAACAATACTTAAATAACTCATCGGAGATTTATTTATATTGGACATAAGATGAGGCTTCATTAAACCAAACACTGCATAGGTAATCCTGAATTAAATGATTTCATTGTTTAGCAGCTATGATCGTTTTAGTTAGTGTTTACACCTGATTTCCTTGGGTCAGGTTCAAATCCTAGCCCAAAGATTTTTTTTGAAAATAAGGCTTTCTTGAAATTTATTTCCAAATTGATCTTCTAGTTTGCAATGCCCTCTACAATATCGGAAGCGATGGATTTCAATTGGATGCGATGGAAATCATTTACACAACAGCCCCCAAATCGTGGTACCTCGGTAGAGGCTAATAATGATGAAGCAGAGACTTAAATGCTAAAAAGAATGACATTAACAATTCTTCTCACACACAAAACAGCCTTCTTATCGTCTAACTTCATACATAACTTCTACTTTCTCTATGGCCTTCTAAAGCGTCGTAATTGGCCAACGATGATGTGTGATGTCATTTCTAGCCAATCACGGTGCGTTTGAAGGCCCCAGGATATACAAATTACCTGTATCTGTCCTCATACAAATTACCTGTATCTGTCCGGCAAGGTCATCGAGCTCCTCCTCCTGGTCGCGACACCTACGTTCAAGGTCAGCGCGCTGTCTCCGCAAGGCCGCCAGCTCGTCTCCGCCGCCACCTCGCTCCTCTAGCTCCCTGGTAGCTGCTGACAGGCGTTCTTCCTTCAGTTCCAGTTCTAGACGTGCTTCCTGTAACAAGACAACATAGTAAACGTTTTGGAACGCATACACAAGTGGTCTTATCTAAAAGCATGGCAGAACATAATAGTAGTTAATGAAACTGGTACTTAAAGAGTCTTTTAATATCCAGTTATGTATAGTTTCATAGTTATGAGTTCCCTTTGCCTTCCTAGTAAGTGTCACATGTACTGTAATGGCAGAAAAAGTTATTTCATAGTTATTTAATGTTCGGAGACCTATACTATATTTTTTTTCTGTTTTAGAGACGTTCATGAACAATTTTTTTCACTATGCAAGTAGTTTTGAGTTCATAATGAGAATTTTACGATATGAGGTTAGATAAATAACTTTTCAATGTTTATATGTATGGTAAACTATATAAATTAACTTGTTCGGGCTATTTATCTATAACTTGATATTGATGAAAACCGTACCGTACCGTTTCGTTTTTGTAAATTTTATCAACTTTTATTGGACATTCAGACCATTGAGTACATCCGATTTAAATCTTTATTCCGGCAGCCGTGTTTTTTAATATTTTTTTACTATTTTATACTTTTTTGTATATATTTATAGCCTATTCCACTCAGGATGTTATAAGGATTCTATACTTCGAAATCGGTTCAGGCATTAAGAAGTTATGGTGGAATTAAGAAAAATACCCACATCAACCCTGAAAACAATACACTCCTTTTTTGGGGTCAGTCGTGTAAAAAGATAAACTGACAAACCCTTTCAATTCTCGCTCTCACCTTAGCCGAGCCCTAGGCAAGAAAGAGACAGACATATACTTACAGAGAGGCTCTGTTCGACTGCGTATTTCTCAGCTTGCGCCTGATCCTTCTCCCGCGACAACCTCTCCTTGGCGGCGCGTTCTCTCTTCAACTCCTCCTGCGCCGCGTGGAGTTCGGCGTCGAACTTGCGTTGTCTCTTTTCTAGAAGGTTGTTGCGGCATGTCTGAGAAAGAGACAAAATATTCAGTACGTTTAATTATTGCTTGGGAAGTGCTTCTCGCAAATGGGCCGATATTAAAAGGAGGTTCTAATCTACAGACATTTAAGAAATGTTGACTTAATAGCACTTCTCAAAGACAGTTGAACACTTTTAGTGGTACCAGCTTTAATATTATTGGTGTCTATGTCACCTCCCTTTGGTTAAAGTACCTAGCTCCCCAATTGGACAGCTAGGTTGTTAAAATTGATAACTAATTTTATACTTCATGAAATAATCTCAGTTAAAAAAATATTTGAAATGAGTACTGCGGTTAAAGAAAAACCTAAATATTCGCTCATTGGGACTGCCAGGTCCTCGGTTTATTGAACTAATATTTTTAATATATAAAAAAAGAAGATAAGATTATACTGTACTAAGTTTTGTTTATTTATTTATACAGGTTTTATACCAATACAAGATTTAATCCGATTTCTTAAAACAGTTCGATAAATTGTAAACACGACCAGCGAAAGAAAAAAACAGAAGTCTGATGATCACTTTAAAATTACCTCAAGATAAACTGTGTTCAGTTTAGTATGTCGACGGCTCCAATAGCGTTGACTGTGTCCTTGAGTCGGCCAATCACGGTTGGCGTAGTGCCGTATGACACAGTACGAACCAATCATGAGCCTTTTGCCCTTTTGAATCTCTGCACTGCCATTTTCGAATGATAATTTGTTAGGTCCGCGTTTTCTATGTTTTTTTAATCCACCGCACGCACGCTACTCCCGAAAATAAATTCTAAGTCCACCGCTGTTCGAAGAATAATGTCTTGTTAGTAAGAAACGTAGTCGGTACTCTCGGTACCCCACTAACCTGTTCATCAAGCAGCGACCTGAGGTCGGCCATGTCGTTGGTCAACTTTTGCAGTTTGCGCTTCCACTGTGCGGCGACCGCGCGCTGCTCTTCCGCTTCCTCGTATGCGTCTTGCACCTGGAGATTATATAAAATATAAAAACAATTATCAATGTGACCGGAAAATTACAATAATCCCAAAGAATATTGTAAAAAAAACCGTAGGACCGTTTTGTTAGGTAGATTTTTTTCTAGCCTGACTGACTGATCTATCAAAACGCCTAGACTAAGCGACTCGACCTAGGAACTTAAAATTTGGACTGAAGGTTGATTTTTAGTTTACAGATGTAGTCTTTAAGAGTGAAGTAAGTAAGATATTTAGTTTTTGTCATTTTAAGATGAGAAATAAATCTATTAAACTCAAACCCTAAGTTTTTTTGTATGACCTAAAAATCCCACGAGATCAGGGGGCTACTCTGATCGATTTCGTTCGGACGTATTCCCATCTCTATGCGTGCGCCAGAGATGGACGTATGTTCGAACAATAAACGATCGATCGACTGAATCATTTTGGGAGCGCGGGACCATTTAATATTAGTGGGGATCCATAGTAAAGATAATTTTGTTCAAATTACCTATTAACTACAGAGCTCACAAAGCACACGTTTGCCTGAAAATGACCTAGATAATAAATAGGTCAGAGCTGTCACGAACTTTTCGCGTAATTCAATAAGATGATTATTCCGCAGAAAACTACAAAAATTTATACTATGCAGAGAGTGTTGATTTGATCCGAAACTTCCGAAACGTCATACTAGAGTTCATATACGTACTCAAAATAAATATAACACATAACGCTGCTTTTTATTTACGTAAATAATTTATATATATTTCCGCCCACTTTGGGGCCAGCATCAGTCGAATAAGTCATGATGCCAAAGTGAGCCGAAATATATATCGAATATATTTTACTTTAATTTATTGAGCAGATTAATAATTAACGTCCATATACATTTTTTGTTTGATAAACACTTGTACTTGTCCACTTATTTATATTATTTCCCTTACCGGTTTCGCTGTTAAAGCATTATCAAAGGTTTGTTTGGTTGTTTACGTACAATATATGAATCGCTTGGCTTGGCAAACAAACCTTTGATAATGCTTTAACAGCGAAACCGGTAAGGGAAATAATATAAATAAGTGGACAAGTACAAGTGTTTATCAAACAAAAAATGTTTCAAAAGTTCCACCAAGTGCCAACAATCACGAGCATCAACTCCGTCCATATACATATTTAATACTGATGATAAAATAAAAAATTTGACAATTTTATTTTCGGCCATAGCGCAGTCAACCATATCTCGGTTTGCCGTGCGGTGGCAGTGCGAGTGCGGGTTGAAAGTTGATGTGCCTATAACATTGATATAATCTATGGCCTATAACTAGCACTACGAAAAATGTAATAAAGAAAAAAAGGAAAATAAAACAAGACATATCTCCGTTTTCAATATTTGTTTAAATCTCAAAGCCGTTTTCTGGAATAAGCATCAACAACCTGTATATTTAGAGATATTCTCAACCAAATCCAAATGTAAAAATAATATGCTTCTTTATTTTTAAACCAACTGTTCTATTTATTTACGAAGTGCTAAGAGAAAAGGTCGTTACTAAGGATTTTGTAACCAGATAATGTTCTCAAGTCAAAAATCTGGAAATACTCCAAAGAATCTCGTGAAATTGACTGTTTTTATTAAAGATTCTGTCTTTTCATTATAACCATTCTATAAATCCGCTTTTGGCGATAAGCCAGACAATTTCAAATTACTGATTTAAAAAAAACAAAACAAAATACGCTTAAAATGACACTGACCTCTTCACTTTCTTCCATATTAAATATATCACGTGAACAAAAATAAAAACAAACAAAGCAATATCACAAAAACATAACTCATATAAAGTTGTATGATACACTAAAAAGGCAGAAAATCCGAGGCCCTATGATAAAAAATCTATGGAAAAGATAGCGTATACAATCAACCACAACTAACAAGACGGGAATTTATATTGTTGTCTCTGCTCTCTTCTATTGGTGGGAAAGAAATAAAATTCTGAATTACCCGTCAAGATAATAAGTACAAGTTGTCTGTGTGCTAGAATCAGGGCGAGATAAGCGATCGAAAGATTGTATCTGAATTATTATCAGCTTCGGCGACATGCCAAGGATCTTGTGAGATCCTCGAATTGGGATTGAGATAATGAATTTGTTAATTTTTTATTGAAAATCAGTAAAGTTGGGCGTTTTCACGCCATAACTGTGCAGCCGAAGCATCGAAGCGAAGCCTGAAGTCACTCTTAAGATCCAATTCACGAAATTACGCTTCTTGCCTTTATTTATTTAATCATCTAAATATATTAAAAAATTGTCAGTGAAATTGCATAGTTCGATTGTATAAGAAACATAGGTTCTTCTGACATGAATATTCGATTGTAATTGTGCTTTATTTAATATAAAATTGGTAGTAAACTGGCTACAATTATCGGGAAAACTGACGGAAGTTATTTTTTTACAGTTGCTGTAAAATGATGATGAATAATTAAAATTCTGGAATATTATGTTTCAAAAAATGTATGTCTTTTCAGCAAAACTTACAGCGCCTAATTTATATCTTAGGAATGACTTATACTGTTGATTGCATGTTAAACATAGACCAATCCTTCGTATTGACAAATAATGTATAACATTAACAAATAATAAAATAAATGTATATAAACTTTTAAAGCTTCGTTTTTTTATTTTGTTTTTTATAATTTATTATTGAATATACAAATTAATATAGGTGGTAGAGCTGATGCCGGGCTCGACTGTGAAGGTACCGAAGTTATTCGGGAGAGAGTAAGAGAACAGCTCTTAGGCAAAACCGGTGGCCCACCATTGCCTGGGACCGATAGATGGCGGTATATCCATCCCCAATTGCCGAGCCTCATATAAAACAGACTGGTGACGGGCAGCGGCGGCGTCACTGGTGCAAGGGTTTCGGCACCGCGCTAGCCATTAGCCAGCCCGCCTGCCCAGCGTGTGTGAGTATGGGCATTTCTTCCAGGACGACCGCCAAGAGTGGCGAAATCCTGGAAAGGCCTATGTATAAAGGATACAAATTAACTTCAAGATATATTTCGGGACCTACTCGCAGTGGCGTGTATATAACTTTTTGCTGGAAATGCAATGAGAAGGTCAAGTTTGACAATAAAAAAATAAAAAAAATGTATATGTCACTTTGAAAAACCATTATTTGTATGATGCCAGGGTAGGCACTGCCTACCCCAGAGTACATGATTTTATACAATTATTTTTTTCTTGTTGTTTTTATCGTCAAACTTGACCTTCTCATTGCTTTTTCAGCAAAAAGTCCTATGCACCTCACTGCCCACTCGGCCCAGCATCAATTGAAACAATGAGGCCCAGTGGGGCCCGAAATACATCTTGAAGCAATTTTTAATAATAAACTATAAAAAAACAAAATAAAAAACTGAGCTGTAAAATTTATAATAATATCTTACATTTATTTTATTACTTGTTAATGTTATACATTATTTGTCAATACGAAGGATTGGTCTATGTTTAACATGTAATCAACCGTATAAGTCATTCCTAAGATAGTAAATTAAGCGATGTAACTTTTAGATTACTCGCATGACAAGTTAAGTTTGGCTGAAATGTCGAGATTTTCTATATTTTATTGACGTAAAATATTATTTTTCACAGGCATGGTAAGGCAATATTATTTAAAGTAATTTTTTTAAAGGCCTCTGTTGGGCGTTTATACTGAAAACATGTAGTCTAACATAAACAATAGAAGTATTTAATATTACCACGGCCAGTATCAAATTGTTCTTCAATTGTTATGAAATAAAGAAAACAATTTTAGACGAGGACAAAATGATTAAAAGGAATCCTTTTGTCCTCGTATAAAAAAGAAAAACTTGTAACCTAAATTGTATGTACACAACATATTTACCACAAGAAACTTTTATAAATGTAAAATTAAAGGTTATCTTGAATTTACGATAAGTCCCCAAAAGTATGGGCAATAAATTATTCGCTTGTCAGTAAACACCAGTGTTCAGATTTCGCAAAGCGTTACGTTGTGATGCCAAAACATACGGGACTGAAATTGATGACACAATGCCAAAAAACTCTCTAGATAAACCCTATAAATTCAAAACAAATCACGCTTTCTTTTAACAAGTAACCTTGTTCAACACGAGTTTAGGATTTCACACAAAAAAAGACAAGAAGGAGAAAATGAATAAACTCCGGTCGATGAAAGAATTATTTAAAAGGCTGATATGTATATTCACTAAGGAGGCAAACGTGTAAAAAGCAATATTAAATATTAAAGACAATTTTTTTCTCTGGATTCCTCATATTCCTTAACTACTTAACTCTTATGTATGGTATGCATAAGAGTATGGTATGCATGCATATGCAACACCATGCAATTCTTTTCGTAATATAAAATGACTTTTAAACGCTCATCAGAAATCATATCTCAATAGAATCATGCACTTACAATCCACCTATATATACGAGTATAAAGCAATGGATTGGTGTCTTTAAGTGGAACCACATAACTAACATACTCTTACTGAACAACTTTACCAACGAAACATAACCGAGCAAAAAAAATAAGGTGGCTCAGGTTGATATAGCCAAATTAACTCGCTACCCGTCACCAGTCTAATTTATATAAGGTCCGGCAATTGGGGATGGATATGTCGCAGTAAAGTAGTTAAATCAGAGAGTTAGTTGAATCTCTAGACAGTTAATTAAAGATCGACATTCAATCAAGTCGCTAAAGTTCCGTCAGACAAGTGAGTGAACGAAACGTTTAACGAGTTTCCTAAACGTTCCTAGGCGCATTTCAACTTTGGTAGGGTGACCTTTGTGAGGCGTCCCCGAGTAGGATACTAAATAGTCGCATAATGGATAGGTCGAAATGTATTTAAAAACACTAGGTTAGGTTAGGTTTGAACATTATGAAACAACTCAGAGCCGAGCGAAGCGGAGCGGAGCGAGGCGTCCCCGAGTAGGATACTAAATAGGTGCATAATGGATAGGTCAAAATGTATTTAAAAACAGTACGTTAGGTCAGGTTTGAACATTATGAAACAACTCAGAGCCATCATCTTGTTTTACATTATTAATCAATCAACACGCTGGCTTTCGGTCAGACAGATAGTTAAACGTTTTCGACGCTGCTTTATTTAAATCAAAATGCTAGCGACTTGATTGAATGTCGATCTTTAATTAACTCTCTAGAGATTCAATTAACTCTCTGATTTAACTACTTTACTGCGACAGATATACCGCCATCCGTCGGTCCCAGGCAATGGTGGGCCGCCTGGTTTTTTGCCTGAGAGCTGTCCTCTTACTCTCCCCCGAATAACTTCGGGAGGATTTCTGAGTAAGATGGTGGTACCTCTACAGTCGAGCCCGGCATTAGCTCTACCACCTAATCAATTAGCATAGGAAGACGAAATTTCATTTTGCGTATTTCACAGAAAGAGTCATTGAATCATGGTTCCGGAATGAATTAATGAAATTGGCTAAAACAATCAAATTCATCTTACATTATAACATTTACATAAACACAAACGTCACAGTATGTTTTTTAAAGTTAGTAGAAAATATTTCGTTTTCGCTAGTATGTTTCTTTGGGTTCCGTTTAGTATACAATGTGGTTCAATTCAAACATACCAGTTACACTCGGTATCGTCCGGAGTTTTTTGCAAGCCATAAAAGGTAAGCTTACCTTCTTTTCAAGTTGCTTTTTAACAGTGACCAGCTGTTCAAGGTCATCTTCGTGCTGTCTCCGCAGCTGTGCGCGCAATAGTTGCAGCTCCCGGTGGGCGCGCTCATATCGCCTTCTGTACTTCTCTCCGTTGGCGCCGGGTTCTCCCTCTGAGCCCTCCGAATCTGAGGGTTCAGTGCCGTTCTCTGTGGCTCGCCAGTGCAGGAGCTCCAGCTCGAGCCGTTCCGATGCCTGCGGATGGATGGAGGTTTGTGTGAGTGGCGACAATGATTGTCAGGCGATGTCTTCGACAGTGGTTGCGTAAAGAACAGAGATAACACGTTAAGGAATATGAACTATTACTAAGTAAATACGCGAAACTTGCTTTTTATAGAGAAAAATCAATAAGACATGTATAAATTTCATTCAGTTACAAAGTTAGTAATATGATGATTAAACACTAGTACTAGTTTCACAGTAATTATGTTTATCTATCCCGGGGATCATCATGTTGTTATCCAAGTTTCACCAAGTGCCGACAATAGTTAGTGTCGATGCTAAGTTAGAAAGAGAAGCACTAAGTTACTGCCTTATTGTCCTTTTCAATCGGCTTTGCTCGCACGCTTGCTGCTACAATAGTCAGTGGTAGCCCTACAACGGCAGAAGACAAGCTGAGAGCCATGCAGTTTTCGCGTGTTGTTAAATCCGATCGCTTGTATTGAGCGCCGGGGGTCTACCTAAGTAGTGATAAAGTTGTGAAATAAAAGCTCTGAGTTCAACAGAAATAAAAGATCCAGCCTCGTAGAGCGAAGGAGTTGGAATATCGATCGCTTCTCCAGCTTCCTGCCAACCTCGTAAGGAGCAGTATGATATCTCTCACCTGCTCTAGCCGCTGGTTGTTGGACAGCAGGTCTCTATTGTCTCTCTCGACCCGCAGACGCTCCGCCGCCTCAGCATCAGCGCGCTCGGTGGCCAGTGCGGCCGCCGCTCGCTCCTCGCCCAGCTCCCCGCCAACCTCGGACAGCTGCAGGGAACGGTAGGATATTAAATGAGTATGAAACACGGTTCTATTGTTGCTTCTGAATGTATAGGGAAGAAAATTGTATTGGGAACACTGTAGTGGCGTCCCTTATTTTAACAGATTTTGGTCTTACGAAACATTCCTTTCATTTTAACGTTATTGATGATATTATTTGGGTTACGTACCCAAATGGTAACCAACGGGACCCTATTACTAAAACTCCGCTGTCCGTCCGTCCGTCCGTCTGTACTGTCACCAGGCTGCATCTCATGAACCGTGATAGTTAGACAGATGAAATTTTCACAGATGATATGTTACTGTTGTCGCTATAACAACAAATACTAAAACCGGCCAAGTGCGAGTCGGACACGCGCACTCCCATACAACAGACATGATTTTTTTGCCGTTTTATAGATAATGGTACGGAACCCTACGTGCGCGAGTCCGACTCGCACTTGGCCGGTTTAACAATAGTTGCTTTAGCTTGAAAGTACACCTTTCAAGAAAATCCTACATTTACCCAGTGGACACGACTTCCCATTAGGATAATTTTTCTTAAAGAATTTATGTTTGTAGAATAATTAATTTTACCTTTTAATTAGAAAGAAAACATTACATTTTCTACGGAGAGTAATTTTTGCCGCGGTCTGCTAGTCGCATCTTTGTCTTTAAATTGTAATAAAAAAAATAAAAAACCTAAAACCTTTTCACATAAGTGCCATTTGACAAAATTACGCTTTTTGTAAGGCGTGGCTTTATGGATAAAAATGTCTTGAAATTTGTAGTTACTAGAGTAGCTAAAGTGAAGGATGTAGTCTAGCTAAATGGAAGGTATGTCAATAAAATTGCAGAATTTCATAGGTTGTTCTGATTGTAATTTATGTTTTGTTCAATCCAAAAGAACGTCGTACACTAGCGACAGTAATCGGGAACACAAATGGATATCTTTTCTAACAGTTAATGTGATAAATAATAAAAATTCTGGTACTTTATGTGTTAAGAAATTACAATTAGACAGGTTTTGGGTTTTTTAGCATTTTTAAAGTTGAATAAAAGAATATCTTTGAAGTAAATTCTTTGATTATTTTTTTGACCATTTTTTCAAAAACGAGGCGCGGAAGACTGATCACAAAAAAGTGCCCTGTATTTGTAAATGCGATACATTAACTGTCAATACGAAAGATTGGTCTGTGTTTAACATGCTGTATACAACAGTATGAAAGTCTCTCATAAGATGATAAATTAGGCACTGATAATTTGAGATTACTCGCATGAAAATGTTAAGCGACCCTTAACTAGCCCACAAAAAGTAACAATTTAACGAACAAGCAATAAGTTTAGATACTTAATAATTAAGTTCTTCCGTAGTGATTTTGTTCTGTATTTTCTTATTAAATGCATAGTGAACTTTCATGTATTAAATTTGGGATAGTGAGCAATATCACAAGTTTTCCAAGTCGTATAATCATGACAGGATATAAAGTCGATCGAGCAAAAGTTTTTGAAACTTCACTTTTTGTGCTAGTGACATTGAAATCGACGGAAAGTACTAAGACCATAACCCCATCCATCCATCCATCAGCCTGTTTCGTCCACTGCTGGACATAGGCCTTTCCAGGATTTCGCCACTCTTGGCGGTCCTCCTGGAAGAAATGCCCATACTCACTACTCACACACGCTGGGCAGGCGGGTTGGTGAGCGCGGTGCCGAAACCCTTGCACCAGTGACGCCGCTGCCCGTCACTAGTCTGTTTTATATAAGGCCCGGCAATTGGGGATGGATATACCGCCATCCATCGGTCCCAGGCAATGGTGGGCCGCCTAGTTTTGCCTGAGAGCTGTTCTCTTACTCTCCCCCGAATAACTTCGGGAGGATTTGCGAGTAAGATGGTGGTACCTCCACAGTCGAGCCCGGCATCAGCTCTACCACCTTTATACCATAACCCCATAATATATAAATGCAACTTACACTGTTTTACATTTTAATTTACAAGAAACCTTACAAAAGAGTGTTAAGAAGAATTTGTTTGACTCAAACACAGAGATGTGGACTCAAATGACAAATGTGGGAAGGAATGTAGGGATCGAAACAGAAGAAAATAATGTAGTTTCTGCCTATCCGTTAGAAAGAAGGGCGTGAGTATATGTATATGTCGCAGAGCATGTTTTAAATGAAAATGTACCCGTTGCATCATCATGATTACCTCTTATTTCAGAATGAAGTGACCGTCAAAATTAATCTTCTGGTTAGTGTTCACTTTTGATAAGAGGAATGGTAATAAATATTAGAATTGCAAAAAGTGAATTAAAATAAACTTCTTTGGTTCAATATGTACTCGTACCTACAATAACTTTCAAAAGAGAAATCTGTGAGGGAATAGTAGCCCGCATCTCTATTGCGTAGCTTATCGGGAGCAACAATTTCCAAGCAAAAAGCTATTTAGTATGGTTATACTCATAATATAAGAATTTTCAACAATATTCCTCGGGCAACTTCCATTACTTACCACAATTTAAAACAAAATTCACAAAATGGTTAAAACAACACAAACTTCTATAAAATTAAAGATTACTTGGAATATTGATTATTATATTTTAATTTGGGAACTGTAAACTATTTCTGACTATCAGATTTATATGATTGTATATACTTTGACTTTATTTAATCCATCCATCTATTAGCCTGTAAATCATCAGACTTCATGTAATAATAAAATATAATTTTAAATAAATTTTGACTTAATTCTGAATTGTATATTAATAATGGAGGTGTGTTTGTTAAATTAAATTCAATGTAAGTAATTTGTGTTATATTTCAATTTGCATGCCAATATTGGTGAAACATGTCTCGTGCTCTGTAAATATTTCTGAGACATTGTTTTGTACCATGTTTTACGCAAATAAATAATCTGAACCTGAATCTAAAAAGATTTCGCTTCTAAGTATTATAAACACAATTTTCAAATCCGCAAGTCAATTCAGGCAAGTCCAATGAAGTAGGTGATGTGATGACCAACCTTCATTGAGCAGAAATCGTCAACTTAATTGCAGCTCAATATGAATGAACAGTCGTAAATGAGCTTGGGAAAAGGCCAGATGACAAATCATTAGAGTATACTGAATTACTTCAAGTGATTTTGTGTTGATGCCAAAAACGGACATACCGACAAGAAAACCGATTAATACTACTCAATGCTTATTAGCGCCTTGACAGGCGGATTAATGATACTAAATACTCATGTATCATTTTTAGCCAATTTATCACGCGAATAACTGGCTGGAGAATTGTTTGAATGAAATTTTAACTAGGCAGCAAATCATGACAAGAATCCGAAATTGGAACGCCTAGCTGACGCTCGACTTAGGCGAGCGGTTAGTCCAGCCCATAACAACATGGTTTAATAGGATGCAATGCAAGAATTCTCATTGCTTGCCAACTGTGTCTAGAATTTCCGGACCGACCGACACCGAAAATATAAGACGAAAACAAAGCTTCCGTCAAAAAATTGACGACAGAGTCACAAGCGCACGATGATTGACTGCCAAGAATTTCACGCGTTTGTAAAAGTGATTTTTAAAAGTCAACAGTGAAAAATATATTGGCAAGCGTTGCGCCGATGCGGTAATAGTTCCGTTACATTCTGTCGTACAGAGCGCCACATCGCTTATAGCTTGTGTAACCAAAGCAAGCAGCCTCTCGAGCAATATTTATCGTTAGTGTATTTACGAGCAATGCAAAAAGCTTTCAAACGATCACAAATAAAGTAATCTAACGCAGATGAATCACAAACCTCATCCATTTCCGATACTGTCGTTCTGTCTTCTGATATCTCGCGCACAGACCTGCATACACTACTAGCTCTGCTGCCACTTCTACTGAACAAGGAGAATCCTCTTATCATTATATTTGTGGCAGATTTCGACCTCCCAATTCTTCTCTTCTTTCCTGGACCATCGTAGTACATGTCAAGGTCTGGCTCGTCCTTATGTCCTAGCCTTCGCCACTCGTCCATGACATGATCCGTCCTTTTCAGAAACTTATCTATCTTCTCGCTAAGGTAATTCGAAGCAGTTCCTTCATCTAAGTGTGCTGCTACAGGTTTGAAACGTTGTCGCACTGGCTGTTTGTTGACACCAAGAATAAAGGATAAATTCGCATCAAAGACTACGGGTGCCTGTTCCTTAGA
This sequence comes from Ypsolopha scabrella, assembly GCA_910592155.1. Taxonomy (NCBI): domain Eukaryota; kingdom Metazoa; phylum Arthropoda; class Insecta; order Lepidoptera; family Ypsolophidae; genus Ypsolopha; species Ypsolopha scabrella. Next base: position 17,148,088 of record OU342980.1, read on the forward strand.
TTTTAATTCTTGTAAGTCAACACTGTCACGGCGATCACAACTTTGAGGGTACATCCTCCGTGGGGTGGGCGATCTGTTGTAAAGTGTTGAGCTCATGCTGGTCGAGCGGGATAGTGGAACATATGTCCCGTTGCTGCTGCATGTTGAATATTGGCTGGCAGAACTTCTGATGCTGCTGTACTGAGATATAGGACTTGGTGAGCGAGAGAGAAGCGTGCTGCCGCTGAAAGATCCATGTCGTTTAGCTAACTCTGCGATCGAGCCTGTTTCTACTGAAGCCGATGAAACACTTCGTCTGTATCCTGGACTTGGTGAGCGTGACGTTAGAATACTTCTGCTGTATGAGGTGGTAGAAATTTGTGGTATAGTTTGCACTTCCTTGAGAGATTTAGGAACAAATAGTCTCTTTCCATTGAAGAGTGTAGCTGGAGGTTTTGGAGGCACCTTTTCTTCAAAGTTTATGGGCAAAGTTCTGGCTTTTTTAACTGGTAGTATGACTCTTCCTTGAGGCGGCTTTGGTGGCTTTCTTTGTGTTGTATCCTGAATCGGGGGCGAAAACGGCCCGTTTGAGTTCGGCGATAAAGGTCCAAAAGAGTTAGGTGATAGGGTTCCATTTGAGTTTGGAGAAAAGGTCCCGTTGGAAGACGGAGAAAAGACACCATTTCCATTAGTCGATGCTGATCCATTCGGTTCTGGAATATGGAGCTTCAGGGGCTCCGTGCCGCTGGGCGTTGCGTCTGCGTGAGGCATGATGATGGTAGACTAGAATGAGACACAACGCTTGCGCTTTCGGTAGTACCGGAAGAGTCTCTCAGGATGAAAGTCCATATCCGTGATGTTCCTGGCGCAGTATAATCGTCGCGAGCGGGTCGGGATTTCTCGGGAGTGGACGGTTCAACGGTTGGAAATAGAACCGACGCGCGAGAGCCCCTCGTCCACACTGCGCCGGCTATGTCGGTCGCCGGGCCGTCGTCGCCGGCGCAACCGCTAAACTATTTTCGTTAGCGGAGATGTCGAAGTGCACGCGACGGACACTCAGTGGACCTTCAAATTTAACCGGACGTTCAGGAACAATGCTTTGTCGTGTTATGAGTTTTGGTTATTGATGCATATTTAATTAAAGATAGGCAGCTGCATACAAGTGGGTAATTAAACTTACTAGATATCTTTCAATAGATAAACGGTAACAATGTCGTACTTACTCGGTTTGCATGAGAGCGCAAGTAGAAAATATAGACGCTGTATCTTTGACGCATGCTAACCACACAGGAGACTATCGAGCGGAAACAATGAAGGTCACGACGCAGATTCAGCGGACAGGTTTGTTTTGATACAAATCTAATTTTACATTTAACCACATTCTCAAAACTATTAAATAAGCAACTCAATTTCATACACATGGCGCACGCCGGCTTCCTAGAAGTATAGAAAACATAGAGTATACAGATAGTGATCTACTACGTACGATACTGATACACCTTTATCTTCTCCCACATGTACTTCCTCATTCAACATTCAAATGCTGTTGTGTTAAGTAAGACTGCATTTCTTGAAAGAAACCATGACTTGATTGATAGATATTATAAGTAGGTAACGCCAAACACGAGAACGAGCGGTGCGTAATTTCTGTACAATGACGCAGTTATTATTTTACTGCAACTAGTTTCTCATTCTACAAATAAAATAAAGGCGAGTAACAGTAACGATCTTGGCAACACTACACTTTAGGTTTATTATGACAACACAAACAATGTTACGTAAGTGTTGGAAGACGTTGATTCCAGATCTCGTATATTTATAATACACTTTTGCCCGCGGCTCCACCCACGTGTTATTCGGTTTATTGACATGCATTTTTCCGGGATAAAAAGTACCCTATGTGTTAAGGTAGGGTATAACCCATATCCATTCTAAATTTCATCCAAATCCGTTCAGCCGTTTCAGCGTGAAAGAGTGACAAACATACACACACAAACTTTCGCATCTATAATATTATAGTGTGATGTGATGATAACTCATCGCACGGGTAAAAACAAAAAAACAACCTAATCAATCGTGTCTACCGTCCGGAACCTTCCTTTTACATGTTAAAGGTTATACAGTTCAATAGCTAAATAGTTGTGCACTTTAGTATCCTTCAAGTATGACTATCTTATAGTGTCATCAAAATATACCAGTATTTTTTTGTGAACAAAAATATAAATATGTACAAATTTTACTCCATCCATCTATCCATCAGCCTGTGTTCGTCCACTGCCTTAATATATTTATTACATAATAATATATATACGATATATAGCTGCAGTTCAAACTTCTTAATTGTTCACAATTTTATTGATAAAATGTTATATTGGCGTCCGTACATTATTATTATTATTATTATAAAAAAATATTATTTTGTATGTTTCAACAGAACTGACTGAAACACGATTCCAAGAAAACGCTATGATCATATTCTAGAAGCCCAGTTTACAAAACATTAAACCTAGATCTTATTTCAAATAGTTAGGACGCATTAACATTACAGGAACATATGTTCATGACGTCCTAGATTTCAAACTGACAAGTATTTTACTGTCTTCATATTTTTCTAAAAAAAATTACATTCTCTAATAAAATACGGATAGCAAAATGTTTATTAATCGTAAATTTAGGTTGCAAGATCTGATTTTTGTCCTAAATCCATGATCAAACGGATTAGGTAGACAGATTCTTTTCTTCATTGAAATAATATTTTTTTATAAAAACAAATGCCCGGACGATGACCTGAGTTATAAAACTACAATACTAATAGTAAAAAACAAGATGAAACGTTCAGTTTTGATTCTAATAGTAAATGTAAACCATGCGGACGAGAGTGTATTGATTGGCCAATAAGAAATAAATAGCTAGACGAAGCCAGCTGCCAACTGACAACGGAGTCGTTTTGGCTTCACGATATGCGCGCACGCAGATCCCTTCGGTGTTTGCTACTACTGCGCTTTTTAAATGTCGATATTATCTGCTCATCCACTCATAACAACTTCTGTTAAAAAAATGCGCATTATAAGTTTGTCTATTATTCGTTATTCTCACATCGCTTAAACAAATATGACTATTAAAACAATATGACTTTCGTCTATATAGCCAAATTCATACTGAAGACTTGGTAAGTGGTCAGGACCAATTACCCTTTATGTTAAATACGCAAAATAAAATTTAGACTTCCTATACTAATTGAGTCGCAGTTGTTCTCAAACTAGTAGGTATAGAGGCACAAAAAAGTATTTTTCGTATTTCGCAAAAAGAGAAATTGAATCTTGGTCTTGACTTCTTACCAAGTCTCTTTTATATATATTCTATATGAATTTGTAGTAAATTGTGTTTTCTAATAAAAGCAAAGAAAATTACAATAGAATGCGCTATATTTCGACCCCTCAGTGGAATCGTCATCAGGCGAATGGAAAATATAAATGACAAACCAAACGAATGTCCCTTGGAGGGAAAGTCCCTTAAATATTACTTAAAGGAACCTTTATTTTATTTTTAAAGTTAAGGAAAACTGCATTCAAAGAATTTTAAAAAATCACCTGCACAAGCCGGAAATCGAACCGGACAAATGTGAAAAAAAACATCCTTTATTTTTATGATACCGATCGAAAGGGTCAAACATATGAACCAAATTCTTCGAAGTAACATAGTATCGTAAATTAAAGGAAAACCATGAAATTTTATATTTTAAGGACAAATTTTTAATAAGATCCAAAAATTCCAAGTAAAAAAAATTGATTTTTTATAGCTTTGTATTCCAGATCGTGACTAGGATTCATCCCACAAATTAAAACTGCAAATCAAAGCCCAAATAAGTAGAAACTGTAAACAAGCACACACGAATATGTTGTTATTTTATTTGAAATCAGTTTAGAAACAACGAGATATCTAAGTAAACGCTAAAATAAAAGAGCAAAATGTCAAAAAAAAATGAGAAACACAAACAGACAACAACGTATCGTTTCACACGCTCTCGCTATAAAAATGTAAAGAAAACTCAAACAAACTGTGCAGCAATTAAAGCTGTTTACGGTTCCCGACAAAAGCAGATTTAAGGCGACACTACAAGTTTTTGCTAGACTTTGAAAAACGTACAGTGACTCAGCAAAAAAGTCTGCTATAGTGTAAAAATTGCGGGAACAAAGGATTAGAAAGATAGAAGATCTAAATCCCGTATAAAAAATACGGGAAAAGCTTGGTATAATGGTACATATGCACAAACAGACGCGGTCTGTTGTTGCGGATAGTTGTATATTTGGTCGTACAAGAACGTATTCAAAAAAGTGCTGGCAACACGTGATCTTGAGGGCGCTATGGTTCAAACTATAGCCTATGTCCAATCTAAGTGTCTACCATTATAATAGTAAAAAAAAAATACAGAATCTGTTCAGTAGTTGCAGAGATTATCCGCAAGGATATTAGTTAGGGAAGTGCCCTTTCCCAGGAAATTATAGAATTCTTCCAAGTGAATCAGTAGAAAGTGAAAGAACTTTCAAAATCGACTCAGTATTTAGTACCCGCGCGAGGGTATTTATGGGCTATGTCGTCACGACATGAATCCTCGAGTCCACACTTGGTACATCCGCTTTTCACCGACGATAATAATCCCCCAAACGTGATGGGTGGTGAAACTGACTAATACTTAACGTTTAACGTGTCGAAGCACGCAGACCGAACACAATTAATGGGGATAGACTCAACGACCTCTCGGTGAGCAGACGAGGACTCTACCACTCGGCTACACATGCGGTCACATACTCGTCGTGCTAATGCGATCGTTATGGCTGAAGTAGTTAGTTGCTTGCAGGTCTTCAAAGTGTACTTTGGGATTATTAAAAATTACACAACTTTATTCAGGATAACTTAGTATAATAAAGTAAAAGTTAAAAAAAAAATAAAGTCGCGCCGAGCAACACAGATGCATCAATTTGCAGCTTTTGCAGTATTTAAATCTCGGGCCGAGTAGAATTTAAGCTATTTCTTTTTCATCCTATATCTACATGAAATATCCTCGTGGTTGCAGCACTGAAGCAATCTATTCCGTAAGGTCCGAAACAGAATTATATCGCTCAAACTATGAGTGAATGAGAGATAGCACACTATTTTTTTAATAAGTGCGATAAGGACGATATGAATTTGAATGAACTGTAAGATAGTTTACAATTAATTCGGACCGCGGGGTTTGTTATGTATGCCACGCACTACGCCATTTGATGCGCAAAACGGAACATAACAAACAAAGAGCGAACGAGTATTTCGGTTTCGTTCAAGAGCGGTGACGAGTGACGACAAGCAACTACATCGCGTGCAAAAAAGAGGGCATGTTAGGCGGCCGTAATTCTACGATCAAACTGAATGTAGCCCAGAATACTGTTTCGTTCGTTCAATTTGTTTTACGACGAGTAAGGTTAACCACGTGTTGTTGTTATTTTTGTTTATTTACCGAATAAAACAATGGGCAAAGTAAAACGGGAACCAGTAGATGCTGAAAGCCAAGGCGACGTGTCCGTTAAAAGTGAGCCACAAAGCTACGACGACAAGGTCGAGCATTGCAGTGTGATTGCAAAACCTATGGCTCCAAAGAAACTTAGTAAGAAAATATATAAACTCATCAAGAAATCTAGCAGCAACAAGAATTTCATCAGGAATGGATTAAAAATTGTTCAAAAGCAACTGCGTTTGGGTGAAAAGGGGTAACTTTTATAGGTTATTTTATTAAATATATCTTTTAATTGAATATTCTTACGCCAAACAACAAATTTTAACTATTTTGATCACATTTTGAGTAGGTACAGTTTTTGTTAATTAAGATGTAGAAAAGAATTATTAGGGATAAAAAGAGCGATAAAGCCGGGATCTCAAACTCTCCGCTTAAAATGTTAGGGCTAGACCTGCGTCTTATCGTGTTAAAATCTACTATGCATCTCAATTAAGGATGGGACAGTCAGTAAAGTTATTAGATGTGTAATCCCATCAATGAGGTGTTAAGAGGGGGCTTACACTTTTATGCGAAAATTTCCTGTGCCGAAATTACCTAGGTACTTAGGAAATACTTTAAAACTCTTAAATACAAATTTAATTATTAAATATCAACATATTAAATGTGTATCGAAACAATATTTCTTGCAGACGTTGTTGTTTTAGATTCAATAATAATTCGTTTTAAAAAACGCTTAGCATAACTATATCTATATAACTTCAGTAAAATAAAAAATGATATAGGTACATTATCCAGTGTGAGCTCTTTGATTTATTCCTTTCTTTTCAGGATTGTGGTGTTTTCTGGTGACATATCCCCCATAGAAATAATGTGCCACCTTCCAGCCGTCTGCGAGGAGAAAGATGTCCCCTACTGCTACACACCGAGCCGTAAAGACATTGGCTCAGCCATGGGGACCATGAGAGGCTGCATTATGGTCCTTGTCAAAGAACATAATGACTACAAAGACTTGTACGACGAAGTCAAAAGTGAAATCAAACTCTTGGGACATCCTCTATAAAAAATTCAATGTTGTTAACGAATAGTTTGTTACATACATTTTAAGTTGATTTAAGCATTAGAGTGTAACAAGTCACATGTTACATGGTAACTTTTGAACAGAGCAGGGGGACTCTTTATTCCACCCAAACAAATAACTTGACTTTACATTTAGTAGAATCAGTGTTTTTGTATATTAATTACATTATGTATGCAAGAAAGCGTTTTTTCTCGTCGCCGAATTCGCACATAATAGAACTAACAAATAAAGTGATATGTCTTGTCTTATGGTAACGGAGATGCACCTATATAATTTCCCAATTATCAAAAACAACAGGTAAAAATTGGTATGTGAAAGAAGACACCTTTTATACCCTACAGTGGATGGATAAAATGGTTGCTTTATCTAACAAATTTCTTAAATCAGATCAAATGAACTTGTTTCTGATTAAGTGATCAATCACTTATGCGTTTCCAGTATAATTTGCATGTTTATAAAATGTTGTTGTTATAATTTTTTCAATATATTTTAACCTTGTCTCTCCCAGTCTGAAGAATTTAAAAGAGAGGGACACAAAAGCCCTCAAGCACTTTTATCCTGCGATCATGAAGTACCTCACAAACGCATGTTGATTGGCGGTTACTTTGCGTCTGACCAGTTTGCCAGCGACCGTCTGACCAGTTTGATACTAGCTTCTGCCATGGGACGCAAATTTTCTCGTGGTAAAAAATTGCCCATGGTATAATTCAGTATATTTAATATCTATTCACTAAGTTTCATACAAATCCGTTCAGATGGTGGGGCTTGATTGATTAAATAACATATTATACAAACATTTTTTTTTTTTTTTAAATAGTTAGGTTGTTTGATTTTTACACGAAGACTTCGTGGATTTTCATTTATATAGTACTGGGATTAAATTAAAGCCAAGAATAGGTAGGTAGAATAGTTACCTGCATGATGAAAAGTGGTAGATGGATGTGGTAGAGTGTGTCTGGCTCGTAGCAGATGGAAATCTGTTATCTTTGCCTATCCCTTCGGAAGACAGCCGTGACTATATGTATGAATGAACAAGTATGTACGTGGGACGCACTATAAGTTTCCGGAATGAATATGAAAAAATACTATTAAAGGTACAAAATTAATTTATTGTTTTTCAAAATAATCTCCCTTGGCGTCTATGCACTTTTTCATTCGATCAAACCAGTTTTGAAAACTTTTGTGCCACTCCCCTGTGGTGACCTCTGAAACGTGTTTTTCATACTCCTCGACAGCCTCTTCTGGTGATGAAAATCGTTGACCGCGTAATTGGTTCTTAATTTTTGGGAACAGAAAAAAGTCACAAGGTGCCAGGTCGGGACTGTATGCAGGATGACTCATGAGTTCTACATTTTTCGTCTTCAAAAAGTCGTTTGTCTGTCTGGCCGTGTGAGAACTAGCATTGTCGTGGTGCAGGATGATACGGCGTTTACGGTTATTTTTACGGAGTTCGTCAATAACTTCCGGCAAACAAATGGTCGTGTACCAGTCACTATTCACGGTACGACGATTCTCTAAAGCAACAGTAGCCACGTGTCCAGTTTTATTAAAAAAAGAAGCAATCATCCGCTTAGATGCACTTTTCACGCGCGCCACTTTGGTTGGTTTCGGCTCATCTTGAAAGACCCATACGCTCGATTGCTGCTTTGTTTTGGGATCGTAGCAATAAATCCATGTTTCGTCACCTGTTACTATGTCCCACACCAAATTTGACGCACCTTCGTTGAATCTGGTAAGCATGGCACTGCACCAAGTGACGCGGTCCGTTTTTTGAGCCTCGGTCAAGTTGTGTGGGATCCACCGCGAGCACAGCTTTCTCACACCCAAATGTTTGTGTAGGATTGATTGTATTTGACTCATGCCTATTTCTAAGGATGCGCGAATTTCATGGTAGGTCACACGCCTGTCTGTTTCAATCATACGGCGCACAGCATCGATGTTTTTGTTGGTCACAGCGGTGGACGGCCGACCATCGCGAGATTCGTCACTGAGATTGATACGACTACGCTTGAATTCTGCAAACCAGCTATAAACAGTCTTCTTGCATGGTGCTTCATTGCCAAAAGCTGTTTCAAGCCGAGCGATGCTCTGTTGAGCTGTCAAATTACACTTAAAATCGTAGAAAATCATACTACGAAAATTTTCCCGCGTTAAATCCATGTTGATGCAGACACACAATTTTTTAAATGGCGCCACAAGGTAAAAACAAAAGACAGTCAGATGAAACAAACTGCATTCTACAGCCAAAGAGTTCTATTTTCAAATGTTGCAATAAATTTTTAAATATTGTTTATGTAAGTGGCCAGTTCCGGAAACTTTTAGTGTTACCTATGTATAATGAATAATATTTACCTCCAGTCAACTCGATAACGTGACTCTTAAGCACATTATATCAGATAACATTTTTTGTTCGTCTGTATGTCTTCTATCCAAATTCAAAGGTTTTATTGGGCCAAGCGACTTTGAAAAAAAAACATGATGGACTATGCCATAATTTTCAAACCCCTTTAAAGCGTCGTGTCGCCTTAAGTGCATATTTAAAACTGAAAATAAATGCTCTCTGTAGCGGTTTTAGCATTTACACGACAAATCACTCTTTATATGTATATTACTGTCTCGTACAAAGCATTTTCATCTAATGTGTTGTTTTTAGAGTTCCATCGTAAAACGGGAAACAAACATTTAGATGATTTTCTATACCATCACACCAATATTTATACCTCAAAGTTTGTAGGCTTGTTTGTTTGCTTATAGCTCTGTAACCAATCAACGGATCGTGATGAAACCTTGAATATATGCAACAGGATATTTTATGATCCAGCCTCACACATTAACTTTTATTTGTCCCGGGATGTTAGGCGGTTCTTTAGAATAACAAATCAGGTATAAATTAACATAAAGAAGTTTTTTTTTAATGCGGGCTGCGGAACCCATTTGTTGGACTTGAAAGAAATCTTTATTTTACGGTGCGATGACCGACGTGTGTTCATTGAAAGTCATCCTCAATTCAATTCACCTCTATAAGATATCAAAAGATGTGAAAAAAAAACCGGACAAGTGCGAGTCGGACTCGCCCACCGAGGGTTCCGTACAAATTATTAAAAGTAAAAAAAAATCTACAATAAGATTTGGTCACCCGTACAATTATGACCGCGCATACCGTTGCTTAATCTCGATGTTTTTTAATGATTTAATTACAAATGTAAAGTTTTAAGATTTTTTCAAATTTCATAGTTCTAGGTGAACGGTAAGTAGATACCCTATGAATTTTGATTCCCTTGAGAGTGTCGAAATATACGTTTTTTGCCATACTTTTTTTTACGTTGATTTAGAAAGTTTGATTTTTCCACAGCTTCAAGGGACTGTAGACTTGAGTATATGGTTTTAATTTCATCTCGATACCTCCATGTGTTGTCGGGATAAAGGGTCTTGACAGACAGAAGGACGGACAGACGGACAACAAAGTGATCCTATAAGGGTTCAGTTTTTTTCGTTTTGGAGTACGGAACCCTAAAAAACTCGGCGGCTTGATGACGTAAAACTGTTGGTAAAAACAGCTGTACGAGTAGCTAACACCAGTCAAAACATTGTATTTACCTGTCAAAGATACTCTTCTTACATGATGTTTATATATTTTTAGGATTAATACCCAAAGAACTAATCGCTTATACTGAAACGGAGGAAATAGACGGGAACAAAAATAACTCCAGCGGAAGTATCGCACCGACGAGTCGAGTCAGAAAAAAAAATAGATAGCTTTTACAAAGACACAACAAGGAATTAATAAAATATAGTAAAAATTTGAACAAAACCGCGCCAGTTACAAACTCTACTAATTAGTGCGGAGATCAAAACGACACGCCCAGGAATAGAACTCATAACTTTAGAACACAAAGACGGTTAATAAATATACAGAATTAGGACGCTCCTACAGGCTGTTTGATTTTATACGTAAGCCCGGTACAAAATTGCCTACGTGATATGACAACACGATAAAATGCATGGCACACGGTTGAAAAAGGTGTGCTGAGCGAGAAACAGACAAGTATAGCACCTAAAATTGGCCGGAAGTTTGAGAAAATCCTTCACTTCCGGTCACTATTTCAACGTTTTATTTACGTCATGTGACATCAGTACGACACACATGGCATCATTTAGCCCTTTAATCGTAAAGAGGGTAAACAAGTCTGTCAGTTCTGAAATGGCCGCAAGTACTTGACAGACAGACGGTGACAAAGATGGCCACTGGATACTCTTTCCTACATGATGTGATATCTTGATGAAAATTACTGTAAAAGTTTTGAAATAATAGTGTATTTAGGAATAAATAAGATTTCCGGGCCATATTTGGCTGGAAGTCTTTTAAAAGTGATGTTTTAACGAATCCTTGTCAAGGAGGCTTATTGTTAAGTTAATCCTTGTTAAGCAGCTTTTTCAGATCTGATTTAAGTTTATCCTCTCTACGATTAAAGGGCTAAATGTTGCCATGTGTGTGATACTGATGTCACATGACGTAAATAGAACGTTAAAATAGTGACCGGAAGTGAAGGATTTTCTCAAAAATCCGGCCAATTTTATGTGCTATACTTGTCTGATCCTCGCTCAGCACACCTTTTTCGACCGTGTGCTATGCATTTTCTCGTGTTGCCATATCACGTAGGCAATTTTGGACCGGGCTTACGGACTATTTCATTAATAAAGAAATGTTTCATATTTCTATTAGGAATGGTAGGTTTAAGGATAACTGAAGGAACTAAACATTTTGTAAAGAAGACCAATGTTTTGTTTTAGGGTAAACCTACTTATATGTATTGAAATTTAATATCTGATAAAAATGCCTATTTCCAGCAATGGACGAATACGAGCTGATGGATGGATGAATACGGGCTGAGCTTAAAATAAAGCAATTTCAAAGTATTATATGATGCTCAGTAAAAAATCTTTATTTTCCAGTGTGATTTGCCCACACATGCCTTAAGGTAGATGCGGCGGGTCTCAATCCCAAATGCACGACCTGTGATTGCTTTATAAATGTGATTTGTGGCATTATACGACAATAGTTTAATGTCAATTAAGACTTTTTGTAGCAAATCGTATTTTATGGCTTAACTTGTAAATATTATAATTGTATTATAATCGTATTATTATTTTATGGCTTAACTTGTAAAAGATCGTGCACAATAACAATAAACACGCTTAAAGTTGCACGCTTTAACCATAACTCGATCAGTAGAATAGAATGACAGTTAAAAACCAAGTCAAAAAGCAAAACATCACTTCCGTAACAAAAAAAGATATTCATATAAAATAGCTTTCAAATAACGAATCCGAACTAAAATATGATTAGAGAAGTCCAGATGAGTCACACTGAAACATTTCTTCGCAACGTTTCGGCGACTATTATTGTTTATTACGTAACGCGCGTTACACTTTTCATTTGTTTTCGTTTTCTCGGTCAAGGCGCTTCGCGATGTGCTGATAAATCTCAGGTGATGAGGCGATTCACTTTATCGTCTAAATTTCAGGGTTCCGTTTACTTCATAGGAAACCCTTTTAGTTTAGTTCATTTATCCACCAATCTGTAGGTATTTCAGATGGTCGGCAGTAAAAAAATACTGAAATTTAACTCTCCATAAAAACCTATAGAAAGAAAAAAAAAATAGTTCTTTGGAACAATTTTTTTTTCCTACAGCATGAGAACGCTGTTATTTTTTGAGGGCATTCAAGGAATAATTTGGTATTTCTCAGTTTAAAGAGGCTTTAAATTAAAAAGAAAATAAGTGAGAATAGTTGCACGTGAAAAATTATAGAAAGCGTGATAAAAATGATACCTACTTTCCCAGCTAGATCCCCAAATATATCTAGTTAGCGAGCGATTTGGCAAACAATTGTTACAAGTTACAATTTCTGAATTAAATAAACTTACATGCATTCATGAAAATCCAACCAAAACAACAATATTTTTGTATGAATGTACTAGAAACAAGGATAGATGACAAACTGAATGTTGCACTGGCTGTTAGTGTAGTCTGTTAAATGTAGTCCGTCATCCGGAGCTTGAAATGGAAACTCTAGCAAAACAAATGTAGATTTCTTGAAATTTAATTCGGTCCTTCCTAGCTTCAAAATACCTTTTGTTTTACATTTTGAAGTTATCTTAATAATTCAAATTGAGTAATTTCATATCGGTATTAAGTGCGTGTCTGTGATTTCGAAATAAACGCTTTTTTATTAAGCTCAAATGGTTATTTGCACGTCACCAAAACATAAACACGCGTTTTGAATTTGTTGTCTATCTGTCTCTTTGTTTGTCTTGGCTAATCTCCGAGACAACTGAATCGATTTTGATAGATTTCATTGGAAGGTAGAGGATTTTTCATAGAGTAATTTGACATTTTAACGTTTGATTTCCGTCAGCGTTACTTTTTCGACAGCTTTTTACCCCGGAAAAATGCTCCTGAGAGATCTGGAAACTTTTGTTTTGACATCTGTCACTTTTGTCATGAAATTGGTCAATTTCGTTCTTTTGACGGACTCAAATACAAACGGGATTTTGTCTCCACCTGTTTCATACATGAAATGTTCAGATTACTTAATCTTATGCGACCATTTTTAGGGTTCCGTACCCAAAGGGTAACCGACAGGATCCTATTACTAAGACTCCGCTGTCCGTCTGTCTGTCTGTCTGTCACCAGGCTGTATCTCATGAACCGTGACAGTTACACAGTTGAAATTTTCACAGATGATGTATTTCTGTTGCCGCTATAACAACAAATATTAAAACCAGCCAAGTACGAATCGGACCTGCGCACTGCCATACAACAGACATGATTTTTTTGCCGTTTTTATAGATAATGCATGAACCGTGAAAGTTAGACAGTTGAAATTTTCACAGATGATGTATTTATGTTGCCGCTATAACAACAAATACTAAAACCGGCCAAGTGCGAGTCAGACCTACGCACTTCCATACAACAGACATGATTTTTTTGCCGTTTTTATAGATAATAGTACGGAACCCTTCGTGCGCGCGTCCGACTCGCACTTGGCCGGTTTTTTATATTATTTATGGCGTCTGCAACTTTTTTTAGCTCGAGGGCCAATAATCTATTCCAGGTCTGTCAAAGGGCCATATTGCCACACGTTAACATACCACCTCAACAATAATTTAAACAAACAAGTGACATAAATTGTCTTTATTTGTTAAAAAAAAATAGATTAATGTGAAGATTGACACTGTTTACTTTTCGCCAGATTGTCGATATTTGCTTTTATTTTTATGGTCGTAACCCGCAGACTACCTTCCAGATGTACATCCGTAATCCTTGTCCTGGTTTTGGACTTTACATTTTTTATCCTTAGGTGCTGCTAAACGTGACATCATCTTTGTGGGCGTGATTTCTTCTTATACTATTCAATAGATAAATAAATCCTTCAAATAAATATTTCCTTTAGCCTCTGAGGGCCGCCAGAAATGTCCTGGCGGGCCGCATGCGGCCCGAGGGCCGCGGGTTGAAGCCCCTTGATTTATAGTATAGACAGCAAAACAAAGTGGTCAATTGGGTGCAGAGTTATAAGCTGTACAAACAATCAAAACTTTTTTTCGGTTAGTAGGAATATATAACATATATAACTTTGGATACCTAAAATCTCAATGAGTACGACGTACTATCGGCCTCAAGGAGATCCACATTGAGCCAGTAGGCGTTCCGTGCCACTGCTCGGAGACCAACGATAATAATCGATACGCCATTGTTTCTGTAGATCGATGCGATAACTCGTTGCGATAAACAATATAGGGTGATTGTTATTGATACAGCCAAATCCATACTGGAGACTCGGTAAGTGATCAGTGACAAGGTTCATTTAACCTTTCCGCGAAAATGCGAATATAATTTTGGCTTCCCATACTGATCTGATAGATTCAGAACAACACTGTGTCGCTATTCGTCGCAAGCGCACATATTTTATGCACATACTTTGACCGTGCCTTCGTACTTGTAGCGAAAGGAAAATGCATAAAGAATATTAGGAAAATACGATGCTATGCTAAATTCAAAGGCAGCTGGAAACGGAATGGGACAGTAAAAAATAGTACTAAAGTACACAAATAGCGGACATACGAGAGACAAGATCGATCGGCAGTTTTTGTTTGCACAAAAGTACGTTTTTTTTTATTTTTCAACTATAAATCTCGTTAATACTTGTAAGAGGTCGCCTCACCCTTTCGTCTTCCGACGGCCATGCGTGCGTGCAAGAAAATACCTAACATTGGAGTGCGAGATTTTGCTACACAACGATAAAAACCCAATCCAAAATATTTCAGCAGTCTTAATGGGAATCGCGAGCAGACACTACTTGTTAAACATTCAACCCAAAAGAACTAGATTATTATAGGTACCTACTTAGTTTTTCATATGACCTGTGATATCCAACGAAATAAACGCAATTTACGAGAACTTTTTTTATCATTTTATAAATGCTAATGACCATGTTGTAAACTTATAAAGTGCATCGCCCATTCGAACCGGATATGATATATATTTATATTATTTTTATCTCAATGTTTACGAAGAGCTGGTTTTCGTTCCCAGAGATAATGCGGCTTTTTTAGTGAAACCTATTTGAACCTGTTGAAATCAATTTATTCAATGTTGATTTACTTATTAAGATTTATTTTATTTCCAATTTTGAACTACATTTATTAAATGAATTATTTTGTTTAATGTTCCCAGAACGTTGATTTGTATTATTTTATTCAGAATCAGCTTTGTTTCGTATTATTTTTATTGGAGTATCTTTTATGAAATATATATTTATAAACATTGTTCTGGGAGGTTGTAGTTTTTTAAAGTTAATGTTGGCTGTACAAAATTACAAAATATATACAAATCGTTAGTTCGGTTTTATCTACACAAGTGCAAAAAAATATAGAATTCGATTCTTTTGTTGGGTAAAACAGGTAAATACAATTTTCAAAATGACAGTTGTTTTGGTCTATCTCTATGCTCAACCGTATAGGACGAGTAAGCGTTCAAAGACAGGTCTAATAATAGCAGTTTGAGTGTGTATTCGCCTTAAATATCCTTACCTTAGTTTCAAGCCTTTCATTCTCGTTCTTGAAGTATGTCTTTTCTGTTTCCACCTTTTCCAGTTTAGCTCGCAGTGTATCCAGCTCATCCTGTTGGCAAAGGAAATTGAATCTTATTATCAGACACTAGAGATAAAGATATTTGTTCAACGAAGCGCCAATGAAAATCAGAGAAAAGTTCCGTTTTTAGGGTTCCCGTACAGGGAATGATCTTGACGTGTATGTGGTTAGTGGTCACCCTGATAGAAGAGTCGTTCAGGTCGCCTTATAGGCGTAGCGACCATTATCTTTCTATTCTAAGCCAGCGGGGACCAACAGCTTTATTTTCACGCAACCAGGACCGGATTTAGGGGAGGGCACTAAGGGTTTAGGGGCCTCCACCCAAAAGGGGTTTCCGCAAGTTTTAACGTTGTACACAAATTGTTTCTTCGCATAAACAACTCCCCGCATATATGTATATAAGGTTAAATAATAATAGTTGGCGAAACTCAAAACAAAGGTAGTACCTACTGTCTATATGAATAATATTAACTAACCAACCATACATATATAAAAAAACGACAAATACAAATAGATCAGTTCATTTTTGGTCTAAGGGTCTTTGGGCTCACGATGTTTTTTTTTTCTTTCTATTCATTTTGGTTTTGTTCATGGGAACTATGTTTATCGTTTTATCTCAGCTTTTTTTCGAAATATAACAATACGAATTTAAAATGAAAAATTGGTAAAACACAAATTACAACTATACATACTACTTTGCTGAAGAGCCTCACAAATGTACATTGCAAGTGTAGATCTAATAAACAGATCGGGGGTCCTTACTTCGTTCTTGTCCAGGGGCCTCCACACTTTAAAATACGGCCCTGCACGTCACCCACACCACACATTGTATACACAATTACACTACACACAGCAGACTCTCAGCTAGCGCTTTGCATCAACGACGCCTTTTTCAAACAATTCTGGTATTCAGGTCCTCAGGTGAATGTTTATTAAAATTCTACTGGGAGTGAACGTTCTCGGCATTCCTTGTCTTTGTCCGGTAAAGTTGTAAAGTCTAAATAACCAACAACATCAAAGTCACGACCATTGCGACAGGTAGATTAGCAGATTATGGCAGACTAGCTGACACTTAAGAGCCTTTCCACCAAATTACGCTTTTTGTATGGCGTTATTTTGTGGATCTTAATTTTGTTGGAATTTGGAGTAATTTTAATTATGTTTTACAGTCTAATTAAATGAATGGGCTGTCAATAAATTTGCAGAATTCGATTGGTTAAGGATTATAGGTTATAGTGGCATGAAATTTTGTTTGTAATTAAATTACGCTTAATTCAATACATAAAATCGAGGCAAACTGGCGACATTAGGCGGAACAATTGACGGAAGTAATTTTTTTTCAACGGTTAATGTGATAAATAATAAAAGTTCTGGTACATTATGTGTCAACAAGTTTATATGCCTGGCCAACTAAGGCCTGGAGGCCAATATTTGCGGTACAAGGATGCCCTGAAACGTCATTTGGCTGCGAGTGGCACTGCATCAAATACCTGGGAAGAGCTTGCTCACATGCGACCCGATTGGCGAAAATCTGGGCAAGCAAGGGACCGAAAAATTTGAAACAGCTCGACTGGAAGCCTTCGACGCTAAACGCTTACACCGCAACACTCGCCCAAAGCCCACACGTACAAATCAAGTGGACAATTACAATGTACTTCATGTAACAGAATATTTTTGACGAAACTCGGATTTTCCAGTCACATCCGAGCTCATGCCAGGAAGCAATACTGGTGACGGGCAGCGGCGTCACTGGTGCAAGGGTTTCGGCACCGCGCTCACCAACCCGCCTGCCCAGCGTGTGTGAGTATGGGCATTTCTTCCAGGGGTCCGCCAAGAGTAGCGAAACAGCAGTGGACGAAACAGGCTGATAAATGGAAGTTGATACTAAAATATTTTTCTTTCTTTCTTCAAATTGTTAATATAAATGAATATCCATTCCTATATGACTTAACGAATATGTTGTCTTCAAAACCAAACGTCCATTGACCTGTGGAATTTACTTTCGCCATGGTCTCTACATTCATCTATACTATAGAACTATAGATTCTATAGTATACTATATAGTATATAGTCTATATAACCACCTTTCTATAATATCTTTGATTTATTATGTACAAACGAAATAAGTACAGTCTATCAAGTGTACGTCGTACATAATGGATGCGTTCCGTCTTTAGAGCCGAGGTTACGTCAACGTATTTTAAATTTTCAGAATATATACGATTTCGGAGATTTGTTGGGGTTCCAGGATAATACTCCAGCTGCATTATAAACTTACAACATATAAATATAAAGGGATATTATTGTTAAAAAACATATATCTATAAAATTAAATTTATATCACTGCGGTATAGAAAATCAGAAAGTAAATCTGGACGTGAGGAGCTCTGAACCAGGATTCGAACCCGGGACCTCTCGCTTACCGGGCGGTTGCTTTACCAACTGAGCTATCCAGTTCTCAACATGACCTGCGAATTTACGATTGTGCTTTCCCATACCGCAACGATATGTATAGGTACTCACTTAGTAGTGAGCCTCTTGGCGCCCGGGATATATCTATAAATTTAAGAAGCTAAAATAAATAAATTTAGCCTGATAAATGGACGAAGCTCAGCTCAGCTACATGATATTAACAAAGAAAAGGAACTTTTTAATTGCGCTAGTTTTCAGCTACCCCCATTCTGCCAATAAGATTTTAATAAAATTAGGAAGACAAAATCAAAAGAACATAAGTGTAAAGAACCTAAATAGCATTTTCTTTCTTTATAAATAATCCCTTAAAACAATTCAGTTTATACTAAGACTTCTCTGAATACCTAAAAATAACAAAACAAAACACGAGACTTCATTTATGTTATGTGGTATTTATTTATCAAATGTATTAAACAGTTTATTTTTAAGTGTTGTTCTTGTAATAATTCTAAATAATGTAACATATATTAAGGGTATTTTTATTGACTCTAATTTTACAAGGCGCGATCACGCTCTTATATATATTGTTATTTAATTGTTATCGAAAAAAAAATGTTGGGAATTAAAGTAAAAAAGTGACAATAGTCCGATCATTAGTTTACATTATTTTCTATGATTGTCTATCAATGAAGTCATCTACTTAATAAACACTCACAGCATCTTGACTTGTTTTATGGTAATAAACATCATTTTAAAAAATTCATTTTGTCGAACATTTTTAAATCACCCTTTGAATAGCATCATAACTTCTTTCACTTTGTTATTATTATTACATATTTTTTTTGTATTAGGATTTTATTTTATAATTGTATCTATTCTATCTATCTTTATTTTTTTTGTTTTATTATATTTTATTACATAATTTCTGGCATAATAATTGTGTTTAAATGTTTCATGTGCAAAATTTGTATCGAATTGTTTTAATATGTAATCATGATAATTTTGTAATTTAATAATGTATAATCTGTATCCATTTTGCATGCTGTGTCCGCCTATAATTGTCTAGACATATACCCTACAACTTATAACTCGTTAAACATTGTACTAGATGTTGGTGGTCCAAATAAATAAATAAATAAACACAAAGATGGTGTAGTTATGATGATAGTGCTATCAACGATGGCTATGTTCTTGCAAAGGGTGCAAAGACGGGAAATTCACTCTCACCAAATCGTAATCAAGTTGTAATAGCCGCGAGTAACAAACGAAACCGCGTCAGCAGACACATTCATACAAATAAATGGTCAATAAACAATAGATTTCTCGTAATTTTCAAGTGCATCATACATAAACATGGACGCTCTGGACGGAGTGATCGACATAGTCACCGGAGCGGATATATTGCGTGTGCTCGTCTCAGAGACGCATACCGGGGCTACCTACTGCTGCAGCGGTTCTCAAATGTTTCATTTACTGACCGCCAAAACCATGCAATACCCAAACACAGATGACCCACTGCAAACTAAATATATAAGGTCCTACAATCAATAATAAGTGAAAATAATTCTAGGGTAGACCATGTACGTACACAGAATGACTTACCTAACTCCGATAATTTAGTATTTTGTAGATAAATACGTACAAACTAGTTTTATTAAAACCATTCAAAATCATATTCATATTTTTTTTTTAAAGTTGGATCCCTATGAAGATTTTCGTAAGATCCAAAGAAATCATGGTCACCCGAAGAGATAAGATAATTACAACGCGCGAAGTTATTTTTATTATTGATCCCACTTTTTTGGATATTTTCAACTTTTTCCGAATGGGAATAGCTAGGATAACCATAAATTTTATTTCCAAGTAAATTTTTTTTATCATATTTTGACTTTTAATTTTAATTGTTTTTAGATTTAAAATGTGTTCCACTAACGTTCCTTAATAACCTCTAAAATCATCGGAGTTTGTTTGAAAGTCATCCTGTATAACGATAAAAAAAATCTGGACAAATATTTTTTTCACTTATCAGTACAAAGTGGTTTAATCAGCTGACTAAATTTCAATGAAAAGGGGAAAAAATAGGTTGGCAAAAAATATTTTCCAAACGGAAAGTGGTATGTCTATTATGGATACTCCAATATCTCTTAATTTTTTTTCACTTTGAACTGTTGGACCTTTTATACCTACGAGAAATTTTGTCTCAAGTTTGATTTTGATTTTATTATTTTGTGTCAATTTTCAACTTTATTACAATGACTTAAGATACGCAAATACATGTGTTGTTGATCCAAAATTATCCAAAATACTGAACTTGATGGCTAATTTAAAATAACTTTTATTTTAAGTAACAAAAGAAACTTAAATAACATAAAATAAGTATCCTAAAAATACTTTAAAATATTAAACTAATATACCTTAACTAAATAAAAGCTAAACTAAGTAAAAAATGTTCGCCAGATCGCCGCCGTCATGTGGCAAAGTCCGCTGAAGTCTGGCGGCATTCCCTCTTTGGATTGCCAAACTAAGGCGTTGTCCGAGGTATGCCCCAGCCCATGGGTCCCCGGAAAGATAACTTAATGCGTATTGAATCAAACTCCGTATAACTATTTGTGTAGTTTTGTCTATTGTTTGCTGTGTTAATACAGCATAATTTGAAAATTTACGTCGGGCCAGATGGCGGGCTCTTCTGTTTTGTTTGTCTCTTCCGGTCATTTTCCTGACCCTCTAAGTGCAGTACTACAGCATAGGAGGACACGACCCTCCATTTGGAAACCCTTGCCACATTGAATAGCTCTTCTCAGGTGTTAAGTGACCACTTTAGATTACACTTGACATTACCACGCATGTCATTCCTCTAGCCATTAATTAATCGACAAATTCAAGAAATATTGTACTTTGGCACTCACTAAATTTTATTTAAAAATAAGTTTTTAGTGTACAATAAAGAATAACGATAAGAATAAATTAAATTGTAACCTGTGTCTTAACAATTTTGAAAAGTAAGCTTATTTAAGAGAATAGGTTCCAATTGCATTTATCGCTGTTACTCCATGCGGAAAAACCTGCAGTTCGAGAGGGACAAATTCTGGAAAATTATCAAAATGCCGACTTTTATCACATATTTTATTATTTAAAAAAAACTAAAGTTTGTATCAAATATCTGTTCGGATGAGAGTTTAATAAAGTTTATACAGATTTCAATTCATAAATAATATAATATGATTTTGCTCAAATAATGTTAAAACTTGACATGAAAACTTTTTTTGCAGTCATCTTTGATTTTTATGATTCAATGTTGGAATGACGTCTGAAGATTCTGTTTCAATAAGAGTGTGCATTATATTCTTGACAGAAGTCTAATTTTTTTTCAAATATCTAGTATTGCTAGATTCTTCAAACAAGGAAGAATAAATTATGTTTTCTCGGAACCTATCCTCCTAACAGAAAAGACTTGTGTTATAATAGTTATGACTTCATATTTTCACACTCGGAGAACTGACGGCTAATCGAGCTTGATTTAAGCTCGCTTATTAAGTATTTATAAATAAATAACAGACGTGAACAAGCTCTCAAATTCTCATTGTTGAGACCTTTAGCAAAATAGAACTGTTTTGCTATTCCTACCACGATTAACTTGAGTGAATTATAATTGGCTGATGGGTATATTAAATCAATTATTTTCACAATATCTACTTTCTTACTGTTAGCAAGGAATACTATATACTGGCTGAACAATGGCAAATATGGCAATATGAATTGTTAAAATTTCAATGTTAACTTTATACTGAGACGCTCTCTAAGTGCAACTAAGCATATTTTTTAGGTCGATATACATAAAAATAGGAGTGCTATCGCGACAGGTTCAAACAATCCTACTTCAAAGCCTAAGCTTCCGTCAATTTCAGGAAATAAAATTAAAACACTATTCGCTTTTTCAATGAACATGCCATACGTACATACATATATACATGATCGCGGAACTGATTATACGAAGATGGTATAAAGTCGGTAAAGTGTACACAAAGAAACAACGTGCGGATTCCGTACGTCGTTTTCGTAAACCGGATCATACTAATATTATAAACGTGAAAGTTTGTGTGTGTGTGTGTGTGTGTGTGCATGTTTGTTACTTTTTCAGGCTGCAACACCTGGATGGATTTGGATGAAATTTGAAATACGCTCAATTAACACATAGACTACTTTAATCCCTGAAAATCATTGTTCCCGAGGGATGGTAAAAATCATCCAGCTATCAACGAATGCATTCATGTTGCGTCTTCCCGAGCCATGAAGTTGACTAAAACGTTTACCTACAGTGTAGTATGGTCGAGCCATCAAAGCGTCATCATAATTATCATCAAGTCTCGTAACGTTGTTTACAGAGACGTATTGCAGTAGATTTCGGCTCTCCGTATACTCCGGAACATTTATTATCTGTTCTGTGTTAAGCATGTCGCAAATAGACGTGACAGTAATCAGTAATTCTTTATTGACCATTATAACAGAGAATGTTACACGAGGCATGTCAAATATTACACCATAAAAGATTCACAATATCGTATTGATAAAATAAATAATTAATATAATACAAATAAAACATTAGGTACATATAAAACTTATGTCATTGAAAAACAAATTGTCAGGTATGATTATCATTTTATAATATACACCTTCGTATTATAGACAAAATTATAAAAATTGTATTATAGAGAGAATGAACATTTATTAAAGTGCTTGGTCAGATACTCATTTACAGAATAAAATGGAATTAATTCGAAAAAATATTTTGATTTAATTTTAAAGTCAACCAGAGGAAGTCTAGTTATTTTTAGTGGCAATTTATTGTACATATTTAACCTTATTGAACAGT
Organism: Ypsolopha scabrella; assembly: GCA_910592155.1. Lineage (NCBI taxonomy): Eukaryota > Metazoa > Arthropoda > Insecta > Lepidoptera > Ypsolophidae > Ypsolopha > Ypsolopha scabrella. The sequence continues at coordinate 17,171,069 of OU342980.1, forward strand.
CCTTGTGTTTGCGTTTTCGATAGTCTTGTTTTTGGTAAAACGATTTTCTCTTTGTTACGGGTGTCATAGTTGACATCATTTTTATTCCCTTTTCTAGCACATTCCAAAGCATAACAAAAAACTGAATATCACGAAGGCGGAGCCGCGGGCAAAAGCTAGTTTAAAATAAAACCACATACTTGCTCATCATACTGCTCAACTTTCGCAAAGAAACATACCTGCGTACAATAATAAATATGTTCACTTTGCCTTACCTACTAACTTTAAAACCTACTTAGGTACTGTGAATTTTTTTATTTACGCTTTAATGTGACTTTGGAAATTTTGTTCAGTATAATCATTAGATTTGGTTTAATTTAAAGACACATGTATGTATTTAGTCCCAGTATATAAGGTCCTAAAATTCAAAGTGAAAAAAAAATTCACAGATGATAGAGTATCCCCAATAGACCACTTTCAACAGAAAAAAACATGTATATTTCTTTTTCCATAGAAATTTAGTCATCTGGTTGAACCACTTTGTACTGGGAAGTGAAAAAATTATTACATCAAAAACTTTTTAATATCTGGTTATTTTTTATAAATGGAGTATTAACTAAAACTTATACATCGTAAATGCTAAAGAACACGAAAACTATTATTAAAGTTTTGATGTGATTTTGATACATAGATAAATAGATAGAAATTTGTATTGGTCTCGATTCCGTGTAACACGAACTAACCTTATTTTAAGCGTCCTGAAGCTTTTAAATAGCTTTCTCTACCGTAAAAACCCATTTTATCAGTCGAAATCCGTACATTTTCAGATAGAGTATTAGAAATCTCACTTCGACTGTGTCTCCGAAATTGCCCCCCTGTCCTAGTAATTTCGATACAGAAAGAAAGAGACATAATGCTTAAATTAAGTTTACAAAAAAAACACATAAGCATATCGTCACGACATGAATCCCCGAGGGGGGTGTCAGAGATGTTCCCGAGTGTGAGCTGTGAGATGCAATCTATCGCCATTCTTTGAGCACAAATACACGCTTTTGAGGACATGCAGGTTTCCTCACGATGTTTTCCTTCACCGTTCAGCGGGTGGTAAGTATTAGGTAAAAACACAAATACTATGCATATACATTCCGAAAAACTCATAGTTGCATGCCCGACCGGGTATCGAACCTGGGTCTCAAGATTGAGAGGCCAGCGTACTACCGCGTTAGCCACCGTCGCTTTTAAATTAAGTTTATTCCTGTAAAATAAGTTAAGTCGTGTTACACCGAATCGACACCGCTATCAAATGCAGTCATAAATCTCCACAAATCTTATTTTCTTAACAGAACCCTGAAACACCACAACAAAAACCCAGTTACGCCGGCAAATCGGATAATATGTGGCCACAGAGCGTAATCCAATCAATAATACCATCCCAGTAGACTTTCTGACTTGTCTGCCAAGCGATTTTAATCTTTATAGCTGGTCAATAAGAGTTAAAGCAGGGCGTGATAGGAATATATGGTTAGACATGTCTGACTTTCATCATAGTTATGTGATCATCATCACTGGCTGATGAATTTTAATGTGTGCCGCATCTTTCTGCGGGAGCAATGCTCTTTGTAATAAATCAAACTACATCTATACTAATAATACAGTAGTAAGAAAGTTGTGTCTGTGCATTTAACATTGAATATTTTTTATATATAAAATGGGCCCGAAATATATTTCACTTTCAATTTTTATTTTATTCTATAATTAATATAGGTATCTATATATAAACGTTATGAATATTTTTGTGAAATTTTAAATGAAATGTGTTATTGGTACTCGTATTGTACTACAGCCAAAATGTTTTTTTTTTCTATGTGTTTGTCTGTATGCTCCGTTTAACTCGAGAACCACTAAACGGATTTGGGTGAGATTTGTTTTATTATCATCGTAGGGACTCTGGTCAATATTTAAACAATAGCGAAAGGGTGTGTGTGCGTGTGTGTGTGAGGGTGTGTGTGTTTGTTACTCTTTCACGCTGAAACGGCTGGACGGATTTGGATGGAATTTAGAATGGATAAAGCTTATACTCTAACTTAACACATAGGCTACTTTTTATCCTGGAAAAAAGCATGCCGTTAAACCGAATAACACGCGGGTGGAGCCGCGGGCAAAAGCTAGTAGGCTATAAAAGTCGCTCATAAAATAACGGCCAAGCCGAAAATGGGGCAAAGATTGCATAGACGCGGGCAGAGCCTCGGGCAAAGGCTAGTATTTCAATATAAAAACATAAGTAACTAAACGAGCATTACACAGACAAAGGAGAAATAAATACCAAGGCACTGTATAAGGTAGGAACCATCTTCGGATATGACATGTGGTTGCATGTAACCACATCATGTGACAACAACATTTCAATGTCGTTCATTCCATTGTAACCATTACGCCCCTGTAACAAGAACCATTTGATAGTCAGATGCTGTCCCAGTCGACCAACTTATAGGATCCTATTAGGATGATACTCTAGTGGCGCAAAATACTGAGAATGTAATGTGAAACACTATATCACTGCTGGGTAGTGAGGGGCCGTTCAAGTATTACGTAAGCAGATTTATTACAATTATTTACCCCCCCATCCCCCTTGTCAGCAAAAGTAAGCAAAGCTTTTACCCCCACCCCCCATGCTTACGTAAACATTTTTCAATTATAATTTTTTTTTTTAATATTATAATGTTATAATTATAATTTTAAAAATAAGAAAATAGATTTAGTATAGAGATTAGATTTTACTGATACAGTATTCAACATAGAGTAAGGGGCAAAAATATACCGATGACGTAATCATCATCTAGACTCCCCCCATGTCATCTAAAAATAAGCAAAACAAAGACCCCCCCCCCATAGTGCTTACGTAATACTTGAACGGCCCCTGACCATTAAGAAAAAAATGTAAAGAATTTATATTATTCTCAAATCATACATTACTGTACGTTATATCGTATTTAGGGTGATGGTTAGACCAATATCCTAACTCTATTTATGTAAAGAAAACACAGATAATTCGATAGAATTTAAAAACCTGAAAAATTACAATTAATGTAGAACTGCATTGATGTGTAACTATATAATACTAGCCTTTGCCTACGACTCCGCCTGCGTTTATTCAATCTCTGCCCCGTTTTCGGCTTTGGTGTTATTTTATCAACACCCCTATAGCCTACTATATGTTGACTAGAGTCACTACGGTGATAAATATTAAAGAAAACCGTATCCGAATGCGTTTAGTGGTTCTCGACTCGAAAACAGAATATACATAGACAGAGAGACAAAAATTCTAAAAATGGTAGTTTTGGCTTAAGTACTATACGAATAATAATAACCAACATCATCATAGACAAATATAAAATAGAGAAATATAGGAATCAAAATATTATATACAGGTACATATTGCCTAACCATCCACACCATTCGATTAGTATTGCTAAGAAGAAGGGCAAGAATCTTAGCAAACATGCGCCGCGGGCAAAAGCTAGTTATATAATATATATAAAGTACTATAATTTAAGCGAAAAAAAAATTAAGAGATGGTAGACTATCCCTAATAGACAACAGTCCACCAAAAAAACCTTTTTTTCGCGAACGTTTATTTCTCCTTTTTATAGTTTAGTCAGCTGATTTAACCACTTGTACTGGGAAGTAAACAAATTTTATTTGACCAAAATTTTTTTCTTCTTCCGGAATGTGCTCAGTTAAAAATACACGATCTACCCTAGAATTATTTGCACTTATTTTTGTTGGACCTTATAATAGGTTCCTACTCGTAAAGCCTCTCGGTCAGCAGAAAAACTCTCAATTGACATAGAAAGTGAGCTTCTATCTAAAACTAATGAAACAGGAAGTATCTCAGACTGTGGAGGCAGCTTCTTTAGATGGAAAGCATTATGTACGCATACACATAAATCTGCGCAAATCTACTTTTTACAATATATCTTTTATTGTAAAGTTATAGGGACTATTATTGGTTAGCTGATGCGTCTAAAAGTTGTAGTGGGATACACCTACAGTTTTCTTGAAGAACTACAGTCAGTTCCTATTCAAGAAAAGGTAAAAGGGGCGGATGTCGTTGATTCACATTCTTTACAGATTTACTACTGTGCTTTTTTCAGTGGAACTTTCTAGTCGGGCAAGGTAAAATTGTAGGCAATGTGGTCATGGGAACCTTTCATTATCATAAATTTAAGAGCTAAGCTTCTGTTGTTATGCGGACCATTCATATTATAACTTTGGACGATACCTTGTTTTCTTATGAAAAATAATATTTTAGATGGGTAGACTTCCTATGACGAACTGGAGCGAAGTGGTGAAGAAATATGCAAATATATTTTAACACGCGACAAAAGTCATCTAATGCTGATGTTATAACGTCGTGATAAACAGCGCCGGATTTAGGGGAGGGCAACCGGGGCTGAAGCCCAGGGGCCTCCACACAAGAGGGGCCCAAGTTTTTAATGTTGTACACTATGTAATTGTTTTTCGGACTGCCTGTACGCTCGTAGTGCTCGGACGTCTTCACAGTTGCGAACTCGCTAAATATTTTTTAATATTTAGTTCGTGTAGCGCCCGCGCTTCAGTTGCGCGGAGGGGATCACCTATCTCAGGAGCGCCTGAGTCGTGTTGCCGCTCGCTGTGCTTCCTGCCTCGGCCTTCCACCAGCGGAAATCACCGAGGAAAGGGGCATGGGGACTGGCGCTCGCCACGACTCATAGTCGCACGCGTTACACCCCCCCGCAGCCGCCGCTCACTTACAATGAGCGGCAACAACAGCCCTTCTCAGGGCTCGCGTTCTAACAGCCCTTCTCAGGGCTACTCCAACAGCCCTGTCCAGGGCCCCTCCAACGCCGCCACCACCCAGCCGCAGCCTCAAGATGTAGACCCAGCCCTCCTGAGCCTACCATCGACGCTGACCTCCACCCCCACTCGTCGTGCGCACTCTCTCCACGACTTCCAGTGGGGAGGCATCAGCACGAGTACCGAGTACGCCGTGCCGTTCGCGCTCGAACAACCGGGGTCTCCGCGCCGCGGTCTCGAGCTCGACGAGATCATGACGGCTCGGCTACGTCGTGCGAATTGCCTAACGGAGGGTCTTCTCGCTACGATGGAGGCCCACCTGCGCCAGCGACGCCTCGAACTTGCTGTCGAGGGCTCTCCGACGGCAGACGCAGCATTGGCGTCGTCTATGCCGCTGACTCTGCCCCCCCTCCCTCAACGGACGAAGAGAGCGCTCGACACGAGCAGCCCCAAGACCGAGAGCACGGTGAAGCGAGGCTGTGACGCGCCTTCTCCAGTGCCCTCCACCTATGCCGCCGCCGCAGTCACCCCCCTGCAGCAAAACCCGCAACCACCGCGCGCAGCCCAGGGAAGAGCGGCATCGCGTCTCCCAGTCGCGCAACGAGCGCGACCCGACCGCCCACCACTTGGGTACCCAACTCCACGCGCCACCGCGCCGCGCGCCGTCGCGCCGCGCGCCACCACGCCGCGCGCCCCCGCGCCGCGCGCCGGCGCGCCGCAGACCACCGCGCCTTGCGCCGCCGCGACGTCCTCCGTCGCGACGTCCGCCGCCGCGACGTCCGCCGCCGCGACGTCCTCCGTCGCGACGTCCTCCGTCGCGACGCCCGCCGCCGCGGCGCCCGCCGCCGCCGCGACGCCTGCCGCCGCCAGCCGCCGCGCCGCCCGTCGCCGCGACGCCCGTCGTCGCACCACTCGCCGCCGCACCGCCAGCCACAGCGCCGCCAGCCCCCAAGCCGCGCGCCCCCGCGCCCACCTCCGCACCTACGAAGCTGCGATACCCACCGATGATCGTGGACAAGCTGCCCAACTGGCAGCATCATATCCGCGAGATCGCCATCCAACTGGGTAGAACACCCAATGCCCGCGCCTTCCAGCAGGGAGTGCGCTTCACACCAGCAGCTGATGATGAGTACCGACTCCTCCAACGGTACCTCAACAAGCTGGACAAGGACCACGGTGTGAAGTGGTTCTCCTACTCCCTCCCCGCTGAGCGCAGCCTTAAGGTAGCGATCCGCGGGCTGCCAGTTAATACAGAACCGGAGGAGCTCGCAGCAGCACTGCTCGACCTCGGCTTTGAGGTCGAGTACTGCAAGCCTATTAGGGCTAGAGCAGGGCGCCCCGGCTGCATCTTCTACGCCCTATTAAAGAAGACGCCAACCCTAGTCCCGGCAATATATGAGATCACGGAACTCATGTATATGCCGGGAATAAAAGTCGAAGCCTGGAGAGGGAAGAAGGGGCCCGCTCAATGCCACAGGTGCCAGCAGTTTAGGCACTCTTCCCACAACTGCCACCGGACCCAGGCCTGCGTGCGCTGCGGCGGGGAGCACTCTGCGAAGGACTGCCCTCGCTCCAGGGAGGAACCCGCAACCTGCGTGAACTGCGGGGGCCCACATGCGGCCAATAACACCTCCTGCCCCGTGTTCCGGAACGAGGCCCGGAACAAGAAGGCGGGAACCATCGCCTTGACGGCTACAGCGGCGAAACCAGCCAGCCAACCGCAGCCACCCTTCCAGCCACCCCAAGAGAGGACAGCGCCCGCCTCACTCATGGCCGAGGCCAACCCAGCCACGGCCAGGTCAGACGCTGCCAAACCTCGGCGCAAGAGGTCCGGAAGGAAGAATAAGAAGAAGGCTGCGGCAAAGCAGCCCGACCCCACGACTGAGGTGATCCCTCCCCCAGTCCAACTCACAGCGGAGTCAGAATACGAGGCAATGATGCAGGTCGTCAAGAGCCTCGTATGTCTACCCGCTTTCCAGAGACTCGTAGCATCCCAACCGCTACAGAGCTCCAGCCACTGAGAATAGTGCACTGGAACGCTCAGTCGCTCACTGGAAAGCGGCGGCTGCTCATGCTCTTTTTAAAAGAGCAAAACGTCGACGTGATGCTGATCAGCGAGACCTTCCTGTCAGACAAGGATAAGTTTCACGTCCCAAACTACCATGTCTACAGGAAGAATGAGCTCTCCCCCGAGACTGGCCGAGTCTGGAGAGGCTTGGCGGTTTTAGTCAAGAGGAGGATCATCCACCAGCCAATCGCCGTCAAGGAGTACTCATCGTTGTACGCTCTTGGAGTCGAAATCCAGGTCGCAGGTGAAATCTTGCGTCTTTACGCCACCTACAAGGCACCCGGCCGGCGCCTTGACTTCAGGGACGCGCCACGACATCCTCAGCGCGCCGCACCCCACCATCATTGCCGGCGACCTGAACTCCAAGCACCCAGCGTGGAATTCCGCGACGGCGAATGCTCAAGGACTCCGACTCCTCCAAGACTCGATCTCGCACCACTATGACGTCATCGGCCCCGGTGAGCCTACTCATTACTGCCCGCAAACGGGGCTCGGAGACGTCCTGGATATAGTGGTGTATAAAGATCTGAGGACACCGCCAAGCCAGGAAGTTCTCATCGACCTTCCATCGGACCACAGGCCAGTCCTTCTGATAATGGAGGACCTGCCCACCAGAGTCTCTCCGCCGGCATCACGTCGACGATACAACTGGCCCGCCTTCGAGGCCTCACTCCAGGAGGCTCCAATATCTCGCCCCGTCACCAACTCCGAAGATGTGGAAAGGCTGACGTCTGAGCTCACCAGCTGCATCCAGAACGCGCTAGAAACATCATCGCACACGATTCCGAGCACGGGTAGACTACAACCTCTCCCCGCTCGGATCCAAGAACTCATTCGCGAAAAGCGCAAGTTCCGGAGGCAGTGGCAGCACACCCGCTGCCCGATGCTCAAGACTCGCCTCAACGCTCTTACGGAGAAGGTGAAGAAAGAACTCAACACGAACGCCGAAGAATCTTGGGAGCGCCACGTCGAGTCCATAGGCGACCACGTTCCCTCTGTGCATCGCCTATGCCGGCAGCTGTCCACGACCCCAGCTCCAGTCCGACCGCTGCTGGGCAGCGACGGCCACCCAAGATTCCGAGCCCAAGACCGAGCCGAGATATTCGCCGAGTGCCTCGAAGGCCAATTCACGCCCAACCCAACCTATGATGTGGAGCACGTCAGAGCAGTCGAGTTACACCTGCGAGACTTCCTTGCTGAGCCAATAGCCGCCGAAGAGGACCCCATCGTCTTCTCGCCTGGCCTGGTGAAGCGGGTGATTAGCCGCACCAACCTGGCGCTCCAGCACCTACCCCCTCGAGTAGTCGCTGCTGTGACGCGCCTCTTCAATGGAATCATGCGCACGGGGCACTTCCCTACACAGTGGAAGGTCGGCCATGTCATCATGCTGCCAAAGCCAGGCAAGGACTCCAGACGACCGGAACACAACCGGCCCATCACCCTGCTCAGCAACATCTCAAAGGTGTTTGAGAAACTCCTGCTCGGACAACTGACGCCCCACATCACACCGCGCCCGGAACAGTACGGCTTCAGAGCCGACCACTCCACGACCCTCCAGCTGACCAGAGTACTGCACCACATGTCGGTAGGCCTCAACAAGAAGGAGTACACCGTTGCAGTACTTCTGGACATGGAGAAGGCCTTCGACAGAGTATGGCACGAGGGACTGCTATACAAACTGTCGACCTCTCCAGCCCCCCGGCGCCTGGTCAGGGTCGTGAAGTCGTTCCTGACTGACCGCCGCTTCAGAGTGGTGGTGGAAGACGCCATCTCGGAGGAGCGCCCCATCAAAGCTGGCGTCCCCCAAGGAAGCTGCTTGTCCCCGGTCTGCTACTCCCGGTACACCGACGACATCCCTCTGAGAGCGGGAACCCAACTCGCCCTCTTCGCCGACGACGCGGCCTATTTCGTGTCGTCATATAAGGCATACCACGCTGCGGCGAAGATGCAGCGCACCCTGGACCTGCTCCCAGACTGGCTGTCCAAATGGCGACTGTCGGTCAATGTCGGGAAGACGCAGGCCCTCATTACCGGAAACACCAGCTTACCACCACCACTCCAACTCCACGGAGTAGAGGTCCCATGGCAGCCCCACGTGAAGTACCTAGGAGTCACCATCGATCGGAGACTCTCAATGCGGAAACACGTGGACAACGTCATCATCCAGGTGAAAGGAGCGAGAGCAAAACTGCGACCGCTCCTATCTTCAAGCCTTCCTCTGCGTGCGAAGCTCGGGATCTATAAGACCTATATTAGATCCCGCCTCACGTACGCTGCGCCGGCGTGGTATGCCCTAGTCTCGGAGACGAACAAAAAGCGTCTCCGAGCACAGGAGAACCTAGCCCTTCGCACCATCGTCGGCGCTCCTCGCTACGTGAGGAACGACGTGATCGCGAGGGACTTGAAGATAGAACGCCTGGATGACTTCGTCAGCCGGCTCGCGACGGGGATGTTTACGCGCGCAGAGCATGCGCCGTTCTCACATCTTCGAGAACTGGCGCCGCACCACGCGCGCCCCCCCGACCACCGACGCCTACCTCGGGACCTCCTCCAACCACCGGAAGAGACCTCAGCACCGCCCGACGCGACCCGCGCGTCCGCGGCGACCGCGCCCGCCCTCGCGCCGCGCGCCCCCGCGCCACGCGACCCCGCGCCGCGCTACCCCGCGCCACGCGACCCCGCGCCGCGCGTCCCCGCGCCGCGCGCCCCCGCGCCACGCGCCCCCTCACCGCGCACCTCCGCGCCGCGCGCTCCCGTGCCGTGCTCCCACGCGCCGCGCGCGCCCGCGATACCCGCGTCGTGCGCGCCCGCGCCTGACAGTATTTAACACCCGCGGCTCCTCCCTGAGTAGAGCCGAGCTCCTCCCTGAGTCGAGCCGTGCTCCTCGAGAGTAGAGCCGCGAACATCACCACCGGACTAAGACAATCCAGAGACATGCCCATTGTCATGGGCATCGGAAGAAATCACAGCAAGGGGGCACCCGCCCCGACGCTGTATACCCACGCCCCAGAAAGGGGTTTGTGAGATGACCAAATCGTAATTGTTTTTCGAATAAATAACTCGCCCTATACATATTTTTAACAAAACATACATAAAAATACAGTAAGTCCGAATTGCATAAAGATGTTAGGGCTCACGATGTTTTTTTTTTTCTATTTGTATTGGCTTTGTCCATGAGAACTATATTTTTTCGTTTTATCTTACTTTCTTAAGAAATGTAACTATACTTATTTAAAGAGTAATGTTTAAGCACAAAATTGTTTTCAAGCACTTAAGTACAACTAATTTCGTTTTCGCCCAGGAGCCTCCACTCGTTAAAATACGGCCCTGGTGATAATGTCATCTTAACTAATACGAGTAATAAAATAGTAAATAATTCCTGTCTGTACATTGAATGTTATTGGAAAATATCAAATGAAATTGGTATTATATATATTCTGAAGCCAACACTATTTTTTTTTTGAGTTTTCGTTAATCAATTTGTCTGTATGTTAAGTATGCGTCGCCATCCTGTGGTTAAATCGCTTTCATAATTGGACGGCTAGGTTGCTAATTAAATACCGGCATCCAATCAAACAGACAGAGGATGCTCAGCCGATGAGTTGAATGCAACGTTTAGCCAGAGGGCTGAAAGACGAGCTTTTTGGTTAGATGGTATTATGATTTATTGTTAGCGTGGCCGAAAGACCATACCTAAGTGGAACCTAACTTTATATGAGAACGTGTTAAAACTGGGTAGAAAGGGGATAAAAATCAAATAATTACTACTTTTATTTGGAAAAAACATCGAAAATTGTATGATTGAAACGATGACAGTTGTGATGAAAATTAATTATTCTTATTATTGTTCATTGCAAAAGGTAACTAAACTAAAATTTACAAGTTCTATGAACAAAAATCGCCAAACTTGTTACCAGCTGTTGACGCCATATTTGTTATAGGACTAAATGACGCGGCGGATTTCGGTTTAGCCATTTGCAAAGAGCTAGCTTTAGGGCAGCTAACATGTTAAACGTTGAGGTATCTTAACTCATACAACCAGACCCTAGCCATCCAATTAGATTCCGCCATTTAATTATCGAACTATGTCCTATTAAGAAGCTGATTTAACCACGTGGCAGCAACATGTATGTTTAAAAAACAACAACAGATTTGGATATGGTATTCTTTATTATCATCGTGGCGACCCATGTCAACATAATAGGCCCGGTCAAAAATAACCGCAAAGCTGAAAACTGTAACACAACCACCGCGCGAGCGAAGCCGCAGGGAAAGGCTAGTAACTTATAATCGCACAAAAACAACCTCAGCATATCTACACACGCGGCGTTAATATTAAAACATGGATTTAGGTAACGCCATTACTCAGAGAAACCAGCCAAGACCTCTAAAGAGTAAAAACGTCATTTCCCGTGGAGCCTGAATGCAGAAGAATCTCCATATATTCCATATGCATGTGGTGAACCACCACAATTCAAAGACAGACGAGCCAATCAGCTATCGCCTTTATTGCGTAGCGTTAGAAGCTTCGCCACGGGTTGGTGGGTTTATGTAAATGTGGTATGGAGAAAAAGCACTGTGACCCGTGCTGTACATGGGAACTGTGTGATCCGTTAACGTTATAGTCTATTCTACGTTTGTAGGGTCCCGCCACAGATATAGATCTAAATAAATGACGCAAGTGCATCAAACTCTATTAAAATCAAGCGTGTCACATTTTACAATGAAATTGGTTGACAGCGGTTTGTATCTTAGAAGGGATTGTAAGACTTAAGACATAATACATAAGAGTCAAAGTTGGAGGAGTCAATATCTGTGAAGGAAGAGCATTGCTCTCCCTTTTGGCGCGCAATTGGGCACGCGAAGTACATACACTCGCGGCATCTATTTGGATCTATATCTGTGGGTCCCGCCATCACACTATCCTACTAGTAAATACTTGTTGTGGAATTCTGTAAGAAAATCGTATTCGTTTGACAGCCAAAAACGTACAGTTTTACGATTTAAATGTCTATTTAGTTAGATGAAATAGTTTGGGAAAAACGGTAAAATGTATTTGGTATTAATTTACGTAAAAATACAAAGAAAATCATTTAGGTAGGTATATATAACAAAATGTCGTTGTTTTATTTTATTATGTAACATCTAAAGATTTCATATTATGCAAACAGACTTTTGGGCCAATCGATTAGTTTGTAGTTTAATTTAGTAGTGTTTGTGAAGTTAGAATAAATTATTGAATCTAAAAATAATTAAGATAAGTAATAATAATATCAAAAAATTAATTGTTTTAATCCGTCTGTATGCAAGGGATGTAAGATTCAAAAATAAAACAAGGGCCTTATTTTTCATTTTCTAACTGGTAAATCACTCGTCTTTTGTTATTCTGTATTTTATTTATATTTTTGTCCTAGCATTAGTGATGAAAAGTTAAGTGTCCATTTTGGGTGTTGTGAGCAAAGAGTTATAGATTCTATAATTTCGTCGTAGGTTGTGGGTAGTGATTGTGAGTGATCTCTTACCTCCCTTCTAAAACAATCTACTAATGAGAGGCTTCCCAAGAAGTTTTTTAATCGTTCATTATTTGTTATTAACACGATAAAGATAAGATAATGCATATTTGATCGAATAAAAAAAATTAAATGACCTCGTAAGCGAATGGTTAGCTTTAAATCCTTATTTATTAAAAATTCAATTTCTTATTATATTTATTGGAGTTAATTTAACCTTTTTTATATATTTTTTTTAATTTTTTTCTTTTTAATATTATATTTGGCGCTGCCATCACTGAAGTATTATTATTTAATCTATGGCCACCATCGATTCTTACCTCTGTGATGGAGTAAATAGGCAACATAAGAAGTATCCACTCAAATAATTTTCTGACACAATCCGTCTTTTTTATTTACATGGTTCTTTTGAGGATGTAGTATCATTGAAATAAACTGCTATTTACACCAGATACATTTAAGATGACTTCTGCTTATACAGTCAAATTCATACCGAAGAAAGACTCGGTAAGTGATCAGGACCAAGGATCAATAAACATGTCCGCAGAACAGGAAAAAAAATTGTTCAAGTACAACCTCCATTCCTTTAGGATAGGAAATCTAAATTTTATGTTGCGTCTATCAGAGGAAAGTTGGTCCTGACCACTTACCGAGTTTCCAGTATGAATTTGGCTATCACACTAATATTATAAATGCGAAAGTTTGTGTGTGTATGTGTGTGTGTGTGTGAGGGTGTGTGTGTGTATGTTTGTTACTCTTTCGCGCTGAAACGGTTGGACGGATTTGGATGAAATTTGGAATAGATATAGCTTATACCCTAACTTAACACATAGGCTACTTTTTATCCCGGAAAAAAGCATGTCGTTAAACCGAATAAGACAACGGGCAAGAGCTATACGTATATAAACTAAAGTCAACTTACATCAATGATAATCTAACAAGCGTTGCTCCTCAAAGTAAACAAGTAAGAGATAACAGAAATAGAAAGCAGACGCGGGTGTGTTCAATCATCATAACTTGGTAACTAACTACACATAAGCACCGGTACCAATAACCATAAAGAGTTTAATGTTCCGTTACCACATATCTTCCTAATTACAATTATCAAGGAGTGTGTTGAAACTTCGAAAGTTTACGGAGATTTGACATTTCTTTATTATTGACATTCGGATTTAATTTTCCGCTAAAAATGTATATAAGGCGACATAAATTTATGCAGCCAAACTCATACTGGTCGGTTACTTTACTGGCTAGGAATTGTACCTAAACTAGTCCATCAGTACGGAAGCGAAAAAATATATTTTTCGAATTTGGGCAAAAGGATTACTGAACCTAGTTCCTGATCACTAACAGAGTCTCCAGTATGAATCTAGTTGGTTGATGAATTCACCTATACACTAAAAATGTTGAACTTTTTGTCCCTTGTCCGAAATAAAGCCTATACTTGCGATTTTTTGTAGGTATACGTAGAGATTGGAAAGACTTCTTTGACTTTTGAAAAGAAACAATGAATTCAATAGTATGCTAAAAAAGGCTGCATTTCACCTTAAATATTCTTGTAACAAATAACCCATCTTTGATTAGTTAATACTGATCTATAAAAGTAAGAAGTGAGAAATGCCTGAGTGCGTATACGCATAAATCTGACAAATAGTAGAGGCCATTACCAAGAATCATGTAATTTTGTGAAAGTTGCTCACAACACAAAACTCGCCCGCTCCGATCACTTTTATTTGCTCAACTCCAAAAATTATGTAATAAAATATTTAAAAGTTGAGGCCATCCATCACAAAAAATTCTCCAATATGCGTTTTCTGTGCAAGAATTTGATTTAATATTTATTACTTTTATTTGCATTTTATTGCAGCAATTACAATGTATTTTAATTACAGTATCGAATTAATATATGTGATATTGTAAAAAAAAAGCTTAAAAAAGTAGAGTCATGTTCACTTGAATTAATTAAATTTAGAATTAATTTAGCTATAAACACTACGAGAAACCCATTCTTTGGGACATTGTTAAGCTTTTCTTTAACATTTGCAGGGCCATTGTTTGTGCTTGCAAATTATGGGCACTATTATACGAGTAGTTTTTAAGGGGGGTAGTGGTCATAAGTGATAACTAAATGTTGAAAAAAAAAATACATTTCGTTTAACCCTTTGACCTAAATATTTCGGCCGTTCCTGTATCGAATTAATGTATTACTTGCATTTTATCAAAAAATTAAAATGAAAAAATCACCAAGATATGCCTGAACTATTATCTAAGTATCAGTTCATTTGATTATTATATTAGGTTTCGGAGAACAATATTTACACCAATATTACATCGTAAAATGTTTATAAATAATAAAACAGTCGTTGTATTAAAAATGAATCCCTCCATCCATCCATCCATCAGCCTGTTTCGTCCACTGCTGGACATAGGCCTTTCCAGGATTTCGCCACTCTTGGCGGTCCTCCTGGAAGAAATGCCCATACTCACACACGCTGGGCAGGCGGGTTGGTAAGCGGGGTGCCGGAACCCTTGCACCAGTGACGCCGCTGCCCGTCACCAGTCTGTTATATAAGGCCCGGCAATTGGGGATGGATATACCACCATCCATCGGTCCCAGGCAATGGTGGGCCGCCTGGTTTTGCCTGAGAGCTGTTCTCTTACTCTCCCCCGAATAACTTCGGGAGGATTTGCGAGTAAGATGGTGGTACCTCCACAATCGAGCTCGGCATCAGCTCTACCACCTAACCCTAAAAAATGAATCCCTCCGTAGGAGCTAATAGTTAAGGTTCCGTACATTTGAATGAAGTTGTAGTTATTTAGTTGTGGAACTCGAAGAGAAAGAATAGAAGAAACCTCAGTTAAGGTACTATATTGACGTAATGACGTTCAGTTTGACGTCTCTTTCTCTATATGTGTCGGTATCGACAGTCGGATTCGTACTAAGTAAAAAACAGTAAAAATGTACAAATTGTGGCTAAGTAAATAAAGTAGGTTGCAACGTGAGCAAAACAATGTGCAGTTGCTAAACCGTACACCCTCTAATTCCAAAATAATAAGTAATACACCTCAAAATCGCAACTTTCTGAGCAACCCGCTTCCACTTTCTCCAAATAACCTTAAAACTTTATATTCTACACTATTTATTTTTTTTTCCGAAATTTCGGGATTCTTATACCCAAAACAAATACTTGAAACTGGAATCAGGTAACATTCAAGTTTTATTTATATCTCAACTAGCGTTTTTCCCGCGGCTTCAACCGTGCGATGACTATGTACCAGCCTATGTCCAATTGTCCAAGTGAAGAGCTTTAACAGCAGTGAAAGATTTCTTAAATATCGGTTCAGTAATTCCATAGATTACCCGCGCGAATGTAATTAGTCCCTAAGGAACTGCCCATCCCTAGAAAACAAACAAGCCTATGTCCAATTGAATATAGTCTAACCATTATAATATAACTAAGAAATAATTTTCAAAATCGGTTGTTTCCAGAGATAACCCCCCCCCCCCCCATCCATACAAACAAAGTTTACCTCTTTTTAATTTAAGTGTAGATAAGTAAGGTTGATGTTGTAATCTAAGTTACAAACGGAAGTAAATTTGAGAAAAATGTTACTTTGTTAAGAGGTTCTCGTGTTCGTGAAAGCCCTAAAAGTTACCATGTCAACCATGTGCAACCATAACAGCTTCCCTTTTAAAGGAGCTAATTTAATCATACCCGGAAATGAAATACTGAACTATTAATAACTCAAATTAAAAGAATAACGTCTTAGTAGGAATGTTTTACGATATTTTGTTACAGGGTTTCGTTAAAACCAAAATTTGATCAAAAGAAACTACAGATGTAGTTACAAATTAGGTATACGTTGAATAAAATTGGTGCCAAATGTGATTCTGCCTCCAAATCGACACGCTTGAAAGGCAGAAGGGATAATAATAGACACTCAGGTCGAAAATTAGTTATTTAAGCAGAAATACTAGTTTTTTTTTCTTTGGAGCATGGCGTCGCGTTGGAAAATTCACATTAATATTATTCAAAATGTTGCAACAAAAAAAAAATCCTTTGCTATGTTCCTGGGGTTCGATTTACATCCACATACCTAGCTCAAATGACCCAGTCGTTATATAGTTATGCCATGGACTCACGGATTAGGCTTTGATAAAAAGGTTTCGATTTTTAAACGGGACCTTACTCGTATCTCTCCCAAAGTTGCGCAAACGCATCACACGACACACAAAAGACAAATTGACCTCATTTTTACCTCGGACTGCAGTCACAGGTTATCTTGAACTTTGTTAATGTTGTAGTCGATTTTATCACAATAGCATAAGAATGAAAATTCTCTAAATATACATGTTGTAATGAAGCGACACAAATAGGCGTTTCCTGTCCATCACCCATATAGTTAGTAGTTATTCCATTACGAATGTTGTAAAAGGCAATAGTAGAGATAATACAATTTTTACTAATAGTCGATTTTGACAAGTATAAAATTAGATTTAAAGATTTGTTTCTGATTTATTTACGTATAGTACAGGTATAACAAATATTACAATTAATGTATGTAAAGTTATCGCCTATCGGTTCTATATATTCTATATATCTATTTTTACTCGAAATCATTCAGCTGCGCTGATTTTCAGCGGAGCCTCATTAAGCAAAAAAAGTCTATGAAACATTGTGAACCCTCTCAGTTCTTACTATCGCTAAAAGAATAGATCCATTTTACAGGTTAACGGCCTTTCATGCCTATTTTCAAATATTTGTTTTCCACTAAACAGCGTCGTATTTCGTTACCAATCAAGCAGAGAGCCTGTCATTCTTCCGTCATTGTGTTACCTAACAAAACAATGCAACCGATTTGGTCCCCTAGCTAACGAGGTTGTGAAGGCCAAGCAACGAATTTACCATTATCTCGATTGGTCCATTCATTGCGTAGACCTTACAACCTCTCGATGAACTCAGCGAGAAGGTTTCAGTAATAAATAAGATAGGTATATCTCATTCATACATTATGAATGGAGGTCAGAAAGATGCACTTATAGAATACAATGAGGCTCAATATAATTTTCTCTTTAGTAAGATATTGGATTGTGGTGCGAAAGTCACATTATGAGTTTGTTCGTTCTTGGAAAAACTACGAGTGAGATCTTATCTTACACCTGGGAGTCTGCTCCGGACAGTAATTCTAAGTTTGTATGCTTGCCAGATTGTATTAGATAGGAAATCAATTCGTCTGATTTCCCGGATATGATAGAGTGAAATATATAAATGTATGGTGCATATGTGGAAGGTAAAGCTCAACCGGGCCGCCCTAAATGAATAAATAAAACGACGTTTGGCATACTGAAGAAAAGCAGAGTAAAAAGTACCCGGCATAAAAGAGCTCGTTTACCTAGATTTATGTATGTGGAAGAAGCAAAAGAGGTGTGTCGGAATCGTAGCAGATGGAAATTTGTAGTCTCTCTACCCTTCTGGGAGACAGGTGTAAGTATATGCGTGTATGTATTATTTCTCGGAATAGCCCCTATGATCTACGTAGAACGCTGCTCGGAAGCGCTTAAACAATCAGCTGTCTCAGAGCTGTGCTTCACACCAACCTTATGGGTGGAATCCAATCTCATTTAAGGTTAAAGTATTCTTACTTACACCTGTATTTCAGAGTATACAATCCGAACATACTTTTATTGGTGTTTCCATTGCGCATATATCATTTGAGGTTAGCTATCCTTCAGTAAATATGTCACCGATGTGATCGGCAAACGTCCTCCTACGAAGGCCAGGTTGGGATCTACCATCAAATTGCACTAAATTTATTTAATTCTTAACGGTTCTTTGATGTTTTTTCTGCAGTTTACGTAAGGTGGTAAAACCGAATCCTGGTGCAAAATGCACTTCATAATATTGTTTTCCTTACTTTTCAATAAAAGTATGCAAAAATTGCGTTTTAAAGTAATTAGCAGAAATTGATTACTAATAGTATCTCGCATTAAAATTATGTTATGTTATGCCTTACATTTTGATTACATTCGATTACAACGATAAATACGCTTTTAAGTTTGTTAATCGAATGCAATCAAAATGTAAATCATAAAATGATAGAATTTGAATGTAAAACCCTAATTATTACTAATCAATTTCCGCTAATTGCTTTAAAACGCAATTTTTGCATACTTTTTATTTAAAGTAAGAAAAACAATATTATGATGTGCATTTTGCACCGGGATTCGGTTTTACTACCTTAAGGTGCTTACGACGGTTCCCATTCCCGTACAACTTATGAATGTTTTTTTCCATATTTTGAATACTAAAACAAAGTTGTTTATTCGGGATTGAGTAGCGTCGCAACTACCTTAATGCTCCAGACAATGTGACTGACCTGCGCTTGCTTGAGCCGGTGCTCGGTGCGATGCACGGCCAGCAGCGGCGTGACGCGCACCAGCAGCCGCCACCACGGCCAGTCCCTGACCGCGAGGAAGGCGCGCACGTTCCTCTGGATACACCTGCAGCAAGTCGTTACCTCATTTATAGCTCATGGAGACAATTTCTCCATTTTATTTATTGAAACATTAGGATAAACGTTTGAAATTCTACAAGAGCAACATTTACAGTATTGTACGTAGAAATATCATAACTATTACATTCAACTGGAAGAAGCACGTTTTGCCCTTTCCTGCTGAGAAGACGAAAGGTGCTTCTTAAAGTTGAATTGGTTCCTAGCTATTAACGTGTATATATTTTAAGTATGTATGCAGTGTTTCGTATTTAAAAATAATAAACGTATTTTTTTGAGATGCCACCTTTTAGGTTAGTAGGGCAGTGTAGGTTTTAGAGTGTTAGGTTCAGTTTTAAGTTATCAATAGTTAAAGAATAGACAGCAGTCCTGCGGCTGTAGCATGGTCTTATCTCGCGCGACTGGCACACCTCGCGGCGCCACTTGTCATCTGTTTTGACGACTGAGGTTTATATCGCTTATTTTAACAGAAGTGCACGTTAGAAGCGTGATGAACGAAGTCACACGTTATCATGCTATGGCCATACATCGTGGCTCGGATCCATTAAACAGATTAACCCTCTTTATTATCATCATTATCGGTAAAGGACTAGATCGAAATCCAGATCTTGGCTCTGATCCATTTTACAGATTATGAGCTAAAACTCTGCATGTTGTCTATAGAAAACCTACATTACAATGCTTGAGATTTTGGGAGAGAAGAATATGTTGAAGAGGCAGTAACGTAAAGTTTTCTATGAGGCAGCTCTACGCTTAGGAGTTATTTCCTCCAGTGAAGTACACCGTTCCTCTAAAACAGTCATCAAATCAGATTTGCCTCTCGCTATAAACCAGTAGAACTTGTTTTAGTTCTACCTACTTTGTTGCAGCAATGGACATTTTATATAACACTTCCGAAGGATGGCCAAAGCGCGATTTAAAATAAAACATAGCGCATCCAACTGGCCTTCTTTACGTCGCCATTTTTCGGATACTGTGCTATTCCAACGATGCATGTTAGCTACCTACAAAACAATCCAACAGCTCCAAACTACTGAGTTTAAGTTGTAGTGGACCTCGAATACCGACTTGAGGACGTAAAGGGAGGTCATCTGTCCTGAATAAATTCGAATTCGGGTATTCAATTTCCGATATAAGGACGGGGTAATGCACTGCTAAAGTACATGCCCACACGTCACCTAACAACTGTACTTGTGATCGCTACGTTTGACTATATCAGGCGCAAATGGTCCGAACACCCTTAAGCACTTTACCCGCCTCACTGAGAAGCAATGACACCTTAAATCAAAGGTCAAGACAGGTAGCCCTGAGCAGTACAAAGCGTTTCCCGCCATCACAAAATTCATGATTGACACAACTACTCATAGACTCGCCCGAAAAGCTGGCTCCTTAAGGAGAAGAGAATTTTCTTCAGAGGGTCACTCGAACCTGCAGGCATGATCACCTCCCGATATGTCAGTGCACATAGTCACAACATGCTCGATTTTATTGGTGTCTAATCAATCCAACGGTTTAAGGTCTCTCAGCGAGCTATGGAGCGGGCTATGCTTGGGATATCTCTGATGGATAAATTCCGAAACTAGGAGATCCGTTCTAGATCAAATACCCTGCCAAATCAGTAAGTTGAAGTGGCAGTGGGCGGGCCATAGGTATCTGTCACCGACGTGATGGGCGTTGGGGCCGAGAGGCGTTAGAATGGAGACCACGTACAGCAAAGCGTAGCGTATGCCAACCTCGTGGCCGCTGGACGTTGCGGGTGGCAGCTGGTTGAGGAGGACGGAGGACTGCCAAGAGTAGCGAAATATTGAAATATGTCCATCAGTGGATAATGACAGGCTGATGGATGTATGAATCAACTTTCAACAACGCCTGCGTGCGTGGATCCCCTGGTAGGAAAGTAGTGTTGTTACCTGGCTGCAGTATGCTGCGTGCGCAGTCTGACGGCTCGCCTCCTCGCCAGCAAGCCTCGCGCCCTGGCCTGCAGCCGCACCAGTACCCGTGCGAGAGCGGCGTCGCGACGCGCATCCAGCCCGCCCACGACGCCGCCGCGGAACATAATCTGGAACAATACGGGAACTCGGTTAACTTTTGACCTCTTATCTGTTTATAAATAAGTATCTAAGTATATAAAAGATTACCCTGCTGACTGACTATTTATCAACGCCTAAGTTCCTTGTGATATCCGCTGAGAAAGGGTTTTACGAAAATCTACCCCTAAGGTTGCAAACTAGGGGGTGAAAGTTTGTATGGGAGTTCGTTTTTTTGTAGTTTTTAACAAACATGTGATATTTTAGTTGAAAATAAATACTACGTGTTAAAGCATTATTTCAAATCATACCCTAAAGAGTTAGATTAAGGGATAAATTTTTTTATAGGAAATCAGAATGTTTTCTCATTAAAACCATGAAAATTGGAAATTAAGATAGTTGAGTTCTTTTTTTGAAAAATTATCTCCTTTGGTGATAAATACCTATAGATGTTTTAAAGTTTGTATCGGAATTCCGTAAATCGAGGATTGAATTTTCAAAGTATCAATTATAAGACGAAAGGCGATGAAATTAACTTTGAAAGAAGCAGCTGTTTCGGTTCAGTCATACATTTTTACCTACCCCCTGTTGCCTGCATACCATCTATCGCGCACGAACTTTAAACCTATCTTCACTTGCGTATGCCATGTCCAAAGTTATATGTCGGCATGTCCTCGCAAATGCCAGTAAAAGATAGTAGAGGCGATAAAAGTTACTAGCAAACGTTTCACAAAGAACAGACAAGTTCTGTAACCACTCGTATATGGAAGATACCACAACTTTCTATGATTTCAACAACAATCTGTGGACATAATTATTTTATGGGACTTTAAACTATCTTTGAAAGGAACCAATTACATTGTAGGTAGGTAATTTTCACTTCTGTTATTAATATGGTATGTTATTATTATGACGATGTGATTGGCAACCTACTTGTTCCATTAACAGCTTGTAATAGCTGAGCGTAAAGAAAGTTTCTATATTTCCGCTTACATTTATTCATTACGCAGCAAAATAGAATCACTTTCAGTTTCGATGTCGGACTTCCGAATGGAGAATCATCATCAAAATTCATACTTATATTCTCTATTGCAGAGTCCAAATTGCCATGCCAAGACTTCGGGGAAATGATACATGTAACCCTGAACGGAAATATGTACGCGTACAATAGGTCACTCACATTCCAAATAACCATCTGTCTAATAATTAACCTTTACTTGTTGGAAATAAGAACTGCAACAACAACGTATGGGAGCCGTCAATGTTTATATTTATGTAGCCGTGAGCTGTCTAAAGCTGTCTAATTTCACAAGGCGTGATCGCCCTCCATATCTACCTATATATTGTTCTTCAATGGTTACAGTCGATACATGAACGTGTTCTTTTTAGGTTTCCATACCCAAAGAGTAACCAACGGGACCCATTACTAAGACTCCGCTGTCCGTCCGTCTGTCACCAGGCTGTATCTCATGAACCGTGATAATTAGACAGTTGAAATTTTCACAGATGATGTATTTCTGTTGCCGCTATAACAACAAATACTAAAACCGGCCGAGTCGGAAACAGACATGATTTTTCTGCCGTTTTTATAGATAATGGTCAAGTCCGACTGTGAATTATGTAAGTCAAAGGACGGAGCCTCTAACTGCAGAGGTTCAGTGTCTGTTCATGTTCACGGCGGAACTCAATCAAGGACTACGGGGCTGAAAGAACTAACATTTTTACACAGAACCTAGTAAATAATACGGATCTTCAGTATGGATTTGGTCGGTTGATTTAATTTCAGCCTATATAGAATACCCCGTTTTAAGGAAAACGGTTATCATCTTAAAACCCAGTACTGGGGACTCGGTTAGTGATCAAGAACTAGATTCAGTAATAGTTTTGGCCAATTTCGAAAAATATTTTTTTTTGCTCTTTTACTGTTTTGACTAGTTTAAGTACCTACAATTCCTAGTGCAAGCACTATGGGGCAAAAAAACATATTTTTTTTTATTTCACCTTTTTCCTGATAACTAACCGAGTCTCCAGTATAAATTTGGTCGGTTGATTTTATTTCACCTAGTATAAACAACTTTTACTACGGATCAAAACAGGTTTTCACGAAAGAAGCAGCTGTTCAACAGAAAAGTTAAATTCCTACTCAAGTTAAAAACAGCTGTTTTTTTTGTAATTTCAGGATTGGCATCGTAAAAGATGTTCATATTAATGGTATTCTGCCCTGTTTAAAAGAAAACACCATAATAATATTAAATTCGGAAGCGTTTTCAAGCAGTTTGTGAATACCACATTTAGAGTAGAGTAGGCAGGTACGTCTCCAAGGGGAGTGTTTCAGAGGTACGGATTCGCCTGAAGAACTATTGTGTATAATGACGCTTAGGAAAAAGTAAAACTTACTTATTTGAAACAACCACAGTACATAAGTCTGTCAACCCTAAACCATGCATGAACTATGAGATTACACGTAGATTTTATGAGAGGGTGTCATTTCAATTTTCAATCCATCCATCCATCAGCTTGTTTCGTCCACTGCTGGGCATAGGCCTTTCCAGGATTTCTCCACTCTTGGCGGTCCTCCTGGAAGAATTGCCCATACTCACACACGCTGGGCAGGCGTGTTGGTGAGCGCGGTGCCGAAACCCTTGCACCAGTGACGCCGCTGCCCGTCACCAATCTGTTTTATATAAGGCCCGGCAATTGGGGATTAACCGCCATCCATCGGTCCAAGGCAATGGTGGGCCGCCTGGTTTTGCCTGAGAGCTGTTCTCTTACTCTCCCCCAAATAACTTCGGGAGGATTTGCGAGTAAGATGGTGGTACCTCCACAGTCGAGCCCGGCATCAGCTCTACCACCTATTTTTCAATAGAGTCTCTCTAAAACTAAATCCTGAACACATGTATGACGGAGCCGCGGAACCCATCTATTGCGTACAACATACTCCTACATTCTTCAAAAACGCACGCAGACAGACGAAACAATAAAGTATTAAGGGTTTCCGGTTTCATGGCACCACCGAAAAATCATTGCTCTTCAACATAATTATATGCTTGCCAAAATTTATTGCATACCTATCCATGACCTAAGATTACAGCACAACTTTGGCCGATCAAAATTCACAAATGCTGTAATCCTTGCGTGATGCATTAAATTTTGCATAAAATCACGAAATTTTCGAAATGACCAATGTTTGTTTGCAAATGAAAGCAAGATTCGCATTAAAACTAATAAAAATTTGGCTCTTTAACATAAGACTGTCTTGTTTTATTTGTATCTCGTCCATTTATCGTTAGCTAATTACTTTTCTTTATTTAAGGTGGGCTTTCGATGTTTTGAATCTTCCCTTTTTCTCTATAACACAAGGACCCATCCATATCCCCTAAAGCATAACGCAATTTATTTGAACTACTTCCAAACGGTAGCCTGTTTATTTATTAGGAAAGACATTTTAGGGATCATACCAAATCTAATGTTTTCTAACATGGAGGAGGGCTTCGCTAGTTCTTACGTAAGATTATGTGATATATTTATTACGCCTATAAATAAATTATTAATCAATTTAGGTTTTTCAATGTATTTCTTCCAAAGTTTGAGCCCCAAAACTGATAAATAGATTTATTTAAAATGGGTATATATATTCATAAGAATTTAAATTGCCTAGCGGCTTTGGTAGCGACTGTACTTCTTTCGCTTGGTGAAAACTGGGAACAAATAAGTATGTAGAAATTTTGGATTGATTTTTTAGGCGTAATTTTTTTGGAGAAGAATGGGAGCTAATATGTGGACGAAAAGGGATAAAAAAGGCACATTTGGAGGAGATGGTAAACAACCCTATCCCATGGTTATGATAGGAGCAAAGTTTTTGGGTTTACGCAAGCAATTCATACGGCAACATTGACAATGTTAAGTTTGACCCGCAACAATCTCACAATGCAGCCAATCTTAATATCATTAGGTATTAGTTCAAAATAACAGGTCATGATGAAGATTAATGACAAAATGATTCGTTATTTTCGTATCATTAGACGAAATGATGGCACTCCTCTTATGGTTTGGTATGAGAAATCGTCATTTCATTTCCAATTACGTTTTGGTTGAGTAAACACTAGTAAGATACATTGTAAGATACACTTTAGACATTAAACATTGGTATACCAGTATTTATGTAAGAAAGAACACCCAAAGAAGCAAAATACACGAATCTAAACTAAGGAAAACGTGCAAACTTACAAGTAGACGTAGACAAAGCTGTAATATCCCGTACCTACGTAATTTTTAGGTCAGTTTATGATTTGTTATTAACCATGGACAATTTTATTGACAATTTATTCCTCTATACATAGTGAAAAGAATACCCTGACTGATTTATCAACACCTAGCTAGACCAAACAGCTGCACCTAAAAACATGTAGAGTGTAGGTTCCTTGTATAATAGACAGCCGCCTAGAAGGGATTTCAGGAAATCTTCACGGAGTCGAGGGAAACGGGATCCATGCAAGCAACGCTACGGGCTAGTGCTGTACTGCTAGTATGTGATAAATGAATTAGATGAGGAAAAGGCACATAATATTAAGACAAACAAGGACAAAATTAAATAAGGCGATTATATCTAAATTTTAAAAAGTCATATACAATCCTAAGATAAGTCCAATAAATTGTAGCAATTCATTTTTATCTCCACTTCGGTCTATTATAATAACTCTATTCGACTAGAGCCGAAAACAAAATAGGTGGTCGTTGAAACATTATACGTGGGACGCACTATAAGTTTCCGGAATGAATATGAAAAAATACTATTAAAGGTACAAAATTAATTTATTGTTTTTCAAAATAATCTCCCTTGGCGTCTATGCACTTTTTCATTCGATCAAACCAGTTTTGAAAACTTTTGTGCCACTCCCCTGTGGTGACCTCTGAAACGTGTTTTTCATACTCCTCGACAGCCTCTTCTGGTGATGAAAATCGTTGACCGCGTAATTGGTTCTTAATTTTTGGGAACAGAAAAAAGTCACAAGGTGCCAGGTCGGAACTGTATGCAGGATGACTCATGAGTTCTACATTTTTCGTCTTCAAAAAGTCGTTTGTCTGTCTGGCCGTGTGAGAACTAGCATTGTCGTGGTGCAGGATGATACGGCGTTTACGGTTATTTTTACGGAGTTCGTCAATAACTTCCGGCAAACAAATGGTCGTGTACCAGTCACTATTCACGGTACGACGATTCTCTAAAGCAACAGTAGCCACGTGTCCAGTTTTATTAAAAAAAGAAGCAAACATCCGCTTAGATGCACTTTTCACGCGCGCCACTTTGGTTGGTTTCGGCTCATCTTGAAAGACCCATACGCTCGATTGCTGCTTTGTTTTGGGATCGTAGCAATAAATCCATATTTCGTCACCTGTTACTATGTCCCACACCAAATTTGACGCACCTTCGTTGAATCTGGTAAGCATGGCACTGCACCAAGTGACGCGGTCCGTTTTTTGAGCCTCAGTCAAGTTGTGTGGGATCCACCGCGAGCACAGCTTTCTCACACCCAAATGTTTGTGTAGGATTGATTGTATTTGACTCATGCCTATTTCTAAGGATGCGCGAATTTCATGGTAGGTCACATGCCTGTCTGTTTCAATCATACGGCGCACAGCATCGATGTTTTTGTTGGTCACAGCGGTGGACGGCCGACCATCGCGAGATTCGTCACTGAGATTGATACAACCACGCTTGAATTCTGCAAACCAGCTATAAACAGTCGTCTTGCATGGTGCTTCATTGCCAAAAGCTGTTTCAAGCCGAGCGATGCTCTGTTGAGCTGTCAAATTACACTTAAAATCGTAGAAAATCATACTACGAAAATTTTCCCGAGTTAAATCCATGTTGATGCAGACACACAATTTTTTAAATGGCGCCACAAGGTAAAAACAAAAGACAGTCAGATGAAACAAACTGCATTCTACAGCCAAAGAGTTCTATTTTCAAATGTTGCAATAAATTATTAAATATTGTTTATGTAAGTGGCCAGTTCCGGAAACTTTTAGTGTTACCTATGTACAACGTGAAATTTAAATCATTTTGTTAACGAAAACTGGTGATAGTACTCGTCCATATGAACAACTTCTACTATGGAGCCAATCCTGAAATCGTGAAAAAATGACAGATATTCCATAGAAAAGTTAAATACCTACTCGACCCAAATGTATGAAACAGCTGATATTTTTTTCACGATTTCAGGGTTGGTTTCATAGTAAAAGTTGTTCATATGGACGAGTACTATCACCAGTTGTCGATAACAAAATGACATAAATTTATAGGTAGACCTTGAAAAATGGTGACCATCAAAACAAACAACTGTTATTATGGGACTTGCAATTAATAATTCTACTAATAGGTAACGTGTGTTCAGATCAACTAAAATAGTAAAGTAACAGAATAACTGAAACACCGCTAGAAGGAAACAATAAATACAGTAACATGTATTTCCTAGCATTTTCTCCGGTCGCTGCAACTGGAGCGAGGCCCGTTTACCTAAATACAGCCCGTATGCCTGGAGATAGGAGTGATAATAGATTGACAAATAGTGTAGATCACGTGTGAGATGCGCTTGCGACGGTTGTACGAAGCCGCTATGTTAATATTAGTATTTAAAGTAAGTTGCAATTAAAACACCCACAATCATGAAGTCAATAATTAACAACTAGGAATCTAGGAACTGAATTCAAAGGTATTAATCATTACAGTTTATAATTCATTATGCTGTAAAAATATTTTTTTTTTTTACAAAACAGTTATGTTAATAATAAGTTGAAATTAAAACATCCACAATGATGAAGTCAATAAATTGACAACCGGGAAATTAGGAACTGAATTTAAAGGTATTTATCAGTTCAGTTTTTAATCCATCATACTGTGGAAAGAAAGAAGATATTTATAATCTAAATGGTAAAAGATTTTGTAAGGCCAAAAACAGACCAAAGCCAATTTTATAGCTGAGATCCTCAAAACGGAACTATGTTTTAAATACATACATTTAAAATATTTAAGAATCTGGTAATTTTGGTCACGCAATGATAAAAAGTGGTCAATTATGGTAATCATTTCGAAATAGCATAACAAAATATCAACGGAGCATAATATATAAAATTTCGTCGAGGTGTTCTGCATGAGGGATCATGCCATCTTTCGGGACAGACCCTGTGGCTCTAGAAATGCAATCTTAAACCATTTGTGACGATGACGATGAGTCGGACTAAATTTTTAATCACTGGCGCTTTGTTCATTGTGATAGTTCACTTCTCTTTCTATAAATTACTTAGTCTCTTCTTTTCTCTTCGCTATAACATTTTTGGCTAATTGAACACACTAGGGACGTTTATCTTGTGCCATCCCTCAAAATTTACATATGCCTTTAATTTACTCATCTTATACGTGTTTATTAGCACCCTCCTAAGCACAATCGACTTCTGCCAATGTGTCGTATTGCCTCCGATTAAAATCTAATATTGTTTGTAACATTAGGTCATGTTTATCGCTAGTATTATGACCTGCTGGCCACCTGCTGGCAGCCAATTATTTGTTGAGAGCTTCTTGATTGCCTGCTGGGTCACTTGATATCATAGTTGTTCTCACTGCTCAAGTAGTATAGTCGGTTTCACTATTATCGAGACAATTTTTTTCAACTCAACTTATTTGACAAAATAATGGAAACAAATGAGTATAATTATTTTTTGTTCTTTTTTTTCAAGTATCAACAAGAAATCATGGAGTTGCAGTATATTCGACTGAAGTAAGAAAATCTTGCTAAGCAAATACCAAGGCAAGGAATAAGCCGATTGCAGCGCTGCATTTCGTAGCCAAGCACCACTTAACTTTTAATTTTCAAATGTGAAATCAGGGGATTAAAAGGCAAAACTTCCTATTTTCACCTTATTTATCACTGACGATTATTAAACTAGGCGAGCGTAAGTTAGTATGTCATTTACTCCCTCAGTAACAGACATAAGATTGTAAGAAGTGATTGAAAAAATCAAATAGAAGAATGTTAGCACCATTTGTCAGTCTCAATGCTAGTAAAACATATCGTAAGAGATCATTTAGCTCTGCAGTGGCCGTTTAGTGCAACAGAGAGATGTTCAAAGCTACCATGACTTTTAAAGTAACGACTAAACTCATAAGAACTAGCAATAGAGGCTATAGTTGACCAACTAAATCGTCTTAATTTCGTTGACACTTGTCTTCACATCTACTCGCTAAATTATCAGCACGTTTTACTGTATGAGCGTAAATTGCATGTTTGTTTATTTACTGATATAAAATGTATTCATAAATTGTAACGTTTTCTCTTGTTCTGTTATTGGAAAAACTCTCAATTCTTTGTCTACTTTCTTTTATGAGTACTTTTGTTTACATGCACCTACTTATTTAATTACTTCTAAATCAGTTTGCATATCGCATAAATACGTTTATTGGTCGTAAAACTTATAAATAACTTAATATCCTGCAATATTTAACCACTTATCTTTCAATTTTATTCGTATCAATAAAATGGTGACATCAATCTCTGTTTCCTCGGTAATATTATTAAACATTTGGAGTTACCAAGATAAAAATAGCCAATGGCCATAAATCTATCCCGGATGCTATGATACCGGATTGAAAATATTTTTTAAAATATCCATTGAGATGTAAGATCGTGATAATAATAGTGATAGCGATATAAGTAAATAAAAAGCAGACCTTCCTAGTAGAAAAGACGATAACAAAGATTCTTAGCTAAGATGAGAAAGTGTTGGTCTTGCATCCGTTCTCGCTTGGCATAGCTGTGGAATCAGCAACAAACAAAACCTTTCAAGTACACAGCCAACAACAATGTTTATCATCATCGCCAGGTTCTGATGTCGGCGTCGCATGCGCGTCACGTCCGCGCCTGCTTTCCCTGCGCGAGCGCACCTCGCGGGGAAAGCACAATCCTTATAAATGAAACCTGCACGTAGAGTTACTGCATCTATTTTAGTGATGGATAGTTTTGTTTTTTTTTACATGATTGAATATGAGCATTAATAAAAGCACTGATATCAATATTTTTTTCTACTATAGCAGTTGCAATATTAATATATGTACTCCAGGGTAAGTAATTCTCAAGTGGCACAGGTGGTATACAGATGGCACAAAAAATTTAAAGGTACCCGTCACCAATAAATTTAGACCTTTTTCCCTTTGTGCATCTACATTCCACAGCTCAATGGCTACAGTTGTTTTTGAGTTATGCAGCAGACAGCTAAAGAAATGGGGAAAGGAATAAAACAACAGATGTTTCCTCTTCTTAATCCGAAGACTTCTTCCAAGAACTTCCGCAACATTTTCAACACCTGTATTCTATAATATTATT
Organism: Ypsolopha scabrella; assembly: GCA_910592155.1. NCBI lineage: Eukaryota > Metazoa > Arthropoda > Insecta > Lepidoptera > Ypsolophidae > Ypsolopha > Ypsolopha scabrella. The sequence goes on from OU342980.1 coordinate 17,201,376, forward strand.
GCTAAATAAACCGCTACCACTTGTAGTTTTTATTGCTTCTAGATAAAGGTTATAATCATACCAATACATGTAGATTGTACCGCTTTATTATAGCGTTTCTCGATAAGAACGTTTACTTTTACTCTCCTCGCAATCTCTTTAGAATATCGATGGACCTGTCCATCAATTCTATTGATTTGGCTATCAGACACGAGTTGTGCTGGGTGTTGGTCAAGTAACTGGGGATAGCCTTTTAGTAATGAATATTGTGATGGGAGTTGATCTTGAAATAGACAGTGGACTGCAGTAGTTCATAGTGATTTATACAAGATACAATTTACTGAAGACTCGGTATGTGCTCAGTATCAAGGTTCAATGACCGTTATTGTGATTTTCGTAAATACCTTTTCGTGTTCTCTACAAACGCGTTAATTGTACTATGGGAGGTCAACATTTTATTTTGCGAAGTTAGGAAAAAGAGTTATAGATCCGGTATCGATGCTGATACTGTATGAATTTAGCTGTATAAATAAATGTCCTCTTATAGTTATGTGATGTAGACGAGCACGCCCGACCGAAGTACGCCGGCGGCGTATGGCGGCGCTAGGGCTCACTGGTATCACGTTGGGACATACAATTCGCCGGTGAAGAAATTCTGTAACCCTCTCGGGGATAAAAGTCGTAACAATATGTTGTATAACTTAAAATCTTCTGGGTTGAAAGAAAACTACTTTTATTTTTATTCTATTTAAGCACTTGAGTAAAACTTGACAGACTTTTGAGAGACACTAAAATGCGAAAAGGTAGAACAATCTTGGACCTGCATCAACTCAGGTAAAAATCGATTGACTGATATATACAATCAACTATTTTAGATTCTAAGATTATTTAATTAACGCCCGCGTATCCACAATGCAATGTAATTAAAGGCCCGAAGCGAATTTCACGTGCTCAAAATTTTACGATGCGGTCTAATGTTATTTCTGGAGCGAAAGTTGTTATTTAACAGTTCTGATAGGAATGTATACCTTTGTTTCATGCTGGTCGCGTTATGCAATGCATTGTTTAGTGTATCATCGATCTGTTGTTCTATTTGATCTATGTGTTCTTATTGTCACTAACTCATTCTTTCTTTTTTTTTTCTGTTAGATTACATTTTTAATTGTGTGCAGCAGAGCCTTTGCTTTTTAGGGTTCCATACCTCTAATTGGAAATCGGAGCCTATGGTCACTTTGCTGTCCGTCTTTCTGCATGTCAAGGCCCTTTTCCTCAAGTAAGGCTTGATATATTAAGTTGTAGTAGACTCATAATGCTGTAAAAATACAAGATTCTAGTTCAACGCAATAGAAAATTACTGTCTTTCAAAGCGTATTTTCATACTAAAATCCCACTCGCCGAGTGATTATCAAGACTTATAGGATACTTTACAGTAATCTACAATCTTTAAATTTGGTACAAAGAGAGGTCTTTTGGCGCAAGAAAAACATTCATTTCCTTTTCTACGAGTGTGTGGAATAATACTTGACCACCATGAATTTGGCCAACTGATGGATAGAATCCGAAATGAGAAGATCCGCCGGAGATCGAAAGTGACCGACATAGCTTGCAGAATCAGTAAGTTGAAGTGGCAGTGGACAGGCTATATTTGTCGCCGACATGATGGCCGTTGAGGCCGAAAGGCGTTAAAATGGAGACTACGTACAGCAAAGCGTAGCATAGGCCAACCTCGTGCCCGCTGATCCAGCTGGCGGCTGGTTGAGGGTGACGACCGTTAAGAGTGGCGAAATCTGGGAGAGGCTTATGTCCAGCAGTGCACGAACACGGGCTGATGGATGGATGGATGGAACTTGAATTTGTAGTTTTGATTCTTGCATTAAAAGTCCCGAAGTTCATGCTTGATGAAACTTAGCTGAGTAAAATCCACTATGCCTTCCCCTCTGGGAGACATATATGTATAATAATATATGTTTGTAAGAACCTTGCACAAGCAGATAATCATTAACGTACTATGGTTTATCTTCTCCATTGTAACGTTTTATTGTATTAATTCAATAATTAGTGCTCAAATCGCTAAGCAAGCCATTAGAAAGCTAAACAAACAATTTCAATATGGACGACACAAATACATGTTTCTGTCAACTTTATTGCCAATTTGTAAACATGAGCGAAGAATATGGAAATATTTCCTTAACAAATGTATATAGCTCACAAAATGGTTTAAATGAGCGAAAACGATTAATGAGGCTTCATAAAAACAACAATAAATAAAACACGGCTAGATTTTAAAATGTCTCTGAATCTCTATCTCTGGATACATATAAAGAGCATCAAGATATAAGAAGAGGCATAAAGATAAAGACATCATGATATCAATTTCTCATTGAAACACAAGTGAAGCTGCTATATCGGCTTCCAGTGCCCGAGCCAAACTTATTTACAAATAATTGAAACTTGGCGCACGTAAAAATTCGCAACTCTCACATCAACATCACAGGTTGCGAAAGTCGTAACCGAAAGTGGCAAGTTAAACCTGCAGCGAATCAGGATGAGATCTGCACTGCCAGCCTGGAAAGCGAATACATTTGGCACTAGTAGAAAATAAATTCCGATTTAAATGCTCCGGTTTGATTACTACTACCATCATAAAAGAGTTATTAAATAATAATTGAACCGCCAAAAGCATCTGGTGAAAGTAAAAGCGCAAATAAAGTTGGCCCGTGATGTGACCCCTGCGGTGCACCTGTCGTAAAGTTGAAAATAAAATAGTCACGAGACTGCGCCGCCCGCCCTAACATACAGATACACCATTGTATGGAAAGCCGCTTGGTAATTGGCTACTCAGGGTTCGGTCAAAACATCCATATTATGTGTTTTTACGTTCTTTGGAAAGCATGAAGAAAAAATATATATAGGTATATTTCACAGATTCAGAAAAATTTGGAAGAAATGGTTACTAACCCGAAAAGTGGCAGTAGGATAGAAAGTGCCGGAAATCTATTGTTATCGGAAATAAATAATTCTACAGCTCCAAATTAGAGAACTATGTGCAAATAAACTTACTTCATTGCATCATACCTTCACTGACGGAACCGGTACAATGTAACAGCTTAACTTGAAAATACTTTTACGGATTGCCATAATGGTCACTTGCTTGTTATAAAAAATTAAACGATGCAATTCATCTTCCTTTTATCTCGCTTAAAAATTGTATAAGCGAACTGGATGGTTTAAGTAAACGTTACGTAACTGAAAGTATTACACCGATCGCGATGCCTCGGAATTTCCATGTAAATAGTAATATTTAATCTAAAGAATTTAAAGTTACACAATTCCTTTAATGGATGGCTTTGCTTCGACGTTGGCAAAACTATTTGACCCAAGCAATCAATTTCTTACTTTCGTAAAATATTTTACATAGAAAACTTCATTATCAGCCGCTAAAACGGAAGTTAAGATTGATTATGCAAAACATAATTAATTTTTTATGATAATTAAGTGATCATAGCGAGTAGCTGTGATAATTTATACAGAAAATCGATCGAATTACCAAAATGAATACACAAATAGGATCATAAATCTTTTTGTTACCTGTCGCAGTTCTTAAGAATGCAAAATAGTATCTTTCATTTGATATTCTGTTAGCTTAATTTTAATAAGTTTATGGCTTGTTCGTGATAAATATACGTAATGGTAATGCGTTCAATTTTTTTGTTTCTCTACCTTTGCAACTGGGTAAAACAGTTATCGATTGTTTTCATATTAAAAAATTTCATTGCACATCGCCATAACGCATCACATAGGGGTCGATGTCCCACTTACGTCGCATATTGATACCTAGAAAGCAGACAGCTTTCAAGGCAATCTATCTCGTTAGACTAGTTGTAGGTCTACGCTAGTTATGGTATCGGTTGCGATCTGAATTACAGCGCGTTTACACCGCCTCGAGAGTACCTGTTGTGGTAAACAGCACCTGTAATTTGCTGTTATCGATATGTAAACAGTGTCGCGTACCTGTTCGTCCACTTTCGGAGCGTCGATGTCACGGGTACCGCTAGCGACCTCGATGCGCCCGCGCCGGTCCGGTCGCAGAGGACACACGCTCTTCACATTCCCGGATAAATCCGACCCAAACTGCTTGAGCCCTTCGTCGTACACACGCATCTTGCAGTCCACCTCGTCTATATCATTGTGAATCGGAGTCAAGTCGTGAACGTTGTCGAACGATGGGTCGTTATCGTTAGCCGCATCGTTGGATACGTGACCCGAGTCATCGCTACAGTCCGAGTGCGTATCCGATATCTTCTCCTCGGAGTGCTTATGTAAGCTGAGCTTTTCGTCCTGAGCGCAAACTTTGGTGTCATCGACTGATTCCACATATTTAACTTGTCGGCCTACGAGTGTGCTCAAGTGATTATGGAAGGTGGTGTTGGCCACACAGATTTCCTTGTGCACCGGCGGGATGACCTTGCAGCTGGTGAAGTTCGTTGAGTCCGCTTTTGATTCCTTAGCGGTCTTGAGCTCTAATTTTTTTACAATTGATTTGACGGGTGACAACATCGAATCAATTTCATTGGCCCGATTTTCATTTCGTTTGGTATCCGGTGCTACTGTGACGATGTCTCTTTTGTTGGTGATTATTTTTCTCTGTTGGAGCTTAGCTCGGATCGCGTTTATTTCGTCCGAGTAATCTTTCACTGATGTTTTTGAAGATGATGTTGTTTTTTTATCAATGGCATCTTTCTTGGTTTTATCGGTTTGTCGTTTCACTTCGGTTTTAAGATTGAGCTGAGATTTTTGTTTTGTTTGTCTGCTCAAATCTGGTTTCTCCACATTTTTTCGGGGCACGATGAGCTTTTTTTTCTGAGCATACTCTCTGGCCTGGTCTACATTGCTTAGATCAACCGGAGTGGGAGAAAAAAGCGCTCTAGTACTAGTGAATTTATTCTGCGACATCTGGCTCCTGATCACCGGGATCTTGCTGGGAGATCCCGCGATAGAAGTGCTCGATCTGGTTCTCTCCAAGTTCGGTGAAATCATCATCTCATTACCAATTTCCCAAACACTTTTTGCCTTTTGCATTTTTGATTTCGGGGCCTCTTTAGCTTCAAAACAGGTTTTTGTATTTGACGATCCATTATCTGCACACGTTTTAGGTTTTATTTTCTTTGGGTCACAAACTTTTTTTTCTGTCTTTTTAGTGACCGGCTTCGGTTTCGTAATTACCGGAACAGGTGTAGAAGGTGGATTCGATAACGTTTTTTTTAATATTCTTGTTTTGACATCTAGTTTTTTCAAGTCTTCCGTTTTAATTGCATTGGGTCGGGTCGAATTTGGCTTGGAGGATATCTTGTAGGTGGCGTACTTGTCTGGGTTCATCTTGTCGATAGGTGTTGATGTCAGAGGCATCAGCGGAGCGGTCAACTCCTTTCCTTTCATGTCAGCGAGATTCCACAAACTGGTTGTTTTGTCTATTGAATTATTCCGTGCCACTTTATTAAGAGTTTTACTCTCACTCTGAGGATCTGAATTAGCCTTCTTTAATATACAGTGAGACTCTATAATGCTACAAGTTTTCGACTTTTGCAATTTATGTGGAATGAAATTGCTTTTATTTGCATTTGTGTCAGGGGTCAGAGAGTTTGTTGAGAATTCGTATAATATTTTGTCGAAGGATTCCAAAGCTTTGTTTAATTTAGATTCAGCAGTGACTTGAGGATCTTTATCCTCAATTGTTATAGTAGGCAGTCCAACAATTGTGATGTTCTCGTAGATAGAAGAGTACCCTTTCGTTTCTTCGAGCAGTTTGTCCGCAGCGTGTGGCGCACTGTTATCACAACAAATGTTTACATTCTCGTACACGGGATGACGCGCACTCTTACAACCGTCAGATTTATCGTTCACAATCGAGTCATTAATGTTTATGTTACTCAATAACTTTTGCACATTGTCACTGTTTAGTTTCACTGGGGGTTCACTGACGATTTTTTTCTCGAGACTAGCGGCAATCGCGGTCACTTTGTTCCCCTTGTGGTCGGAGGAGGTTACTGAGAAGGTCCTGTAGAATTTTTGCATCGCCCCTTTCGGAGAGGGGGTTGCTGCCGGCGGGTGCTTCTCGGTCGGCTTCTGCCCGCCGAATATGTTAAATACTTTCACTGCGGGCATGTCGCGGGCCCGGCGCGCGGGCGGTCGCGTTCGCGGAGCGTGGAGGCGCGCGCGCAACTCGGCGAGCGGCGTGCATGTGCGACCACGCAGCGCCTCAAGCAAGCACCCGCACCCGGCTTGTCTCCAGTGTGTTCTCTCTACGCCCGCGACAATGAGAAAGTCAATGTCACTTAGACGTGACAAACTAATTATCCGTACAAGAGCACCTCTTTAATGGATCACCACCAATTATGGTTATCGATGATATAATTTATAGAGCTGCGCCTACGCATAATCGAGATTGTAACTGACGAATTATGCAAGAAAGTGCTATAACCGTCACGCGAGTACACGAAATATTACACGTAAGAACATCGATCAAAAGTAATAAACTACTAACTAGTAGGGTCCATTGTAAATAAACCGAATTGGGTCGTTCCGTAAACGCAACCTAAATCATAGATCCGTTAAATTAAAAATGCATGGTTAACGACGTTATGAGGTCGCAGAAATAATTGGCATGCTGATTAAAAACTGTTTATTATCAGTGTAACCTAATTAATTCGGCAACACGGTTAACTTCAACGGATCCATTACGCGCGTGGCAATAAAGAAATCTGAACGTATGTTGTCTTTTTCCCAGAAAATCTGCACAACACATTAGCTATAACGGACAGTCTGCTTTTGCGAAAAGTTTATCTCTTTTGGACTGACACACCCTAATTCTTTTAATGTGTTTTTAGTTACTTGCCAACCTATAACTACCAAGATTAGATTACAATATGCAAGGCAAATGCCATTTTAGACTGGTTTAAAAAGCCGGCCAAGTGCGTGTCAGGCCACGCGCAATGTAGGGTTCCGTAGTTGCCCGGTACATATAAGTTGGTCTACTAATACAGACCGCGCCAAACTTCTGGTCCCATACATTATAGGGGACCAAAAGTTTGGCGCGACCTGTACTCGTAAAGCTGTAAAGCCTACTTAGCTGTGATAGTTTTCCTTTTGAATTCATTATATATTCTACTTCTGTGAATTTTTTCACATTTCTATAAGCAACCGTTTAGGAAGCAGGGCGGGGGGACGCTCCACTCTAACTAAAATTTTCACTTTAAAGCTTAATATTTCGCCAACGGATCTCTAAATCGAAAAATGGTTTTCACACACCTACAATGTTTTTAAACGGCCTATCCAACGATACCCCACACTATGGGATAGACGAGAAAAGAAATATTCATCCCCAGTTTACGTGTATATACGTATATTAAAAAAAAATCGAGATTTTATTTCACCATTTTGTCGGCGTGATAAATATTTCTATTCATGCGAAATTACAGCTTTCTAGTATCTATTAATAGTCTCTGCGCTAAGCCGCGGACAGACGGACATGGCGAAACTATAAGGGTTCCTACGGAACCCTAGAAACGAATTAAATTCTTGAATTCCTTACAAAATATCAATGACCCACAGATGTTGGGTCATGGCGTTGAGGGGCCTGTAGCGGCCGTGTGATCAGATCAATTATGTATGATTCGTGGCTAAGCAACGCTTGACATGGTCAGTGTTTGGATGGGTAACCATTAGTGGCATTTACATCTAGATCCCTCCGTACTTCGGAAAGCACGGAAAGCTATTGGTCCTGGTTGATAGCGAAAGGTAACAGAGGCATATATAATATGACAGCCTGAACGTCTCTGACTCCAGGATGGCTACTACCCACACGACAAGAAGACCCCCTGATAAGAAACAATTGGGAATTAACCTTTCCTCTGTCACTTTATACGAAAGCGGAGGTACCACCACACAAATCAACACTGAGTGTAGAAAATCACACAATTGAAACACTTTATAACGATTAAGATGTCAGAAATTTACTCTGGTTAATTTCAGTATTTTTGTAATAGCAACCGTGACCATTTGACCGTTCGTCCATCCTTCAGTCTGTTAGACAGTGTTACCATCATCAACTGTATTACAGCCCGGAAAATGTGATGATGTGGTTACTGATTATAAGCAATGCAATGGATTTGATGACCGATTTTGATAGATTTTAACGCGCTGATTACGGGAAAAATATTGGAAAAATTCCAGCACGTCCAGATTGTTTGGAATGAAGAATTATAATTTTGGACTATTATTGCTTAGGCAGACCAATTTAAAATTATGCATTGTATACTGTTTTACTAACCAACAAAAAGTGATTGAATCCCTCCCTGTAATTAGCTTCTGTGAACAAATTCTCACAAATGTTTTGTTATTATTTACTTAATTAACTAATTGAAATATTTCTATTGTGCGAAAAAATGAGAAATTTTAGGTCATTTGCGGATGAGGTCATTATCGGGGGTAATTTATTATTTTCTATTTATTTTATTAGAAAGGGTTAATGAAGGTAGAAACATAGACCTTTGTATAAATTTTAATCATTCCTGTCCAGCGAAATATTTGAAATCGTGTTTTTGTACTATAGGAAACTAGAAGAACTTTACAAAATTTATAATCTAATTTATATTATCTTATTTTGATAAGCAGGTAAACAATCTCAAAATGTATCGTTTTTACTGAAATTACCCCATAAGTTGCAATTTATAAGATATCCGGAATGAAGTTTAAACAAGTTTTACATCCTTTTTGTTGTTCAAAATGTTTAAATATGTAATTTTAAACTGTCAAATCTCGCAAAAAAACATCACTTTACAAGAATTCCGTATAAATAATAAACAATAAATAACACTGCTAAATTAAATTACACTCTCTAAAAATACAATTTTAATAACAGCAAACTCTAACGAAACGTTATTTGTAACTTGCAATAACATTAATAAAAAAATGTCATGAAAAGGCTATATTCAACGTCAGCAACACAGGCCCACAACAGTAGGTTGAAATAGTGCGATATCTTGACCTGATGTGACAAGCCGGGCCTACGATCCCTTGTCTGATGGCGGTCATATTATGACCATCTGACGTAGACAAATGTGACACTCCGGGTGAGCATTTTCCTGGTGATGGCAACCCGGTCCGGGAGCACTAATAAGGCATAAAATCGCAACAATTAACACCCATCACCGCAGTTCACGAGGCTGAATGAAGATGTACAGCGCGAAGAGTTAGCTGATCAAGTAATTGGAAGGAATTATATTGAATTAGAGTTAATTAGACGGTCGCTGGAACAACATTTTGAAGTCTTAAAAATTTATCATTCATCTTTTAAATGAAAATACATCGATACGACATGAATCCTCAAGGGGATGTAAAACCATCTTCAAGTATGGACTGTGAAATGCAAGTGGCAGTCCACACTAGTAGACCCACATTTCACCGATGACTTTTACGTCCTAACCTGTTGGGTGGTGAGCTCTATCGGTGTACTACGGGCAGAAATATGGAAACAACGGAATTAACGTCGCTTCCGAAGGACGGACACCGAACACAAATGAGCGTCTACAGAATTTAAACCCGTAACCCCTGGTTTACTGGTCGAGTATCCGAATCACTAAACCACAAAGGCGGTAATGGCGGACTTTAGAATAAATTCTTTAAAAATACCAAAAGAACTGAATTACAAAAGAAATCATAAAGTAAAACGGTTTATACATATTTCTACTGCACTACAGATACCAACGTAAGACAATGATTAATTCGAACCAGAAATGATATTACAACCAAATAAATTCAAAACATACAGTCCACACTCAAGTTCAAATACACTCAGCGTCAAAAAAATCGCACTTTTTAAAAAATGTGCTTCAAACAAATTTTATTCTTATTTGAAACCAATTTCGCGGGATTTTTTAGGTATCAATTGAAAGGTAATAAAACAGACTATTTAAATATTGAAAAAAAAAGTGTTTTTCATTACAAGGGCATAAAAAAAATACAGGTTGATTGGGAAAGAAAAATCATCTTTATTTACGCTCTACAACAAAAGAATTAATTATTCAGAAAAAATGACAAAATCATTCTTAAAAGTAATCTAAAACCTAGTGTTACCTCCTCTTGCCCTGATAACAGCTTCCATTCGATCTCTCATAGACCTAACCAATTTCAGGACTTGATCTTGTGGCATGCTGTCCCATTCCGAAATTACGGCCTCTTGCAGGTCCTGGAGGGTGGTATGAGCAGGATCTCGTGACCCAACTTGCCGTTTCAGTTCATCCCAAAGGTGCTCTATCGGGTTCAGGTCTGCACTTCTCGCCGGCCACTGCATGATAGGGATCCCAACCTCTTGAAGGTAGTCACGTACAATAAACGCGGTGTGGGAGCGAGCGTTGTCGTGCATCAAAGTAAACCCATGGCCGACGAAACCAGCATATGGGACCACATTCTCTTCCAAGACTTCTGTGATGTACCGGTGAGCAGTCAGCGACCCTTGCCCGCGAGCACCTCCAGTCCAGGAAACGCATACAAGGTCAGTTTTGCCGTCGCAAGATATGCCGCCCCAAAACATGCAGGAGCCACCCCCGTATTCCACAGTTTCTTGAATACAGGCTTGTGCGAATCGCTCCCCCTGCCTCCTGTACACTCTTTTTCGCCTGTCATTACAGAAAAGGCACACCCTCGTCTCATCTGAGAAGAGAACTGTTCGCCATTGGTCTAGCGTCCAATCGACGTGATCGCGGGCAAACTGCAAGCGGGATCTACGATGCTCTACAGTCAATCTTGGGCCTGTAGCAGCTCTATGGGCGGCTATTTTCTTCTCTGTTAATCTTCTTCTAATCGTAGAGTCACTTGCAGTTGTCCCGCGAACTGCTTGGAGTTCCTGTCTTATCTCAACAGCATTGGAGAACCGATTTCTCAAGCTCGTCGACACTATGAAGCGGTCATCCCTTTCAGATGTGCAGCGTCGTCTCCCAGATCCATGTCTTCGGACAAAGCCACCAGTCTCCCGGAATCGCTGGACTACTCTTCGAACAGCAAAACGGCTTAGGTTGAGTTGCCGGGCAATATCACACTGCCGCACCCTTCGGCGCAGCAGTGCAAGAACTTGTGCAGCTTCTTCAGGAGTAGTATCCATGTTGAGGGTAGTATTTTTTACTTGTGCGCTTAACGTGTGTCACCTTCAAAGTTTGGATAGTGAATGACCTACATTTGACGTGTAATTACCTTTTTATACCCCTTTTATGTAGCGCAACTAGCGACCGTTTGAACGCGTATTTGAGCAATACTTTTCTTAATACCACGATATTCGAGAGATTTTTATCGTTTATAAAATGAAACGATTGTTTATTTCAAGGTCGTTTAATGCCCTTTCAATTGATACCAAATAGTTCTCTCATATTTGGTTTCAAATAGGAATTAAAATGGTTTGAAGTAAATTTTTCAAAAGGTGCGATTTTTTTGACGCCGAGTGTATATCTTTGAATTGGAGATGATAATAGTATAAAAGTATGCGGGCTTCTTCCTGTGATTATGTTCAACTGCATTATATCATAAAAGCAAACAAGTGATAAGGCCAACAACACACAATACGTGAGACCATATTTGTAAGTAATACTCGTTACATAGAAATATAAGTTTCACTTTTCCAGTGATGATAATAATCTTGTAGTAATATAATACAATATAGCTAATGAAGATAAAAGATCTCAGAAACCGTGAAGGAGTAAAGTAATAGGAGTAAAGTATAGTTAATAAGTGTTTCGAAATCTAGTAGTTCTTTAAAATGGCCTCCTGGGTTCAAAGAAGGGCTAAACACAAAACAAACAAAACCCCGACACTTCCTGTTGAACTCTACTGGAGAGATGCTACTAACAAGTGGTGGAGTGTGGTCTAAGTTATTGGAGATCCACGAGTTATATAATTCACAAGCGGTCATCTGAGAAGACACCAAAAATTGTAACACCTCATGGAGATTATTGGTTCATAATTGCAAACTAACATTATTTGAAATTTTATTTACAGCTATTTTCGGAGATATGTGCAAAATACTGAATGTTCGTTTAACTCGATAACTTCGATAAACTCTGCTAATAGAGACTAAATAAATTGTACTCTACTTTATCAGTTTATACTCTATTTTTTTTTTATCAGTTAATTTATTATTTAATACACTGATTTGACATTAGAGCTTTTTTTAAGTTAGGCGATGCTTGAGGCGACTTTATTCGCCTGAACTCCCATACTAGAGCAGTTCGCTGATCATATCCTTATTTATAGGTACTTGCTTATTATTTTTTCTTTTTCAACATATCCCATACAATATCCATGACGTGAAACTAAAATATTTATCAAAATCAAATACATACAAAAGTTACAAGCGTATAATAGTCCTGGATTTTACACATATTTTGATGAATGTGTACCGTAATGTCCTAGAAGCGATACAACAAATCAAATAATTTTAGTTTCACAGCATAGTATATTTTATACTATTCAAAAATATTTTTGTTTCATTTCGGTTTTAGTGATGTTTCTCCTGAAATCATAGGAACCACCAAAACCTTTCTCGAGTTTTTTCAAAACAGTTCACACCGTGTTCGGTTAGTTGCATACGAGCTCGGGAAATGAACGTTCGGGCCAACCAATAACAGTCAGTCAGTGCTCTATAGTCCAAAGTTGAATGTAGAATGAAATAGCAAGCACAGCGACACCGTGCGCGACTAACTTCAAGCCGCCGACTACAGGCTTCTTAATTATCGAAATACAGCGCTGTGATTGACTCATCCGTAGTTTTAGTAGCGCTTAGCGAGATTTTCACAAGGCAGAAACTAGGGGTAAGTGGCTAAATGCCTAAAGCATTTCCTGCAAGCAAAAAAAAACAGGAGAAATAAGAAATATAATAATTTTGGAGCCAATAAAAAATCGCTTTCTCGCAACACATGCACCAAACCGGCCGATCTTGGGAATGTCACAGTAAGGGATAGCGAGGCTCGTACAAATATTTGAGTGCTGCAGCGAGCACTATTGAACATAACGAGTCTAACTGTCTTGGTTCTCTGTTTGCCTGGTACCCTCAGTGAATGCGGCTCAGAGTTCAACCACACAATAAAAAAACCTTTTAGAGTTTCGTTGATTGTTAGCAGAAACAGAATTAGAAACAATATAAGTACGATAAGATTTGAAATTTACTCGGTCACTATAAACAAATTAACTATAGAAGAACATCTACTTGAATCAAGTAGAAATCAGTGTATTGAGCTGCATAAACCAAGTATTATTTCATTGGAACGTCATTATACTTAGGAATAGTGAGGGAAGCAGTTGAAATCAAGAAACACAAGACATTCCAAGTGACATCCAGTGATAGGGTTGTGCAAGTATAAACCGTAAGTAAAACACCATGACCATGTGACCATGGCAATAAAAATTCGGGAAAATATAATAAACAAACACAAACCTAATAAGTTTATATAAAGACGGTTACAATATAGGTAGTAAGGTAGTGCAGCAGGTTGTATCGAGAAAATTCCAAAAAAGATCTCGAACATAACAACATAGTTTTCTGACCACATGAAATTCTAACAATTACGGAACCCGTGCAGTCAGTAAGTCATATCTACTTAAAGATTCTGGTACCCTCATGTGAATGCATTTTTAAAACCATTCAGCGCTCATGTTTGAATAGACAAGTGCGTCGAAAATCCTTTACAGATCTTTGACCCCTAACGGAGGCAGCTATTGTATTCTATTAGATAAAAGACAGTGTAGGTAGCCTGCAGGAAATGGTTCGCTTCATCTTCGCGATGAACGGAAAAAAAATTTAAACAATAATTTTATAGATCTATAACTTGTCTTTATTATGGTGAATCATTTAAATCGCTTCAAGCTTTCAGAAGGAGTAAGAAAATTCTTGCGTAAATTAGGAACCTCTAGAAAATTTTCGATTTGTTGTTATAAAAAGTAAAAACTTAAGAATTTATTTATGATCATGTTATGCCTAGCATGTATTTTTAAAAAGTATTTGAACCACCTATTAGGTATAGCAGTGGCGAGCATAGAACTTTTTGCTGAAAATTCAATGAGAAGGTTTGACCATAAAAAAATACGAAAAAAATTTAATGTCACTTTGAAAAATCATTATTTGTATGACGTCAGGGTAGGTAGGCACTGCCTACTGCCTACCCTAGAGTACATGATCTCATACAAACATTTTCTTTTTCAAATCGGTTTTTAATGTTTTTCATTTTGTTTTCATCGTCAAACTTGACCTTCTCAATGCTTTTTCAGCAAAAAGTTCTATAAATGAATAAATCATTTATTTCAGGGACATGACCCATATTTTTACAATTTCAACATTTAAAATAAAAATAAAAGTAATAATCACAAAATCACAAAATTTACAGCATAAATATTAGGTGAATACAATAACAATTTAAATAAATGTCAATAAAATAGTCAATTTTAATGTCTAAGCTAAACTCTATTATTCGGTGAGTGAGTGAGGAACAGGGCGAGAGGGTTGCTTTGGCATTTTACAAATATTCTCATTAACATTACTGCAGCAAAAAGTTTGTGAGTATTGGAAAACAGTCAAAAATGTTGCTTTTACAATGTTATTGTTACAATTGATTATTCGTTTATGAAACGCAGTCTTTACTTTGCGCATAAGGGCAAAAAATCATCAACCCTGTTCTCGGCAAACATGCCCCACGCGCTACACCGCCAGGGTAGTTTCAGCATAGATCTAAATGCATTATTATGTTGGACACGCAGTTTGTTCATCGCATCGCATCTATGCACGCCACTGCTACATAAGAGGAGTACGCTTTCAAAGACAGGTCTAATATGGCAGTTTGAGTATGCATTCACCTCAACTAGTTTTAAGTACATAATCATATACTTCCTTAAATGATATTAATATTTTTAAATAATGTACGAAACACTTTGTTGTAATTATTATTATAAACAACAATTTTCTTCTGGCAAATTCGGTTACATTTTTTAAATACATACACCACGCACACACGCCTGTCTCCCGGAGGAGTCAGCAGTCGAATCTGACACTTCTTTCACTGCTTCCACGTTCTTCAATCAGTCAAACAAGCTCTTCTATTCTAGGTGCTTTTACTTTAGTCCTTCTTCAGTATGCAGCCAGTTTGGTCTTCAATACATCTCTTTTGCATCGTCTACGACCATTGTTTACAACGTATCAAATTAGAAAACTTTAATCGGCGCCTTTAAATGTTGGCAAAAACTTTCATTAACTTTCTATGGAGCTTGGAAACAAAAGTGAGTTGAACAGTTTTCCACAATGCGCACATCTTAAATTATTGGCTACATAGCAATTGCATTTCATAATAATTGAATGTCTCTCTATACAATTAATAATACTCTCTTGTTGAGACACAAAGGTTTGGTCTCACGGTTTTCACTGAACGAAAGTGATCATGCATAGGGGAGTTGCAAAAACCATGATAATGGAATCGCGCTGCTAAAAAGATCCTGCAAGAAGATTCTATACTTGAAAACCATTTGAATTGCTTAACGTTAATTTATCTTGAGTAAAGTTAAAATGAAAACTACCTACCTACCTATTCGTGATTAAAATTCGGCTCTAAATGGATATTTTTTATAAGATACCTCTCTCTGTCATACTAAATGGGTAAGTATATATCAATATATTTTTTAAGCATAATTGTTGTATGTATCTATATTATGTAAGTATATATTTTGTTACGATATCATACGATGGATACATAATATATCCATTTATTTAGATGATATCTGTTTAGTACACATATATATGCGTATGATTACCTTTTTTAAACATAATATTTATTTCACAACATGTACAAGTACATGTATGTACAACCAAAAACATAAAATAACCAGATTACTAAGTTTAATTTGTGGCATTTAGGAAAGTTTACAATCCTGAAAGTAAAGCGCTATACTGATTTCCTCGCACTTGCTGCATTGCCAAATGTGATCATGGATATATTGTGATTTTTTACGACAAAACAGATACTCTGACTTCACAGTCAATCTAACAACCACAGCAGTTCGTAAACTGCATGTTACACGCGTGGGATCGCCGCATCATCTGAAAGTGTACTCTCGTAGATTTGCTAGCACGCTTGTTGCATAGCCAAGTACATTCATGGATCTTTTGTGACTCTTCTATGACAAAACAGTAATTCTGACAGCACAGTCCATCTTAGAACCCCAGGCGTAGTTCGTAAACTGCAGTACAACATCGTGGGATCGCCGCATCATCTGAAAGTGTACTCTCGCAGATTTGCTAGCACGCTTGTTGCATAGCCAAGTACCTTACATTCATGGATCTTTTGTGACTCTTCTATGACAAAACAGTAATTCTGACAGCACAGTCCATCTTAGAACCCCAGGCGTAGTTCGTAAACTGCAGTACAACAGCGTGGGATCGCCGCATCATCTGAAAGTGTACTCTCGCAGAATTGCTAGCACGCTTGTTGCATAGCCAAGTACCTTACATTCATGGATCTTTTGTGACTCTTCTATGACAAAACAGTAATTCTGACAGCACAGTCCATCTTAGAACCCCAGGCGTAGTTCGTAAACTGCAGTACAACAGCGTGGGATCGCCGCATCATCTGAAAGTGTACTCTCGCAGATTTGCTAGCACGCTTGTTGCATAGCCAAGTACCTTACATTCATGGATCTTTTGTGACTCTTCTATGACAAAACAGTAATTCTGACAGCACAGTCCATCTTAAAACCCCAGGCGTAGTTCGTAAACTGCAATACAACAGCGTGGGTATCATCTGAAAGTGTACTCTCGCAGATTTGCTAGCACGCTTGTTGCATAGCCAAGTACATTCATGGATTTTTTGTGACTCTTCTATGACAAAACAGTAATTCTGACAGCACAGTCCATCTTAGAACCCCAGGCGTAGTTCGTAAACTGCAGTACAACATCGTGGGATCGCCGCATCATCTGAAAGTGTACTCTCGCAGAATTGCTAGCACGCTTGTTGCATAGCCAAGTACCTTACATTCATGGATCTTTTGTGACTCTTCTATGACAAAACAGTAATTCTGACAGCACAGTCCATCTTAGAACCCCAGGCGTAGTTCGTAAACTGCAGTACAACAGCGTGGGATCGCCGCATCATCTGAAAGTGTACTCTCGCAGAATTGCTAGCACGCTTGTTGCATAGCCAAGTACCTTACATTCATGGATCTTTTGTGACTCTTCTATGACAAAACAGTAATTCTGACAGCACAGTCCATCTTAGAACCCCAGGCGTAGTTCGTAAACTGCAGTACAACAGCGTGGGATCGCCGCATCATCTGAAAGTGTACTCTCGCAGATTTGCTAGCACGCTTGTTGCATAGCCAAGTACCTTACATTCATGGATCTTTTGTGACTCTTCTATGACAAAACAGTAATTCTGACAGCACAGTCCATCTTAAAACCCCAGGCGTAGTTCGTAAACTGCAATACAACAGCGTGGGTATCATCTGAAAGTGTACTCTCGCAGATTTGCTAGCACGCTTGTTGCATAGCCAAGTACATTCATGGATTTTTTGTGACTCTTCTATGACAAAACAGTAATTCTGACAGCACAGTCCATCTTAGAACCCCAGGCGTAGTTAGTAAACTGCAGTACAACATCGTGGGATCGCCGCATCATCTGAAAGTGTACTCTCGCAGATTTGCTAGCACGCTTGTTGCATAGCCAAGTACCTTACATTCATGGATCTTTTGTGACTCTTCTATGACAAAACAGTAATTCTGACAGCACAGTCCATCTTAGAACCCCAGGCGTAGTTCGTAAACTGCAGTACAACAGCGTGGGATCGCCGCATCATCTGAAAGTGTACTCTCGCAGAATTGCTAGCACGCTTGTTGCATAGCCAAGTACCTTACATTCATGGATCTTTTGTGACTCTTCTATGACAAAACAGTAATTCTGACAGCACAGTCCATCTTAGAACCCCAGGCGTAGTTCGTAAACTGCAGTACAACAGCGTGGGATCGCCGCATCATCTGAAAGTGTACTCTCGCAGATTTGCTAGCACGCTTGTTGCATAGCCAAGTACCTTACATTCATGGATCTTTTGTGACTCTTCTATGACAAAACAGTAATTCTGACAGCACAGTCCATCTTAAAACCCCAGGCGTAGTTCGTAAACTGCAATACAACAGCGTGGGTATCATCTGAAAGTGTACTCTCGCAGATTTGCTAGCACGCTTGTTGCATAGCCAAGTACATTCATGGATTTTTTGTGACTCTTCTATGACAAAACAGTAATTCTGACAGCACAGTCCATCTTAGAACCCCAGGCGTAGTTCGTAAACTGCAGTACAACATCGTGGGATCGCCGCATCATCTGAAAGTGTACTCTCGCAGATTTGCTAGCACGCTTGTTGCATAGCCAAGTACCTTACATTCATGGATCTTTTGTGACTCTTCTATGACAAAACAGTAATTCTGACAGCACAGTCCATCTTAGAACCCCAGGCGTAGTTCGTAAACTGCAGTACAACAGCGTGGGATCGCCGCATCATCTGAAAGTGAACTTGCTGATTTCCCCGCACGCTCGTTGCATCGCCAAGTGCAGGCAGTGGTTGCACAATCATGGCCGCTTATTGTGACTGCCTCGAGAGAATATTGATAAGTTTTGGTGTCTCGAATTTCTGTTTGCTTATTTTAGAGATCGTGGAATAGATAATGTATTTGAACAGTCACGTAGTTCA
Organism: Ypsolopha scabrella; assembly: GCA_910592155.1. Lineage (NCBI taxonomy): Eukaryota > Metazoa > Arthropoda > Insecta > Lepidoptera > Ypsolophidae > Ypsolopha > Ypsolopha scabrella. The sequence goes on from OU342980.1 coordinate 17,220,118, forward strand.
AGCTTTTACCCGATACAGTTGCTATAGGCTGGACCGTCGACTCACCAAGCGGGGAAGACGTCATTTTGTACGGTCAACAAATATGCGATTGTTTATGTAAGGTTACTATAGTCAGGTTTGTTGGTAAATTCAATTTAGAATACTATTTATATATAAACAAAAACATGTATTTATTCAATAAAATTGTATTTTATTTCCTTCGCGACGTATCACGATGTGATTGAAGTTATATTTTTACATCCCGTGGTTAGTTATACATAAAAATAGTATCATTTCAATTATTTTTTTCAAACATGTTTTGTGATCTTTATTGCCGTACTGCGGGCACAAATACACGCCCTAGACGTGTAGGTTTATCAGAGTGTTTTTATTTACCGTCATCAAGTGGTAAGTAAACCTATACTAAGCACATAAATTCCAAAAAACTGCATGCAAGATTGAGAGTCCGGCATCCAACCGAAAGATACGAAAGCATATGAAATCGTTATTAAGATACTCATAACGTATATTAAAGCACTCCACGAAGACAGCGGGAAACAATTTATGGTCATGCATGCTGCGCCGTGACCGCCACAATATTACATATTGACGTTATTATTGCAATTATTTAGTGGGTAATAATACAATTTTAGATTACTCGTACGAAAATCTAAACCGGCCCTAAAGGTAACAATGTGTTGATTAATCGACGACACTATTAAACAATACTGTACGTACACTGGGTCATTATCTAATCGGTAGTCGACGCGGATGAAATCGCGGAAAAAAGCTAGATCAAGGATCAATATCATTGCCCAATTCAATAACGTAATGTTAGAAGATGTAATACAAAAGAAAAGTGTTTACAAACATTTTAAAATTCCACAGGGATTGAGATATTGGGACCAAAATTTAAATAAAATTCGCATACTTGACCAAGCTTTTAAGCATCATTTCGCAAGTTGCTGCTCTACAAATTAAAAATGTAATTTATGTAAAATTTCAAGAAGATAAAACGGTATGAGGCCATTATATAATTGTTACAAGTCGTAATATAATAATAATACTGGCATTCAGAATGTGTTAAGTCTCGCTCGACAAAGTTTTATTAACGCATTGTTGGCTGAGAGTTTTGATGTTGATTTTAAAGATAGCTGTGAAACAAATAAGTTTGTTTTGTACGAAAGTGATTCAAAAATTATTAACTTGTAAAGCAAAGAAACAATAAAGAGTTTGTATGACGTCAATGTTAAAAAGTCACTCGGGAACATTTTTAAAATATAATAAAACGGTTTATTGTATTGACATATGAATGGAAATCATAACAATTTGTAACAGATGTCAGATCCAGACCATAAAAATACGCTTATAGAGAAACAAGGAAATGTTATGTTAAATTAGCCAAGAGAATTTCATAAACGGGCGTGAACCGAAACTCGCAATTTTAAGCATTTATTTAACAAAAGGTACTATTGCTTGACCGATTACACGGTATTTTAAATCGTCTTTAAGGGGCTTCACAATGGTAAACTTCAGTCCTACTCTAACGTTTTTATTTTTAAATCTATCCTGCTCTAATCAATTGCTGCGTGTACAAAACTTGAGTTATTTAGAAATTGCGGCTACATTACCACATTCACTATACTTGTACATTTTTATCGTACTAAATATATTTTTGCAGTTAGTATCAGCGTGTGTTAGTATCGTTCAAGCCGGTTTTGAAATATGGAAGCCGCTTTTTCGTGAATATTATACTTTTTTAAAGTAATTGAAAAAGTTACGGATATATGAATATAATTTGCAATATTCATATATCCATAACTTAGCGATGGACTTCCGCAAGGTAACGCCTAATTCAATTAATTAAGTAATTGAATTGCAAGAAGATTATAAATATATATATAAGAAGTGAAGTCATGAATAAAAAAATACACCATATTTTTTAAACTTTTGTCATATACATTGACGGAACTGAAACCAATGAAAAACTGAAGTTTAGCATTATGGAGCCCCTGAGGATTATTCTTTAAAATCATCCGATGCAAAATTATTGTTTTTTATAGATCTCTATCCCACTGCGTTTGTTCGGACAAGAACCTGCAGGACGGAATCCTAAAAACTGTTACCAAGCAAATCGATAGCGTAACAACTAATAATAGCCATACAGGTTGCATGACTGCATACAAAACGCGGGGCTCCATACAAATATGCAGTAAACTATCCCCATTCATAGTCGGGTAGCTTACTCGGAGGAAGTGAGTGGGTAACACTGACGGAGATTTATGCGACGCACGCGCAGGAAAGTCATATGAAGTTGGTGCGTTTCCGAAAGGCGGAACGAAATTGCGTAGGAAAGATAATGAATTTTTGTATGTCTGTCTTTCCGACTGTATGTATGTTCCTTTTTAATTCGAGGACCACTCGACGAATTCGCATGAAGGTTTCTTCATTATCATCGTAGTGACCCTGGTCAACGTATAGGCTATAAGGGGTGTTCATAAAATAACCGTCAAGCCGAAAATGGGGCAGATTTAAACAAAAAAAAACGTGAGCAGAGACTCGTGCAAAGGCTATTTATAAATGAAACTACAGCAAAGCATCCAAATCTCTATATGCTGGGTCTGAATTGAGAGGACGAAGATGATAAAAACCAGTCAAGTGCTAGTAGGACATTCCGTACCATTTAAAAATACTTAAATGATTTGAATGAAAATTACAAACTTATCAGTACCTAGAAGATGTATGAACTGCCAAATAAGTAAGTCGAGGATTCGGGTACGTAACCATAAACCTGTATTAAAAACCCCGTGCATAGACACCGTAACGAAGATGGTCTAGAATTGATAACGTTGATTGCCCCCAATTTCGAAACAAAAAAAGAAACAAAAAATACATTTCTGCTCCATATAGTTCTAGATAATGACAGCCCACATGAGAAGGAAAGAAAAAATCTGCTTCTTTTTTGGGTATGGGAACCACATTCCCCTGTAAAAAATAATTTCATTGCATTTTTTAATCAATATTCGGAATTGGATCAACATTCTACATAACATATCCACAGGTCTGTAACTCATTCCGTCTGCAAGCTAGAGACCCGTGACATACGGACAGACAGACAGCAGAGCGACATTAATAGGGCTCCGTGGTGCTCTTCGTGTACGGCAAAACGGAGGTTGTCCAAAACGCTCTTGTGTGAATTTAAATAAATTCTATTAAAAAAAAAACAGTATCTAATCTCTTCTATTTGGACACTCACTTTTTCAGATATGTTTATCTCTTTCGTTATGCGACCTACTGCGCCTTAAGTTAGTTCAAAAACGTGGTATCTAATGTTCATGAGGTCTAACAACGGTCATTCGAAATAGCATTATGTCATTAACATCATCAAGCAGATACGCTGAGTCCAATTTTGTCAGAAGTAGGAAAAGTGTGACTTCAAGTAAATTCTTCAGATAGATAGGGGTCGAACATTATGTAAGTAAAAAATAAAGGCCATTTGTTTGTTTTATTTTTCGGCATTATTTATTGTTCAGTTGCAAAGAAATTTTCATCACTAATGCTCTAAAAGTAAGTCGTATTTAACTCGATGAGCGGGAGGTAAAATCGATTCACAAACCTAGGGAGGTAAGTAAATTTGGAAATCGAACGAGTGTCTCTTACAGTCACTAACTAATAAGTAACTCGTATCGCTAAATGACAATGGAAAACAACTTTTCTGCGTATTTCTTTTTTATTTTATTATTCTGTATTTAATTTATATTATTATGGAAAAATGTGACTTTCATATAATATGTAAATTATGCTAAATAAAATGTTAAAAAGACGTTTAAGAGTTTACACAATAACTAAATTATTTTTAAAACAATCACACCAGTAAGACACGATTGCACTAAAAAAAGAAAAAGTCACATGAAAAGAAAATGGCGGCAGTAAACTTGTCTTGTTGAAAACGTTGCAAACATAATTTTGGAAGTTTTTTTTATTTCCTCGCATTAGTGATGAATAGTAAAGTGTTACACGCGGGTGTAAGTAATCAATTGCACCCGAGAAATTAAGGCGCACGAGCGAGCCCTCCCTTGTATAACAAGCTACTGTTGATACAATTTAATATTTTTCTCAAGAAGGAGATCGCATGCTGCTACCTATCAGAGGTACACATACGATCACGCCAGTGGCAGTCCGAGGGGGAGGGGGGGTCACAGGGGTTATGAAACCCCAAAATCATTCATGTCAACTCGAAAAATCCCCTAAAACTTGACGGTTTACAAACATTTCAAACAGATTATTATCTACCTACTAACGTCTAAGTCAAAAATATTCAAAATAACGTTATAAAAAGTAATTCGAACGGTGCAAACCACAGAGTAATGGAATACATTTAATGATGGAATAAGGTGCAAACCAAATTTGAAAAGCCCGTGAAATATTCGTGCCAACGCAGTTGGTGGCTCGGTGGCACCGCGGCCGCATGCCTTATAAAATTATTAGTAGGCTTCTATTTGTTTCGTGATTGAGATTTTTCATTTTATTAAAATTTCATTTATTTGCTTGACCTGATTTACCGTTAAAGTTGGTCTCTTTGACTGTACTTGAGTCAAAATGACCCCCCCAAAGTTTTGAGCTGCGACCGCGCCTGAATCACGCACCTTCGTGAAACGCAACATATAGCTTTGCATAGAAGGAGCAAGGCGCCTCGCAGACAAATGAGTTATGTAAGAATTGACTTAGAAGTTTAGGATGCAACTTTGAATGTTTTTGTTAAGTAAAATAGTTACGCCCAAAGTCCACTATACCTTTATTTTTAATTTAGAAACTCCGCGAAAAAAGAATCTTCCCCATAAACTCGCGAATTACTTTGAAAATGTGTTTTACACGTAATTAAAAATCGTAGAACTAAGATGACACGTATATCTTGTCCCATATAAAGTATCATTAACTTCAAACAAGACCTATTTCTGTGTAAGCATCCAGTCATTTTGCTGAAACCGCAAACACGCAAGAACTAAAGAGCCTTTGATGCGTTCGTCTTTACATCACATACAATTCCTACATGACTTGCTAATACGGTATTAGGAAGCCGGTCACATACAAACTACGGTTCGTCTCGAATTTATTACGCGTTTCTAAGGTCTTTCACATCGGTTTGACATAACTCTTAGACATGGTAATCGGTAAGGCTTCTTGAACAACTGCTTTGCTCCTTCTATTCTTTTGTATTTAAAATATGCACATTTCGATGTACAGGTAATTCTTTTGAGCATGTTGAGTTTTTTGTTCAAGTTCTTTGAATGGTTCTGTGTATTGTTTTGTGTCATTTGACGTAATAGCAGTTTTTATATGTGTAAGATGCAATATTTTTGTATTTATTACTGTGCGTGATAACGCCGAATCAAGAGCTCACATGTCTGCTTTATATTCGTTTTTGATCGCACAATATTCCGAGAAGGACCCGCACCTGAGCCTGAGCCATACAAATAAGTACTTAAATGATTTGAATGGAAATTACAAACTTATGAAATGTGAAACAAAACTGCAAATTTAAGTTGATCGATATTTAAGGTGACTTTAATTTACACAGCCAAATTCTTACTGAAGACTCGCTAAGTGCTCAGTAACAAGGTTCGATGACCCTTTTTGTGAAACTCGTAAATTATTCTTTTCGTGTTCCCTACAAACGCAAGCCCAGCCCCGAGTCAATTACTATGGGACGTCAAGATTTTATTTTGCGAAATAAGTAAAAAGTGTTATTGATTTTAGTGGTAGAGCTGATGCCGGGCTCGACTGTGGAGGTACCACCATCTTACTCGCAAACCCTCCCGAAGTTATTCGGGGGAGAGTAAGAGAACAGCTCTCAGGCAAAACCAGGCGGTCCACCATTGCCTGGGACCGATGGATGGCGGTATATCCATCCCTAATTGCCAGGCCTTAAAACAGACTGGTGACGGGCTGCAGCGTCACTGGTGCAAGGGTTTCGACCCCGCTTACCAACCCGCCTGCCCAGCGTGTGTGAGTATGGGCATTTCTTCCAGGAGGACCGCCAAGAGTGGTGAAAAGGCTTATGTCCAGCAGTGGACGAAGCAGGCTGATTGATGGATGGATGGGATGAGTTTGGTAAATAAAAGTCACCTTATATTCAGGTATTATCTCGTTTTTCAATCAGCGTGCCTTGTGGAATAAAGTTCCCATACCCAATTGTGTTAATACTATCTAGAACCTACGCGCGTCTGCTGTTGCTTGAGGATATAATACATATACCTACATATAATAATATGCACATAAGTTCAAGTTTAACAAATCATCTACAATGTTTATGTATTACAGACGACGTTCACGGACGAGGCGATTCGACCGCAAGACTGCCATCCTCCGCCAAGACCAAAAGACACTCTAACCACGCTATTATTGCCTTTATATCTAGTCAATATAAAGTCTACATACTAATTCAGAGGGTCGGGTAATAATTTATCTGCGCATGAGTTGACAGGTGCTCCATGATTTATGCGAACTTCGATTCCTGACTTTCATCGGTGCAGTTAAATTCCTTGCACGAGAAAGCTTGCACGCCTCTCGTTTGCGTGATATGTTGCTATGTCTGTTAATTTAGGCGCTTCCGAAAAATACTTATAGTTATCTAAAATGGAGTTTAGTTAGATAAATACTTACACATTATGTCCCGTTGTAAATGTAACTGACTTATTTATATTGTGGAGCTTTTGGTATATCAGCATGCTTTGTTTTATTTGTTGTGAACATACCTGTAACAAAACAAAACATTTATTAGAACAGAGGATAACTTACTTATGTAACCTTTTTAGAAAACAATATATATATTAGAAAAATTTAATTTAGTGAAATAGAAATAGAAATATAAATATATTTATTTGCCACAAAACAAAAATGTATACTGATTAAATTAAAGTTAACAACTTAATCATTTTCTTTGCAAAATGAATCAATCTCAGCATTTGCTGTAAGTTATGAACGTTACAGCGCTGATTTCCAGATTGACCCGTTTCACACTATACCTTACATTCAGTTGCAGGTAGATACACAAGAATAACGATACAATTAAAAATTTAGAATAATGGACAACACAAAGGATTCATTAACAAAACGGACATATATAACACACAGTAATACAAGGAAATCAAAAATAATACATTAAATTTATTAATCTGACAAAAATAAAACATAAAAACCACTTCAAAATAATCAGTTTTTATTGCAACCCTCCACTGCATAAATAATGATAAAGTCAACATCAAGGAACTGCTATTAACTTGAAAAATTATTGAGTTTTGTGAATTCAGTAGTACACATTTATATTGCCTTTTAAAAGCAGTTATTGATTATTATATTATTATTTATATTTTATAGTGGTTAGAAGCCTTAGCTTTTCAGAAATATCCCGCCACTTTTCCTTTACCTCACATGTCATAAAATATATACTAATAATAAAATAAAATAAAACATGTCTTGTAGTGTCTACATTGAATATTTTTGTGAAATTTTAAATGAAACAGTCTTTCTTTGTCTTTCTGTCGATGAATAGAAAGACACTGTTCAGAGAACCACTCAACGGTTTTGATTTGGTTTTCTTTATTATCATCGTAGTGACCCTGGTCAACATATAGGCTACAAGGGGTGTTGATAAAATAACCGCCCAGCTGATACTACTCAAAGATTGAAAGACCCATGCACGCGACCGAAGCGGGCAAAAGGTAGTCAGCCTATAAAACGCATTAAAACTGGTCCCTTTCATTAATCACTTCGACTCCTATTATGGCAGTTGGTTTATCGACAGTTAAGCTCAAGCAAGTGGTAGATAGCGTCAATACGATAAAATGGACTTGGGGGTTTTAATCTCTCCTTTTACAGTATATATTGCATGGTCATAACAACGAAATAGACGAACGTGAAGCCTGTACACAGAAAAGTGAGCGAAACTTTAAACAAGAAAAGATTATGGTTGAAGAAAACACTTGTACTGTTTCACAAAATTATTATATTTATATTTCCGACTAGTTTCGCCTTAACGGCATTTTCCAGGATTTAATAAATTTACGACTATATCACAAAAGCTGTTCATGTAGGAAATATAAATATAATAATTTTGTGAAACAGTACAAGTGTTTTCTTCAACCATGATGATGTTTCATCAAGTGCCGACAATCGCAAGTATTAACTTTAAGAAAAGATTACATTTTATCGTGAAAAGTTGGTTTCTATAGCACTACTTGTTTACTGTAATTTATCAAAAAACTGAGTACGTGGTCATCGATAACAACAAAATCGAAGAAATTTTTGTCTAGACTAAATAGTGTTAAAATAAAAGGTCCCTTTTAAAATAATATGGCATAATTACTACGAGTATGAACCTACCTGAGCATTATGTTGGCAATGGACTCAAGCAAAGTAACGCCTTTCCTTCAATCAATTAAGTAGTATCATCACTACGAGCTAAAGTATTTTTCTCAGTGCATTTGAGAAAGTCCGTGAATAATCAGGATGGCATTTCCTCGAGCGCTGTGAGACCACTCCTTTGATTTTATAGCTAAGAGACAGGGTTGGCGACGCTTAGACAAGTGTCTTGTTAATCGACCCTTAAGTGTTCCGCTATATAAGGTGACTTTCGTTTATATAGTCATACTGGAAACTTGGTATCTGGTCAGAACTCAGGTTCAATAAACCTTTTTGTAAAATACGCAAAATAAAATTTAGACTTCCTATACTAAATGAGTCCAGCGAGGGTGTTCTAGAACAAGTTACGAGGCATTTCGCAAACAGGGCCATTGAACCTTGGTCCTGACCACTTACCGAGTCTCCAGTATGAATTTGGCTATATAAACGAAAGTCACCTTATATTTAATTCCGTACCTTCCTCTGTCTGTCTGCAAAAAGTTAATGCAGGAGACTCCTGATCAAAACCAAAATGAGAAGAAGAAATGAAGGAAGTCGAAAATGCGGCAAATGGCAGATTTTCTTTTTCAGCGTGAGTAACAGGCCAGAAAAGGATACTAGTAAGGTCTACTTCTTTTGAGAGGGCAATCCTCGCAAAACCATTCTTTTTTCTTGTTCGAAGAAACCAGCAATACAACACATCAAAAAAATTCCCACGAATATAATGCACACTTTTATCGAAACACAATCTCCAGAAGTTTTTTCCAATATTGGAAATACTAAAGTCATTATTATGAGTGCAAAGTATTTTTCACGTTGTAGGCATTTAACAGCAAAAAGTTGGAGAAAAAGCGGATAGAGTATAGACTAATTGTCTATGGTCCAGCCGACAACCCTAACACATAGTAAGAATACACTCTCGGTGGTGCGTGAGAGTCGACAAATGTTTAGAATTACGATTATACACCGCTTGTGACCTCCTTACTCAACTTTTAACTGTTTTCTGAACCAAAGTTTCAGTTTCACTGCCGCACTAGCTTTTAGGTTTCCCTTATCTTTTAGCAAGTTTTTGATATCCACGAACGTGACATTGCATGTTATGCATTTTCTTTTTCTTTGTTATTTTATTAGTTTAATTATTTAATGTCTTAATGAATTCATTTTTGTGTACATTTTTTTATTTAATTTTGTTAAGTTATTTATTATACTCAGATTGTTTTTTTTCGTGTTCCGCCTACCTGCAATGTAATTTTAGTTTTGTGAGAGGTGGGGTAATCTGAAAACCAGCGCTGTAACGTTGTAACTGAGATTACTCCATTTTGTCAACAAATACGATGTTTAATTATTTTTTTTGTAACTAATAGAAAGTATTTATTTTTATTGCAAATAAATGACTTTTTCTTTCTTTCTATTTCTTTCCCCCATCTTCTTTCTATAAGTACTACCAGTGAACGTTCCGCGGCGGGGCGTTGTTCGTCTGGATCTCGTTTCTCTCGAACCTGTGGGAATTTCTTAGCGGATGTCTACACCATACAAGGAACCTACAGTACAAATTTCATGTTCCTCTGTCCATCCTTTTAGTCTATGCGTTGATAGAATAGATCTGTCAGTCGGGGTATTCTTTGATATAAATAGATAGACTCCCTTTAGTCCAGTAAATAAACGATTTGGGGTCGAGTTAGAGATATACTAATAAAAAGGCGTGAGAATAGTAATATTGTTAGTTTTTAAGCATTCGCTTACACTCTGAGCCCCCAGAAGTGCGTATATTTTTTTGTAGACGAGGCCAATATAATTTGACCTCTGACTTAAGCAAAAATGTTCTAGCTATGGTTCTCATTAAGCAGGTTATTTTTCTAAAACAGAACGAGAGTAGTGGAGTAAAACCAAGTATCTAGACATCATAATTTGGGTAGGGGGGGAGAAGTGGACTCCCTGGTACCACCCGGAAACGTGTAATATTTTTTTAATCCAAAATAATTAGACACCTCATTACAACAATATGGCGAAGTAACCATAGTCTAATTAAGTTGGTCATATGCTGTCAAATGTTTTTCGGGGATTCTTGTGAAATTAAATGTTACTGTCACATCACGAATATATTCCCAGTTTTCACCAAGTGTACATTTAACTCGACCTACACCATACAAAAATGTTTAGTTTGACTCGCCTATCATCGTGTTCACAGCATGGTTTCAATGTCATCACAACAATAAACAAGTAGCTGAACTAGGAGTCCTTCATAGGGTTCACAGAACAGGTTCCGTAGAAACATTATCAGGACCTTTGTCAAGTGTTGTCAACATAACTGGTTGTGCGGAATTGTGCGTAATTGTACTGAAAGAACTGGCTGGTTGGGTTTTGAAGTGTGGGAAGATTGTTTTTAAAGTTCATGCTACTTCAGGGTTCCGTGACAAAACGTTATCCTAATAGCGAGGTGACTTACCACCTGTCATTATCATTCGTTATAATCATAACACAACCAAAGATGCTACACTTTAATATTATTGTGAAAATTGTGTCCGTTAAATTGGCCAAATTCAGCGGACAGAAGGCACTCTATGTACGAATATCGACGGAAACAACGTTGATATAACGTTCATATCAGCGTGCATTGCATAGTGGCTGTTACGACGATCGCTGCGTCTACGAAATAGGAGAAAATAATTCCTTTCACAAAGACGCGATAGTCGAAAAAAGCTTTGGACTTTAATTTTATAGACAGTGTGTCAGGATCGTTGTAGATGGAAATCTGTAGTCAGATTAAACTGATACAGTTTTCTAGTATGGGAAAAAATCAATACATAAACCTGGCTTTAATCACCTTTTAAGCTAAATATTAGCAAGAGGTGTGTTCGTTTCGTTGTAAAAATCAGTTAAAATTAGTTTATAAACAGGTAATAAAAAAAGTATGACTGAATCTATGTTACTAGCGAGGTGACTTACCACCTGTCATTATCATTCGTTATAATCATAACACAACCAAAGATGCTACACTTTTAATATTATTGTGAAAATTGTGTCCGTTAAATTGGCCAAATTCAGCGGACAGAAGGCACTCTATGTACGAATATCGACGGAAACAACGTAGATATAACGTTCATATCAGCGTGCATTGCATAGTGGCTGTTACGACGATCGCTGCGTCTACGAAATAGGAGAAAATAATTCCTTTCACAAAGACGCGATAGTCGAAAAAAGCTTTGGACTTTAATTTTATAGACAGTGTGTCAGGATCGTTGTAGATGGAAATCTGTAGTCAGATTAAACTGATACAGTTCTCTAGTATGGGAAAAAATCAATACATAAACCTGGCTTTAATCACCTTTTAAGCTAAGTATTAGCAAGAGGTGTGTTCGTTTCGTTGTAAAAATCTGTTAAAATTAGTTTATAAACAGGTAATAAAAAAAAGTATGACTGAATCTATGTTACGGACTATTTACAGAAAGAAAAAGTAATAATAATGATAATAATAATGATAATGATAATGATAATGACGATGAGTCAATCGGTCGAGTTATGGCTGTTAGTGTTGTCTAGATTCAGTCATACTTGTTTGTTCAACTGTCATTTATTCAACTGATGGCGGCCTCGTATAAGAGGCCGAAATGTATTGAAAAATCCGTTTTTATTTTTATTAATACTTTCTTACCAATATTTAAAGAAAATAAAAGGCTAAATATAGCAAATTATATCCTTATTTACACCTTAAGTTGTAAAACTTCTAGGAATTGCCCACCTGCAGACCTAATGGACACGTTAAACCAATTTGTATGGTCGAAGCCTTCATGTAGATGAACTGCTAAACTGGACTGCCAAGTAGAAAGTTAATCGGATACCTCCGAGTACTTGACTATTACGCCAAATGGTTCAGGACAAGCTATGGATTTATTTTATGAGCTTTTCCGTTACACGGAAATGCTTTAAAACGATTACCAGTTTAGGACCTGCTGTCAAGTTCCATGGATACTGTTTTTAAATTGGTTTTATAAGCAGCCTTTTGAGGGTGTCACACCCGGAGGGTGCCAATCTGGATCCTATTAGTAAGACTGTCTGTCTGTTCGTCTGTCATAGGTTCAGCAGTAATAGGTAGCCAGTTAAAATTTTCACAGAACACGTGTTACTATGTCCTTTATTACGCACCATTACGCATGAAAAATATTCCATCCATCCATCCATCAGCCCGTGTTCGTCCACTGCTGGACAAAGCCTTTCTCAAATTTCGCCACTCTCGGCGGTCCTCCTCATCCAGCCGCCACCCACAACGTCCTTCAGGTATCTCTAAATTTGGACGGACAAGTAAGCTTCCCCTTATGATTATGACTTTTCCCAATTTTAAGGATCGGCATCCCTAAATATGGCAAAAATAGGGTTCGGTATTCCAACTTTAGATTTAATTATCAAAAATTATTAACAAAATAAATATCCCTTGCTACTCTATACATAAAGTATTATTAGATCATAAGAAAAGAATCCTGTGAAATTTTATATAGTTAGTTAGGTACTTCAGAAAATATTAGGAACTAAAAGAAAAGCTCTCGAATAGTATTGCTGCATTCCAAGTAGCGGATATTGTGATTTAATTAGAGGAATACAAACGAAAAAATATATTTAGAACCATGGAAATACATAATTTTCTGATTTTCTAATACTTATAGAGCAACAAGTGATCTTTGTTTTGTTAATAAATAAATTTTTATGTAGCCAACTATTTTAATATTAAAAACCTTGTTTTTGCAGGATTCATGGATGCACATTTAAATTTGGAAAAGTCATAAGGGCACTGGTAAAAATAGTTTTCCGAAACGATCTCGTAGATTTTCTACACTACGCAAAAATGAGGTAAAAAAATTTAAAATAACTGAAGTTTCGCGTGGTGACAGTGGTAAAAAATCGGAGAAAAGTGGCAGCGAGAGACAGCCTAGATAAACGGACCAACAAACCACTCTATAGATAGATAGATAGATAGATTTAGTTTATTCACCCCCAAATTGCTCAGCAGTTTATCGGCTACCGCTCTCGGTATCCAAACATGTCTTCCTCTGCAAAAGCTTCTAAATCTTAAACTTATTTTTAACACAGCTTTTTAAAAATCTAAACAAAGCCAAGAAAACACCTTTTCGAAATATTTTTAAATTTGTTTTTGCTTATTTTGCCATTTAAAGTTGCGTCAACCTCTTCCCCTGTTGAGTTCAATATCTTCGGTATTAAACACTCGCGAGTCCTATATAAGAGTATAAGGACACCTCATCTTTCTTTTTTAAAAAACGGAACGCTAAAATAACCAAGCAAACTTTTCTTTTCATTGGAATGTGATCTACTAGTATAATGGCAAAACTTTCCTAAAGTTTCGCCGGTCGATCCGATTTCACCTATAACAACTTTACGAACCTTGAAACTACGTCACTGCGTCAGTTTCATACAACAGGTGTGTGTGCGAAGCACTATAAAACTCAAGCCAGACGCTTCACTGGTTAAACTGAACAAGCTTTGTCTGCGACCATGTAAATTACGCGAAAATAATGAAATAAATGTATATAAACTTTTATAGCTCTTTTTTATAATATTATAATTATAACATGCATACACAAAAGAATAACATATTTCAAGATATATTTCGGGCTCCAGTGGGCCCAGCATCAGTTGATATAATAATGGCACATTTACAATGAAATGATGGCAAATAATAATGACACGGTGACAATGAGTAATCAAGGGATTAAAAAAGAAATCCATTAAATAAATCTAAAATAAAGTCAGAATTAAATAATTTAAAAAATATAAATACTAAAACTTAAATATTATAAAAATATACTGCCTACCTAATATAACTTACGTAAAACATTCACCTTTCCATATAAATTATCTAGTGCTTAGGTGTTTAAAGTATGGGAGAGTGAATTTGTGTCATTTCAAAACGAATACACGAAAAGAATTACAGTTTTTTTTTTATGAGCAGTGTTCGAAGGTATGAATAAATCTACACTCATATATTTATGTATTATCTCAGAAAGTACGATTCCGATTTTGAAATTTTTTTCACTTGTGAAAAGCTACATTATCGGTGAGTGCTATTGGCTAATTTATTCCATGGGGACGGGCAGTTCGGGTAATCTTTGGAAGCAATAACGCACAGCATATATTCCCTTCATAGCCCGCAGACCACGGACTACACGCAGACCACGGACTACACGCAGACCACGGACTACACGCAGACCACAGTCTAAATGCCGCCCAGTTACTACACGCTGACCACAAACTACACGCAGACCACAGACTATACGCAGACCACAGACTATACGCGGACCACAGACTACACGCAGACCACAGTCTAAATGCAGCCCAGTTACTACACGCTGACCACAAACTACACGCAGACCACAGACTATACGCGGACCACAGACTACACGCAGACCACAGTCTAAATGCCGCCCAGGGACTACACGTAGACCACGAACTACACGCGGACCACAGACTACAAGCAGACCAGGGCCTACACGCTGACCACGGACTACACGCAGATCGAAAACAAAATATACAGGATTTGAACTTGCGATCTCAAGATTAATCTCTATACTTTCAAACCACTAGACCACAGAAACAGACTCGCGGTAATAAAGTAAACAACTATTGTACCGTCACACTATAATACCTAATGCACACTCATTAATAAAGTGCTCTTACACACGCAACACGTGTCGTGTGGTCGTAATAAAAACATGAAACAATTTAATTACTAAATGAAGTAAAACCTTGAAATTGTCTTCCGGAAAACTCCAAAACAAATACTTCCTTTCATGAAAAACAACAAACGTCCATTAGTAATGTACCAATTACAGTAAATTGCGTCCACAACCAGTACGATTCATTCCTGACACAGTCACACAGTGTGCTAAAAGAAAGTTAAGGAGTAACTGTTTACCTCGGTACAAAATGCACATCCTCATATTGTTTTCCTTACTTTTTAATAAAACTAAAATATGCGAAGCTAAGTTAGTTGTGTATGCCGATGGGCAGCTACACGAGCTAAATGAACTTCGCAACACTGACTGAGCTTTGTTAGCTCCTGCCCCCTGATTCTGTATCGTAAACTCAGTTGCCAAACCAAGTGGCTATCGTCTAAAACATACATATCCGCTTATTTAAGGATAAGTTGGCACTTGAAATGACTTCACAGTTCGTAAATAGTTCAATACCCATTAAAGGTTATTTTGGAAGTTAATTTTTTATCTGTTTTTGGTGAATAGCAACTATAGCTAGCAACCGACACTGAGTTACATAATAGCCCCGCTGGTGGCACATATTTCTAGCTTAGCTTAGCCTAGGTTGCTTAGTTTAGCTTTGGCATAGCTTAGTTTTCGGTCTGCAACCGGCCGTGCGATAGCTCTACCAACTTAGCTGTCTAAAAGAAAGTTAGAGTGCATTACAAACTAGAAACGATAAATTAGAAACAAATGTAAAGGCAATAATTTGAAAAAAATCGTCAGGCCAAGATTCGAACCTGCGACTTCTTGTTATCAAGACAAGCGCAGTACCGATTGCGTCATCAAGGTACTTACTTAATCTTTTCTAGTTTGTAATGCACTCTAATAATAATAATATATTTAGATTATTTCAAAGCGATGGATTTCGCAATAAAAACAAGAAGTTGTCTACAAATATCTCTACAATTCACCTGTTGATTTTGTCGGCATTCCTCATCCAATGAGGATGAAAGGGTATGGAACCTGTCAGGTATAGTCTGTCAAAAAAGTGTTGAAATGAATCTGAAACTTTAATATTTCACTTTAAACGTTCAAGTAGTATAATTTAGGTAATATATTTATTTATGAAATTACAACGCGGTTAATTCGATTTAACAGATTTTGTACTTGTTTATATGGTGTAACCGGCGAAAGAAAAATAGTTTTTTCAGTATTCATTTCAACACTTTTTTGACAGATTACCTAGTAGCTTCCTAATGCACCTATACACATAAAATAATAATTAAGTTGTAGAGTGTTTAAAGTATGCAATGTACAGAAATAATAAAAAAAAAAATTTAAGCATTTTAAAAATACGAACTCATGGTATGATTGATGCGTTTTCTTTCAAACCAATTTTCTTATTTGATTGGCTATTCAGCCGATTTGGAGTTTGGAAAAAGCTTTCCTGTAATTCCTCAAGCCTCTTATAACATATCTTGCCTCCACGAAGGCTGAAGAGCGTCTGAGACCTGAGTGCGGAGTGAGCGAGGAGCAACCAAGTAGGTTGTTGTAAGGTGAATGGTAGACGAAACCGTGACGTAGTGGGGATTACCATATACAGCGTGTTCTGCTTCAAGCGAGTGTAACACGACCAAAATAAAGAGTCTTGGTTATTAAATATTTTTTGTTGAATATCTTCGTTTGACTAAAATATTACTACAACAATTTGCTTCACATAAAATATAAAAGAAACAAAAATTATTTATTTCTTTCGTTTCTTTCGGGTGTTTACTGGTCCAAGCGTTTATATAATGCATTTTGATTGAATGGCGCAGTAAAAAGACGATGTTATTTTAAATTCACCCTTTTTCAAACAGAAGTTTAAGAAAATCGGCCATCATTTTTACTTCACATATTTACCCAAAGTAATGCTCCTATGGAAAATTTCTGGCTTCTTTTAGAAGAGCTTTTAACGGAGAGGTCGGTTGTTTTTTTACTCAAACTAATTTGGTCTATGAATAGTTGCATAATTAATAATCACTATGGTGAGTAAGAAAAAAGTTATTATCGTACTGTTTTTAATTAACTGATGTTTATTTAATATAAATTCAGGCATTATTACGAAATATATTATTAGACAAATTACGAAAACATGAACTGGAAGAAACATGTTGAAATTCTTGGGAATAAGCTGAGTAGCTTCTGTTATGTTTTAAGGACCTTGGCAAAAATTGCAACGAGAAAAGCTGTTCTACAAGCATATTTTGCTTTCTATCAATCAAGAGTACTGTACGGTCTTCCTGTATGGGGAGGAAGTACAGATATAGAGAGTATATTTAAACTTCAAAAAAGGTGTATCCGTATAATAAGCGGACTAAAATCAAGTATGGATTCCTACCAACCATATTTTATTAAGTTAAAACTACACACACTTACTGCCTTATACGTAATCGAATTATGCAAAATTGTCAAGCGCTTTCCTAGTAAATTCCCCAATAAATCTCTATGTCATAGCACTAGACTTCAAACACGTTTTGAGTTTGACCTCGAAGTTCCTAGGAAAAACACTACTTCTTATGAAAAGTCTACCAAATTGGCTGCCATTAAAGTGTTTAATAGCCTACCAATACAAATCAAATGCCTTTCTGGGATCGAATTTATGAATACCCTGAAAAGATACTTGGTACAGATGTGTCCTTACAATTTAAAAGATTTTTATAAGTTTAATAAAGATTATAATGGAATTATATTGTAATTTAATTTTGTATTGTGAATTAACATTCATTTGATCTATTATATTTGAAAATTTTATAATCAATGAGAAGTGTTAAATTATGTAGAATAGTAAAAGTAGGTTTAAGGTATAATTAGAGTCTAGCTGTAAATACGAATTATACAATTTATATTAAGAATTACATTGCTACACCTTATTGGTAAAATTACATTGTAACTTGTATTTTTAAAAAACACCTTTTATGTACATTTGATTTATGGCAATAAATGAATTGATTGATTGATTGATTGATTGATTATTTAAATTTATAAAAGTCTCTATAGTAATATCTTTTTGGAAAAATTATGTAGATAAAACAAAAAGTATTTTTTATATATATTTTAAAACAGACTCTTTATAGAAGTACCACTTCATTTTCTCATCGACCAACCATAGAGCACGGCCTGCATCTGTGGGAATAACATTCGTTAATTCCTTTGTTCCACTGTGATCACCTGCTCTCTTATTGTCTAACTTCGATATCGGTCCTTTTAGCCATCACATGTGTCATGATTGGCCAAAACTGATGTAGCGATGTCATTTCTAGCCAATCACGGTGCATTTGAAGGCGATTGTGAAAGATGTCAAAGTCAACAAAAAGGCTCATATATTACCTCCTCACACTGATGCTGTAGAATGCATGGATTTTCGTAGACTCGGCGTCATCGTCCGTACAGAATCCAGTGCACGAAGAGCATCTTGCGGCTCGTGCACTGGGACTATATGTTGAGCAGCTAGATTTGTGACATATCTTACCTGCTCGCACTTATACCAAGGACTCTTCCGTAGAGCACCAACAGCAGGAAGAGCGTCTCGGGGACATGGCAGCGAGGTAGTTTTGATTTTGATCATATGGTCAGAAGTTTGACACATATAACCTGCTTGCACTCATGTTGAAGATTCCATGGTCTGCGACTCCCCGTGGCATCGTCCGTAAAGCACCTACACTAGGAAGAGCGCTGAGGCTAAGTAGTGCATCCGATACACAGAGATGCGCTGTGACCATGTGGCACATGTTACCTGCTTGCACTCATGTCGACGACTCCATGGACTGTGACTCGCTGCGGCGTCGTCCGTAGAGCACCCACAGCAGAAAGAGCGCTGCAGCGAGGTAGTGCGCCCACTCCGGGATGGAGAGGTCCACGGCTGCCGTCGTGCATCTGCGGTGACGTGTGGTCAGTGCGGGCGCTGGCGGGAGTGCTACGCGTACGCGGTACGTTACATGTGGTCCCTGATATGTCAACCGCGTATTTATTTTCATTTTATCAACATTTAAGGATTTATTTAAAACCAGAGGTCGTTTGATAAAAGCTTATAGATGCTATAATAAAACCAAATTCATTCAGTAACAAATAAAGATAACATTTAATATAATGTTAAATTAATTGCAGAACAGTTATTCACAGAAACTTTTCATTATTCACCACTCTTAATTAACGTAATTCGTAACTCCTAAACTTAGCCGGGTTATATCACGCCGCTCAATAAAACATCAACCTGTATCTCCACTGCTCCCAGTAGGGGGGGTAACACCGGTCACTTCGCTGTTACGTTCGTTCGATGTTGTTCATCCGTCATCATTGAGGTGCGAGCTTCCGGATGGACTTCACGGAAGATGGATGACGCGTGTGACGTAATGATGGATCGATCTATTGTTGTCTTGTCCAAGTGATGTAAACAAGTTGTTTAGAGGGAAAAGTATGAAGGTAGTGAAAGTACTAAACTATTTTTGTATTATCTGAATGCAGCTCGATGTTACACAAAACAAAAATAACGGACAAGAAATCTTTACTAATATTAAAAAAGTCGTGTCTGTACATTGTTTTTATTTTTTTTATTTTTGTTAGAGGGTTATTTTGTTAGCTTAGCAGGTACTGAAGCCAATACTACCATTTTTAGAAGTTTGTTTGTCTGTCAGTCCAGTCCGGAGTCAATTACTATGGGTGGTCAACATTTTATTTTGCATTTTTGGATCGTTGAGCCCCCGCTGAGAAAGCTACAGCTACGCCCATGCCTTCGTGGTAAAATGAGGTTCTTCTGGGATGGTGTGAATGTCTGGGTGCGCGCGGAAGAATCCTATTCGAACTAAAATAACAACATATCGTCACGACATGAATCCCCGACGGGGTGTCAGAGGTGTTCCCGGGTGTGAACTGTGAGATGCAAGTCACAAAACAGTTTACACTCGGTACACCTGCGTTTCACCGACACGATTATCAAGTTCCAACGTGATGGGTGGTGTGGTGAGCCCTATCGCCGTACTTCGGGCACAATTACACGCTTTTTAGGGCATGCAGGTTTCCTCAGGGTGTTTTTCTTCACTGTTCCGCAAGTGGTAAGAAAATAACACAAATACTATGCACTTATGTTCCAAAAAACACATCGGTGCATGCCCGACCGGAGATCGAACCTGGGTCTCAAGATGGAGAGGTCAGAGCTCTACCGTCTGAACTACCGCCGCTTCTAACTAACTTCTAGACTAAAATACTAGTTACTTAAATCTTTGACTTCTGAAAAATTGTGTGTAGTATTCGTACTTCAGAAAACGAGATAAATTATTTACTTCTATAAGCAAAGCCATTTTTGTTCGTAATTACAAAGAGCTTTGTATCAGTTTTCGGGCAATAGTCTAAAAGATGCTGTAACGATTTATGGCCAAAAATACCTACTACAGTTCTTTGAATGATACATTATTTAATAGGCATCTAATACACCATACATAAATACGGCTTTTAACAGAACAATTAAGTCTTAGATGAATGACCGTAACGTCAAGATTAGTCAAATGATATTTGAAACGGAGATTTTGTTTGGCACACTTTCCTAAGGCCCGTTTTAACTATTTTAGACACGTGATTTATTGTGGTACGTATTTGAGGCCTTCGGCCGACAATTTTTTTACAATTTATATGGTATATTCATTGATGGTACATTCTATGGACTAGGAGCAATAACTCGTTGGCGTAGGCGTGCATTGAAACTTTTGCTTATATCCACGCCACATGCTTTATCGGTCGAGCAACAATTCAGAGTTTGATAAAAAGGGCTTGATTTTGCGATCTTTGCAACTAACTTTATTGGCCGTGTGGTAGAGCGTTAATCTAGAGGTCGTAGGTTTAATCCCCGCAGTGCACCATCACTTCTGAGTCTGCGTGCTTTGGGCGCGTTAAGTTATTTGGTCCATTTTTGCCCGGAGCACTGAATAGGTTTGGAACATAGCAATTCACAGTTCACACTTGGGAACACCACTGATACCCTCTCGAGGATTCATGTCGTGAAGATATGTTGATTTTGCATTATAGCGTGTACTTTTATCTCCAGCAGTGTTTGTTGCAGGATTTCGAGTACTTTATCTTAGCTAAAGCGGCAAGATTTTATGGGTTATAGTTTTCTACTCATTTCTCAAATGTTTTCGGTTTTCTCATCGAACCACCACTACCTTTGACTTGTTCCAAATCGCCAAAGGAAAGTTAGCTGGAAGAATATGCTAACTAGAAGTGACGAAGGGTGACCATTTTAAAAAAGGAAGCCGGGCCAAAATCGCCTTACTCAGAAAAGCAACCAAGGAAAACATAACATTTTTTGTACTTTGTACTCCCTGTCAGCCAAGTGTATTTGTCGTATTGAGATTTAATGTTTGACAAAGCGAAAAGCACGGAATAAAGAAATGTAGTATGGATGCCATTTCCTAAACAGGCCGATGGGAATCGTGTTATATGGACCTTTCGCCACTGCTAACTAGCATTAAGGGTCCGTATAAGGCTAGATGCCCAACTTCAAATGAGCATATCACATTGTGTAACTTGGTTAATCGGTATAGTAAATACAATATAGACAGTAGACTATATGGCTAATAGGCTGATTTTAGAAAAAATGCAAAATCTTTAAGTTCGCTCGACAGAAAAAAATTACGAAGTTACCTCTAAATTTCATGTTTGAGTGTTAAAGAACCTTCTTTAAACCATAAAGCCTTGAAATTTGTATTAAAAATAAGTTAACAAATGACATCGTCGGCTCGTCTTAGAATATTTAAAAAATTGCACCTAGAAGCAGAGTTATTAAATAAAACGCAGATTTTTGTGGACGCGTGTTTCTTCGTAGTCGTAACAGCCACGGCTGAGAGCGCGCTATTGAAACGTGGAAGAGTTCAAGGAGCTCAATTTGACCTTATATGCAGCCTTAAGCTTGCCTGTGTATATTTTATATTGTGAATTTGAAGAAAATTTAATAATAATAAATAATAAATTAAAAAACACAAACTCAACGTTTATATTTCATTGTGTCAGTTAATGTTGACGTTTAAATTAATATTTGGGAAATAATTACCTATCTAGTTCAGAGTTAAGAGGCCGTCCGCCTACTGTCAAACAAAACATTTCATACTCTGGCCTCAGGGCTCAGTTTTAGGGTACCGTCTAAGAACGGCAAAGCTTCGGTGTCTGTCTGTCCATTCGTCTAACCGCGGCATAACTCGTGACTAGACTAATTTGGGTGAAATTTAGCGCGTGTCTACGAGAAAAAGACGACTTCAAAAATGTCACATTTTGAAAATATGTATAAAGAACTGTGTCTGATAAATAAAGCGTATTTTCAAAATAAATTAAATTTGCCGGAACCCGTCCATGTTACAGACTTTTCGTACTTAATCGGTTTAAGGGCCCATAATACCTCAATTCGCAGTCCTGCTCTAACGCTTCTGCTTTTTAACTGTCTATCCTGCTCTAATCAGATGCCGTGCACGCAAAAACATCAGTTATTTTGAAATCGCGGCTACACTGATGGTTTTTTTCATTTTTATGGAACAGTCTGCAGCTGCTTTATACTAATATCAGTTATATTATGCAAAGTTTCAGATCTAATTTCAAGTATTCATTGAATGGCATCGGTTTATTGTACGGTTTGGAGGTAACTTTGTAATTTTTTTCTATCGAGAAAATTTAATGGAATCAAGTTTTCACAACAGCATGGACATAGCATTAGTCCTCAACTTTATCATATATCAATTTCAGAGTGATTTTTGTAGTATTTGTTGGTATAAAACAAGATCTGCGAAGCGAAGTGAGGTATTATACACCCTTAAGGCTGGTACCAACGACATCACTATGAAATTAAAACTGGCACTATCTTTTAGCTGCCGATAGCATAAGAGACCACAAAGTATTTTTTGTATTACCCTTACTGAAGGAATGAATTTTAAATGGTGAAGTGTAAAATCAAGTGCCACTTTTGATTTCACGATGCTGGTCCTGACAAAAAGCCTGACATTTCGATAAAAGTCCGGACTTTTTAGTCACAAAATGGAAACATTACTCACTTAGTTACAGTGGTATAGTAGGTATATTTTGTTTTTAGATAAAGAAGAAATTAATAAAGATTAAAGACATATTTGATATTACTTAATATGTAGTTTTATTACTTATATTCCAAAATCCGGACAAATTAAAGAGCCGGAAAAAGTCCGGACTAGAGTCTAAATCTCCGGACATGTCACGACTAAACCGGACGGGTGGTAACCCTAGCACGCACATAAAGATCTCTACAGTTACTTTTATGTTTTAGTTTTGTGATAGTAGGCAGAGTTTATACCGAAATATCGTTGCTTTATTGCTACTCGTAAGTATTAATGTTATTTTCAAAACACTTAATGAAGGAAGGTTCTTAAGATGTATAAAAAGGTGACTTTCGTTTATATATACGAATTCATACTAGAGACTCGTTAAGTGGTCAGGTCAGGACCATAGCTCAAAATTACTCTTGAAGTTTTTTAACTTCCTATTCTAATTGAGTAGAGGTTGCCATGTTTTTGGACAAGTATAGAGGCACAAAAATAAATACAGTGGACAAGGTCAATAAAAATGCACAAAAAAAATTTTTTTCGTGTTTGGTAAATTGGTTTGGGTCATTGAACCTTGGTCTTGACCACGTACAGAGTCTCCAGTACAATTTGGTTACAATAATGAAGGCCACTTTACAAATCAAATTTACCAGACAAGAAATTAAACTAAAAAACAACAGTTAACTTTCAAAAAAAGGTCAAATCAAACTTGAAAGCTCAAAATAGAAAACATGATAAATAATTTTATACAAAATTATCAATTACCTAACATTATCAAAGATCTCGCCCCAACTTGGCCGACTCGTTATGTTTAATATTAATTTACATAGGTAGTTTAATATACGAAAGGTCACAATGCAATTTCACCCAAATTGCTAGTTTCTACTTTCTTCTATCTCTATTTTAAGATTTATTAGCCCTAACCCGCACACACAGACGCGGGCGCATATTATTATACGGTTATGAATTGTTAAAACATAGAAAAGAAAGAGGTATGTTAGGGTCGTAGCATATGGAAATTTGTAATCTCTTCCTATTCCTCTGGGAGAGTATATTATGTCGTATGTTTTTTGAAGTTTTGATTAAGAATTATATCAAAGAAATCTATGCAAAAGGTAAATAAAAATCAAATCAAATTATTACGATTCGAAAA
This sequence comes from Ypsolopha scabrella, assembly GCA_910592155.1. Lineage (NCBI taxonomy): Eukaryota > Metazoa > Arthropoda > Insecta > Lepidoptera > Ypsolophidae > Ypsolopha > Ypsolopha scabrella. The sequence goes on from OU342980.1 coordinate 17,244,444, forward strand.
CCATTTCGAGGAATAGTTCCTTAACTGATATTTTAAAATAAGCGTGCATATACTTTATTAAATGAAAAAAGGGATGTCTTTCACTTGACATTCAGTGACGTCATCATCCTACATTTCCATAGTCATATTTTATTTTTCTCTAACGCATCCTAAGGTCTCAAGGTTCAACCTTATATGATTACGTAACTTCCTGTTAATATTAAAATGCTTATCAAATCTGTTTAAAAGCAATTTAAAATGTATTATTAAAATTACATCTAAATAATTTAGATCTATTTGTTCAAAAAAGCAGAGAAAAATTGCACATTAAAGTTTAAAAAACAACCCAATTGGGTCACCTGGGTCATAGAAAAAGTATCGTACACACGATATCGCTCGCAATTAGCCATGTACGTCACTACTCACGCACGATCGTTTATCCATACCGAGTGAAAGATGTGTTTACGTGTACGGTGCAACTGGGACTTCTGGGACAGGTATCGCAGTGTGTCTACACTCAACGGGACCTCATGTCCTATGACGATGTTAGTAGTTGAGGGACATAGTTCCAGATAAGTCCAAAATCAAGAAAAAATAAAAACTTCCTCTGCCTCATGAAAAAAAAAAAAAGTTGACCGCTAGCTGGAGGTTGTTTCAAACCTAATTATGATCAAAATAATAAGTACATGTTGGATTATTTTTTCCCTTGGAACGTAAAACAGTGAAGTAGAACTGAAGTTTGACACCCATTTGGAGTTGCTGAGGCTTATAAATAGGAAGTGTAGAAGCAAAAGAGTTGCGTCAGGATCGTAGCAAATGGAAATCTGTAGTCTCTGCCTACCCCTCTGGGAGACAGGCGTGTGTATATGTATGTATGTATGAGAGTATCCTGAAAATTGCAACAAAATCATCCAAAGTCGGTAATTTTATTTAAAAGTCATCTTCTCCCTGTCCATTAGCACCTAACTCCGCTAATGGATCCATTAATTTAGGCTCATGATTAAAGACTACACGAGTGGTTGCACGATCGAATGGACGAAATTATGATTGATTATGAGTTTGCAACTTATATTATAACATGTCGGAAATATCTAGGCACTTCGAAAAAATGCGTTTTTCCCGCCCCGCTTCGTATTTTATTCACCGGGGTGAAGTGTTCCTAGATATTTCCGACGTGTTATAAGTTGAAAACTCATAATTATTTCTATAATATTGTCTATGCTAATAATTAATTCGTAAAAGAGTCTTGTCTGAATAATTTTGAGAAATTTTCAATGAAATATGAATATCTATTATTTTATTCAGACAAAGAATATAATTTTTCGAATTTTTATTTGTCGTAGTTCTATGTTCCGTTTTATCTTCCCAAACGTAATTGGATGCGGTTTTCTTTATTATCATTGTAATTAAATGACCCTGATCAACATATAGGCTATATGTATAATTTGTTTGTTGATAAAATGACCGCCACGCCGAAAACTGTCGATAACAGTATTTATCTTAACTTCCACGGGCGAAGCCGCGGGCAAAAACTAGTTTCATTGATAATTTCATGATCAGAGGTGCAATTGTGTAAGACTATCGTATTCTTTTGGCGGCTTAAGAAGCCTGTAGTCGGCGACTTGAAGTCAGTCGCGCACGGGGTGCTATTTCATTCTACATTCAACTTCAGATTATAGAGCACTGACAGCCAGTCAGTCAGCTGTTATTGGTTGGCCCGAACGTTCATTTCCCGGGCTCGTACTGAACTAACCGAACACGGTGTGAGAGGCAAGCTAATGCGAGACAACATTTATATTTTGAAAAAACTCGAGAAAGGTTTTGGTGGTTCCTATGATTTCAGGAGAAATATCTCAAAAATCTAAATGAAACAAAAATATTATTGAATAGTATAAAATATACTATGCTGTGAAACTAAAATGATTTGATTTGTTGTATCGCTTCTAGGACATTACGGTACATATTCATCAAAATATGTGTAAAATCCAGGACTTTTATACGCTTGTAACTTTTGTATGTATTTGATTTTAATAAATGTTTTAGTTTCACGTCATGGATATTGTATGGGATATGTTAAAAAAGAAAATAATAATATAAGCAAGTACCTATAAATAAGGATATGATCAGCAAACTGCGCTAGTATGGGAGTTCAGGCGAATAGATTATAGGTTCGCCTTAAAACGTACGATTTGGATTGTCAAACTGCCATTCGGCTAAGCAAATAAACCTATTTGACAATTGAAACCGTACATTTTTGGCTGTCAAATAAATACGAATCTCTTACACAGTTGCAGCATCAGCGGGCCTATTTTGTAACTTATGTGTCGGTTGCCATCTGGGTGCTAAACATTAAAAACATAGGCAAAATCTTTTTTAAATTTCCTTCTTTGCATATTGAACTGTTCACGAACTGTGACGTAACTTTAAGCACGAACGTATCCTTAGATAATCGGAATTCGATAGTATATTTATTTTATCGATGTTTGGCAACCAGTTGACAACCGACTCAACGATACATAATCTAGGGGCGATCATCACACTAATATTATAAATGCGAAAGTTTGTGTGTGTGTGTGTGTATGTTTGTTACTCTTTCACGCTGAAACGGCTGAACGAATTTGGATGAAAGGGTTTCCGCCAAATCCCATAGAAAAAAACCCCAGTCCCGGCGCAAAAGAATTGTATCTCAGATTTTAGATAATTATTAGTAGAAACAATATCAAGTGTCACTATTTCCTGATTCGGTGACTAACATGGTTATTTTGCCCAGAGAAGTTTCATAGGCGCTACATGCAAACATGACAGTTTTTAGGAAAAGCCCTTATTGAATACTGAGAAACGATAATGAAGACCTATTGTAATAGTCTAATAGAGAAAGGTTAAACACTGGTTACTAAAGGCGGCAGGTATGCGCATATTCTTTTCCTTGTAAAATAAAGATAACTGCAAAATGTATATAATTATGATGCAGGCTATACATATCAGTGTGTACGCATATGTGCCTATTATATTCAATTTTTTGCAATTACCCACACGTTTGCGTTGTTAATGAGTGAATTAATACAGTAAAATGAAGTTTTTCAAAAAAATGCCATATGTATAGCTACATTATTGTGCATATGTGATAATGTGTTTATATCATGTGTTTTATTCATTTTTTGCCAATTCAATGTCAATTAGAGCAGTAAAATGAAGTTTTTCCTAAAAAGTGTCATGTTTGCATGTAGCGCCTATGAAACTTCTCTGGGCAAAAAAAAACATGTTAGCCACTGAATCAGGAGATAACGACACCTGATATTGTTTCTACTAATAATTATCTAAAATCTGAGATACAATTCTTTTGCGCCGGGACTGGGGCAATTTTGGCGGATACCCAATGGATATAGCTTATACCCTAACTTAACACGTAGGCTACTTTTTATCCCGGAAAAAGCATGTCGTTAAACCGAATAACACGCGGGCGGAGCCGCGGGCAAAAGCTAGTGAATTAATAGTAAAGGAATAATTTAGTAAAGGAATGGTTAAACCACAACTTGCTTACCTTGAATACTCAGAAGACTAAATATATCAGCTTCACAATAACGCGTCACTCAGAGCCTCCAAAGAATCTTGTCATAAAAGCCCATGAATGTCAATCGACATGTTACCAAATTACCTGTCCCTGTCAAGAACTCCAAAGAGTTAACTACATGCGCTATCTTGGAGTTAACATCGACGAACATTTAAATTGGGCACCTCACATTGCCCAACTTTCAGGTAGAGTGAGAAAGTTAATGTACTTCTTCAAAAAAGCCAGGAATCTGATGGGGAGGAATCTATTAAGAGTATTGTACTTTGCCCTGTGCCAGAGCTTATTAAACTACTGCATAACATCCTGGGGTGGAGCAGCTAAAAGCCATTTCATCGCTTTAGAACGAGCTCAAAGAATGGTATTGAAAGTGATGCTTCAGAAACCGTTAACTCATGACACTACTCAATTATTCCAGGAAACCAAACTCTTGACCGTCAGAAAACTTTTTATCATGGAGATAATCACTAAGCCAAGTAATATCTCAGTTCTAAAACACAATAATGAAAGGTCAAACAGAAGAGCTGGCGAGTGGGAAGTTCCCCTCATGAAGACATCTTTTGGCCAACGACATAAAGTTTTCTTGGCCCCATACATACACAACAAATTAAATAAAACTCTTCGTCTCACAAAACTTAAAGGAACAATCCTGAAAAAGACCCTTTTACAACACCTGCTTACCCTTGACTATAACTCTTGCGAAAACCTCCTCCAAATTATAAAGTAGATAGTTGTTTTGTCTTAAAAGTTAATCCCTAAAATTTCGTTTATTCTCGTTTTATTCATTTACTATAACCTTCTTTATTATTATTATTTTTTGAACCACTAACAAACTATGTCCTTGTCTTTTATTACTATATCATATTTTAGTCATATTTATAGTAAACGACAATAATAACTTCATTTAACCATGTTAAACACGTCAACTTAGTCCTAAAACTGCATTACACTCACCACTAATATCACTCGATAAATAAGAATACTTTTTTAATGCACTTCAAAATAATCATTTATTCACAAATAACGCCCACCAATACTACACTCACGCAGCCTTGACACACACAACTATTTGCTCCAAGGTTGATGGTGCCCTATGGTACGGACCTAAAAAGTCTAGTATAGGGCACTAATAAGCTATGTATATCTTGTCAGATTTAATTAACTGTAAATAAGTTATTGTGTAATCTTATAAAGATGTTTTTATGTTTGCATGTATTTCATCAATAAATGTTTTTATGTTTATGTAATAAACTCTTAAAATGGCGACGAAATAAAATTAGTAGTCATAATTAGCCATGAACACCTCGTACTCTATTATATCACTTGGCTGTGTCTAGTGGCATAAATTGGCTTGGTATCTTAATAATGACCCTTATTATGTGACTGAATGCAATACAATTTTGAAATTCCAAAAAGCACATAAAAATGTGTAGTTTTCTGTCAGTTACAGTCTTCATCATGAATCAGTTTACTCAAGTACGTACTTAGAATCTTTAAATCTTAGCCAATGTCCGCCAGCTAAACATTTGTACAATACGAATTTCTAAACACAAAGCATGCACAATACTCACTAATGACCAGTCATAAAACATTGTGCAGTAGCTGGAATACTTGTAAATGTATACTTGACTACGTAATGTTACATCTGAGTGTCCTTTGACCATCCAAGTTGTAGTTTAAGAGGGAACGCCTGTCGCATCCTGCCGTTGTTTTCAACATTCACATTACTTATAGACGGGACGGGACTTTCTTCCTTGCAGATAAACCGATTGGTTCCACTTTCATTTGGTCTAAAAAAAACATATCGTCACGACATGAATCCCGAGGGGTTGTCAGAGGTGTTCCCGAGTGTGAACTGTGAAATGCAAGTACACCCGCGTTTTACCGACTATTATTACGTCCCAACGTGATGGGTGGTGAGCCCTATCGCCGTTCTTCGGGCACAAATACACGCTTTTTAGGGCATGCAGGTTTCCTCACGATGTTTTCCTTCATCGTTCAGGAAGTGGTAAGTATCAGGTAAGAACACAAATACTATGCACATAAATTCCGAAAAACTCATTGGTGCATGCCCGACCGGGGATCGAACCTGGGTCTCAAGATTGAGAGGCCAGCGTGCTACCGTCAGTACGGTACAGCTTCAACGTTAGAAAGTTGAAATTTTCACAAAAAACGTGTTATACTAAAATATAAAAAAAATTATTAAGGGCTAAGCCCCATACAAGAAACCTCGTTAAAGTTCAATTATTTTAACGTTATTGGTTTTGGCTCTAACTTAAAGACGGTAACACATACAAGTTTTAAATTTACTCAGATTGTAGGACTCGCTATAAAGTAAAATTAAAAAATAACAAAAAGTAGGGTTCCGTACGCAGACGGTGCCAATTTTTTTGTCAGGAGCTACTATTTTAGCGGTTTATTTTTGCCTTGATTTTGCTTTGACGTGTATATAGGTATTGTTGTCATTTACCATCATGTTTTAGGGTTCCGCACCCGTATTGCACCCGCAAGTCCGACTCACACTTGGTCAAATTATTTGGTTTTGAATTGTTACATGTACATAACCTATCAAGGAATATATTAAGAAGTAGAATCCGTAACAGTGGAAAATCAACAATTATGATTATGAGATTTTTCAGTCATACTGAATATGCATCGCAAATATAAGTTTCCAAAAAAATTAAACAACACTTCAGAAAAACTGCTATAATTTTATGACGCATAAGATTAAATCTCTTTCATTCGCTCGCTAATAGTAAACTATTTTCTGATATGTACCTATTTATTACGAACGGCCATGTTACAAAGTGATTTGTTTATAGATCTTTATCGTATTTACAAGAGAGTAGCGCCGGCGGCGTATCGACCGGAAGCGGCTATTACGATCAGAAAGCCAAAAACAGTCTGTAAGCATACGTCGTACAAACTGTAAGGGTTCTGTCAAGAATCTTCACAGATAATACATTTTTTATCCGCTGAGTGGTTCTCAAGTTAAAGCTTTTATTCAATCTCTGCCCCGTTTTCGGCTCGGGCGTTATTTTATGAACATCCCTTATAGCCTATGTGCTGACCAGGGTCACTACGCTGATAATAAAGAAAACCGCATCCAAATACGCTGTGGCGTTCTGGAGTTAAAACGGAACATATAGACAGAAAAACAGACAAACATTCTGAAAAAAAAATCTTTCGTTTTCAGTACAATAACAGTAACCCATTTCATTTAAAATTTCGCAAAAATATTAAAAGTACAGACACGACTTTTTTACTACTTTATCATTAGTACAGATATGTGACGTATTTCCCAATCTCCTTGTATTATTCACTGCACTATTTTAATTTCAGCAAACAACCAGCCAAGGGCTAAAATCGATGGTCGGTGAAAAAGAAAAATTGCAGTTTACTCCGCCGACCAAACGCCAAGTTTTGGACATGCAATCCTGCCTTAGCGTTTACCAAGAACGGATGACAAATATTGAAACCTTGCAATAATGGTTGCCAGTGTGAGGGCCCTTTAAAGGAACCCTAAACACATTTTGACAGACCTTTTATAGAAATCAAAAAAATGAGATCGTTTTAAGATCGATCAATCAAAAAAACGATAGTGCTCGTGCTGATTTGCTCAGTGGTGCTGGGCAAAAACACCGCCGCGGTTTCTATCTATTGATCATGTTTATATCAGGTTCTCCGGATTGGGTTTTTTTTCCGCTATTTTGGGGAAAAAACAGTTTTGGAAAAAACTAAACTAAAAGCCAGGGGAATATTTTTGACAATTCTGATACTGGAGAAATTTGGGAATTTAAGAAATAGGATATTTGCAACATGTCAAAATTTTTAGTTTTTATTTTTTTATTAAAAATGTGCTCTGCGATTTTTTTTATAAATATAGTTAAGTAGGTAATAATGTTATGGACTTATGGTGTTTCAGTATAATTATAAACAATGTAAAATTTTATATTTTTTTTACAACAAAGGAAAACATAGTTTCAAGATATTTGGGGAAAAGTTGCTGAAATTGTATCTTTTTGGGGAATGTTTTTTGGTTCATTCGGGGAAATTTCTAAAACTCTATCTGGATACTCTGGTTTATAGACGCTTTGTGAGTGAGCTCGGTAACTATTACTTTGTACCGGTTATAAAGAAACGCGCTCGGCAATAATAACGAAAAGCAAGAATACTCTGAATCAAGTAGTAATAGTGGGATAAAAATTCAGTTGCTTAAAAAAAGGGTATTGTAAAGCAAGAATGATATCTTGATTAAAATTCACATAATTCATAAAATCAGTACAAAATAGTTCCACAGATTTATTTTGCGAATTTTTAAGCGATTTCTAAGAACTTTTTATCATTAATTACGAGCCACGACCACGATCAAGTCACGATAAATCATAAAAAGTTATGATTTCATGAACTCAATGTATTCGGAGCACACAAGCCTCAATGGTTATATGTATTCTAGCCAGGCCCGGACTTAGATATAGAGGGCGCCTAGTCACTTTATAGAATGGCAGCCACTCAAGCACCAAAATAAAAATTCTGTCGGTATTGCCACTGGTGCAGTGTTGCCAGACTGGGCGACTGCACGCTAATTGGGGGTCCAACCATCAGCCTGTTTCGTCCACTGCTGGACATACGCCTTTCCAGGATTTCGCCACTCTTGGCGGTCCTCCTGGAAGAAGTGTCCATATTCACACACGCTGGGCAGGCGGATTGGTGAGCGTGGTGCCGAATCCCTTGCACCAGTGACGCCGCTGCCCGTCACCAGTCTGTTTTATATAAGGCCCGGCAATTGGGGATCCATCGGTACCAGGCAATGGTGGGCCGCCTGGTTATGCCTGAGAGCTGTCCTCTTACTCTCCCCCGAATAACTTCGGGAGGATTTGCGAGTAAGATGGTGGTACCTCCACAGTCGAGCCCGGCATCAGCTCTACCCCTATTCAATTCAATCGGGGGTAATTATTAAAAATTTCTTTCTATAGTTTCCGTCTTTGCACTGGCCGGGGCCCCCTCGGCGGCTGGGCCCCTAGGCCGGTGATTCTAGCTTTGTGCAAAAGACGTACAGTACACGAGAAAAACTGCGTACCTAGTGCACTTCGAACACGGCCGTCCCGGTATACTTAACTTCTTTTTGCCATAATGTGGTTATGGTTAATGGCCACAGACAAGAACTTGTCTGTGTTAATGGCCAACATCGACAATGGTGGCCAACCTAATGTCAGAATTGTTCAGGTCGCTATTCAAGCATCCGACATGGCTTACCTACCATTATTTTTCTACAACGGCTTAACGTAAGACGGGGGGACCCAGATATAAATGCCACTAATAGTCACCCATCGAAGGACTGACAGTGCCAAGCGTTGCTTAACTAACCACGTATCGTAACTATTCACACAGCGTGCGCTGCGACAATTTCCGGAATCCAGCTTCAGGCAAATCGGTTCAGTAATTTTTGGATGATGCGTTGGATAAACTGAATTGTATACAAGAGTTTCCGGTCATGACGGAACCCTTAAATAAAATCCTATGAGATCCAAATGAAACAATAATGTTAAAATGTTTATTGAATCATAACATAACACCCGCAATAAAGTTTATGAGAATGGTTCAAGAACCGACTCGTGAATAATCGGAAATGGTCATAACGGCTTATTTTTAATTTAAAAACATGCTGTTCTTTTTAGTGTTCTGAGCGGTTATTCTAGCAACATTTTTCACACGCTTTATTTTTCATTCGACTTTGTTAATCGCGTCATAAATGCCGTGGGATGATAATTCTATCTACTAAGTAAAATCCTGTGAAAGACATTGAAAACGAATTATGTATTTGGATAAAAGACTTTTATCACAAAAGCTTGATATTTTTCTATATAGCTTTTAAAAATCACCCGCCTGCCGCCTTCGCAAATTTGTGTCAGAATTGCCGGCCTCTTCTAAAAACTCAAGAGGATAGTCCCTGAAATCCGTAATTCATTCTTCCTTGTTAGATGAATCTAGCAATATTAGATGTTTAAAAAAAATTGGACTTCTGTCAAGAATATAATGCACTCTTATCGAAACAGAATCTTCAGACGTCATTCCAACACTGAACCATAAAAAATCAAAGATGACTCCAAAAAAAGTTTCAACATTATTTGAGCTAAATAATATTATATTATTTATGGATTAAAATCTGTATAAATTTGATTAAACTCTGAAACAAACAGATTTTGATACAAACTTTAGTTTTTTTTTAAATAATATAATTCATGATAAAAGTCATCATTTTTTTTCCAGAATTCGTCCCTCTCGCACTGCGGGTTTTTCCGCATGGAGTAACAGCGATCAATGCAATCGGAACCTATTCTCTTAAGGCTGTACCTGAGCCAGAACCATGAACAAAGCCAGATTTTCGAGGGTTCTTTTGAACAATTTAGGACTGTCTTAATATTTAAAAAAAATATATATTTGATTTTATGATCTTTTATCTAGGTGATCTACTTATAAACAATGTACTAACATTTATACTTTTGTCAAAAAAATAAATGTTTTCCACCCTATTTTTTTGGGTTTTAAACGTTTGTTTCAAGAACGCGACTAAGACATCAACTTGTTTTTTTTTTCATAAAATAGTTAATAGAAATATAAAGGTTTTCTACTTAAATCCGATATTTTTTTCCCTACAAAATATTTCAGTATTAGCTAAAAACCCTCCGATCTGCTGTTTCGCGCGTAATTATTAGTATTACGCGTCCTAGACAAATAGGTCAATTAGCTAACCAATAATCGCCTCTATCAAAAGCTAATAATGTATTTGAAATTGGCCTTTTTCTGTTGGACGGGTAATAATATTTTTCCTGGCCTAGCCATACTCGTAAACGTGCAAAAAATATTTAGTGCTTTATGAAGTTGGTCTCAAGAGAATTGTGGACGTATAAAAACCAATATTTAAACCATTATCTTTTAAACCAAACGAGATTTTTCATCACGTTAATCTCTAAGATTACTTATGTCACAAAGACTTTTTTGAATTGATGGATGAAGTTCAGGATTCGAATGAGACCTCTCTTATTGTTCCAAAACAACGACCAAAATAATTCATCCAAAGCTCCCGTTACAGATATTCTGTATCACGCTCACAAAGTCCGTTTGGCTATAGTTGTATTAGTGTGTGCACACGCACTTTGTGTAGTGTGCGTAACCTCGGGAGCGCGCTCATCTGTACACCTCACTACTACAACCATAGCCAAACGGACTTCGTGATATGGAATACCTATAATACCTATAACACATAGCACAAGTCTAAAAAATTGTACATACAGTGAGTACTTTTGAGAAAAGAAATTACTTGGTTGTAGAGCTCAACAAAACAAATTGCATCAATGTTTCAAAACAGAAAGTCCAATAAAAAGAGCGAGTAATTTATAGCAGTCATAAATGTACTACCAGGGAAACTCGAGCAGACCCACTTTTGTAAAGAGGCAGGTAATATTAAATGAAATCAGATAATACTGACCAACTATTCTAAAACCCGCCCAATTTTATTTTTTATATAAAAAATATACACTGTTAAATCTAGAGTAAAATTATAAATATAAAAAACACAATTTTCTCAAGATATATTTCGGACCCTAACCGGGCCCGGCATCAGTTGAGTATGAAAAATGGCAAAAAAAATCATGTCTGTTGTATCGGAGCCCCCCTTAAATATTAATTTTATTCTGTTTTTTAGTATTTGTTGTTATAGCGGCAACAGAAATACATCATCTGTAAAAATTTCAACTGTCTGACTATCACGGTTCATGAGATACAGCCTGGTGACAGACGGACAGCGGACTTAGTAATAGTAGGGTACCGTTGCTTGCCCTTTCGGTACGGAACCCTAAAAATTGACATTGACAGATAAAATTTATTATTAATATAAATACCGGGTGTAAAAGCAAAGGCAAGAATCCTTTAAAGTTGTGTTAGTATGATCGGTAAAGATATTATTTTAAATACTGGGATCTCTAATAAAGTACCAGTACCTCATAATAAGACGATTTTCTTAACTCAAAATACACTAATCGCGTGGACACCCTCACTGGTCGCTGGCCACTCGGATGAGGGGTGCGGGTTGCGGGGTGCAATTAGGTATGTGGGGAGGCCTGTGAGCTGCGTAGCCATAGCTTAGAAAAATGACGGTATTTTTGGTGAAATTTCAAGGTATATATTTTTTTCTCGTAATGACAACAGAATCGTGTATACTTTCTTACCCTAAAAGGATTCTTGACTTTATATTTACACCCTGTATATCTATATAAATTAAATAAAAAAATTGACATTAATAGATAAAATATATTAAGTATTAATATAATATTTATAAAATATATGATTAATATAAAATTTTATATATCAATGTAATTTTTTTTTACTTACTCAACATTTTCTGGGCCCGATTAGGGTCCGTAATATATCTTGAGAAAACTTTATTGTTTATATTTATAATTTTACTATTATCTTTAATAACGAAAAAAAAAACAAGTTTTAAGGACCTAACTGTGAATTTTATACGAACAGTCACATTTTCTCATTTGCGCAGTTTGTTTTCATGTTAGTATGGAAATGTTGTTTAGTATTTGATTTAATATTACCTGTCTATTGACACCCGACACCCTTTTGCCTGCGGCTTCGCTTGCGCTAAAGTATCTCTAAGATAAAAACAATTATCGACAGTTTTCGGCTTGACGGTTATTGTATGAACTGAACATCCATTATAACCTAATGTTGACCAGGGTCACTACAATGATAATAAATAAAACCGCATCCAAATCCGTTGAGTGGTTCTCAAGTTAAAACGTAACATACATATATGTATGAATACAATACAGACAGACAAAAATTCAAAATAATTTAGTTTTGGTTTCAGCACAATACTAATAATAATAATTTTAATCAAAAATATTCATTGTAAAGACACAACTATTATTATTAGCATAGACAGACAGACATATTCAATTTTGCAAGTGACAAACATTAAACAACTAACTTTCATAGTTGTGAAAAGTTTAGGCTTTTAGGAGTTAATCACCCAGAATAACTAAACACTAGACTTCATTTAAATTTTAAATAACCTTAAACAAATTGTTTAATTTCTACAAATAAAAAATTCCACACGTGCGTGACAGTTCGTGTGCTTGTTTGTGCCTAACCGTTTAAAAATGTCATACATAAGTATATCGTGAGTCATAAGTCATAAGCGATGGATGGGTTCGGTCAGTCAATAACATATTACTGACATTGCACATACATTTCAAAATATTTAAAGATTTTCAATACTTTTTCCAGTATTTCCAAAAGCTCGTATGTCCAGCTGTTCTTGAAGGGACAAACAGACAAACGCTATAAGGGTTTCTGTTTGTAAGGAGAACCCTAAACATCGTTAGTTAACTTGGGCTTATTATTGTATTTGCTGGTACACAACACTTTCTTGACACATTTGGAAATTTCTAAATAATCAAAAACTAGAAGCACGCAAACCGGGCAGGGAATGCGTCCCAGAATTGAACCCACGACTAGGCGAGTTGCCTAAAATCATATTACTCGTTTTAAAAGATAAACATCTTAGAAGAAGACTTGCAGAAGTGCAAAGATTTGGAATAATTTACCTCTACCATAAGCAAATAAACTAATAACAGACATAACTATTCACTTACATATAGTAAAGCACTACTAACACTAAAACTTGAAATATCCTAGAAAGTAGGTACATATTTTTAAGATGATTTGGTTGGTGTCTGTAATTAAATTTGCCTTACTTGTTTTAAATAGACACATAATATTTACCTATTCTTTATTATTTTTTTAGTCTAAGAATTGTTTTTGTTACTGCTTGATAACTTATTAAAATGCCATATAAATAAGCGTATCTGTGTATACAATTGTTTCTTATTTACATGTACTATAAAATAAATTATGTCAAATATAAAACCATTAGTGGCATGGGAAAATCTGGAAATCAGCGTCAGCTGAAAATTGTTTTAGATGGATAGCTGAGTTTGAAATCTGAAATTTTGGTGTAAGTACAATTTAAGGCAAAAGAAAAACTTTGTATGTAAATCTGTCCAGCTTCATATCTTTAAAACAAAATTAATATTCAAAATAATGGCAAAATGGTGCCTTTTAAAATATCAGTACCAAATGATAGAGGATTTATACTTTGTTCTATAACGAAAAACAACAGAGAAACGGCTTATCAAATTTTGTACTAAAACGGTGGCGTGCCTGTGCGCATTAAGAATAATGTGTGATAAAATTGCATCGTGTGTGTACGTATTATTCTAGATTAAGACGACGTAGATAATAAAAACGGAGTTCTTGAACAAGTAGTACTCCCAAACTACAATAGATATGGTTCTGAAATAAATACATGTTATAAGCAAAGCCTTTTCCGAGGCGATGTATTAGCCCAAAACGCGATAGAGAAAAATTGTCTCGATCGAAGAAAATTGCAAAGTGAAGGCTATTTTTTCATTTCAAACAAGCAGTCTGTACCAACTAATAAAGTAAAAATAACAATGGTTACTCTTTAAAACATATAAACGCATTATCTAAACGATTGTACAGCGTTTTTTTTTTTAAACGCACTTGTGTGAATTTGTATTTAATTTTATTTCTTGAAAAACAGCATTATCCACTCTCTTCTTGGTTTACCGCTCTGCTCAGACGCGCGCTTTTTCAGATATGCTATCTCATTCGTTGTGCGACCGACCTACTACGCCTTAATCCAAATATTATTTTTTCTTTCTTTCTCTCAACTAATTTAATTTTGCGGCGTTTATCGTTTTTTTAAAGCAAGAATGATTTGCTTGTCTACACTAACCATGTTATATAGGCTTGTATTATTTAGGTTAGTATATAATGAGACCTTAGGCATGTATACTCGTATAGGCCAAATTTAACATACAATGATGACACATATAGGTTAATTAAATATATAAGTTAACTACCTACGTGTATTAAGCAGCAAAGACTTTCAACTCTTGAAAGCAAATCAAATATTTAATTTTAGCAAAGACAAAATGACAGCTTTTCGAATGTTTGTCTAATTGTATTGAACACGGATCACGTCAAAACTACTGAACCGATTTCGGGTTGTCACTGGTTCATTGAGTAGAATAGAATAAAACATAATAATATTTAATCGTCTCAGAAATAATTTACGCAGATAAGTAGGTTAGATTTTGACCAAAAAAACCGGCCAAGTTGTATAAAAACGGCAAAAATAATCACGTTTGTTGTATGGGAGCCCCCCTTAAATATTTATTTTATTCTGTTTTTTCGTATTTGTTGTTATAGTGGCAACAGAAATACATAATCTGTGAAAATTTCATGTGTCTAACTATCACGGTTCATGAGATACAGCCTGGTGACAGACGGACGGACAGCGGAGTCTTAGTAATAGGGTCCCGTTGGTTACCCTTTGGGTACGGAACCCTAAAAAAGAATCAAGCTCGGCTTCTTGCTGTAAGTGATCGCAGATTTTGGATATAATTGCAGGTAGACCTTTAAATTATTAAAGCATGCACTCAATAAAAGATAACTATTATATTTAATTGCAATTAGATTAAAATAAATAACAGGAGATAATAAAATAACATTTAAATTAATGAAAAACGAGAAACAAAAAACAGTTTGGCCATAATTATAAAAATTTGGACAAATGGACCACTACCTTTATAAAACAACATACAAATATATTGAGATACATTGAAACAACAGTTATATTATTTATTACTATAACATTATCAATATTTAAAGGAAATAACATACCAAGAAGCTGCACAAGCTTTCGTGGCAGCATTTCATTCATGTGTTTTTTTTAAAGATTCCTCTTCGTATATATATCTTCTAATAAAGGTAAGATACGGATTTACTTTAGCTAGGAAGTTTATTGAAAAAGGTCAGGCTGTATTATGTATTAATACCTCGGCGTTTAATAGAAAAGCGGCTAGGGGCAGAGAGTCCAAGCAGCACAAGCGAGGCCTCAAACAATAGGCTATTTTTGAATGTAAGGAAAGCACTGACCGAGGTGAAAGGGCATACAGGGTCAAACAAACAAAATGTCCATCATTGTCGATTATTACATTCACCGTAATCATACAATAAAAAGTTTGGCTTTTTCGAAGCGGAAATTAATTTGTAAGTTAATATAATTAACCTGTTTCAACAAATAACAATTAAATTTGACTATCAGCACCTACGTATGCGGTTTGTGAGAGTATTATCATTATTCAATCGTTACAATTATAAACTAAAATTGGAACTGAAGTTATCTTTTTAATGAGATCGGCAAATAAATCGTTTAGGGTTCCATAAATAAAAGTAAACCCTTATAGCAAAGCCTCGGCATCTGTCTAGAGCTGAATTTCGGTATGTGGTTGTAAATGTTTTATTTTTCTTTTGCTAGGTCCTATGTACATAAATTATCTGATGATGTCACATTTTGATAAGATTTTGGAATACATTATTATATTATATTGAATGAAAGTTTTGGAATACATTAATGAGAATAAATATTGACGGAACTAATTCCATTAAAACGAAAAATATGTCAAAAAGTTTTAATTTCGTGAAAAAACGCAATATTTCAGTCAACTTAACCTGTTGATCTGTTACATTATTGCTAAAACAATAGTCAAACGAAAGATAACAGTCAAGATCGTGGTTCGAGTCCATTTTAAGGCTAAAAAGGATTAAAGGCACTCTTAATTATGAATGAGAAGAAGAGGCTACGGCTGCAATAATTCCAATCTTAGTGATATAAAGATGAATACAGGAATTTTAACTACCAGCAAATGGTACCCTTCATGAAAGAATTCCCTTTTTCCTTTCATGGAGGGAAAGAAAAAATAATCATTTTGAGTAATCGATAATAATACCACAGTGTAAGTAACAACAGTAGTTTAACTAGGCGGTGTCCTTGAAATCAATACCTACGGCCGCTCGGTGCCTAAACACGCGCTAGGGCTGTCAACTGACTGTTTAGGTATTTGATAATGCTTTATTATTATTTTAAAAGTTGTATTTAAGCAACCATACAATGCACAATATGCTCTGTAATTTCGTGTCATAATTTACGAAAATGCGCGGGAGCGTCACAGTGACAACGTGCGTACGTAACTGCGGTGCGACCGCGACTGTCGTAAACCGAGTTGACCCGAGTTTAGGGGGGGTTCGTTTCGGCCCGTTTGTATGGAGATAGAATACTAATACTTATTTATACTATGATAATACGCAATCCTACAGAAAGGAATAGAACGACGCAAACAAACTTTGCACTAAGTCGTTACTCTGCAGATAGCCTCGCCCGTGAACAGTTCAATGTGGCCTGTTTACTCATGTTTACACAAATTCTACCCCTAGCTGGCGCGTACTACAACTATCTTTCACATATTACTCATAAAACACACAACTATCTCCAAAATGGAAATAGACCCAGCATGTGCCATCTGAAAAAAATTCAAGATGACGCTTATTTTCAGATAATCTCATGTCACTAGTATAAAACTCTATATGTACTTAACTGTGTCACTTTTACTTTTTTAAATTTAGTTATTTATTTGTCAATATTGTGTTACATTTGACTAATGACGGCCCCATGATGTTGGCCGAAATATAACAAGTACATACAAATATATTTTATTATTTAATATTAATTGTTGTCTAAAATAAAGAATAAGGCTCAAAAAGAGTAAAATATATATTTCTTCATCTATTACAGTAACACAAATATGATTTTTCACCGTTTTATTATGGCGATGTAAAGCTTGAAATAAATTGATTTGTTCCTGTCTATCATTGCAATGACTGAAGAATGTGAGTATTCTCGTGTGGCAGTGATAAATGGAAACTTAATATCCTGACAAATATTGATGGTTGCGTACCACAAGGCAATAATATGGTAGTACATGCGAGTGCATTATTCATCTTCGGTGGTATCTGTGACAGTGTAGGTGTCTGTATGATCTTTGGCGGTTCCATACAATTCACAATGGAGAATTATTGAGGTTTGTTTGAAGGAATTCTGACCACAGAATGACTGCGAGCACAAACAAAGTATTTCATCATAAACATCTTTAACAGGTCTAACCTGGCATGAAAAAACCCTCGGAAATTGCCCCAAAAACGATGATATTCCTTTATTTTGACAAGTAATCCAAGATGGCGGCCAAAAGGGGAGTCGGATTAAGTATCGACGAGCGTGGACGGTCAACAGGTAGGTTAGGTTCCAAAGTGATAGGGCTGAGCCTTACCGCCGTACTTCGGACACAAATGCATGCTTTTTAGGGCGTGGGGTTTAATCCACTGTTTTTTCATTCATCTTTAGGAAGAGGTAAGTAAACGAATACTGGATATTTTCCCTTTTCATATGTGCGTTTAAGGCAAAAGGTCAACCTTTCGAAGAGAATTTGACTCGTTACTTTTAGGATACTACTGGAACTTGCTTTTTAGGCGAGTGCGCTTCATCCTAGATTTTATTGACGCTTTTCAACAAACGCGGCGCGCATTTTCCGCCAAGAGTTAGCACAATGAGGATAAATAATAATAAAAAGAGACCATTGATCTACGATGTAAGGTGTAAGACGAGATGATGACAAATTACGTTTTTTTGAACTCATTTCTTGAGCTGATGATGACACCTTTTCTCATTTAGCGAAAGTCTTTATGTTTATTATTATATCTATCTATGTACTATGGTTGTTCGAGAGCAATATCTAGATGAAATACATTATTCATGAAAGTCTGTTCTATGACAAAATCGGTGAAATATTAAAACACCGGAGTGTAATGGTTCCACGTAGCAACGAGTACGACAGTTATATGCATAAAGTAATATTATGTTAGGGGTTTTTCTGAAAAGTGGACTTACGTATACCTTAAAATAAAATAAAATAAAAAGATGTTTATTTGTCTTCAATCAAAATATCAAAATTACAAATAAAAACTTTACAAAATAGTGACTAAAGTAAAATTAAATTATAAAAATAACGGATAAATAACTAGTAGATATTTTGAGCGATTTAATCTAGTTTTAATAAGAAAACCTTGTTTATGCCCGTTACTAACATTTACTTACTTTGTTTTATCATTATCACAAAGTAACAGTTCGATCAAAAAGTCCCAAGACTGATCAACATATGGCACCGCCAGTGAAAAGTTTATAAGTATCATTGTTAGTTAGTGCCAACTTTCAAAAGATACCTGTCATAGTTTCATGACTCTCCAAACATTTGTCACTAAGTTTTTGTGCTTTTATTGACACTACGTAAGCTATTTTGAAAACAATGGAAAGATCTACATTTCGTGTGATAGAACACAGTTTTTTGATGGACAAAAATATCGTCAAACTCAAAAATGGCTGGAAATGTGTTATAAGGGCTCCGTCGAAAAAAACTATTTGTGGGTGGTTTGCAGAGTTGAAACGAGGTCGTTAGGACGACGATGATGCTGAAAGCTCAGGACGTCCAAAAGAGATAACGAACGATAGCAGAAAACGTTGAAAAAACCCACAAAATGATTTTGCACAACAGTAAAATGAAATTACTGATGTGCAACAATTTTATTAAATTTGAAACTTATATGTATTTTCGTTATTAAAATAGAGGTTAAACAAAAAAATTTGAAAAAGCTCAAATTTTTCGAAGTTATTTGAGTTTTTTATTTGCGTTGATAGAGGCCACAGCGACACTTACTCTGTGAAAAGTTCAACTACTTATTACGGCTGAAGATGAAGACTGCTGTGAAGAGAGGAACGGATGGACGACCAGACAGACATACAGCCGAGGCTTAGTAATAGGGTTGGGAACCCTTGGGTACGGAACCCAAAAACTACTGCTTCGGTTAAGATGAATGGCCTCAAGTTGCGCAGTATTTCTCGAGTTGATTATGTCATTGACAGTACTATAGTTAGACTGCACGAAGTAAACTTGTATTGCAGACGACGTATTCTTGAGAAACTAAGTAAGTAGTTTATCTACATTAACCATGACAGCCATCGCTTAGTTATTTCTGGACAATATCTTGTTCGATAAATTACTCGTGATGTGTCTTATCGGGGAGAGTTCAACTGACCCATTTTTTTACTCAATTGCCTATGCAATAATGGTGAAGAGAAGGTCTGCACAGTTTATCCCGACAATACATAACAACTATATGTATTATATCATGTCACTATTTGCTAATACACTTTATTTGAACAACTTTGTCCATACTCTATGCAATAATATTGACATAGGTTGACCCTGATTTGAAGTGGACAAGTCAATCAAAATATTTGGTAGTTGATAGGAAGGACATCAGCACGCCTAGCACGCACACACAGCGTCTTTGCATTCTACTAGTTTTTACACTTTGACGTTATGCGTTACAGCACTAAATAGGATGGATAGATGCTGTATCTATGGCGCGTGCTAAGGGTACAACTTTGTTGTTTAATGTTTGTTATTTGGGAATAAATATTCATATTCTTTATTGCACACAGTTATTAATATAAACAAGTAGTCTTAAATTAAATGTGCTATAGGCGAGCTTATCTCTGAAAGAGATTTCTAACAGCAAAACCTAGGTGCTATGGAAATGTCAGTAAAAAAGTGCATAGACCTATGTGCACACATAAAGAAAAATAAATAAATGATTTAAAAAAAGGAAAACAAATTTAGAAACAATATCGACTAAAAACTAGCCTTAACATACTCGTTAAATAAATAAGTAAAACATTTTTGTTTACCCTCAAGGCCCGGCCAAGGAAGCTATTATTTAATGATGCAGATTGGGTTTCGTCAAAATCGGCCCCAAGACCCTCTTCCCTATACAATGGTCGATAACACCAGCGGTGCGGAAAAGCATTACTTGAATTCATTCCCGAGTCAAGTTCGAGTTGAAGTTACAGAGTACCTCCTTTCTATAACCTCGTGTTGGTATTGGCGGTCCACTATAACCTAAACCATATAAACTATACAAACGGGCCGAAACGAACCCCCCTTCCTCCAAAACTCGGTTCAACTCAGTTTACGTTACGACAGTCGCGGTCGCACTGCAGTTATGTACGTACGTTGTCACTGTGACGCTCCCGCGCATTTTCGTAAATTATGGCACGAAATTACAGAGTATGTTGTGCATTGTATGGTTGCTTAAACACAACTATATTTAATAACAATATAGCATTATTAAATACGTAAACAGCCAGTTAGCAGCCCTAGCGGGTATAGGTATTGATTTCAAGGACACCGCCTAGTTAAACTACTGTTGTTACCTATACTGTGATAAGAGCTAAGCTATTAAAACTAAGTACTAAAAGGGAAGTATCATCTGCTATAAAATTGCATAACATTTGGTACTTCCTTACGATTTTATAAGGTGCTTATTATGATATAAAAGTATATAATACATAAAATATCTGACCATTGATTTTCACATTCATTATTTTATTAGATGGTGTGACAAAAATGGCTTTGAGCAGCAGCTTGTATATTTCGTCATTGGAAAACAGCACAAAAAGCTTAAGGGGCAATAATGTTAGTCTATTAAATGAGCAATAACTTCTTCATAGATGATTTCGACACAGTAGGCCTACCACGAGTTTGGATCTTCTTTAGCGACTGCGTGGTTCCTCTTGTAAACCAGGGGGGCATTATGTAGCAGTGGCAAAGGGTTCATATAACACGATTCCTATCGGCTTGTTTAGGAAATGCCATCCATACTACATTTCTTTCTTCCGTGCTCTTCGCTTTGTCAAACATTTCCATAAATCTCAATAAGACAAATTCACTTGCCTGACACGGAGTTGCAAAGTACAATTTTTTTTCATGTTTTCCTTGGTTGCTTTTTTGAGAAAGGCGATTTTTTTGTCCGGCTTCCCTTTTTAAAATGTTCACTCTTCGCCACTGTTGTTTTATATTTATCTATACTAATAATAAAGTAGTAAAAAGGTCGTGTCTGTACATTGAATATTTTCGCAAATTTTTAAATGAAATGGGCTATTGGTATTGTAATGAGGCCAAAACCACAATTTTTAAAATTTTTGTTCCTCTGTCTGAAGGCATGTTCCGTTTTAACTCGAGAGCCACGCAACGGATTTGGATGCGGTATTTTTTATTATCATCATAGTGACCCTGGTCAACACATAGGCTATAAGGGATGTTCATAAAATAACGCCCAAGCCAAAAACGGGGCAAAGATTGAATAAAAGCTTTAACTTGAGGACCACTCAGCGGATTTCGATGCGTTTTTTTTTATTATCACCATAATGACCCTGGTCAACTCATAGGATATAAAAGGTGTTCAAAAAAATTATGCTCAAGACCTACTGTAATATAATGGTGGGAAGCAAAAAAATCAAGATTATATTATCTGTCGACAATCGATTTATATAATTTAAAATAACTGTGAAATGTACTTATTTAAGTATTCATTAATTATATTAGGGCGAAGCTCACTCACCCAGAAGTCTCCTTAATAGCAATATGTAAATAAATCGTAAAATTTACATAAAAATAGCCATGAATTAATTTTAGTAGGTATTTTATTTGCATAGAAAATATGGCTTAAAGTCCTTAATTGCATACAATTTACATTTCCGGTAAAAAGGAACTTAATGCACTCAATATAAATATTAAGAATAATTTTATGTATTTCTACCGTTTACTATAATCTAAACTGAAAGTTGTTTTGCTTTTTAGTTCCTGACCTTGTAGCATTGCAATTTGCAACTAAAGTGTTGCAACGAAAGGACAGTGACCAAAATTGGTTACATTTCTAAACGAAACTTCCTATGAGTTGTATATGGTCTCTCTGACAATTATACTACGCATGATGTATATGTATGTATACGTTATACTATACCGGCAAAAAACAAATACAAATAAACCGAGCGTTAAACAAATAAACATGTTTGGTTTTAGATGGACAAATACTGTAAATTCATAAACTTTAAAATATGAAACGGATAACTTTTATGTACTATGGAGAAAAAATCCGCAGACACTCTTCGCCCGTATTGCAGTAGTAATAAAAGCGAAAAATAAGTCCGCGGCAATTTCTTTGATGGTACATACAAACAATCGCGCAATATGCGACATGTTTCAATTTCTTTCAAAAATCATTTTCAAGCTAGCTTTTGTCGACAGCGGACGCAAACATTAGTATTTTAAGAGTGTGCCGACCAAAATAAGCTAAATCGGCAGTCATGGTTAAGTTGATTTAATGACTAATATTTCATTAATAAAAATAAGAAAAACATATTTAGTATAACTTATACTTGCGATTGTCGGCACTTGGTGAAACATGGAAAGCATCTTGATGAAAACCACTTGTACACTGTTTACACAAATTTACTATAACTATAGGTACTTTTAACCCAACCGGTTTCGAAATTTAATTCATTTTCAAGGGCTTAACAACTTATTTTAATATTTTAAGACATAACCTACGTGCTGTAAATAAAATTTGATTTTTTTGTAATGATGAAATTATGTGACCCACATATGATGCATAAGTGGCACAAGATGCATATTTAGTATCACAGAAAATGTATGTACACTTTATCCGAAGCAAAAATTAAAAATAATTTATATTTCATTAAACAAAACTATTTAAACTAAGGCCAAAATGTAACAAAGGCGTATTGGCGTTTAAGTCATTTTAACAACTTAACTGTGGAATTTTATCTCAAACTTAATTTCAAACAATCACCAAAGTATAAACTACAATTTGTCCGTCTTACATTTTAGAAATATTGCCTGGCAATTTAAATACGATTTATTGCGTTACATTTTTAGTATGGCCGGGCAGCATTTACCACGATAAAAACGACCACGAGAGTACAGAGCGAGGTGTCTAATCGTCGTACGCTCGGCTCAGCCTTAAACAAGAAAAGTGTGGTAAAGTGCAATGTATGGAGCCAATATGACCGAGGCAGTTGGGTATTCACCATTTAAAATCAGAATGGTCGACCTGGATCGACGTATATAAGGTGACTTTAATTTATGCAGCCAAACTTATACTGGAGGCTTGGTAAGTGATCAGTAACACGGATCGATAACACTTTTTGCTAATTTCGCAAAATAAAATCTTGACGTCCCATAGTAATTGACTCGGGGCTGGGATTGCGTTTGTAAGGAACACGAAAAGAATAATTTACGCATTTCACAAAAAGTGTCATCGAACCCTGTTTGAGCACTTACCGAGTCTTCAGTAGGAGTTTGGCTGCATAAATTAAAGTCACCTTATATATGCGACTTTTTTCTTCCAGATCACAAGCAGTCCCGCATAAACTAAATTCAGAAAAAATTAAAAGTTTTTGAATTGTATCTGGTAGTCCTTAGGACAATTGAGAACACCAATTTGCTGCTCTATCGTGCTCTATCTATCTATCTGTTTGCAAGTAAGCCCTATCTAATTCATCAGCCAATATTGGTCCACTACTGGACATAAATCTCTTCAAGGGCACGTTCCATCCTCGGCCATGGATGAGGCAGCCACTACTGGCAACCTTTTTTAGATCATCAATCCAGCGAGCTGGCGGGAGTCCTATACTGCGTCCGCCGAATCGTGGATTCTACTCGAGAACGCTTTTCCCTCATCGGTTGTCGCTTCTTCGACAGATGTGACCAGCCCACTGCTACCTTAACTTGCAAATCTTCGGACACTTTGCTTCTTTTAAGAATCAACACATTTTGATATGATTCCAAAGAAACTCTAAGCATAGCCAGCTCCATAGTTCTCTGAGCGATTTTCTCATCTGCGGACTAGTCCCAACATCAATGTCCACGTTTTGGCACCGTAAAGCCAAGTTACACGGGTAAAGATCGAGTACCAGGGGTATGGAGAACCAATAACAATACTAGCGTAAATGTTAACAGTTATAGAATAATACTAAAGATAAAGCTGTGATAAAGTAGTCAGATATATAGGGCGCTTGTTACTCTACTTCTAAGTAGCCAAAATGTTAACCCTGCTTAAGTTATAACTGGCAGGACGCTCTGGATGAAGACTTCAGCAGTTATTATTGTTATACTTTGTCTTAATTCGTATAATACGTTATAGCTTGAAGTGCAGGCAAGTGTACATATTTACGTACCTACAAGTATAATTCATTTGCACAGGCGGCCTTAATGCGTATTTACCTTTATATCAACGCATAAAGTTGCATAATCTAAGTAGGTAACTATCGCAATTTGTGTTGAAACGTTTCATTATACGGGCATTGCGTAAAGTCACCGACCACATGTAACGAGATAATGTATAAATTCGTTATTCTAATTACTTTCTAGTGTAGCACTCATCCGCCAACGCGCGTGCGCTCTGCTTCGAAAGATTCAACGCGAACCGCACACCGATAAACGCTAGTATCACCAACATAGTCCAAAAACACAACACTATTTACACCACTCCAAAAAGCCGGTCAAATATTTGTGTATAAACAAAATGCAGAGTTCGAAATTCAAAAGCGAAGCGGTGCGAATTACGTTATCCACGAACCGGTGACGCGTATCCCATCAAACGTTTCAGGTTTAGATCAGGATTCAGGAAGCCGCGCGCGCTGCGTCGAGAGCGAAAGTGCGGCTGGACGCCGAGCGATGTGATACGACACTGCGCGCGCACGCCGGAGCGAGAGCATTTCGGAACACCTCTCGTTCACGTAATATGATAACCTTTTTTAGGGTTCTGCCTCTCGGAAGTTGAAATATAGAACTCTAATGCAACATAGAATGGCTTTTTTTCTACGCGCGTAGCCTACCACTGTAGCCGCTTCGTAGACGCGCTACGTCGTAGCACTTGTATAGTTCATCTACTCATAGTCCGTGACAATAAAGGATTACGGGATTAACTACGTTTGATCGGATGGTCTTTATTTAATTCCACTTTTCGTAGTTCCACTGTCAAATTAATATTTATTTTTATTAGTGTTACGTGGGTCGCACTATAAGTTTCCGGAATGAATATGAAAAAATACTATTAAAGGTACAAAATTAATTTATTATTTTTCAAAATAATCTCCCTTGGCGTCTATGCACTTTTTCATTCGATCAAACCAGTTTTGAAAACTTTTGTGCCACTCCCCTGTGGTGACCTCTGAAACGTGTTTTTCATACTCCTCGACAGCCTCTTCTGGTGATGAAAATCGTTGACCGCGTAATTGGTTCTTAATTTTTGGGAACAGAAAAAAGTCACAAGGTGCCAGGTCGGGACTGTATGCAGGATGACTCATGAGTTCTACATTTTTCGTCTTCAAAAAGTCGTTTGTCTGTCTGGCCGTGTGAGAACTAGCATTGTCGTGGTGCAGGATGATACGGCGTTTACGGTTATTTTTACGGAGTTCGTCAATAACTTCCGGCAAACAAATGGTCGTGTACCAGTCACTATTCACGGTACGACGATTCTCTAAAGCAACAGTAGCCACGTGTCCAGTTTTATTAAAAAAAGAAGCAATCATCCGCTGAGATGCACTTTTCACGCGCGCCACTTTGGTTGGTTTCGGCTCATCTTGAAAGACCCATACGCTCGATTGCTGCTTTGTTTTGGGATCGTAGCAATAAATCCATGTTTCGTCACCTGTTACTATGTCCCACACCAAATTTGACGCACCTTCGTTGAATCTGGTAAGCATGGCACTGCACCAAGTGACGCGGTCCGTTTTTTGAGCCTCGGTCAAGTTGTGTGGGATCCACCGCGAGCACAGCTTTCTCACACCCAAATGTTTGTGTAGGATTGATTGTATTTGACTCATGCCTATTTGTAAGGATGCGCGAATTTCATGGTAGGTCACATGCCTGTCTGTTTCAATCATACGGCGCACAGCATCGATGTTTTTGTTGGTCACAGCGGTGGACGGCCGACCATCGCGAGATTCGTCACTGAGATTGATACGACCACGCTTGAATTCTGCAAACCAGCTATAAACAGTCGTCTTGCATGGTGCTTCATTGCCAAAAGCTGTTTCAAGCCGAGCGATGCTCTGTTGAGCTGTCAAATTACACTTAAAATCGTAGAAAATCATACTACGAAAATTTTCCCGAGTTAAATCCATGTTGATGCAGACACACAATTTTTTAAATGGCGCCACAAGGTAAAAACAAAAGACAGTCAGATGAAACAAACTGCATTCTACAGCCAAAGAGTTCTATTTTCAAATGTTGCAATAAATTTTTAAATATTGTTTATGTAAGTGGCCAGTTCCGGAAACTTTTAGTGTTACCTATGTAGTATATTTTAGCCAAAACGTATTTTTACGTGAACTTGTCCACTGTTTAAAATACTGTTATTCACCCAACTAGTTTCGCTATATTACCGTTTATAATAAATACTATTATTATTATATTATATGTGTCATTCATGGTATGATAATTTTTTGATAAAAAGCCCTTGAAAATGCCAATATAGCGAAAACAGTTGGGTGAATACAAGTAAATTTTAATTAGAATGTAACATAACACGATCGTAAACTCCACCAAGTGCCGACAACAAAAGCATCAACTACATTGTCTTTAATAGGTGCTAGCAATAAAAAATGCAATGACCTTAACGTTTAGTTATTTTTATCGACCTGTAAAGGTTCAGCAACAAACGAAAGACTCTTCAAACTGGGATTATTTATACTGTGAGTTTGATGGATGGGAGAACTAGACGAGCCATCAAATATAAATCACATGATTTATTTTCACTGTCAACTCCCATTAATTTTTCACTCGAGATCGACATCTCGTCTCGACTGATACTCCGGAATAGCCCCCCGGAACTCACAAGTTGTATGAAATTAAACAATTTACATTATTCTTGCAATTTATTGTCTAGTTGGCATTCAGACCGTGTCGCAAGGACAATTAAGTTTGTTTTATTTTATTGCCTTATAATTAAGTGATGATTGCATACATTTAATGTTTAACCCTCTGATTAGTGCATTGTACAAGTGCATATAATGTATAGGTATTAAGGAATGGTATTCATGATTAAAGTATTCAGGTTATCAACCTGTGAAACAAAGTACGAGTGAATTTAATCATGATTTTTTTTCAAGTTTCACCAAGTTGCGACCATAGCAAAAATAAAGGATGGGTGGTATTGTTTTGTTTCATAATAGTAGTTTATGAAACTGGTACATATAAAGGTTATTAAAAACACGAGTGTCAGGTTAAAAACGAGACTAAGGCGAGTTTTTTAATAGAACACGAGTGTTTTAATACCTAGTTATGTATAGTTTCATACACTACTTTATCTAAACTCATGCCTACTAACCTGTTTTCATAATGTTGGAAAATTATTAGTTAGCCATTTTTGATTGTTCTTGTAAAAGTTTTGTTCTAAAAGTGTTCGTAATTTCCGTCGTTATTTCCAGAATGTCAGGTGGAGTTAAATATCATCACCATCCCTGCTGTCAGTAATTTTAGGGCAAAATAATTCTTTTGACCCATAAAACCACAGTAAGTAATAAATACATTTCCTCGAAAACTATGGCGCAACAAACAGTTCATCCATTGACAGACCGAGTCTAAGGCGCCGTAAGCCATAGACAATACCTGGCCGAAAATAAAGTTGACTGTAACCTCGTTACTGTTTTGTATGTATTATGTATTGGAGAACATTATATCATAACCTCATTGGTATTGACATGGCTGTAAGGGCTAAGTTGTACTGTAATCTCAGAAAAAGTTTTTTTATAGCATTATGTTGTTCGGAGACCTATACTATAATTTAATTTTTTAATTTTTTAGAGACGTTTATGAAACATCTTTTTCATTATGCCAGTAGTTTTGAGTTCGTAATGAGGATTTTACAATATGAGGTTAGATAAATATAAGTATAACACATGCCATATTTATATAATACTATCTGTGAGATAGATCCGAGCCACAATCTGGACTGCGATCTATTGTTCCAGCAATGATGAGAATTAAGAGTATTTTGGACACCTATGTATTCTTTTACACAATTGCAGCTCTGATTTATTCGAATAAAATAAGCGTTTACATGGAAAATATTATTATTATAAGTAATATTATTATATAACTTCCTACAATAATAAGTAAAAATAATGCTAGGGTAGATCATGTACTGTAATCTGATCAAATTCCAGGAAAAGAAAAAGCTTTTTGCTCAAATATTTTTTTCACTTCCCAGTACAAAGTGGTTCAATCAGCTGACAAAATTTCTATAGAAAGGTAAAAAAAGAACGCGCAATTTTATTTTTTTCTGGTGGAATGTTCTCTAGTAGGGAAACTATATCATCTGTTTTTTTTCACTTAAAATTGTAGGACCTTATATAAAGCAGAACGTATTTGTGGTCCGACATTGTACAGTGACTATTATTGTAGAACGCGGCTATGAAGTCAATCCTGACACATGCCTCTAGGGTTGTTATACGTTCGATCACTGTATCGATAAAATTCGTCAAGTGTGAGTAAAGTCGAATGCAGTTATCAGATGTAAGTATATGAAGAAAGTGAAAAAAAAAACATCTAGGTAGAGATCATAGAAGTAGTTTAATTACTTAATACTTCTATGGTAGAGATAATATTTATATTCTTTACTTTATTATGTATCACTTTCCGAAGCACCATCACCATTATCACTACTGGAATCGTTTGTATTAATAACTAACTCAAAGTCATTATCTAAAATATTATCCACTTTAATGTCTCTGTTGCAATCGTCCCATATTTTGGCTTTAGTTTTATTCACTACCATTTTCCAATTATTTTTGGTTACGTGATTGCACGCTTCTTCTAACAATTTCATCATTTTCGCTGTGGAAAATGGAGGTTCAGTATTATGGCGTGCCGCATGTCCTTTGATCTGTGCCCATATCAATTCGATGGCGTTATACTCGCAATGATACGGCGGTAAACGAAGTACTCGGTGCCCATGTTGCAGTGCTAGTTCATCAATGACGTATCGTTTTACTCTCGATCTGTGAATATTCATCAATCTAATCAAATCTCCTTTCAACATAGACATACTTGCGTCTACACCTTTTTTTTGAAGCCATGCAACCAGATGGGCTTTTTTCTCAGAGTTTGAAGGTGGCTTATCAACTAACATGGAGTGATAAGGTGCATTATCCATAATAATAACTGATGGCTCAGAAAGGCTAGTCAGCATATTAGTGAACCATTGGGTAAACTTCTCACCATCCATTTCTTCATGGTAATCACCTGTGGTTTTAGACGCAAAGGCCAATAAACAGTTGTCTATAAAACCACAGGCGTTGCCAGCATGACAAATAATTAGTCTGGCTCCTTTTCCGGAGGGGACTTTGGATGCCGATGCCGCCGTATCGTCCGTCCACGAGCGACCAACTGTGTGATTCGCATTTAGCCACGTTTCGTCCAAAAAAACTACATTATCCCAATCATCTATAGCTTTCGCCTCGCGTAAAAAATCAGTCCTTTTCATGGCAATATCCGATCTTTCCATTAGCACCTTTCGTTTGTTGCATTGTTTATATCGGAATCCAATGTTTTTCAAAACCTTTGACAATGACTTTTTTGATCCGGAAAATAATCCAGTTTCCTTTAATGTCTGCACTAAATTCGACAACGTTGGGTACTCTTTACGTAAATAATAATTGTAAATATGCCTGCGGATGGCGTCAACGTCAAAATTATCTACATCGGTAAGCTTCGCTCTTTTTCTCTTGTTGGGAGAATATAGAACATTATCTTCGATGCCAGTCTCACCCAATTTTTCTTTCGTGATTTTTATAATAGTTTTTTTGCTGATATCGAGAGCATCTGCAACTCGATCCAACACCGATGTCACGGGCAATATCGGTCCGCCGTTTTGAGCTTCTCGTTCAAAAAAGTCACGAACACGTATGATAAGCTCACGAGACTGACTGTTAAGAACGAATTTCTTCGATCGTTTTGGCATTTTAACAATTCCAAGTAGTAAGCATTTCAAATTCCAAGTTCAAGCCCTTGCTTCAATCTGCCCCTTGGTCAATGGGTGAGATGGGGGATGGCACTAGGTATTAATAGCCAAAAACATGCACAAGTTTAGCACAATCAAAAGTATCAACCTTTGGAAAAGCGATCAAGGCAATACTTAAAATTGTTTTATCATACCTATTGACGTGTCATTGAATTAATTGACAGGAAATATTGTACTTTACATTCAAATTCAAAAAGTTTTCTCTAGGTAAAAAGAGTTCAATTCCCAGAGGTTAGTAATAAAGAAACAAACTCATTTATTCATTAATATTTATAATTAACTGAAGGAGAATATTACTAATATATCTAATTTTACGTTTTATTTACAATAATGCACATCATCATAAAACATAACAATATTTTTAGCTATACGAACTTTTTAACGTGTATCGATATATTGTCTGTGATATTATTGCCACTCACTATTCTGTCACACGCAATAAGTAATTATGTAATTTTTTCCTATGTGGTTGACATTGTCATTATTCAGAAACTTCATAGTTGCGCAATGTGTCAGGATTAACTTCATAGCCGCGTTCTATTATAAGCTACGTTAATTTTTTTTTGTATACGTATCTGTGTGTACATCAATCATATTATATTTTCCATTCGGCTGATGACGACCCCACTGAGGGGTCGACATATAGCTCATTTAATTGTATATTTCTTTGTTTTTATACATAAAAAATAATTGAGTAAAATTAAAAGCCATTAACTGGTTCTTTTGAGAAGATATATTCATAAACCAAGAAGTTCAAGATAAAAATATATACCTAAGTAGACATAGGCTAACCAATAAAATACTTAAGAGGATAGTCACTTATAAAACATTATTTATTCTTCCTTGTTTGAAGAATCTAGCAATGCAATATATAATATATGAAAAAAATTAGGACTCCTGAATATAATGCACACTCTGATCGAAAGAAAATCGTCAGACGTCGCGTCATTCCAATACTGAATCATAAAATACAAAGATGACTCTAAAAAAGTGTTCATGTCGAATTTTAAGATTATTTGAGCAAATATTATTTATGGATTAAAATCTGTATAAACTTTATTAAACTCTGAAACGAAGAGATATTTGATATATAACCCTTAGTTTTTTAATAATAAATTTCGTGATAAAAATCATTTTGACTTTTTACAGTATTCGTCGGGTCTGCGGGTCTTCTCGCATGGAGTAACAGCGATCTCTGATCAATACAATCGCGACCGATTCTCTCACATACTAAAATTAAATGAATACTTATTAACCCTAGCGGTATACAGCGATTTTCCGCAAAATGCTACAATTGGTGTAAAAAGCATGAAAATCGGTTTGAAAAAGTTTTTCCGAGTATTGACAGTGAAAAAGAAATATTTAATCGACCCGTCGCCGTGCTTCGGGCACAAACATGGGTCCACAGATTCCTGGAACACACACGAACTAAAATGTGCCGTCTTCGGGTTAGTGACAGAGGCGTTCAAACCGCTAGACAGAGGCGATCTTTTATGTCTGGTATGTGACTACAATTTGAATACTGCCCCAACATGTATGACAGCCCAATCGCTCTGATGGATGGTGCAGTCGGAAGAATAGACATCGACAATAGCTTATCAAGTCTAGACTATCACCTTTTTGGGTGATTTGATTACCATTAGGACCCTGGTGCTGGCTTCTCATCCTTTCATCACAGGTAGGGTTACCATCCGTCCGGATTTGTTCGGACTTTCGGGCTTCCGTCCGGCTCTTTAATTTGGGCGGATTTTGCATGATCCTGTTTTATACCAACAAATACTGCAACAATCACTCTTAAAATTATATACGATAAAGTTGAGGACTAATGCTGTGATCAAAACTTGATTCCATTAAATTGTCTCGATTGAAAAAATTACAAAGTTACCTCCAAACCGTACAATAAACTGATAGCATTCAATGAATACTTGAAATTAGATCTGAAACTTTGCATAATATAACTGATATTAGTATAAAGCAGCTGCAGACTGTAACATAAAATGAAAATACCATCAGTGTAACCGCGATTTCAAAATAACTGATGTTTTGCGTGCGCGGCATCTGATTAGAGTAGGATAGAGAGTTAAAAAGCAGAAGCGTTAGAGCAGGACTGCGAATTGAGGTATGATGGGCCCTTAACTAGTTAAATTATGTTCAAACAGAAAATAATAACTTTTTTTAGGAATAGAATAATTTATCATACTAAACCATCGTTAACTTAAACGCGAGTTTCTAACTAATTAAGTACTTCTTCTATCCTTTCAACCTCTTCGCGCCCACTATCCCAGTGAAACGTGCGCTGCGCGTGGGATTTATTATTTCATGTGAATAAAATGGCCGCATTTTTTTACCGGGACTTTTTTACCACCTTTTTGACAGGATATTTAAAATTTCGGTATGGTAACCCTAATCACAGGTATGACTGGTTTGCGGTTTATTCTCGTCAATTCTCTAATTGATTAGATTCGAAATTTTGGTAACGGTACGTAATTGCTTTTAATTAACATGAAATAAATAATATTCCAATTCACAGTTTCTGATAAGATTACGTCAAAGAAGGAACGTTTGGAGTATGTTAGCTAAGGCTTGACCTAAATGCAAGGGACTAATGAAAGGGACAAACCTATGCGAGGAAGTGTAACAGATCGATAGAATAAGTCGATCCTGCTTACTCATATTAGTTTGTCCCTTTCATCCGGAACCGAAATGGATGCATGTAGTCCTAGCATTTTCCGGAAAAAATCCGGATAAGGCGCCGACCACACAGCGTGTTCTAGGATCCGCGGTTCATACAATCAGTAGCCTTAGTATGAAAACATCACGGTTACGTTATAGCTGCGTTCGAGTTAGATTTCGTGTGGAATCTGATAACCATAGCCCCTAGCGGACCTTTTAAGATTCTATAAAAAACTTAACGTAAACGCAACTTAAACGAAACCGTAATGTTTTCGTATTAAGGCTTCTGAGCTCGGGTTCTCCTTGACCGCCGCATTCTGCGTGTGTGTAAAGATAGTGACTGAGGAACATAGACGGCAGAAAGGACGTGGCTCGGTTCGTGGTCGGCGCCAAAAGATCCAAGCCGTCGTCGCATAGACTGCTGTGCTGCTACGGCTGCCGCGTTTTTGTAGTGCGTCGACGATGTTCGCTGAGGCACGAACCGACGGTTTCGATGCCATGTTGCGAAAGAAGTCTGCCTCGCTGCTGCAGACTCCGGGGCAGCCCTAACACCCTCCTACGTATTATATCCGATCGGTTCGACAACCCGTTTATGTTTAAACTGATTGATCGGACAAGATCACTCCAAGTAATTAATTAGATACTAATATAGGATAAGTATATTGTTACTAACATAAATGATCCATGTTGTCTGATAAATAAAGATATTATTATTATTATTAAAGACATATGGGGTCGACTCCTAAACGTGTTATTTCGAAAATTCAGGAAAATTGTCGAACGGCTGGTATTTTCACAGATTCTTTTCGATCAGCCAATGTTAATCCGGTTATATCTTAAGATAGAGTCCTGAAATTATTATTTACGCAACACGTACTGCACAGCCCATGCAAGGTAATTCATTAAATTTCTAAATCTGACTATATAAGCTCCGATGCTCGCATGTCAAGCTCCATGTCA
The DNA here is from genome assembly GCA_910592155.1 of Ypsolopha scabrella. Taxonomy (NCBI): domain Eukaryota; kingdom Metazoa; phylum Arthropoda; class Insecta; order Lepidoptera; family Ypsolophidae; genus Ypsolopha; species Ypsolopha scabrella. The sequence goes on from OU342980.1 coordinate 17,278,564, forward strand.
ACTTGGGTCGTCAACTTAAGTGGCAGAGAAACTTAATGGAAACGTCACTTACCTAAGTTTAGTGGCTGTCCGAACGATAAGTTTAAACTGGCTCGGGGTCGAGTTCAAATGGCAGACTCTAATCTTTAAGCTGTCGTAACACCATTAACCCCTAATTAAGATGGATCCGAGCCACGATCTGGACGGCTATTTATCGTTTTAGTAATGTTGGACGGCGATTCTGGCATTATTTTCCACACACAATGTCAATTCAAAGTTAAATACCGTACGATTTGAAGACGAGTCACCAAATAAGACTATTTGATATTTTCAGTGAGTGTCTGCTGATATTTGAAGTTTGATTTAAAATTTTTGGTTAAGAGTTTATTTTTCAATGCAGATGAGGCAGGTAAGGACCTATTTTATATGCTTCAAAACTGTTGTCAAAGTCTACCACACTAGTGCTTTATTAGAGAACTACGGTCAGTAATCCTTTTGGCCAATTTCGAAAAATATTTTCTTTTGCTCCATGACTGGTTGGACAAGTTCAAGTAGAATTCCTAGTGCAGGCACAGGGTAAATTTTTTTTTCTAATTTCACCTGGAGGGACATTAAACCTTGTTCCTGATGATTAACCGAGTCTCCAATATGAATTTGGTCGGTTGATTTAATTTCACCTAGTATAATAAGGTGACTTTTGTTTATATGACAAAATTCATACTGGAGACTCGGTAAGTGGACAAGACCAAGGTTCAATGACCCAGTTTGCAAAATACAAAAAATATATTTTTGTGCCCCTACACTTTTTCAAGAACAACCTCGACTTTATTATAGGAAGTCTTAATTTTATTTCGCGTATTTCATAGAAAGCGCCATTGAACCTTGGTCCTGACCACTTAGAGTCTCCTATATGAATTCGGCTATATAAGCGAAGGGCACAAGTTGCGAGGGTTTGGCTTAATGTCAGTGAAAGGAAAACAATCCGGGCATACCCGTTAACGAAACTGGAGCCGAAATTAAATGAAAAATTCGCACAACTCACCATAAATACACACCCAAGGATTAAAGTTGCCCTTTTAAGGTTGCACCTTTAAACTTTAACATTTAAATGACACGCAGCAAAATTAAAACTGAACTCTTGACTATAAATAAAACAGAAATAACTGCATTTCGTAATAAGGGTCTCGTCACACCGCAAGCGAGTAGCTATGGTTAAAATAAACAAAAAGTATACAGGTTGAAAATGAACACCCTAACTATAACAAAGGGAAACTGTTCCAGCCTTATATGCATTATTTAGTGCCGGGAATATGTCAGTCACATGTCGCGTCTTGTAGGTTGGTAAGCTATTCAAAATTTGAAAAAAAAAAGTTTTTTTAACTGTTTTTTGTTCTATTTGTGATTCTGATTCATAGATTTCAATAAAGCTCAGAGGTCCATTTTCAACCTGCATAATAAAAGTTAAATGGAAGTAAATTAAATGCAAAAGGTATCACGCTACTCATAGTGAACATACAGAGAAAATAGCTCTACCAGTCGTTTAACTCTGGTAATTCTCATTATTACCAGAACAATAGATCGGGGCTCTTATCCATCTAACAGATTAACAACTGAACGGATTTTGATAGAGTTTTTCTATTCTTCTGTATCGTACAGTGGCGGATTTGCCCTAAGGTGCAAGCCACATAGAAACGGCGCGGGTGCGGGCGCGCCCTCAGTGCACCTCTTCTGTTTTACACCACGTCCCTCCTCTCCTACATTTTGTATGAAAGAACATTGGACAGGCGTCGAGCGGCACGCCACGGTTGCACCGCGGGTGCACCGAAAGCGCACCGCCCACACCTTCGTCGTCAGAGGAAGACATCTTGTCAGATCAAAATTCAAACATTTGAATACCACCGATACACACCGGTAGCGCGACGGTAGCGCGCCGCACCGCTTCTATGTGGCTTGCACTTAAGACCCAATAGGCCCGGGCCTGGGGCGGCTAGATATTAGGGGCGGCCAATCGGGGCAAAAAAATAAACTGATGAAAGATAATTTCTGGAGAAAGATCATTTTTTTGTTTGCGACGATTTAAAAACTATTTACGCACAATTGACAGAGCAAAGCTTAAACGATCTAGCTTTGCTCAACATAGAAGCGGATTACTAGCTGCGCTCAAATGTAGACGCGTTTTGTAACATGTAAAGAACATTTTATACTATGTTTTTATGCGTATAAGTAAAAACTTGTACTTAATTAAAACAAAGTTTCCATATTTTAAACCTATTCATTAACAGTGACTTAGACGAGTATTCTATTCACGTCATAAACAAAACTAAAAGTCTAAATCTATTTCGATATAAGTCGACAAGAAAGTAAATTCATTTGTAGTAACTAGAAAGAAAGAAAGAAAGAAAATGGAATTTATTGCCAAACAAAACACATGAAACAAAATTAAAACAATAAAAAGGATTAGACTAACTTAAATACACATTTTGTTCGACAAAAGGTGGCACGCTCAGCATTTGCTGTCGGAGATTTTTGAAGGATCCCTACAGCGCTGATTTCCAGCGAGCCCCTAAATACTTTGTCATAATAAAATAAATTTAGAACTTAAAAATTTACAGCGGGCGCTCTAGTAAAACTATTTAATTACATCATTATTAAACTATTAAATTAACAGGACTAATCTATAACAATCTCATTATATTATATTTATATATAAATATATATATGCAAGGTTTATACATAACAGTAAAGTATAGTATGGACGTTTTTCACACTATTTGATATGAATACATATATAAAAAAGAATAATAATAATGTACATGAAGTATTTCTATGAGAAATAATTTTAATTACATAAAAATCTTTTTATGTTTATTTGTTAATTTTAACTAAACGATGGGAGCTATTGTAGAACGCGGCTATGAAGTCAATCCTGACACATGCCTCTAGGGTTGTTATACGTTCGATCACTGTATCGATAAAATTCGTCAAGTGTGAGTAAAGTCGAATGCAGTTATCAGATGTAAGTATATGAAGAAAGTGAAAAAAAAAACATCTAGGTAGAGATCATAGAAGTAGTTTAATTACTTAATACTTCTATGGTAGAGATAATATTTATATTCTTTACTTTATTATGTATCACTTTCCGAAGCACCATCACCATTATCACTACTGGAATCGTTTGTATTAATAACTAACTCAAAGTCATTATCTAAAATATTATCCACTTTAATGTCTCTGTTGCAATCGTCCCATATTTTGGCTTTAGTTTTATTCACTACCATTTTCCAATTATTTTTGGTTACGTGATTGCACGCTTCTTCTAACAATTTCATCATTTTCGCTGTGGAAAATGGAGGTTCAGTATTATGGCGTGCCGCATGTCCTTTGATCTGTGCCCATATCAATTCGATGGCGTTATACTCGCAATGATACGGCGGTAAACGAAGTACTCGGTGCCCATGTTGCAGTGCTAGTTCATCAATGACGTATCGTTTTACTCTCGATCTGTGAATATTCATCAATCTAATCAAATCTCCTTTCAACATAGACATACTTGCGTCTACACCTTTTTTTTGAAGCCATGCAACCAGATGGGCTTTTTTCTCAGAGTTTGAAGGTGGCTTATCAACTAACATGGAGTGATAAGGTGCATTATCCATAATAATAACTGATGGCTCAGAAAGGCTAGTCAGCATATTAGTGAACCATTGGGTAAACTTCTCACCATCCATTTCTTCATGGTAATCACCTGTGGTTTTAGACGCAAAGGCCAATAAACAGTTGTCTATAAAACCACAGGCGTTGCCAGCATGACAAATAATTAGTCTGGCTCCTTTTCCGGAGGGGACTTTGGATGCCGATGCCGCCGTATCGTCCGTCCACGAGCGACCAACTGTGTGATTCGCATTTAGCCACGTTTCGTCCAAAAAAACTACATTATCCCAATCATCTATAGCTTTCGCCTCGCGTAAAAAATCAGTCCTTTTCATGGCAATATCCGATCTTTCCATTAGCACCTTTCGTTTGTTGCATTGTTTATATCGGAATCCAATGTTTTTCAAAACCTTTGACAATGACTTTTTTGATCCGGAAAATAATCCAGTTTCCTTTAATGTCTGCACTAAATTCGACAACGTTGGGTACTCTTTACGTAAATAATAATTGTAAATATGCCTGCGGATGGCGTCAACGTCAAAATTATCTACATCGGTAAGCTTCGCTCTTTTTCTCTTGTTGGGAGAATATAGAACATTATCTTCGATGCCAGTCTCACCCAATTTTTCTTTCGTGATTTTTATAATAGTTTTTTTGCTGATATCGAGAGCATCTGCAACTCGATCCAACACCGATGTCACGGGCAATATCGGTCCGCCGTTTTGAGCTTCTCGTTCAAAAAAGTCACGAACACGTATGATAAGCTCACGAGACTGACTGTTAAGAACGAATTTCTTCGATCGTTTTGGCATTTTAACAATTCCAAGTAGTAAGCATTTCAAATTCCAAGTTCAAGCCCTTGCTTCAATCTGCCCCTTGGTCAATGGGTGAGATGGGGGATGGCACTAGGTATTAATAGCCAAAAACATGCACAAGTTTAGCACAATCAAAAGTATCAACCTTTGGAAAAGCGATCAAGGCAATACTTAAAATTGTTTTATCATACCTATTGACGTGTCATTGAATTAATTGACAGGAAATATTGTACTTTACATTCAAATTCAAAAAGTTTTCTCTAGGTAAAAAGAGTTCAATTCCCAGAGGTTAGTAATAAAGAAACAAACTCATTTATTCATTAATATTTATAATTAACTGAAGGAGAATATTACTAATATATCTAATTTTACGTTTTATTTACAATAATGCACATCATCATAAAACATAACAATATTTTTAGCTATACGAACTTTTTAACGTGTATCGATATATTGTCTGTGATATTATTGCCACTCACTATTCTGTCACACGCAATAAGTAATTATGTAATTTTTTCCTATGTGGTTGACATTGTCATTATTCAGAAACTTCATAGTTGCGCAATGTGTCAGGATTAACTTCATAGCCGCGTTCTATTATAAGCAAGGGGCGTCTGGTACTACACGGCCTAAGACGGCCAAGACTGCAAATCTACCACTGGTATCGTAGGTTAGTGTTAGTAATTCATTGTACGACATCAATGGCTATTAGGCCCGGGACGCTTGAGCGCTTGAATGTATTAAGGCGAGGCATTGGTAAACTTTTAATTTCAAATCGGCGCCTAGAGTGCAGTGAGGGGGGATTACTCCATACAAATACGCGCTCAAGGTCTAGCTTATGCCGTAAGGTCGTATGCGGCAAAACAGTATTTTTCATTTAAAATGACCCCTATAAGTCATTTAATAAATCCAATCGGCCATATTGAAGTGCATTTGTAGACAATTTAAATAAAAACGAGGCCTCATTCGCTCCCGTTTGTCAATAAAATAGAAATCTCTGTTTTAAAAGAGATTTTCTAAATAATTTTATCTCTGCTATAAAAATGAATCAATGAACTAAATCTTCGGGCAAAATGATGTCAATGAAATGCTTAATCTAGTATATAAATTGGTAATTACGTATGTCTTTTTATTGCTGAGAAAAATGGAGATCCATGTCGCCAAAATTTCGTGGCGTCACCTTAACTTCTATAGAAAGCGCTCAAGATCTGTGGTCAAGTGCGTGTAGGACCAGTGCCCTGAGGTTTCAGCACATACCTTTTAAAACACCGACGTATTCCACGAGCAGTTATTTACTCCATGTATTCGAAGCGTGTGAAATGGGTGAGATTAGGATAGCTCTTGAACAGCTGAAAAACAATAAGGCGCCGGGCGAGGACGGCATCACAACTGAACTCCTGAAAGCTGGAGGTTACCCTATACTCGGACAGCTACAGGACCTCTTTAATGCCGTTATTCGTACAGGTACTACGCCAAAGGAGTGGAGCAGGAGCTTGGTCATTTTGTTCTTCAAAAAGGGGGACAAAATCCTACTAAAGAACTATAGACCAATCGCACTCCTGAGCCACACCTACAAGCTGTTCTCAAGAGTTATCACGAATCGTCTCGCTCAACGATTCGACGACTTCCAACCTCCAGAGCAGGCTGGGTTTCGAAAAGGCTACAGCACTGTGGACCACATTCACACGCTAAGGCAGGTTATACAGAAAACCCAAGAGTATAATCAGCCTTTATGTCTAGCGTTTGTGGACTACGAGAAAGCCTTCGACTCCATCGAAACTTGGTCTGTTCTGCAGTCCTTGCAGCGATGCCAAGTTGACTGGCGTTACGTGGAGATGTTGAAATGTCTGTATGACTCTGCTACGATGTCCGTCCAAGTACAGGGTGTACAAACAAGACAGATACATCTTCAGCGCGGCGTGAGACAGGGAGATGTTATTTCCCCAAAACTGTTTACCGCCGCGCTGGAGGACGTCTTTAAAACACTAGACTGGAATGGACGAGGCATAAACGTAAACGGAGGGTACATTTCACATCTTCGTTTTGCCGATGACATCGTGATAATGGCAGAATCGCTGCAGGAACTGGAGGTAATGGTGCGCGGCCTTAGCGATTCTTCGAGACGAGTGGGCCTGCGGATGAATTTGGAGAAGACTAAGGTCATGTCCAACTGTCACGTCATCCAAGGGCCACTAACCGTCGACAATGTCAGCATCGAAGCTGTTCAGAAATATGTTTATCTGGGTCAAGTCATACAGCTGGATAAAAACAACTTCGACGCCGAGGCTGACAGAAGACTATGCTTGGGTTGGGCAGCATTCGGAAAGTTGCGTCACATATTTACGTCGTCAATACCACAGTGCTTAAAGACTAAGATGTTCAACCAGTGCGTCCTTCCTGTGATGACGTATGGCGCTGAGACGTGGTCTCTTACAAAGGGCCTGATCCACCGATTTAAGGTCGCTCAGCGAGCTATGGAGCGGGCTATGCTTGGGGTATCTCTGATGGATAGAATGCGAAACGAGGAGATCCGTCGGAGATCGAAAGTAACCGACATAGCCTGCAGAATCAGTAAGTTGAAGTGGCAGTGGGCAGGCCATATTTGTCGCCGAGATGATGGCCGTTGGGGCCGAAAGGCTCTAGAATGGAGACCACGTACAGCAAAGCGTAGTAAAGGCCGACCTCGTGCCCGCTGGACCGACGACCTGAAGGACGTTGCGGGGGGCGGCTGGATGAGGAGGACGGAGGACCGACATGAGTGGCGAAATTTGGGAAAGGCCTATGTCCAGCAGTGGACGAACACGGGCTGATGGATGGATGGATTCGAAGCGTATTTTTAAGTTGGTCCTTATTTCTTCTTTAATAACGGTAACTTGGTAATATCGGTAATTTGCAGAACTTTTTCTAGTCGTTATTATGAAAGAACTTTCAAGTTTCTAAGTCAACTGGAAGTACTCTATAGGTTTTCATGGTGAGGCAATTTGTATGAAATTAATTACGTAACTTGGGGGGAGTGGACTTCTGTAGGAGGTATTTGATATCTCTAACGAGGCCCGAGAAAAAGTGTCTTGACAGACGGACAAAAAAGTAATAAGGGTTCTGTTTTTTCATTTTGAGTTATGGAACCTCAAAAATAAAGGTAGCTGTACATTAAGATAAATATTTTACTTATCAACTGAAAAATTGCATACCTTGAAATTCACCACATTTTATTGCCGATAATTTACATTATCTAGGCTAGATAGCTATAAAACAAATTCAATAGCTACCATCAACTCGCTTTTAGTGGAAGATGACCAAGGCTATAAGAATTCTCATTATTATACGTACATACATTAATTACGTCCAACAAAAAGAAAAGAAAGGGTTTGCTCTTTTCAGATGTCAATGCAAACTTGTAAGCTACTTTTTTCCATCCTTAAATTATTGAAATTTGGTAGTTTAAATTAAATATGCGCATTGGAACAGCCATCTCGTCCATAAAGGGATTTCCCAATTTCCAAAGGTTAGCTGGTAGAAAGTACTAATTAGTATTAAGCTCGCCTCTGTACATAATCTGTATTTTTTTGCAATAATACTATACCTAATTATTATTATGTAGGCACACTATTCAGTAACGGGCCCATAGGGGCCCGGTCATTTGAAAGGCCTTCATGGGGGCGAAGCCAACATTGAAAAGGCTTTTGGTACCATTTAATCTAAATGTGAGATGGCCGCATCCATGGAGACCTCTCCCTTAATGAATCATTATCCTCACGGACAGTCCCCCATAGTTGCCAAACTATTGTATTATTATGTTATGTAAATAAGATATTTGTACTGTTTGAAAATTAAATTTTACAGATGAAATTGAGTTTGTTCCGGAGCTACTATGAAAAACGGTGTTGCTTATTGAGTGATCCCCTTATTTTAAATGAAAACCACAATAATCATAAAACATTATTTAATTCGAAAGACAACAATGATCTCCTTATCTAATATTCTTGTGTTTAACAAAAAAAGCTACACGTTGAAGTGACTTATTTAAAAGAACTAACAGTGTGCGTGAAAAAGTTGATAAACCCAGTTACAGTAAGTATTCTTCACAAAATAGTGTCTTGTGTTCACATACTATCACGACCTTAGGAACGCGATCAGTGACATAGGGTAAAGTACGCAGTCCGGATACAAATCGAGCCTCTACGACAGTGGTTCCCAACCTGGGGCTAATTACCCCCGTGGCGGTAAAACATCTATTCAACGGGGGTAATAAGACTGGAAGATGTGGGTAAAGACACGTTTCTTATTATTTTAGGGGCAACCAGGTTAGTAACCACTTGCTCTACGATATACGAACACGAAGACCTCTAGGTGTATAAGCAGAGATTCAAACTCCCGTAGGCCTAACATGGTTGTCACTTTAACACCATTTTATAGACCATTTGACAGTAAATTCCATTGTCAAAATGGTGTTAAAGTGGCAACCTTGTTAGGTCTACAGTAGGCTTATTTTCGTTCGGAACATCATCGCTAAGAAAGTATAAAAGAACGAAGCTTCGTTTTAATATTGTTTCATTCATTCGTTCATTGGGTTGAATTAATAATCATGCATACTCGTAGTTTACATTGTAAGCAGTAACAAAGCTTTGATGATTGCTATTTAGAAATGTAGATTAGATATGCATAAATGATAAGATCAATGTCCGCAATCGGGCATTATAAACATTGTCTGGGGTCTAGATGAATAAACTCAAATGTTTGGGCGTAGCTACTACCGAAGTTGCTTGTGACCTCGGACGCAGAAAAAAGTATTACTTGCAACGATTCTGTTTATACGATTTATAGCGAAATCTATCGCTTTGGATATTCTGGAAATGTTTTTTTAGTCTTTATTGTCATAATTTGAGGCCGTCAGATCCAGAGGGGCTTATCTTTTCAAGACGCAATTGAAATTAATTGTGTCTGTAAAATATAGTGCAATCTGCTTATGACAGCGTCATCTGTTTTACTTTAGGTTTGTTTCTAACCGATCGTTCCTTTTAACAGGTTTTCCTAGTTTGTAATGCACTCTAAATAACGATTGTGATTATTTTCTACATTTCTAATTTTGTCCGGGCGAAGCGGACAGTCTCCGCAGTGCAGACATTGCCCGTAACATATCGATAGTTTGATGATAGATGATGACTGCCAGACCGAACATACATATCATGTAGTTTCAACTTCTATTGTCCTGATGTTTGGCAAAAAAGTAATTTAGTTGTAAATTGCTTTAACTTACATTCGTACTCGCATCAATTGGTATGTATGTTCCGTTTTAACAGGAGAACCACTAAACGGATTTGGATGCGGTTTTTTTAATTATTATCATAGTGAACCTGGTCAACATATAGTAAGGGTTATTCATAAAATAACGCCCAAGCCGAAAACGGGGCAAAAATTTAATAAACGCGGGCGGGCAAATGCTAGTTGTTAATCAAATTCATTAATTTGGGAATTTAGAATTTACTATCAGAATAAAGTAAACAAACCTCATCAACAAAGTGAGAAGTATCTTCCAGCACCTTACTAGGACACTTGTTCATTTCTAGACATGACACTCCATCCTAATGCTTATTCCATTGTAAATTCAACTTTATTAGAATGGAATAAGTGTCACACGTGTACTCGCAGTCGCATGTTCTCATAGGTATACTAAAAACTTGTCTGCAATGGAAAGTCTCAATAAATAATATTAACTAAGTACTAACATACCAGTACCCTTAAATACATAAATGTCGAATCGAACGTGCAACGAAAATAAATTATATAAGTATACAGGATGACTTTCAAACAAACCCCGATAATTTTAGAGGTTATTATGAAACGTTAGTAGACCACATTTTAAATGTAAAACAAATAAAATTAAAAGTCACAATATAATTACAAAATCTTACTTGAAAATAAAATGTATGGTTATCCTAGTCATTCCCACACGGAAAATGTTGAAAATAGTCCAAAACTGTGGGATCAATAATAAAAATAAATTCGCCCCCATCCAATTATCTTATATCTTCGGGTGGCCATGATTTTTTTGGATTTTACGAAAATCTTCAAAGGGCTCCAACTTTAACAAATAATTATGAATATGATTTTGAATGGTTTTAATAAAACCAGTTTGTATTCTTCTACAAAATACTAAATTATCGGGGTTAGGTTAAAAGTCAGCCTGTATAGGTTTCCCTTTATTCAAAAAGTTTATACCTAAGTTATAATAGTAGTTTATGAAACTGGTACATAAAGAGGTTATTAAAACACGTTGATGGTATCACATGAGTGTTTACCTACGCGGTGGACTGATGGATTTTGGCGCCATAGTTTACGGGGAAAGTTATCATTTACTGTGTTTTTTGTGGGTCAAGGAAATAGGGAAAATAATTTTTGTGCCCCTATACTTGTTCAAGAATAACCTCGATCGACAAGCCAAAATTTTATTTTGCGTCCTGTGTCCTGACCACTTACCGACTCTTCAGTATGAATTTGGCTATACCAACAAAAGTCATCTTATAAAATAAATTACTTATTTTCCGACAGAAAAAAAGCCCATGCTCCGAGTATCATCAAATCATCAATACAATGATAAAGAATGATTACTTCTTTGATGATAACATTCGCTTAACTCTCCACATGACTCAATGAGACATACACGTTCGATTTGAGCTTCAATGGAACTTATTTCAGAACAATTAAACGCATGAATCAGTTTAAATTGCACTACCATCATACTTGCAGGGGTAAAAAATGACTTTAATAAATTATACGTCAAGATTTCGGCACACTACTTGGCCTTTTTATTTTAAGGACCGCCGTTACAGGCAAAACCCCATACAAACGCAAACAAAAAAAAGTGAAATGTACGGAATGTTTTTGTAATATATGTTAGGTATATATATGTTTTTTCCACGCACATTATTTAAATCTATGAAGAATTGGAACCAAAAAGCGGGAAATTTGAACAATACCTCAACAACAAACTTGTAAAAAACGTAAATTTAACCGTTTCTTACCAAAATTTTAGCTCTATGTGGTCCTATTGTTTGAGATAAAATCAAAAAATGTATACTTATATCGCATGGGAAATGTAATCTAGATTAATTTTAACCATAACATTTTTGAAAACCTACATAGTAATTCCAAAATGTTGTTACTCCTGCCTGACACACGTTTTCAATTTTGTGGCGGCAACAAAATCGGTGCGATTGCCTTCGAGGTGCCTTCGCAAGTTTCATCGAGCGTGCACGTGAAATAGCTTTACATTTGGTCACACCCACAACTGAGTTGCCGCGCTCATGGCGACCGTCCTTAAGCATCTCATTTGATATCCTTTTCTTTATAAGTACCACATCCCAGCCGTAAAATATTTGAGGTTTTATTTTAACGGGTTATTTCCATCGGCTCACTGGTCCGTTGCGGAGTTGCTTTTTTAACTTATATAAAATCATATTCTTAAACATTTGAAAAATAAAAACATGCAAATTAGCAATCAGTAGAATATCAGATTCTCATGAATGTTTTTACTTTTCAAATGTTTAAGAATGTGATTTTAAATATGTAAAATCAACTCCGCAACGGCTCAGTGAGCCGATGGGAATGACCCATTTTAACAAGCCATTTGATTGGTTAGGTATTTATGCAGTGCCTAAAAGTATTACGAGGCGTATAATGATCAATTTCATGGGTAGAGATGCGTTTAGTTTTATTTGTAGTTTTAATTTTGGTGCTTCATACAAACTCGTGCCAGTATATTCATATAGAAACTTTCCCAAATAATCGCAAGGAAACAAAAATATTTTTACACAGGCATTTTAACATTCTTCCTGATTCCGGATTCCGCTACGCATGCTCAAAATGGCCTTTTCGGCAGTTTCTGAATAAATTAAATTAAAAACTTAACTACAAAAAAACATACTTTCTACATTATAAGCAAAAACATTAGAGACAATAAACCGACCGGTCGACGATTGCAAAAAGGACCCAGTTTTGGACCAGTTTGCTGGATTTCCATATTTTGATCGTAAAAAAAAAGAAAGTGTCCGCTTACTCATTTGATTCATCTTTCAGTGTCAAGTTTATTTAGTTACTGTATCAGCATGTAAATGGCATATCTTTCTGCCCACCACTACATTATTATAAATATTAACCAAAATAGCGTGCGCGAAACGGCACTTTGTTTCCCTATGGGGATAACTTTGTATAAAGTCCAAGTTATTATCACAGTATGATTTACTTTTTGAAATGGTTACTTCTTTGTTGGCATGAACAGAACTTGTACGCCACTTCAAGAACGAATCTTTTTAACGAAGGCTTATTTTATATCTGATCATCAGACAATCTTGATTCATCATAAGTTAATGCTTAATTGATCGAAATTTGAAATGATCCCGAACCGAAGACGCTGTAAATAATTTATTTATTTTATTCGATTTGATATTTCAACAGCACATACAGTTTAATAATACATATTATTACTATATTATATTAGTAACTTATTCTAGAACATTTGTTTTATCATATCATATCATATTATTATGCTATCAACGGCTGCTATTGATTCCTTTCTTTGTGATTGAGCAAAGAGGCGGCATAAGAAATATCCACTTAAATAATTTACGGTTGTATCTCTGAGGAAACCCGCTGCTTTTTTAATTTCTAGCAGTTGGTTAAATAACTGTAACAGTTTCAGATATTCAAAGAGTATAATAAAATACAGGTCGCTACTCGGAACTTAAGTTAGCTTAGCAGTTAAGAGAAAAGCAAATTCCCTTTCCGTCGGTATAATAATGTACTTTACAAAAATATATATATAATAATAAACTGATACCTAATCAACTCTAAATAAATACATTTTGGACATTTGATTTTTTTTTTACATAAATGCTTGTTGATAACAGTATCGAGCACATACAAAAAATACTTAACAACATTTCTTAAACCTATCACTGAAATTGAATTAATTCAAATTGTGGGCCAATTAAAAAATACTAATTCTTGCTTACCAATAAAATACTTAAAGCTTATTAAATTTATATTACTACGGTATAGAAAATCAGAAAAGTAAATCTGGACGTGAGGAGCTCTGAACCGGAATCTCCTTGCGATGGATAAATATCCAAGTGTTTAAAATATAGAAATTTTAGGTGTAAAGATGGATAATTTACTAAATTGGAAACCTCATATAGAAATGATAAAAAATGACTTGCAAGTAGGTGCTGTTCTCTAAAAAACTTAGCTAATATAATTAATCTTGAAACGTAAAAAATGGTATATTTTGCATCTTTGAAAGTATAATTAGATACGGTCTTGAGGTTTGGGGCAATTGCGTGGACATTGAAAGTATTTTAAAAGCTTTTAGAGCTATCGATAGTGCAAAATATTATGACTACTGCAAACCTCTGTTCATCAAACATAAAATACTGACGGTAGTTTTACTGTACATATAGCTCACATGCAGCTATGTATTATAAAAACAATAAAAATCACTGTTGGTGACATTCAAGGACATTTTTCAAGGAACAATAATAAATTAACTTCTTCTTTTCCAAATTATAATACCTTTAATAGGAGTTAAGTTTATGCCGGCATCAAAATCTACAATAACCTGAGTGAAAATATTGTATAGGTAGAAAGCGAAAATCTCCAAACTTTCCAAAGAAAACTAAAGCTTTACTTATTTGACAAACCGTCGTATAAATTAATTGTATTTTTAAGTAGTAAAGTAGACATAATTATATTTGACTAATTGTACCTATTGTAATATACTTTCAGACATATTTTAAAATTAATATTATTATTATAATTATATGCATATTTTTTCATTGTAATTTTGTTGTAGGGACATTTTTACCAATTTTTAATCTATTTATTTTTAAGGTGTTTAATTTAATTTATTTTAAAATTATTTGTATACCACTTATGGTGTTAGCTTGCAAATAAACGATAATAATACTATTAAATCACGATAATCTTTTAAAGTCCAGCTGAACAAATAACTATGCTTTTTCATCAATGCACACTATTCATAAAGTGGTTACCCCCGTACTGAGTCATAAAGCCTTAAGCATAAATTGCATAATCTTAAAGAGGTCAAAAGCACATCCAACAATTAAATGTTCTACTCTACACAGCCGTGCTACTTTCTGCCTCTCCACATGACATTTCATACAGCCTTAACCATCGGAAATGATAAAGAAAGAGGCTTCGACACAGTACCCGTTCGGAAATGACATAGTCAGTCAATGATGTAACCAAGAAAGTATTACGCTGCTTACATAACCAGTGTTTGCGGCCGAATACAATGGTTTCGGACTTTGACTAATGTAATCTTAAGATGTTTCACAGCAAAAGTAATAAGAGGTTACTTGTGGTGCGTTTTGAAGTTCAGTTTGAAAGTTAGACGAACTTCTGATTGACACGTAATGATTGCCAAGATCGTGGTTCTTTTGGCAAATACGTGCGTAAGTAATTGAAATTATTGTCAAAGGTTTATATAAATAAAAGTTAATACAAAAAAGCAACAACTTTATAGGGTCTAAAGCTTTTATTTTTTTATTTTACCGATAAAAGGTATGATAACCTCTGAATTACTGCGTCCAGTAAAACTGGATATTTCTAAACCGAGAAAACTGGTTATTGGGACTGCCCAACCATAGCGTTGACAAGGTTTCTATTTTTGTCAGTGCCGAATGTTTTGCCTTTATTAGGTAAAGTATCAAAATCACGGTCATCCGCGGTCACTTTCTGAAGTTAATTTCCCAAAAACACTGCTGTTCGAGACCAGATGAAACCGGCCAGGTGCGAGTCGGACTCCCGCATGAAGGGTTCCGTACCATTTATCTATAAAAACGGCAAAAAAAATCGTGTCTGTTGTATGGGAGCCCCACTTAAATATTAATTTTATTTTAATTTAATTATAACTAAATATTCTGTGGATATTTCAAGCGTCTACCTGTTGCCGTTATGAATATCGAGCAAAAACGAGCAATAAAATCACGTCTGTTGTATGAGAGCCCCCTTTAATATTTTTTAGTATTTCTTGTTATAGCGGCAACAGAAATACATCATCTGTGAAAATTTCAACTGTCTGACTATCACGGTCGATGAGATACAGCCTGGTGACAGACCGACAGCGGAGTCTTAGTAGTAAGGTCCCGTTGGTTACCGTTTGGGTATGGGTCCCTGAAAAGACGTTAAACAGAAGAGGCGACGAGTAGCCTTGTTATCCCACTCCACGCGTTCTTTCTAACCATTCCACCTTCCGCATACTTCACGGTATTTCATTACCTGTCCCAGTATGTGAATCCACGTAACTCAGTATAGGTACCCCTCTAGAATCAGCTGTAATGTAGTCTTTACTCGGTCGAGATAATGTAAGTTATGTAAGTCGCTTTCACTAGAACTGTTAGCGCACGGAACGCAACACTGCCTCTGAATGACACTGCCGTTTCTAAGGTCTCCTCTTTTTGCGCTTATTAGACCAGTTTATTGTTTGGGATATTAACGAGTTTTTAAATAACGTTACGTTATGAAGAGATTCGAACAGAAACTCTTCTATCAAAGATAATCTTACCTTTTGGGGCACAACTCAAAAACAGCCGGGCCGAATGAATTGCGTTAGGAATATTGTACAATAAGAACGATGTTTGGTGATAACAAAAATACCTCGTATTTTGTTTTGTGACTTATCAAACAAACAGTTTTGACGAATTCTTCCAATGAAAAGTACATAATATCGATTGATAAACAGTTGCAGCAATAGTTGTAACTAATCTAGAAATTACTTCTTATCCTAGGTCTTAGGACCTAGAGCATCTACAGCTACAGAATCGGTCACCTCACTTGTAAGTCCCCCTGAGTCATTTTCCTTTTCGTAAATATTAATTAGTATTATGTATTTATGTACCTTGACCATCTACATATATTTATACATTTTATTTATATTATATCTATATGTAATCTGTGTACTATAATTCAGTGTAGTTTAATATATACTATATATCCATCCATCCATCAGCCTGTTTTGTCCACTGCTGGACATAGGCCTTTCCAGGATTTCGCCACTCTTGGCGGTCCTCCTGGAAGAAATGCCCATACTCACACGCTGGGCAGGCGGGTTGGTGAGCGCGGTGCCGAAACCCTTGCACCAGTGACGCCGCTGCCCGTCACCAGTCTATTTTATATAAGGATCGGCAATTGGGGATGGATATACCGCCATCTATCGGTCCCAGGCAATGGTGGACCGCCTGGTTTTGCCTGAGAGCTGTTCTCTTACTCTCCCCCGAATAACTTCGGGAGGATTTCCGAGTAAGATGGTGGTACCTCCACAGTCGAGCCCGGCATCAGCTCTACCACCTATAAAGCTATACTATATATAAATATTACCAATTTTTACAATATCAAATTAATACAATTATCTGGCACTACCCTTGAACTCTCCACCTAACCAAAGGCAGAGAATGCTAATTAGCATTGTGCAGTGTATATTTTTTGTGCAGATGTGTTAAAAGAAACCGTTCTTTTAGAGCAGCGGTGCTCAAATGGTCGGTCGGCCGATATTCATCAGTTATATAATATCGCAATCGGCTCACTGACGAACACCTGACATCATGCTTGCGGCGGCGGCGGGGACTCAGTAACTACATCCTATGAAAAGTACGCGTATAATATGCAGTGTCATGCATCAACATCGAGACAGAATTTGTGATTCGTAAGTTACGATCTATTCATTGTGTGCATACATATTCTATTTACAAGTGCAGTAAAACCATATTAAAAAAAATGTTACCTACAATAGTAGTTTAGTCGATCACTTCCATCCATCCATCCATCAGCCCGTTTCGTCCACTGCTGGACATAGGCCTTTCCAAGATTTCGCCAGTTGGCGGTCCTCCTAGAAGAAATGCCCATACTCACACACGCTGGGCAGGCGGGTTGGTGAGCGCGGTGCCGAAACCCTTGCACCAGTCTTGCAAAGTGTGTCTGTTTTAAGACCCGGCAATTGGGAATGGATATACCGCCATCCATCGGTCCCAGGCAATGGTGGGCCGCCTGGTTTTGCCTGAGAGCTGTTCTCTTACTCTCCCCCGAATAACTTCGGGAGGATTTGCGAGTAAGATGGTGGTACCTCCACATTCGAGCCCGGCATCAGCTCTACAACCTTCAAACGCTCGTCGATCGCCGACATTATAAGTGTGAGCACCCCTGTTTTAGAGGAACAAACAAACACTGTGGAACTATAGTACCCACGAGTAAGATTTTTCATCG
Source organism: Ypsolopha scabrella (assembly GCA_910592155.1). NCBI lineage: Eukaryota > Metazoa > Arthropoda > Insecta > Lepidoptera > Ypsolophidae > Ypsolopha > Ypsolopha scabrella. Next base: position 17,296,284 of record OU342980.1, read on the forward strand.
CTATATTGGAGTACTATAAAGAACCATCAATCAAATCTATTAATTATGTGATAAACAATTGTTTAGAATCGAGATCATAAATCGTCAGAATAACCAAAAATTTTACTAGAGCCACGATCTAACCTGCTATCTATTGTTTAAATATTGTATTAACCATAGTGAGTACTCAACAGATTTGTATTACTATAAATAATTATTATAGGTCAACATTTTGTTTCTTTTATTGGGGAACCAGTTTAAAGAATACTATTGAACAAATCTGTTATTTTGTAAAGATGAAATTTTTTTTTTCTGGTGTACATTTGAGTCTTACATTACATACACAATAATAAAGTATAGATAATTTAATTATTTTTTCCGTGAAACCTAATAAAAGTTTTTTTAGTTTAGAATCAACAAAACCTACAATAATTTGGCAAGTGCGAGTAGACTTAGTTTTCCGTACCATCACACAATACGGATACGGAATCCTACAAATATTATGGCAAATAACAACAATATCGATGCCAAAGCAAAATCAAGGCGACAAAGAAAGAGGCGCTTAAATGGTAGCGCCTGACAACCAACTCGGCACCCTCGCTTTACGAAACCCTAGCTTTTATTACTTTATAGTGACACCTATTCTCGTGTAGAAAGTATTAGATTTAGAGCTGCCATAACCTAAAACTTTTCATTCTAAAATAGGCTTTAACGCAGGTAGATAAAAGTTAAATGAGCTTGTATTATTTTAGGTTTTTCAAATCTAACTTTAAGGTTTGCTGCACGAGAATGTGTTATATGTTAAATTGTACAAGATGTTTTAAAAATTCAAAACGATTTTAGACGTCATAATTTATAATATATTTTAACTATCTTAGAAATTATTATTAAAAAGATTTTAGAAAGAGACATTGGTCTTTGTAGTACAGATTGGCTAACCAGACTGCGTGTTCTTCTGCCGACTTGTATCTGTTTTGATTTGCAACAAAATTGCTTTTATTTTATTATTTCATGTTATTTTTAGTAGGTGTATTAAAAAACGTCGTTTGATACACGTGCGAAAGTTATTATTATTATTATTTATTATACACAAGCAGCTATAAGCTGATGTTTATGTTTTTATTTATTAAAAAATTAGTCCAGTCTATTTTTAAAGCAGTTCACTGAGGTAGCACTTATAACAGTGTCAGGCAGTTTATTCCACTCGTGAGCTACACTTAATTTTAAGATGGTGACCTCTCAGATGACAGTTTTGGTTCATCTTGAAGAGTTCAGTGTTGATATTTCTCGTCCTGATTGGTTTTTCGTCAATCGAAAAAAGTCAACCGTGACTCTAAATATCAACCTTTTCGCACTTGCATCAAAATGTACTATATTTTAAAAACTTTGTACAAGTTTTTTTGAACTGGGATGGGACCCCCCTAGAATATACGTATAGTACATATATTTTTTTGGCGGTATAATTGGCCATGGTAACACGGTATTCTGGGAAAATTTCAACTGGCTACCTATTAAAGCTGAAGCTGTAGACCCCTACGACAAACAGACGGACAGAGAGCGGAGGCTAAGTAATAGGTTCCCGATACGGAACCCAAAAAAAGTGTTTTTCACATAGTATTCCATTCAAAACAAACAAAATAATATTACTAGGTAAATGAGACGTCTCACGTTGTTCGTTCCACCCATTTGATAACACCTAAAAATAGTTATATTGTAAAGAAATAACATTCAATCTTAACGACATTGTTACTTCGTTGCGGATGACTGAGGAAACTATCCTCCACACTACACTGTTTACCTTCGTAGTTCATATTCCGTCCGGATAAAGACTATAATCAAACAAAAATATGTAGCCGGCAAAAAATGGCCTTTCATGAAAGTGACATTGCACTTTTGAGACGATAATGATGCAGAATCTGTTCCGCAATTTACTTCAAAAGTATACTAAGATACAATAAAATTGTCCGAATTTTTAACTCAAGTACTTAACGATTTTCTCATAAACTACGGACTTAATTTCAAGGTGGGTTGTGACATTCGATAGAGGATAACATGAGGAATATTTTGGTATAAAAAACATAAGGCTTTGTTTTTAAAGGACTGGGCGGTGTGGATAAACGTATGATAAGGTACCGTTGTGCAAAGCTTCAGCAGGCTGGCAAGAAATTGCAAATGTGTTGCACAAAATATGTACCACATTTTTGTATTATTTGCACTCTGCTCGAAATTACTTTTTTATGCATCGCTTTCTACGTTTAGTAATAAAAATTTCAAGTACGGGTATAATAACTAGCTTTTTGTCTGCGGCTCCGCCCGCTCCTAATAGAATCTTTGCCCTCGGACGATTCTTCTGACTACAAATATCTGCTCTGCTACCTGCAGTCACCACAATGATATCTCAAAACCTTAACCATGTAGGTAATGAAAGCCGCATTGAAATCCATTAAGTTGTAGGGGAATATGCGTACGAACTATATAACGTGACTTTCGTTTATATAGCCAAATTCATACTGGAGACTCGGTAAGTGGTCAACTGCTCAGCTCCTAACGTTACGTTGATAGCGTGTTTATACTAGGTGAAATTAAATCAACCGACCGAATTCATACTGGAGACTCGGTTAGCCATCAGGTACAAGGTTCAATGACCCACCAGGTGAAATTTGAAAAAAAAATCTTTTTTGACCCGTGGTGCCTGCACTAGGAATTGTACTTAAACAAGTCCAACCAGTAAGAGAGCAAAAAAAAAATATTTTTCGAAATTGGCCAAAAGGATTACTGAACCTAGTTCTTGATCACTAACCGAGTCTCCAGTATGAATTTGGTCGGTTGATTTAATTTTAGCCTATATAGAAATATAAAAATACACAAACATACAGATGTTGCATTTTAGATGCAGTGTATGTGGAAGTGATGTATAAAAATTGCATTTGTGAAAGGCCGCCAAACGTTTTTTTTTTTGTTGAGCCACAAATTGAGTTAGGTTTCTTTTGTTGCTGCTCCTTTCCAAAATACATGTAATTTTACTATTTTTCTAGCCATTTACTAGCTTTTGCCTGCGGCTTTGCTCGCGTGGATGTTTCTTTCGATCGGTTATTTGCGCGTAAAATAAAAACTATTATTGACAGTTTTCGGCTTCGCGGTTAGTTTATTAACACCCCATACAGCTTTTATGTTGATAGGGTCACTACGACGGTTATAAAGAAAACTGCATCCAAATCCGTTGAGTAGTTCTTGACAGGCTGAAAACGAACGTTTTCGGCTGTATGTCTGTATAACACAACACAAGCCAAGTTTGCCCCTTTTCGTATATTTTTTTTCAGTTTTCGTTCTTTTTATTTTTGTATGTGTAGTGTATTGTACGAGAATTACGATTTTTTTTCAATTTTTTATTTCCAAGCGACAGCATTGTACTCGAGAGAGCTATGGGCCATTATACATTATAGAGCGTACCTTTGAAAATGATGATATAGCGAAACCGGTCAGGTAAATTGACATGTTTTAATTTTGAACAGTGGACAAATACAAATGTATTCATGTAACTAATAAACCCTTTCTTGCTTTATTAAAAATTAACATTATATCATTGCGGTACAGAAACACAGAAGTAAATCTGGACGTGAGGAGCTCTGAACCGGGATTACGGGACATCTCGCTTACCGGACGATTGCTCTACCAACTGAGCTATGCAGGTCTCAACACAACTCGCGAATTTACCTATGTTCTTTCCCATAGCGCAATGACATGTATAGACAGTCCCAGGTTCGTATCCCGGTTCAGAGCTCCTCACATTCAGCGCGAAGTTATTTTTATTATTGATCCCACTATTTTGGACTATTTTCAACTTTTTCCGTGTAACCATATATTTTATTTCCAAGTAACATTTTTCAATTCACCAGGTGGTAGAGCTGATGCCGGGCTCGACTGTGGAGGTACCATCATCTTACTCGCAAATCCTCCCGAAGTTATTCGGGGGAGAGTAAGAGAACAGCTCTCAGGCAAAACCAGGCGGCCCACCATTGCCTGGGACCGATGGGTGGCGGTATATCCATCCCCAATTGCCGGGCCTTATATAAAACAGACTGGTGACGGGCAGCGGCGTCACTGGTGCAAGGGTTTCGGCACCGCGCTCACCAACCCGCCTGCCCAGCGTGTGTGAGTAAGGGCATTTCTTCCAGAAGGACCGCCAAGAGTGGCGAAATCCTGAAAAGGCCTTTGTCCAGCAGTGGACGAAACAGGCTGATGGATGGAACCTTTTTCAATAATATTTGACTCTTAATTTTCAATGTTTTTATATTTAAAATGTGTTCTACTAACGTTTCTTAATAACCTTTGTTTGAAAGTCATCCCGTATTTGTGTTTGTAAAACAATGTATTCTTATTTTAATATTTGTACACCAGTTTCTGGTTTAATTTGATGGGATTTATTTTGTTTGTTATCTTTTATGTACCCAAATTCTGAGATGAATAAATTATTGATTTTACTTACTTAATATGTATATCGTTGCGATGGAGTGTGTGCACGCCAAGTGTTTAAAATACATAAATTTGTTTCTATCATACTTTCTTACATTGTTCGTACTAAAGAGAGATTTACTTAACAACCATAAATCTTCTCAAATATTACCGCAACCGTGAATTATTATTGTCTTCCGAAAAATTATATCCAGCGCCATCTCTCCATCACAAAAATAAATACCATTATTATTACTTGATATTTTCATGGCAATTATTGTCTATTATATTTGTTTAGCTCGCCATTATTTACGTAGGCTCGTTATTCCCCTATCTAAAGGTGAAATATAAAAATAATTGGCCTTTATAGAGTTCCGTAGTCAACAGAACCCTTATAGTTTTGCCATTTCTGTCCGTGTGTCTGTATGTCTGTCCGCGGCTTAGCTCGGAGACTTTTAGCACTAAAAAGCTGTAATTTGGCACGGGTATACATATTAATCACGCTAAATACGCTTTACAAGTTAACGAGCTTACTACCAACTTAACTATGCAGTTTCGTTTCGTATATTTTGTACTTAGTGATAAGTTTGTAATTTTATACAATATAAATAAAGATATAATTGCTATATTTAGCCTTTTATTTTCTTTAAATATTACTTATTACAATAAAAATTAAATAAAAACACAATTTTCAAAATATTTCGGCCTCTTCTATGATTCAACTGATGACGGCCTCATAGAAGAGGCCGAAATATTTTGAAAATTGTGTTTTTATTTAATTTTTATTGTAATAAGTAATATTTAAAGAAAATAATTTTATACAAATCATTTTAGTCCATTAAGGTAGGTGGTAGAGCTGATGCCGGGATCGACGGTGGAGGTACCACCATCTTACTCGCAAATCCTCCCGAAGTTATTCGGGGGAGGGTAAGAGAACAGCTCTCAGGCAAAACCAGGCGGCCCACCATTGCCTGTGGCCGATGGATGGCGGTATATCCATCCCCAATTGCCTGGCCTTATAAAAAATAGACTGGTGACGGGCAGCGGCGTCACTGGTGCAAGGGTTTAGGCACCGCGCTCACCAACCCGCCTGCCCAGCGTGCGTGAGTATGGGCATTTCTTCCAGGAGGACCGCCAAGAGTGGCAAAATCCTGGAAAGGCCTATGTCTAGCAGTGGACGAAACAGGCTGATGGATCGATGGATGGAAATGATTTAAATTGCACGGAACTTTCAGCCGTGAGTCTAACTTACACTTGGCCGTTTTTTTTTTATAAAATGCACTTTCTGCTCGTGACTACGTATACGACACGGATCCCCCACTTTCGTATAACTCAAAACAAAGTTAATAGCTGCTCTATTACCTCGTTGTGGCATAATTGAATAATGATTGATGTTAGAACTGCGAGCGAGAAGTCCTCAAGTCGGAACTGGCTGACAGACGTCTACACTAGCGTGCTGACATGTCGTTAGCTGCAGAGGAGATGGGTACTGTAGAACAAATTGCTGGATAATCACTTTAAGACGCGTAGTATATACCCTAAATTAGCGACTCAATGTTTCTCGGTACAAATATCGACGGAAATGATATTGAAATAACGTTCATATCAGCGCGTATTACAAAGTGGCTGTTACGAAGAGTCTCCGGATAGCGCAATAGGTATAGGAGAAAATAATACTTTTTACAAAGACGCGATAGACGAAAAAAATGTTTACAATAATTTTATCGATCTATGTTAAAGAATTATCATTGAACCATGAATGTGATTTAAATAATTAAATCATTAAAATCGCTTCAGGCGTTCGGAAGCGTAAATCGTATGAAACTTTCGATCCTTTGTCAAAAGTAACGACAGAAAATTTAATATTAAACTTAAGAGCCATGTAGTCGGTGGCTTGAAGTCAGACGCGCACGTGGTCGCTATGTTTGCTATAACCTGGAGCAATAAAGAAAAGATTCTAAAATGGCGGCATGTACCTGTGATTCTATTGCTCAGTGATACAGACAGCATAAAAAGTTGTTCCTTTAATTATTTTTTTTGTAATATTTTTGGTCTATATAGGATGAAATTTAATCAAGCGACCAACTCATACTGGAGACTCGGTTAGTGATTAAGAACTAGGTTCAGTAATACTTTTGGGCAATTTCGAAAAAAAAAATTTTTTGTTTTCTTACTGGTTGGACTTGTTTAAGTGCAATTCCTAGTGCAGGCACAATAAGTAAAAAACATTTTTTTTCGAATTTCACCTGGATGGTCATTAAACCTTGTTCCTGATGATTAACCAAGTCTCCAGTATGAATTTGTTAATAAGCTTGAGCGGCAAATCCAGACTATTTTTTTGCATGCAGTACGCAGGTGTGCGGCTGAAGACAGATATACTGTGCGAGTAAGAGGGGATGATGATAGGCGCCATTTTAGAATCTTTTCTTTATTGCTCCGGGTTATATTTCATTCTACATTCAACTGTGGATTATAGAGCATAGACTGACTGTTATTGGTTGGCCCGAACGTTCATTGCCCGAGCTCGTACGGAACTAACCGAACACGCTTTAAGAGGCAAGCTAATGCGAGATTCATGTCTTGAAAAAACTCGTGAATGAGAAAAATATTTTTGAATAGTATAAAATATACTATGCTGTGAACCTAAAATTATTTGTTTTGTATCGCTTCAAGTATATTACGGTACCTAAACATTTATCAAAATATGTGTAAAATCCAGGACTTTATACGCTTGTAACTTTTGTATGTATTTGATTTTGATAAATGTTTTAGGTTCAAGTCATGGATATTGTATGGGATATGTTGAAAATTTTTTTCTTTATTGTGATCAGTTAACGATACATGGTGACTTATTCTCGTGCAGCAAACCTTAAATTTAGAGTTGAAAAATCTAAAATGATACAAGCTCATATAACTTTTATCCATCTGCGTTAAAGCCTATTTTGCAATGAAAAGTTTTAGGTTATGGCAGCTCTAAATCTAATATTTGTTACACGAGAATAGGTGTCATTATCTACCCTAAAATTATTTTCACTTATTATTGTAGGACCTTATATAAAGTGACTATGCACAGCAAAATCCATACTTAAACTTAAACCTTCTAAATAGCGATTATGACCTTGTTTGTTTAGTTGAAACCAATTTCAATTCAAGTGTGCACAGTGAGGAGGTTATTGATGAGCGTTATAATGTTTTTCGTAGAGACAGGGAAGAATGCGAATCTAGGCAGAAACAGGACGGAGGAGGTATATTGATTGCTACTAAAAAGCACTTAAGCATTATGCGTCGATCGTCATGGGACAGTACTTTCGAGAATATTTGGTTAACTATATTATCTGACTCTAATAACCAATCACCAATAAATATTTGTGTATGTTACTTGCCTCCTAAAATGCCTTTTCCAGATATACATTGTTTTTACAAACACTGTGAAGATATTATCTTAAATAACAGTGATCAGGGTTCTTTTATGGTCTTAGGTGACTTCAATACGAGGAATATTACATGGTTACGTCAGGGTAATACTGATGATCTAAGTCTATCTCCTATCGATCCCACTGGTGACAAAGCCACTCTTCTTATTAATATGACTGCTACTTGTAACCTTTCACAATTTAATCATATTCCGAATTATCAAGGGCGCATACTTGATCTTGTTCTGACAGACAACAACTCTGTCAACGTTTATAGTACCGAACCACTTAGTAAAGTTGATAGATATCACCCTGCGCTTGCAATTGACATAACTTGGAAATCAGTTTCTAAGTCTATGAAAAATAATCCTAAAGTTGATAAACTAAACTATCACAAAAGTAATTATAAACTTATAAAGCGTGACTTAAGGACGATTGACTGGCACAAGTTGCTTGCCGGTCTTGAAACAGACTCTGCTGTTAGTGAATTTTATAACAAAATAACCAATATTATTAAATTATACACACCAACTCATAAATCAGGATCTCAAAATTATCCTTATTGGTTTAGTTACTCCCTTAGACGCTGTTTAGAAGAAAAGAGAAAATATCATAAGTTATATAAAAAGTTTGGAAACCCCAGAGATTATGATACATTTGACACATTGCGGTCTCGTTGTAAAATAATGATTGATGAGTGCTATAGATCCTTTTTGGTTTCAGTCGAGGAAGGACTAGAAGATAACGTTAAAGTGTTCTGGCGTTACGTTAACAGTAAAAAATCCAGTAACTCAATACCACAGACAATGACTTATCATGGTCAGCCTGCATCGGATAACAAAGCAGTATGTGAATTATTTTCCGAATATTTTAAATCTGCTTTTGAAATACCTACTAATTCGTCAGTACCTGATAATACTGAAGCAGTAAACTTTCCTGTTTTGTCGAAAATTTGGATATCTAAGCTTGAAATACTTAAAAAGTTGAAGAGGCTTGATGCAAATAAAGCTGCTGGTCCAGACGGGATACCAGCAATGTTTCTTAAAAAGTGCGCCGATGAAATTTGTATTCCCCTAGAAATTATCTTTAATAAATCTATTACTTCGGGTATTTTTCCTAGTATTTGGAAAACTGCTTTTATAATTCCTATATTTAAATCTGGTGACAAAACTAAATGTGAAAATTACCGTCCCATTAGTATCCTTTCTTGTATGGCTAAATTGTTCGAATCCTTAGTATACACCCACATCTACAGTCATGTTAAACCTTTTATTACTGAACAGCAGCACGGCTTTGTCAAGGGTAGATCCACAGCCACTAACTTGCTAGTTTTTAAAAGTTTTATTAATGAATCTTTTTGTAAACGACAGCAAGTAGATGCCATATACACAGACTTTTCGAAAGCCTTCGACAAGGTTAATCACAGCATACTATGTTCAAAGCTATCTCACTATGGTATTCATGGTAGTCTACTTCGTTGGTTAGAATCTTACTTAACACATCGTAACCAATTGGTAGCTGTTAAAGGTTATCAGTCTTCTCCCGCTTTTGTTACATCAGGTGTTCCCCAAGGGTCACATTTAGGTCCGCTGCTTTTTATAATCTTTATAAATGATCTTGTACAGTGCATTGGGGGCGATTGCCTATTATATGCGGACGATCTCAAGATTTTCCGAGCCATTCATGATGCTTCTGATTGCTTGGCCCTACAACAAGATATTCAAGCTGTTTATGAATGGTGCTCTATAAATAAAATGTATTTAAATATTAGTAAGTGTTTTGCAATTTCTTTTGCTACCAAGTCGCCGAAATATGTTTATAATTATAAAATTAATAATACTTGCTTAGAACGAAAATCATTAGCGAAGGATCTAGGCATATTGTTCGATGGGAAACTATCTTTTAAACAGCACTATGATTACTTAACTGCGAAATGTTTCAAGTTAATAGGGTTTCTTACACGAATTACCAAAAACTTTAAAAGCCCCAAAAGTCTTTTAAGTTTGTATCTTTCAATTATAAGACCCCTTGCCGAGTATTGTTCTATCGTTTGGACACCATTTTATAAAGTTCATATTCATAATATAGAAGCCATACAAAGGCGTTGTATGAGTATTATATGTCGTCGATACGGTTTAAAACGTCAGCTACCAACATATGAATCAAGAACTAAATATTTCGAATTACAGCACCTATCGACTAGGAGGAACATCAGTGAATTGATTTACCTTTTCAAGATCATCAACTCTCACATAGATTGTCCTAAACTCTTAAACATGATAAATTTTAACGCAAAAATTAGAGAGCGTGCCCCGCGCATTTTTGGGCTTCACACTTTTAAGAGCAACATTACTTATAATACACCATTAGCAAGAATGTGCAGATCGTATGACGCGCTAAAAAGACATAGCGATAACTTTGATATTTTTTCAAACAACTATAGTTTATTTAAAAAAACATTGTGCTCACTTTATGAAAAAGGTTATTAAAATTTTATTTTTCGTTCAATTTAAATTTTGTAATTTTATATTTTGTTTGTATAATAGTTAAGTACTTAATGAATGTTTAATTTTAGTTTTTAATTGTGCATGTTGTGTGTATACGTTTTGGAAAGCAGCCTTGTTCAAACAGTTACTACGTTATTATAAGCAATTTTCGGCTGTAATCTGTTGTATATACCTTGAAATAAAATAAAATAAAAAATAAAATAAAATAAAATAAAAATACTGAAGGCTCGGTAAGTGGTCAGGAACAAGGCTCAATGACCCTGTTTGCGAAATACGAAAAATACTTGTTTGTGTCTCTATACTTGTTCAAGAACTACCTCTCGATTGGTATAGGAGGTCTACATGTTATTTTGTGTAGTGCACACAAAAAGGGTAATTGAACCTTGGTCCTGACTACTTACTGAGTCTCCAGTATGAATTTGAAAATATATAGGTGCTGTAAAAGCTCATAAGTTATTTTGTTATTTAAGATATATATGCACAGTGAAATAAAATATATAAACAATAAAATATTCCCAAGATATATTTCGGGCCCTATCAACTGATGTCGGGCCCAGCTAGGGCCCGAAATATATCTTAGGAATATTTTATTTCACTGTGTATACATATATATCTTAAATAACAGCGTGAATTTGGCTACATAAACAAAAGCTACACAGGTACACAATTTCTCATATAAATATTTTAGTTAGTCGCTAGCGAGTATCGAGGCCTACACTAATGGTCGGCCTACTACTTGTGTACGACGCAAACCCGACACTGTTTTCATTTATCATGTTCCAAACCTTCGAAACCCTCGTTACAATACATACCTTTTTTATTTCGTTCGACTTTGGGCGGTTCAATTGATCGAAATCAATAATATACAATTTGTTTATCAGATGATAGAGTTTTAATAAAAGGCGTGAAATGAAAACATACGTAGGTGTGGTTTTTTCAATAGTTACTTTAATCGAAACGAAATTGTTTCCATTAAACTATTCATACAATGTAGGTTTACAATGCACTGTTTGTCTGTCTGAATTGGAACCGACAACTGGAATAATACAGGAAAGATTTTAATAGTGTTCCATAGAGTCTGGTTTCTCAAATTTATAGTAGACTATTACATTTATTATTATTATCATTATCATTATTTTATTGCGTAACCTTTCATAAAATGAAAAAAAAAATGCTAGTTCAGGTTCTTTAATGATTCAGTGCAAATAAGAAGAAATTAAACGTGTTTTTGATTAATATGATGAATGGTAGTTCATTGAACTTTTTGCTGGAAATGCAACGAAAAGGTCAAGTCTGACAATTAAAAAAATATGAAAAAATTTAAATGTCACTTTGAAAAATCATTATTTGTGTGACGCCAGGGTAGGCACTGCCTACCCTAGAGAACATGATTTCATAAAAAAAATGTTTTTTCAAATTTTTTTCATGTTATTTTTTTCGTCAAACTCGATCTTCTCATTGCTTTTCCAGCAAAAAGTTCAATGCACGCCACAGAATTGAATGGACTTGCTTTTCTCGCAAATAGGTCAATTGACAGTTTCAGCATTAAGTAGATAATATCTACACTTCGTTTTTATAATGACAAGGTATGTAAAAGGGTGTATGTTGCTATAGTTTATTCTAGGGCAACTAGATAATCTGTCATTGGCTTTTGCGCATTAATAAAATAAACTTTCGGTCCAAAATTCATGTTCCTATGTGCAGCCGTTTGGTCTAGGCGTTGATAGATCAGTAGCTCAGTCTGGGTATTAATTTATAGATATAGATAGATTGCCTTGTCTGTTGTGACCAAAAAGCACAAACCTGCGATAGTCTTAGTGACATAAAAAATTTAATAAAGAGGGCCAAAGGCAGTTTCTCCTTCAAAGCGGGTGTAGCCGCCGACATAAGCTTGTCAAGTGATGATTTAAAATGCCCTTGCATTTTTTGTAGTACACAAAAAGTAAACAACCGTGTTGATTGATTGTTGGATGTTATATCGAGATGGAACAAAAAGATAACATCAATGTTTAGAAAAACTCATAACAATATGTCAATAACTTTTTCTTCACTTTTTTTTCATGGCATTCACTTTCCCTTTGAAACTAATTAACAACCGCGGAAAATAATTTACACGCGATAAACGCCCTTATTCCAAGTCTGTAAGAATCAATACTGCCTATGATAGTACATCTTATGGACACTCCCTTAACACTTTTGCGCATGTAAAGAGGTCTAAATTTGCTCAACTGAGTCACACCAAGTCTGTAGTTATACAGGAGGCCCATTTGGTCTACAACTTGCATCACATGAATTAATATTACATAACGTTTATTCGAAAAAACAGGATACCAAAACAACCTATTGAAGGAGATATGCCCCTTTTTATTTTTCCTGAAATTCTGTTAATAAATAGCCACTGCGGTGCGAAGCGCTAATATATAGGTACAGATTGATAATGGACCTCTAGCTTTATTGAAATCTATGAATCAGAATCACTAATAGAACTCAAAACATATAAAAAAAAGTTTATTTTTCTTTATTTTTTTCGTTTCCCTAATTTCTAACGCGACATGCGACTGACAATAGACGTTACATATTCCCAGCGGTAAATAATGCACATAGGCATTTTGTAGAGCATCGTCTCTGTCACCGGGATTAGGTATCAACCGTCAATTTAATTATAAATGGATGGACTATTTCTTAAAAAAAAAAATTGTTATGAGTCATGACAAAAGTAACAAAACACGTATTTTTTATTTCTAACATAGAACAGTTTCCTAGGGTAGGGGGTTCATTTTCAACCTGTATAATGGAACCTACTCGGGCGCCCAACCCCACCACGACACCGCTCCGCCAATGCTGAGTAAATTTCATTATCTCTGCCGTACACTAGGCGTTTTATGTTGCCCCCAAAATATAAAGCCTTTAGTTTCTTTTAACTTGTATTAATATTTTTTTATTATTAATACAAGTTAAAAGAAACTAAAGGCTTTATATAGCTAAATTATATATATTTACCCCAAAATATAACAATTTTATTTTTAATTTAACCTAAAAATAAAATTGTTGTTATGCTTATTCACCCCGTTCCAGGCCTAATAATAATTGAGATGGTATATTTGTTTACTATGCGGTTGATTAGGCCGTCGCTTCACGGACGACGCTCTCTCTAAACTCGCCCGTATGTCGCGTCGGTGCGTCAAGGTTCACGCGTTTTTGTTTGGAACAATTATTTCCTAAACTAAGGGTATCCGCGGGTATGATTCTTGGGAAAAGTGGTTTAGTAGGGTTGGTAGAATATGTGGTTTCATTTAATGATCGCACTCTATTTACACCCGGTATATATTTTTTATATTTTAAAGATATATATTGTAAAGATTAACTTTGACTTGTAGAAAGTATACTTTATGCATCTTTTTTACAAAATAAATATTTTGAATAAAAAAAAAAAAAAAAAGATTTATTACCAAAAAAGCACAAAAATATACATAAAAAATTTACACGAAAATTATATTAAAAAAGACATTATAGAATAAAAATAAACTTATTTAAATTAACTTAAACTAAGACATTATAGCTTTTTTGGTAACAAGAGGTACGCGATCAGCGTATGCTGTTGGACAACGGGGTTCCAAACAGCGCTGTTTTTGCAGCGTACCCCTTTAAAAAGACGACATAATGTTTTGTTAGATTGGTGCAAAAAGGCGCGCAGAATGATAAATAAATTAAATTAAAAAAATATATTAAAAAGGACACTTCCATAAAAGTTAAGTTCTTGAAAAAAATGCTTTAAACTAAGTTTAGTATTAAAACTAACAATATATTATGTCATTTTTTTATTGTACAAATATTACACAGATTAAATAAATTACATTACATTACACTAAATATATTTGTGACTAATATTCACAATTTCGGGAAATTGATATGTGCATGGCGTGGTATGTGCAACGAGCTATTTTCGTCGTATGGTATGTGGCTGTTTACTATAATATATAGGGGTAAATTGTTCAAGGAGTTTGACGTTGGCATCAAAGGTTGCTTACAATAATTTTCTTCTTTTTGCTTTTTATCACTTTGTAGTGATTCTGAGCAAGGGTGATTTGTTTGTCGAGTAGTAAGTATTTTAGTTTAAATTTAAATGAAAGATAACTTATTTTTCTATGAAGTGGGGGCGGTAAATCGTTCCAAATCTTTGATGCCGCAAATCTAAAACCTGCTCTGAAATTTGCTGTGTGGTGTTTTGGAAAAGACATATTAGTGAGGACCTTACTTCTGGTGTATTTGTCGTGGCCATCTCCAAGCCATTTAAATTTGTTATATAAATACTCTGGACGCTGCGTGTGTACTATTTTGTGCACCATACCTGCAAGATGCAATTCCCTGCGGCCATCCATTTTAAGAATTTTTTTATCGTTTAAAATAGGAGTAATGTATGAACGCTTAGGAATACCGAAACAGAATCTTGCGCATGCATTTTGCACTCTCTGTATTGCGCGACTAGTTTTGGCGAATAGTCTTGGTCCGTAAACAGTATCGCAATAGTTAAAAATTGATAGAACAATTGATTCTGCTAACAGGGTTCTGATTTCCTCCTTTAGGTAGTTTCTAATGCCATACAGAACCTTGAGTCGATAAAATGCTGTTCTGATTTTCAGGTTAATATGGTCTATAAATCTAAGTTCACTGTCCAAAAGCAGTCCTAGGTTTCTTGCAGTAGACACCCTCTCGACCATCTGGCCATCAACACAAATATCCGGTGTATGTTCGATAATCAGCTGACACTGTCGTTTTGTCCCTAAAACCATGTACTTAGATTTGGACGGATTGAGCACGAGAGCATTTTGCTTTGTCCATTTATATACAGCATTTAGATCCTGATTGATTTGTCGCACTGCTTCATCTGTATCTTGGTGTTGAAATGAATGATACAGTTGGGTATCATCGGCGTATAAATGTATTTGACAGTGTTTAATATTACTAGTTAGATCTGATGTGTACAGGATGAACAAAAGAGGGCTCAATATTGATCCCTGTGGGCAGCCTCGTGGGATCGTTTTAACTTGCGAATGCCTCACATTCCCCTGCTCATCTTCAGTAACAACATATTGCTGTCTGTTGGTTAAAAAAGAATGAAACCACTCACAGGCTGATTGCGAGATTCCATAAAAATTCATTTTAGCCAGTAGAAGATCGGGACTGATGCAGTCAAATGCCCGCGAAAAATCCAGCAAAACCAAAATACTGCCCTTTCCCGCATCCGCTGCAGTCAGTATGTCATCGGTCACGTGATTCAAAGCTGTCGCCGTACCATGTTGACCACGAAAACCTGATTGGATCGCCGGGAGAATAGACTTGCTTTCTAGGTATTTTGTCAGCTGGGAGCAGACGACCCTCTCTATCACCTTGGATAATACCGGCAAAATACTAATAGCTCGTAAGTCTTTGTAATCTTCAACCGTGGAACATTTCGGCAAGGGTTTCACTCTTCCCATTTTCCAAGCATCGGGAAAATTACGCTCATTGATTGACCTATTCACCATCGCTGTGATGATAGGTAAGGTGATTTCCAGAGTCATGGTAACCATCTTGATAGAAATCGCATCAAATCCGGTAGCATTAGTTGTAATGGTACGAATTATCTTAAGGACTTCGGTTTCAGAACATTCCTCTATGTTAAACATTTTATTTACATTCTTGTGTTTATTTCGCTTGTAAAAAGCTAATAAATCTTCCTCGATTTCTGGATTTCCCGGAATATTCAAAAAGAAATCATTTATTTTATCGGGATCATTTAGTTGCTGTGGAATGTTTGACACATTTTTATTCACCATGCTCGTAGTCTGTTTTAGATAACACCACATTTTTTTTGGTTTATTTTTATTGTTATTTACATAATGTGTATAAAATGCAATCTTTTCTCTTTTTAGTGCTCCGGTAACCTGATTCTTAAGATCCTTATAATACCTGAAATGCGATTCTTGTTTTGTAGAGTTAGCACGGCACAAGGCTTTGTCTCTCAAGGTCATCATTTGCTTTATTGTGTCAGTGATCCAAGGACATGGATTTTCTTGGATTTTGATTTTTCGTAAAGGAGCATGTTTGTTAAAAATTGTGGATATGAAGATATTAAACATATTTACCATGTCGTTAATATTATTCGTGTCATATATATCGTTCCATGGGATAGACTGAAGGTCATTTAAAAAAATTTCCTCGTTAATTTTATGCAACGAACGAGCCCAAGTAAACAAAGGTGTTCTTTTTGGAGATTTCAATTTAAATTCACCGAGAACAAAACCATGGTCGCTGAGAAGAGGGTTATGATGCACAGAAATGGATTTACACAGTTCAGGGGAATCGGTAATGAAAAGGTCTAGTAAGGTTGCAGATTTATTTTGTATACGTGTCGGCTCTAGGACCAATTGATGAAAGTTTTGTTGATTCAAAAATGCAAGTAATTCTGGTGCTGAGTCTTTATCAGATTGCAGCAAATCAACATTAAAATCGGTAAGTACAAAAATATGGTTGCAGATTTGCAAGATTTGATTGTTAAGAATAAAGTGGGAAAGCCGAATTTTCTCGTTGGTATACCTATATAACCAGTTAACAGTTACCTTGTCTATAAATGTTTTCATGATAGTCTCTATTGCCCTGTAATAAGGTCAAAACTTGCTTACCTCAGTCACGTCGACTCTGTAGTTAGTGACGTCTAGGTCTAGTAATGTCGTGACGTGACCTATAATATATGTGCTCCGAAAGTTATGGGATATCTGCTTCATTGTCCTTTTGATTGCATTCTCCACTACACTGTAATAAAGTCTAAACACGCTTGCTTGCCTGACTCAAGTCGAGTCTATAGCAAGAAGCTAGTGACGTCGAAGTCAAGTGATAACAACATCTCGTCAACTATATGTCGCTCTGAAAGAGGTGTAGGATATTGTGGCGTTTTCTCATTCAATAACCTTTTAATTGTAATTTCTACTGCACTGTAAAAAGGTATAAACTCGCTTACCTGGGTCAAGCCGAGTCTGTAGCTGGTGACGTCCAGGTCAAGTGATAACAGCATGTCGTCAACTATCTGTCGCTCTGAGAGGGGGGTGGGGGAATGCGGGACTTCCGCTTCGTCGGTCTCCGAATGGGCCAGCAGGCGGTATCTGGAGAAAACAGATTTTGGTAATGTTAAATGTTGGCAGAAACATACAGATACATAACTTGCGGTCCGATTCAAGATATCACATAATTTAGGAAATAATTGAGTTCCAAACAAAACGCGTGAACCCTAACGCACCGACATACATACGGGCGAGTTTAGAGAGAGCTTTGACCTTAAGGTTTCACGGACGACGCTCTCTCTAAACTCGCCCTTATGTATGTCGGTGCGTCAGGGTTCACGCGTTTTTGTTTGGAACTCAATTATTTCCTAAACTAAGGGTGTCCGTGGGTATGACTCTTGGGAAAAGTGGTTCAGTAGGGTCAGTAGAATATGTGGTTTCATTTAATGGTCGCACTCTATTTACACCCGGTATATGTCACCGTAACATTGCAAAATCCGATAGTTTATAATTTCACTAGGTAAGGTTAGCTTAGTTTATAAACTACCTAGCAAAAACCTACCATTAAATTATAATCTCACTAGTTAAATTATGAACTATCGGATCGTACAATTTTACGGTGACCTTAATTACATTCAGAGTATTAGTTCAACCATGGATGAACAATGGTTCAACCCATCATCAGCCTAAGCAGTCCATTGCTGGATAAAGCCTTTTCACAATGCAAGGTCTTTGACCCTCCTCACACAACCAAGGTTTCATCTTTACGGTCATCGGTCAACTTGCCGCGGTCGATAAAGGGCAAACTTTAAGCTCAAAAAATTTACTGCTATTCTATGATTTCACATAAAGTTAAGTCGTATAGGTTTTTTCTCCCACGATGACGCTCAAATCAAGCCGTTTTAAGTCTTAAGGCGTGGCAACAAGGGTTTCAATAGGTGTCTTCGTTGAACGACCGATACTAACCTTCTAGCGAATTCAGCTAACGGCATGTGTTCTGGGAAACCTTGTTTATAAAGCCTCGCAGCGTCAAGGAGTTGGAAGCCACGGAACTGAAAAAAAAAAAGTTCGTGTGGAACAAATATTTACGAGCAAGGACCTTAAAACATTTCTTTGCTTTAAATAACCAAATTAAATAAACCCTTCCGATGATAAATAACTTCTTAATACTTTGTTAAATCACATCATTTCATTCGTATCTTCAGGTCAGTTTTTTGTTTGTTTAATCTGTCTACAGATGTCGAAATCAATAACAAATACAATAAAATTCATAAATGTGGAACAAAGTATCAATAAGTTTTAATTTACCATAACGTTCCAGCACTAAGTGACAATATTAAGTATCAATTATTAAAACCATTTCCACTCGTCTTCGAAAACATAGTCACAATAAATTCTACTAAGAATTTAGCTTTTATACTGATAAAAACAAGGTTCATTCTCACTTGAGATCTCAAAAGAGGCACATTGACGTCATCCCCGCTATCCGACGGATGATTGGCCAAGAGGCAACACACGAACTGTACGCCCCCCGCGCCGCACCTCCGCAACGTGTCCACTATCCCGTCGGCTACGAATTTAGCTTGAAGCGCGGTGGAGCGGCGTTTCATGCCCGCTGTACCTATAGAAAATACAAGGTGACAGTTATTTATGCAACCAAATTCACACTGGAGGCTCGGTAAGATATTAGTATCACGGATTCTTTTCGCGTATTTTAAAAAAGAAAATTTTGCCGCTTCAATGTTTCGACTCAAGCTAGGCTTGCGTTTGTCTCTACAGAGAAATATATTTCTACAGTTTCCCAAAAAAGGCCATCGAACCCTGATACCGACTACTTACCGAGTCTTTAGTATTAATTTGGCTGCATATAAATGTCACCTGATATAGATAAAAGTTTTAGATATTTTACATTGTAATTGTTATGCATTTTTCATTACTTTTAACGACTTCTTACTGCTGAAATGGTGAATAAAGATATGAACTTTATTAAATTGTAATTGTAGCTGGTACTAATATTTAATTTATATTTAAATTTGCTACTTCTGTGCAGGAAACTAGTCCCTACTAACCGGGTTATTCTACTGTGGGGATTATTTTTAATGTTGCAAAACTTGTGAATCAAACTAATTTATTTTACTTCATTTGTAATTTGTAAATTTTACAATTTTTATTGCATGAAATTAACACCATCTTATCTCAATTCTGAATAACTACACTGCCTCACTTGTCCACTCCTAATCCATCAGGGTTGCCACTTGACATGCCATATAGATTTTTTAAAGTGAAAAAATTAAAACGAGATTTTTTATGGTAATAACTTGAATTTTCATCAAACTTACACTTCACGTTTGAGAAACAGCTTTTAAAAGCTCTTCATTCTCAAAGACAAATGTATAAAACTTAGTTTCTGTACTAACGGCCTGAATAACGGAGTAAACGAGATATCTGGCAACCCTAAAACGTGTTCGTTGCTCATTATATTTCTTTAAAATGTGTATGTTCATTTAAAATAAATTTTATTTACGAAATCCTCATTGCGTGAGTGTAACTCGCACTCGCCTGAGGAAATACACAGGCACAGAAGATATAATGAATCAGTACCTTATACGTAAACTAAAAGGAAACGCCTTGAATCGATACACACACACACATACGCGCGCTTTCACACGCCGTCTCGGGGATTGTCGCGGAACGTTAGCGTCGGTTGGCAGTCCCAAGCGATGCAACGTGTCATAAGGTTGCTTTTAGATTTCGCCTAATGCCAACCCTTACGCGCCGTTCGTGCGTAGGTAATTATCTCAAGAATACCGTGGAGTTTCACTACTTTATATATCTACTGTGAGGTAGGTAAATGAAACTTTCAGACCTGAGGTAAGTGTTCGTCGTATGGAGGAAGCTCGTCGCAAGGTGGACGCGTCGCCAACGGCAACCGACCACGCGCCGACGCCGCACGCTCCACGCGCCCACGACGACAATCGAGTCATCTCTTCACTACGACCAGAAAGACATACAAACATTAAGAGGCTATATAAATAAAATAGTTAAAGTCAAACGTTTATTGCAAACTAAGTGTACAAAACGATGGAAATAAAAATAACCATCTTACTAACATTTGTCCTAACAGGAATATAGCATCTATATTTTAATTTTATATTTAGGTATCTTAAATATTTATGGAGGTATCTTAAGTGTATAAGGCATGGATGAATGAAGGTGACTTTTATTTGTACAGCCAAACTCATACCAGAGGCTCGGTAAGTGATCAGTAACACGGATTGATAACACCTTTTTCTAATTTCACAAAATAATATCTTGACGTCCCATCGTAATTGACTCGGGGCTGGGCTTGTGTTTGTAAGGAACGCGAAAAAAATAATTTACTAATTTCACAAAAAGGATCATCGAACCTTGTTACTGAGCACTCACCTAGCTTTCAGTAAGAATTTGGCTGCATAAATTAAAGTCACCTTATATACGTATGTTATTTTTTTTATAATTATTACTTTTTTAATGAGTTCATTATTTTGTAGTATTCATTGTTTTTTATGGGCCTTTTTGCATCAAATATGTTTTAAGTTTATATGGACGTTTTGTTCATGTATTCATTCATTATGTCATTCATCAAGAACAAACAAAATTTTACAAAAATTTCTGTGTGTTTTTTGAGAAAATATATACCTATAAGTATAAAGTTCATGATTTTTTCAATGCAAGTGCTTGTATAGACCTATTTTATATGCATCAAAACTGTTGGTAAAGCCAGTTTTATCTACAGACATAGGAATGGTTTTATCTATCACCATAGACAATCACACTAGTGTTTTTTTTTATTTTTATATATTGACAGAAAGTTGGCTAAATTGCAACCTGAGCTTGCAACCTTTCCTTGTGTACCATAGATGTTATTGTATTATATATTTTTTCCACTCTTTAAAGGCTCATGATACTTGGTCCTTTTGAGCCAGGGTAAATTTTAAGAAATTGTAAATTAAATGTCTCTCTCTACGCTCATGTTTCAAATCAGCCTCGTAAGTTATTGCCTCCTTAGGGCACTTGTAACGTAAACTACTATTCTCTATGAAGGTAAATTATTCTATTATACGTACTTCTGACTTTCTTGTAATAACGTAAGCGCTTTCTTGGTGACGGGATTCTCTCGGCTAGCCTTGACCCAGCCCGTGACGTCGTAGAGAACTGGATTTGTTCCCTGTAATAAAAAAAAAACACATATTTAGGGTGGGTTGCACCATCATACTTTAACATTAACATAAGTAGTATTTTCAGTTAAAGTACCGGTTAGGCTAAAAATGGGTTGCACCATTTGACAAATGTTAAAATGACGTAATAATTTAACGTTAACCGTAACTGCTCGATCTTGGCCGATTAGTGTAAAAGTATCTGTCAAACAAAGGCATAAAATATAACCTCTCACCATCTCCAAACAAACATGTCTTTGCTTCGAGAAATTATCATGGAATCTAGTTCTTCGGAAGATGAACTAGATCTAGACCTTCTACAACGACGTCGAAAACCAAAGGTGTATTTTCCTCGAACTGATCGTTTTTCCAAGTGGGACGAAAAATCATTTTAGGACAGATTTCGGGTCTCCAAAAATGTAGCACGGTGGCTGGCTCTACGGCTGGAAAGCAGACTAAAGGCTTCATCGACGAAGAATAAATCTGTGACTCCAATTCAGCAAGTGCTCATTGCATTAGAGTATTATGCATGTGGTTCTTTTCAAAGATGCATTGGTGATACAGCTGGTGTGCATAAGTCAAGTGTATCGCGCATAATATACAAAGTGAGTCGGGCAATCGCAAGTATGAGAGCAGAATGGATTTGGATGCCTCAGAATGTTGAACAAATGGAAAGAACAGCCACAGAATTCTATGAAATCAGTCGTTTTCCAAAAGTAGTTGGGGCCATTGATTGCACTCACATACCAGTCAAGTCCCCAGGTGGTGAAGATGCAGAAAGCTACAGAAATAGAAAATTTACATTTTCTATGAATGTTCAAGTCATCTGCGATGCCAACATGTACATACGAAATATAGTGGCACGTTGGCCAGGCGGCAGCCATGATAGCCACATTTTTAACTCCAGTGTGATTAAGGGCAGACTAGAAAATGGTGAATTTGAGGGATATTGGTTGATTGGTGACAAAGGTTATAAAGTAAAGCCCTATATGCTGACACCTCTACGTAATCCTGTAAGTGAAGGTGAGAAATTATATAATGAAAGCCAAATACGTTCAAGAAATGTGGTAGAAAGGACATTTGGGTGTTGGAAAAGAAGATTTACTGCCCTCTCTATGAAAATAAGAACACATTTAGAGAGAGTCCAACCCATCATTGTAGCCGTTGCGGTGTTGCATAATATTTGCAAAAAAGTCCGGGATCCTATGCCACCAAGATGGGTTCGGATTGAGGACAGTGACTCCTCATCTGATGAAGATGAAATTGTGTACAGACCAACAGGAAATGATGAGTACAACAGGACCATGTTAATAAATAATTATTTTAGTAAGCTAGCTCGCTAGTGTCTTTATTGTGTATTTTTTCTAACTTGTTGAGTTTTCTTTTTATTGCTTGTTTTAGGAAATAAAACATGTGCAAATATATGAAATTAATGTGTATGCATTGCATGTAAGTATTCTCTAGTGTAAATATAGTAATGTTTTTACAGTCTGTGTGAGTTTTTTATTTTAAATTATGTAGGTTTTAACTAACTTAAATTTTTATGCCTTTGTAGCATGGCAAGTACTATTTATCTATAAGACTTATGTGATACCTATGCTGAACAAATAAAGCACTTTGATTTTGTTTCAATACCTACATAATGTAGCTGTATGAACAATAAAAAATATTTCAGAAGTTTATTTATGGGATTTCTTATTTTTAAGCAAACACCACACCTTATATTTTTTATTTTGGAATATGAGTCAGATTCAAAATTTCTAAATTATATTTTTCTTTTTCTAATTGGTGCCTCTCCTCATTATGATATATTATCTCCCATGAGCTTTTGCTCATGGAGCTCCTGGGCATGGCGTATAGAGTCCTTGATTTTCTGGAGCTCCAGATCCTGCAAAGACTCTAAGATGGATTTTTCTTTTCCTGTAACTTCTGCCTTATGAGATTGCAGTTTTTAAGTTTTTTCGCCTGACGTTTTAATGGAGATGACGCCGGTCTCTTCAGTGAACTGTAGGGTGTACTCGCATCAAATTCCTGGTTTGGTCCAGAGGCAAGGGCAATTGGTTCACCATTTGAAAGAGTAAATTCTATTTCAGAAGCCTTGTTCATTGAATCATTCTCCTCAGTGTCTTTAATTTCTATAGTGATGTTGTCCAAAGGAATCAACGCCTTTCGAGGCTCTGTTATGGCATCATCATCATATATGGCCTTATTGCCATCAATTGAGGTTGGTATTAAGGCCCTCAGCCAGTCTACAGTATCACCTGATTCAGAGGGTGGAGGTGGTCGACCTCCTCCAGTACGAATCAGCGACTGGCGCTCATTACTGGCTTCCTTTCTTGCATCTCTCTTCATATTTTCAAACTTGTACTTGAGCTGCTTCATAGTACGGGGAGTATCTCCGAGTGCATTAAACCCCTTCTGGATAGAACTCCATACACTATCTTTTTGTTTGCTACTGACTGCATCTGTCCTTTTACAAAACAGTATATGTTTATATTTATCTATGAGAGACTGAAGTTGGTCAATTTCAGCAGTTGTGAAGTTCACACTTCTTTCCCTGAAACATAATAAAATGTACCTGAAATAAGCCTACGAACTTTCGGAATTATAGACAACTCGTATGATCAATGTTGGTCGACAGAAGTACTTACTTAGTTTTGATGTCTGCGAATAAGTTTTTTGACACATTCTCCATGGTTTCCACTTTTCTATAATCTTATTGTTCGATTTAGGTTAATGATTTTTATGAAATCGCTGATAAATAAACACACGAAACAGAACCAAAGAAAAACAAATACCACGATTCCGTGACAGCTGACAGGTGTATCTTTCAAATTGACAGCAGATTTTTGGTGTTGCCCTATTAAAAAATATTTCCCACGTGAACTTAGCGGACAATTACGTCTCTTTTGCCTTGCAACCCAGGTAACATTAACAATGACAATGAATACGCTGGTGCAACTCAATTCGGGACTGCGTTACGGTTAGCGTTAAAGTTATTGTTAAATTTAACTTTAAGTTTTACGATAACCCGTAATATGGTGCAACCCACCCTTAATCTTAAGGCGACCGTATTCTGAGAAATATGTCGCTGCTCCAACGCTTTCCTTTTATACTTGTTTATTCTGTTTAGTGGAGACGGGCCGCTCAGAAAACTTGCGATTTTGAGGTGTTTTTATTTATTGGAGTTGATGCTTAGGCATTATATCTATTTATAGTTTATTTATCTATTAACTTATTTATTCATTGAATTATGTGTATATAGAATATTTTAATTTCTTACTTATGTTAGTATATATTTGGCTAGGCATTATATTTATTTAGGGTCTATTCAGTTTATTTATCAACTTATATATTAATTGCATTGTGTAGTTATAATTATATTCGTATTCCAATAAGTCTTTATTTTATGCATTTAACTTTTGTAGCCCAAATTAAATATAGTTTTTTTATATATTTCCCGTATCATATTTGTTAATCATAAAATATAATTTTTATACAGATTAGATTTGACATGTAAAACGTATACTTTATGTATCTATTTTACAAATAAACAATTTGAATTTGCTTGTGATTGTTGGCACTTGGTGGAACTTTTTATATATTTTTGATTGAAAAACACTTGTACCACTCCACTTATTTATATATATTTATTTTACTTTTTTATTTATTATTTTGGAATAAGAGGTATGGCTTTATAGCAGGACGGCCGTTTTATACCACATTTTTACGACGTTTATTTTGGTATAGGTTTTAAACCTAACATTTCGCAAATGAAATGATTTAGATCACAGTTTAGGCCTATCATTACGATTTTATCGGATGCAAGAAAGTGCAAGTAATCATGTAACAAACGGCCTAACTATTAAGATCAAAGAGTAAAAAATTACAATGCCGCATTTGTTATTTATTCAAAATGTTTTTGTAACAATTTTAAGTTTTAATATGAATTTGAAAAGAGACAAATTCGGGATATCCCCCACTTAAAATCCACTGTTTATGGCTGAACCTTTAATTTTTGTCATTTACTCTTTGATCTGGGCTTATCTTTCGGCTTCGTGAGATAGAAATTAGCGACTACCTAGACCAGACAACTGATATTACTCTAGAGGTCTAAAAAGTCTAGATTACTCTAGACAATCCTTTGCAACCTACATTGCAATCAAAGAACCGTGTTGAAAGTTTTCAGCGTTTACATAGTCCGAAGTTACAATCATAAATATAAAAGATGGCGGCATGATATTCCCGGAACGTACAATGGCGCCATCTGTATGTCGGTACCTGTAAGTGTTGCAGGACGAACTGGCAAGTATGGGGAGCTTTCTTGATCAGGTACTGCGTGTGTTGCGGCGCTCCGTAGTGAGAGAGCACTCGCTCCAGGAATGTGGAGTCTGATGACCCTGGGTACATAGACTCCTCGTCCAACAGCCTGGTGATAATACAACATATTTTCAAGGTACAAGATAAATAACGAAACCTGAGGCTTCTAGTAATATGCCCTTAATTCACAGGTCTATGTAGATTAGCTTCTAAAAGTACATAAGGCTAATAGCGTAGCTAATTGACAATTTTAATAAATTATTTTCATGTTTGCAGGTGTACTGAAAATTACGAATAAAAAAGTATAAAAAATAAATAATAACTATTATTAATATATTGTTACCAAAATAAGGATCTTTTTGTTTGACAGATGAAAAGAAAAGAAAACGGAAAAGTGCGAGTCGGACTCGCCCACCGAGGGTTCCGTTAAAAACTACATTTTTTATGATTGAATTACAAATCCTGTAAGGGCTCCGTTTTTTCCTCTTACGGAACCCTAAAAAAGACAGTGATAATAATCTGAGGCTTAAAATTTTAATTTTATTTTTTAAATTTTAATTTTATTTTAATTTTAATACTATTTTGCCCAATTGGGCACAATAGATATTGCATGTCCTGCTGTCACGCGGAAATTAAACGACCTATACATCAAATGACATTTTCATCTCGAACTAGCCATGAGATTCAACATTGAAAGATAAAATGAAACAAGCTTTTAAAAACACTAGTTATCAGGACGATCTGGTCTGATTAATTTTACTAAATGGGGTGTTCTATAATAGTGACCAATTCAGTCATTTCCGTTTATGATTATTTTATGTTTAATTATTATCAGTAATATTTTTATACAATGTTTTTATAGCAAATCACCACTTTTACCTCTATTTTTGTTCCATCAGCAAACAACCTATATACAAGCAACTGCTATATTATTTATACAGAGTCAAATAGCCTAGAGCTATTACTAAACAGTGACAGTCACAGAAGGAGAGAAAATATGTATTACCTGCTTGCTTGACATGTATAACTACTACGAAACAAAGTATGTATTTGTCCCATTTATTCTAAAATCTATTTCCAATATTGCAAATAATAAACATAAGCTTACAAAATGAGACTAAGCAGTAAACATAGAATACACAACATTGAAATACATAAAACATACAACCGATTCTTCGTGAGGTGTCACAACGAAAACAAGAAAAACTTATCTCAAGGCGTTCTACTGGAAATATTTACATAATTACGAAATAGATAAGATAATATGATTACACTAACAAGATGAAAAGGCACTTTTTATGTGAGTTCAATACTTTTACCAAACTTTTATTCCCAGCTTAGTTTTATAAATGAGAAGTCTTGATTTTGTTGAAAAATCTCAACTTAACCATAACTTTATTTATAAGACAGAAAATAATTTATTATTTATTAATTATGCAGGTTAAAAAAAGTTTTTACTTTTAAATTTAACTTTATTTTTATTGATAATTTTTTTAATTTGTTTTTTGTTTATTCCATTTTATTGGACATTTTTAGCGGTTTATTCATGAACAGAGTCTTATAATCCGAATCACAATCACAAGCCATAACCTAAGCGAACGAATCAGACAATAACGAAGTATTCTTACCACAAAAGTCCCCTTCTATCACACTCCCTCAGATCGGTCTGTGAGCTTCTAACGATGGTGTTCTGTGGCGCTTTGTCTAGCAGCTCGACCATCGGACCTGGATTCACCGTCTCCGAGAGCCAGTCTGTAAAACATTTGTATTTAGTTCATTACGATCGCCTGTGTCGGTCTCGTAGTTTGAGTACACGATCACTGATTCCTTTTACCAGCCCTGACCTGACTGTGTAGGAAAAAACATGTTTAGATCTTGTTCTGCTGTTATCATTGACCTCTCATAAAGTACTAGACTCACAATCTCGCTCAAAAAGTGTCCGCGATGCAACTTGTCACCGCTATAGGGTAAAAAAATCGAATGACGATTTCATACAGCTGACATTGCATCTTATGTTAACGATATAACGTCTTAATTTGGTTGAGGCATTTCTGCTACTAGTCACCGTTCGGACGCTTTCTGACAAACTTTTCTTACAGACTGTGTGTCAAGTTGTTTATGGGAGGTCAATGGCTGTTATGAAGCAATTTTTTCATACGAAAATCAATTTAATAAAATGCCTGCAGTCTCAGCAAATATGGCGATTGCTTTACGACCGATTTTGATCGTAAAGTTTTAAAAATCTAGTGTTAACGATTTTTTAAGTCTCTACCGTCAAACTATCGACTGAAATCCGATATTCTCGATGAGTTCGAGACTGCAAGCCCTGGACAGTCATACAGGCCGGTGCAGATGTTACAGAGGATAATTGCGTAAAAGAATAACGTCGTCGATCAGTAAGAGAAAAATTATAATTCCATCCATCCATCCATCAGCCTGTTTCGTCCACTGCTGGACATAGGCCTTCCCAGGGTTTCGCCACTCTTGGCGATCCTCCTGGAAGAAATGCCCATACTCACACACGCTGGGAAGACGGGTTGGTGAGCGCGGTGCCGGAACCCTTGCACCAGTGACGCCGCTGCCCGTCACCAGTCTGTTTTATATAAGGCCCGGCAATTAGGGATGGATATACCGCCATCAATCAGTCCCAGACAATTTTGGTGGGCAGCCGCTGGTTTAGCCTGAGAGCTGTTCTATTTCTCTCCCCCGAATAACTTCGGGAGGGTTTCCGAGTAAGATGGTGGTACCTCCACAGTCGAGCCCGGCATCAGCTCTACCACCTACGAAAGGACCTACAAAGCAAGGATATGTACAATAAAATGCGCTATATTTCGGCGCCTCAGTGTGGTCGTCATCAAATGAATGGTTTAATTTATTACTCACACTATGCATTGAAAAACGTAGTATGATACATGTGGGTAAGGACAATAACTTACTAAAACAGGAGCATACTATTGCCTCCTTACCGCACTTATAGCATAAGCTACTATTAACGCGGTGCAGATCGTTAGTTCATTAGTTCCTCTTGATCTTGAACACTGCGTAAATCAACACATGGAGCGTTTTCAATTTTATTCAGCATTAGTGAGGGATTGGAGAACTATCAGAACTGAGATACGCGGTGTTAGAACTTAAGCGACAACTTGACGGATGTGAGGTCAGGGTGGTACCTTCTTCGTTCTGGTCATCGAGCGTGATGCCCTCCTGCGCGTATCGGTCTCGCGGCGACACTAGCATCGCGTCGTGGAATACCGCCTGAAGACGCTCCTGTAACATATCGTTGTCTCTTACTATACCTGTAGCTACTCAAGTTACTGCTGCAGCCATGGACTGCGGGCGATAAAGTGGCGGTAGGTAGAGGGGGGGAGGTAAATTAAATCGTACATGTTCTAAGTGTTACAAAATAAAATAAAACTATTGCTTCAAGTTAGCCATACGTTAATATATACAATTATACATAAGTATTATAAGATTATAACATAAATAAAAAAGATAAGATTTTTTTTTTATATACTCAACTTATCAACTCTGAAATCGTGAAAAAAATATCAGCTGTTCCATGGAAAAGTTAAATACCTACTCGACCCAAATCTATGAAACAGCTGTTATTTTTTTCACGATTTCAGGGTTGGCTTCATAGTAAAATTTGTTCATATGGACGGGCACTATCACCAGTTTTCGTTAACATAATGACTTAAATTTCACGTTGTATTAGTCAGTCTAATTGAATATTCAAAATAAAAATTAAAGCTAACGTTTCGTAATTAACGCATTGTTATTAAAATAAAACTATACGAAAATAGTTATATGAATAATCTAATGGGATAAATCAATAATTTTGAATTTTGATCTTGAATTTCAAAATCAAACTTGTTTCGTGAATCAACCTTTTAGTTTCTTAATATTTTGAAAACCAATTATTATCGTACAAGTATGTAAAGCATCTCATCCCAATCAGCCAACTATTAACGAGCCCGGTACTTTAATTGTACCCAAATCTGAAAATTCGTATATTTTGCAGGTCAGACTCAAATCCGTATTGTGCACCAAAGACAGAATAGTACCATTGATTGAAAAATTTATTGACTGTTTCTTATTCAATACGTCTTTTGACTGAAGATCAAAAAGTACCATGATGTGCGAAAATCGGTGTAAGTATGTCTATTTGAGAATACCTAAAATGGGCCTTTCTTTGACAAATGTAATTTAATTTGTAAATTTTCTGCATACGACTTTAATTCGTATTTGTGTTCAAACTTGGAAAGAAGCGTCATGAAGATGCGTCGAATAATTTCATAAAAACTGTCGAAATTACATGACACCACTATTACACATAAAACTAAAGAAAACAAGAAGTTCAAGCGTGTATTTTCTATACAAACCTGCAAGTAATTAGTTAGAAGCTTCGAGAGTGGTGCGCCACTCTGTTGGCCGGCACACATGGGATTGTCGGCGCCCGGGGTGTCCAGTAAGAGGATGGAAGCAGACGTTCTGGCTGAGGTCGATATACTCCTGGAAACAAGGTATGTTAATTAAATTACGTGCTCCTAATGATATTTTAATATCCCTACTTCGTAAAAGAACCAAATTAAAACATAGACAATGTTTTTACAGGTTAAGCCAATGCAGACAGATTTGTCTCCTTTTTAATTTGAAAACCCACCAACCAACCTAGGAACGTAATAATCGTCGGTGATAAGCGAGTGTACCAAAGTGTGGACTGTGACTTGCATTTCCTAAAGATATATGTTGAAAACGGAAATAAATTAAAATTTCGAATTTCATGGGGCCTTATTGAAACTACTTCTCCATATATCAGCGACGCCGCCTCTCCCGCACTGTGCGGATTTTTCGTTTGGAGTGATAGTGACAAAAATAGTATATTATGCAATTAGTGAATAAAGGACGGATTTAAAGCGAGGGCTAGAGATGAATCACGAGCAAGTAAAGGATTCTAACGTCTAAGTGTTAGAATCCTGAGCGACACGAGTGGTTCATGGCCCTCAATATAAATCCGTACTTTATTCAAGAGTTGCATACTATACTTTATACTATAACTACGAGAAAAAGAAATAATTTAAGCGAAAATAGCCATTTAATGAAGAAAAAAGGAAGGTTTAATTAATTAAAATCAACATTAAAATTGGAACAATTACTAAAATTAAGAGTAATTTTCTTATTATTATTATTAGGATGGTCAACTTTGTGTTAGTAAAACTTACCGTATTCAAAATGGCGCCAATTCATTTTTTTTTTCTGTAGTGCCAGCAAGGATCACAAAACAGTTTTTATTTTAATGCTAAACTCATTGTCGCAAATATCGACCAATCAAATCTCGAGGAGTTATTTGCACAAAGAGTTTGTATGTCGAGTATTCTTTGCGCAAGGAGTTTGTATCGTGTATTTTTTGCGCAAGGAGTTTGTATCGTGTATTTTTTGCGCAAGGAGGTTGTATATTGTTGTTGTATATATGAGGTTGGAGGTCGAATATACTGGTGTGTTCTAAATTCAAACACCAAAATAGTGATTAAAAGGCCTTTTTATTCACTGTTTTCAGTGAATAAAATAAGCTTTTTAGAGTGGGAATGGTATAAATAAATTTACATAGCCTCTTAAAGTGTAGAACCTGTTAACGAGTGCAGCGATCATGTTGAACGTTTCGTTGTAGAGTCCGTTGACGAACGCGTCGAGTGCGTCCGCGCCGCCGCCGCCACACAGCTCCTTCTCCTGCGAGGGGGATGGCGTCCTGGAACGTTATACGTTTACATTATTATTTTATTACATTTTAAAGCTTCGGTAGCCTACGTGGTAGAACGAGGGAATCTCAACCTTGAGCAATGGGAATCCAGGATTTCATTTTAGGGGGGCATTTTGACAAAGTAAAGTTGTTATATACAGTGGAACTTGTACACGGAGACTTTTACTAGTGTTAGAATGAAGTTCCATCAAGGAGTCACACCTTACAGCATAAATTATAATTTTTTCACTCATTATTTCGGTTAATTGGTATTTTGCGATTTAAAACGATCGTAGCAGATGGATATCTGTAGTGTCTATCTAGCCCTCTGGAAGACAGGCGTGAGTATTTGTATGTATGTACGAAGTAAATGAAAAAAAACTAACGTAAATCCAACGAGAGAATGCGCTCTTGTAATTCAATGTAACTTTGAAAAGGCGAACAATTTACGCAACGACTTGTCATTTTAAATGGTGGTATAGTTACAACAACTTGTTTTGGTGGTGTTTTTTTTTTACAAAGAGCGTACCGTTATAGGTAATCCGGTTGTTTTTTAAACATCAATGTGCTATTTTTGTCTGCTTTTTGGAATAAATAGATCAATTAGGAATGTAATTTCAATATTAGATTTTTTCGTGCTTTTAAACCGATTTTATAAGCATTTGAGTTTTTACAGGAAATTGCGTCATCATACTAGGTTTAATATCAGATCCTTGCCAAACTTTAGGATGCGTTCAAGAAATTATTTTTTTCGTATGGGAATGTGTTGTGATGACGTCACCAAAGGTCAAATGAAAGACATCGCTTTTTTTTTCATTTAATAAAGGATACGCAAGTTTATTTTAAAATCTGTAAATTAGTATTCCTCGAAACGGTTGTCGAATCGTAGATATTGATGAAAAAAAGAACAGGTCAATTAGTGTCTAGCAGAGAGACAGGCACGCTTTGGCGGTCTGGGCAGACGACTTGCCGACGCGAATTGGTACATATTACAATAGACGTAAAGTTCACCTGAAGTTAGCTCTGGGCGGGACGTGCGGCGGTTGCGGGGAGAGTAAAGCGGCGCCAGAGAACACGGCGCGACTTAGTTCTTCAGTACCGACTCCTAGCAGTCGCGCAGCTCGCTCACCGCAACTTGCCGACGCGAATTGGTACTTCACTTGAGGGCCTGTCGTTGCTGTTAACAATATGGCAAGATAAAGGGGTTACACAAGGGTGACAAAATATTAAACTCGTATTTAAATCTTGTTAACCAAAAATCCATTAGAAAGCTTACCAAAATAAGCAAGTTTAAATTACTACGATAATGTTCTACTTCTTGACTTTAAATAGACGTAATAAATAAAAAAAATTATAAACTTCTTTTTTTTCTCGCATAATCTCTACAAGTGATATGCGATAATGTATTTTTTTAAATAATAATCTGAAAGGTACTTTATTTAGGGTCGAAGCTCCAAATAAGATGAGGGAAGCGCGGGCTATATACGAGTAATTGACTAAAGATGGAATCACCGACATTTTGAAATCATGCTGTAAAGAAAGCAACTTTGATTTTATTTACTTTTAATGTTTTATTTTCACTTAAAAGGTAGTATTAATTTACATTTAGTAGCTCCAGCCCATCCCAAATGGCAGACAGCAGCTATGATCTTCCAAACGGCCGCTTGCTCCGCCTCGGTCACACCTAGCGACTTCAGCGCATCCTTCAGCGCTGTAAACTCGGCCGGTGCATCCGCCTTGTCATTGGACGACACATACGGGTTAGCGGAGTTCACGGGCGCTTGATCGAGGAATAGCTCTCGGCGCAGCCGGCCGTCGCAGCCGTGCAGTAAACTGGAATTAGGTTATATAAGTGAAATTAATACTTTATTTCTGCAATGTAAGTACATAAATTTTAAACGAATAAATAAAAATTTTGATATTACTTATATTTAACAAATTTATACACGTACATAAACTAGAATAAATGTATATTTAAGTATTTAATGTATAAAATACATACAATAATGTATATACGATACACGTAATAGTTACCTATATACTAAATACTAATACACTACCTAAATAAATACATGCCTAACTCCACCCATTCGATTAGTCTTGCTAAGAAGAAAAGCATGAAACTTAGCAAGATAATGTCTCCCTTTCATGATGTTTCAAGTTATGACATTGATAACGATGACAGTCTCATGAAAAAAAAAACTTAAAACAAGGGGTCTTTTCATTACGTAAGACGTTTTAGGGGGTCGGTTAGGGTCTAGATATTTCTTACATAAGATCATATGATATATTTTTCAGTGGCTAATCCTTTATCTGATTGGTTGTAGAGCTTGGGCTATTCTAGATACATGGATAGTTTTTTTCTCAATTTAAGTCTTGTTTTGTAAGCCTACCAAAAAATTCAAGTTTTTATTAATATATCCTTGAAAATTTAATCTTACGTAATTTGATTGAGGGACGGGGGTTCAAACAAATATAATTATTTCTTACAGAGGGGAGGGAGGGGTCAATAGTAGATCAAAACTGTCTTACGTAATAAATGAACAGCCCCCAGGGAAAAGAACAATACACTAGCAATACCGAGAGGTTAAATCGATGGTGGAGAGAAGAATACTTATCTCAAAGAGAATTTCAAGACATTCTCATAAAATCTGTAATGCCATGCTTAGTTTATGCTCGATGAATTGGTTGATAGTGCCTGTTGGAATAGCATCTCTAATAAATTACACACTAATTCTTGTACTTTCATTCCACTCAGTATGGACCACCTGGTGAAGTATAGCTTCAAGTTTGTTCCGAGATATGATTTTCTAACCCGCTATTCTTCTTGTTACATCAAAATTACTGAATTTTATCCTCTATTGTCAAGGCATAGAGTCCTTACTTGTGTATCGCCCTCAGCGGCTGGCTGGCTGGTTTCATATCGGGCAGTAGAGTCTGTACAGAAGCCGACACGAGGGCGCCACCTCCGTCGAAGTCCAGAGAGGTGAGGGAGACGAAGCGGGACGCGTGGGGGTTCGAGTTTGACCTTGAAAAGATAATGTGAGTCGAAGTTTAGTATTAACCTATCAAACGAGCGATCGGGGCCAGGTGTGTCTGCTTGAACGGTTATGTGCGTCCTTTCCATATCAGTCGTTTTGTATGAATTGATAAAAGCGGTTGCAACTGTACGTTCAGTAGAGAATACTGAAATGTATCCTACTACAATACAACCTTGTCACATCATATGTCCCACCCTAGAAGAAGTACCCAGGCACTTAATTAAGTTACCTGAAAACAAAAGTTCCACTACTGAATATGCCAAAAGTTTATAATTATGTAAGTGTATAATGGGTACTCTACAACAGATTCTACATGGCTATTGCAATATCTGTTTTTATTTTTAAAGGTACCTACTTTAAGTAATTATCAGATAAATCAGAGTAGCTGTTTTTTTCAAGATATTCCTACTTATTATGTTTGAAACTCTAAACGTCATCAACGCACCGGCAGCTCCCAAACGAGTGCAGCACATCGAAGGCGGCGTCCAGCCGCTCGGCCGTGAGCTTGGAGCCCTGCGCGGGGTACGCAGTCGCTAAGTACCACACGCAGTGACGCATCGCTGACGATTTACCGGAACCGGATCTGGAAATTGATAAATATACAGTTTTCAGAGCAAGTTTCTTTACTTCTCTAATGTCTGACTTGGGAAATAAATAAGAATTAAGACCTACTAATAACATACACGTCTGTCTCCCAGAGAGGTAGGCAGAGACTACATGTTTCCATCTGCTACGATCCTGACACAACTCTTTTGCTTCTACATCCATCCATTAATCTAGTCATACAAGCTCTTCTATTCCGGGTACTTATTACTTTGCCCTTCTTCAGTATGTCGCCTATTTGGTCGGCATACGTCCTTCTAGGGCGGCTCGGTCCAGCTTTACCTTCCTCTGTTACAGCATACTAATAAATCTAATAATTGAGATGAAATATGGTAAAATTAACTAAACTGTACAGCGGCTCTAGAAGTAAAGCCGTTCGGGGCTCATTCGACTCGTCTTCGACAAACGACAAAAGGAACAAACTTACGCAAGTGAGCAGGATATTTGTCTCTCTTACTCGTAAACATTTGTCTCTTTCGTCGTTTGATGAAGACGAGTCGAGTGAGCCCCGAACGGTTTTACTTCTAGACCGCCTGTATGACTTGGTTGTAATTTCTTATCGTCTAAGGATCGTAAGTCTATGGTCAAAGGTGTGTTATCCATAGCCATTTTTATGTTATCCATTTTTAAATGGCCGCGACAGAAACGGGAATCTGGAGCTTGTTCACATTGTGGTTTAATTTTTTAAACCGATTTTAGGTACAGTTCGGTTGATCTTCCCTTCTCTATGAGAAATTTTATGGGATGGATCAAATTATCAATTGATTCATTTTCTTTTTGTTGGCGAATTGTTTAACCACTCAGGTGTCATTGTAGATTTGTGTATAGATATGCTTTTGCGGAAGAATTACTTCATGCAAGATTATGAAAATTTCCTTAACACGTTGTAAATTATCCCTAGTATATTACTTGTAACTCTAATATTATGCAAATTCTGTTATATGGATCTAGGACCTGGTAGCTTAAATATAAACTTAGATTCCCCGTTACAAGGTTCACTTTACCTTGAGCCATCAAGGATCATATTTCTAAGGGTAAAACAGAACCGATCTAAGAGACCAATTAGTCAGATAGCATCTATTGAGAGACAAGCAATTTATAGGAAAATTATATTCAATTAAATGCAAGTTAGATTCGGTAGATCATTGGATAGACCTGATTTTTATCTGTATTTAGCTCACAAACACGTTTTTATCTGTATCTATTAATTAAAAAAGTGCATGAACGTTATTTTATGCCTCTTATCAAAAACCAGACTACGCTACGTCTAGTTTTTTTTTTTTTTTTAAAGCAATATTTAACGTTTGAAGGTTAAAACGAATCGTTTTTTGTTCATTTTATGTGCAAGTATTTCGAACTTACAAGTTGGACGAAGAAAAAGAAAATATATATTTTTTTATGAACCTAAACTACAATTTAATTTAATTATTCATTTAAAACTTAATAAACCATTGACTGTAACATTTGAAACACCGCAAGCGTAGATCTAGGGATCGATAGCGGCTATAAAAGGCGAACAAAACAATCTCCATGACAAAGATAAACTGTTTGCCTTTGCAGTCGAATATAGAGTTGACATTGCATTGACTAGGTTCTCTACTTATTGTAGTCTCATTCTAGTCCATTTGCCGCCACATTATCACGAGTGCAAGATTGTAGATCATGCAAATTAATTAATGTACGATTTTGCCTCTTATATTAAATTAAATTTATTAAGCTGTTTATAGCAATCGGCAACTTTGATTACGCGTTTGCTTGCTGTTTAATAAAATAAACACCACGGAGTGTAGCTAATGTTGTACCAAAGTGTAAAGGATTGTGGAAAAATATTCCTAAAATTTGTAAGCATCGAAATACATTCAGTTTCGTGAATAAATCTTGAGAAATATTATTAAAGTGCATTACAAAGTAGAAATGATAAAATTAGAAACAAACTTCAAGTTAGACAAGAATTTGAAAAAATCTTCGTTGGCGCAGTCGGTAACGCGCTTGTCGTGATAGCAAGAGGTCCCTGGTTCGAGTCCAAACCCGACTAATTTGTACGAACTCTTGTCTTACTTGAAATTTGTTTCTAATTAATCCTTTCTAGTTTGTAACGCACTCTAATAATATTTAGAGTGTTCAAAGCGATGTATTTCGCTATAAAAACATAAATCGTAAGAAATTATTATCAAGACCAAAAAAACAACTCCCGGCTTAAATCAATTTATGCAAATGATATGCATACTATCCAAATACAGTATTTTTAATGATATTAAGGGGATGGTCCAAAGCCGCTACGCATACAAACTTTTTTGAACCAACAACCACGACAAAAGCATTATAATTTCGTTGTGTTACTTTTTTTTACAAGTTCCATCAATTCTACACCCGCAAATAATCAGTTTTTTCACCAAAAAAAAATGTTTTACTATCAAATTTTGCTGTTTAAAAAATGTATGAAAGTATCAAATAGCAAAATTTGTATTATTTTTTTTTGTGAAAAAACAGATTATAATTCTTTTGTCGTAGTTGGTTGGATTGATTGTTTAGATAGCGGCTTTGGACCATCCCCTTAATGTGGCTTCAAATTAATTGGATTTTCAATCATTGTGATTTGACGTTTTATTTTTTTGGGAATAACTGCGAATAACGTTTATTTTTAAATTATTTACAGCCATATTCGCGACTATAGAAAACCCGATTTTGAAGCTACTTTACATTAAAGTACAGCGACAGTCATAGTAACTTCCTCGTCCTAGTCGGTAGGATTGCAATGTTTACGAAGACGCGGTCTCACAGCTAGAGTACTTATAGAAACCAAGTAAAGCCAGACCTCGGAAAATGAAAAACCTCATCCTTTGTTTATGTTTGTTTTTGTTTATGTTTTTTGTCTATGTACCTTCCAAGGAAGACGATGGCTCTGTCGCGCCGCGAAGCCAGCATGCAGCGGTGTGCGGACTGGGCGGTCGCGAAGATGTGAGGCGGCATGTCGTCCGCGCGACAACCGCGGAACATCGCTGCCACCTGAACATTCATCACAATACTATCTGTAAGGATTCTCTCGACTATAAACTATTGTTTTAGCCACAATGAGAGTTTAAACCTGTTCCATGGGACACAATAATAATGTTCAGTGATTTTGAACTTCAGTATGTTGTCAGAGTCTACAGAACGCGCGCTGCCAGCACGCACAATCAGTAAATATTCGAGGGTTTTCTGGATATTACGGAAAAGTATTTAGAGCAGAGATATTTGTTTTCTTCAGACATGAGACTCGAGCTGCTTATATAAAAACGTATTTATCATTAATGTATGTAATTGTTCTCAGCTATATATTTGTTTAAGGCTTAGCATCTGATCCTTACAATGATGTCAATAAATTCTAATTTATGGCTAATCTTGATGGGGGTCCTGCCTTAAATCAGTCTTCATCCCATACATATTTGTAGAAGATATCAATAGAAGATTTTAATTCTAAGAATTATTCTAGAATTGAAGTAATTATAAAAACCAAGTAAAGCCAGACCTCGTTAAAATCGGAAAATAAAAAACCTCACCAAGTTGCGGAAAAACAATATGTTTATTTATGTTTGTTTTTGATTATGTTTGTTACAGCTGAAATGCTCAAAACAGGGGAAATGCATCCCAAAGCAATAAACAGTGTATGTAATTCCAAATGGTCACCTTGTCGGTATAAACGGGTTGCGTCCGTCTCGGCGGGCCAAGCACGAGCAACGCGTGTCCGGCGCGGGCGTTCGGCATACCAGCAGCGTATCTAGAACGCAGCACGTTGAGCGCACCGCACTCGTTCAAGCACCGCAGCGAGGCGATGTCCTCGCAACGGTCCAGTTGGCTGGGGTTGGCCTGCAAACGAGAGATCAAGGGCTGTAGATAGGCTTAGTGCTAAGATGAACGATTCGAACCAATGATGTTCTGGGTAGGTCAGAACACAGGCAGACGAAAGGAACAATAAAAAGCGGTGGAGGTGGTTAAGTTTGATTAACAGTTAGAATTTGATGCAGATATTACAGTTATTAAACTGAAATTTACTGTTCTGCCATGTCAGGATATATTTTTAGATAATTTTTACTCTGTGGTGTTCCGGGCCCACCTGGGCGGTGATTCAGAGTGTAGTAGGGTGGGACTTGCATTTCGTAAATCGAGGAAACTCGGTAAATGGTCAGGACCAGGGTTCAATGACGGTGTTTGCGAAGTACAACAAAAAATGTTATCTCCCTACACTTGTTCAAGAACAACCTCGACTAAATTATAGGAAGTTTAAATTTCATTTTGCGTATTCCACAAAAAGGGTAATTGAATCTTAGCCCTGACCGCTTATCGAGTCTCTATAGTATGTTCAGTTTCAGTATGGCAGTTCAAAGTTGACAGTTATAGTTATGTGCCCGAACGAAATATAACAAATTTTTAAGTATTGAGAACGTTAAGAAGGGCCATCAAATCGATTTTTTATTTGATTGATCTTTGATTATCCAAACCAATTTTTTGTTAATTTTTAAATTAATTAACTTAAAAGAACCAATAACTCATAATATTTTTTTTTGTTTTTCTCGGCATTTCACCAAAAACAAACAAAATAACAAAACAAAAATCAACAAAAACTGTAACAAACGTCAAAATAAATAGCACGTAAAGCAACCGCACCGAAAACACAAACCGCATACAAGATGACCTCATACTGATGCGATCCTCTAACATTTCCGCACCGATTCATCGATGTATTTTCGATTATGTAGTGTCAGTACCTATGGGTTAACGTTCCTATCCACGCAACAAGTAGCAAAGAAACATTATTCTTTTCTGAATCTTTTTTTGTTAAATTTAACGAATACACTGTGATAATTGTTTCGATTTATAGATAAATAATTTATGGTATTTTTGCAATAATGATATACATTCTTTCTAAAACCTAATATTTTCTTTTGTACCTTGGTGTATGTAGTATGGTGTAAGTAGTATAGGTGAAACGGAAAATTACGAACTGTCACCCATATCATGCTATCTCGAACATACTATAGTATGATTTGGCTATATAAAACCAAAGTCCATTTGACCCTACCATGGCTTTCTTCAATAGCTATTCATTATCTGCAGTAGGAGTCTCTCACCTTTTCCAGGTCATCCTCATCCACAGTGAGCACCTCCCCAGTCTGGATGACCCTCACTTTGACCCTCCCCGCGTCGGTGTCCCCCTCCCGCAGCACGGCGGTGAAGCCTCCCCGATGCGCCAGCCACATGTGGCCTGCTGACAGCCATTCCTTCTCGCAGGCTAGTTGCTCCTCCGATTTAGCCTGCGAAAGGAGAATTGCACTTTAGTTTTCTATCTACGCATTATCCCTTAATGTACGCACATACACAAATCAAATCTATATCTTATACTAAGTAGTAAAAAAGTCGTATCTGAAAATAGAATACTGTTTCAAAATTTTAAATGTAGTTGGTTTCATAGTACTGAAGCAAAAACTACAATTTTAAAAATGTATATCTGTATGTATGTTCCGTTTTGACTCGCGAACCAATCAACGGATTTGTCGTAGTCAACATAAAGGCCTTAAGGGGTGTTCATAAAATAACGCCCAAGCCGAGATAGAATAGAGAATATGCATGTCGTTTAAATAAGTAATATATTGCGTTTTTTGTATACTATTTACTAAGTAGAATTTAATAATGACCATGGGAAACTATTTTATTTTATAGTTTTATAATTATTTCCATTTAAAAAATACAACATTTTGATGAAATGAAACGCAAATGCAAAACGCGTCTCCATTGGCCTTTTGTGACAAAGTGAGTTTTTCAAAGTTTTTCATCATAAAATATTAAGTTCAAAATTAATAAATCTAAAATAAAACCCTCAAATATTTTGTAATAGGTAGTTTTAGTCAAAAATAATGAAAAAAACCGGTCACTCGCCATACACCGCGAGCAAGAGCAGTATCATGTGACGTCACTCGATGCGCGCTAAAATGGCAGCCGTTTGAATTGTAGAAGATTATTTTATAACTATGTAATATGGATAATTTAGTTGTAAATTCTTATTCAGAGCCCTAATTTAATCATATATTAATGATTTGTGCATTCAACAATTTACATGCATTAAAAATAAAATCGGCTAGCTGTCAGTTTGTCTGTATCATATACTTAGACCAAAAGTTAGTTTTACTAAAATGGCTGGTATCTAAAATGTATAGCAACGCTATGCCTAGCGAAGTAAACCACCATCGACTTATGTGAACAACCTGACGACATTCAATTACGTGCTTGTTTACAATTTGCAATAACTATTACAGAGAATGACGCGAGACGGTTGCGCGGAGGGACACACTTTTCCTAATTATGGTCCAAGTTATAAGCTGAATGGTTTCTAAAAGGAGTCAGACTCCTTTCTAGCGAAAAGACGGAATAGACTTTAATACTCTACAGCTGGTTTTGATAAATGTTTGATGAAAATCTTGTAAAGCGATAATTAGGCGACGAAGAAGCCAATCACAGCACTGCATTTCATAGTTTTCAACGGTCACTGTTACTCCAAGCGGGAAAACGGGCAGCGCAAGGGGGACGGATGCAGGACAAAAGAGAAAAAACTAGCTTCTTTATTTATATCATAAAAACTGTAATAGCTAGCAAAATTTCCTTCAGCCAATATCTTAATATTGTTAAAAGCCATCTATAAAATATATTTAAATTCTGTTCACGATTCCTATTCGTCAAAAATGTAGAAAAAGTGTGTTTGAGGACCCCATTTCAATAATTTATATCGAGTTAATGCTTTTCAATTGCGTTTCTGTTCAGCAGGAGTCTAGAAAAAAGTTACAAAAATGTTATACTAATTTATTAAACAAGTAGCTTCTTCTTGGAAGTAGTTACAGGATTCCAAAAAGGGTGAATATTTTTTGCGGTAGCGCTTTTATTCTACATATCTATAGCTCTCTACAGTTGTTACCGAAATTCGACAACAGAACGGATTAAACGCCTTGTTTTCTAGGTGTTAGGCGTTTCACTCAAGTTTTTAACTACCCTGTAATTTACCGTTTCTTTATCTTAATAATAAGTAATAATTGTATTAATAGTTTTTCCAATTTAGTTTAAAGTTTAAAATTGCTGTGCCCAATCCGGGTTCACTTTGAAGCTGTTAGCCTGTAAGTACAAAATTAATGCAATAAATTGAGTATTGCCATCTCTGTCATGTTTACAGTATGATTCAAATTAACACAATCAAATAACATATTTTTGTTGACTTATTTGGTCTTTCATTTTTATAATTATATATACTTATAGTTATACAAAAAAACACGTTATGCAAAAATAAATTATAATATTATAAATATGTGACGTAAAATGTTCAACTAATGTGGATCATTATCAAATCATCAAATTGACACAAATAGACAGAGGTGGGTCAAGTTTGTCACAAGTGGGTCAAAATCTCGAATAACTCGCTCTCTGTTGGTCTTTTGCTGCCGAATTTATTATGAGAGACAAATATATGTATAAAAATACAAATATATAATTTATTTTATAAAATTATTATATTACTTGAGCTATCCTTAATTTATGTATTATATATTCTAATATTTTGTAATTTGTTTTTTGATTTTTCATGTTAGATATGTTTTAGCATTTATGGTTTTTAAGTGTTTTTTAAGATTGTTTTGTGTACCATGCCCGCACTGTTGCATTAGGTTTTCAACTTGTAATGATAGTGTTCGTTGTTAAATTAAATAAATAAATGAATAAATACAGATAAAAGGTGCCTGAATCTGCCTGAATCACGTGATAGAGACTCGTCTCGCGTCTCTTGTACTAAACCGAGACTAAACCACTCCGAACGCATAGTCACGTATTCCTAAACTGTCCCCGCCATCCCACCACATTAAATAAACTCCTAGAAAGACCTTACTAAACGAAAACAGGGGTCATTATTGATTGACACATACGTCTTCTTGGATGGTGAGCGTTTCTCAGAAGTTCTGAAGACGAGCTTATCGAGGAAGTGGAAGCGAGGAGTTGGTGCAGAAGGTGGCAATTTACCAACATTATCTGATATTAGAGACGGCTGCTAAGATGTTGCGAAACTAGTTAGGAGACAATAACGTAATATGGATATTACCATGCATATTGAAATGTATTGGCTGTCGTAATATGAACGTACATACGATACGCAGACAGACTCGTACATATATTCGAATCCGTTTTAATATTTTTAGTGTGTTACACGAATAACACTTTAAATGTAAAGGAAGCCTAAACAATTTTTCTAAATAAACGCTCTGAAATAAACTTCGCGAAAAGAATTTGCAAGTGAAAACAATATTAATGGCATAATAAATAATAGGTCTTTACCTATGGAGTTGCCGAAATTTTCTAACAGATTCATGATTTCATAATTCCTGTAAATCAATAGCTCTTTCCATTATTTGTTTTTTGTTTGAAGGTTGATTTCAAGGTATTATATCTCCGTATTAAATTTTATTTTTATTTTCAGTTTGATTACCAAAATTAAGTCTTTAAAGACGGTTTGTCTTAATTTTCACCCGTTTTCATGATAAGATTCGTAATAAGTTTTAACAGGTGACACTTTAAAAAAATTTAATTGCAGTTTCTATTAGCTTAATGTTGTCTCATTCATATACTATTTGTTTTGTAAAAGTTGGATTTGTCGTTCCAAAAATAAATGGAAAAACGTTTGTACTGAAAACGGAGTTTTCTTCGAATTCTCCATACAAAACAGCAATTTCAAATGTAAAGACCTATTATGTAAGAGTATTATCAAGTCGGTTACATAGCTTATTGTTAATATTATAACTGATAAATACATTTTAAATCCGCCTAAC
This sequence comes from Ypsolopha scabrella, assembly GCA_910592155.1. NCBI lineage: Eukaryota > Metazoa > Arthropoda > Insecta > Lepidoptera > Ypsolophidae > Ypsolopha > Ypsolopha scabrella. The sequence continues at coordinate 17,340,403 of OU342980.1, forward strand.
AAAAACCTGAAGTATGTATTATAATGATCACCGTTTTATTAATCAAATATAAGGCAACCTTAGTTGATACAGTATTTTTTTTACTAGAGACCCGACGAGTTGTCAGTCTCTATGACTCAATCAATCACAACGATGTGGGTGGCTGTTACGTCGAAGCTCCGATATCCTACAGCTTTGGCGTTTGTTTTATGCTTGGGTTTAAAGGTTAACAAGGACAAATTTGTTCGACCTGCATTCGCGAAATCGTCGATAATTTTGTCTCAATCATCATTCATTATTTATGGCATTTCCTTTAGGGGTATTTCTATCATCTTTCGAAATCACAAGCATAAGCCTTTGCCGTTCAAATGATAATTCAATATTTTAATTTACGACTAAAATTTCAAAGGCCACCCATTTCTATTGGGCAACGGAATCATCTGCATCTTAAAAAACATAAATATTGCGTTACCGACACGTGCGGTTCCGTACTAGTGAAGCAATACGGAAAGCCTAGTTCCACACAAAATATATTTAACCTACGGAAACGCGATTTAACGGGTCTGCTCGTCCAATGATGCACGTTGCTTGTAAACGGGCCCACATGTTTAGGGCATCAGGTTTTACGAGTATAGTCGGATTTTATAGCAGGTGTTGTCTTCTAATGTGTGTCAGAGACGCGGTTACCTCAACTTTAAATTCGTGTTCAAGCACTCATCTTCTGTATTAACACCTATTATTGTAGAAATTCTTGTAAAAGACCCTGACCCGACCCTTTCGACTCAAACTGAAGGCCATCATTCCCATATTAAGGATAGATACAAATAAGGATTTGTAATGTCAGTTTCAATAGAGTTCGATTGGCCGCAAGTTCATATTTAGAATTCCGCCGTGACACGATCGTTCATTAGGGCAAAATGACACAGAATCTGGACTATTAATGGATTTAAGGTGTTTCGGGCGCCATATTTGGAAATCAACAAATGATACAAATGTTTAGTTCAACTAGTGCCTCAATAATTCATGTCTTAGGGCCGACCGGATTTTGTTACTGTAGTTGGCTGGTTACATTTCGCAGGCGGGCAGGCGCCATGGGTTGATATCTGGCTCGAAAATTATTGAACTGCCATCGTAAATTCGAAGCCTTTCTACCCTCCGAAGCCGAAATTCTTGAACGTTTGACACTAAGGTCAGAGTATTTACGAGAACGATAAACTATCATCCGACTTCGTTTTGTTACAGATAATAAAGCGCCTAAAGTCAGATTACAGTTTAGAAATACGGAGGCGTTCCCAAATTTAAGTTTTGAAAGAGGTCGTGGTAGGGCCAGGCCTCCAATTATTCATGAGGTGTTTGTTTCTGTACCTTTTAGGGCCTTAATTGCGTCCATAGATAGTGAATAACAATTTCACATGGAAGTGCTAACAGTGTATTTGTGCACGACACCAAATAGGGACGCAGGCATTATTGGTAAAGATTGAAAGGTCGATGCCCTATAATAAACGGATTCGCGCTTAGGAAACTACCTTAACCGGTACAATCGGTTCCTGGTTACAATTTTATAATGTTATAAAGAGGGTTAACATAACACTGTAACGATAGTATACAATGGCATGAAGACAAATAAAACAAACAGCTTAAAGGCTAAACTTCTAACAAACTGAACATTAAAAAATATAGTTTCGTAGGCGTGGCAGATGTAGATCTGTAGTTTCTGCCTCCCTCTCCTGGGCGAAAGGCGTGAGTATACTATGCTATGTATATGTGAAACTGTAAAACACAATACATTTGTATTGTGCAATGAAGGATGCAGTGATTAGCTACAATACAGACAAGGATATAAAATGAGATTTAAAAAATCTATTAAATAAACAAAAAGAGTAATACATGGGGAGAGGCAAAGGTATCATTTACAGAGCAATCGAATCGAAACCAAAACTATAATAAACCCATCAATAGCCACTATTTCGTCAGCTTCAAATTGACTCGTCAGTCGTCAAACTTGCCAACCGATTATTATAAAGTCAATACTTACGTATAGACATATAAGTGTTAATGATTACGAAGAGACCATCACATCCGCTGCTCAAGTCACCGATGATGATGGTTGGATGGAGCAGATATTTAATGTAATTATACAAGTAACAAGCGAGGCCGATGATTGACATAGAAATCTCGCTGCAAGTGGTAACTTGTGTACATTTTGATGTAATATCAATGTTCCGTGGGAAAATAGAACTCATATACTAGCTTTTACCCGCGGCTCCGCCCGCGTGTTACTCGGTTAGCCGACATGCTTTTTTCCGGAATAAAAAGTAGCCTATGTGTTAAGTTAGGGTATTTATAAGCTATATCCATTCTAAATTTCAACCAAATTCGTCCAGCCGTTTCAGCGTGAAAGGGTAACAAACATATATACACACACACACAAACTTTCGCATTTATAATATTAGTGTGATGATGTAAAATGTACACTTACGCCATCGCGTAGGATCACTTTTACTAAGCGAATCAAAAGAAATCTACAAACATATGATCTGGACACATTTAGTGGAACAAGAAAGTGATTACTGTATCTTAACCCTTTCAGTTATCTACTTCGATAGATATGCAGCACACTTGTGCCTTGTTATATTACACGGGTAAATAAACCAAGTATAAATAAACAAGAGTAACGAAACAAATAAAAAAAAGTACCTACAAGGTAGAGCTCAACCTAGCCGCCTAAATAAGCCCATAGATGCCGAAGGAATACCAAACCAAAAGAACGAAGAACAGGAAGAGCTTGTCAATAAGAATCAATAAAGAGTTCGGAAGAATAAGAAGAGTTGTAGAGAAGCTACGTCTGTTAAACCGAAACATACGGTGAAAACTGAGACAGAGTACGGTACTATTCTTGTGAAAAAACCTCAAAGGGCAGAGTCTAAACTTCATGCAGGCGAAACCACGGGTTAAAGGCTAGTAATATTATTTAAATCAACAAACTTAAAAACACACTCCTAGTCAACCATTTAGATAATCATTATCATAGTGGAAGGTAGATTAACAATTAGGTAGTAGAGTAAATTGCTAGTAATCATTGGTGACATCGTTCTCATTTTGTCAAGTAGACTGGTCGAGTGTCGACGTTGGCGACGGCATTTTAGACAATTTACCACATTCGTAATTATGCTATATTCTAGTATACATAAATATGTAGTTTTTAGGGCTCCGTACCAAACGGTTATAAAGGAAGCGTTAGAATGAGACGCTGCTGTTGAGACTTAGAAGAAGCGAAAATAGAATTAGCTCATTAATACGACAGAAAATTCTATAGGTAGTATTGAAAATTTTCAGAAAAAAAAAATCATGAGTGAATTGCGAGTTCGATTTTTTTACCGTTTTTTTCGTGTTAAGGATGGTTATCAAGAGCGCAGCAACAAAATGTTGGCTACAATGTTATGGTTTTCAAACATATTATTGGTTAAAATTAATCTAGATTACATTTTTGATGCGAAATTATTTTGATTTTTTCTAAAACAATTAATACACATTTGACTACACTTTGGCAAAAAACTGTTAAATTTACGTTTTCAGGGGTTTTTTGTTAAGATATAATTCAAATTTTCTAATTATTAGTTCTCATTAATGTTAAAAGCATGTTGTTAAAACTAAGGTGTGGACAAGTAAGCTTTGTGTCTATTCTAAATTTCAAGTTGGTGCTAGTAGCTCTTCAGTTTTAGATGAAAATGGCTATAACAGACAGATGGACATACGAGTCATAACCAAAGAGTACTTTTTTCCCATATATTTCAAGTAGGAGATCCTAAAAACCATGTTAGAAGCCTGGACAGTGGCACATTTACTTTTATATCCCACAAGTAATGTCAACACAAATAAACTTAAAATCATGTACCCATTCAGATTATTTTTTCTATAGATGTACTATGAGAATTTTGGTAAACAATGTTTTAACAAACAAATGAAGCTCTCGCTAATAAAAGTCATGCATAATACATGGCTACAAATTCCTGAAATATTTGGAAAAGCTTAGAGCTTTTCAAATTACCAAAACTACACGTTCCCACAATCAGACTCGAAATTTCACAAGAAACAGATAAGCAAAAAGTAGTAGGTACGTATGAATTGTCTAAATGTCTACTGAAAGTAGGACATCCGTCCCTATAGGCACAGCAGCAGCACAACACATCAAAAGTAACAGAGAGCGAGTAACAAAGAAACTATCAATCACGCAATAAACAGTGAAGATTTACGAAAGATAAGGCAATAAAACTTATTTAGGAGTATCTATTGAGAAACTGGGGTCCATTGATACAATCAATCTTTACGTTGGTAGTAAACGTCGCTTTTCTTATATTGATGCGATCACAAAGATGAAAGATGCGGTATACGTATGTTAGATTGCATCAGCTTCTCGAGACACCACCTAGGGCGGTTATTGAAAGTGTGAAAGGAGGATGTCCCAGTTCATAAAGATTCCAGTAATTACTTGAAAACAATTTGGACAGTTCTGTTCTTGCCAACGTTGGCACATGAGATAAGAAACTGAACCTTTTGTCCTCAAATTATTTTTGTTTACTTCACTAAAGCGGTAACTGCAAAATCAAAATGGTCAAAATTACCTTAACACTTCTCACTATATATTTTTATTGGCATATTATAAACGAAGCGAATTAAATCTTATATGGAACAAAAAAAAGATTGCACCACTTAGAGGTATAAGGAAATTCCTGCTGTGTAGGAAGAACTGACTCATGCCGATGAATTGACCAGAACAAATATCGAGTACGTGGGTTCAAAATATAACAGCAAAGCTGATTTTGGTTTGATGTTGATCCAAGCAAGAGTGCTGATTGGCAGTTGATAATTTGTAAAGACCATTGTTAACTTTTTTTCAAACGCATTACTGTTAAAATGCATACTAAGCTCAAGTTATCCCGAAGGGAAAAAAATGTGTAAAGGGAATTAACCACTAGTAACAAAGTTCTTATAATAAGAAGCTTATTTAGATTTTAAACAAAAATAAAATGGATTATAGAGACAGTATAATCAAATCAGTATCCCAAAAGATGCAACAGTCCAAACACAGAGTTATTTATGAATTTATATCCACAGGAAGCTAGAAGCATGATGGAATCCCTTTCAATGTATCACAATAACCGGAAAAATTTAATAGTAACTTGTTGAGATTAAAAGTCGGTACGCATGGGACGCTCTGCAATGGGTCGGATAAACGTCGGAAATGCCATCGCATTGCCTACTCCGGAAATTTTGATTGTGTGTTGAATAATCAATTGGATTTAAAATATATACATAATGACACCTATAATAGGAGAATAATTCTCGTGTAGCAAATATTAGAGCTGCCATAATCTAAAACTTTTCATTGCAAAATAGGCTTTAACGCAGATGGATAAAAGTTAAATGAGCTTGTATTATTTTAGGTTTTTCAACTCTAAATTTAAGGATCTAAAACTTTTCATTGCAAAATAGGCTTTAACGCAGATGGATAAAAGTTAAATGAGCTTGTATTATTTTAGGTTTTTCAACTCTAAATTTAAGGTTTGCTGCACGAGAATATGTCACATTGTTGTTGTTTTGTGAACTTTGCTACGATAAGACATATAACTTTAGTAAGCCTGCAGCATGCTGATTTATATATTATGCAGAATCATAGGCGCAATTGTGTAAGACAATGGTATTCAAATTCGATTGTGATATGGCTATTCGGCTAAGCAAATTGGCCCGTTTTACAATTGAAATCGTACGTTTTTGGTTGTCAACAACAAAACAAGACAATCGTGTTCATTTGACAGCCAAAAATGTACGATTTCAATTGTCAAACGAGCTAATTTGCTAAACCGAATAGCCATATGACAATCAATTTGAATACCATTATCTTAAACAATTGCACCTCATATATGGTTACAATTTAGTTATTCCTAAAAAAATACATTTTGAGCTTCTAAATCTGCAGCAGCAGTATCGAAAATGGCAAATGCAATTTAAAGGCAAGGAAGAAAAGGGCGCTGCTATTTATAGAAGTAGTATACAAATGGTAATTGAAGTGAAGATGGAAACTCAAAAAGGCTGTTACAAAGATGCACATCAAAAGAAAATCGCACCTAAAAATAAATAACTTGAACAAGAACAAACAAATCATAAAGGTTCTTCTCCGATACGTTTATAGCTCTGGGATTGCTGAGGAAGAACTCAAAATAAACAGCTGCCTATCATCTCTAAGTACATAATAGTTTCAAGCGGAGCATATGAATGAACAAACTTGGGTTTTCACTTGTTGAGTCTTATTGAGAAGGAATAGAGGCTATATTTAATTGTGAAGATGTACGAGAAGGTGGTTATAGAAATAATATAATGGTAGTGTCGATCGACAGCGGGTTCAATAAACAGATCGGATATATCAGACAGTTTGAGAGTTGATTTATTGAGATCACCGAAGTGGTTGGTATTTTAGGGTTTTAGTGCATTAGATGCCGCGAAGGGAGTAATTCATTTGTACGTTTTGTACAATGATATTGTAAAATACGTTTTGTATTATTATATTCAGTTGATCTGATAGATTTAAACAGAAATGGTGAGTGATCAACAGACTGAAAACATTGTAGTCCTAGCAGTAACATGATATTAAATATTAGCTGAATGAAATAGCTTGTACAATCTTCCCTACAAATGTCAGATACTTAATTGAATAATTTTATTTCACTTGCTACATGCACATTTCTGTTGTGCTAAACCTAATATTTCAGTAACGGTCCTTTAAATAATAAATATGTAATATAAAAATAAATATAGCGGAGGCTTAGTAACAGGGTTCCGTTTGACACCCTTCTTTCAGAAAAGTGTTCAGTAAAATCAGTAAATCACATCTATGTACATCTGGTAGACCTCAAAGTAGGGTATCTATAAGTTACGCTAACCATTATAGATGTTGCATTATGGGCAATGGGCATGCATTGAGTGCTTGAACATAATAGTTCTGCGTGGGCGCAACGCAATATCGACTGGCGCTGCCGAGAAAAATATTACTATAGTTATTGTACAAAGTATGCTGTTTTCACAGTCAGTGATGGCGATGTTATTGGTAAGGAAACGGAATATAAACAGATTATTCGTGAGTGAAACTGTTGATTTGTATCTAATTTGCAAAGGGAATGTAATTTAATAAATTTAATTGCCATATAATAAAGTAAAATGTTACTGGAAATGCGTTCTTTACAGTGTATGTGTGGTTTAACATTGAATTAGAGCTTCCAATTCGAAATTCCGGAGTTTCGGACTGATTTATGTTGTTTTTCAAATCCGGAGTTAGAACGTAACTCCAGAGTTAAAACCGGGTTTCATCATGTTAAGTAGCGTTTTGGTTTTTATTCTAAATAATTAATTTTAAGCACAAAATATAGGAAAAAACGCCTCTCTTTTGGTCGCTAAGTAAGACTCTTTTTCCCGGACCCCGTGGGAAATATCAAGTTGAAACTACAAGGCGACTGACGCCACGAAATTTTGGCGACATGGATCTCCATTTTTCTCAGCAATAAAAAAACATATGTAATTACCAATTTATATACTAGATTAAGCATTTTATTGACATCATTCTGTCCGAAGATTTTGTTAATTCATAAATTTTCACAGCAGAAAAAAATATATTTAGAAAACCTCTTTTGAAACAGAGATTTCTATTTTACTGACAAACGGGAGCGAATGAAGCCTCTCAGTTTTTTATTTAAATTAGTCTACAAATACACTTCAATATGGCCGATTGAATTTATTAAATTACTTATAGTTGTAATTTTAATAAAAATTCTGTTTTGCCGCATACGAGCTTACCATCCATCCATCCATCAGCCTGTTTCGTCCACTGCTGGACATAGGCCTTTCCAGGATTTCGCCACTCTTGGCGGTCCTCCTGGAAGAAATGCCCATACTCACACACGCTGGGCAGGCGGGTTGGTGAGCGCGGTACCGAAACCCTTGCACCAGTGACGCCGCTGCCCGTCACCAGTCTGATTTATATAAGGCCCGGCAATTGGGGATGGATATACCGCCATCCATCGGTCCCAGGCAATGGTGGGCCGCCTGGTTTTTTTGCCTGAGAGCTGTCCTCTTACTCTCCCCCGAATAACTTCGGGAGGATTTACGAGCTTACGGCATAAGCTATTTCGTGAGCGCATATTTGTATGGAGTAAGTCCCCCTCACTCCACTCCCCTATAAGGCGCCGATTTGAAATTAAAAGTTCATCAATGCCTCGCCTTAATACCTAAGAAGACTACGGCCCCGTAGTGATGTTAAGTAATTTGTGGACTTCCGTACAACTACACAATACTACGGGTACGGAACTCTAAAAACATTATGGTAATTAATAATAACAATATGGATGCAATAGCAACAATGTTTTTAAACGGCCTATCCAACAATATGGGATAGACGAGAAAAAAAAATTCACCCCCAGTTTACGTGTATGAGAGGTACCCTTATAAAAATTTTTTTCGAGATTTTATTTTACCATTTTGTCGGCGTGATTAATATTTATATCCATGCCAAATTACAGCTTTCTAGTATTAATAGTCTCTGCGCTAAGCCGCGGACAGACGGACAGACGGACATGGGGAAACTATAACTATAAGGGTTCCTTGTTGGAAACCTAAAAAGAACAATCATAAGTCGTAATGATACCCGTCGCAAACCCCTTGAGATCGAACTTCCGAAAAAGACAGTGACAGCAAAATTAAACAACAAATTGATTTAATCTGGACTTTAAAGCGGCGGTAGCTCAGGCGGTAGAACGCTGGCCTCTCAATCTCGAGACCCAGGTTCGATCCCCGGTCGGGCATGCGCCAATGGGTTTTTCGGAATTAAGTGCAAATTATCGTGTTTTTACCAAGTACTTACCACTGGCTGAACGATGAAGGAAAACATCGTGAGGAAACCTGCATGCCTAAAAAGCGTGTACCTGTGCCCGAAGTACGGCCATAACGTTGGGACGTAATAATCGTCGGTGAACAGCGGGTGCATCGGGTGTGGACTGTGACTTGCATTTCACAGTTCACACCCGGGAACACCTCCGACACTCCCTCGGGGATTCATGTCGTGAGGATATGTATTTAAACTAATCTTGGTTCGTGCAGCTGAAGTTGCATCTAGTCAGAATGAAGACCACAGCCGTCATCACTCCCGATCAGATCCTGCACTGATAGCTATACCCAACAGGCGCCATATTTGGACGCTCGCTGCCCGCTCCGTGGCGGATTCTTGGTTCAACATCTGATTCACACTAACATCGCTACGAGAAGCCAGCCTATTAGTTCTATTGCAGACCTAAACGCAACTATTTCATTATGTATAATTTGCACCATGCGAGTATAGTATAAAACTACGTTTCTCTTCCAAAGGGCAGATATTACAGAACTGTACATGGTTGCAATGCGAATACTCTATGTGCTATGATCCTGGAACATTTCTTTCGTGTATTGAATACGACATACATTTTACAGACTTTTTCAAAATGGTATGCTAAATTTTCTTGATATTAATATAAATTACAACAAATCATCGATTGGGGTGTTTATCGGAATACATTTTACAACCCTAAATTACACATACAAAATCGATGACATAAGTATGTTTGCGCTTTCAGTTTCAGTTTGGCTACACCGATAGCAGAGAGCCGAAAAAGATTCAGGTGACCAAAAAAGGACGTGTTTTAGATTCGAAACCTTATTTTATTACTTATGGAGAGCAGGTCCAGTTTTCCATAAATTTAGGGGATGAAATTATTCAGGGTATTTTTAAAGGGGAGAGTATTTAGAAAAGGTCTTTGATTCTCTAAAAATGGATGCTTTTTAAGACTGTTTAAAGATAATTAAACTGATATTAAAGTCGATTCTGAAGGCTTTAATTTTAGTTTTAGTGCTGTCAAAACTTAAATTTTTCCAAAGTAATATAGGTTCTATTGTTAACACTAAAGAACTATTTTGAAATGAATGAAATTTAGTTTTGACAGCACTAAAACTAATATTAAAGCCTTCAGAATCGGCTTTATTGTTTATACTTGATTAAATAAACCAAACCTTAAATTGTGTTTTACTTTTGAACTAAACGCTTGGGAGGGAGAAGCCTGAAAATTGAAAAAATCAGGGAATTTTGAAAAGTAGTTAGGGGAAAACTAAAATCAGAGGGTAGTAACACTGCAGTTCGTTCGTTTCACACCACAAACAGCATTGCAATAGCAGATTGTACGAGGATGGATCAGGACCTAATACAGCTATCACCGGTAAGAGATCAGTTGACAGGATACTTTGTAGAGGAAGGTCTAAAAAGTTAATCGTCTCGCTTCCAAGTACTCGGAATAATTTATACTAACAGATGGCTACCAGGACATAACTTACCCGTACCTAACTAACGCCTCAAAGTAATTATAATCCTAAGAAGATATAAAAAATAATATTATTTGAACCAATCAAAATATTTTTTTAAACAAAGGAATTATAAAAATTATTATAATTACAAATTTTATCAAATTAATTTTTTTTTATGACATAATAGTAGCTTCGAAGTTAGCTGTTAAATCCAATAATTTTAAAGCTATTTAAGTATTAAAAAAAAACGGTTTTTGTATGTAATTCATTATTTGTGTACATTTTCTGGAAGCTATTTTTTTAGCTGGGAGCTATTTTTTTGGCGTAAGTTTTCATTCCAAATCGTAAGAATCGATTCTGAACAGGGGAATTTTGGGAAAATTGGAATGATTTCTTAGGTCCATACCTGTAACAAATGAAAAAACATGTTAGGTTAAATCTATAATGAATAATGTTAGGTTTTGTGGCTTGAAATTGTTGAAATGTTAATCTTTTCGAAAACAGAATGAGACCAGCTAGTAGCATAGCAAACCATATCGAGCTCGATAGCGCTTGATACAGTGCTCTGTCTTACTCTGTTGATCTACATAAAGAGGGACAGTGTGTATCGAGCTGTTAAAGCTCGATATGGTCTACTATGCTAGGTACCCAGGAGATTTAGCACGCGCCGTAGATAGATACGAGTAGATGCTAAATCTCTGGCGCCTGCTAGCCTTTCAGAAAGAGACACATAAGCTGCGATGGTGTCATCGAGTTTACTAGCTAATACAATTACGTTGCTATATCTTGTTTCAAGATAATATCTAAAATACAAGTATTTTTTTTTCTAAGAGAAGCTTCTTTTTTCATTACAAAAAGTAAAATTTTTATAAAATTATTACTTCGTAAATCTTGAAACAGCTTTCAAAAGCCCTTCGTTCCGAGAGGAAAAATCTCCCTTATTTTATTTTCGCAAGTTGGGTTTATTTTTTTATCATAGCCTGAAAAATGAGGATAACTGTAAAACACAGGTCATCTAGCAACCCCAAATTCAACCGATTATTTGTAATATACGAGCAAGTATGTCTGTGGTAATTTAGCAACTTAAGAAAAATTCACCGCTTTAGCGATTTCTACTTTTATCTCAGAATCCGTATCTAGAATACACAAACATGTGGCTTCAAAGGAAAGCCGCCTACAGAGCGGCTTACACAGATTTAGGGCGACAGCGGAATCACTGAATACTTTTACCAAATCTGGCGACAATGCATCAAGAAAACTTGGCCGCAATACACAACCGTATACCGATGTCAGGAATTCCAAATACATCAAACAGGCTAAATATTTTAGTCCAACAAATGACTTCAAAATATAATTAGATATTCCGAAATCAAAATTACTTATTAGGAACCCTAACAAACAAAATGATTTCACAGTTAATAATTCAAATTGGCAAGAACATGGATATAGCAGAACATAAATAAACGACAATGCTTCATAAATTCAAGTTATGGAGTAATATTTTACGCACTGCAAGTCAAATCATGCGTTAGAAAGTAAATCCTGTAACGCAGTGATTATATTTTCTTTGTTTAATATTTTTGTGATCTACAGTTGATTGTTTAGATGCATTGTCTACGTCAAATCTATATTGCATACGTCATAATATAGGTACAATATAACAACACTGTCAAAACGTACAACAACAACGTTAACGCCGTTAACGGATGTTATTGTTAATTTAAAATAATGTATATCTTTAGTGCTAATAAATCATAAAAACCCAAATCAATCAATTCTATAACATTTTCGCGGGTTTAAAGAACAGATTTTTTAGCGCAAAGTTGCATTATTCGATTAATGCACACAAATGGAGTCACAAAAGTTTCCTTGTTTTTTTCCGGTTTGTTACACTAGAATAATTCGGTTCCAGCTATGGTGAAGACTCACGGTGGCGGTTACTATACCAGGAAAAAAAATACATGACAAAAATCAAGGACGAATCTGAAATTGTAAGTTACCTACTGATATTCCTAAGAAGAACAATGTGGCTGCCTCCTCATAGCGCGGGTGTCAAATCAGCAATTTAAAAACATGTCACATGCCATGAAATAGAAAGCGGCGGCGGCGGGTTTAGAATAATTTCATTGTTAAACTCCTGAGCGGTTTAATTGCGTTGGTTGTCAGTTTTGGGCTCGCATCTAATTACAAGATACAGCCCCATCTCACCACTGTCGCTGCCTGATTTCCAAATCAACTTTAGCGCCATGTTAGCCTTTTGAACATATTTATTCAATTCCGAAAATCTGTTCAAATATCAGTCACAGAAAACTAAACTCCGAGTTATCTTTTAATATTTTGAATAGTGAAATATAATAGTCATATTTGAATACAAATATATAAAACAGATATAAGTAGTAACTTAAAATATGTTTCGGCACCAAGACGACCGTTTGAAAACAAGCTTATCAACGCAAATAATGTATAATGCTTGATATTAACAAAACAATAGAGGGAAGATTGAAGCGCTATGCTGTGAACGAGAATATTAGGTATATTTGCACTTCATTGCAAAATAAAAACGAAAAAATTTGCACCGTGCCTACAAGAAAAACGTATTAGAAATTCTGTGTAGGATTCGAATAATAAATGACATTAATTGTGTCCTTGCTGTCCGTGCTATGTTCAGTGTTCATGTCCCTTCTAATTTGCGCACGTGTGTGAACATCTTCGCTTCGTCCTTTAATTTGTTACGTTGTTATCAGGGGTTTTATTTTAAAAGTACATAGTCGAACCTCCGAACCCTTGTTGTTTGCTTATCTTATGATATCAACTATAAATTTTTATTTCATATTGAATATCGGTATGCACACACAATCCAAACGTTTAAAACAATTTCGCAAGTTAAACAGATGGGTGTAGGAGACAAATTATATTCATGATCAGCGGAGAATTTATAGGATGTTTCAACATCGCCATTGTTTGGGCCGCCTCGAGTGCCACTGACTGATTCAACTCACACGCATCTTACAATAAAGACATTGAATTCCTGATGGTCGGATATAATTTTTTTATTACGTTATAATTCGAATCTAAAGTATGCCGACAATAGCAGTGGTTGACATGTGAAGTGATTAATTACTTTAGTTAATTTGCAATCCATCCATCCATCCATCCGTCCGTGTTCGTCCACTGCTGGACATAGGCCTTTCCCAAATTTCGCCACTCATGTCGGTCCTCCGTCCTCCTCATTTGCAATAATATATTATATATAATTTGCAATAATATCTTAAATTAATGTAGGAAATGCCCTAGTAGTAGTTCTATTTTATAGCCACAGAACGAGACTAATTTGTCATTCATAGTCGCTCAGCTGTATCTGAATAAATAATAACGTTATGTAAGCTACGCCTTGTAGCAAATCAGCAACTTGGCTGTTTGCTGAGGAATTGCAAATCGACGTACTGACAGAATGCATAAACTTAGCCACAATAGACGTTAAATATAGCTACTTGTAAACATAATTAGTAACGGAACGACTTCTAGGTCGACGCAGAAAGGTTGTTTTTGTCTCACCATGAGCAGTTTCACGGTGCAAATCGTAACAGCTCCTGTACCAGCTTGGCATCATCGGGTCAGTGCACGCCCGATGAAGGCGTTTCAACGAGCCAATTGTAACGAAGTTGCCACATATGGAGCTGAAGATTACGTGGCTCAGCCGGCGGCGATGCTGCCGACACCTCGTGCGATATCGTGATCACGACCAAAACGAAAGTGAATCTAAATCCTTAAAGAAATCCACAATCTTCCTCTAAATTACCCACTGTTTGGTCCTACGCCTTGTTGACTTTGAGACAAGCTTAAAACGTGCCTCTCTCTTATCTTTATCTATTACTTTAGCAAATAAAAAGGCCCCATTTACAGGTGTTGTCTTGGCAAACAAAGGCGCATTACCGCATTGGTGGTCCGATAAGATATTAAAAGTTTAGAAAGTTTACAGCGACATAAACCGAGGTACTTTATTAGTGAAATATAGCAAAATCAGATTTAGTTACAATAGATGTCAGCTTAGAATCTCGTGATCGACGTCTTGGCGTAATTGCAACGGACGAGATCGTGCGCTCCCCATCGATAAGGGCAGTAATGCAATCAAGTGTTGCCAAATAAGCGGAGTTAGATCTGAAAGAGCAGACGACGCCTTCGGGTAGTATTTGATTGACGTTTGACTTACCATGAGGTGCGGCGGAGGGTGCTGCTGCGATGACAACTCGCTCCAGGGTCGGAGTAATGCACGCTCAGAATCTGCGCCGACGGCGGCGAAGCTCACTCCATACTTTCTCCATAGCGAAAGTTCGTAGAGCCTTCGCCATGGTATTCCGTCATTTTTCGTCGTTTTCTTCCGGATACTTCCGCGGATTGATGGACTCCTAACGAATGATTCCGGAGGGATGCCGTTTTTACTTGCGCCTCTCCAAGGCGGTTTCGTTCCATTGGCATTTGATTTTCCATTTGAAATAACACTTCCATTTGAGCCCTTCCGCACTAGACCCGGTTTTGTTTGTGTTGGAGTCTTTCTTTTTTCATCGAAAAGTACCGAATTAGCTAACTCTTCATCGTTATTGCAGCCGTCTGATTTCACTTCCTCGATGGTAACGACAGCGGATTTCCTCTCCCTGTAGCTAGCCCTCATGGGAGTTCTGTTGAACGCCTGCTTGCATTTCTCGCCATCAACGTCATCGTGATAAGAGGAAATGACGCTGTCATCGGCGTACCGCATACGTGCAGTCTTCATTAATGAAGCTTTAGTATTCTGCGCAAATAAACGTTCGCAGGGATCGGTACTCTTGTTCTGATCGGATCGAGTTTTCAAGCTTTCAGAATCTGTGTCGCTGTGCCCTTCGTAGGAGCTTGTGCTGTTGCTTTTAAAGGCACCATCGTTTTGTTTCATGAAATTTTGACCGTGATCTTTGTCTGATTCTTTGATTTCTATGATACATTCTCCTCGAAAGGATTTTCTAGATTGAATGCTGGCGTTGGAGTCTGACTTTGCGAGAACATTGTGCTTGTGATCCCCGCATCCGTTTGCATGAGCTTTTCCAGTGCAGTGTTTGTGAATCTTGGCGAGGGCGGCGAGGGTCTTGTTTCCACTGGGGGAGAGTTCGTCACCTCCCCGCAGGGACTGTTCAAACGAACCTTGCACTTGGAACATGATCTACTCCCCGGTTATGGCGTTCTCACGTGGCTGACCCTCTACATCTGACATTTTCTGAGGTCAAAGTTAAACCTCAGCCAAACGATCAGATCATGGCGAATGTCACTGCACAATGAGAACATTTACTTGAGTTATATGAGTGATAGAGTGCAGATCGGCACGATAAATACTTGGTAGGGCAAGCATAAAGATGTCAATCGGTGAGTTACTGACAACGCGTTAGAGTTTGACAGAGCATATTGGTTAGTCACATGGACATGCTCGTGACTAATGGGGGGTGCTGAGATATCAAGTGGTTCGGAACGAAAGCTCCCTTCACCAGGCGATGGTACATGACAGGGGCGTGACCTAAGGATAATCACCATCACGTATTATCGTCCACCTAGATAGCCCTGCTTGCAAGACTTTTAATGTCTGTTATTAAAGCAGGTTGTGAATTGGCTAAGCGATCTTATTGTCATGGTATTCCGGTAACAGGGTGACCGCTATTGTTTCTACACGCACAAGCACGAAGTTCGTGTTCCTAGTAAATTGTTTCACGCGTGTTAAGGTTTTACTCGGCTGGAGACGTGTCAATCATGTTACGAAATTGGTTATCAGCTGATGCAACAATGTAGAGGAAGCCTTTATTTACACAGATACCATGGTTTAATTATTTAAGGCAATGACGCCAAGAGTAATTTAATTTGAGCGCCAAAAAGAGCTAGTTACTAATAATAGTCCCAATATTTTCATTTTTTTTAATATACTCTAGATATTATTCAGAGTGCATTACAAAGAAGAAAAAATCAATTAGAAACAAACATCAGGTAAGACAAGTACCTTGAAAAATTTCTCAGTCCAGGATTAAAAACTGCGACCTCTTGCTTACACGGCAAGTGCGCTACCGACTGCGCCACTTATGTGCTCATTCTAGACCGTTGAATTTTTTTACCAAACTAATTCATACACCGGCCAGTAATGCACATACTGAACACTCACGATACTTATAGTATCTAAAAGCGATGGATAATATCACTATAAATCATATAACATGATAAATAACCATACTTTTTGACTTTAACCACAAATTATTATTAAGGAGACTGATCGTACCTTACACAACAGAGAGTAAGAGTATTTAATCCTTATGTCTAAATTCCAAGAAACGATCCCTTGCAGCGATATTATACTTGATAGATAAATATTCATTATCGCAATGTATGTCAGCAAAAGCTTAGCGGTGACTAAGACAACCCACACGCCGCGAGACGCCTTGCCAATCGACCGAGACGATTGGATACACAAGACGTTTTAACTACTTCCAATATCAAATATGACAATAAAGATGTGTTTGTAGTGGACGGAGTTTTAGACACCTGTGAGACACTGCAGCGGATTCGAAGCAATGTTGACTTTTCAAAGTCTAAAATTTTCTCCACCTCCTGACACCGCTTTTCTAGAGTTATGCCACGGATGAAAAAACAGGAAGATACCTTCAAGTTTGTGTTTTTAATGGATTATTAGAAAAATATTGTTATATGCGGAAAAAAATAAAATGTCTTACAACAGTAGGTAGTACAAGGTTTCGAATTCCCTGCTAAGGTTCCAAATTCAGATATATATATTTTAAAGAATTAATCTTCTTTTTTGGTTATTTGTCGCCAAGAAGAAAGTGATGATAGTGTTCCTTTTTTTTATGAGAACTGTATAATACTCGTAGACTGTGCCACCTGAAGCAGCTCCTAATCAAATTATCACCAGAAAGGTGTGTCAATGTTTGTCCGTCTGACTCTACGTAAACAAACATTCGCTATCTGCACCAATTCTATAAGCTGATCGTGGGAATGAGGGTCGTCAATATTGTTAATGTTTGAATGCGAATTCTAGAGTAGAAGGAACTATGCCGACCAAATACGCGACGTACTGAAGAAGGGCAATATAAAAATTCCCCGGAATAGAAGATGTGGATGATTAGATTGATGGATACAGAAGCAAAAGAGGTGTGTCTTAGCAGATGGAAATCTGTAGTCTTTGCCTATCCCTCTGGGAGAGACGTGAGTATATGTATATAATTCTAGAGTATTCAAATATATTTGATAAAATTTATAAAGGATATCAGTACGGACATATCAATGAGGACATCATTCAAATGCAGCTCATGGTCTATCTGTGGTCTATTGTCATTCGATTGGAAAATTAAGGGGTAATTTTATACACAGTATATGAAAAATAATAACAGCTTTTCGTTATTCTTGCCTAAAGTTATCAATGAGAAGTTGACGGTAGAAATTATCATACATTAAAATAATGTTTGAATTAATATTAAATAACTTTATAAATAACGGTTGCTTGGTAACAGTACGATAAAACTGCTTTCGAATGACTTTACTACCGCGTGAATCGAGTTAACCTGGGTTTCCAGCGCGTGTTTTGTCCTACACACTACACCAAAACGTCTACACAGTATATTGTTCCGCAGCATATTTGTGTTTATAAGCCCCGTGTCTCCTGCATACTTATCAGTAAAAATGTGTAGCGAAACAATGTTTTGTGTAGACGTTTTTGTTTAGTGTGTAGTACAAAACATGCGCTGGAGACCCGGCTTAACTCGATTCACGCGGTAGTAAAGTCATTCGATGGCAACTCGCACTTCGCATACTGGAAATCAAGAACAAGAACAGACAGGACAAAAAGTAGCAGTATAACGTGAACAGCCAAAAACAGTGATTGATTGATTACATGGCAAAACTGATTGGCAACATACAAAGCCAAGACAATGCTTGACACGACTGCAAAACACATAAATCAGGACAACACAAGATCGTATCTACAGTCACATGAAGAATTTACTACTGCACCACTAGTCACGACAGACGTTCTGTAGCCCTTAAGTGAACGAACTAAGGTACAAAGTGTCAACACATTATTTTAGTAGGGCCAGGTTAATCGTAGTAGCTAAACTGGTATTGTTATGCAAGGTAATTTCAATATTATCGAACTAGAGGAATCTATGCCGGCAGATTAGCATGCGCTGTTGTGTGATGCTTACGGAATTACAACTATGTATGCTCGTAGGCAAGTATGTATTGGATAAGATACGCAATGCGTAGGCGCTGTTGGTGATATGATAATTTATAGGCAAAATAATGTTACCTTGAGAAGAACTACTAGAAACTAAATAGTACAACAAATTGTAATAACTTTTGAGTATACCGAGAGAATGGTTACAGTTGTGTAGGAGAAAAATAGAGAAAGAATATTGATGAAAATCCTCGAAAATTTAATCTTCGATTATATAAATCCTACTGACCCTATCCTGACCTACTTTGGTTGTAAATCTGAATGATGGTTCGCTTGTTTGTGAGCTTTTAAATCTAACTAATCAACGTATTACTTTGCAGCGGGATAAAGTGTTATCAAGTTTCCGAGGTTCATTTACACAAAAACAAAATCCAAATTTCATAATAAAGCGATGTTGTTAACGATATAGTATATCCCAACTTTCACGAGAAAAAACTGGTGATCATGATAAATCATTTCTCATCTTATAACACCGTCGTCAGAAAACTATAATTTGAGAGATTATCTGTAAATACTTGGAAGTTTTTATTCGAGTGTTAATTTATTTTAATTGTTATTAAGAACAACCTCTCTGGTTATCACAACCATTCATCGTGGAGTTCGTGATTAATTAATTTAATTATTATATTAAACTGTTAATCAATATTACCACATTGCTGTATTGAAAAACGCAGAAGAAAAGAAAATATGGATATAAGGAGCTCTTAACCGGGGTAATAAAGTTCAGAGCTCCTAACAATCAGTTTCTTTTTCACGAAATCGTGTTGCCCTTGGCCATTACTACCATTACACCCTGCCAGTGTTTGTCTGACTAGTGACCGATGGACTCTGACGGACCCAAAAACGCCATAAAAGGTGTCTCTCATAAACTCTATCTGAATATATAAAAGGCAAACCTGACTGACTCATCTATCAACGCACAGCCGAAACTACTGAACGGATTTCTCTGAAATTTGGCATACAGATAGTTGTAATGACGTAGGCATCCGGTAAGAAAGGATTTTTGAAAATTCGCCCCCTAAGGGGGTGAACCGGACTCCACGCGGACGAAGTCGCGGGCAAAAGCTAGTCGCTAAATAAAATAAAAGGCGGGGCTAGCTAAGATCACCACATGCAAGCAATAAGGTTTTGAAACTAGATAGGCAGGAGCCTTGGTGATGGTACATCGTCATAAGCCATGATCTGTAGGATAACCATGACTTTTGGTCACGACACAAGTTACCGTCTGCGTCAAATATTTTGTATGAGAAATTGTGGTTCCTCTGGTAAGCCGCTAGGGGCGCTGCACAATTTCTCATACAAATATTTTACGCAGTCGGTAACATGTATCTTGACCAAAACTCATGGTAGACCCACCTTATGACCCTCAGTACTAACTACAGAAACATGGATTGTTGGCATACCTCTATAAAATCCCTTACTCGCCTTTTATAGCATTCACGAGAAGACATGCGGTGACAATATCCTTTAAATGACCTTGTCACACGCCACTAACTTTACTTTTCTTACTTAACTTATTTTCTTCGTGTCTATCTATACCGCAATGAATATAATGCCAATTTTGTATCTTCTTGCGATGGATAAATCTATACTAATAATAATAATAAAATAGTAAAAAGTCGTGTTTGTACTATGTCTGTGGTTTGTACACTGAATATTTTTGGGAAATTTTAATTGAAATGGGTTATTTTATTAGTATTTTTGTCTGTTTATCTGTCTGTCTGCCTGCATGTATGTTCCGTTTTAAGCCGAGAACCACTCAACGTATTTGGATGCAGTTTTTTTGCATTGTCTTCGTAGTGCCCGTGGTCAACATATACGTACATATATAGGCTATAAGGGGTGTTCATAAAATAACGCCCATGCCGAAAACGGGGCGGAAAAGAGATTGAATAAACACGGGCGGAGCAGCATGCTAAAGGCTAGTCGCTAATATAGCAATTAAGTTTTTTCTATGATAGTTCAACCTGTTAATTCAAATTAAAACGTGATTTGTAATTGTCCTATTACAAAATCGTGGGCATTGATTTCCTATTATTTACTTCAACTTAATTGTTTGTTTGTATCGTAACAATTTACATAATTAGGATACGTGCTGAGAACTCACATGATTCAATTTCCTTTATGGACAAGCTCAAAACATCAACTTTTGGATGTTGAAACCAATTTTGTTATACCTTTGTCTTTGCCTATTACCGGTGAACAAATAACGCAAGTCAGGCTCGTGAACATTTGCTGTGTTACTAGTTTACTGTTGGGCCTAAAAACCCACGAACATATGATATAGTAGCAGACCTAACATTAATAATAAACGCATAGTCGACGCATGGCAATTTCAGCTCCGTAAACTTCGGGCTCTTTTAAATATAAATATTGCTTGTTTTCAAACAAAATATATACTAGAGATTAGTTTATGAATTAACAAATACGTTCCAAGCATAAGCCAGCCAAAAAAGCCATTTTTATACGTTTCTTCGTACCATAAAGCCTAAATGTAGCTTATTCTTTGTATGGAAACTTGCCACGCTATTTAATCCTTATGTTTGGTCTGCTACTTAGTAATAATTATATGTCTGTGTAAAACTTAATCTATAGGTATATAAAATAAACTGTCAAAATTTAAAACCGTCCTAGTCTAGTAGTAGTTTTATATAAACTGGTAGTTGCACTATACCTAGTCCTGCCAAAAGTTCTGTCCCTTACATTAAGTTGAATATTTTTTATCCCACACTGAATCTGGTAAAATTAATTAATGGAATTTGTCGTCTAGCTAACAAAAAACATTAAAAATATTATAGATGCTCAAAGCAATGACCATTAATAATATATCCTTGGGCAGTTCGAAGCCGACATCTTAAAACACGCGACATAATTTGAGCTTTTCGCCTTATATATTTTTCAATCCTAGGCCTTACAATTAGAGTTGTGGTAAATTATCTCTTAGAGATTAGACAATAGCGTATCCCCTTAAAAACAACTTGAATTAATAATAAAGTCTTGTCTGTACATTAACTATTTTTTCAAAATTGTATATAAAATGTGTAATTAGTATTGTACTGAAGCCAAAATTACCATTTTTAAAATTTTTGTCTGTCTGTATGAATGTTTTGTTTTAATTTGAGAACCACTCAACGGATTTGAATGCGATTTTATTTATTAATATCGTAATGACTCAAGTAACATATAGGCTTTATGGCAGGGGTCAGCACTTAGTTTCATTGCGGGTCCATTTATAACGAAAATTAATCTGTCGCGGTCCGTTTTACCGTTCCACCTAGATTCAAAATGTCAATAATTAAATAGAACCAAAAGAAATCAGAATACATTATTATTAAGGATCCATCCATCCATCCATCAGCCTGTTTCGTCCACTGCTGGACATAGGCCTTTCCAGGATTTCGCCACTCTTGGCGGTCCTCCTGGAAGAAATGCCCATACTCACACACGCTGGGCAGGCGGGTTGGTGAGCGCGGTGCCGAAACCCTTGCACCAGTGACGCCGCTGCCCGTCACTAGTCTGTTTTTTATAAGGCTTGGCAATTGGGGATGGATAAACCGCCAATGGCCAGGCAATGGTGGGCCGCCTGGTTTTGCCTGAGAGCTGTTCTTTTACTCTCTCCTGAATAACTTCAGGAGGATTTGCGAGTAAGATGGTGGTACCTCCACAGTCGAGCCCGGCATCAGCTCTACCACCTTAAAAATCAATAATTAATAATAATAATAATTTAAGGATACATTGATGAGATGTATCCTTAAGGCCATCTAAATGAAGACCTAAAATTTATTTGATTTGAATTTGTTTCTCTTTTGCGTGATATTTTGATATTATGAATAACGATTCGGAGCGGGCTCGTAAGTAATAAAATGACTCGCAAAAGAGAAACAATTCAATCAAATTAATTCTGGGCCTTTATTTAGGCGGCCAATATGAAGTGGTGTATGTCCCTAAATTTTACAAAAACATTGCGATAAAGGCCAGAAAAATATTAACATATCGTTTTTGATCAAAGTTGTCGTCGTCGCGGACCGGGCTCTTAACATTGAATCACGTGGTTATCCGATGACAGAGACAAGACAAGGCGCGGGCTACATTGAATTATCACAAATTTAAGCTGACATTCTCAGATTTTTCTGGGTCCGCACAAAATGGGTCGGCGGTCCGGATACGGACCGGGGTCCGCCATTTGGTGACCCCTGCTATAAGTCGTGTTTATAAAATAACGCCAAAGCCGAAAACAGGCAGAGATTGAAGTAACGCGGGCGGAGCTGGGCTAGTATATAAATAATTTTGGGCGACCTTTTGCATGCTCCTCTTAAGCCCATCGGCTTTTGGTGCAACATCAGCAGGCCCAACGTGGCTGCCATTTGACAGTAAATATATGGAATTTACTGTCAAATGGTGTTTAAAATGGCGTTAAAATGTCACCATGTTAGGCCTCCAGTAAGTAAAATAAACACCCTCAGTCAACTGATTCTATAATATCAGCCATAAATCACCATGGAATGATCACGGGTAATCATGACTTCGTGTCATAAATCATGGCCAGATTAATCATGTCGTCATTAATTTGATATTATCTCGGCGCGCGTCTTCTCTTATCGTTATTATGTAATTTTATCCAAACAAGATGTCTGTCAATGTTGTTATAGGAAAAGGTTTCTTTTAACTTTAAACTCTCGTGTTTTGTAAACATTATAATATTTATTTAGACGGGTGTAACGCAATCTATTTTATACGAGGCATGAAAATGTCTCGAAACGTCGGGTGCCCCTTTTCTCACACTAAAGATAATAAAATAGATCGCGTTATACCTGTCTAAATAAATATTATAATGTTTCTTTTAAGTCTGAATAAGAGTTGAGATTTTAAATATTGAGATAACTTTCGCTGTCATCAGCAATTATTTATTAGTAAAAAGGATAATATTCAATCCACGGGACGAAATGCTTTGAAGATATATAAAAATATAATACATCCTCACTATATGAATCCCCGAGGTGTGTCAGAGGTGTTCCCGAGTGTGTACTATGAAATGCAAGTCACAGTTTCACCGACGATTATAACAGCTAAACGCGCCTTCCCAAGCACGCAGACTGAACACAAATGTGCTCCTACGGATTTGAACACGCAACCTCTGCATCAGCAGTCGAGTATTTAAACTACTAGACCACATAGGCGGCCAAATACAACGTGAAATTTAAGTCATTTTGTTAACGAGAACTGGTGATAGTACTCGTCCATATGAACAACTTTTACTATGAAGCTAACCCTGAAATCGCGAAAAAAATATCAGCTGTTCCATACATTTGGGTCGAGTAGGTATTTGAATTTTCTATGGAACAGCTGATATTTTTTTCACGATTTCAGGGTTAGCTTCATAGTAAAAGTTGTTCATATGGACGAGTATTATCACCAGTTCTCGTTAACAAAATGACTTAAATTTCACGTTGCATAAATTATTTAAGTTACATTTTTTTCCCTAAGCAACAGAGCAAATATTTGAATATCAATAAGGTCAAATATCCTAAAAATACACAACTGATAGCGTATTATAAAATAATGTAGAAATAAAAACAAATTTTACGACCAACGAAAGTAATAACATTTGCATAGACTGACTTTGTTGTAGCTGTGGATAAAATTATCAACCCGATTATTAAGAGGTTACAACTGAGACAGTTTATAATATATATATATATATATATATAAAAAAGCCCCTGATGATGCTTATATAGTGAAACCGGTTGGGTAGTGTAGTATTAAATATTATCTGTGGAAAAGTACAAGTGTTTTTTCATCACAACAATGATATATATATGATAAAATAATAAAGTAGCGAAAAAGTATGTCTGTGCATTTAATATTCTTGTGAAATTTTAAATGAAATATGCAAGTTATTAGTGTTGTACTGTAGCCAAAACTACCATCTTGAAAATTTTTGTCTGTCTATACATATAGGGTGAAATTAAATCAACCGACCAAATTCATACCGGAGACTCGGTTAGTTATCAAAAACTAGGTTCAGTAATCTAGGGACAAAATCCAATTTCGAAAAATATTTTTCTTTGCTCCCTTACTGGTTGGACAATTCCTAGTGCAGGCACTATGGGGCAAACATATTTTTTTCAAATTTCACCTGGAGTGTAATTATTAAACCTTGTTCCTGATGACTAACTGAGTCTCCAGTATGAATTTCGTCGGCTGATTTATTTCACCTAGTATGTGTATGTTTAATTTTAACCCGAGAACCACTCAACGGATTTGGATGCAGTTTTTTTTTTATTATCACCTTTGTGAATAACATATACATATAGGTGAGTATTAAAATAACGCCCAAGCCGAAAACGGGGCAGAGATTAAATAAACGCCGGCGGAGCCGCGGTCGAAGACTAGTAATTTATGTAAGCCTGATGGACATGCTCAAACACCTTTAGAGTAAAATATCAGGTTATTAACTTGTTATATGTAATTCAATTGAACCAGTGATTAACTTTTCAATTTCACTCTAGAGGCGCGGTAGACAGCGGACAGGGAAAATTTATAGCGGAATAAGTATTACTTTTAGCTAATCGATGTTTACTTTGTTGTATTTATTGCATTACATATAAGCATTGACCTCTCATAAACAACTAGACTCACAATCTCGCTCAAAAAGTGTCCGCGATGCATCTTGTCACCGCTATGGGGTGACAAAATCGAATGACATTTCGTACAACTGACATTGCATTAACGACATAACGTCTTAATTTGGTTGAATATTTTTGCTATTATGCACGTTGCACGTTCGGACATTTTCTGACGAACTTTTATTAGAGACTGTGTGTTTAGTTGTTTTTGAGACGTAAATGTAAGGTGACTTTTATTTATGTAGCCAAACTCATGTTGGAGGCTTGGTAAGTGATCAGTAACACGGATCGATAACACCTTTTTCTAATTTCACAAAATAAAATCTTGACGTCCCATAGTAATTGACTCAGGGCTGGGCTTGCGTTTGTAAGGAACACGAAAAGAATAATTTACGAATTTCACAAAAAGGGTTATCGAACCTTGTTACTGAGCACTTATCGAGTCTTCAGTAAGAATTTGGCTGCATAAATTAAAGGTGACTTTCGTTTATGTAACCAAAAGGCGTATTTTTTTTATTATCATCGTAGTTACCCATGTTCAATATAAAGGTTATAAGGGGTGTTCATAAAATAATTTTCAAGTCGAAAACAGGGTAGAGATTGAATATACACGAGCGGAGCCGCGGGCAAAGGCTAGTAGTATTCAAATAATGTGCAAATTTAATAAATTCCGAAGATATTATTGGTGCGTGCTTGACAAGGATCGAGCTCAGGTCCCCAGTATGAAAGGCCTGCGAAGTTATCGCTGATTTTTAAATTAAAGACACCTACGTATCGTCACGACATGGGTCTCCGAGGGGGTGTCAGAGTCGTCTCCCAAGTGTGAACTGTGAAATGTAAGTGTGCACCGCGGGTATTGAACCCACGACTTCTGGTAGCCGTTCATAAATTAACACTTTCGACAGGTTCCAACACTGACAGCAGGATAGCGTATACAATTTTCAAAGCGTGCGACAGAGATGGCATTAGAACTCGTGTTGCGACGTTGGTTTTTGAACGTAGCCCTGGGTTAGCGATTATTATAATTTTAAAATGTTATGAAAAGGGTAAAAAATTTAAATTTTACTCTGTGACTTCTACCTGCCAATATGTATGACCCTCAAACCACATTCGTCCTTGGACAAACTAGTTGTTCACTAATTAATTCAACGGCCGAATGTAAATGCTACGGACACTAAAATATGTGGTTGTGACAGTTATTGGCCAAGTGCGAGTCGGACTCGCGCACAAAGGGTTCCGTACCACCACATGTAAAGGGTACGCAACCACAAAATCACATCTTAAGAATGACCTCGGTGCAAAATGTTGACAAGCTACTCTTAGCGTCATCTATCATCTGAAGTTAACAAGAGGTTTATTGGTCTCAACTTTTTAAATTTTTATTAATTTGTCGAGATAGATTTCATAATAACATGTATTATGTGAAAATTTTAACTTTCTGCCTATTACGGTTGAAGCTGTAGACCCCTGTGACAGACGAACAGAAAGACAGTGGAGGCTTAGTAACAGGGTTCCGTTTGGCACCCTTCTGGTACGGAACCCTAATAAACTGACAATATTAATATTTTGACACCGTTTTACTGGTCTATCTTTAATTCGACTTCAAATCTTTTCTAGCATAGAAGATATAAAAGAAATAAACATTTTAGAAAGGTACTACAAATTCTAACACATAGGAAATTAAGAACATACTCAAACAGGAAATTACTTTATGCATATATAAAAACTCAATTAATGAAATGACCTATTATAAGTTATTTCAACTCGATAATAGGAAATGAGAAAGAAATCGAAACCTATAAAGTAGGTAGTCATCTACTCGAGTAAAATAAATAAAAACGTAAAAGCAATTAAATTTGGCCAGGTGCGAGTTGGAACGGTTACGGAACCATTAAGAGTGTGATGTGTTTGTGGATGGGATAGGATACGTGATGAGTGTGTGGAAGAGAATGCTAGAAGAAAGTATGTTTGTGAGTGCTTAGATTTTAATATAATATTGACACCTATTCTCGTGTAGCAAATATTAGATTTAGAGCTGCCATAACCTAAAACTTTTCATTGCAAAATAGGCTTTAACGCAGATGGATAAAAGTTAAATGAGCTTGTATTATTTTAGGTTTTTCAACTCTAAATTTAAGGTTTGCTGCACGAGAATAGGTCACATTGTCACGTTTTGGTTCAACACTGTCAAGTTATAATATTTTTATGAAATAAATAAATGTCTAAATGTGTAGATGAGCATTATAATTAATAATAAATAACAATATAGATACCATGGAAACAGGCCGCTAAAATGCTTGCGCGCGCCTGACAAAAAACAATTCTGCACCCTCTGAGTACAGAACCCTAATTTTTATTACTTGTTGTTTTACATTAGATTATTATCACAATCTGTCAAATTTTAAAACTTGTCTGTATTACCGTTTTTAAGACAGAAATGAGACAAAAATGAGGTTCAAATAATGCTATATTTTCAAAGTTTTGTTTTTGTATGGGAACATCACAATTTTTTTTTGTTTTCATTTAAATGAGTTCATAGTTACACGTAATCTTTGAAAATTTGAGCCGTCTACAGTCTGTCAAAAAAGAATTGAAATGAATATTGAAGATACTATTTTTCTTTCGCCTGGTTACACCAAACAAACAAGAACAAAATCTGTTAAATCTAGTTTACCGCGTTGTTATTTCATAAATATTTTACCTAAATTATACTACTTTAACGTTTGAAGTTCAATAAAGTCGAGTTGGTAGAGCTGATGCCAGGCTCGACTGTGGAGGTACCACCATCTTACTCGCAAATCCTCCCGAAGTTATTCGGGGAGAGTAAGAGGACAGCTCTCAGGCAAAAAAACCAGGCGGCCCACCATTGCCTGGGTCCGATAGATGGCGGTATATCCATCCCCAATTGCCGGGCCTTATATAAAACAGACTGGTGACGGGCAGCGGCGTCACTGGTGCAAAGGTTTCGGCACCGCGCTCACCAACCCACCTGCCCAGCGTGTGTGAGAATGGGCATTTCTTCCAGGAGGACCGCCAAGAGTGGCGAAATCCTAGAAAGGCCTATGTCCAGCAGTGGACGAAACAGGCTGATGGATGGATGAAAGTCGAGTTGATGCTTGTGATTGTTGGCACTTGGTGGAACTTTTGATACATTTTTGATTGAAAAACACTTGTACTTGTCCACTTATTTATATTATTTCCCTTACCGGTTTCGCTGTTATAGCATTTTCAAAGGTTTTTTTCAATAAAGTCCATTAACGTTCAATAAAGTCTATTAAAGTTCAATATTCATTTCAACACTTTTTTGACTTTACCTTTTTTTCTACGTTCATGCTGCTATTACGGCTGAAGCTGCAGACCCCTTTGATACATAGACGGACAGAGTCTGTGGCTTGCATATAACTTTTTGCTGGAAATGCAATGAGAAGCTCAAGTATGACAATAATAAAAATATGAAAACATTTAAATGTCGCTTTGAAAAATCATTATTTGTATGACGCCAGGGTAGAGTACAAGATTTCATACATTTTTTTTTCATATTGGTTTTTAATTTTTTAAATTTATTTTCTCTCGTCAAACTTGACCTCCTCATTGCTTTTCCATCAAAAAGTTCTATGCACGCCACTGACAGACAGACAGACAGCGAAGGCTCAGTAATAGGGTCCTGTTTTATACCCTTTGGATACGGATCCCGATAAAAACAGTAAAATAAAAAAAGTTATAAAATAATAAGCTAGCTTTTGTAATAAAGCTTCAGACATTAATGAAACATAATGCAGAGAACGGTTTAATTAAATGATAGTGCTAATAAAGAAATACAAATACAAACAAAATACAAAAATATTTATTTCACACACATGGTAACATTTACAAAAAATTCAGTAGCTCCCAGACTAGACGATGGGTAGTCTGTTCCGTGGGTGCTGGTAGGTTGGTTAATCAAAAGTTTTGTCTTATATTTGGACAAGTGATAAATGTGTTATTTGTGAATAAGGTGATTAAGATCTATAACCTTAAAACTTATTTTAACCTAAGCCTAAAACAAAAAAGAACAAAAGCATTTTTAGGGTCTTAATCTAAATATCTAATAAGGACTCAATGCTACTAAAGAAAATAAATAGTTACCTATATAGAAAGAATATGTATAAATTAAGCGAGTGTTTATATATAATGGAATAGATAGTATTGAAATAAGTAATGAGTATGTATGAGTAATATATATATATATACATATATAAGAGCATTATTTACTATTGATATATAGAAAATAAGAGAATATTCAAGTGTATGATATCTGTTCTCCAAATATACCTAATATATTTTCAGTATCGACATAATTTAAGTTAAGAAGCCATTTTTCAATTTTTCGTTTTGCTTCATGTACGGAAGCCAGTTTTAAATTGCATTCTTTAGCGACAATATTGTAGATATGAGGATGTAGGTAGGGAGGAAATCTTTGTGCGAATTTAGTTTTTGTCGCTGTTATTGTTGTCCTAAATACTCTTCTTCGAAGCAATTTATCGTATTCGGGAGAGTTAATAATTTTTCTGTGTTGGATTAGTGCTGCTCTAAGGATAAAAAGTTTTCTGATAGTTAAGACACCGCATTCTCTGTAGAGAGTTTCTGTGGGATAATCGATAGGTTTTTTAAACATTACTTTTAGAATTGACCTTTGCGCTCTTTCAATTGTGATAATATGTGTTTTAGATGAACCACCCCAGCAGCTTATACAGTAATTCAGAACGGATTGACAAAGAGTAATATATACGAGTCTTAAGGTTTCTTTTGAGGCACTATTACGTAGTAGTCTCATGACGTGGATGAGTTTTCTTGCCCTACCGGCAAGGAAAGATATATGTTTATTGAAGTTGACTTTCTCATCGAGGAAAATACCTAGATATTTTATAGCATCGGTTCTTTGAATAATGTCGCAGGAACATGTGCAGGTGGATCGATCACAGGAATGTATTTTGATTGGGATGTTACAAATTGGTTCTGAAGCTGCAGTTTTGTGGAAACATAAGTATTTGGTTTTGGTTGTGTTTAGTGTAAGAAGATTTCTAGAAAGCCAGTTAGCGATTTCAGAAAGACCGTTAGTTGTTCGATTAAAAACAGAAAGCCAGGTGGTATCGTTAAAGATAATCGCAGTATCGTCGGCGTAACACACAATTTCTGCGTTTAAAGATGGAGATAAAGCATTGTTAATGTCATTTATGTAGATGATGAAAAGAGTTGGGCCTAAAATGCTGCCCTGTGGTACACCGAATTTCACATTTGAAGGATCACTGAGAATGTCACTAATTTTAGTAATCTGAACTCTGTCCGACAAATAACTGCGGAACCAATCGAGAGTAATGCCTCTAATACCTATGTTGTCTAATTTTTTCAAAAGAATCGGAATGGAAACCGTGTCAAACGCTTTTGCTAGGTCTAAGAAGGCACCTACACAACAGCGCCCGTTGTCAAGATGTGAAGTTATTGAATTAAGGAGAAGTGTGACTGCATCTTCAGTAGACTTTCCATGTCTGAAGCCAAACTGGGTTGGTGATAGAATTTCATTTGATTCTAGATATTTAACTAGGCGACGGTTTACAATTTTCTCCAACAATTTTGAGAATACTGATAGAAGTGAAATGGGTCTGTAGTTACATGGCATGCTTTTGTCACCAGATTTATGAATAGGAGTTACAGTAGCAACTTTCCAGGAATCAGGAAATATGCCATTACTCAGACTTAGGTTACAAATGTGTGATAAAGGTTTAGCTAAACTATTTAAGGCATACTTCATAAGGAGGTTTTTAAACCCATCTAGGCCAGGTGCACTATCATTTTTTAGCTGACGTACGATGTCTATTATTTCAGCTTCGTCTGTAGGAAGCAAGAAGAAAGATCCTGAAGGGGTAGAGGAAGAAGCAGCAAGTAAAGCAAGATTCGATTCGGTTTGACTCGTTGTTGTTAGTATTTCTTTTGCTAGATTTGTACCTACTGACGTAAAATAGGTATTGCAGTCGTTGATTGATTCTGATTTGCTTGGTTTATTAGCAAGTAGCTCAACAGAAGCATTTCTTTTAGCAGGAATTAATTCACATATGTTTTTGATTGCTTTCCATAGTTTTTTCGGGTCTTTGTTGTTGTCCACTAGTATTTTATTTTCAAAGTCTGATTTAACTTTATGTAGAACTTTTGTGCAAAAGTTGCGGTACCTATTATAGACAAGTCGAGCAGTAGCATCATTAGGTTTTTTTCTACATTTTAGGTGAAGATTGTCCCTGTGTTTCATACATCTTATCAGGCCAGGAGTTATCCAGGGCTTGATATTGTACTGTGAGCGACTGATTTTTACGAATTGTGTGTGTTTCATGACAACCAGGTTAAGTTTTCCGGTTAGCTTGGTGGTTGCTTCTAATACATCAAAAGAAGATATTATGTCAGACCAGTCTTCAGTTTGAAGGTCAGTTGCTACCGCAGCATAATTTGTTTTGGGTAATGATCTTCTGGTTGTTTTATGGTGGAAATTTGTACATATAGCTGTAATGGGAAGATCGTGGTCAGTAAGAGATGTCTTGCAAACAATGCCTAAAGCTTCAAATTTTGTTCTAATGCAAATGTGGTCTATGCAGGACTTTAGCCTTGTGGGTGTGGTAATCGCTGGTATAAGACCGTGTTCAGCAACGCAGCATAAATAGTTAGATTTATGATCGTTATCGGAGTCTGGGAGGATGTTAATGTTTATGTCTCCCGCTAGAACTATATTAGGGCAGTGTTTAACAGAGTTTAGAATGCAGTCTAAAGAAGTCAGAAAGTTTGTGATATTTTTAATGGAAGGTGAGCGGTACATGGCGATAATAGTAAAATTATTTGGTAGAGTAATAAGAAGACAGTTAGCATCGTCGCAGGCGGGTTCAGATACAATGGCATTCCATTTATCATTAACGTATACTATGACTCCTCCATTTTGGTTTGTGAATGTTTCGGAATGGAAGTGTGAGTAGCCGTCTATTTTTTTAATAAGAGGATTTTGACCAAGGCGACATTCCGTTAAGATGATAACATCGCATATTACATCTAAACGTTTCAGTAGCGTGAGAAAACTGTCGAAGTTTCGGTTGTGGCTTCTAATGTTAAAAGTGACAATTTTGAAGTCATATTTTGCGTAAATCATATTTTTACACAGCTCAACGGAATCTAATGCGTGACACGGTATTTTTAAAGTGTTATCAATATCATTTGCAATATCTAAGGTGGCCATTTGTAATGTTTTGTTTTTATTTGAGTTTTTATTTTTCTTTGGTCACGCATTAGTGAAGAGTTGAGCGATGAGTACAACATAATTATTTCTCTGATTTGTTCATACAGATTAATATGGATAATTTTTATTAAACAAGTATATAATATGAAAGTTTCATTAAATTTTCGTTTTAAAATATATGTAGATATGTTTCTTTTAAAGATATAATTACATAGATAAATGAGTAATAGTATTACAAAATAGCATGAGTCCGAAGTAACCTTAAAATTATATATAGTGGTAGGAACTTTAAGACATAAAATTTGAGACAATCTCCTCCAATCATATCGAATGAACAGAGACATAAACAAACAAACAAAAACAACTCAATTATCGAGTTATGAACTATATAAACAATAGAGAGGTAACAGTAGTAACATTTTCTTAATGTTATTTGTTTATGAACCCGCTCCGTATTTTTCGTCTGTTTGATGCGAAGCATTATTTTAATTATTTTTCTTGTCATTGCCGCGATGTTTTTGTAAAAATCAGGGACAATACACCAGTCCATATTGGCTATCTTAATGAAGACCTAAAATTTATTTGATTCAATTGTTTCTCTTTTGCGCGTTATTTTGATACTTAGATATTATGAATAACGATTCGGAGCGGGCTCGTAAGTAACTCGCAAAAGAGAAACAATTCAATCAAATAAATTCTAGGCCTTTATTTAGACAGCCAATATGAAGTGGTATATGTCCCTGGTTTTTTCAAAAACATCGCGATAAAGGCCAGAAAAATATTCAACATTTGTTTTTCGTCAAAGTTGTCGTCGTCGCGGACCGGTCTCTTAAGCTCTATTTTAAAGACGGTAATACATACATACAAGTCTAAAATTTTGGTCACATTTTTGTACAAACTCTAATCTAAAACAAACAATAACAAAATTAGGGTTCCGTAGTCAGAGGGCGCTGAATTGTTTGAAAGATTCCTTCCATTTTAGCGTCTTATTTTTGGTCGCCTTAATGTTTCTATAGCATCTTTATTGTTGATATTTATGTTTGTAGGGTTCTGTACCCTTATTGTGTGGTGGTATGGAACAATTTGTACGCGAGTCCGACTCGCACTTGGACAAATTATTTAGTGTGCATATGCGTAACCTCACACACTCAAAACACGCTTTTATTTGTACACGTCACAACTACAACCATAGCTAAACGGACCTAGTGTGATAGAATATGTACTTTATTTAAAACTTAGAGAGCGAGAAAGTTTATATAATATACTAGCTTTTGCCCGCGGCTCCACCCGCGTGTTGTTCGGTTTAACGACGATTTTTTCCGGGATAAAAAGTAGCCTTTGTGTTAAGTTAAGGTATAAGCTATACCTATTCTAAATTTCATCTAAATCCGTCCAGCCGTTTCAGCGTGAAAGAGTAACAAACATACACACACACACACACACACACAAACTTTCGCATTTATAATATTAGTGTGATGATTTATGGGCAATGAGATTCTTTGTTTATGGGCTTACTAAGGCTTTGCCCGTCCTACAAGCAGAAACTTTGTTTCCATTTGACACGATTTAAAAACGTGAATCTTCGCTTTATCAACATTAATAAGTCGACACACAGCTCTTAAAAAGTAATTAATAATTCGAAAAGTCATTCGAACTTGTTTTAACTTTTTATTAATAAATAGCATTCACACAAAAACCAGCGCTCGTTATGATCTTTTTACCCGTCTCCATGACAACACAAAAAGTAGTGTTTTGTTGTGATATCGTTCTCGGTTCGCAGCCATTAGGAACGGAATTAGGTTACTATATCTTCTTCATTCGGACGGGCTTCCAAATAAACGATCTTGGCGACAGCGCGATTTAAGCGTCGCTTAAGTTCTTGTAACACTTTATTTTATTGTAATAGGTTCGATAATCCTTTGATCCACGAGAAAACTTGGACGGCACGGCGCGATATGTTCTAAAGATATTTTGGTATTCTCGGAATAAAGGAGGTGC